>CM074119.1:73509094-78509094 GCA_037177725.1 Cyamopsis tetragonoloba
CTAACTTTTTTTAATTCAGTGCATTCTTTTTCCTTGTGTTTGATTAATGAGAAAGTAATAATATATAAAGGAGGGCATAGCAATAGCATATTGCATATATGCTCGGTCAAAGGTAGAGTGGCTTCCGATTTCTGTTTTTTCAACAAAAAAATAATAATAATAATAAAAAGTGTATTACGTGCTTCCCAAGGCATTTGGAATTCCCTATTTATAGGTTTAACACTTCAAAAGTTGAACCCAAAATTAAATTGCCATGGAGATGCAGTGGTGCAGTCACTGTTGCAAGTTCTGTCCAACTAATTTGGAAAGCCTTCCTACCCAATCTTACATCTTGAGGTTTACATTACATTTTTTTTAATGATTTTCTTTTTTTTTATTTTGAGATTCTAAATCTGTACAAACTTGTACATGATTAAAATCCCCCAATTTTAAACCCTTGAAATAGAGGGACAATTGTGGGGATTCATTAAGGTTATAAGATTTTGGGGTGAAAAATCATAACCATAATTTCATTCAATGGTTTTCAATGTTCTGTTTGCAGCTCTTGCACTTCTTGCGGGAAGGTTCTATCTGAGATGAGTGATTATGCTTCTTGTCTGATGGAAACATACATCTCGAACGCCTTCTTAGGTAGGCACGTAACATCGATCCGAAAAAGAAACAGAGACAAAATTTCTAGAAGAACAAAGAGAAGGAAAATGACCAAGCACAGTGAAAAAGTTGAGGAAACCGAATGTGAAAGTGTAAGAACTTAAGTACTCTGATAAGTATAGTAATGTGCTATGTAATTTTAAATTCTTCATTGTTTTGTATCTAATATTCATGATGTGTGTATGCTTGGTCATATTTTCTTACCTCTATGATTTGCTTAATTCAGTTCTTAGAAGTGTTATTTATTTGTTTGTATTGAAACTTTTTCTTTCTTTCTTTCAGTTAAATTGTTTAACTGACAATATGTTCTGTGGACATTCTTTGCAGGAGATAGCTTCTTGTTAGGGCACTCTTGTGAAGGAAGTGATGAAGCTAAGCTAATAAATTCTGACTTTTGAATGATTCAAGAGACATATTTCAGTTGAATTATTCTGTCCATAAATAGAATTTGTGTGTAGGTAACTTGTAATCATTGATATATTATTGAAACTCAAGTCACATTTAACCAACTAAAAATCAAACATGTATTTAGTATTACTCAAATTAATCATTAACTAACTATATTTTTTTGTCTGGTATTTAATAATTTTTAGAGTGAGTTGATCGGTCTGTTGGAGAGAATTTCGAATTTTCGATTGATCAATTATGTTAGTATTCTTTCCCCAAAAAAAAAGGGTGGTTTTCTTGTTTTCTAATCTTCTATTAAGATAACTAAATTAGATATCTCTTTTGAATGAAACGCTACATAAACATTACCTATATTATTCCAAGACAAATAACGATTCAGATCATGTAATGTGACCCATCTATCTCTTAAAGACCAACCTCAAATCCAATTGGATGCTTCGAAAGATGTATTAGTGAATTTTCTTCATCTTCAGTCCGAAAAGATAAGCCCAAAAGAAATTTGAGATTTTGAAAATGTTATTTTTTGGGCAAATGAAGCATACAAAATACATGCATCTATTTTTTATTTTTTTTCACAACATAGTTCTTACTTCTTAGAACATAGACGGATGGAAACAGAATCCCCAGCTCAAGGTTGACACTCCAAACAGAACAGCGAAGCATCAAGCATAATCTGTCATATGCTGAAACTTTCTCAGTGACCTATCTGCATGGCTACTTCTATCCAGATTTAAGAAATTTATTTAGCAACCATCACCTGCTTGTCAATTTCTTTTTCTACTTACTGCAATTTTGTAGCTATCAGATAATAATTAATATCATGTCAACGATACGAATTTCACAAGGCAGATTAAATTTACTTCCTATTTAGATGTCCAATATCTGAAAATCGAGGAACAACAACAGGTACACCGCGAGCCTTCTCAAGAGCAAAATTGATCCTTAATGGTCTACCTAACAGAGCCTGCAAGAAAATAACACCATCAGAAGTTGCTTCAATAGACTTTAGGTAATGATACAAAAGGATATTCTTGATGTCTGACCTTTCCATCCATTGCATCCTTTGCACATTTAGCCTCATCTTCATTTGAAAAGTTGACAAATCCAAAGCCTCTAGACCTACCGCTGTCTTTATCGTACACTATCCTCACTGCAAGAAAAGGACTGTGTTGATTAGTTGAGCAGAATCAATCAAGGTGATGGTGGTAAAAGGACCATCTTCGTATATTATTCGTTGAATGAGCGTGAATAATGAGCAACAGATCAGATGGAGGGGAAAATGCAGGCAGCCCTAAAAGTCATTGCACATGTTTTATTAAATTTAATCTGGTATATGAAATGCGTGTGTTTAGAATCGTAATCAACCAAGTTAAATAACTATATAAGATCTCAATCTACACATTAAACATTCACAGGGCTTCTACTCAAGTCCCCACGCCCCTTCCTTCGTTGATGTGCCCAACTCTTCTCCAAATCCAGTTCATTCTTAGTGATACTATTCACAAACACTATAGCAGTCTTCTTATTTTTGGTTCACACTCTCTTGCTCCTTACACCCTCTCCGTTATCTCTTTTCTTGACCTTAAGAAGCCATAGCCTTCTGAATTCAAAATAACTAGTAAAATATTCCGAGATACGTTCTACGTTACTAAGGAAAAACAGATTACAACAGCAGTCAGGATTTTACAAATCCAAATTCAAGCTACAAAATTGACATATGTTTCTTTCCATTTCAAAGTCCAACATAACTTCTTAAGTCTTAGACCCTTAATATTCTTGATGATCAACTCATTCAAGCAAGATAGTTAAATACATCAAGTGATTTGCATTTTTTCCCCAAATAAGTATTTACAACCATATTATCCTCTTAGCACAGCAATCTTGATCTAACCAATATTTATAAGTTCTAGTGTTCTACCATTAATCTATTAGATAAGGGTACTTGACCATTGGAAGTAAGAGAACATCATTCAGCTTTTCAGCTAAGCCATTTTAAAGTTTAACTTCAAACATAATCTCAAACTACTACTCAATCAGGTATATAGGTTAATTACTTCCTAATTCCGGCACGTATTTTACTTTTCATAATTCACTCAGACTATATAATAAGTTCCCAGTTTATTCTTACTTGGAAAAGTTGCCATCATTTTTCAGAGAAGATCAAACTCCTACAAGTACAAACTGCATTCACATGAAGTGCTGAGCGTATCTTCTTGTAGGTTTCAAATACTCACATGAAAGCAACGAGACTTACAACATTTTAAGCAGGAAGACATGAATTTCAATGCAGGAGTCAATATGTATAAGATAGATAGATATATCCATATCCATTTAGTTTAACCAAATAAGTTCAATTGCTTCCTGGAACAAATAATCATCTCATTGTCACACTCACCTAGGCAAAAGGCAACCACAAGTCTGATTTTATTTTCTTTTTTTCTTTTTCGATAAGCTACCACAACAAGTGTGAATTACATGACACTCATCAAGCAATATTTGAAACAGAATGATATCTGAGTCCCTTTTTTGAACTTAATGCATAGTAAAAATAACTTCCTATTCATGTCTCTCCAAGACGATAAGTTTACAGTAGACAATTCAAAATTCTTAAGAACAGTTCAGTGAGACATAACGTCGAACACGTAAAAGCATATCATAAATTGAGGGAAAAAAAACGTAGACACGGAAAACATTGACGCACATATTACCTTCAGTGACGTCTCCGAACGAAGAGAACGCGTCTTTGAGGGACTTCTCGTCCACTGACCATGACAATCCTGAAATATACATTTTCAGCGTCAAAACTGAAAATTGAGCATTGTTAAAAGAAGAAGCAGAAAGAGAGAGAAAGAGAGAGACCTCCAACGAAGAGTTTGTTGGATGAAGGAGGAGGAGGAGGATGACAGTAGAATCGCCATTGAGAAGGTGAAACGTGAAACTTTGTGGAAATGGTTGTAGCCAGAAACGCCGTGCACTTGTTCATATTTCCAATTACGTGGTTCTTATTTGTCCTCTTAGAAATAATGAAATTATTAGGGGGGAAGTGTGATAAAACAATTTGTGAGATTTTTTTTTATTAAAATAAGGGTAGTTCTATTGTAGAATTTTTTTTATTGCCACTTTTAATAATATGTAAAATTCAATTCTTTAATTTTATTGAGTAAAAAATATATTTTAAAATTTAAAAAGAATTGAAAAGTAGTAATAATAGATAAAAATGAGTAGCAATAGACTCACCCTAAAATAAAAATAAAACGAATTGTAAGTATGTGTTTGGATTTGAGTCCGAACTCCATTCAAACTGGTTTGTCTGTATCGTAACTCCAAATCACTATTTACGAGGCACAAAACATGAAAAGAAAACCTAGTTCCTTCTATATTCAATTTAAACTGAATTTTTAATCCAAACTCACCCTAAAAGTGTGATAAGAATTCACTAATCAAGTCAACCTGGGACTAAATTGACCAATAATTACAATCAACCCTCACACTCAAATTCGAACTTGAGATCATGATCCTCGGTCCCTACTTGCACACCATTATGCTATGTTGGATTCTCAAAATGATGTGCTAATTATAATATATATATCATTATAAATTAAAGTCATTTAAAATTAACTTTTTTTATTTGTTTCACTAATTTTAAATAATATGCATCTGTCAATAATAAATTATTTATTATCATATATTGATATATTAACTAAAATTTACACTATTATAATATTTTTATCTTTTATTTATATATAATATTATATATAGAGAGAGGTTTAATTAGTAACCCGAGTTAATCTAATAGCCCATTAATCTAGGATCTCGATTGAGTCAAGTTTGATAACATTAGTTTAACTTAAAAAAGGAAGTGGGATGAAAATAAAACTAGGAAAAGAGAAAATTAATGAAAAGAAAAATTTAGATTTTTTTATTTTTAGATATTTACTTTTCCACTCATTCCCCTTTCATTTTCCATTGATTTAAACAAAATAAAATGTATTACTTTTCACAGTTTTCTTTTCTCTCATCTTGTTTACTTTAAACCAAACAAACCATAAAAAAATGCTATAAAAAGGAAAGAAAACTATAAGGGGTATCTGAGATGGTTTATAATTTGTTTGAGGAGCCACTATGATCCCAATTCCCAACTAATGTTTAGGTGTTTTTCTTCTGATTAATATCACTAATTTGATATTTATACTAAAATATAGACTTAGATATTTTTTGTATGTCAAATTTTTATTTGAGTAAAGGGATACATTAGTACTTAAAATTTGAGCGTTTATTTGTCCTTTATATTTTTGACAGTATATATAGATTTTAAATTTTATGTTTCGTGATATACCAGTGTTTAATTCTTATATAATGTATGAATTCGTTCTGTTAATTGGTTAGAAGAACAATTAGAAAAAGACGAATACATAAAATATCTCAAGTTATTTTTTTGTTGTTTATTATACGTTGATAAACTATTTTGTTATCAAAATTAATAATAATTCATATGGATATATTTATTACAGTAATGCATGTGCTAATGTATTTGTATTTGTGTAATGTATGTAAGAATTGATTTTTTTATAGTTTTTTCTTAAAGTAAGTTTAGAATAAAAAAATAAATAACGCGAAAATAATCACCCAACCACAAAATGTAACTACTACCTTGCTTCAAGTTTGGATGTACAAAATAAAGTTTATAAAAAAGGCAACTGAGAATCAAACAAGTATTTCCCCATACAAAATTTTTATTTTGAAAGCTTCAACGTATATTCGCAGTCTCAAACATGGACACAATAACAAATTACTATAAACATATGATAAATAGCATTTTATTTTATTAGTGAGCAAATTTTTTTTTATTATTTACTGAATAAATTAAATATTTTTGTAGACTTTTGTTGAGTAAATGTGATTGAAAATTCAAAAATAACAAAATTATGATCCTAAAAATTAAATAAATAGGCCCTATAATATAATGAAGTACAAATCATAAATGCATTGTTTATACTACCTCCGAACTTATATATAAACAAAAATTACCTAATTTATTCATAATAAAAAAATTAGTTAGTTGCATTTAATTTTCTTAATTTTGATAAAAGATAAAGTTGAATTACTAAAATGACCTTCATAACATTTATTGCAAAGTAAAAGTTATAACAATAAATAAAGAGTAAATTAAGAACAATAATATTAAATAGAAGAAAAATAATTAAAATTTGCTTATATTTTAGACTAAGAAACATGATTTTTCTTTTACTTATATTTGAATCCAGACGTAATACTATTACTACTATGAAAGATTATTGCATGTTGAAGGAGTAATTTAGTATTCCAATATGATAAATAGTGCTTATCAAATTGTGTAGATATATATTTGACGCTTTAAAGATTTTTGCCGGTTCCTCTGTAACTTATTGCATGAACTTTGAAGAATTAATTTGGTAGTGTTAATTTAAATCTATGAGAGATAATAATAGTGATAAATAAATCTTTAAATGACAAAATTAATATCTTCTTGCCAATAATGTGACTCATATATGTGACATAAAGTCCCAGTACTATTTGCTAGGTAAAAATAAAAAAATAAATTTTTATAAAAAAAGTTTGAATAGAAAAGAAAAAGGTACTTTTATCAAAATAATATTAATTTTAAAATTATTTACTAAATTAGAGTAAAAACTATTCATTCATAGTTTTTTTTAAAAAATAAATAAATTACCTATGATTTCTTGAGTTTACCGGTAGTTTTGATACATTCACCGGTAGTTCTAGCAATCATGACCAAGTTAAACATAAACAAAGACTTAGCGGTGGTGATGATTTCTCCATGGTTTCCAAACGTGGCTAATATCATTTTTCGCATCAATTTAAACATCACTAGTGTAAAAGGTAAATTTAACCGCGATTTAGGAATTTACCCAAATTCAATCGTTGTAAAATAGTTTTTATAAATAAACTTCATTTTTGACATATTGAACCGTGTTTAACCCCAATTCGATAAATAATTTTTTAAGCGATTCAATTTAGTAATTAATTTTTTAAGAGACCCAATTTAAAAAATAGTTTTAAAATTTACATTATTTTGATAAATTTTCCAAAAAGGCAATTTTAATTTGTTTAATTTATATGTAATTATTTATTAAATTTATTAAATTAAAAAATTATAATCAAAATTACACATATATATACTACATATAGAGAATGGATCCTCTCTTATTAAAAAATAATATAACCTATTATGTTAGTATTTTTGTGTCTATTTCTCTTCATTAATGTTTATATAAACTCACACATTTAATATGCATTTAATACCTAAAGAAATATAAAAGAGTTAGCTAACTCCTCTTACTAATTCCTCTTACAAATCCTACTATCCACTTAATTTTAATTGAATCACTAATATCAATAAAAAATAGTTAAATGTAGTTAGTTTTCATAAAAACTATGTAATATGCCAATTTTATCCGTCAAATATAAAAATGCATTAATGACTTTAAGTTTACAATGTGAAAAGTAGATATAAGTTGAGTTATTTAATAAGACTAAGGAAATGAAAAACATATTAAATGCTTTATAGAAATGTTGAGTGTCTTATAAAAAGGATCACTAAAACCCTATAAAATATGTCTTATAAATTAGACGAGATAAAGTAACAAATGAAGGAATAAATTGAGTGGAGAGTATTTTAGATAAATTTTTATTAAATACAACTGGAAATAATTAAATTTAAAATAAAATTGTCCAAAATTTTCTTATATTTGATAATGGAGGGAGTACATAAAAAATATTTTGTATTGAACTCTATGAAAATGGGTGAAGTAACCCTTCATTTTTTTTAAGGAAAATTTAAAAGTAATTTGACAGATGATTTGCATCAAATAGCATTTAAAGCCAAACAATACAATATTCAAACCTATTTTATAAGAAATCATCAAAGTCAAATTAGATTCGGTGAAAGTCTATTATGACGTTGATATACAATGGTCATAGGGCCAGTTTTGGGGTAGGAGCGAGTGGGCACTCGCCTAAGGCCAAATATTCAAGGGGACCCATAATATATATATGTGACTGTTATTTTAAAAAAAAATTATTTCCTAAAATGCGCTCAACCAGAAAGAACGAAAAGTCATTACTATTGAAAAAGACATTCAATTACCCGAAAAATTCAGCCCATAATGTGGCTTCTATTTTGTTGTTAGTGTTGCTTATGTCTTAAATGTGGATGTTGTTTGTGTTGTTATTTCTAAGTTATGCCCTAAGAAATTATGATATATTGATATGATTGTAAGTAATATCAAAACTTTATTATAATTTAATAAAAAAAATTACATAAAAGTGGCCCATTTTGCTCACTTCGCCTCAGGACCTATAAAAGACCAGGATCGGTCCTGAATGGCCACATCATCAATTCAAAAGGCATAAAATTGTAATCTAATCACTACAATAGTGGTGTGCTAATTTTTAACTTGAAGTAAGTATATAGACATAGATATATATTTTGGATCTTAACGTTAGTTCAACGTTAATATTGTAACAAAAATTTAACGTGGCATGTAAAATTTCAATTGGATATAAAAAATATTGTCGTTATATGATTGACATCACATTTAACCCAATTCATTAATATTCATTGCTAAAATTTTAAAAACAATTCAAATAGGTCTTAATATTTGTTAAACTTAATTGCAATTTTTGTCTCTATTATTTATATTTTGGATGATTTTGGTCTCTTAAATTTCAAAGGAACAAGTTTAGTCCATTCATTAGTTTTTATTTTAAATTAGTTGTAGTTTTCTTATTAACGCCTTTGGAATTTAAATTCTAAACTTTCATGTAGAGGTACAGATTCAAATGGACAGAGATAGAAGAACATGGAAAGATAGAATAGAGAAAATGATTGCTTATAAAAAAAAAAAATAGTAGTCATCGGTATACACTCAATTAATGTATAGTTTATGTACAATTAGTTTTGTAATTAAATACAAAGAAATACGTGATTAAATTAGTACATAAATTAATTAATTGTTTTTAGTAACTTAATTATATTTTTCTTCACTTTTCATCATCCATATGTGTACCCAATTTTATGATTAAATGCGAATAAATATATAGTTAAATTAGTTAATTGTTCCCTTGTAATTTAACCATATTTTTTTTTATTTTTAACTATTTATAAAATAAGATTAAATTACTATGTAACAATTAATTAATTAATTTATATACTAATTTAACTATATATACTTTTTTATATTTAACCACAAAATTAATTATAAATAAATTATATGTATTAGTGGTGTATATAAAATATTTTTCAAAAAAAAAAAATGATTCGTATCGATATCAAATGGAAACTAAAAGTTGAAGAAATACAAGTGAAGATAACCAACTAGAAACATATACAAAAATTCCCTAAGTTTCTATTTTTGCTGAGATGCCCTCTTGAGTGTAATGAATGTTTTCTGATTTTGCTTGAGATGTCCTCAATACTCTCAATAACACAAATAAGATTTTGTCTCCTCCCCTTTAGTTAAATCAAATTAAGGGTCCGTTTGATTGTAAAATTTTAAGAAATAACACAGTATAAAATTATGTGTGATTGTTTGATTTCAAAAATAAAAATATGACCGCACAAAAGTGAAGATATAGTACAATACAAAATTTCTATTTTTTGCCTTATGAAATCACCAGACAACTCTCTTGTTCCCAGCACAAGAGTTAACAAAAGTCAAAAATGCCCTTCCATTTTCTCAACTTTAATAATTGTTCTAGCCCTTTACACACATAAAGTGGATGAAAACTGTTCAATGTGTACTTTGGATGTTATTAATTATTTCCTTCACTTTTTTATTTATATTGTAACTCTTGTATATAGGAGAAAGTTTGTAGTAATATAAAAAATAAATCAATTTATTTCTTAAAAAAATCAATCAATTTATTAATGCAAAAAAATATAAATTAATGAATAAATATTAAAAAAAATCATAAATTTGTCTAGTGATATGTAAAAAAAAAATGATATAGCACAAATGATATAATAGTTAATTTCACGTTAAATATGTTTTTCTATATACTTTTTTTAATCCTAAACAAATCATCAATTCTTCTTCCTTTTCTTCTAGAGTTTGGTTTGTCTCCTCCCCTTGTTTTTTTTTCCCTCCTTCTCATTAAGTTGTTTCCACTTTCCCCTAAATCATGTTTATTTTGTGTCTAGTGTGATTTTAAACGTGTTACATTGAACTTACATTTAATTATGTTAACACGCAATTGCGGCAAGACCAAAATGTATTATGAAACACACAATTGAAGACCTATAATTATATCGCAAAAACTATCGATAACTACGTAGCTAATAAGAATAATCCTAAAAAATAAAAGATAAAATCATATATTTTCCCTTTTTATTTACAAGTTAATCCCTTGAGTATAAATGGTAAATTTGGTTAGATTCGGAGGCCTTGTTGTAGCATATTATAGTAGGTGGAGGGTTGTGTTGCTTTGCTAAGATTTTGTTCCTTCTGAGAGAGGGTTGTGTGTACATACGTGGTAGTAATGTGCGTACTAACAAGCACAACTTGACAAATGAAGCCAAATATTTCAAATGAGAGTTTAATGGCATCCATCATATATATTCATATTCATATTCATATCAGCATTATTTTTCATGAGTTATCTTTTTTCTTTTTATCAGCATAGAACCTAGCTTTCTGAAAATGAAACTCGATGGGAGTTCTCTAATTAAGGAATCTATCACAGAGGGAGGGACTATATATCCTTGGGTTTTCTATTCTAGCTTCACGAGTATCACTTCAAAATTCAACGTGAGCTATCGGTCTAGAAAATAAGTTTTATATTGTGTCTTATTTTATTTTTTATAGTATGGTTTAAATACTTATTCAACTACTCTTCACATTGTTAATTAATTTTATGATAAAACTTTAACATTATATATATATATAAAGTCTAAATCTAATTTCTCTCCGATTTGTATAGAACCTGCAATTCACGTTGCCAATTGAATTAAACTCTTTTGAAATAAAAATTTTTGTCATTTGATTTTCATAAATTAGACACATGCTCTTTCAAACATAATCTTAATTACTATAAAATCAATTGATCAAATGAGCAGTTAACTTTATTTTACACTCACAAAATGAAACACTATTTATTACTATGAAATCAGTTGCTATTAATTTTTTATTAGATCAAATAAGTCGTTATCATCTTTTAGTATAACTACTAGTATTTTTGGATAAGACTAATTTCGTTTGTTTGCGTGACTGACATTAATCTCCTAAAATTTGAATTAAACATTATTTATTTTTATTTATGATATAAAAATGTGTGTCTGAAATTTTATTTGTTTTAAATCACGAAAATCCAGCTCGTGATTAACTTAGCTTTCTCGTTAGGATTTTTTAATTATAATTAAGGGACATGCCTATTTCATAAAAAATGAGGGATTTTATTAATTTCAATAAAAATTTACATATAATTAGTTAAATTCAACAGAATAAGACTCGAACTTTTACCGTCAAAAACTTATCCAAACCTACGGTGTATTTATTCTTTTAATCCCCATGACTTAAACTCAAGATTTATTTTATTTTTAAAAAATAAAATTGCTACTTACTAGGAGTAGTATCTTCTAAACATTTGAAGAATGTTTTTTTGAAAATTAGAATTTTTTTTTTTAGAAAAAAAAGATTGTGCTGATGCAGTTTCACGTGAAACCAGAAACTTCAACCACAATTACAAAACAGATCGCATATAATAAAAACAAAGGAAACAGCAAATCGCAAAGGGTGGCTGGGTCCAGCGGCAGCGTAGCTTCTTCACCACCTTCGCTGGCACAGACTCCACACTTTCCTCTCTTTGCTTTTTCTCTTGTTTCTCCTTCACTTTCGTAACCCTTCTTCGCTTCTTCCCACCCTCTCTCTCTGTGAGATAATGGACATTCATCGCCGTCCGACACCCGCCACTCGCGACGGAGCCGCCGATGCCGTCCATCATCCTCACCGCGTGAAGAGGTCCTCTTCTACCCCTTCTCCTACCCCCAAGGCCTCCGACGCTCTCCCTCTTCCCCTTTACCTTACCAACGCCATCTTTTTCACCCTCTTCTTCTCCGTCGCTTACTACCTCCTCCACCGCTGGCGCGACAAGATCCGCAGCTCCACCCCTCTCCATGTCGTCACTCTCTCTGAGATCACAGCCATTGTCACTCTCATCGCCTCCTTCATCTACCTCCTCGGTTTCTTCGGCATCGACTTCGTCCAATCCTTCATCGCTCGCGCATCTCACGATGTCTGGGACCTCGATGATGCAGTTGCAGATCCGGCCCGCGAGTTCTCTGCTGCTGACAAGCCAATTTCCAAACCCTTGATTTCATCCGAGGAAGATGAGGAGATCGTGAAGTCGGTGGTGGAGGGCGCTACCCCGTCGTACGCGCTTGAATCGAGGCTTGGAGACTGCAAACGTGCCGCCGCAATCCGTCGCGAGGCGCTGCAGAGGACGACCGGGAGGTCTCTGGAAGGTTTGCCGTTGGAAGGGTTTGATTACGACTCGATTTTGGGACAGTGCTGCGAAATGCCGGTGGGGTACGTTCAGATTCCTGTAGGTGTGGCGGGGCCGTTGTTGTTGGATGGGTTAGAGTACACAGTGCCTATGGCTACGACGGAGGGGTGCTTGGTGGCGAGCACGAATAGAGGGTGCAAAGCAATCTATGCTTCTGGCGGTGCAAGCAGCGTAGTTTTGAGGGATGGAATGTCAAGGGCACCTGTTGTTAGGTTCACCACTGCCAAAAGGGCTGCCCAGTTGAAATTCTTCTTGGAGGATCCTCTCAATTTTGATACCTTGGCCGTTGTTTTCAACAGGTTAATTCTTATTTTTTTATTTTAATTTTCTTTTACTTGAATGATTTTATGCATGGTGAAATTATTGTTATCTTAGTTATTGAATATTTGATTTTGTTACTGATGATCATGAACAAATGAGTTGGGGGGGCGTTGGATTTAGTTTTTCTGGGGATTTTTTTATAAAATTTATGCTGAGGTTTGATGTTTGTTTCTTATAATTTCAGATCAAGTAGATTTGCCAGGCTTCAAAATATTCACTGTGCTATGGCTGGGAAGAATGTTTATTTGAGATTCACTTGCAGCACGGGTGATGCCATGGGGATGAACATGGTCTCCAAAGGGGTGCAGAACGTTCTGGATTTCCTTCAAAATGATTTCCCTGACATGGATATTATTGGTATTTCTGGTAATTTCTTTGCCCTTTCCTACTTTGATTGATAGCCACCTAACTCTCTTAATAACATGTGTATGGCTTGCCAGATTCACTGTGTCAAGTATCTTATCTTTTTAAAATGGTCTGGTAAAAATAGCGTAAGAAGTGAGTACGTACTTATATCGGTTCATTTAAAAGAGATCTAGTGAAAGTAACGTAAAAGTGAGTACCAACACAAACCGCGTGACCGCACCCACTATTTACTTCTAATACGTCAAACAATTCTGTTATAACTTGTGTTCGGCGTGCCAGATACGACATACCAGATTCGCGTATAAAGTGCCTGATCTTTTCAAAAAGAGGTTTTGTAAAAATAACGTAAAAAATAAGTACGGAACCGTTTCTCTTAAAAGAGATTTTATAGAAATAATGTAAAAGGTGAGTACCAACATGAACTGCGTAACCGTATCCGTTTTCATGTAACTACCATGTGATGTGCTGGATTTTTCTTCTTAAAACTCGCATTATGTCATCATCACGGTTTTGCTTTTGTATATGCTGTGATTGCTGTCACACATGATCTCTTTTAGTCCCCTTTCAATTATATACTTGTTTCTTTTTTTAAAAGTGGTCCAATGACAATATCTTATTTCTTTCTGTATCATCTTTGACATTTAGCCAATTTTTATATATCTTATATTGTATAGATGTTTTCTGATTTAATCTGGAAGCTTGTGCCATACAATGGTGTTATTATTGAGGTTCACTTATGCATATGGATTTGTCAAGTTTGAATTCTAATCTGAGCATAATTTGTCTGATCTATCTGCTCTTTTGGAAAAAAAAAAGGGTTTGTAGTGATATGTGTGCAATTTAATCTTAGATTAGATTTATTAGAAATCCTAACCAAACACGCTGTTAGTCTCTACAGTTAACTTCTTACAATTTTTAAAATGTGACCCTATATTATTCCTTTTTTGGGTTAATGGATACTACTAACCAAACATGCTGTTTGTGACTTAGTTTTTGCAGTTAATTTGCTTATATACACTATATTGATCTCTCTGTTTGGTTATTAGATACTTAATGTCATCGCATACTGAAAATATTTTAGTGCGAATATTAGACCAAAAAGATATTGTTGTGACTTATGTCTGGTTTCATCTTTTAGGAAATTATTGTTCGGACAAGAAACCTGCTGCAGTAAATTGGATAGAGGGACGTGGGAAATCAGTTGTTTGTGAAGCAGTTATCAAAGAAGAAGTGGTTAAGAAGGTATTGAAGACCAATGTGGCTGCCCTGGTTGAGCTTAACACGCTCAAAAACCTCGCTGGTTCTGCAGTTGCTGGTGCTCTTGGTGGATATAATGCCCATGCTAGTAACATTGTTTCTGCCATATTTATAGCCACAGGTCAAGATCCAGCTCAAAATGTTGAGAGTTCCCATTGCATAACCATGATGGAAGCCGTAAATGATGGGAGAGACCTTCATATTTCAGTGACTATGCCTTCCATTGAGGTGATTTGGCATCCCATCCATGCTTAGATTTTACTCTTCTTTAGGTTAAATTTCCAGTTTAATACCTGTGTTTTTATATTGTCTTCGCAGGTGGGTACAGTTGGGGGTGGGACTCAACTTGCATCTCAGTCTGCTTGCTTGAATTTGCTGGGTGTGAAGGGTGCTAGCAAAGAGTCACCAGGATCAAACTCAAGGCTCCTGGCCACCGTTGTTGCTGGATCTGTTCTAGCAGGAGAGCTGTCTCTTATGTCTGCCATCGCGGCGGGGCAGCTAGTCAACAGCCACATGAAATACAACAGATCTAGCAAAAAAAGTTTGTAAAATATCATCATCTTGAGGAAGAGGACGTGGTTGCGGTCATTATTCGTGGAGTCTAAAATAAAAAACACTAGGGTCTTTGTGCGCAAGAACCAGATTTTGGGGAGGAAAATGTATTCCAATTAGACTGTTGGCATTCACATTTGGCTCTATTGCTGTATGTAGATGTTCTGTTAATTTGGACAGAGGAAAGTAGAGTTCTACCTTTTCTGGTGACTTGTCTGAAATATTCCTTATCGGTACATGTTTGATAGCATATTCTGCGTAGCCATTGGATTTGGATATGGGTGGTTAACATTCTCCTTCTCCTTAACCCAAGACATTTGATTTGTTGTATTATAATTCTTTTCCTGATGTAATATGCTTAGTATATTATGTACACCATTGTCTCTGATGCATCTATTGATTCTATTCTATGTAGTTGGGGACCAGGAAGCCAAGTTGGTTGATGAATTTTCGGTTATTGTATTGTCCGCTAGTGCCCATGAATTGAATTTTGACAATGTCTTTTCCGATGATTTCCCATGAGTCTGTCTGGATATTACAGTGATCGTTGTTTTGTCGATTTCATTAGCTGTTTCCCTTTTCTATGATGCCGAACCTTGTTTGACGTATTTCATTGACAACATGTTTCATCACATAATCATTTGGTATTCTCTTCTTTGTGATTAGGACGGACGACCTCACAAAATTATAGAGTATGCATACTTGGTTTTTGGTTGGCAAATTAGGGTTTAGTTTAAACTTTCTTTCTTTAATTCAAATTCCTAAACGGTGGTTTGAGACAAAAAAAAAAAGGGGCCTATTTTCGTCCTAAATTCTGTCTCCGTTCATATATAAGCAGTTAAGCACTTTAAAAAAACATATAGGGTGCGTTTGATGCATGAATACAAGTAATACAGCACAGTACAACTTTTATGAGTCACAACACAACCTTTTGTGTTGTGTATTGTTTGATACTTAATACACATAACAAGAAGCACAACATAAATTTTACAATAATATCCTTCATGTTATATATTATTAATTTCACTTTAATTTTTCTATGAAAATAATATTTTAATATTTTACAAATATTTTATTATTTATTATATAATTAAAATAACGTATTAATAATAAAATAAATTTTAACGGTAAATATAAATATTAAAAAATAAAGAGTTAAAAATATTTTTTAATAATAATTTTTTTATATATAATATAATTATTATATTACATAAAATATATTATGTAGTAATTTATTAAATCATGAAATTTTAATTTTATAATAAATAATAAAATAATTATAAAATATCAAAATATTATTTTCTTAGAAAAATTTAAGAAAAATTAATAATATAACATGAAGGATATTATTGTAAAATTTATGTTGTGCTTTTTTGTTATGTGCATTGAGTATCAAATGATACACAACATAAAAAGTTGTGCTGTGCCTCATAAAACTTGTACAGTGCTACTTGTACTGTCCTGTTCACGCATCAAACGCACCCATAGATTAAGAAAAATATTAGAAGTATTTTTAATCCAGCAACCCACAATAGTTTTATCTATAATAAAGACAAATAATATTTTCTACTAAGCAACTAATCTCATTTTTTTCTCAAACCCAACAACTCGACAAAATTTCTTAAATGGACCCAACAATTTACACACTATTATATATTTTATTCATAACCAATAATTAAAAATATCTAAGATTAAAACAATATTTTTTTTATGATAAAACTTGTAGCAACTCTACTTTTAGAAAGGAAGTATCTCTTGACTTTCTTCTTTGAAAAATAAAAGCACGCGTTACTTCTCTTCGATGCCATAACGAATTTGCATCACCATATCTTAAATAAATATTTAAAACCTCTTAAAATAGAGTAGGGCCAGGCCCAATGTAAAATTTATGACTAAAATCTATTTGAATATAATGTATTATTTTTATTTTATTTTATTTTAGCTGTAACATCATTTATCAAGAATTTTTATTTCTTCTGTCCTACTTATTTATAATTTTTTTTGATACAAACAAGTTTAAAATTTTAATCTTAATAGATAATATGACTAATTTATCAATCTATCTTATAAAACAGTTGTTGCAATATATATTTTATAAACAATCTCTGCATTTGAAAATGAATTCAATCTTTCATATAGTTTAATATTTTAATAGAATATTAATCAAAACTTATTTCAATAGAGTATTATTGTACAAATAAAAAAGATTTTATCATGTTATGATAACATTAAAAATACTATTAAATAAATTTTGTTGAGCTTTCTAAAATTCGAAACTTAAGGTGATTGGCTTATTGGCCTATCTATAGATCCGGCCTTCAAATATAGTGTTGAAGCTGATTTAACTTAAAAATATATATTGATATTATCATGTCTTTAAAACATTTTTTTTCTCATGATAACTCTATAACTTTATCATTATTCAAAATCCACTTTCACATTAAAATCATACTTCACTATTGTCGTTAAATAAGGATAAAAATTAAAAAAAAATAATAATAAACCCTCTAAGTTTCTATGTTAGAGACGTATAAAAAAAAATTAATTTTATTTATTTATTTATTGTTTTGAGTGCTTATATGTAATATGTAATGTAAAAACATTGTGTGACATGAAAATAATGAGCGGATCTTCAAAGTAGTATCATGAGTATGGTGTACCAAAAAAATAGAGTAATACTTAATTTTCGTATTAAATTCTCTTACTAATCCGTATCCACTTAATTTTAATAAGTGTCATCTATCTTTTAAAAAGTAAATGTTAAGTGGAAGATAAATGACACTTATCAAAATTAAGTGGATAAGAGGATTTAGTAAAAAGATTAAATATTTTTCAAAAAAGTATGTACATGTATAAGTGCTTATAGTAACGTGTCTCAATTTTTGTTTTTTATTTTTTTATTTTAAAAAAAATGATAAAATGAAAAATATATTAGTGATGTTACCATCGTTAAATCCAAAACAACATGCTACTATAATAACAGCAAATCACATCCTAGGTGCACCAGCTTATTCATGAACTCATGGGTAACAAATAGTTAAAACGTTTTAACAAACTTAAATTCCTACAAGATTTACCAAATGAGCTTGATATAAGCTTAGTCTAACAGTAGTTGCATAATAAAGATTGTATTTTATAAAAAAATTATACAACCATAATTTTTTTAAAGAAAATTTAAGGTATATGGATACTACAATATTGCTGCATCTTTTCAAGACAAGTAAAATTTCTAGACTCAAAAATATTTATAAAGATACTTACATTTACTTCACATATACAGCATAAGTGGAGACAACTTAGTAAGTGTATGTATACATGTTCTCTAACAATAAATCTTTGGTCATTTACTTTAATATACACATATAGTTCAATTAATTAGTACATAAACACATACGTTTATAGGTACAAGGTTGGATCTCTAGTTCTATTATGAAAAAAATGTTAAATATCCTCAATAAAATTATTAGATTGGTACTATTAGATAAGTTTGGTAGACAAAGTTAACATAACAAGTAACTATCGTCTCATGATGAAAATTAAATAATAATTTTCTATAACATGATTAAATAACGTAAATACACTATTCTTGCTACATCATAAAACTATATTACAAAAAATGTCCAGAATGATTTCAACCTAAAAAAGATATTTATTTAGTAAAAAAAAATATGAATATATTAATGGCAGATTCGGGCACAGAGGGAGAAATGGGCCTAAGGCCCAAATCATGAAACAAAGGAAGTTCGGATTCGAATTAGGTTGCAGAGCAGTAGCATAGCAGCGTCCAGTGCCAGGCATACCCCTTTTTTGCATTTTTTTCAATAAAAAAAAAAGGAAAAAGGAAAGAAATCACTCACTCATTTCCATTTACACTGCGAGAGAGAAGGAGCCAGAAACTGCTACTTCTAGACCTCTTCGAAGTTCAAACTTAAACCCTAGCTCACTCCTTCTCTCGTCTTCAGCCATGGCAGCTATGCTGGTACGATTTCTATCTCTTTCTCTCTGCTCTGTTATGTGCTTCTCTAACCTAACTGATTGTTACTACTGTCTGGAAATGCTGGATTCAACAGCAACCTCAGATCATACTGCTGAAGGAAGGCACGGACACTTCTCAAGGGAAGGCGCAGTTGGTCAGCAACATCAATGCCTGCACCGCCGTCGCCGATGTCGTCCGTACCACCCTGGGACCTCGCGGCATGGACAAACTCATCCATGACGACAAGGGCTCCGTCACCATCTCCAACGACGGTGCTACCATCATGAAGCTCCTTGATATCGTTCACCCTGCCGCCAAAATCCTCGTCGACATCGCCAAGTCTCAGGACTCCGAGGTGACTAACTCATTCCGTTCGATCCCCATTTCCTGCATTTCAAATGCTAACGGTTTTTTTTAGCCTCATCTTAAGATCGATTTTGAGAACGTTACTTTTATTTATTTCATTTCATTTTTCTGTTTGGATGTGGTTGTTTTGATAGGTATGTTTACTTCAGTTAGACACTTTTAGATGCTTAAAATTCTGTATTTGTGTGCTTGTTAATAAAATTATTGATATGTTGCAATTTTATAGGTTGGTGATGGAACCACCACTGTGGTATTGCTTGCGGCTGAGTTTTTAAGGGAAGCCAAGCCCTTCATTGAAGATGGTGTTCACTCTCAAAATTTGATACGGAGCTATAGGACTGCATGCTCCTTGGTAAACAGTTGTATATAAAGTTTATTTTTTTATATTTTATTTCCAGCCATAATCTGGATTCTTGAATACTGTCACTAGAGTTTTGTTCCTGATCTCTTGCAATATATTTGTTATGTATAACCATTGCTGCAGGCGATTGAGAAGATTAAGGAGCTAGCTATTAGCATAGAGGGAAAAAGTCTTGAAGAAAAGAAAAGCTTGCTCGCAAAGTGCGCTTCTACAACGCTTTCTTCAAAGCTTATAGGTGGAGAAAAAGAGTTCTTTGCATCCATGGTTGTGGATGCTGTCATCGCAATTGGGAATGATGACAGGTTGAACATGATTGGAATTAAGAAGGTACATGAATTGCTTCTTTACTACCCTGTATCCATATGCTGCATTCTCTCTCTTATATTGGTAAGGTGCTTTTTTCGTTTTTAATAGGGAAAATTTATTGGCAAATGAGCAAATGAGCTATAATGATTAAACACGGCAATATAGTTTATGTGTGATAAGGCTTGTCATTGAATGATGTTCCACTTTCTCCATAAACTAGTTATTTGTGTGAATTCTAGTTGTGTTGAGGTATTACTAAAAGTTGATCTGTATATATGCTGACACGCCATATCACATAACATAATTATCGCCATCATTGGGCTTTTATTTTACCTTCAGTTCCAGTTTCCAAATTTGGACAAATCATTTAGACAACCTTGAACATTTTCTGATACATTTTTCCTTAATATTTTCACATTTTCCCTTATTTGTTCATTTGTTAAGATTTAATGTATTTATTTTCTTAAGTTATGAAGTTGTTAATTCTAAGTTTTTCCATTTTCTTTAAACCATTATTTAGTTGATTTTTTTTCTTTTAAGAATATCTACATTGCTTTGCTATGGTAGTAAGACAATTGAGAGCCTTGATTTCTGGTATTTTTATTCTGTCTTGTCTGTGAAGCTTGCCTAGTTTTCATATTGTTTACATAGATTCATTAGACTTCCACTTTTCTTCAGAAGTTGTAAAATATTCCGTTGGCATAATTTTATTTTGTCGAAGTTTTTCTTATAAAGTATTTGATAATTCAAAAGATGTGATAGGATGTAGGAACAATCAACTAATCCGAGTGGGAGTATTAATGCGTTATAGGTGTTATTGTGGTTAATGTTTAATTTCATGTGAAGTTGTAAATTAATTTTTAGTATAAACTTATTTTGGAGATCAATGTGATGGATGTTCAGGTTTACTTCTACAGGTTCCTGGTGGTACCATGCGGGACTCATTTCTAGTTAATGGTGTTGCCTTCAAAAAGACATTTTCGTATGCTGGGTTTGAACAACAGCCCAAGAAGTTTCTCAATCCCAAAATACTATTACTCAATGTTGAGTTGGAGCTAAAATCTGAGAAAGAAAATGCCGAAATAAGGTGGGATTAGTTAATTTTTGTTCTTTTGTCTTGTGTTTGTTGATACTGAGAACCTAATGCAGGATTGCTTACCTTACCAGACTAACTTCTCTTTCTCTTGTTTTCAGATTATCAGATCCCTCGCAGTATCAGTCCATTGTTGATGCAGAGTGGAATATTATTTATGACAAGTTGGATAAATGTGTCAAGAGTGGTGCCAAAGTTGTTCTTTCACGCCTGGCTATTGGAGATCTTGCTACACAGGTTTTAATTTTTTTATTAATTTTATTCCATTTTCTTGGATTTCTTTAGCTATCCATGAAATCTTGAATCTTTCTAGTGCAAATTTGCTGTGCACCATCCTGTCTTTGGATAGTTTCCTGGTTCATTATATGCATTGCCTTGTATGTTATGCTTAAGTTGCGGGCTTCTTTTTTTTCCCACCGTTTTCCACATAAGTTTATATTGACAGTTTGACACCCTTAATAACTGCTCATGATAATTCTATTTTTTCCCCTTCTTACTGTTTTGCTAAAATCTTTTATGGATATTTGTTATTTGTTATTGGTTCTATGAATAAGTTGTCCTTTTAACAGTATTTTGCAGACCGGGACATTTTTTGTGCTGGTCGTGTAGCAGAAGAGGATCTAAAGAGGGTTGCTGCTGCAACTGGTGGAACTGTACAAACATCTGTCAACAACATTATTGATGAGGTTGTGCATTATTTCTGGGATCCTTTAATGGTTTGCTTCATATCTTTTGTTATATATTGTAGCTAATACTATTATATTTTTTTCCTTAAAGGTTCTTGGAACCTGTGAGGTTTTTGAGGAAAGGCAAGTTGGAAATGAGAGGTTCAATATATTCAATGGATGTCCATCTGGCCAAACAGCCACCATAGTTCTTCGAGGTGGAGCTGATCAGGTCTGTTAGAGAGCAATGCCGTTTGAAATAGCTTGTAATCAAACTCGGTTAATAGATCTGCTATTCTTTGGCTTATACTTGATTTTTATTTTCCTCTTTCAGTTCATAGAGGAAGCAGAGCGAAGTTTGCATGATGCAATCATGATTGTTAGAAGAGCATTGAAGAATTCGACTGTAGTTGCTGGTGGAGGTGCTATAGATGTATGTATGCAGATTTTGCTGGCAGATAGCAATGATATGTGTTATTGTACATCTGAGTATGTGATGGACATTAACATTTGGTTCTGGTTCACAGATGGAGATAAGCCGTTATCTGAGGCAGCATGCACGTACAATAGCTGGAAAGTCTCAGCTTTTCATCAATTCATATGCAAAGGCTCTTGAAGTAAGTGTCTTTAATTTCAGTACAATCCACAGTCATTACACGAGACGTAGTATTATGTTACTGTTGTCATATGACTTCATAAGTAAGTGTATGCAACCCCTGTTTGACAATAGAGGCAATGAATTTATTTTCTTTTGCACTAATGGTACTTGCCATTAATAACTTACCATTTTAAGGGTCTAAACTTCAGACAATAGGATGCTGAACAATCATCTCTATGTTTCTTTACAATTCTTTCATTGATCAGTAGTGCACTGAAAAAAATGAGTCAGGTAATTGTTCTACATATGAAAGTTCCCAACATATTCTTGATAATCTTTAGGAGGTTACAACCAGATACTTTTTACATGATCAGGAACCCATAATCATATGCCATTTTTTTGTATTACTATGGGGAATGTGGGAAGAGGATAGGAGCAAAACATTCCTTATTTTGCATGTGTTTTACATGTTACAACTCAACCTAAATTGTCTTGTATGGTCGTTGCTTGATTTTGAATGTTAAAGAACCACCAACTGCATTTGAAACTTAATTTCTGTACTGGATGTTGAAGGTCAGGGGCTTAGGATTGATTGATTTTGAATGTTAAAGAACCACCAACTGCATTTGAAACTTAATTTCTGTACCGGATGTTGGAGCCCCTGCCTTGGGATTATTGAATACAGTAGTTTACTTATAAATGAGCCGGCTTATCTTGATATTGCATCACTAAGTCTCTGGTGCCAGATGCATTCTAACTTGGGTATTGGAAAAAATAAGAATGACGGGTTTGATATATTGTTAATCTGATCAAAGTGTATATTTATTTGATTTTATTGATGCAAGAAGTTATGGGTTGTTGCAGGTTATACCTCGGCAATTATGCGACAATGCTGGATTTGATGCAACTGATGTGCTGAACAAACTAAGACAAAAACATGCACTACCTTCTGGTTTGTTGGCCTTCTTTCTTCATGGGTGCTTGCTTACATATGTGTCGTACAAAATTACTTGCATGCATACTTACATATATTTATACGCAGTACACTTATAAATTGGGTAGCCATTGAGCCATGCCTTGCTGAATACTAAGACTTAGGTTAAGACACCGAAATCAAGCTATAGGTTGTGTTAAAGTTTGGCTTGTTTTAAAAATAAATTAAGCTTGTATTCGTGTCACATTTAAAAATAATACTACCTCCAGTCCTATTTAGAAACATAGCACTAGTTTCATCAAGACTAATAGAATGTATTTAATGATGCTTATTTAATTAACTAATGTGATGATTTTGAATTTTAATCTTGAAATACCCATCTAATTAATAGATTCACTTGCATGGGAATTTGGTAAATACTTTACCATCTCTTAATTAATTAAGCGTGAGGTAAAACATTTTTTCTTGGCTATTAATACACTTGACTTTGGTACCATGTTTCTTATAATTAAGACCAGATACTTTTTGTTTTTTATAATGAGGATTGGTGGTAGTAATTTTCATGTTGATATGCTCCGACATAGGAAAAGAACTTACAAATCTAGTATTTTCTTCGAACATTGTCTATTACATAGCATTGATGGTGTCCTTGAAAAATTTACATAACCGTTGGAAAAGACTCATTTTAATAAAATTGCTTGCATTCCTGCAAAGAGGTTGAGTTTATTTGAAGTCATAATGAATTTATCTAAGAATACGTTAATTTACAAACAATTTAGCTGCTTGTGAGCAGAATGTGCTGAAACCTGAATTCCCACATTTAGCTCAATTGATCAAACCAGTTCAACCATGTTTATTGTAAATCATATCATATATATCATATACTATAAGAAAAGAAATCCCTTCTTGACTCACAAGTAACATATTTTGCCAAGTGTCATGCTCATATTAACTCAGTTTCCCTCCAAAATTTCGTTTAATATTATTTTATTCTATTCTCGCTTTGTTTGATTTTTTGTATTTTGGATGTTAATCCAAGCTTAAAAGCTTTAATTTTTCATGCAATTTTTTTGTATTTTGGATTGCTTTGAGATTAAAAAGTTTTAAAATTTAAAATTTAAAATTTCAATAATAAAATTAAATTTAATTATTAAACTCTTTTTCTCTTATTTCTTTTTTTCCTCTTTCTTTCTCTTTCTTCTCTCTCCACTTCCCTTCATTTCAAGTTTATTTCACTATATTTTTAAAAAATTTTTTTTCTCTATTTTCCATTCTTTCCTTTCCATTTTTTTTACTTTGTTTTTTTGTGATTTGTTAAAAAAAATTTTTGGTATAACCACGGGTTTCTCTACCCTTAGGATGAGACTAATCCGAGTCATTAGTTTTTGAATGTTATTTGGTTAAAATATGATCAAACTCATTTATATGTTTTATTGTATATTCATTATAAAATTATAAAATATTGGCACAACCTCACAAACGCGTAACGACGCACGGGTCAAAAGCTAGTATAAGGAGAATGACTGTGTCAAACCAGTTCCTCTGCATAAGCAGGAAACACTTGGTACATTTTCAGATTGTTAATTTATTAACTTCAAAGTAACATGAGAGCAACTGTACGTTGGTCTGATTAACCAACAATCACTGTACTATGTTCCTTGTGAAGTTGTGATCATTCTTTGCTTACTCCTTAACTGTCTAAAATTTGCTCAAGCAATTTAATAAAAACAGTTGAGCCAAGCAATTTATCAATTGAGCCCCACTAGTTAACTGATAGCATAATCATTCATATCCCTACTGAAAAGAAACCACATAAATTGCTGTGCAATAATAAAAGTTAGATTTCATTAGAGCGGCCGGTCATATTTAGTATTTTCTGTTGCAAGCACATGGACAGGTAGAAAGTGTGCTGATGAAAAAATAATATAATTGCTGGGTACTTCTATCTTGAGTTCACGTGTACCTGAGTATCTGGGTGTACTTGTGAATGCATCTGCTCTAACTTTTGGCTGAGTTCTTTTGATAGGTTGGAAGTGAAAAATCTTACTCTTGCCTGCTTGTTACAGGTGAGGGGGCACCATATGGGGTGGACATAACCACTGGTGGAATTGCTGATTCTTTTGCTAACTTTGTCTGGGAGCCTGCAGTTGTGAAGGTATCTATACGTGCATTTAGTTGTTTGTTTTATATTTTAATTCTAATGTTTTATGTGAAAGGTGTTTGAGCTCAATGAACAAATTTGCAGATCAATGCTATAAATGCTGCTACAGAAGCTGCTTGCCTTATCTTAAGTGTGGATGAAACAGTTAAAAATCCCAAGGTAAATTCTGACCAGTTTTGTCAATATATATTTGCTTAAGGTTGTTCTTTTGTTCTCTTTGAAGGAATTAATTTTTTTATAATGTGTAGTAGCATTACCAATTCTTCCCATTAATGCTGCTGATTTTTATCGTCCTGTGAATTAACATATGTAGTCTGAGAGTGCACAAGGAGACGCCGCTGCAAGTGCCATGGGTGGCAGAGGTCGTGGCAGTGCCTTCCGTGGTCGTGGAAGAGGAATGCGGAGATGATCATAAATGCATTCTGATGGGTCAGCAATTGTCTTGTGCATTGAATGTCTAATACCGGGAAGGCCACTGGATGTGTGTTTCTGCTTGTTGGTGTTGCTAGCAGACACCATATTTTGGACTTACAAATGATAATATGGAATGGTAATTGGTCTACTAAGAGCGTCATCTAATCAAACTAGGATTTGATGGTAGTAATTTTGCTGTCGTTGTCTTTCTGATGTTTGTTCAATTTATATGTTGAAGGGGTTGAAACTATATTGGATGGTGGTTGATGAGGACTTAGCTATTTGGTGTGAAATTTTATTGTTCTCAACTATTTATATCGTTTTGTATTCATTAGCATGCGTTTTGCCTGTTATTAAATTTTAAGACCAGATAAAACTGATAATTGGGAAGGTGTAAGAACATGGAGGCTCGTGGAGCTGCAATATCAATTCTTTTCCACTCATATTTTGCCACATCAATTTATCACAATTGGAGGCTCTTCAATTGTAGTCTTTTTAACTTTGTTACCATTAAATAGTTATATATATATATATATAAAACCTATTTTAATATTCATTTAATTCTTAACTTAAAAATATATTATATTTCTAAAATTAATTCTTATATTTATATACTGTTTTTAATATTAAGTCTTATAAGAAGTGTTACAAGTTACAACTATATGTGTCTATATATGTCGTTCTTTAAAAAAATAAAAATTTTGAAGTAAATTTCATATACAATATTCCTTTTTATGAAAAGCTTGTGAAAATTAATTTTATAAATGTTTTCTTACCTAATTTCAGTTATAGGGTGTTATTCCTCAATAAAAAAAATAAATTTATGAGTATTTTTTATATATAATTTTCTTCTTATAGAAAGTTGATAAAAATCAATTTTATGGATGTTTTATATCTAATTTTTTCTTTATTCTTTTTATTTTCAAGCTCATTTTTTTTTATAGTAAAAAAAAGATATAACTTTTATTGTTAGCAAATAAGGTGTCATTTGTCAAAAACATATTAGTGTAAATTAGTCAATTAATATAAAAAATAGTAAATTTTTTTAAAGTATTTTTATATATAATTTTAAATATAAAACTTAGTTTCATAGATATGTTTTTCATAGAATTTTTATAATTATTTTTGTACCTATAATTATCAAGTTTTATAAATATTTTTTTTACTTTATTATATTTATTTTGTTAATTTATTTTAACACATTACTTTAATAATTTATACAATATACTAAATATAATGCTCAAGCATACATTTAGTATTTAAAATAGGCAAGTTTATTTCTCTATGACTTGAAAATGCTTCTGTCACAACCATAATATCTTTTTCTTTTTCATCTGCTACCACAATGTTAATCTATGTTGTGTTGTTATTATTAATAGAAGGAGAATGATCGCGCGATGGTTTCTTCAATTGAACTTGTTGTGTAGTTAAAACATAACTGTTAAGATTCATTTCTTTGACTTCTTCAACTTGATGAGCATCATTGCCATCCACTTCCATCGTCTCTTTTTGATCACTTCATTTAGTTCATCATCATTAGCATCACAACCACAGTCTTTAACTTTCTCTTGGTTGATCTGAATTTCTTGCTTCCCTTTGTTGCTTCTCATTTTGATGCTAGTAACCAGACAACACATTTTTATTATTAAAACAAGAATTATTAATGTTAGCATATATAGATGCTAATGTGTAACACCCAATCACTTATTTTATTAAAGGAGTTAGTTATTAAGTACTACCTTATATTTATAAATACATTAAGAGATATAACTTATTAAGAACCTACTCCTAACTTGTTGTTAGCAAATTTGGCCCCCTTATACATACATGGTTAATCTGTGAGATATAGTACTACTTTTGATATTGTAGATAGGGACAGTCCCATATGCATTTGAAGAGAAAATAAAAAATTATGGTTATTTGACCAAACAATCATTTGCTAGTTATCCCCACCTTAGCCGTTGGTTTCTCAATGTGGCTCACAATCAGTTATAATTACCGTACTTGTTTATGTTTTGTCTATATAAATGTCTTATTGATGGTATAACATATGACATAATCTTGATTATGGTTTCTTTGAAGAAAGTACAAGGATGCACAATTCTTTAAATTAACTATTCAAATTAACATAGTTGTTGATGTGGAATATTAATAAAGCTAAAGTATATGAGGGTTGTTCATGATTCTGGTTCATCCAAGAACCAAAATAGAACCATATCGAAGTAGAAAAATATTCCGATTTTGAAAAGGTTCCATTTTGACCCAAACCAGTTCGAACGGATCCGAACTCGTTTAAGTTTTATGCAAAAAAACTTAATTCGACCATACCCCAAACCGGTTTTGTTTATATGGATCAGTTCTGAACCACTTCTCAAAATTGGTTTCGATTTGCTTTTTTATCTCGTGGTTCTCCGTTTACATGGTGTGGTTCAGTTCGGTTAGCAATCCAGTGTGGTTCTTTTGGTTTTCTGAAACCGCCCTAAGTAGATGAACATGTTGTCGTGTGAGTAATATAACTAGTCAACACAAAGAAAAACCAAAACAATTAAGTAAGCTACATGCGTTTTTATTGAGCTAATCACATGAAATTAGAAGGGTCATGGTTACCATGGTTTAATTTTAGAGTAAGCAAAATAACAATGGTTGAGATTGAAAAACACTTTAATGACCTAATCAAATATTGATTAATAATTGATAATTTAGCATAAAAGCCAAATTGCTTATGAAAATAAACAAAAAGTGTGTTTTTCTTAAAAATAAGGTTAATAATTGCTCAATGAAAATTCTTGAGTTAATCTATATAGATGGTCATGAATGAAACACATCATGACTCAATTTTTTCAAGATTCTTTCGAAACCAAACTAGAAAGATTAAGAATGAAATTCTAAGTTCAAACTACATACCTTCTTTAAGTATGAAAAGTTGAACCTAATGCTGTGTCGTTCACAACTGAGTGAGAAAAAATTAACACCAATAAGAGGAAGTACGTGCAATAACCAAAGATGAGAAATATAATAATTTACACGATAAGACCTCAATGCATAAAACTTTAAAATCAGAATGAAATTAACCATTTATCTTTCCTTCTATCAAACATTCCGGCCATATCTCACTCTACATAACTTCACTACGAGAAAAGGCTAAAAAAATCATTATCTAACACAATCAACTCAAGAAAAGCTAGAGAGAGGGAAAACGAACCTTCAAAAGAGGAGTAAGACAGAGCAAATAAGACATGGTAGTGAAGAGAAAAGTAGGTTCTAGAAGAGAAACAAGAAGAAAATAGGAGAGAAACCACTACAAAGAAATAATTAAACCAAACAGTGAGGTTGTGCATTTCAGAAACCAAAACAAAACCTTAAATAGGACAAATAAGGGTTCTAGATACTTCTCACAATGTTTTGAAAGTCAAAACCATTTATTTTAATTTGGAAATAATTTAATTCAATTTAGAAAACATTTATTTCTATCTTGAAAGAATTTATTTAATTTTTAAAAGTATTTATTCATCACTTTATACTTAATAAGAAGGTAATTATTGTAGGGTATAAAGTTTGAATGGGAAAAATTGTAACACCCCAATTAGTTAAATAGTGTATACTCATATTAAGTACAAAGTGTTAGAAAATTTGAGTTAAAAAGGGAAAAAAATGAAAGAAAGAACCTACTTGTAATTTTTTAAAATTTGACAAGTAATCCCTCCTAACTTAACATAGGAGAACCACACATGAAAGGCTCCTATATTTTCTTTTTCTTCTTCTTCTCAATCTTGCCATCTCTGTCTCTCTCTGTAGAAGCTAATGAAAGGCAAAACCCTAAACCATAAACCTAACAAGAAAGGGATGGATTTGAGATTGATTATTCTCATATTGTTCAATCTAAGAGGCACCCCAACCTTATAAACTACCTTTCCTATTTATTTCTACTTGACGTGAGACTTTTGATTTTGGACTTAACAATCATATTGAATGGTGAGAGCAACAAAGACCCATTAACATTCATAAAATCTATATCAGTAATTCAAAATTCGAAACTCGTGGTCTCCACTGTAAATGCACCCATACTTTCATATATGACAAGTCAAGTGGCAGGTTGAAGCCGCCACTGCCTCTGTCCCTCATACTAAAAATATCCACAAATATCTGTTAAATAATTATTTTGAACAAGTCAACAATCCAATTGAAAATAAAATTTCAATAAATGAACTGGCTCTATCATCCATTTTATGTAAACGCATCATCTGATGACTAATGAATGAATATCAACAACACCCATTAACCCTATATAGAAGAAACATTATTCATATTATTGATATCTTGGATTATCTCTCTGTCAACACTTTCTTGATCAGAAGCAATGAAACTTGGTTTTATTTGTAGACGCAAGAAGTCTAGCCCACATCCTGTCTGTTAATGTCACCGTACTCTGTGTCTCTGTCACTCGCTGCAACAAAATGTTCCATAATCACCAAAAGCTACAAATGCTAAGAGACCATTTAGTTTGCATTCTTATTTCTTAATTTTTTAAATTTTATGAAGAAGATATTTTTTTTTAATTTTATAAAAAAAAATCGAAAAGATCATTTTTACAGTGTATTTTTTTTATTAAGGCGTAAATTTACACCTCTATGATATTTTATAAATTAGTTGATATTAACGATAACACAATCTTCATTTTCTAAAATAAGATGAAGAGCATTGTTAATTGTTAACTTGCTTTGTACATCATTTTTTTATTTTTTTATTATTCATAATTTTGGTTAGTTATCTCATAATTCAATAGTAGTTATGAGTCTCGGCACTGTTTTATTTACATCCGAAACTTTTCTAGATCAACAATGGAGATTTTCACTTTGTAACAAGCTTAAACATTAAATGGCCAAGATTAAGTGTTTTTTATGAAAAATCTTGATCAAAGAATGAAAAAGTAACTACAATTGATTGCATCTGGTTGCTCCCATATTTTTCTCTCTTTGATCAAGTTTTTTTTATTAAAAACACTTGATTTTGGTCATTCGATTCGTACACTCTATCTAATCTTAGAAAATGAAGGCAGTGCAACCGTGAATATCAATTAATAAGTGAAACGTTACATATGTGTAAATTTACACCTTATTAAAAGGGTGCACTATAACATTGACCAACCAAAAAATGCTGTAATTTTCTGTTCCTAGCATTTCTCAGTTTTTTTCTTTATAAAATTTCAAAAAACATAAAATGAAAACAATGAATAGAAATGTAAAGTCACCTAGTTTGATTTGCATTTTTATTTCTTGTTTTTTGAAATTTGCAAAAAAAAAATAAAAAATGTTGAATCAATTCCAATCATTTGTAATTTTTCATATACAAATTTGAAAAAAACAGAAAACAAAATAAAAATAAAAATTGAAAATAATAGAAAAAAAAACGAAAATGTAAACAAAACATGCCTTTATAGTGGCATAATTTTTAGTAATAAAAGTAATTTACTTGAATATTAATTAATTAACATAAGTAAATGAAATGAACCACTCACAGCAATTGGAATATAAGCATGTTTATTGTTCACAGGGCCAACAGTGAAGCCAGTATATCCAGCCATAGCTCCATGAATGGCACTCTGAGCAAGAAGAGTGCAGTAAATGTTGTCCGAGGCATTACTTGGAATATAATACCTCTAATCATGTAAGTTGGATCTATGAAAGCAGCACAAGCTAAAGTTTAATAATGGAAATTAAAAATAAAAATAAAAATCAGGATGTCAATAGGGAAGTAAAGTGAATAAATTAAAGGAACTACTTATCAAATATACCTATATTATATATCGGAGTAACAAATCAAATTGGTAAGTTAGTTGAAAATAAATTTAAAAAACAATAAAAAAGACAAGTTTTTGACTTTAGAATTTCAAGCTTAATTGCTTTTATATAAAATATTGGAATATAATTCTAGTTACCTAAAAACTTGACATAAGTAACATGCTTCTCTCAAAATGAATTGTTTTTGCATAGAAGTTAAGAACAAGTCTAAGAGTAAACACTCCTTAATTTTACAAAGACCTATAGCTTACTATAGCTCTTGATGTGCAAATCCAATAACGGTGGGATAATATCACACTGACTGTAGCAATCGCAGCACATTACTTGTTTCAAGATGTGCAAATCCATCATTCTTATTTTTTAAAGTACCCAAGTTAGAATGCATCTTGCACCATAGACTTAGTGATGCAATATCAAGATGAGCCTGCTCATTTATAAGTGAAAAAAGTATAGCCTTCTAAATTACTGTATTCAATAATCCTAAGGCAGGGCCTTCAACATCCGGTACAGAAATTAAGTTTCAAAGGCAGTTGGTGGTTCTTTAACATTCAAAATCAAGCAAGGATCGTACAACAAGATAATTTAGATTGAGTTGTAACATGTAAAACACATGTAAAATAAGGAATGTTTTGCTCCTATCCTCTTCCCTCATTCCCCATAATAGTACAAAAAAATGGCATATGATTATGGGTTCCTGATCATGTAAAAAGTATCTGTTCGTAACCTCCCAAAGATTATTAAGAATATGTTGGGAACTTTCATATGTAGAACAATTACCTGACTCATTGTTTTCAGTGCACTAATGATCAATGAAAAAATTGTAAACAAACATAGAGATGATTGTTCAGCATCCTATTGTCTGAAGTTTAGACCCTTAAAATGGGAAGTTATTAATGGCAAGTACCATTAGTGCAAAAGAAAATAAATTCATTGCCTCTATTGTCAAACAGGTGTTGCATCCAGTTAATTATGAATTCATATGACAACAGTAACATAATACTACGTCATGTGTAATGACTGTTGATTGTACTGAAATTAAAGACACTTACTTCAAGAGCCTTTGCATATGAATTGATGAAAAGCTGAGACTTTCCAGCTATTGTACGTGCATGCTGCCTCAGATAACGGCTTATCTCCATCTGTGAACCAGAACCAAATGTTAATGTCCATCACATACTCAGATATACAATAACACATATCATTGCTATCTGCCAGCAAAATCTGCATACATACATCTATAGCACATCCACCGGCAACTACAGTTGAATTCTTGAATGCCCTTCTAACAATCATGATTGCATCATGCAAACTTCGCTCTGCTTCTTCTATGAACTGAAAGAGAAAAACAAAAAATCAAGTATAAGCCAAAGAATAGCAGATCTATTAACCGAGTTTGATTACAAGCTATTTCAAATGCCATTGCTCTCTAACATATCTGATCAGCTCCACCTCGAAGAACTATGGTGGCTGTTTGGTCAGATGGACATCCATTGAATATATTGAACCTCTCATTTCCAACTTGCCTTTCCTCAAAAACTTCACAGGTTCCAAGAACCTTTAAGGAAAAAAGTACAATAGTATTATTAGCTACAATATATAACTAAAGATATGAAGCAAACCATGAAAGGATCCCAGAAATAATGCACAACCTCATCAATAATGTTGTTGACAGATGTTTGTACAGTTCCAGCAGTTGCAGCAGCAACCTTCTTTAGATCCACTTCTGCTACACTACCAGCACAAAAAATGTCCCGGTCTGCAAAATACAGTTAAAAAGACAACTTATTCATAGAACTAATAACAAATAACAAATATCCATAAAAGATCTTAGCAAAACCAGTAAGAAGGGGAAAAAATAGAATTATCATGAGCGGTTATTAAGGGTGTCAAACTGTCAATATAAACTTATGTGGAAAAAAGGGGGGAAAAAAGAAAAAGAAGCCAGAAGTCATGAAATACTTAAGCATGACCCACAAGGCAATGCATATAATGAACCAGGAAACTATCCAAAGACGGGATGGCGAACAGCAAATTTGCATTAGAAAGATTCAAGATTTCATGGATAGCTAAAGAAATCCAAGAAAATGGAATTAAATTAATAAAAAATTAAAGCCTGTGTAGCAAGATCTCCAATAGCCAGGCGTGAAAGAACAACTTTGGCACCACTCTTGACACATTTATCCAACTTGTCATAAATAATATTCCACTCTGCATCAACAATGGACTGATACTGCGAGGGTCTGATAATCTGAAAACATGAGAAAGTGAAGTTAGTCTAGTAAAGTACGCAATCCTGCATGAGGTTCTCAGTATCAACAAACACAAGATAAAAGAACAAAAATTAATTATTCCCACCTTATTTCTGCATTTTCTTTCTCAGATTTTAGCTCCAATTCAACATTGAGTAATAGTATTTTGGGATTGAGAAACTTCTTGGGCTGTTGTTCAAACCCAGCATATGAAAATGTCTTTTTGAAGGCAACACAATTAACAAGAAATGAGTCCTGCATGGTACCACCAGGAACCTGTAGAAGTAAACCTGAACTTCCATCACATTGATCTCCAAAATAAGTTTATACTAAAAATTAATTTACAACTTCACATGAAATTAAACATTAACCACAATAACACCTATAACACATTAATACTCCCACTCGGATTAGTTGATTGTTCCTACATCCCATCACATCTTTTGAATTATCAAATACTTTATAAGAAAAACCTCAACGAATAAAATTATGCCAACGGAATATTTTACAACTTCTGAAGAAAAGTGGAAGTCTAATGAATCTATGTCAACAATATGAAAACTAGGCAAGCTTCAGACAGAATAAAAATTCCAGAAATCAAGGCTGTCAATTGTTTTACTACCATAGCAATTAGCAATGCAAAGTAGTAATCCTTTAAAAAAATCAACTAAAACATGGTTTAAAGCAAAGGGAAGAACTTGGTGATAACAACTGCATAATTTAAGAAAATAAATAGATAAAATCTTATCAAATGAACAAATAAGGGCAAATGTGAAAATATTAAGGAAAAATGTATCGGAAAATGTTCAAGGTTGTCTAAATGATTTGTCAAAATTTGGAAACTGGAACTGAAGGTACAATACAAGCTCAATGATGGCAATAATTATGTTATGTGATATGGCATGTCAGCATATATACAACTAGAATTCACACAAATAACTAGTTTATGGAGAAAGAGGAACATCATTCAATGACGAGCCTTATCACACATAAGCTATATTGCCGTATTTCATCATTATAGTTCCTTTGCTCATTCGCCAATAAATTTCCCCTATTAAAAAAAAACACCTAACCAATATAAAAGAGAGAATGCAGCATACAGATACAGGGTAGAAAAGAAGCAATTCATGTACCTTCTTAATTCCAATCATGTTCAACCTGTCATCATTCCCAATTGCGATGACAGTATCCACAACCATGGATGCAAAGAACTCTTTTTCTCCACCTATAAGCTTTGAAGAAAGCTTTGTAGAAGCGCACTTTGCGAGCAAGCTTTTCTTTTCTTCAAGACTTCTTCTTTCTATGCTAATAGCTAGCTCCTTAATCTTCTCAATCGCCTGCAGCAATGGTTATACATAACAAATATATTGCAAGAGATCAGGAACAAAACTCTACAGACAGTATTCAAGAATCCAGATTGAGGCAGAAAATAAAATATAAAAATAAATAAAACTTTATATATAACTGTTTACCAAGGAGCATGCAGTCCTATAGCTCCGTATCAAATTTTGAGAGTGAACACCATCTTCAATGAAGGGCTTGGCTTCCCTTAAAAACTCAGCCGCAAGCAATACCACAGTGGTGGTTCCATCGCCAACCTTTAAAATTACAACAATACAATAATTTTATTAACAAGCACGCAGAAACAGAATTTTAAGCATCTAAATGTCTAACTGAAGTAAACACACCTATCAAAACAACCACATCCAAACAGAAAAATGAAATGAAATAAATAAAAGTAACGTTCTCAAAATCGATGTTAAGAGGAGGCTTAAAAAACCGTTAGCATTTGAAATGCAGGAAATGGAGATCGAACGGAATGAGTTAGTCACCTCGGAGTCCTGAGACTTGGCGATATCGACGAGGATTTTGGCGGCAGGGTGAACGATATCAAGGAGCTTCATGATGGTAGCACCGTCGTTGGAGATGGTGACGGAGCCCTTGTCGTCGTGGATGAGCTTGTCCATGCCACGAGGTCCCAGGGTGGTACGGACGACATCGGCGACGGCGGTGCAGACATTGATGTTGCTGACCAACTGCGCCTTCCCATTTTAGAATTTAGAAATTTCTTACTCATGTTATTCAAGTTTACCTACAAAACAGGTAACAGGTATGAATCTGATCCATTCAATATTTTATTATATATATCCTACGGTTCTAAATGGTTGGTCCATCGATGGGCCAAAACATACAGGTCCATTGTATACAAATCCCACTGTGAATACATCGTCTCTCCCTCTTCCTCTCACACGAAGTAAGAAAGCAAGGAGCTCCTCTCCCTCTCTGCCTCTCACACAAAGGAGTAGCTGAGATGGCTGTCTGTTTCCGCAACTGTTTCCGGCGGCGGCCGGCGATAGTGAAGCTACTAGTGGCTCGCCCCCGGAATCCCACACGTCAAGTGACAGTAGAAGTCACCGCCATGAAGGTTCTGCCTCACCAGCGCTTCAGCAACATGGAGACTCGCAGACCTCAGAATTCTTCTCCGCCGAAGAAACTTTGAACGTTAGGGTAGAAACACCAGAAGCTTCGGAGATTGATCTCAGTAAGTTGCATTTTTGCCAAGTTAAAGATATTAAATAGATGAAACTAATTTCTTGTTAATAACACGTTAATAAATATAAAAGAATAACGGAGAGACTGATTGTAGAGTTTGCTGCCACAACTTTACCACCGCTGGGTTTAAAGGCTTGAACTTGTTTGCTGAATAATAAGACACAAGATTACAGATTCTATAATATTAAAAAGGGTCTTGTTTGCTAACAAGTGCTCTTAGGGCACCTGAACATTCCCCTGTTCAATTTCATTGTGTGATTCTAGTCTTTCCTTCCTCCCCCTTAATTAGTAGTAGCATTCAGGAAAAGCACAAATGCGCAACAGGGGAAGAAGGCAGAGAGATAGATGCTTATTAATTTTAAACACTTAGATTAATTATAGCAATTTTTCATCTATAAGTTATTAGTTAAGTTGTATAAGAAAAGAAGAAAGAATGCTGCTGTGTTTCTGATGAAGAGTTGATATTCTCTCTATTTTGTTTTGTTAAAATGATTGCAGGAAAGTTATATAAAAGCATTGTTGAAGATGACTGGGATAACGTAGGAAGGAATTTAAGGCGGTTCCCAAATTTAGTGCGGAGGTCCTTAACTGTGAATGGAAATGCTGCTCTGCATGTGGCTCTGAGTGCAAACAGCATCGAATGTGTTCAACATATAGTTGATCTTATGCATATTCTCCGTACTACTGAAGATCTTATGTTAAAGAACATGGATGGAAACAATGCATTTTGCATTGCTGCTATGGAGGGGAAAAGTGAATGCCTGGAAATCCTAGCCAACGAAGATGAAGATAACATTTTGCCACTGTGCCGTGGCCAGGAAAATATGCTCCCAGTACATCTAGCTGCATTGATGGGCCACTTCAGTATAGTCCTACATCTTACAGCCCCTCATCTTCTCAACAGAATGGCTTCATACGATGTTGAAAAACTGTTTCTAATCACAATCAAAAGCGACATGTACAGTAAGTCAAAATACCTATCCATTCTCATATATATTTTTCTTCTTCTTCAACCATTTATACGGTATACATCTTACAATTCAAAAGGTTCAATCTCCGATCCTCAAAAATTAAAAAAAGGTTCAATACAAAATTTACATATATAGCCTTAGACTTTGATGAAATAAAACTTAATTCGATTTTTAAGTCTTAAATAAATATTGAAGTGGAATTTTTATATATAGTAGTAACAAAAATTCAAGTAAAATAATTTTTTCTTAACTTATGACCAGTTGACTACAAGTTTTTTAAGCTTTTTTTAAATAAACACTGAATTATTTTATTCAATAAATTAATAATTATTTCTCATTAATTGTATATCATAATTTATAATTACTATTTTATCCATATATATTATTTTAATATGTAGATTATATATAATATATAATTTGACATATTAATAATTTTCATTTGGCCAGCCAAACAAAGGTATATAAATAGAAATGAGCACCAATGGTGCTATACATACATGTACAAATATAAGTGTCATAATATAAAGAGAAATACAGCTGTGAAGACATGAATTTCTAATACCACACCAACGGAATTACTAAGAAACAGAACAGATATAATCATTTCACCCAAAAACCATAAGATGAAAGTAGCATATTACACTACAACAACTTGTACTAGCAATTTATTTAATTTCATAATTTGTGCAGATATGTCATTAAGATTACTTCGGTCTTCACTTAGTTTGGCGATGGCTAGAGACGAGCAAGGACTCACACCATTGCATATATTGCTAAGAAAGCCAGATGAAAAATATCGTAAATTCTTCACACTCCTTTTCCTTCTTTGCTCATTTATTTTTTACATTTCATATTATATTGGCTCCATTATTGTTATTTAATATTTTTTTTATAAATAATCAATTCAATATTTGCTAGGCCTGGATGGAGACATATTATCATCATCTTCAGATGATGTTGATGAGTTGTTGCGAATGTTGTGGTTGCACATTTGTAAACTGGAAGCTCAACCATTCTTTGAATTAGTGAGCAAGCCTACATCATTACTGTTTGATGCGGTTGAAACGGGACACGTGGCAATTATGAGGTGGCTGTTACATCTGCATCCTGAATTGCTATGGATCAAGGATCCATCCACGGGACGAAATCTGTTACACTGGGCGGTTTTAAATCAACAGAAGCATGTCTTTAATTTTATATTCCAGCTGGGATTAACATCACATGATGCTAAAGGGTTGGCTGCAGTGGACAACGAAGGCAATAATGTCCTACATTTAGCCACCAATCCGCACAAAGTGTCCTCCTCCGGTCCAGAACCAATCATTCAAATGCTTACGTGGTTCAAGGTAAATCATGTTATTTTTATTCGATTTAACTTGTGTAAGCTAATTAATTTTTTACTAATATTAATGTGGTCAATGCATATATAAGGAAGTAGAGAAGAGGGTTCCGATTGGATTAAGGAGGGTGAAAAACAAGGAGGGGATTACTCCGGTGGACATGCTACGTATCAGCCAAGAAAAATTATCGGACAAATTCAAGTATTCGGCTATTAAAATCAGCAACAATGGGATGATGGTAGCGGCACTCATAGCCACGATAACGTTTGGTGCAGCTCTTATAGTTCCTGGTGACGAAGATAGCGAAGGTAATGCTTGGTATACTGTTTATTTTATGTCAAATGTATTTGCTGTATTAGGGGCTTCTATTGCCATAGTATCTTTTTTGTCCATTTTTACCTCAGCAAGGTTTGCTGAGAATGAATTCGTCACACTTTTGACTCCAAGTTTGGGAGTTGGCCTTGTGATGCTCTTCATCTCTCTTTCTGCGATGCTTACCACGTTGGTTGCAATTGCCTTCGTCAGGTTCAACCATATATCTCATTGGGTTCCAACCGTTGTGGTTTCTTTGGTACCTTTTCCAATTTTGTTGTTTCTTATGTTACATATAGGTTTAGTTTTGGATTATTATTATTTTCATGAATGTCATAGTTTGTATAAAGAGTTACGCAGATGAAATTAACATAATTTGTTTAGGTTGTTGTGCTTGATTTTTAGTTAATTTGAGATGATGTTATATGGATTGATGTTATTTTATGATTTGAAATGCTCTGCATGCAGTATTTTGTCTTACTTAGCTCCTTAATATATATCATGAGCTCAACTTGTAGTTCTCAAATAAGTAACATCAAAATCAGCAAACTCTTCCCTTGTGTGATTTTTTAAGTCGCATTAGAGCTCTTCTTTTACCTTAGTATTATTTTTTGCTAGATTATTTTATATTACTTTACTCAGCATTTTCTTACATGTAGAACCTGTTATTTTACTAATTGCAAAGTGGTCCGATCCATTAAGTTTGCGACTTTGGCTTCCACTACATCGTTTTTTAGGTTCCTAGATTTTGCGTTGAATTGGGACTATGCTCTACATTAACAATTCAACGCACATGCTAATCATATGTAGCCTACACTCCAAACCAACAGTTTTTTTTTTATCCCTAGTCATCATGGGTATTATGGCGAGATTAGCTTTCTCGCGGTTTTTTTTTATTTTTTTCATTCTCAAGGACTCAAGCTCAACCTCTTACTTAAGAGAAATGAACATATACTACTTTGACCAAACATCTATTAGCCAAACCAAGGGTTTAAAAAACTCAGGAAAAAAATACCTACGAGGAAATAAGTGCCTTGATTCCACCATTTTGTGCCTTCAATCAAATCCTTGTAATATACACTAATACACATCGATGGAAGATTACCAAACTGTGTTTCGGTATTTAAATAGAAAGGGTTAGTTTCATTTTACACACTAATTCAATCACTGAAATTTGCTAACAAACAAGACTAGTTAGTAATTTTATGATAGTAGAAATGGCTTATAACCTACTATGCCTAGTCAATGTTCACTAACTCACTAATTTTATGATAGTAATTTCTTTATCTATTCAATTATATATCTAAGTACAATTAAAAATCAGAAATTTCTAAATTTTTTATTTATTCATTTAATTGTTAGGACTACTATATATGCAAATATTTACATTTCTAAATTTAAATTTCTAAATTTAAATTTTTTATATATCTATTCAACCATTAGATTTACATTTATTAAAATAGAGGGATTAGATTAAAACATTCAATTAGTGAGTCACGTGCTAATATTCTTCGTTTGCTGCAAAGGGACGTTCCTAATGCCCTATTTCTTTCTTTGCACTATCCATAGCTTTTTCAATCAATTGAAACATGTATCAGAAAGTGGAAGTGGAACCCATTATTCCCTCTCTTTTTTATTGCAACTTGCTTGGTGATTAATTTTTCCTCTTCTCCATTGTTATAAGTTTTATTTTTCCTTCAATCCTCTTTTACATGTGTTTCATTGCTTATTTTCCATTGTCAAGAAGAACAATTTATAACACCTATGAAGCTATGAATTTATAACCAAATCAACTTGAACATTCTGAACAGAACAAAGACTTCTAGCATCAAATTCTGAGACATTTATGTCAATTACTTAATAAAGTGCTTGTAGTAGTTACAATGGGTAGTATCAAATCATAGCAATAGCAACTCAAAACCCAAGTCAAGAAGAACAATTGGGGATTTTGAGTGTTCCCTTCATTGCCTCAGAACTTGGGGAAAAATTAAGCGATAAAGCAGTGCCAACAACGACGTCGTCGAAGGAACTCGCAAACCTCAAACTTCAGCACGACCGTCGACCTCAATCTCTTTTCTCATCAACAACCCAATTGTGAATCTTAATCACGCGACCTCCATTCTAGACCTGCCATGTACAGCAACTGGGAGACTTCGCCACCTCTTTCTCTAAGCCTTTCTCTTCATAAGAACGCACGTGAGACCCTTCTTGAGAACTCATATCGCACAATCAGCCATAAATTGGGTTTTAATCGGATTGAGGGAGAATCATAGTCTCAGAAGAAACTTGAAAATGGTGAAGAGAAAGGGTTCGCCGTCAAGGAGAATTTGGGAGGAAGAAGCACTTGACTCACTAATTGAGTGTTTTAATCTAATCCCTCTATTTTAATAAATGTAAATCTAACGGTTGGAAATGTCTCGTCTCACTCTCAAATATATATATGCAAATATTTACATTTAATAAAAATTATTAGTAAAATTATTAGACTACTATATAAAAAATTCTAATCTTGGTAATTGAATAGATAAAAATCAAATTTTAAAATATATTATCAAAACCGAATTGTAACATCCCACCAATTCTCAAATTAAAGGTTGATACTCTTTGAAGAGAATTTGGGAACTTAGGGATTATGGCAATTCTACAATAAAAAGGGGAAGGACTAAAGAACAAATTTTAAAAAGTTAAATGAAGGACTCATTTGCAAACTTAGGAGATATCAAAATTTGACAGAACCTCTCCCTCCTCCCTCCCCAAGCTCACGCCACTTTCTCACTCTCATCCCACTCCATTTCTCATTTTCCTCTTTCCCTTCTCAAGTTCTCCTAGGGTTTGGTTTTCAAGCCCCAAATCAAGAAAGTTCCTTCATCAACCTTGTCCCTTGGACTGTTAGGATAGTCAACTGTGGCGCTTGAGCTTGAGCGCAGGCAACGTTTTGCTACTGCTAGGATTTTCTTCCTGGCAAGTGCCAGGCAACACTTTGTCACTTTGTCAAGCTCAAGCTCAACCTTCTCCGTATTACGTTAGTTGACTATCGTTATTGGACATATCTTCTCTAGCATGTATTAGATATTTAAACTTATTATCTTTTACTGTGAACTTATGTATTTTGATAGGGCATATGATAGTCCCTTAAACTAAGCACTATGTAACTCATGAGAGTGAACTATCTATAATGTATATTACTTAACAAATGTTTTTCAAAGAAAAAAAAACTTAGCCTTAAATTCCGTTAGGTGTTACACGAATAATTAAATCATAAACCTTAAACAACAATAATAAACTGCAAATCTTAAACCCTACTAATTGAATGGATGAAAAACATATTAAAAAAATTCCTTTTTTTTAATTGTGAGTAAAAAAATTATTGGATACGATTGACTAATAAATTTCATTTAATAGATAAAAAAACAAATTTAAAAATTAAAATACTCTTTATTCTAATACATAGAGATAATGCTTATCCTAATAATTGATCAATAGATGAAAATTGGATTTACAAATATATTATTGAAACTAACTCAACTATAAAACCTAAATTCTACTATTAAACTATAATCCTCAAACCATAAACCTAATAATTGAATGGATAAGTAACAAATTTAAAAGTTCATCATTTTTAGTTGTGGTTAGATATATATAATTGAATAAATGCCATAGAATTGATAAAAGTGAATTTTAAAATAAAAAATGCTCTTTGAACCAATACATCAGTAATATTAATTTTAATAATTGAATAGATAAAATAGTAAAATTAAAAGGGATAAGAAACCCATAAATAGAAAATGATTATTAAAATGTGTAACATTTAATATTACAGGTACATTTTCATTAATTATTATTTTTATTATTAATTTTTATTTATGGGTTGCTTATCCATTACCCTAAGGACAATGGTTAGCAAAACTCAAATTAAAAATATGTTTTTAAAATTGATGGACCCATAACCTATAAATCCTAGATCATAAACCCTAAAGCTAAACCCTAGACTCTAACTATAAACTCCCAACCATAAGCACCTAAACCCCTAATAATGAAAGAAGAGAATAAATAAAGAACAACTCGATGCAAAATGATGATAAAAAGAGAGAGAGAAAATATCTTACTTTCAAAAGTGGACATTGATCGACCTGATGAAAAATCGCAAAAAGAGAGAATATTTCACATTTAAGAGAGGAGACTAGTCAAGCCGCGAAAGAAAATTGTGAAATGAGAAAATAACCGACATATATATGAAAACAAAACATAAATTAAAATAATAATATCTTATTATAAAAAGATAAATCAAGTGAAAAAATAATCAACTGAAATCTAAATTTAAAATAATATTAAGATATTATATTATTAGATAAAAGATATAACATAGAAATTTAATAATTAAAATTTGACAAAACTTATAAAAATATTTTAATATATTTAATAGCTCCAAGAATTGACATGTGTGAAAATTAGGGACTCAATTATATATATTATTATATATTATGTATTGCACAGGTCTATAGCTTTTCTTTTTATATTAAAAAAACACTTAAATTTGAATCTGAATTATCAAACCACAAAATAGTAAATATTAAACACCAAACCTCAAACCTTAAATAAGCTTTCCTCTAATCCTAAATTCTAAAATCTAAACCCAAAACACTTACTAAATGAACTTTAAATCCAAATAATTGGAAGTGACTGATTAATAAAAGTATATTGAATACATAAAAATCATATTTAAAAATTAAAATTACTTTTCAAATATAAAAAATACATAGATAATATTAACCCTTATAATTGAATAAATAAAAAAATAATTTTAAAAATATATTATTAAAAATAGCTTACTAAACCCTAATCTCTAATCCATAGACTATATAAACCATTAATCCAAAAGCATAAATTCTAAACTCCAAACAACCCGAGACCCTCACTAATAAATTGAAAAATTGAAATGTAGTAATTCAAATTAAAATTACTCTTTGGACTAATAGATAAAAATTATTAATCCTGATAATTAAATAATTGATAATTGAATAGATAAAAATCAGACTAAAAACAGTAACCCGTAAAAACTCACCAAAAATTTTAAATTGAAATTATTTTTAAAATAACTAAATAAAAAATTGGTTTATTTTTTCTAATTAACCTTTTACAAAAATTTAAATGAGGAAAATTTGAAAAGATAAAAAAAAAAAACTGATTTTAAATCACAACCCCTAAAACTAAACCCCAAATCTAAACCATAAATAATAAACCATGAATATTAAAAACTAATATTAAAACCTAAAACTGATACCATAAAACAAAAACACTGAACCTCAAACTCAAAATCACTCATTGATAGATATTATTAATCTTAATAATTAAATTAAAAATTGATTAAATAAAGATAAGATTTAAACTTTCACTAACTCACTAATAAATCTAAAACTAAAATTTTGAAAATTAAAAAAGATAAAATTGAATAGATAAAATAAACAATAAAACAAATTGTCACACACATATAACTTAGTTAGTGAGTGCATGAGGACATGTGTGTGAATGCATGAGGACATGTGCTACTTTCCTATAAAAAAAAAACAATAAAACAAATTTATTTTTAAAATGAATTTTTTTTCCGACAATCACAAACAAACTCAAAAAAACATCAAGTCCCAAACTACAAAACCAAAATCCAAATCCTAAATAACAATCACCCGTGATTATCAAATTGAAAATCGAAATTTTTAAGTATAATAATTCAAATTTAAAATATTATTAAGATAAATAATGCTAATTCTAAATAATTAAATAATTAAAGTAGATAAAAATGAAATTTGATATCCCAACAATTCACTAATAAATTTTAAATATAAATATCTAAAATTAAGAAAAATTGAAAAGATAAAATAAAAAATAAAACAAATTTATTTTTATATTGAGTTTTCATCTTAAAAATAGAAATAAATCTCAAACCCTAAACCCTAAATCTTGAATCATTAATTATAAATCCTAAATGCTAAATGCTAAATCCTAAACCAACTCAAAATCCATTTTTCCAATGTACCAAAAAAAAAAACCAACTCAAAATCCATATTCTCCAAACCCATACAATAAAGCCTAAACAAAAAAGTGCAAGAATCATCCTGAATAAAAATTTTTAGAGAAAAAACATATAAAATAAAGTAAAAATACATAAGATTATAACTTATAAAAGTAAAAAGGAAAAATATTTAATTCACATAATAATCATGTGTCATTGGTGCTATTTAATCCTGAATCTCACGATTAAAGAGAAAAATAAAAAAGAAGAAAAAGAACTAAAAAGATATGTAGAATAAGTTTATAGAACAAGTAAAAAAGACATACAATAATATAAAATAAAAGAAGAAATAACATAAAAGAGAGAACGAGTGATAAATAGAGTATGAAATATTAAACAGTGATGCTACAAACTGAATTTATAATAATAGTAAATTTTATTTTTTTTACTATTTGATCTCAATTTAAAAAAAAAACTAAAAAGATAACATATAAAGGATATTTACAAAATACTTGTAGAATAAAAAAATTGAAGATAAGATAATTAAAATTAAAAAGAGTACTCAAATATTTAAGATAGAGAACTTAAAATAACAAAATAATTGAATGGATGTCTACGTTATGTAGCTCAGTTGGTGAGTGCATGGCGGCATATGTGAGCGGATACGGGGTTCGTTCGATCTCCAATTGTACTATATATTTTCATATGAAAAAAAAATTGAATGGATAAAATCGAGACAAAAAAATTTAGACCCTAACCGCTAAAACTAAATCTCAAATCCTAAATCATATACTATGAATTCTAAACACTAACCGGGCTTGTTTGAAACAGTTTTCGTTTTTAGTTTTTTAAAACTATATTATAAAATAATTTTTAATACAAATTTAAATGTAAATTTAAAAAATTCTAGGCAGAAACAATTTTGATAATAATTAAAAAGTTTCTAAAACTAAATTAGATAAGATTAAAAAATAAATAGATAAATATAATTTTAAACTCTCACCAACTCAATAATAAATCTAAAATTAAAGTTTCTAAAACTAAATTAGATAAAATTAAAAAGATAAATTAAAAAATAAAAACAAATTTATTCTTAAAATCAACTTTTTTATCTTACAATTACAAAACAAGCTAAAAAAACACTAAATCTCATCAATATCAAATTAAAAATTTAAATTTATAAATTTAATAATTTAAATTTAAAATATTATTTAACCTATAATGCTATTTCTAGTAATTAAATAATTGAAGTAGATAATATTAAAATTGATATCTCAACAACTAATTAATAAATTTAAAATATAATTTAAAATATAAATATCTAATATTAAGAACAAATTAAAAAGATAAAATAAAAAAATAAAAAATTTCATATTAAAATTTTTATCTGAATAATAAAAAAAATCTCACACCCAAACTACTATTAAACCCTGAATTCTTAACTATAAACCTAGATACTAATTGCTAAACTCTAACTAGAGCCGTCAATTGAGTTACAACCCGTGAGCTAATCTGGCTCACCGCGATTTAGAGTCGAGTTAGATTGATAAAAATTCAGCTCGTATTAAATTACAACCCACTTAATCCAACCCGTTTAACCCACAACTCACACAGATTTATGCCGGGTTGAAGGGGGTTGCCTTGTGGGTTGGCCCGCGAGTTTGAATTTTTTTCCCATTTTTCCATATTATAATAAGCTAAAATTTAGTAAAAGATAAAAAAATAGCAAAATTTAATTTAATTTTTTAGAATTTTATTCTTTTAATTTTTAAAATTGTTATTTTTTATGAGTTTTGTATTATATTTTTTAATTTAGAGTTCTTTTTTAGGTTTTTTAAAATAAAAGTTGCATTTTTTTCCTGATTTTCTTTTAATAAAAACTATTTTTGTGAGCCAACCCGTTTAACCCGCAACCCGTAGGGAGCTGAAGAAATTTTGACTCGCAACTCATGTGATTCAACCCGTGCGGGTTAAAAAAAATTTCAACTTATAATGAGCCAACCTGCGTGAGTAAAAGATAAATATAAACAAATTATAAAAAATTTAAACTGAGTAAAAGATTAAAATATATCCTATTTATAAGAGATAAAAAATTAAAAAAATTAAACTGAGTAAAAGATTAAAACATATCCTATTTAATTATTTTAAATATATTCGAACTATTTAAAATTATAGAAGATAAATATAAAACAAATATTATACAGAAATTTTAAAAACAAAATCTTAAATTGAATATTTTGATATAAACACTTGTTCAAGAAATTGATACGTGTTAAAATTGAAGACTTAATTTATATATTATAAATAGATAAATAGATAGATATAGTTTGGTAGATATATATCTAGAAGATAATATCATGGAAGGCTAGCATTTTATTTGATTTTATCTCAGGAAAAAAAAAAAAGAAGAAGAAAGAAGCGGTAAGTGATTGTCTTAAAGTGATTACTAATTAAGCATTATCGATCTAAAGCGATTCATGATCGATCTGTTCATCCTTGTCACTCAAGTAGGTAAAATCAGTTGTGATTATTGTTAGAATTAGATTAGATAAAGTAAAAATTGCGTTTAATTATCCTCAAATTTAGGCAAGGCAAGTGAACATTTTAAATGACCTGTGAGGAAACGCATTGAGGGAGATTCAAGAGATGAAGCATCTGGCGTTTCATTGGGCGACGGAAGCAGAGAAGGCGGCGGAGAATAAGTTGAGGAATTGCGAGAATGAGAATGAGAAGATGAAGAAGAAGAAGTTGAAGATGAAGAAATTGATCAGTGATTTTTGGGGTTTGTTCGGTCACGATTACAAGGATCCACGCTCCAAAATAATCGACGGTTACAAAGATGCTGCTCGTCTCTTCAATAAAGCTGCCCATTTATTCGGGCTCGCTAATTTATGTAAATAACGTTGACTTTTGTTCCTGTTGACTTTACATTACAACTAGTACTTCATTAATTAATCAGCCTCTTGTTCTTGTTTAAGGGGACAAAGCAGGATCTAACTACATCAAGGTGGCCCATTGTCGTTTGAAGGTAAATTCATTCGTTCGTTCATATTTTTTGCAACTTTATTTTAGTGATCGATATACCAAAGATAGTATACTTGACTTATACTGTAATACATTGGGCCTTTTAGTCTTTAAGGGTTTCATGTTCAAGGGTTTTAGTCTAAAATAACAAATTTGATTAAAGTCATTCTTCTCAAACTTAAACTAATAAATTTAACTCAGGGACTATTTAGCTATTAATTAATATATAATTTTAAAACTTGGGGGTCTTATGAAGTCTGCGGTACAATCTGGGCTATTCAAAGGTTCCTTTAGCTGATGAAGGCTTCAGATCTCTCATGTGCAATATGCATATGACTCTTTAATTGTGGGAGAAGCTACTATGGAAATTTGTGGACTATCAAGGCAGTTTTAAGACATTTTGAGCTTATGTCTAGCCTTAAAATCAACTTCTATAACAGTCACATTGTTGGGGTGAATGTGGTGGATGGACTTTTGTTGAAGATGCTGCTAATTTTCTGAACTGTAGTACTGGCTCACTGCCTTTGAAGTACTTGGGACTACCTGTCGGAGCTAACCCACGAAAAGCTGATATGTGGAAGCCAATTATTCAAAAGATGAGAAAGAAGCTTCAGTCGTGGAAATATAGTTTCAGGTTCCTGTCTACCGGAGGAAGAGTAACTTTAATCAACTTGGTGCTGAATTCAATCCCCATCTATTTCCTATCAACCTTTAAAATTCCTCTAAAGGTTGTTAAGGAAATCACTTCAATCCAGAGAAATTTCCTATGGGGAGGAGCTGATCTTAAGCGAAATATTGCTTGGGTAAAATGGACGGAAATCTTCAAAAGGGGGACTAGGGGTTAAAAACCTTGCTTGGTTTAATGAGAGTCTTCTGCTGAAATGGTGGTGGAAAATCTTGACGGATAATAATTCTTTAGTTATCCAGATTTTAAAGATAAGATATCATTCTTCAATAAAAAACATGATGGAGGGTGAGGATGACACTGCTACCAGTCTTCGGTTTTCGTCTTTGTGGTGGCGGGATCTATTGAAATTGGTAAAAGATCATGAAGGGCCGAGTGGGTGCTTGCGGGACATTTTAAGCATAAAACTGGGGAATGGGGCCAATTCCTTATTTTGGTATAGTAAATGGTGTGGTGGTATAAGACTTAAAGATATATTCCCAAGACTGTTTTCTATTTCTAGTAATCAAAGAAGTATGGTCAGGGAGCAGGGTTCCTGGATGAATAATGTTTGGCATTGGAATCTGTAGTGGAGGCGCAATTTACAGGTGTGGGAGGAGGAGCTTCAAAGAAATCTCCTCTCACTGATTTCCGAGATCCAGATTAGGCCTGAGCAAGCGGATCAATGGTGTTGTTATTCGATTGATAGTACTGGTATGTATTCTTCCAAAGCAGGGTATCAAAAAATTAATTCCTTGAGGTCTGTTTCTGGGAGTATATCTTCTGATTGTCTAATCTGCTTGAAAGCGGTTTGGAGGTGCTTGGCTCCCGCAAAATGCAAGATATTCGTCTGGCAAGTTTTGCTTAATAGATTTCCATCTCGGGAGAATTTGGTAATTAGAGAGGTTCTACCAAGCCTAGAAGACGCTGGTTGTGTATTATGTAATTCTGGTGTAGAATCTGCGTCTCATTTATTTGGTTCCTGTCCGTTTGCTAAAAGTATATGGGGGGTGGTTTTTGCATGGTGTGGTTTACCAGGGACTGTTCCAGAGGTGATTGTTCAGATCAAAACTGAGCTTGAATCGGTGGTACATGGGAGGAAAGCGACGAAAGCGGTTAATTTGGTCTGGGTGATAATTCTGTGGTTGATTTGGAAACATCGTAATGAGTCAATTTTCAAACAGGTGGTCCCCAATATTACCTATATGCCATGATATAATAAAAGCTACTTCATGGCAGTGGTTTTCGATTAAAATCAAAGCCAATGAATATTTTTTCAGATTGGTGTGTTTGTCCAGTTGCATGTATTCAGTCCATTTCATGAGAATGTGAGTACTGTGGGTGATGTGTTATGTTTTGGATATTGTTCGGGTGTTGCTTTTATTATTTGTATTGTTCTGTTTGGGCGGGGCTGCTACTGTTTCTGCAGCATTTTCCCTTGGTCATGCTTCTGAGTGTAACTAGCACCCCTTGTGCTGCTCTTTATTATATATATAATATCTTTATTTATCTCTCATTTTCTCTAATAGTAGTATGTTGAATGTTGTTGCCTCCTTAATTTCCTCTAGGCAGGACAAAATGATGAAGCTGCCCGAGCCTATGTTGATGCTGCAAATTTCTACATAAAAATTAATGTGAAAGGTATCTATAGAAAATATATGTATGTGCTCGCCTCTTACATTAGTACTTTTAATTTCAACATTCAACTTCTTTTTTCTATCTTCTATTACAGAGGCTTTATCTTGCATAGATATTGCTATAACTATGCCTCATCAAGTTGAAGGAATCTACTTTATTTGCAGTAGATATTTGGAGGTAACCTTTCTAAATGCACTTTTTTTTTTAGTTTTTGTTTTTAGATGATTATAAATAAGAACTGGTGAGGAATTAAGCACGGATGGAATTAATATACTTTAGTTCAATAGTAGTATGTGAATTAATTGATTGATTGATTGGGATTTGTAAAAGATACGGTATCATTTGGAAAGGGCAGAGTATTTGAAGAAAAAGGCAAAGAAGTGGCTGAGAACTTGCAGTTTGGTCCCCAGTGATTACAAGTACGCTGTTGATCTCTTCAATCAAGCCATTAGGTGCTTCAAGATCGCTGAATCATGTAAGTAATTAACCTTAATATAATTCACACCTTAAATTTAATTAATTAGTTCTTGTTCTTCATTGTGTTGTGTTTGTATCTCATTTCAGGGGATAGAGCTGCATCCACCTCCATCCACTTAGCAAATTGTCATCGAAAGGTGAATTTATTTAATTTGTTCATTCCTTTTTTTTAAAAAAAAAAAGGTTCTGTTAATTTTATACCTCACTCTCTCTTAAGTCTTAATCATGGGTGTTAATATGTTAATTGTCTCCTTCTTCTAGTTCGAAAGCATTCCTGCAGCCGCTTATGCTTATTTAAAAGCCGCACGTTGCTATGGAAAAACAAATAATATAAAGAGTATGTATGTCAAAATGAGTGTGTAACTTTATTACAATTTACCACTTTCAATATTAAGCTTTGCTTTTGTTTCAATCTTTTTTTTTTCTTCAGGGGCGGTATCTTGCCTAGACCATGCACTAAATATGTATAGTGAAAAATGTTGTGACCCACTTGCTGCCAACCGGTTCAAGGAACAAGTTGCTGCATATTTTGCCAAGCTAGAACAGTAAGTTTCTTTTAGAGAAAGCAGCAATAATTTATTTATTATCTAAAGAAACTTATTAAATTGAATGTTTTTTATGATAATTCTTTAGGTATGAGAGGTCAATTGAAATTTACGAAGAGATAGCTTGGCAGTTTCGTCACAAGTTTTTGCTCAAGAGTGGAGTTAAACTAAATCTTGTTAATGCTGCCCTTTGCCAACTTTGTAAAGGGGATCTTAATGCTATTACCAATGCATTACAGTGATATCAGGTCTAATTAATACTTTTTCAACACTTTACATCTTCAGAATCCGACCATCACCAGTTGTTATGTGCATTTCTTTTTGCAGGAATTGGATCCACAAACATGTGAATATAGACTTTTGGCGGTATGTAGCTAGTTGAGGAAGAAGATGTGCATTCCTTATCATTGTTTTCTATTATAATATTACTAATATTTCTTTTTAAAACTGGGCAGGATATTGCTGTTGCAATTGATGAAGAAGATGTTGAAAAGTTCACTCAAGTTATCAAGGAATTTGAAAGTATCACCCCTTTACCTCTGGTAAGCCTCAAATCGCTAAAAATTTAATAATTTTTAGTTGGTACCTAAAATAGTTTAGATCCATGTTCTCGTAACAGACCAAACATATCGTAATTAATTGAATTGGCCCATGGTATGTTTTCACTATTTTGCATTTGTCCTTTATTTTTGCTTGATGAATTGATTTGTTTGTGGTTGTTATAAATAGGTTTTCTATTTAAATGCTAAGATTACTCCTTACTTTTGTCATTTCATCAAGTTCTACAACTTTATGCATAGAAAAGAAGGGAAAATGACTGGTTGCTTTCGTCAGCGTAACTGTGCTCACATGAGTTATCAAATATCAACTTTTATAGACAAAAACTCTTGTTCTGATCATTCCACTTTTTGCATTCCACGATAGCTCTATTGTCAGCATTTCATCAACATTTCCTTTTTGCATGAATGATGTTCAGGGTTCTTTGAATACAATGCTTCTTCCGAGGGTGAAAGAAAAACTTGAGGCTAAAGAACCACAACCTGAGGAAGAACTGAAAGCTAAAGAACTAGAATCCGAGGAGGATGATCTTTTTTGGCGTACAATTAAAGCAATGCAATTTAAACTATAGTACTTCATGTAAACTACCAAAATCTCTCACCACTAGACCGACCCTAGTGAGTTGAGGAGGATCATGTTTACCTGTATTGCACCTTAGCCTTTTTTTTGGTTGGATTTTGTGTATTATTATTTGGTCCAGCTGTGATATAAAGTTCACTTGCTTTGGGTTTCAATTGAAGTAGGCTACTTGAATTCTTGAAACTAGCATGTGATGCGATTGCTAAAGTCACAGTGTGATATTATCCCACCTTTATTGGATTTGCATATCAAGAGCTATAGTAAGTTGTCATCATCAAAGAGATGTTATTGACCAGAAAATCTCCATTTTTGATGGATCATTGAACATGTCACACTTCTATTTACATCAAGCATTTTGATACTTTCTGAATTTTGACAAATGTAGAAGAAAGATAGCTTATATAGTAATAGTTGTTCTTTCTTATTGGAACTTTAATGAGACAGTGGTATGGTTAAATAGTTTTGTTTTGCTTTTGAGGCATAGCCAAATTTATACTTGTAAATCTGTGATAACTAACAATCATATCAACTGATTAAGGTTATATTGAGCAATTACTAATTAATTAAGAATTACTAATTAGTTAATTTCCCTTTGTTGATATAAGATTTAAGACAGAGTGTCATTAATACAACGAGGAACATCCTTAATCACTATGGCATGTCATAGGGTTGGTGGCAGCAAAACTGAGCAACAGAGAAGCCAAACCAGTTTGTGATGACATTGTTTTGTTTCAATTTGTAATGTGACTCATTCCATGGGTTTTGTCTTGAAAAGTGTAAAGCAATTTTCATTAAAATATTTCACCTAAAATTTCACTTATTCAAACGAAAACAATTCGAATTAGTGGTCAGACCTAAACTCCAACTAGATTCAACCATTTGAACCCGAAACAGGTCCAGTCCATGGTTCCGAGTAGACATGCTAATAATAAACCATTCAAACCCGTCACTCGTGCAACCCAGTGTCAACTCAATGACTCGGTCACAAACTTGTCCAGTCCACGGGTCACGACACAAACACCAGGCGCACTGATTTTCTTTGAAAAAAATTATGAAAATGTCATGCGCGTAATGAACCACGACCACGCAACAGCTTGTGCAGTAGCCAACAAGCTAAATATAACAATCCTATCAAGGTTGATTTCTTACAATTGTATGGCTATATTCCATGTCTAATTTGTGTTTTGAAACCATTTAAATTGTTTAATACATCAAAATCACTGGCTTTTCCTTTAGAAACCATTATCAAACAAAAACATCATGATCATCATCTAAAAATACAAAAACGTAACAGTGTTCAAACTAAAAATAGCAACAACAAATTCGACCAACACGATGAATATTCTGAGGAAACAAGTATCCAAAGTAGTACAATCTAAAAATGATTACAAATATCCTACAAAACACTGCTTCAATAGTTAAGGAATCAAATTCATAGTCAAATGCGTTGAAACACAAATTCAGATCTAATAAGAATTTATCACTGAAAATTCATTAAGCTACAATTCTGAATTTCAGAATCCAGTGAGCAGACTGGTAACCTTATTTTACTGATTTCTGCTTCTACAGGAATGGAGGCAATATTATCCATCGGCGAGGATACCTCGGTCTCCCATCTTTTCCATCAAATAACTGCACAGATATAACAAAGATAAGAGTAGGATTCATTATTAAGAGATTCAAAGAGGAGAAAAGACTAAGAATATTGGTTCATTTTGTAGTATTTCATAAGGTTTAACCCCATAAAATCAATCAGTTTAACGAAATCCAGTTTATTCTGCATAGCCAGCAATAAACATCGAAGTTTTGTAAGAAGCACTGTTTTTCAATGCACATGCTTAATGTAGCAGCAGAAGTAACATAATGATGGAGTTAAATAATCTATGTACGAGGTTTTTAAGAAATGTTTGTGGGAGTATATTGCATTATCAAAAAATTATGTAGAAATAGTGTTGGGTTATAATTAAAGAGAAGCAATCTCAAGTAACTTTTTGAAAAGTTGAGGTAGAAAAACTTATTTGAGAACAAGCTAATCCAAATAAGCTCCTAGTCAAAATCTTTGAAACCATTAAAATCTAAAATACAACCTTTGGCCAAAAGCATAACTAAAATTGTTCATTATTTTTATCAAGTAGGTGTTTATGTCCTTTACTAGTGAGTTTTCATGTGAAACATATATATTCTGCACTTACAGAAAATTTTTATAAAGAATGGACAGTAAACTTCATTAGTGAAATGAAAAATAAAAGGTAAGGAGACAAACCTTCTTCAAGCGCCTGTGCTTAGCGAAAGCCCAATTGGTCATGATAAGAGTAGCAACCACAAGAAAGACATAACCAGCGACGGTTTGCGTTGCAATGTTGAAGCCTAACCACTGATAGATCTCTGTCGTATAATTGGCACAGGTCACAATATTGAAGAGAAAGCCGCATGGGATCTGATATCCACCTTCTCCATCAGGTCTGCGAAGATTCCTTAGTATGATATGGCAATAGAAATTTGAAATTTGACATAGTATCCCAAACCCAAATCCAATCTTCATCTGTAGATCACTTACGGGGGTATACAATGGGTGGTTCACATAATAAGCAATATAAGAGCCAAATGTCCAGTAATAAGCACAGTTGCGAAACACATTGGACAGGGGTGAAGTCGCGTGGCTAAATCGATGCACGAAAAATGTTTCCAGAATTCGTTTGGCATAGTGGAAACACCAGTAGTACAGGGCATACGTCTGCACAGGGTGGATGACACGTTCACCTTTGTAACCGAAATATTTGTAGACAGGGAAATAATAGAATACTGGATAGAGAAGCAATGGTCCCAAATACTCCCAGAAAAATAGTGTACGATAAGAAACTTGTGGGCCTAAGTCCTTGAATACCGCGGTTAAGGTTTCTGAATTTCCACTTGTATATTCTTTCAGACTCTTTTTGTAACTGAGAACAACAGGCCTTTCCTTCGATCCTGGTTGAACAGGGAGCGTCAAGCGCTGTCTTGATGGGTAGTACTTCTTGGCTGTCGATGCGAAACATACAAATCAGGTTAATGATCTATGAAACACCTAGAGACAGAAATACACTTACAGACAAACATGTCATTTTTTTTTTTCTTCCAAGAGATTGATTACGATGGAATTAAAAAAGCCATAAAATATCAATAGTAGGAGTTGGATCCAACAGATTGAACTGGTGTTGTCACCAATACCCATTTTAATTTACCAACCCAGTAAGAGTTTGGATTACTTTTCATAAGCTAAGTAATTATCTGTTCTAAACAACAAAGATTAGGTTTAAACAAGAAGCTATTGAACAAAGAGAGAACATGTGCTTTATCTACCCAAGGTTTAAAAGTAACTTCAACAATGGCATCTAAATGATCAATTTTCAACTTCAAATGACACACCAGAAACTAATTCAGGTATCCCGAATGATGCACACACAGGTAATGGGATATAACTTTTGTTAAAGAATTAGAATTCAGATAGAGTAAGGTATGACATAACACCAAAATTTACATGTGTAATTCTATTCAAGTATTCAACATCAAGAAACCACATGAAAGCATTATAAACATAAGACCTAGGGTAAAAGTGGAGAAATATACTTTGATTTTCACTTTTAGTAATTACAAAACAAACTAACATCTATCTGGAATCCAATACGATATCAGTGTCAGATGCGCATCCGGAAACTTTAAAACCACCTATTTCGACTTTCGAGTATCGGTGATTCCTAGGTTTTCACATCACATTGCTATAATTGTTAACAGAAGATGTTAACTTACTTCGCTTATGAATCGCCTCCTGCAGATCTGCAACAGTTGCCTATTACAAAGAAACAATGGGATAAAAAAACATCATCACTCTTGCAAACAGAACTCCCATTTCCCAATTGAAAATAGGCAAATTTGGAACTATATAAAGAAAATTCAACTCTTGGAAACCAATGTAAGAAATCAAAACTATACTCTAGATGAAAATAACAATATGAAATTGTGAAATCAATTAAGGGAAAGAAGACATACAGAACCGCTGAGCTCAATGCCACCTTTAACTACTTCTCTTCCACTCCTAGAAACCACAGTGACCTTCATCTTCGAAACCGAAACAGAACCACTTCTTCAGCGACCGAATCACAGAGGGATTCTATGCAAGATCCAATAGAAGGGAGATTCACATCAGCAACCAAAAACACAATTCAAGGAAGAAAGATTTTTATATGACGCTAGCAAATTTACAAAATTACGCAGTGTTCTAGAAAAACCCCACATTCAACAACTTCAATTTGTGACTAAAAACCCAACTTTTCGAAGCAAACAACAGCAATTTAATAGTGGGGAAGAAGAAGATGGCAAAAGATGGAAACTTGGAAGAAGAAAATTGGGAATTCGATAATCACAAAGAATGGTAAGTTAGAAATACATAAAGATAGTTAACAAGATGGAATAAGAGAAAACGGAGAAAAATGACCTTAATCGGAGGAAGAGAGAAGAGTGTTTTTTTTTTTTTTTTGGGTGCTTATGTTCGTTACTACTCACAAACACAAAGGAAAATGGATTTTTCAAAATATCATTGAATATTGGATATTGGATATTGTAATTGTAATATTAATATATAAGTTTATTAAGATTATATATTATATACTAGATGAGAAGGAAAATAAATGTGAGGTGGGGGTAAGTAGGAGAAGCATATATTAATTAATGTGATGCAGTTGGGGTAGGACATCTAACTATTGTGGCGGATTATATGCAATACACCATACCATACCACTTCACATTTTTTGGAACCAGTTTTGCTAAAAATAGCTGACCAGAGTTTGGTTTTCTTCTTCTCTGTTTGGCATAAAATGATTATCGAATGATCGCAAAATATCGTTTTATTATTTTTACTAACAAAAAAATTAAATTCCTACAAATGTAATTAAAAGATAGAATAAACTATAATCTCATCATATCTTGTGATAGTGATAAGGGAGTTTGATTTCTTATTGTGTGTAAGGACAAAAAAATATTGTTGAAAGAAATAAAATTTATTTTGATGATTTTTATCTCATAGAAAATAAGTTGTTAAAATGTTGATTGGGGGACATTTTAAATAAACAAACCAAAATAGTTAGTAGTGTATTTTTAAGTTTTATATTATTTAAAATAAAATTTCAGACAAGACTTATTTATAAAAATTGAATTTAAATTATTCAATAAAATTAATTTAATTTTTTTCTTGTAATAAATCAAGTACTAAAAAGAATTGATCAAGAAAAAAATTATGAAGAGTATGTTCTTGTTAATTTTTTTTCGCTCATGTTGCTATAAATATTTTAAACATTTTCTTTTTGTTATTGGAAAGAGTATATAATTTAATGAAAAATGCTAAACAGTACTTTAAGGATACTTGTTAAAAATATAAAAATGAAACATTTTATTTGAATTGATACTATTTATTGTTTTAAAAGTTGAAATCCTACTTAAATACTATTAATCACAATAAAATATTTTAACTTTTATATTTTTAACTAGCGGCGGCTCCTAGTTAAGCAATGAGGGAGCCTCGACCCCCTAATTGCCAAAAAAATTTACTACCATATATATAATTTCTTAATATTAAAAAAAATTATTAAAATTCTAAGTAATTGGGCCCTTAAAATTTTGAACTTTATAATCTTTTATATTTGGCCCTCTATAAATTTGGGATTAGCTCCGCCATTGTTCTTAACGAGTGCTTTTAGGAAACACAACCACATTGCAATCTGCTGACCTGACTTAAGTTGCTTATATGAGTTGCTTAAATAAGTAACCCAAGGCCATGGGTTGCTTGAAGGAAAGTAGGGCATTTGTACTAGATTTCTATTTAAAATAATCAAAGTCATTTCGGTTTTTAAATTTAAAATTTTGAATATTTTTATTTAATATAACAAAAAATTAAATTAAATTTTAAATTTTAATTAAAAATAATAAATTAGAGGTAGTTAAATTGTGTGATACGAGCATGATCCATATGAGTTGCTTAGCAAACAATAGTATAAAGTTGCTTAAATTGATAAAGTGATGTGTACCTGCGGGACATATTAAAATATGACAAATGATATTTAGTGCCCTAATGCCACTATTTAAGAGCCTAAATATAGTAAAAAGGTATTGGAACGTGTAGTTTTTTATATTTTCGAGAGACAAAACAATGTGCTCTTATGATTGTTTTTCTATTTTTAGTAACTTTATCTAGTGCCCTTAGAGCACTAGATATCAAGATCCTTAAAATATTAATAAAATATAGGCTAAACAACTCAACAAATGTGTTTGCATTATAATGGTCTTATGACACTGTTTAACAAGACCATAAAAGAGTGTTGAAAATGATAGACTTTTGTATTTTTAAGATACGTAGTGATGTTTACTTATAATTAATTTTTTTATTCTAGTCACTTTAATAAGTGCCCTTAAAATATGTTCTAGTAATGTAGCCCAGTTAGTAAGTGTATAAGAACGTATATGTAAATATAAAATTCGATTTCCGATTATATTATTTTTCTATTAAAAAAAAAGTACCGTTAAAATATTATTTAGCGGGACCCTAAAAACAATATTACTATTTTTAAAAATATATATAAAGGGTCCTCGTTATGTGGGATGCTTTAAGCCTTATTTCATCGTAGTGTGCTCTAGGTATTTCTTATTTTATTATCACTCTTGGTATTTTTATAGAACTTTTTAACTAAATTTTTGATTATAAAGAAAAATTATTATTTTAGTTAAAATAATCAAATATATTTATATTAGTTTTCTTAAATTATTCTTTAAGTTATTAGAACTCATTAATATTATGCTTTTTTTTATGTATCTTATTAATTATTTTTCCATTTAACCCAATAATATTTGGGTAAAAAAATAATCAGTGATGCAAAGATTTAAGAAAAGGTCTTATAAAAAAGGACTAATAAATTTTTTCTAAAACATCCTATAAGAAGCACAAGAGGTAATATTAAGATAAAATGTTAATTATTCAGTGTTAAGATTAAAAAATTAATTATACAATGGTTGACAAATTTGTCTTCTTTATTCTTTTAAAGACTCGAATTTTAATTCTTTAAATAAAATTATGATGTGTCTCTACCGGTATACTAAAACAATTTTTGGTTTGCATGGTATCTTTTGGGGCAGTCAGAATTGTGAAAGAGGTAGAAGTAGTTGAAGGTTAGATGATGAAATTAGTAATGCAATTATTGCTAACTAACTACTACCCACTTTCTACTTATCTCTCTGTCTGATTCTGGTAAGGGTTGAATTTTGTTATTATGGCCGAAGACAGGCTTCAACTTCAATATTATTATCCATTTATTTTATACATTTTTTTTATTCAAAAATTGTGGGAGCTAATTGCTCGTATAATTTTGATCTATGTGTGGTAAAAGTTAAATGTCTCTTAAACATGTGATTTAAACTATTACTTTTAATCATTGGAACTTAAATCAAATACAAAAACATAATTTTTTAATTCTTTTCATCCTACTTTTTGAACTAAATACAAAAAAAACAAAAACACAAAAATAAAAACAAAGCAAATAAATCCTTAAATTTTAATATTCTCAAAAAACCGACTATTGTATACTTATAATTATTTTTTTAATTCTAGTAAATATTTAAAAATCTGTAGAATCTATACTTATAAATTTGTAATTTGTAATAGAAGTAAAAAGTCTATTTACATTGTTGTCTTTATTTACTCACATTATTCAAATAGTAGAAGTATTTTACCTTTATTCATCCAAACAAAATCAACCAATTCAAACTTATTTTTACAAAATTAATTCCAAACATAAATCAATGTTATAAAAGTAATTCTACTAAAAATAATTCTATCAAAAGCAATTCTATTTAACATTCATATTACAAATATGACACCAACATGTATTCAGCCACCATCCCTCCTTTCTTTTTGGAGAATAAATTACAAGAATGTGTCACCGTTTCCTTCCCGAAAACCCTCTTTCAAAAAGTTTTCGACAAGTTTTCTTAGGTAAATTTTCAGAAGACCTTATTGAGTTTCCGAAAGAGGTATTTCCAAAAAAAAAAATTAAACTTTTGGGAAATTAACATTTCCGATAGAAACTTATCTGGAAATATCATTTTTGGTATTAAGTAAAAAAAAAAAATAGTGAGAGATGGTGGAGGAGCTTAAAATGGGATGGTTCTCTATAAATAGCCACTACTTTCCCCACCACACATATTTCATACCCCACCACACGTTTTTTTTTTTTTCAAATTTACCTTTTGCTTGGATTCTGATAATATGAGAAAAATAGAGTTCATCACACTTAAAAAACGGATTTTAAGAATCCATCATTTTGCTCGGATTCTGAGAATCCGTAATTCAAATTCAGTGTTGGTGAACTAACGAATTTTAAAAATCCGTGAGAGGACGAATTATGAGAATCCGAGCGACCGGTGTTGGTGATTGGTTACTCAGACTTTTAAAATGCATAGTTCACAGATTCTCAAATTCTGAGCAAGAGAAAAATTTGAAAAAAAAAAAGGACGTGTGATGGGATGTAAAATATATGTGGTGGGGAAAGTCGCTGCCGGCTTACAAACATCTTAATTTTTTTTTAAAAAATGAAATATAGATGTCATCAAAGCCCAAAAACAAAGCCCAATTAAGTGAGTGTTTTCTTAACCTATGTTGTAATGTATGTGCTGCACCTGAAGTGAGAACTGCGAATTGAGTAGAAAATAGAACACTGCTTGATAATTTAAAACTATTTCCAAATTTACACTTCACAAGTCACAACTTCATATGTGGTTTCTTGGACAATCCAAGTCTTATAAGAAGAAAAGCAAAATGTTGAAGCTATAAGAATTAGACATTGTCTTACTCTTAACCGTTCTTGGACTACAAAGTACTCCAACCCAAACAAAGGCTTTTCTTTTTTGGTGGCATCTAAATCTTACTTCAGCAGCTTGAAATTTTATTAGAGTTGTTTTCAGTTCCACAAGTCACAGACTAATGCAATTTTGTTTCAGCAACTGACAACAAGAAGCCTCTAAATAATCACTGGAGGATTGAAGTGAAGATCAGATATGCTAAGCAGATATTAAAATAATAGAATAGTGACATGTGAATGTAAATATAAATATAATATATGGTTGAAAGGCCGGCATGTGGTTACTATTCCATATGTTTGATAATACCAAGATGGTGGTCAAGATTCATAAGAAAAAGATGCTGCATCCTTAAAGGAGAAAAAGCTTATAGAGGAACTTATATTAATTTACCTCATCTCAAAGCAACAACTGGAATTTCAAATTTACAATGTAAGACCTTGACTTATCCTTAAGTTTTTTTATAAGCGAAATACACCTGCGTGAGTTTGAATTGAGGAGTTATTATTCAAAATTTTACTCTCAAACCACAAAACTAATATGTTAGGAGCTACCCTTTGCTTATGTTTGGTTGGGAGGAGAGGAAAAAAAAGTACAGATAAAGATGTAACTTCTTTTATTTGTTTTGAGTGAAATTAAAAGGAAAAAATTGACTTTTAAAAAAAAAAAATTAAACATTTTCTTCCTCCCTATTTCTCCCTTCCCATAATTTTCTTTTACCATATTTCTCTTCACTCTATTTCTTGTTAACCAAACACAGGGTTAGGGTTACTACTTCATCCTTTTAAGTAATGTTTTCTATTGTTACTAGATCAATCTACAAGATCATAGTAAAGTTAAGAGGACACTGTTGAGCTTCAATGGCAAAGATTGAAAAGAAAGATGGCCACATAGTAATGGTACCATTCATGGCACATGGTCATCTAATCCCATTCTTAGCACTAGCTAGGCAAATCCAAGAAAAAACCAACTTCAAAATCACCATAGCCTTCACACCTCTCAACAATCAACACCTTAAATCTGCAACTTCCACTTTCTTTTCTATCCATCTTTCTGAACTACCCTTCAATTCTGCACAACATGGTTTACCACCCAACATAGAAAACATAGAAAAGCTCTCTCTCACTAACATCATCAAACTGTTTTATGCATCCTTGAGCCTTGAAGCTCCTCTTCGCTCCCTAATATCAGAAATAACACAGAAAGAGGGTCAAGCTCCAATTTGCATAATATCTGATTTGCTCTTAGGTTGGATTACCAAAGTTTTCAAAAGCTGTGCCATTAGGAACATAACCTTCACCACTTGTAGTGCTTATGGAACTTTGGCTTACATCTCAATCTTATCCAATCTTCCTCACAGAAAAACAGATTCGGATGAGTTTCATGTTCTAGGATTTCCTCAAAACTACAGATTCCACCGTTCTCAACTGCATAGATATATAAGAGAAGCTGATGGAAATGATGCTTGGTCAAAGTTTTTCATTCCACAGTTTGCAATTTCCATGAAATCTGAAGGGTAGATTTGCAATACAGTTGAGGAAATAGAGCATTTGGGTTGCAACTTCTGAAGAAGTATATTGAGATTCCTGTTTGGACTGTTGGTCCTCTTCTGCAACCAGATTCCAAACAGAAAGAACCTGGTATATCCCTTGAAGAATGCATGGAGTGGCTTGATTTGAAGGAAGAAAAATCTGTTCTTTACATATCTTTTGGATCACAGAACACAATAAGTGCTTCCCAAATGATGGCTTTGGCTGAGGGATTGGAAGAGAGTGGAAAACCATTTATTTGGGTCATAAGGGCACCTTTTGGTTTTGACATGAGCGGAGAGTTCAAAGAAGAGTGGTTACCAAAAGGGTTTGAAGAGAGAATGAGGAACAAAAAAAGGGCCATTTTGGTGCAAAAATGGGGACCCCAATTGGAGATTCTATCACACAAATCAACTGGGGCATTTTTAAGCCATTGTGGGTGGAACTCTGTGTTGGAGAGTCTTATTCATGGGGTGCCCATAATTGGGTGGCCACTTGCAGCAGAACAAGCATTCAATGCAAAGATGTTGGTGGAAGAAATGGGTGTGAGTGTGGGGCTCACAAGAACTGTGGAAAGTGTGATTTCAGGGAAGGAGGTGAAGAAGGTGATAGAAATGGTTATGGATAGAGAAGGGAAGGGAAAGGAAATGAAGGAGAATGCAAGTAAAATTGCAGAGTGTATGAGAAGGGCAAAAACAGAGAAGGGTGAAGTTAAAGGGTCTTCTGTGAGATCAATGAATGATTTTGTAACAAGCATTTTATCATCCAAGAGCTAATGAAATTATGAAACTTGCAATGAATCTTTTTTTTTTTTGTTTAATCCATGAACTAACTCAAAAAGAAGTGTTAACTCTTATGCATTATTTGCCTAATATTTCACTCTGGTTACTATTTTTTCTTTTTTTAACACCATCATCAAGAAGGGGAGGGAAAGGAAATGAAGGAGAATGCAAGTAAAATTGCAGTACACGTGAGAGAAGCCACAGTAGATAAAGGTGAAGAAAAAGGGTCATCAGTGAGAGCTATGAATGATCTTGTTAGAACCATTTTATCATCCAAGGCATTATGAATATATTTACATTTGAATTTGAATAATAAGCTACTGATGTAAACGAACTTAAGACTGCTCAGAAATCGTTTAAAACAATATTTTGTGAAATTATATTGTCCAGTTTTATAAATGATTTGAAGACTGTATGCTTCCCTTTCAATTCTGTTTTATCATCCAGTTTTATTCTGTTTCCTTTTTCTTTTCTTTTCTTTTTGCTTATTTTGTTGGTACATTCTTTCTGCCAATTTACTAAACCCATATCAACTCATTATTATGGGTCGTTTGGAGAATGTCCCGCATTTAGCCAAAAAATAAAATAAAATGAGAAAAATACTCCTCCACAATTACTTCCTATAGAAGAAGAAACCTGCTAACTACGATATGACGCATGTACATGTTAGACATCAAACTTACATAGAAAAATAGACATAGGCATACCAAAATAAAACTACATTTTCAAAGCATTTGTGTATTACTTAATCACCAGTGTCACCAAGAAGATTAGTACAACTCACGTTCCCACCTAGGTATGCAACAAAAAATTTGATGTTTCACTTTCGAAGCCTTTTCGATATAGGTTCTGTCTGTGCATCATCCTGCCAAATTTTAGCATATATAAAATGAAAATTAATATCCATAAAAGAAGGCACATCATCGTGAAGACTGAAGACAAATTTTAGGTTAAAGTTGAAATAAGGTAAAATGTTATAAGAATGTAGATACCTATTAATAAATTGTAAGTAAAAAATGACAACACAAATTGTAAAATATAACTATACACACTGAAATAAACAGTTGTTTTAACAGGATCAGTAAAGGTCTGTTTCATTACGTTCCTTGGTTTTTTAAAACTATACTGTAAAGTAATTAGTATAAACTATTTGTCAGAAAAAAAGAAGAAAAAGATTTAATTGATGACAAAGATTTTAAAATAGGTTTAGAAGTTAGAGAACAAAAAACTTTGCTTGGTAAATTTGTTCTTAGAATATGTTTTTAAAGCAACAAATCCCATTGCCAGATGCCCCAGAGCAGACATGATACAGTGGTACTCGCCATGGCAAATTGGTACCGTCCAACTCCAACGTCACCTAAATCCAGCTGCCATGGCCACTGGCATCTGTGCACAACACAAAATCCGTGCTAACTGCCAACAGCCACCAGTCCCAACCTAGCCAGAACACATTACCGCCTCAGGCACACACACCGCTGCCTTTGCACTCCTCTGCCCATTCATGCCATGTTCTTCAACTAAATCCACTGGCCGCTGCCAAGGCCCCATCAGATTCCGTACATGGGGGGGCTTGTTTGATATTTAGAGGTTTATCACAAAATTTCCCATTCATGAAATGGCTTTTTACAAATTTGTCATCATAAAAAAGAAAAAAAGGTTTTGAGAAAACCTGTAAGGTGCTCCTCACCTTTTGTTCTGAAATGGAGGAATTGAAACATGTTTTTAAAAAAGAACAACCATTACCAAACAAGATTTTTATTTCTTACAAACAAGATAGTTTTCGAGAACTAAAACAAAAGGAGCCTAGGCAACTCCAAATGGAAAACTAGTTAGCTTTATCGTGAGATGTTGGATGGTTAATAACTTTCTTTTAAAAACCACATTGACATTCAATTGTCTGGGTGGAACTTTCATATTTAGGTAACAGAAGACAACTTACAGCAGAAGAAAGTTGCTCACGGATGTAGGCCATTGATCGTAGCACAGCACCCAATGTATCCTTGGACACCTGGAACTTAACTTCAGACTCGCCAGAAATTATCTCGGTATCTTGAAGCTGAAAAAGTTTGAAGAATTTTAACAATTTAAATTAAAATCTAATACATTTGGTGATCTTTTTTTATTTTTTGGTTTTTTTCCTCCCCTTTTGTTCACTTTATCTTTCCTGCTATTATTTACAGGATGGGGGACACACAGGTCAGTGTGAAAAAAACAAATATACACTACTTTATGAGTTTTGCTAACCATTTAATAGACCTAACAATGAACAGGTCATACATGATTACATCATTTCCAAGAAGATTTCAGCTAACCAAAGAAAAAAGTTTGATGCAACCACATTGAACACAAATAGTACTCCTCAATCCTCATACGTTCTATTAAATCAAAATATGGCTTCCAGGTTAGAATTTCAATTGCTGTTCAGTATTGAGATACAAAGGAATCAGTCTCAATGTTTATTCCTGTTATTTACATTTAAACAGAATTTGGTGAAAACCAACTACAGGATATTAAAGTCAATTCAAGTTCAATGCCTTGACTTGATATCATAAGTTATCTGCCTTAATAACATCAGTTCATTCTACATGGCTTCATAATCAACCATAACAGAAAGATAATCTACAATATACATAACAAATTCAAATACCTGGAGGTTTATTACAGCAACTTTATTAGCTGGTGTTGAAAGCCGTTCACTGATGGAGGTCATAGACTTCAGCATTGGTTCCAAGGAAACCTTTGAGAGCTGAAACTTAACCTTGGATTCTGTTGGGGGAGTCCTGCTAACATCTTGCAACTGTAATTGAAATATGTTAAAGGACTTAGGGTCCTCACTAGTTATCTGTTTAAACGTTGCAAGAAGATATTTATAGAATCATACCCAAAAAAAGGACTAAGGTTAATTGACTCCCAGAAACTTCTCATGCAAAGCACAGATATCTAAATCATCTGTAAACTAAATCAAGAAGACCACTACCAGTGTTCCATTGTTGATATTATTATAGCATACCTTAAGATTGATAACAGCTACTCTGTTCCCTGGAGTTGAGCCTTTGGTCTCCATTACCCACGTCATTGATTTCAGACATGGAAGAAGCACCTACGTGAAAGAACCACAGGACAGGAATAATGCCATGAACAAATTCAATCTCAAAAACATATCAAATAAAGCAACAAAAACAAAGAGGTTCCCCTCCACATACCAAGTTTTCAGGTGGGCCATCATCTTTCTGAAAAGAAACTGGGGCCATTTGCGGTAAATTTAAATCAGCAACTGACTGAACAGGAGCACCAGCATCATTCAGATTAATCGTCTTTGCTGTTTCATCTTGCTGTGGCCAAAACGGAGAGGTTGTATCTGATGTTGAAGTGGGTGTTTCCCTGTCATCATTACCAGTCCCACTGACCGGATGACTAGGTGGGACAACTTTGGCAACACTTCTCTTCATTACAGCAATCTTCTTTCGACCTTCTCTTTGAGCATTCACTGCAGTATCACAAGTTTCAACAGTTTCAACTTGCTGTGGCCATAAAACAGATGTTGTATCTGATGTTGAAGAGGGTGTTTTTCTGTTATCATTTCCAGTCCCACTGACCAGATAACTAGGTGGGGCAACTTTGGCAACACTTCTCTTCATTACAGCAATCTTCTTTCGACCTTCTCTAGTAGCATTTATTGCAGCATCATAAGTTTCAAAAGTTTCATCTTGCTGTGGCCATAAAAGAGAGGTTGTATCTGATGCTAAAGTGGGTGTGTTCCTGTAATCATTACCAGACCCACTGACCGGATGACTAGGTGGAGGAACTTTGGCAACATTTCTCTTCATTACAGAAATCTTCTTTCCACCTTCTCTAAGTGCATTCATTGCAGTATCATAAGTTTCAGCAGTTTCATGTTGTTGTGGCCATAAAAGAGAGCTTGTCTCTGATGCTGAAGTGGGTGTTATCCTGTCATCATTACCAGTCCCATTGACCGGATGACTAGGTGGGGAAACTCTGGCAACACTACTCTTCATTACAGCAATCTTCTTTCCACCTTCTCTGTGAGCATTCATTGCAGGATCATAAGTTTCAACAGTTTCATGTTGCTGTGGCCACAATAGAAAGGTTGTATCTGATGTTAAAGTGGGCGTTTTCTTGTCATCATTACAAGTCCCACTGACCAAACGACTAGGTGGGGCAACTTTGGCAACACTTCTCTTCACTACAGCAATCTTCTTTCCACCTTCTCTAAGAGCATTCATTGCAGCATCATATGTTTCAACAGTTATAGCCCCTTCTTCAGCATATCTAATAGCTTCCCGACATAGATTGCTATACCGTGATGTTAGAGACTCGCGTCCATGTGATTCACCAGCATGTTCATCTGAATCAAAACTGCTTTTTGCATTCCTTGTCCACCGTTTTAAGATGTAATGTGGCGGTACTGTAAATACATTAGTCACAGTGAAAACAGTTAGAACATGCCTACACAGAATGCCTGAATACTCAAACATTTTGCAACTACAGTTAGCTCTCAACTCAGAATGGTTTAATGTGACAGTATATGCCTTTTGGTCATCCTCGAATTTTGCAACCCTGAATATGCTTTTTGATCCATCTTCTTCGATTCTGTTGGCAGTGTAAGCGAAAGTTTCAACTAGCTCTTCTTGAAACTTCAAAAATATTTTCCGTGTATAAAGATCAGCTGCTTGCTTCTCCATTGGTGAGGGTGTCTTCAGAACAGGTGTGGTGCAAATTGTCTCAAAATCTGATTCTAATTCCTTTTCAAACGAGCTCTGCAAAGCTTGTTCATACTGTCTAAAAAACATCGGTAACGTTGTCTGCTGGTAGACAAAACCAGCAAAAAAAGAACCATCAAATCCTTGATTAGGAGATAATGCAGCGAAAAGTGAATCACGGAAATATGCTGGAACCCATTGAGCACGTGCATTGTACAAGGACTGAAGCCAATCATTTGTTCTGAGTTCATATTTATCGATGATAGAATTCCAAGATGAATCAAACTCTTCAATTGTTTCTGTCAGGTTAATACAATTATAAAGTTCCACCTGAAAATTTGGATGTGTGTTACATACATGGGCCAACTTTTGCTGACCTTCTCGCAAGACGTGCCACTTGCTTAAACGGTGGCGTGCCTGAGGAAAAACTTTTGAAATTGCTGTCTGAATGGATCTGTCTTGATTAGTCGTTATAGAGACAGGTTGATGATCATTCATTGCAGTCAGAAATGTCTTAAAGAGCCACTCAAAAGAAGCCTCAGAGCCATCCAAAAGGAGTGCACAACCGAACAAAACCATCTGACCGTGATGGTTTACCCCAGTGAATGAAGCAAACGGTACTTTATAATGATCTTCTCTGTATGTTGTGTCCAGAGTAACTGCATCACCAAAATGACTGTAAGCTGTCCTTGATCTTGCATCTGCCCAAAACACATTAGACATCTGATTGTTTTCATCAACTTGTATTGCATAGAAGAAACCAGGATTCTCAACCTGCATTTTTTTAAAATACTCTAGCAGGTTATGTGCATCTCTCCCTAACGTCCTCTTTTGAATGGGTGTCCTAACAGTATAATTCATAAGTATCGGTTTTTTAACTGAATGACTTGTTTCAGCAGCAGGAGCTGAAGAAATATTCCTAATCCCATGAGTATTCTCAGTGGAAACGTGATTCCCATCCATAGATACATACATGACACCACTAGGAACAAGTCCCACTCCATGGTAAGTTTCGGGCATGGTTCTTCCAACACTAGAAAAGTGCTTACCTTGCTGAAGATTTTGCACCTTACCAAGGCTCTCCATGGAATGGCTATGCTCCTTCACAAATTTTGTGACAAACCACTTTATTTTGACCCTTTTGCTCTATCCTAATCATTGCAGGGCAAGTTTTGTTTTCAGAACATCCCTGCCACAGAAGAATTCTGGGCCTAGGAGCAGTGGCTACGGAGAAGAGGGAGATAGACGCGTTAGGCTTTGGGAGAGTGGAGGGAGAAGGTTGCGTGGAGAGGTAGAGAGGAAGGGAAGCGCTGCCGTTGACGGCGGTTTAGGCGACGGTGGAGGACCGTGAGAGGGTGGTTATCGTTGGAGAGGACGGTGGATTTTGGTGGCTATGGAGGCTAGGGTTTCAAAGAGGAAGAAGATGAAGAAAGTTGAGGAAGAGACGGAGGAGGAGTCGATGAGTTGGGGCTGGATGTGTTTTGTTTTTTCTATTTTTTTTTTCAGGACAGGGATGGCGCAGATAGCACACTCGAAAATCTTGCAGCAACGAAAAAAAATGTTAAATCTTCTTATTAAATTTTTCGCAAATTTTTCTACCTACTTAATTTTAATTAATATATTTTATCTTTCACTAAACATATATTCTTTTAAAAAATAAATAACACTTATAAGAAAATTTAACATTACTCAACAATCAAACTCAAAATCATTGTAATCTTAAAACGCACTCGAAATTAAATTAAATCTAATAAATTTTTATAGAAATATTATAAGATTAATATGTCGTTCATACCAACAGCCTACAAAAATCCTAACATAAGAGAATTGTGGGGTGAAATATGGTTGGTAAACTTCTAACACACACAAAAGTGTCTTGGTTAACAGAGTCTGCTCACCAATTCACTTGTGTGTTAAATCTCATCAATTTAGATCTGGTTTATAGTCCAAAAGACATCAGATTTAAAAATATTGTGCACATTAAGATAACTCCGAAAATACCTCATTTTAGCCCTTTGTTCAAACTCAAACTTTTGAAATATGTGGGGGATTATTGTAAATTTTGCGTATTTCAAAAGTTTAAGAGTATCATTAGTTTTAACGACACCGTCCAAACATAAATTTGATCTTCATCGTCCATATTAATCTTCTGCACAAGTTGAATACTAATCAGAGGTTACCGTTCAATCCTTGTAATTAACGTTTTTCATAAGAATTAACAGGTGCCTAGCCCATATAAGAGAAATATCTTCTCACTTCTAAAACACACCAAAAATCATTCTTCTCTTCTCTCTCTAATTCGAGCTTCACTCTCTAAATATATTTTAGGTTATATTGATATTATCTCTCACTAGTTTTTGCATCCCGATTAATATCAGAAGAACTTATTATATCTTGGAAGTTTGCAGAATTCACGCCGGATAAACCCTTTAGGACATTGTTTATCAACACGTCTCAAACTACAACTTTATTGTTCACCTGAATTATTTCCAACAAGTTATGCATATGAAGTTTAAACCCGACTCCATTCAAAATATGAATAGGCCAACACTTTGCGCACCAAGCACAAAACATAAATGAACATTCAAGCGTGTAACGGAATGGAAGTTAAATTTTAAGGTCAAAGAAATTTGGGCTGTCACTATTTACACCACACGATTCTCAAAATACACTACATGCTATTTTTAAAAAAATATTTTATTTATTTTGATTTTGTTGAAAAAATTAATTGTATAAAAAGTATTTGAAAAATTGTAATATTAATTTATGATATGAAAAAAAGTATTTTCGAAGAGGGAATGGATCATGAAGAAAAAGGAAAGAAGGATAGAGAGTGAGAAAACAAAAAGGAGAGAGTGCGCAAGTGTGTGAAGGAAAAGGAACACAAGAGTTAAATACAATTATATTATCTCAAACTCATTAAACAGCAAATAGGTGGCCCATTTTGATCACAGTCGCTCATTAAAAAATTTATAAATCAAATGGTGCATATTAACCGGACCATCGGTGGTCCTAATTTTCTCAGGTCTACTCTAAACACAACCATTTTTTTTAGTACTTCTATTTTGTCCACCAAACATTATAATCATTATACAATGCAAGAGTTATAAAGAGCATAAATTAGGAAGACAGAGGAGAAGTAATTAAAATAAAAATAAGAGTAATATTGGAATAAAATTATTACGATGCATTTCTCCCCATCCTTTTTTCAAATAATGGAATAGAAAAAATTTTCTATTGAGTCATAAATATCTAAACAATAGAGTGGAATAATTATTCCATCTCAATTTATTTTATTTCATTTTATTTTATTTTGCTTCATTCCACTTATTTTTAGTTATCCGGCCCAAACATACTATAAGGTATTCAAATAAAAACAAGTTATTGAAAAATTAATTATAATCAAAATTTACATCTTCCACGTAATACTACTATTTCAATTTAGGACAATTTATCTTAGTTTGTTCTTTTTTTAAAAGAATTTATGGATGATAGTACATTAAAATTTGACATGAATTAATTATAGGTGAGAGAAAAATAGACTAAGAGCATGTTTGATTTTAAAAGTCCCACATCGGCTAGTGATATAGCTATTGTTGAGTTTATAAGGGTGTGACAACCATCATCCTATAAGCTAGCTTTTGGGAGTAAATTAGGCTCAAACCCAAATTATAAGATGGTATCAAAGCCTATCCTAGATTCGTTTGTTAGTCCCGTATTGTTAAATTTATAAGGGTATGAAAACATCATCCTACAAGCTATGAGAGTGAGTTAAGCCTAAACCCAAATTAATAAGATTTGAAAATATTGAGAAACCAGGGAAAAGACTTTTTATTTTTCAATAACTACAAAAGGTTTTTTTTTTTTGAATAACAGAATTTAGAGTTTTTTTTTATCTACTTTCTTCTTCAACAATTCAACTCTTTGCTAAGAACTATCAAGTGACATAAGGAGAAGCTTTTAGAGCTAAAGAAGAAAGGTTCGATCCCCAGTGAAGTAGATTTAGGAGTAGTATAATGTGGGGTGGGTATGTTTAACCGATAGCCGATAAAAAAAAAAAAAACTCAACTTTTAACTATAAAAATTAAATTGCATCATCTAAACATAAAATATTATCTTTAAAATCTCTTTTTAATATCATACCAAAACAACATTAATTAGGTTATAATCGATTATAAAAATAAATAGTAATACGCATAATCAATTCTTAAAATAGTATATATTTCATAGCTTATCCAAACAAGCTTTAATACTTTCTTATTTTAATTTTTTTTTTTTTGTAGATCAAAGAAAAAACTTGGTAGATAAAAATCTTTCTATGTGCAAATATATACTTAAATTTTTATTTTTTTGATAAATACAAATACTTAATCTTTTCATTTTTTTTGTTGTAACGCTTCCTAACCATCTAACCAACAAATAATGACTTACATCAAAATAAGAACTATCAAGTGACATAAGGAGAAGCTTTTAGAGCTAAAGAAGAAGGGTTCGATCCCCGGTAAAGTAGATTTAAGAGTAGTATAATGTGGGGTGGGTATGTTTAACCGATAGCCGATAAAAAAAAAAAACTCAACTTTTAACTATAAAAATTAAATTGCATCATCTAAACATAAAATATTATCTTTAAAATCTCTTTTTAATATCATACCAAAACAACATTAATTAGGTTATAATCGATTATAAAAATAAATAGTAATACGCATAATCAATTCTTAAAATAGTATATATTTCGTAGCTTATCCAAACAAGCTCTAATACTTTCTTATTTTAATTTTTTTTTTTTGTAGATCAAAGAAAAAACTTGGTAGATAAAAATCTTACTATGTGCAAATATATACTTAAATTTTTATTTTTTTGATAAATACAAATACTTAATCTTTCCATTTTTTTTTGTTGTAACGCTTCCTAACCATCTAACCAACAAATAATGACTTACATCAAAAGTGTTTATAAACAAATTAAAGCACAATAAAAGATAATATAACAATAACAATATATGAAAGCAATAAAAATACAATTTCTTGAATTTTAAAATGATATATACCATCAACAATTTTAATAAAAGTTAAAAAGTATAGTAACAATTACTATGTTGATGGTTATATTTTAAACTTAAATAACTTAGATATTTTTTTATTCACCAAAAAATTTAAATATATTTTTTAAACTATTTTATACTTGTACGTTAGTACGTTACACAGGTCATAAACACTAATATTATTCTAATCCTACTATCCACAATCCATTTAATAAATTTTTTTTTTTAAATGGCTTGTGAGTTGTGAAAAATAAAATAGGAGTTACATGTTTAACCTGTATGATGCTCGAAAGAGATGATGATAATAGTGAGATTTTCATATGATATTGGAGGATTAGATTTTTTTATAAAGGTGTGACGAAGATTGTACTAATTATTTGCATGGTTTATCTTTAAACAACCGGTATCTATCTACTCATAGGAGCATCATAATATACTCCCTTCATCTCCGAAGAACATAATATAATGCTAATAATAATAATATACAGGTGAAATAATAATGCATAAATGTAATTCCAAATTCCTTTAGAACAACAAAATCAAACGTCCACGAATTCAAGCATACCTCAAAATCAAGTTGAACTCATGGATGAACAATCGTATAAAATAAGCTAAAATTTAAATTAAGTTAATTAATTAAAGAGTGATAACATCAGTTTTGGGGAGTTCAGTAGGATCATTCTCATCACCAGCAACCGATTTTGAAAGCCTCAACAGACTCCTCGTGGGCAAAATTGCCTTGGGATTCACATCGTGCATCGCCCTCGCAAACAGACACCTACACGCCTCACGCGCCGCCACAAACACCGCCTCCTCCTCCTTCTTCCCAGTACTCGGTCCCAACAAACAATGCCCCAAAATCCTCAACACCGGCTGCAACAACTCCCACGGCATCGGAACCCTCCCTCCCTTCCTTTCTTCCACCTTCTCCTCCAACTGTTTCTCCTCATCTCCTTCTCCTCCTCCATCTACTTCTAATTCGAAATCCCTGTACATTTCACCATCTTGCCCCGCCCACACCTTGCAAAACTCACAAAAATCGATTTTCGCCGCAATCGGAATTTGTGCAATTTTCGAGTAGAATAACTCTAACGCGACGCCTACGATCCAAGCCCTTCTAGTTGACCTAACGGTGCCGTGTGGTTCTAACGCAGGGGATACAACGGTTACGTTCAGATCCGAGGCGTTATTCTTAACGGCCGCTAATTTCGACTCGTGGTATATGCTCGGGTGTGAAAGGTCGGGGAGCGTGATGGACATGGGCTGTCCCGCGCGTGCGTTTGTTTCGTGCGCGTAGAGCGTTAACAGAACAGCCTCGAATCCCGCTTGCGATTTGCGGTCACTGACGCGTGATAAGTACACGACAGCGATTATCGGGATGAAGCGTAGGACCAGGAGTTGGAGGGCTGGGACGTTGGATTGGAACGTGTCGTAGAGCCACCGGCAGAGGTTGTTGTCGCCAGCGCCAGAGTTAGGGTGCCGGAGAAGGTCGGAGATTTGGGTGTAGAGGTTGGGGTCATCGAGGGTGGTTTTGGAGGAGAGAGATGGGACGATGGAGGTGAGGGATTGGATTGCGGATTGGATTTTTTCCGAGGAGTTGGAGGGGGTGGCGGAGGTGGTGGCGGTGGGTTCTTCGTCAGACATTGTATCGGGGAGAGAGTGGTGCGTTTGAGATTAGGAGGAGGTTCAGATTTTCAGAAAGATATGAGTAATTGGGTGCATGAAAGTCAGAGAAGCATAACTGGTGGAGCGAAAATAGGATCTTTATATGTTTATGCATTTTTTTTTAAAAAAAATTAAAAGTTTATATATTATGTTTTTTTGGGCGAACCGTTGAAGAAGGATATATACATTATGCATTTTTTTTAATCATCATTATAACTTATAATGCATCACGTTTTTTTTTTTTTTTTTTGATAAGATAATGCATCATGTTTTGTATGTAGAAAAAGGAAACTATTTTACTTTGGAAAGAAAGACAAATCACTAACAAAGATTTTGCTTGCAATAATTCTAAACGTTTCACTCTTGTGCTCTTAACTTCTTATTTTGTACTTGTATAGAATTTCAATTTAGGGTTTGTTTGAAGGAGTTTTTATTTTTAATTTTTATAAATTGTATTATAAAACATTTTTTAATAAAAGTGAGCGAAATTTTTAATATAATTTTATATTTAAATTCAAAAAATTAAGAACTAAAGGGAAAAAAAGTTTTAGATGTTTTAAAATTATGATTTTTAAATACTAAAAAAACAAAATCTATTCTCGAAAATTATTTTTAAAAACTCATTTACCAAAGATTTTTTTATTTTTTATTTTTAAAAACAAAAAATTATTTTCAAAAACATAAATCAAACAAGCTCATAATCTTGTCCATTAATCATTTTACTCCCGTCGAGAAACAACTTTAATTTCTGAAATTAACAATAGTCAATTAATCTGATTTCTAAATATTAAAAAATAAAGTTTATTTGTGTTTCTCAAAATAATTAGAATTATAAATTATTTTCTGCTTATTTTAAGAAGCAGGTACCAAGGTGTTTCTCAAAATAATCTGATTCTTATGATTATTACTTAAAAATAATTAATTTTTTACTTATAAAAATAATCAATTATTTTTAAGATTAAACAAACAAGCTCAAAGTTTGGTTTTTTGTTAGACCATAATGACATTGTCTGATTCATATAATTGACTTCACTTAGTGGGATAAAGTTGTTGTTGTAATTGATTTAGAAATTAAAAACTAGAATGGGGAACATTTTTTTTAAATCTAGTTTATCTCTGGTTATACATTCACTTTTTTTTTTTTTTATATAAAAACACTTCATTCAATAAACAAATTTTGTTTATAAGCTAATGTATAATAAAATTGTCAAACAACTTTCAGTTTTTTTTAATATGTAACTTTTTTTAGTTGGTGGTCTTAAACTTTTTTCTGTTCACTAGTCGTGAAGTGAAGCTTTAAATAAAAGCTATTAAATTCAAACTCTCGTAAGTGTATTTCGCCTATAAAAAATAGTTGCTTATTTATACCGATAAGAAAGAGTAGAACAAATTAAAACTCTAGCAAATTTCATTATTTAAAATAAAATAAAGCATACTGGAATGGAATAATTTTCTTACGTTAATCTATTATTTTTGTGGTAAATAAAGATATATTATTTGATTCTAGGTGCTTTTGGACAAATTTTTTCATGTATATCGTTTCATTATTTTTTTGGATAAACCAAATTGTATTAATAGAGTACCAGAGATACTTAACATAATACAAGGACAATAGTTCATTACTCAAGGAATACCTCGAGGCAAATAACAACAAAATAACAAATACAATTGAACGCCATTAGGAACAGACTCCAGAGTTCCACCAAGCAGATGAAAAACAAATTCTATAACGCAAAAAACCAATAACACTGTATACTCCTACCACGACTACAAAAATTGGCAATTACTAGGGAAACAGATTCAAGCACTCATGAGGGCATAAGATCCAGCTATGAAGAGGAAAGTTGAAACTCTTATTATTTGCACGGTTCCACATCCAAGCTCTAAATATAATTAGATCCACCACCGCAGTGAGATCACAAATTTTTTCGCGAAAGATGATCTTATTCCTAACTTCCCAAATACACCAAACTGCCGAAAACCACAAGGACTGGAAATACAACCGATGCTGATTTGAACAATTCGCAAGGCCTAAAAACTGCAAGAAGTGGCCACTACCAGAGTTGAGCAACACATAATAGATACCAAGCCAACGCAGTAATAAACCCCACACCGAGACAGCAAAACGACATTAAAAAAATAGATGAGAGACAGTTTCTGGGTTTGAATTGCAGAACACGCAGTTGAGCTCCGCTTCTTGAATCACGCCCCTCTTTAACCGACCCTCTTTGCATGGCAGTCTACCAAGCACCAATCTCCAAGCAAAATAAGAAATTTAGCGGGAACTGAACTATGTTGCCAAAACAACGTGAAGAACTCCTCAGGAACGATCTCCAACGCTGATGCATATGCTGATTTGACACAATAACGCCCCTCCTTGGATGTGGCCCATGTCCAACCTATATATGATCTTGTAAACTAACAATATCTACCGCTGCAATAAAATCGTTAAATATGATTCTTTCCGAGGCATTAAACTCGTGTCGCCATCTCCACCGCCACTCCCATCTTCCTTCCACCCAAACTCCAAACGTCTTAATATTACCGTTCCTCTCCTGAGACAGAGCATAAAGACCCTGAAACAGCTCACAGAGCCTAGACCCACCTACCCAACTATCATGCCAAAAAGAAATAGTCTCACCATTACCCACCATCTGCCTGAAATTAAAATTAAACCACTCACTCTCCACCTCACTCTGCGCAAAGCATTTACAGAGGTCCTGCCACCATGGCGATCATTTCCCCCGAATCCCTTTTAACAACCAAACATTGTCTCCATACTTAGATAATTACACTCTCACCCTTTGAATATAATATCCTTTAAGTAAATAATATTTATAATATCCTTTAAGTAAATAATATTTATATTAATTAAAATATTATCAAATTAATATTATAATATTTTATTTGAAATATAAATTATTAAATTATATTAATATAATTCAAAGTGAGAAAAAAAAATCGTTAGTGTAGTGGGTTAATGAAGGAGTGATATAGGAGTAGTTTAGATTTTTTTTAAGTAGTGCATAGAAAAAAAAAACCCCTTAATTTAGTGAGTTACAATATTTTGTATTTTTGTACTGTAGAGTTACTTAAATTTTGTGCTGATCTCTAACCATTTTTAAAATCAAAGATAAAACAAACAATTTTATGCTATGGTGTATTGGTGTACCATAAAATCAAACACATCTATGGTATTCTATTCACAGTTTTTTTTAGAATTCCTCTCGTACTTAAATATAAGAAATTCCAAATATATATATATATATATATTTTTTTTTTTTCAACGAGTCAAAATATTGGGGTTTTTTTGTGTAGAAATATTGGGTTTGGTTTGGCCTTAGCTGTCCGTTAATATTAAAAAAATCGTAATATAAATAGCAAAAAATAATATAAAATCCGAATATAGTGAAGTTTTTAATATTTTTGTCTGAGATGTCTTCGTAGGGTAGCCAGAAGAACCTGTTTGGATCTCTTTCTCAATTTTTTTGTCGTCGTAGATCTAACCACACAAACTCTAGCCCCTCCATTCTCCTCCTCCTCCTCCTCTTCTTCGTCACTCATCTCAAGGTATTTTCCATTCTCAGTTTCACTCATCCATTCGCTTTCCTCGATTTTTGAGCTCTTAAATCCATTTGCAGATTTCCCCTTTTTCCCCAAAATTTCATCAACCTTCAATTTTTCTTTATTCTTTCGGGATATCTAGGATCCCTGTACTCTCTATTTTTCTCTTAGGCTTAACTTAATTCTTCTCTTAGGGTTTCGGTGATTTCCCAATTCATTTTTTTTCTTGGCTTATATTTGGGAAATTTGAATTTGTTACGGTTCTGGGGTTTGAGCATTCAACCCTTTTGATTCACAGTGTAGGGATTTAATTATTTTATGGAATTTGAGTGCCCACAAAGTACTAAAGTTTCAAAAAAATTGGAAGAGTTCGTAGCAAATCCAGGCATAGGCATCGTTGAACCAAATCAGCTTAGTTCCAAACCCAATACCAAAGGAATTGTCATCTCTAATCGTGCTTCAAATACAAAACGTACATCTGGGAAGGGTGAACACTTAAAAGGAGCATCCAAGTATAATTCCAAGAAAGGAATCAAAGCCTCGGGCAGTACTTTGAACCAATCATCAATTCCTGGTGATGTGGTTTTTGATTGTCATCGGTCCATCACTGACCTTCCTCCGGCATTGATATCTGAGATTCTCAATTGCCTTGACCCCAAAGATCTCGGTGTGGTTTCCTGTGTCTCTACAATTCTCCATAGACTTGCATCCGAGCACCATGCTTGGAAGGAATTCTATTGTGAAAGGTGGGGACTTCCAGCAGCTCCGTCGGACCTGGATTCAGGGGTTGCGGATGATGATAAGTCATGGAGGGAACTATTTGTTGAAAGGGAGTTTAGGAGTAAGACTTTTATGGGCCGATATAGCATGGATATATTGTATGGCCATACCGAAGGAGTTCGGACTGTTTTCCTATTGGCTTCTGCAAAGCTCATATTTACCTCTGGGTATGACTCAGTTGTGAGGATGTGGAACATGGAGGATGGGCTGTCGATTGCGTCATCACGGCCCCTTGGCTGCACCATCCGTGCTGTTGCAGCAGATAGAAGACTACTGGTTGCCGGCGGCACTGATGGATTTATTCATTGTTGGAGAGCCGTCGAAGGACTACCCCATCTGTTTGAGCTTAGAGGCACACAAGACCAGAATACTGAAATTCGACTTTGGGGACATGAAGGTCCAATAACTTCACTTGCTTTAGATTTGACCAGGATTTACAGTGGTTCGTGGGATGCCACAGTTCGAGTCTGGGACCGTCATTCAATGAAGTGTACTGGAGTTATGAGGCATAGTGATTGGGTGTGGAGTCTCGCCCCTCATGACACTACAGTTGCAAGCACATCAGGTTCAGATGTGTATGTTTGGGATACTAATAGTGGGACTTTGATGACGATTATTCCTAGTGCTCAGGTTGGTAATACTTATGCTTTGGCGCAAAGCCTTACAGGGAACTTCCTGTTTACTGGGGGTGAAGATGGCGCGATACACATGTATGAGATTGTAAATGATGGCTATGAGACTAAAGCTTGTCATGTTGCAACATGGATTCCTCACTCTGGTCCTGTGTATTCCCTTGCCTTTGAGTTTCCATGGCTCGTTTCAGCATCAAGTGATGGCAAGCTGGCCCTAATTGATGTGAGAAAGCTGCTGCGGACGAGCATGCGTGCTCCGGGAAAAAGGGTTTCAAAGGTGAAGCATTTGGGTGGATCCACAGTAGAGCCTCCACAGAGGATGTTGCATGGATTTAAGAGCAATCTGTTCTCTGTAGATATAGGAGCTGATCGAATTGTCTGTGGAGGTGAAGAAGGTGTTGTCAGGATCTGGAATTTCACGGAAGCTTTGGAAATCGAGCGCAGAGTTCGAGCATTAAGAGGAATACGGTTAGAGCACAGAATGAGGCGACGTAAGCTCCAAACAGAGCTGAGCAGCAAAGGTGGTCGTAGTGATCAATGTTCAGTTGCAGCCAAGAAGAATTCTGTGGGTTGTATTTGGCCCAGTAAACGTGGCATGAGCGGAAAGCTAAAAGCATAGCCATTGAACTAACCGAATTTAAGTTTCCAATTACAAATCTTTTTATGTTTCTATGAAATCGTTATATACCATAATTTGGTTTCAAGCAGTTGAACTGACCTTGTTAAATTTCCCTTCATGTATTATGATTTTATCAGTGTTAGTAGTAGTGATCAGCATCAGATCAGACCAGTTCCTCCAATACCTCACTTGTACTTTTCCGAAATGATAGTATATCTTTCAGAGTACTGCTTTTATTCAAGGTAGTAAATAGCTGATATGAATGGTGTATTTAGGGTGTGCTTTGATGTACAGCTTAATTAAGTACTTATGTAATAAGCTATTTTTAAATTATAGTTTTTTCGTAAAAAAAATTGTAAAACTTACTTGAATAAGCTAAAAATAGCTTATTCTAATAAGCTACTTCAAGAAGCTTATGAAAATAAGCTGAAAACAGCTTATAGGAACCCATAAGCTATTTTCATAAGTTGCACGTAAGTCATTCCAAACAGGGTCTTATTCACATTTACAGTTTCTATTAGAATGCTATATGTGCGTTTGATGACATGTATAGAAAATAGCTTATGGGTTCCTATAAGCTATTTTCAGTTTATTTTCATAAGCTATCTAGAGTAAGTTTTTAGTTTATCAGAATAAGCTGTTTTTAGCTTATTCAAGTAAGTTTTTCAATTTTTTCTATGAAAAAACTCTCATTTAAAAATAGTTTATTGCATAAGTGCTTAATTAAGTTGTGTATCTAAATATACCTTATGTCTTAAAAGCTGGAATCGGCTCACCGAAGTCTTGTTTCAGAATTTTATATTGCTAACAGTCCGAATTAGCCCAGGAAGCCATGTTAGTAAAGTTCTTGGGTTGATGAGCTTGCTTCTAGATATTACTCAATGCTCCCCCCATCAAATTGTTAATTCTGGTATTTTCAATTGTGTGTTTCTGTGTCTTTGATATCTAGTGTTAGGAAAAAATTATATGGACATATGTATGACGAACCGCATATCTTCGGAAAGAAAGTTATGAAATAAGAATGGAAGGAATGCAATTATGTCAGGAGATTTCTCTTTTCACAGAATAGTAGTGTTTATGAAGAATAGGTATATTTTCCAAAATTTCACTAAGTTCTGCACACTGATTCTGATTGTCTATCCACTCTTCATGGTAAAAATGCTCTAGCATCAGTTCTACAAAATTCAGCAGTTTACCAGCCGAAATTAGATCAGATATAACTGAAAATTTGAGGTTAATGGGTTTCCATTATTTATAAGTACTATGTTTCTTGTGATTACCTTCCGTAATTTTTTTTTTTAAAGAAAAACATGAAAAGAAATTTTGCTGATGAAGGTTGTTGAGAAATGCGAAAAATGTGACTGATATTTTTTCAAAAATGTCCAATGACAGCACAGTAGGTTATCAGTGATGATGTTTTCCTTCGCTATAATCAAATAAGGAAGTTCTTAACGAAAATTTTCAAATCAATTCAAACTATCAATGCTACAAAGCACAAACCCTCCATACTTTTAGTTGCACAAATAATTTTGAACTCCTTGGCTGCTACTCGAACGGTTTTAGCTGTAAAGATAAGTTCTCATTCTTATAGCAAAGGGAACACAATTTGTCCAATAATATGAGAAGAAGGGGTTTTGTTTTTCACTTTGTTTCTGCTATTGTTCTGTTGATGGGCACACTCGGCATAGTTCACGGGCAACACACAGAAGAAACCACTGATAATGGGAGTAATGGCTCACATGTTCCAGCAGTGTATATATTAGGGGATTCCTCAGTTGATTGTGGAGACAACACTCTGTTCTACCCTCTGCTTCATGGTCGTCTCTCTCTGTATCCTTGTAATGGCTCTGATGCCACTCTTCTTCCTCAACTTCTTGGTACTCTTCTTTCTCTTTCATTTACCTCTTTTTCTTCGTTCTTTTTCTTGATTCTTTCCATGACATGCAAGATAATATGTACTACAGTTGGAAGACCATGCAGGAAGTTGTAATTTGGGAGCACTGCATTTTCATTATAGCATAAAAGAAACTTTCTTATTAAAATAATGACAAATGAAAGAAAACATATCTCATTTTCTTTGAATTAAGATAGCGGTCCTTTTGTTTGATCATTTTATCCCAAAATCGTAATCTATAATGTCTAGTCAAAACCTGAGCTAGTAAAAAGGAGTGATTATTTCTCAAAAATAAGTTGTGCCAAACATGCTAGTCTCTTATAAATTGTCAAATGGTTCCAACTAAAATTCACAGCCTGCAGTATCTAATCTTTAGGCAATTAGTTAGTTAGGGCCCAGAAAATAGAGGTACAAATTGGCTACTTATATTGCTGTTATGGAATCATTATTGTAGCTGAGAAGATTGGATTGACCTCAATTAGACCATTTTATGGACAAAATGGATCTTTGGAGGAGGTTCTTGGTGGTCTCAACTTTGGTTCAACACTGGCTACAATAATGAACCAGGGAAGTTACAGCCACCAGTCTCTCAACCAACAACTACGCCAAGTTTCTGAGACATTGCAGCTATTACAACTGCAACTTACTGAGGACACAGCTCTCCAATTCACAAAATCATCCATCTTTTTCCTCTCATTTGGCAGAGAAGATTACATTGATCTGTTCCTACATAACTCTTCCAGCCAAATGTTCCAGCGCGGTGCCCAATATTTTGCTACCATTTTGGTCAATCAAATGACAAATGCAGCGAGGTATCTTTATGATGCAAATGCCAGGAAAATCATATGTTTGGGAATTATGCCTTTGGGATGCACACCGCGTATGACCTGGGAATCAAATCTCACATCAGCTGGAGACTATAATGGAAGCAAGGGTTGTGTGGAACGTGTTAATGAGTTTGTATTGGAATACAATAGATTGCTGGAGGATCATATAACCAAGCTTAATGTGGAATTTCCTGATGCTCAGATACTGTTCTGTGATGTATACAATGGAATGAAGGAGATTATTGATAAACCATGGATTTATGGTATGTTCTTTCACCATCTACAACTTCATGTTAAGATACACATTCGGCTCCTCTAAAGTATCTTTGTGTCCAAAGTGAGACGGTAAGGATGTGCCTATCTTTGATTAAAAGTTTGGTCAATGTTATGATTTACTCTAATTCAAATGAAGTGCGGATACATCATTACTTTCTCACTTTGCATTTTACATATTCAAATGCTTTTTTTTGTCAAAATACTATTATATATTCAAATGCAGAGTTACAATGTCAGAGTGCAAAACCAATCCACCCAACCATGTCTTGAAGCATTTGAAATCTATTGGGGCTTACAGAATTCACAAAGTCAATCTGTTCCTTAATATGCAAGAAATTAACAAGCAGTCGTGTGAATAAATCATAGTAGGTGTATAAGCGTTCTTCTGACATACAGGTTTTGAAGATGCCAAGAGTGCATGTTGTGGACTTGGTTTGAACGGTGCAATGGTAGGGTGTATCTCCACAGATATGGCCTGCAATCAAGCTTCAACTCATGTATGGTGGGATTTGTTCAACCCTACACAAGCAGTCAACTTCATCCTAGCGAATTCAACCTGGTCCGGCGAACCGATCCCTGGTCTTTGTCTTCCTATCACCATTGACGAATTGGTGAACATGAAACCCTAGCACTTGCACATATTCCTGTTGCATGAGCATTCATAGTTACATTTACATACTCTTGAGTCTTGACAGTGTATAACTAGATGTCACAAAATTTGGACTAAAATTCTCTCAAATGCCCACTGCCAATTTGGATGTCAAGATTCATACACAGACCTGCAAATTTTAATAAAGCCATTGGCTAATCCATTCAGCACAATGTACAAAAGAGCCAAAGAAAGAATATGCTACTTAGGTTTCCTACGAAAACATTTTTTATTATGACCCAACGGCAAAAAGAACAATTTTCATTGTATTAAAAAGCGTTTTGGTGCTGACATCATTTGTCTCTTTCCTCTGAAGTTGATTCAAAACATGCATTAACATTAAACAATACTAAATTAGATTTTCAAAGTTGTAAAAGATACCAACTTTAGTAAAGTAAATGTTAAATATTTACTCTGCTTTCTAATCCCAAATAAGAGCAAACCCTAAATCTCAGATATTGATCCAAAATCCAAAACAAGTTTCTCATCCCTACAGCTCATTTTTCATCAATCTTCATGGCAGCGAAAATTCAAACTTGTTTACCTTCACTCTCCATTCCTAGTTCAAAAGCCAATACTCACTCACACTCCCTCACCATCTCAGCCTCCAAAACAACTCGCCCATCCATCGCCGGCCGTAAACTCAGGGCGGCAGTGATAGGCGGCGGCCCCGCGGGATCCTCTGCAGCGGAAGCCCTAGCCGCCGGCGGAGTGGAAACTTTCTTATTCGAGCGCAACCCGCCGTCCGTCGCGAAGCCATGCGGCGGCGCCATTCCACTCTGCATGCTGGAAGAATTCGACATTCCTCACCACCTCATCGACCGCCACGTCACTCGCATGCGCATCTTCTCCCCTTCCAACATCGCTGTCGACTTCGGTAAAACACTAAATCCTCACGAGTTTATCGCCATGCTCCGCCGCGAGGTCCTCGACTCCTTCCTCCGATCCCGCGCTGAGTCCTTCGGCGCCACTCTCGTCTCCGGTCTCGTAACCGGCCTCGACCTCCCCGCCTCGCCGAACGCACCCTACACAGTGCACTACACGAGCAACAGCTCCTCTCGGCAATCCCTTTCCGTTGACGTTGTGATTGGCGCCGACGGCGCCAACAGCCGCGTCGCGAAGTCTATCGGCGCCGGCGACTACACGTGCGCCATCGCGTTCCAGGAACGGATCAAATTACCAGACGAGAAAATGACATACTACGAAAATCTCGCGGAGATGTACGTAGGCGACGACGTATCCCCAGATTTCTACGCGTGGGTATTTCCCAAGTGTGACCACGTGGCTGTGGGCACGGGTACGGTGCGGTCGAAGCAGGATATTAAAATGTACCAGCGCGGAATCCGCGAAAGAGTGAAACCCAAGATCAACGGTGGAAAAGTGATCAAAATAGAGGCCCACCCGATTCCGGAGCACCCGCGTCCGGTTCGGGTCAAGGGACGCGTGGCACTCGTAGGAGACGCTGCAGGATACGTCACAAAATGTTCGGGTGAGGGTATTTACTTTGCGGCGAAATCGGGTCGGATGTGCGGAAACGCCGTTGTAAAGGCATCGGAGGGTGGGGAGAGGATGATCGACGAACGTGATCTAAAGAGGGAGTACCTGAAAGAATGGGACGCGATGTACGTTAACACTTTTAGGTTTTTGGATGTGTTGCAGAGGGTTTTCTACGGTAGTAACGCGTGCAGGGAAGCTTTGGTGGAGCTGTGTGGAGATGAGTACGTGCAACGCATGACGTTTGAGAGCTATCTGTATAAGAAGTTGGCACGTGGGAGAGCGTGGGATGATGTTAAGCTTGTGATGAACACCGTTGGGAGCTTGGTTAGGTCTAAGGTTATGGAAAAGCACATGGAGAGTTTAATACTATAGATTTTTATGTGTATGTTTTAATTCATGTTCAAATTGGGAAAATATAAATTTGAAATATGAAAATTATGCTTAGTTGTATTGAAATTCAATAATTTAATATGAAACTAAACATATTCATAATGTGTGATGTATGAGAATATTTTTTAAACGACACCTAAAATTTAATATTTATAATGTATAAAATATAACATTTGTTATTATATTAAATATGTTTGGATAACATGAAAAAATAAAAAAGCACCGAGGATAAAAGCTTATTTGTCCATCCAAATAACACATCGAAGACATTCTCCTTTAATCAATAAATCAAAAGCTTTGTTGATGTCCTCAAACTCCACCTCATGTGTCACAAACTCATCCAAATTCAGTTCCTGTCAATAATTGGAGATATCATTAGTGATTACTAATTTGACACAGTTAATCTTAGTTTTGCAATAAATATAAACAGAGGGGCAGATATAGCATATATAGAAAAATAAGATTAAAATAAAGAAATTGCAGATTAGTACCTTGTCCATGTAGCGTTTAAGGAGAATGGGGACATGAGACTTGGGTTTGAGTCCTCCCAACAAGCATCCCATAAGGCTCTTCCCACTAACAAGGACCTCACTTGAGCTAAGACTCAACATGGATCCTGGTTTGTCTACTCCTAAAACAACTGTTTTCCCCCAACCCTATAACCAAAAATCAGTTTTTCAGTAATCTCTTTCACCAATTAGGTAACACAAATGAAAATTATATATTACAAGAGAAAGACTTTATTGGGAGAGATATAAAGATTGTATTGGGAGAGACAATTAATTTTGATAATCTCTATATTTTGAAAGGATTCGTCTTTGACGGTTAGCTGAAGGATACTCTTAATACATAAAAAAAAATTATCATTTGAGACATAAAAATTATTAAAGTGAATTATGTCTCTCCCAACAAAATCGTTTATATATATATAACCAAGAATCAAATCCTTACTAATTATTATTTTAAGAATTTAACTATCTATTAATTATTTCGGACTTTATATCAGGTATATTTTCAAGTTTTGTAACTTTGAGATTGAGAGAGATATATACCTTTCTAGAAGAAGCATAAGCTTCATGCACCAATGATGCCATACCAACACATTCAAAGCAATAATCTGCTCCACCATTAGTCATCTCTATGATAACCTGCTTCACAACCACATAAAAAATATGAAATTTTAGGGCTTAATTCATTCAAATTAGTAACATAATACATAAAGATTTGATACTTGAAGAGCATAGACCTGGCTAACAGACTTGTCTTCACATTCTCCAGCATGCACAAAATCTGTTAGTCCAAACTTTTTTCCTGAGTAAATGATAGGAATAAACCCATGAAATCAAATGCATAATAAATCAAACATAGTAGCGATATTGAAAGAAAATAATCAAAAATTTCAAAACATTACTAATTAATTGACTTGATCTTGATGTGATGTTGTTAAACAGATAGTGTGCATTACCAGTTTCAAATTTTTCTGGGTTGACATCTACGCCTATGATCTTAGTTGCTCCACAAAGTCTAGCTCCTTCTGCAACCTAAGAAATTAATCAATTATTTTCAGCATTATATTATAATTATATTATATAGTATACAAAATCACAAAGTACATAAAAGAAAAAACAGAGGCATTATAAATCCTTACTGCTAATCCAATGCTTCCTAGCCCAAAAATGGCTACTGTAGTCCCTGGCTCCACCCCTGCTGTTCTCCAAGCAGCACCTACCCCTAAAGATGGAACATAAATCAAAATATTAAATTAGAATAATTTTGTTGAGTTGTGAATTAAAATGTAAGAACAACCATATATTTATTTTTTACCATATAATCTGTCCATAATTGATTAAATTATCACTTTTTTTCCTTTTTGATAGTTTGTATTCAGTCATTTTAATATCTGCTTTTTGTACAAAATAAATTATTATTAATGTGAATGTTTAATCCTTGATTTTATATAAAAAAAATTCTTATAAGTTTAAAGAGGATTAATTTAGGATGAATTTATTGTTACTCTAAAATGTTATTGTGATTCCTATTTGACTACTTGAATAATATTTATATATTAATATGTTAATTTAATTAGTTATGAAATATTTTTTAAAATTGAAAATATTTAAAAATAAGTGGTAATAGCTGTTTTAGAGTGGTAATAGGAAAATATTCTGTGACCAACTATTTTTTGGTCAACTATTGACCAACCAATTAAAGTATTATTTTTTTCTCGTTTTACCTTTTTCTTTTTTAGTTTAAAAATATAAAATATTATTATTTTATCCAAGTTGTCCAAAAGTTGGTCAATTTGGGTTGACCAAAAATCACTACCCTTGGCAATAGCCCCACAACCTTAAATGACCTTTTACAAAGTCATGAACTTAGATTAAATTTTAATAAAGTCAATGACTAAAGTGATACGTGTATACAATCTGAAGGATAAAAGTGATAATTTATCCTATCATATTTTATGATTGATATAGTCATATTGCTCTTCTATATCCGCATATACACCAGGTTAGTTTAGTTGTTATGGAAGCAAAATTTAAAGTAATAGTTTCTTAACTCGAATCCATATGAATGTAGTTTCGCTTATAGTTTTTTTTTCTTCTCTATTTAGTTGTTTGAAACATTTAGGGAAATTACCAGTTGATACACCACAGCTGAGTAGGCAAGCCCTGTTTGGAGGAATTGTTGGATCAATCTTGGTAAGATTGGCAACATCAACCACAGTGTATTCACTGAAACTTGAAACAAACAGAAAATGGTGTATGATCTCTCCATTTAGATCTGTGAATCTGGTGGTGGAATCATATCTAAGCATCCATGGAGAAACCTTAAAAGGAAATTTTGAACAAAGGTTGCTCTTGCTTGATTTGCAATCTATACAATCCACACAATCAGATATGAAAATTGGCACAACCACATCTCCTTTTTTCAGTTCTGTTACACCTTCTCCTACACTTTCCACAACCCTGCATCACATAAAAATAAGTTCGAAATCAGCTACTTATGGTATTAAGTGTGTGTTCGATTTCACGTTAGTACATGTTAAATGTAAATCTAAAACGTAAAAGTTATTCTTAAAGGAAAAAGAGTGAAAGGCATAAACTCACCCAACTGCTTCATGACCCAGAATTCTTGGACAAATGGCAGGAGGGACCTTCAAAAAAAAAAAAAGAGCATGTTAGAAAAACATTAAGAATACCAAAAAGAAAAAGTAATGTAAATCAACACAAAAAATTGGTATAAGGAAGACATTAATAGTAACCTGCATCTTCCAAAAAGTAACATCGCTGTAACAGAGAGAGGTACATATAATACGAATTCGAGCTTCATGGGCCATTGGTGGTGCCACTATTATTTCTTCAATACTTAGTGCTTCCCCTGCTTTTCTACAAACCGCCGCTAAAGTTCCCAAACAAAATCAATTAACAAAAATAACTTCCATGTACATATTAATAATCCATATGATTGCTTTTCAAGTAATGAAATTGAAAAAGATCATACCTTTACATCTTATTGGTTCTCCTTCACTTGATGATCTTGCTTGTTTATGTTCTTCCATGGTGATGCAAATAATGATGAGATGATGGGTCAAAGCAGCAAGTTAATAAATTAGTGTTTGTGAAGAAATTGGAGTTGGAAACTGACCTGTATATGTTATATATATAAGTAGTGAAAAACTTTGGCTTATAAAAAAAACATAACCCTAAAATAATAGAATAGAAAAACATAATCATGTAAATCGGTAAAATTTTATGATCAACTCTAATTGACCAACTTTTGATCAATTGAATTAAAATAATAATATATTATATTTTTATTTAAAAATAAAATACAAAAAAGAGATATATATATTATTATATTAAATTGGTTAAAAATTGATTAAATTCAGTTGACCAAAAATCGGCTCTACTTGTAAGCATTGGAGGAAAATGAGTCATATGACGTATTTAATTTAATATGAAAAGTTGGAAGTTAAGACAAATCAAATTGAATATAAAAAGGTGAGATGTAGACTAATGAACCATGGAAAGCGACCATTTGGGGACTAATCAACTTACCAAAAAATAAATTTTTTTTATTAAGTATATCGGCATGTCCACAGTCAATGGCTAATCTCTTTTAAGTGGAAAAATCATTAAAATAAATAATCTCTCTCTAAAAAATATATTTTATACGTGCATTACAAAATATTTGAACTCGATAATTCAACATACTTAAAAAAACTATCAACTAAAAATAGAGTTGTATTTACTTTATATTTGTATTTTCTGTTTTAGTTTTCTTTTTTTTATATATAAAGAATATATTATAAAGTTATTTTGAGTATTTTATAAAATTTATCTTCTTTCCTTATAAATCAAACATAAAAATATACTTTTTTTTTTCTTTCATCTCCTTCCCAACATACATACAATAAAAAAAAATAAAATAAAGATGTCCTTAATAAACCAAGGAAAGAGAGTATTTGGATTCCATTGAAGTTAACAAACTCGATTGGTTTATCATATTTGCCTGCCACCAACCCTCATACACATCCTAATGTGGCGGATTATTTATTTATTTAGATGAGTGGTTAAATATTACTCCAAAGATCATCTACAATGTAAGTAACTGCTTAACTTATATTTTATTAATATTTTGATAGGTCTCGTAGATACACATCACTCTACCAATTTAAGCAATTCTATATTACAATGCAGAGTTGTTAGCTAAGTAACTCACGTGTTGTTGGTTTCTGGTTGAATTCTTCTTCTTTCCTTTTGTTTCCGCACAAATCTAGTACAATATACCCACTACACATTCAAACAACTCTTGATTTTGGGTTGCTTATTTAAACAACTCATAAGCAACTCTTGTCAAGTCAGCAAACTGCAATGGGGTTGCCCTTCTGAAGGGTAGTTGCTTAACATTAAGCAACCCACCAAACAACTGTATTGTACATGATCTTATATTTGTTAACTTTAAGGTTGACTTAGCGATGTAAGGTCCCACTATGTTTATAGGAGGGACGATCCACAGTGGGAGATCCCATGTTCAAATCCTGGCTATGCCAAATTCTCAGGGACCAACGCCAGCCACGCAACGCGAACGAGATTAGTCTAATTTTAAGGATGATGAAACTCATGATTATAAGAAAAATATTATATTTGTTTATTGATTATGATAATACAAGTTGAAAACTCACAATTATAGTATAATTATTAATCATAAAATTAAAATTATTTGGTAAATAATACATACTTTAGCTTTTTATGCCAAAAGAGCATATATGGTAAATTTCTATTTACAACACTTTATTTTAATTTTTTTAAAAATAATATTATGTTATAAAATTAAAATTTTTAAAAGTTAAGTTTGCAAGTGGGCACATGCGGATTTTAACATAGAGACCAATACAAGTTCTCCATAATGAGAAAGTAAATTACAGCCGTTGAATATATACATATAAAATTTGATGGCCTAGATTGATGACTTATTAACTACACTCCTAAAATTATTAAAAATTACCAATTGATCCTTTATCAATTTCATATTACACATTAAAATCATAGATTATACAACTTAAAAAAATCAATTGGTGTAAAAGCTGCAGTTTTCTCTCTCTCTCACGATGTTGTTGCTTTGCTTTTCTTCTCCAGTAATCTAGAATCCATATTTTCTTGCCTCTTGAGTTTTCCACCATTTCATAAAATAGTGCTTTCAAATCCAAGATATCAGCCAAAGTGTTAATAATTAATTAATTAATTTGATTGTTTTCAAATTTAAAATTTATTTGGAACTAATTTACAATTTTTAAAAACTGTTTAAAACTTGTTGTGACAGATATTTTAGGGTTTTTCACAGCTACAACTTACTTCCCCATCATAAAAACTTGTGTTGGTTTCCATATTAAAACCCGCCATGCAAGTGTTATAATTTGAAGTATACAATACCGTGAATCTACAAGGGAGCCGGCAGTATGAGATTGAAAAGATATTAAAAGTTCTTGATTAGAGAGATTTTACTGTTTACAAATTACAAAGCATTATTTTAATCATTCTGTACGTTTTGTCATTTTTTTTTTCATGAAAGTACTTATGATCTGTGCAAAGTGCAAACAAGTTAAAGATATCTACAGGAGAAAAGTAGTAAAATATTTATTATAATAAATATAAAGATAATATAATTTTTATTTTTCTTAACAAAAAATTATTATTATTAGACTCTTATTTATGTAAAATTGCCCGGAATAAATAAATCTTTATAAATATATATAACTTTTCTTAGGTCTGATTGTAGAATAAATTTAAATCTTCTTAGCAACTTTTCACTCACAAATTTTCCGACATACAGTTTTAATTTTCCGACATATTAAAAGTAATAATTATTGGATTTTTCTAATTTGTACACTTGTGCTCACTGAAGATAATAATGATTAGCCATCAATAAAATTTTATTGAGGGAAAGTTATTAAGTATTGGGTGCTAGGAGGTTTAGTGGATACATATAGGGTATAGTTTTTTTTATCGGCCAAACACATACCCTCCTACACTATATTACTCCTAAATTTACTTCTTGTTGTGATCTAACCTGACGAGAATGTAGGACAGACAAGGTGGTCTTCTAGATCAGCAGAGGGTAATGTGAATAACGTCTTGGCCTGAGCTCCGGCGACGGTGGTGTACAGACTCCGACACTCAAGTCAGTGAGTGTGTTAGGATTTATGTATATGATAAAATACTTACGTACCTTACATGGTGCATTAATGATAGTATTTATAGAGTGAGATATGTGACCTAAATGTGGTCCGTATTGGGCTAGGGTCTATTACCTGGGCTCAAACCTCATTAACTGGGTCCCGGGTATGGGCTGCGCCAAACTTACCGGGATGCTCCAAGATAATTGGTGGCCGCTTAACCCGGCATACGAGTATACGTCTGGGATACTGTGATTTTGGTCCACAACACTTCTAATCCTGCCATACCGAAGATTGAATCACTCCCCTTAAGTTCCAAGAACTCTTTCTTATGCATACAGGATATAGTAAAAAGAATCAAATCTAACCATTAAAAAACTTAATCCAATTATTGTTAACTTTGTCTACAAATACAAGTTAAAAAAACTCGTAATTATTTGCTATGTTTATTCATTCGTCTTACAATTTTTTTTTTTCAAAGGTAAAGATGAATGAATAAATATAATTTTTTTTGGGGGGGTGTTTAAATAAACATAATCCTTTATTCACAAGTTTCATAGTTTTAAAAAAGGCATACCACATATTACCAAAAAAGAAAAGACATACCACGTTGCAATCAAACAAAATATTGGGGTAAATTGTAACAAAAAAGTAAATAAAATGGGGCAAGTTGCATTTTGCAGATATTGTGTCTCTGAACAATGTTTGAAAACATGTAAAATACACTTCCGCTGCAGCATCAATATTTTTTTATATCCTTTCCTAATATTTAATTCGTAGGGTTTCACAAAGAGATTTGTGTCATGTTCTCAATCATGTTCTACCAATAGAATATCGACACGTCATTAAAAATATTTTCTTTAATTTTAATATTTAATTTTTTAATAGAATTTTTTAATGACGTAATGATATTCTATTAGTGGGACATGATTGACAACATGATTTGAAAACACCTGATTTAAATCCGTAATAAAGTATATAGATAGTAATCTTATCTTAAAAACTATTTTTTTTCACTTAGGTATCATTTAGTCGATATATAAAAATTAATCCTTTTAAGATATAAGATTTTGTAAAATAGTTATAACCTTTTATAACTCTTAATAGAACATTTTTTATTTTCACGATCAAGATTTAAACTATTATCAATATATTTTAAAAAACTCATTTATTTATCAATTATATTAGATTTTATTGCTATTAAAAATAATTTTTTTGAGTTGAAATATGAGGATTAATCTCCAAGCGAACAAATTTTAAGTTAAAATACGAGGATTAATCCCCGAGCGAAAAAAAACGAGGATTAATCCTTGTATGTTGATGTGGTGCGCATGAGCTTTGTTTTAAGTAAAAAAAAAGGGGATTAATTCCCGAGCAAAGGGTAAAAATGGAAAAAAAAATAGCTTCGTGTGGTCAACAGAAAAACGGGTATGGTGGACAAAGTAGCTCTCTAACTTGTGTCATGTCGGCACAAGTTAAAAAAATCCTTAATAAAATTATCTAAATAATATTCAATGTATTAAATGTATTTTTAGATGAAAATATCCAAATATAAAATTTGTTCAATTTTAACCAAACTTACTTTCATTTAACTTATTTTTAATCTAACTTACTTTTGTTTCAACAAAAATCCAAACACAATTTAAATTATTCGACAAGTTGTAAGTTGTAACGAGTTTCATCTTGTAAAAAGAAGAGATTATGAATAAATTTTTTACAAAATACGCATATTTAAAATTAGGGTTTTTATTACATAGGCTAAAAAATTAAAAGTAAAAATTTATTGTTAAAAAAATTAAAAATTTAATGTGATTCTATTTAACATATAATTAATATTATATTTTTTTTATTTTTAATATTTTAATATGTATAAAATTGTAAATGATAAAAAAAAAAAACTTAAAATTATAGTACCCATGAGTGTTTTTTCTCCAAAAGTAATTTAACATTTAACATAGTCGAAAAAGAAAACAATGAGCTTGAATCTGAGTAACAAATGGGGCCAAAAACAACATTAATTATTTATATGTTCTTATTTTACCTTTAACCAAAAAAAAAAACCTTTAACCTCTCTTACTTTCCGATAGAAATTATAGGATCGGCCTACAAATAATTACTAACTGTTAAGAAATATGGCTTAAATGCTCAATTAAGATTTTTGAAATATGCTATTAGTCTATGTATAAAAATGTTTTATGAAAAGGAAATAATGAATAACAAATCAAAAGTTTTATTTTCTTTTTTAAGAGAGTTTCTCTATTCTAATGAGAAATTATATTTCATATATATATAATATATTAGAGTATAAAAAGTTGTAAAAAATAAATATTAAATAAATTTTACATTTTTAATGCAATAAATTTTCTAATAAAAACATTTTATTTGTAGCATCTTCGTTATATTGAATAAATTTTGAAATATGTGATTATAAAATTCTTTACTCTGTAACCCCTCTTTTCTCGTTTCATAAACTCAGATTTGGTTCTGGTAGCCGCGTTGAGCTTTAATGGAAAATTGGAAATCATAGTTAACCCATTATCAAAATTTTCCATTTCGGAGTAGCAAAAATAGATCTGAGCAATAAATTCAACATTTTTGGTGGTGGAGTGGGGTAATGGATGGAAATTTCACTTTCACCGCTGAAGATCTCTCCACCATCGGAGGAATCGCCACCGTGTCGCTCCTCCACTCCTTCATTCCCACTCACTGGCTTCCTTTCTCCATCGTCGGTCGTGCCCAGAAATGGACTCTCTCCCGAACTCTCCTCGTTAGTACGTCCTCCATTTTCATCCTCAGATCCCTCTTCTCTCAAATAACGGAAATGTTATGAGTTCTAAGTTAGATCACTGCTTTTTAGCTTTGTTTTTGTTCAATTAGTTCTGTAATGCTCGACCACGGTGTGTATCGTGTGTGGATCTTCATAAGGGTTTCTGGATTATGGTTTTCTTCAGCTTTATTCTGTTGCAGCGGCTGTTGTTTGAATTGAGTGGGATGAATGAGAAATGAAAAATTATCTTCATAAATGATTTGTCTTCGTTGTATCCTTGAAATCTAGTTATGCAATCATAATTCGTGAGTTTTCCATATCCATTTATTTTCTCTTTTTGGGGGGTCACTATCTAGAATCTGGAATTCTGGATGCATACAGTCTCCTCAGCTGCTTCATTTTTTCTCTCTTATATTTGTGTATCTGTGTGCCTGCCCTTGTCATTATCTCTTACCTTTGTCTAGACTCTGGAATTGAAATGAAGGATAAAGAAAAGGTTGGTTAATTGAGTGTGTTTAACTATCAAATGTTCCTTCCCTCCATTTGATTTTTGTATTTGTTCAAAAATATACTCAAGATTGTCATTCACATCAATAATGTCAAGAATAGTGTGAGCTAGTGAATTTTTTTGTGATGTTTTTTTATATTTTATGGAAACTGTTGTGTAAATATCATTCATAGAACATTATGCTAGGCGTATAATTTTATTTTAAGTTTTATAGTTTGAGCCAAGGGATGCATGTGATGCTGGATCATTCTTCTTAAATGAGTTTAAAATTTAAGTAAACCTTTTCTTGACATATTCAAGACTAATTATTAATATAAGAATGGGGAAATTGTTTTTCAACATCCTATACCTGAAGCCATTAGCTTAGTGGTGTGCTTGTTGCTTGCACCATCAGCTCAACTATGGTAATTAAGGATATCAATAAGCTTTTCCAGTACTTATCTTGATGCACCGTTATATTTCTAGTATAAAAACTCATATTCAGAGACTGTTCTAGGATTGTCTTCATAAAGCTTTTGTTAACTAGCTCATTTTCGTCATGCAGCTGCACTTGGGGCAGTTTTACACGTAATATCTACTTCTCTGCTTGGTATAACAGCAATTACCATGGCAAACACCATTGCTGGTGAAGAAACAGTGCATAAGCTTGCTTCACTTTTGCTTGTATTTCTGGGTGGTAGTTATGTTCTGTTATTTCTGTCGGGAAGGGGCGGTCATAGTCATTCGCACAACCAACCCATGGAGAAAATGGCTGTAGCCGGCCTTATTCTTGTTCCTGCGCTGTCTCCTTGTGCTACTACGCTTCCAGTGTTTCTTGCTGTAGGAAATTCATCTTCCATGATGGTGCTTGCCATCATAGTGCTGCTATTGAGGTATTAGTCAACTGCATTGAACATTAAGAATTTTCTCCTCCTGTTCTGTGCTTCTTTTTCAAATGTGCATAATTTGCTTCTGCTTTCATGTGCATGTGTTGTGGACAGTGTTGGCCAATGATTATTTTAAGTGATATGCTGTTTATTGTAAAACTGTGTCATTTTTCAACAAGATTAGAAATTCTGATTTGATCATGACATTGAATTAATCAAGTACGCCTATGAAATGTTTCAGTTTATGATCATGAAAATGTGTTATGATTATTGGGACAAGAATATATAATTCATATTCAAACAAATTAACTGTACTCTATTCGGGTTATCAAAATTTGACCAGAAAGTTAACTGAGGAGATTTCCAGTCCAGGTTCAACCATTTAAACCGGCTAGTCTAAGGTAATCCAATTCAAGATCCTACCCAGGGTTGGAAAGAGTAGGGGGACACATAGTGTAATCATAACTTGGACTTTAGTATCCTATGTAAGATACAAAATTATATCAAAACTCACATAACTTGGACTTTAGTATCCTATGTAAGATACAAAATTATATCAAAACTCACAGTCACAATGTTTTAACAACTGATGTGGTCATGAAATCTGTAAATGTACTAGTTCATGTGTGGATGGTTGTCTCTATTTGTTCGATGTGGTACTGGAGAAGAGGTGAAGGTGTGGTGGTGGGCATGTCTCTATTTGCTCTATGTTGTTTGGGTTTGACCCACCAGTTTACAGTCAGGCAGTAAGATGCACTAGAATGTTTGGTTTGACTGTTTGAAATAGAGGAAAAATTAGGATTCAAGGTTAGTGGGTCTTCATAAACGGCTCTGTTTGTTGCGTGTGCTTGTTTCCTCTTCTTTGCCCCGACCTGCTGCCCCAAAATGGGTTTTTAAGATGTGCTGACCAGACCATTCCTATAAGTCACATAATCCTACCCATCCTACCAGGTTGAGTTTCAGACAGTAATAGGGATCGTTTGTGGTTCAATTTTGACTACCATGCTAGTTAAATTATATAACTTCATTCAAATAAATCACATGAAACAATATAAAATTTATAAACCTTTCAGGAGATGTGAACAATTTTGAGTAATAATTTTATGATTGATTCAAAATGGTTTGATTGTGAATTTTGTTTTGAGGCTGAATTATAATTGGGCAAGTGTCTGGTTCGTCGTTAGAGCCTAGTCTGGTCCACGATTGACAACATAGCTATTTCGTGTAAACATTTGCCTACAATTTAAGCAAACACTTGGAAAAATAAGTTGTAAACTTGTAATGACAGCACATCATGTTAACCATTTCTACGTAACAACTTGTGCTAAAACTTCCATATGGAGACACAATATCTGACAACCCTATATTTTGATGTGTTCCACAAACTATTTGGAATTTGAGAATCTATCCAAGCTGAACAGAGATGGTTAACAGTCCAGCTAGATATCTTGAGTACTTTTCAAATTTGGGTTGGTTGATACTTGATAGAATGTTTAATTTAAGAATCCTGATTCATGTCTTGTATTTGAATTTCACATACTGTTCTGTACTAAAGATGCATGATCTTTTGAAGCCCATAGTTTCTCGCTCTAGGTTGATTCTAGTCTGGTTTAGACACTAACTAAGTTTGTGAAAGTGTTAATTTTGGAGGTTTGTTACTGCTAGAAAAGCTTCACACACATTGTATTTACACTTTTCAGCACAATAACTGTGATGACTTCGCTGGTAGCGTTGTCATTTTATGGGGCAAGTCAGCTGAAGTTTCATTGGGTGGAGCGTTATGACAAACTTCTTGTTGGTTCAGTGCTGTGTTTAGTAGGAATCTTGACCCTTATTTTTCATGATCATGATCATGAAGATGTAGCTTCCGCTGGACTGCACGCACATAGGAAGATAATTTCCTTATGAGATATATAGATGAATATTCTGTAATTAGATAATTTTGAGCGCTGTTACTGTATTGTTTCTGTCTTGTATTAACAAAATTGTTGCTATCTAGATAATAGATCATCTTGGTCTTGTTAATATGGGTGCACACTGAGTTTACAATGTGGAAGTGATGAAGATTCAAGTTACTTTCTTTTCTTTTTTCTGGTACAAAAATTGCCATTGTGAAGGTAATGCATATTCCTGCAAGTGAAAGACACATGTGATTATCAATTTACTCATGGTTGGATTTCCCTGTAAGTTTTTCATTCTTGTTGGCAAAGAATAACAATTGAAATGTAGCAATAGTCCTTATAAACAGAGAACTATTTTTATTTTATTTTATTATTTTGTGAGGATTATGTAGTACTCCTTATACTCCATTAATTGAAATATTTCTTTTTCCATATAAACAAAAATACAAATGCATGTAAAACTCACTCCTACGGTGCCATAAAAAGCCCGTATTCAATTTCAACATTGACTAAGAAAAGGACATTGGCTTAAATAGCTTGAGCTACCATTTAAAATATGTCAAATGGAAATATTAAGGGCCGTTTGGTTTTTTTTTTAATTTTTTGTTTTCAATTTGTTTCCTGCTTTTTGAAATTTTATAAAAGAAAAATTGAAAATGATAAAAATAGAATTGCAAACAAACAGAAAACAAAAAATAGAAAATGAAAACAGGAAATGAAAATGTAAACTAAACAGCTCATAATATTTTCTTGTATCAAGTAAGTAGTAAGTGCATGTTTGGTTTATAGTTAGGATGGTCCAAACTATGGTTTGAAGTAAATAAAGTTGGATTTTAGTAAAAATATTATGTTTAGTTAAAATTATGTTGAGTTATTTTTGAATGTGATTTGATACCTCAAACTATGGTTTGGGCAAAAGCAAAAAAAAATTACTTTTCCGTCGGACCAAATTTTGGTTTGCAAACTCCAAACCAAGCACACCTTAACTAGTGAAGCAATATAGACTGTGACGCATTAATTGGATTGCACATTTGCAGTGCAGTGCCTCAGTGGAGTCAATTCAATTCTGCATCACTTTTGGATTCATGCCCCACATGATCCTGAATCAATTCTCCAGCCAGTTGTCAAATTCAATTCATAGCTTGAAAATGAATTGAAAGGCAGTGAAAAATGTTTACTAGTATTAAGTTAATCATGAATGAATGGGGTTGTTAGAAGCATTGAAGGATATTGTCAGATCTGTAGGAAAGAAAGGAAACTGCTGATTTTGGCTTATGTTACAACATTATAGTGTCTGTATAGATACTTTTACTTCTTTTTTTTTCCTTAACAAAAATGCTATATGTTTCCATGAACTAACTTGAAAAATAAGTGTTAACTCTTCTGCATTATTTGCTTAATTTTTCACTTCTGCTACGAGCTTTTTAGCAAGATCAACTATTTTTATCTTGATTTTGTAAAGTCAAAAGTATAAAGATAAAAGAAGATATTTTATTTTTTTGGTAATTAAAAGCAGAGAATTTTCTCGGATAATAGTTAGTTATTAGTATCTTAAGATGCAACAATTCGTATCTCGAAACGATACAAAAATATTGCCCAGCCATAAGAATCTCAAGGTTATATCTTTTTTTGTTTTGAATCTTACGATATAATCTTGAATCTTACGATACAGACCTTAAATCTTATGAATCCCGATACATCAACGATTCAAAAGATACAACAAAATTGAATTGCCAATCATAGGGAAATGATTTTAGGGATTTTTCTTGCTTCATGGACTTCTCAGTTGAATTTTCATAATGTTTTTAACCTTATTTGATCCCTCCACCTCTTTATTTGTTCAATAAACTCACACCCCATCTTTGATTTTTCTCTTTCATGCTTGACCCTATTCTTTGTTTTCAAACCTTATTTGACCCTCTATTGAACCACTTGAGTAGTCATGTTTAATTTTTTGGTCATTTTCATAAAATTATGATTTATTTAAAGTTTATCTTTCATTTTATTTTATTTTAATTTTTTTATAGGCTAAAATGCGTCCACAAGGACCTGTTACTCAAAGCATTACTCCTCAACTATCCGACTAACTTCTTAGATGCTAACTTTCATTTTATTAGTAATTCAATGAGTTTTTATCTTCTAAATGTTAGTATTTTATATTAATCATATATCTTAAGATTCACAATAAAATTCAATTCACAATTTAAAAAATAAATCTTCCAATTCACTATTTGAATCTCGATTTGATAAGAATGTGAATCATATGTCACATAAGGAACAAACGAACTTCAGAAACGGGCCCTGCAGTACCGAAAAAGCTGGTTAGATACTAAAAACGGTTACGTGGAGTATAGTGATTCACATGTTTTTGCAATACACACCCTTGTATTCTGGATGCTACCGTGTCTTTTTTCTTACGCTCCATTTTCTGCACTTTATATATCAGAAACTACTACTCAGGTGAAATGAAACATCTTATGCCAAATTAAGAAACTTTGAGCTCCAATGGCAGAAATTGCAAAGAAAGAAGGGCACATAGTGATGGTACCTTTCATGGCCCATGGTCATCTAATCCCATTCTTAGCACTAGCAAGACAAATCCAAGAAAAAACCAACTTCAAAATCACCATAGCCTCCACACCTCTCAACATTCAATACCTCAAATCTGCAACTTCAACTTCCTTTTCTTCTATCCATCTTTCTGAGCTACCCTTCAATTCTGCCCAACATGGTTTACCACCCAACATTGAGAACACTGAGAAGCTTCCTCTTGCTGACATAGTCAAACTCTTTCATGCATCATCAAGCCTTGAGGCTCCTCTTAGCTCCCTAATATCTCAGATCACAGAAAAAGAGGGTCACCCTCCTCTTTGTACTATATCAGATCTGTTCCTAGGGTGGGTTACCAATGTTGCTAAGAGTTTTGGCACTAGGAATATAACCTTCACCACTTGTGGTGCCTATGGAACTTTGGCTTACATCTCTATGTGGTCCAATCTACCTCACAGGAAAACAGATTCTGATGAGTTTTGGGTTCCGGGGTTTCCTCAAAGTTACAGATTCCACAGAACTCAATTGCATAGATATATAAGAACGGCTGATGGAAGTGATGACTGGTCCAAATTCTTCCATCCACAGATTGCTTTTTCTATGAAATCTGATGGGTGGATTTGCAACACAGTTGAGGAAATAGAGCATTTAGGGTTGCAGCTTCTGAGGAAGTATCTTCAGCTTCCAGTTTGGAGTGTTGGTCCTCTTCTGCCACCGGCTACACTCCGGGATTCAAAACATCGCGCAGGGAAAGAATCCGGCGTAGCCCTAGAAGCATGCATTGAGTGGCTTGATTCCAAGGATGAAAGATCTGTTCTTTACATTTCTTTTGGGTCACAGAACACAATCAGTGCTTCACAAATGATGGCTTTGGCTGAGGGATTGGAACAGAGTGGGAAACCGTTTATTTGGGTCATAAGACCACCTTGTGGTTTTGACATTAATGGAGAGTTCAGGGAAGAATGGTTGCCAGAAGATTTTGAAGAGAGAATGCAGAACAGCAAAAGGGGTTTGTTGGTGCACAAATGGGGACCCCAATTGGAGATTCTATCACACAGATCAACAGGAGCATTTCTAAGCCATTGTGGGTGGAACTCTGTTTTGGAGAGTCTTAGATATGGGGTACCCATAATTGGGTGGCCACTTGCAGCAGAACAAGCTTACAATGTAAAGATGTTGGTTGAGGAAATGGGTGTGAGTGTGGAGCTCACAAGAACTGTGGAAAGTGTGATTTCAGTGGAGGAAGTGAAGAAAGTGATAGATATAGTTATGGATCAAGAAGGGAAGGGAAAGGAAATGAAGGAGAAGGCAAGTAAAATTGCAGTACACATGAGAGAAGCCACAGTAGAGAAAGGTGAAGAAAAGGGGTCATCACTGAGAGCAATGGATGATCTTGTCAGAACCATTTTATCAACTTAGATTTTGAATATGTCTTAAATAGCTTGAGCTATATATCATTTAAAATATGTCAATTCAATTCAATTTAATTCTGCATCAATCAAGTGAAATGCATTATTAGTGGAATAAGAAATGAGTACAGTTAAGTGAATGAGAAATTTTTTGTTCATCGAAACAGTGGATATGGAGTTCGATTCTCGATTGTACTATTTTTTCATAAAAAAAAAAAGTCTTTTAGAATTCAAACTTTTATTATTATTTTTAAAGAGAATCAAATTATTTACCACTAATCTAACATCTTAATGGTTAGCCTGTTTTATATGTTATCTAAATTCATATATAAGAAAAAAATAATTGATTAGACTGTTATGCAAATTAAAAAAATAGTTAATTGTATTTAATTTTTATGGTTTTATATATTGAAAAAATGAACTTTAATTATTAAGATGTCCTTCATTGTATTTATTGCAATGTAATATTCTCTCTAATTTAAAAGTAAACAAGTTCACTAAATAAAGTATACATTAAAAAAGATAATATTAAATGTAATGAAATTATTTAAAATTTATTTATATTTTAGATTAAGAAACATAATTTATTTTTGCTTATATTTGAAGTCGAGAGAAATTATTCAACTATACAACCTTGACCAAATAGATTGATAACTAAATCAAATTTAATAATATCGTGGTTAATAATTATTCATGAATGCAAATTTTAAATAATCTATAAATTAATTTATCTTTTATATATTATAGTATTTTGACATATAACTTATCGTTTTAAATGTAAACAAATATTTCTTCTTAAAATAACCATACTCTTCTAAAGTTTGATATTTTTTTTGCTAAGAAAAGTAAAGAATTAATTAATATCAGTCAAACAAGAAAATTTGTCAAAAGAATAAATTTAATTAAAGGAATGTAATTATAATTTGTCTTTTCATGATATCAATTTATCATCAATAACTATAATTCTTTAGTTAGCTTTTCCTTTACGAGGAATTTAAAGAAGTCATATATTATCATATTAGGGGGCGTTTGTTTTCATCGATTACAATAATATTTTTAGGAATGTTGGGTTGGAAATGAGCATTTTTACGTTTGGTTGTAAATAATAAAAAAATATTTCTAAATAAATTTTGTTTCTAAGAATTTATATTCTCATAATTTTATGGATTTTCATTTCCACATAGAAAGGTGGGTATTTACATTCTCATAGCTTGGCTAACCAATTTTTTTAATTAAGTCTCAAAATTACCCTCATAATTACTAGTCAAAATTTTTTATGCTCCCTTCAATTTGTTCTACCCTCTCAATTACCCGCCAAAAATTTTCATGTTCCCTCTATCTAATTCACTCTACTATTAATATGTTAATTGTTTAATTTACATCAGCTCTTCAAATTATTAGCATGAGGTTGGACATGCATTTTATGCCTTTTATGAGTTAAAAAATATTTTATATCTTTTTACTGTTTTAAATAAATTAGCACATATATTTTGTAAAACTATGATTTATTTTCTCATTTTAATTAAAATGGTTTAGTAACATATAAAAAATTTAAGTAATAAAATTCATTTTGATTTAATATGAAAAAGTCGAATTAAAATTTTTAATAAATAGTTGATGTCATTTATTTATTTTAAACTAATTATATTATTAGAAATAATTTTTACAAGACATGAGACAACAAGGGTATTTTGATAATTACAACTTATATTCCTAATAATATGTGTTATACACCAAACATACATTTTAAAAATTCCCAAGAATTTCATAAAATATTCCCAGAAATAATAATTATCGACCAAGCACGTTATGTTAAATACCTGGGAATGATATTCCTAAGAATGTATTCTTAGAAACAAAATACCTGAAAATATATTTTCAAACCTTAAAACAAAGGCCCCAAAATTTTTAAACATCTAGAAATTTCCAAGTTACCAAACATAATTAAACCTAATACAACTAATGAATGAAATGTAGTTAAGGAACTAATTTATTTGTTTTTAAATAAATGTTTTTCTATTTATTCTTAATTATAAATATATCTAATTTTATTTTAAGAAATTTGTACAATAAATTAAAAAATATAGAAATAAATAATTTTCAAACTAAATTGTTCATTAGTAATCAATTACTCTATTCTTTTTCTAATCATTTAGCTCAATTGGTGAGTACATAAGAGACATGAGTATGTGAACATCCGAATTCAATCATCGATTAATGTACTTTTCTATGAAAAAAAAATTATTCTATTTTTTTTTAGTAATCAATTACTTATTTGATTCTATATTAGTATTTGTAAGTTCTTTATAGAAAAGAAAGAAATGTTTAGGAGAATAACCGAAGATCGTTTATAATAAAAAATTCTTAAATTTTAACCTCAAATCATACGATTATAAAATTATAATGATTAGAGAATAAGGTAAGAGAGACTCTCATTTACAATACAATAAAAATATCGTCATTTATTGATATTTTTTAGTTCTGGTTATATTAGCAATCGTAGATATAAACTTTACTTAATAAAGTTAATCTGTTAATATAGACATAAATATTTATACTAACGAATAAATATATAATTATTAATAGATAAATGTGTTAGTATATGTAAGTAATTGTCAAACTATTAATTTACAAACCGTTAGTAAAAATCTTTAATATCTATAATAACAGATAAATTTGTTAGAAAAAATTTATACCAATAATAATTAATCTAACAAAATTTAATAAATAACAATTTGTCTGCAGTGTAAAGGATGTGCAACATTTAGGGTATAATCTTAGTGTTTTTAGATTTTCATTGCATTAATGAATATCTTTTTTTATTATGTTATTACATATGTGGATTATTTTTTCAAAGTCTCTCAATAACAAACTTTGTTATTTTTTTTCTATTATTTGATTAAAGCATTATCTTGGAAGAATCTGACATTAAGAATTATTATTGCATGTTTAGGAAAAAAAAAATTTTAGAAAAAAATCGCTTATATTTTAAAAGTTATTTCAAATAACTAATAAAAATAAATGATTATTCACCAAACACGCGCTCAATGTTCAAATTAAGATAAATTGAGTAATCGGGTAAACATTTTAGCGGTCAATTTTATCTTTCAATAATGTGTATAAGCAATTGCATAGATAAACAGGTAATGTGAGTATCTAATTTTTGTAATTTCACTTTCCTTTCGAATAAAAATTTATCAATATAAATAAGATGCTGTAATGTTGAGTATTTCTTACACTAAAATATTCTATTCTCTTAAAGCTTCTCTTCGATAGTAATTTTTCATGTCCATAATGAATCGTCTTTTTGCATCTAAAAAAGAAATGACTTAAAAGAATAGAGGCATCCGTACTGAAAACTTTTCAAATCGAATTTTCAACGTTTTTCATAATACACTCAACATTTAACATTTTGGTGAAGATCAAGCATTTTTTCAATTGGTATCTAAAAATAAATTTATTCCCAATATTTTTAATCTCTTGACATGTTTTTTAGGTCTAATCTGGGTTTTTTGAAAGAGAAAAATTTGAGAATTCAATCTTGGGCCGTGTATATATATTTTTTTATGCTTTGTATCCAAAATCATTGTATCTAGTAATTGTATATATTGTGGGCTAAAAAAATATAATTGCATCTAAAGGAGTTCTATGCTGGAGTTCTGAGTCAAAAGTCAATGAAATAATTTATTATAATTTTAATTATTTTTTCACATTTTAAATATAGGTATACTGGAACTGCAAATTCTCAATCAATTGTGCCTTTAGTCTCCTCTAAAAATAACAATGCATCCTTGATTGCACTATTTCGCTATGGTGAGATACTACCTTTAATTTTTTAAGGTTTTTTTCGTGAACTAAGGGAGCATAACATAACAATATTTCTTTGAGACTTTGATTTTTAGTGATAAAAATCAACTCTACCATTGAATGAGGAATTTTCAAATGATGAGTTCTCAAGACTTTGAAAATAATCTCATTTCATAACAAAAAAACCTTTCAAGTGTTCCTGTTGGAGCAAATTCTTTTTATCAAAAAAACCTTATGATCATTATCGTGAAGGAATGCGATCTCAAATGAAAGAGTTGCCTCTTTTTGGAAGTACTTCATTTTCTACCTCAAGAAGGATTTGGATCTCGAGCTGCACCTTTGAAGTTTGAATGATGATCAAATGTCTTATCTATCTCCTTTGATTTTAAAAAATAATGTCTTAATTATGTTCTTGCACTTTTGATTATGCTTTGTAATAATAACTCATTAGAGATAAGTTTCTTTAGACTAACTCAATGTTTGTTTGGGGTGAAAATGAAAAGAAAGAAAATGAGAAGAAAAAAAATAGGTAGAAAATACAACTTTCTCTTATTTGGTTTGTGAGAGAAAATAGGGGAAAAATGTCAAATTAAGTATGGATCCCTCGGAAAAATGTTCCTCTTTAAAATGGAGAGAAAGTTGATGTTGTTAGAGTGAATGTCCACTATTCATGGGTCTCACACTTATTTTCTCTCATCTTTCTCTCTATTTTCTCTCAAACCAAACACACTCATTTTCTCATATCTTTCTCTCACTTTTTTCCTCTCTCTATTTTCTTTCTTTGCACTTTCTTTCTTCACATTTTCTCTCCTCAAACCAACCACAGGGTAAATGCTTTTGTGTTTTTGTTCATCCTAAAATGATATTATCCTTTTTTTTTCTTTTTTTTCCGGTCAAAAGAATGATATTATTCTTAGGTACAAAATCGTTGCTAACAATATATTAGAGGATCGAATGCCATTGTCCGTGCTATCATATTTTCCAAAATCGTTGCTAACAATATATTAGCTTATTTGCCATCAAATGATGATTTTTCTTGGAACAGAATTGATTTGGACTAAAAAATTATGTTTGACAACTTTGAGTCATAATTGATTCTGGATACAAAATTTAGGTTTTGTGAGAAGCAATTTTTTGTTACTTCTACTTCTCCATAATCAATTATGCATCAAATTTACACTACAAAACCTAAGTTTTGACAAGAGTATCTAAACAACATTCTCTCTTATAATCAATTTTCTTACCATAGTTTTCCAAACGTAAATTAATTTTGTCCATAATCAATTCTGCTTAAAATCAATTAACACAATCAATTGTGCTCAGAATCAATTCTACTACCACCAATACAAACATGCACTTAAACTAAACTGCATAATTATAGAACGTGAAGAAATGTGTAGTGCACCAAGAATGATGTGTGGTGCGGATAAATTGTCATTTATTAACTTTTTTTATTTGTTAGCATTAGTATTTGTTTTGTTCTATGAAGCACTGATATCTCTCTCAACTGCCGTGTAGTCGTGTTTGACACGCGTCCAATGTAGTCGTGTCCGACACACGTCCAACACCGACACTCTTCGACACTTGTCCGACACGTCTCTGACACCTCTCTAGCGGTGTCCAATAAAAAAATATTGTTTCATTGGCTCGACACTTTGAGTTGACACCTGTGTTTGGCTCGACACTTCTAAGCCGACACTTGTGTGTAGCTCGACACTTCGAAGAAACTTTTTCTTAATTTAATGTGTAACTTTATACTGTTTATAACTCTTATTAATCAGTGAATCACACCTTTCATGACACTTATTAAAAACTCAACTACTCAAATGGTATATTTGGTAAAAAAAACAGTTAATTTTTCATTGAAATTGTAAACTAAAAAATAAAATACCACAAAGCTTTTTCTCTAAAATGACAGATAATATGAGAAGAGGGAATATATGCTCCCTCCGGATTCATATAAGAAAAAACAAAATAACTTATATATACATATTAAGAAATTTAGTTAGTCACATTTAATTTTTATTTTATTAAAATATAAACTTTAATTACTAAGAGACCCTTCATCATATTTATTGCAATATAATATAGTATTATGTATAATTTGAAAGTAATCAAACTCATCAAATGAAGAGTACATTAAAAAATTTACCAATAAATGAGATGAAAATAATTGAATTTTGCTTATAATTTTAACCAAGAAACATACTTTTTTTGTTTTTGTTATATTTGAGTCTAGAAAGAGTATTCAACTTAGTAACTAAATCAATTTTAATACTTCGTATGTCCCGTATTAAGTGTCGTTTAAGGTTATTATTTATTATATACCGTTTAAAAAATGTTATTTCTCCCTTATTTTTATACAAATAGTTGTCTAACTTTCTATTATACTCTTTGCCACTCTTATTAGTTAGTGGGTCATATGTCTCAAAACATTTATTTAAAACCCAACTAATCAAGGCTATACTATTTGATAAAACATAATTAATGTTTCATTGAAACTATAAAATGACAAATAAAGTGAGATCGATTTTTTTTTAAACGACACTTAATTAATTTATACTTTAATATTGTAGTTAATAATTTTTCGTGAATGCAAATGTTATATAAACTAGAAAAAAAAATTTATAGGCAAAAACAAATATGTTACAAAAATCATTGAAAAAATTAAAAAAAAACTAGAAATTAATTTATACTTTAATATATTATATTATTTTTACATATAACATATTGTTTGAAATGTAAACAAATATTTCTTCTTAAAATAGCTATCTGACTCTTCTAAAGTCAGGTATTTATTTTTGTTAAGAAAAAAAAAGGAAACAATATCAGTCAAGCAAGAAAATTTGTTAAAAGAATAAATTTAATTAAAGGAATGTAATTATAATTTGTCTTATCATAATATTGACCTTTTAATTTATTTATGATCAATAACTACAATTCTTTAATTAGTTTTTCTCTTACCAGGAATTTAAAGAAGTCAAACATAATCATATAGTAAGTTTTTAAATTATCTAAAATTTTTCATACATTAGTTACCAAATATAATCAAACCTAATACATGAATCTAATGAATAAATAACGTAGTTCACGATTTAATTTATTTTTTCTTATTCATAATCATAAATATATCATATATATTATATTTTTATTTTAAGAAATTTGTACAATAAATTAACAAAATTTACAAATAAATGATTTTCAAACTAAATTGTTCATATATCAATAATCAATTACTAATTTTCTTCTATATTAGTACTTGTGAATTCTTTATAGAAAAGAAGGAAATATTTAGGAAAAAACAGAAGACCATCTATATATAATTAGAAAATTCTTCAATTTTAACTTAAATCATATAATTATAAATATAACGATTGGAGAATAAAGTAAGAATAAGAGAGACACTCTCATTTATAAGGAAAGTGCAACATTTATGGTATGCAATATAATTTTAGTATTTTTAGATTTTCTATGCATTATTTATTAATAGATCCTCTATTTTTAATATATTTTACATATATAGATTATCTTTTTAAAGTCTCTCAAACTTTGTTGATTTTTTCTATTTTTTCATTAACGCATCCTTATCTTGAAAGAATCTGACATTAAGAATTATTATTGCATGTTTAGGAACAATTTTTTTTTAAAAAAAAAATCGCTTATAATTTAAAACTTCCTGAGATAACTAAAATAAATAAATAATTATTCTTTAAAATAATAAGTTAAACAAAATAAGTGTTTAATGTTGAAATTAAGGTAAATTGAGTGACCGGGTAAATATTTTACCGGCCAGCTTTATCCTTCAATAATGCGTATAAACAATAGCATAGATGAACCGATAATGTCGGTATCCAGTTGCTCTAATTTCACTTTCCTTTCAAGTAAAAAATTATCAATATAAATAAGAGACTTTGCTCTAATGACCATAGTTTTTCACTCCATAATGAATAATCTTTTTGCATCTAAACAAGAAATGACTCAAAAAAAATAGAAGCATTTGTACCAGAGACTTTTCAAGTCGAATTCGCAATAGTCGTCTATCACTTGGGGCGACTCAAGAACACCCCAATGTATGCTTAAAAAATCCCAAAATTTTCTTTTTACTAACAATTTTATTCAAGGTACCAACAATTATTGTGTGCTTGTTTGTATTACTCTTGACATTTGACTTTTTTGGTTTGATCAAACATATTATATATCTATCTTATGGTTAAAACTTCATTCCTTTTAACATTTTTCATATTACACTCATCATTTGATGTTTTGGTGAGATCAAACATTTTTTAATCGAAAGCTAAAAATAAATTCTTTTGGTGATTTTATTAATTCATTAATAAAGGGAAGAATGAAATAATTTTTTTATAAATTTATTAATTTTTTTTTTTTGCGTGTTGAATATAGGGAACTGGCGTGAAAACAATATTGAAGATGCAAATTCTCAACCGATTGTGCCTTTTGTCTCATCTGACGATAACAATGCATCCTTGATAGCACCATCTCGCTATAGTGGAATGTTGCCTTTAACTCTTCCAAGTGGTTCTCCTGAATTAAGGAGGCATAACAATATTTCTTTGGCTTCTAGTGTTTCATATTCATTATGGAATACTCGAAGTCTTCCATTGCTTGAGAATTCATCATTAGGAATTTCCTCATTCAATGAAAAAACTGGTTTTTATGATTATGAAAATAGATTTTCAAATAATCTTTCGAAAACAATCTCATTTGGCAACCAAAGAAACCTCTCAAGTGTTCCTCTTGGAGCAAATTCCTTTTATCAAAATCATCAAATGAATATCTCTTCCATGCTCAACAATTTCCATCCTCACCAAAGGATAATTGACATTATGAATAATGATTATCATTATTATGCTCACAATGATGAGCATAATGATGACAATCATATAGCTTTATTAGCTCATAAAAGAGCGACGAAACGTCCTCTAATTGAAGCTCAAGAAACCGACATTACACTAAGTGCTTCAAGAAGGCCGATGATGTGCTTTGTGCCACCTTATCATCATTATTATTCAGGAATGGAATTTTTTCCCAACAATCAAAGTGAAGCTCAAGAATTTAACATCACACAAAGTGCTTCAAAGAAGCTAAGGATGAGCTTTTTGCCACCTTATGATCATTATCATGAAGGAATGCAATCTCAAATAAAAGAGTTACCTCTTTTTGAGATTACTCCATTATCTACCTCAAGGCCAATCATATTGAATTCCGCAGAAACAGAGGAGAATGAGGATTTAGATCTCGAGCTGCACCTTTGAATGATGATCAAATGTCTAATTGATCAATCTCTTTCTAGCTTAATGAATAATGTCTTGTTTATGTTCATCAACTTTGATTATGCATGCTTTGTATTAATAACTCTCATCATAGAAGAGTTTTTTTAGACTAAATGTATTTGTCTTTTCGTTCATTTTAAATAGTATTCTTATGACAATAAATAATATTATATTTTTTTCTTTTTTATTTGTGGTCAAAAGAATGATATTATTCTTAATTACAAAATCATTGCTAGCAATATATTAGAGGGATGCCACTATCCTTATCATCACACTTTTCCGTTAACCATACACTCGTTTAAGTTTTAGAATCTAGTAATTAAAAATAAATGTTTGATTCGGTTCAACAATCCGTTCAAATTGATATACATGTGGGGCGGATATATAATTGCACTTATATTACTACCTTATGTCATTTCGTCCTAAGTGACTAACGAAATTTCTAGTATTCATATAATAATGATGGACACATGGAATATTGAAAACTTGACATTGCTCGATTTAATTATTATACCTGAATTAATAATTTGTTTTAGTGACTGTATGCACATTTTTTTTAGTGCCTATATTCGTTTTTCGTATTAGTTCTTGTTAAATTTATTCTCAACATGTCACGTCTTCAATGATGATAGGGTAAGAATACAAAGGGGTTAAAAGCACAAGTAGAGACACGTGTAAGGACTACAAGAATTTTTTATTACATATAAAGACTATAACAAAAATGAGAAACACACATAAATTAAATAGTTAATTAAAAAAAATACATTTTCAATGGGTGTTCAAGTTGTAAGGAAATTATTTATTATAAGAAATGTCTTTTATTCAAATCTTGTAATTGGCTAAGGGAATTTTTTTTTGTACACAAAAATTTAGTTAAGGGAGAAGCCTACCACATCTAAGGTCAGGGTATACCACTAACCTTAACGAGAATTTATAGTAGAATTTATAGATAGTCTACCAACCACAAAAATTAAGAAATTTTTTCCTTTTACCTAGTTCACTCAACTTGCCACGAATTAGTCAAAATCTTTAACTCTTAGTCTTAGGTACGAAAGATTTTAATTAGGTAGAAATTGAATATTAAACTATTTGTCACTTTTTTAATTAGGCAAAAAATCAAAGATAAAAAACCCCTTTCAATACCTATTGGTTCAATATATATATATATATATATATATATATATATATATATATATATATATAAGAGGAATTTTTTTTTTAGAAAAAGTCTTATATTTAAATCTTGTAATTGAAAATGGTAGATATTTATAGATTATTGTCCTTTTCAGTAAGTTCAGTCAACTTGCTTCAGATTTATTAGTCAAAGTCTTCATAACTTTTAGATATAAAAATTTGATTATCATTGACTGTACTATATATCAGGCAAAAAATTGCACGAGAAAATTAAGTAATCATTTTAGTTTTTTAATTATAATAATATGTATGGGTGAGGATTTTTTTTTTTTTTTGTAAATCATGGGTGAGGAAATATTGATTATTAAGTATCTTTTTTATTTATTAACATTCAAAATTAAATATTTTAATAATATTTAAATAATTTAAATTTTAATATTATTAATTGATAAATTTATTTTTTAAAGAATTAAAAAAAATAAAGTGACAATAGACAATTAAGCGTAATAATAGCACCATTTTAATAATATATAGTCATTTTGTGACATCTCAAATTTTGGAATACAATCCAAAATTTGCCCCTTACCACTAGAGCTAAGTATTTTACTATTCAATAATTCACTACTATATCCTCGCCATATTCTTCTCTGATTTCGTCACAAATAGCGCTCGCTCAAAATATAATTCTTAGACAAAATCAGGATCTAATCTTTGGTTGAGTTTTATTGACTTGTGTTGTCGTGTTTTTCACCACACGAAATCTAAACTCCAGACAAAATTATAATTTAATCCCGAAACAAAATAAATATATAATATATTTTAAAAAGACGTGTGGCCAAATAACAAGTGATTTTCACTTGTGTAAACACACAAATTGGACTTTAATTGTAAGCAAATAATGAAATTTCAAATAAGCAAATAGAATGGTTTTTGCGTTTTGCGTATAACCTTTTGCATTTAGGTTGATGCTTAAAGACCAAGGAGCCTAATTAACTGAAATCGTTGAAAGATTAATAATTCAGTAATTACCGGCATTTAAATCTTAACAAGTGATTGGGTTTGAAGTACATGCGAATATAATTAATAAAAACGTTACTATATTCTAAGTTGTTAGAAGAAGACACATTATTTGCATCCTTTTGGCAACTATTTTTTTTTTATTTTGTGATATATTAAACAAATATTATTACTAAGTTCAAGATGTGACTAAGTGGACTAGTGGTAGTTCTCAACGCTTAATTATATATGTAGGATCGACTTCTTGTTGAATGGTAGAAATTGAGCGTCATTTCGTGATTACTTTATAACTGCTTTATGTGAGTTTAATTTTGAAAAGAATATTGATTATTCAACCATGAATATCTTGAGTAAAAAAAAAGAAAAATACTACTTCTTTTGATTTTAATTATAAGATATATTTCAATGATCCCTTTTATAAGGAGTATGATGCAATTTTAAAAAGAATAAAAATATTAGTACAAGTTTCCATGTTTACTCTTTATTATTTTTTGTTATAAATCATCAAACATATTTTTCAACTAGAGATAAAATGGGTATATTATAGAAATTTTTAAGATTGATGTTAAAAATTATGATAACATATTGGTGGAACTCATTAGTTGGTTTTGATATGAGCTCAACCGTAACTTCACAAGCAAAGAATCACAATGACAAGTAAATTTGTACTTTGTTGTTAATTTTACTACATATAAAAAAAAAAAGTATGTTATCAAGTTTTAGCTCCAAATATATTCGATAGCTAATTAATTGTTTGGAACTTCATATTGTATTACTGAATTAATTATCAAATTTTTACATCATTTCACCAAAAAAATTATAAATTTTAATTTCTACATCAGCATTTTGATTATTTGCAAAGAGTACGTCGAGGTCTAATTATTAATATGCTCGAAGAATAAAATTGATAATTAAAATTTTTGAAAAAATAATAAAATGAAATTATAATATTATTGGATGGAAGAATCTAGAATTAGCTAGGAAGAAAAAGTAGAATATACATCGATTAAAGGCATGACTTAGAAAAAGGTGATGAAGCCAAAAGCAAATCACATGTTAACAGCAAAGAGGGTGACGTATATAATTCTTACATCTTTCTTTCTCCTTTACTTAATTTTTTTTTATTATGTTCTCTTTTACCACATGATCTGTATTTTTTTTTTTGTCTATTAATAATAATTAATAATAATGATGATCAAGGAATATCTTGTGTATTCAGACAAGAGAAAAAGTCTCAATAATATATGTATTTTATTTCTCTCTACCTTACTGGAAAAAAATGAAGACTTTTTTTGTAGTTTTTTTGACAAGAACAATTTGATTCACAAAATATATCATGGAGAATAATATATAGTTTCACTATCTTCTTCAAAGAAATTAGATTAACAAAACAAAAATATGAAGATATTTTTTTTTTGGAAAAAATTGTACATATATATTAATCTATGAGTCTTGTTAAACAATACTCGTTAATATTATTAAGAGTAGAAAAGTAATCGCATCATTATGTGATTTGCAAAATATTGTATTTTTAATAATTTTTTATTATATTTAACTAATTAAAAAGTGTTGTAAGAACATTGTTTAATATTTTCCTTAATTTAACAGGAAAATAATAAGTGTGATGATCAATTCACCAAATTGGAGTGTTATTTAATTTATGGATAATTATGAGTCTCTTTTAAAGTTTACGTTTATTACACTTATTATTTTATTGTTTTTACATAATATTTTGGGGTCTAGGACCATAATTAATTCTTCCTCTATTATTTCTTAGTAAATACCGAGGCATTTAAGAGAGCAACATTATTAGTTTGAAATAGTTCTATTTAATATACTTTATTTAAAAGGGACATGATCGATTGACACCATTTTCATTTACACCAATTTTTACACCTCTTAAAAGCATTTCGTCCAAGTTACATGTCTACAGAATTTCACAAATCTGAAATCTTTTAGTACTCCATTAATATACTAAAAAATTAACATAAATATAGTTTTTTAATATATGAAAATACAAGTGTGTTAATAGAGTAAACAATTTTAAATTAATGTAAAATTGTATAAATATAATATATAGTATAAATTATTTCAATCTAATGATAGATTTCATAAAAAATAATTTGGATAAAATATGATTAAAAAATATAAAAATTAATCTAACTGAAAATAGTGTCAAATGAATCATATCTCATATATAAAAACTATATAAATTTTTTATATAATTCATTCCATATATTGCTATGGTGCACGTCTAAACCGAAAGGAGTACATTGTTGTTCTTTTTTTGGGTATTTGGTTGTTCGGTCTTTTAAAACAATAAATGAATACACCTATACAAATTTATGTAAAATAAACGGTAGCAAATATTCAAATAAATTGCCTTTTTTTCTAAAAAAAAATGCTTTTAAAAGAAAGGCAGTACAATTGATATTCTTTTGTGCATTGAAAGAATTGAATGCTCCAAGCGCGTAGTTACACGCTTCACCACCGGCAAAATTGGGACCCACGTGGAAGTGGACCCCACAGTCCACACTGATGTGTCTGTGTCTTTCCATGTTTCGCTTGCATTGTAGCAGCTAGCGTGGATTCGGACTTTTAAATTTAAAAATAATTAATTTTAAACAGAAATAAAAAGTAATTATTTTTTTAATTTATTATGATAAAATAAAAAATCATTTACATTTGATTAAAATAAAAATAATTATTTTTTTTACTTTTTATTACAATGAATTATTTTAAGAAATAACTCAAAATTACGTATCAAAATAAATAAAAAAATTAATTATTTTCTATTTTTATTATTTATAAAAGTGATTATTTTATTAAAATAACCTTTTTATTAAAAATAAAAACAAACCAGCTCTAAATTTATATGATTTAAATTAGTTTGAATTTTGTAATTTTTAAAATGAAATCCAACCGAAACTAATTTGAGATAGATTCAAGTTAGCTTGGGTTGAATATTCAAGTTAACATTTTGTTTAGATTAAAAGTTACAAAAGTATAATCTTAAACAATTTTAGAAAGTTAAATTATGTTAAAATTTTAGATATGATTTATATACTAAATATTTAACTAAAATATTTTAATTTGTTTCATAATAATAATTAAGCTTAAATATATTTTTTTGTCTTCGTAAAATATGGACTTTTTAGTTTTAGTCTCTCAAAAAAAATTTTTGACATTAATCCAACACTTTAAAGAAATAATTTGATTTTAGTCTTTATGGAGCTGAACACTAAGGTAAAACCATATTACTTTTTCAAAGTGTAGGACTAATGACAAAAAAAATATTTTTGAGAGACTAAAACTAAAAATCACTATTTTACCGGAACAAAAAACATATTTAAGTCTAATAATTAAAGAGTAAAGTTTATCCTTTATGAAATATTGTTATTTTTTTAATACATATCAATTGTATCAAATTAAGAGTTAAACTAAAAAAACAAATAATTTCATCAAACAGATTTTAAATATAATGTTTGTTAAACTATAGTGTAATGATATTTCATCAAACAGATTTTAATTTTCAAACAAAACCAACATAAATACTACATGATATATTTTAAAAAGATATACTGACGAAAATAGTAGGATCAGTCTTTTTATTTTTAATAAAATTAAGGTGGAGGAATTTCATAATCTTGGAAGTTAGAGCATACAAATAAACTTTTTCTTTAAAAAAATATTTTTTACAAAGATTTGGACAGACAATCTCATTATAAAATAAGGATTTTTTAATTTGTGTAATATTATATAGGTTAAAGAATTAAAAATAAAAAGAAAACACAGTATTTATTATATGTCATACATTATCTCATTAAAGTTTTGTTTTTCTTAACAAAAATTTTTTCTCCCATAAAATAATATTTTCATATACATTCTCATACCTTAAGAATCTAACACATTTTTACTAGTTGGTATAGTAGGATCGGTCATGTGACGAGGATACTACACACCAGTTGGTAGCAGCCATGAGGTGGTGAGATTCGCTTCATTCTCTCTCTCGCTCTATCGCCTTTTTCTCTCTCTATTCTCTGAAAATTCTCTTCCTTTCCTCCATATAACGTTTCTGTCTATGATTCTCTTAAATGGGTCTTCGCTGAAATCCAAGTTCTTGCTCTGCAGCTAGCTAACTTTGCTTCACTGCTGCCTCGTTACCCACAAAAATTTCTCAACTTTTTCATATCCCGTTATTCTTTTTTCGTGGTTCACTCTGAATTTTTGCTTTTTGGGGTTATCCTCACTGTCCTGCTATATGAATTGTTTTTGTGTTTAATCCAACTTTTTTTTTCCTACTTTTCTTTTCTAATCACTGAAAAAATTTCCTACTTTCTGTAACCGATTTTGCAAGTGGGTTGAATTTCATTGCTTTCTGCATCTCCACGCACTCTACCTCCCATTGGATTTTGAACATTGTCTTTTGCTTTTCACTTTCAACTACCTCACTGCTATCGTTATCACCTGGGAGTGTGGATGTTCTTTTTCTTTGGTTGTTTGAAGTATGAGCTGATTTTCCTTCTGCAATTGTTGGTCCTGATAGCTGAAATGATGATTTCATTAACATTAATCTCTTCAAGGTGTTTGGCAGATCACACGCATTCTGTTTGATAAAATGTCCAAATGGAAATTGATGGTGACATTTCATGGTGTATAATGTATTACAACTGAGAGATACAATCTGGTTTCTGTGTGTATAAAAAGACACTTGTGATCTGTATTTTTCTTGTTACTTGTATAGTGTTTATCAGTTGGGTATCTTATATATTTCGATTGCTGAATGAATTTGCAGATAGAATTCCAGGACCAGGGTTTCCATAAAAGGAAAGCTAAAACCCTAAGTTAACTAGATTTATGAAAATGGGAGCCTCAAGTTCTAAAATGGAGGATGATAAGGCATTGCAGCTATGCCGTGAAAGGAAGAAATTTGTGAGGCAAGCACTTGATGGACGTTGTTCACTAGCAGCTGCTCATGTTTCATATATTCAGTCACTGAAGAATACAGGAACAGCTTTGAGAAAATTCACAGAACCTGAGGGACCAATTGATTCTTCCTTATACAATAATGCAACACAAGAACCACTTCCTTTAACAGATAAGACCCTTTCCCAGTTCTCATTTTCTTCACCTTCTGTTTCACAACATATAGATGCAGGAGCTGTACCTGAAACCTTCTCTCCAACACCTTCTCCTCCTAGTTCTAATAAGTTCCAAGCAAATCATATGAAACTTAGCGGTGTTTCTTCTAAGAAAGTTGAAGTGAAACCACCTGTGCCTGTGATAGCAACTGTAACTTCATCAAGTGTTACACAGAATGGATCTGTATTGTCTGAAACAGCAGAATTTGGGGATTCTTCTATTCCAGATGGAGCTCCACAATGGGATTTCTTTGGCCTTTTTCATCCTATTGATCATCAATTTTCTTTTCAAGAAGGGAAGGGCGTGCCTCGAGATATCTGGAATGCTGATGATGTACAAAGATTAAGGGAGGAGGAAGGAATTCCTGAGTTGGAAGATGATGAAGAGAAGGCTTCATCTCATGGAAGTGAAGTCTCTCAGGACTCTGAAGATGAATTTGATGAAGAACCTACCACGGAAACTCTAGTTCAAAGGTTTGAAAATCTGAATAGAGCTAATAACCATGTTCAAGCAAATGGTTCACCTGCCACAACTAAGCCTCAAACAGAAGATTCAACTTCACTAACTGGTTTAGCAAATGGGGAGAAGGGAAAATCTCTTAATATGTCCCCTTCAAATGCAGCAACAATGGAAGCTTTGCCTCCACCAGAAACAAATAAATCAAATGAGAAAGAAAATCATAGCGAAAATAAATTCACCGCTAAGAATTTATTTTCAAGCATTAGAGATGTTGAATTGCTGTTTATTAAAGCTTCAGAATCTGGTAAAGAGGTTCCAAGGATGCTTGAAGCAAATAAGTTTCACTTTCGTCCGATATTCCCAGGAAAAGAAAGTAAAATTTCTGTCTCTCTTATTTACTTTTGTCGCATTGTGTCAGTTATCATCTGTGGAATATTATATGTTACAATTTCTTAGTAATTAAGGGTAATGTAATGCGCAAGACTCTCACGTAATGGGATCTGGAGATATTAATGTATGCGGGCTTATCCCCGCAAGTGAAGAGGATATTTCCATGATTAAACCCCATGCGGCCGTGCCTTAAAGTGACATGGCAGCAATTGCGCCAAGGGTCGCCCTCTGGCATTTCTCATAATAAATAAGTAAAATATAATGACGAAATTTTGTATGACAACTTGTTCTTTCTCCTAGACTTTGTAATTAACTCATGCCACTCCTATAGACCACTTAAGATATTTATACTCTATAGAAACCAGGCCATGAAAAAGAAAAAGGAATATATATATAATATAGGCTACAGAAAGTTCCTAGTGAATGTCTAATAATTGAGACGATGATGCATTTTTACCAAAATCTCTTCTTGTTAGTGATATTCTTGGAGTTTAAGAAAATCTCCACTTTCTGCTTCAAAGGGGCTTTTGGAAGCTTCTTTTCGTTGCTCTGTAATTTGTTTCAAAAATAAATGCTTGAAGGTCTAAACCAGAGAATTCTTAATTGTAACAGAGGGTTCCTTGGCATCCTCTTTTTTGAAGGCATGTTTCTCATGTGGGGAAGACCCAAGTCAAGTTCCTGAAGGTAATTTCAGAATATTGTTTATTGTTGATCTTTTGTGTTGCCTAGACATTTGTAACCTTTTTGAATCCAATCAATCTTCTTGTTAGTTCAGAATGTATTCATTTGAAGTACACATTTTCCACCAGTAGGACTGATGCAAACTCTGTTTTGAAATCTGGCCATTGTTGCCATTGTCTAAGAAATTGTTGAATGTTCTGGATTCTATGTTGTAAAGACTAGAGAATGTAGAGACCCCATTATTTAGTTGGGTTTTAATGTTTTATGAGAGAAGTAACTGATGTTGTTCCTTTCCTAGTTATTTTGACATTCATTCTGAGTTCATATCCATTTAAATACTGCATCATAGTAATAGCATTTTCTAGTTTGCCATTAAAGTAAAGTGAAACTCATTTTAGTAGATGTGGTTATAATAGTCTAATAGACCATCTGATGCTGAAGCTTGTTTTAAAGAAATGTGCCTTATCTATTTTTTTGTAATTTAGATACTAATTCCTTTTTGTTGAAAGCAGTTTTTGGAATCCAATATCTAATTTATTTTTTTTCTTTACATCTTCCCAGAACCTGCTCAAAACTCAGTTAAGTATCTAACTTGGCATAGGACGGCATCATCTCGTTCATCCTCATCCAGAAACCCTTTGGGAACAAACTCAATAGAAAATTTAGAGGACCCTGCAAATAATCTCTTTGATAATTCTTGTATGATCTCTGGAAGCCATGCGTCAACCTTGGATAGGCTATATGCTTGGGAAAGGAAGCTGTATGATGAAGTGAAGGTACCACATTTTTCTTATCAAGTTACATTAACCACATTTATAGGGATTTCTATGTATGTTTGCTAATATCATAGTTTATTTCTGGGACTGAATAACAGGCCAGTGAGATTGTCAGAAATGAATATGACATAAAGTGTAAAATCTTAAGGCAACTGGAATCAAAAGGAGAAAAGGCCTCCACAATTGATAAAACTCGTGCTACCGTCAAGGATCTGCACTCAAGAATCAGAGTTGCAATTCACAGGATTGACTCTATATCAAAGAGGATTGAGGAGTTACGGGACAAAGAGCTTCAACCTCAACTTGAGGAGCTGATTGAAGGGTATGATTCTATAGTTTTTGATGGCTCCCTGTTTTATTCTGACATTAATTAGCTTAATAATACATTTTGTTCCTAGAATGGAATAAAAGGCGCCAAGAAAAGCAATCGGGAAATTCCACGGGACGAAAGTTTTCTGTTTTGGTAAAGGTTGCTAATTTTTTATAAAGGTTTTCAATCGGTAAAAAATTTTCTAATCAAAGCTATAAATTTATTAGAAAAATGAAGTTAATACTCAAAAACTCGATTATTGAAGTGTATGGTTTTGCTGTATTGACAAACTTCAAATGCCAGTTTATTCAATTTAGATCAGCATCCAACTTACTTATGTTTTCTTAGTCATTGAGATGTATGGTTGATAGTTCACTTGTAAATTTTCCTTCCTTTTGTTAAGTAATATGAACTTCTTGCTTCTGTATTTCATCTTTTTTGTTTTGTGCTTTGGCACAGGTTGAATCGGATGTGGCAAGTGATGCATGAATGCCATAAGCTTCAGTTTCAGATCATGTCAGCAGCATATAATAACAGCCATGCTCGAATCACCACGCATTCTGAATTGCATCGGCAGATCACTTCCTATCTTGAAAATGAACTCCACTTTCTATCATCAAGCCTCACCAAGTGGATTGGAGCTCAGAAATTCTATCTAGAGGCTATAAATGGATGGCTTTACAAATGTGTTCTTCTTCAACAAAAATCATCCAAGAGAAAACGGAGGCTACAATCTGATTCCGAACTTCTTAAAAGTCGTGGTGCTCCAATATATGCCACCTGTGATGTCTGGTTGGAAAACCTTAGTAGATTACCTGTCAAGGATGTCACTGATTCTATTAAGAGTTTAGCAGCTGACACTGCACGGTTCTTACCACACCAAGACAAGAAGCAGCGAAAAGGTGCTGATATTGGTGGTGCATCAGCAGATAGTTTAGTAAGAGATGACATCTCAGAGGACTGGATTTCCGGTTTTGATCGGTTCCGAGCAAGCTTGATTCGATTTCTAGGGCAATTAAATAGTTTGTCTGGTTCTTCTGTCAATATGTACACAGAACTTAGACAAGCCATTCAGGATGCTAAGAGTAGTTACCATCGATGGAATTCTCAGTCTCAAAATGGCCATTTGAATTCTCAAATTTAAGATGATCTTTAGAATTCTGAAACTCAAGATGGTGTTATGAATTCTCAATCTGAAGAAGACAGTCATTAGAAATTCTGAAACTCAAGATGGTGTTTAGAATTCTGAATCTCAGAATGATCATTCAAAGTCACATTATCAAGAGGTTAGTCTGTAAACAAACATTCAAGCAATAAGAAAAAAATTTGCATGAAAAAAATGTGGAGTTGCAGAATTATAGGTCTGTGTTGAGTATACCTCTAAATGGAGCATTTGTACATGATAGGGTGTAATAATGATTTTGCCATACTTATTTGTTAATTCAGTTCTTTTAAGAATAGAAGGGAGATAATAGAATGATGTGAAGAGATTTTGAATGGATGGATTGTTACAGATTCAGTTAAGAGCTGAGTACTAGTTTCTGATGGTGAAGAAATTTGGGTGCAATTAATGAAGGAACTTGTATAGTACCATTTTTTGCAAACAAAGGGTTTCTAGCAGAACCTGTGCTTTCCTTGATTTTTTGATTTTTGCTAATGTCATTTTTTCATTTAAGTTATATGTATATAGTTAATATCTCTTGACAATTTTAGCGGCCCAGATTGATTTTGAAGAAAATATGTTTGAACTTGAGAACTAAAAATGGTGTAATTGGACCCAACTATCCTAAAAATTAAATACTCCTCACATCCAAACAAAAGAAGTCTCATATTTCGACTCTACTTCCATCTTTCACTTTCTTCACACTTCCATCATGCTAAACACACCAAGACATTTTTGTAGAGAGGACTCACAGATGTTTGTTTAGACGCACAATTAGTTTTCAAATTTTTTTTATCTTTTATTTTCGGCCAATTTTTTAATGACGGTTCGAATGTAGGACATTTTTCATTTATTTATATTTTAACCATTAAATAAAGTTCGTATACGAAGTAAAAACAGGAAAAAAATTTTAAGGATTGCAAAGTGTATTGGAATTTCAAAGTTAATGGAGTAACAAAATCAATCTTCCCCCCGTAGAGGAGGAAATAGTTTCTTAATTAAGATTACAAGTTCAAATTACTGATGCATATCACCCAAATTTCTTATGTTTAGGTACAATTAAGAAGCATTCTGATCTTTCCCTTTGAAGGATTCTAATAATCTGTAAATGAAAACTAATTAAAAATAAGGTTTTATTTATGGTACACAATTAAATATTTATATATTATTACATAATTCTTTTAATTATCGTTGATTTGTTATTTAAAAAATAAAAAATTAATATCATACTTTAATTTAATAGATAAATTTATTCTGTGTAAATTTGTTTATATTTATGTTATGCATGATAAATGAGAAATGACACCTAAAAAAGAATCATGGCCTCCTCCTTACGAGAGTTGGAATTAGCTTTGACTTTGCAAAAATATACAATAAATTCTACACAACGTTGTGAAAGGAAACCAGTAATTTCCAGCTAGCTACCGTGACAATATGCAAACAGTTAATGCAGAAAAATTAGACAGTTAATTTGAATTGAATACACTGTACCAGTATATATGGATATAGTTTTAAATTTGGGTCTGATTGGTTAGAAGTGGATATAGTTTTAAATTTGGGTCTGATTGGTTCGAAGAAGAAAAAGGGAGGAATTTTAATTGAAGGAAAGAGAGAAGAAAAAATAGTGTTTTTGTGTCTGGTTGAAAGAGAAAGAAGAGATTTTAAGTGTTAAAAATTATTTTTCCTCTTCTTTCCTCCAAATTCCTCCACATTTGGAGAGGAGGGAAAATTAAGCAAAACCCCTCCTCTCCCCTCCTCCTCTATATTTTTTAACCAGTCAATTTTCTCAGTTTAAAATCTATCCCATCCCCCTCTTCATTTTCCTCAATTCAATCAACCCCAAAAGTTTTCGAGATAATTGAAACTCTAATTGTGATCCGCAATGATTACATTTTATTACATTTAGCCTCATTTAATGCAACACAATTGTTGCTATAATGCGATTGAAAACCGCAATGTAAAACTTTGAGAGGGTGATGATTACTCCCTCTACCTCTAGTCCTAAATAGTAGTATACGTCATTTCTAATTGAATTACTGGAATCTAGGAACGGAAATTAACTTATTAAATTTGTCTAAAAAATAAAAAAATTTCAACTATACCCCTAAATAAATGTGTTAATAACTATTTCAATTCAATTAATAACTATTTCTCTCTTATTCCACTATTTTTCTCTCCCCATTATTAATTGAATCTTTGAAAATTGCAGAATGGGGTAAAAGTGAAAATTATCCATTATGAGTTAGTTGATGACTTATATTAGGACCAAAGAATTCTTTTAAAATGTGACTTAGTGCTGGTTTAGTTTTCTGTAAAAGTAGAAGTACTTTCACTTTAGATATGAACGGTTATAATTTATTTGACACAAATCCCAATTATGTTTAACGGACAAAACAAAAGTATTTTTACTTTCTGTCAATTGAAAACCAAACATAAGAGCTTCCTTTTTACTATAATCAAGGATTAAATATGTTTTTTGTTCCTAAACTTCCAGGAAAATATATTTTTAGTTTCTAAATTTTTAAAAAATATGCTTTTAATCCCTCTGTGCAATTTTTTTTCTCTGATGTAGCAATATAGTGCCGAAAAATGATTTTTGGCCAACTATTTTTTAACCAACTATTGACTAACTAATTAAAATATTATTTTTTTCCTCTCACATACGTTTTATTTTTTAATTAAATTTAAAATATTATTATTTTATCCAAATTAACCAAAAATTAATTCACTTTAGTTAGCTGAAAATCACAACTGTATAGTGCGATATCAGTATCACAACATATGGGATTTCAAATATCAATTAATGAAATCCCCAATCATATCGAAATTCTCATTACACACATCAATTGCAATTCATTTAATTTCTCTTAAATTAGTGATATTTATTAGAGATTGAATTTGATTCAGTATTCATACACTCTTCTTGTCAAAATTAAACATATTAAAATTGGTTATGGTTAAATAATGGATACTAGCTAGTTAAGAATATTAGAAGTGAAATATAAAGTATATTATTCTATCTCTTAAAAATATTAAAAATTACATTTTTTTAATAATTTTTTATCATATTTAGCTCCTTAAAAAAATCTTTAGAGCACTAGATATCGTTTATGATAAAAATTATATTCTATTAATAATTATAGCTTACGATTTCATTTTTATGGGTGAGGTTTAGCATATGTTTAGCAACTCAAGATTATATTTTTTTTAAAGAGATTATAGCTATTTAAAGGCTTATAAAGTAGTTTAGTAACTATAAAATTAAAGCTTTTAACTTTGAGATTTTAGCTTTTATAATTAATTTTTGAAAAGCTATTTGTATGGGTGGATTTTGGGTTGGGTCAATCTGATAATTCGACCAAACCGAACCAACCTAAACATTATTTTGACTCAACCCAAACTGATCCAAACCAATAATGTATCCAAATCGGGTGGTTTGATTCGGTTCTCGGATTAGTCATTTCAGAACCCAATCCAAACCCAACCAAACCGATTAAAAGTAAAAATACAATTGTTTTGACATATACTCTCTCATGTCCTAAATATAAGTCACCTTCAACTAATTTATAATGAATAATTTTCACTTCTATCCCTTTTACGATTTTCAAATACTCAATTAATAATGGAGAGAGAAAGATAATACAATAAAAGAGAGAAGAGTTATTAATTGAATTAAAATATTTATTAATATATTTATTTAAGGATATAGTTAAAAAAAACTTATTTTTAGACAAATTTAATGAGTTAACTTCCATTCCTTCGTTCTATTCGGTTATAAGTGACTTGTGCTTAAGACCGAATGAAGTATAATTTTTTTTTTTTAAGAAAACCTGAGGCTTAATCCGTCCATGGATATACCAATTACCAATGACTTACCATGACATATTTTGAAATGGATTGTTTTTAATTTTGTGATGCATGGTGATATTATGAGTTTATGTTGTGACACATTATGGGCTAGACTTCTATGCATGATTTGTAATTATTCTATTTTTCTTTCATTTTTTTTTTGTTTATTTTGTTATGCTTGCGTAGATGAAATCAATAAAAAACACTAGTGATTCCATAAGCTATAAGTAATTTATTATATTTTTTTAAGAATTTTTAAAATAATTTCAGAATTTTAATTTCTTATTTATCAACCCGAGACTCAACCCAACCTAAACCGAATTTGGTCGGTTGATTTGGTTTGGGTTGAATTTTTTTTTATTTTTTATTTTTTACAAAATTAGACCAACCCAACCGAATGGAAATTGATTAGTTCGAATTTTAAAATATCTCAAAATCGAACCAAACCAACCTGTACCCACCCTAGCTATTTGAGATAATTACTTTTGACTTTCAAAAATTAGATACCTATAATTTACTTCCAAAATTATCGTTATTAATTTTTAGAATTTATAAATTGTCCTGCAATTTCCCTATTAATAATATTAAATTCAATTATGATTTTGGTTTTCATCAAAATATTTTTTGAATTATCTATAATACCCTTTATCTCTCTTAGTTTTATTTGTTGAATAGTGAAGTTTTAATTACTACTCTAATTAAAAATAGAGATAAAATTGATAAAAGTAAAATTAATGCTTTAATGAAAATGTAAGTGGACAGATAAATAAGAATAATTTTTTCTTTATGTGAACAAATAAAAAGAAATGGAGAGAGTTTTTTTTTTTTTGTCATTTAATCTTACAATTACTTTGTCTGTTCCTTTTTATCTGTCTACTTAGAGGAAAAATTATAGTCATATTTATCTATCTATTTATATTTTAAATTTTGATAAATAATGTTGTTAGAAAACTTGGTAAGGTTACTAGAATTAGAAAACTAATAAAAAACGCACATTATTCCGTCTCTCGAGAATTTAAAACTATATTTTCTAACATTTTTTCCTATATTTAACTCTTTAAACAGTGCCCTAAAATATAACTAAATATCATTTGTCTTATATTTTTAATAAAGAAATAATTAATGTTTTAGTACTCAAGAAAACTAAAAGAGATCAATAATATTTTAAAGATTTCAAAACGATATTTTGATGAACATAAAATTAATAATTATATATCCTTAGTAAATAAATAATAGAAAAAAAAACCTAAAAATGAAAAGTTTTGAACTTGTTTTTCAAATCCGGTCAACGGAATGTTTCTATATATCGTGCATTGCAACATTAAGATGTTTTCCTATATATATATACTAGTATTTGGTATGCACATATTGTAATTTTTTTTAATTGTTCAAAATATAATGCAATAAGTTTATTTTATCAAATTATTATTAATAAAAAAATATTTTTTGATCATTTGTTCTGTACACTAACCCTTGTAATATTCTTCTGGACATGAATGTTTTTTTTTGGATGAATTCATTCTTTTTAAATATTAATGTTATACAATATAGTTTTGAATTTAAGAAAAAATTTAAACTTTTGAACTATTTAGTGTGTACTTTGAAAAAATGATAAAAGCAAAAAAAAAATATTAGGAACTAAAATTTTAATTTTAATTAAGTTGGACTAAAATAAGAAAAAAAAATTGTAAGAATTAAAACAAAAAAGTTTTAATAATTTATGAGACTAAAAATATATTAAAACTTTACTTATATTTATTAGTAATATTTAATCCTTGCATTTTATAAAAATGTCAACTAAGAAAAATAAAATTTCAGTTTACTAAATTCTATATTTATATACACAAATAAAAAAAATATGAGAAATTAATTTAGTGACAAAATTAGAAAGATGAACCTAATGTATTAAGTGTAATAATAAGGAAAATAATTGAGTGAGAGAAAAATTAATATATTTTAAAAAAAAATAACATGAGTAATAACAGAAATATAAATAGTGTGAACAGCGATGACAATTTATAAGGATACTTAATATTTTTTTTGAATAAAAATTTATAAAAGATCATTATGTTTCATGAATATAACTATCGTATAAATTTAAAAGTGTTAAAATAGTAATTGAATCGGGTAAATAATAACCCAAGACACCTCTTAAACTCGTGGAGGATTTCGATTCGCGCGTAAAACCGTTTGCTTTTTATTGACGCGGTACGGAAACAATACACTCACTCACTCTTCTCGCTTTGCAGTTTGCATTTAAATTTAAATTTCATTTTCATTTTCATTTGCACTTGCACCTGCAGATAGTATCTTCTTGAATCTTGACTCGTCACTGACTCACTCAATGGCTGACCGAGTTCACCCCCGCGACTCGCCCTCCGCTTCCGCAGAAGCACTGATGACGTCGTCCTCGGAGGCCAACGCCGTTCCCAATTCCCAGCCGCCGATGCCTCCGCCGTCTGAGAAACCCACCCCCCGGCAAGGAACCTACATCATCGCGATCCCCAAGGATGAAGTCTTACGCGTCCCTCCGCCAGAGAACGCCCGCCTCTTTGAAGAATACACTCGCCGGAAGCAACGTCGGTTCCGCTGTTGTTGCTGCACCTGCTGGCAAATAGGCTTCCTCATCGCGCTCCTCGGAATAGCGGCGGGTGCTTTGTATCTCTTCCGTCCCAAGAACGCTCATTTTTAATAATTAAGTAGAGTTGAATTTAGTCTTGTTAGTTGAGCCTGTAAAATAGTACTTGTTTATTTTTATTTTTATTTTTATTTTTTTTAAAAAAAAAGAATTGTGATTATAGGATCAAGAAGTGATATTCTGGCTGCATTGGTCACATTTTGGTCTCAAGCATTACATATAGAATTACATGTTCTGAAATTAATATTCTTCTTTCAATTTTATTTTTTTTACAGTGTAAATTACTTCAAAATTCCAATGTCATGATCATATACATCTGTTTGTTGTTGATGCTTAGATTTGGAGCTATTAGGAAAGGCATGCACAATGCAGGCTACCTGCTTGATTTTATTCTTCTTAGTGGCTATTGCATTAGGAAAATCAGATATTGATGCTCTCCTTGAACTCAAGAGGAGTATTCAGAGTGACCCTTCTGGTAAATTGTTAATTCTTGGGATTCCAAATCTCTAGACTCTGATGGATGTCCTCAGAACTGGTATGGACAATGTTGTGTTTATCTAAACCTTTCTTCAAATGCATTTGGAGGAACTCTTCCTGTTGTGTTTGACAAACTTGTGAAGTTGAAGTTTTTAGATTTGCATAGTAATAACTTTTCTGGGGATATTATGCATGTATTTTCTCAAATGGGAAGTGTTATATTTGTTGATTTGAGCAGAAATAAGTTTTCTGGTACACTAGATTTAGGACTTGGAGATGATTCCTTTCTCTCATCAATCCAGTATCTAAATGTTAGCCATAATTCATTGACTGGCAAGCTATTTGCTCATGATGGTATGCCGTACCTCCACAATTTAGAGGTGTTTGATGCTAGTAATAACCAGTTAGTGGGGAACTATGTGGAAGTTATTCAGCTATTCCAAATTTCTTCTCAGTTTTTAAGGTTAACTTCACTTAAAATATCCAATAACTCATTGGAGGGCTTTCTCCCACCAGTTTAGGGAACATATCTGGATTCTGGAACAAAAAGAGATTGATCTAAGCCTCAACCGGCTTTCCGGCTTCCTCCTACTGAGCCTTTTCACCTCAACCGAATTAACTAATATTAATCTCTCAAATAATAAGCTTTCTGGATCAATTCCTATTCAGCTTCAAGTTTCAGATAATCCATTAGCATCCAACTTACTTACGTTTTCTTTGTCATTGAGATGTGTGGTTGATAGTTCACTCTTGTAAATTTTACTTCCTTTTGTTAAGTAATATGAACTTATTGCTTATGTATTTCATCTTTTTTGTTTTGTGCTTTGCACAGATTGAATCGGATGTGGCAAGTGATGCATGAATGCCATAAGCTTCAGTTTCAGATCATGTCAGCAGCATATAACGACAGCCATGCTTGAATCACCACACATTCTGAATTGCGTCGGTAGATCACTTCCTATCTTGAAAATGAACTCCACTTTCTATCATCAAGCCTCACCAAGTGACACTGGCCGGTTCTTACCCCACCAAGACTAGAAGCAGCGTAAAGGTGCTGATATGGGTGGTGAATCAGCAGATAGTTTAGTGAGAGATGACATTTCAGAGGACTAGATTTCCAGTTTTGATCGGTTCCGAGCAAGCTTGATTCAATTTCTCGGGCAATTAAATAGTTTGTCTCGTTCTTCTGTCAATATGTACACAGAGCTTAGACAAGCCATTCGGGATGCTAAGAGTAGTCAACATAGATGGAATTCTCAGTCTCAAAATGGCCATTTGAATTCTCAAATTTAAGATGGTCTTTAGAATTCTGAAACTCAAGATGGTCATTAGAATTTTGAATCTCTGCATGATCATTCAACTCGAAGTCACATTCTCAAGAGGTTTAGTCTGTAAATAATAGAAAGCTGTGAAGTGATTTTGATGGTGAAGAGTTGAGTACTAGTTTCTGATGGTGAAGAAATTTGGGTGCAATTAATGGATGAACTTGTATAGTGCCATTTTTGGAAACAAAGGATTTCTAACAGAACCTGTGCTTTCCTTCTTGATTTTTTGTTTTTTTGCTGATGTCATTTTTTTTTTAATTTATGTTATGTGTATATAGTTATTGGTTAATATCTGTTGACAATTTCAGCGGCCCAGTTTAATTTTAAAGAAAATAAGTTTGAACTTGAGAACTAGAGTTGATTGTAATAAGGAAAATTAAGATAATATCTAACTGTATGTTTGGATGGTTTAATTGAACTATACAACGTTAAAAAGGATCCGAAGTTGTTTGTTTAGATGCACAATTCGTCTTCGTTCTTTTTATCTTGTAACAGTTTGTTTGACACTATTTACTTTCTTCTGAATCAGTACTTATAAATAAGAAATCAAGAGTTTATCATTATGTTGTTTTTACTAATGACATATTTCAATCGCGTTATACATTATGTAATTATCTCTTATGATAATAGGAATTCCTTTCTAAAGCTAATGATATATAGCTGAAAGTTTCAACAGTTTTTGTTTTTAAAGTCATCCCTGTTATATCAATTATTTTTCTGTTTAAACTTGAAATCTTTTATCAACAATTTTAGCGGTAACCCTTAATTTGAAATAATTAGGTTCATTCCCCTTTTATATCTTTTTACTTTCGGCCAATTTTTCTTATATTTAAACCATTAAAGTCGTCGCTGCAATTTTATCAAATAAATGTTAATTTTAAAACTATTTAACAGACTGGGACTCAAAAATAATTCTTTACTAAAGTTTCTGGTTGTTTACCGTTCATTTTTATTTTTTTGAGAGAATTTTTTTTTTCAGTTTTTATTCAAGAAAAACAATAAAAGTGTAACAAAAAAAAAAAGAAAATAAATAAAATATGTATGTATTTCACCTTTAATATTTTGTTAATGACTTCAGTTGGTTGTTTATTTTTGTCAAGTCTAAAGGTATCAAATCCATTTGGGTGAATTTTTTTCTTACTTTCTAATTTCTATATACTTAATTAATTGTTTATTTAATAATTTAGTAAAGTAATACATTTAAATAGAAAGTATTAAAAATTAACTAAGAATATTAGCCTATTAAAATTTAAATATTAAATAAATGCTTTTTATTAATGTTATTTTATGAATATTTTATTTTAATAAATTAATAAATAAATTAAACAATAACTAATAAATTTATTTTGAAATAAAAAATATTAAAAAAAATTAATAATGAATGTATTCATTAATTTTAATTATTATTATTATTATTATTATTATTATTATTATTATTATTATTATTATTATTATTATTATTATTATTATTATTATTATTATTATTATCTAATTTAATATTGCAACTTTGAATTTCTGTCTTGAATGCAACATACATAGCTCTTCCGAATTGGGTAGGATTGATTAGTGTGTGTCTATTTATTAAAAATTTAGAATAATGTCCTTCATCCACTTTAAAACACAAAATTAAGTATACAATTGGTTAAACGTCAAGAAAATATTTAATTAAATCTGTGTAATGAATTGTATACGATTTAATCTTATACAATTAATTAAATAGTATACACATTTAATCACATATTTTCATAGGTTTAACTAGTTGTATAATAGGTTATATTTGTCGAGTTAAAAAAAAAAAAAAACCGCTTTCTACATAATTATTCACAAGAGATTATGAATCATCGAATCTATTATTTTCTATATAAATATAGTGTTGTTCCTTTTTTTCTGGCTATGTAATATAAAACTCAAATATTTCTTCACTGATCAATAATTGAGAAAATAATATAAAAAATAGTGCTATATATAGTATTTGAGGTTTCAGTTTCACTCATGAGACTATTTCAAACAAAAAAAGCATAAAAAATTAGGAGGCCTTTAGTTGGATATCTATTAATTTTAAGATAAATTATACTTATCATCTTTGAAATTCGGCTAAATTGTACTCTACTCCGTTTTTAAAGTAAAATTATACTCCACTTTATTCTTAAGACGAAATTGCCTCAAGAATAGGGTGAGGGTGCAATTTAGTGAAACTCAAGGGTAGTTAGTGCAATTTACTCTAAATTTTTGAAATTTGGCTTACCTCCTTAGCCTTCCCTCCTTAGCATCTCCTTAGCCTTGCAAAACGGTCATATTTTTTTAATTTTTTAACTTAATTACGATTGACAAATCATCGGTAATGTGTTATTTCGCCTCGGTTAAATGGTAACCGCTGGAAAATTACACAATATTACTCACGGTTTGAACAATAACCGCAAGCACTCTAAATTTAGGCACGATTAATAAACTGTTGGTAATGTGTCATTTCATCACGGTTTCTTCATAACTGCAAGTATTTTTAAAAAAAAAGTTAAAGTGAACCATGTATCTAAAGGAGAAATTTTAAAAAAATTGAAAAACATAGTCGTTTTATAAGGATAAGGAGGTGCTAAGGAGAGAAAAACTAAGGAGGTAAGCCGAATCGAAATTTTTGGGGGTGTTTGTTTCAAGGTTTAGAAAAACATTTTCGAGAATGTATACTTGGGAATGAGAGATTCTCATGTTTGTTTCAATGTTTGAAAAATGACTCTCATACGTGAAAGGTGGGTAAGTTATTTTCCCATGAAAATATAAGTAGTTATTTTGTATTTAATAACTTGTAACCACCACTTTTTTATTTTTTGAATTTTTTTTAAAATATAGAAAGTATTCTTAATGATGTTGATTTATGTCAAACACTCTCTTGTAAAATATTAAAAAATATACATTTTTCGAAATATATATTACCAAAAATAATACGTCTAGAAATATTTTTTATTCCTCGAAGCTAACTAAGTTGTCAAGTATCTAATTCATTGTATATATATATATATATATATATATATTATTTTTTTTATAATTGTATTATATTATTGTCTCTTGTTATCTTTTACTTTTTTATTCATTAAATAATTATAATAAATAAATATTATTATATGCAATAAAAATATTTTCATAATTATTACATGTAACATGTATTATAAATCAAATAAATTTTAAATGTTATTGAAATTTCTTCGAAAGATTCCTAAGAATAAAAATTAAAAACCAAACAATTTGTGTAAAATATCTGTGAATAAATATTATTGATGTATTCCTGAAAATAAAATACGAAAAAATATATTTTTAAACCTCAAGACAAACGTCCCCTTATAAACAAATTTAAAAATATTGTACAAACTAATTTTGCAAAAGGAGAAAGGGTCATCAAAAGAATTTGGTATCCATCTTTTTAGGGATCCTTTTCATGATCGTCAGAGATTACTATGTCAAGATTTAAAATAGTGTCTCATTTTATATGACGTTCATAAAAAAATTTCTTGGGTTTTGGAACCTTAGCCCCTCATCTGTAACAAAAAAAAGAATCTGTCTTAATTAACATAGATATCATGAAAAATGTTATGCTTTTTTTATTATAAATATAGTTGGAAATATGAAAATAGAACTAATAAAATCTATATCAATATATAATACTATAAATTTATCATGTTTATTTAGTAACTATTTCTTATAATATGATGGAAAAAAAAAATAAGCTAGTCATATTAATCGGATGCCAAAGCCCAAATACAATGTCTAGATATTAAGGTCAACAAAACATTGCCAACTACCCTAAATGAATCATACCATTTAGAAATTAATTTAATCTATAGTTAAATAAAATTCATACAGTAGGAATGATTTAAATTCCAGTTTGTTGTAATTGTTGTAGTATTTAATATATGTTATACAAGACATAAGTGAATCAATTTTGAATTAAAACATCTCTTGAGCTCTTCAACAAGTGAAATTTCATACTAAAAACATGTTAGGTGCAACTCATTTCAAAAAACTTGCTTCATAACACAAGGATATTCGCACAATTATATATTTTATCAATTACTTGATGAAACAATACGATATTATACAAGCTACCCACTCAAATGTCAAAAAGAATGAATATCCTTTCACAAAGAATTTCATTTCCCATATCAACAACTTTCTTATGATTCCTATCGAGAAATGTCATCAAATGACCAATACTTAACAGACTTTTTAAAAGAAAAAAGTAATATAAAGAAAACAACTATAGAGAATAATGATGTTAGTGGTTAAGGAATATAATTGATTATTGAATATGATGATGATAAGCAATTATCTCTACCTTACTGTTGAAAGATCATCAAAGACAGTTTTAATGTCAGGTCTATCAGAAGCTGGAAGGATGCATCTAAGAGCCACCTTTAACATTTCATCAAGAATATTTCTAGAAGATTCTTCTCCATTCTGTTTCTCCAAAAGAAACCTATCAAAGCAATGGCTAGAATGATTTTGTTCTGCCAAAAACTTCACCCAATCAGTAAGATCAACCACTCCCGGTATCCCACAAACGATTTCCCCTGAGTTTCTTCCTGTTAGGAGTTCTAACAACACAACGCCAAATGCATACACATCGCTCTTCAATGAAGGGCATGGTTTGCTTGATCTTGCAAACTCGGGAGGCCGGTAGCCGAGCGCACCGGCGTTCAGAACTTGCTCTGCTGTGCCTGCAGCCGTGAGTATACGGTGCAGGCTGTAGTCTGTTAGCAAGACATTTCTGTCGGGAAATTCGAGTAGAATGTTTGTGGATTTGAGGTTGCCGTGAGGTATGGCTTTCTCGTTGTGTAGGTAATGTAGACATCGCGCCACTTCAACAGCTACCCTCAGCCTTTCATCAAGAGGCAAAGGATGCAGATTTCTTTTATCTGCCTCTGCAGGGAAAAAAAAAATGAAACAGTTAAGAAAACTGGCTACTTCCATCTGAAATTTCCAATATACATGTTAAAGTTAGTAATGCTTTAAGATTCATCTCATTGTAGCGCCACACAATCTCTTCCAAGACCTTTACATAATTGATTGATTTGATTCCATAGTTCTTGAGAGATCAAGACATGAGGATCTGTTTGATTTGCATTATCATTTCCTATTTCTGTTTCTTATTTTCATAAATAATCAAAAAATTGGCACGTCATTTTCATCTTGTTTCTTTAAAAAAAAAGAGTATAGAGACCATCCGAAACAATTCGAAACAAGATTGTCTTGTTTCCAGCGTTTTCCATACAAATTTCAAAAGACACAAAACAAGAAAACAAGGTGGGGATTTTGTAAGTATTTATGAAAACAGGAAATTAAAACATAAACCAAATAGATCCTCAAGTAAACTCTAGTCAGTAAATATTCTGAAGACTATATATGGCATGAAAAGTTTTGGTTATGCATAAAAATCAGACTCCAACTTATGTGATAAACTTGAAATTTTATATACAAGACAACTTCCTGAAAGAGCTTCATATATTTCAATAATTTCATAGTTAATCAACCTTCACACCCAATAATATCAGAAACATTTAACCAAATAACAAGTTTCATACGGCAATCAAACATGAAGCCACTATTTTACATTCTTACTTACCAAGGAGATAAATGTCCAAAGATATTGCATTCATGTAATTTGATATAATCAGTCTTTCATGCTCCTTTGGCCCCAAGTAGTAACCCTGAATAGAAACGAGGTTTGGATGCTTTATACTCCCAAGTTTCTTCAATTCTCTTGCCAAATCCTTTCTCCCTTTAGTTATTCCTTCTCTTAACCACTTCACAGCTATTGCATGACCTGAGCTAAGTGTAGCTCTGTAGAGTGTTCCGTGACAACTCCTAACTACAACTTCGGCCGGAGCGCATGAAAGTTCCTCTGCTGTAATTGCCAAGGATCCATCAAATAGATGCAAGTCACCGACCAATTTATCCGGAGAGGACACTTTGAGGGACCCGGGATTCTCAAACTGATTGCTTTTAGAAGATGAAGGATTTGAAGCTGACACAACAGACATAGGAGAAGAAGATGTTCCTTCTTCACTCTTAACTAATTCAGGATCATTTGGCTTCTTCACCATTGGATAAGTGCTTCTCACATCATCAGAAGATCCAATTTGAGGTGGCAATGCTTCCAAATTTCTGTTAGGTGCCTCTATATTTGATGTGGTAGTACTCTCTTGAGTTATGCCTCTATCTCCATTTTGTTTAGAAGTCCTTTGTTTTTGCTGATGAACCCTATAATAAATAATTACACCCACAAAAGCTATCACCAAAGCACCAATAACCAAACATGAAATCAAGGCACTCCTAGTTGCAGATTTTTTATGTAAACCACGTTGACTCAAACCTAGGTTGGGATTATCTCTCGGCGATGAATCAGAATGTGGAGGCATCAGCAAGGTATTTCCCGGATGAAATGCAGATTCAGGAAACTGCTTTAAGTTATCCGGTACAAAACCAGAAAGATTATTGAAGGACACATTGAATTCCCTGAGCTCCTCCGGAAGGTCATTGGGAATAGCGCCTTCCAATTTGTTGTTACACAGATTGAGATATGCCAAATTGTGAAGCTTATTCATTTTTGATGGAAGAAGACCGCTCAAGTTGTTGTGCGAAAGATCAAGAAACACCAGACTAAAATTTCCAGCAGAAACTAATGGATTATCTGAATCTTGAAGCTGAATAGGAATTGATCCAGAAAGCTTATTATTTGAAAGATTAATATTAGTCAATTTGGTTGAGGTGAAAAGGCTTGGTAGGAGGAAGCCAGAAAGCCGGTTGAGGCTTAGATCAATATCTTTTAGTTCTGGATATGTTCCCAAAACTGGTGGGAGAAAGCCCTCCAATGAGTTATTGGATATTTTCAGTGAAGTTAACCTTAAAAACTGAGAAGTTTGGTTTGGAAGCATTCCTGTCAATGAGTTTCTACTTAGCTGAATAATTTCCACGTAGTTACCCCAATACCGGATCCTCGACACGTTACCTGACAGCATGTTATTACTCAAATCTACAATAGCACAACGGCCTACCCTGAGAGGTAAGGGTCCAAACAATTTGTTTGAAGATACATTAAGCTTCCTCAGAGTTATTGAGGTTATAATTCCGATTGTACCTACAAAGAAAGTTTAAAGTGTAAATGAAAAGGGTACGTGGAAACTCGCTGAATAGGACTTATATTTCGAACCAATGTCGCATGTAATCTTATGAAGTTATGCCTGAAATTGATGCATACGTGAAATGTTTGGACTATCAGAGTGACAAAGTAACTATCAGAGTCAAATGAAAACAATAGAATGAGTTATTCTAACTTTGAACAAAAAATTATAATAATTAAGACAGAAAATACAGAAATATGGTACCTTGAAGCTTGTTTTGACTAAGATCCAGTTCAGACAAAATCATTGAACTTTCCTTCAATAAAGCTTCTGGCAGTGAACCTGTCAACTGGTTGCATGAAAGTCGAAGAATCCTTAGAGATACCACGAACGCGAAGGAAGGTATGTTCCCCTCTAGCTGGTTATTACTGGCATCAAACACCTCTAAATTGTCGAGGTACGGCATACCATCGTGAGCAAATAGCTCGCCAGTCAATGAATTATGGCTAACATTCAAATACTGAATTGATGAGAGAAAGGAATCATCTCCAAGTCCTAAATCCAGTGTACCAGAAAACTTATTTCTGCTCAAATCAACAAATAGAACACTTCCCATTTGAGAAAAGACATGCATTATATCCCCAGAAAAGTTATTACTATGCAAATCTAAAAACTCCAACTTCACAAGTTTGTCAAACACAACAGCAAGAGTTCCTCCAAATGCATTTGAAGAAAGGTTCAGATAAACTAAATTTCGCAATTCGCCAAAGTTAGAGAGTAACGGCCCGTTAAACTTGTTGAGGGACAAATCAAGAAATTCAAGAGATTCCATCGGACCGATATGTTCGATACTTCCTGTGAACTGGTTGTTCACAACTGACAAGTTGCGAAGCATCGTAAGGCCACGAATAGCAACGAAATCGAACTCTCCCACCAAACCAACATTGTCCAATGTGATTGATATAACATTGCCTTCACTACAAAATACTCCATACCAATTCTGAGGACATCCATCAGAGTCTAGAGATTTGGAATCCCAAGAATTAACAATTTTACCAGAAGGGTCACTCTGAATACTCCTCTTGAGTTCAAGGAGAGCATCAATATCTGATTTTCCCAATGCAATAGCCACTAAGAAGAATAAAATCAAGCAGGTAGCCTGCATTGTGCATGCCTTTCCTAATATCTCCAAATCCAAGCATCAATAACAAACAGATGTATATGACCATGACATTGGAATTTTGAAGTAATTTACACTGTAAAAAAAAATTTTAAAAAATTGAAGAAAGAATATTAATTTCAGGACATGTAATTCTATAATGTAATGCTAGAGGTCAAAATGTCACCAATGCAGCCAGAATATCACTTCTTGATCCTATAATCACATTTTTTTAAAAAAATAAAATCAAGTGTTTTACTGGCTCAACTAAGAATGACTAAATTCAACTCTAACAATTAATTATTAAAAAGGAGCGTTCATTTTGCTGCACAATCATAAACAGAAAAAAATGGGAAAAGGGGGAAAGTAATGATGCATTGTTACCTCTTAATTCAGAAGCAGAACAGAGCAGGTGAATAATGAAGCAAAAGAATGGTTTTTTTACAGAACAGGTGAAGAATGAAGCAGAACCCCAAATAGATTGTGGTGTGAAAAAACAAAAAGAATGGTTTTTTAGCAGAGGAGGTTATAAATCTGAATTAAGAAGGGAGTGAGTTTAGTAGAATGAAGGGTGGGAAAGAAATGAGAAAGGGGAAATTTAGAGAGACGGGTAGAAGTAGAAGCAGAATAGATAGAGCGATAAAAGAGTGAGTGAGTGAGTGAGAAACATGGTAGATTGGTAGGTGGGTTGCTTATTTCTCAAATGATTAGCATTTCGCAATTAGCAAAAATATTAACAGAAAATTAAAAGTTTAATTAAGAAAAAAAAAGGGTTATGAGACTGAGTTTTCATCTGAAGATAACGTTGATGGTTGTTCCCAGATATTAAAACAACCCTTAAACTAAGATTAGTAGATTCGGTGACTTGCTCCCTTTGACTTTTGATAGTACAGGAGGATAGAATTATATACTAAAATAATTCTATTTTATAATTCTCTTGCTAAATCAGTCATTTTAATCTCTGACTTTTCAGAGACTAAAATAAATGATTATATAATTCAAGGATTAAAGTGAGCTGTAAAATATAAAGTCAGGGACTAAAGTGACTTATCCGCACAAAGTCAAGGACTAAAGTAAATTATTATCGCAAAATTAGGGACTGAAATCGTACATCACTCTAGGAGTATATGTTAAAGTTATGCATCTTGATATATAGTGTCTTTTGTACACTAATTAAAGTTATTAGAAGTAAAAAAATACTCATAGAAGCATATTATTTTTTTTTCGGAAATACAAAAAACTACATATTCCAATGTGTTTTCACTACATTTGGATTCTTAAATAGTATCCTTAAGAAACTAAATATCATCTTGCTGAAGTTATTATAAAAGGGTCTTGATATAGAATGTCCTTAGATCACTAGTTAAGGTTACTAGAAGTAGAAAAACAATTATAAGTATATATTGTTTCGTCTATCGAGAATATCAAAAATTACATTTTTCAACACATTTTTATTGCATTTGGCTCCTTACGTATTGCCTTTAGAGCACTAGATATCATTTGTCTTAAAAAAGATAATTATAAATCATGTTTTTTTAAAAATTAAAATTAAAAAAAAATCTATATTTTTTTATTGAGTAATGCTTAATTCTCCTATTAAATCTTCATACTAATCCTCTACCCACTTAATTGTAACATATGTCAACTATCTTCTAAAAAGTACTCTCTCTGGTCATTATTATAAGGCATAAATACCTAAATTACGCATACCAAGATAGTTAGTTGCATCAATTTTCTTAAAAAGTGGGATGATATATCAATTTTACCCTTCCTTAAATATTGTGTTTAGTGGTTGGTATAATAAAGTTAAGGCATTTAATAGGGGCAAATAAAGAAAATAACCATAAATACTTTATGAAATTTGTGTAATGCCTTATAAAAAGGACCACAAAATTCTTTCAAAATATTCCTTATAATAAGGACCAGAGGGAGTAAATGTTAAGTGGGAGATAAATGACACTTGTCAAAATTAAGTGTGTAGGAGGATTAATATGAGAATTTAATAGGAGGAATAAGCATTTTTCTTTTTTATTACATTTAATTTTTTTATTATATTTTTTTATGTACCACAACTTTCTTTATTTCTTTGGTTATTTGTTTGTTTATTTTCCAATGCAAAAGCGCGTACTGCCATTTACTTGCTGCACCTTTGCTTCATGGTTCTATTGGTATTGCAAGCTGGAAACTTTCACACCAACGCGTTAAGTAAGTACTAATTTACTATTTATTATTTACTAATTTACTAATTAAAGGTAAAATCTAGTGTTTTTATTTTTTAGTCAATGAAATTCCCTAAAATTTAATTTTACTAAAATGTACCTATATATTTTTAGTCCTCCGTCTTTAAAAATACTAGTATTTCGTTTTATTATTTTTGTTTTTAATTATAAGTCCTTTAAAAAAATATTACACATATTAAAAAAAAAGTGTTGACTTCCATAAAATATATCGGTATTTTAAAAGTTATCATAAATCTTTAATTTTATTTCTATTTAAAATTTACTTTTATTTTAAAATTAACCTTCTCTATTTTTATTAATTAAAAATAAAAAAATCATAATAAATATTCTAATTTTTTATGTTAGGAACTTATAAAAATGAATATTAACTTTTGTTGAGAGGCTTAACAAAGGTAGTATTGTTTAATTGTAACTATTTTAGTTTTAAAATTATTATGAAAATAATATGTTTTTAGTCTTTTAAATAAGTGTTACAAGAAACTAAAAATAAACATTTCTAAAATTGAGAGACTAAAGATATGAGTTGTGAAAATGAGGGACTAAAAAAATTTTATGATGTAAAAATATATTTAACCCTAAAATAATAACAATAATATCATGATGGTACACTTAAGGTTTAACAAAATAATGTGAGAAGAAAAATGGGTAACACATATAAGAGAATACAAATTAGTATATCTTATTCGGAAAAAAAAGTGTCAAGTAACGTAAATAAAATTAAAAAAATAATAAATATATTATATAAAATAATAAAATATTAACTAATGTCTTTAAGACACTTGTTAATTAAGTATTTAAAAATAGCAATTTTTTATAAAAATTTAAAATATTTATATGTAAAATAATTTAACATATAATTTTTAAGAAAATATAATTATTGTACTTTAATTGATATTCTTAAAATACTAATTAACAACACTCATCAACATAAAATTCATAGTATAGATATCAAATTAACAAAACAAAACTAGAATCAACCTTAAAATTTAAAGAAGATAATTTATTTTTAGCTTAATTGCAATTTTGGTTACCCTTGTTTGTATTTTGAGCGATTTTTATCTCCCAAATTTAAAGGGTCAATTTTGGTCCATCTATTAGCTTTTTCTTTCGAATTAATCGTAATTTTTAGCTAGTTTAGTGACATTTTTTCTCCAAATTAATAACGGATGGATAAAAATCATTTACAGATAGAAAATATTCTAAAAAAATATTAATTTAATAACAACTTTCCTCTAAATTAGAGACAAATTTTATATCGTTTATTAAAAATAATTAGAAGAAAAACTGTAGCTAATTAATAGTTTTTAGGAATACATTCTATCAATAAATGATTTTAGTTCATCCCGACATTAAATTGACTAAAAAAATTATGACTAATTTGAACGAAAAACTAATGGAGGGGCAAAAGTCACCCATTTTTTAAACAAAAGAGACCGAAATCGTGCATTTGAAACTCAGGAATTAAAAACACCCAAAATGAAAACAATTGAACCAAAACTATAATTAAACCTTCATTTTTCTTCTTTTTTTAATAAGTTCAGCCCATTCAGATTGGGCCAACCTACCTAACTTAAATTGTGTAAGTAAATGCTATGTTTGATAAGATGATCATGGGATTGACATTATCTCAGTTCTGAACAAAATTACTCTTTTTCGTAGACATCAATTTTCGAAATAGTATTTCCAAACAGTGTCTTCCATAAAATAGTAAAATTATGAAAGAAACAACTCTTATTTTACAGATGACGCCGTCCAAAAATATCATTCTAAATACGATGTTTGAAAAAATATGATATCGCTCTTAACCATAATAATAGTATTAATCTCATGGGTGAAGGGATTGACATCACCCCACTTGAGAATAGCACCACCATTTCTTCAGTCTAAAAATGTGTTTTCAGACGCTTCTATCTAAAAAATTAATGATAATTTACTTTTTATTTCTATTATTTTATGAATTCTATACACTACTTATCTTAGCCTCTTGATAAGAATGACAAGTTAATTTTTTTAACTTATCTTGGATCCCTAAACATGAGGTGAGTATTGGTGGAAGAAAAAAATCATTGAATCAGAACACGTACAAACCAAACAGTGTATGTTCGATTAAGTGTATGTTTGGATTGAAGTGAATTTACGTTAACGTGAATTCATTTTAACGTTATTTTTTGTTGCGTTCATTGAATCCGTCTCGATTTATGTGATAAATTTATCTCAACCATTAATTTATCTATCTTAACGTGATTTGATGTAATCCAACACTAATCTAAACACACAATAAATAACCGTAATACAATTAACCTTAATGAAATAGATTCTAAGCAATATAATATTTCAAAAAATGTGCAGAACAACTTAATTAAAGATTACACGCTTATCTAAGCTTTAGTCCAATTTGGTTAAGAGATATCCGTGGTTTCATATAAAAAAATTATAAAAGTAATAGCATGAATTTTGTTTACTAAAGATACATAAATTTAATTTAATTAATTCTACAATAATAAATTTTATTTAGTTTTATAAATAATAAAAATATGTCAATAAAAGAATATAAATTATCATAAAATAAATTTAAAATAATTTTTTTATTTTTCTTTTGTCAATGTATTTTCTTTGACTTGTATAAGAAAGGTGCATGTGAGAATTGGGCCAGGCTGCTTTAATGGCAATACAGGCTATGAGAGTCACAAGGCACATATTTCTAACAATGAAGAAATAGCTACAAAAAAAATTATTCAAAGGGCCCATTATTCATTTGACGACAATTGGATATTTGGATTGGAAACACTAAGCATTAAATCTGCCTTATGCTCCCTTCCTTTCTCATCAATTAACACACTGAATATATAATCTTGCTCTATCATATGGTTAAATATCGAGTAAACCCTCAAATTGATCCCTGAAATTGTAGGGGTCATGCATATTAGTCTCTGAGATTATGAAAACCCTAAATTAGTTTCTGACTTTGTAAAAAATCATTCATTTTAGTAATTTTCTACTTAGTTTTTTTAAAGTCGTTTAATAGGTAAAAAGACTAAAATGTATGTCGTTTTGCAAAGTCAGGAATTAATTTAAAATTTTCATCATCTCGGGACTAATTTGCATGACGCTTACCAATTTAAGAGTTTACTCGTTAAATACCAAAAGTAAAAAAATATTTTAGAGAAGGAATAATGCCACAATATAAAGTAGGCAAAATTTTCGGAATCATAATTATTTATAAATGTACTTACATTTATATGTAAGGATAAAAATATGTGTCTTTGTTAGATACCTGATCATGTCATACTCTAGTTAACATGTAGTCTTTAAGATTATGAAGTTTGATTTTGTAACTCAACACTATTTTCTATAAACTCAACAAATTGAGTTTTAGTATAAATATTATTAAATTAGTATCTCTGAGTTGATATTGTTTTACCCATAATACTATACGATTAGTTATGCTTTACATCACAATGAATATTGAGTATTAAAGGGACAACAAGGGAAAATAGTGAGAGCGGAAGAGATGAAGATATTGAGATGGAGTTGTGGCTTTACACAGATAGATAAGATTTGAAATGACTTTTTAGAAAAATCTCTTAAATAAAAGAAGTGACTTTTTTTATTGAAAAGAAGCTCTAAAAATATAAATGATCACAAATATGAGCTTCTATTTTAATTTTTTTTATCGATCAAACACACACATATCCATACTATATTATTCCTAAATCTAATTTCTAAATATTTTCACCGAAAATTAAACTTCCCCCCTCAAATTAAACTTCCCCCTCAAATTCCAAGAGTTGATATTGCGTGAAACACGCAACACGAAATTGGAAAGAGATGTGAATACTTCATTTGTTAAAATCAAAGCACTGCAGCAAAGAGGGTTGTTAGGTTACAAATAGAATAGAAGTCTGTCAGCCAATAAATGCATTGCGTAATTAGCATGCAATTATGCATTTATTATTATTTACAAGGTACACAATTATATGTACTAAACAAAAATAATTAGATTCAGTTAATTTATTAAATTTTAAGTGATTTATTAATTTTATCATTCTTTTAACATGCTTGAACATTGTGATAAAAAACACAAAATTTGAAACATATATATAATTATAAAGATGAATAAACAAATATAGCAAATACTTTATAATAAAGAAAAGAAAAAAAAGTATAATATTTGATGTTTGACATACATCATAATTTTTTCTTATTACTTGAATTAAAAATATTTTTACATAATTACTTCTTACTTTTAATTAGTAGTAGGAGTGTTGGGATTGAGGAACCTCAACAAGACGGCGCTTGCTGCCTTGTGGGTCACATCACTTCGGTTGGGTGCCATTTTCTTGTCTTCTTTTTTTATTCATCACACCCAACATTGGATTCCATTATGATTTTTCTTTTTGGTTATTATTATTATCATTTTAACTATATACAACCTTTTTTTTTTAATAAAAGTGTTGAGAAAAATTTTTAATTTCAAAAATCAGAGTGATATGAATAAATTTCATATTCAATTGAATTTTTTTTTTTTAAAAAAAATCAAGCCAAGAAGTTCTTTTAGGAGAAGGAGAGCAGAAGCAAATAGATTAATAATGTTTCTATAACGTAATTTACTCTTGTTGATTTTTATTACTTTCTATTTTTTTAAAATTAATTCATACTTATTAAGAAAATTAATTAATATTCTTGTTATTATAAAAATTGTGAGGTAATTGTTTACTATCCTCTTAGTAGAACTTGAAAATCATTAATTCCTCACTTCATGTTAATATAAAAAGTAATAAATAAAAACAATATATTAAAAAAAATAACTATAAATGTTTTCTTGAATTCTTAAAGAGACAAATAAAAAGAAATAATTTTTTTTTAAACTGAGACGGATAAAATGAAAACGGAAAGATATACTGTAATCTTTTACATTATGCATACTAATAAAAGTATTTAATTCCATCAATTTCATCAAAAAATTATATAATACACCAATTTTATTCTTCTTTGAAAAATATAGTTAATAATTTATAATAAAAATACTAATAATCAAAAGGGTAAATATAGCAACTTTAATTGGAGCTTTTTGAAGTTTATACCATGCCTTATAAAAATATCGCTAAAATATATTTTATAATTAAGATCAAATAGAGTAATAGTTAAGATTCAAATCTAATGAAGTTATAATGAAATAAGCTTAGCTTTATCAATATAACTAAAACAATTTTTTTTTAAATTATGCAACATTTTAGAGGTTAAACATTTTAAATAAAAAAATTTTATAGAAAAAAATACAAATTAATTAAGTTTTATATTTAACATGCATAAATTAATTATATATATTTTTTATTTTAAAATTTTTACTGTGTATAATTATTGCAAAAATTAAAAAAATCCTAATTAAATTAACACATTCATAAACTGATTATTCTAAAAGGAAATACTTGTGAATGTGAGTATATTGACTTGGGTTTATTGTGACTATTTATTTGTATTTTTATTATGTTAAAGTATGTTTAGAGAAAGATTTTTTTTTTTTGTGGTTACATCTACATTAGAATTCAAAATTATTATTAATAAAATACTTTTAAATTTTGTTAATTTGTATCTAAAGAGACACTCTACCATTATATTGGATCAACGTAAAAACTAGAAGTAAACAATTATTATTTCCGTAAATATAGTTTATAATTGTGTTTAAACACATTATTATCAAGTCAGTAGGATTGAGTTAACGACGAATAATTTAGTGAATAATAACTAACGAGCACAGAGCTTTAAGTTCAAACTTTGTGCTCTCTTTTTTTTTTATTGTTATTTTTTCTTACTTTTATTTTATTTATGAAAAATACTATGGAGATTAACTTTATAATACTGAAGACCAGAACCACATAGATAACTCTCTTTTAATATTTTTTTCAAAAATTAAATAAATAACTCTTTATAAAATATCTTTATACATATTCTTTTGCTATATAACCCTATCACATTTTTACTACGTCAAATATATTTGGTTTTTTCTTACTTTTGTTTATTTTAAGCAATTAAATTAATTTTAAAAAAAACAGCAGTTGAACTACATTTTTTAGAAAAAAAAAACTATTCTAGTCATTCATTTTGTAGTAATAAAATATTTTAGTTACTGACTTTGTAAAATATCTGAATTAATATATGATTTTAAACTTTAAATCACTTTAGTCTCAGGTGTTAAGTAACACTAACGGAATGTTTATGTGGCATGTTAAGTGTCTATGTGACATTTTTTTTTTATATAGAAGTTCCCGTAAGAGACTAAACGGTGTTTTAGGGTCAAACACAATGTATTTGGACTAAAATTAAGTTTTGTTGTAAATAATTTGAAAGATTAAAATAACTTGTGACTTCTAATAAAACTCAATTTTGAGAAAAAATTGCATTTTGGCCTTAAAAATGTTGTTTTGTTGCTTAAGTAAACTCATATAAATCAAATAATGTGTCATATAGACCGAAGTGATTGAAAGAGTGAAAAGTGAGTGACTAATTCAATAATTATGTAAAATTAATAATTAAAATGTTACGTGACTACAAAAGTGAGGGACTAACCTAATATATTACTCTATTTTTTATTGAGTAAAGCATTACATAAATCATTAACTTTACAAAAAAAAGTTTACATAAGTTTCTGACTTTCGCGGGAGTTTATTTAGGTTATTGACTTTGTCCAATATTGTTCAGTTAGGTCCCTGACATTAATCACCGTTTTAACACCGTTAACAGAAATCCAATATGACACTTAACCTGGTATTTAAAGTTCAAATTGATTATTATGTTTATTAACAAAAGTTTATATCAGTCCATGTGTTATATATCAAAAGTTTAAATAAATTCATATGATTATTATTAAAAGTTCAAATCAGTCACTATGATATTTTTGTTAAAAATACTAAAATTATAATTAACGTTAGAGATCTAACTGAACAACGTTGAACAAAGTCAGGAACCTATCTAAATTCTCATAGAAGTCGGAGAACTAAATGAATTTTTATTATAAAATTAGGGAGAAACGTGATAATTATTTTATTTTTTATTACTACTTTATTTCGTCACTCTTATCTCTCGGTGACGTGGGTTTATGCTTTGGTGCAACTTGCAATGAAGAGATAATCTTCTGTGTATTCTCACTCCTCCTCATCTGCACCGTCGTTTTGAAGGTCCTCGTCACACGTGGCTCCCACAAAATTTGACACGTGCATCTATTTCTTAATTTTTTGTTGTTGATAATGACCTATTTGTTAATTTATTTACTTTTTATTTAAAGATCTATTTGTTAATTTTCTTCAATGGTACTATTTCTTTTTTTTCCCTACCCTACTAGACGGGTAGTAGTGTCTAGTTTAAAATATTTTATTATTTTTTAAAAAAATACTTAATTATATATTTTTATCTTTTTAAACTCCATAGTGATATTATTGCTATGTTACTAATATTACTTTTCGTAAATGATAGTTGGATCAATTTTTATATTTTAAATTTTACAAAGACAAAAAATCGTTTAATTAAAATAATGAAAAATTAAAATTATATAATTGACAAATTTTACATTTAAAAGTAAAATTAAATCTAAAAAATAATACTATAAGAATAATATTTATGTTATTTTAGGGAGACAAGCAAAATTTAAACCTGTATAACTTCACCTTATGCTTTACTTTGACTAACCTAATTCCCTTTTGTTTTGTATGATTAATCAGGAGTCAGGACATATTCCGATTAATTAAGTTAAAAATCATCATCAAAAGAAAATGATCACATTCTCATTTATTTTTAATGTAAATTAAACAGTTTGTTTTATTCTACTAATAAGTATCCTTTTGACTTGGACATTGATGGGTAATACGCCATCCGTGATAGTTTTTATTTTTTTTATAAAATATAAATGATGGAGACGTGGCTAGTTTATTTTGACCTTTCAGAATTTTAAATTCATATGGTTTATAACAAAGTATATCAATCAAAATTTAAATTCGGATACTCTCGCACGTATTTATATATATATATATTTTTTTTTAATTACATACACCGTATATTTTCATGTGATCACCAATTAAATTATATATATAACTAAGATATATATATGCGTTTTGTTTGGTTATATTTTTAAAAAATATAAAATGATTTTTATTTATAGTAATTTTAAATCTCAATATAAATTTAATGAAAATAATAATTTTTGTTTATTTTAAAAATATTTTTATTTATAATAAAAGTATAAATATACAACTCATATTGTACTAAATAAAAAATATACTAATTCAATTGCGTATGTTTTACATGTAGTATAATGCAGAATATATGTTTATTTGACTAGCTTTGTTGGCACTTAATTTAATTTTGCAGAATCACAATCATAATTAAGCGTTCTTAATTAATTTCCAGTTTATGGTAATTAAATAGTCTAATATGCTTCTTCCTCTCTCTTCCTCTCTCTTCATCTAATTCTTTTTTTCTATTTCAATATATGTATACCTAATTATCTTCTCAACTTTTTCTAGAAAAATTCTCACTCAACTATTTTATTTATTTATTTTTTTGATACCTTTCAGCTGTAGAATAGAATAATTGAAAACCTTAGGATGCGTTGGTGGGTTGCATCTCGTGTAGCTATGAAACAGAGCACACATTATTTTCTCTCTCTTTTCCTAACCTTTTCTAGAAGGGTTTTTTTTTTCTTTTAATTTAATTATTAAATAAAAGATCCCCTAATAATTTCAATTGGGTTGTGGATTTATGCATCCCAATCCTTACCTTTATAAAACTAATTTTTTGGCACTAACTTCTTATCAAAGAATGAAAAGGGCTGTGATAATTGGTGGCATGGATTTACAAGATCTTATATAAATAATAATAATATAAGGAAAATGTTATTCAATCTCTTAAGACTATTTTTAAGGATTTAAATGTAAAAAAAAATAAAATTGAGTGGCAAAATAATTTATGTTTATAATTATTTTTTAATTATAGTAATTTTAGTAAGTGCCCTAAAGTTTGAAGGCATTGTTTATCAAGACCTTAATAATAATGATAAGGTAAATGTTATTTAGTGTCTTTAGAACGAATTTAAATCATGTGTCCCCAAATCATGTCCCACCAATAGAATATTGCCACGTCATTAAAATATTTTCTTTAATTTTAACTTTTGATTTTCTAATAAATTTTTTAATGATGTGATAATATTCTATTGGTGGGACATAATTGGAGACACATGATTTGAATCCCTTTAAAACACCTTTTAAAGAGTCAAATATGGTAAAAAAGTTATTAAAAAATATATTAATTTTTATTTTTAAATCCTAATAACCTTAATAAATGTCTTAAAGATATTGTTTAACAACACCCTAATAATAATAGTATAAATAAAACTAAGAGATAATTTATAAGATTCTAAATAAATTTTAAAAGATGTTAAATTCAGGAACTTAGTAAAAGCAAGCATGAAAATCACATGGAACATGAACTCTGCAACTTTTATCTCCTTTCACTTTGGGTATTAGCCAATCCTAGAAATTGATCTAGAAGCACTATTGGTGAATAGGTCCCTCTAGAAATCTGACACTTTTGGAATCTATACTATAGATATAATATATTCTGATGCCTGGCTGAAATTTTTTTATAGAAGAGATAATGTAGGTGAAAATAAAAGGATGAGACAATTAAAGAAGAAAAACTTTTTTTTTTTAATGTTGTATGATCAATTTGCTACTTATAGGGCTGCCATCCACATGTATGATGGAAGATGAGGAGAGATGCTGCCAAAAGCTAGGTACCATTTATTTTTGGAAAAGTTGGGTATATATACACAATTAAATTTCTCTCAAATAACTTGACTTAGCAAATGAGAATAATTTTATAGTTTTACCTAATAAAAAATTTACAAAATTATTGTATTTCTCTCCTACTTGATACGTTCTCAGAGAACTTAAGCATATTTAGTTTGTATTTTTATTTTTGATTTTTATTCAGCTTTTTTTTTATTTTATAAAAGAAAAACTGAAAAAAAACTATAACAGCATTTTTAGTTTTTTTTTTAAAAAAAAATTAAAAAATAAAAATACAAATTAAACCTACCCTAAACTTTTGGAGTGTGACATGTAAAAGTTGGTATTGTGATAAACTGATAACGTATGTAAAAGCTTCGAGTTTTAATATATCACTTTTCACTTTTGTATAAGTATACAAGTCTTTTAACTATTAATTAATTAAATACTATGAATATTAGTGTCAATAGTCCATAATTTTTTAGCCATTTATCATTTTAGTTTCTAAATTTATTAAAATTAATTTTTAATCATTTATAAAATCGATCAACATAACTTTTGATTTAATAAAATATCAATCACTAGAGTCATTAATTTTATATAAAAATTTAGTCATTTTAATTTTTGATAAAATCATAGACTAAAAAAACTTATAATTACAAATTTAGAGATTATTTTACTATATTATTCAATGTCAATGTTAAATCATACTCTCTTTTTTTTTTGTCATTGATTTCCCTTTTTCAGAACTCAAGTGATGGTAGATAAAAGCCATTGAGAAATGCAGATTTGGTAAACATAGAATGGCCCCACCTCATCCTGTTTATGTTAAATTTAGATGCACAACTCTACTATGTTTGTGGCTTCAATAATTGAGTAAAAAGCTCTGTCACTGAAAGTTTGCTTTCATTTTCTTCTTTTTCTTTTTCCCTACCCCATTTTTTATCCCTTATTGAGTTTCAATTGGATAAAGGTGCACAATGGAACAAAATTAAATAATTTTCTCATATTGTTGTTTAGGATACTTTTCTTTTTGTTTAACTTGCATTGTAATCTTATTTATTTATTTATATATAAACAGAATATGAAAAAAAAATCACATAGAAATAAAAATAAAAAATAAAAAAGTGAAAAATTTCAAGTTGCTTCTGTTCTGTTATAGAGAATGAAGTCATCACAGAGAAATTAGAAGTGAAGAAAGTGAAAAGTCAAGAAATTGAGGCGCTTTTCCACTCTTTTCAAAAAGATAAGATAGCATCACACACGCACACAATTCTCCTGCTATTCTCTAAATATAATAATTAAGTTTGTTCTTCAAATATTTATTTCTCATTAATTTACTTTTTTGAAAAAGTCTTATCACTGAGTTTTTGCTTTATTCATAATGAAAAATAATAACTAATCTCTTCCTCAAAACTAAACTCTTCGTCAACAGAGAATCAAACCCATTTACGTATAATTAAGGAACGAGATAGACTATCATCAACAAGGCAGACTATCATCATACCAACAAAACTAAACTAAATATTTAAGAAATTCTTGACACCAGTGAAATAAGGTGGAACTCTTGAAACTCAAGAAATGAGGTTTGATTCTTAGTGGTGTAAATATAGGAGGAGATTTAGTGCAGTTAGTGTGTACGTGTGTTTGACCAATAAAATTTTTTTTGTTATATAACAAAAATAGAAAGTGTATACTACAAATTTTTTGATTTTTTTATCAAATTTATCTTCATTCCAAATAAAAATTTTGAATGAATGTGAGGGTCACAAGAAAACCAAAGCATATGGCCAGCTATGGCGCTGTTTTCCTTTGTATTTAAGACAAAGCATAACAAAGAAAAATAAAAGTTGCTGTGGATCCTAACACTAAGATCTTTTTTGCTTAATGTCTGTGCTATATCAGATTCAGATCCTTAAGTACCAGCCACAATTTTATTTATCTCTATAAATAAATGTAATAGTCAGCGTGGCCTTACACTATACCAGTTTCATCACTATATATATATATATTGTTAAAAAATAATTGTATCAAGTCAACTAATTCTCTTAATTATTGTGAGATAAGTCGTCTTCAGTGGATGATTTCCATATTTTTAATCTTAGCTACGTTGTGTTATAAGCAAAGTGTCCAAGAAGAAATGAAAAGATATATCTTTGCTTGTTTTTTTAAATTACCAGCTTCAATTTATTGTTTCATGTGAATATTGATTATCAGAAGCCCTGTATACTAGTTTGGCAGAAATTATGATTCAAGAGTAGGTTTAGCTGTTCCTTAGGGTTATCAAGAATTTCATCCTAATTATAATGCGTGGAAGATCAAAATTGATATCGCGATGATAGAAAGAATGTTAGATTAATAGACATTAAAATTAAGATTTTTGCCCGAGGGATTCATGATTAGGGTTTGATTTTTAACAGTACATATGAAAAAGAGTTTCGGGAAACATTAATATTAAGATTCTTGTCCGTGTTCATGATTAGGTTTGACTTTTAACTACGTAACATGAAAATTTCTTAAAAGGAAAGACAAAAAAACTCATTTCGAATGAGTATTTTTATGTGTACATATAAAAAGATTTTCTTGAAAGAAAAGACAAAAAAAAACTCCTAATTAGTGAGTAGTCAAAAGTAGAAAAAACGATAAAAATATTCTATATAGCTTTTTAGTTTTTGCATTGAAAACATGGAAAAAGAATTTTCAACCACGTCTAGATGTAAAATCATAGCCGTCTAGTCTTGATCGGGCGACTCGCATCGACAAATTTCCAACCATAGGTAAAATCTAAGTGAGCATTTGTTCTCTTTCAAAAATTTCGACAAATGTTGCTATCAGTAAACCACCGTTTACAAAAAAAACCCATTTGGTTACTTCACTGAATTTGATGACACTTAAGCTTGTGCCAATTTTACATGGATAATTAGAAACACATGTGCCCAACATGAAAAAATATGAAATCACTATTATGCTAAAAAGCACATGGCATTAAGATGCAAATGTCAATGTTGAAGTGAGTTCCAAGTTCAGCTCCCTATTAGCATCATGATATAGGACACTTTCCCTTTCAATGAAGACTAAAGAAGAACCATTACAAAGAACACTTAATGGGATTTGACCATAGACTTCAAAAAGACAAAGACAAACGTGTCCCTTAAATTGAAAAGACCCCACCAAGCATTATATTTATACAAGTTGATCACGCAATTGAATACAACATTTACTTGTAAATTGGCATATGCCAAACCCAACTGTGTTTGGGTCCCATATCACATGAAGAGAAGATAAGCATTGGGTGAGAAATGCAATAAAGGACCATCCTTTTGTCTACCCTACCATTTTTGGATCCGGATTTCTTGCCATTAACATTCGCTAAAAGTCCATGCAGCCAGCCGACTAGGGTTGTGCAGTTAAGATCAAACGGTTTAAGTTTAGTAGGTCCAGCAGTTGACGAGGGTCGTCCAATTAAGATCAGATGGTTCCTCTAAAATCATGGTATTCAGTTGACTTGAGCCGTCCGATCTTTAGAGGTAACATCTCATTCATGGCCACATAACCATGAATATGGTGTGGTAGTTGTAGTAGTACTACAATTTATAAGAGAATATAAGAAAAAAAGAACAAAAATCTTATTTATATCACAGTCGTACATATAATAGTAAGTAACAACACAGTGCTAAGACTGACAAACGCCACACATAAGAGGGTTACATTATGGGAACATCCATGATTTATTAACCCATACCAGAACAGAACAGACCTGCCAAGCATAAAATATCTAAGACCTAAACCATTACATGTGAAGAAGAAAAATGCAGTAACTACTTTTGAGTCAAGGGAGTTTCACATGACCCCTTTTAATGACCAATAAGAAAGGTAAATGGTACTTGAGGTTTTTTTTTTTTTTTTCACTTGTCATTTTCACTGGTACCATATTGAAACATCTGGTTGTTTGTGAAGTGTATCCATTCCTACTCCTTGTATATCCTCCTTGAAATCAAAGGATGCCAAATCACATGGAGAGCCAAACATGAGATGGATATTATTGTTGTTATGGTGGTTGGTGTCAAATGGAGTGTTCATTGCTTTGAACCGGTCAAACTGATTTTCATCTCGAGCGAAGAAGTTTCCTTCCATCACTATTCCTTGACCAGAAAAGAAATTGTCCTGTTGTGGCTGAATGTTGGGCTGAGAAAGGTTTTGATTTTCTGCAGAAACACAGTTGGCTGAACCTGCATTCTTGTTTCCAAGAACATTTGTATCATAGATTGACATAAGGTCACTAATCATTTTCTGGCCGTCCTCCGGAACACCGAGAGCAGTTAAATCGAATGAAGGTGGAACAATATTTGCAGAGTGGGCTGTGGTGTTATTGGGTTGAACAAAGGACTGGGGGAATATAACTGGCTTGACCTCAGTAGCATGAAAGTTAGGACCACCATAATCAGCAGAATTGCTTCTGTAAGGACAATTCAATTGATGGTTGTCCCTAGAAGCCCTGTCTTGAAATCCGAGTCGAACTTCGCTGTAAGGGCACTGAGGATGTTCACAGGTGTAAATTTTCTGATCCATCATGATGTTAAAGTCACTAGAGATCTTCCTCTTCCGAATGAAATCCAAGTTTGTCACAACCTCTCCCTTGATTGGGAGAGAAGGTTGCTGAACTGGCAGCCTTCCCCTCATACCGAGATGGGAAGGATGAAGATTCTCAGGCTTCCGGTCCTCCACATCAAAATTAGGCTCATCCACAACCCCTTCAACATCATACTCACTGCAATCGTTAATGATCATAGATCCACTACCTCCAGCTGAGGATAACGGGGGATGATAATCAGGATAAAGTTCACGAGCCAAGGCCTCCTCTTGATTGATGATGGCAAGCCAGGTTGCGCTTTCCTTGGCCGTCATTTTATCTTGAAGACATTTGGACTGCCTCACAAGCTTGCGAATCTTGGCAATATCAGGTGACATGTGCTTGATAACCGCAGTTAGAACGCCAACCTTCCATGCCTTCTTCAGATCATGAGGTTTCTTGTAGGGTGGAGGGCCTTGGTCTTTGGGTAAACCGATTTGAGGCCACCAATCTTCGTTCCCTGTGGGCCACCACGGCGGAGGAACGCCCTTCTCCAATGGGAACCGCCTCTGAGGAGGATCACAGTGCTGCATAAGTGCAGACAAGAGAGAACCCAAGGTTGTGTCCTGTAACTCTTGCAAGGTGTGAGGTGTTGGACCGATGGAATTGCATCCATCGTTCTTCCCCGGGATAGCATTATCCGCTTGATACTTGGCTATGGCAGCTGGACCGTTCCGATCAAACCTAACTTTGTCCTTCCACCATTCACGAAGATTGTCAGACGCCCCTGTCACTGGTTTTCCCTTTTCAGGAATTATCCCGTAAACAAAACCTTGCGCCTTGCAAACTTCCATCATCTTCAGCATGTACTTCAATATTCCATCTTGAGCTCTAGACATCTTTTTCCGCCTTGCCTGTTCTTGGGATTGCCTCTGCTTTGCTGCATCGATCCCTTCCTTGGCCTTAGTTTGTTCTTTCAATCGCTTGAGACGCATCTTGTCCCTCCACATCCGCCTCTCAAGCTCATCCACATCAATTTCTTCATCACTATAATCATCCTCAACCACAGGATCTGGTTCAGTTTGCCTGACAGTAATATCCCCCTCCCCAAGAGGACCGCATAACATATCCAGATCGCCACAAAATCCCATGTCTTCGAACATCATCATCTTTTCCAGGGAAAAAAAACACACTGGGTTTCAGAAAAATAAGTTGTTTGACCTAACAGCTTCAGATGAGGTGAGGAACAATCTGAGTTCAAATTTGATCCTCCTTCAGCGCTATACACCAATCTTAATAAGCAAAATTCCAAGCTTTTAAAGGTCTTTACATCTGTCAAAAGCAAATAACAGAAAAATTAAGACGGCACAAAGATCAAATGATACTATTCCAGATGAAGTGAATATCAAAAGCATCAATCCGCACAAACAATTTGCATAAGATTCACTAGACATAATTTTTCCCAGTAGATACTTCTTCCTTTCTCATCAAGCAATATTGGATATAAACTAACAAGTAAAAACGTGAAGTTAAAAAAAAAAATCTAAATTTGACTGATCACTAGATGAAATAATCAAATACTCTTCTATCTGAAAACTAATCCGTGAACACGCTGACTAGATCAGGCTTATCCTGATTGAACAGATCTAAATCACCCACAAACCAAACATGAAAAATAAAAGAACCAAGTTCAGAGAATGCTTCGATAATGATTTTAAACTGATTCTCTCATAGACCCATCATCAAACAGATGGCGGCTGAGAAAGAAAGGGTCATATTTCAGGAAAAATAAAATAAAATCAGCAAAACTGATAAGAAAACAAATCAAAGCATCAATAAACAGAGGATCTAAAGACCAAACCAATCACTCAGACACCCCATAAGACCACAAACAGCAACAGCAACTTAAGAACATCCACAACAAAAACTCAACAGAAGATCAGAAAACTAAGATTAGATTAAAACTTCACAGATCAACAGGGAAGTAAAACCACCACCAACACAAACAACATCAACAACAACACACCCCAACAAAACCCACCCCCACAAATTGTATTGACCCAGCAACTAGTAAGAAGGAACCAAAGACCAAAAAGGGCAAATTTTCAATCTTTATTTCAAAATAAAAAACCTTACCAGAAGATCCAGAAGTGGGTCTTGCTGTGCTGTGACCAACAGGTCAATAAGGGGAGAAGAACCAAAGCTATGTTTTTTTTTTTGAGACTATGAGGAGAAAGAGATGGAAGAAGAGAGAAGAGGGAGAAGAGGAAGAAGAAGAGGAAGGTGAGAAGAAAGAGAGAACGTGAAAAGGGACAGAGTGTTGAGCATTATCCGGATTTTAATATTATTGCTTTGCTTTATTAAGTAGAGAAAAAAAAATAAGAGGGTGCTCTCTCTCTCTCTCTTGGTGAATGTGAAAAAGTTTAAGATTCACTATTGGTGGGGTTAACACTTCAAAACCCCAAATTTTGAGGGGTTAATTGAAGTGAGAGAGATATTTATACTAACATGCTTTAGGGTAGGTTAATTCAATCTTAACCTAGGGATAATCGGTTACTAGTAGTGGAGATTAATGTTCTTAATGGTGATTAGTATGATGATGTGTGAATATGATTAATGAAGAAATTGATGTTTTTATTTCAATTTTTGGTGTGTGGGACCCGTGTGTGTCTCGTAGTTTGCTGATATTTGATAACCAATTACAAAGTCCTTTAATGCTAACAAACAAAGCATACACATAAAAACACTCCTTAACTTACTCCAAATACCATGTTCTTATTTGGATTTTTCCTTTTCTTCTCAATAATACTTTTACCCTAATTTGGTTGGTGTAAATTGTGTAGACAAAAAGAGAGAGAATAGTAAAGAGGTTAAAAAAATGGAATTTTCTCTTCTTTGATTTAGAATTGAAAAGTGAGAATAAATTAAAAAAAAAAGTGAAGGAGAATTAGGGTTTTTAAATTTTTTAAAGGGTGTTCATAATAATCCTTAGAAATTTTTGTTGTTCATATAAGTTATTGAAATTGCGATATTATGCATTTTAGTTTTTATTATTAGTTTATAATTTATAATGTTAAGGTTTAGAATTATTTTTTTTCAAAAAAAACTAAGGGACTAATTTAAACTTTTAATAATAAACACAAATAACTTATTTGAATTGTTGTTTAAATTTTTAATAATCAACGCGAACTAAAGTTAATAATATCAATTGTAAACTAAAGTTAGAGAATAAAATGAATAATTGACTTTAATTTCATCGACTAATGTGAATTACCGCTAAAGTCAATATATGACGTAAATTACTCTCACAAACTCAATAATTAAATTATCATTTTATTCAAAGAAAAAATTATAATAAAAATAATATCTTTTATTTTCTTTTCAAAAGTGGAGATACAAATTCTCAAAAGTTATTATCATTTAAGAATATCTTCTTGTACTTACAAATTTTAAATATCTAATAACCAATAATAAATAAAAATTTTGATTATATCTTTTGAAGTCACGCTTTTTTCTCTCTCTTGATTTAAACACATAAATAGAGAATTAAGAGCTTGTTTGATTTCTGTTTTTAAAAACAGTAAAATTTAAAAAAAAATTGGCAGACGTGTTTTCAAAAAACAGTTTTCGTTTTTCAGTATTTAAAAAATAAAATTTGAAAACATCTAAAATTTATTTTTGTTTTTAGTTTTCAGTTTTCTGAATTTACATACAAATTTGTTTTGAAAACTCCTCTAACTTTTTTAAAAAAAATTATTTTATAATATAATTTTAAAAAATTAAAAACAAAAAATGTTTCAAACAAACCCTAAGACTCCCTGTTTCCTTTTTTTTCTAATCAAATTATCAAACAATTAACATTCTCGATATTTTTTTTATCGGCCAAACACACACGACTCAACACTACATTACTCCTAAATCTACTCGTTGAAGATCAAACTCCCTTTCTTGAACTCCAAGAACTCTTCCTTATATCACTTAGGGTCTGTTTGGTTCAACTGAGGGGAGGGGAGGGATTTTAATGGAGGGGAGGGGAGGGAAAATAAAAAATTTGGTAGTGTGTTTGGTTCAAATGGAGGGAAAGGGAGGGGAGGGGAGGAAAAGTAGTATTTTTGTGTTTGGTTGGAGGAAAGAGAAGGGATTTTATGTGTTAAAAACCCCTCCCCTCCCTCCACTTTTGGAGGGATTCTAAAACACACCAAAATCCCTCCCCTCCCCTCCTAAAACCCCCCAACCAAACAGACCCTTAAATTACAAGCTCTCGACAATTATCATTCCCGATCTATTTATTCTTTAAGGGTCTTGATATACAGTGTCCTTAGGGCACTACATTTCAATTCTTAAATAGTGTTCTTAGAGTGTTACTTAATTTTTTAATCTTCTTAGGCTCTGTTTGGTAAAACTAACTTATAGCTTGTAGCTTATGACTTATATAGCTTATAGCTTGTAGCTTATGGCTTATAGCTTATGACTTGTGACTTATAATTGAGTAGAGGTGTTTGGTAAAATTAGCTTATTAGGTAGCTTATATTTGTTAAATGACTTAAAAGAACAAGTAATAATTACATGTAATAAATTATTTGATAGAGTAAATATGTAGTAAATAACTAGAGGGTAAAACAGGAAAGAATTATTGAAAGCTACTTTTCATAAGCTATAAGCTACTTAAAGTAGCTTTTATGAAAGCTAGCTTATAGCTCATATAAGCTATAAGCTAGTTGTTACCAAACGTCTCTACTTACTCATAAGCTATAAGCTCCTAAATAAACTACAAGCTAGTTGTGTCAAACACACACTTACTTTTTCCCATAAGCTAAACAAAACATAAGTGTTTCCGTGTAAAGAAAGAAATAAAAGGGTCAAAGGAAAAAAAAATAGAGGTAAAAGAAGTTTAAACATTTTTGTTTATAGCCAACTTTTTTCCTCTTAGAGCAAAATAAAAGAAATACATCGATATTTGATTTTTTTTTTCTTTTCTACCATTTTTTCTTTCTTTCAATTCAAACACACCTTAATTTATTTCAGTCATGTAGTTCAAGTTAGTGAGTACATTAAGATCTGTGTATGTGAGTATGAGATTCGATTTTTAATTACTGTACTTTTATATGAACCACAAAAAACACATCTTAATTTATGTTACTGTTTTTATTTCCTTTTACAGTGCTATTTATTATTTGATTTGAATTTTGTTTTTTTTTACAAGTTATTAGTATTTGTTTTTTTTAAACCCTCATACAGCCATACTTCTGGTTTTAACTTACTAGTCCTCGTTATTTGGTTTGTCTAAGATCTAACCGGTGTCTATACGGAGTGGAATTGACTTTTTTTTTAAAAAAAAATAAATGATGAAAGGGTGTGTAAATTGAAAACTTGTAACGGTGAATTAAATACTATTATCGTAAATTTAACTTACGTTAAAATCAACCATAAATACATTCTTTTATTTTCTTCTTGAAAATATTGAGATAACCAAGAAGATTTTAAAATTGAGACACAAGAAGAGCCTAGTATATAGTTGGACTTTTGAGGAGTAGTGATTTATGTAACACTATGTAGCATTTTTTTTTTATTTCTTTCTTTTTATACTATCGTACTAGTATAACCTAAAATTAGGGTATATGTACACTTATAATTTTTAATTTTGGGGTGGAAAAAGAAAAGAAAAAATCTAAATAGGACTTGACTTTTTTTATTTTGGGTAATTTGCTGGATTTGACTATTAGCAACAGAGAACTAACGCGCTTAGTACAGCAGGAGAATCTCATAGCTTCCTAAGCTATTGTATACGTGTCAGAACCATGTTTGGCAAAAAATAAAAAATAAAGGAGAATTGGCATAATTTTCTATTGTATACTCCCCTGTTGCTATTAATTTCATAATACATCAAATTTTATCATATTTTAATCCTAAAGATTTTATAAGGAGTTTTAGAATTTGTATGACTAATTAATATAGAGTTTAAATTTAATTATTTTATTTCAAAATAAAATTTCAACATATATAAGTTAACTGAAGTGGCAAACGATTATATTGTATTCTCAATAACATTTTTATGGGGTTTTCTCAAAAATCATCATAGGAGACCTTAGCTTAAATATTAACAGTCAAATTTATTATTAAATATTGTTACAGTTTTTAACAAAATATTTTTTAGAACAGAACTTAAATTACTTTTTTCAAAACAAGACTGGTGTTTTTTTTAACAACGGATCCTACGTAAATGAAAAACACCGACAGTATCTGGCCAAAAACAAACTCTAACACTCCAAAATTGGACATGATTTGCGAACCAATCTGCAACTGCATTGCATTCCCAATAATCATCATGAGCAAAAACAAGCATCCAACCCCTCTGCATTGCATTAATACTTTTGCCTGCTTTGTTAAACATAAATTTTAGTATCACAAATTGATATATGGATACATGTTACTTAGATATTTTAATTGGAAAACAATTTCAGTATATTTAGGTAGCGTTTGATAGACGTGTTTAAACAAAACAATACATGACATTAACTATTATTCTATGTTTATATATCAGTTAAGAGGAATAAAACAAGACATTAAGGCACATGAATGAAACACTTTTGATTCTATTAAAAAGTATGAAACGGAAAACATCAGAACATAACACACAAAAAAAAGAAATTATTATTATTTTCAATTAGTCATTTTTTATACACAAATCAATATATGTTTAATTTAAACCTTTATTTGAACAAAAAATATTTTAAAAAAATATTTTCTTTTGAAAACTTATATAATAAAAATATATTCAACATAAATTATATTTAATAACTACTTTTAAAAGTATATTTAACAATTATATTTATTTCTTGTAAGAATTTTATATTTAATAATTTAAAAACATTTTCATGAAATATTAATATAAAAATTAATAAATTTTAAAATTATTATTTAATTATGCTAATAAAAATTAAAAAAAATAAAAAATGTACTATTTAGTTTTTATTTAATTTTATATGTTGTATCAATTAAAGTAAAGTTATATATGATGTATTATACACCGTGTTTTCTCTATTTTAATCTGCACTAAAAGCAAAATTAAATATATGGTCGTCTTCTGTTCCACGGTCAACAAACACAATACATATTTTGTTTTGTTCCATCCCATTATATTTTATTCTATTCTATTATATTCTATTTTGTTCATCTATCAAATTCACTATAAACTCCCCTGTTGCTATATTAATTTCATAATACGACAATTTTTATCATATTTAAATCCTAAAGATCTTAAGCAGTTTTAGAATTTGTATGACTAATTAATTTATAGTTTAAATTTAATTATTTTATTAAAAAATATATTTTCAACATAAGTTAACTAAAGTGGCATACAGTTACATTGTGTTCTCAAAAACATTTTTATGGGTTTTCTCAAAAATCATTATAGAAGACCTTAAATATTAATTGTCAAATTTAACATCAAACAATGTTACAGTTTTCAACAAATATTTTTTAGAACAGAACTTAAATTACTTTTTTTTAAGTAAGGCTAGTGTTTTTTTTAAGAAATATAAATAAATTTAGAGTTTCACCTACATACATTATTTTTTATTTATTTTTTTATACACTAGAGGCTATAGCCCCAAAAGACAATTAATAACGGATCTTACGCAAATAAAAAACGCGACAATATCTTGCCAAAACAAACTCTAACACTCCAAAATTGAAGAAAAAAAGATATGAAGGCCAACCAATTTGCAACGGCATTGTATTCCCGATAAGTATGAGTGAAAACCAGCATCCAATCCCTCTGCATTGCATTAATATTTTGTATTTGGTATGTTAAACATAAATGTTAGTTAGACAAATTCATACATGGTATATGAATACATGTTAGTAAGCTTGGGTCGACTTCATTCCGTCATCTTTGACTCGGTCTTAACTAGATCCGTGTATAATAGGGTTTCTTCGGGTTTAAAGACGAATTTGGGTGTAAATAATTGGCCATGTCTATAATTGGAGTCGGGTGAGAGACGACTCAGCAAGCATAATCATCCCACGCACACCCCTAACGTCGAGCTATTGGAGAACCGTCATGGCAATGTGTCTTTAGTTTGATGAACGCCATACTTCACAGAGAGGCTTGTCTTAGTGAGACGCAACCGATGTAGGCGGTGGTTGTCAAATAAACCACCAACGAGATTTAACGGATAGACCAACAAAAAATGATATGAGAACTAAAAGTTTTTTTTTTTATAGATACTAAATCAAAAATAAGGTGCAAGTATATGAAAAAAATTAATCAAACTTTTATTTATTTTATATAGTACTACTGCTCGATTAAAACATGAGTAACGACAATGAAACGAAAACCAATCCAACACTAGTTTTATGAAAAATATTAAATTTTTCTACTAAATCTTTCTATAAATTCTCTTACTTACTTAACTTTAACAATTGTCATCTATCTTTCACTAAATATATTTTTAAATAATAATAGTAAATAAAAATATCAAAATTAAGTAAATAAAAATATTTTTAAAAAAATTAAGTAAGAGAATATAACGTCTCTTTTATGTTTATAGTCGTGTTAGAGGGGGCACATGGGGTTTATCTTGAAATTGTGAAATAATTTGCTGTAGTGTCCGCTTCTGCGTCAGTCACGTTGTCCTGAATAGTAAATACAATAAGTCTAAATAATTGGGATCTTTATTTATTATATTCACCACGCCTTCGGTCATCGGTGAGCAATTTAGTAGAGAAATGTCGTATTAGCCATAAATCTTATTTCATTAAACTTAATCTACGGTTAAAATAGCATAGGTTATGATGTTCCCATTATCTTCTTTCTTTACTTTGGGAGTGATGAAAGGTCACCGTCCAGACACACAAAGCAGTAATTCCATCCTATCCTTTTATATGTCTACTTAGAAAGTGTTTTTTTTTTTTTTTTCAGTCATGTAACCTATTACACAAAAACATACGTACGTAAAAATGTGGGTTTAATATTTAATTATTGTTTTTCTTATAATAAAAGCAGAGAATTTTTTAAAAATTTATTCATTCATTTATATTTTTAATGAAATAATAATTATATTATTATTGAATTAAATTAATAATTAATATTTTATTATCCAACTAATAAAATAATAAAAATAAAAAATATTATAAGAAATTAAAAAACATTTTGACAAAAATAAATAAATAAACAGAAGTAAAGCGAGGGTTATAGAGTGAGAAAGCATTGAATTGGGGGAATTTTGATTGAACACGACTTTCCAATTATAGCCTTTCTACGCTGCACAGTTAACGCAGGCTCTAGCAGTAGTAACCTGTCTCAGCAAATATTAGAAACATTCATCTTTTAAGAAAAAATGAAAAAAAAAATATACTAAAACTGAAAATCAATTATACTCCTTTTCACACACGGAGAACGGAAGCGTAATAGCGTATCAATAATAATAATTTACCTAACCGGTATATATTTAGCTTTTTTTTTTTAATTTCTTAAAAATAAAAAAACACAGAATTTTTTGGTAAAGTAAAAAACACAGTATAAACTACAGTAACATATTGTTTTTAAAATTATTTATAAAATTAAAAACAAATCAATATTTAAATCAAATGCGACTTTAAAATTTCAATTAATTTTGGCTTAATAGTATTTTTTATCATCTACTTTACATTTTGAGTAAATTTAATATCTCAACTTTAAAATGTGTAATTTTAGCTTTTTTAAGTTTCGAAATAGGCAATTTTAAGGCATGTTTAGAAAATTGGCTAAAATCTTAAGATTTTTTGCTTTTGGCTGTGAAGCTAGTTAAAGAAGGTTGGTTGATTTGTCAGAATTGCTTGATAAAATAAACTGTATAATAAGCTAAAATATGTTAAATGACAAAAAAAGACAAATAATATTATATTAATACTTAATATAATATTAATATAATAGTAATATTAAATAGTAGTGGGTATTTTGTGATTTTTAAAAATAAATAAGGGCAATTTTGGAAGTGAAATATTGAAAGCTCATCTTTGAAAACTAAAAACCTCTTGAAAGAGCTTTGCAAAAGTTAGTTATATAAGTCACAATCGCGTAGTCAAAAGCCTTATTTTTGTAATTACCAAACGACGGCATAGGCTTTTTGAAGGTGAAAGGGATTGACACTACCCAATTTTAAAAACCCCACAATCCCTTTATATATAAGAATCACAAATCACAAATCTATATTTTAAATAGGATGATGCTACTTCCAATAAGGATGGTGCTAATCCCTTTCACCATTTTTGAAAGCCAAAATCCCGTAAAAAAACCCAAAGACAAAATCCCCTAAAAAATCCCAAAGCCCAAAATCCTCTCTGTTAGCTACTTAAAAATTAGCGACGATTTTTATTCGAATTAGTAACATTTTTTAAAATTTATAAATGATTTTTATCTAAATTAGCAACAAATAAACTAAAACTATCTATTTCGTAAATTTTAAAGACTAAAATCACTCATTTAAAAGTTGAATCACTAAAACCACCCATATTTTTAATTGCTTCATTTTTTGGGGGATAGGGGTGGGTTTAAAAAAATCAGTTAAATGAGTGCTCGGCCCAAAGCCTATATACCACTAGCAGCTACTTATATCAACACATTTTTTTAGGGTACTACACATTTTTTTTGAACAAAAAAAATACCCCTTGCTCAGATGCAAACAAAAAAATCTTAACTACAAATCTTAACTACAGATTCTCAAAATTCGAGCTCTTTCACCTCACTTCTCACTCCTATTCTTAAAATTTGTAATTCACAAATTCTTAAAATCTATAGTTTACATAATCTTAAAATTTGTAGTTCAGTACACTAAAAAAAATTAGTGTTGATAAATATACTCTCGGATTTTTAAAATTTGTAGTTTACGAATTCTCAGAATTTGGATGAAGGACAATTTTTAAAAAAATTTAAAACGTGTGGTGCCCTATAAAACATGTGTAGTGAGAAAAGTAACAATCCTATCGAGTAACAACTAAGAGAAAGAAAATATGTGGGCTCCAACAAATGCAGCCCAAGCAAGTAATCAGATATAAAATGAAGGTGGGCCAATAGTTGACCCAACTCAATCCATGAAACAAAATTGCTAATATTTTTTTGGTGTTCTGAGGGTTTTATCTTTGCCAATTTCTGAGGTTCCATCTTGGGTTACAGTACTCCTCCTTCAACAGAAACTCCTTCAAAAGGAAAATGCTCTTGACCAAAAAAAAAAGAAGGAAAATGCTGATTTAATCATTTTTTTAATGTGATTCCATAGCCACACGATAAAAAACTATAAAATTAATAAAAAGAACACATTAAGTATATTTTAGTAAATAGTTTTTTTTTCATAGGAAAGTAGTACAACCGGGGATCGAATCTCGTACCCACACACGCATGGTCCCATGCGCTCACCAACTAAACTACATGACTGAGACCGTGAATAGTTTGAATTACCATAAAAAGTAAATGTTAATTATTGTTTTAAAATTTTAGGAAATGGGCACACAATAAAAAAAAAAAAAAAACACCATTACAAAGTGAGAGACATTTTAGTTTGTGAGAAACAATAGAATGAAGCGTTTAATTTGATGGGAGAGATCTGATTTGAAACACATTGCAAAGTGGAATACCTCTCTCACTTTCTGAAATCTGAAAATTGCAATTCACAAACACTACTTTTCATATTCCTCCCAACACATCATCAATGGTAAATGTTTTTTCATTTTATGATTTCAATTCGTTCTTTTTTTTCTTTCTTTCTTCCCTTTCAATCTCTGATTAATAATTCTTTTCCACGAATCTAACCTCATCAATGGTGTATCATTTGAGATGCATTTGATTTGAAATGATACATATTGGGTATGTGACTTTTTTCTTTTTTTTTTATAAAAAAAAAAAGTGAAATAAAACAAGAATTGTTCTTGGTTGCAGATTCACTTTGTGCTTCTGATTAGTCGTCAAGGAAAAGTGAGGCTCACAAAATGGTATTCACCATACTCTCAAAAGGAAAGATCAAAGGTACCTATCTCCATTTCAATTTCATATATTACATGGTCAAATTAAACCCAATATATAGGATCATTTGTAATTGAAATTTTGAAATTGCATTACTAATTGGTTTTTGTCTCTTAAAATGCATGTTTAATTGCGGTAATCAGCATGATTTCCGATTGATAGCTAACCAAACACACTTTTGAATTCGTTTAATTTGAATTAATTAAAGAATTAATGCAAATAAATATTATGTTTAAGATTAATTTGCACTTGTTTGATTATTTTTATCATTTTATATCATGGATGTAAATTTTTCTATACTGAACATATTAAACCATTTTTTCTAACAAGTAATTGGCGTACTGCATACCTCATATACTTGATATTTATATGTTTGATTCTAAATGTTAGTAAAATGTTTATGTATTTCATATTTAATACCGAAATATTAAATCCTTATAGCAAGTACTTAGCTTCCTTGTGAGATGAATTTTTCATATTAAGTTCCTCTTCTCAAATTAAGTGTACAAAATATTGCTTGAGCTCTTTCTTGTTCTGTTTTTTCTTTTTTTTAAGGTAATTCGAGAGTTAAGTGGTTTAATTATTTCTCGAGCTCCAAAGCTTTGTAACTTTGTAGAATGGAGGGGATTCAAAGTTGTTTATAAAAGGTGACTCAAGACTCGTTATCCTATGAATAATAATGTAATTTTATTTGCTTGGTTGGAGAAAAATTTGAAAGAAAATATTAAATTTCAGAGAGAAAAAATAATTTAATTTTCTTCTACCATATTTTTTTTCTAGCTGTTACATTTCACTACTTAGAAAATCTTGGTTTTTCTGTTGTTGTTCAGATATGCTAGCCTCTACTTTTGCATATGCAATGATCAAGAAGATAATGAATTGGAGACTCTGTCCATTATTCACCACTATGTTGAGACACTTGATCGCTACTTTGGCAGTGTTAGTATTATATCATCAAATTTACAATTCTTAATTAATATTTTGTCTAAATGTTTTACAGCCTAAATTAGCTTTCTTTCATGTTTCACTCATCAGGTTTGTGAACTGGATTTAATCTTTAATTTTCATAAGGTAATTCATCTCTCCACTAAGACTCTATTCCCTCTAATGTCATGTAAAATGGTGAAATTTATATGAAAATACAATTATAATTATTCGTACTAGGATGAAAATGACCTTATCTAAACTACTCAAATCCCGAGTGCAGTAAAATCGTGATGTATTAATTTCTTAAAAAAAATATGAATTTGAAAGTCTTATACCTAAAAATGATAATGCTGGAATGGATAAATAATTTTTTACCATATGCTTTTCAAGAATCATTTTGTATCAACGGTTAAATTTGTTTAATTTGATCCTAGCAGGCATATTTTATACTGGATGAAATTTTGCTAGCTGGAGCTATGCAAGAGACTAGCAAAAGAACAACTCTAAGACTCATTGGTGCACAGGTATAATTTCATATATAAATTTTATAACTCTAATTTGTTGGATGAAGTTTCTTTTTCGTCACTAGAAGCTTTCAGTATGAGAGAGAAAGAGAGAGTTTTTTTGATAGATCTCATATTTCTGGTGAAACTTACGCAAAAAACTCATTCTTTCTTTTTTGTACTAAAAATGTCTAATGACCGAAGAGGATTCCGTTCCGAATTGACAAAGGATGTTATATGAATTGCAGGAGGATTTAGTGGAAGCTGCAAAAGAGGAGGCCAGTTCCATAAGTAACATAATTGCGCAAGCCACCAAATAAGAGGAGCATACAGGATACAGCATTCAATTATGTCACATTGGCTGAAAAAAAAAATCAGCCAGTGAAAATTTTGTTTTATAGAAATCATAAAAGAATATTTATTTATAGCAAATGGTTTTATTAAATATTTGGGTTTTAGTAAAACCACAAAGACGCTTAATTCGTGTTGGTGACTATTTATACTTGGTGGAATATGGCTATATTGTTATTTTATTGAGACTGAAAATTTGTTTCTTTTCATCTTTACTTTTTTATATGCCAAAGTCATCTTCTTCTTTTTGTTATTAGTATTTAATATTGATAGATATATTTTTTTAGGGTTTAGCTCTAATTTACTGTAAAAATCAACTTATAAAAAAATAAGGGTTATATCACTTATACACTTAATGATAATCATAATTTTAATTGATGTGAGATTTTTTAACATCTTAACATTCAATCAACTCATTGATTTGTTGAATGAAATGTTATGACCCTATAATGGACCATAAACAATTGAATCTTTTTTAATTAATAAACGATAACATCAAATTTTGGGTGGTTGTGCAAATTATTTGGTACTACTGTATTTATTCATACATATATACTCCACTTAACAACACAAATTTCTGAAAAAAAATGTTACACACATTTGCAAAAGAAGAAAAATACAACATATAAGGGGAAGAGAAGACTCCACTTTACACGTTAGGACTGGTAGTGAATATTTGCATTAGGTTGATAAAGGAAAAAGGAATGAGAATTTATAAGAACAGATGTCTGAGGCTTTTTATTATTATTATTATTATTATTGCACTTTGGCTATCACTAGAAAAATCAGATGTGTGAGACGCATTCATAGAGAAGAACAAAAGTTCCAAGACCTTACCAATTTAAAATTTTAGCTCATCTGACCATTATTATTGCTTCCTTGCTTCAGATTTTGAGATTGTCTCACTCCACTTTAAAATAACACAATTGATAGTATTTTAAAAGTGTCATTTTTTTAAGTACTATTTTTCGAGAAAAATTATTCGAATACTAAAATAGTAATGATATTCCCAAGTGTAATGGTTGAAATCTCAACTCCCCCTAACTACTTGGAACCAAAAAAGTAATTTCATTGAAAAAAAATCAAAAAATAAAAATGTCAGAAGTGGGATTTGAACCCACGCCCTCTCACGAGGACCAGAACTTGAGTCTGGCGCCTTAGACCACTCGGCCATCCTGACTGTTGATGCTCTCATTTGCTAACACAACTACATCTTAAATTGACATTGAACTATGTAAGAAATTGTTTTCATGAGTCCTTTTTTGGACTTAGATGCAAGTTTCTAAAAAGACTATAATTTTCCGATGTTCCCAAACTTCTTTAAAAAATAACTAATATCAAAAACATTCGTCCAATTTCAATACATGACCTACTAAAATTCTATCACGTGACGTTGGAAAAAAATATATATATACTATTCTAATTGAATATGTTCATACTTTTTATTTTTGGCCTCCGAATATGTTCATACTTGAATAGCTGAAATAATTCATTTTCAGAATTTGTGGAATATAGATGTAAGTATAACCATCAAATATGTGTAGTGTTTGTAAGTATAAACTTAAAATACTACTATAGGGAATAGTATTGCTCCAACCTGAATTTGTTTTAATCATATTTGTCCTGTTCAGTGCTCATCTGGAAATTTTACCATTGAAACAATCAAACATTCATTAAGTTAATTGTTCTGTACACAGTACACAAAATTCTAAATGTTGCGGTGCTGAATGTGATTTGGAAATTAAAATTACATTGTTTGGTTATACGAGGGAAACCTTCCACTGAGCATTTGCTTACAGCAAATATTTCTTCTTACGAATAAACTTGTCTTTGGAACTAATAGGCAGCGAATAAAATTGCAACACAAATGACAACAGTGGGAAAATGACGAACCAAAAAGACTGATAAATATACTATTTGTATCTTACTTTTTTTAACCAATACCTAACCAAATAATTGTGCTGGTTTTTCTTTATTACCAACAAATGTTGATTGTTCACAAATTATAAATCATAATAACTGGACTTGCAATAGGAACAGAAACAGTATTACAAGATGAGATAGACAACAAAGCGTCACAAATATTTTATCAGTGACCAAGTCAATATTTTTTCTAGTATTACATCAATAGATATTCATGCCTTAAACATCATTGGAAAGTCACAATACTGTTTGTTACAAATGCCAATGCCCTTCAGTACGTGAATTTACATACACCAAAGATTACATTTACCACTGCCCATTACACTATGAGGTAACAACACTTAAAATTTTAGAATACATATATATAATCCAACGCAGGTTGAGATCCTACACCATCAAGTTATTCACGAGCAGTTTGTGTCATAACTTACAAGTCCCAACAACTCTGGACCTTCCAAACGAGGGTTATTCTCAAAGCTGTAACATCGAAACAAAATAATGTTTTAGGATTAGTTGCAGGAAGGAAATGAAGGTGAAGATGCGAAATGGCAAGAAAGCCACATGCTTAGAGTTGCAAATATAGGATATTTTGGAGCTTACTTATTCAATGGAATATGCTCAAATGGTCCAGAGGTAGGAATTGTACCACATAAGTCATTGTTGGAGACATCACTGAAGATCAAGTAAATGATTAGGCGGTCGGAATGCAAATATCTACCATCACATGATTATATCAACATAATTAGACAACACGACTTACACTACTTTAAGGCTTGAAATAGCAACAAGTTCTCTGGGGATTGGGCCAGTTAGTCGATTGTCGTTAAGTCGTCTGCAAGGTAGATAATGATCAGAAACACGCAAGCACCGAATATTTTATGCCACAATATGATAATTGGGAAGTATTAAACATTTACAATGTGCTAAGTTAGGCCATCTCATATTGAAATACTACTAACAGCTTCAACCACTTCAAAAATGGATTGCTAGCTCAAATTGCTATTATCTTTAAACACTTGCAGTCTCAGTGCTTGTCTACAAGGCTACAACCCTAATCAATATTCCACTGACCCATGATGCGCTAAACTTTCCTTCTGTGAGCATGTGTTAATATTTGGGTGTGTGAAATTTTGGAAGCAATTCATTTAGCATCTATTGCATGTTTACGATTCAGATCTCCTAATATTAAATATACACCCCACAGCTCAACATGTAGACACCAAATAAGAAACCCACAATTATTCATGCCTAAATTATATAAAATGTACAACTGAAAAAACATCAAAGTCCACAGCAAGTTGGAGTTCAAGGGTCCTTGAATTTCTCCTGCATCGTTCAAGCCTTGTAAGCAATTCAAATGAAAGGAAAGGGGAAGCAAAGGTCGCACATTCCTATCAAGCCTAAATAGAGTAATATTACGTTATGTTAACTAGACTTACAAAAAGACAAGATTCTTCAGTTTTCCTAATGAAGGTGGGATGGTGCCCGATATGTTGTTGTTATACAAGTCCAAGCTAACTAGACTCTTCAGGTTTCCAAGCTCCGGAGGAATAGTTCCTTGAATGTTGTTTTTGTACAGCTCACTACATCCATCAAATGAAGAAGCATGAACACCAATAAATGTGAAAAACTGTTAATTCACAAACAGAATAGAGCCACTGCAAATTGAGCCAAGATTAATAACATACAGGTACTGTAGATGTTCCAGCTTCCCAAGTTCAGGAACCAAATGTCCAGATAGGTTAGAGTTTCCAAGATCCCTGCATAAAGTATGTTGATATGGTCATCATCAACATGGAAAAGACTACTAATTACTTTAGCCAAACCAATGTATTGTTACAAAAAAAAAAAAGGCAGTAATAAAAATTCTTTACTTGCCCGGAAAATCAAACAGTAAAGAGATACTATAAAATGCCAAAAAAACACAATACAAATAGAGCCAATGAAGCATTTAAGTAAATTGCTGTAAAGTTCATCCAAAACAATAAAACAAAACCCAGATAGATACGGTTTTGTAATAAGTAAAACTTAATCCTTAAACAGGGGAGTATCAAAAGAAACTTCTGATACCAAGTAAAACGAATCTCAACATGAATGAGTCAACCTCAAACTTAAAGCCCACAATATCGCAGAGGATCCCTCAACGTCCTAAAGCAATCGACAAAACCTATATTACTCACAGTTACCCCAACGAAGATCCTCCACGGAAATTCACACAACCCTCGCGAGGAAATACAGCAAGCAAAGCGTTGACTAGCGAAGAAATGAAACAAAATAAATAAAACCCCGCAACAAACAAACAAGTCACATACAAATTTTCAAGAGAATTGTCCCCAAAACACAAAAATAAGGGCCCGATCGTCTCTAACAATCAAACGCAAAAAGCCAAAATAGAAGGGAAAAAGGAAGGAAACTGGTTAACCAAAAAAAGTACAGAGTGAACTGTGAAGTGATGGTTATTGATTATTAAGCAGACAAAAACAAACAGAGAAAAAGGAAGAGAGAGAGAGAGAGAGGAGGAGGAGGATGGAAAAATCATACACTCGAGTGACCCGATTGTCCTGGTTACAGGTAACATGGAACCAAGTACAGGGGCTAACGAGGGTCGGGTCCCAGCTCTGGAGGACATTATCGGGGTCGGAGAGGCTCCGCTTGAGGGTATAGAGAGCGTCACCTTCGGAATTAGCGAGTGCAAGAGGAAGGAGGGTTAGGGTTAGGGAAGTGCAGAAGAGGAAGGAGGAAGATCGGAGGAGAGAAGTGAAGGAAGCCATGGGAGAAGGTGCTTCTGTGATCTGAGCTTGAACCAACCAAACACGTGCCGTGATTTGATGTGATGTTCTGTGTTAGGGTTCGCTCTTATTCCCCGCACCAGAACCAGAGCTAGAAGAAGACGAATTGAACTGCTTAGAGAGAGAAACAACGAAGAATCTTTCTAATATTCTTATATGAGAGAGAAAGAGAGTATCGGCTTTGGGAGTAACAGAGCAGTAAAAAATGGCTTATTATTAATTATATTATTATCATTTCATTATTATGATCAAAATTAATACTAATATTTGGGAGTAATTTAATTCTCTAATTTATTTTATTTTCGGGTTTGATTCTCTATTTTTTTTCTTAAAATAAGCGATTCTCTAATTATGAAACGTCTTAATTTAGTTTAACAATATATAGAGAGTGACAACATGGTTGCTTGTATGTCTTGAATGCCTTAAATGTTTTTTTGAATTACTCCTACAAAACAATTGTTAAGCATGTTTCATTTTGATTGTTTAACTCTTAACTAAGATTTATTTTGATCCTTTAACTTTTTTGAGTATGTTTTATTTAATCCTTTAACTTCTAAATATGTTTTATTTTGATTATATTTGTGTAGTTTGAAAGTGGAATAGAAGCTATATATGGTCAAAAAATTGTTGGGTTTCTCAAATTATATCATAATTGTGTTAAAAAAAATTGTATTTTGTTTTGTTTTTGCATTTAATCATTTTAATTATTATTATTTTTTTCATTTATAGGGGCTTAAAGGATGGAGAAGATCCTAGTGTTTTTGAGTGGGTTGAGGATGATTGAGAGAAAAGAGATACAGTTCTGATTCAAATGCAAGTAAAAAGAATATGAGAGTTGGGTTCGTCTAAGGTGTGTGACCCAAAATGGAACGTACAAATATGCACCAAAATTTGCGGTTGTTGAATCGCCATGTTGTGATTGAATGATATAAAAGAATTACTCAATAATCCATACAAGACAATTCCTCAATATTAGATTTGTAGCCCATGGTTTTGTAAGTTTTACACTTTGAACTCATATTGCATTGACTTTAAATTGTGCTCACTAAGATGGTCAAGTTTTAAAATAAACCATGGTGGTCACTTGGATAGTAGGGGTATTATTGCAAAATTTTAAATTTTTTTTAAAAAAAAGGGAGTTGCTTTGTTGCACTTGATAACTATCACATTTCCTCTCCTCCCATTTGCAATGTACCTGGATAATTTCATGGTGGAAAAGCTCGTCGACTCACTCGCCATTGCCATCAAGTCTTCTTAAGCAGCTCACCGTAGACTTCGGCCACATGTTCAGCAACTCCCTCGCCAAGAAGACTCGCCCACACGCCATCAAGATCTTCACCGTCGACTTATGGATCCTCGACATCGCCAACAATACGCTCCAACGACCCTGTTGCCCTCTTCGCCGACCTCTCTGGCAGTGACCACCGGCAAACCAGAACTGCGAACACGTTCTCCTTTTTCATGGCGGTAGGTAACATGCTCAGGCATGCTGTCGAGCTCGTACAACAGGCTCCACCACCTGTTCCTGTTCACGAAGACGAAGCCATGCGACGTGTGCTACGTGAATCTGAAGAGCTGCTTCTTTTCGTTCTTCTTCATTGAAGGTGCATGACTATATTTGAAGCAAAATCCCATATATTGACAAGTAATCCATGGATAGTAGATTTGTTTTTCAGGACTTTGCAAATTTCTAGATATTTTTTCTAGATCTATGAAATTTTTTATTTCAAATATTTGTAAAAATAAAAAAAAAATTCTCAAATATGTACCTAAATTTCAATATTTGTTTTCCATATTATGAACTTTGAATTTTTTTTTTCATATCTTAGTAAATTTACACCTAAACCTAAAGACGACGACGTAAAGACACTACTTAACAAAACTTTGACAGAAATGAACATTAAGCGTTTAGAACAAGGAAGATGAAAATTGAAGGCATAATCTGATGCAATCGGATGTACATAGTGTTGAAGGATCAACTTGTAATATTTAAAATTTTCATTGTTGATAATTTATTTTTATATCCCTAGACTGCCATGGTCTAGGAAAAACTTGACCATGGTAAAACTCACCACTTTAAACAACATCTTTCTTGCAGTTTAAGCTTTGAGAATTCCGTTGATAGCTAATATGTGGCCATTGGTTGTAATGGTTTTTTTATTCGGTTATTTGTTGCACAATAGAAATTCCGTTGATGAGGGAGATTGCCAGCGTCATTGGTTGTGATGGTTGTTTTATTCAGCTATTGGTCACGTAATGATGCGTACCTGTGATCCAGATACGACGTGGTCTTGCGAATCCACTGATGCTCCAAGATGCTCTGTCGTGGAGCAGGTGGTACCTGTAAAGACTCCGACGCTCAAGTCAGTATTGACTAGGGTTTTGTATGTACTAGGGCAAGTTTATCATACCTAGGTCCTCCGTAGTCCCTGTATTTATACTTTCCGGGTAGGAGTAACTTAATAGCGTGGGCCGGCACCTTGGGCCGTGTTGCTAATGGGTCTTCGAGGGATCCGAATTATGAACCCGAGATATAGGTCCACAACACACACGGTCTTAAATTTGTTCACCAAATCACTACCATAATAATCTTCACCCACCGTACTAAATGCAGAGAATTAAATCAAATACTTTTATTATATACTTTTATATTATTTTTCGTGTCTCTTCTCAAGATATTCATCACTAGAAGCAATAACAAATTTTATCTCAAAGTTAAGATCGCACGAAATAATTGTTTAGTGACTACGAAATGCAACTCAATTCTAACACTAAATAAATGAATCCATACACATGTAGATAAGGGACATGGTGAATTACTATCATCTCTTTTGTATTGTTTTTAATAATAATTGCATGTCTCATATAATAGTTGAAATGTTGCTCATTTTATAAAAAAAAAAAAAAAACAACAACAACAACAATAATATTGTCCATTGAGAACTATTTCCTGATCAAATGGGCAATCGCGTGTTGGATTTTAATTTGGGCTTGTAGTTCTAATTGTGAAAAATGGCTCAATTTCAATTAACAACGCTAAAAATAAATAAATAGTAAAAAAAAGATTTTATATATTTAACGTTAGAAAATGGATAAGATTATTTTTACGTATATCTCTCTCGTAATTAAAAACTAAAAATTAAATTCATGGGTGTTTGCCTGTTTAATTTTCGTACGGTTGCTCAAACAAAATTATTTTTTTAAGGGTAAATTATACTTACCTTTTCTGTACTTTTGGAGTATTACATTTTTCTTATGCATGTTTCTAAACATAACACAAACATCTCTTACATATTTCCAAAACTACGTAGCCCTCATTTAAACGATAACGACATTAACCTTTGTTGGTCTTATTTATGAATTGACGATTTTATCTTTTATTAAAAAAGAGAATAACTCTCCACTTTGGTGAAATCCTTGCAACCTTGCGCCCCTTCTTCAACCTGCGACCTCTTCAACTTTGCCTCTATTCTTCAAGGCGCGACCTCGCCACCGTTTTTGAAGCTCACGACCTCTTGACCTTTCTTCAACCCTACGACCTTCTAAAACCCTTCTTCGATTTTCTTTATCTTCACCATTTAAGATTTTTAATTTGGGACCACTTCATCTTCACCTTGTCCAAGAGATATTTTCTAAGTGATCTTTTGACATTTTATGTATGCTTTATTAATTGAACATTTTTTATTTTTAAGCCTCAATCGCTTATTTTTGAAGTGAAAGTCTAAATACTTGTTTGATTCAATGTAACTTTTCCAATTAAGGGTAAAATTGTCTTTTCATAGCTATAAGGTCATGTGCAAATCTCATGTTCGTTAAAAATTTAACTGTCTATTAACGTTAAGGGGTGTCAGTGTTAACGTAAACAAGTTTTAGGGGAGGTCTATGTTATATTTGGAAATATGCAGGGAAACAATGTAATACTCTAAAAATTGTCAGGAGAGTTTAAAGTAATTTACCATTTTTTAAATATTTTTTAGAGTATTTATAACTAAAATCAATGATTAATTCATTCCTCAAATTTGATCTGATATGCAATAGTTGACTAGCAATCATAAAATGTCACTTAGTTCCAACTAGTAGTGAATTAAACCTCCCGCACATAAACAAAATTACCTTTAATAGTATGATAAATTTCAATTAAACACAATGTATTCAATAGTAGTTATGAAGAAAAATATAAATATAAAAATTGATCACGACATCATATATAAATATTATTCCTTTCGATTTATAAGTTACGTTGGTTTGGAGTTTTTTTAGTCTTAAAAGTATTGTTGTTTTGTATTTTTAAAGTTTAATTAATTCTTTTTTTTAATTATGCCCTTACTTAATAATTAAGTGTATGTATTGTTGGGAGAAAAGTTTTACATGTCTTGATAGCCTTTATAAGATACTAGACAATCCTCTCCTTTGAACTGCTTTCGAGAAAAGTTTAATCTACGTCATTTATAAAATATACACTTGTATATCTTTCCAAAAAATTATAATCAATGAAGATTAAAAATTTATTCTTTTCAAAAAATAATAAATAAAACTACTTTAATTAATTAATTAATAAAATAAAAAAAATGATATAATTATTATTTTTTAATCTGTGTACATAAATCTTAAATAACTTAACATGAATCCATTGACATTGACAAAAAATCACGATGCAGCCACCAGCAGCACCTCTAACGATTTCAACGAATGTGAATCCTCCCTAACCATTTTCGGTGGGGTTAGTGGAAGCACTAAATTTGCATCATCAGATTCACGCATGAATGATGCACCGTTAACCTAATTAATGAGTTCTTCTATTTTCTTCGTCTGTTTTTTTTCTTAACAAGAGTTATGTTGATGTATTAAAAAAAGTGAAGCTTTATGTTTTCAATTTCATGGCATTTAACATGGTTATCAATTCGAAAAATAATAATAATATCAATCCATATGTTAAGGAATGAAGTTTATATTTATTACGTATGTGTTAGAGTATATTATAATAAAGTAAGTAAAATTATTAAGGGTTATGCTATTCATTACTCTAAGGGTAATGATTAAGCAACCCATAAGAGTTCATTTAGTTAGAGATTTTTGGAGGAAAAGAATTATTAGGAAATTGATGTGTTTGTTTCAAAAATTGAAGGAGATGAGCGATTTTAGTTTATTTTAAAATCCCTCCAAAAGTAGGAGATTTGAAGAGGAGGAGAAAGCAAAATTAACACATTAAATCACTTAAAACTTCTCTTCTCCCCTCCAACAAAATACAAAAACATTATTTTCCCTTCCCTCCCCCCTTCCTCTCCATTTGAACCAAATACACTCTCAATTTTTTTATTTTCCCTCACCTCCCTTCCATTAAAATCCCTCTTCTCCCGTCCTAAATGAAAATTTAAGTTTTGAAAGGGATGAAAATTTAAGTGTTAAAAAGTATAGAGTATTTAATATTACAAAATTATTTTTATTTTATCTTAAATTCAAAGTTTCTATTTATGTGTAACTTAACTATTATTTTTAAAACAACAAATAGCAAAACCTAATTATTAAATACTCAAATACATGATATCATACCTAAATAAATTTGACCAAACGAAAGTATATGGTCTCTACGTGATTTGAAAATATGTATAAAAATACTTTACAAAAATTTTTTGATTAATTTTTTGCCGAAAAAAATACATGATATTATATGACACTATCATGTACATTTTTCTCTGAGATAGCTGCAGGTTGATGTTATCATAATAATATAATATATAATAACTAGTAGATTTTATTGTTAAGATTATATTATTTTATTTGATTATAATTGTATTGGTTAATAATTGATTGTAAATGATACAATCAAATGAATAAATTGTAATTGATACTAAGAATTATTTTAGAGATATTAGGAATAACATTAGGATAAAAAATAGTTTATAGGATTCTTTTTCCTTATTTGCATTGGTTCTTTCACATATATATGTGCTAATTTTTATAATTTTATATACACATATATATACTAAAAAATATAGTCTGTTATCTCACAAATCTCTCTTTTTTCTCCTGCAGTTTTAACATTTTTTAACTTTTTATATAATTTTTAAGTACAATGTATTTTGATCACGGTTAAAATTATGCATAAAAAATATGGTTAAAACAAAAAAAATTATGGTCAAATATTTTGCACTACCTTTAATTTCAAATATGAAAAAAAATTAAGTAAATATTAGTAGTTCAGAGAGGATGAACGAAAATTCTACATTGAATTCTCCATTAATCAACTTCAATTAGAAGTCATATAATAAAAAAATCATATCAAATTCAAAGTCTAACTATGTAAACTAGACGTAGAAAGATATAAAGACGAACTTAAAAATACTTAAAAAAATAAAAACTCCTATAATTTCAAAATTTTGAAAACCCTAGTCCTGGAAGGTAACAAGACAAATGCATAATAACTATCCTAAAGTCATATCTTGCAACAAAAAAATATTTTCTAATTAAAATTCAAAATCTAACTATGTGAGCTAGACATAAAAAGATAAAAAAAAAGCTTAAAATACTTTAAAAATTTAGAAAAGTCATAGAAAATGACATTTTTTTAAAATTGTGATGGGACAAATCTCCTTTGGGTATTTTCACTATGTAGTTTATGACATATAATAAGATCAAATTTGACATATAATAAATTCAAATTGTCGATCTACCACAAATTGACATGTAATAGGCTCAAATTTGACTAATATAATAAAATTTAGGCTAAATGCACCTTTTGGTCTTGCATCTATTATGCACATTTTATTTTAATCCTATATCTTTTTTGGGTTATATTTTGGTCCTGTATCTCTTATAAATGTTTCATTTTGGTCCCATTCGTCAATTTCGTCACCCTGTTACAAGGTAACTTGACTATGTTCTTATTATGATTCACGTATGTTATGATTTTTCTATGTTTGAAGATAAATGACATAATTTGACTCTGTTCTTTTCAGGTCAATTATGTTAACGGGTGTAACAAGATTGACGAATTGGACAAAAATGAAACGTTTACAAAATATACAGGACCAAAATGTAACCCAAAAAAGATATAGGACCGAAATGAAATGCGCATAATAGATACAGGACCAAAAGGTGCATTTAACCTAAAATTTATGATACTTTGAAGTTTTAAGATGAATTAACACAAATTTCAAGCATAAATTTTACATGGTTATGCTTTGATTTTATATTTAAATAATAATAATAATAATAATTCTACTTTTAGTTCTATATTTCTCTCTTTGTTCCACAATGTGTACCGTTCATTTGATCCGATGTCTATTTTAGTTTATTGATATACCAAACATAGAATAATACTTTAGTATCTTATTTTATCTTGTTCAAGCATGTCTACTAAAAGTTATCTATAGTATTAAGTATTTATGCAATAAGCTATTTTTAAATTATAGGTTTTTTTTTAGAAAAAAATTACAAAACTTACTTAAATAAGCTACTTCAAGAAGCTTATGAAAATAAGCTGAAAATAGCTTATAGAAACTATAAGCTGCTCATAAGCCTTTCCAAACAGGGTCTAAGTCTATGCTTGGAAACAAGCTGAAAGTTTTAGATTTTAACTTTTAGCTGTAAAATTGACTGAAAGCCGAGAGATTATGACCGTGAGATTATAGTTGTGTAGTTAGTTTATTAATTAGAATTGTTCAACAAAACGAGCTGGAACTATATTAAATGACTAAAAAGAATAAATAATATTATATTAATAAATAGGATAATTGGGTGAAAAGTTTGTAATTTATAAAAATAAATAAGAAAATAAATTATTGAAAGCATGTTAAGTAAATGTGTTTGGTAAAATTAGCTTATGAGACTATATACAATGAGATTCCTTAGATGACGTGTTTGTGTTAAACAACCGCTCTTAGCAAGCAATTTCCCATTGCAGCTTGCTGAAGTGGCTTGGGTTGCTTAGTTGAGTTGCTTAAATAAGCAATCAAAACTAAGGGTTGCTTGAAGGAGAAGTCAGGGGCGGAGCAAAGATTTTGGGGGCCTAGTTTATTATTTCAATTTTTTTTAAAAAAAAAACGGGACCCTCTATTTACAAACTTCGGGTTAAATTCCATTCTAAAATCAATTAAAACATTAAAAAGTATTCTAACAAATCACTTAAAATTCATCAAGAAAATTGCCAATCACCAATTCGTCAGAAAATTCGTTAATTCCTAAAATTGAATGCTACAAAATATTAAAACGATAGATTACACAAAATAATCACTAATCAGATAACTAAAATTTCTATAAAAAAATAATATTAAATGAGGATTGAGAAATTGAATAAATGAGGAAGTATTAAAACAGAATCACATCAAGTCATCAAAACCAGAAGTGTATTATTTAATATTTGAGGCCCGTAAGATACATAATTTAATATCTGGGGTCCCATATTTTTGGGGGCCCTGTGCGGTTGGTGATGACAGATAATTATTAAACTATTTTGTGGTTAATTTGAATATATTTTAAATGATATTATGTTTATCTTTTAATTAAATTTCCCTAAGTTTAGTAAATTCAATACTTATCTTAATTTGAGAGAGAATTTGTTGATTTGAGTTTCATCCTTATCTTGTGGATTGATATTTGATCCATAAATTATTGGATTACAGGTAAATAAATAAAAGCACAGAAGATAATGGTGAAGAAAAAAGATCTGAAGAAACTTTATCTGATATTATTTTATCTTGAGCAAAGATAAACCACTTGGGATCTCTTTAAAAAGCCTCATTCACTAGGAGCTAGGAGAGTCTACACAAACTTTAGGGTTTTGGGGAGAGAAAATGAGAAATTGAGACATAATAGCTTAAAACTCTTTACTTAGGATTGGATGTAACTTGCTGTGTGAATTCTCAAACTCAGAATTTTATTTATGTTAAATTGATTGGTTTTCTTTTCTCTGTTTAATTTAGAGTTGAAAGCTTCATCACCTTCCTTCTCTCCTTATCATTGGCCATTCAATTAACATAATAAGTTCTTAAGTTTTAGGAATAAACATCAGTACAGTGAAATCCAAGCTCAAGTGTTTTTATAAATTGTTTTTAATTGAACTAAATTGTTCTCTAGTCTCTTAAATTGAAAGAGTGATGTGTACATGCGGGACCTACTAAAATATTATAAAATATTTGTTAAGCAACTCAATTAGCAACCTTGTATTGTATATGATATGACAAGATAAAGGTTTGTTAAATGACTAAAAACGACATACATTAATTACATATAATAAATGATTTTAAAAAAATAAAATATAGTAAATTACCAAAGGGTAAAATAGAAAAAAATTATTAAAAGCTAATTATAAGCTACCAACTATAAGTTATAAGCTATCTCATAAGCTAACTTAACTTATGAAAGTTAGTTTTTACAAGTTATAAGTTATAAGCTTGTAGTTATCAAATACCTCGGTTGTGTTTACTAAAATTAGCTTATAGCTTATGATTGAGAAGTAGTGTTTAGTAAAGTTAGTTTATGAAAGCTAAAATTATATGAAATAACCTAAAAAGACATATAATAATATATTAATATTTAATATAATAAGATGAAAAAAAGATATAATTAATAAAAAAACAAAAATAAATTTGGGATGAAATATTGAAAATTAAAAACTACTTGAAATACCTTTTCTAAAGCTCATAGCTTATAGTTGTTTTTTATAAGCTATAAACTTATTATATTAAACAAATTTTTTTTTTTACAAAAATCTATAAACTATAAACTTTTTAAAAAATTATAAACTCGTGTTATCACCTAACAATAAATTATAAGCTAGTATTATCCAGATTCTAAAGCTGTAATTTTGTATGTTCAGTATTATTTTAAGTATGTTAAGTAGAGTATTATTTTGCGCATCCGTGCTCCATATTCTCTTGTCTCAATGTACTTATCCACGTCTAGTGTTTTTGCCACGCACATGAATACTGACTAGAGATGCACATCCTCTTCTACACACGTATCCCCAGCTATTGTCTAGCAAAATCCAAACCATTCGTTCATTATTGTACATTAATCAAGCAAATAAATAGAGTGTAATGAATGGTTCAGATTTGAGTCGGAGAAAATTCTTTACAAGAAAGGAAGGAGAGGATCTATCTATTTCAATTCTCTAATAGAAATAATATAGAAATAAATAGAAATAATACTATTAGCATCGAAGGAATCGATGTTTCGAATTTTTATTTTTTTTGTCACAAAAGGTAGTACTGCAATGCTGAGCCAAGTGGGGTCCACCTACGCGAACGTAATCACCGTGTTCTCCACCTTTATGAACCGAATGCAAAACCGCTTCACGGTTTGAGTGCTACCATCAAAACCCTCCTTAATTGAATCCTATCTGTTCATCAATCACATTGTGCGAATTAACGTTCCAGATCTGGCTAACAGTACGAACTGTACCTAAAGCACCGCAGGGTTCTCTTGGTTTCTCTTGGAAGTTGGGAATAGAAAGAGTTAAGCGAAAATTAGGTGCTGATATCACTCTCTATGCCTTTAAAAGAGTAGAAAGAGTGAGCGTTGACACTATTCGCATTCCATCTTCTCTCTGCGTTTGAGTTGTTAGGGTTTCTCTAATTCTCTGCTTGCTCTGAGCTTCAGCCACTGATTCTCCGGTGAGCCAAGTTCTAGCTCTTTTTTCTGATCTTTTGCTCACGCATGAGTAATTTTTTTCCCCCTTCTCTTTTCTGAAACTGATTTTAGCTCATTTTTTCTAAATTGTACCTGAGCCGGATGCTCTCGGTAATTCTGATGATCAAATGCCGCCGTAGCTGTGCTTTTCATCCTTTTTTTTTTTTTCTTTCCAGTGTTAATTTTCTCTCTTCTTTCGCTGCATTTGTATTTTTTTTTAATTTTTTTATTTCAAATCCTCTTATGCTGATTGATTTCTTTTTTTGGTATTTTTTCTCTGGATTTTCTACGCGATGTTCAAGTGCTGCATTTGCTTTTTTTTTTTTCATTTTTCCGTCAGTGTTTATTTTTCACTGCATTCTCTGTATATATAATTTTTTTTTGTTTTTTATTTTCAAAATTACCGCAATGTTGTTTTCCTTTTTGTGTTTTTGGGATTTTTTTGGCTGTTCGTGGCAGTGCATGTGCCTGAGCTTGATCTTCCCTTTTGGACTGTTTATCGTGAAGAAAAACGGCTGAGTTGTGCTTTGTTGGCTTTGAACTTTGTTTTGCTTCGTAAGCGAAGCTAATTTGCTCTGTATTTCGTAGTGTTTAGAGTTCGCTCTTTACTTTCGACTTGCTGTGATCTATTCCTACTGTATTTTTTGTTTTTGTTTTAATTTCGTCCATTTTGTGGAAATCGAAAGCTGTTATTTCGTGTATTACCGGTCTGCGTAAGCTTTAACACTGAGCTATTTTCAGGAATTTGTATTCTGAAGCTAGATTGTCCAGTGTCCCTGTTTATGCTTACGGAGCTATTCTTATAATTTATTAGTAGTTGTTAACTTTTTAGCTCCCTGGGTGATGTGTACGTAATTTGCCGCTGACTGCTCTGCTTTCATTGGCATTGCATGTGTTTTTTCCGTAGCAGGTTTATTTATGAAAAATATTTTTTTCGCTATTTACGTATTTTATTTCACCACAGTTGGGGTTTATAGATTTTCCTGAAATTAGTTTATCTTTCTGCTCGTAATTTGATTCTAATTTTTCTGTTGTATTTGTAAGATGTTTTTTCTTCTTTCGTTTTTAAGTTTCCAGAATGTAAAACCTGAGTTAATAATGATATATATGTTGTACCATGTACATGCACTTCTGTTGGCTCAGTGTTTGAAGATTTACCTATTATTGTTACTCTTTTGATTTTTATGTAGTGTCTGATTTTGAAGTTTATTGTGGCTTATTTGAGAACTGCTTGTTGTTACATCCTGATGTAAATACTTTTCCATTATAGCTGACATTGGTTTTATTTGTATTTGGTAATATAATTGATGCTAAATGCTAATTATTTGGTAATATAATTGATGCTAATTATACCTGATAATTCAATGATCAATGCAGGAATGGATTCGTTTGGTCCAAATGGAAACGGGAATGAGGACTCTTTACCACCTCCTCCTCCCATCCCATCAGATGTAGAGCCAATCAAAGCAGAACAAGGGCTTCCCATTGAGCCAGTTAAAAAGAAGCCTTCCCGCCTTCCAATAGCCAGGCGTGGCCTGGGATCTAAGGGAACAAAGCTTCCTCTTCTCACCAATCATTTCAAAGTGAATGTTGGTAGCACTGATGGGTATTTCTACCAGTATAGTGTAAGCTGTTCGTTTTTCAGTTGCTATATTGCTATTTACTAATATAACCTCTTTACTTGAAGCCATTCTGACACTTTCTGGTTTATGTTTGTACAGGTGGCTCTTTTTTATGAAGATGGACGCCCGGTAGAAGGTAAGGGTGTAGGGAGAAAAGTCATTGACAGGGTTCAGGAAACTTATGACTCTGAGTTGAATGGAAAGGATTTTGCTTATGATGGTGAAAAGACTTTGTTTACTATTGGGTCTCTTGCTCGGAACAAGCTTGAGTTTACTGTTGTTCTTGAGGATGTTACCTCGAACAGGTTGAACTTCATGTTGTTGATTTCCAAATTGGTTTACTTACTATTGGTTCTGCATCCTAACTTCCCTTTGCCTTTCTTATATCTATATATATTTTTTTGTTTTGTTGTAGGAATAATGGAAACTGCAGCCCTGAAGGTAATGGAAGTCCAAATGAGAGTGACCGGAAGAGGATGCGACGCCCTTATCGCTCCAAGACCTTCAAAGTTGAGATTAGCTATGCTGCTAAAATTCCACTGCAAGCTATATCTAATGCTTTACGTGGGCAGGAGTCTGAAAATTATCAGGAGGCAATAAGGGTTCTGGATATTATATTGAGACAGCATGCAGCTAAGCAGTGCGTTCATTATGTTATTTATCTTTTCCTCTAATATTTTATGCCTGATATTATTCTTTTATCTTTCCTTTTGTCCTTTTGATACTTAATAATTGTATTATCTTTTGTAGAGGATGCTTGCTTGTACGCCAGAACTTTTTCCACAATGATCCCAAAAATTTTGCTGATGTAGGAGGAGGTGTTCTTGGCTGCCGAGGATTCCACTCTAGCTTTAGGACCACCCAAAGTGGTCTATCTCTAAACATAGGTTTGATGAAGTGCCCTGTACTTGTTTTTCTAAGTATAAAATAAATAATTAGTGTGTCCTAATTCGTCCTTTTTTCTAATTTGTTTAGATGTTTCAACTACCATGATAATTCAACCTGGACCTGTGGTGGACTTTTTAATTGCTAATCAAAATGTGAGGGATCCTTTTTCACTTGACTGGGCAAAGGTAACCATAACCAGGATATTTGAATATCTGTTTATCATATTGGATTGATTATTCAGATGCAAGAATCCAGTAGTTTATTTATTTTCTTGACAGGCTAAAAGAACTCTGAAGAATTTAAGGATTAAAACCAGCCCAGGGAATCAGGAATACAAAATAACTGGTCTCAGTGAGCTCCCCTGCAAGGAGCAATTGTATAATTTTTCATACCATTATTATTTCCTTTGATGGGATGTTTAATCAATAGTTTCCTGTATGTTCTGATCCATAAGTGCAGTGTTGCTTCTCTAATTGATCTTCTTGGTATTATAGGTTCACACTTAAAGGCAAAGCTGGTGATGATTCTACCCTGGAAGTGACTGTCTATGATTATTTTGTTAATCATCGTAAGATAGATCTTCGCTATTCTGCTGATCTTCCATGCATCAATGTTGGGAAGCCAAAAAGGCCAACTTATTTCCCCATTGAGGTAAATTACGTTCACTTTTATTTTTAGTACTTAGCTTAAGATTTATGTTTATTTCTTTTTAACCATTCCCCTTCTATGTTTGTATTATAAATAGCTTTGCTCGTTGGTATCCTTGCAACGATATACCAAAGCACTATCCACACTTCAAAGAGCTTCATTGGTGGAGAAGTCAAGGCAAAAGCCGCAGGAGAGAATGAGGGTTTTGTCTGATGTATGCCTCTTTGCTAGATTCTGAGTAATGGGTTTCTCATACAGTCTCACAGATATTTAATTCAGGTTATTACTGTTATTATTGCAGGCTCTTAAGACCAGCAACTACGGTTCTGAACCCATGCTTCGCAATTGTAGTATTTCTATAAACTCTGGATTCACTCAAGTTGAGGGTCGTGTTCTGCAGGCTCCAAAGGTACTATTTCAGTCTATTTAGTTATAAAGTTCTTATTTGTTTTTATTGTGTTGCCTTTTATTTCCTCTATCTTCATCTCTGTTGAGGTTTGAAAATGTAAAAGGTAATGCATGCCAGAGGACATTTTAGTTTGGACTGATTTTGCTCCCACCTTTATATTAATGTTGTGCTCATAGAGGTAGCTTTTACTATTATCTTGCATGTTTGCCATTAGTAAATTATTAAATTCCATTGCATTTTATTGTTTTCTTTTGTGTCCAGCAAGACCTTTAAATTAAATTTTGCATCTTGTTTTAGATGTATTGTTTTACATGATGGCCCATTAGTAAATTCTGTGTCTAAGATGTTATTCTAAAGTCTAAACTGATTTTTCAATAATTACCAACGTTGTGTTCTGTAATGTGATTCAAAACTGATTATTGAATCTCCAACTACAGTTGAAGCTCGGAAATGGAGAGGATCTTAATCCAAGGAATGGTAGATGGAATTTTAATAATAAGGTATGGAATTCATCTTCCTTTGGCACAATTTGTTATCTTTTTTCAGAAAACAAATTTTGTTCTTTCTAACTGCTGCTTAATTGCTTCTGTAGAAACTAGCACAGCCAACTAAAATAGAGCGATGGGCTGTTGTTAACTTTTCTGCTCGCTGTGATGTGAATGGGCTTGTGAGAGATCTGATTAAATGTGCAGGAATGAAAGGAATTGTAAGTTCCATATCCTGTGTATTTCCTGAGAAGCATAAAGGATTGGCTGACCCCATATTCTTTTTTATTTGCTTGACAGCCGATTGAGCCACCACATACAGTAATTGAAGAAAATGGTCAGTTTCGGCGTGCCCCACCACTAGTTAGAGTGGAAAAAATGTTCGAGTTGATTCAGTCTGAGCTTCCTGGGGCTCCTAAGTTTCTCCTTTGTCTGCTTCCCGAGCGGAAAAACTCTGATCTTTATGGTTAGTGATTTAATATAGTTCAAACTTTTATTCACTGATATTCTATGTAATTGTTGACCATCCTTATCGTTGAAATTTAATAAATTTAATTGGGCATCTGAAGGTCCATGGAAGAAGAAGAACCTTGCTGAGTATGGAATTGTTACACAGTGCATAGCTCCTACAAGGGTCAATGACCAGTATCTGACAAATGTTTTGTTAAAGATCAATGCCAAGGTATATTGTTGGTTTTCTGGTGATAGTATTTTAATACCCAACACTTAAACTCCCTTTTGTGCTGTTTGTCATCAATCATTTCATATTTTACTTTCCTTTGCAACTTTTTCTTTTGTAGCTTGGTGGATTGAATTCACTGTTAGGCGGTGAACATATTCATTCCATTCCTGTTGTTTCCAAAGCACCTACCATCATCCTTGGCATGGATGTGTCCCATGGCTCACCGGGACAAACAGATATTCCTTCGATTGCAGCTGTAAGAAATTGATGGTCCCTTTTCTTCCCCATTGACTTTACAGGTTGTCCAGTTGCTTTCTGAGTTTGCCTGTGTGCTTAATGTCTAAATATGCAGGTGGTGAGCTCTAGACAATGGCCTCTCATATCAAAGTATAGGGCATGTGTCCGTACCCAGTCTGCTAAGGTTGAAATGATCGATAATTTGTTCAAGAAAGTGTCAGAAAAGGAGGATGAAGGAATAATAAGGTTGGTTTAATTTTGGAGCAAATACTTAAATTGGTCTTCCGAAGATATGTAGGACATCAAATTACTCTTCCAATTATTTTGTACATAAATTTCCTCCTCCATTGTGTGAGATGAAGCATAAATTAGGCATTGAAATTGATGTTGGAGGGTTGAGTTTAAATATTGCTGGGTCATTGACGCCTTGAATCTTTGGAGGCTAAATTGATGTGTTGAGTGTCTAAGATGACCCAAGTTGTCAATGTCATTTGTCCGTAATTGTTCTTGCGGATGTTGTTGTTGGGAGCTGTCATTGCTAGTTGTTGGTTAGAGCAAGTACATTAGCAGTCCATGCATTTTTATGGAAATTAACTGACTTGATTGATTGGTTCCATTATCTGCAGGGAACTTCTGCTCGATTTTTATACGAGTTCTGGGAAGAGAAAACCAGACAATATAATCATATTCAGGTTAAATTTGCTTCTCCTAGTTAGTATTAGTATTCGTATTACTTTAAAGTAACTTTTACATCTCTATGTTGTTATTATGTTTTAATAGCTGTATCTCATTATTTATATTATTGCAACGTTTCATACAACATTTTATATTAGAATGTTATCTACTTCACTTTATTGTCTAGCTGTTTCCCTTTTTTCTTTTGCACTGAAGCCTGAAATTGTACAATTGGTTTTGTAGTGATATACCGTTTGTGTTTGATACCTTAAAAAGGTTACTGGGATTTGTTGTTGCTTTCGTCTATGTGTTGCATACATACATATAACTGGCAATTGAGTAGCATAAGATTTTGAGGAATATTGTGTCAAGTTGGAAATGTTTGACGTTTATGCAAATTGTCGTTCTTGGATGCACTAGGTTTGTCACTAAAATGGTGTCAAAATCTGCATATGGAACACATTTTCCATTATCTAGATTTATTGTTATTATTTGTGTTGTATTTCATTCTGAGTTTCCCTACAGGTGCCATGTTAGTGTCACTGGTATAGCTTATGTATTTTCTTCTTGATAAATCTCTTTTATTGTTATTCATATTTATTGTGGTTTATTGCTGTAGCTAATGCTCTCTGACTCTGAACTAATGCCTTTTGCTTGTTAATGCAGGGATGGTGTTAGCGAATCTCAGTTCAATCAAGTTTTGAATATTGAACTTAATCAAATCATCGAGGTTGTTTAATTGATCAACTAGCAAGTATAATATGATTTAGTCTTCAATGATTTAATATTGATTTTTTTAAATTTTAGGCCTGTAAATTTCTGGATGAAACATGGAACCCCAAATTTTTGGTAATTGTGGCACAAAAGAACCATCATACAAAATTCTTCCAGCCTGGTTCTCCTGACAATGTTCCTCCTGGTAAGAGACTTGTTTAAGAGTTTTTGAAGATTCTTTTTTTTTTTAATATGTATATATATATATATATAATGATATCACATTTTGATAAAATCTGTGGTTCTGCAGGAACTGTCATAGATAATAAAATCTGTCATCCTCGGAATTATGATTTCTACCTCTGCGCCCATGCTGGAATGATTGTGAGTACTGCGTTTACCCTTTTGATCCAACCTGAGATCTGCCTCTTTCTTTTTCATATTTGCCATGGTGATGTATGCTGTGATTTTTAATTTGAAGTAGGAATAGGAATGCAGGATTGCAAATGTTGTGTGTATATCTATTTTACTATTGTGCAGAGTACATATAGTTCTTGTTTCTATGGATCCATTGTATTAACATTTGGTTTTATGTATTTTTAAATTTGCTGTTCAGGGTACCACCAGGCCGACACACTATCATGTTCTGTTGGATGACATTGGTTTTTCTCCCGATGATCTGCAGGAGCTTGTCCACAATTTATCATATGTGTAAGTGGAAGCGTGAATATATTTGGTTGCCCCATAAAAAGTTTCTTTGGCATTCATTGAATTCATTCAAATTGAAATATTTGATATATCTCACCAAGTCATTCATGTCATATATGACCACAGGTATCAGAGGAGTACCACTGCCATTTCTGTTGGTGAGTTCTTGGTCAAGCATTTCTTGCAGCACTTCGTTGGTTCTAATTTTCTTATTTATTGATATTGTAGTTTCTCATTCTTTGAAATCTCCAATGTATGCAGTGGCTCCAATATGCTATGCTCACTTGGCTGCGACTCAGATGGGACAGTTTATGAAGTTTGAGGACAAGTCTGAGACTTCTTCAAGTCACGGTGGACTGAGTGCTGCTGGTCACACCCCCGTTCCTCAGTTGCCCAAACTGCAGGATGCTGTCTGCAACTCTATGTTCTTTTGTTAAGGCGCCATTGAGTTGCCTTTCTAGGAACTAAACTAGTGAATAGTGATGAAACTATGCTCTGTTTATAAGACTGCATTTCCCGTACTAGCGTTTTGTGGACACAGTTGAACTGTGTGTGGTAGTATTAGTAGTTAGTACTTATTAGGATTTGAACCTTGTCTGCCATTGGATGGTTGAAAAGGACTGCTACTCATGTAAAAGCATTTGGTACATGCCTTTACTTGAGTGCAGTCTGTACTGCTTCGTTCTATGTGAAATATTTATGATCTTTTGCCGATGGCTTTATATGCTGTTTGTTAGATTGATGTGGTTTTGGACTTTTGGTGAGTTTCTTGTTGGAGATACAAGGTAAAAAGGAAATTAGGATTTATTTTTTATAAGGTTGCAGAGGGTATAACTCTGTTAGATCTTACCGCTTATTTGTCAACTTTGTTTGGTATATATGAGCATCAAATGGATGCAACGTGGTTTAAGAAATGGACCAAGAATAATCAGATTTGAAATTAAGACCCGGAAAAGTATTCTTACCGTTAGCTTGCAAAACACCTAATATTAATCAATGTGGCATGCCAAAATGAAAAGTATTCTTAATATCTCTAACAGAAAATGTTATCAAACAGAAACAGGAAATGTTGAATGTCGGGTTACTCGGAAAATGTTACATCTCAAGAAGCAAGTAACCAAAGGTTCAAGTGTCTACGTGTAAAAGACTCAAATTTTCTCACAGAAGTTCTCTCTCCTCATTTCTGAATTTTTTGCAACCATTCTCATCTTCTGTCCCAATTTTTTTTCTCTCTCTTTTTGTTCACCATATTATTCCTCCTGTTATATGAGAAGATAAACAATATCCAATAGGTCCTATTATATATTGCGTCTTTCTTTTATTACTTGACCAAGAATAGTATTTTTTTGTGACCAAGAATAGTATTTGAGGATCAAAATGCAAATAATATTTATCTTTTACTATTGGCTTAGGGTAATGGTAAATCACATTTGCTCATTCTTATATATAAGCACTTAATAGTTTACCAAAAATAAAAGCACTTAAAAGTTAAATTAAATAATATATAAATCAGAAAAAATGGTAGCATAAAAAATGTATCGGTGCTCTCAGAAAGTATGATACCTTTAAAATTGTGCCCTATATAAAACTCAATTCACTTCAAAATTAATTCTTTTTTAGCCTCACCGAAGTTTTTGAATTTTATTTTTAGTACCTAAAAGAAATTTATTCTTTTTTATTTTTGTCCTTAAATTAATCCCTTTTTATAGAACAAAAATTCATGATTCAGTTACAGTACCTAAATTTTCTTTTTTTTTTTTAAGATTTTTCTAACTTGTATCCATGGGGGACAAATTAACAATAATTAGCAACTAATAAAATTTCATATAAAGGAAAATTATTTACTAGTGAGTGGTGAGGAGTTTAGTACGTACACATAAAATATAGTAAAAAGAATTAAATCTAACTATTAAAAAATCTAATCCAGTTATTGTTTTTTTTTAATTCTGACTGAAAACATGTTTGTGAAAAAAACAACACAGAACATCAGAAGTTATAAATCCAAATAATATGGGTTAGGGTTGATACCTGATAGTGGGTATTGGGTTAGCCTACACTTGTTTTATAAGTTTCTCTACTTTCTTCTATTTTCTCGCCCTTTCTCAGCAGCCAAACGCCAGAAACTGCGATTCACACTACGATTTCTGGAAGCTAAACGCCCAAAATCGCGTTTCACCTTCACACCACCTTGAGGTTCACGTCTCGATTCAAAGGTATTTTTGCAATGCTCTGCTCTGAATTTTCATGTTTACTGGTTCCCATTGCGATTGAACTCGAAAACGAAAATCTCCCTCTTTCCCTCTCGCTACACATTACATTTACTTCATGGTGATTCACTTTCTGCTCTCAATCAAACCTTTGTCTTCGTTTTGTTGTGCACATATATTGTAATTGCTCTTTAAAGTTGGTTTCATTCATTGTGCTTCGACTGTTCGCTAAATTGCCTCAAAGATAGAGTTTTCCATTTTCACTTATTGTCTGTTTGTTAGTCAGTTACTACCTTATCATTGAATGCTGAGAGAGAGTGAGACAGTTTAACTTGTATTAGTTTTAGAACATTTTTAGTCTGTTATGTTTGAGTTCCGTACACATATATGATTCTCCTGTTTGGTGATTGGTATTAGTTCATGGAGTTTCATTTATGTCTTCTATGAGCAGCAAGCAAGTTGGGATGAGTTGTTAACTAAGTTTCAGACTACTCTCGTAATTTGTCAATTTTTAGCATTAAACATCAGTTATTACTTACTAGCTATCTTCTTCTAAATTTTTGTTTGTCTTGCAAGTATGATTCCTCTGCTGGCTTTCGTTATGTTTATTTTGTCGATCATTGCCTATTCACTGGAATGATATACGCTGCTGTCGCTGCATAAATTATTCTAAGATCTTCTGTTCAATTATCCTTAAGGTACTCTATTTTTTCTCTTTTTTGATTGATAATCCTTCTCTTCTTTTAACATTGTTTCTTATAAAAGTTATTGTCCTTTTAATAATTGTATTATCCTTTCTTGTTCACTAATTTTGTTCAGAAAATAATTTCTGGATTTAACATCTTAGCGTGGCAAAGTCAATTCCCTCCTGTTCCTTTTGGCAATATTTAATCAGCGTTAAAGACTTATATGTATGTGAATTGGATGAAACACGTGTGCGTTGTGCACTCCTTAGTACTTAATTTTTAGCAATGCCTTTCTATTCTAAGTCTCAATTGATTCAAGCTCGATTTGTATTTCTGTTGATATTCTCTAATTTAAATTGAAAGTGTCTGTTCGTTGCTGCAGGTTGTAGTCATGGTGCAAAACAGTGGGAAGAGGATGAAGCCAAACATTCTGGTGACGGGGACACCTGGGACAGGAAAGACAACCATGTGCTCTGCTCTCGCTGAAGCCACCCAGCTCCGCCACATCAATGTTGGAGACTTGGTCAAAGAGAAGAACTTGCATGATGGCTGGGATGATGAGCTAGATTGTTATGTTCTTAATGAAGACTTGGTAACCTGCCAATTTATGTGCTTAATACCCATCTTGTGTGCTTTTTCTTTGGTATAATTTTTGGTGCTTTGTAAGAAACTAGTTCGAATTGTTAATACGTTTAGGGCTTGTCTTAGATAATTTCCTATGAAACACCCTGACCCTCACCCCTCAAAAAAGCTTATGATTATGGTTTAACACCCTGTCTAACGTTTCTTGGAGATTATTAGTAATAAGAAGATAAGAACTTTTTGCAACTTATTATTCTTTCTAATTTTCTTCATGAGCTAAGTTGTCTGTTAATACTTTGGATGTGTACGCCTTGTTGTAATTTCTGATGGCTTTTAGTTGCCACAAGAAAATGGAAGGCCCTTTTTGATTTAGTATTAAGTACTTGAATTGCAATCTGAAATTGTTGTTTTTGTTGAATTTACATTAAACAATATTTATTGCCTGATGTATGTAGGTTTTACATGTATGTCTTGCATGGTTTTTGTAGGTCTGTGATGAACTGGAGGATGCTATGGAAGAAGGGGGAAACATTGTGGATTATCATGGCTGCGATTTCTTTCCTGAGCGTTGGTTTGATTGTGTGGTTGTACTTCAAACTGATAACACCATTTTGTATGACCGTTTGAGCCGGAGGTATCTGCACTTGTTTTTGTTGCTACATGTAGATTCTGCGATTCTGTTGTGAATTTCATTATAGATTCACTTTTCTCCATCTATGTGACAGAGGGTACAATGAATCAAAGCTTTCGAACAATATTGAATGCGAAATCTTTCAAGTTCTGCTAGAAGAGGCTAAAGAAAGTTACCCAGAGGACAGTGTGGTTGCAATGAAGAGTGATACAATTGAAGACATTAGTAGAAACATTGCAACTCTGACAGATTGGGTCAGGAATTGGCCTTCTCCCACTCAGTCATAACAAGAGAATGAGTACTTTGTAAATACTAAATACCATCATTTTATGATAGTAAGATGTGGACTTGTGGGTTTCATTGTCCAAAAAGAAAACAGAAAGTCGTTAGATGATGAATGTTGTTGAATTACTTATAAATGTTGGTGTGTCTTGCACTTTGAGATATTAATGTTATGGATTTTAAATTAGACATTTGAAAGAGTATTTGACTTTAGCCAAGTTTTGTTACAAGGAGTTGCCAACTTGCAACATTACGGGATTTTACTATTCAAAATAATATGGAATATGGTATGAAGTAGCTGATGTATTTAATTCAGTTGTAGTTTGTAGACCGTGAATAGAAAAATGTGATCCAATTAGCCGACCTCGCTTGATAATATAAAGGCAGCAGAGATTGATATCACTCACTTTGAGAAATGTACCATCCATTTCCGGAAAGCAGCTTTCGGAAACATTTTCTGACGCACCTGTTCGGAAAAACAAGGGTAATTTGCTTTCTATTTTCACTATTTTATAAATTCTAGGACCTTAATGTCCGAAAAGAGTGGTATTGTTTGTAAGTGAGGTAGTGCTAAACCTAGCGGCCTAATATAAACTGCTATAATTATCACTGGCCTCACTTCAACCCATTTTGGATTCCGTCCATTTCATTTTTCAAATGAATACTAATATCAAATGTTCATGTTCATGTAATGGAATGACTTGCTCTATTAGGGGGCGTTTGGTAGACGGAATAATTTTGAGTAAGTTTCTTGGGAATGCTTTTCCTGGATAAGTGATTCCCAGGTAAACATATTCCCATGTTTGTTTATTAATGAATTTTCCCAGAAATGTCTCTTATTTTGTATGATTCTCATGTTTGGTAAAATAAGATAGTGTTGAAATGGTAAGCATGGAGGGCAATTCTCTCCATGAATTTTGGTTCCCGGGTAAATAAAACATTCCCACCTATTTTGGTGGAAATCCTAAAATGAAAGATTCTTCATATTTTAAGATTCCTAGTAATCTTTCATTCTCGGAAAAAATTTTCTATGTCTTCTATTTTTTAATTGTGATTTTAGTTCCCAAATTTTATTAATTGTGCAATTTTAGTCTCATAATTTTTGTTACGTGATTTTAGTCCTTTAATTTTATTAATTGTGCAGTTTTAGTCTCCCAACTTGGTCAATTATACAATTTTGATCGCCTAACTTTTTTCAATTATGCATCTTTTGTCATTTTGTCTAAAGGTGTTCGCAGTGCAGATTGATTTGGTTTTGAAGGAAAATTTTACCATCTCCGTAATTTTGTAACCTCGTCATTCGATCGATTTTCTTTTTAAAAGATATCTGAATCAATCCAAATCAATCTTTTGCGATTTAGATTAGATAAGTTTTTCGATTTTTATTTTATTTTTCAAAATATGTTCTTATTATAAAAAATAGTAAATACCAAAGCATACATGTGATCCATATATTTAGTTTAACTTTTGTTGTCTAATATATATATATAATATATTTGACTAACACTCAAAGAATGTCTATTATTGAAGAAAAAATCAAACTATAAAAATAGTATTTTAAGCACATAATTCAATCTTTTAGAGAAAGATGGATAATATAGAGAATTTGTTAATATATACGGTTTGGTTTGGTTGGGTTTTGATATAAAGAATCGAAATTCGAACCAAACCAATAAAATTATGCAATTTTTTTTTTGATCTTTTCAATCACTGCTTTTTTGGATTGATTTCGACAGTTTAAAATGTGTTGATTCCGTTATAAACACTCTTAATTTTGTCCATCTTATGTTAAAAAGTTAACCGGCCAAATCAATATAACTAAGTGTAGGAGGGCACTAAAATTGCGCAATTAAAAAAATTTGAGACCAAAATTTTATCACTAGAAAAGTTAAAAGACTAAAATTACGCAAATGAAACTTGATTATACCAGTTTGATCATTAGTTTCTTAATAAAAAATGGTCAAACAGACCAAAAATTACATAATTAAAAAAGTTAAAAAACTAAAATAATGTAATTAAAAGTTAGGAAGTAAAATTGTATAATTAAAAAAGTTAAAAGACTATTATCATAAAATTGAAAGTTAAGTGATTAAAATCGCATTAACTAAGTTTTAGGAAAAAATAGAGCAATTAAGCCTTAATAATATTAATGCGGATTTTCTAGTTCCACAGTGCAAGACAGTATTCTTATCTCTTGCTTCGGGAATTCTAGTAACACGGGATTAAGGATCATGTATTTCAATTTCTTTCCTTCTCTTATTGATTGAACGCGATTCATTTTGCACTGATTTGTCATAACGTGTTTTCAACTATCAGTATGCACTATGCAGTTTAGCTGTTTGTTAAAATGCTGCAAACAATTGTTCAACAGAAAGAACTTTGATTCTTTATATCTTTTCGAAATAAGAAGATGCGTAACATGTTAAAGTAAGCCTGTTTCATATTATTGATTTTAACTCAGTTAGATTGATTCTTCATAAATATTTTTATTTCACACTGAGCACTGTCTTCTGATTTTGTAGTTATTTTACACATTTTTCTTATTTTTTGATTAGTCAAAATCTTTTCTTTCTCTTACCATTTTTTTAATGGTCTGCGGGGATATTAAGCTACACTCTGCTTTATTTTCAGTTAGTGGGACTTTGATTTGTTGAATTGAGCCGTTGCAGCGAAAAATTGCAGAGCGTGCAGAAACCAGGTATCTGATTCTGATCTATTATCAGATTTTCAACTGCTCTTCCTCTGAACTTTTCTACTATAGTATTTTCTTTCCGATTATCATTCATATTGTTTCTCAGTTTCTTTCTGTTCATTTGCTTCATTTAATTTGTAATGCTGTAGCCTGTAATTGATAGATCGAGTAATGCTATAACAACAAATACCAAAATTATGGAACTTGATATTCTGTTCATGCCTCACGGATTTTCCCTAATTCCTTGAAGATAAGTTATGGAACTTGCATATATAGGGTTAAGGGATTCAAACCCGTTTCAACCTGACGAGAGCGGAACCATTGTCACTAACATGATGCCTAGGCTGTGAGTGTTTGGTTTGACGTCAAGTCAGGTTGAGGTAAACTCGCGTCTAGCAAAAACAACACGTGTATGGCCTGTCGAGACGCCAATTTAAACACATGCTAAGAGTAACTTCCATGTTTTGGATCCACGTTTGGCCTATTTCAACACCAAACCAAACACATTAGTCAATTAACCAAAAACTCATGAGACTGCTTTTCTTTGTTTCCTTGTTTACTTCAACCTTACCTTAAGTAGCTACATAGAGAACAGATTTTAAATGTGTGGCTTAATATACAACTAGTTAATGAGCTTTTGTTTTTTTTTACCATTTTACTTTTGAAAGTTTTGGTTGTTCTGTGGGGATATTAAGCTACATTTCATTTATTTTCAGCTAGAGGGGATCAATATCAGGGCTTTGTTTTGTACTCTTGTTGAGTTGAGTCCTTGCAAGAATGCTCATCAGGAGTTTACATTGTAGCAAACTTCAGTCACTGAGTCTGAGGTGCTTTTCATCTGCAACACCTTATGTACTTAAGCCATGGGATGTGCTAAAAAAAGAAAGGGTTTTTACTGAGGATGATGTCCTTCAGTACTCCAAGGTGAGTCATGATTCTAATCCTCTGCATACTGATGCTGCTGCCGCTCGAAACATTGGATTTGAAGGTCCACTAGTACACGGGATGCTCGTTGCATCTCTCTTCCCTCAAATCATCGCATCGCATTTTGTAAGTCCCACATTAACCCTCTCTTTGATTTTTTATATCCTTGCTATAGAAATGAGTAAACTAGATTGGAATGAGTAAACAGATTAATCTAGAAAGAATATGATGATTGCTTTCACAAGACTAGGATGAGAAATATGAAAAAGCTTCATTTCATTGCATGGAAAAATGGCTATATACTCAAACGGGGACTAGTCCCATAATTCCATTCCCATATGATTTTTTTACGGAGGAATTTTCTAATATAATAGCTAACAGGAATAGGAAATAAATTTGAAGACTTTTTTACAGGTAAACCTTGATACATGTATAACATACATTTTCAATTTATTTGAATAAAAGACATAGTTTTTAAGTGTTTGATAAATAATATAAACTGAGTCAATACAATCAGGTCCTTCATGCTGATTCCTTGATTAATCTTTCTGAAAGTTTCTTCCGTTCCTTCCTTGCCCCCTGCCCCCCTTATTTTTTTCCTAATATTTTGGATAATTGTAGCCAGGAGCTGTGTATGTTTCTCAGAGCTTGAATTTTAAGTTTCCTGTCTATATTGGGGATCAGATTATGGCTGAAGTACAAGCAACTAGTCTTAGAGAAAATAGAAATCGATATCTGTAAGTCTTGACATTACCTTTGTGCTTTTTCTTAGTAGTAAGTGATTTTGTTTCAAATTGAGTATTTGTTAATGTTATTCAGGGCAAAGTTTAAAACAAAGTGCTTCAAGAATGCTGAACTTATCATTGACGGTGAGGCTGTGGCTATGTTACCAACCCTGACTGTGGATCAAGGACAGAATAAGGAGCAGTAGAAGTCATTATCCATTCTGGAAGACTCTTAATCATGAATCAATGGCGGCGTAATATTCTATCAGCTATTTTGTGTTTTAACAGAGACTTGATTTGAGGTTGAACTTGTGATTCTCTACCACAAACAAGAAAAAAACAGCAGACATAAAAAGTTTTTGTTCTCTTTCTGATCCTGATGCATTTCATGAAATTGATTGTTTGGTGTCTGCATTTTGGTCATGTTTCACAAAAACTCACTTCTTTACACAGCTCCAAATCAAATGACACAATAGAAATTCCTTGATAAAATTTCTGGCTTTTTGTACCCTCTTCTCAGTTTCATGTCAGTTTGGTTTCTATATATACTATTAGCAACTACTTGGTATAAAACCCTGAGTAACTTCTAAAATCTATCCTCTTATTGCTTAATTTTACCCCTCTTTCACAGCGGCTATTCAAAAAATAAATAAATAATGCAGGAATACATAGTTGTTGACATTTGAAGCAACCTATTTATAATTAGTAATTAGTAACATAAGATAAAAGTTACCTAGGCTACTACTACACTAAATAAAAAACTGACCAAACAAGTAGAATCAAACTTATCAAGTTCCTTGTTCCTTGTAAGACTAAAAGACACTACAAAAAGATTCTAAACAAAAATGACATAAAAATTGAGAAATTGGACTTGTTCATAAGCTAAATAGGCCCAAAATAAATAACACAAAAACTAAAAATTCAATATCTCACATCAGAGATGATACAACGTTGAATCTTAAACTACTTGTGGTCTACAGTTTCTTTCTAGTAGCTGATATATCATATGAAGAGGATGCTCCACATCAAGACTAATGTGAACACCATGAGTGTTTGGTAGATCTGAAAACCAGAAGCATCAGAAGAAGCATGATTAAATTTTGGTGGTGGAAAAGGCGATTGAGAAGGTGCAAATGAAAGAAAATCTGAAACAGAATCATCAACAACATTTATAGCAACTTTCATGCCATTCCAACAGAAACCTCCTCCACTTAAGAAGTAATAGGTTTTGATTTCTGTTAGCTTAAAAACATCTCTTCCTCCTCCCTTTGTTATGTTCATGATGAATCCAGTGTCAATGCAGTTTTCATAGCTTGTCTTGTTCACCTCCAGCACATTGTATATGTGTTTATCATATCCAAAGTCTTGCATGCAAAACAATTACATCAGTAAAAGTCATGGTGAAATTTTAAGATTATTTTTTAAAAAATCAACAGCTTATGTTTTCAGTTTCGACATGATTATTTACATCAATCTAAAATGAGAACTTTGAAGTGGTAGTTTCTCCGAATCTGATCTAGTCACGATCTCAAAGAAATTGATTTATGTTTAACAGATTAGTCTTATACAAAAAAACCTATTATTTTTTCGAGTATCTTTAAAATTATGTTTTGTTCAACTTTTTCAATTTTGAGATAATAGAAATCCCAAAAAAAAAAAAGGTTTTTTTTTTTAAACCCTACTTTAAAGTTTCAACTCTCTATGTCACTCTATTGTTTATATTAGGTGGTCAGGATCGCCACCACTCTTTTTAGAGCGTGTCTTATAAAATTCAGAAATTAGAGATAAAAACTCAAAAGAAAGTATTTTCAAACTGAATATTCAAAAAATAAAAAAAATGTTTTATCGCAGCCACCTTATCATTATGCTCCATCCATTGATGCAGTCCAAGACAAGATGAAATTAAAAAGTAAAAAAACAAAGAAAAAAAAGAGAGAAAAGAAACTTACAAAGCCAGTCACTAAGATGAAACTGTTCTTGACTTGACCATTGTGTCATGTTAACATTGGGTGCCCAGCTAAACCTGCTCCCTCCAACATAGTGCAGTTCAGATTTCACCATTTTTCCCATCATCATCACCATCATCAACACCATTTTTCTAAACCTTAAAACCTCCATTGTTCAATAATTCTTTTTATGTCAAAACCTTCTCTCTTATGTAACACGAATGGTTAAATAAGAACCTGAGAATATATATACAGAAGAATGTAACGAATACTATATATACGAGTTATCTAGCATATATTGTATCCAGATTTTCTATCACGTTTTTTTTTTCTTTTAACTAATTTATGATTCAACCAATAAAGTTTTTCCATATTTCATTAGTCAACTTTTTTAATTTAGAAATCTTTCGTTTTATATAACGAATTGATTGATATGTAAATTTGCATTTTTGAAGGGTTTAATTTTTATATATGGAAAGATTGACTTTTTAACTTTTTAGATATCATCACTTTTTAGACTTAGAAAAATCAAATCTTATTGATTTGTAACCTCTGTATTTGGAAAAAAAAACTTAATTCAAATCCTTATTAAGGAGATTCGTTTCCTAATTATATTCATGAATAAATACACGAAGATTCACTCACTCGTTTTCGACTCCAAATCATTAAATTTATTTTAATTAGAGGGTGATCCGTGCGATGCATGAATGTAAGAAGAAACATATAATATATTATATTGTTTACAAATTATTAAACTAAATATTAATCTAAAAAGATGTGAATAATTTATGAAAGTAAATATGCAATTTATGTAAAATATTGGTGTAAAATAAAAGTGTTACATAAAAATTTAAAATAGAAATTATAGTAAAAATTTCATAAGCCAAAAAAAAACTTTTTTTACTATTTAGATGATTTTTTTGGCATTAAAAGATAAAACAAATTATAATTGATTTACATGAATTAAATTGAAAAAAAAAAGATTTAGGTAAATACATAAAGTATTTTGAATTTTATATGCTATTTAGAAAATTATATAATATTAAAATAATTAAGATTGATGGAGAAATATATAGATGTTGATTATTTTTTTAGAACAAAGATATGTCATAGCTGGATAACTCTAACGTTGATTATATAATCATTATCTTTAAAAAACTTCAAATAATTTAGGTAATTTTAAAATTATGTTTTTGTTTTAATTTTGAAAAATACCATATTCTTCAAGTGTAGTACACAATTTCTAAAAAAATATTTCAATTTTAAAAATATAAAAAATTATGTAATTAGAGCTAGAAACGTTAAATTTAATAATATATTATCTTCAAAAAGCTTCAAATAATTTAGATTATTTAAAAAATTTTAATTTTATTTCGAAAGGCATCCTATTCTTTAAGTGTAATAATAGTACAGGGTCTCGAAAATAATTCTTGCAATTTTAAAAATATAATAAACTATGTAAGTTGAACTAAAAACTTCAAAGTGAATAATACATTATCTTTAAATATCTTCAAATAATTTAAAAAATGCATTTTTATTTTTATTTGGAAAAACACCATATTCTTCAAGTGTATAATACACCGTCCCTAAAAATATTGATACAATTTTAAAATTATAAAAAATCTTTAAATTAAGCTAGAAACTATAAAATGAATAATTTATTGTGCTCAAATTTTTTTAAAATAATTTAGTTAATTTAAAAAATACGTTTTCAGCACCATATTCTTTTGAGATTAACCCTTCAAGTAGAGTTTTTTTTATTGACTAAACTCGAATCCAAGACCTCACTAAAAAATAATTAAATGTGTATTATTTGAACTAAACACTCATTGGTAGACCTCTTTGTGAATGAAAAAAAGACCATCATTTATTATTTAATAATTAAAGAGAATCAAGAAATTTCAAAACATTCGTTTTATTAAGTGCCTTAAGATTTTAGTCAAAGTATAAGATCATATGACAAAAAGATACACGTGAGAAAAAGGATCGAAGTGTGTGTATGAATTTTCATATACACTTAGGTATGTTTGAAATAGTTTTAATTTTTTTAAAAAAAAATTGTATTATAAAACAATTTTTAAGAAATAATTTTTAAAAAAAGTTAGAAGAGTTTTCAATACAAATTTATATGTAAATTCAAAAAACTAAAATCAGAAACTAGTTCCAAACGAGCAAAAAATTGTTTTTAAAAACCAGAATCAAACATGCCCTTAATCGCCCTTAGTAGTTTATATTTTTAAATTAACTTAACTAGTCTCAAAACCGCGCGTTACGCTTATAAGTGTTAACGTTGATTTAAATTATTTTATTAACACATTATTAAATAGACAATTATTTATTAACATATTAAAATAATTTGGTGAATATATTATGAATTATTAATTAGTGTAAATTTTTCTATAAAATGAAATTGAAATTTAGTTGTAGTTAATGTACGTTAATTGTTACAATATTAAAAAAAAAGAAAATATATTTTTTTAAGCAAAATATAATCCTTACATGTCATTTGAAAAATTATTGTGATTCATAAAATAAATAATTTTAGAGTATATTTTTATTGGTTTTGCTTTAATTTTTGTTTTATCGACAAATGACTTTTTATTGAGTTGTATTGCATTTGGCTTTATTTTATATAAACTTTGTATCAATATTGACATTTGATTTTATGTTATTTGATTTTGCAATGTCATTTTTCTTTATCTACCATTGAAAGATATGTTTTTTATGTTTTTGGTGTGTACTAAAAGTATTTTTATCCGCCAAAGACTAATCACTTTCGAATATGTTTTTTATGTGATGATGTTCAATGAGTCTTTATTTCTTTCTAATAGCTAGTAAGTAATAATAACGGTTTGATATTAAAAGTAGTGGCATGTGAGAAAATAAAATAGTATTGTAATGATCAATTAGATAACATTATAATATTTCTAAAATGTGTCAACTAAGCTAAAAAGCTGATATGACAAATTGACATGAAATGATATAATTGAGTTGGCAAATTTGGCTTATATTTTAATATTATAATAGATAGATAGTTCAATTCATTGTTTCAAAATCGAAATACACAATATCCTATTTTAATCTTCTATCTCTTCATTTTCTCAAAAACAATATTCCATCCTTTCTTAACCAGAACATACATGTACCTCAATTGTAGAATTATTAGCAAAAGTGTACATTTGTAAAATTATAAGTAAAAGCTGAAAAAATAGCTTACTAAGACAGTATTTGACAGAATTTAAGCATAGATGAAAAACAACTTATAGATTTTCCATAAATTGTTTTCAACTTATTTAATAAGCTGTTTTTAGCTCATTAAAAAATGTTCAATAAATTTACCTATAAATAAGCTCCAATTTAATAAAAACTTGTTGTATAATTTTTTAATTGTTGTATTTAAAGTTTCAAAACTGTCTGAATATATTTGGCAAAAAATCACGTTATATTTCTTTTTAACATGATTTTGGACTCCAAATCATGATTTTAGAAAATGGAAAAAAACACCTTTTTCATTAAAACCAAATCATAGTTTGCAAACTGAAAACCAAACACACTACTCTTCCATTCAAAAGAGCAACATTTTCTTGTTTTGGGCCAACAATAACTTTCTCTCTTCTGTCCATGCCTTAAAACCTTATTGTTTGCCATTTGGTGCAACAAGAATAATTATTTGCTAATCCCAATAAATGCTAATGGTTTGGTTTATAGTAAATCAAAGCAATTTAGGTTGACAAGAATTATACAGAAATGAAATAAGAACGCTATGTTACAGAAAGAAGATTCTCACTCTTATTGTTCAAATTTGGGCAAGAAACAAAGTACAACCCTTCTTTCTTTCTTTCTTTTCTTTCTTTCTCAGCCCCTCCAAAAATAGAAAAAGAACCTCTTTTTCTTATGCTGTCTGTAATAATGATCACAAAGTTCTAGTCTATACCAACTTATGTACAACATTTGGAGACAGGGAACAAAAGAGGTGTGTCTCCCAAGTCTATAAGATAAGATCCATCAAAGAAAAGGGTATGCCATATAGAATCATCATCATCATCCATCAAAGCAACCAATCCTCTTGCAGAGGCATAATCAATTCAACCAAGCAATTTTAGAGAACAAACAAACAATCTTAGACCTCTTTTCCATTCAAACCAAAAAAGCATGCCTCTTCTCCAACTCACATGTTAACAACTTGTTAGGGTTTTCTTCAAAATTGGGGACACCATCAAAAAAGCTCTGCCATATGTATTTACTCATTTTTGGCCTTACCACTCAACCTAGTTGATGTCCTCCTTCACTACATTCCTTTCTTTCGCGCGGAAATCCTCCAAGCTACGATATTCTTCGCGGAGCAACTTGTCCAGTTCCGGGTGTTTACTCAACGGTTCTTTATGGTCGCGTAACTTGCGATAATGGTGAAACGCCCTGTCAATGCCATAAACATGAACAAAGCATTAGAGTCCTAAGAGTGATGATGTGTGAATTGAAGAGTATTTAGAACTGTTCGCGTTTTTCCACAAACCAACCCTCAAGAAAAAAATTAGTCAGAAGCAATGTTGTAAGGAGTGATGAGCAGCGGAATAAATTGGATAAACAAGGAGCTTATCAAATATAACTAAATTAATTAAACTACAAAACACAAAATGTGAAATAAAATAATAAGATGCGGGAGAGTATTAGTTTTACCAATATTTTTCTAGGCCATACAAATTTCCCTTATGGTAGAAATCCAGAGTAAGCTGTTCAAAATCCTTGTATAAATCATCTCTAAATTCCTTCTCCAAACCATAACTGAATAAGGCAGTATTAAAAGATTAGAAGAACTGGAAACATCAGTGTTCTTTAAGGGGAAAAGTTACACAAACAAAAAGCAATTTAATCAGCTCCAAATAATCAGAAGATGAAAATATAATTGTTGACACAAGCAAATGAGAAAAGCAAAATCAGAAATTGATACCTGTAGAACCTGAAAAGGCACTCTATACCATAATTATAATTTGCAGCTGCATCTTCCTTGGCTAATTTCTTAAATTCATTGTACATAGAAGAAACAAACATGTCTCGAAGAAAATAGGACCAGAACCTGTATAATGTATTCATTTCCTGGATACATACATACACAAAGAAGATGGAGAAAAAGCAAACCATAATAAGCAAATGTATGATTCAATAAGTACATTATTTGAGAAAATATAAAAGTTAAATCTATAAATAACATGAAAAATGCATACAATTAATGCAAAAAACTAAGCTAATGAGTATCACAGTACTGCATCCCAGCTCCTTTCTTCTTATACGAAAACTTAAGCTAATTACCATGTCTGTAAAAAAGACGAGTTGAACAACTACGAACCAATACTTATAATGTATATTGTAGTATCTATTCCACAATTTTCGAAAGAACTAACTCCATACACAGATAACTCATACAATTTCATAACAGGAAAACCAATAGATTAACCATTATATGCACAATAAAAGTAATAGGAACAGAAAGAAGCACCAGCAATCTAGTATTGAGAGGATGAGTTCGATCTGTGTACTACTATTACCAACATGGACACAACAAAATTTTATTTGCTTCAGTTTTCAATCTTTACATATATTATTATTCATAGAAAGATAAGAAAAGAAGTTCACCTCACTGCAGCCAATTCCAAGTTTCTTTCTATCATTCAAGCACCGTTTATGATACTTGAGGTACCTGAAAGGAAGAATAGTTACATGAGGAATTTTGAATATGCAATATGTTCTATAGCCTACTAGTGTTAATGCACACAAATAGTAAGTAAGCATTATCACATACTTCTGTTGTTTGAAACCATTTTCTTCTAAAAGTTGATGACTTGGGTGCTGAAATGGGGGGAAGGACTTTGGCATCGAACCGACAGGTGGACTACTTCCAGAAAGACCCCCGTGTGGTGAACTACTCAATTTAGAAGGCTTGAGACTGCAAGATTAAGATCATTATTGGAAATAGCTTTTCAGTCATCAAACAAAACGATCAACATGTCATCTCATATAGCATGGTCAAAGTGCTCTCAACCAGTAATTACACTATATTCATCTTTTTTTAAAAAAAAAAATAGAAAAGTAACTTGATACTCTTCTGGAAAAAAAAAAAAAGATATAAAGGGATAGGGAGGGGAAGTAATCCAAATCACAGTAATTAGTAAGTGTGAACAACCATTCTGAACTGACCAGTGATTTTCAGGAGGCGTAGAAGCAAAGAAAAACCCAACAGAATTACTAGGAGGGCTTTCAGATATGATTCCATGAGAGTTACGACCAGTTCCATGATTTCTAAAATTGCTCGAGAAAAACCGCTGCTTAAGGGAAGATTGTTGCTTGTGAAAGACTTTCTGTTTCCTGCGAGAATTATTGCTTCCAGACTCTTCAAGGACAGTGTTTCCACCTGTATTCTCACCAGACTTTACGTTTGATACTCCTGAAGTATGACTTTGAGATTTTAAGTTTCGATCTCTAATATCAGAGTTATTCTTTCTACGACTAGACCGCCTTTGTTTCAGTTCCTGTTGATAATTAGGTGGGGAAACCACAATTTCGATAAAGAAGACGATAAAGAAAAAGAAAAATGATGACTAGTAAAATCATAAAATAGTGGTGTCTTAACCTGCTCATAGAAGAAAAGCCCATCATTTATAGCAGAAGCAAGCTCATTGGAAATGGATTTTGAATCTTTCGCACCACCTCTAGATCCTTGTTTAGGATCACTATTCTGTAAATTGAATCAGAAAAATAATTATTAATCAATTTAATAAAATTAACATTCTATTCTACTTACTATATTTAAATCAATTTATATACAAATCAAAATACACATTACATCATAGCTTTGTAGTAATAGTTATTAAGTATACATAGCTTTATGTCAATGTAGTCCCAGCCCCAGTATAGACATCAAAGGACCCACATTTTATTTTGATTTATATCAATCAATTCTATCAATGTTTTGCTGTTTGAGTAATCTAGGAATTAAAACCTAACCCACTTCTGATGAAAGATGTTAAACGTATGAACTTTATTTTAAATAAATTATCAAAAATACCTGGGTGACAATGACAAGCCTCTGAACATCCTGTTCAATTACAGCCATCTCATCATCTTCATCATCAATCCTTTTAGACAAAAATTCTCATCAGATGAATACTCAAAAATTTCATGCAAAACGCTAAATGACATTGGCATGAAATCACCTAATATAATTCCATATGAGATACCAAAAATAAAGAAAAGTATTATTTCTAACATTTCAACAGATGTTAACATTGTTCTAATAAAGGAAAAAGAAAGGAGTTGTTGAAGTATGGATCACTGAGAAATCACGAGTTATCTTTCATTAACTTAAAAGAAATTGTTATCAAAATTATGTAAAGAAACACAAGCAAGCAGAGTGTTAGAATCACATGTAAAACATTTATCTTTTGCACAAAAGTTTCCTCTCCTTTTCTATGTAAAACAGCAATACAGCATTAATTTCTCTGAAACAGAATTTGCATAGTTTCACTATCACACAACAGGATTGAGAAAACAAGTATAAAACATGAGTAAAATGTCAATTTTGTCCAGATATCAATTATGCAGTACCTTCTAGTAGAAGAAAACTCAGCCTTCTTCAGCATCTTCTGCTCAAGCTCAATCTCTTCATCAAGCATAAAAGTATTGCCAAAATCATTGGAAAGGTCCCTGATATCCATATCAGTCAAAACATCCATGTTTCCAGTCTCATTACAATCAAATATCTTCGGCTCACTTTCTTGTGAGTCACAGCATAAATTATTTTCAGTAGTGTCCAAGTCAGAGAACTTGACACTTTCAGCTGTTACTGCATGCAACTTATCGTCAGAATGATGACTATCAGTATCTTGTTCTTGGTTCACATGTGAAACTTGTGATGGATCTTTGTTTGACTGATTCTTCTCCACCATAATTGAATTATGAACAGCATTTTCAGGATTTGCTTCAGAAGTCTCTTTTGTTTTATCTCCAACAGCATGGTTATTTTCAACAGAACTAGCAACACCTTCTACAGGTTGAATCTGAGCCATTGATGATCCTGAATTTCCTGAGGAAACTCGAATCCACTTTGACCAATTATGGCGTTTCCTTATCCTGTCACCCTATAAAATTATAACAAATAACACGAGCAAGTTAGGAAATAAAGCAACACTTAAAAGAAACAAATAGCTGGTAAGACATCTCCAAATTTTCATACATTTTATACAAAGCCAACTTAAAGCCGGCTTCAAAAGCATGAAAATATTATTCTATTTATAAAAATAGAATTTACACACGAGAACAATAAGTTCTAATTTCTCCAAAAACTAAGGATAACCATCCTCTATATCATAGCATTATCAAAAACTAGTTTTAACCTAAAAACATCCCAAACAAAAATGTACCCTTGATTAACAAGCTACCCCTATGTAATTCTCACAAGTTCAAAACATCTATGCTGCAGATGTTATAGGCGTGTTGAGCTTATGAGAATTATTATATGCTTAATAAGGAAACCCAGGTTGTCAAAATAGAGATCCTACTTAGGATCAGGAGAGGGTAAAAGATTGTAATCGTGTAATTGTAACACTAATTGAAGAATCACACCAAATACATAAAACATCTTATAATAAAATAATGAACTAATATGTGCATTAATATTACTAAAATTCAAGTCAGAGTATATACACAGATGAACATTTTGAATATTTTTTATTAAACGAAAAATATATAGTACTTGTAACATAAACATTTGAAATTACCAACTCCCAAGATTAATATCAGAGATGAACAAGTGGAAAAAAGTAACAAAAAAAAACCGTCAGTTAAGGGGTGAAAGTAATTAAAGCAATGAACTAGATTCTAAAGTTACTGAGAGCTTAAGCTTGTCCACCTCAGCAACATGTAGTAAATAACCAAACATAGAAAACTAAAATAGCCCATGTGAATATAACCTGCACTTCCACATTATTAGAACCCTGGAGTGCATCAAGGATGAAAGGTATGTCTGTGCTCATCTTCGTGACCTACAATAAGACAGTTCACATCATATAAGGCAAGTGGGAAACTGGGAATAACATCGATTACAGAATGCAACAGCAGACTGCATATAAAGTAATTAAAAAAATTGGGAGGTAACATATGCTTTGAACATACCCTTTTAAAACCAGCAACAATGGATATGGGAACCCATCCTTGTTCATCCATCAAGGAAATAAGATAATGGTCATTCTGCAGATTTTCATCACTGCCAAAAGAAGGCTCTGAAGTCAGCAGTTTGCTGTATAAGTAGTCTTTGTCATACAAATCACATTTGTTTACTTTATTCTCATAGAGCATGGATATGACTTGAAGAATTCTTTAGCTATTACTAATTATCACTATTAACACATTCTGTATTACTACTAGAATTTCATAGGGCATACTAAAACAAACAATAGTAATTTTAGACTTTGTTGATTTAACTCTCCACGTCCAAAATCCAACACTAAAGATCAATTCGACTTTCACTTCATCATCTAAGGCTATCCTCATACGAAAAACATGTAAGAGTTAAATTTATGCAATTGCCTTGATCAAGAAGACGCAGGTTTTATGTCTCCGAGTCTAAAATTATGATATCGCTCAGCAAAGATAAACAAACAATGACATCTTGGCATCAAAGCAAACATCATTTTCACACTGTAGATATGCAGATTTGAGATGAAAAGAACAGCCAAAAAACATTATATCACGTTAGGTATTCAGGACTGATACTGATTGTAGCTAACAGATCAACAACAAGCAAGATATAGAAGCCACAGTCAAAATTTGAATTGCATACCTGAAATAATAGTCTATTTGTTTAACAATGCTAGCCTTCAGAGAAAGAGTTTCTGGAGATGGCGGCTGAGGCGTGGGGTTGACGGGATATGGAACAAAGTGCCTAGGATGGGGTCCCCTAATGGACCCTGGAGGTGGCAAGGGAATACACCATACAGATGCAGGTCCTAGACAAAAGATAACAAATTGGATTACAGAAATAACTGATGGAGATATTAAAAGAAAAGAAACAGCAGAGAATCTTCCCACAGCATTCAAATTAGAAATGCACTAGTGCACAGCAGAGAAGGAAGCATATATCTGTAATTGCATAAACTGAGCATATATTGTAGAGGACTGCGAATGGAAATTTACCTGGGAAGCTTGGACCAATCATATACCCTGGAGGTGGGGCATAAAATGGAGGTCTCATATAGGGCCTTGGGCCCAAACCCTGCTGCATAGGCATGTTTGCTCTCGAAGGAAAAGGTCGTTGATGGTTCCAATTGAGATGTTCGCCTTGTTCTTGGATATTTGGTCTTCCATTAGCATAATTAACATAGACATTTGGATCCCCTTGAACTGGAGGCTGAACATTTTTGGCATCAACAGCATGAGCATGAGCGGGTGGAGCAAAAGTTTGTCCTGGTGCCTGAGATCCAGGCTTCACTAAAGGGCTTTCAACACTTGGAAAAGGTCCTGGACCAGGTGGAAAAGCATACCCAGGAACAGCAATGTGAGGTGGAGGTACCATAGCATGGAAAAATGGATGAACCGGGGGTGGATAAGGCATAGGTCCTGGATAGGGAGGCGTGCCACCTGAGTTGCGCTTAGCACCTGGCTTTTGGTGACGTGATGATGGCCCCCTATGTGACGGGTTAAGGTTTCCAGCACTGTTTGACTTCTATTAAAGAACAAACCCAGGCACAGATACAAACAATAATTATTTATTCAATAGTCAATACCAAATTCAAGAATCTAGGTGAAGTCGGCTACATGGATCAGATCACTCGAAGCCATTGTGTTCGGTCAAAGACCATGTTCTCAAAAATATTATTTTACCATCGACTGTTTAACAATAATCACAATTATTGTGCTTACAGCATTTTGGAAAATATTATTTTACCGTTGAATGTTTAACAATAATCACAATCATCGTGCGTACAGCATTTTGGCCTAAATCATGAAAATCAGCAAAAGACAATGGCAGTTGTCCTCAGCTAGAAAATCCAGTTAGGAGTTTAAGATAAAAGACAACTAAAATATAGTCATATATAGAGACAAACTGAAACACACATTACATTAACATGAACTTTGGCATATCATTTACCATACCTTAATGATACACAAGAACAAACTAACCTGCAAAGATGGAGGCCGTGAAGCAACCTCGCCAGCACCAGTCACAGAAGCTACTGCATCCTCAGGCTTTGCAGAAGGAGACTCAAGATTCTTAGGCTTTTGAGCATCAGAAAGTGCTGGCCAAGACTCAGTGCCCATCATTACAGAGACTGCAGTTCCATTCCCTTCAACCGTAGGGGTCTTCCATGGAGACTTGGGAGCACTGAACTCCTTCTGATCGTCACCAGACTCATTTTCAGCCGTCACCATACCTAATCTATCTCTCACCAATCAAAACAACTTTTAACAATTTCCCCTCTAAATCCCACTTCCCAGATTCCACGATAATCTAAACTAACAATCCAATGGACACTCACAATCAGAAAAGATTAAAAGTTGAATCAGCGAGAAGACTCAGCCAAAATATTAAAGTGGTAAGCGTAGGAGAGGTTCTCAAGTGGAGTTGGGAGGAAAGAGATAGGTGGGTCAGTGTGGAAGGAGGAACACAGTGGAAGGGTAATTAGGGTTTGCGAGAGTGAGGAGGTGATGTAATGGGTTTTGTTTGAGAGTTGAGACAGTTGCAAGGTTAATGTTAAGCAGACACCAACAAAGTGCGAAGAAGAAAAAGATTGAGACAAGTTTGTATATATAGTGAGTGCCCTTATCAATCACACAACTTCTAATTGGTTCGTTCTTTCGGAATTTCAGTAAAGCTATCCTTAAAGCAACAAAAACTAAAGGTGCCCCTATCAACTTTCATCAGAGTAATTTTTATTTACCAAAAAATACTAACAAGTGTTCTATTACTGGGCTTGTTTAGTAAACATGATAGATAAAGATGAATAGGATAAGAAAATTAGATAAGAGCATAATAGAATAAGAATTAGATAAGTTCTTATTATGTTTAATGTTTGGTGCTTACCAAATCACAATTATATTTTAGTTAAATTATATTATAGTAAATATTTTTTTAGTATGTTATAATAAATATTATATTAATTATAAATAAATAATAAATCTACATAACTTAATTATATTTAATTTTTTATTTTAATTTTTTATATTCAAAATTGAAAAATAATATTATATATAATATACTCATAAAAGAATTAAGTCAAACTCTCTTAGATTCTGCTGATAATATTATTTTTTTAAAATAAATTACATAAAATCAATATAGTACTTATAAATTATATTATGTCACATACAATCTTATTTTTATTCTCTTTAGAATTTTGGTCTCTAATTTTTTATGAAATTTTCTTTTAAAATTTTTCAACCTATTTTATTAAATACTTTTTTTTTCAATTTATTTCTCTTGATAATCTATCAAAAAATTTGTTCACTTTATAAATAAAAAAAATACGGATTTTCTTAGCTTACATTTTAATTATTTTTTATTAATAATTTACATTTTAAAATTTATCCATCTCGAAATTTTGATCTATTTAAATTTTAAAAGTTGAAATTAAGTTAAAATAAATATCACAAGTGATGGTGAAACAGAAAAAATTTATTATCCTATCATATCCTGACTTCTCCATCAGGATAACATTTGAATGATGGAGCACTATAAAGCTAATAGGATAATCTTATCATATTCTACTTGCACACAGAACTACAGGACATGATAACTTATTCTATTATGTCCAACTTAACATGTGCACCAAACGGGCCTTATAAATAAAATAAATAAATTTTATTTAGGGTTAAAAATATTTATTAATTCAAAAGTTCAAAATTTAAAACATTAAATATAATATATTTATTATATTTTAACAAAAAATTTAAGAGCATAATTTAATAATACCAAGATAGAAATGATAAGATATTCGGTTTGAGTTGAATTAGTTAAAACTGTGCACTATTGCACTTAACAAACGATTTTTTATTATTATTTAAAAATTGTGGGAGATATTGTTATTACAATTTTGGAGATTGAGCATTTATACTTATTTCTCTTTTCAACAAGTGTGCTTTCTCATGACTCAACTTGTATCTTTAATTATAAGGGAGATCAAGTTGTTTATTACTACTTGTTCAGCACCTTGTTAGTTAACAAATGATTTTTTTCATATATTTTTAGGTTATGTTTTATCTAAATTTTTGAGTTAAAAAGAATAAAACTTAGATTAAAGATAATTTTTGTAAAGTACTATATATATATATATTGTAATAAAAATAATAAAAAATAAGAGTTTATTTGTATAAGTTAGAGACTGCTTGTTATTAAAAAATGCACAAAGATTAAGAAAAATAATTAATTTTTTCTATAATATAATGAGCATAAGATAAATAAACTAAATTAACCTTTAATTTAAAAGATTACTTTTAATACTTATTGAATAGAAGAATGACAAATGTGAAAAGGATAATAAATGTACTATTAGTATTGTATAAGTGACAAATAATTTAGAGTGAAAAATTGCTGATAAAAAAATAGAAAGATATTTTTTGTTGAAATGACTATTATTTTGAAATGAAAAGATTATTTATTTAGTAAAATAAACATTTTTTAAAATAAAATAGCACTTTAAGAAAATTCTTTTAAAAATAACAAGAAACTGAACAAAATAAGATTTTTTTTATTTGAATAAATTATTTTGAGCAATTTCTCAAAATAATCAAACATGTCTTAAAAGAGAAAAAATGGCAAAAATATGCTTATTGCTATGATAATTAAACATAAATAATTTTTCCTTTTTATCATAATTATTTAAAAATTAATTACTTTACTATTTATCTTTAATATCACTTAATTTTAAGCAATAACGAATGCACCCCAATCATCAACTTATAACTTCTAAGCTATTTTCCATATTATCTATCATAGCTTTTCTATAAATTTTTGTTAGAACTGCTTGAAAATAACTCTTATTGAATCAAGTTCCACATTACTTAAAATATGGAAAAAATCTTACATTGCTCCCGTGAACAAGGGAAGTGAGAGTAAAATATTATATAATAAACTCAAGTCTATAAATTCTATTTGCACTAATCAAAAGTAGTTTAAATTCTTATCTGACTTTGATTTTACTCGTATATAAGAATATTGTGAGATTTAGTTTAATTATTTTACTTGTATAAGAGTGTTTGATCGTGTTTTTATTTTACATAAATGTTTAAAAAGCTTTTAGAAGTTCTTAATTTTTACTTAAATATAAAATAAAAATTTAGTTTAAGTAAAAAATAATGAATTAAACATTACAAGAAACAGTTTTGTGAGAAGTGGAAAAAAATTGTTAATGCTTATCCCCTAAGCTCAGTTTGGACATTGGATTACTCTTAGCTAAAAAACAAAGCATCGTTGTTTACAAAGTAATGAGCATTTAAAAGTTAAAACAAATAAAAGATTGCCTAACGGAATTAAGTTACAATGCGTTTGGAGAATCGGGATATAATGGAATTCAATATTTTACAGCAAAGTTATTAAGTTCAAATTACAATGAATTAAAGTTCAAAGATTTGTCAAGTAGATCATAATAGGATTTTGTATTTAACAAATTGCGAATTTAAATTTTTTTTTGTCTCTTTCAAGTGAAATAAATATAAATATCATTATAAATTCAATATTTTTTAAGCATCCTCACACCCTCAAATTTTGTCAAAAAAGTTTATTTAGCATGTGTAATATTACACCTATGAAAGAGTCTTTCAATAAAATTGACTAAAATAAAGCCTTCATTTTTTATTGAGAATCAAAACACTTATTAGTTATTAGTTATTAGTTATTACATTGTACGGATGAGACTCATTTAATAATTTTTTCCTAACATAAAAGATTTTAAATTAAAGCTTCTTTTTTTGGGGGACAACTTAAATTGAAATTTCTTAACGAGTGTGAAAGAAAACTTATTAATATTTTCTGAATATTCCAGAAAGAAATCACTAAAAAAAAGGATAGTCAATTGAAGAAAAATTGTGTAGAAGTTGAAGACATCCCATACCATTTGTTTGATTGGATTTGGATAAAATAAAAGTGAAAAGAATTATTATAAAAAATAACAAAATCACTGAATTACTCTTGAATAACTTCAAACAAAAAAGTACTTTAAACGTTATTAAATCATTAAAGAGTAAAATAATCAATGAAATAATATAAAATTAACCCTAATAGCCCTTATTAAAGCTACATAAATAATAAATATTATTTAGGATTAAAAATATTAATTAGTTTATAGGTAAAAAATCATTTAATACACACGTTTTAAGAAAATTCAAAGTGTTAAATAATATATTTATTACACCATAACAAGTGTCCTAAAGATATTATCTAACCAACTCAAAATTAAATAGTATATGAATCAATTTTAGTAGATCAGACTAATATATGCTTTTCAAATTTTTTTTTAAGAAAACATCATAAGAATTAATTTGGTAGAAAGCAAAATTAGGTTGTTAATACAACTTAGGTAAATTAAACTTTATAATGTATTATACAAAACGGAAGCAGCTCAGTGACTAAGGGCATGTTTGGTGTAACAAAATTATATTTTTTTTAGGAGATTATAGCTTTCAAAAAGTTTATAGAGTTGTTTAGTAATCATGAGATTAAAGTTTTTGGCCGTAAGATTAAAGTTTTTGTAACTAACTTTAATAAAGCTATTTGAGATAGTTTTTAGCTTTTAAGAATTGACTACCAATAATCCACTTACATAATTGCCCTTGTTAGTTTTTATAAATGACAAATTACTCATCACTGTTTACATCATGTGAGTTATGTTTCATCTTCTATGTCTCATCTTCCTCTTTCTATCTCCATAGCCTAAATTATTTTGTTACATATGCACATGAGATCTTTGTTATTATTAATTTTTATAATAAAATAATAAAATCGATATTTCTTTATGCATTTAAGAATATTATTCGATGATCAATTTATGAAGGAAATTTTTTTATTCTTTTTTAAATAACTCATTCATAATTTTGTAGAAAAAAATATAAAAAATATTATATTAAATTCCAAGTTTTAATTATTTTATTGATAAAAAAATAAATATTATATGAATTAATTATTTAGTAAATAATTGATAAATAAATAATAATTTTATAAAGAAATAAATATTTACCAAATTTATTAGTCAATTGTTAGTAAATACATAAATAAGTAAAATAAAATAAAAAAATTAAAACTTCTATTAAATTAATATAATATATTTGTTTTTTTTGTCATTGAACATAATTTAGTTAGTTATACAATTTTGCCAAACAGCTCTATTATAATCTAACTAAAAGTTATAATCTTAAGGCTATAATCTCATAGTCTCCAGCAAACTTTACAACTAAAAACTAAAAGTTAAAAACTTTCAGCTTGTTACAATAAACATACCCTAAAGCATTAAGTGATTTAAATTGCTTATCAAGAAGAGACGCACTTTTTTTTTGTCAGCAAGAACAGACTCACATCATTCTTCCAATCTTATATTATTTCCAACATCTCTCAACCCTACTTTGGACTACTAATCTCAAGCTTTTTATTAAAAAAAGAATGTATGTGCTAAACCCAAACTAAAAACAAATTTAATCGTTTCAATCCTGTTTTTCATCTTCACCAAAGACGTTAACAACGGCAATTTCGGTTGCATGTATAAAGAAGCTCACAGTTGGGATTACGCTTATGCTTCTATTTCACGCATACGTAAAACAGCATTTTGTACCACTTTTAAAGCAAAAACAATCTTCTGACCCGAAGGATTTCTAGATACGTTTCCTTTGGTTCCACAAGCTTCAAATTCAATTGAACAAGGATGACTATATAGGTCTAATTCTCATCCTTCGATAAAATGGCAAGTGCTGAGTTGTTCAGCAGGTTATAAGTTAAAGACTTGTCCATTGAATAATTTATCAATACATCCAAGAGTAAAGTACAAATTCTATACACCGCCTATGAATCCTATAACCCATCATCAAACAAGCTCTTTCAAGTCTTCAAAATAGTAAACAAAGATGTAGTTCCTTGAAACAGGCAAACGCCAAACACAGAAGACGCAGATACACCATCTCAAACGGGTACATTCAGAAGAAACAGCTCCAATCAAGCCAACACCAAAGGAACAATAGCAGACAAAACAGAACCAATAGACCCAAGACACCTACTCTGAAGCACATCCTTCACCACAATCACAATTGCAAATACACACAATTAGGGTGAGTAGGGGCACCCAGTAAGTTCCACTTGCGTAGCATGACACCGCAGTATAGTGAAGCTGATGTAACAAATTTTGTAAAACAATAAAAATGGGGCATAATGATTCAACTAATATATAAACAACTTGGGGACAAGGCACATTGATGTTGAGCAACCATTTCAAGTATTTAAAAGTCCCTTATTCAAATGATTGGTAGGGAATGACCAGTTTAACATGACATTGTCCTGCATAGTACACTCGACAAGCCTTCCAAATACACAAGTGTTGGAAGAAACCTTAATTTCCCAAATCATAACACCTCATCCAAGATCAACCTCTACAGCTGCTCTTAACAGAACGTGACAGAGACTGAACTTTATTTAACAAATCAGCCCTGGCAAGCAAAGAATAGTCTGTCTCCATGGTCCGCAAGTTGAGGGTTTAGCGCTTGCCAGCAAACTGTCTCATCCATCATAGAATGACCCATCTCAAGCTGAGATCAAAACCTTTAGCATGCTCCCCGTTCTCAGCAAAAAATATATATATACATAGATATAAAGTAAAATATTAAACTTTCTTAACATAGATTCTGGGGGCTGTTAGGTAATGCCCTCATAAGCACTACAGCTTTGATCTAAGAAAAAGAAACCTTTCATGAAAAAATTGTACAAACATTTTGGCAAAAAAATTTAGATTGCAAAAAATTTGTACAAATATCTTGGGAGTTTAGTTTGCAAAAAAAAAAAAAAATCTTTTTTTCAGCTTTTGCATAATATTAACTTAATCAAAGGCACAACAATATCAAGTAAAGTATTTTTCTCCCCAAGATTGTCGGAAAAAAAAAATCAAAATCAAGGACAAAATTCTGAAAAAATCATGGGTGAAATTCGAAAAAGACTCAACTCATTCATCGACAAGTTTCCGTGCTCAATTTTCAAAGACAGTCAATTTCTACAATGAAAGAAAAACACCATACCCAGGAAAAACGGCAAAGGTACCACCACAGCACCTATCTGATCTTTCAGAAATTCCCTCCAAAAAAACTCATAAATAGTGAGAATAACACAACCACCAAGCATAGTTGGCAAATTCTTGCTTGGAAGTGAATGAAAAATCCAAGCTCCATCAGCGATCAGATGACAAAAGTTAGGAACATACTCTAGCATATGTTTCATTCATGTCTGGAAAGCAGACCCCTCTCAATCAAATAACAATAGTATGATGTGTAATATTTGATTAAGCCATCATAAATGCCAAAAAAAAAAACATCACTAATTATTGAGTAAAAGAAATCTAAAGCAGAAAATAAATAAAAAAGGTATTGGACACCAAGATTCCTAAACGTGAACTTTGAAAGGGAATGAAGACAACAATGACAAAAATCTGACATAATTGTTCATTTAAACAACAGTTGCAAACCTCCGGAATTCCTCATCATTATCCAATTTCAGTCCACAAAACCAGAAAAAAGTCCATCAAAAAGGAAAAAAATGCTGGCTAAAAGGAACCAGAAGAAATAAGTGGCAGTCAAATGATAGTCAGGTGTTAGTATGTAAATAATAACGATCATAAGCAAAAATATATCTACGACAGTGCTATCAAATCCGTGGTATACCCCTATTTTCAGATAAGAACAATATACTTCTGAAAAAAGATAGCAATGCGTAATAAACCTCATAAATCATGACTGGAAGCCAGACACACAAGAAAAATAAATAACTTGGAATTGTGCCAGACATGCTTTACGGAACAAAACAATATTGATAAAAGTGAACACACTTAAAAGTAATTATAACAAGGTTTTCTAAGCCCCAAAATTCAACATGTTCCTCAAAATTCCATGAAGGAACAAGAGGTACTACATAAATTTCAAAATACTTTGGGGAAAATCTACTAAAAAGAAGAAAATACAGGTTTCAGAATCTGGCTCTTTAGTAATAAAATAGTAACTAAAATTACAAATTTAAAAGATGCTTTTGAATAGTGCCTGGTACTTCAGAAGAATCAGCAGAGTCCAAAACTAAATGATTGATGCATCTATGAGGGTATCTGCACAGTGAATAAAGAGTTTAAACGGACTCATTTCAAAACAGCAGAATGAAATAAAAAATAGGAATCATCAACAGATGGTAAGAGTGTTAAATGCAAGCTTCAGAACACCAACAAAAAAAAAATTAATGGATCCAGAAATTTGATGGCAATAGAGCTTAAAAGAAACATGACAGAATATAGATATGGCATTAATTTCCTTCAATTATTCCAATATATAAAATATGAAACTAATTATTTAGATTCAAATAATCAACGACAAGGAAGTATGCAGTTATAACATAACCACAACCATGGATGCACACATTGAAACAAAGTTAGCGTTCTAAATAAAAAAATAACATAAACGAGAAATAACTTGCCAATTTGGACAGTTATAATTAGTGTTACACTTACACATGATTGTAATCACATCATAACTGCAAAAAATTAACTGATCATGAACAGACAAGCATCATAACACAGTTCACACGCACCAATATCATCAAGTTCACAGCTAGCAAACAGGCTCAGCAAACAAATTGTACTCGTCCAGGTGTAATAAATGAACAGAACCCCTACTAAAATCTACTTCCTTATCACGTACATGTTATAAAATACCCATCAAGTATGTATTTAACACCTTTAAAATCTACTTCCTTATCTACAAACAAGGCATATTAAAGCTCAGCAATTTCATGTTACACTATCGGACTTGTTAACAATGGATTATCCTTAAAATCATATCAGATGTCATAAATTCAGTAGCATGTGTAATAAGAAAAATGCAAAGTATATCAGCCACTCACCTAGTGACCCATGTAAGGAGCGCCAGGACCAGGGTGAGGCCTAACACCACTGCTCTGACCCATCTGAGGATTCTGGTATCCCGGTTGCATCCCTGGTTGGTTCCCATAGTTCATAGCAGGCTGATTCCCATATGCAGCTGGTGGCCCGGCCTGGTTTACTGGTGCACCACCTAGACCTCCAAGAAGATTCCCAAGCCCCAAGCCAGCTCCTTGATTTGTTAGCAAAGCAGTTAAGGCCTGACCAAGTGCCGGGTTAAGCCCCTGAGCCGGAACTCCTGCATTGAAACCCCCCACACCAGGGGCTGAGGGTGCCATGAGGTGACCACCACCATGTGATGGACCACCACCAGAGGAATACTTCTTATCCTTCCTTTGGTGATAGTGAGACTGATGGTGATGAGAATGGTGCTGATGGTGCTGTTGTTGGTGATGCTGATGATAGCCTTTGTATCCCTTAGGACCATCAACAGCTTTCTGACAATACAAAGTATGCCCCTCAAAATTCTTTTGTGGCTCCTCCAAGGCATTTTTGGCACTCTCCACCGACTTGTACACAAAGAGAGCAAACCCCTTAGGCTTCCCAGTCTGCTTATCAAGACCGAGGGGACCATCCTCCACCTCCCCAAACTGCTTGAAGAATTCAAGCAGCTTTTGGGGATCAATCTCCGCACTCACATTGCTCACGAAGATCTTCCTCTGGGTGTACTCTGAAACAACCGTAGCAGGAGGTGGCGCTGGAACAGGTCCAGCAGAGGCCAGTTGACACGAAGTTGTTCGATTGCCAATCTTCTTCTGAGGCTGCTTCAGCGCCCTCCGAGCCCCGGTCCTGTGCTTGAACAAGATGAAAGCATATCCTTTAGATTTCCCAGAGACCTTATCGGTAACAGCCTTGCAGTCTTCGATCTCACCGTACTTCCCAAACACGGATATCAGGGTTTCGCCAGTGGTATCCCAACCGAGGCCGTGGACAAAGATTTTCCGGTGAGCGGGGTCCACGTCAGCTAGCTGGCGAACGTTCTCCACGAAATCAGGGTATTTCTCAACGGCTTGTTTGACGAGAGAGTGCAGCTGCTCCTTCGTGAACGGTTCGAGAAGCTTCTCGACGGGTTCGTCCTCCAAAGTGAGATCTTCCTCTTCGTTGTTACCTTCCTCGGCGCCATTCACGTCGGCCTTAACTGGTTCCGATGTGGCAGCATCGTTCGGAGCTTCCGCGTTTCCCAGCTGTTGCGCTTGTTGGTCTACAAGGGTTTCTTGGTCTTGCTCCTGTTCGCTTTCTTCATCGTCGTCTTCTTCTTCGTTCTCCTCCCCGTTTAGAGGTTGCTCTTGTGGCGGCGCATGTTCTTCATCGACGGCCATGGAGTTGGGGTCGTGTTGATCTAGGGTTTGGTCGGCGTGTGGCTGTTGGTCCGCTTCCACTGCCTCTTGATCTTGCTGGTTTGGCTCGACCGGCTTGGCGGGCTCGGGTTCCGAGGGTCTAAGCTTTCGCTTTTTGGCCATGGAGTGAGATTGAAAGGAAACTAGGGTTAGGGTTTGCAGAGAGAGAAAGAAATCGGGGTTGTTTATCTGAAGAGAAGAGAAGGCTATTGCGAAGTGAGATATTTCACTGCCACAGCTGAGTTATTAGTATGGCTCATTTGGGCCGGGCCAGAGCCCTGCATTTAGTCAGACTGCTTTCTGGCCCAATCGCTTTTTCTTAGCATCGGTTCACCCCGTTATGTTTCCAGATGAGCATCGGTTCGCCCCAGCCCCGAACCATTAATGCTATTTGCACCGCGCTTTTTAATATTCTCACCGCATTTTCTTTCCTAGTTTAGTTTCCGGTGGTGCTATCCACACTCATTTTTTTTTCAGTCTTTTTATTTTCTTTTTAAATTTAAAATATATGTTTCAATTTTTATTCTATAAACACGGGTTTTCACACCCTTAGGATGAGACTAATCTCGTTCGCGCCGCGTGGCTGGTGTTGACCTCCGAAAATTTGGCATAGATGAGATTCGAACACGAAACCTCCCACTATAAATAGTCCCTCCAGTAAACTTAATAAACAAGAAGTTTATATACGACCACCCCATCTATTAATATAGCTGTCCACCCAATAAGGTTCGTCAACCTTATAACGTCTTACATGCACTCAAATAAAGTCCTCAAACTTTGTTTGATAAAATTCCACTCTACCATTAACAAAATTGCTCCTCATAATAATGCTCTGAACTAAAATTAGATATTCAAACAAAAATATTTTTACGTTAACCAACTAAAAATCTACAGCAAGTCCTCACGTATTAATTCCTATATGTGGTTAAGTTTGTTTTGTATTTAATTTCTAAATCAAGTATTACCGGTAATAATACCAAGTTATTCCTCTTTGATCCTAATGTCTATTTCTTGATAATGTTGTCCACAATTGACACTAGGCTCTCATTATGACATATCCAGCAACTATCTCGGATACAATTCATCATTTAATCAGTCAATTCATGCTTGTACCACACCCCACTCATTTTATGTATATAAAGGGACTTAAATCTTCTTCTAAAAAATATCTTTGGTTCTTCAAATCAGCTTGCTTCTTCAACTTGACTATTTTTCTTCTTCTTTTTCACGAATAGTACTATTGAATTAGAAAAAAAAAAAAACTCTAGCCAAACGAATTATAATCTTAGCAAGTGTCATTTGGTCACTGAGGGTAGATTGCAATTTCTTTTTGACAGAAAAAATGGATGAAAGGATTAGCATTTAGCAATAACTAGTAATAGCAAAGAGCCTAATATTATGGGATTGGTTGATTTCTATTTTTAAAAACAGAAAACTAAAAAACTCATTTAGTAAATGAGTTTTCAAAAATAATTTTCGGGAATAATTTTTTTAGTATTTAAAAATCAAAATTTGAAAACATTTAAAACTTTTTTGGTTTTCAGTTTTCAATTTTTTAAATTTAAACACAAATTTATATTGAAAACTGTTCTAACTTTTTTTAAAAAAAAAACTATTTCTAAAAACGGTTTTATAATACAGTTTTTAAAAACTAAATATCAAAACTATTTCAAACAAGTCATATATCTTCCTAAATTTTTTTTTTACTTATATTCTCATTACCTCCTAAAATAAATATTAATAAAAAATTAAATAAACTTATATTTTAAATTAAATTAAAAAAAAAATTGACTATATATTCTAATAAATAAATAAATAAATAATTCAGAATTACTTATAGCAATAGAAATAAGAGTACTATTTTTTTTAAGTTTGTACTTAAAGAGTATAAATTTATTTTTATTTAACTATCCATTTATATTTTTAAAGAAACATTAATTATATTTTTATTAATTATACTCTTATGTTTAATTGAGGTAGTAATTAATAATAATTTATTATTGATCCAATAAAACAAATAGAGATAAAGAGTCGAGTAAAACATTAATTTGAGGGTCAAAACTTTTACTTGTCAATAGTTTGGTCCCTCAAAGCTTTTATCATCAAATTAGTCTCTTAAATATTTAAAAAACTATAAATTAGTACTTAAAATATTAAATTGTTACCAATTTTAGTCCCACAAATTGCACATAAAAATTTTTAAGAGACTATTTTAGTAACAAAAAAATTTTAAAAACCAAGTTGGTGATGATTAAATCTTTGGAGTACTAAATTAATATCGTAATAAAAGAAATACTACCATAGAGTATTATATACTGCTACATAGTATGTAACTATGTATAGGTGTATACTTGGCTAGTTTTAAGGTGGGAAAAAAAAATTAAGGATCGTGTGATTATTTTATTAAAAATAAAAAGTATGAGATATTTTTAAAAAGAATAAATTTTTTAAAAATATCTCATATTTTTTAAAAATACTTAATATTTTTTATTTTTGATAAAGTAAAATTCCAATTTTTTTTTATCTCGCCCTAAAATTATTCGTGTGTATTAATGTAACAACATAGAGAGAGAAACCGAGAAAGTGGATTTTATCCGGAATCCCTTAGAGGTCACGTGACAATCATAGCGGTTTGGACCAAAAAGAGACGAGAGACCCCCTTACACGTGTGGCCTTTTTTTCACTTTCACGCGCTCACCCCTATGCCTCGCTTTCTCTTTCCCCAAAAATACCAATTCCATTCGTCTTTTCCAAACTCAGTATATAAACTCAAACTTACAATTTTTATATGAATGAATAATTTTAGATTCTTTTTACAAAATAATTCTATAAATTTTTTTATTTATTAATCAAAAAATTTATTAGAAATTATTAATATTTATAAGATATAAAATGCATTTTATTTTTTATTTATTATTTACTATATAAGGTAATAAGAGAATAAATAAGAAATTTTTTAAAATGATATAACAATACTAACAACAATAAATTTGACATTTAGAAATATTTTAAAAAATATTTTTAAATTATTGACAAAATAGTTTCAAATTTTAATTTATGTATTTGTAATTTTTTTGCAAATATTTATAAAAACCATGTTAAAAATGTTATTAAATTATTAAAAAATATTATCTTTTTTATTTAAATTAGTAATCTTTTTTGTAAATATTATATAAAAATTATGTTGTTTAACTGCGGTGAATAATTTATGGTCAGAAAAAATGATGAATAATAAATTCCGTTGGTGGTAAAATAATTAAGTGAAGGTGGTAATGTTGGAACTGCTGCCGCTGGTTGTCCACCAATTGAAGGTGGTTGATGCATATGGCTCTGTTACGTTGGAGCCTGGAGGAGTAGTACAGTAGTAGTATCTTCATGGTTCAGACTTCAGAGCACATGCTGCTGAAATTTATGTCAAACTACTCCTTCTTTCTTCTTTCATTTTACTTACTCTACATGTTCTTTAATGCAATTCACGCGCGATAAGATTTAAAAATCGCTTATAAATATTTTTTAAATGTTGGATATGACTGAATTTTATTTGTCAATAATTCTGGCAAATTTTTTTCTCAGTTTTTAATTGTTGGGTGTGCCCGAGTTTTAATAATTCGTAGGTAATTTTACAGAACACACTTATTCATTCGTTAGTTTCTAACTTTCAAACGCACTCGGGTTTTAAAAATCAGACAAAAAAAAAAGTTATGTGTGACACAGGAAAAAAATGACAGAGATAGCGATAGTAGCAACCCTTATTTAATGATTAAAATTACTATAAAAAATATGCTTTTAAGTGAATTTTCAATTTTTAAAATAATAAATAATCTTAATAAAATAGATTTTTCTTTTAATCTTTAGGTTAACTAGTGTTTTAAGAGCGCTAACTAATTTTATTTAATTAATTTAATTAATGCATTAAATATTTTAACTTTACTAATGAAGTTATTTTGATAAACCTAAATATTTTAATAATAATAATAAAAAAAATTTACTTAATTGTTCTTTTAAGATGAGTGTATGTGTATAATCTTAAATGACAGTTAAATGAAACGAGTTATCTTGTAAGTCCAGTATAGTTGGTATAAATATGTGTGAGTGTGTGGTACATAGTTTAATTCGTGATGTCATAATTTTCTAGTAAATAAATAAATAAAACGGGAAGAATACTTCATGCCTTTAATCCATTTTATTTTTACTTTTTTATTCCTCCTCTTTCTTAGCGTTTTCTCAATAAAAATTATTATCTCAAAATAAAGATTATTTACAAAAATGTATTTGGATGTAGTAATTTAATATATATTAATTTTACACATTAATTAAATAATCATAAGTATACTTTATTTTATGTCTTAGTGATATAGAAAGCTACATTTTTTAATCACTTTTTTTATTTTATTTAGCTTCTTAAAATGTGATTTTAGGGCACCATTTAGCATTTTAATCTAAATATTACTTTTTAAAGCTAAAAAAAAGTTAATGCAATTCACTAAATAGTTAGGTCTTTTTAAGTATAGGGTTTTGCTAATAGTTGTATTTATGGGGTGTTTGGTACGAGACATATTTTTTAGTGACTTTATTAAGAATGTCTTTTCTAGACAAATGATTTCTGAGAATGTAAAAAATGAACTTCCTTTACATTCTAAGATTCTTGAGAATCTTACTTGTCCGGCAACACTTTTATATTAAGTAGTATTTCTGAGAAACTAAGGGCTTGTTTGATTTCTTTTTTTGAAAATAATTTTCTGATTTTAAAACAGAAAACTGAAAAGTCCATTTAACAGTCGAGTTTTCAAAAATAGTTTTCGGGAACAATTTTTGTTTTTCAGTATTTAAAAACCAAAATATGAAAACATCTAAAACATGTTTTGATTTTCAGTTTTCAGTTTTTTGAATTTACACAAAAATTTATATTGAAAACTTCTCTCACTTGTTTTAAAAACTGTTTTATAATACAATTTTTAAAAACTAAAAATCAAAACTATTTCAAACATGCCCTAAAAATATTCCCCATACCAAACACTTCTTAGAGCAATAAGTAAGCAATTCATAACTAGAAAAAAGTTGTTGAAAATTGTTGTAGCATTTAGTGATACAAATAAATTTTTATTATGAATTTTAATAAAATTATTTTATTTATGGATTATTTATGCATTGTCATAAGGAAAATGATTAGTAAAACTCTTAAGTATATATTAATTGATTCAGATATATCTAGTATGAATTTGTCCTTTTTTATTAGTCGAGATCGAGACTATGGATGACAATAAAACTCGTGTATACAAATATCGATTAGTAATATCCGTCACAGGCACCTGCAATTAATACCCACAAGCCCGTTACAAATAATAAAAAAACTTATACTTATATTATTCTAAGTAAATTTTTATTTAATTCCAAAAGGTGATACTAAATATTTATTCAATATAAAAATATGTTATAATTTTATTCAATATCAAGTGCCTTAAAGTATAATATTTTTTCGCTTAATGTTTTACATAAGAAAAAAATATAAATATTAAGTGATAATTATATTGTTTAATTTTTTTTTTCAATTATATATTCTAATAGTTAATATAGATTTTAATATGAATTTTATATCAAAATATAATTTAAGACATTATTTTAATTTTTAAATTATTTTTTAATTTAATAAAATACACGTGGGTTGGCGTGACAGAATGGTGTTCAAATAAAATATAAATCTATTCTATGGTTTTATTTACAAATATAATTATCTATTATATACCCTTCCAAGAAAGGGAAATAAAATATTGCATCTAAAAAGGGTAATTGTAATATAGATGAGAGATCAACGTCAAGATAAAAAGACAGTGAATTGAGAATTTAACTCTCATATTTTTTTTCCCCCCTTAATCATGACAAATTTGTTTGTTCTTTTTTCTAACATTGAATCGATGCAGAAAAAACAAGTTAAAAGGTCTTTAGAATCTGTCTTCATCTTCATCACGCTGAATCTGGTGCCTGTGATTCGAATTCATTTGGTAACTTTTTCATTTAATGAAACCATTTTGGTAAGGAGTCAATTTTAGCAGAGAAGTGTCTCTCAATGCAAAACTTTAATGGACCATTTTGTGACAATGATCGTTTTGGATTCATCTTCCACTTGTCCATTCAATGAAAAAATATTATTAAGTATAATATCAAAATTAAATGATAAATATTATGATAAATTGCAATAACCCATTGAGGTATGGAGAAATTGTACTCCATCTTAAATTTCACAAAAATTAGCACTCAATTCCATTTTTTAACTATTAACAGTTGATTGCTGACATAGCTAATTTTTCTTTCGCTCATATCTGTCATGTATACAAAGATGTTCATTTGTTAACTTTAAAAACTATTTTTAAAGCTGATGTAGCAAACTGGCAAGGCAAAAATGTTAGTTAACTGCTATATGTTTCTGTCATGTCAGTTTGTCACATATGCAAGTTCTGGATTCTCCATTAACATTAAAAATTATTTTTAATACTTATGTGATAAATTGACGGATAAAAAAATGCTAGTTAACGGACCAAAATTGGGTAAAGTGTTAATTTTGATGAAGTTTGGAGTGGAGTGCAATTTTCCCAAACCTCAATGAGGTTTATTGCAATTTACCCTAAATAATACTGTTGTTTTTAACATGTGCAAAGTTGTATATGTTAAGAAACTAAAAGTGAAAACATTTTAAGAGAAAAAACAAACGGTTTTTTTAACGTGTGCAACATTGCACATGTTAACCATCTCAAAAGAAAAGCTTTTCATAGGGAAAGACAAAAATTAATTGAGTTTTGTATTCAACATGCATTTATTACTTATATTTTTTTCCATTTTGTGATTCTTATCAATGTTAGAAAAACCCAAAAACAAATACTCTCCGGTCATATATATATATATATATATATATGTCACCTTCTAGAAAAAATCTTTGGTCTTAAATATAAGTTACTAACTAACTCATTAATCGAGTTTTTCTCTTTTACTCTTTCTATAATTTTCAAATATTTAATTAATGATGGAGTAAAAAAGAGAGTGGAATAAGAAAGAGATATTAATTTCCAAAACATTTACTAGCACATTTAAGTTGGACGTATAGTTGAAAAAAACTTCTATTTTTAGACATATTTATTGAGCTAACTACCATTTATTGATTTTGTTGATTCGGTTATAAGTGACTCATATATAGAACCAGATGAAGTATTTAATAAGTTTTGGCTCTCTACTATATAATAAAAGGAAATGCTAAATAATATCTTTGGAGCACTTTTTAATCGACTAAATATAATAAGTTAGTAACAAAATGTTGGAAGTTGGATATCACTACTTTAATAGATATTGACATATTTTTTTAGCATATTTTTATTATATTTAACTCGTTAAATAATACTTTAAGCATTAAATATTATTTACGATATTTATTTGCCTTTCCAAAAATACTTGCATATCACTACTTTAATAGATATTGGCATTTTTTGTGGTCAAACGTATCAATTTTAATTATGCCAGCTGTTTGAATAGATAATATTTCAGATCATAAGTTGGATCTAATAAACAATATTATCTTTCTTTTTGGTGAAAACAATGTTATCTTTTTGAATAAAAAAGATACAAGATCATATCAAATTTTAATATATCCCAATTCCCAAATTATCTTCGAATAGGAGCGAGATTAGCTCGTTGTATTTTAGTATTACTCTCTGCGACCACTGATGCTTAAGATACATCTTCTTTTTCTTTTTAATATACATTTTTAATTCTTATATTTTACATTTGAATATGTTTTAGTTTTTATACTCTAAAAATATTGATTTTAGTCTTCATATTTTCATAATGGGTAAGTTTTAATCTTGCCGTTATTTTAATTAATTGTTAATACCGTTAATAAACACATTTTTCAAATTAAACGAGAGTACGAAACTCTACATATTTTAAATTAAATATTTCAACCCTTGCATATTTAAAATTTATTGATTTTGATCTTTACATAATTATAATTTGTTGATTTTGATCTTTATAATTTTGGTCTATATAATTATCTACTGACGATATTAATGACAAAAATAATGACAGAAACTAAAATTTACACAAAATAAAAATATGAGGATTTCTAATAAATTAAAAATATGAAGAATAAAACTAATAATATTTTTAATTATAAAAATTAAAACCTAAATAAACTCAAAGTATATGGACAGAAAAATGTATTTAAAGCTACATCTTTTGTTGTGCATTCCATTCGTAATTTAAAATTAACACTGTCAGCTATTTCTCCATGCATATCTGACATTTTGTCACCTAACTACTTAAAAAATAAATAAAAAAAGAGTACTACAATGGTTTGTTTTTTGGGTGCATACTACAATTTTTTTTTTTTAAGTTATTCATGGGTGCATACTACAATTGTTTGTTTAATTATCTGTTACCCACACTATACTAAAGAAAATTTAAGTACAATGAAAGTTTAAAGAAAAAAAAAAAAAAAAACGCCGCTTGCACAAAAGTGCAATTATTGTAGTGCCAAGCAATGAAATGGATCGTTGAGATTAAATGGTGTGTTTGAAGACATAAGTAGGGTTGTTTAAAAAATTAAAAGAATTATAAGGTTTTGACCATTTTCTAGTGGTCTAGTTATGGTTGGGTTCATAGGTGAACTAGAACCATTAACAACCTTATAATTAAGTACTTATATGATATAACTCTTATTAAAAATGAATTTATTTAAATATAAAATTATGAAACTTATTTGAATAAACTAAAAATAGCATATTCAAATAATTAAACTTTTTAGAAAGTGTACGGTACCCCGAACCCTGGCCAACGTTAGAATCTCCCGATGTCTCGACAACTTCGGTCCCCTCTTCTATCAAGTCACTTCAGCCTTAGGCTTTAAGACTTCCGAGGCTGGTGTACAGTACCCCGAACCCTAGCCAATGTCAGAATCTCCCGACGTCTCGACAACCCCGGTCCCCTCTTCTATCAAGTCACTTCAGCCTTAGGCTTTAAGACTTTTGAGGCTGGTGTACGGTACCCCGAACCCTAGCCAACGTCAGAATCTCCTGACGTCTCAACAACCCCAGTCCCCTCTTTTATCAAGTCACTTCAGCCTTAGGCTTCAAGACTTCCAAGGTTGGTGTACTATACCTCTGGTCCACCCCGATACTTTCCATCTTGGCATCCAGGCACCCAGACGCCAAGGCTAAGTTAACCGACGAGCAGGGCACCATCAACGCCAACACCCCACCATTGATGCCGCAAACAATGCTCCATAAAGACCCTTAACTTCCATTCAATGCCCATAATCACAACATAACGGTCGGAGACAGGATCCCACGATTGAAGCAATCACGCACCTAGACATGCTTGCCTCTACTGTATATATACCCGATACACCCCCAATGTATCCTCATGCTCTAATTGATACTTGGCCTATCAGTCTGTGCATTGGGATATTTCCTAGTCGACAAACTCTCAGGTCATTTCAGAATAGAAAACTCGTGAAAATAAGCTAAAAACAACTTATGGAGACTTATAAACTACTTTTATAAGCTGCACATAAACTCTCCAAACGCAACTTAAAAAAATGAGAGTTAACCCTATTCTATCAATTATAAATTTTTCCACGAAGATCGATCCTTTTACTTTTTTCACATGTTCTAGATACAACCCGTGACCACTTTGACTTTTTTTAATTTCCTTGTACAAAGAAAATGAATTAATATGGCTTTAGTATTTTTTATAAGACATATTTAGAGAATTTATTTTAGAGTTTTCATCAAGTTTTTTTGTTTTGTTTTTCTATTTATTTTTACTAAATATTTTGACTATTTATATTTTTCTTATGTAGACTATTTAGTATGTGTTTAATTTAAATTTTAATAAAACGAAAAGTTTTAAAAAATCATACAAATCAAAACACTTTTAAAAAAAGAGACATTACTAGCTAACATCACTCAAGGAAAAATTGCAGCAACTTTCTAAGTATTAAGTTTACACACATTAAAGCAATATTCAAACGCACAGTACACAACTTTATGAGATTTTTTATTTTATTTATTTATTAATTTTACCAAATGCATCTTTTGGTCTTGTATTTCTTATATGCATTTCATTTTAGTCTTGTATCTTTCTTGGGTTATATTTTGGTCTTATATTTCTTATAAAGATTTCATTTTCGTACAGTCTGTCAATTTTGTCACCCCGTTACAAGGTAATTTGACTATATGTGTATGTTATGGTTTTTCTGGGTTTGAAGATAAATGACATAATTTAACTTTGTTCTTATTAGGCCAATTCTGTTAATAGGGGTGACATAGTTGACGAATTGGATCAAAATGAAACGTTTATAAGAGATACAAAACCAAAATGCAACCCAAAAAATATATAGGACCGAAATAAAATGCACATAAGAGATACAGAACCAAAAGATGTATTTGACCTTTTTTTTACAAATGACTTTTTATGAGGTTTGTTTTGGTTATACTGAAGTCTTTATATGCGGGTCCGGTTAAATAATGTTTTAAAGACACTTGTTAAAATTATTAAAATAAAAAAATAATTATAAGTGCATATCATTTTGTGTTTCGAAAATATAAAAAATTAAAATTTTTAACACTCTTTTTTCTATATTTAATTCTTTAAAAAACATTCTAAAAATATTGGTTAGTATTTTCCTTTTTATATTAACATGTCTTCGTGTTAATCTTTTTATCACTAGCTTGCTGAGATTTGTATATATTACTAAATTAAGAGAAAATCAATATGATTTTGAAAACATGTTGAATTTTACACATAAATTTTTGGAGAAGATGCAATAATCTTCTCTTTATTAAAAGGATTTATTAAAATGAAGTTTATTTAACCCCAGTGATTAAGTGGCATAAGGAGGAGTTTCTGAAGTTTAAGAAGAAGGGTCCGATCTCTGATGGAGTAGATTTAGAAGTAGGAGTAGTGTAGTGTGAGGATGTCTGTGTTTGACCGATAAAAATAACCCCAAGGATTGGGTCAACGCCAACTACGCAGTGCGAACAAGATTAGTTTTAGGCTTTGTTTGGTAAAACTAGTTTATAGCTTATATAGCTTATAACTTATAGCTTGTAGCTTATAGCTTATGACTTGTGACTTATAATTGAGTAGATGCGTTTGGTAAAATTAGTTTATCAAGTAGCTTATATTTATTAAATGACTTAAAATGACAAGTAATAATTATATGTAATAAATTATTTGATAAAGTAAACATAATAAATGACTAGAGAGTAAAATAGGAAAGAATTATTAAAAGTTAGCTTTCATAAGCTAGCTTATAGCTTATATAAGCTATAAGCTAGTTGTTAACAAACAAATCCATTTGACAATAAACTACAAGCAATAAACTCCTAAACAAGCTATAAGCTAGTGTTAGCAAACACACACTTATCTTAAGAGGGTGTCTGGGGTGGAAAGTATTTTTTAGATTTTCAAAAATGTCACTTAATATAAGATATACCTATTTTTGGTAAAAAAAATATTTTTATTGAGTAAGTAGGATTCTCATGAATTTTAAAATGTCTAAAGAAATTCATTTTTCACATTTTTGTCTAAATAAATAAATGTCTTGAATTTTTTCAGAAATTATTTACCATAAAAGACATTTACAATAAAGTAACTAGGAGTACAAAATATGTCTCGTACCGTACGCTATAAAAAAAATCGTGATAATAAAAAAAAATCATTTTACAATGAAAAAAAAGTAGTACGACGAAGGGAGAATGAAGATAAGCGCGAGTTCCGTTACAGAGAGAGAGTGCGTGGAAGAAAAAACGCGACTAGGAAAAGGATAAACAAATTATTTTGTATTTTCTTCTTCTTCTTCTCTCTCTCTCTCATATTAGTAACATGTAATTTTCTCGCTCCAAAGTCCAAACATAACAATAGCGTGCGTCAGATCAGACTCAGACAGAGAGAAGAAGAAGTTGATAAGAACAACGACGACGGAACGGAACCCGTTTCTTCTTCCTTCCCGGCACTCGCCCTCCTTTATCCCTCATTTTCTGCCTCTTCTCCGCTGTCGTTTATTCCCCATGCATTGCATTTCTTCTCTATAAAACGACAACACAACCGCACACCGTTTCCATCCTCTCTTTCTTCTTCAATCCATCTCTCTCTCCATTCCTCTCTTCGTCCTCTCCATGGGAAACGCTAACGGCAGAGAAGATGGAGCCCTTCCCGGCGCTGCCGATCCATCCGCTCCTGAATCCGCCCTCCGTGGACCTCACGCGCCCGATTCTCGCTCTCAGGTTCGCGCCTTCTCCTCTGATTCCATGGCCAATAGCCCTCCTCAGAGTCCTCGACGCTCCAGATCGCCGATCCTCTTCGGTCCTCAGGTTCTCTCACCAACAACCTCTTTCTTTCCTTTCCTTTCTGTTCACTTCCTTTTCTCCTTTCTGCATTTTCCTTTGCGCTCTGTGTTTGTGTCATTGTGTGCGTTCGTTACTGTTTAATTGAATTCGGTTAGCTAGGGCGGGATTTTGATTTTCGTTGGTCAACTTGTGAATCATTGATGTTTCTCTGCTATGTTCGCTCTGTTTGGTTGGGGAGGTTAATGCTTAACAAATATCTGGTGGATGAGAGAGGGAGTTTAGGAGCCAGTATAAAAGGCCGCTTTCGTTGAAACAATTGATTGTTCTCAACGTCAAAGCTTCAAAGTCGAAACAAGATAATCAATTATCATCATTATTAATTTATTATTATTTGGATTGGGGGTGTTGAATTGAGCGGATCTGAGAATCCTGTTGTTGATCGTTTGGCTATGTTGTGCATGGATCATTTATGGCCGATGAATGTATTCAATTGAAGTAGCATGACAGTGACCAACGGGAATGTCGCTGGTTTTGATTGAGTGCACGTGATTTCTACAGTATGTCCAAAACTTGTTGAGGAAAGGCATGAATAGAGAAATTGTGTAGATCTTGCAAAAAAAAAAAAAAGCTTTAAACTACTGGTAGTTTTTTAGAATTGTTACATCTTTCTGTTTACATGGTTACATAGCCATTATGCAGATTCCATGCAATGGTGTGCTATCTCATTTTGATTCAGTGGGAGTTGAAAACATTTTACTGGACCTATACGAGTCCCAACTTCACAGTTAACACAACTGGTACACATGACTCCATCTAAGTTTAGGTTACCACAAATAATTATTTTCTGGTTAAACTCACGGAGCAATGTCTGCATGTTGTGGATAGTTGCAACCAAGAGTTCTATAAGATTTTACCGTTTCAAAATACACATTGGTAGTTATAGTCAACCATGTTCAATTAGTTGTCCATTTTGGAAGTTGGAAATTGCATGCAATAATATCCTCTGTATGGAGCGCATGAAACTTGTTGTCAAGGATGTCAACGGGATATATGTTTTGTCGTATCCATTTTATCTGTGTAACGGTATGAATTTTGGTTTTATAACGGTATGAATTTTGGTTTTATGTCAAATTTTGTTTAAACCTGCCCTTGGTTACTTGCGCTAGAGAAACAGCGCGTGAAGTATTGGAACACGAGTGCGTGATGCTGTCTGTCAACGTTGTCACAATTATTTTGGATGTTGTTGATAGTTGTAACCGAGAATTCTGTAAGATTTTACCGTTTCGAAATACACATTGGTGGTTCTAGTCAACCGTGCTCAATTAGTTGTCCATTTTGGAGGTCGGAAATTACATGCAATAATATCCACGGTACGGAGCATATGAAACTTGTTGTCATGGATGTCAATGGGATATATGTTTTGTCGTATCCATTTTATTAGTGTAACGGTATAAATTTTGGTTTATGTCAAATTTTGTTTACACCTTCCCTTGGTTACTCACATTAGGGAAACAACGCGTGAATTACTGGAATAAGAGTGCTTGATGCTGTCGGTCAATGTTGACGCAAAAATTTTGGATGTCATGATTAATGCATGGGGTGTAATTTCAAAAGTTTTACACGTGGGATGAGAGTATTATGAACATGTTTTGATGAGCTTCTCCAAAAGTGCTTATAAGAGTAGAATTTGTGATATATATAGTAATTCTTATGTCAAGTTGTTTTTACATAAATTTCAAAGGTCATCTTCTTGAATAAGCCTTTGTACCTCAACCTCTTTTAAAGCCACTTGAGATAACTTTTGGAAAAGTTGAGATAGGGAAGAAAGTTTGAGAAAATGACCTCGTAAATTTACTTAGAAACAACTTGTGACATTACAAGCATTTATTCGTCAAATAATGCTCCTCTAAGCAATTATTGAGAAGCTCATCCTAATTGGCCTTATATGTGGTTATATTTAAATGAATAATTCTAAATCCTCCTACTAAATATTTGTGCAAATCCTCCTATTTACTAATTAGGGAATGAATTAAATGCTTTTTCATTTTCCAAGACATGAAAGATATTCAAATTTTCATTTATTACTTGCTTTATAAGGTAGTAGGAGGATTTTTGGGAGGATATAGCATTACTCTATTTAAATAGAGATTAAGGGTAAAATTTCCAAAGTTTTGCTCCTCTAATTTCTAAAGTCGCTCCATAGTACTTCCATTCCCTCGTGCCCAATGCTTATGGGTACCATGGATTTGGCAAATTTTTGCTAGTTGTCCCTTTTGTACTCGTCAATGTTTTGAATGTTCTTTTTTCTTTGTTTTTGGTCTGTGGAGAACCTGAAGAAAAAGTTCTGTTTGGCAATCATCTTTCTCTCTTCCCCAGCATCTCTTGGATAGAGTTGATAGATTTTCATATAAGCTATTAAGGTTAAACTTAAAAGGCGAGAATCAGTACTTTGGCTTATTTTATACGCCTTGATTGTCCATTTGCTATTTGACTGCAACCTATGAATTTTGGATGCCGTATTTTGAATGCTTAGTTAAATTTTTGTTTACTTCCCCAATTTTTGGATCTCAGATGATAATACACCATTTAAATAGAAGCTTGTTGTCTCAAATTTTAAGTTTTAACTATGGATGCACAAGCACCATAGGTTCCACAACTACAACTATTTATGCACTGTTCTGGTTGACAATGCAGTCTCCCCCTGTCCCCGATGGAAATGACAAATAGTCATATGTGTGTGTGTGCATATAACTTCCGTTGCTGAAGTCTCAATTTCTTCTTCGTCAGGATTTTTTTTGGTGTGGAAATAGTTGTGTAGAGATGGCATTACTTAAAAAAATAAACAGGATTTCTTTGTGCTTTTCAGGTTCCTCTAGCTCCATTGCAAAGAGGTAATGGCCCTCCTTTTCTCAATCAAATGTGGCAGAATGAGCCTCATGGCGTTGTTAATCAACCTCCTGAGCAAGGAATCCCTGTCATGATTACATGGAATTATGGTGGTAACAACGTAGCTGTGGAGGGATCTTGGGATAACTGGACATCTAGGTGTGATTTAATATTTCTTTTGTCTGTAATTATATTTTGATTGTATTCAATATGAAAAGTTATATTGATTGCTGTCATTTTATTATGGTATTAAAATCAGTAAATTTTAATTTCTTGCAGGAAGGCATTGCAGCGAGCTGGCAAGGATCACTCAATTCTTATTGTCCTGCCATCGGGTATATATCATTACAGGTTCATTGTTGATGGTGAAGAGAGATATATTCCTGAGCTTCCTTATGTAGCTGATGAGATGGGGCATGTCTGCAATCTTCTTGATGTTAATGTATGCATCTTCCTTTTTGTTTCTTTCTCTTCCCAAAATGTCTCATCATTTTGTGAACGATATCTTTCTCATTGTGAAATTCATCCTCCAGCATATTTAATTGTGAAAGGGTAACTGCTTCAACTAGGTTAATATAGTTGAACTTGACACAACTGAGCCAAGTTCTTTTATTAGTCTCCCTGGGCCTTTTGTTTTGTTTTGGTTGTATCATATGTGTGCCAAGGAGGGGGAGGACAGGGAGCCCAGGTGGGCGGGCAAGGAAAGAGTAATAAATTCTACTTATTTTATTATGCCTGCATTCTGAATGTGGAGATTGAGGATGAATGTAGACAGAGTAAACACCTTATTCTGCATTCTACAATTGCTTTATGAAAACAACCTGAAGTTTTGGAAAGCCAGTTTCATGGGCTTTTGTGCTCTTATGGTTAGAGCATTACTGTTCTGGAATAGGCAAAACTTCATAGTAGGATGAAGCTCGAGTAAGAAAAACTTTTGAGTTCCTTCATGATTTTGCTTTACATGAATTTGAGGTTGACGATCAATATATGTAGTCTAAATCCTACTGATTATGAAGAATGTTACTATTTCCTTATCCCATGAGCCAGCTTGGCTTCTCTTTAATTGGTTGATTATGAGGAAGTATTGACCCCATGAAATTGATTTGTCTTCCATTTAATGATTTGAATGTTCTTGTTTTCTGCAGGATTCCGTGCCAGAAAACCCTGAAGGTGTATCTGAATTTGAGGCGCCGCCCTCCCCAGAGTCCAGTTATGGTCAAGCATTTCCTTCAGAAGAAGACTTTGCGAAAGAGCCCATGGCCGTTCCTTCCCAGCTGCATCTTACTGTCCTAGGTGCTGATAACCCTGATGCGAGTTCCTCTTCAAAGCCCCAACATGTTGTGCTTAATCATGTCTTCATAGAGAAAAACTTGGCCTCAAAATCTGTTGTTGCCCTGGGATTGACTCACAGGTTCCAGTCCAAATATGTGACAGTTGTCCTTTACAAACCACTCAAGAGGTAAATATGTGACAGTGGTCAGCTAAATCCTTGTTTTTTTTTTTTTTTTTTTTGGGTAGCCTCAGTCTGTAAAGATAAAATTTTAAATAATACTCCGGCAACAAGTGGTATATGAAGGTCTTGTGTCTATAGATATGCTAGAATGTGTAACTTATGCTTCTGTTTTGGGTTTGATACATTAAAACTTTTCCTTTTTCAATGAGTTTTTATTTCTTGAACTAGAATTCTTGAAGTATTAATAGGGTGCATACCTTAAATACGATGTTGGTAGATACTGAAGGTGGTAAGTGCTGGACTGCTGGTACAGTTTTTGTTTTTTTATCCCAAATCCATGCATGCCAGCAAAGGGAGTAACAGAAAGTGTTTGGATGTGTATGGTTTATTAAAGGTGAGTGAAAAGGAATGTAAAAGAAATGGAAATGGTTCTATATAGCATGTTCCCAAGTACTATATAACTTCATTTCTTGGATTTTTGTGGTAAACTGAAAAAACTCGAAAAGATTGGTCTTCTATCGCATTCCCCCAAGTTGAAGGGGAATGAAAAGAGAGTTAAATTTGGATAAATACAGTTTTAATTCCGTCTTATTGCGATCAATTTTAAATAGTAGTAGCACATGATTCTACTGAATTCTATTTTTATCAAACCGAACATAGTCATGGTGTACAACTACACGTAGTTTATAGAAACTCATACGCATTAGTCCCTTTTTGTTGTGCGCCCGAGGTGAGTAAAGTGTCAATGTGTAATTTAGGAGGGATAATAACTTAACTTTTTATGTATTTTTTTTATTTCAATATTGTTTGTGTTTTATTAGAAAATTATGAACTCAGAAATCGGAATGTGAAAGCGTCCAGATATGAAATAGATTGTGTTTTTTTATTCAGCAAGATTTCTCGTATTGTTCTTAGGCTGCTAGTAGTGGGGACGAAGAGTCATGGAAGTTTTTTTGGTCAACGAGTCATGGAAGTTAGAACAAACCATGTTATTCTCTTCATGGAAGGCAGTGCCTGGTGTAGATGTTGATTAGATGCAGTTATGCTTTGTTTGGATGGGAGGAAAGAAAACTATAGATAACAGTGTGAGTTTTCTTTTTTGATTCAAGAGCAAGTGAAAGGAAAATGGAAGGAAAAAATCTCTTATTAAAATAAAAAAAAAATTAAAATTTTTTCCTTTGATTTTCTCTCTTCAAACAATAGGTTAGTGCATTAGAAATGAAGGGGATTAGGGAATCGGTTTACGTTGGAATACATAGAAAAGATCTAAAGGAATGGTACACCAAGAATAAAAACCTTTATTTCAAGTGAGTGAGGGTGGGATTGCCATTTATATTTTTTAGGTTTAACTGCACTTTTGGTCTCTCGATATAATTGATGTGCGATTTAATCTCAGACTTTGTTTGAGCAGCTATAATCTATCGTCTTTTATATTGTGCAATTTTGATAATTTTTTTTGACATTGATAAAATCTGTTACAATTTGAAAAATATACTAAAGAAAAGAGTCAAAATTACACATTATGAAAAACCGAGATTTAAATAATTTGAAAAAAGTTGGTAGAATTAAATTGCACATTGATCATAATTAGTGACACAAGAGCAATTAAACTTATTTTTTATGCTCATTAATTTGGTAATCATAATTTTGAAGTGTCCACCCTTTGGTAATCACATTTAAAAAAAAAATATCCATACATATATCAAAGATAATATTTCAAACTACTGACGCTGTTTAATTGTTTAATGGTGGAATACACGAGTCACCACATTCCAAACCCAATTTCTAAGTGCATGCTTAAATTACAATTATAATTGGAAGGACAACAAAGCATGATTTGGATTTTGGAGCGCGTAAATGAGTATTATATGTAAATAACTTGTTTGTAATTGGATAAAAATCACATTATTTTTATTTTGATTTCACGTCTCAAACAATGATTTGAGCAAATGAAAAATTTTTTTTTTTTATTAGATTAAATTATGATTTAGGTATATCTCCTTGATAATAGTCCAATGAAAGTGTTATTAGAATATTAAGTAAAAATACATTATTCAAATCTTATTAGATGTAAAACTATAATTTACATAAAAAAAATTAAATTATGATTTTTCAACTACAATATGAGTATACCCTAATTCACAAAAGATGTTGATTTAGCTTAGTGCAAACGCTACATATATAATATATAATTAAAGACTAAAATATATATTTTGTCTTTCATCTCTATCTTGATCGAAATCACACTTTTCTTCTGTATATTTCATTTTTGTGTTTTTTAGGTTCATTCAAAGTGATATAATGTACACATTTATATTTTTTTGGTTGTCATTATGCATAGGTTTTAATTTCATCTTTATTGTCAAGTTCTTTTACACATTTTAAAGAATCATAAAGGATGTATCAAATCTTAAAAAAACATAAAATGAAAAATTGAGAGTTCAAACAAACATGAAAAATGGCAGTGAAAAAAAAGTTATTCTTTAGTTAAATTTATAATAATAAAGTAATTAGCTGACTTTGTAGTTGTTGATAATTTTTTGATGCAACTGAAAAATAAAGATAAATTAAAGACAATTAAAGTCTATATCCATCCTATCAACCAAAAGATGTGGAGAGATAATTGAAAGAGCTAATATTTTAGTCCATAATTTTATTAAAATTAATTTTTAGTGTCTAACTTTTTAAAATGTCATTCTAATTGGTATTTTTAAGAACTAACGTCTAATGTAACTGATTTTCCATAAAATTAAATATTATTGTAATCGATTTTACAAAGTCAAGAATTAAAAATTACTTTATATAGTTAGTATTAAAATGAGCATTCACTAAAAAGTTAGAGTCAAATACTAATTCATTTATAATATTATAAATCATATGCGCTTTCTAATATTGATTTAGTTGCTCCACTTTTTTAAGGGTGTGTTTTTGTTTTGGAGTTGGCTAACTAAGGTTTGGTCTGATAAAATGATTTTTTTTTTTTTTGCTTTTGTTCAAATCATGGTTTGAGATCCCAAATCATATGAAAATTATTCAATGTGATTTTTGTCAAACGTGATATTTTCACTAAAAAGTAAATTTAGCTGTTTCAAACCATAGTTTGGATCATTCCAACTATAGACCAAATATGCACTAAATGCCCGTTACTAGGGGTGAGCAAAGGACGGGTTGATCTTGTCCTTCACCCGGCCCGAAATTGATATTAGGTCTATAATAAAACCCTAACTCGTCTCTGGACTCGAAGGAACCCGAAGACTACTGGATCTAATTAAGACCGGTTTGAGAAGGAAGAGACCGGATTGACCCGAATATGTTTTGAAATTTCAATTTCTTCAAGTGTTTATCAACATCATTAATTTTAAAGTGGATCAAAATATGATTGTAAATTTTTTTTAGTTTGACTATTAATTTTTTATGGCTGAAAATTTTCATAACTTGGCCTTGAAAATTTGTGTCTATGGATACGCTTGTGAAAGCTTTCATTGCTTAGTTGTGAAAATTTCTACGCTTATGAATATAACTATGAAAAAATTCACTATATAACCGTAAAAATTTATGTTACTATAAAAGTAGAAGGCATGGTAATAAATTATTATATTTATACAATATAATATAATTATTAATTAAATAACATATATGTACCGGGCCGGACTAACCCGAGCTTTGACTCGAACCAGTCCTAAATTAACACCGAGTTAGATAAAAAGACCTGAGTTAGTGTCCATTTTTTAATAGGACGGGTTAAAACCCAGTCTGAATAGCTCGGACCGGGTTTTGCTCACTCCTACCCGTTACAATGAAAACCACATTAGCAAAATAAACATTTTTTTTAAAAAAAAAATACACTGAAATTCATAGAACGCCTTATTACAACAAACAAATGGTACCATAACCAAACACACAACAAAATGCATGTTTAGTAAAATGTTGGTGGTGTTGGGAATTGATTTTGAAGCATCAAAATTGATTTTAGATAGTTAGTTTGTTGTTTGGTTTTGAGTTTCGATAAAACCAAAATTGATTTTGGGTTGCAATTTGGCAAAAGCAAGATGAGTCTTGCTTTCACGTTGAGTTGAAAATTTTACATTGTATTCTTACTCCAAACTTGTTTTTAACTAAAAATTTTCCAAACATAAATCATGTTACCTTAAAATCAATTTTACACAAAATCAATTCTTCAAAATCATGTTGATCTAAAATCAATTTTACCACTGCTAAACCAAATATACACAATGACCCATTTGTTTATACTTTTATTATTATAAAAAATATATTTATTTTCGTCATGCATTAAATTCAAAATCATTAATAGTACAAGTATAAAATAAAAATACTTTTAAATTTTAATAATGTTGAACAGGAAAACAAACCGGCACTAAGATGCTATCCACCTTTGGTATTGCTTCCACAAAATCATTGATATTCTTATTCTTTGTTTTTCCTCCCTCTCACTCTCTATCTCCTCTCATTTGGATTTTTTGTTTTCTTTTCTTTTAGGCGATTTATTCCCTCTTAACTTGATTCCTTTAACACTTTTTCCCAGTCCAATTGCCTTTTTTCTTTTTCTTTCTTTTTTCTGAATCCATGAAGGCAGCTTTATTCTATTCGAATTTTGAACTGTCATGACTAAGAATTTTTATCCTCTCTTGTTCTTTTTTTCATGTTCCTCATAATATGAGAGAAATGGGCACAACAACAAAATTTAATGAATGATGGCAAGTGATGGAAAATTCTATTATTATTTTATTGTGTTTATCGCTCTAATAAAATTAAAAAAAAAATTGAAAAAACAGAAACACAGATTCAAAACTTGCAACGCATACCTTAAGATAAGAATAGCCAAGATTTTAGACAGCAAACTTGTTAATTAGTCTAGTTGTTAAAAATGGACCAAAACACTTTACCATGATATGGCATGTAGACTGTGCCAAAGTGATACTAAGCTTTAGAAAGTTCAAATTCATATACATAAATCGTAAATTAAAAAAACGGACTTTGCTAATGTAATTTATAACATTTCTCACAAATAGAAGATTTTCATTGAAAATCACAGTTATAAAGTTAAATATTACACTTGTCCTTGAGAAATTTATATTCTTAACTGTTACCCTTGAAAAAAAAACTATGATTGAATTGAGCTTAAACATGAGTTTAGATTTTAAATCATGATGATTCAATGGTTCGAGCAGAAATCTTTTGAGAAAAATTCCATTAGACCATGTTGCAACTCCACAAATGTTTGAGCACAAGAACAAACACCAACTCACCATTTGAAAAGGCAAGTTTATCTCACATCCGATGAGTTAGTCTTCTATCATGGTAATAAAGTCGATCTAGGAAACAAAATCATAGTTTGCAATCTATAATAAATGCATCCGTGTCGTGTTTAAAGCTAGAGCACGCGTAACTTAGTCGTCTTCAAGAAAATTGTGACATTGAAACAAAAGAACCATTTTGCTACTCCCTTGAACCACATGCTCCATGCATTTCTGCAACTTAAGAAATCTTGGTCCTCGCAAGGCACTTTCATGCAACGTGCATCGGTTAGAGACCAATTCAATCGTTGCAAGTTTGTGTAGATTCAGTTATATTAGTTTTCGAAATCATATACATATTGGCATTGGCTATGCATTTTGAAACATTTCTTCACTGTCTAAGCTCTACTTTCCATCATAGTAATCTGATGCAAGTCAATATATACAGAATGCTCACAGAAACAATAATAATGCATAAGATGGTATTAACAGTATTAGTCACCCACATGTAAAAACCACAAATTGCAGTTCATAATAGTACCAATAAAAAAAGATGAAAAGTGAAGTACAAATGCATGGTGAGACACAGCTAATCCAAATAACTACTGAAACAAGGGACAGAGCCAAACAAGTAGAAATATACTAATCAGAAGTACCAATAAAGTAAACAAACCCAACCAACAAAATACTAATGACCCCAAATTGATGATGTCCTAATGAAAATAGAATTCTCATAAAAACTTATCTGCCCTGTCCCTTTTCTGTTTAAGCTTTTCAAATTTTGGTTAAGGGTTGAGTGGTCTTCCTCACTTAGCCATCATGACTTTCACAAACTCCTCGTAGTTGATCTGCCCATCACCATCAACGTCAGCCTCGCGAATCATCTCGTCAACTTCTTCGTCAGTCAGCTTCTCACCGAGATTGGTCATCACGTGACGGAGCTCAGCTGCAGAGATGAAGCCATTCTGATCCTTGTCGAACACACGGAAAGCTTCCTTAAGCTCTTCCTCTGAATCAGTATCCTTCATCTTGCGGGCCATCAGGTTGAGAAATTCGGGGAAATCGATGGTACCGTTCCCATCAGCATCAACCTCATTAATCATGTCCTGGAGCTCAGCTTCAGTTGGATTTTGTCCAAGTGACCGCATAACAGTCCCAAGTTCCTTGGTAGTAATACAACCTATATAGCATATTAAGAAAATAGTTAGACAAAAACTTGTGATTCAGTCTCACAATGGAATAGCAAGATCCAGCTTAAGAATCAATTAAGAAGAACATACTCTTAGATGTAAACTTTATTTTTTGTTGTTTTTTTCAGCTCAAAGAAAAAGTTTCAACACAGAGAGAGATGAACATAATTTTCCATATTTATTGTATCCATGTTAAATCTATAAATAAGACTCACAATTCAGAACGAAATCTCTTCCACAAAATTACCACTCAGCAATGATAACCAAGAAGAGGATCGATGGTTAATCTAATTCCTAAATCCCAATTTCTGATCAAAGATACACAGAAGCATGTAACTGAGCAAGCGAAAATACCAAAGCACAAAGCACAGAGCCATTACAAGGACCAAAAGCACAAATTAAAAAAGTCCGACTGCTTCCCAAATGCATTAAGCAAACATAAGGGGATCAATCCATATTGAGTTAATTACAAATCCAAACATGCAGCACCAAATTTCACATCCATACAACCAATTCTGATAGAGAAATCATACAACCAGAAACCAAATCTCAGGTCAAAGTCGAAAAATATTTATGCCAACGAAAGGGGGTTCCAAAAATCTACGAACACCCAAAATCAGTGACCACAAAAAATCATCACAGGAAGGATCACACGCGACATTAGCAAACGGCAAAACGGGAGAGGAACAGAGGAGCGAAATTCCAGCAATAATGTGAATCTAATTCATACACCCAGAAAAATCAACGGCGAAAAGTCAAACTAGAAGGAACCCTAGAAACGAACCCCAAAAGAAAAAGTTCAAATTTTAACTTAATTCATTCAAAAGGGGGTGCTGGGAACAAAAATTGAGAGATGAAACAGGCGTTGAAATATAATCAGATCTGAGAAAGAGAAAGAAGAGAAAAAGGGATCTGAGAAAAGAGACCATCGCCATCCTTGTCGAAGAGGCTGAAGGCTTCCTTGAACTCAGAGATCTGTTCGTCGGTGAGCTGATCGGCCATTGGAAGAGGAAGATTTGAATGTTCAAAGGAAGAGGAAAATGAAATGATCTAAGAAACGAATGTTATGCGGAAAACGTTAAAGGGTAGAAGAACAAGGAATATGTTATTTATACTCACAAGGGCATTTCTTTCTCTTTTTTCTCTCCCTTTGTCCAATTTTTTTTTCCTAATTAAAACATAATCTTCTACTTTATCAAAAAAAAAAAAAAAAACACATAATCTTCTACTTCTTGTCATAACCTCAATGCAACGCTATATGTCCTGGTTGTTTTTCTGATTGGGGGTTCTAAATTTAACTTTTTTGGGTAATTAGGTTCTAAAATTAATATTGGACTAAACCAAATTTTTTTCTAATGGTTGTCGCGGACGAAGCACGAATACGATATAAATATTAGATATTGGATATGTCTATTTTTGAAAAGTATAGAATACGATATGATACGTTTAGGATACACATATATATTAGTAATAGTTTTTTAAATACAAAACACACTTCTAAATTCTTAAATTCAAATAAATAACCATAAAATATAAATTACAAATTATTTATTGTAGGCTCGAAACTAGAATTGAGAATAGTATCAATTTCGATGTACTTCTTTTCTTTTATGTTTCTTTTTATGTGATTTAATCCGTTTAAATGATTTAATTTTCTTTTAATATTAATTTTAGCAAGTTTTCTTCCGATAGTTTCTTATTTGAAGTATCTGAATGAATCTGGAAATAATTTATTTTTTATTAATGTCATTGATACCTAAGTACGTATCAAAGACATATCAGTATCAGATAATATTTAAACTTTAATATATTCCTAATTTACAATAATGAGTGCTTTATAGGTTGTTATATTAATCTCTAACATTACAAATGTGTTTTAAAGTTTAAATATATTTTTTATTGTATATATTTTATAATTATTTGGATTTTAGTCTCTGCTATTTAAAAGTTGTAATTTCACTCCCTAAACTTTTATGTTGTTTACGTTTTAATCCCCGATATTACATTCATTGATAACTCTGTTAGTGGTAACCTACATGGCACATAACTAGACTAACATTGACTACGTGACAATTGCCTATTGGACGTCCACGAATCCTAGTCTTAAGAACCTTAAATTGTTAACTATTTTTTCCCAATTTCTTGCATTTCAGAGCCGTAAAATTGCACGATCTCTTAAAGCTCTTCAATGTCACACATGAACTCCACCACTAGTTGAAGCACATTGAGTAACCAGAATAACTGAAGTTCCTGTGAGTGTGAGATGTTGCACTGTAACAACATGTAAAAAGAGAAACACTAAAATTTTGGAGATGCTCAAATTTAAGAGTAAGTAGCATAAAATATGACTTGCTTGCTGCTAAGTTCTACATAGCTAACTAAGGTTGTCATTGATGTTTATAGAAGTCTTGATTTTGTCAGAATTTTAGATGAGTGGATCCACCTTTGCTTGAACGTAACACAGAAATACAAAGACAAAAAAAAAATTGATTGAGAATATTAAGATCCAACTAAGATTGGACAATATTAAGTTAATCATCTCTTAGATTATTATTTTGGTGTTGTTAGTTCTGTTGTTTATTGCTAGGAGGGACAACAACAAAGGAATAAGCATATGTCAACTTTTAAGAGGGTTGAAGATGACTGACTTTGTTCCTATATAGTTTGAATGCATTGGAATGAAAACTAAAGCATTAGAATTAGTATAGGGACTTATGGTGTGTTTGAAAACATAGTTTAGCTAAGTATTATCTTTTTAAAAACGAATTAATTTATAGATAAAATTATAAAACTTATTTGAATAAGTCATTTTAAAAAACTTATAAAAATAAATTGAAAATAGCTTATAAAAACTAATAAGATATTTTCATAAGCCGTGCATGAACTCTTTAAAACGTCTTGATGGATAAAAATTAACATGTACATGATTTTAAATTTAAACCTTGGTCTTTATATTTGTTAAAAAGTTCCATTTTGGTGGCAAATTGGGTCATATCCAATCCAAAAAGCCCAAACTGTATATACCAAAAACAAAATGAATAGTGCGCAGTGTGTTGTGTATGATTGCAGAGTGAATATTTGTTTCTGTTTCTTTCCTTCCTTCGTAGTGCTCCAACGTTGGACTCTTTGAACTTTGAAGAGAAAGAAACAAAGGCGACGCAGAAACAAAAGAAAAATAAAAAAAAATGGAGCAACTTGCTAATTCATTCTCTGTCTTAGAACTTGATGCTGATGATAGCGACGTTCACCATCCCATTCCCTCCTCTGCCGGTACCCTTTCTCTTCAACTTACTTTCTTTGTTTTTTAAAAAGAATCCATTTTCATGCATAATTGCTGCTCTTTGTTCTAGGGTTTCAAAAATTTCTCTTGTCATTCTGATGAATTAGATTGAAATTTTTTCAAATTTCCTTTTTTTTTCTAATGCCCTTTTGGAATTTGAAAAAAGATTGCTTGATATTTGTCCAGTAATGCCATTTTAGTTGGGCGGACATTGGAAGTCAGTTCCCTTATTGAATAATTCTTGTTAAAGCTCCAATTAATAAATGTTATTTAAGAATCCAAATGGAGATGCAGGAAGGAGAGAAAGAGCTACATTTGCCAAACTTTAGTGATTCTGATTTAAGTTTATGGGAGATTATTGATCACTGCAAGGTTTTGTTATGCCACTAATCAAACACCTTTACTAGGGTAGTCTCTGCATGATTGAGTGAGGGTAATAATCAGTTAGTTTGATGCATTTGCTATGCTTTAGCGATGTTGTTTCTAAGATTATGCGTTTTATCTTCTGTATTCAGCTTGTTGTTTTCCATTTCCATGTCCATTAACTAGCTCTAATATTTTTGAATGGATGCTTGCTAGTGGAATGATATGTTGAGTAGTATGTAAGTGAACAAGCAGCTGCTATTTACTTCCTTGATGCAGGTAGTAGCGACACGAGAGTTAAGGACAACACTAACACTTCACAGGTGAAAAAAGAGAAACAAGATCAACAAAATGAAGTGACTCCTTCATGTGAATACAAGTTACCTCTTGTCTGGATTGACTTGGAAATGACTGGTAAGCTTGTAGAATGGGTTATTCGAACATTGTTTTTCTTGTTTCTGTATAACTAAATATTTTTCATGCTTCTCTTTACTTTCTATTTGATTGTTATTGGCCTATTTCTCACAAACCTCTAAGTTAGTCTTTGATGAAGCTTTTGCATTTTATGATATGGTAGCATAAATGCTTTCGTTAGATTAGAACGGCATATCTTTACCTTTAACTATAGCTCTACAGCTAAAGTAGAGTAGAGTAACTCAAGGGTATCCTTTATCCTGGCAATGTGGATAATTTTAAATATGTTGGAAAGATATGCTCTCCTGAGTTGACTAACACTATGTTTGGATGAAGAATTTTAAGAGGGTAATTCATTTTGTGATAGGATTTTAAATGCTTTGGAGAAAAATATACCGTTTCAATACATGATTGTATTCAATTAGATGGTAAGCATTCATAATTTCACCTAAATGGAAGGTATTTCCGAAGTTCTCTAGAATTTCAAATCCTTCGGAATTTTGCAATTGCTCCATCCAAACATAGGTCATAGTGTTAACTTATACTACTAGTCTACTATATTCCAGAGGTTTATTTTCTTAGAGAATCTATCTGCTCTAGATTAGGGTTCAGCTGGTTAACCTTTAATAGACTTATTTCAATTGTTTGATCCATACAGCACTTGTTTTTTGTTGGGTTTATTGACTTGGATCTGTTATTTGGGGTTCATCACCCGCTTATTGATTTTCAGCTACTAGTTATGATTTCGCCTTTTTGTAGATTTTACCTGGTAGAATGCTCTTAATCTTTTTTATCATTCCATTTTTATGTGTTCTGCATTTTATCCTAGTTAGCATTATTATACACTTGTTTTTTATTATCTACTGTTATGTGGCATTTAAGGTGCTCACTCCCTTTTTATTGTACAGACTTATGAAAAACCTAGGTCATATGTTCTTTCATCACAACCCACAAATTGTGTTATTCACCTATTGTCTGTTCTTGGACGGTATATGAATTATGTAGTGGCTGGTGAATTTTTTCCCTTTAAAAAAGAGAGTATTAGATGTTCTTGTTTTGTGCAGGTTTAAATCTTGAAGTGGATAGAATTCTTGAGATTGCTTGTATAATTACAGATGGAAGTTTGACCAAAATGGTGGAGGTATTTGATGTTACAAGTTACATGTTTGCTGTTTTTTTTATGTTACATGATTGCTTTCTTGCATTAGTACATTCTTAATAAGATTCTACATTATCCTGTCTCAAGCTAGTAACTTATCTCTTTACTCTTTTCTACTTTTTTTTTAAAACTTATCCTTTTCTCTGTGGATTTTTTTTTTGTTGTTGCTTTTTCTGTAGAAACTAACCCTTCCTGCTTGACATATAGATTACTCATAAGCTTGAAGTTGTTAAACGAGTTTATTTTCTCCTTTTTGTATTATTGCTATTCCTTTTCTACATATCATACTAAGTACCATTAGAGTTTAAAGCGCTAAATGATCTTCGAATATTTCTTACTGGCGATAATTCTTTTTTCTATAAATTAAAATCTTGCATTTTCTCCTTTATGTATTATTATAATCTGGCAACAAGTTTGAATTTGATCAGGTTTTGTACTCGTTTTTTGTAAAATGATGAAATGTTGATCTCATTTGATCAAATATTGTGCATCTATTATGTATAAGTGAAGAGATTATCCAGTATGGAGGATCACATTAGTGTGTGCATGAAAGAAATTGTGTGCTATGTTAGGGTCCTGATTTGGTCATCCATCAAACTAAGGAGTGCCTTGACGGTATGGGAGAATGGTGCCAAAGTCATCATGCAGCTAGTGGTAAGTAGTACAAGCTGTACTCTGATGCTTTTTCTTCATAGAACGAAAAAAAAATAAGAGAGAAAAGGGAGGATATGGCCAAAGAAAGCCTATGATATCCTTCAAAACAAAAAAATTGATACATTATATAACATGAAAATTTAATGCTGTACTATTCATGTATTGTTGATGAATTGGTTTTCTTTGACATTATTTGGTTCCTTTTTCTTTTTCTGTTGATTTGATTTTTAAATAGTATCGACTAATGATTTTCAATGAAACCAGGGTTAACAAAAAAGGTGCTTGAAAGTAAAATTAGTGAAAGAGAAGCTGAAAAGCAGGTTTGTAGTAATTATACTATGTGGAAAGCTCATTTCATAGGAATTTCCGTTCTGTCATCTTAAATGGAAACTGTGTTTTCATAGATATCCAATGGTCTATAAAAAAAAAGTATCTTTTTCATATTATAAGACACATTAAATAGTTAAAATTGTCTATTGGGGATTGTTGCCGAATCCTACTACAGAAGTACAGAACTTTGATATCTTGCCACAGTCCATTAGAGGGGCACTGTTCATGATGCTGGAATGAATATTTTATTCCACTTGTACATGATTTGTTCATTAAGTAATTTATGACTTATTCAAGTAGGTCTGAGTCTCTGTCATCTGATGAGGGCAGAGCGGCTATATAATCATCGGCAGAATGCCGTTGCCCTTCTTCGAGGCTGGTGATAGATGTAGCACAATGCGGTTTCTTGTGTTGTGCCCGTCCATGTAGTTGATCAGTCCCAGAAGTTTGTTTCTATAAGGATAGACTTGGACTTCACCACTCAAGGAACTAGGATTTTCTAAATTCTATTCTAAATTTCTTACTAAAAACTAGGAACAAGAGATAATAGTTTCTCTACTAAAACCTGCACCGGAAGTTTTTGTAAACTAATACCCTTTTACCTGTATTCTGCCACTTGATTCATGAGCTAATGAATTGAACTATTGAAGTACTACTTCAGTGCTAATACCCTTTCCCTCTCTGTTCCTTTTTATTTATTATCTTTTTATAATGTGATTTTGTAATTTCATGGAAAATTGCAGGTTATTGAATTTGTTAAGAAACATGTTGGTTCATACACACCTCTCCTGGCAGGAAATTCAATATATGTGGATCTACAATTTCTGAAGGTATTAGTTTTGCCATTGTAAACTTGTAAATTTGCTGAAGTATTGTTAACCTCTAATGATCATAAATGTTATTTGTCTTTATGTTGCCATATGTGTTGTTGAAGTCTTGATTCTTTAGTTGATATGATAACCTTTGCTGTAAATTCTTAGTCACATCATCAAATTTAAAATATTTAAATCACATCATATCAGAATACTGCACCACTGGGCAAGTGGGTATATCTTATATTTCATGCTTGCAGTGTAATGGTAATTTCGTTTGTCAACTGAATATATCATAACATTTGTGAAGTTGGACATATTACAAAAGACCAAGAAAATTTCTGTCATCTGAATATTGAATCTATGGATTAAATTGAAAACCAGTTCCTCTTTTCTGTTCTGCATATCATGATCAAGCCTTATCAAGCATATATTGCTATTCATGTTTGCGACTTCTATATATCCTATCGTTTAAACGTTACATCACCTTGCTTAACAAGATCGTATTTTGCAGAAATACATGCCAGAGTTGGCAGGTCTCTTCTCTCATGTGCTTGTTGACGTTAGTAGTATTAAAGCTCTTTGCATTCGTTGGTATCCTAAGGGTGAGAAATACTGCAATTAGTGTACATTGAAATTTTGTTTGGATAAGCTTCTCAAGAAGTTTGTAGGAGTTAAATTTGTCATAGAAACATCATGTCATAAGCTGCTTTTACATAAATTTTAAATATCAGCTTCTGATATAACTGTACATTGATTAGTTTCTAATAAATCATAACTTAACACTACTTCTACAAGTGTTGAAGTAGAGAATCTGTCGTAAACTTATCCGAAGAGTCTCTAAAGGGTTATCGTTTGTGCAGATCGGAAGAAAGCACCTTCAAAAGAAAACAGACACAGAGCCATGGATGATATTAGAGAAAGCATTGAGGAACTTAGATACTACAAGGCAAATATTTTTAAGCCAAAGTCCAGAAAGTGATTGGATTGCATAAAAGGCAACGTGTGAATCTTGATAGAGGGTTCCAATTCAAGTGTAAACCTCTTTTATGAATGGATGAGACACGATTTAGTGGCTCGTGATTTTGCCCCTGAATCTCCTTTTGGTATTTGTGTAAAACCTCCTTCACAATTATATCAAGAACCCTAGCATGATTTATTTGTAAATTTGTTTAAAGGAGAAAAGGAAATGTACAATGTCTTTTGATTACAATGCCAAAAGAAATGTTTTGCTTATATACAAGCATTTGTTTCCGGTGAAGGATCTACCAACAGGATAACGGATGCATGCATTGTCTTTATGTTTAAATTCCATAGATTCCTAAGCTAGTTATTTGATACACACGGGTTAAAGAAGTTTCAACATTCAAATGGCCATACATATGAACTTAAGGTAGGTGAGTCAACTAGGAGGCTGCAATTATACCGTTTGCAATTACAATGCCAACACGAAACCAAAGGATGAGGGGGAAAAATCAAAAGAGAAAAGACACACGAAAAAGTTCTAGAAATTGACAACCTCCTCCTGTAATAAACTGCGTTGAATTCATGCCCAACAATTTCCAGATTGCTAAGATAGTGATTGTGTACAACTGAAAACTCAGCAAATAGCCAGAGACCAAAAATTTCATTCTTTTCTAAGTTTGCAGTGACCGCTAACAACTGTTAAGAACTGGTCCATGTTACACAGATGACTATGAGCAGATAACTTGAGTTGGAATAAATAAGATCATCCAGAAAGCAATCTGTTTCACCAGTCAATAGCACATCTGCAATAGTTTCGGGAAAGTAAAAAAGAAGAGTAACAAATTTATCAGAACGGAATGTAAGAAGAAACATAGGTAGTAGTGTACTAACTTCAAAACAACTAGAATGGTTACAATATCACTGTTTTCTCCTTAAATGGTTGATGTGAAACATTGTACATAATAACATCACCTGTTATGTTCTGCTTCACTTTGAATTTGACTTCACAATAACCTGCTGAGATTCTTGATAAGTAATTTCAAATTCCTTTTTGTAGTCTTGTCGCCAGTGAAACCCAAAATATCAGAGCTAATATTCTGTAACAACACAATAAAAACAACAATTAACATGGGAAAATGATATTTAAAATAATTAAATTTAGTCATTTCCAAATTAGGGTCAAACCTCAATGTTCTTCAAGGTAAAAATCAGATTTTTTATGGACTTCTGGACCAATTCAGTGTTCTCAGGTGTCATAATGGATGAATTTACCCTCCTGGATATACAATGGGTGATTTCTATTAGTTGCCATACTTCAAGAGAGTTAAGTTAGTCATTATAAAAAGAAAATGTTCTGAGTGTAAAACTAAATGGACGATGATTTTTTTCTTTTTGGAATCAGTTCAATTCTCTCAAGTCATAATGGCAATCTGCAGGATAAAACATAATCCGTAAATGTTTTTCTTATTTATTAGTCAAGTAGATAATATAATAAGAGGATTTTACGTGCAACTTCAAACTCTAAGGTCTTCAACTGAAACATAGTAAGTTACAATATCATAACTTGGCCATTATCCCTGTCAAGTCTTCTGGTAAATATATTTTCAAAAAACTTGGTCTCAGACTGAGTACAACAGCGTCGTGATTCATGTAACCAACTTCATCTAGTGAGAGAGAGTTGTTGTTAAAATGTTAGTTAGTTTGCATTCCCTACACTAATGACAATGTGCTACAAGGCTTTGTAAATGCAACGATGCACACAAGGCATAGGAATTTAGACAATTTACCTCAAATCATCAGAGGCTTGAGAAAGGCTTCGGGTTAAATTCTCCACTTCCTTCAACAGACCACTATCACGGACTTCAGCCAACAAAGGTTGAACATCTTCAGCCATGGCTTTGATCTGAGGCATCACTACATCAAAGTGAACATACAGGCATGAGAATGCATGATAGAATGATTGAAAAATCACAGAAAGAAACAATAAAAATATACTGCAGAGAGATGATACATGAATATTGAATACCAAAAATGTACAGAAGGAAGACCAACCCTCAACTGGCAGTGTACTCCTAGTCATTCTTTACTCCATATTTCTAGAGTACTACAAATTCTACAATTTGAGTATTTGACTTAGGTCATCAAATTTCTTACACCCAGTATTTATGCATGTCATGAACTAACTATCACTAAAACTTATGCTTTTAGGTGAAAACAAATGAATGGTTTTATATTACACTTCTAACATGCTTCCTCATGGAAGAGGCCTTATAAAGGATCAAACGCTAGATCAGTTGGTCATAATTCATAAAGGCTCTAGTACCATGTCAAGAACCATCATTTAATAGATTCATTTCATTTTCAAGATAATTATGAAAGTGAATTCCCAACCAACTCTTTAAAACAGAGAATTCTTTTTTCTAAGGCAATGAAGAATACGCTTCTAGTTTTAACATATTGGATGTTGGGGCAAGAGAGGGAAATCAAAGAAACTAATACTTGATTCATCATTATGCATTGATCCATTTTCAGCTGGCGGGAATATGTCTGGTTCAACGGTTTGGTCAAGAGAATTTATTTCCATCCGTCAAGCACACTCATATAAGAAATTACAGCGCACCTGTGTAAGAAGTGGTTTTGCTTCTTCAACAACAGAAAAAACTCTTTCAGCCAAAGAGTAGCTGTTGACGATACCAATTTCCTCTACATCTCGCCCGAGACGGGTGAATATCCCAATCAATGTATCCAAACTTACACCTTGTTGACCCTTGATCTTTTCTCGGTCACACACAATAATACCTTCTTTAGCACAGTCTTGGTCAAGAGGGCCAACTGAAGGTGTTGGAATTGGATCACGAGGAGTGATGTCAATTATTGTTTCCATAAGAAGACCTGATTGGTTAACCTCAATCAATGAATTCCGCGGTATAATTGTTTTATCATCTTCAACCTTCAAAATGATAACTAAAGATTTAATATAATGCAACAACTAAAACAATGGATGCCAAACCAAAACCGTATCTAGAGCTTGTTTGGATGAGTTTCTCGAGTAGTCTTTATAAGAAAAGATTTTTATCATATAAAAACTAACGGTATATGCTGTTTTTTCATAATTTTCAAATGTGAGCTTCTCAAATAAACTTCCCTACCTCAAACTTTTTATAAAGCTACTTGAGATAACTTTAGGAGAAGTTAAGGTAAGCAAGCTTATCATACAGAAACACCTTATGACTTTAGGGTTTATATGAAAAGCTCTAAAACTATAAGAAACTTTTGAAAAACTTATCTAAACAAGCTCTCATGATGTTTGATTAATCATAACATGGAATTGAAAGACACCTCAACAATTGCCTCAATACTTCTTAAGGAAGGATTCACACGAATGACATCGCCAACAGTGACCCCTCTGATCCTCACAGGAGTTCCAGTGCTAATCCCACAAGCATGAGCAAACTCAAACACTGCTGTGTACTTCCGGTATCTGGATCTTATTTGGAAACCCCTCAACCAGGCCAAACTAAGCACAAAAAGGACAGTACCAGACACTAAAAACAGTCCAACCCCACCTTCCCAGATGCTCCTACTACCGAACCCGAAATCATTTAGCGGGCGCATTGTTTGCCTCCAAAGAGTACGAGGAATGTCCAATACAACTGCAAGTGGATTCTTTGTTTCCGAAGTAGGTAACTGTTTGCCATGACCTGCATCAGTAGATGTAGCTCTTATCCTGTTGGTTTGTGTCCGGCGTCTAATTGGAAGAGGCATGCAACTTAAAGAAGAATTCCCCGGTACGGTAATCAAACAAGAAGAAAATGAAGTTTGGAATGATGAGACATGAAGAGTAGGGTTCCCAACCATCTTCAAAGCAATTTCTTAGCTCTGAAATTCTACTATCTACAAAAAAAAAAAAAAACGTTTTAAGCTGTAATAACTGCCTAATGGAACAAATGAAATCATATAAATCCAGTAACCAATAAATTCATAATTAATTAACAAATAGGGATTAAAAACCCCAACAGTATAGACAGATCAACTCTGAGGGTTCTAACTTCTAATTACATAAGAAAAAGAAAAAAAATCAAATTGGTTAGAAATAGACAGTGCATTGAGTGAGGTATGCAAAAAGCATCAATAAAGTAATTAGTAATTCCCAAAGAATAGTCCATAATGCGAGTATTGTTATAGCAGTAATGGAAAATGTACCAATGTGAGAAGAGTAAAATATTGGGGGTTGGCTAGGTTTCCTAATCTGAGAGAAAACAAAAATTCTGGGTAACTGGTAAAAGCGCAGCGGTCCAATATGATATTCAATCAAGAATCAGGAACTAGAGGTATCAAATTGTATACCCAATAAGCACGTAGAACTGAATGTGGGATGAAAAAATTTCAGAGTAATTGAATACCGAATAAGAAGCTGAAAATATGAGAAATGTTGGATGATGAAGACAAGATAGAGCTTACCTTGTGAATAATTCGGCAACCGAAGGAAGTGAAGGAACCGAACCGTGATCTGCAGCAACACTGCGTCTCTTGAAAACGGAGCTTAATCAAGCACTAACACAAAATAGTTTTTAATAAATCAGAGCAGTTTATGGATAGATAAAATTATAAAACTTTTTAAAATCAATTAAAATAATTTATTTTAATAAGTTAATTTAGAAAATTTATAAAACCAAATGAAAAATAGCTTATGAATATTTATAAATTATTTTTATCAGCTATATATAATTTTTTTTTCATAGAAAAGTCGTATATATAAGCTATCTAAAACTAACAAAGCTCGATAGAGTTAACAAATAGTAGTTGAGTATTTTAAACATGCCGATAGAGATTCAAATCCTAACCATATATATAGAAGGGATTTTGTTAGTTGAGACAAAGTCACTTTGATGATCTCCATATTTCAAAGAGATTAGTCTTCGACCGGAAGATACTTGATATATAGTATATTGATTATTTTAACTAATTTTTAGTTTTTCACCAATTTAATTTTTATTGTAATTTTTAATTCAAATAATATATATTATAATTATTTTATATTAAATTGATTTATATATTTTTAACTTTATTTTTGTATTATTTTATTAGTTAATATATTATATAATATTAATATATTTGTTAAATTATTGATAGTTAAAGAGTAACTTAGTAAGTTTAATTATTTTGACAAAAATAAACATTAATTTAGTCTTCTAAAAATTTAATTGCCATTAATTTCGTTCTTAAAATATTTTTATCACAAAATTAGTCTCTCAAAAATATAAAATACTACCAAATTAATTCATAAATATTTTAAATAGTATTAAATTTGTCTCTTAAATTCCAATACTTTTTTAAGGAATTTATTTAATGACAAAAGCATTTGAAAGAACAAACCAATAACAAATAAATCTTTAAAAAACTAAATTAATGTTTTTGTCTATTTTCATACATCTTTATACTCTCACATACTTTTTTTTTTGGTCAACTACTCTCACATACTCAATCAAACAAATAAGGTAAATTATCTTAATTTACTTCTTCACAATTTCTCATAAACCAAACATACTCTTAACTCTTACTTCTCTCCCATTTCTCTTGTCTTCTACTTCTTTCTCTTTAACTTCTTCTCTTCCTCTTCTTTTAACCAACATATCATTAGAGTATAATGGCACTCTCTTTTGTTTTTTTGATAACAAGTATAGTGACACTCTTGGTGTCACCAAGAAATGAATAGTAGAGACAAAGTCAAGAAAGAACAAGACACACTAGTGTGAATGGAAAGGATGGAAACCCAGGCAATCACATGAATAAAGTTGTGTATTGGGTTATCATAAAAAAAAAAAAGTTGTGTATTGACACACGAGTGAATGATAGTCATTGATATAATAAAAAAATAAAAAAAATTGTCTCCTTTAATATCACATCATACTTTTTCTATTCTTACATTTCTTACTCAAAAACTCAATTAACGTACTATAAATACCACTGTGAATGATAGACATCATGAAAGAGTAAGATAATAGTGGTTGATTAAAGTGCTATTTACATAGTTTAGTAGATAGTTGGATTTTGGCAATTATGTTAAATTGTTGATGGGGTCAAATAATATCTAAATATATAAAAATAAATTGTTAAAAGAGATAAAATAATTTTCTATGTTTGGACACATTTTGCGTCACAAGTTTTTGGACGCACCTCATAATCCTATTTATAGAATTTGGAATTTTTTATTTTTATGTGAATAGTTATAGTCATATAAATTTATAATATTATGAATATGAATCTTATGCACCCACTCGGGGTCAGGGCCGGTCCTGACGTTTCATAAGCCCTGGGGCGAAGTGAATAAAATAAGTCTTTTTTAAGTATTTTTTTATCAAACTATGATAAAGTTTTGATATTAGATATGACCCTATAAATATATCATAATCTCTCCGGGCATAACATAAAAATAACAGCATCAACAACATCCACACTTAAGAAATGAGAATTTTTTTTTCAAATAACATTCATATATATATATTTATTGGGCCCCTTGAACATTGGGCCCTAGGCAGGTGCCCACTCGCCCATGCCCCAGGGCCGGCCCTGCTCGGGGTGGGCATAGTTTGAATTTGTTAGAAATCTAAGCTAATCTAAACTAAACTAATTTTACAGTTCAATTTTTAAAATCTCATCCATTTTTTTTTAAAAAATAGTTTGGAATGTTTAATTCGGATTTAAATCTAAAACCAATTTAAAGTTGGTTTTAAATCCAAAAAGCAGTTTTGAACTGGTTTCAAATCGTATGCACCCACTGGTATTGATTTGGATTGATTAATAAGTGCTCTTTAAGCACTGAGAAGTACATTATACAAAATTATTTTATTTCTTTTAAGAATAAAATGTATTGTGAAATGTCTGATTGCAACAAATAAGTACCGAAACTAAGCACACATTAACATTTATTTTCTGATGTACCAAAAGAAAACAGCACACAATAAGATCTTATTCATCTTTGGTATTGCTTCCTTTCATGCAACAAATCGTTGAGATTTTTTTCTTTTTTTCCCCTCTTCTATGCTCTTCTTTGGATTTGTTTTTTCTTTAGTGATTTGCTCCCTTCTAAACTTTGTTGCTTCTTTTTTTTTTTTAAATCCCAAAAGCAAAAATTAAAAACCAGGAAAGCAAATTTGCAAGGCGGAAAAAAGACTTTGTTCCTTTAGCACTTCACCCTTTCCAATTGGGTTTTACTTTCCTCTCTTTTCTTTCCTTTGTGGTTGAATCTATGAAGTCTGCTTTGCTCCATTCAATATATATAAATAATTATTTCTTCAAAATAAATGATCTAAACATGCACCAAATCCAACAATCATGTTCATCTTGTTTGGATACACCTTTTTTTTTACTAAAAAGGTGATTTCACCCCACAAATAAGACTACACTCAACATAAAAGCAATACCAAAGTAAACCCAAATAATTCAACACCTGTTTGCTGCCTCTCGCAGCTCAGCCATACTCTGAGCTTCAGAAAGTGCAAATCACATTAATCATATTTGGAAAAAAAATGATTAAATTGTGCTTAAACATTATTTAAGATTTAATAACTTGTCATGATTTGATGGTTTGAGTACGATTTTTTTTTAAAAAAAAAAAATCCGTTTGCCAAAATCATACTACGTTGCAGTCTAGTTTTGCTAGTACTCGAGACAGCAGTAAAAACACACCACATCCTGGAGGAGAACTATGTTTCAAGCACAAGAAAGAATACCAATTAAAAGGCAAGTTTGCCTACATTGGAGGCGAACAAAATTATAGTTTGCAATCTTAAACACGTTGTTCATTGGCATAGTTTATGGCTATGCAAATCAAAATCTATCTAGCTAGCTCTAGCTTCCATCATAATGATTGGACTAAAGTCAAGAAATACAGAATGCTCACAGAAACAGTAATAATGCATAAGATGGTATTAACAGTATTAGTCACCCACATGTAAAACCACAAATTGCAACCAATGTTCTGGATCATAATAGTAAGCAATAAAAAAGATGAAAAGTGAAGAAGTGCAGATGCATGGTGAGACACGGCTAATCCAAATATCCAAATCAAAATAACTACTGAAACCCGGGACTGAGCAAACAAGCCGAATACTAGAAATGAGCAGTACCAATAAAGCAAACAAACCTGACCAACAAAAACTAATGACACCACATTGATGATAATGTCCTAATGGAAATAATAATTCTCATCAAAACTTATCTGCCCTGCCCCTTTTCTGTTCAAGAGTTTTTCAAATTTTTGTTATGGTTCAATAGTTCTCCTCACTTAGCCATCATCACTTTCACAAACTCTTCATAGTTGATCTGCCCATCACCATCAACATCAGCCTCACGAATCATCTCATCAACTTCTTCGTCTGTCAGCTTCTCACCAAGATTGGTCATAACATGGCGGAGCTCAGCCGCGGAGATGAAGCCATTCTGATCCTTGTCAAACACGCGGAAAGCTTCCTTAAGCTCCTCCTCTGAGTCGGTATCCTTCATCTTGCGCGCCATCAGGTTGAGAAATTCGGGGAAATCAATGGTACCATTCCCATCAGCATCAACCTCATTTATCATGTCCTGCAGCTCAGCTTCAGTAGGGTTTTGCCCAAGTGACCGCATAACTGTTCCAAGTTCCTTGGTGGTAATACAACCTATAGCATTATAAGAAAATAGTTAGACACAAACTACTGATTCAGCCCCACAAAGGAATAGCATGATCCAGTTTAAGAATAATTACTTAGATCAAAAATTAGTTTTTTTTGTTGTTTTTTCAGTTCAAAGAAAAAGTTTCAGAAAACACATCAACAGATGTAGCAGGAACACAGACAGAGACATAAACATATTTTTCCATGTTAATTGTAACCATTTTTGTATGTTTCCATGAATCTATAAATAAGACTCACAAAATCCAGTGCTAAAACTCTTTTACAGAACTGGAACCACATTCAATTCAGCAATGATAATCAAGGCGATTAATGGTTAATTTTAATCATACATCTCACTTTAAGAGCAAAGATACATGAAACATGAAATTTAGCACTCAATAATGTCAAAACGCAGTGCCATTATAAGGACCAAATGCACAAACAGAAAAGAACCAAATGCTTTCCAAAGGCACTAAACAAACATAAAGAAAACAATCTCATATTGAATTAATTAGGAATCCAAACATGCAGCACCTAATTCCACATCTACATAACAAATTCTGATAGAGAAATCATACAAGCAGAAATCAAATCACAGGTCACATTTGAAAAGTACCCATGTCAACGAAAGAGGGATTGAAAAAATCAACCAACATAAAAAATCAGTGAACACAAAAACACCGTCACAGAAGGATCACACGCGACATTTAGCGAAAAGGAACGAAATTTGAGCAATAATGTGATCCAATTCATACACCCAATAAAATCAACGGCGAGAAGTAAAACTAGCTGGAACCCTAGAAACGAACCCCATAAAAAAGTTCAAATTTTTATCTAATTCATCCAAAAGGGGGGTGGTGGAAACAAAATATGAGACGTAAAATAAGCGTTGAAATGGAATCAGATCTGAGAAAGAGAGAAAAGAGAAAAAGGGATCTGAGAAAAGAGACCATCGCCATCCTTGTCGAAGAGGCTGAAGGCTTCTTTGAACTCCGAGATCTGTTCGTCGGTGAGCTGATCGGCCATTGAAAGAGGAAGATTTGAATGTTCAAAGGAAGAGAAAAATGGAATGATCGAAGGAACAAATGTTATGTGGAAAACGCTAAAGGGAAGAAGAAGGAGGATTACGCTATTTATATCAAAAGGGCATCTCTCTCTTTTTCATTCCCTTTGTCCAAATCTTTTTCCTAATTAAAACATAATCTTCATGTCATAACCTCAATGCAACAACTATCTTGCACTAATTATTGTATTAACCATTTTTCTAACAAAAATGAAAATACTTTTAGTACCAATAATATAAATAAATCTTTTATCCAAAAAAATGTATCCAAAAAATATAAATAAATCTTTGAACTTCCATTACTTCTTCAATTTCTTTTTATCTGTCATAATTTTAAAAAGTAGAAGTACATATTAAAAAACATAATTAATATTTTATGGAAAATGATATTTAGTGCCTTAAGAATACTATTTAAGTAGTTAAATATAGTAAAAATGTATTGAAATATCTAGTTTTTTATATTTTCGAGAGATGAAACAATATGCACTTATAATTATTTTTCTACTTTTAGTAATCTTAACTAGTACCCTTAGGACACTATATATCAAGACCCATATTTTATTTTTGTAAAACTTATGAATTAATTTTCTTTTATACTGACTATGAAATCATTAATCATCAACTACATGATAAGTTTATCCAAAAAATAAAAATCAACAACATCATAAAATGTAAAATAATAAATAAATAAGGATATAATAAAAAAAAAGAGCAACGAATGAATGTTTTTTTTTAACTTTAAAATTGACAAATAAAAATGAATTATTTTTTGAAAAATTACCACGGTTAAAATTGAACGGACAGTATTTTTGAATTTAAAGCAATATATAACTTTATTTTCAATAAAAATCATTCTATTTTTATTTTCTTATTATATGCTTATTGACTCACGTTAAAAAAACAAATATATTAATCTCTAACAAAAACAAAAGGGTATAACTATGATAGTGTTTTGTATTTAGCAATGTAATTTTACTTTTAGGAAACATACTTATAATTACATTTTACTAATATTTTATATTTGATATAAGGTTTGGAGAATAATTTTTATTCATAAGGAAGTGTTTGGTATTTGAAATGTCTATTTATTCACGAAAATTTTGTTTAAAATCATAATTATCTCGGTAATTTTTTTTTAATAAAATAACATTTTCATTTTAAAATACGAGTATTCATTAATACTTTAAATGACACAAAAAAAAAATAGAACGAAAAACAAATGTTGAATTGTCTCATGGGAAACGGTAGATGCTATGAGAATTGATTGATATAACTGGATTTGGTATTCTTGGTATATGAGAAAAGAGTTGTCTCTATGCAATATTAGAAAACACAATTAACGTTAATGAGAATTCATAGTAAAGTGAATATTTTCTCGGTATATTCTTTCCTTCTTTTTTGTTCAATATTTCAGAAAAAAGTGAATATTAAAAGGCTACATGATTAAAAGAGACGGTGCATCTAGACCTCGTGCAATTAGCATATATATATATATATATACATATGTGAACTATCGACACTTCTAACAACTGTTGGGTTGGTGTGTTGGATCCATGTGTGACACCGATACTCGTATAATACGTCTTCGTCACTTTCTTATCATTGTCTAATAACTTTTTAGCGGCTCGACACTTTTAAACTGATATATGGCTCGAAACTTCAGAGATACTCCTTCCGTTCCTATTTAACTGTCCAGAGAGAGAAAATCACACATATTAAGAAATATAATAATTATTATAATTTTTCTCAAAATAAATTTTGAACTCTCCATAATACCTTTTTTATCTCTCATTGTTTGATTGGTTGGATAGTGGAGTATTGATTAACCTCCAATTAAACATAATGTTAGAATTGATAAAAGTATAATTAATGTTATATTGAAAATATGAGCGGACAGTTAAATAGAAACGGAAGGAGTACCTTTTTCTAATTTTTTAAAAATATCCTATATTAGATAAAGTAAAAAATATAATCAAAAAATGTGAAACTTACATTATAAATATGTCTCTTCGTATTTTTTGTGTACTCCTATAAGATAGTTAAAGATAGAAATTAAAAAAAATTGCAAAGCTTAGGTGGAAGGAAAAATAAAATGCTTATATTATGACGATGTCTCTAGGTATTCAAATAAAATTATAAAATTTAACTAGTTATTTTAAAAGATCAATATGAGTCTTGTTTTTCTACTTTTATAATTTTTTTTATGTTTCTTATATATTTTTTAATATATATATATATCGCGCACACCTTATATTAATGTTCTTTAAAATTTGTAAAAAAATATATATTAATATTAATTATTTTTATTTATAGAAATAAAATAAACATAAAAAAAGCTACTTTACCTCTATCAAAATAATAATCTTATATGAATAAAGATACATGATAAATAATATTTTGAGATAAAGAAAAAGAAAACATGCGTAGTGGTGTTGTATTGTGTATGGTGAAGTATATATATATTGTTTCTTTCTTTCTTTGACACTTCTCCAAAAGGGACGCAGAAAAGGAAAATGGAGCATCTTGAGCACTCTTTTTCTGACTTGCAACTTAATGCTGACGATACCGACCGTCATTCTCCTCCTCCCTCTTCTCCCGGTACCCTTTCTCTTCCATTTTCTTTCTTTCTAATAAATATTCCATTTTCATGCATAATTCCTGCTCTTTGGGGTTAGGGTTTCACAATTTCCTCTGTTAAACCTCCAATCAATAAATACTGTTCAAGAATCCAAATGGAGAGAAAGAGCTACATTTTCCTAGCTTTAGTGTTAAGTTCATGGGAGATTATTGATCACTGCAGCTGCTATATTTTCTTGGTGCAGGTAGTAGCACTTTACAGCTGAAAAAAGAGGAACAAGATCAACAAAATGAAGTGACTCCTTCATGTGAATACAAGTTACCGCTTGTTTGGATTGACTTGGAAATGACCGGTAAGCTTGTAAAATTGCTATATTTTTTTCATAATATTTTCTCGGTCCTATAAATTGTGTTATTTGCCTGTTCTTGGGCAGTATATGAATTATTTAGGTCTGCTTATTTTTTCCCTCAAAAACGAATTGAGTATTAGATGTTCTTGTGGGTGCAGGTTTGAATCTTGAAGTAGATAGAATACTGGAGATTGCTTGTGTAATTACAGATGGAAAGCTAACCAAAGCGCTGGAGGTATTTAAGATTACAATTTATTTTTCGTTTTCTATAAACTCAAATCTTGCATACAATTTGTTTATAAGTTTTAACATTACAAGATAAATGATCCTGGCTTACAGATTCAAAAATACTTCTGCTCCTAAAAATCTCATGTGGTCTTAAATTTTAACATTCCTTCTCTCAATATTTTTTTTGCTATATTAGGGTCCTGATTTGGTCATCCATCAAACTCAGGAGTGCCTTGATGGTATGGGAGAATGGTGCCAAAGTCATCATGCAGCTAGTGGTAAGTAGTACAAGCTGTATTCTGATACTTTATTTTTTCTTTGTATACTGAAAAAAAAGAGAAATCTTGGCCGAGGGAAGTCTATCAATAAACTTCAAAACAAATAAAAAAAATTTAATGCATTGTAGAATGTGAAAACATGATACTGTATTAATGTATTGTTGAATGATTGCTTTTCCTTGACATTATTTAGTTCCTTTTTTCTTTTTCTGTTGATTTGAATTTTAAATGGTATTGATTAATGATTTTCAATGAATTTAGGGTTAACAACAAAGGTGCTTGAAAGTTTAATTAGTGAAAGAGAAGCTGAAAAGCAGGTTTGTAGGAATTATACTATGTGGCATCATGAGAATTGAGACAGTAGTTTCTCTACTAAAACTTGCACTTGAAGTTTCTGTAAACTTCCATACCCTTTTACCTGTATTTCGCCAGTAGTTTCGTTAGGTAATGAATTGAACTGTTGAAGTAGTGAAGTACTACTTTGTGAATGAATGATTGAATCTCTTTCCCGCTGTTTTATTTATTTGTCTTTTATAATATAATAAATCTGTAATTTCTTGGAAAATTGCAGGTTATTGAATTTGTTAAGAGACATATTGGTTCATACAGACCTCTCCTGGCAGGAAATTCAGTATATGTGGATTTTCAATTTCTCAAGGTATTGGTTTTTCCATAGTAAACTTGTAAATTTGCTTAAAGTATTGTCAATCTCTAATATATATCCCATTGTTTCTATTTGAAATGTTTGCAGAAACACATGCCAGAATTGGCAGGACTCTTCCCTCACGTGCTTGTTGATGTTAGTAGTGTTAAATCTCTTTGCGTTCGCTGGTATCCCAAGGGTGAGAAATTGTGCTGTTAAATCTCTTTTCCATAGTTTCATTTGTTATTGGTTGTAAGATATTCCTCTATAAAGGGTTATCATTGTGCAGATCATTGGAGAGCACCGGCAAAAGCAATCAAACACAGAGCCATGGATGATATTAGAGAAAGCATTAAGGAACTTAGATACTACAAGATAAATATTTTTAAGCCAAAGACCACAGCATACAAGCCAACGTGAGAATCATGATAACAGTGTTCCCAATCATACATCAACCTCATTTTTACGAATTGATGATACACTGATATATACTTGATGTAAAATCTCATTCACATTTATATCAAGAACTCTGACATGCAAGTTTCACTTCATGTGTGTAAATTTGTTTACAGGAGAAAAGGAAACGTACAATTTCTTTTGATTACAGTGCCGAAAGAAACCTTTATATTTCATAGATTCCCCTGCCAGATATGTAAAATATGTAAAAGAAGGCTCATCATCCAAATGGCCATTCATATTAACTTCAGCTAGGTGATTCAACCAGTAGATTCAACCAGTAGGCAGCAATTATGCTGTTTGCAATCACAAGGCTATTTCCATTTATCTCTTGGTTTTAGGAACAAAGGGTAGGGGGAAAAAATCAAAGAGAAAAGACAATTGACAATTCTACAAAATTAATTTATCGGCAACTTCATGCTGTAACATCACACTGCTTCAATTTCATGTTCATCAATTTCCAGATTGCTAAGTTGGTATTTGCGTACAACTGAAAAACCTCAGCAAATAGAAACACTTTGAATGCTGTAAGCCAGAGACAAATAACTTCATTCTTTCCAAAGTTTGGAGTGACAAGTGACAACCAATAAGATCTGGTCCATGTTACAGAGTTAACTTGAGTTGGATTAAACAAGAGCATACACGGAGCAATCTGTTTGACTTCACCAGTTAAGATCACATCTGCACTTGTCTTAAAAAAAAAAAAAAAAGAAACACAATTTTGTCAGAACAGAATGCAAGAAGAAACATAGTAGTACTACCTTGAAATTAACTAGAATAGTTACAAATTTAAAATATACTATTATCTCCTTCGATGGTTGATGCTTAACATTGTACATTAATAATATTACCTGTCATATTTTACTGCACTTTGAATTTGACTTCACAATAACCTGCTGAGATTCTTGATAAGTAATTTCAAATTCCTTTTTGTAGTCTCGTCACCAGTAAAACCCAAAATATCAGAGCTGATATTCTGTAAGAATACAACCAAAAATCAAACAATAAAATGGGAAAATGTTCAAAACCATTAGATTCAGTCATTTCCAAAGTCGGGCAAACCTCAATGTTCTTCAAGGTAAAAATAAGAGTGTATATAGACTTCTGGACCAATTCAGTGTTCTCAGGGGTCATAATGGATGAATTTAACCTCCTGCATATACAAAGGGTGATTCCTATTAATTGTCATACTTCAGGAGAGTTAAACTAGTCATCATAATTAGAAATAATCTGAGTGTTACAAAAGTAAAATTGTTATTTTATTCAGCTCGATTCTCTCATAATGGGTGGAAGGCTGGAAGCACCCTTCTGGATAAACACGATTAAGAGGACTTCACATAATGGGTAGATAACACGATTAAGAGGACTTCACATGAAATTTCAATATCTAAGGTCTTCAACTGAAACTTCGGATACAAGTTACAACATCATAACTTCGGCATTGTCCCTGTCAAGTCTTCCTCAATCAGGATTTATCTTAACATGTTACTTAGTTGGCATTCCCTACACTAATCACAATGTACTACACGGCTATGTAAATTACTCCCTCCGTCCTATAAAATAAGCCCTAACAACCTAAAGTCTTGTCCCATAATATAACCGCTACACACAAAATTAGAAGCATTTATTATGATCGGTTAACTTTCAAAGTCATCCCACCAATAGAAAATAACTCAGTTTAAATTTAATTGGTGTAACATCTCAATAGTCTAATTAATGCTTCTAATTCCAATAATTTAACCACTTTTTTTAAACAGCGTGAAAAGGTGGCTGGGGCTTATATTATGGGACGGAGGGAGTAGTTACTGACAAGAGGCGTAGACAATTTACCTCAAATCATCAGAAGCTTGAGTAAGGCTCTGGGTTAAATTCTCAACTTCCTTCAAAAGGCCACTATCACGGACTTCAGCCAACAAAGGTTGAACATCTTCAGCCATGGCTTTGATCTGAGGCATCACTACATCAAAGTGAACATACAGGCATGAGAATGCATGATACAATAATTGAAAAATCACAGAAAGAAACAATAAAAACATACTGCGGAGAGATGATACAAGAATATTGAATACCATGAATCTACAGAATGAAGAGCAACTGTTAATTGGCTGCACACTCCTAGTCCATATTTTGAGTTTGTAGAGTACTACAATTTAACCCTAGGGTAATCAACCTAGGCCACCAAATATCTTAGACTCAGCATTTATGCTCTTCAAGAAGCAACTATTCCGAAAACTTAAGTTGTTAGGTGAAAACACGTGGATGGTTTTATATTACATTTCTAACAAGCTTCCTCATGCATGAGTACTTCAGGCTTGAAGCATGGTGAATGCACAAGGTCACCTACACTGTGCTTACAGCCTTAAACTTAACCTTTTTATCAGAAAGATCAGGAGCAGCAAGGATCAAACTCTAGATCATTTGGTCATAAAGGCTCTATTACCGTGTCACAAACCATCTCAAAAACTAAAATTGATAAAAAAACACATGAATGGTTTCATATTACATCTCTAACAACAATGAACAAAGAAACATCATTTACTAGATTCATTTAAATTTCAAGATAGTTATGAAACTGTAAAGTGTATTCCCCCACCAACTCTTTAAAACAGAGAATTACTATTTCTAAGGCAATGAATATTCTGGTATTAGCTTTACTTTAACATATTAGAAGTTTGGGCAAGAGAGGGAAATGGAGGAAACTAATATTTCATTCATCATCATGCATTGATCCATTTTCTGTTGGCAAAAACTTGTCTAATTCAACGGTTTGATCAAGAGAATTTATTTTTCAAGCAAATCAGTATAAGAAATTACACCACACCTGTGTAAGAAGTGGTTTTGCTTCTTCAACAACAGCAAAAACTCGTTCAGCCAAAGAATAGCTGTTGGCGATACCAATTTCCTCTACATCTCGCCCGAGACGGGTGAATATCCCAATCAACGTATCCAAACTTACTCCTTGTCGACCCTTGATCTTCTCTCGATCACACACAATAAGACCTTCTTTAGCACAATCTTGGTCAAGAGGGCCAACTGAAGGTGTTGGAATTGGATCACGAGGACTGATGTCGATTATTGTTTCCATAAGAAGACCTGACTGATTAACCTCAATCACTGAATTCCGCGGTATAATTGTTTTATCATCTTGAACCTGCAAAACAAGTACTAATGATCTATCATAATGCAACAACTAAAACAATGAATGTCAGACAAAAGCAAGATTTCGAACCTTTTTGGATGAGGTTTTTGAAAAATCCTTACGGGAGTAGAATTTTTTCATATGAACACTAATGTCACAAAGCTTATTATAAGGCTCTACTTGAATAAACTTCCCTACCTCAGCCTTTTATAAAGCTACTTGAGATAACTTAGAAAAGTTAAGGTACGCAAGCTTGTTGAATAGTTTGACAGAAATTTATATAGAAACATCTTATGACATTAGTGTTTTATGAAAAATTCTAACAATATAAGCATTTATTGAAAACTTATCTTAACAGGCTATTAGAATATTAGATTAATCATATCAAGGAATTGAAATTTGAAAGGCACCTCAACAACTGCCTCAATGCTTCTTAAGGAAGGGTTCACACGAATGACATTGCCAACATTTACCCCTCTGATTCTCACTGGAGTACCAGTGCTTATGCCCCAAGCATGAGCAAACTCGAAAACTGCTGTGTACTTCCGGAATCTGGATCTTATTTGGAAACCTCTCAACCAAGCCAAACTAAGCACAAAAAGGACAGTACCAGACACTAAAAACAGTCCAACCCCACCTTCCCAGATGCTCCTACTACTGAATCCGAAATCACTCAACGGACGCAGCGTTTGCCTCCAAAGAGTACGAGGAACGTCCAATACAACTGCAAGAGGATTCTTTGCTTCTGAAGTGGGTAACTGTTGGCCATGACCTGCATCAGTAGATGTAGCTCTTACCCTGTTGATTTGTGTCCCAAGTCTAGTTGGAAGAGGCACGAAACTCAAAGAATTTCCAGGTTGGGTGATCACACATGAAGAAAATGAAGTTTGCAATGATGAGACATGAACAAGTGCAGGGTTCCCAGCCATCTTCAAAAGAATCCCTTAACTCAGAAATTCTACTATCTACATAGAAAATTCCTAAAAATCAAAACCATACAAATCCAATAAGCAATTAAAGCATAACTAATTAACAAACCAGGATTAAAAAGAAAAACAAAAAATTCGACAGCATAGAATATAATGCCTAAGATTCTAATTACATAATAAAATTCAAATTGGTTAGAAATGGATAGTGCATTGAGTGAGGTAAGCCAAAAGCATCCAATAAAAGTAATTAGTAATTCCCAAATTTGAGAAGAGTGTAATATTACTGGGGTTTGGCTAGGTTTACTAATCTAAAAGAAAACATATTCTGGGTAAGTGATAAAAGCGCTCGAATATACGATAATCAGCAATCAGCACGTAAAGGTATGAAATTGTAGGTAGAATTGATTGTGGGATGAAAAATTTTGCGGAGAAATTGAATTACCGAATAGAAATCTGAAGATGGTGAATATTAGAGAAGAGTGGCAGTGTTGTGTGAAGAGAGAACAAGAGTGACATACTTGTGTCAATGGAAGCGACGGAAACCTACGCTACGCAGGTAGCATGAATCATAGTCATCGTTCAACAAGAGTTCATCTTCACCGAATTCCTATTCATATTCTTATTCTTATTCTTATAACGAGTAATCTCATTTCGGTGTTTGAAATTGTTTTTATTCATTAATTAATAATTAATTCAGAAAACGATTTTTAGTCTCTAAAATTATCACTTAAAATATCTAAGACATGTAACTCAGTTAATAAAACAAAAAAATTATCTTAAAATTATGATTTGTTATGTAAATTAGTCTTTAAATTAGCATCTGTCCAATCACCATAACATATTAACAGAACAAATTATTGTGTTAATTTAGTCCCTAAAATTATATTTATTGAGTCAATTTAATTCTTAACATTATCATCTATCAATTAAATTGATCTCAAACTCATATTTTGATTTCAAAATCATAAAATATATAACATCTACGTGAGGAAAGAGAATAGAAGTTAATTTTTGATATTATTTATCATGATATAATTAATCATCAAAGTGAGGTTTGATTTTTTAATATTCTTTTTGTCTTTTTCTTTTTCTCGAAGCTGAGCTCACACTAAATGATTATTAAGTAATTATGAAATATTGCCCCATTTGTTTTAATAGGGGATTAAACCCCTATATATCTAGACATGTAATTAAAAGATATGGTGAACTATCACCACGTCACACCTTGTGATTAATAATCTTCTTACCTTAATAAGTCCTACCAATGAATCATTTCATGCTTTTATAAATTGCCGAAGATGAATACTTTATATACTTTTGAAGAAAATATTAATAATGACCCTAAAGGCATTTTTTAATAAATAGAATGTGATAAAATATTATTGAAAAATATAACATTTTATATTTTCAAAAGATAAAAAAAAATGCACTTATAATTAATTTTTCAATAATAATAACTTAAAAAAGTGTCTTTAGAATATTTATTAATTATTAACAAGATAATACTTTTAATTTTATTCCAAAATTATTAGCATCTAAAGAAATGAGTTAACATTAATAGGTACTAATTTTGAGGAACAATTTGACGGGGGTAAACATAATTTCAAGAACTAAGGTTATGTTTAGTTGTGCATTGGGAGTCACTATACTCACTTTTATATATTGCAACTTGATTTTGATAGTAAATATGAAATTGCTTGAAATTGATTTTGCCAAAAAGCACTAACAATGATGGTTTCACGGTGGATATGAAGAAATTAGTGCATGTTTAGAAAAATGTTAGGTTGGAGTAGAATTAATTTTGAAGAGTTAAAGTGAATTTTGATTGATAAATTAAACGTTTATTTTTGCATTGATAAAAAGTTAAAATTGATTTTGAGTTACCAAAATTGTTTTTGGCTGAAGCAAGGTGAGACTTGCTTTCACGTTGGGTGTAAAAATTTACACTGTATTTTTACTCTAAATTTGTTTTTCAGAAAAAAAATCTCCAAATATAAATCATGTTACTTTAAAATAAATTTTACACAAAATCAATTCTATAAAATCACGTTGGTCCAAAATCAATTATATCAACACTAAACCAAACACACACTTAACCGTTAAAGTTATCATCTAGATAAAAGTATCTAAACATAAATCAGGTTATTTTAAAATCAATTTTATGCAATTCTATAAAATCTCGTTCATTCAAAATCAATTTTATCACCATAAAACTAAACATACACTAAATTGATGTACTAATATACTTTAGTAAGATGGTTTAACAAATGTTAACGTCAAAAACTAATTTAAGTTACATAATAATTTAAGATTTTTAAAAAAATTTCTTTAAAAAAACAATACGGTAAAAAAACATATTAAAGTAACGTGTGTTTTTTTAAATATATTCTTTTTTATTATAATAGAGATAAAGATTAGGGACGAAATAATTGACGGATCTTCATTAAATGTCGCTCTATTCATATCAACCGGATCCAACCTTCACACATATAGTTTAGGAACGAGATGAGTTACTATTGCGCTATATCCGTAGTTGTTTTAATTTTTATTTAAGTGAGAGTAAAATGATAAATAATAATAATAAAGTAAAAATAAAGTAATTTCAAAAAGTAAAAATAAAATTATTAAAATGAGAGTGTCACAAATCACAATATCAACCCTATAAGAATAATGGGGAGCAATAATTGTACTCTGTATTCTGAAATGAGTCAAAATTGGCCCACAATTAACATTGATGTCGTTTTTATCATTTTTGTCGTGAATGAGTATTTTATGATGTAACACTCACCAAACGCCGTTCATAAAAAAATTTGACTCAGACACCATTCAAAATTCTTATTTTCATTTCTTCAAATTGCCAACTTATTGAACCCAAAAAAAAAGAAACATTGTAGGTTGCTTGTTTTTCTCTTTTTGCATGACATAAGGAAAATAGCTTTTAAAAGATATTGAGCCCATTTGTTTTTTAGTTAGGAGAGAGTAAAAACTACTTTTATTTTATTTACCGCAATTCCAAATTTTTACTTAAATTGACAGAAATACAAGTGTGTTTGGATTAACTGAAATTAAGTGTGAAAATAAATTATAAAAAAATTAATTGTCTGAACTATAATAAATTTATCTTTGGATATATTTGCTGTCAAAAACGAATTTTAAGATAATTTTAAGCTGTGAAAAGTGATTTTGAAACTTTTTGAAATAGTGTCTTGTTTTTTAGTTAGGAGAGAGTAAAAAGTACTTTTATTTATGCAGTTCCAAATTTTTACTTAAATTTGACGAAAATAAGGGTGAATTTTTACTTAAATTTGATGGAAATAAGAGTGTGTTTGAATTAGCTGAAATTAATTGTAAAAATAAACTGTGAAAAAAATCGATTGTTTGAAACATAATTAATTTTTTTTTAATATATTTGCTGTGAAAAACGATTTTTAAGATAATTTTAAGCTGTGAAAAGTGATTTTGAAGCTTTTTGAAATAATGTCCAATTTTTAGCTGAAGACAAAAACTTTTTTCTCTATTAAAAAAATAATCAAAAAGCTTTTTTAACTGCAAAATATAAATATGTTGGAAAATAAATTTTCCCAAACATGCCCTAAGAAATTCTTACTTCTTTTATTTTCATGGTTTCAAACTTAGTTTTTTATTGTCCAGTATCTGTAATGAGCCAACCGTATTGCTGAATAGAAATTAGAAAGCAGCAGCATATGGAAACCATAATACATTAGAAAAATGGAGATACATACATAATTATATATACACAATCTACAAATTCTCATTTCTTAAGATATTTTTGTTTTCATAAACATAACTGGAACTGTTAATGGGCAAATTCTTACATAAACTGAGCATGCTTTCCAAAAATAATAGCATGTAATAATGTAAAAGTTCAAACAAACCTAGAACAAAATAACGAATGAAGAAATTGGAAAATACTAGTAGAAACTTCAAGACACAAACAAAATTACACTTTATAAATATGACCATTATGATCAAATATTATATATCTTATTATTACTTTGTTTCTTGCCTTTGCATATCATCTTCTGTTTTCCAAACAACATCTTCCAGACATGTTGAAAGTTTCTTGTAGAACTGCAGCAACAGAAAGCACACAATTTTCATTCACATTCCAATGTAAAAACAAGTTTCAATGTGTATAAATAAACTCATTATTGAATTAGTATTTTCATACAAACGCATTTGCATCTGTGATTTAATCAGCATTATGTATGTTTGGTTTCACGTTTACATTTTGATCTACATTTATAAGGACATTGAAGTTCTTATTGAATAGGTAGAAATTTGGGGAAAATGAAAATTGATACTGACAAAAATGACAAATTAATAACTGAACTTATTTAATAATCATTTAAATTGATAACAGGATAATTATTTTTGAAGTGTGGCAATCAGAGACTATTCAATCAATTGAACAGAAAAAGGGGGCAGAAGAACACCTTATGGAACTCCAATGTATCGCCTTTCGCTTTTCGTACCTCAACCATGTGAAGAGAAGGTGCCACTTGAAATACCTGTTGAATTTATAATTTGCACTTTCAATACACTAATAATGTAACAAATAGTGTTCAACATCATATCAGATAAGCAAAAATGACATTATTGATATTCATATACCTCTGTGGCAACATTAAGGTTTCCCTTCCTTCCAGCTTTTACATTTGCAAGCCTCATCTGCATATGATGGTTTATTTATTTAACAAATTACTCATTAAATATGGAATGAGTTCTTTGAATAGAAAAAAAACTCATAAGAAGTTGCACAAGAATGGCTTACCTTGTAATTTTTCTTCTGCACATCAAAGCCAAGAGGTTTTGCAGCTTCTTCAATCTTGTTGATTATCTCATCAGCAGGGGATTTTGATGTGAACCTTGTTTCCCTTTTGAATCCCTGAAATCAGACACAGCAACTTCAGTAAGGTATCTCATAATCTGCTCCAATTGATTTTGAAGGAAAAGTTCTCATCCAGATTAAGTTCCAATTTTCTACATACTTAACTAGTTTTGTTTTTTTTTAAAGAAAAATATTCTAAAGTAAGTTGTTTTGGGTCTGTTTTCTTGCATTTATATTTCCTGTTTCCATCTCCTATTTTCATAAATAATTACAATTACAAAACTGTTATCAAGTTTGTTTTCAGAAACTTGTATAGGAAACATTGAAAATGACTAGAAGCAAGATTTTCTTGTTTCTAGTATTTCATATACAAAATTCATAAAACATGAAACAAAATGAAAACAATGTGACAGTTTTATAATTATTTATGAAAACATGAAATGAAAATGTGAACCAAACAGAGTCTTATATGTCAAAATCAATTAAATTCGTGTTCCTTTCCTTTCAATTCTATATATTCATCACAATAATAAAATAATTTGGAAAGCATCTTATCAATGTGAAGTTGTGAACCTGCTCTATATCAAACAAATTTTCTAGGTTGAGCCCTCTGGACATGGAAATTAACTCAAATGCATTCATGGCTGTTGGCTGCTCTTCTTTCTTCTCTGTCACATGGTGCTCCTGAATACATGGGAAAAATTCTTTATGAGAAAAATACTCCAGAACTTACAGAAAATCCATACCAAAATCGTATCCAGTCTTCAACATACTTCAGAATCTTTAAAGACAGCTTCTACATCATCGAGGTTGGTTTCCCCGTTCTCCTCAAAGACTGGAGGCTGGTAATCTTTCTTAAACCATTCGTCATCCAAAATCTCAGGTATAGTGATCCGCTGCAATAAAGTTAGGGTAAATCAAAATGAAGACCAAAATTCAATTAGTACAAATGTAAACATAGCAATGTAGATTGAAGATCAGTTCTCTTTTTTTTTTTCATCCTGTATATAAATTCCTAGTGGCTGAGTGAATTTTTCATTCAAATATCCTTTCAAAAATTCTCTCCTATCTTGTATATTAAAGAATCCTTTTACTTTCAGAACAAGGCAGTGTAGAAGTTTATGACTTGCTATAAGTAAAATGACACTTTTACTTTCTGAACAAACATGCAACTTTACACGACAAGAAGCATGCAGATAATAAAACGTTTCTTACAGTCGTTGGATCAGGATCCAAGATTCGAGTTATCAATTTCCTAGCACTGAAAGAAAGCCATGGGGGGCAAGTAAATTCAGCAGCTGAGATCTGTGGATCAAGAAATGAAAGTAATGAAAAGAAAGCGAATGAGAAGAGTAAAATTGAGCAATGAAGTTCGAACAAGGCTCACTTTTTTATACAGGTTCATAAGATTAGGGTCATCAAAAGGCAAGTAACCCGCAACCAGGACAAAGAGAATCACTCCACATGACCACAAGTCTGCAGTGGCCCCATCATAACCTCTATCATTAAGGACCTACGTGACAATAGTACTGAGTTAGAAAAGTGACTAGAAATGTATATAATTTGGTACTCAATTTGCTAATAACAAGAAAGTAGCATAACACTTGTTTGCACCTCGGGAGCAACATAATTTGGAGTTCCACATGTAGTATGGAGAAGACCATCATCCTGTCAAGATAACAACCATTTTATTTTATATGATACAAATCGACGTGCTAGATTACATGGAAACATCATCAAGTATATCTTAACATTGTAAGATATGTTCAAATTTTGTGATAGTTTACATGTTGGGCAGAGAGAGAGAGAGAGAGAGCAATGGCTTAGACAGGAAAACATTTTCTTTAAGCATTAGCAATGGACTTAACAGAAACAAGAACAATTTAATGAATGAAGATAAACAACAAAGAAAAGTAAAAGTCAGAAGGCGATGAGTCATGATTACCCTAACTTGCTTGGAGAGTGCACTCAACCCAAAATCGGAAACTTTAAGGTTCCCGGAAGCATCTAACAGCAAGTTTTCTGGCTGCAGAAAGTACATGAATAGTTATGAAATTCATGTTAAAGGTTATTTCTTATTATATTGAAAAATTGTTTGGGCATTTGCATATATACATGTCAAGCAAAGGGGCCTTACCTTCAGGTCTCTATGGTAGACACCCCTGCTATGGCAATAATCAACAGCGTTTATAAGCTGCTGAAAATATCTACGTGCTTCGTTTTCACTCATCCGTCCATGGTTTACCTTCAAAAATCAAACCATAAAATTCATCAGAACATCTATACAACACTTCTTCTACTTGATAAAGATGGATTTCATGTATTAAGACATAAAGCAGTCCTATCTACAACAAAACCAATGAATGATGATGACAAACTGATCATAATGATTGAAGGAATGAACAAGGATCATGTTCTAGTGGAACAACACTTGTCTTGTATTGTAAGCTAACAAGATTGGTGAGCTAAGAGCAAATCTGCAATAATAAATGAAACTATGAAACAAAGCCTGTAAGATTCATTCACTCACAATTTTGTCAAAGAGCTCTCCCCCAGTCACAAACTCCAACACAATATATATTTTTGTCTTGCTTCCCATGACCTGCAAACAAAAATGCTGCAATATTAGACTAGGAATTTGCAATAAAAAAAACTGTGTTCAAGGATGAAGAGATAAATACAAAAGCACAAGCACAGAGTAAAGGAACACTGTCCATCTATGAGGTAAAAAAAATTCAAAATGAGACTCTTTTGTACCCTCCTAGCCCAGAATTGGATAAAAGGCAGAAGTTTCATAACTATTTAAGAAGTGTAGTCAATGAATATAATATAATGATGATTCATGTATTCACCATTTTTGGAACTTAAAGTGAATGGGTTAATATTAACTTCTTTCAAAATCTTTCAAAGCCTCCTGTGGCTTTAAATGTTTGATCGAGATACTTTAAAATTTTCTGGAATGGTAAGCAATTAGCAGAATTCTTAGTGAAACACACAGTTTCTGAAAGTTCTAGACACAATCATTACCATCTGCGGCTTTTGAACATACCACAACTTCAGGCAAGAATAACATATAGAGATAAATTCTTTGGAAAGTGAAATACAGGATATAGAACATGTGTGTTGAAGAAAGAAAGAGAGAAACCTCATACAGTCGAACAACATTCGGATGCTTGATTAACTTCATCGTAGCTACCTCCCGTCTGATCTGCAAAAATACATAGAAAACATATAAGACTTAAGAATCATGACTTTATCATGTTAGAGTCAATAGTCTCCCACCTAAATATATGTTCAATAAAAACTAGACTTAGTCAACATCTTCATAGGTTTTGGGAAATGTGAGGAAGCAATTTTGTCACAAAACTACATGCTTTTTAAGAATTGAATGACATAATAGGATGAAGAAGCAAACTAAAAGCTGAAGAAAGTCAAGTTCGAGGTATTCAACCTGCTCTGCCATCTTGTGCTTGAGCACCTTTTCTTTGTCAAGAATTTTGAGGGCCACAGGGTCCCCTGTCTCGGAGTTCCTCGCAAATTTCACCTTTGCAAATGTTCCCTCACCAATGGTCCTTCCTACCTCATATTTACCAACCCGGCGCTTAATTTTAGGCTGACTCATTCTTTATGCCTTTTAAACTTCGTGGAAATTGAACTTCTGCTCACTTATTGGGAGTCTACCTGAAATGAACATCAGACATCAATTCTAAACTAAATTCATCCACTAATTAAATGATAGAATGAAAAGAAACTTAATCAAATATTCTATACAGAATTGTAATGCTTGCCTATGGTTTTAAGCAAAATAATCATTTCAAATCCAATCTCACTAAGCAATATAAAATCCACAATCCCACTTTCAACTAGCAATGCGATAAACTAGAGAGATCCTAGAGAATTCAAAAACCATTGATGCTGGATTTAAGTTGCTGAGAAAAAAAAGAGCAATCTTGGGATGAGAAATAACCTCAAAGTCTGTCTTCCAGTAAATGATAAACCTACAACCAGAGTTCAGCTTGAATTTGAAACTAAAAGGCAAATTAACACAGCATGCCTCTAGGAAATCACCAAGTTTGGAAATCAGATTTGTAAGAAAATCATCAATGTTCTCAAACCTAAATCGAATGTCCTCTTTCAAAAAATCATCATGAATTACCTCAAAAATCAAATTCCCAACATTACAGAGAAAAAAATTGTTGGAGAAAAAGGGGGGCTCTTGAACTAAAAATCCACCCACCCCAGACAAAAAAGGGGGGAAAACAACAGACTTGAAAATCAACGTGACCCAGCAACTCACATGGAAAACCCAGAATTTCACTTGGAAAAAGAATGAAAAAGCCCCCTTAAAAAAGTTAACTTTATAATAATTTTTGGGGGAAAAAATAAAACTTTTCCGGGAACCAATATATGACCCAAAGGGATTCTGATAATGAAACAACAAAGCAAAACCAGATCAAGTTTTCAAATTTCAAGTACCACACAAGCAACACAAAGCAGTATGCTATATATACAAAACCTTGAGGCTGATATGAGAAAAGGATAGACATGAGAAGGAAAATATTAAAAAAAAGAACGAAATTTTGACAGAGAGAAAAGCAGAAGCTAGCTAAAAGAGAGAGATAAAAGAAATACTTGGAATCTATTCTTATCTGAATTTTGTGCAGAGGAAAGAAGAAAAGCTCGCTCGATGAAGGTTTGGCCTTTGAACAGTGTTCTGGCTTTTGATTATCGCCAAACGGTAAGAGATTTTTGAGACAACTAACTAACGATTGCTGAAGAATCAGACAAAATGTCTAATTATGCATTTATTTCTGGGTAAAACACCTTGCAAAACAGTTACTTACTTATCAAATATCAATGCTTATCTTTATCTATTTGAATGAAAATTGAAGAAAAATAATGCGTGGGGAGAAAAATAAAATAAAATAAAAACAGAGTATTATTTCTGAGGCTGGTGTTCTGCAGAAGAACCGTGTATATGTAGTTGTTGTGGTCACAATTTAACTGTACCTCTCTGCAAAATCACTCCAAATTAGTGCTGGATCGATCCAATTTTATTATTTTTTTATTATTTGGTACAATGATTCGCTATCATGCATGTCTTTTATTGACCCTCTTCTTGTCCTGTCTCACAAATTCTGGTTTTTTACTTTACACGTGAAACCAAGAAGAAGATGAAGCAGAGTTGGCATAATAGTGCTGATGTATCGGTTAATTCAGATTAGTCCCAAGTGAAATTCACAAAAACTTTGACAAAACATGGAGAACTTCACGGTTTCAGAGGTTTTGGAGTTTAAAATTTAAAGTGGTGTACCATACACTAATAAGAGAATATGAATTACATGCAGTTTTAAATAAGATGTATCATTTTGTATACTATTTATTTATTCATATTTGTTATTTTTTAAGTTTTTTAAACTCATTATAGACGGATTCTAACATTTACCAATTTTAAAGTGGTGTATCATACACAAATCATGAAATTATTTAATTGATTATAGTCCGTTTAAAAGAAAAAAATAAAAAAATATGCATACATACAAAATACATAATTTATTATTATAATAAACATTTTTTATAGGCTAAAGTGCATTCACAAGGGTTTAAACCGAAAACATGGTACTCAAACAAGTCTCATCAACCATCCAACCAACCTGTTGGATACATTATTATATTCAATGTTTTCGATTAAGTTCTATATATATTTTTTTATGTGATATACCGTACACCACTTAAAATGTTCGTAAGGGGTGGCTAAAAATATATATCTTTTCATTTATTGATGTACAAATAACTAGGGGTGGAAAAACGGTCAGTCCGGCCCGTTTAGCCTGCCACTTATTTGGCCCATCAAAAAGTGGGCTGGGCCACCACAGCTATACAGACTCACTTTTTTAGTTTGACCTGTTTTTAGATTGACTTGGCAGGCTACGGACTGGCCCGTTTAGCCTGCCAAAAATTTTAAAAACATACTTTTATTTAAAAAAAAAGAGTTTTCCCAAGCGAAAAAAAGTAATTTTATTAAAAAAATATATATGTTGTTATTAAAAAATATATTTTTCATTAAAAAAGTGTAATTTTTAATTGTATTTTTTTAAAAAAATTAATCTCTCTATGCATAAATAAAAAAATATGTATCTTTTTATAAAAAAAAAAGAAAAACAGGCTGGTAGGCTAATCCACCCTCACGCGGGTGGGCAGGCTAGGCGGGACAGACCAAATGGGGGTAACGGGCTCAAATATACAACTCGGCCCGCCAATTTAAGGCGGACTACCGGCTCAACGGACTAAGCTCGTTTTGCCACCCCTACAAATAAATATACTAAAGAGCTAAACACATGACATTACTATAAAATTATAAATATATTAAAATTCTAATAAAGATCGTCTATTATATTTTATGTTATTAAATTTGAATATAATATTTTTAAAATTAAATCAGATTAAATGAATAAAGATTTAGAAGTAGATTTAAGAGTAGTATAGTTAGGAGTGTGTGCATTTAACCGAAAAAAATAATATACTAATATTTAAATATAATATAATCAAACAGTATAACACCATATTAAAATTTAATAGTAAACTTTTAAAAAAAGAATTATTAATAAATAGTTAAAGGGTTTAATAACTATCTAATACATTGTTATTAAAAAAACTATCCAATATATTAATGCATAGGTTAAAAAACTAAAAATAAAAACTTCCCATGACTTTAACTCTTGTACTAATTAAAGCGTATGGACTACTTTGTTGAGATTTGTATGATAAAATTATTTTAAAAGAAAATATAAAAAAAGAAAACAAGATGTCGTTAGTCACAAAAATAAAGGTTAAACAATAGTAGTACTTAATTAAGGAAAATGTTGCCAAATAATGGATTGAGGTTAAACAAGATGTTGTTTGCCCCAAAAATAAGAAAGTTCATTTGCGGATGGAGTCTGACTTTAGTCATATATTAGTAGCATTGTACTACTATATTAGATTATGTATATTAATAAGGGTTAAATATACTTTATTCTCCTTAATTTTTTTTGTTTTATGCACATTTTAGTGTTAAAATCTTTAAAGTATGTATTTTGGTTTCTTATATTTTTTAGGAGTATACTTAAATATAAAGTTATATATAATGATGGTTAAAACTCTCGTTAATTCGGATAAAACTATTAATAAATATAATTTTTCTACTTAAGTACATATTACCAAAATTAGTGTATTATTTATTTTTACCTTTTAAAAATAATTACAACTAATATATATTAAAGTTCACCATATTAAATAGCAAAAGAAATAGTTTATGAGACTTAAGAGTTGTCGTTAATCATTACCTACAATGTATAAGAAACCCTCCGATTTTTGTTATAAGCAATTTTTTCACAATATATTTTTTAATATAAGTAAATCCAACTACTTTTACTTGCATTCAATGAAAAATTGTCTAAAATACTCTCAACTCAATTTACTTATTCATTTATTATAGCGGTTGTAATGTGAAAAGAGATTAATTTGACTAATGACACTTTAGGATAATTAGTTATGTTTTAAATAGTTTCAAGAAAATTAAATGAGACTAACTATTTTTCTTAAAAGGGTGTGAGATAATTATTTTTTGCTTATAACCGAAAACAAAGGAAGTACTATATTAGAGAAATCATAATTAATAAGAACACATTTATAACATTAAATGTTACACTTTATATGAGAAAATTTTATTTATGAATTGTTTATCTACTATCAGATCACTTTATTATCCTTAAGGTAATGGTTAACAAAATTCTAATAACAATAATAATAATAATAATAATAATAATTATCATCATCATTATTATTGTGTTGAGTAGTAAAAAGGGATTCACTTAATAAAAGTGTATTAGGTCAGCATAATTTAAGAGAGTGTACAACACTGCAACGAATACTTCACAAAAAGCTCATGTGTCTCAATTCTTGAGAAAAAAATGATCTTTTAAAGAGTAGCTTTAACCTCTAAGATAGTAAAGTTATTCCTCCACTAGAGTTTTCTTTTTTTAAGAAAACTACTACTACTAATAATAATAATAGAACTAAATTTATACTTTCATTCTCTAACTTAATTCTTTTTTTCAATATCGTCATTTAATTAATAAAAGTCTTAAATCAGCCCGATAACTTTTGTTCTTGTTTAAATTTTGTCCTTTTTCGTTAATTTCATTAAATGACTAATAGGAATATCCAAAACTATATAATTTTGAGCTCAGGTTTACATAAAAATGACACCATTTTAACATAATTTTCATAACTTTTCTACGTCATTTGTCAGGGTCAACGAAAAATGACGAAATTGAAACAAAACTTAAAAGTTACAAAATCAATTTGAGATTTTTTTAGTTAGAAGTAGAGCTGTCAAAATGAACCAGACTTGAACGAGTTGACTCGTGGTGAGTTGACAAAAAAACAAGCTAACTCTACTAGATTCATTTTTTCAAGCTAAGGATAATGTAACTCAACTCGTGTGAGTTAGTAAATGAGTTGGCTTGCTTAAATATTAAAAATAAAATTTTAAAAAAAAATCTTTAAAATTTTAGAAAGACATTAAAATTTAGAGAAAAGACCAAAAAATGACATCACTGTCGTTATAAAATTATAATTCATAAAAGAATCACATGATTAACCACACATTATAATCATAATTTAATGTCTCAATATCTAAAGTTTAACAAATTCACGCATAATAATTATAATTTCAAAATGAGTTCTCACTCCGAGCTAACCCTCTCAAATTCGGTTAGAATTGCAAACTCTTACAAGTTAAATGAGTCAAGTTAATTTTGAATTAATTATTTTTAATTGGTATTTTTACAACCCAATCTATTTATAAGCTACGTCGAGTTAAGTTGGCTTGAGAGTCAAAACCTATTTTCACGGCTTGAAAAGATGAAATAAAAAAATTAAAACAAGTTAAAGGATTAAATTATGAATTTGTCGTAATAATTGTATTGACTTAAAAGAGAAACACAAATGAGTAAGGTTTTCCCAAGAAAACACCTAGCTAGCTATATTCCTCTCTCCCAAAACAAATTAAAATCAATGGAAGACCACATCAATTTTATGTCCAACCTTTTTCACGTGGTTAGAGGACATAAATTTTATTAATGTCATGCAAATAAATAATATTTTGTTTGAATTAATTGGTGAGAAGGATTATAAAGTATTTTATGTCAATTTCACTTATACTAACTTGTTCATGCCATATTCAGATGAGGACCACATCACAGAACAGATTGTAGGCTCCGATCCTCACTAGTCACTTCCATCATTTTCTTAACTCGTCAAAAAATTATATATATATATATATATATATATATATATATATATATATATATTTTGCGTAAAAATTATATGTGACTTCATAATCTATTAATAATAATTATATATGTTTGTTAGAAAACATGATTCAGATCGTATGAACGACAAAATAATTCTTATCGTCGGGTGATCATGAAATATTGTTACTATAATATCATATGTCGCAATTACTTGATTTTGTTTGCTTTAATTTAAGTTATATATTAAGTAGTGTTTTTAAAATCTTGATTTTGTTTGCTTTAATTTAAGTTATTAAGTAGTAGTGTTTTTAAAATCTGTCTTTCTTTGATTTGATTATAGCTAATTAAGCAACTTGATATTATAAGTTTTGTCCTAATAAATTGAAGTCATGATGGGGTGTTGGATCAAAAAATAAATAAAATTGATTATGATAAGGATATATATTATGGAATCACAAGAGAATATCCGTTTTAAGAGAAAATAAAACCTTGCAATAAAAAGCTAGCTAGTTAGATATATATAAATACTATTATGATAGACAAAAAAAAATACATAAATATTATGTGATGTGATGTGTAGATGTATTTTTCATTTTTATAAAAACTACATTATTTTATTTCATTAATTAAAGTTTTGTTTTTATTTTTTTTGTAGATCTTGGAGAAAAAATGTATGGTCTATATATACACACCCGATCCAGTTAGATTTGGTCTAATCTAATTCAACTTTCTTCTCTCGTTTTTTATTATTTTCTGAAAATATTATTTTATAAAAAATTAATTAGACATGTTAATGGTCACTCTTGTGCTTATCCATTTTTTTTCCCTCAACAAATACAATAATAATTTTGAATGGAACATACTTCTTTACATAGTCTACCAGTTATACAAGCAAGCAACTAATTAATATTTGTCTGATCTACAGATTATACAAGCAGCAAAACGTTTATTTTTTGCACTAATTAATAACTCTATTTAAAGTTAATTAAACTTTGTAATTTATTTGTTTGTATTATTAGGAAACATAGTGGAGTGAAAGGGAACAGAATAAATAGAAAAATATTATTAATATTCCTTAAATTCACTCCTTAAATTAATGAGTACATTATCTATTTATAGAGAAACTAAACTATAAGAATAAAATAACAACTAATTGATATACTTAGAATAATCTTATCACAAATATAAGTGACTAGTTATTATATTTATCTTTGTCTCTAATACTCCCCCGCAAGCTGGAAGTGCGTTTTAGCACATCAGCTTGGAAAGGACATGAACAATATAGAAATCCCTAATTGTAACGGTCGGGTTCGTAGCCGTCAAGTCTTCGACCTTCTCTTGGGCCTCGTTGATCTTGTCTCAGCGTCTCCTCGAGTCTCGTTCCAAAAAGGTTGATAAATGGTAACGGTCGCGTTCGTAGCTCGCTCTCAAGTCTTTGACCTTCTCTGGGGTCTCGTCGATCTTGTTTTGGCGGCGTCTCCTCGAGTCTCGTTCCAAAAGGTTTAAATGGTAACGGTCGGGTTCGTAGCTCGCTCTAAGTCTTCGACCTTTTATGGGGCCTCGTCGATCTTGTTTCGGCAGTGTCTCCTCGAGTCTCGTTCCAAACCGTAGACAAAAATAACCGTAGATAAAAATCTTGGGAAATATGAAAACGGGAAGTGATAAAGATAAATGAAAGTCTATAAGACAAATTGATTGAAAAACTCAAAATGGAGTTGAAGGATAAGATCTAGAAAAGAAAAATTATAAAATATTTCATTGAAGGATAAAATACTAGAAAGGAAAGAATATGAAATGTTCCATATTTTAGGAACCGGCAGCGGAAATAAGGTGGCACAGGTCAGGTCACGGTGGATAATACCGCTCTGACAAGTCACGGTGGATGATACGGATGATACCATACCGCTTTGACAAGTCACGGTGGATGATATCGCTCTGATACCATATTAGGAAACATGGTGGAGTGAAAGGGAACCGAATAAATAGAAAATATATTATTAATATTCCTTAAACTCACTCCTTAAATTAAGGTGGATGAGATTAACACCATCCGTATAGGAAGTGACACCATCTTTTTTAGTATACAAATTTATGATTTTTACATATAAAAAGGATGGTGCCACTTCCAATAGAGATGGTGCTAATCACATCCTCCTTAAATTAATGAATACATTCTCTATTTATAGAGAAACTAAACTACGAAGATAAGAATAAAGTAACAACTAATTGATATAGCTAGAATAATCTTATCACAAATATAACTGACTAGTTATTATATTTATTTTTATCTCTAATATGTATTGTATGTAGGCAAATGATATTTAGTGCCCTAAGGGCACTATTTAAGAGCCTAAATATAATAAAAAGGTATTGAAATGTGTAATTTTTTATATGCTCGAGAAACAGGATAATATGCTCTTATGATTATTTTTCTACTTCTAATAATTTTATCTAATGCTTTTAGGACACTAGATATTAAGACCCTCGTATGCATTGGAAAAAAGTTTGAAAACGCCGATCGACTTCATTATTTGACATTTTGACTATTATTAGTGCACATTAAATTATTACTATACTATGTCAGTTTTTAATAACAAAAATTTGTTTATTGTGTCAGTTTATTAAACTAATTATACAAGAATCTAATTTGTTGACCATCATGTGGCTTGAATTGCACCCAATATAAAAGGAATTTACGTGGCCATTCATTAAATTAAAACTATATATATGTCAGTTTAATAAACTAATTACAAGAAATCTAATTTGTTTATCGTGATCTTATGTTTGAAAAAGTTTATATGCAAAGTATGAAAATAATTTGTAGGTTATAATAAAAGTGTTTTTCAATTTATTTTCATAAATTTTTTAAAATATATTATTAAAAAAAGTTTTTTAAAATTTATTCAAATAATTTTTAATTTATATTTTTTTTAAATAAGTTTTATTTTAATAAAGGATTATTGTACGAATATCTAGTTAAATTGTATTTTCAAATATATTTTGTAAATCTAAATCTAAATTTGAAATAGCATCACATTACTCTCCGTATTAATATAAGTCACGGTCAAATGTGTTTGCAATTTTGCATATACAAATTTTACATATCAAAATGTTCATGTTATTTGGGATTGAGTTAAGTGAAAGACCTCTATTTATTTAATTAAGATTAACAAATTAAATGTCTATTCCTACTTATTAAAATGAGGGAATGAGTATGTACGGAGTATTTATTACTCCTTATACTTCCTCTATTCTTATTTAAGTGTCTATTTTAGGTTAAATTATAATATTAAAAAATATGATAATTATTTTTATTTTAAAATATGTTTATTATCACTTTAAAATGTTTATTGTCACTCTCATTTAATATTCTAATTTTATTGATAACAAAGTATATTTAATAATTTTAAAAATTTTAAAAAGAGCGACAATAAACACTTTTGGAATAATAATAAACACTCCCTTATTTTAATCAAAATATTTTTTAAACTCTTTAGTCTTTATATTACTACTACATACCTTACTATATGTATGTCCTTAAAAAGAATTTTGTTGTTCCTTCTTATAAATTCTTACCAATAATAAACCATTATTATCACACCAATTAAACATAAAAATAAAATTGATAAAAAATACATTTAATACCTCCTTAAAAATATTAGTGAATAGTTAAATGTGAACAAATTTTGTCCCAGTCATGTAGCTCAGTTAGTGAACACATAAAGACATGCGTGTGTGGGTACGGAGTTCAAATCCCAGTTGTAGTACTTTTCTATAAACAAAAAAAATGTGAACAAATTTTAACTTTTTAAGTAGACACATAAAATAGAATGAAGAGAGTAAATAATTCTTCTCTTATACTCTCTCTGCTTTTTAATTGTTTATTTTGAGAGAAAAATTATTTTTATTTAATTGTATACTTCAATTTTTAAATATATATTAATTATACTTTTATCAATTTTATTTTATATTAAATAGAAATACTAATTAACATTTTACAATTTAACTATTGAAATAATAAAATATAAATAATATTATAGAAAATTTAAAAATGATTTTGATTAAAACAATAAGAGTAATTTTATTTTTTAATATGAGTTTTTATTGTGAAATGAACCGTTAAATAGAGATTTAAAGAGTAAGTTCATTTTTGAGAGTGAATTGTGGTAAGTTACAAATCTAATTAAGTTGAGTTTATTCTTTTAATATATAATAATAATAACTGTACTAATTGGAATCACTGCTAGCTAGCACTAATTGATATATATCTCTACTAAGCTAGCCAACTTAAGTACATATTAAAATTAATTAGTTGTAATTAATAAAACAAAAGGAGTTTTTATCCGTAGAAATATTTGCAACTTATTGATGTGACATAACACCAAGTGATACAATTTTTGTTTGGAAGTTAAAATAATAATTAAGAAAAGAACGAAAATCTCGGCTCTTCCTCTCATAAATAAATAAAATTATATCTAACAATCTTGATTTCATCTGATGTGTCGTGTTTTTGGCTTCTAATGATCTTTTTCTTTTTTCCTAGAAAACGACATGGACCACACAAGGAAGGATAAAACGCATTGTCGTTGTCGGGTAGTAGAGTTGCCAAATATATGAAGAAGAAAAGCATAGTGGAAGATCATGTTGGAAAGCCAAATCCATAATTACATTATTGGATACTTTTCATCTCTTTTTTGTCTCAGAATCAATCTCCACTTCAGTTGGTTGGCTAAAACTCAGTGTTCATGAGTTCAAAGCGATCTTTTTTTTTATCGGCCAAAGTGTGTTCACGTACGTTTAGACTAAGAAACTATTATTCAGAGCTGCACAAGTCCTACTATAAATTTGAATTAACTTTAATTCTTGTGCTCGAAGCCAACAAACTTCTTACTAATTTCTTTAAAGATGTCCTCTTTATTGGCTTCCTTCCATGAAACTTCTTAGATCAAAACAACCATCTACCATATATAATACTAAAAATTATTTTGCTATATAGACATTTTTTGACGGGAATATATAAATATAGAATATTGATAGAGATATATAATTGGTATTTAAAAGTAAAAGCATATAAATAAGAGGGCTTTTTATTTTATTTTTTGGGCTCAGCTGAGCCATAATTGGACTATATTAGTAATGTAGGAATGGACCATAGAACTATGGGACCCATTTAGGTTGCCTCAAAAAAACAATGGGCTTAGCTTTTAATTGAAAGGCAAAATAGACAACATTTTATTCCAACCATTATCTTTTTCCACATACAAAGGAGTTTCATTTAGAATTGTGCTTGTGCCTTGTGCTTATTTATTTATTAATTATTGTATTATGAACATATATGTATATAGAGGCCCACCGGCATGCAATATTAATTTATACAGCTATATTCTTAGTCATATAGTTTTTTTTTTTTCAAAACACACCATATATATGGTTTTATTTAAATGCAGCAAAAAAATTAAAATTTAAATGAATGTTATGTGTTACAAAATTAGTAAAAAAGTGTAGAGTAATTAGATATAGCTATTAATTCGACATGATATACATAGGCAAGATTTGTGAAATGCTAGTCATGATCAGAAATCAAATTACATAAGATCCCTTTCAATAAAAAATAGTAAAATAAATAAATAAATGAAATAAAGACAGAAACAGAACCCAAAGTAATAGAAGGAGGTAGGATTTGGGGTACAAAGTCAAGAATTCATCTTTCAAATTCATCAAACATTACTAGATAAAAGTATGTTCTGGACGAAGATTCTCGTGTAAACTAATAAATAATGAGTCTTGATATCTAATATCCTAATGCACTAAATAAAATTATTAGAAGTAGAAAAATAATTATAAGAGTACATTGTTTCGTCTCTCAGAAATATAAAAAACTACACATTCCAATATTTTTTTACTATATTTAAACTCTTAAATAGTGTTCTTAGGACACTTTTACCATAAATAATTAACACCATTGCTTTATATTAATATTAAGTATATGCATAGTTTTTCGTGTCGGATGATTATTTTACTTTTGAAATTAATTAAGTTATACACATTTTTTTTTACGGTATGACAGTCAATCATATTTAAGTAAGGAATATTTATATATTAGAATCGATGAATCTAGCTTTTCTAATGAAACATTTTTTTAAATATATTTACACTACTTGAACTCGAGACATTGCTTAACAAAAGTTCTTTTATAAAATTTGTTTATAATTTATAGTTTATTACTTATAACTTATGGTTTGTAGTATATAGTTTATAGTTTATGACTTTGACTTATAATTGAATAGATGTGTTTGGTAAAATTAATTTGTTAGGTAGCTTATATTTGTTAAATAACTTAAAAGGACAAATAATAATTATATGTAATAAATTATTTGATAGAGTTGACGTGTAATAAATGACTATAAGGTAAAATAGAAAAGAATTATTAAAAACTACTTTTCATAAGTTATAAGCTACTTGAAGTAGATTTTCATAAGCTAGCTTATAGCTTATAAAAGCTATAAATTTATTGTCACCAAACGTCTCTACTTGACAATAAACTACAAACTATAAGTTATAAGCTCCTAAAAAAACTGTAAGTTAGTGTTACCAAACATATTCAAAAATTAAAATTGATATGTTTTTAAATATAAATGTCACAACTTTTTTTTTTTTTTTACTTTTATTTTATTTATAGAGGTAGTCTAGGAATGAATGTGAGGAACATGGAAGCTTTAAAATGTGTGATGTGATTATTGAAAAAGTGAGTAGAATAATAAAATAGGACTCTTTGTGAGCATAATAAGTACAAACTCTGACAGCAAGATATGTGCACATGAAATAATGAAATAATAATAAAAAAAATGACGTCATTTTACAAAATATTATTAATTATTAATTATTAATTATCAATTATTAATTTTTTCGGCTCGGATTATGGTGGTGTAAAATGCATCTAGTGGTTAAAAAAAAACAAAAATAATGTATCCAGTGTTCCAAATACATATTCTCAAACGCACATTTTCATTGGGTTAAACATATTTTGGCTTCTTTTGTTATAAAAAAAAAAGTTTTATAACTTTTTTTTAGCAATAATAGTATGATTTAACTGACAACTAAAGATTAATTCTAATAATATATGTTTGACTCATTTTCTTATGGCTTCTTTTCTCTTTATAAGAAGAAGCTGTGCTAAACAAATTTTAATAATAAAGAAAATTAAACTAATAAAAAGCTCTAAAAATATAAGTCATAAGTTTAAGTTTTTATTTCTTCTTCTACTTCTCCTGCTATTTCTCTTACAATATTAAACATACATAAAATATTTTATAAAACAAACAACTTTTCACTTATAAATAATTTATAAGTAAAAAAATAATAAAATTATGAAATAACTTTGAATTATTTTTTAAAAGTTCTTATTTATAGTTTCAACTTAAAAACTTTTAAGGTAAAAAATATTCGGGCCAACCGAATTCTTTATGATTTTTAATTTCATCATCATTGGTTTGTTGATATCTTTTTTCTGTAAACTCTTTTTGGCCGAATGCTGATTTTATTTTATGTTTTTGTCAGCATTTTAATTTGTTTTTTTTTTGGCAAACACAGCATTTTAATTTGTAAAAATAAAATAAAATATAATCGTGGAATGTATAGGCCAGGCCTTTGTGCGGACTAGTGTGTTTTGGGCCTCACTTTCTTTGTATTGGTGACCAAAAACATGAAGCCTTCGAGAAAAAAAAAAGAAGTCTTCTAACATTATCAACGATGACCAAAAAAATATTATATACATTTCATAAATTAGGAATTTTTCATAAGAGATAGTGTGTCTTTTAAGTAGGATGATAAAAATTCCAATTCTAACTGTATGTATAAATGTATTTTGTTGGAATAAATAAATTTTATTTAACAGTAAGCCTACAATACATGGTGGATAGTGAGATTACACATCAAAATTTTAAGTAATATTATATGTACTATATAGAAATACAGTAAATTTTTTCTTAACACTAGTTATAAGTTTAATATATATATGTATATATATATATATATATATATATATAATATTGTTAATTAAATAAATAGGATGAGTCCCAGAAGAATATTATAGTTATATATTTTTTTTTTGAAAAATGATTTGAGTACAAGTGTATAACTATTACTCATTATTTGAAACTACAATTGGTTTAATTATTTTTTAATTGAACTAGTTATAAGTTAAGAACCATGAATAATAATTGTATTTTTTTTATCTCAAATAATAATTGAATGTTTATATTTTTCGTTTTTGTTTTTTGGGTCTAGAAACGTATGTATATTTATCCAACTTGATTTTTTTTTGGTATAATATCCAACTTGAATTTTCCAATAACTAGAGACATCCCTATCAGGCTATCCACACTAAAATCTTCCTTGAATCAAATATTATATTCTTTAATGAAGGAGCCAGCTGTCCTCCTTATCACTTTTTTTCTTTTAAACCAAGAGATATTATTACAAAGAAGCATAAGAAATGCTCGTAAAATAATACAAAAGTTCAAGATGACAAGCCGAGGATTAACAAGGCTAAACCAATAAGAACAAGAAAAGACACGAAAAAACAAATATTCAAAACCAGAACAATAAAGGAGAAACGAATTGTCAAAATACAACCTACGAAATCATGGAGTAAAACAGTGGTACGGATTGAGAAATCAATCCGTTATTGAGTATCAGAAACACGGAATACCAAGAATGAACCTTGACCATGTCCAACACGTAATGAGGATTCCAAGTTTCGTCCTGAAAAATCACTTGATTCCTAGCGATCCAAATAGTCTAAATCAACGAAAATCAAATCAAGTACCACAATTTTCTCCGAGACTTAGAGAAGCTAATGATATCCCTAAATTGCAAATAATGAGCCATGGGATCATTGTGAAGCATAGAAGTAACACCAAACCAGCGAAGCACTATGTTTCAAACAGAGGAGATTTGACAACAATCCAGAAACAAATGAGAAGACGATTCTTGATCCGCGTTGCACAAGCTGCAATTCAAGACACCAATCCCCACACCTTTTCAAATTTCTTAATTAATTAATTTATTTGGTAACATTTTAAACGTTTACGGGCGAAAATTGCTACTCTTTTTTATTTATTGTCATTTTTTTTATTTTTTCAAAATTTTAAATATATTTTTAATTAATAAAATTAAAATATTTATACTTAATTATTATTAAAATATTTAAATTACAGTAACAATAACCATAAAAGAGTCACAATAGTGCACTCAAAATTTAGAGAAAATGTATTATCATATTTTCAATTATGTCATTAGATTGCACCAACGACCTTTTTGTCCATTGGATAATTGGCATTTTAGTTAAATCTCTATCATGGATAATTGACATTTTACACAGTTTTTGAAAAAAAAGAAACAAAAAATAATGGAAGACCACAATAATTCAGCAGATGGTTGAAATTGGGACAGCAACAAAAATATTGACGCAATAGCATTAGAGATTAATACATTACGATCCTAGTAAAAAAATTCGAGTTCAACCTATAAAAAAATATTAATTAAAAAGACAAGTCTGTTTTATCATGATAATAGGGTTAAAAATATTTTAAAACTTAAAAATTGGGACGCGTGACTTTAGATGAGTAAAGTGATTTCTATATGTTATCTATTTTTTTTTCCTCCCTCTAATTTATAATTTATAATGAGTAAAATGATAAAAGAATAAATAAGAAGTGCAGGATTCATTATTAAAAAATAAAAAAAGAAAAAAAAATTCAAGTTCCGTGTTTGAATATATTGTTGTATTTCAAAGTTTAGGAAGTCCCACGTTGAGTGGTTTAGTGTATTGTAAAGCCTTTATATATTAAAGTAAATATTAGGGAGTTAAAAGAGCTACAAAGGGGATTGGGCTCGCACGCATGAGTCTAGGCACTGAAGGCCCAACTCAGTGCAAATCTTCCGATTTCCCCTTGCGTGTAATATATGGGCTTCACCAATTTTTTGTTTACAACCAAAGGAGCTTGTTTAATCCTGGGGGAATTTCGGTGCCATACCGAATAATTTCAACAGTACCATCAATATCAACAGCTTTGAAAATTGAAAAGAAGAATGCTCTTCTAAACTGGTTGTCAACTATAAATCTTTAAAATGATTTTGGATGGTGTCATGTCATCAATGAGTAACAAAATTAAAGTTAGTGGCAAATTTTTGGTTAGATTAATAACACAATTTTTATATTTTTTGAATAAGATAATTATTATTTATGATTTACAACTTATAATTAGTTCAAATAAGACAAATTTCTTAGTTAGGCAAATAAGATAAATATTAAAACTAATGCAATGTTACATATTTTTTTAATTAGTATAATTATCTTTATATGAACTTATAATATAAAATAAAGGAAATATTAAATAAGTAATGATGTAATTGAAAAATAATAATAAATATTTCTATTTTTCTAGAGGGCTTTTATATATATATATATATATATATATATATATATATATATATATTATTTTTTACAAAAGAGGGCTTATATTTGAAAATATATAAAATGTTATGTACGAACTTATATCTAGAAATGGAGGTAGTATTTTAATTTGGGGATTTTTTATAGTACCATATCTATCAAGATGACACTATGTTTTCTTATCAATAAAATTAAAATTTTGATATGAGGCAATCAGAAATTCAATTAAGTGAGATTAAAAATCATATAACAATTAACAAAAAATTAAAGCACAATTATATTATTTAAGTGAGTTTTATTCGTGTCAAATTTATTAAATTTATCTATCAATCATTTCTTATTTTTGCGTTATTTTAAAAGTATTTTGTTGAAAAAATTGTATTTTAGTCTCGTAACTTTATCTCAAATTCTAATTTGGTCTTTAATTTTTTTTCTTCATATTAATAATTTATCTTTTAAATATAATATCATAATTTGTATTAACTTCGTTAATAAATAATTAATGCCCGCAATAATATTTTTTAATTATTATCTTTTTTTTTCTCACATCCAGAAATGATTTTAAATAGTTGTATTGATTATTTAATAATATAAAAAATTTCTATTTAATTCTTCATATGCAACATTGCAAATCATATATAATTTTTTATTATACCATGTTGAAATTTGTACCAATTAAACATCTTACAATAAAAATATAAATTAATAAATGAGTGAGTGTATAAGAGAAAAAAGAATAATAAATATTTTCTTGAACTTTTAAAATAACAAATAAAAAAAATAAATTACAAGAGCTCTGTTATATCCTCACACAAAATTCTCCTATAAATCTTTCTAATGCTCTGTAAAATAAGCATTAAAGGAAAAAGTAGGTATTATCAAATATTGTAAATATAATAAACAATTAATTCTTTCTATTTTTATCTTTAGTATATAGGAGATTTTTAAGAGAAAATTTTAGGAGGATTTAGATTTATTCCACATACTCCTTTTGTTTTTTTATGTTAGTTTCTTTAGCTTTTTGGTTATGTTTATTTTTTTTTATAGAAAAGTACGTTAATCAGGAATTGAACTCGTAACCTATACACTCATGTTTCCATGTGCTCACTAATTGAGTTACATGACTAGAGCACTTAAAACTTAAAAGTATAATTAATACTATCATAAAAATATAAGCAAATAAAAAAATATGAATAAGTTTTTTTCTGCCTAATTTAATAGAGTTTTTTTTAATCTATGCAATACCGTACATGTTAAGAAATCAAAAATAAAAAATTGTTAAAAGACAATTATATTTAGCATATAATTTTTTTATTTTTAAATATTTAATCCGTGTAATATTATACGTAATAAAAAATTGTAATTAACCGATAAAAAACAAAGAAAGTATTAAATAATACCAAGAATGCTGTAACTAACAACTAGATTCTGTTTAATATACTGACCAAAACCGTGTGTTTGGGGAAGATTTGGTCAGCAAAATCAAAAGGCCATATCTTCCAAGTTCTTTATGCCTAAAAAAAAGAAAGGAAAATTTTAAAAAGTGTCCTGAGCGCTTATGACACTAGTTAAAATTATAAAAATAGTAATGTTTTATTGGAAATGGTATAATTTAATGTTTCGAAACTTAAAAATTATTTAATGAATACTTTTTTTATAATAACTCCAATTATTTAAGATGATGTATTTATTGCACCTTAACAATTTAGCATAACTCAAAAGGAAATCCGATGATACTATGATGTACATTAAAATATGGGTCTCATTATTTAATGTTATTGGAGCAGAATATTTGTTAAGGTTATCAGAATTAAAAAAATAATACATACATATTATTTTGTTTATAAAAAATTCAAAAAAAAAATTAATAATTTTTATTACATTTAACTCTTAAAAAAATACCTTAAAAACACTAAATAACATTTACCTCTTATTAACACTTCCAATAAAGGATTAATTGCATAACTTTTCGTTGGCATGACAAAAAACCATGATTCACGAAGGAGAGTGGATTAAGTAACTTTACTCGATCGATGTATGTAATGGAATTCTGATACAGTAGTGCTCCTTCCGTTCTATAATATTTATTGTTTTAATTGTTTAAATGATTTGTTATTTATATTTTTAATAAGATATTAATTATTTGTTTTTCAATTGTACCCTTTTAAGATAAAGAGTTAATTTTTATCGTTGAGTATACATGGAAAAATTAGTCTAGAGAGAAATTTAATTATAAAAAAAAGTATACTAAAAAATTAAGTAATTTGTTTTATACAATCAAACTATTAAAGTGTTAAATGTTTTTTTAGTTATTATGCCTAAACTTTAAATACTACTCCATTCGTTTCTTTTTATCTGTCTCCATTTTGAAAAAAATTGTTTCTTTTTATCTATCTCTTTAGAAATTTAGGAAAATATTTATAACTTGTTTTTTTATTATACTCTTTTTTATTTATTATTTTATACCTATACTAAGTAATAAATAATTAATAATTGTAGAGTTCCAACAATGGTATAATAGAGAATTATCTTATAATTTTGATAGTTACAAGAACATTAAATAAATTTTTTAATTGATGTATTTTAACTTTAAAAGATAGATAAAAAGAAACGGAGGGAGTAACATGTATTATGAAATGGAGGAAATATTAAATTAAAAAAACAAAAATAAATAAATAAAATGATTAAGGCATGCATTAAACATGGGACTGTGCGATAGTTGACCGTCATATGTTGCGGTCAATGAAGCACATTAAAGAACTAACGAACTAGACAGAGAGAGTCCCTTTACCCAAATATCCATAATCCTACCATTTTTATTAATTAACAAATGAATTCAATATTTTCATTTTTTAATATATAAAAAGTATTTAATTTTTTATTTATTACTTACTTTATGAAATACTTCTAGTAAAATGATTTTTATGACAATATATCATTATTCTTTTAGATTAGGCTTTGATGTAGGATTTTTTAAAAAATTAATCTTTAATGGATTATTATTTTTTTGAAATAGGTCTTTTAAGAAATACTTCTAGAAAAAACCATTTCTAAAAATAACAAAAAAAAAAAGATGGTGGGGGATAAATTGAGAAATGATGAGGCTTAAATATACCGTAGAGTCTAGAGAGATTGTATTTTACCTAAAAGAGAATTCATAAGAGGAATCAATAGATGAAATCATGACTTCATCAAAAAAAAAAATAAATAAATGCAATTATGAAATACGCATTATTAAGAATTATAATAATTATTATAATTTTTTAAATAAATTTTAAATTTTCTATAATACACTTTATCTTTTATTATATGATTGATTGAATTATTAACATTCAATTAAAAATAAGGTTAGAATTGACGAAAATACAACTAATGTTATATTGAAATTATAAGAGGACACAAATAGGAACAAGAATTTTTCTCTTTCTCAATAGATAAAAAGGAACGAAGGAAATATTAAATAAAATACAATTATTTGAATCACATATATAGGTCTTTGGAAGGACATTAAGTATTTTTTTTTATCGGCTAAACACACACACTCTACACTGCACTACTCCTAAATCTCCCCACCGAGGATTGAACCCCTCCCCTCAAGCTCCAAGAATTTCTGCCGGTGCCATTTGAGCTACAAACTCTTAGCAACATTAAGTACTTATGTAATAATTATTATTGAAAGTTAGTTTATTTATAGATAAAATTACGAAACTTATTTAAATAAATTAAAAACAGATTATTATGATAAGTTGTTATAGGAAGCTTATGAAAATAAGCTGATAAGTCACGCATAAGCTCTTGCAATCACAATCGTAGTATATATGAAACAAGTGAAAATCAATTAAAAAAAACTTTTTATGAGTAGAACTTTGTTTTTTTTAAGTAAAGAAGTTCATGTAATAATTTTATATTTAAATATGATTTTAAACATCTAAAATCCCTATATTCTCAAAATATAAGGGGCTGTATTTCTGTTTTCAACATTTCAGTTTTTTTTTTGTAAAATTTCAAAAAAATAAAATGAAAACAGAAAATAAAAATGCAAACCAAATCGCCCCTAATCAATCCATCGTTACCATCATAAACTATGTTGGTTTTGTTCTTATAAGGGACCAATTTCTAGAGTATTAAAACTATAGGGATTAATAACTAAACTTTTAAAGTATAGTGACTAAAACTCAAATTAATATAAAATATTAGGATTAAAAATATATTAATTTAAACCATACTTTTTTTTAGTTATATATAAAAAAGTACTAGATAAGAACAAAATGAGTCATTGAATTTCAACAATAACAACAGAGCTTTGACATATCAATTTTTTCCCCCAAATTTCCTACATGTCTAAATATTGATAATTGAAGAAGAGGAAATTGTGATGTGAATGGGAAATTAAAGGGGTCAAATTCAAAATGAAGAGCCTAATTTGGGGAACTTATTTCATACTTCAATTCAATCTTTGAAAGAGTCAAACTTAACAAATAGTAGACATACATTTTATGTTCATATTGGTTCAACAAGGAGCAACTTTCCTTCGTTGACTACTAACCCTTTCTTCACTTCTATTTCTATCTATGGCCTCCGCGTGGACATTTTCACTTCCAATTTTGAGACTTTTTCATTATCACCACTTACCCTTTTCATCATTTCCTCTCTTTCCTTTGTTTCTGATTCTGAGTGTTTCTGTTTTTGTCCTGAGAAACATACATAACATACACTTTCTTCATGGGAAACTGTTGCAGAAAACCAGTTGCTCATGTCTCTTCCACAAGTTTTTTTGGTTAGTTTTTCTTCTTAATTCAATCATATCACATAGATGGGGTTTGTTAACGTACACCCACCTATTTTCTAGAAGGAGTGCGTTAACAAGCTACACCTTTTGGGTGTATTTTAAAAAATTTAGTTATAACGCACTCCTTCTATAAAACAAGTAGGTGTACGTTAGCAAACTCCTGTAGGGCTTGTTAACGTACACCCACTTGTTTTATAGAAGGAGTGCGTTAGCAAGCTACACCTTGTGGGTGTATTTTAAAATTTCAAGTTAACGCACTCCTTCTAAAAAAAGTGATTGTACGTTAGCAAACCCCTATATATATATATATATATATATATATATCACTTTTTTCTTCTTTGGCTACACTCTGCTTTTACCTTAACATTTTTATTTTAGCCCGGATTTGTTTCAGCTTATTTTAGAGAAACGATAACTTGCTTTTGCCATTTAGAGACAATTTTTGACAAAATAAGCAATTATTTTTACATAGTTGGCCAATAACTAAATTGTTGCTTAAGCATGTTGAAATAACTTCAAATACTGACTGTTCATATAAAAAAGATTTTGTTGGAAGAGATAAAATTATATTTGGTGAACTCTACCAATCAAAGGGGTCTTGGACTATTGACTGAAAAAAATAAAAAATAAAAAATCTTCCCTCAACTTTGCTGTTAGCACTTATCACTAGTCATGCCACTAGGTTGATGCTGATGCTACCTTAGATTTTGTTTACTGTTTGTTATGATGGAAGCTTCCATTTTTTTAACGTTAGTTTCCATGCACAGAGGAAGAGAGCGATGTTTTCTAGAGGTTAAAACGGTTTTTACAGGCTGTAACAGTGAAAGATTATTGGACTAGGCATTATTGAATGCAACCTTTTATTTTCTTTTCTTATTTGTATATTGTTTTTTTCTCAAATCCTTGGCTTTCTAGTTCTAGGATAAAATGAAATTTGTCTTTTGGTACACTTAAAGTTAAATATAAACCTTCATTACTGTGTTTTGTTGATACATGGTCTGAAAAAATGTTGGTTCTGAGGCTCCTTTGTTCTGATCCACTTCCAGGTTCTAATTATTGTTAAACAATTTTGCATTTTCCTCTCCTGAGATGCAGTGTCTGAAATGGATTAAGTGCTTGTTTGGATTAACATATTTTGGATAAGTAATTTCTTAATTCCATATGTTCTGAGAGAATTTTTGGAAAAAGAAGCGATTCCAAACATGTACTATAATTACTTACATTTGCTTTTGGCTATTTTTTTCTGGCATCATTGCTTCAAATTGTAGTGTTATTTGGAAGTTGCTTTGGTTTTTAACTTCGATTTCATGTTCTTTAATCAGGAAACACAAAGTCTCATCAAAGTAAGACAAAACAGAATTCAAATTCTCCTGAAAGAAAAGCTCCTTTACAAACAGCATCAAGAGTTGAAAAACCCATCTCAAACAACCTTAAATCTTTCAGCTTCAATGATCTAAAAGAGGCCACTAAGAACTTCAGGCAAGAAAATTTGATTGGAGAGGGAGGATTTGGATTTGTCTACAAGGGATGGATAGATGAGAACACTGGTGCTCCTACAAAACCAGGAACTGGGATTGTAGTGGCCATTAAGAAACTTAAGCCAGAAAGCTTTCAAGGTCACAAGGAATGGCTGGTATGTCCAATACAAACTCATAAACCAAGATGCTTTTAAACTGGTTAGCATTTTTTTTTATAGGTGTTGATAGATTTTTTGCACTTTTTTTTTGTTGGCAGGCAGAAGTCAATTATCTAGGACAGCTTCACCATGAAAATCTGGTGAAACTTATTGGTTTTTGCTCAGATGGAAAAATAAGGCTCCTAGTTTATGAGTTTATGCAGAAAGGAAGTTTGGAAAATCACTTATTCAGAAGTAAGTACTACACAACATATTTAAGTGCTATTTGGAATAGTTTATCCACAACTTATGAAAATAGTTTATAGTTTCTTATAAGTTGTTTACAAACAGCTTATTACCTTAAGTTTCATGGAGGAACTTATCAGAATAAGTTATTTTCAACTCATTGAAGTACGTTTTACAATTATCTATAAATAAGCTCTAATTTACCTCTAAGTACTAATGAATACAACATATAGTTTCTGAACTGAGACATAATACCTTAAATGTTGTTTTTTCTGTTTGTGCAGAAGGTGTTCAACCCATTTCCTGGATTACACGGATAAATATTGCAATTGATGTTGCAAGAGGACTAACATTTTTACATTCACTTGATGCAAATGTTATCTACCGCGATTTGAAGGCTTCCAACATCCTACTTGATTCGGTATGAAACAAAGAAAGTTAGGCTTGTGGATCTGTGAGAACTAAATCTGTTATTCTAAAAGAGTGTCATAATAATTATGCAGGATTTCAATGCAAAGCTTTCAGATTTTGGCTTGGCAAGAGATGGTCCTACTGGAGATAACACTCATGTTTCAACAAGAGTTATTGGAACTCACGGTTATGCTGCACCAGAATATGTAGCTACAGGTAATTTTGCCTTTCTATTTTTCTTTATCAACTTCAGAGTGTCAAGTTCCTATAGAAATAAATAAATAACAACTTGAATTTTGACTACACAAACAGGTCATTTGACTCCAAGGAGTGATGTATACAGCTTTGGTGTTGTGTTGTTAGAGTTACTGACAGGAAGGCGTGTAGTTGAAGAAGAGAGACCTGGATTTTCAGATGAAACACTGGTGGATTGGGCAAGGCCATTCCTGAGTGATAACAGAAGAATTTTGAGAATAATGGATAGCAGATTAGGTGGTCAATACTCCAAGAAAGGAGCACAAGCTGCAGCTTCACTTGTGCTGCAATGTCTCAATACTGATCCCAAATACAGACCACCCATGGTCAATGTTCTAGCAGCATTGGAAGCCCTAAATTCCTCAAGTTCAATCCCTAGGACCCCAAAATCCCCAAAATATGGAACTGAGAATCACACAGCCAAGCACTCTGGTCATTCCCACAAGTCAGTTGGAAATACAAACAAACTATGAGCTACTGCTTTTGTTTGAAATCATTACAATTCTTAAGTTAAGCAGTTGAATTGTAATATGAGTTTTTTGGAGTGGGATTGGTTAGAATATCCAAAACTTTGTAGCTTTTGTAGCAGTATATATATATTTGTTAGTTGTCATTTGTGAGCTGCAATGAAGTTACAAACTAAAAAAAAAAAAATATTACACTTAAGCTGTACAAAATAAAATTTACCATGAGGATATACAGTATAGGCCATATACAGTAAAAAGCAGATTCTGGAAATAACCAAATTTTATATAAAGTACTGAGCAGATAAAATAAAGCAATCTACCCAAACATTATCATCATTAACATTACATCTTTCCGTGATGGTTAATATAAAATAAAGTTTTAGTAAAATGCATATTTTATACTGAGTCTCTTCTTCCAGCACTGAATGCACATCTGTACTGACAAAATACAATATGAAACCACAACTGGCCTATAAGCAATATCACATGAGAAGACTATATAAAAATTTTGTTGGTAGAGATAAAACTAAATTTGGTGAAACCTACCGATCAAAGGGTCTTGGACTATCGACTCGAGAAGAAAAATTATTTTTTCCATCAACTTTGCTGTTAGCAAATAGCATTACACTAGGTTGATGCTGCTGCTACTTTAGATTTTGTTAACTCTTTGTTATGATGGAAGCTTCCATTTTTTTAACGTTGGTTTCCATGCATAGAGGAAGAGGGCGATGTTTTCTAGAGGTTCAAAAGGTTTTCAAAGGTTGTAATGGTGAAAGATTATTGGACTAGGCTTTCTTGAATGTAACTTTTTTTTTCTTATTTGTTTATTGTTCTTTGTCAAGTGCATGGCTTTCTAGTTCTAGGATTAAATGAAATTTGTCTTTTGGTACACTTAAAGTTAAATATAAACCTTCATTACTGTATGTTTGTTGATATATGATCTGACAAAATGTTGGTTCTGAGGCTCCTTTGCTCTGATCCACTTCCAGGTTCTAATTATTGTTAATCAATTTTGTGTTTTGCTCCCTTGCGATGCAGTGTCTGGAATGGATTAAGTGCGTATTTGGATTAGCGTATTTTGGATAAATAATTGCTTATAAGTTCTATGAGAGAACTTTTAAAAAAGAATCGATTTTTTTTCTTGAAAATAAGCGATTCCAAACAAGCACTAAAACTACTTGCATTTGCTTTTGGCTAATTTTTTCTAGCATCATTGCTTCAAATTGTAGTGTTTATTGGAAGTTGCTTCCCTTTTTAACTTGGATTCCATGTTTTTTAATCAGGAAGCACAAAGTCTCTTCAAAGTAAGACAAAGCAGAATTCAAATTTTCCTGAAAGAAAAGCTGCTTTACAAACAACATCAAGAGTTGAAAGACCCATCTCAAACAACCTCAAATTTTTCAGCTTTAATGATCTAAAAGAGGCCACTAAGAACTTCAGGCAAGAAAATTTGATTGGAGAAGGAGGTTTTGGATTTGTGTATAAAGGATGGATTGATGAGAACACTGGTGCTCCTACAAAACCAGGAACTGGGATTGTAGTGGCCATTAAGAAACTTAAGCCAGAAAGCTTTCAAGGTCACAAGGAATGGCTGGTATGTCCAACACAAACTCATAAATCAAGAAGCTTTTTAACTGGTTGGTCTTTTTTTACAGGTGTTGATAGATTTTTTGCACTTTTTTTGTTGGCAGGCAGAAGTCAATTATCTAGGGCAGCTTCACCATGAAAATCTGGTGAAACTTATTGGTTACTGCTCAGATGGAAAAATAAGGCTTCTAGTTTATGAGTTTATGCAGAAAGGAAGTTTGGCAAATCATTTATTCAGAAGAAGTAAGTATTTCGTCAACATATTTAAGTGCCGTTTAGAAAAGTTTATATACAGTTTATGGAAACAACATATAGGTTCTTATAAGTTATTTTCAGCTTTTTTTCTAATAAACTTCATGGAAGAATTTAGCATAATAAGTTATTTTCAGTTCATTGAAGTACGTTTTATAATTACCTAAAACTAAAATCTCATTTAATAAGAGCTTATAGTACAGAATTAAGTTGTGTATCTAAACACACTCTTTGTGCACGTATGATTTAGCTTATCTTGAATAATCAGTCACTTATTTTTATCAGTCCCTTGACAAAGTGTTAAAGAAAAGTGATTATAACATGTGCTTAGTTCCTTGAATGTTGTTTACTTGTTTTCTATTTCTGCAGAAGGTGTTCAACCCATTTCTTGGATTACAAGGATCAATATTGCAATTGCTGTTGCAAGAGGACTAACATTTTTACATTCACTTGATGCAAATGTTATCTACCGTGATTTGAAGGCTTCCAACATCCTACTTGATTCAGTATGAAACACATAAAGTTAAGCTTGTGGATCTTTGAGAAGTATATCTGCTAATACATCTATTCTCAAAGATTGTCATAATAATTATGCAGGATTTCAATGCAAAGCTTTCAGGTTTTGGCTTGGCAAGAGATGATATTACTGGAGATAACACTCACGTTTCAACCAGAGTTATTCAAACTCATGGTTATGCTGCACCAGAGTATGTAGTTACAGGTAGTTTTGCCTTTCTATTTTTCTTTATCAAAGTGTCAAAGTTCTTATCTTTAGGTTCAATTTAGTTTGTATTTTCATTTTATTTTTAAAAGTAATTAAACAGCTGCTATCTTATTTCCATTTTGTTTCCTATTTTTCAAAAATCGTATAGGAAACACCAAAAACAAGACAATTTCTTTCCAACAATATTCAGAGTTTCCTATACAAATTTTAGATAATATGAAACAAAATGTTATAAATTGGCAGTTTTATAATTATTTATAAAAACAAAAAATAAAAAGAGAACCAAAAAAACAAAAATCAAACAACCAATCTAACCCTTGTCTTTTACATTTGTTGTGGCAGTACATAATTTCTAATTTTGATGAACCTACCTTTTCCTATAGAATATAAATAATAACTTGACTTTTGACTAAACATACAGGTCATTTGACTCCAAGGAGTGATGTATACAGCTTTGGTGTCGTGTTGTTAGAGTTACTAACAGGAAGGCATGTAGTTGAAGAAGAGAGGCCTGGATTTTCACAAGAAACACTGGTGAATTGGGCAAGGCCAATCCTGAGTGATAGCAGAAAATTTTTGAGAATAATGGATAGCAGATTGGGAGGTGAATACTCCAAGAAAGGAGCACAAGCTTCAGCTGCACTTGTGCTGCAATGTCTGAATACTCATCACAAATATAGACCACCCATGGTGAATGTTCTAGCAGCATTGGAAGCCCTAAATTCCTCAAATTCAATCCCTAGCACCCCAAAATCTGGAACTGAGAATCACAAAACCAAGCATTCTGGTCACTCCCAAAAGTCAGTTGGAAATACTAACAAACTATGACCTGATGCTTTTGTGGGAAATCATTACAATTCTTAAGTTAAGCAGATAAATTTTTGTATGAGTTGTTTGAAATGGGCTTAGTTAGAACATATGATACTTTTTAGATTTTGTAGCAGTATATTTCTTAGTTGTCGTTTGTGAGCTGCAAGAAATGTTGTTGGCTTTCAGTATTGAAGAACACTCCAAAACAGTCAAGGCAATTCGTGGATTCAGTCAACATGTTAAAATAGCCACTATCACTTGGTAGAGTATAGACTATAGAGTATTTCAGTAGAGACTATATTTCAGCAATGTTTCTGCGGGTAACACTAAAAATTAGTATAATGTAGATTCGTAGGCAAAGTTCAAAGTACAGGATGCAAATTTGCGTTGAGATTTAATCAGGGCTGTGATTTAGGAATGGGAACAACAAAGTTACAAACCAAAATATACTATAGTGAGTGAAACTAAAGAAAACAAAACTTTGTACAAAGCAGTATAGCGAAAAGAATATCCAACTAGTGCAGATTGCTACAAATTTTGAAGAATGCTGCCACCATTCATGCATACTGCAGAGGAATCAACAGATATTATTAAAAACTACTAAATCAGAGGTTCACTCTTCTTTCAGGGTGCCCTTATGACAAGGACCACCAAACATTATAAGGTGCATGAATCGCAAAGGTTTCCAAGCACTTCATGTAATGAAAGTATTATATCTAAATAGTACTTTAGTCTACTATCCATAGAGGCCATATCTCACTTCTTTTTCTCAATAATCTCATCCGTTGATAGTCAGATATTTCTCAAATTTATCAGAGAATCACCAATTCATAGCACTAATACCAGTCATTATCTACTGCTGCCAACCATACTGCTGATTGCGGTTTCCACCCATCATGTTTGAGCCACGACCAGCTGTTGAACCCCCATACGGGCCACCTTGCTGGGGATAATTTGGAGCTCCAACTCCATAGCCACTGGCACCACCACCACCACCACGAGGACCGCCACCAGGCATACCACTAGACCCGTAAGGTGCCCCTCTTCCTTGAGGAGGATAGGGTCCATTGCTATAACCACCTCCTTGACCTCCACGATTCGGGTGATTGTATCCTCCACTAGGGTTTCCACTTGGAGGATATCTTCCTGGCCCACCAGAAGGACCTCGAGGCTTCCCATAATGATGTGTAGGTCCTGCAGCAACTTGGGGTTGAGAGCCATGAATTGTTTGGTTAGGTCCTGACCGCATTTGGGCATGTTGCCCAGACTGCTGAATTGGAGGAAGGCGAGAGTGCTGTTGTGGATGTTGCATTTTCTGACGCTTCGCCATTTCTTCATTTTGCCGTTGTTGCTGGCGCTTTTTCTTTGTCTGAAACTCATGTGATGACTCATACTTGGGTAAACTAAGCCAAACATAAGAGAGTTGTAAGTTGAAAAATATCAACCAGAAATAAATTAGATGAAAAGAAATGATAAAAGAATGTTGAAGGGAAGGAATGAATGGAACCGGTATTTAATGTTATCAAGATCACATGTTTGTGCGGAAAGCAATATTTTGAAAATAAAAACCAAGTACATGGAAACTCCTACCTTTTAGGGTCGCATGGTAATGGATCTGCCCAGAAATACTCAGCATCAAGTGCATCCTTCGCAGTAATTCTCTATAGAAATCAAATTTACAAGCAAATATTAGGGTGAATATAATGAACAGAATTACTTATCATAAAAGCATATGGTTTAAGTGGTGAATAATACACAGTCAAAAAAAAAAAGTGGGTATACCAAAACACACACACCCGTCATATTTATGAATGACAGAACATAGATAAAGACATTCACTTTGCATACTACATTTCAAACAGCATCTTCCATCAACTTATTATGTAGGGACGGGGGTGAAGGCAGGCATAGTCCAACCTCCAAAAACCAGTTCATTTGTGCAATATATAAGGTATCGGTTCAATTAATGATGGGTCAGGTATTGGGTTGAATTTTTTTACCTACCAACCTGACTTGTTTTATATATATTTTTTTTAAAAAAAAATTTCTTGTTTTTTTTTTTTTTGAAAATATGAAAAATACTATGTCCTAATGACCCAACCAAAACCAAGCCAAAGTCAAAACCTGATCATGTTGGATTGGTTTGGTTGACGAAAAAAATAATAATCCAACTTGATCTGAACAAAGTTGTGTGAGTCTGCTTTGGGCTCATTTTTTTCCTACAACTCAATCCAGTTACACCCCTCATTTTATCTCAAGGTTAATATGAGAAGTGCCTAATAATAACTGTAGAAATTGGATTCATGGGACAGTCAGACCGACAAGACGTGGATCCCACTCCTAATTTATAGGTTCCAAATGAATTTCATCCAATAATAAAGGAGTGTGGCTAGCATTTCTCAAACATCAATAATAGAAGAAACTTGTCATATTGGTACATCTGAGTTATTATATAAGAATAAACTGGAATAACAGGTATTTTAAGCACTTGAAAACCCAATTCAAGATCACTTAACAATTAATAAATCAGACCCATAAATGAAGAAATGATACCTGAGCTGGATCAAGTGTTAGCATCCTCTCCAACAATTCCAGAGCATGACGATCAAAACTAAAATCCAAATCATTGTGAAACACGATATTTAGATAAACATAAAAGTATAAAACCATAGAAAGTGTATGCATGGTTAATGCTTACTGTGCACAAACTTTGATACTTACTGCCTGAAAACTTCCCTCAGACGTCTTTTCATTGGCCTTGATGGCTTAAATTGATTGTACCAAGGTGTCTTGGACACCCCAGGCCAAATGACCTCATCAGGTGCTCCACACAGCTCAAATATTTTATTTAACTGCTCTGGCTACAATAATTACAAAAAAAAAAATAATGTATTACACTTAAGCTGTACAAAATAAAATTTACCATGAGGATGTACAGTATAGGCCATATACAGTAAAAAGCAAATTCTGGAAATAACCAAATTTTATATAAAGTACTGAGCAGATAAAATAAAGCAATCTACCCAAACATTATCATCATTAACATTGCATCTTTCCGAGATGATTAATATAAAATAAAGTTTTAGTATTAGTAGAATGCATATTTTGTAAAAACATAAACAAAATTGATCTTCTGAAAGAATTGACAATAAAGGGTAAACAATTAACTAGCTTGTGCCACCAGAAAACAATAAACGTAAAGCTACTCCAATGAAAACAGAAAGCATATTTTATGCTTGCAGCAACAGAGCTCAGAAATGTCTACAACATGAAGAAAATGAAATATAGCAGCGAGAATTTGGGACTCAATCAGAAGGGCCAGAAAGTAAAATAAAGAATCTCTTCTTGCAGCACTGAATGCACATCTGTACTGACAATAGACGATATAAAACCACAGCTAGCCTATAAGCAATATCACATGAATCACACACCACTTCGCCTCTAATACTCTCAACTATCATACATAGAATATATCACGAACCTCATCTTTTCCAGGAAAGATAGGTTTCCCATGAAGAAGCTCAGCAAAAATGCACCCAACAGACCACATATCTACAGCTGGCCCATACTTTGTTGTCCCTAGCAGCAATTCAGGTGGTCTAAATATATAGAAACAAACTCAATGAGTGCACTGACCAATCTCATAATCCTCCCTCTCAATTTTGCCCACGAAAATCTCATGACAAATTGACAACAATTACCTGTACCATAATGTAATGACACGATTTGTAAGATTTGCATTTTGATCATTAGAAAATGATCGAGCCAGTCCAAAATCGGCAAGCTTCAAATTTCCTTCATTGTCTATGAGGAGGTTTGAGCCTGCAACAGAACAAATCACATCAAATAAAAGTAATAAATTTATCATTCACTATAAAAAACAATCATTTTAGAACACAGACCTTTGATATCACGATGAAGTACGTGATTTATATGACAATAGTGAAGCCCCGTCAAAAGCTGTCTCATATAACACTAAGGAAGGGAAACACAACTCAGACAACATTAAAATGAAAAACTATTAAGATATGAGAATTAATATTAACAGCACTACAGCAGTACCTTAATTTGGGGAACTGTAAACCTCATCCCAGGTCGATCAGCAAGACCTGTTAAATCATGGTCCATGTATTCAAAGACCATATAGATGCCACCTTTATATTTGTTACCATCTGCAATCCCCAAATAAAAATAAAATAAAGAAAGGATGAACTAGATAAGTAAGGAACTAAGAAAAGCCAAAAGGAACTGATGGATATATTCAAAACAGCTATAAGTCTAGAATTATAAAGCATATTATGTGCTACTGTCCAGTAATGGACTAGTAACAATATAACATGAGTGTGACTTGCCTGGCCTCCCTTGTTCATCTTTCTCAGGGCCTGAAAGTAGACGTAAAAAATGCTAGTCGTTAGACATAAATAAAACAATTTAAAATCATAAATCATTTTGATAACAAGGCACACTTAGATCATTAAAAAAAAAAAAGTACCTGGTGAAGTCACAATTTCTTTCAGCTTGATCACATTTTCATGGTGTAGTTTCTTTAGAATTTTGATTTCTCGTATAGCAGTTATAGGAAACTGAAACCACAATTCACAATACAGTTCAGAGAAGAAATTTACAATGCAGAAGTGGTAACAGATTGTGACTGCAAGTCTGCAACTTCAAATTTAGGTTCACTGAATAGCATGTGCAATGAAAATTTTGTATAAGCAGAAAAGACAGACCTGGAAGTCACAAATGAAGCAAATTAAAAGTAAATTATGTTATGCAGCCATAATATAATAAATGATTAAAAATTAAATAAATACCCCCTCTCTCTCATTGTCCATTCGTATTTTCTTGAGAGCAACAATTTCACCAGTTTTGATCTCTTTAGCCATGTAAACCTGACTGCAGGTAAAAACAAAATGGCAGTAAGGCCAAAACTATACAAAATTTTAAGAACGTGATAAATCAGGAACTATGTCCATCCAATTGAGAAATTAATGTGGCAAAAGAAAAAACTGCCTCAGAAACAGAAAAGAGAAGGCAACACAAAACAATAAATTGCACAGGAGAAGAAGCAGCTAAAGAAACCAGAAATAATCAATAAATAACTTGAGAGAGAGCAAGAGAGCAATGAAACCTCATGCTACCTGACAATAAAAACACTGATGATTGTTTAAAGGTCATCTGCAATTTTTATCACTGAAGAAACCCTGATGCTGAAGCAAGATATCACAGAATCGGACCTTAATTTAAAATGAAGAGTTCTAAAAATCTAATCTTCAAGAAGTTTGTAGTTTAACCTATCCCAACAGTCTCTCCAATAACCCTAATAAAGTGCCGTTGCGTAGTGCACATGAAATTGACAAGCATAGTTTACCATTGACATCGTAAATTTTCATCTTCCATACTCAATAAAAGGAAAATCAATGAAAATTTTGAAGACATAAAGCTTAAGCATCACAGAAATTGAAACTAACCCATATGTGCCCTCGCCAATTTGCTCCAACTTCTCGAAGCAATCAACACTTCTGGATCCCCAAGTAGGAGATTCAGTCACGTTGAGTTGCCCTGGAGCTGCAAGAGCCATTGCTACCAATAACCGCTAATCTTCGAAACAACAAAATTCAAAGCAGATAGAGAATCGAAAGATGAGGAATTTTTTAGGGTTTCTCGTGTGCGAATTTTACCTGAAAATATTAAAACAAAATCACAACAACAACCAGAAAATCTGAATTAAAAAGAAGTAAACGACGGGGAGAAGAAAAAAACAATGACAGCCTGTTTTTCGTTTTACACTTTAACCTTTTTTTTCCCTACAATTATTAATAGACTTGAATATGTTTTTAGTCCCCGTAATGCTGCAAAATAGTGTGTTTTTGCTTTTAGTCCTTATAAAAAAATTCGTTGAGTTTAGTCCATTTTAAAAAAAAAAAATAGTCCCTCAAGCATAATAACTGATTCCTTCCCAAGCAATGTCTTCATTTCTTTTCCACATCAGATTAATTTTATATAACTTTAAACTCTATAATTAAAATAACTATCAGATTCCCGCTTGTTTCACCTTATTTGATAAAATAAGTACTTATTTTAATATAAAAAGTAATTATAAAAATTGAGTCTGTCTGTTTGTGCATTTCAAAATAATGAGAATCAGAAAATAATCAGATTATCCGCTTATTTTGAGAAGCGATATCAAGTTGCTTCTCAAAATATGCAGAAAATCTAATTATTCTTATTGTAGCCAAACATTTTATTTATAAAAATAATCAATTATTTTTAAGTTTAAAGCTCTAAACTTAAATTGGATGAAATTATGCTTAGGCTGTGATTTGTTTATTATGAATCACCGTCAGTGGCTTCTTCTTCAACATGCAAATCCACCATTATCACAATCATCATCGGTTTTTTCCATTACTATCATCAATGACCAAGCTCCCTTATCACCATGGAAGAAATAACTAGTCACCTTAATGTAATTTTCCCTAAATTAACCCTAAAATCAGAAGCTACATCTACCATTGAACAACAGCAATTGACGTTGCCTTCATATAAGAAAAAAATGGCCAAAGAAAGGAAGCAAGGAAAAAAAAACAAACTGCATACATACACAATTTTTTGATAGCCCTTTACAAGTTTTAAGGTCCCATACTCCCACAAGCTTTGTGCGCCTCCATGGTCCACTGTTAGCGAAGGAGGTGAAGCGATGGGGTGGATCTGTTGTGATGTGCTTGGTGGTTGCGGGTTTGTGTGTAATTGATAGAGGTGTTATGGTGGTCGGTGCGTTGTGGTGACGGTTGGGGATCCGGTCGTCAGTGGTGGCTAGTGGCAGACTTGAGAGAAGGGAGGAGGTCGGGAGGCTAGGGTTTGCTCAGAGGGAGGGGGAAACTGGAGAGGAAGAAGAAGAAAGGTGAAGGTACTCGTTTTTTTTTAAAAAAAAAAAAATGTTTTATTGTTTAATATTTTAATTTAATAAATTTAGTAAAACATAAAAAATTCCACATAGGATGAATGATAAGACTGTGTTTGGCAAAGAAATAGTTTTTTTTGGATAAACTGGCAAAGAATAGTTGCTACTATTACCTTTTGGGGACTAAGCTTAAAAAAAAAAAAAAAAAAAAAAAAAAAAAAACCTTTTGGGACTAAAAATCAATTTTTTTAAAAATGAAGGACTGAATTCAAAGAAAATTTGTTACGAGGATTAAAAAAAAAATACCTATACTAAAATTATATTTAAGCTTTATTAATAATTAATAATACTACTATGTTTTAAGGCTAAATTAATATACTTTTCCTCTAATATTTGTTTATTTATTTCGTCATTGAAAAAATAAATTCTTAAATTAGTCCTGTAATTTTTACTTTTTTTTAATTTCATCTATATTTGTTAATTTCGTTAAATAATTAATAGAAATATCTAAAACAACATTGTTTTGACTCATAATTTATGTAAAAAAGACGTCGTTTTAATATTATTTTTATAATTTTTTTTTCATCATTTAATGAAATCAATAAAATTGATAAAATTGAGACAAAACAAAAAAGTTTACCATACCAATTTAAGACTTTTATCTACTAAAGGACAAAATAATAGATTAGGGTATGTTTAGTTCAACCGAAGGGAGAAAATGAGAGAGATTTTAATAGAAGGGGGAGAAAAAATAAAAATTTTGTAGTGTGTTGGTAAAAGAAAAAGTAGTGTTTTTTGTTTGATTGAAGGAAGTAAAAGAAATTTTATGTGTAAAAACTCTCACATTCCCTCCAAATCCCTCTAATATTGGAGGGGAGCAAAAAGCCTACAAAATCCCTCTCTTCTATTATTTTTAAACCAAACAAGAAAATTTATTCTCTTCCCTCTCCTCTCCTCCCATTTTAAACCCCACAACCAAAGAAACCTTTAGGGTCTATTTGGTTCAACCAATGAGAGGGGAGGGGAGAAAAAATAAGTGTATTTGGTTCAAATTGAGGAAATGGGAGAAAAAATAATATTTTTGTGTTTGATTGGAAGGGTTGGTGAGGGATTTTAAGTGATTTAGGGTCCGTTTGATTTGCTAATTTCCAAGGTACAGCACAGGACAAAACTTTTTGTTCTATGTTTGATTCAAAAAGCTGTCAAGTAACAGCACAAAATTTGAGTCACAGGACAGTACAAAATGACAATTTTTTGTACCTCACTAAATTAAGGGACAACTTTCTTGTTCCATGCACAAGTTAAGAAAAGACATAGTTAACCTTGTATTTTTATTCAGTACGGTAACTACCTTCCCCATTTTCTCCACTTACGAGGTAGTTTATGTTGTATTTTTTTTTAAATCAATGTTTACATCATTTTTTTGTCATTTATATATATATATATATATATATATATATATAATTAAAATAACGTATTAATAATAAAATAAATTTTAACGGTAAATATAAATATTAAAAAATAAAGAGTTAAAAATATTTTTTAATAATAATTTCTTTTATATATAATATAATTATTATATTACATAAAATATATTATGTAGTAATTTATTAAATCATGAAATTTTAATTTTATAATAAATAATAAAATAATTATAAAATCTTAAAATATTATTTTCTTAGAAAAATTTAAAAACAATTAATAATATAACATGAAGGATATTATTGTAAAATTTATGTTGTGCTTTTTGTTATGTGCATTGAGTATCAAACGATACACAACATAAAAAGTTGTGCTGTGTCTCATAAAACTTGTACAGTGCTGTACTACTTGTACTGTCCTGTTCACGCATCAAACGCACCCTGCCTTCTCTTCCTCTGATTTTTGAACCAAACACACCAACTTACTAATAATTCCTCCCCTCCTCTTCAAAAATATCCAACCAAACAAACCCTTAGAATATCAAAGAACTAATTATTTAGCTATTTTATTTTATTTTTTCAACATTCCTTCTTTTGTTTTGTTGATGTTCTTTTATTCCCTTTCAAACAGTCAGAATGGGCTGAAAATAATCAGGCCTAGTGGATTTGGGTAATTACTATTTGCACCTCTTTTTGGATAATTTTTTAAATCTAATTTATGGAAGTCAATTTTAAAATTAATTATCGAAATTGTTTTTTAAAGATGATAAAAAAAACTAGTTCCAATATTTAATTTCTGGAATTTTTTTCGGTCTGAAATTTTTGGAAATTAAATTAAATAATGTACTATAAAAAAGAGTACAAAAACAATGCCCATCAATTTTTTAGCCCAACAATTTTTTGGAAAGCTCTTCAAATAATAAGTAGTTTATATTTACAAAAGAAAAGTTCTAAAATTATAAATAAGATTTTTTTTTGGACCAAAAAAAAAACATGATTTTTGAGCTTTTGCTTATCTTAATATTGGCTTTTTACTTATAAGTGGTTTTTTGATTAAAAAAAGTTCTAATTTTTTTTTAACAAAGAATTTTTACTTAAAAGTAAATTATAAACTAAAAAAATAATAAGGATCTTTTTTAACGTTCTTATTTATAAATTTAGCTTAAAAATAGTTTTTAAGTAAAAAAAAAAAAAACAGACCAAACGAAGTTTTAGAGATATTTTAGACATATTTTAATAGGTAAATTTTCTCCCATTTGAATAATTTTTGCGAATACCCATTAGATCTAGGTCCTATTACCGGCCAGCAGTATTGTAACTGCACTTTTCATGAAAATAAATCTTTTATTCTTCAAGTTTTCATTTGAGATTTGACTGTCCAAGAAAAAAAAAAACAAAGTCCAGTTGAATCTATAGTGGTCTCTTCTCTATATATTATTAAAACAACTATAAATCCTCTTCATTTCTTAAAGGAAATTGAGAAGTCTATTCCCTGATATAGTGGCTCAAATTGTAAATTTTGTATTTTTAATTTAATATTTTATATTGAAAAAATAAATTGTGTGGTTAAAAAGTTGTTCATTTCTTAAAAGAAATGAAAAGAATCATCTCACCTTTAAAACTCATGCGAGTTTTGGTCACATTTCATTTTATTGTTAACTATAGTCTTCTAAAAAGTAAATTCCCATAAATATATTTTGAATATTAATTTTCAAAATACAATATATATATTTGTCATACATCGGAGAGAAGTTGGACTTGTTTTTTAAGGCTTGATCCCACAAATATGTAATCAATGGTGGTAGTATCTAGTAAAACACAGTTGACTTTGAGTTTTAGACCCTACCCTCATTTGTTTAGAAGGTGATGATACCACTAATCTCAGTTATACAAAGATAATGGGAGGAATGTTATCATTATTCTCTTTAATGTTTTTAATTTAAAAAAGTTGAAAACTAAAATACTACTACTAATAATAATAATGATGTAGTTAGTTGAGGCACTAGCTAGGGATCCAGTGCGATCCTATAAAATTCACAGGGCCCAATCTAAGGAAGAAGATAATATTAATAAATGTGAAATATTTTACTAATTCAAATTGAAATATATACCAAAATAGTCCCTCACTTTGTATTTTATAAGTCATTTTAGTCCCTCATGGACTCGGTCATTTTAGTCTCTGACTTTCGCTATCATCGGTCATTTTAGTCGCTGCAAGCTAGGGACTAAAATGAATGTTCGTATAACTCGGGGACTAAAGTGACCTGTAAAATACAAAGTCAGGGACTAAAGTGACTTATCCGCACAATGTCAGGACTAAAATGACTTATCCTCAAAAAGTTAGGGACCGAAATAGTATATCACTCAATTTAAATTTATGGCCACCCTTGTAAAGTCATTTCGCTTTCTTTGCTACAGAACTCATGTATTTTCCCTAAGTTATGGTCATAAATATGGTTGGCAGATAGTAATAAAGATGACATAAATGTACATACATTTTAATTTTATAATCCTTCACTTTCTTTCTTTTAATTTTTTTTGTTTTAGATTGCATTGCGCAGATACACTTCACGAGAAGTAATCATGTTCAAATTGAATAAAATTACATAACTAAAAAATATGAATAATCGACGGTTATGATTTCTTGTTGAAGTTTTGATCCAAGGATTGATATTGATTTGATGAAGGTCACAGGCAATTGTGAAAAGATGAAGCTGAAAAACCTTTTGCATAAAGCTAAATTCATTCATGTGTGTTTGAGGAATGGGAACCCTTCAAGTTGTGTTATGGCTTAATGCCTAAATGAACTGTAAAGTGTAAAGCCACACCTTAGAAATTCTTACATGTATTTTGATAAAACTGATCATGTAACTTTTTGTTTTGCCTATTCAAAAAAAAAAATTTCTTTTTATTTTTAAGATTTATCCCATCTTATTATTATTATGATAAAAATTTAATTTATTTATTGTTCTAATTATTATTTTTTTGAAAACCTAGATATTGTTTAACTAAAGTCGCAATGTACCTTTATTATGCTAACAGTATTAGTATTTAGTAATCAAGTTATGTAACTTATGTATAAGAAAAGCTCAGCAAAAGTAAATACTTTTTTTCATAAGGATATCTTACAGAGACCATCAAAGGTTAGTATATATAATAATTTGAAGGTTTTATTTGTGGTATACAAATAAAAATTTATATATTAGTGTACAATCCTTTTAATTACTAATATTTTATTATTTAAAAAATAAAAAGTCAATATCACACTTTAAATCAACAGATAGATTTGTGTTATATAAACTTGTTCATAATTATGTTGTGCATAGTAAATAACACATAATTTTAAAACAAAAAATTACTAAATTAAATTTAGTCTCTAATAACAAAACTTTCTTTCATATACATGATGAACATTCAATTTCTAATTACATATCTAATGACCTAACTATTTATCAACTATATAAACTCAAAATTTGGAGAGATACGCTAAAAAAGTTAAAAAAAACAAATAAGGTCTTAGACAAGTGTAAGCATTGTCTCTCTTAAAGATAAGAGTAATGTTAAATCCTCTTATCCATCATCCTACCGATCCTGCTAATAATAAAGAGAGTAAGGATTAAATAAAAAATTAAATGTGTTTTGTATCTTGAAAATGTAAATAACACTTAATACATCCCTTATCAAGTAAGAGTGTGTTTGACACAACTAGCTTATAGCTTATTTAGAAGCTTATAACTTGTAACTTATAGCTTATGGGTAAATAGAGATGTGTTTGGTGACAACAAGTTTATAACTTTCATAAGCTAGCTTATAAAAAGTTACTTCAAGTAGCTTATAGCTTGTGAAAAGTAGCTTTTAATAATTTTTTTTTATTTTACCCTCTAGTAATTTATTACATGTTTACTCTATCAAATACTCCATTCGTTCTAAAATATTAGTCACTTTATGAGATTTCATGTGGATTAATAAGAACATTTAATTTCTATATAATCTAATGAAAACTACATAGGTAAACTAAATTAGTCATTGACTTTGAGGTTTACTCAATAGTTATTGGCTATAAAAATAATAGAAGTGAGAAAAGTTAATAAATATAGTATTGGTAATGTAAATGTGACATATTTTAGAACAAATTTTTTTTACAAAAGTGACTAATATTTCAGAACTTGAGGAAGTAATTTATTACATGTAATTATTACTTGTTCTTTTAAGTCATTTAACAAATATAAGTTACTTAATAAGCTAATTTTACGAAACACCTCTACTCAATTATAAGTCACAAGTTATAAGCTATAAATTATAAGCTAGTTTTACCAAATAGAGCCTAAGTAGGAGTATGAAGAGGAGAAAATAAAAGGAGGATTTCTAATTATTCTAAAGATAATGACATAAGTTCGAATTCTATAAAATGCACTCGTTGAAAGAAAGAATAACCATAATACTTCATCCTCTATAATTGCTAGAACAATGTCTCACCTAATTAAAATATATATTTTTTTCAATTAATTAGGCAGGTTTGTCGGCAAGTTGGGCGTCTTGGGCCCCACATTTTGATTAGTGGGAAGAGAAATGGTGCTACTACACTAACTTAGGGTTAGGGATTTGGATTCACTCACTATTAGGCTGAATCCGCGTTGAACCCAAAGCTAACGCATTTATCTTTTCTTTTTTATTTTCTGACTTCTTAATCCAACCATTCAACTAAGATTTTCAGTGGTTTCCCACACAAAAAAAAAAAAAAAAATTAGGTTTTTGAGTAAGGGTCTTGCTAAACACTTGTTAAGATTATCACTATTGAAAGAATAATCTTAGGTGCACATCTTCTTATATCTCGAAAATATTAAAAGATACACTTTTCAATAAATTTTTACTATATTAGGCTCGTTAACTAATGTTTTTAGAGCACTATTTAACATTTTTCTTTGAGTAAATAGATACGATAGTACTTTTATTTTCCTTGTAGTAGATAGTATTTCCTCAGTTTTTAATTTTTTTTTTACTTTTTAAGATTATTGCATATATATTAGTAAAAAAATATTAGTTATAACAAAAAATTATTATAAATAAATCAAATTACGTTTATTTAATTAATATATGGTATAATAAGGAGAGAGATAAATAAAAAACTATAATTGGTAAAAAATGAAGTGATGGAAGAAAAATAATTAAGATGTGCATATATTAGTTAGGAATTGAATTGAAAAAATAAATTAATAGTATCTTAAAATTCTAAAATTGCAATTATTTGGAAACAAAAATCAAAGGCTAAAAAAGCAAAAGAAAAAAAAAACCAGAGAGAGTACTTAGAGTACTTAGTGTATGTTCCTTTAAGTGAGAAAGATAATTTTATATGAAAAATAATTATAATGATTATTTTAATAATAATTAAGTGATCAACTTTTTAGTCATTATTTTTAAAATAAAAATTTATTTATTTTATTATAATAATTATAATGATTTATTTTGCATCATTTCTCTTTTATTTTGATTACTCCTTCCGTCCCAAAATGTAAGACTCTCTAGAGAGTTTTTGTTTGTCCCATTTTATAGGACCATTATACCCTTACTACTCAACTAATTTTGATAAACATTAATTAAGAGAGAGTGTGGTGATAGAAAGAGATTGAAAGGGTAAATGTTGAAACTAATACTTTTTGTTAGACGCATTTTACTAAATTAACCACTTTTCTTAATTTCCGCAATATTAGTCTAAAGGGTCTTACATTTTGGGACGGAAGAAATATTCTAAGAGTCAGTTTAAAGTAACTTCTTCAAATAAGCATTTTTGCTTTGACTATTTTTGAATACTTAAGCAAACATCTCATTTTTTTCTTCAAAAATAATTTTTTAAAATAAAATAAATACTTTTTTATGAAATAAGCACAAATAAACCGTTTCAATATTGCATGTATTTGAATTAAAAAAAGTAGGAGTATATTATTTTGATAATTAATTATTTTTAAATTAATAAATAGTTAAGTGGATCTCTTAAAAATGTTGACTAATAAAAATAAAACATGAATAAATGAAAATATGTATAATCATAAAAAAAAATAGGATGGAAATTTATTTAACTTTAGCTTCAGTAGCAATGAAATGTTTATAATTAACACTAAATGAGAGCATATAATAATAAGGATTTACTAAGCTACTACTACTTATTTTTTAAAATACACCAATAAAGTATAACTTGTTAAAATATTCATTATGCAAAATGTAACATAAATGAGAGTAATTAAGTTAGTAATCCATCCTAATTATTTTATGAGAAAAATATTTTAAAAAGTTATAATTAGAACTTTTAAAATATGAAAAAAAAATCTCACTAACTAGTGTTTGCCTTAAGAACACTTGTTAAGATTACTATTACCAAATTAATCATCAATGCTTATTTTTTTATTTCTTGGGACTAAAAAAAACTATACTACTCTCTCCGTTACGAAATATAAGTAAATTTTTGGAAAGTTTTATGTTATCTTTTGTAAGCAAATATAACTGTTTTGACCACATTAAATTAAATTATACCTAAAGTGCCCTTATTTATTTCATTTCTTATTCTCTATAATTCATTAATTTGGCTAGGAGAGAAAAGAGACTTTCTACTTTCCCATAGTAATGTTAAATTTCCGGTAGTTGAAAGTTGAAACCAACACTAAGTATCCTTAAGGCATTTGTTTGCATTTTAAAAAATAAAAAAATTGCTGAAAACTAAATTTAATGCAGCAAGGAACTTTTTTGTGATAAACACAAGCACTAGTAGCACTAGCATCGAAATGGCAATTCCATTATTAATACCCTCTTTTTGTTGAACCTAGAATTAAAGACTTGGTCCTCTTCCCTTGTCCCTAGTCCCTAGTCCCTACCCTTATTTTGTTTTTCTCTTCAAAATTCAGTGTCTTCTTCCATATTCAGGTATCTATTAGCATTGAGGTAGTTGATTGAAGATGTTGCGTGTTCTTGCTGCAATAACAAGAAATTATCTTCAGAACACAAGGAAGAGTTCTTCTAAGGTGGCAGATGAGAGCATGTTGGAAGAACAGGGTGAAGAAATTGAGATATTTGAAGGAAGAAGAAGAAGAAGAACAGAGCAATTACATGGTGGTGGTGGAGGTTGGGGGATTTTCTTTTCAATAATTTCTTGTGTTTCTCATCCTCAGGTTAATAATAATAATGGGTCTGATGGGGTTTGGGTAACTGCTGAAATTTCTCACATTTCTGAAATTAATAATCATCTCATGGTTAGTGATAGCATGAGATATGCAATTTTGATGTAGACCAAAAACAATTAATAAAATAAAATGTGAATATGAAATCTGAATGAATGAATGAATACCAATTGGTGCTTTAGTTGTTACTATTGGTTAATTAATTCATTTCCCCCTCTCTTAATTAATTCTCCTCTTTTTATTTATTTATTAATTTGTTTTCTCTGTTTGGATCATATACAAAAAATTCCTTTAATGATAAATGAAGTCTTTTTCTTCTTCTTCCAATTTGCTCTTTCTCTTCCATTCTCCATGAATGCTATAAAAGAATATCAAAAAGTAGGAACTAGGAACAAAAGGGTAGGTGGAATAATTCAACTTGTTTTTATCAGATAGCATAACTGTTTTTTTTACTAAGTAATTAGTATATGCTGGGTTAATTAAGGATAAATGAAATTAAAAGATCTTCTTTAATGTGAAGGTTTTTATTTTGTAAGGCCAGCACAGCTAGAAAAGATATGTGTGTGGGTGTGAGATATAAAGATATGTGTGTGTGAATATGAGGTACATGGTTTAATTTCTGGTGTCATTAATTTCCTTGTAAACAAAAAAAAAATGTAAAGATTTTTATGGAGCACAACATTATTGTGTGATCATGCTGCAGCCAATTTTACCTAGTGGTATAAGACTAATTATTATTGTTGTGGTTTTTAATAAGAAGTGATTTATATTTAAAAACGTGTATATTCAAAAAAGTAATTAGCCCACTTTTTTTTTTTGTTTTTGGAAAAAATATGTAGCTTATGCAAATATAAAGGACGAAAGATGAGAGAGCACCTAGGCACAAAGAAAATCTGGTGAAAGACACTTAATCATTAGCGTGGTTCAATACCTCTTTTTTCATATTTACAAAATTGTCTCAATAAGATTTTTACTATTGTAAATTTTTTCCACAAACATATAAAATCCTCTACAAGAGATTTTTCACTAAAAAATTATTCGAAATTAGAACACACTTATTCACAAGAAATATTCTAGTGTACATATTTATGCATATATTTATTTTCTCATGACCTCCTCCTCACGAGATGATACATATTCTCTTCGTATGATATTTTTTATATGAGGTGGTGCATCTTCTCATCACATATCACTCTCTCTAGTGTTGATTTTCTCTTTCAGAAAACCTCTTTACATAGACATCTGATGATTTCTTCCACTAAAATTAATTCCTCAACATTTTTAAGACTCTTAAAAAAACACGACTCTTTACTCTAAATTCATAAACTAATTTTATACATTTTTTTATTTATCAATCATACTTTTCAATGAATAATGAACCAACCATTTTTTTCAATTGAATGTATTTATTTGAAAGTAATGATTGTTATTCCAATAATTTTTTAGTGTTGTATCTAATAGTGATGCACACAAAGATGTTGAGTTTGAGGATGCTATTTTTTTTAATGAATAGTGTTGTATTCCCATACTTTTCAATGAATAATGAACCAACCATTTTGGTAAAAATTATTTTCATTAAAATAATTTTTTTTTATTAAATGATTTTGATTTTTATACATTAATAATTTTAATAATTACTCCCTACGACCCAAAATGTAAGATCCCCTAGACTAATATTGCGAAAATTAAGAAAAATGATTAATTTAGTTAAATGCATTAAATTTTTCTAACAAAAAGTATTAGTTTTTAATTTTACCCTTTCAATTTCTTTCTATCACCTCTCTTTCTTTCTCTCTTTCTTAATTAATGTTCATCAAAATTAGTTGAGTAACAAGGGTATAATGGTAAAAAAAAATTAAATATGCACAAAAGTTTTCAAAGGGTCTTATAAAATGGGACAAAAAAAACTCTATAGAAAGTCTTACATTTTAGAATGAAGAAACTATTATTTATCTCGATTTATACATCTTTTATTTTTTATTTTACTAAAATCTAAATTAAATTTATTCAAACTTATTTAAATGATTATGTGAATTTATACGGAGCAGACAGAATGCTGAAACAGTACTACCACTGATCATGATTAAGAGATTTGAAAGATTGACAATAACAAAAATAAGTCAACCTTAAAATTTAAAATGTATATAAGTGTTTGTTGAATACTCAAATTCTTATTCGTTATATAGTTATATATATTTGATATATATATATAGTGTCTTTAAATAAATAGTCAGATAACATATAATATATAATCATTATTGAATTATAAATACTATGCAATCTGCATGAAAGAGTGATCTTAGCCTTTAGATTGGTACTATTTTTTTTAGGGTTCAAACTATAATTCTTTTGCTAGATTGAATTGTAATTTACTTTTATCACTTTGCTAACAAAGCTTGATATTTTATCCATTTATACTTCTGATTCAATGGAATTTGATTATTTTTTTTCTTATGTTTGTTATTGATTAATTGAATTCAAATCCTTAATTTTCTTCACCTCATATTTGTGGGGTTTAACTACTCTGGTTGTATTTTGGATTTGGGCATTCTTTGTGCCCTTAATATATTCTTTGTGCTTTTAAAAGAAAAAAAAAATTCTTTTCAGTTTATTTATAGTCTCAATTCTGTCCTTGATTTTTTCTCAAAATAAGGTCTTAATTTCATCCTTCATCATTTCATAAAAATTACTAAAGTGAAATACAAGGGACTAAATTCACAATAAAAAGTATAAAGGGTACTAAATGGAAATATTAAATAGACATCAAGAATAAAATTTTTAAAAATAAAAAATAAATACTACAAGAATTTTTTAAATTTGCTTAAAAAAATTCATAGCAAATAAGTAGTTAACCAATAGCAAATCATATTAGCTACGGAATTTTTCTAGCTAATTCTAGGTATCTAATTAGCTACGAAAATATTCCATAACTAATTCGTATGTAGGTAAATTTAAAAACTTAGCATTTAATCCGTACCTAATTTCTAGCTAAAGCTTGTTTAACTGTAGATTAGCTAAAAAAATTTAGTCAGTAGCTAATCAATAACAATTTAACTATGAATTAACCACAGAAAATATTTTATAGCTAAATTTTATAATTAATCCTAAATTTTCTTATAGTGAAAAGATCGAACTAAAATTTTCGCGAAACATAAAACACTAATCACATACTTCCTCCGTTCCTATTTAACTGGATAGAGAAAATCACACATATTAACAAATGTAATAATTGTTATAGTTTTTTTCAAAATAAATTTTGAACTCTCCATAATACCCTTTTATCTCTCATTGTTTGATTAGTTGGATAGTGGGACATTCATTAACCTCCAATTAAACATAAGGTTAGAATTGGTAAAAATACAATTAATGTTACACTGAAAATATGAGTAGACAGATAAATAGAAACAAGATTTTTTTTTTCTTCGGATAGTTAAATAGAAACGGAGGGAGTATTTTAGGTCACTCAATATCTTAGCCTTTTCTTCTCAGGTTTTGGTGGTTCCTGTTTTCGTAATGTAATGTAATATAAATTAAATAAGTTGAGAAGAATTGGAGGACATTAATAAAAGTTGAATAAATAATAAAGATAAAGAAATGCTAAAGTAGTCATGGAAGAAATAATTAATTGCATTATAGTACTAAATTAAGATATAATTACATATAGTGGCCGGCGGAGGGGGCACCAACATTACTTAATTTGTAGAAAGCCATTGGCAAATCCATGTGTACCCACAGAATGAATTAATATATCATATTCAAAATCTTGCAATTTTAATTTATAAATATGCTAATGTGATTGTTAAGGTGAATTATTTTAATATTAATTTTTTGCAGAGCACATGAACAAACAGAGGATTCAAGAGTAGCACATATAAAAGTGTATATATAAATAAATATGCATGAATTTGGTGTGTGTATATATATATATGGTGAATTATAGAGCAACTACCTCTCATTTTATTACTAAAAACTCAAAACCTACTCATTATGCCACTATCGACACTAATTAATTAAACTAATTAAACTCTAATTCCATGCAGTTTTATTTCAAATCATATCATATATACATACATGCATTAACATTAACATTCGAAGTATACAATGTATTTAGCTACAATTGCCAACATGCGAGTCACTAATTAAATTCAAGATCATGAACCAACATTTTTTTTTGGCTAATATGTCGGGTTTATTTAATTTAGATATTAAGTGGAATATCTGAAAAAAATGCAAGAGATGGATTAAAAAACAGCCTACTATGTATTTTTTTTTTAAAATAAATTTTTGGGCGTGAAGTGAGAATAGTTTCTCACTATAAAGTAAAAAAAGTTATAGAAGACATATATATTTTTCTATCCTCCTAGAGATAAGCCATGCCTGGAACCTACCTTCAATTGTGAAACTTTCATACTTCAATTGACCAATACCTTAATTAAGATTAAGGTTGGTATGTTAATGATTATAAAGTTCGAGTCGAGTTAAGATCCTTTACGGGCTCTCTAGTTAGCAATAGAGTCTCTCTGACTATGATCACAGCCGTTAAACACATATCCTCTAATTTTGTTATTTTGGTTATCGTGCAAAACTCAATCAACGACTTAAATCTTGTAAGAGAATTGTTAGATAAAGATGTTGCAGGAGAGAATTGCAGCTCACCCAAACCATTTTCCAATTAAAGGTTTTCCACGTTTTCCAACAATTATCAAAGCACCATAATTTGAATACATCAATATCTATATTGTTGATATCCACTTTAATGGTAATGAGTAGTAAATGACTGTAGAGAAGTATTGAAATATTATTAATTTAATTTTACACAATATTAACAATGTATAGTATAAGTGTAGCTGGACTTGGTTTTATGGTCTACCCTTCACATTGATGGATAATTTTCAAATGAAATGTTGTCTTTGTGCTTGGTTTTGTGGGTTTTTTTTGGTGGATATGATATTGTAGTAGACATTCACAATGATAACCAATGAAAAGATTAATTACTAACCACAATAATTAATTGTTTTATTTTTTGTTATGTTTATCTTTGTCATCAATGAATATACTACTTGCTATAACTGTTTCAGCAATAATGGGAGATTGGAGAAGAATGAAGATAAAGGGTGGCAATAGAGGAAACCATGAATATGTGATTGGAGATTTGTTTGTCAACGTTAAGTGGGAAACAATGGAAGAGAAGTCAACTATCATGGTTTTTATTATCTTATTTTCTTATCTATCGTGATTGTTTCAACTCTTAACTCGTGTTTTTTTATCGGGTTTAAATTTAAGTTTTTGTTAATAGCAAAAATAAAAATTTACATTTTTGTTTTTTAACCTAGTTAGTTGGTGACTTGGCAGGATTATCACTTGAGTTTCCCAGAATCAATTTCTGCTAAACACGTTTTTTCCTCTTCACCATAACCTTGCTTATGTAGAGAAAAAAAAAATTCATTTTTTTTTTTAATCGAGACCAAACTAATGTATTTTTATCAGTACACAAACACTCTTTTTGGTGCCACTTGCATTTAAATATTTAATTGCTTATGTTTTATTTTTAGGAAAAAGGTGCAAAATAAAGGAAATTGAAATCCTTTTTTTTTCTCATAAATATCTGATAATGTTATCTGTGCGGTGGCTAGTTATTTATGTTATATTATAGTAGTAAGATATTATTGTTATGTTTTACTTACAATAAAATCACAATTAAACTTATGATGATTGCCAAATTTTAAATAAAAGACTAAATGCATACATTTTAACTATAATAAACTAAAATCAAATCTTATAAAAATTCATGGACTAAAAACACATTTAACCTAAAAGATTAACTACGCCTGTTGTCGCTTAATGAAAACGTTGCCTAGTCGAGTATATCAATATTTTATTTTCTATTACAAGCTTGAGAGCAATTTAGCTTCGATTCTGATCTCTGTAATTAGTGTTAATCCCTCTTTTCTGTAACAAAAACCATTTACCTTTACTCTTCTTTCCATATTCATTTTCACTCATCCAAACAACTAAAATGATACACTTGAGGTTGGAGACCAAAGAGATAGAAACAAAATAGAGAGGAAAAAGAAAGTGAGTGGTGTAATGTGACAAGTGATGGAAGATCATTATTTAAGATAAAATTATTCAAACCCAAATGAAGTAATTTTAACTTTAACGTGGTAAGGCCCTTTGTTTATACTTTTGCTATAAGAAAAAATATTCCTTGAGAAGTAAAAATTTCTCACTTCCTTCATATCTGTATTGGATTCAAAATCACTGCAAATAAAACTACTTCTACAAAAATAATACCAATGCTCAAAGAGGCACTTACTCTTTACATGTTAGAGCCTATGCTTCTTAATAAGTTTCAGTCTTTCCACTTTGACAAAGAAGATTAGGTAATGGCTCTTTTCACCTCATGCTTCCTTTTTTTTTTTTTGTCCTCTTCTCTCGTGTTTTTCTTTTTCCCGTTTCATCCCTTCATCATAATCTCCACAGCTTCTTTCTACAAGACCAGTTCTTTGTTTCAGCTTTCAGTTAGATACATATGATCATCTCATAATAACTGTGATCTACGCTGTCATTCTATTCTAGGTTACTAAGTAGTAAACCCCTTACAAAATGAGCTCTAACAAGAGTTCAAACTTCACTATGAAGTACTGTTGCTATGCAAATCCAACCAAGACCAATAACATCTGACTGGAGGGAATACAATTACCATCATATGTGTATATATCATGCCCTGAAAAATACAGATACCTGAGCTTCCTTAATTAAGTATGCTAACAATAATAATAAGTCTGCAATCAACAAATTTGGTGTCTGATTTTGACATAAACCATATGATGGACCATGAAGTTGAGGAAGACATTGATCAAATGTCAATCAGAAGTAACAAAAAAAGATAACTTCTGGTGCAAGTTCTAAACGAGGAAGATGGCAATCATACTGTGCAACACAGAAGCCAAAGCTAAAAGCATCATCCATTGATCATTTTGCACTAAGAAATTAAGTTAGTACACAAAAATGAAATATTGCCAGAGGATAATAGACCACTATAATCGTTTTTATGAAGTAAAAACCTATCAGTTCAGTTAACTACAATGTTTTTGTTGCATTACCAATGATTAGTGCTAATGCCCAATATTAATTTCATCCACGGCACATGAACAGAAAGATGGAAGGGAGAGGCCATTAGTTAATTTCTTTGTGATTGGGATTTGGGAATAACCAACCTAGTGGGCAAATACAACAAACTCTAGAAGTAGAAACATCCAGCATCATATAAAACACATAAATGACCGAGAACACTGATCCCACGCCAGAAGCTTCATCTCTTGTTCTGCAATCCTTAACAAATCTCCTTGAATAGACAATGGCATCCACAAACCAAGCTCAACTATTCAACAATTAATGACACTGAGAACAAGTGCTGATTCATGAATCTGCCGATATTATTTTTATTCTGTGTAATGAGAACTAGCAAGAAAAAAGGATATGAAACAATGTTTTAACGTGAAAGAGAAAATACAGCATGGGAAACAAAATGATGTATAAAAGCTATGCCCAGTATCATAGCTTATGTCAATCTAGTTAATAAATAATACAAGGTGGAAACGTGTTTTATTTCCAAATGCTTCCGGGAGAGAGGGGGGGGGGGGGGGTAAGAGATACAAAGAATTGCTCCAAGAAAACAATTAAACAGAAAAATTAAAACCAATGCATCCAATGTAACCCATTTCTTTTAATTTAAAAATAATGATATCCTTACCAAAATTGTGTGAACCATTTTGAGTCTTTAACACAATTGGAACATTGATTGAATCTCCTTTGAATGAATATCCTATTACTCCTGTTCATAAAATCCTGCATCACGCTTTTTGATATGCCATACCTCAGCCTCATCATGCCTCCCATGTTTTGAGAAACCATGTATCATGATATCATATGTCCAACGATTAGGCTCATAACCTTTACCCTTTTGATACATCCGATGAAACAACACACAAGCTTGGTCCATATCAAAATTGGTTACTTTTCTCAGCAACATATTGTAGGTGTAAATGTCAAGTTTAAAGCACTTTGCTATTAATCCCTCCAACTCCTCAGTCGTGTGATTTACTCTGAGACGGCCAGTAAATGCACCAATGGCCAAGGTAAGCACCTCTTTCACCCCTCTTAAACGAACACATGCATCATAGACTTCTGGTGAAATCAAAGAATGAAAAAGAAGTACATTGCCAATAAAAGAAGTTAATCGGTATCCACTTTTCTCGTATCTTATTTTCTCATATAAATTAACAAGATTTATTGCTTCATGATATCTTCTCAATGAACAAAACTGCTTCACAAGATTCTCGTAGGATTCGATGCTTGGATTTAATCCAACTTTAAACATTTCAAACAACAAGTCGCGTGCAATGTCTGGCCTGCTATTCCTGCAGAGGCCAATAATCAAAGCATTATATACTTTTTTATTTTTCACGTTCTTACTCTTACTCTGCAAATTGTCGAAGAAATTCAGGGCGTCGGAAATCTTTTGACGTTTCAAAAAACTCTCCACCATTAGAATTTTAGAGTTCTGATTGGGCCTAATGCCATTCCTTTGCATCAACTCATATACTTCCCGAGCCAACTCAGTCTTCTCAGCGTGCGCAGCTGCACTAATGAAATGGTTGTAAATCTCAACTCGAGGTTCAGTATTTGTCAGCCTCTCTAATAAATTGAAAAATTGTGCTGGAGTACCCATATCAAGCAAACTACAGAGAACAGGTCTAACGAAAGCACGTTTCAGTTCATAACCATTATCTTTCATTTCAGCAAGAAGACGGGCAGCAATGTCACCCCGGTTTGACCGAATAAAACCCTTAATCATCTTAACATAGGAATCCCTAGCAGTAACATTGTTAACGTCCCCATGTATCAAATAACCATCTTCTACTCTCCCAGTTTGGCATAGAGCCGATATGAACCTGTCATATGTAGAAGCATTAGGCAAAAAACCCCACACCAAGGCAAGGTGGAGCAACTCCTTCATCTCATCAATCTTGCACCCTCTACACAAAGCATTAGCAAGAGTAGAAAATGTCGGTCTATCAGGAAAATAACCTTCACCAACTGCGCATCTGAATACACTGTAGGCTTCCTTAAAGCTTCCATCCCAACACAAGGTGAGTATCAAATACTTGTAAGCCATGTGATTGAGAGACATTCCAAATTGAGACCTAGACTTGAACAACTCAAGTGAAACCTCCACCATCCCCGCTTTGCAAAAGAAGCACATGACAGCATTCATGGTAACCAAATCAGGGGGTACGGAAGTCTCATTCATATCCATCAACAAATCATACACATCGAGCAGCCGGTTCTGCCTCAAAAGCCTGCAGATCAAACTGTTATAGCGAGCGCCGGCAGGAGCATAGCCTTCAGAATTTTTCTTGTGCCAGAAAAACTCTAGCGCCTCATTTAACCTGCCAACCTGAACAAGATGCTTTATCAACACACCATAGGCATTATCCAAATGAACCAACCCAGAGCTCCCAAATTGCCTGACCAACTCAACAGCACGGTCAAACCCATCACTCTCACACAATGCACCAACAAGGAAGCTCAATTCAGAGCCATGCAACTCCTGACCGCGAGAAACCAGTTCACTAAGATAAGCCTCAGCCTCCTCGAACCTTCCCTGCCTACACAAACACTTGACAACCATGACATTGGTAACATGAGTCTGATAGCCCCTCATGCGAATTTGCCTCTCAATTTCATCAAACGCGTTAAAATAGTTATACTCAATGAGGGCATTCAAGAGAACATGGTAACCGTAGCAATCCAAGTCCAAACCTTGAAAGTGCATATTGCCGAACACTTGGAGGGCAACCGCAGGTTTGCCGGCAATTGCGTAACCGACTACGAGGGTGTCATTGAAACGAACACGGTAGTCGATTTGAGGATCCTGGTTACCGTGACGGCGGCGGATGACGTGGTTGATGAAGTTGCGGAGGTACTCGAGGATAATGGGCGAGTGCTCGGGGCTTGAGAGGATGCGGAAGATGGCGATGTAGGTAGCGCGTGTGTGGTAGAACCCAGGTTGGCGACCTGCCCAGTCGAAGAACTTGAGGCGGGAGAGGACGCTGATATCGTTGCCGTCATAGCGGAGGACGTTGAGGACGAATTTCTCGGAGAGGGGGAGGGAGAGGACGGAGAGGGCGGCGGAGAAGTCGTCGCTGTAAGAGAGGATTTGGTAGATGTGGCGAAGGAGAGGGTCGGGGGTACGGTGGTGGACGGTGAACCAAGTTTTGAAGGAGTCGACGACGTCGTTTTGGGTGACTGGCGGTGCGCATGAAGGAAGAGGGGAGGAAGAAGCAAAAGAAGAAAAATGAGTGTTTGTGTTAAAGAAAGTGAGAATGGAAGAGAAAAGGGATCTGTGTTTGGTTACATGTTTGAGTGATAGCATCGTGACATGAGAGAACAGATCATTGACTTTGAGTTTCACACTTCAATCCATTCTTCTCTTCTCTTCTATTCTATTCTCTGATGCACACCAAGCGTTTGTGTTTTTGTTTGTGTGAGTTCCTCACTTGGTTTTGCTCGTTCAATGAGTCACTCACACGAGTAGTGGCTTTTCAGCAAGGGGTCAACTTTGTTTGTAGCTTCGAGTAATCTGAATCAAAATCTGTTTGAGGATTTGTTCATCAAAATCAGAATTTTCAGAATAGGGATTGAATTGGAATGGAATGATGCTACGTGCGCTGCAAGTTCAAGAGCTTCAAGTGTTTCGGTCCAGCTGATATTTCAAAATTAGGTTTCGGCCTACGTTGTTGACCCAATCTGGTTCAATCAAAGTTTTAAAATCAGTTTTTTTTTCTTCAAAAAAAATATATCTACTTTTGCATCGATTTTCTTTCTCAAATTCTATTGATTTTCTGCATTAATTATCTATATAAAAAAAAAACTAAAATACAATATTTATCCTTTATAATTCCTACTATGATACTTTATCTTTTTTTTTCTTGTCAATTTGATCTATTATCTTTGTTTTTCAAACCATATTAATTCTTTTGTGATAACAATAATTTCATCTATATCTTCCTCAACCTCGTTGTGATATTTCCACTCTAGTTCTCCAAAGTGTTAGTTCAAGAAGAACAATATATTGTGAAAAATAAAGACAATAGACCAAATTGACAATAAAAAAATAAAGAACAAAAGTAAGAATTCATTAAAATATAAAAGATCAAAGTTATATTTATTTATTTTTCGGTGCAAGATAATTTTAAAAATATATTTGAAAATATATTTTCTAATTTTTTAAATTTTTCCATAATTTTTTAAAGATTTAATCAATAAATTATACAAACTCACAGTTGTACACAATGATTGTTTCTTTTATGATGCACTCTAACATGGTCAACAAAAAAAATTAGAGCATGGTGATCAAGTTTTTATGTTCAATTTCATTCCAAGTAAAATTATTAAGGGATGAAGAGCCTGAGCGGGTTTGCATTTATGTTCTTTTTATTCCAATATAAGAATAGGCAATAGTTTAAATTTGTTTATTAATTGAATAAATACATGTTGAAGGTAAAGAAATCAAAAGAGAATAAGTCTATAAAAAAATTTGACAGTGATTTCATCTCGTTCATTGCAATGACTTCATCTCAATCATTTATCTTCTAAGAACCAAACATAACCCAGTCTCACCTTCCTCATCAAATTCCATCCCCAATTGAAACATTAAAGTCCCTAGAAATAATCAACAGGGTAGGATAGAAACATAATGGAAAATTCATAAAACAAAATGACAAACAATCCTCACTTTATTTATCCCTTAAAAAATGACAAACAGAAATGAAAAATTGAACAAGCAACAGGTAGCGAATGAGAGCATCACCAGAAACAAAAGGAGTAAAAATAGTGAGCAGTGGCTCAACTTTGAAGAAGAAAGATGGAATTGTTAAGGGGAGTACTTAATTTTGAGTAAAGCTCCTTTGCCTCTTACGCCCTAATTTGTATTTGAGAGAGAAAGTCGAGGTTGAGTTCGTGGGTTTGGGATTTCAAAAGGGAGCAAACTTATCCGTGCCAAAATTAAAGTAAAGAGAGAGGGCGTCAAAGACACAGGAGATGAAAGAGGCGGATCTCAGAAAGCAGAGATTGTTGCAAAGGAGAAGGTTTTTCAGTAAAAAAGAAGGGAAGGAGGACTTAATAATATTTGTACAGGATAAAAACGACTTAATAAAATTATATATTTTTTATTTAATATAGCAAAATAATTAAATTATCATGACAATACACTAATATATATATAATTAAAATCTATGATATAATATTCAATTTTATTATAAATATAATATTAAAAAATAATAAAGTTAAACTTATTTGGATCACTCAAAAAAAGTTTTAGAAAAAATAATTATTAAATATTTATACTTTCTAAACTTAATGAAAAGATATGATATGCTATAAAAAATTAATAACTATTTAAAAATATTAACTTTGTAAAGATATAATATATATAAGGGTTTTGTTAACTCTTATCAAATTTCTATTTATAGATATCTTATTCATTGCTTTAAGGGTAATGGTTAGCACAACCCTATATATAATATATGCATAACATCACATAAAATCAGTCATAGTTCTTTGGTTACAAGGTCTCTCTTTGAGTGTTGGTGTCTAGGTTTGAGTATCAACTTTATAATTTTAGAAATATTTTGTTGATTTTTCATCAAAATTGGTTCGGTTTACTCGGTCCGGTTCTTGTCTGGTTGATCCAATTTTACCCGATTTTTGGGTCCTATTACCAGTTTGATCAATAGTCGGTTTTATGGGTTGACTGGACCAGTGAGACACTCTAATTTCTCGTTCAACTGGTCGGACTGGCCAGCCCGATTTTCAAAACCATGATCTTAATTTTGTGTTTTTTATGTATTTAGTTCTAGTGTTGTTTTCTACCTTTTCTGTATGGTATGATTATTTTCTAGTTTAGAAATTAATTTCTCTTTATATTAAAGACTAGTTTATGTTTTCCGTGTGGTGTGGAGTAGTGTAAACTTAAAATCTTACTAAAAAACGAATATATGAACTAGGGATATTTTTGAAAAAAAAAAATAAAGCCCTGTGGTGAGGTTAAAGATGACCACCATGAAATTTTAGTTTTAATTGTTTTCTTTCTCTTAAAAAAAAAATAAAAAATTACTTGTTTATTTTTCCTCTAAAAATTCTCAAAACTCACCTTTTGAATATAACAGGTGATAGTGATGACTGGTGAGAAGAGGAGATTGTGTTGCCGGCGAAAAGGAGATTAGAGGCACCACGTTGAGACCCCTTACTCTTCTTCCCCAACTCTATTATCTGGTAAATTTTGCTTATCCTCATGCTTTTTCTCTTTTTTCTTTCCTAATTTTTTCGTTTTTTCTTCTCTATGCCCGAATTCCTCTGTAGGTTGACTCGCTCGATTTTCTTTCTGCTCCTATGCGTTGTGCCCTTGGTGTTCTTCATTGCTTCATTTCCTTGTTTTTCTTCACAATTTTCCATTATTTAGCTCTAATCATATGCTGGATTGCTGGTAACGAATTAAGCTTTAGCTGGAACAACCATGAACTGGTTTTTTTTTTCCCCTTTAATTATATTTATTAGGATTTTTTTTTAATTATTTATTTTTAAATCATCAGCACGCCATGATTGTTTCCCCTGCTATTAGGAAGATTTTCATTTGGGTTTCCTTATTTGATCATGGATTATGCTCTAGTTTTGTGAGTAAAAAAGATTAATAGGATCGGCCAGTATAGTGAAAGATTTAACCTATGCATGCCCAAATTCATGTCAAAGTACCCATAGGATATTGCCCCAATCTTGTTCATGAATTACTGATCAGTGATCACTCTGTAAGTAATGTGTTTGATGGAAGTCCCCAATAAGTAGATACCCTTTTTGTTTCAGATTTCTTTGGTGAAAGTGTTGTATATTACACTTGAGCTCTGCTGGCATAGATGGGTTTAAGGACACTGAGTTTATCGTCAACGGTCCGATTCGAGGCTGCAAGTTTCAATGGTTTGCCCCCGTCTCGGTCCCCCAAGTCGTTGCCTCATTTGTCACTCACAAAGCCATCTTGGGTTGTTAGAACTGAGTCGAATGTTCGGAAGAAAAGAAGAAAGAAGCCGGATCCGCCTTGTGTAGTATGTGAGGGGAGTGGAAGAGTAGACTGCCACCAGTGTCATGGAAAAGGAAGGACAAACCAGGTTCATTTGGAAATGCTCCCAAAAGGTGAGTGGCCGAAATGGTGTAGGACTTGTGGTGGAAGTGGTCTTGGTTACTGCTCCCGCTGTCTTGGGACGGGAGAATATAGGTATATCATGGGTTTCCACTTCATGAACAGGGGCAATAGTGAATCCCAGGAAACCAAGTCTTAGTTTTTTTCTTTTTTTTTTCTTGGATGACCAATTAGGTTTAAGGTTGTAGTGAATATCATGTTATAGGAGCTTTACTTGAAATTTCTGAACAATTAGTCTCAATCACTGCATGGAAAACCTTCATTAGTAGATTTCTGAACAATTTGCTTTTCACAAGCAGGTTGTTACTTGGTATGTTTTGACCTGAGTAGCTAATATAATTTTAAATTATTTGTCTTTATTACCGTCAGAAGAGCTTTGGAGGATGCCTAACCTTATTCATATTTCATTCTAATGTTATTACTATCCATATCTTATGTTTTAATATTATTTATTTATATTTATTTATTTATTTTCAATTAAATAACCATTGAATTCAACCTACCTGGATAGCTACTGGCCACCATGCTTGTTGGAAATATTGACTTACTGAGCAAGCATAATGCTTGTCACTTTTGGTATTTAACATTTTAACTGTCAAATTTTGTTGGTAGAAATCCCCAGTCACCATATTGAATTCATTTTTTCAATGAAGTAGGCAATGGATATTTTGGGTTTTTGGTTATCATAGAATTAAAGTGTCTTTCAAGCTCAACTTTAGCATGTTTTACTAGAGATTTTTTATTTAGGTGCTTATGGTTCACTTGAGAGTTGATATACCTTTCTAGATAAGAAAAGCATTGTGTGAGCAAGTCACATCTTTATTGTTTTTTTTCTTTCTTTTTGGATATATTTAATGACACACTAGCAATTCTCTATGAGCTTATATCTTGTGGTTATGACGAGTTCACGGTCTCTGGGAGATTCAACTTTGATTCTGTTGAAATGCTTGAAAAGATTATTCTGGCTGTCTCACACAAACAGTTAGTTTTCAGAAATCAGAAGATCTTATAGGAATTTATATGTACAGAGTTTTGACTAGTAATATTACTGAAATAGGAAACAAAAACTGTTGTTGTTTTTTTCCAAATTACACAATCCTTTTTGATTGTTTACAAGTTTGAATACATAAACCTGGGTTATTCCTATGGGCACTTGTAGCAACCTGACATTCCTGGTCAACTGGAGTTACCATTTGCAATGCAAATAGACAAAGGGCGCGACCAACTGTGCTTTGCAGAATCATTTTTACAGTGGAGTCAATGGCAATTACTTGATTCTCTTCTACCAACAGGCGGATTCGCTCATTCTTTCGGCCTTGAAGCAGCGGTTCAGTCCCACTTAGTCACTAATTCCGATGAGCTCAAGACATTTATCATCCATGTATTAGAAAACACAGGAAGCTTACTCCTTCCTTTTGTGTACTCAGCATCCATGTCACCCAATTTGGAAACCTGGCATAAACTTGACAAAATATTGGACGCTACTCTAACTAACGACGTGGGTCGAAAGGCATCAACCTCGCAAGGATCCGCACTAATGCGTGTGGCTTCAGCTGTGTTCTGTGAGATTCCCTCTCTCAAAACCATGAGAGATGCTTCTCTTGGGTTAGGAACTGTGTCTTTTCATCATGCGCCTGTATTTGGACTTATATGCGGCGCACTCGGCTTCGATAGTGCTAGTACTCAGAGAGCTTACCTGTTCATCACAATGAGAGATGTGATTTCTGCTGCTACAAGGCTAAATTTGATTGGACCCCTTGGTGCGGCGTTGCTGCAGCATCAGGTTGCTTCTGTTGCTGAAGTTATATTACAAAAGTGGATGAATTGCAGAGTTGAGGAAGCGTGCCAAACTATGCCTCTGTTAGATATCGTGCAGGGTTGCCATGGTTACTTGTTTTCAAGACTGTTTTCATCTTAGAAATAGCAAGTGTTGATATTGCATTTCATATTTTGATGCACATGAAAATTTTATTGGAAACAATTAGTGTTGTGCTTTAGGTTTTCTTTACCCATGCTTGGAAACCTACCTGATGAAGCAGAATACTAGGTGAATCAACAATCACTGGGACATTGATGAAGCAGAATACTCAGAAGTGGACATTAATCAAATGAGAGAGACAAATCCAGATCAATTGAAAGTAGAGAATAATAAATCGTGGAGGAAAGTAATAGGAAAATACAAGAACAGAAAGGCTTATGCATTCACGTGAATCCGAAAAGTGGAAGATGTTCATCTTTTAGTGGAACTAGAAACTATTTCCTATGAAATTAATTAATAAAGCTGTATTAATATTTTAATTATATTGATTTGAAATATACAATAACCTTAAAAAAAGAGAAAGTTTGATTTTGAATTTTAGTAAAAGATAAACCCAATAACGTGGGTGATTTTTTGTTTTATATATAAAAAAGGTGAAGTTCTTATATTGAGATAAATATACTTTTATTTACAAATATTCCATGAATAATGAAAAAGATTGAAATGTTCACATAAATGATAAAATGAAGCGTTGGCATCTCATGATCATAATTATATATTTATGTGTCTACTTCTAAAGTTCAGTTGATAGTCAAATATAAGTATACAAGAGATATATCTATCTACCTATAATATATACAACTGAGCTTTCAATTTTGACGCTTGTCAATTGTTAGAATTAGTTTATATTAAAATATTCATTTTAAGATTTTGTTTCTAAATTTATTTTGAAATTTCCGTATAATATCTTTCACTGGACCATGTTAGTGAGGTTTCATTATCTTATTAGTTCTGAATTATTTTATTATATATTTTATAAAATTAAATCTTAATAAATTATAAATTTTATTTAGTTATCTTGTCTCATCCATGTAGCTCAGGTGTATGATTAAGGTTAAGATGATAAACTTTTACTTATATCATGTATTAAAATTGGAATAAAAGATCAAATAAGATATGATATAAAACTTATCTTAAAAAAGAATTTTAATTGTCTTAGTAAATAACCGCTAATTGATCTTTTTTTCTCTATATATTTGTACATTTATTTTCCATGATTTCCTAATCTCCTGTCCTCTCTAATTTCTTCTTCCCTAACTCAACGTACACTCCTCCTCATTTTTACCTTTTCCATCTCAAATTGCTTCTTCAATTCCTACCTATGGATTGTAATGAGGATGATAAACAAATGGCAGAGCTACATCCTCATCACATATAATCAGAAGAAGAAAAAACAAGCAATTCAGAGTTGTGTGATGTTGGTGATGATAATAAACAAAAGCTAGATGAAGAGAAAGGTCACGAATGCAATATTTGCAACAAGAAATTCAATTGTGGCAAAGCATTAGGTGGCCACATGAGAGCCCATCTTCCATCTAAAAAAGCAAAAATTAATCCTAACGCATCCACATCGTCGAAGCGTGAAGAAGTGAATAACACTGTTCAATATCCTTGCCAGGTTTGCAAAAAGACTTTTCCATCCAACAAGTCCTTGTATGGACACATGAGAACTCACTCTAACAGGGACAACCAGAAGGTTGGGCCGTCCTCATGTGCCAATGGTGAATGTGAAGATATTGACGAAGATACTTTTACTGCTGCTAGTGCACTTGTGCTTATGTCTCGTAGTGGAGTGTCGGGCGAATGTGATCAACGTTCCAATCATGTTGATGATGTTCGCACGACGGAGATGGTGGTGAATGAGGAGGAAGGTGGCAGAAAGCCGAAATTGGTGATTAAATTATCAATGATGAAAGTAAAAAAGGATGGCATGCCAAATCATAAGGATCAGAATAATGATAATAACATAAACAATGAAGCAAGTCCATCGGTACATGAAACTCGAGACTACTTTGACCTCAATGAGTTGCCTGATGATGATATGCAAGAAGATGAATGAAGATTTAAATCACCTATGTTTATTTTTTTAGTTTCTTGATTGCTGCAATCAAAATAATCACATTTTTTTTTTAATTAGAGGAATAAGAAAGAAAATCTGAAAATAATTACGGGTGATTTCAGTCTAGTTGATGATATGCTTGATCAATTAATGATATCTTTTTGTTTAGAGTTTGGACTTGATAATTCTCAATTTAACATCTTTTCTCTCTATTAGCATTCGACTTTTTTGAGAAATGAAAGTAAATATATTTATAAAGAGAGTATGAGTAATACTCAATAGTTATAACAATTCATGCCCGGGACATGTCATGAAATGAAAATTACATACCCACACCTTCATAGAGTCTATCCTGAAACTATACATGGACAATTACACTAACATAAATAAGGCCCAACACTCTACTTTTTGCCTAACATTTGAAATTTTGAACAATTCCCATGATTTTCTTCGGTATGCTTCAAACACTTCTTCTACTATGAATGATTTATCATGAAAAATTACATTATTTCTGGCTAACCAAAATTTTCAAATTGTAACTAGTCAGATCAACATATCATTCAGAGCACTCTTTTTATTTGAAAAAAAAAAGTTGAAAGAAAACCATCCAAATTTCAATGGCACCTTAGATTTCCAAAATATTTTAAAAATTCAGTTCCTTCACAAAGAAAAAATAATAGTATTTTTTAGGTTAGTTAAATGTTCCCTCCTCCCAAGAGAACAACCTCCTCCTCCATTCAAAATTTCACTCTCACTCAGAACCTCTTTGAAACAGAGTACTCCTTCCATTTCCTACTTTCTTTGACATTTCATTGCAAAACCACCGGTTGAGTCCATCTTTTCTAATATCGAGACTTATGATATCCCTCCACCTTAACGAAAAACCAGCGTTGCTTACCCTTTCTCTTCCATCCCGCCAACTCGTTCCATATCTTGACTCTACCACCTTGCTCCATAGGTGACAGCTATTACTTAACAGTTTTCATTTCCAATAAACTAAGATGGAATGTTTCTAAATTTTGACCCCTAGACCACCATTACTTTTAGGAGAGCATACCACATCCCAAGCAACCCACGCCGTTTTACTCCTTTGAATTCATCCACCCCACATAAAATCCCGCTCCAACCTTCATTGGAGCCTTAAAAATCGAAAAGAAGTACACTGGTAGGCTTGTCAAAACTGAATTTATGGATACTACTCTTTCAGTCGAAGTTAAAAATCTCCTCTTCCAATTTTCCAAGTCGTTTTCTGAACAGTTCAATTACTGGTTTCCAAGTACTAACTCTTTTGGATTAGCTCAATAGGCAACCCAAGTATTTGAAAGGAATAGGATTAGACTTACATTTCAATATTCTTTTTGGGTAGAAAATCTGTTCCAGCATGTACTCCCATATTAGAGATTTTAAAAAGTTTACCTTAAGCCATACACCACCTCAAAACTCTGCTTTCAAAGTTGTCAGATTTTCTAAAGATGGCTCCCCAATGACAGTGTCGTCCGCATATTGTAATAAAGCAATCTCGACATCATTATTTCCCACTTTACACGGCTGAAAAGCTCCCGAAGTCAACGCATTATTCATCATACCTCTCAGACCTTCTGCAACAATTAAGAAAAGAAAGGGAGCCAGCGTTCCCCCTGTTTAAGACCTTTTGACATTTGCACCAGACCAGAGGACTTCCATTCACTAATACACAGAAAGATCTGAGAAAATGCACACTTTCATCCATCTTCCCCACCTGTCTTTAAATCTCAACTTCACCATCATATAATCTATCTTCGAAATGATATACGCTTAACTCTCCTCAATGTTAAGAGTCCCACATTGAGTGGAATAGGAAACTCAATGTGGTATTTAAGCTTTGAGGCTCTCCCATCTAATGGACTAGTCTTTTGGGTTGGGCTCTTCTCATGTGCTTAAGTCCTAATTGGTGCTTTCATTGAGAGGTTGGGCCACGAAAAGAGCTACTTATAGGCTTGATTAAGGTTAATATCGAATACTGATATAGACGAGTGAAGCCCCCAAAGGAGAAAGGGTCACCGCTGTGGACGTCGGCCCTTAAAGGGGTGACAATGTTTTTGTTTTAGGGTATCAATGGTAGGGTTTTGGGTTAGGAATATTAGGCTGTGTTTACTAAAATTAGCTTATAGCTTATAGTTTATGACTTATAGGTTTTAGAGCATATTTGGATACAATTATTTCTAAATATACGTTGGATAGTTGTATTTGCACTTAAAAAAGCTTGAAAAAGCTTTTGATTATTCTTTTAACAAATGAAAAAGCTTTTCGTCCTCTGGCTAAAATTAGGACATTATTTTAAAAACCTTCAAAATAATTTTTCACAGCTTAAATTTATTTTAAAAATCACTTGACAGCAAATATATCCAAACAAAAATCGATTATGTGTCAGACAATTGATTTTTTTCACAGCTTATTTTCACAAATAATCATAGCTAATCCAAACACACCCTTAACTTATGGCTTATAGCTTATGGTTGAGAAGTAATATTTAGTAAAACTAGCTTATGAAAACTAAAATTATATGAAATGACCTAAAAGGACATATAATAATATATTAATATTTAATATTTAATATAATGAGATGACAAAAAGATGTAATTACTCAAAAGAAAAAAGAATAAAATTAGAATAAATTATTAAAAGCTAAAAGCTATAGCTTTTCAAAACTCCTAACTTATAGCTTTTCATAAGCTATAAGTTTGTCATACTAAATGAAGCTTTTTTTGACAAAAAGCTATAAGCTATAAGCTATTAAGTTTCTCAAAATGCTATAAACTCGTGTTGGTAAACAGAACCTTAGTGTTTAAGATTTATAATTTAGGGTTAGTTCAAGGAGTTAGTGTTTAAAATTGGTTTTCGTTTTTGTTTTATCTTTTTAACTTTTTCTCATTTAAATTTTAGATAAAAGGTTAAATTGAACAAATAAACCAATTTTTCTATTTAGTTTAATCTTTTCAATAATAAATTTTAATTTCAAATTTATTAGTGACTTTTTAAGATTTATTGAGATTTTAAGTCTGATTTTTATTTATTCAATTATTTAATTATTAAGATTAATATTATTTATCTATTAGTTAACATGGTAGTTTTAATTTGAATTAATAAATTTCAATTTTTAATTTATTAGTTAGGGGTTAGGAGTTTGATATTTGGGGTTTAGAATTTATGCTTTAAAATTTAAGGTTTATAGTCTATGGATTAGAGTTTAGTGTTTAATAAATCGTTTTAAGTAATATAATTTTAATTGATTTTTTATCTATTCAATTATTAGGATTAATGTTATCTATCCATATGTTCATATCCAATATATTTTTATTAATCAGACAATTTTAATAATTTTTATTCATTCAGTTATTTAATATTTTGCGTTTAGATTTTAGGATTCAAGTTTAGAGCTTGTATTTTGAGGTTTGAAATTCAGTATTTAGTATTGAGTGTTTTTTAATTTGGCAATTCATCAGATTTAAATTTAAGTGTTTTTTTTTAAAAAATTATTAGTAATATAAGAAGGTGAACACTTATATAAGGAGAGCATCGGTGCTTTAACAAGTGTCAAGCTAATAAAAATACACATGATAAAGATAGGTGATGTCATGATTTTAAAAATTACTATTGTGATATTACAAGATAGTTGATTCTCCAAATTATTGACTTTTGCAAAATAATCCCCACCAAAACATAACCCTACTTGTTGAAAATCAGCCGCCGTAGCCCCAAGTAATTCGTTCCCAGTGCATTGTCTCTGTTTGCGTTGGTGAAACCTCGGCATTTGCGTCATTTCAGTACTGTGCTTTCTGAAGCAGAGGAAAATTAATTACCAAAAGGTGTATTGCTTAGTGATGAAATCCTTTAATTTGTGTGCTTCCCCTGTTTCATATATACTCCCTCAACAGACCCCTCATCGCCACAAACAGAGACGATGATGCATAGCCAAGCAACTTTGGAGAAAAAAATAGGGTTATGTTTGGGTGGGGATTATTTTGCTAACTCAATCATTTTAAAATTCATCACATCACTTATCTTTTTTTATCATGTGTGTTACATGTGTCTTCTTATTAACTTCACTATGAATAAGTGACTTTGAGACAATTTCAATCCCTCCACACTTCAAAAAAGATAACTAAAATAAGATAATTTCAAAAAGTGAAGATTGAGATATTATGATGCATTAAAATTAGGATAAAAGATAAAATAAGATACGATATAAAACTTATCTCAAAAAGGCAATTTTAATTATCTTAGTAAATAACTGCTGATTGATCTTTTTCTCTCTATATATTTGTACATTTATTTTCCATGATCTCTCGTAATCTTCTGTCCTCTCTATAATTTCTTCTTCCCTAGCTCAACGTACACTCCTTCACTTTTTTACTTTTTCTCCTATCAAATTGCTTCTTCAATTCCTATCCTTTAAATCGAATAATAAGATGGATTGTAATGAGGATGATGAACAAATGGCAGAGCTACATTGTGATCACATATCATCAGAAGAGTTATGTGATGGTGGTGATGATAAAAATAAAGCAAAGGCAGATGAAGAGAAAGGTCACGAATGCAATATTTGCAACAAGAAATTCGGTTGCGGCAAAGCATTAGGTGGCCACATGAGAGCACATCTTCTACCTAAAAAAGCAAAAATTAATGATAACACATCCACAGAGAATAATATTGTTCGTTGCAAGGTTTGCGAAAAGGCTTTTCCATCCCACAAGTCGTTGTATGGACACATGAGAACTCACTCAAACAGGGTTGGGCCATCCTCAAGTGCCACTACTACTGATGCATTAAAGCACTTGTCTTCAGTAATTGGTGAAGATGTTGATGAAGATACTTTTAACGCTGCTACTACACTTATGCTTATGTCGCGTAGTAGAGTGTCGGACGGAGATGTTGATGACGTTCGCACGGCGGAGATGGTGGTGAATGAGGAGGAACGTGGTAGAAAGCCGAAATTGGTGATTAAATTATCAATGATGAAAGTAAAAAAGGATGGCATGCCAAATCATAAGGATCAGAATAATGAAGCAAGTTCATCGGTACCTCAAGACTTTGACCTCAATGAGTTGCCTCATGATGCTATGCTAGAGGATAAATGAATTTAAATCACCTATGTTTATTTTTTTAGTTTCTTGATTGCGGCAATCTAAATAATCACATTTTTTTTTAATTTTTAATTAGAGAAATAAAAAAGAAAAGCTGAAAATAATTAAGGGTGATTTTAGTTCAGTTGATGATACGTTTAATCAATTAATGATATCTTTCTTTTTAGATTTGGAACTTGATTAACTTCTTTTCTCTCTGTTAACTTTCCATCTTAGTTTGTAATTTACTGTGATATATGTTAGAGTTGCTTACTGCATTAAAATACTTAATTATCTACCTCTTAATTTAATTACGCTACCTTCAAAATCAAGAACATTAGTTTTTTTTTTTCTTTCCAAATTTCCATACATAAGTTTGCATTGATTTTCTAGTCAATTCATGATCTTTTTGCGATGTATATAATTTTACTATTGGCGTGAAAAAAAAAATTATTGGGAGTTATAAATCTTATTTTCGTAATTTCTATGCTTTGAAAGGAATAATTTTTGGTTCCACATGAGAGTGCGAATACCGTTGGGTGCCATGCACATGAATTTTTTTTAGCAAATGATAACTATTAATTGATATATTTACTTTATAATAATGTTCCATAATTAATATTTAATATTTTTAAAAAATTAATAAATAAATAGATGGATAAAATGCACTTATCCCTTGAGGCATCCATATTTATTATTTGTAAATTTAAAATTCTAGCTTTTCAATTTTTTTATTGAGAATTTTTTTGTTCAGGATTTGAAATTGTAATTACCTCGGATTAATTCAATTGAGTTAAATAAATTTAATCATAGTTAAAGTTAGAGTTAGTTTATAAAATTAAAAGATCAATGGATATAATTAAAATATTCAAAATTATGCTTGATTGGCTCGTTAATTGCCACATGTCAAATTAAAAATCAAAATCTCTTATCATTTACTCTACTTCATAATACTAATTATGAATTGCATCATTTAATATTTGAAGCCGGTAAAATACATCATTTAATATTTTGGGCCCCATATTTTTGGGGGCCCCGTGTGATTGGACACCTTGCATAAGCATTTAATTTTTTTTTGGCAACAAAGGATATTAAATAAACAAAGAAAAGAAGGAAAAAAATTAAACAGCAAAAGTATCTAAGAGTAACACGCTCCATATAATTTTAGGAGGATCATCAATTCCAAATTTTTTGTGTGTAAATTCCAAATAAATTTGATCTAAATTTTTTTTAATAAATCAAACAATATTATTATTACGAGTATAAGAAGTACTTAAAGGAATAATATAGGAAACCATCTACACCACACTAATTAATCGATCTAATTAATTGAGTTTAAAAACGAATTTTGTTGATTTCTTCTTTTGAGATATAAAGATTACGGGATCCTCTCATTAATTTTTTTTATGGGTACAGTTTATTACTATCAAAATTAAAGACTAAACTCTCTTATTTTTTTGATCTACCAAAAAATACTAATCGATCTCTATAAATCTTACCTCATGAATTATCTAAATTTTAAATTTGAAATTTCAAAATAAATTATTCAAATCATACTTAAGTTTTTTTCTGATGAACCAAAAAAAAATCACACTTAAGTTATTTTTTTGAAAAACACTTAATTAATTTAAAATATACTCCTCCAGTTCCTTTTTATCTAGTCAAAAAGAGAAAAAAATTATTTTATTTATCTCTTCACTTATATTTATTTTATTCTTAACACAATATTAATTGCACTTATATTTATTTTATTTTTATGTTTAATTGGACACTAATTAATACTTCACTAATAAACTAATAAGATAATAAAAGATAAAAAGTAATAATACGGAGATTTTACCTTTAAGTGAACAAATAAATAAAAACGGGGAGTATTATGTTAACATCTTTATCATTATTATTATTATTATCAAAGTATTCTTTTATTATTACAAATCTCAAGTAAACAGATAAACCGAAAGTATTATCTTAACATTATGTTAAGACGTTTACCACTATTATTATCAAGGTATTCTTTCTCACTATTATAAATTCAATGCATTTATCAAAAAAAAGAATTTATTCAGATTTATATACCTAATTATTTTTTATAGACGAACGTGCATCACAGGAGATTCGAATTCATGAACACCAAATCAAAACTTCCAATCTACCTAGGAAGCGGTTAGTGTTTCCAACTCTCCACATTAATGTTTTTAGTGACACAATGTCTATACTGTCAGTAGTGACACTATTGGTTAAGCTTTTTTTTATCGATAGACTATATTTTGGAATTAAATGTTTAGCAATTAAAATTATAAAAGTTACTATATTTTTATAATCAATCAGAAAGAAATAATGTAACTAAACACATTAGATTCTTTTTTTATTACTGTGAAGCTTTAATTATTTTTTTCACACGAATTTAAAGTAAGGAGACGGTATACTCATCAAAGAAAAATCATTGAATTAAAAAAACACTTAGAGTATGTTTGAATTAGTTGTGATTAATTATGAAAATAAGTTGTAAAAAATAATCAATTGTCTGAGACATAATTGATTTGTGTTTGAATATATTTGCTATCAAAATGATAATTTTAAGCTGTGAAAAACGAAACTTTTTGAAACAATGTTCAATTTTTAGCTGAAGAACAAAATTTTTTTTCCTTTATTAAAAGAATAATAAAAAAACTTTTGTAAATGCAAAATATAATTATTCAACATATGTTGGAAAATAATCTTATCTGAACACACCTTTATTTCTTTCTTCTCTTGATTTCTTGAGCTTTGATTGAACTTGTATTCTTATTTTTATGAGACAAAGACTTAGTGCATGTTTGGTTTATAGTTAGGATGATCCAAACCATTGTTTGAAGTAGGTAAAGTTAGGTTTTAGTGAAAATATCATGTTTGGCTAAAATAACGTTGAGTTTATTTTTTAATGTGATTTGGGACCTCAAACCATGATTTAGGCAAAAGCAAAAAAAAATTACTTTTTTGTTAGACCAAACCTTAGTATGCAAACTCCAAACCAAACACACTATTAATACTTTATCCCTTCTATTTATTAGTCACCTTATATAAATTATTTGTATTGCTATTTATAAGTCATTTTTTAAAATATGTGAAGTATTAAATATTTTTTTCTCATATACCCTCGTGATATTTAATAATTTTATAATTTTTAATAATAGTGTCAACTAATAGCCTTACTCAAATTAAAGTGGATAAAGAATGTGAAGAAAAAGATTGGTAAAACCAAAAAAATTAACTAAAGATAACTTAAATTGTCAATAGAAATTTTGTTAATCTCAATACATAACTAATTTTAAGTAATTTTCTTAAACTGTGTATATTAATTAAAAATGACTTTTAAATAAAAACGGAGAGAAAATTTGTCCAGAAACAATTTTAAGCCTTTTGGTTCTTAACTAATGAACCAAACTATAAACATATAATTAAAAATTTTAGCATAACTATAAAATAACTATAAAACAGGGACTTAAGTGAAAATTAAAACTGAGGGTCTACGTGAATATAAAGTTTTGGTTTCTTATTTTTTATAATATAAAGTTTTGGTTTTTATTTTTTATTTTTAAAATTTTTTATTAAAGTTTTGTAATGAAATACCCCTGACATTTTACTCTTAGATAAAGTAGCTAATTAATATATTTAATTAATTTTAATTTTGAACATTTATTTTAAGCCGTTAAAACTGATACAAAATCTTAATAATATTTTATTAAAAAACTATATATTGCCACTCTTTTTTACTCTATCACCACTCCTAATTCGTTATTTTTTAAATTAAAATTATTAAAACAAGAGTGACGACAGTTTCACCTTGTTCTATAGAGTGATTGTTTACTTGTGTAATTTGGAAAAAATGGGAGAAAGTAAAAAATGAAAAAAAAGATATAAAATATAAAAGATTGGGCCTTATGCCTCACATTACATTAGTATTTTTTTTTTTATATTAATAGCATTACTAAAAAACTCGGTGTCTTACACTAAAATTAGTATTTTTTTTTATATTAATAGTATTATTCAAAATTGGAGCCTTGCATTAAAAATTAGTATTGTTCTATATTAATAGTATTAATTAAATTATTTGTTGGGTCTTGTAAATTTTGGGGCGTAAGTGATGAGCGCACTTACTTAACCGAATGTATGACCCTGTTATAAAAATTGAACATAACTCATAACACAATAAACCAAATTCAAACACCTTCAAAGTTTTTTTAGATTTTGTTATTGAATTTTTTTAAAAGGAAGAGTTTCTTCTTAAAATGTAACTTTTATAATTAATAATTTTATAAATAAAACAGTAAAAAATATATTAATTTCCTAGATATAAATAAACATAATTATCAAATAACTATAAAATTGAAATTAAAATTTAATTATAATAATAAAAATATTTTTTTAATTTAAGCAGTACCTGCATAACTCACAAGATGTGTGGATTTTATCCATTTATTCGCAGATAAATGGTTTTAATTAGTTCACAAGCAAAACCCACCGTTTATTTAGACTTTCATTTTGTTTATCCATGTTCGTATAACCCCGCGAATACACGGATCAGCCCGGAGACCAAGATCCGTATGGCCAGTACTATGAGCATCCGCCCTGTTCTTATCACTTCAGTTTGTTATCTTTTTTGGTAATTTGCAATGCCTATCTATTTAGTTCACCTATATTTTATTAATTATTAATTATTAAAGAAAAAAAAAAACCTCTAGTTGCTACGTTCCCTCCTCTCTAACGGTATTGTAATCTTGAATTTCTATTATTCAATTCTCTCTGTTGATTTCGCTCTCTTTCGAATATTCCTCTCTAGTGGTAATTTGAATCTTCTTAACTTATCAAGATTCTGCCCCATTGCATTGATGTAACAGTTATCATTTTTTTGGGTCTTTCTAATGATAATGAATCTTTGTATCTTTTTTTAATAGGCACATTGGTGAATGAATCCTAATGTCTTCATCATCACATTCTCATTCACAGATTGGGAAAGAAATTCATCAAGAGAAAGCTAGTAGTACTGTATATGGAAAAGAAATTGATCAAGAGAAAGTTAGCAGTACTGAATATGGGAAAAAAGAAATTGATCAAGAGAAAGTTAGTAGCAGTGAATATTGGATAGAAATTATTGATCAAGAGAAACCTAGCAGGACTGGGAAAGAAATTGATCAAGAGAAAGGTGAATATTTGGAAGAAATTTTTGATCAAGAGAAAGCTAATAATAGAGATCAGAATTTAAAGAAAGGGCCTTGGACAAAAGAAGAGGACGAAATTTTAGCGGGATACGTGAGAAGGAATGGAGAGGGAAATTGGAATGCCGTTCAAAAGAAAACTGGACTGGTTAGATGTGGAAAAAGTTGTCGTCTAAGATGGTCGAATCATCTCAGACCTGATTTAAAAAAAGGTCCATTTAGTAAAGAAGAGGAGAATAAAATTATTCGTTTTCATGCAAAATGGGGAAATAAATGGGCTCGAATTGCTTTAGAGGTTGGTTTCTATCCATGTCCTGAATAATATCGAATATTCTTAATGAACTTAGTTACTCATCTTAATGATCTAACTCACCTTAATGATTGACTCATTGATTTAGATTGATTTAGTTTAGCCTCAATTAATTTTGAAATCTTTAGATTAGACCATATGACATCATACTAAGAAATTTTAATGGTAACTGGTTCAGAATAGAGTACAGCTTTATGTTTAGTATATGGGTCAAGAGAAATAGAACAAGACAATAAGACAAATAAATAAAATACTTTTAGTTTTATTGAAAATTGCGGAAAAGATGAGAACAGAACAAAACACATAAAAAAATAATTATTATTTTTAATTAGTTATTTTTTATTGACAAAATAATATATGTTTAAATTTCTTAAGCTTTATATTATTTTTTATTTGAAATTTTTTTTTTGAAAATTTATATAATAAAAATATGTTAAACATAAATTATATTCAATAATTATTTTTAAAAGTGTATTTAATAATTATATTTTTAAGAATTTTGTATAATAATTTAAAAACATTTTCATAAATTTTAAAAAATTAATAAATTTAAAATTATTATTTAGTTTGCTCATAAATTTTTTTAAAAATATTAAAAATTGAACCATTTTAATTTTTATCTAATTTTAAGTAAAGTTATATGTGTATTATACAGTAAGACATATGGTTCTATTTTGTTCTAGGGTTAAAAAACACCATATACATTATATTCTATTCTATTTTATTTCATTATGTTTCACTTCAGCTACCAAAGTGCAAACTACCTTAGTGATTTGTTTTAATGAATACCTTATGGAGTTATATATATAGATTAGCATTGGAATTTGGCATTTAATTTGAAAAGCTAATACTTTGGAGTTTCTAAAATTATTTTGTTAGATCTTTTTAAGTATTATCAATATTACTTGTATTCTTAATGTTTTTTTGTTTTGGTGTAGTTGCCGGGACGCACGGACAACGAGATAAAAAATTATTGGAACACAAGAATTAAAAAAATGCAAAGAGTTGGCCTACCAATATACCCTAGTGACATAGAGGTGTTGAATGAAAATCATGAAATTGAGAGTGATTCCAACCAACAAGGGGAAGAAAATGAGACAAGAACAAATCAATTTGATGTGCCTGAATTGGTTTTCAGAAACTACAAGCACAATGGGAATCTTCCACCTTATGAATCATCAATGTTTAATTTTGATTCATCATCCAGTTTCAGTTTCCCAACTCTGCTCCCCCAACAGCAGCTTCACAGTGTTGCTCCAACATTAACTACTAACTAGTGAGTATATTATTAACTACTAATCAGTAAGTATATTTTTTATAACTAGTTATAAAATTGTTGTTTTATATATTGTTTTTACTTTCTATTTTACTCTCTCTAACGCCTTGCACATACTCAAGCACACCTCACTTGCTGTCTCTCAATTTCCTCTCATCCAATTTTCCAAACACTTATTCTCTCAAACTCTCTTAGACTCTCCCACTCATTTACAATTGCAACACCACATCATCCTATTTATACATGTGGAGGTCGGTGATTTGCTTCTTCATGAAGCTTTTTCAACAATTAATGATGCTAGAATTTTCTAGCTAATCAAATAAAAGTGGAAATGAGGCTTCTCAGCTTTTGATGATTATTCTGACATTTCCTACTCAATGTCGGTTGGAAAAATTCTAGAAATAATAATAATTGATCTTTGATACTTCCTCTCCATTATTATTTACTCTTGTTGCAGACCTTGTTACGTCACGTTGTCTTCTAATTTTCAAATTTTGAAGCACTAAATCTCTATAAATATATCTGTAATTTGGCCTTCGATATTGATATACTCTATCTAACTTAACTCCATAATCAGTGGGTTGACGTAAGTCTCGTATTATTTAGTCACGTGCATTCTTAGGCTGCCATAGTCGATGCTTTGCTTCTTCTGTATTTGAAAGTGATACATTTGGTTGTCTCTCGTTGCACAAGATAAAAAACAAGATCCCATACTAAACATGTACCCGGTGTTTGAGTGCCGAGTGTCGTGGTGCCTATTTTAAACCATATTAAATTGTGACCCGCGCAATGCGTAGAGAAGAAAAACTTCTAATCTATTGTATTATTTATAGTTTTTTAAACTAAAAAATAAAAATTAATGTAAGATATGAATAATTTACCTAAATAAACTTGAATTCGCACTAAATAGAATTGTGATGTAAAAAATTTAAACAAAATTATAATAAAAAACTTGTATGTGAAGATCATTTCTGAGGAGATAGGTTATTAATTACTTTTTGAAATGAAGATATCTATAGCTGAACAACTCAGACTTTGAAAACTAAATTTGAATAATCTCATATGTACCGAGTTTTTAAATGCTATGCATTTCACATTACTGTGACTTTCATGAATAGGTGTGTAAAGAATATAAAATGTAAAGATAATTTATTTTTAAGGGGTATAATTTTTATAAAGAGTGTGTCTATCTATATACATATATATTTTTTTGTTGTTGTTAAAGTGTAACTGAAATTTTCATTTGTAATAATTTTTTGTTATATTCTAAATAAATAAATTATAAATTATAGTAAATGATATTTTATTTAAAATTTTAATAAAATTTATTAAAAATATTAAATTTCAAGTGATTTAAAGATTTGTATGTTAAGATATATAATGTTATTGAATGACTTAATTAATTTTTTTTTACATTTTCGTAATGGAAGTCTATAATCTCACTCGATGAATTTTAAAAATAATAATTAAATAAATTTTAAAATGCTAATTAACAATAATTTAAATATTTATTTATTGAAAAAATATATATATATCAATTAATATAGTTAAACTTTTATACATAATTGTAGTTAATTTTTTTCTACATTATTATTATTAACTATTTATTTCATAACTCTTAACAATATGGTAAAAATATTTATTGAGAATATATGATTAAGTTATAGCAATTTTTTTTTTTAAAAAAATAAGTTATAGCAAATTTAAGAGAAGATGTTGTACTCAAAAAAAAAAAAAGAGAATATAACCCAAATAAAATTAAAAAGGGGATTGATAGTAGTGTGGCAAAAGAAGAGTGTGTTGATGTTGTGAGTAAGAATATAACCCAAATAAGTTATAGCCTTGTTGTCTTCTTCTTGAGTCTTCTCCTCTGTTATTGGAATTCGCAACTGCCTTGCCTTCCTTTTTACTAAACAGAGTCTTGTCTTTCTCATTAATAGAAACCTTAGACATTTGATTGTCTAAAGCTTCTTGGTTGGCCAAGATACTTTCTAACTCCGTTAAAGTGGATTCCTTGGCCCAACCTCGAATGACGGTAATAATTCCATTATATTTTAGATTTAATCAATAAATGATTATTCTTTTCATTGTAAATAGATTTAACTTTAGTAAAGTATTGACTTACCGCCATGTCACCTTGTCTAAGTGACATCAACTCATTCTCTAGCAACTGCAGCTTTGCATTATTCTTCCCCGTGAAGAGTGTTGCCAGGGTGTCTCAAGCCTCCTTTGGTATTGTCAAGTCTTTGAACTCATCCTTTACAGAGATAGACAACACATAGAGAGCTTTCCGGCTCGAATCTTCCATTTCCTTAGCTCTTCTTCATTGTTGGAGAGGTCGTCTCCGCACCACCAACAATGCTCCACAAATCTTGCCCGAGCAAATAATATTTTATGCGAATGCACCAAGTATCATAATTGTTGTTGTTGAGCCTCTCGATCGAGCTAATTGAGAATGCGAGATCTGCCATGAAGATTGGTTAACGCCGAGCACTCAAGGTCCCAGACTAACAATTATCACAATCCCAGACTGTGTTCCTGCAGAATCTCCACGCACAAGCAAATAATAATAATTGATGTTTAACAAAGACGGTTGCCAAGTTGGTAACACCAAATATGTCCAGACTTAAATGTCACTAAATTAGTCCATCCTAAATCCCAAATAAGTCCTCTGGGTGTGTTTGGATTAGATTAAGTTCCAACGTATGTTGGTTAGTTGTATTTTGTACTTATAAAAGCTTTTAATTATTCTTTTAACAAAAGAAAAAGTTTTTTTTATCCTTTAGCTAAAAATTGAACATTATTTTAAAAAGCTTCAAAATCGCTTTTCACAGCTTAAAATTATCTTAAAAATCGCTTCTTACAATAAATATATCTAAACAAAAATCAATTATGTCTCTGACAATTGATTTTTTTCACAACTTATTTTCACAATTAATCGCAACTAATCTAAACACGCCGTAAGACTTCAGCAAATTTAATTTCTTAGTCTATTGTAACGAATTAGTGACATCTAAATACTAACCTATTTGATATTTTTTTATCTTTGACTAACTTGCTGGTCTGTTTCTCTTTTAACATGCCCTCACACACACGGACACATATATGTATAGTATCTTTATTATGTTTTATGTTTTGGGCATTAGACGTGTCAAGGTGTCTGTGTGATGTCAAAAGTGTGGAAATAAGTACTTCATTAACCCCATACTTGTAATTGTTTGATATATACACCTCATTTTTAACTAACAGTGAGTATGGAAGCAGCAGTGGCCCTTCCTCTGAATTTGGAGCTATGGAATTACCGGACCAAGGAAGTATTTGGGACACGCCTTCATCTCCAATGATAATTCCTTCGGTTGATGATTATCTTGTTGATCCTGAACAACAAAATGATCCTCCAATAACTCATCATAACAATCAATCACGAGAAGCTTACAGAAATGGTTACTTGGAATCCATATTCTATTCTCTCAAAGATTTGGATGAGAAAATCCCAGATGAGACAGAACTTGCAAATTTGGATGCTTTATTACCTCATCCTAATCCTCCTCATCAATCTGCTTTTGATGATACTTTATATTCAATAATTCTAGGTAAAGGTTTCAAGTAGGTGGTGTTTCATTAATTCATTGGAAAATAAATTAGGCATCTAGCTTAGGTTGTTCATCTTTAGAGGTTAGAGATCCATGAATGGCTACAGTTTTGGATTTTAACAGGAAACCTTGCATACATTGTTCTTATTTTTCTTTTAAACATTCATTATGTGATTGATTTATATATTATGAACATGAATTAACATTTTGCTGAAAAGTTGTGGAATCGGTGATATGTAATTTCTTCTCTCTTAAGACAAGGATGTCAAATTATAAATGCAGGGTACACTGTGACATGTGAAACAAGTAATTAACCTCAAGTTTACAAAGTCACAACAAAAGTCACCATGGCTTCGTCAACACAGGTGTGACTCTTGAAATTTTATTAAGAGTAATTTCATGTTTAATCTATCTTAACATTTAACCAAACATAAATAGCACAGGTTTAACCTTGTTATTTATGGATTGTATCTACACGCACAAAAAATTTGAAATAATAGCTAAATCTTTAATAACTATATCGATATATTGACATAATGATAATTAATTTATAAACTTATTTCTTAACTATAGTTATTGGGTAATCACTTCAAAAAAAAATAGGTCATCGTTAACTAATGTGGAAACTACTTTGAAAATTTTGGCATCCAAAATTAATTAACATTCAGGTTTAGGTTACATCTTGGTTAGGAGTATACTTGAGGGGAGACTCAAGGACAAAATCAAGAATCAATAAAGGGAGAGGTCTGAATTTTTTTAATAATAAATATTAAATAAATATTAAATAAAAATTAAATATAATATATGTTTTATTTAATAGTGCAAATTATTTTTTAATTTGTTTTTATAATCTTTATAATTGAAAATATTTTTTAGTAGTAAAAATTGAAACAGATAAAGTTTTTTCAAAGTGGATCAAACCATCAATAGAAAAAAAAAATCAATTTTTTTACTGTTGAGTTTTCCTAGTTTAAAATGAAAATCAAATATATAATGATGAGCTTAAATTTTAAGATGCACATTTGTTTAGCTATATGAAATATGAAATCATCAAGATAAATTTTGTTAATAATGTAGAACATGGAATGATTTGTTAAAATGTTTTATATTTAAAATTAAACTCAAAGTAAGTCATTATACCACATTATTACATAATTTAACCGAGCATAAAAATTTGTCTTTGAAATCTTTGGAGGAACGCGAACAGGAATCCAAATTTATTGTAAGGCTGCTATATTAATTATGTTGGTGTTTGGTAGATTTATAAGAAGCAAAATGCATGAGGTTGGTGATTTTATGAATAATGTAGTTTTTGTTGTTACAATATTAGATGGGTGTTATTTGGTGGAATATTTGATATATAATTGTAATTGTAAGAGACTGCCATTGTAAATAAGTGAGTACTTTTTTACTGTCAATCTAATAGGTATACTTTTTACTTTTTTAAAAAATAACTAAGATTTATTAATTTTGATTTTGAGAAACTTCTTTTTTTAATTTAGAGCACTTCAATAGAAATGATAATATCATGGTGTCATGGATCCTCGTTAAACATTGCCCTTAACATATATACTTGTTAAGGTTATTAAAATTTGAAGAATAATTAGTGTCTATTATTTCGTCTTTTAAAAATACAAAAAAAATTACCATTTTCAACAACTTTTTACTATATATTTCTTAAAAAATATTCTAAAAACACTAAATAACATTGGCCTAATATTATTTAATAAACAACATATGCACCAGAGGTAACAAGCCTAATATTATTTAATAAACAACACATGCACCAGAGGTAACAAGAAAGGATAGATTATGACAAAACTGATGTTTAAATATACCAACACATGCATGCATAAAACTTTGAAATTAATTAATTAATCAAAACTAAAAAATTGTTTACATGCTACATATTCTTCAGCCCCACCAAGAAAATAGTTTCTAGCTCCACCAAAAGATAAACATCTTTCACTTTTCTGATTCACCTGAATGTTTAAGCTTTTCTGTTCTTGTGTTTCCCTATTACTTCCTCCACAATTTCTATAGCACTTATTATTCTCTGTGTCCAATTGATCTGGATTTTTCTCTCTCATTTGATTAATGCCCACTTCTTCTTCTGATGAGTATTCTGCTTCATCATCATGTCCTTGTCCTTTTTCCTGATTCATTTGATAATATTTTGCTTTACCTATCATTATATTATCATTAATTAGTAGTTAATTGTAATTATTTAAGATGATTAGAGAGGATAAACATGTAGTAGTGAAATAAATGCAGGGGAGTGTGACTTTGTTTCAGGGGAATATGAATATAATATACTCTTGAAAAATGAACATAATTAGATTAATGTTTATAGCAAGTACTTACTGTGAGGGGAAATTTCAATGCTGAAAAGGTCCAATTCAGTAGAAATGTCAAGCAATGGTGTAAAATCAGAATGATTAATTTCATGGCTGCTGCTATCTCCTGGTGTTATAATTTCTTTGGGGAGATTATAATTTACTGGTTCTCTTAAACGTATAATTCTATTGAAGCGCCTTATTCTTAATATTCCACAAGAAAGTTTCTGCAGGAAATACTCCTCATCATTCTTCATTTTCCTGTTACATTCATATCAAACTGCAATTAATTTTTTGGTCTTTATACTTATCATTATTTTTTGTTTTAGATCCTAAAAGTAAAAAACACTATTGACTATTAAGAAACACGTAAATATTGGAACTTATAGGGAGAAAAATAGTGTTTTTTATATAGGAGCTAAAATAAAAAAGGATAGGACCAAAATGTTAATTTAATCAAAATTATTTTTAATCTATGAGAATGAAAATAATTCAAATTATAAGTTTAAGTTTGATTTGACCTGTCTAGTATCACCCAAGTTGCCATTAGATTCTTGGCTGATTTTAATGCAACTGCCTTAGGTGAAGATCCTGTCGCCACTTCTATCTTAAATACAACCTGCACAAAATATTGATGCACTAAACATTTTTTTATTAATATGATGCACACATAATGTTTTCATAAGCTACACAAAATTAAATTGTATCACAAATTCATAGTTTAATTTAATTTTCTTCTATATAGTTTTCATTCACAATGATTTAGAGGAATAAATAAAAAGTAGCTTAAATAAATCATTGGATGTATGTTTTTCATCATTTGTTGCTGTTGTTAAATGTTACTACTGATTTTCTATTGGAATGTAGAGTTGTTGACAGAGTACCTGAATTAATTTATAGAATAATTATTTATTTATGTTACCTTTTTGGATTTATAGAGTTTGAAAATGTCAACAAGCTCTTTATTGTTCAGATACTCTTCCTTCTTCCTTGCAGCATATGCATCAACAATCTTCTGGTTTGCTCCCATCATTGACCTGCTATCAACACTGCCTTTGTACCCCACTGCAGAAAAAATATGAGTGATATAGCAAATAGATTCCTCACTTTATAAATATTATTGGTCATTTTTATCCATAATTTTATCGAAATTAATTTTTAGTCCTTAACTTTGTGAAATGTAACAAATATATCATTCAATTTAATTAGTTATAAAGACTAAAGTGAGCGATTTTTATATAAAGTCAAAGATTATTATGATTATTGTTTATATGTCAAGGACTGTGATGACGGATTTTATAAAGTCAATGATTAAAATTAAATTTCGAAAAAATCAGGGACTAAAATAATTAATTAATGTGTAGTGTACAAATAACAAGGATGCTCTAATTAGAAAACTAAATCAAAATGATTCAAATTAATTTTGTAATGTTAATCAAAACATACTCTTTATGTGTTTGATTTTGCGTTTAGGTCTGATGCCTGAACATAAAGGTTTAGAGGCAAATTACATCTATCGATAAATAACATTAACACTAGTTAATCTATGGTATTTGGATTAAGACCTAACTTAATCTCAAAAGATAACTTCTAGGAGAAGAACTACCTAACTATTATATACTCTGCTATAGTTATATTTCTAGCCTTTGTATATGATAACACAAAGTTAAAAGCATTTTCATGTTTTAGATTTATGTTCGGCTAGATTTAACATGAGAATAAACACAAACTATAATTTTTATTTTTATTTTGCAAAATATGTTCTTGAAGGGATGAATTAAACAAAATTAACAAAATATATTAAACATTGTGAATTGATGAAGAAAAATTACGTACTAGGAGTGATAACTTGGTGAAGCACTGCAACTAGTGTGAGTATATCTCCTTTGATGAGTGATAAGCCATGAAGTGCCCATTTAAAAACATTTGGATTTATTTCTCTTGATGCGTCATGGATCACAACCACACTCTGTGCTTCCATATATTTTATTTCACTCAAAACTAAAAAAAATTCCTTATTACTTCAATGAAAAACTCAAAATTTTCATTGCAAGGAATATAGCCAGTGGAAGATTTTCTAATCTCAAGAAAAACTAAGACAATTTGTGTGTGGAAAATGGTTTTTCAATGGAGGGCAATTAATATCTTTTAAATGGTATTCCTTGACTATATCGGGTATCCTAAGTAACCCTTAGTATCTTTTATATGTTCCCTATTAATTAATTAATTATTATATTCTTGATTGGTTTTAGTTTCTTACCTGAAATTCTCATGTTTTGTGTGTCTGTGACTGTGATTGTCGAAGAAGGACAACATATTCTATTAATTGTACTTTCGATGAAAACCAAATAGCTCTTGGTTATGTAACGAAATTTCTAAGCTTTTCTTTAGTGGCCTTCACATGCATTCTAATATTCCATTTTGCATAATTTTTTGTTACGTGTATTTCATTTTACGTTAGAATAAGATAAATATGAATACACTTTAACATAACTCGGTAATTTTTGCGTTTTAATTTCTAATTAAACACTCAATAAAAGTCTAAAATCTAAAATAGAAGACACCTATTTATAGTTTGCCACGTTATGTATAGAAGTGATGGTGAATATTATTTATTTATATAATTATAATTAAATTAGTGAGCCTCCTAGTATATCACTATTACTTAGGGATGTTCGTGGTACAAATTGGATCAATTTTAGAGGGTAAAGTCATTCAATCTGATCAATTTTTTACCTTTGGTTTGGATTACAGTTCAATTTAATTTATAAAAGAAATCCGATCCTAACTAATAGGATATTTTTTGGATCAGTTATAAACAAAATTAAATATAAAGCTAAACATTGAATCAAACGCAATCAATAAGTCACAGTCATGTAGTTCAGTTGGTGAGCGGATTGAGACATGTGTGTGAGTACGAGATTCAATCCCCAGTTGAATCCAAAAAACTAAATTTCATAAAAAATACAGAGAGCAAGGGCATAAAAAGAGATAAAATTTAATTTTAAATTTATTGAAAAAAGATAAAAGGATAAATATATAATATTAACTGATATTTACATTATATAACTATACAAAAAGTAAATTATGGTATTAATTTAATTTTTTTTGTTTACAAGAAAATTAACGACACATGAGATTGAATCTTGCACCTCACACTCATACACATGAGATTGAATCTTGCACTTCACACTCACACACATGTTCTTGCTAATTGGGCTGGCCTTACAGGACATGATATCAATTTAATTGAATATTTATTTGGATAAATTTGAGTAACATTACAATTTTATAAACAAATTGTATGTGATATAAAAGTATGGTTTAGATTTGATTGGTTTGGTGTGCCAGGAAGGATTGGAAATCCAAACTAATCTAATAAAAAAATTTCAGTTTTTGATTTGTTAAATTTTAGGTTTATTCAATTTTTTATTTTTTAGCTCGATTTTATTAATATAAATTAGTTTTGATTGGTTTTGAACACCCTATCAGGCGTATCATTTACTACTAATTTTATCATTTACTACTAATTATATTTATGTGTATATAAAATTACGGTTTGAATTGAATTAGTTCGGTTTGATACATAAGATTGAAAATCGAAATTAATGTAATAAAAAATTTTCAACTTTTTGTTTGTTAGGTTTTCAATTTATTTTTTTTTATTTTTTTTCTCGGTTTTCTCAATTTAGATTGATTTGATCGGTTTTAAACACCCTATATATCACTTGTACTATTTACTACTAATTTAACAAAAAAAATATTTTTTTAAAAAAGTTAATGGTAGGTGGTAAAATAAATAATAACGATATGTTGATCATTTTGTTATAATTATTCTCTGTCAATTATTTTGGCCATAAAGATTTTTAATTAGTTAGGCTAGTACTACAAAATTGTATTCTTTCATAGCACTTTGGATTCCTCAATAAAAGGGCAATAGTACCAAACATTAACTGAAATCTGAGCTATTGAGTTGAAACTTTTTTTTTTAAAAAAAAAAAAACTACTTTATTAGTTTATGCTGTAAAAATATCCCTAACTAACAATAAAAAATTAATTGATAGTAGTTGCACAAAAGTTTATCTTGAAGTCAAAATCATAGGAATGTCATTTGATAGTTAAGTACTATAGTGATAAAGTCCCAAATGTTTAAGTTACCTCAAGTCATTTTATACTTGGTTTTAGAGTTTAAGATTTAGGGTTTGTTTGATTTCTCTTTTTTAAAACAGTCTTTTATTTTTTAACAGTTTTTGTTTTTCAGTATTTGAAAACAAATATGAAAACATCTGAACATGTTTTGGTTTTCAGTTTTCTCAATTTACACACTATTGAAAACTCCTCAAACTTTTTTTTGAAAATTGTTTCTAAAAACTATTTTATAATACAATTTTTAAAAACTAAAAAACAAAACTATTTCAAACAAACCCTTAATCTCAGCATTTCCTTTTTAATATTTATTAATGAGTTGACCACGGTTAATCTTTATAGAGTTATTCATGATTTTGGTTAATTCAAAAATCGAACTAGAACTAAAACGATCTAAAATTGTGGTTCAATTTGTTGAACTGAGTTGATTTTGTCTTACTCAAACTGATTTTTATTTTAAAAGTGGTTTTCAATAATATTTAATAGAATTTTTTTAAATACTTAGAATCAGTTCGAATCAGATTTTAACCCTGGACTAATTTCTTTACCAATCCAATTTCAAAAACCGATTTAGTTTAATTTTTTATCAAATAATTCAACTCTAAAGTGGTATAATTCAATTCGGTTAGCAATTTAGTTTAATTCTTTTTATTTTTTTGAACAACCCCAAATCTAGGAAAATAAGAGCCCCTCAAGCTCGGGTTCACAAGTAGACGAATGGCTTCGAATTTAATGTGTTATGATTCAAAGAAAGAAAATGGGATGGAACAAAAACATGAATTAAGATATTATTCTTTTTGTTTGATTTAAGAAAAAAATAAAGGAATAGCTAATGTCAATTTTCCAAAAGATTTTCATTCTTGTTGTTTTTTCTTTATTTTTATTTTAAGACTAATGTCAATTTAGTACTTAAAAGATTTTTATCATTAATTTTTTTCCAAAAGATTTTAAATCCCCTCATATTAATATATATGACATTTAATATTATTAAATTTCTATGAGGAAAAGGGATAAAAACTTTATATGAACTAAGGATGAAATACTAATATCAAGGTGTTTTAAATTAATCTCTTAAAAATTAAATTTATTATGCATATATTTTAGAGGACTAAATTAATATTTTTCTTTCTCATTACTTCCCTATATTCAAACAATAGCTAAATTGTTTAAAAACAATATCTAAATGTTGTCTTTTTGTTGATACTAGCACGTGACCCGTGCGTTCTTCGTTGACGTGTTTATAAGTTTGTATTATTGTCTTACAATGAATATTTAATAGTAAAACAAATGAGATAAAATTATCAAGACTCGGGTCAATTAGTGACCCGAGTCAATTTATATACGTTAAAAATCTCAAGTCACATGTGAAGTAAATATAAAAATAAAAAGAAAAATCTCAATTTACAATTTTAATTTTTTTTTGTTTTATAAGAAAGTACGGTAAGTGAGAATCTACCCACACATACATTCCCATGTATTCACCAACCGGACTACATTGGAACACAATTTTCTTTAAATTTGAGTCATTGTCTATAATATATTTTTATTTTTGGATATTTTCTTACTATACATAAAGTTGTATAGATTAAAAAACATTCAAAGTATAAATTGTTTGGATAATAATTATAAGTTGTATAGATTAAAATACATTCAAAGTATAGATTTTTTTTTGGATACAATTCAAAATATAGATTAAAACTGAATCATTATCAAACCAAATTTTTAAATTGTTATATGAATTTAAATTTTTAGTTGATTTAATCATTGTCAAACCATTTTTTTTTCATAACCAAAATTTTGAATTGTACCTAAATTCAAAATTTTAGTTGACTTTATCATTATAGAACCAAAACTGAGAATATTTTATGAAATTATTGGGGATGTTTAAAATGTATGTTTGGTGTATAACACATATTATTGGGAATATAAGTTGTAATTATCAAAATATCCTTGTTATCTTATGTCTTGTAAAAATTATTTAATTTCTAGTATTATAATTAGTTTAAAAAAAATAACATCAACTATTTATTAAAAATTTTAGTTTGACTTTTTCATATTAAATCAAAATGACTTTTATCACTTAAATTTTTTATATGTTACTAACTAATTTTAATTAAAATGAGAAAATAAATCATAGTTTTACAAAATATCGATGATAATATAGATCATATGTTTCTAGGTGGGAATAAAACTCCATAAAATCATGGGAATATAGATTCCTGAAAACAAAATTTATCTAAGAATACTTTTTTATTATTTGCAACTAAACGTGGAAATGTCCCAACCCAACTGTTGTGATCTAACCTGACAGGGATGTAGGACGAGCAAGATGGTCTTCTTTATCAGCAGAGGGCAATAGGATTGCTTCTGAGTCCTGAGCTCCGGCGGCGGTGGTGTGCACCTGCAAGCACTCCGACACCCAAGTCAGTCAGTGAATTAGGGTTTGTGTATATGATAATATATCTTACGTACCTTGCATGGTGCATTATGATAGTATTTATAGAGTGAGGTAATTGACCTAATGCGGTCCGTATTGGGCCAGGATCTGTGCCTGGGCCCAATCCTCATCAGCTGGGCCTTAATTATAGGCCGCGCCCAGCTTACCGGGATACTGGCGATGATTGGCGGCTTCTTGACCCGGCATGTAAGCGTCTATCCAGGATGCCACTATTCTGGTCCACAACAGTTGCCCCCCAAGTCGTTAAGCTCTTCTCGGGAGAGGTTGGCGAGTTCATTCATCATGCCGGGTAGGTGCTAGATGGCAGTTCTGGAAACGTTACAAGACGACGGTTGGTTTTTCTTTTAGGGCGCGTGTGTTTCACGCATCTCACTTTGGGCACTGTGCGCGATGATTAGCGTGGTTCTTGGGCCCCACGTTCATTAAGGTGATGTGACGGTTTTTACTTTATTTCTTTTCACCCGTTACATTTTCACCTTTTCCCTTTGCTCAAGTTTTTACTCATTCTTCTCTTTCGCGCTTCTTGTCTTTTCATTTCCTGTGACAGAGAGCTTCTGAAAACCTTTCTTCTTCCATCTTCGTGCTCGTTCGTCAGACCCGTTTTCTAGCAACATTTTATCCTCATCTTTCAGGTATTGCTTCTACTTTTTGCTAATTTTTGCCTTTTATTCGACTCTTTCCTGATTCTTGAATTGTTCTATTGAATTCTTCCCCCCCTTTAGGGTTTAGTTGTAGTTTCTGGGTTTCTTTCCTTCAAAAATGGCTGATGGTATCATTGTGTTGATGAGTAGTTCCTCTTCGGAATTGAATGATACCGAACTTCTTGAGAGTTTTGCGAGGGGTCTTCGCAAACATAGGTCTTCTAATGAGCCAAACCCTTGTCCTGGTACGTCCTCCATAGCCAATCCTGATTATTGTGAATCTTGCCATTTTTGGTTTTATCCTCTGTATTTGCGACGAGTAGAGAGTGGTGAATCAGTTACCCAAAGTGTGAGTGGGTCATTTAACACTTTGAACCCATAACCTTCTGCTCTTCTTCTTGCATCAGCCCATCTTCCTGATGAGTATAGTTCTGAAAGTTCTGTGTCTGTCGAACAAGGTTCCCAATTAATTTCATCCCGGTAGGGGATGAAGTTGAGTCTTTCTATCTCGGGGATCCTTTAGAAGATAAAGAGTCTACACCGTCGTCTATGACTCATTCCTTAGATTCTGAATCCGACCTTGCATATGCTCCTTCTTCTTGTAGTCATTCATCCCCGGGATCTGACTCTGCTTTCTCTGATCATGTAGATATGGAGTCTGCTCAAGATGACATTCCCATCCCGGTAGCTTCTGGTGCTCCAGGATCCTCTGGTGGTGTACCGGCTTCATCTGAAACCGGTGATTTCGAAATTGTCGTACGAGGGACAGGAGAGCCCAGTACTTCGAAGCCTCGGATCGAATGTCCTCTGGATTTTCTGGAACTGAAGAATATCTGGGGAATGTTGTGGGTTCCCTGAGATATCATCCGGGAGGAGTGTTCGGTGAAGGATGGTCGCCGGCTCAGGAGGGTGGAGAAACACTGGAGGAAGTGCTTTCACTATGGGCCCAACACCCCCGGGACTGACGTCAAAGCCGATCCTTAATCGAATCATAAGTTGGTTATCCCGAGTAGGAAGCAGAGGATCTGCACACCAGCATCTGAGGGTGAAAGTTCCTATATCATGATGCTGGAGTCTTTATGGCATCAGCTAAAAATTAGGTTCCTTTTTCCGACCTCCAGATTGAAGTTCTGCACCACCTCCATCTTGCTCCTACCCAACTTCATCCCAGCGGTTGGGGATTCCTGCAAACCTTCGAGGTCTTTTGTTGGGCTCAAGGCTGGCATTGCTCCTCAGCCTTATTCCTATACATCTTTGGTGTTTACTGTGGTCCCACGAAGAGGAATTGGGTATCCCTCCGTCATCGTTCCGGGATCCCTCAACTATTTGTCCCGTATGAAGAGTCCTTCAAGGCCCATAGGGACATTTATGTCAAGGTCGTCCCACGAGCCAAAGATTGTACTCCCTTCTGGATGGGGAAGGATAAGCAGCCCTTGTTTCCACTCTACTGGATAGAAGATCATTTTCAAAGGTTGTTGTCTTTGAAGAAATTAGAGATTGGCTTCCTAGAAGAGGAAGACCAACAAACCTTCAGGAATCTTTGCGTCTTTGTCGAGCGAGGGGGGATTCCCATTCACTGCAAAGATGTGATAGGAGTATCTCGCTGCGACCAGGCGACATGCTTATGTAGGGATTGTCCTTTATTGTGCAATGTCGTTGTGTCTTTTCCTTTGTTTTTAGTTATTTTGCCTTAGCTAACAAGTACATCTTTTTCTGCAGCCGAGATCATGGCCAACTATGTCATCCGTTCTTAGAAACGAGATGCTAAAGGAAAAGGAAAAGTTGGTACTTCAGGTCCACCTCCTTCTCCTGCTCCAGTTCCTGCTCCTATCCCGGTAGTTCCTACTGGGATTAGAATCTCGGACGCGGTTCCTGCCAGGGGAGCTTCTCCTGTTAAGAAATCTGTTCCTCCTTCCTCTGGAGCCGAGGTGGCTAATGTGCAGCCAAAACGTCGACGGCTTACCAAGTCCGGTATGCTTTTATCCTTTGGGATCTGTAGTTGTGTAATGACCGTGTGTTACTTTCTTATTATATTATTTAGTTCGATTTGTAGGTGACCAGCCTGGGGATGCCCAAGGGGCTTCTGCCGGGATGAATCCGGTATTGATGGCGCCCTTCTCTACTCCCTCTTCTGCCTTGGAAGGATTCCAGTCGCCCTTGGTTATGCAACGCGAAGGTATATGTCCTGTCATTTGATCTCGTCAACTTTATGATGATTAATCTCGGTAGATGTATGTTTAATGTCCTCTTATTGTTTTCGTCTCTGTAGGAGCAAGCCAAATCCCTTATGGGCTGGACGGCTATGAGCATGGCTATGCTCCAACACGTTCATGACCAGGCAGAGGACGTGGGCCAAGCTGCTTCTTTAAGGGGTCAACTCCGGGATCTCCGAGATGACCTGGAGCTGAAAGATGCCTTGATACAGAGTGTCAAGGAGTCAGAATCCCGGGCCAACCAGGAACTTGTTTCTCTGAAGGAGAAATTTGCCCAGATGGAGGGGGATTTCGCCAAGGAGAAGGAACAGACAGCTAGCTTGGAGTTTGAAAAATCCAAGTTGAAAGAGGAGGTTTCCAAGCTGAAGGCTAAAGCAGATGAGGATAATTCTGCCCTTAAGCTTCTTCAGTTCGAACTCTTGGGGTCGGCTTCCAAGTTCCATGAAGTTCAGGTGGAGCTGCGGGAGACTCATGAGAGATTGGAGGAGGGCTACCGTGATATGGATAACACGGTGGATGACTCCTACCGAGACTGTGTGAAGACCCTCCTCTTCTTGAATCTCGGGGTTGAGCTGAACACTCGTGGGCTTTGCAAGTATCACGACATTAAGGATGGGGTGTTCATGGATTTCCATGACCCTCACCATCCCGTGCCACTCGACCCTTCTGACCCCAGATTGGAGCCATTCGATTGCAGCACTCCTCCTCCTTCTTAAGATCCCGTGCCGGAGCCCGAAGTTGCAAATACTGGAGGGGCTGCATGATTTGCTTTTTTCATTTTTATATTTCTTTTGCTTTATTTTTATCTTGTAATTCTAACAGACAATTTTATATTGAATGTAGACTTTGTCGTTCTTACATTCCGAGATATTCTATATGCATAGCTTTGTTTAATTTTCGTTCATGTGCCTCTTTACATCCTGCTTGCCATAGAACTTTCTCGTGTCTTTTTAATTATTAGGGTACATTCGAGATGACACCCTTTTAACTCCTTAGCAGGAGGGAAAGTAGTTTGTACTTTCTCTAATTTTGTTGAGGTGTAGCTTTGGTTTATGCTTTCCTTTTGTTGCATTTCTGTATGTCGTTGAGGCGTGGCCATCTCGAGATGCCTCTAACTCTCGCTTGGCATGAAGATTTTTCGTGCCGTTTGAATTGTTAGGGATACATTTATGATGTCGCCCTTTTAGCTCCTCAATAGGAGGGAAAGTATTTTGTACTTTCTCTATGTTTAAGTTGAAGTGTGACCTTGGTGGTGCTTCATGCTTCTTTTTGGCCAGGGTTAATCCGTTTAGGATCCCTATTGAGTCTGTAGCAGAGAATTACCCACGATGGTATCTCGACTCATTATTGGCCTTGCATGTATGTCGGTTTCTGTTTGTTGCCAACATCTCGATCTCGGATTATTTGTATTTCTCATACTTTCTTCCGATCTGCTTGCTATTAAAAATTGAACTAACTTGTTTACGTTAGAATGAATAGAATGCAACTTTATTAATGATAACAATTAAATAACAAATGGGGGCCTCGTTAAAACCTCTAGCAGTAAAACCCTCCTTAGGGATAAAACCTGCTACAGGAAAAAGAGTACCCCTTTATTACAAAGACTGTAAATTACATAGCTTAGCTATAATAGCGCCTTAAGTCTGCGATATTAAGCGTTCTGGGAATCTCTTTTCCTTTGAGAGTTTCTAAATGATACACTCCGTTAGCTGCGATGGTCTTGACCCGGAATGGGCCCTCCCAATTCGCTCTAAGCTTCCCGTCTTTTGCATTGTGGTTTCCAATGCTGGCTCTTCTTAGGACTAAGTCACCTGTTTGGAATCTTCTCGGTACAACCCTCAGATTGTATCTCTGTGCTACTTGTTGTTTCCGGGATAACTCTTTGATTCTGGCGGCTTCTCGGATTTCCTCGACCATGTCGGAATCTTCTCTGAGGAGCTGCTCGTTTTCTTGAGCGGGGTACATAACCCTCCAGGTTGGGTGCCCGATTTCTACCGGGATTACGGCATCTGATCCGTATACCATTCAAAATGGAGTTTCTCCGGTGGAGCTATGGGGAGTAGTTCTGTAACTCCAGAGTACTTGATAAAGATCTTCTACCCAACTAGTTCCAGCTTTCTGGCACCTCTTTTTCAAGCCATTAAGTATGACTTTGTTGGCGGACTTTGATTGTCCGTTCGATTGTGGGTGCTCTACACTGGCAAAGTATTGCTTGATGCGGAGACCTGCTAGCATTTCTCGGAATTCTTTGTTAGTGAATTGGGTCCCATTATCACAGATAACTTCTGCCGGGATACCAAACCGGCATATTACTTGTCGGAAGACAAAATTCTAGGCTTTAACTGATGCTATGCTGGCTAAGGGTTCCAGTTCAATCCATTTAGTATAATAGTCAATAGAAACAATGAGATGTTTGAACTGACCTATGGTTAGAGTGAAAGGTCCCAAAAGGTCCAAGCCCCAAGTGTGGAAGGGCCAGGGGGTGGAGATGCTGTGCAGATCTTTAGCCAGGATGTGGGACAATGGACTGTGCTCTTGGCACTTTTGGCACTTCTTCACGTGATCAACTGCATCTTTATTCATGGTTGGCCAGAAGTATCCTGCCCGCAAGGACTTTCTTGCCAACGATTTTCCACCAATATGGTGACCGCAACTTCCTTCATGCACTTCAGTAAGAACATACCATGTTTCAGATGGTCCAATGCATTTAAGCAAAGGAATTGATAGTCCTCTCCTGAATAATTGTCCTTCTATCACGGAATACTGGGAGGCATTTTGTACCAGCCGTTTTGCTTCCTGGGTATCTGCCGGGATGGTGCCTTTAGTGATGTACTCTATTATTGGAGTTCTCCAATCGTCATTTTCAACCTGCAAAATAGCACAAGGAGAAGGGAGAACTTCTTCTATCATTGACTTCAAAGTTGAGGATGACTTGGTACTGGCCAATTTGGAGAGTAAATCAGCGCGACTATTCTCTTCTCTTGGAATGTGCTTGATCTCAAATTTAGAGAGACCAAGTAGACTTTCTTTAACCTTCGTTAGGTATCTTTGCAACAATGGCTCTCTTGCCTGGTATTCCCCTTTTATCTGGGATACCACCAATTGGGAATCTGAACATAAAGTAATCGCGGTAGCCCCTAGTTCTTTTGCCGCGCGTATCCCGGCTAGACAGGCTTCATATTCTGCTTGATTATTGGAGGTTGGGAATTCAAATTTTAGAGAATATTATACCGTTACCCCTTCGTCATTTTCGATTAGTATGCTTGTGCCTGCTCCTTTGGGGTTTGAGGACCCATCAACATAAATAGTCCAGGATCATTTTGGCTCCTCCCCGGGATGTGTCATCTCGGCCACAAAATCAGCCAACGCCTATGCTTTGATTGCTTGCCGTGGTTCGTAGGAAATATCTTATTATGACAACTCTACTGCCCAGGTCATCATTCTTCCTGCTAGGTCAGGTTTATGCAGGATTTGCCTAATGGGTTGATTAGTTCTTACCACGATGGGATGACATTGGAAGTATGGCCTCAGCCGCCGGGATGCAAATAGCAGGGCATAGGCGACTTTCTCGAGCCGCTGGTAGTTCAACTCTGATCCCTGTAGCGCTTTAGAGACAAAATATACCGGACTCTGATTCCGGGATTCTTCCTTTACTAAAGCCGCACTGATTGCTTCATTGGTGACGACTAAATAGAGATATAGGACCTGTCCAGGATCTGGGCGAGACAGGACTGGTGGGCTTGAGAGGATTTTCTTCAACTCCCGGAAAGCTTCTTCGCATTCTACATTCCATTGGAAGTCTTCCTTACGTCGAAAGGTCCTGCGCAGCTGTTGAAAAGTCTCACGCAAGTCAGCCACCGGATCTTTATCTTCTGGGGTTTTTACTATCATGTCGTCAATATAGACTTCAAGGATTCTACCAATCTGTTCTTTGAAGACTTGACTCATCATCCGCTGATAAGTTGCTCCGACATTCTTCAAACCAAACGGCATCATGGTATAGCAGTAAACACCTATGTCGGTGACAAAAGCCGTTTTCTCTTGATCTTCAGGGTACATGGGGATCTGGTTATAGCCAGAGTAAGCGTCCATGAAAGATAGATACTTATAGCCTGCAAAGTTGTCCACCAGTTTATCGATACAAGGCAAGGAAAATGGATCTTTGGGGCATGCTTTATTCAGATCTGTGTAATCTGTGCACATTCTCCACTTCCCGTTAGCCTTTTTCACCATCACCACATTTGAAAGCCAATCTGCATATCGTATTTCTTGGATGAACCCTACGTCTAGCAACTCCTTCACCTGTTTTTCTATCGCTGCTTGTCTTTCTGGACCCATTTTTCTCTTCTTCTGAGCCACCGGGATAGATCCCGGTCTCAAGGACAAGCGATGGCACACGAATTCCGGGTCAACTCCGGGAATGTCGGAAGAAACCCAAGCAAACAGGTCTTTATTCGTCTTTAACAACTCAATGAGTCGCTCTTTGATCACGGGGGGTAAGTTTGCCCCTATCTTGACGGTCTGATCTTCTTTAAGTCCTATCTGGACTAAGATCTGATCCCCTTCGGGTTAAGGTCGTTGATATTCGAAGTCTGCTCGGGGATCTAAGTTAGTCATCATGACCCCTGCATCCCGCATCAAATCACGTCTCTCCATCTTTTGCTTCCCTTTCTCTTCTGCCGTTACCGGCATCATAGAAGGTGATTTCGTGATTTTAAGGCTTTCTTGATAACATTTTCGCGCATCACTGCTCTTCCCATGGACAGTTACTACTGAGCCATCTTCTCCTCGAAACTTCATGGCTAAATGGATGATAGTGACTATGGCGCCAAGGCTGTTCAAGGTTGATCGCCCAATGATTGCATTGTAAGCTGAGGGGCAATCCACCACTATGAACCTGGCGGGAATTGTTTTGGTATTTGGCTTTTTCCCAAAAATCACCTTAAGGTCAACATAACCTTTGGGAATAATTGTATCTCCAGTGAAGCTAATTAGGCTACCTTTATGGGGGATTAAATCCTTAGATCCTAATCCCATTTTATCAAACACAACTCGTTGATCTCGGTTCCTAGGAGGGGATATGAGTGTCTGTGTCCGAGGAGATGGACTTCGGCGACGATCCCTCCTTTCTGGGGATACTCGAGCATAATTTCTCAACCTCCCTTGTCGGATCAGCTTTTCAATTGCATCCCGGAGTTGGATGCATTCATTGGTCGAATGTCCACAATCCCGATGGTATTCACAGTACTTATTTTTGTGCTTCCCAACTGTTTTCAAAGGTGGTGGCCGCTCTCTTAGTTCAAAATGCATCACTTCTTTCAACACTGAAGCTGGCGGGACTATTAGCAGAGTGTAATTATTGAAAAGACCCTTGCGCTTCTTGGGAGACCTATCCCGAGGTTTGTCGTCTTTACCCCGGGATTGGTTTGGAGGGACAATTTTTGCTTTGTCGTCCTTCTTAGCGGCTTGGGCCTTCTCCCATTCTTCTATTCTGATCCACTTTTCGGCCCTGACCTTCAAGTCATTCATGGAGGTGGGCTTATCTCCAGCCAGTTGCTTGGCGAAGGCTCCTGGCTTCAATCCTCTTACAAAGAAATATAACACCAAGTTAGGTTCAACATTTCTAACTTCTAATACTTTATTGTTAAAACGTGTTATATAGTCTCGTAGGGATTCATCTTTTCCCTGTTTAACAGTTTCTAAGTGGAATTCAGATTTGAACTGTCTTTTACTGCTAGTGAAATGAAGAATAAACTTATCTTTGAGGGTTTTCCAGTTGCTGATGGATTGTGGTGGAAGGTCCGAGAACCAACGACTTGCAGCCTCTGACAATGTGAGGGGGAAAGCATGGCATACGATGGCCTTATTCACCCCTTGGAAGTACATAGCTCTTTCAAAAGTGCTGACATGTAGAGTGGGATCCTTGGTTCCATCATATTCCTTCAACTTCTTTGCAAACTGGAATCCATGAGGAAGGGCATGGGACATTATCCAAGGCGTGAAGGGATTGTCAATGTATCCGAAATCCGGGGCATTTTCAGCCATGTGTTCTTGGTTACCGGCTTGTTGTCTGACTTGCTGGCCCCCAAGGGGAACAGGTGGCGGGTTGGCCCCCTTAACTCGAGATTGATGTGGGGCCCCTACATGTAGGCGACTTATCCGTCCTTCCTGTTGCCTTTCCTGAGTTTTCGGATTTCCTTCTTTTTCTCCTTCAATTGCGGACTTTTGTTGTTGCTTTTCCGCGTTGTCATTATCTTTTTCCAGATTCTCAGGGTTTGGTTGGGTACGCCTCCCAACTCTTTCCTCCTCTGAATCATCTTCGATAACAACATGCTTGCCCCTCCGCTGTTGTTCTTTGAGATCTGCGATCTCTCTGGCTTGTGACTGCACCAACTGCTGCAGTTTACGGAATTCTGCTTCAATATAAAAGTGTTGGGATGCCCTTGCTTGATTTGACGCACCAGCCTGTTGTCCAGCTCCTTGGTTTTGCACGCTGGGATTGTTATAATCCCTATTTCTGGTTGAGCCAACCATTGTTGCTGATGGATGGGAGCGAAACTTTTTGTTGCGTTCCCCACAGACGGCGCCAATGTTGTGATCTAACTAACAGGGATGTAGGACGAGCAAGATGGTCTTCTTTATCAGCAGAGCGCAGTAGGATTGCTTCTGAGTCCTGAGCTCCGGCGGCGGTGGTGTGCACCTGCAAGCACTCCGACGCCCAAGTCAGTCAGTGAATTAGGGTTTGTGTATATGATAATATATCTTACGTACCTTGCATGGTGCATTATGATAGTATTTATAGAGTGAGGTAATTGACCTAATGCGGTCCGTATTGGGCCAGGATCTGTGCCTGGGCTCAATCCTCATCAGCTGGGCCTTAATAATAGGCCGCGCCCAGCTTAACGGGATACTGGCGGTGATTGGCGGCTTTTTGACCCGGCATGTAAGCGTCTATCCGGGATGCCACTATTCTGGTCCACAACACCATCATTCCCGGAACCCAACATTCCCAAAAATGTTGTTGTAATCCGTGAAACAAACACCCCTTAATTTAAATATTGAGTTCATTTATCATTATCAAACCAATTTCTTTTTATTTTAACAATAATAATATACACCAAAAAATTTGAATTAACTGTTTTATGGGTGGACTTTGATGTAGAAAATATAAAGGAATGAGATTGTTCTCCCTTCATCCCGTCCCAAGAGAAAGCTTCTGATTATATAATTACTATATAATGCAAACACAGTATCAACACAACAAAAAAACTGAACAAAAGTTAAATAGAAGTCTTCTAAACTAATTAAAAGAATGGAGAGAATCAGCAAGAACAACACATCACTATATCAGAAAAAACAAAAATAGAGAAATAAAAAATAAAAAGGGAGAGAGGAGAAAATGATTGGTTAGAGGAAAGTTGAGATTTTTCTCTCCTTGAATAAATTTCAAATCTTTTGAAGAAAAGACAATTGAGAATTCTAAACATGTTGATTCAAATTTTCCCTCTCATATATTTTTTTATGTTTAAAGGCAAGTAAAATTTAGGAGGGAAACTAATTCATTCTCATGGTGACATGTGTCCAATAAAAAAATTTGGAGGCTACTCAAGGCCTTGTTTTCTTATTACAGATGATAGATGATTTTCCCTCTCATATATTTTTTTATGTTTAAAGACAAGTAAAATTTAGAAGGGAAACTAATTCATTCTCATGGTGACATGTGTCCAATAAAAAAACTTGGAGGCCATTCAAGGCCTTGTTTTCTTATTATAGATGATTTTCTTATTATAGATGATAGATAAAGATGATAGATGATTATAGATGATAGATGATAGTTAAATGTTTTTTTGGTAAACAATATAGTTCAATTTTTGGAGTACGAATTCAATGTTTGATTACCATGAAGTATGCAAGACTGTTGGTATTGACCCAAAAAAAAGTCTATTAGTCAACCCGTTTTACAACAAAAACACAAAATCACTTTTTTTTTGTTTACCAACAAAAAAAATTCACCTTTTTTTGTGTTCACCAAAATAAATTGTAATAGGATGATTTCACTAAAAATATGTGATATAATGAGATTAACAATGATAAAAAAACATAGAGATTAGTAATTTGATTCTACATTTGATAATATTCAAATTAATACTATCTCCGTCCTAAAATGTAAGACCTTCTAGATTAATATTATAGAAATTAAAAAAAGTGGTTAATTTAATTAAATGTATTAAATTTGTCTAACAAAAAGTATTAGTTTCCAAATTTACTCTTTCAATCTCTTTCTATCGTCTCACTCTCTCTTAATTAATGTTCATCAAAATTAGTTAAGTAGCAGGGGTATAATGATAAAAAAAATTAAATGTGTACAAAAATTTTTAAAGAGTTCTATAAAATGGGACAAACAGAAATTCTCTAAAGAGCCTTACATTTTTTAGACGGAGGGAGTATATGATAAATAAAATAATTTGAATTAAGATTAGTAGAGATCAAGAATAATAATTTATGAAAATTACATTAATACCTTAAAATTTACACATATTTCGATCTATATTTTGATTATTTTTTTAAAAAATTACAATAATTTTTTTTTGGATCTAGTAATGTGAGCAAATTTCAGTGAAGATTTAAATGAAGTCTGCTATGCAAACCTAAAAAAAAATTACTATAACTTTTTCAATAATTTTAAATGAAGAGACAACAATAATCAAATTAGAGAAATAATCTGAGTATAATTATTATTCATCGTCTACAACTAGTATAACTAAAAAATATAATTCTTTTTAACGTAAAACATACATAAATAATAATTGTATGTTTATATTATTACCAAAAAATTGTATGTTTATATTCTTCCATCAAATTAAGGTATAATATAATATCACATCATAAGTATAACAATTTTGTTAAGATCTAGCGAGGAGGACAATAACAATAACAATAATTTTTTTTATATTAAAACAATAACAACAACAACAACAACAATAATAATAATAATAATAATAATAATAATAATAATAATTAAATTAACAAATAACTAAATAATAATATAAATTTTGGATTTGAGAGTGAGCCGAGGTGAGAGGTGGGTACTGATCTAGGGTTTGAGATTTGTGCATCATATAAATATCAATTTTTGAGGCATTGAGCAAAACCCTCTCCTTCTCTCTCACTCTGCAGTCTGAACTCTCCACTCTCCATTGCCACTCTTCGAGCTCACAAATGGCTGTTACCTTCTCAGATCTGCACACCGAGGGTGGCCTCAAATCCCTCGATCAATTCCTTTCTGGAAAGACCTATGTTTCTGGGTATCACTAACTTCCTCTCATTTTCTTTTGCTGCTTTCTAATTAAATCCAATCAACATTTCTGCCGTTTATAATATTTGGATGATTCAATTCCTATGTGATTTTTCACTTTCAGGGATCAATTGACGAAGGATGATATCAAAGTCTATGCAGCTGTTCTGGAAAAGCCTGGGGACTCTTTTCCCAATGCTGCCAGGTGGTACGATGCCGTTTCTTCCCATCTCGCCTCAAGGTTTGTTCCTCTCTCATGTCGTTTCCTCCTTTTCTGCTTCAATTATCGGTTTTGTTTTAACTTGTTTTGCTAATTTTGAAACTTTTTTGAACTTTCAATTTTGTTTGAGTAGCTTCCCTGGGAAAGCTCAAGGAGTGAAATTCAGTGGAAAAGCTACTACAGCCGAAGCTGCACCTGCCAAAGCAGTAAGTGTTTTCCTTAACTTTGTTACCTCTTATATATTTATTTTATAAAAATAAAAGAATACGTAGTTACTTAATTGGTTTGAAAATTTGATGCTGTGGCATGCTAAGACAAAGTATTAAGAATGATATTCTCTTTTTTTTTCCCCATAATTTACTAGCTGGATGCCTATTTCCATTGCATGAACTAGTGTTGTGCCTTAATGTGTGATTTTGAATTCAAATGAGTGCTCATTTTGGCCAACCCCTGAATTGAATTATTGTCATTCACATGTGTAGAGCTTCTATTCACATTCATATGTTTACTATATACTTAATGAGTGAGGCTGTTATAAGCTGTGATAGAAACATTAGAGTCAGTTCGTGCATTTTTTATAGTAATATAATATTTTGCTTTGACGTGGTAGTCACATGATTTATTCTGAATAATACCTCATGCAAAGTAATTGTTGTAATTGTAATTCGTGAGTCTTCATATTCTAAGTGAAATTGTTGTTAGCTAAGATAGCAATGTTGTGGGCCATGCTTGTATTCTAAAATCATCAAATATAGATTCTTGATTTTATACAGATCATTAGTGCTTGTGAAGCGTAAAATATTGTTTTTATAGTTTTACAAAGCAAACTAATTCAACTAATTTGGTGATCGGAAACTATTTGAATTTGTCAGGCTGCTCCTGCCGAAGAAGATGATGATGACCTTGATCTCTTTGGTGATGAGACAGAGGAGGATAAGAAGGCAGCAGAGGAAAGGGAGGCTGCTAAAAAGTCTGCCAAGAAGAAAGAAAGTATGTTTTTGTTTGACTCATTACCGCTACATGTTGTACTTGTTCATAAAGCATTTTCAATACAACATCAAGAAAAGTTGTCCTTGAATTTGTTTAATTTATTTAAAATACCCTGTTAGTTGATGAAGGTACAAATGTTCTGTTACACGGTAGAGTAATACTTATAAAAAAAACTGTAGAGTAATAGGTTGAAAACATGATAACTTGTCTTATGCTTGCATAACATAAGCTATTTTCTTCTCTGTGTCTCATTTTCTTGCTTGTTTTGAAACTGTTATTGATTGACATTTTATAGGTGGCAAGTCTTCTGTCCTTCTAGATGTAAAGCCTTGGGATGATGAGACAGACATGAAGAAGCTCGAAGAGGCCGTTCGAAGCGTGGAGATGCCTGGTTTATTGTGGGGAGCATGTATGTTTGAATTTTTCATTCACTTTTCTCATGCATTTTTGATACTTTACCATGTATATATATAAAAAATTGCAATGTATATAACTGATTCTGTTGCAACTGATGCAGCAAAACTGGTTCCAGTGGGATACGGGATCAAGAAGCTGCAGATCATGATGACTATCGTTGATGACCTTGTTTCTGTGGATACCCTCATTGAGGAACACCTTACAGCTGAGCCTATCAACGAGTATGTCCAAAGCTGTGACATTGTCGCATTCAACAAAATTTAAGTTTTCTTGTGTTATTATTAGCCATTTTCAAGCGGCTTTCCCTCTTATTTATCTTTCATGTTTGGACACTTTTCATGGTTTTGTTACAAGAATTGTGGCAAGAGTTATAGATACATTAAGTACCTATATTATGGTGTAACTTTGAATTGGTAGATTTGTGATATTCTCTTGCTTCCATTTTATCTTTGAATCTGTACATGATATTTTGTTTCACGGTTTAGCATAAAGCCAGTTTGGTTATAAATTTCATCATTTGACGTTTTAGTGCTATTGACATTGATGAATCCTCCTAATTCATGTTCTTAAAAATCCTCCTAATTATTTGTTAAAGAATGTTTTCAATATTTTTTATATTTTCAAGATTAAAAGTGCATTTAATTTCATACTTTGTATAGCATTAGGAAGATAATTAGGAGAATTATTATGACAATATAGCATGATACTAGACATTATTAGAATGGAATGGTACTTTAAATTTCGATAAAACAAAATTGTTTTATTTAGTTCTCAACCTAGGACCTTAACCAAATTATGTTTTACTATTATAAATAAGGATGACGTTGCTGTGGCTTAAACCAAGCAACATACTGAACCAAATTTGGTTTGAGAGCATGAGGGATTGAAGGCATCTTTATTTTGCTCAACATCATTTTTTTTTTCATAAATAATTTTGAAACTTTTTTTACGATTTTATTTTTGTTCATGTTTTCATAGTTGGAAAAAATAACGTCATAATGGACAAAATAATGTGAATTTTTTTTGTCATGATTTATAAAACTTTGAAAATGTTGTGTTTCTTCTTACCTGCTTTTCTTAATTTATTAGTAAATTAGTAATATAAAGTAATTTTATTGTTGGTGCTTGGTCGTTATGGAGAGCAACAAAAAAAAATGCTGTCGCGTGCTTAAATTCCAACGCCCAATTTGCTGACTTTAGCTTCATCATCAATGGTACCGCTCAGTTGTCATTACCAAATTGTTAAAAATATGAAACTTATAAGGCAATTGCAATTTGCAAGTTTTTATTGTTCAACTCTTATATCTATTTTATATTTGTCTGAATGTTTTCTGCATCAAATCAAAGTACATTGAGCACTAAATTTTTTTCATTGTGAACTACAAGTTTTACGCCTCTCAGATTATCTTTTTCATACATACAGCCTTTCTGAAAGGGTGAAAGATGATAATAACTCTAGTTTCTATTTAATATTTTTTCCATTTTTATTTTTGTGTAGGTTTAATAGAAAAGTGAAAAGGAAAAAAAAAATAAGAATTAAGACTCGCAACATCTAAAAAGTTAATTATGTTTTTGACCAGATTATCTTTTTATTTTAATATCAACACGAACATGAATTCATGTGGTTACAATTTAATTTATAAAAAGATATTATTTATTTCACTTGTAAAATGATGTACTGAAGTAAAGTAGCCTGACATAATATGACTGGAGAGGGGTGTACTATGACATAATTGATTTTAATTTTTCATCAAAATATTTAGATTATTGAAAATAGATTATCAACACTTAGTTTTAAATGCAAATTGTTAAATTTAAACTTAAACCTAATTCAATCCGTAAGAGGAGGGTTGTCTTATTTATGATGTACTCTTTTACGACCGTATTTCTTTTTTTCTCCACACTACACTACTTCTAAATCTAACTCTTAGAAATCTCCTTACCGGGGATTGAACCCCTCCCTTCAAGCTCTAAGAGCTTTTCTTTGTGTCATTTGAACTACAAGCTCTTGGCTTTTACGACTCCATTTCTAATCAATATAAGACTTTCTTTTATTGTTATCATAACATGAAAGTTATGTCGAATGAAAAAAAAGTTATCTTAATTATTATAATTATTATTTTGTTTAATATGTGTATTGTATACTAAGTGAACAGATAATGAGATGAATAGACACAAAGGGAGTAACTAAAAAATTGAGAAGGTTATGGATGGTGGTCAAATAAGAAGTGTAGAGGTACATGTATAAATAATGGGTGGCTAAAGTTAGTTGGGAGTCCTAAAACATTACAGAACAAGTTCAATTTTAGGACATCATCACCTTGTCGGGGTTTTACAGGCTATTTTTTTCTTTTTTTCCGAAAAAAAAAAGAAATTATTATTTTTTTAGATTTTTATTATTTTGGTAGAAGCTTGGCTATCTACTTCAATGATCCTAGGCCCCTCCTATCTTATGTGGGTGGATTCATCCATAATTGGAATTTTGGTGGTACTGGTGACATCTCAGATCTATGATCTGTCTCATGAAAGGGAAAAAGTGAAGGTCTTTTTTTTTTTTTTAAAAAAAAAAAACCCATATCACTTATTTAATGTATTTGAACAATCTCTTTTATCTCTTAAAAATATAATATATATATATATATAATAATAATAATAATAATAATAAAATAAACTTCATTTGTCTTAATTATGTAGCTTAATTGATGAGCACATGGGACATGCATGTGTGGATACGAGATTCGATTCCCCGATTGTATTACTTTCTTATGAAACAAAAACAATAAACTTCATCAAATTATTTCATATTGATAGTTTGATACCAAGCATTTAAAGGGTTGTCATGAGATGATTTTTAAGTTTATAAATCACTAGCCATTTAGTTTATGAGACTTATAAGTTATTAGTAATCTTAAAATTAAAGGGACCACCTTGTAGAAAAAAAGCAAAACGACTCAATAGTAATTTATCATAGTTAATGTAATTATGATTTCATCTAAAGTTTAACTGTTGTAATATAAAAACATGTACGTTTTGATAAAAAAAAATATATATTAATAACTTTTTAATTTCATTGCAGTGATGTATGTTTTTCAACAAATAGTTAAAATTAAAGAAAATTATTATTATTATATTGATTCCTTAAATTAAATGGGCATCACAACAGCTAATACTAACTGCATAATAAAATTCACACTATAACCACCAAACAACATATACTGTTTATAACCGATTCAATCAATGAAAATCGCACAAGCCAAAACAAAAAAATTAAGGTCTTAGTGTCCCATTCATTATAAAAAGAAATAAAAAATAAAATAAAATAAAAACATAGAAGTAAAATTGAAAATAAAACTAATTAAAATAATTTTTTTTGTTAGATCGGATCAAATTTAAATTTTTAAAAACAACCAATTAAAATGATATTTAATCCAAATCAACATATAAAATAATTTTATTTTTTTTAAAGTTAAAACTGCTTTAAAGATCAAAACAATCCAGGAAGCGTCTTGTGTAAGTTTAAAGGTGTGTTTAAAACACAGTTTACTTAATTATTTATACACTAAGTTATTTAAAAATAAATTTATTTATAAATAAAATTATAAAATTTATTTAAATAAGTTTAAAGGCCTGTTTAGAAATACAATTTAATTAAATATTTATACACTAAGCTATTATCGAAAATAAATATATAAATAAAATTATAAAATTTATATAAATAAGTTAAAATTAATTTAAGAAAACTTATAAACTATTTTCATAAGTTGTTAGCAAACCCTTTTAAATACAATCCTTAATGTAATTTCAATATGAGTGTTACTATTCATTATACTAAGTTTGTGAAGGGATTTTAAAATCCAGTAATTCTAACTAACATAGTTATCGTATTAAAAAAATAAAAATCATTTTAAAAAGTAAATGTGAGCAGAATTAAAATATGTGGTAAATTAAAAAATAAATATAACATCGAAAGTTTATAGTTCAAGTGATATAAAAAAAAATTCAAATTTCAAAAGATAAATAAAAAAAGTAATATAATGTGAGACAATAAAAACATGTATTTGATCGATAAAAAAACATCACATTAATAGTAACAAAACAACCCTTGGCTACATGCAAGGTTGAAACCCCGTAATAGATATTGCGCGTTTCTTTAAATTATCATATGGAGATGGAAATTACCAAGATAGATCTTGTTGGAATCCACATTTTTATTTTCGGATAATTGTTGACAGTGTGTTTCTTTTCCATTTTCGACAATTTATCTACTATTTTATTTTTATTAATTATTAATTTAATATTATTATTTATAAAATAGAAAGAGTCATTATTCTGAAATGGTAAAAAAGAAGACTTTTTCCTCAGTGGGACAAACCCCAGAAGCAGCAGCAAAAGGTCTTCGTCTTTCTCTCTCTCTCTCTCTCGCAGGCTCCTGGCTCAGAATCTCACGGTACTAAGCTCTGAATTCTTGCTATTTCCTTTGGTAAGTTCACTCTGCTGCTGAATCCTCAACCTTCCACCCTTGTCCTGCAAAATTTTCTCTGTTTAGACTATTTTGCTCTTTTTTCGGTGGTTTATTCTGTGTGATTTTGAGATTAATCTAGTCCTTTTAGTACATGGGTTTTGATTAATTGAAACCCCATTTGTGAAAAATTTGTTCTTTGTTTTCTTCTTTCTCTTAATTTTCAGTTGGGGTTTTGTTATGCTTTCTTACTGTTACTGTATTTGCATCGTCGTCGAAGTTTGCTCCCTTGTTTATCTTCAATGATTTTTTAGAATCTTCTTAGGGTAACATCTAGTTTCATTTTTGATTTGTATATTATGATGAATACGCAGAGGGTTTTTTTTCCCCTCTTCCTTTATGATTCCTGACCTGTTCTTTATTGTGCTGATGGATGGAAGTATAACTTTTGTCTGATTTGCGATAAAATTTAATGTCATTGCAATTGGTCTTTAGGGCATTTTAGACTGATATCTACCATCTGATTTAACGGGTTCATTCAATTTCTCTGGTTGATTTGCATTTCGTGTTCTGAAATTATTGTCAAATTTGTTGTAATGTCTCATAATTTGATCCTCTGTTCGTAGTTTTCTTGACTTGGCTTTGTTATTTAAGTAGTAGGTTCAATTCAATTAATGTGACAGGTATGAATTTGCTGCTGTCATTTGCATGCAACTCAATCAAGCCTTTGTTTACTTCACATTGATGTTGCACAAGTATAGGAAATTGGGTGTGATATGATTCATGAAAAACTGACTTTTTTGTTAAAAAAAAAGGAGATTAAAAATAAGTTAATGGTATTATATAAAGTATTGATATCTGAGTATCTGACACGGATAAATTACGGACACATTGACAATTTTGAAGTGTCCAGGCATCATTGATTCAGAAGAAATAAATGGATTCTTTACATTTCTTCTTTGATTTTATTTGGTTCCGATGGAAGTTTGAAATCAATTGAAGATAACCTGTTCTTATGTATTGCTTAGTTTTTCCTTTTTAGGATACACATATCGGAATTCGGACACTATTATAGCCAATTGGCTTATTCAATCTTCTAATTATTTTTTTATCAGTTCATTCTTCTTTCTTTTTTCTTTTTTTTTTTTTTTAAATATATATCTACAGACTTGACACAAGAAAAGTTGAAATTGGTGCAGATTTTGCAATTTAAAATAAACAGAAGGAATGTCAAGTGGAGCAACGCACTGGTGTTATGCTTGCAGGCAGCCAATCGTGCTTGAAGGGCGAGATATCGCTTGCCCTTACTGTGATGGAGGCTTTGTACAAGAACTTAATGAGTTACAAGGAATTGGGCCCCACCATAATTCACACACGGGCGAGTTTCATCAAATGCCTGACCTTTTCGATGCTATACATGCTTTTATGGGGCAAAGAGGTTCTGACCAGAGGTTTGGGCTTATAGATGCTGTTGATAATTTCATGAGGCATAGAATGGCTGGAAGACACCCAAACTTTGATGTTAGAGGGAGGTCTGGTTCTGTCCCAGTTCCTGAACAGAGTTGGGGAGTTTATACTTCCGGTCCGTATTTAATATTTCACGGTCAAGTCCCCGGATTCACTTTGACGAATGGCAGCCCGAGAGGCGGTCCTAGGCGTATGGATTTCGGTGACTACTTTATGGGTCCTGGACTGGAAGAACTTATCGAACAACTCACCATGAATGATCGGCGTGGTCCACCCCCAGCAGCACGGTCGTCAATCGATGCAATGCCTACTATTAGGATCACAAACGCACATCTTCGCTCTGATTCACACTGTCCAGTCTGTAAAGAAAGATTTGAACTGGGCTCTGAAGCCAGAGAGATGCCATGCAACCATATTTACCATTCTGACTGTATAGTCCCTTGGTTGGTTCAGCATAACTCTTGTCCTGTTTGCCGTGTTGAGCTGCCACCTCATGGACATCATAGTTCTCGTGGTAGTCGAAGTTCAGGAGGAAGGAGTGCAAACAGCAACAGTGGAAATGATGGCTCCAGGGCAGTGGAGAATGGCCATCAGAATCAAGGAAGGAGAAATCCATTTTCATTTTTGTGGCCATTCCGCTCTTCTAGCTCAAACAATAATACTCATTATGCTGAGAATGGGGGAAGCAGCTCTTCAACTACTCAGGAGCAGAATAATGGAACAAATTACAGTGGATGGCCCTTTGATCACTAAGTGTGTGTTTGTTTTACTGTTAGCTTAACATGAAAGTATTTTCAATGGAAGTAAGACATTGTTGCTTCCCCTATGTGTGGTTGGGATTTGTGTCCAATCAAATCATGACCGCATATATACTGTTGGAACCCCTATGTGTGGTTGGGATTTGTGTCCAATCAAATCGTGACCGCATATATACTGTTGGAACGCAAACCACGATGGTCTATCAGGAAAACAAACATGCACTGAAAGCTTCATTTCTTCTCCTGGTTGAGTATGATTGGCTATCTAATAATGCTTGTAATCTATAATGAGAAGAAAATGTCTATTAAGATTGTATGTTGAACTTAGTTTCATGTAAGGAAGATGGTAGATAAAAGTTTGTTTAAATCTTTGTACATGCAATTTGCTTGGTAAGTTGGATCTCTTTGAAATTTTCACTGCCATTATTTAATTTAATTGTTTCTTGCTGCTTAGCTAGTTTGTTTGGTTCCTATAAATGGTTTGACAGCAAGTACAAAGTGCTGGAATCATAGAGTTGATTTGTTAGATTGAACTTTTGACCAGTGAAGCCTGCTGCATAAATAACTGCATCATCGTAGAGCATGTCTAAATAAACTTCTCAAAAAGTGCTCATATGGGTATTTTTTGTTATAAAAGCATTAATAATTTCGTAAGTTGTTTTTAAGTAAATTCCAGTGGTTTGCTTCTCAAATAATCAAATTTTAGTTTGTCAAATGAGTTTCTTCATTGCAATTTTCTAGAAGGTATTTCAATTAGCTTTTGGAAAAGTCTTGATATGGAAGTTTATTAGAGAAGCTCACCTTTAGGATTTATCTATAACATACAATGTTCTGTCTCATGGAGTGCACTCAAAAATGTTGTCACCTTAATTATCTCTTGTGTTTGGTAGCATGGTTTTGTAAAATCCATTAGCTAGTGAGGTCATGCCATAGAAGCCAAACTTTGGTTGAGCTGCCCATAAAAAAGTTTGCATTTTGAGAACTTTGGTTAAGTTAGCCAAAACACTGGGAAAGTGGAATTATGCCAAACAATTCTAAATGCCTGAAGCATTGCACAGGTTTGAGGCCATTGTTAACTCAATTCGAGACATGCTGAATAGGGTTAGGGATGTTCAACTGAGTGTATACTTCTATAGAATGAGGAGTAAATTTGCAGTACTCTTATAATATATACTTCTTTTAATAAAATAGTGATGAAAATAAAGAGTAGTGGACTTGCAATACATGATGAGTGGTGGAGATTAAGAAGAATTTTATAATATTTTTAAAAAATACACTTGTCATTATATGAAATACTGCTGTATACACTGCAGTGATACACTAGATTTTTCCCGTTCAATAAAAGTAATAATTTTTTAACTTAAATAAAAATCAGATTTTGACCGAAGCAAAATTTTAAACAAACATGCCTAAGTCACTCAATTAAGAAAATTAACGCATGTGTTGACTGACTGGCAAAACATGGACCCTTTAGTAATGAATCTTCGAAGGCTGGCATAACGTTGGAACATATCTGGGTTTGATCCTTCGAATGAGTACCATATGGCTTAGTCCTTAGAGAAAAACTAGTAATAAGGGTGATGCTGAAAGTGTTCTTGTTATATTTTTCATTTTATTTATTTTCTTTGTAGAAAAGTTCTCAATGGAGAAATTATGTTGTTCCTAACAAGAGTAGTGAATGTGTAGAAGATCAAAAATAGTGACATGAAATGAGATTGTGTAGCCTAAAGTCCTAGACTACTCTAAGAATCAGTGCTCTCTTAGCTTGTTACCTCGAATGTAATCATCATAGGATAAATGATAGGGTCTTATAAACAAAGTAACATGTTCAATGTTGGGGTTACTAATGCATATTATTCTGCCGAGAGTTTGTAACTGAAGTGATATAAAAAGGAGTTATTGGAGTTTAAAGAGAAGAGTTTAATTTTTTATGGGGCAAATTTAGAATAGTGTAGTGTGGGAGTGTGTATGTTTGGCCGATAAAATAAAGACTAAAATATACATCTGTTCCTTTATGTTTTTCCGAAATCCTATTTTGGTCCTTTATATTTATTTTGTCTCAATTTAGTCCTTTACGTTTGTTTTTTTGACCAACGTTGGACTCTTCTTTTAATTCATTAGTCTAAGTTAATAGAACTGCATATCTGGCACCCACATAGCATTAATGGCGTTAGTTGCTATCCCTTTCCAAACTAAAATGGCACCGTATTAATTTTTTTTAAGCGTGCCTCGTTAGTCTAAATTAACAAACATGTGTATTTTATCCTAAAATAAATGCATATTCTTCTATCCCAGAAGAATATAAAAAATAATTCTAATTTTTGGCCAACTAAAATTGACTAACTTTTGACGAATTGAATATAATACTCCCTCTGGTCCTTATTATAAGGCACATTTTGGAAGGATGTTGTGGTCCTTTTTATAAGGCATTGCACAAATCCCATAAAGTATTTATGGTTATTTTCCTTATTTGTCCCTATTAAATGCCTTAACTTTATTATACCAACTACTAAACACAATATTTAAGGAAGGGTAAAATTGATATATCATCTCACTTTTTAAGAAAATTAATGCAACCAACTATCCTTATTGGTATACGTAATTTATGTATTTATGCCTTATAATAAGGACCAGAGGGAGTATCAATTTATGTCCCTCTCCTGGTTTTTATTAGTTTAATTAAAAAAATAAAATATTATTATTTTAATCGAATTGCACAAAAATTGGCCAGTTTCAGTTAGTTGTTTTTCATTTCTGTATATAAAATTATTTTTTCAACATTTTTTTATTATATTTAATTCTTTAAATTGTACCCTTAAGACATTAAATATCATTTACTAAAATGGTAAGGGACCAAAAAAAAATTAAAAAGAAGAGGAAAAAAAAGGACATATCACATTTAGTGACAGTGGAGACCAATTACTTGCTTTTGAGATTTTGTGACATACCCAAAAAAGAAAAAGCTAATATTTAGGGAATGCAACTATCATATCATATATTATAACTAAAGAAGATGAATACAAAATGAGAAAATCTAGTATTTATAAGATGAGTTTATTTTTTGATATTTATTTATCAAGTTAATTATCTTATTTTTATCATGTCTTTATTTTTTTATGTTATATAAACTTCTTTTATATGATCATGTTTTTTGTTTTTTTAATGTTAACTTGCTTTTGTAATGTAAATATTTTTTTTATTTTTTAAATAAAAATTATGTACAGTAAGTAACAATGTAGAAAAATTTGCAAAATTATAAATGAATAAAAAGTCAATCAAATTATGTCTTGATAAATTAAGTTAATGAACATTTTTGTGATTGTGTGTTTGTTTACTATTATTTTAGTACAATTTAGCTAATTAAAAAATACTATTTTAATTAAAAAAATACTATTGCATATTCTCTAACAGTAAAACTATGTAGTCAGTAAAATATATTTGCAGTATATCTCATGGTTATATAGTATTTTATGATAACAATGTATTCTTCAATCTACCAGAGAAATCATGTACTATATATTTAAAGAATATAATATTTTTATTTAAAAGTCTAAATGTCTTTTTCCAATTACTTAAATTATTTTAAGTTTGTTGAAAACAATGTACTGTACACTTGAAATTTGTAAGTCAATTTACATAATTTTTTATTTTTTTCAAATGACACAAAAAAATTAATATTTATTTTAAACAATGTATTCTTTAATCTACCAGAAAACATCAAGTACTATACACTTGAAGAATATGATGTTTTAATTTAAAAATCAAATCATTTTTTTTTAAAATTACTTAAATTATTTCAAGTTTTTTGAAAACAATGTAATGTACACTTGAAGTTTTTAGGTCAATTTACATAATTTTTATATTTTTAAAATTGCAACAATTTTTTAAAATATTTTTTTTAAATAACGTATTATTCAATGTAATAGAAAAAAATCATGTATTATTCATTCGAAGAATATGATGTTTCTTTTTAAATTACTTACTTTATTTGAAGTATTTTTAAAACAATGTATTGTACATTTGAAGTTTCTATGTCAATTTTTATATTTTTAAATTGAATTTTTATAAAAAAAATTTAAACAACGTATTCTTCATTTTAAAAGAAAAAATTATGTACTATAAACTTGAAGAATATGAAGTTTTGATTTAAAAGTCAAAGCATCTTTTTAAAATTATTTGAATTTTTTTAAGAAAAAAATGTAGTGTAAACTTGAAGTTTCTAGGACAATTTACATAAATTTTATATTTTTAAAATTGCAACAATTTTTTAAGAAGATTATTTAAAACAATATATTCTTCAATCTACAAGAAAAATCATGAACTATACACTTAAATAATAGATGTTTTTATTTAAAAATGAAAGCGTATTTTTTTAATTACTTAATAAATTATTTAAAGTTTTTTGAAAATAATGTACTATATATACACTTAAGCTTCTATGTCAACTTACATAATTTTTATCATTTTAAAATTGCAAAAATTTTTTAGAACATTTTTTCAAACAACATATTCTTCAATCTACAAGAAGAAAAAATCATATCCTATACATTTGAAGAATACGATGATTTGATTTAAAAAATAATTCGTATTTTTTTAAATTACTTGAAATTTTTTTCAAAATAATGTATTATTCACTTTGAAGTTTCTAGTACAATTTTCATAATTTTTTCTATTTTTAAAATTGAAACAAGTTTTAAGAGATTGTGCCCTATACACTTCAAGAATAGGGTTTTTTTCAAAATAAAAATGAAAATGCATATTTTATATTACTTAAATTATGTGAATTTTAAAAAAAAAAATTATTAGTCACTTTGAGGTTTCTAACTCAATTTACATAATTTTTATATTTTTAAAATTTCAACAACTTTTCAAGAGATCATGTACTATGCACTCGAAGAATATGGTGTTTTTCGAAATAAAAATAAAAATATTTTTTTTTAAAATAGTTAACTTATTAGGAGTTTATTTCGAAAATAATGTATTATTTACTTTTAAATTTCTAGCTCAATTTACATAGAGTGTTTTTAAAATAAATATGGTGTTTTTAAAATCATCTAAATTATTAGAAACTTTCTGAAAATAATGTATTATTCACTTTCAAGTTTTTAGCTTAATTTATATAATTTTTTATATTTTTCAGACTGAAACAACTTTTTAAGAGGTCATGCACTATACATTGAAAAAATCGATGTTTTTCAAAATAAAAAAAATATGTCTTTTTTAATTTACTTAAACTATTTGAAGTTTTATAAAAATAATGTATTATTCATATTTAAGCTTTTAGCTCAATTTAAATAATTGCTTATATTTATAAAACTGCAACAGCTTTTTTACCTATCGCGTTCTATACACTTGAAGAATAGGATAATTTTTTAAATAAAAATTAAAATTAATTATTCACTTTCAAGTCTCTAGCTCAATTAAAATAATTTTGTATTTATATAATTGCGACAATATTTTAAGAGATCGTGGACAATAAACTTGAAGAATATTGTGTTTTTCAAAATAAAATTTAAAATGAATTTTATAAATTATTTAAATTATTTGAAGTTTTTTTGAAATAATGTATTATTCACTTTGAAGCTTCTAGTTTAATTTACATAATTTTCTATATTTTTTTTTAAATTGCAATAGTTTTTTTTGATAGACCATGAACTATACAATTGAAGAATAGGGTATTTTAGAAATCAACATAAAATACATTGTTTAAATTACCTAAAATATTTGAATTTTTTGAAAACACTTTATTATTCACTATATAACTCAATTTACATAATTTTTAAAATTTTTTATATTGCAATAATTTTTTAAGAGATCGTGTACTATAATACACTTGAAGAATATGGTGTTTTTTAAACAAAAATGAAAATGTATTTTTTAAATTACCTAAATTATTTGAAGTATTTTGAAAATAATGTATCACTTTGAAGTTTCTAATTAAATTTACACAACTTTTAATATTTTTAAAATTGTAATAATTTTTCAGAGATGGTGTACTATACACCAAAGAATAGGGTGTTTTTCGAAATGAAAATGTGTTTTTTAAATTACCTAAATTATTTGAAATTTTTTAAAAATGTATTATTCACTTTATAGCTTCTAGCTCAATTTTTTTAATTTTTAAAATAAAAAAAAATAGAGGTCATGTACTATATATATACTTGAATAATAGGACATTTTTTTAAATAAAATTAAAATAAGATTTTGAATATCTTAAATTATTTAAAGATTTTAAAAATAATTCATTATTCACATTTAAGTTTCTATCTATATTTAAATAATTTTTTATTTTAAAATTATAACAGTTTTTTTAGAGATCGTGTACAATATATTTAAATAATATGATGCTTTTCGAAATAAAAATCCATAGCTCATTTTTAAATTAAATAAAGTATTTGAATCAATTCTCAAAATAATTTATTATTCACTTACGAGTTTCTATCTTAATTTCAATAATTTTTTAGATTTTTAAAATTGCTACAACTTTTTTTGACATAAGTACAATACATTTAAATAATAGGATATTTTTCGAAATAAAAATAAATAGAGTGCTTTCAAATTACTTAAATTATGTGAAGCTTTCTAAAAAAAAATGTATTATTCACTTTAAAGTTTTTAACTCAATTTAAATAATCTTTTATGTTTTTAAAATTGGAACAATATTTTAGAAATCGTGCTCTATACACTTAAGTAATAGGGCGTTTTATGAAATGAAAAATGAATAAGATGTTTTTAAATGATCTAAATTTTTTGAAGTTTTTTGAAAATAATTCATTATCCGCTTTAAAGTTTGTAGCTCAATTCACAAAATTTTTAAAATTGCAACAGGTTTTTTTTTTTTGAAATCTTGTACTATCACTTGAAGAATACTCCCTCAATTCCTTTTTATCTGTCTCCGTTTTGAAAAAAAATTGTTTCTTTTTATATGTCTCTTTAGGAATTCAAGAAAACATTTATAACTTGTTTTCTTATTATACCCTTTCTCATTTATTACTTTATACATATACTAAGTAGTAGATAATTAATAATTATAGAGTTCCAACAAGGGTACAATAGAGAATTATCTCATAATTTTGATAATTACAAGAGCATTAAATAAATTTCTTAATATGTGTGCTTTAACTTTAAAAGACAGATAAAAAGGAACGGAGGGAGTAATATGTTTTTCGAATAAAAATAAAAACTCGATTTTTAATATACTTAAAAAATTAGAAGCTTTTTGGAAACAATTTTGTATGTTTCTAGGTCAATTTACAAAAGTTTTTATGTTCTGAAAATTGCAAAAGTTTTATTAGAGATCATGTACTATACACTTATAGTCAAGGGTGTTTTTCGAAATAAAAATAAAAATGCAATAAGTAAATTTCCTAAATGATTTGAAGCTTTCTAGAAATAATGTATCATTAACTTTGAAGTTTCTAACTCAATTTACATAACTTTTTATATTTTTAAAATTGCAATAGTTTATTTAGAGATAGTATACTATACACTTTCAGAATAAGGTGTTTTTTGAAATAAAAATGAAAACATGATTTTTAAATTGCCTAAATTATTTAATCCTTTATGAAAATAAGAAATTATTCACTTTGAAGTTTTCAACTCAATTTACATTTTTTTTTTAATATTTTTAAAATTTCAAAAGTTTTTTAAAGATCTTGTACTATATACACTTAAAGAATATCGTGTTGTTTGAAATAAAAATGAAAACGCGATTTTTAAATTACCTAAATTATTTGAATTTTCTGAAAGTAATGTATTATTCACTTTGAAGTTTCTAACTCGATTTACATAATTTTTTTATTTTTAAAATTGCAATAGTTTTTTTAGAGATCTTGTATTATATACTGGAAGAATATGGTATTTTTCGAAATAAAAATGAATATGATATTTTTGAATTACTTAAATTATTTGAAGCTTTTTGAAAATAATGTATTTTTCACGTTAAAGTTTTGAACTCAATTTACATAATTTTATATATTTTTAAAATTGCAACAGTTTTTTAAAGATCTTGTACTTTTTTATATGTTTTTAAAATTGCAACAGTTTTTTAGAGACTACTTTACACTTGAAGATTATTGTATGTTTCGAAATAAAAATGACAAAGCAATTTTTCAATTACCTAAGTTATTTGAGTTTTTTAAAAACAATTTCTTATTCACTTTTAAGTTTCTATCTCAATTTACATAATTTTTTATATTTTTAAAATTGCACAAAAAATTTTCGAATTAATAATGAGAAGGGTGTTTTTAAATTTTCTAAATTATTTGAAGCTTTTTGAAAACAATGTATTATTAACTTTGAAGTTTCTAACTCAATTTACATAATTTTTTGAATTTTAAAATTGTAACAGTTTTTTTCGAGATCGTGTACGCTATACTTAGAAAATTGTTTTCAAAATAAAAATAAAAATATAATTTTTAAATTACCTAACTTATTTGAAAGTTTTTTAAAACAATGTTAAAAAAATTAGATAATAAAATTTTAATACAAATTTATCATAATTCGATATAGAGAAATTAGATAAAAAATACTCCCTCTGGTCCTTATTATAAGGCACGTTTTTGAAGGATTTTGTGGTCCTTTTTATAAGGCATTGCACAAACTCATAAAGTATTTATGGTTATTTTCCTTATTTGCCCCTATTAAATGCCTTAACTTTATTATACCAACTACTAAACACAATATTTAAGGAAGGGTAAAATTGATATATCATATCGCTTTTTAAAAAAATTAATGCAACAAACTATCTTTATTGATATGCGTAATTTATGTATTTATGTCTTTAACAAGGACCAGAAAGAGTATTAAAATCATATCTTACTGCATTTAATGCAATACAACCCTGGGCGCAGCTATGATTTGAAACATTGATTGTGCTAATCAATTAGACAGTTAGCAGGCTCAGTACAGCCACTTCTAGTTCTAGCATTCATATTGGGGAGGAAAATCAAACCAAGAAAACAAAGGTCCAATACCAAATACTTTGAGAACAAAATGATAGATAGTAAAAAAACTCCACCACGAATAACTGATAATAATACCTATCATAAACAATACCCACTGATATTCATTATCCGCTAAAAATAAAAAAACATAAATGTATAGCATTTTAAGTACTTTTCTTTAATTTTTAAAAGTGATATTAAATATTTAATATTTTTGGATACAATAAGGAAAACAAAAAGACAAGAAACAAAAACTAAAAACTAATCTCACTACATAAAGAAGGGATTAAATATTTAATATAAAAAATGTTATAATTTTATTCAATTGAAATGTCTTCAAAAAATATATCTTCTCACTTAACTTTTAATTTAAGAAAAAAAACATAAATATTAAATGATAATTATATTATCTAAACATTTATTTTTCATTTTAATTTTATTCAAATAGTTAATATAATTACTAATATAATTTTTATATCAAAATATAATTTCTAAAAAATAAATAAATGCTGCAGCCACAAAACTAAGAAAAAACAGGGCAATCACAGGATTTTGCGTCATATGATTCATATCAGCTACCAATGGCCCTGCAAAGTTTGTTTATGTTGAAACTTCCGCGGCTACTAAACTGTCCAGGCACAACCGGACAGTTTAGAGCATATATCATATGTGAGTGAATGTGTGATGTCATGATGTGCATGTGAGTTCGAATGTGAATGTGAATGTGAATGTGAATGTTAATGTAATGTATTATAGGATGCTTGTTCCTCCCACTATAATCTTACCACCAATGATCATCAACTATGAAATCACAAGAACACAAACAACAATACACACACATTTTGAGTCTTTCTTTAATTTTATTTCATTCATATTCTCTGCTCACACTTTACAGAGAAGGAGAAGAAACAAACTGTCTGGGTAAACTGAAAAGATCTTTCCCTTCAAATGGAGAACTCCATTCCCGTGAACCTGCGGCAGCAGACATTTCAGTGGAAGCTACTCCACCATCTTGCTGTGATCCAGGCATGAGAATATTGCTCCTATTCGAGGGTACTGATCTCATGGATGATTGAGACACAACTCCAGAAGCATTTGAATCATACATATGAGCATTACTCCATAAAGGGTTTGAAGTTGGTGAAGACAAACCCCTATCCAAAGACCAGTCTATGTTGGTATAATCAAATTGCATTGACCTGCCAGTGCTCCAGTCTACCGGAGAAGATGCCCCTGATGCAGCTGCTGATCCTATCCCAGAAAAGAGTCCTAGAGAAGCAGCAGCAGCAAGCGTTGGAGATGCACCAGTTCTATTCCAAATGCTATTTCCTCGGCCGGTTGCTTGCGGATCTACTGAACTGCTGCTTCCAGCAATAAATTGTTGTCGAGGTGGATACTGAAGTTGCTGGTGCATTTTAATAGAACTGAGATAGTTTGGACTGAGGCTTCTAGTGCTAGGTGCATGAGATATAAAGCCATTAGACCTGACAGCCTCTACACCGTTAGTTGGATACCAACTGGAAGCTATTCCAGGAGGCGATGAACTCATGCTTGCAGCTGGAACCTGCTTTACATTTACAGTTTGGGGCCGTTGCATCACAATTACTGATTCCCTAGCTGCTCCAGGTTGAAGGTTCTTATAATCACCTCCAACAGACATATAACGAGCTTCAGTCTTAGCAGGTGGGGCTGACGCTTGCAAAGGTGATGCCAGTGAGAATGAAACAGAAGGATTAGATCCTGCACTCGGCCATCTTTTGTCGGCTGGTATAGTTGCCTGTTGGGACTTGGGCCATTCAGACTTGGATTGGGTTCCTCTTAGTGGTTGCATATTTCTATTACTAGATTCTGAAGAAATTCCGGTTGTAATAGCTGCCTTTGTATAGTTAAAATCTTTTTCATCTTTTTTGGATTGATTTTGAGAGGGAATGGGTTTTGTTTGCGGCCTTGAGCTCTGACTTGTAACTCCTGGCTGCTTACCATTGTTAATTATAGGAGGATCACCAGTTTCCTCAGGCTTTGGTGAAGCAGATGGTGGATCATGCTTCAATTCTCTCAAAATCGCTGCAGCCTTATCAAGATCACCTTCACAGGTAACAACCGCTCTTTCAACCTCCTGTTTTGAGCAACCAAACCTGGTTTCCATGTCCGCTATCCGAGCAAGTTCTTCTGATATGTCAATTTTCAAATTGCCTTTACCTGGATTTTTATACTTTTGACCATCTGCTTCTTCACTGCTGTCAAACAGCCACGACACCGATTCCTCTGCCCTACCTTCATTCAGTATCAGTGCCATTGTAGCCCTCTCGTGAGAAAAACCCATTGCCACAAGCTGTTGAGCAAGTGCCTCAAGTTTCCTTGACATAAGATAACCACTACAACGCTCATGCAACTCCTGTGCTCGCCTTTCCTTCTGTCGTTGATGTTTTTTCTCATTCTTCTGGCGAATTTTCTCTCGCTTGTCATTATCAGCTCCTGGTACTGATTCCAGTCGAGCAGGAGGATTGGAAGTTTTCTCTTTATGATCTTCAGACTCACCAGACCAACTACCATTATTAGAAACAGAATCACATTCAACACCAGCTGCCACTGAGCTGCCGGAATGTTCATCTGTCTCATCTATGTTCCGAAATCGACCATTAGAATGTATTTGTGAGTTAGAAGGTTCCGTTGACATGTCCAGAGTATGAAACGTTCCTAATAATGGATTGTATGCACTGGCTGGGATACCTGCTACAGCATTACCACTTCCTGTAGGTTTTGCAGGAGCCTTCTGAGCTTCCTTGCTTGTCTTTTTATCTTTAGACTTGGATCGGGATGCAGGAGACATCTCCTTAGAAGATAACAGCCCTATAACATTCAAAGAAAATAAATTATGGTACATTGTTTCTGAAGTGACTACCGAATCAATAGTGTACTACACGAATCAACAACATCAAACAGTCAAAGAGAAAACCTATTGGCCAAATAACATTCTGTTCACATGTACTCCCCACTCCACCCAAAAGGGAAACAACCCCATTTACATCACTAGCATCATACCAAACAAGGAAGCACTTACTAGACAGGAAATTTATTTTCAAATATAAAGCCAATAACCTAGGTTAAAGCATACCAAACTACTACAGGAAAAAGCAAATGAACAAGAGCAAAAAGAATGTTAACTAGCCAAAACAAATACATGTTAAATAATTGCAGGAAACAGAATTGATTATCATTCCGCTTAAAATAAGTTTTCTTTGCGAGAAAAATGTTGATAAAGTAACTGAATGTGAGGAAACAAGGTCGAAGGATTTCCTGTCCTGTTCTATTTCATTTATGCGCACAGCAACCTCTGGAGTGTGGTCAATCTAACATGAATTAGGAATTTGCAAGATATACATGACCCATCATATAACCAAACCAGAACTTCCAGAGAGACACAAGCATCGCAAAGCTTCAAAATTGACAAGGCTTTAGTTGAACTTGACCAGAAGAATGCACAATACTAATTGATAATTTTTTAAACGTTTATTGAAAAGATGAAATTGATAGTGGAAGTATCACATAATCCAGAAGGCTGTGATGTCTATAATGCAAATTAACATACATTAAATGGTCTTCTTCACATAGGCACAGACGCCAAAGCTTATAGTAAGTGTAACAAAATAATTCAACGTTCTTTCAGAATGCCATGATGATTCTAAAGTCTAACCCAAATTGTTACGTGTAAATTCAAAATCTGGGAATAAACCACGATATCACAGTTCCTCATACTATGATATGTATGTCAGAACAACAAAAATTCACTGTGTCAAGAAAACAAACATATTGCCTATATAAGATACACACAATTATACAAATCGAATTCATTAAAGGTGGTAGTCAGGGTAAATTGAACAAGAACCAACACGCGAGTTCCCTCATGGATCCATTATACTTATACTTAACCAATCCATAAATACCGCGGATTTCACAATTCCCAAATACCATGGAAGCGAAATGAGGAATTCGCATCACTGAGTTCCGAGATTGCGTCAAACCAGAAACAGATCAACAACGTGGAGCCAGAAGATCATAGCCATGGTTTGAGAATAATAGGGCGAAAACCTAAAGAGAGAAAACAGATGAAAAGAGGAAGAAGAAAAAGACCAACCTGGGGTTTCAGACAAACGAGGATAGATGATGATGAAGGAAGCGGTTGAATAGCAAAATTGTCTGAAAGAGATAGAGAGAAGGAAGATAGGTTTTTCGAGGCTCAAAATTGGCAGAATTAGGGTTTTGAAGAAACAGAGATCTGAAAATGAGAAAAACAACGAAACAATAAAAAAAAAAAACCAATAAAAAAAATAAAGAAAATGGAAATAAAAATCTATTTTTTGTTTCATGGAAATAAAAATCTTTTAAAGGAATTTATTAATAAATGTTTTTCTAAAAAATAATATCTTTTATTGTTTATTTTTTGAAAAGTAAAAAAAAATAGAATTAATTATATAAGAAAAAAAATTAGAATTTATTCTTTCAAATAGATTAATTTTACAATTTAAAATAAAAATAAAATTATTTTTATCTTACATGAAGTCTCTAAAAAATGTATCTTCTTTTACAGATTTTAAAGCTACTGGGCTATAAAAAGTACCGACATGAACACCGTGATGCGATACGACACGAATATCGTGACACGGCGAATTTCTAAAATATAAAATACCTAGACACCATTTATGTATTTAGGGTTTTTCTAACTTATGCAATATTGAACGAGGTAAGAAACTAAAGATAAAAAGTTGTTGAAAAAACAAAAATTAATATAATTGTGTTTAACATATAATCAAGGGTGTTGTTAAACAATGCCTTAAAAATTCTTGCCTCAAAAATACAAAAAAATTATATTTTCCAATAATCTTTTATTATATTTAGTTCCTTAAAATGTGTGATAAGGACATTGTTTAGCACATTTCTATGTTGTACTATTTTCTTTTTATTTTTAGATTCATGTGCAATACCACAAGAGAGATGTCGAGAATATGTCGGACGTGTGTTGGACACACTAACATAATAATTGAGAGAGGTGTCGGTGTTTCATAACTCATAAATCTTGAGTTTTAATTTTTACTTATTTTTCATATTTTAAAAAGTAAACAAAATTTGAAATAAAAAAAATATGATATAATTGTGACAGTTTAATTGATGAAAAGTATTTATCAAATAAAATGTACACAAATTATTTCTTTTGTTTTCTGTAATTTACTACATTTAATGTTGCATATTTAATATTTAAATTAAAATTAGTATAAGCCACTTTGTAATATAAAAACAAAAATCCTATTTTAAAACCTTAAACTTTAAATTGTAAAAAAAAATACAAAACTTCTCTTTTAATCCCAAGTATCCCACCTTATTACTAATCTCCAAGCGCAAAAAAACTTACTCTCAATGTATATTATTTTGAGAGATCAAATCATGATTCTCGTAGTCATCTTTACCGTTACAATAATACTCTCTAGTAAATAAACTTTTAAACATTAAAAAAAAAAAGTTCACTTAGATTATAGGTAGCATAATACCTTTCATATAAAAAAAAAATGAAACATACAATAACAATTTGTTGAACTTATGTATGCTAAATTCCTGGGCTAACACGAACGAGATTAATTTCATTCTAATGGTAGGAAAATTCGTGGTTATACTAAATAAAATTTGTTGAACTTATGCAAACTTACACAAGTTTTTTTTTATAAAAAATACATTAACCGATAATTGAACTCTGATATTCACACATGTATTTTCCCATGTACTTACCATAAGTTATATTACACAGACAAACTTGCACACATTAAAAATATACACATAAAAAAATTTATGAAAAAACAAAAAAAATAATGAATTTCATGTTTATAATTTCTATTAGGACAAAAAAAATTATTAAAAAAAATTAACTATAGATTTTTAACTCGTGCATGTTTGTACACGGTAGAAATTTCATACAATAAATATAACAAAACTAACTAAATGTAGGAAAGATTTATCAAATAAGATATATGAAAATATTTTTTTAGTTTTTTAGTAACTTATTGCATTTAATGTAAATAGTTTATTAGTTTTGTTTTTTAGTAATTTATTGCATTTAATGTAAATAATTTATTAGTTTTGTTTTTAGTAATTTGTTCCATTTAATTTTGTATATCAATATTTTTAAATCTATTTTCGGGGCGTAGACGTGTAGTTATAGCAATAGTCATTACTCCTCCATTCTGAAACCTATAGTACTTTTAAACTTCAAACTTTGTTTTAAAACAATTGTCCCTTTACGATTTCATGCAATAAATTATATATTTTAATATTTTTCTCTCATCACCTCCCTTATTCCCAAGTTATCATCTTTTTTTTTAATTATTTTGTCAACCACTCTAGTTATTAATTGAGTATTTTAGTCCACTCATATTAAAAACTTCTCACAATCAATAATTTCCTAATATACTTAAAAGTGGTTAAAATGACAATAATTTTAGAATTGAGTGAGAATTTATGATGCATTTAGAAGAACTTATACATATTTAATGAAAACTTTATAATATGTTTCAACATATTTTTATAACTTTATGAAATAAGGTGTATTTTTGCTTATTTAAATAAAATTTCATATTCTTACTTATAAATAAATAAACTATAATTTGATTAACGCTTATTGTATAAATACTTTATTAAGCTATGTTTCTAAATACATTCATAGTATCGAGGTTTAATTATAGGTATTGTTTGACCCAATTTATTTTTCTCTTAAAAGTCACTTTTAAGTTAAAGCTACAAATAAGAGACTTAAAAAAAAATCATTAGCTGTTTGACAATTTCATTTTTTTAAAAAAAAAATTGACCAGTGGCGATGGTCCAACGGGCGGCGGTGGGTGGTGGAGAGTGGCCGCGGGTGGTGGCGGTCCGGTATTTATTATGGTGGTTGATGGATGTTTAATAAAAATAAAAGGTTGAAAAATTAGCAAAAACTCCTTTGTATGGCTTATTTAAATTTTTTTTCTCTCTCTTACCTTCATTAAAAAAAAACCACTTATTAATATTTCTAATTGGCTCGACTTTTACTTAGAAGATAAACTCAAAATAGTCTATTTCATGACATCATGATTGTGGTTTATAATGGTCATTTATCCAATCATAGTTGACCACATTTAAGCAACATAACTACATCCACAATGTGAAACATTGCTTTATATGACAAAGAAAAAGATATATAAAAAATAGAGGTTTTGAGTAGAACATTCTTTGAGTGAACTCCTCCACTTATCCAAACATATTAGAGCCAACTGTGATGCTGCCATCTTGGATTGCATGAAGAAAAACTAAAATACCTTGTCACAATTTATGCCTTTATCTAGTATATTTATTCTTCTTCATTTTGACTTATGGTTTTGAGTTTGATCTCTAATCAATTCATAGCTAGCTAGCAGGCTCACTACTACCATCTAGCATCCATATTGGAGAAGAATATCAAACCAAGATACCAAAGCCAATTAATTTTTTTTCTTCAAAATAAAAACAAGTATGCAAAAGAATAGAATTAAAAGCATAGTGGAATGGAAAAGATGTTCCACTTGATGGAGTGCTTGGAAGATAAGGTAAAGGTGAATGATGGAATAAGCAGAGGCCAGATTTGGAATAACTCATAATGCTGATATGTATGTACATGACCCTTCTCTCCAAAGTGCATCTTAACTTTACAAGGTAAAATATACTTCAATAATTATTTTTTGAAAAAAAAAAAAGGGTGAGATAAAATAGCCATTTGATTTTTTCAAAGGTGTTGTAAGTTCTGAATTAATTCAGAAAGAACAACATATCCTGAACCTCCAAGGACAAGTAGTAGGGTTATCCTTCCTCCTGGAACTAGTTCAGGTAGCTTCACAGATGAAGATGAACTCGCGGCATACCTATCAGACCAGGACATCCCTGCCGGAACAACTCCGAAAAGCACCAACACTATCAGTGACACAAAACAATGAAAAAAAAATTGCCAAGTCAAAATAAGTTTTTAAGAAATAATAACTAGGAATTACATGTTTATGTTTATTTTGCATTAAAAATTAAATGCATTGACAGACATTTTAGCTATACCTCCATAGGTTCCAGCAAAGTCTAAGGCTTTAAAGAATATTTCTGGGTCTAGCAATGAGAGTATTAATGGTGGAACTAAAGTCAGCGTGTATGGCAGAGGCCTGTTCTGGCCTGTTGGGAGATTCAGCACTGAAAATCATGTGTAACAAACATTTGATACTACCCAATAACTTTCTTGCTTGCACATGTGAAATATGAATACTTAGCAAATAATTTTAAAATTAGAAACTTTCATTGTTTACGGATATAAGAAAATTTGAGCTCAAATATAAGTATGGTGTTTCAATTTATAAGTACAAAAAAAATTTTAAAACTTAAAGAACAAATCAATCCGTCTACCGATTCTAAAATCTGTTTCAGTGTGGTTTGATGTGTGTCTAAAAACTCTCGCTCGGAAATAGTTGTCGAGCAAGGGTCATTTTTGAAAATAAAAATAATTGTGTGGTGAAGCCAAAATAGCGCGTGACAGCGATAGTAGCTAGCCACCGTATTAGAAAATGGAGTAGTTTATTCATGTTAATTCCAAGTGGTTAGAGTGAGCAATATACTTGTTTGGTGAATCATACAAACAGGTAAAATTCATAGTAATTCACCAATTAATTCAATTAGATTTCATTATTAGAGTATTAGCTCTTTATAGAAATTTAAGAAAGACAGATAAGTACTTACAGTCTGCAAGAAAGTCTGACAAACCCAAAACAAATCCAATGTAAGATGTAGCTATTGCAAGAAGTGAGAAAACCTCAACTATAGGCTGAAGAAATCAATTGAGAAAAAAAATATCATAAAAATTACTTAGTTAAGATATCTTTAGTTAATGGCTCAAAAACTATGGAGGCTATAATGAACTTACTCCGACTATTCCATTTGTAGATCTCAATTGTTGTAATGGATCTACACCCATCAAATTGTCACCAACAGTTCCAAGGATAACAGCATCCCAGATGAGAAATAGAGCAAGAGGTATACCAGTGCCTAGGATTATTGCACTTCTGCAAGAAAAAATCATGTGATATTAAAAGCACAAGAAAAATTCTAATAGGAAATCCTAAAAATATTGGAATATATATATATATATATATATATATATATATATATATATATATATATATATATATATATGAAGCATGCTCTGGTGCACAAAAGGAGTAGGGACCAAAACAAAAATGAGTGGATTAAATTGTTAATTTAACCAATAAAAAAAATACTATACAGAACCAAGGCTATCATGTCAAATACTGTGAAACAAAACCACATAACTTTGGACACTGAAAGGCAGTTGTGTAACAACTGATATATCCAAGAATGAATGATTCAAATTTTAAACCTTTTCATGTTGAGCATGAGCTTTTGAACATTAACAGCAAACACTTGTTCAAATTTAAAGACAAGTTTAATGTTAGAAAACAAAATTCAGCATTCTACCACAGGACAGCATGGATCAGGCATAAGCAGTACAGTAAATGTGTATGAATTTTGAGAATCAGCCAAACTATCACAAAATCATTTTCGCGATGAGAAAAAAAATCCTAGTTTTCTTGTGCTGTCAAATTCTTTTTGAATTGTACAAAAATGATATCAAATAACAACTTCACAAATATTATTATGAGAGAAATTCTAAAAGTACGCAAACAATTATCAAATCAAAGAATGATGATGAGATTTGTCACCTTACTTTTGACAAGTCTCCTTCAAGATTTGTACAAAGAACAGGTACCACATTCTGAATAAGCATAAAAAAGTGTTAAACTAAACCCTGTCCATTAAATGTTCAACAATTGGAGGTTAGTGAAGATACCTGGTAAACGAATGAGAGAGCAATAATGGGAATGCTCATCGGAGCCGCTTGGAAGTTGGCTTTCAAAAGAGCATCCAAGTGCAGGTCTCCACTTGCAACTGCCTAACATATAAAAATCAATATCCATCTCAACAAGAACAAATCTACTTCATAAATCATTGTTTTTGAGTCCTATAAACCCTTTTATTTCAAACAGGTCATCCATTATGTTAGGAAAATTTAACAGTTCTTGACATAAATCTGAGTAAAATGATGCAGAAAGTAAGGATAGTTTGACAGTTTTCTTGGCATAAAATTCTTACCACTAGAGCTGCAAAAGAGCTGATGATTCCAAATATTAGAACACCGTTAACTGCGCCAATAAAGCGCTGGCTACAGATTAAAATTAAATCTCATCAGCTACATCTAGAAGAAGTTAAATCTTTTATGAAAATCTACACATGTGGAACATCAAGCTAGTGAAATGCACATAAAAAATCATGCAAATCACATGAAAAATGTATAGCGTGTCCTAATACCAGTGTGATATCATTGTAATTAGTGTAAATTATTATGTTATCAGGATAGTTTAATAGTTTATCATGTAAATTATTAGGTTATCAGCAAAGGTAATCTGATTTTTCTTGATAAAGGACATATCAAAAGTGTATTTAAAAAATCACAGGATTGGAAATAATGGAAGACATTCCAAAGGTTAATAAAGCTCAATATCAAAGGTTAGTTGGGAAGTTGATATACCTATCACAAATAGGACCAAAAATAGCATATGTTGTCAGTGTAGTTACAGAGTTCATGCATGACTCGAGAGTAACCGCGACAATTCGAGCTAATAAGCAGATATTAACTTGACAGAAGTTAAATTTAGATCCAGAAAGCATGAAGAAAGCCAAACCAACCTTCCTAAGAAGCATATGCCTCCAAAAACCAATGAAAACAAAGTTGCACTTTCCCACCTGTGACCAAAATGCTAATATTAGCACCTAATAAGCATTAATTCAAGGTTTAGTTGGAATATCAAAGTTCAGTGAAATTTTAGGCATAATTTGAGGCAGAGTTAGTGGCACATGCATCGGAATGCCAAGAAAATTCGTCAATATATCCGAAGAACGGGCCACATAGGCAACAAGAAGCGCATAATGGATGAAGATGTATGACCAACTGCAAGAAAATGAACAATCATTGTTAAAAAAAACTAACAATAAAATGAAATTACATGGGATCATAACAAATATGCTCTTAGAGAAGTAGCTAAATAAAAATATATATACATTTATAAAAGAAATAAATTGCAGAGCAAATAAGAAATTAAGATTTCTTGATTATCTGATCAACTACATGGTGGTACTAACAAACAAAGTTGTAGTCGCAAGAGTGATTTTATATCTTTAAAGCATTTCAACTTTCAAGAGATGCCTCCCAGAAAAATCATTTCTCTCTACCATTGAATTAATGTCTCCTTAAATCAATTATAGCTATTTGACTCAGTGCACCTCAATAATAAACAACATTATGAATGTTGATTTCTGATAGTTTACATGGATAAATTTTACAAAGATGATTATGAACTTACCATGAAATTTGAACCCCTGCTGAACCCAAAGTTCGTCTGGCCATTGATACCTGAACTTTAACAAGATCAAGTAACTAATAATTTAAATAGATAGAATAGAAAAAATTGTCAGAAGAACAAAAAATACAACAGTAGAACACATGTATGTTAAGTTTTCAAACGTTCTTAAATCATGTGTCATTCTCTAAGTAGCCATTTTGAGTCGTAGAGATCAGTGAAGTGGGTTTTGTCTATTCCAACAAAATCTTTTTCACATATACAACTAGAAACTGAACCCTAGTCAACATGCTTAATTAAGATACTCATATATCTGTCAACTATGTCGGGCTTTGTTGGTCAACACAAACTACTAGCTAACTTTATATATTGATAGCAGTTTCTCCATTAAAGGAGTTAAAAAGAAATGTTACTTTCACCCAACTAAAATGAATTACCAATGAATTAAAATCTATAAAAGCATCAAGAAAGAGTAAGCAGTAGAATGAATTACCAATGAAACACCACCAGAACCTAGTTCACACATGGTGCTGACATTTACTTCAGCAATCAGCAAACCTGTCACAACCTGTAGGACAGAAACAGGAGGAGTTCTTATTAGATGTGCTCATGTGTGTTCTTTTCTGCCGCGTGTATGTGTGTTAATTTTTCATGCTAGGGAGGAAGAGCAAAGTAAAACCTATAGGGTAAACATTCCAACGCTAATTTGAGGTTATAGAGAACTGTGTGCTTGTGAAAGGTAATTTATCCCAAGCATTACTACTACCATGGAAAATGTAGGTAGACATGAAATTCCTCTCTCAAACATGCAAAATAATATTAGTAGGACATAATTAAAGACAATGATTATTACCATGAATACCCAGCAAATGATGCAAATAACTGCAGATGCTAAGAAGCCTGCTTCTTGTGTCACTGCAGGAATTGCAAGTATCCCTGCACCCACCTGTCATATTTCAATGCATTTGAGGGAAATTATGGGAATAAGTAAAGCTTTATATTGAACCCAAATTAAGCACACTCAAGGAAAAAGGGAAAGTTATCACAAGTTTTGCAGCTATGAATATTAAATAATAAAATTAACAAGGAGCTCATGGATTCCAAAGTTTCACATATTAGCACCTTCACCATGAATAACCTTGAAAGAGGAGCATAATACATTAACACAAAGATTTATCTGTGATAACTAGTTTTCAAATACGGTGATCAACATGATGATCATACATTTTGATCTAATAAACATAAAGAGGGCAAGTCTCAGCACAATGGTAAAGTTGTTGCTTTGTGGACAAGGCTATATGCATCTACCCCCCCTAGATCCTACCAAGTGAGAGTGAACTGCATAGATGTGTGTGTGTGTGTTAACACAATCAAAAAAAGGTATTAAAGAAAGATAAAGAGCAATAAAACTGGCGCACCGTGGTGCCTGCAACAAGGAAAATTGCACTGGATAAGCTTCCTGGCAATGTTAACACAAGGGGGAAAAATGAATAAATTAAAATTGCAGAATGGAAATTTCACTCTGAGGAAAGATAATACTAGTAATAAGAATAATAAAGTGAAAGGGCCAATATATAAAGACACAGATTTAACAATGGCAAATGTAAAAATAAACAGAAGAGAAAAGAGTTACTGAATTCACCAACCAGGTTCCCTCTTCAAAGTGGCTTGGTTAAGGTTTGAGAACAACCTCTCTAATTCCAATACTTGTTGTTCTTGTTCTTCTTCTTGGGTAGTTTGGGACTGCTTTTGTAAGAAGCATTTGTGGAGGTTTCTCTTCAAGGGACAATGAAGAAGATTCATAGAAGTGAATGAGTTGGATTGAAGAGTGGTTTGGTGGAATGGAGGAGCATTCCATAGTAGCTGCTGCTTTCTTGTTTGGATCAAAAGGGATGGATTTTGGAAGAAGGGAAAAGGAGATGATGACAAAGTCACCACCATTTTATATGTGTTTCTACCTCATCAATTCAACATTCTTTTTGGAGTGACAAATTTCAATAAACAACAGCAGATAATGGCTGTTTTGTTACAAGTTGTAACTATCACTCACAGCAAAGCAAGCGTATCCACATGTTGTTCCCAGGAGATAATGTGGGCCATAGCTATTTAGTTGTCTTTCTTTAGTAATACTACTTCTAGTCTTAAATATAAATAAAAATTAGTTAATTTATACTCCCTCCGTCCCAAATTGTCTGGTCTTTTAAGTCTTTGCACATGGATTAAGGAATATAATTATTAATTTAAATTTTAATAAATTTTAGATTGAATTTTCTATTTTGCCCATCAACTCATTTTATTGGAGTACTACTTTTTCAACCAGTAATTAATACTAGTAGTAGTCTCTTGAGTGTCAACTACTATAATTATTGCATCGAAAATGAAAAAAATTACTTGGGAGAGTAAAGCCTAAAGGTTAGTGATTGGTGATAAAATAGGAATATGTTTAATTAATTAAGGGTAAAATTGTAAAGAAAAAATTAATACTGTATTGGTATCTTAAAGGGACAATCAAATTGGGACAAAATTTTTTTCTTAAAAGGCCAAACAATTTGGGACGGAGGGATTACTAATTAACAAAGTTGATTATCTCATTTAATTAAATAAGTCATATTTTATTATCACTCGGTGTGCAGATTAATTGACAGGAAAATTATTAAAAGTGGGGTCTTTATTAATGAAACCCTAAGACCTTTATTTAATAGTAATTTGGATTAACTGTTCTCTATAACTTCAATTTTTTAGGGCTTAATTTTAACTTTATCGGGTTAGGGTTCGATTTCTGAAAATGTAGCTATTTTAAAACTCGATAACAAGAATTTATGTAAAATTCAAGACACAAGTGGTTTTTCTTTTATAATTCTTTCGGGGGTAAGGGGTGCTAAAACGAGACAGCTTTTTAGAAGACATACCGAAAGCTAATTTTGTAGGTTTTGTAAATATTGCATTGTGGTGGCTACAATTCTATCCATACTTGATTGGAACTAGGAATTTTCAATCTCAAAAATGCTAACCATACAGTAGCAGGTATGCATGGTTTCCCCTCAAATTCTTCACGTTAACCATGACCTCCACTTCTCCGAATAATTTCAGAAGTCATATTTTTTAGTTCAGACCAAAGGTATCATGCAGTGTCATTTCAAAAAACAACACAAGCAATTGGTTACGATTGTACTAGATGAGTAATGAACTAATGATTCTCATACAATTAATATTTACACATAAAACCTACAACTTCACTCAACAGAAATTTTATTTTTTGGGTTGAATGAAGTTAAAGTTTATATTTGTAAATAGTAATTGAGTGAGAATAATTTTTGTTTTAGAAATTAGTCATCTATTCCTTAATTTTTACACTCTAAACTTTTCAATGTCTTCTCCCTATATTATATTTTAACCCAGTGATATGCCACTTGTTCATTAATGCCGTTAACTAGCATCTTATAATTAAAAAATTGCTGCAACCACAACGATTAAAAAAACAGTGCAGAGTCATTGAATTTTGAATATGAGCTACCAATGGGCCCTGCATAGTTTGTTGTGTTGACTGTTGACACTTCTGTTGTAGCTGCCAAACTGTCCCGGCAGGCAGTTTAGAGCATATATGTGATTGTGAGTGAATATGTGATGTGCATGTGAGCACGAATGTCAATGTAAAGTATTCTAGGATGCTTGTTTTTCCCACTCAAATCTTACCACCAACGATCATCAACTATAAAATCATAAGAACCAACATCAAATCCACACACATTTTTTTGTCTTTCTTTCATTTTATTTCATTCAAATTCTCTGCTCTCACTTTACAGAGAAGGAGAAGAAACAAACTGTCTGGGTAAACTGAAAAGATCTTTCCCTTCAAATGGAGAACTCCATTCCCGAGAACCTGCAGCAGCAGATGTTTCGGCAGAAGCTACTCCACCATCTTGCCGCAATCCAGGCAAGGGAAAATTGCTCCCATTTGAGGGTACCAATCTCATAGACGATTGAGCTACAACTCCAGAAGCATTTGAGTCATACATATGAGCATTACTCTTTGAAAAAGGTGATGCTCCGAGCCATAAAGGGTTTGAACCTGGTGAAGATAAACCTCTATCCAAAGACCAGTCTATGTTTGTATAATCAAGATGCATTGACCCGCCGGTGCTCCAGTCTACCGGAGAAGATGCCCCTGATGTGGCTGCTGATCCTAGCCCAGAAAAGAGTCCAAGAGAAGAAGCAGCAGCAAGCGCCGGAGATGCACCAGTTCTATTCCAAACGCTATTCCCTCGGCTGCTTGCTTGGGGATCTACTGAAATGCTGCTGCCAGCAACAAATTGTTGTTGAGGTGAATACTGAAGTTGGTGGTACATTTGATTAGAACTGAGATAGTTTGGACTGAGGCTCCTAGCGCTAGGCGCATGAGACATAAAGCCATTAGACCTCACAGCCTCTACACCATTAGTTGGATACCAACTGGCAGCTATTCCCGGAGGCGATGAACTCATACTTGCGGATGAAGCCTGCTTTACATTTACAGTTTGCGGCCGTTGCATCACAATTACTGGTTCTCTAGCTGCTCCAGGTTGAAGGTTCTTATAATCACCTCCAACGGACATATAATGAGCATCAGCCTTAGCAGGTGAGGCTGAATCTTGCAAAGGTGATGCCAAGGAGTACGAAACAGAAGGATTAGATCCTGCAGTCGGCCATCTTTTGTCAGCTGGTAAAGTTGCCTGTTGGGACTTTGCCCATTCAGACTTAGATTGGATTCTCTTTGGTGGTTGCATATTTCTATTACTGGATTCTGAAGATATTCCAGTCGTAATTGATGCCTTTGTATAGTTAAAATCTTTTTCATCTTTTTTGGATTGATTTTGAGAAGGAATGGGTTTTGTTTGTGGCCTTGAGCTCTGACTTGCAACTCCAGGCTGCTTCCCATTGTTAATTATAGGAGGATCATCAGTTTCCTCTGGCTTCGGCGGAGCAGATGGTGGATCACGCTTCAATTCTCTCAAGGTCGCTGCAGCCTGATCAAGATCACCTTCACAGGTAACAACCACTCTTTCAACCTCCTGTTTTGAGCAACAAAACCTGGTTTCCATGTCCGCTATCCGAGCAAGTTCCTCTGATATGTCAATTTTCAAATTGTCTTTACCTAGTTTTTTATCCTTGCAGCCATCTGCTTCCTCACTGCTGTCAAACAGCCAAGACACCGATTCCTCTACCCTACCTTCATTCAATATCAGTGCCATTGAAGCCCGCTCATGAGAAAAACCCATTGCCACAAGCTGTTGAGCAAGTGCCTCAAGTTTCCTCGACATGAGATAACCACTGCAACGCTCATGCAACTCCTGCGCTCGCCTTTCCTTCTGGCGTTGATGTTTTTTCTCATTCTTCTGGCGAATTTTCTCTCGCTTGTCATTATCAGCTCCAGGTACTGATTCCAGTCGAGCAGGGGGATTAGAAGTTTTCTCTTTATGATCTTCGGACTCACCAGACCAACTACCATTATTGGAAACAGAATCACACTCAACACCAGCTGCCACTGAGCTTCCAGAATGTTCATCTGTCTCATCTATGTTCCGAAATCGTCCATTAGAATGTATTTGTGAGTTAGAAGGTGACGGTGACACGTCCAGAGTATGAAATGTTCCTAATAATGGGTTGTATGCACTGGCTGGGATGCCTGCTACAGCATTACCGGATCCTGTAGGTTTTGCAGGAGCCTTCTGAGCTTCCTTGCTTGTCTTTTTATCTTTAGACTTGGATCGGGATGCAGGAGACATCTCCTTAGAAGAAAAGGACCCTACAACATTCAAAGAAAATAAATTATAGTACATTGTTTACTAAGTGACTACCAAATCAATAGTGTACTACACGCATCAGCAAGGTCAAACCGTCAAAGATATAACCTATTGGCCAAATAACATTCTGTTTACATGTACTCCAGTTCCCCACCTCAACCCAAAAGGAAAGAAAAAAAAAAAATCAGTTTACATTACTAACATCATGCCTGCATGGACCTATTGACCAATGTTGTTAAATTCGTAACTCGAGGCTGACACGGAGAGGGGGTGATAACTCATTAAAACGTGAATCGTAACAAAACTTGTAAGAGTCAAGAAAATTCCTAAATAATATTTAAACACATATATATATTCATAAACATCAATAAAGATAAAAAAAGAAAACTCATAAATAATGACAAGCATTGAATTAGACATAAAATTGAAGACGACCAAGGCCAAATAATATAAAGACCTCCAAGGCCAAAAATTCCTAAAATTCAAGCAATTTCCTTCCCAGCCCCTCCACCATGAGAAGCATCCGTACTTGAACCTCCCATACCTACATCACTTGAACCACCAGCATTTCTACTAGCCATCGCAACCAAACAGAATAGAACACACAGAACAAAGCGCACAAAAGTACAGAATAGAGCAAAAACAGAACAGAGTGCAGTGCACAGAACAGAGCGCAGCGTAAGCTACAGAGAGAGCAAATAAATAGAACAGGGAGACGAGAGGGTCGCGAGAGACGAGAGAGTGAGGCGCTGTTTGTTGAAACTTTTAGGGTTTTAAAATTTCGGGGCATTTGACCCAACACAGTAACCCGCCAGAACGAGCTCATCAACACGGCCTCCGTGTTCACGTTGTCATCGTGCCAACACGGCGTATCCACCGTGTCAAGGAAAAATGCGTGTCTAGCGGCGTGTTGACTCGCGGAGGGTGGAAAAGCTCGTAAACACGGCGAGTTTACGTGTTAACTCGCGTGTTTAACAACAATGCTATTGACAAAGGATTACTAGACAGAGGAAACTTATTTTCAATTATAAAGCCAACGAGAAAAGGAACAAACTTCCACAATCTAGTTTAAAGCATACCAAACTACTACAGGAAAATGCAAATGAACGAGGCCAACAAGAAAGTGAACTAGACAAAACGAATACATGTTAAATAATTAGGAAAAGAAAACAAAATGGATAATCATTCTGCTTAAGACAAGTTTTCTTTAGAAGAAAAAATGTTGAGGAAGTAACCGAGAGGGAGGAAACAGGGTGGAGCCGTGGAAGGATTTCCTGTCGTTCTGTCAATTTCATTTATGACACAACCACCTCTGGAGTCTGTTCAATCTAACATGAATTAGGAATTTGCACAGATATACATGACCCATCTAAGAACAAAGGTAAACACTCCACAAAAACACGGGCATAGAAAGTAGCACAGCATCAAAATTGGCAAGGCTTCAGTTGAATTTGACCAGAAGTATGCACAATACTAGTTGATGCTTTTTGAAATGTTTATTGAAGAGACTGAATCGATAGTGAAATTACCACATAATCCAGAAGGACGTGATGACTCTAATCCAAATTAACATACATTAAATGGTCTTCTGCACATAGACATAGACAACAAAGCTTATAGTAAGTGTAACAAAATAATACAACATTCTTCCAGAATGCCATGATGACTCTTATATCTAACCCAAAGTATCACACATAAATTCAAAATCTGGGAATCAACCACCACAATTCCCCATACTACGATATATGTCCAAACAACAAAAGTTTTAGTGTCAAGAAAACAAACATATCGCCTACATAAGAAACACATAATTATACAAATCGAATTCAAAATTAAAGGAGGCAATCAAGGTAAATTGAACAAGAACAAACACGCCAGTTCCCTCATGGATCCATTATATTTATACTTCACCAATCCAAAAAGACCACCGAATTCTCAATTCCCAAATACCATGGAAGTGAAATGCGGAATCCAATCACTGAGTTCAGCAATTGCGTAAAACTAGACACATATCAATAACGTGAAGCCAGAAGATCATAGCTATGGTTTGACATAACAAGGGAAAATAACAAAAGAGAGAAAACTGATGAAAAGAGGAAGAAGAAAAAGAACCAACCTGGGGTTTCAGAGAAAGGAGCGTCGACGACGATGAAGGAATCGCTGTTGAATGGTACAACCGTTCGAAGGAGATAGAGAAAATGAGGATAGGTTTTTCGAGGCTCGAACTGAATTTGGCAGAATTAGGGTTTTGAAGAAACAGAGATCTGAAAATGAGAAAAACAACGAAACAGTTTTTTCTTAAAAAAAAACAATGAAGTTATCAATAAATTGATAAAGAAAGTGAAAGTGAAGAAGACTTAAAAAAATAGAGAATGTTTTATTTTTATGTTTGTAAAAAAAGTCTTTGAATTTAGTTTCTGATTTTCAATAAATTATTACGTGATTAACTGTAATAATTTAATTAGAGCCGACCAAAAAATGTAATAAGTTAACTAGATACTCTGAAGTAATATTTGGTAGATAGGATTAAAAGATACGTGTCAAAATAATTTTAAATTCTCCTAATTCAAGTTTTTTAATTTTTTTATTTTTTTATTAAAAAATATTTTAAATGTTTTTTATATTTTTAAGATTAAAAGTGTATTTAATTTCATATTTGATATGGTATTAGAAAGATAAATAAAAAGATATAACATTGCTCTATGTTTGAACATGACACTGTTTAAAGTTTAATACATGAGTTAAGAAGAACGAAAAAGAATACTAACACTAATGAATAGGACAATTTAGTTCCATCAAAAATGATGAAACAGAAGATAACAATTATTTTTTTATTAAGAAAGTAATCTATATGTTTAAATTCGTTAAAACTTATATTATTTTTTTAATAAAAAACATTTTTAAATTTTTTTAAAATATTAAATAATAAAAATATACTCTACATAATTTATATTTAATCATTTTAAAAAATCTATTTAATAATTATATTTATTATGAGAAACTTATATTTAATAAATTTCAAAATTATTATTTAATTAGTCAACTGGGTTGGCCTAAATTGTGTATGTTTAAACTAATGACTTCGAGGTCATGAGTTTGAATTCCATCTACTTGAATTTATCAAGTAAAATAAATTTTTTTTATTGTTCCATTTTGTTATGGTATGTAGAGCTACAAAACTTTGTCTTTCATTTTTCTTGCATCCTAAAAAACCAATCTCTTTTTAAGTATTTTGTCTTTTCAAATAAGGGTGTTTTTAAGGTGAAAAAAAAATTTATGACACGTGAGAACTTTACTATAATTCAGAATCATATATTTGGTCAAACAAGTGAGGTCATCACCTAAGATCTCAAAACTTACAAGCCCAAAAAAACAATTTAAATAATACTCTCAATCTAGAAAAATATTAATTTTGAATGCAAGACCCCAAATTTTTTTAATACTATCAATATTAAAAAATATATTAATTTTTAACGCAAGGCCCAAATTATTTTACAAAATAAGCAATAATAAATGGACTCTTAGAGCCCGTTTGTTTGTGCTTATTTTATAAAATAAATACTTATTTTAGTTTAAAAAAACACTTCTATAAATTTTTAGTAGATTTGTTTGTACTTCTCAAAAGTAGAAAATAACCAGATTTATCCTTATTTTAAGAAGTAACTTTGTGCTGTTTCTTAAAATAATCAAATATAGTAGAAGAGAGAAGATTAAAAAATTAATTATTCTTATTTCAACTAAATATAAATAATTTATAATTTTCACCACAATTAATTAAAAAAATAATCAATTATTTACTTGTCTTCACAATCAATTATTTTTAAGTTTAAACAAACTGGCTTTTACTTTTTCTTAAAATAATCAAAATAAACTATAATAAAAAATAGAATAACCAGATATATAGTTATTTTAAGAAGCAACTTTTAGCTTATTCTTAAAATAATCAAATGTAGTGGAAAAGAGAAGATTAAAAAAGTAATTGTTCTTATTTCAACTAAATATAAATAATTTTTAATTTTCACCGTAATTAATTAAAAAAATAATCAATTCTCTACTTATCTTTACAATTAATTATTTTTAAGTTTAAACAAACTGACCCTTACTTTTAATTAAAATAATCAACTACAATAGAAAATAAAATATAAAATAAATAACTTATAATTTGTTAGATAACCACAAAAATATTAATCACATTTTTCACATATTAAAATTACTTATTTTTAAGTTTAAACAAGTAAGTTCTTCGGAGAATGTTTGTTTATATTTTTAGAAATAATTAGAATTGGAACATAATTAAATTTCTATTTATTTAAAAAATCAACGTACAAATTCTTATCAAAATAATCAATCACAGTAAAAAATGTAAAATAAGCATGATTATTAAAATAATCACATATAAATCATTTTTGGAATCATATGAAATTTTGTAGATATGATTTATACGATAAATACTTTCAATCTTACGATGGATTTTGTGAAAAATATCTGATAAATAGTTTTAATCCTACGATGGATTTTGTGAAAAATATCTTTAACAAATAGTTATTAACCGATGTAAGAGTTGGTTTAAGTTACATCAATATCATTTGATCCCTCCCTATGTATATTACTAAATTTAGGGCAAGAGATTGGTGGCCTAGACCAAGGTGGGAAAAGCCTTTGTGTTGAAAGAGCTATACCAGACTTTGTCTTACTTTACTTGATCAACTCTTTTGAATTAAAATATTTTCTTTTTGAGAAATAGCAACAGCAAACCGATCAAAGCAATTAAAATCAATTATTTTAGGCACTGTTTGACCTAGTTCATTTTGAGCGTATTTTTTACTTATAAATAAAGTCGGGCTAAACAGAAATATTAATAATCTCTTAAATTTTAAATGCTTTTTATAACGAAGGAAAAAGAGAAAAAAACTTTAAAATAAGCCACATATAGGAGCTTTTGCTTATTTTCTAACATCTTATTTTCATTAAACATCCACCATAACTAAGGCTGAACCGCCACCTACCGGTACCCGCCACCGCTTGCGGCCACCCTCCGCCGCCCGCCGCCGTCAAATCGCTGCCACCGGTCAATTTTTTTTAAAAGAAATAAAATTATTAAACAGCTTATGACTTTTTTTAAGCCTGTTATTTTTAGCTTTAGCTTAAAAGTGACTTTTAAAAGGAAAATAAACTGGACCAAATAATACTTTAATCTTATTAGGTTAGTTAAATGAATTGGTCATAATATTTATATTTAGATTAAAATTTTGAATTACTTAATTATAAAACTTTAAAAAAACAAATAAAATAGACCTCAATTCAGTTATTTTCGTTTTAGGTCTAGAATTTTCTAGATGCAACGTATATACATGTGTATCTCTACTATTATAATTAATTGAAATTTTTTACAAAGTGCAAATTTTGCGCATATTAAGAATACTCAGACTAAATTAATATATAATCATTTATTTATTTTTACTTATAAGAAAACAGTATAATCGGGAAATGTGCTGATACACTCACAAATTGAGCTACATGACTGGAACCTTTAAGGGCCTATTTGTTATGGGAATGGATCTCTTATGTACCCATACACGCATGTTTTCATGCACTCATCAACTGAGCTACATGACTGGGACAGAATCATTTCAATTTGAATGCATTAAATGTTTTTAATTCTAAAACAAAACTTTCATAAGCATGTTTTTAACTGTTTAGGTAGCAATATTGTCCATTTGTTCTTATCTTTATCCATTGCATTTGCATGGAGGAATCGAACCTGTGGGTATTGAGACCATCCACTACTTTTTATCAATGGTCTCAAACTCAAGACAAAGCAGTCAGAGAGAGAGGTATCGTTTTCCGGATCTTTATTATTCCTACCTTATTCAACTTGTCCGGTACATGCATCAGATTTTTTTTCCTACAAAAATAAACAACATTTTCCATTCAATACCTCACATTCTAATTTCATAAAAATAAAATAAAATAATTACTACTTTAATTCTTTAAGTTTGCAATAATAATTTATATAGGTTTCTCAGTTTGTAAAAATAATTCACACAAATCTTTGAGTTACATGAAGATTCATTTAGATCCTTGAGATTGCTTTGATAATCTCTTGGACCAAAGTGAATTACTTTTGCAAACTTCGAAACCTAAGAGTCCGTTTGATTTGCTAAATTTCTTGGTACATCACAACACAAATTTGTTAGTTCTATGTTTAATTTAGAAAATGATCCAGCACAAAAGTGGAGTTACTGGACACCACAAAAAGCCAAAATTTTGTACCACACTAAACTATGGGACAACTTTTTGTTCCACAACACAACTATCCAAAAGTCAAAAATATCCATATTCTCTCCTACTATTGTGTAACCACCTTACCCCAATTTTCTCTCTCAACTTACCATATATATATATATATATATAATTTTTTAGTGGAAAATAATAATATTTTTTAAAAAAATAATTAAGAAAATCAATTTTTTTATGTAAAATAATAATAATATGTAATATTAATATATATTATAAAGGGTATTATTGTAAAATTTGAATTGCATTTTTTGTTCCGTGCATTGATTATCAAACACTAAACAATATTTTTACTTTAAAGGGATTAATTTTGACTCTCGGTTGAGAAATATTTTTGGAAAAAAAAACTAAAAACATTAAAATTATTGTATTATCTTTTTTTTAATCCAAAATTGTTGTATATATTTACTGTTTAACCATAGAAATTGAACTGATTTATGTACTAGTACACGAACTAGTTTTTAAATTTTATGAAATTTATATGAGGCCATCTTGCCGATAAAAAATATGATGTCATCTTTTCCTCTTTATTTTTTTTCTTACGAACACGTTTTATTTTTGTTTCCTCTACTTAATGTATGTAAATAATTACTCAATATTTTTTTTAAGAGGTACTTATCAATTTGGTTCTCCAAAGATTATCTTATTACCAATTTAATCTCTTAAAGAATTTTGTTACTAAATTAGTTCCGTGAAGATCATCTTTGTCACCAATTTAGTCCAAACTTTATCACCAAATTAGTCCTCCAAACATGTGTAAGTATACCAAATTAGTCCTTCCAAAATTTAAATATATCAAATTGGTCCATGATGAAGGACTAATTTAGTAGACTTTTAAATCTTTGGAGGACTAATTTGGTGACAAAGTTCTTTGGGGATCAAATTGGTGAGAAGATAGTTTTTGGAGGACTAATTTGGTGGCAAAATTATTTGGAGGACCAAATTGGTAACATGATAGTCGTTAGAGGACCAAATTGATAGTTAACTCTTTTTTTTAAATTAATTTATTAAAATGGTAAGTAACTTTATTGTTATAAGATGTTTTAGTTTTTAATTTTATAAAATATATGAATTAGTCATTGACTTTATATTCTGTATGTCACTTTATTCATTGACGTTAAGTGACATTGAATGAGTACCTATGTGACACGAACACATAAGAATCTATATAAGTGATCAAACAACATCGTTTTTTTAATTTTCAAAGTTACACATTGTTTTGGGCCCAAAATTGGGTTATATTATAAGTAATTTAAAGGACTAATTGAGTAACATGTTTTGAGATTAAGCAAAACGACGTTGTTTGATCTCTTAATTACATGGATTCATATGCATCAAATAATGTGCTACATAAGCCTTTTATTAGTGTCACTTAACGTCATAAATTAAAACAACTTATAAAGTATTAAATCAAAATTAATCAAGTATTTTATAAAGTAAAAAACTAAAATTCCATATCATTTTCGAGGTGGATTTTAGCATACACAACTTCAAAAGTTGTGTACCATATACAAGTAAGCAAAAATGAGTTACAGACGGTTATGTGTTAATTGTATCTCTATTCATTATTTTTTAAGTTTTTTTAATCAATTATAACATATTAAATTTTTTTCCGTAAAATTATCTAATCGATTATAACCAATTAAAAAAATTAAAAAATAAAACAAATATACGTGTTATAATAAACATAATCTATTATTATATTAAATATTTTTTATTTATTTTTTATATTTTTTATTTGATGGTGTATCATACACCAATTATAAAGTGGTGTATGATAAATGGAACCCACTTTCGATGAAAAACCGATAAAAAAGTAAAAATAAAGAACAAACCAGATAAGAGAATTTAAATTCAAGGAGTGATGTTTGAATATACTAATTATACTTAGTCTCGTATTATTTTTTCTTACATAACTTCCATAATTAATTTTCATTTGTTTCTCTTATTTTTGTATATCACTTGTGTGATATATTATTTTATCTCTCTCATTTTTTAGGCAGTTTTAACATACATCACATTCTAAGTGGTGTATAGTACATCACATGAAAAAATATATACAAAACTCAACAAAAAATGTTTAAAATAATAATAAATTATGTATTTTATATGTATGTATACCTCTTTTTATTTTTTTGCTATAATCAATTAAATAATATCATGACTTGTGTATGATATACCACTTTAAAAGTGGTGAATGTTAAAATCCACACCAGTTTAAAAAAATAAAATAAAAGAGGTATACATACCTTTAAAATACATAATTTATTATTATTTTAAACGTTTTTTTATTAAATTTTGTATACAATTTTTTATGTGCTATACCATACATCATTTAAAATGTGGTGTACGTTAAAAACGTACTTTATTTTACCTCTCTTTAACGCCGAGAGAATAAATAAATTGTAAAAATTTGATTTCTCACCTAAATATACAAGATTTCATGTCAACAAAGACCTCAAGCGAATTATGATTTGGTAGAGATGTACTACTTTTTTTTTTTTTAAAAGAAAATTATGATTTGAGTCTAGAAAATAATGGTGGCCGACAATCAGGGGCGACTCAACAAATTTAGAAACCTTATGCGAATTTTTTATTTTTTTAAATTATTGTAATAATCAACTAAAATTATTTAATTTTTTTTAAAGTATACTTTTTTTATTTTTTTAAGAAATAAAATGACCCAATTATTAAACTATTATGATTAATTTATAATAATAATAATAATAGAATAACGTATATTTAAGAAAAAAATTCTAATATATATGTTTGAAAAAAAAAGGCTAATTATATAATTACATATATTTATTGGTGTATTATTTTTCATTATCATAATTTATTTTAAATGATATTTATTTATATTCAACATATTATTAAAATTACATATAATTTAATTTCATATAAAAGTAGTATAATTGGGAATCGAACTCCTACCCACACACGCATGTTCTCATGTGGTCACCAACTGAGTTACACTGAGACTAACCATAATGAATTGCATGCATTCCTAAATTAAGAAACTAGAAATAAAATTTTTCTTTAAATAACTTTTTTAATATATATGCAGTCAATTTTATTATTGTAACTGAGTATAAGAAAAACTCAAACAAAAAGAAAGGACTAAGCAGAATAGCACTCATAGGTAAAATGACAATCACACAAAATAATTATAAGAAACATGATAAGTCTTACTCTTAACCCAAGACTAATAATATCTAATATTGATAAGATTCAAAAGTTTAACATCATCCCATACATAAAACTTCTCTAAAAACTATCTCGTTGCATATATTTCAAGAAAATCATATAACAGCAAATCAAATCTACTTAACCAGATTCCTATTACTTTTATAAATTACCAGTAGTCTCAATATAAAAAATAAATTAATTTAATATTTTTAATATATAAAATGTTTTTTTTTTTGCTGTTGAATAACAACATTCTAATTATAATTTTTAACTTGTGTATTATGATAAATTTTTCTATTATTCATTTTTAAACCATTGAAAAATGGAAAGCAAAACCCTTATTATATAAGCATACTCCCCTTTCCTTTTCTATAAATTAAACTAAACATGATTCTAAAATTAAAATTGTTCGTTTTTCTCTCTTCATTTTTCTCCAACCAAACAGACCTTAAACTAGTTTAGTGCACAAGATAAGTTGGACAAAATATGATAAATTATCATATCTTATTATTATTTGTAGTTTGGTGTGTCAGTAAAGTAGGATAAAGTTATCATGTTAGCTTATTCTATCATGTTTTTTAGTTCAAATGTTATCATGAGGGATAAGTTAGGATAGGAGCAGACGTGATATGATAAGAAATTTTTTTTCCGTTTTCATCCTCACTCGTGATATTTATTCTAACTTAACTTTCAATTTTTAAAATTTAAATAGATTTGAGAGGGATAAATTTTAAAGCGTAAACCATTAATTAATTAAAAAATTAAAGTGTAAACTAAAAAAATCACTACTTTTTAAAAAATTATATAGAAAAAAAATTTAGAGATAGACTATCAAGAGAGATAAATTAAAAAAAAAAGTATTTTAAAAAAAAATTGAGAAATTTTAAAAGAAAATTTCATGAAAAGTGTTTGTGACATAGTGTAATTTATTAGTACTATATTAATTATTATTATTATTATGTAATTTATTTTTAAAAAATAATATTATTCACATAATCAAGAAAATTTGACTTATTTTTTTTATCGACATATTATAAATGACATTATTTTTTAATTTTAAATATTAAAATTAAAAAAAAAGTATAATTAGTTATTTAAATTTATTATTTATTTATAATTTATATAATATTTACTATAATATACTAAAAAAATATTAAATACAATATAATTTAAATAAAGTATATTTATAGTAATACAATCTTATTTTATCTTATATTTAATAAACCCAAATATTAAATAAGATAAAAATTTATCTAATTCTTATTCTTTTCTATTTTTATCCAACTCTTATTATATTAATTCTTATCATTATCGTGTCCGCTGAAATTGAAGCATATGTTAGGTTAAAAATAAAAAAGGAAACAGAGATATGCAGAGAGTAGGAAGAAGAGACGAGAAAGGAAGGATTTTGGAGTAAAAAGGAGTGGTCAACGTATTCACGCTTGGTCTTTCTTATTCTTCATTCTCTTTATAAAATCACTGTAGTGTGGGGTTTCTCTTTCTCCTTGTAACTTGTTCTTTTCTTCACAACATGAGGAAGAAGCTTGATACTCGTTTCCCTGCTGTGAGTTCTATATCTTTCCCTTCTCTCTCTGCCTTTTCGTTTTTTTTTTTTTTCTGAAAATTATTGTTGGGGTTGGTAGTTAGTTTACACTGTGTTGTTGGTGTCTCTGGTTCACTTGGGAGATAGATTTCTCTTGGTTTTGGAATTTTTGTTATTTATGCATGCTTTATTGTGTAAACATGCTTTCTATTGATATTTTGCACTTCAAAATTGTTCATTGCTGGTGAATTTTTTGTCATAGATTATTGACTTTATTGATGAATTAGTTGTTCTGGTATTCTCTTGATTTTAAATGTTGTAACTTCTCTTGGTTTGTATCCTACTTGGGCATCTATTGGCAAGGCTTAGTAGTTTTTGGCCAATTCTCTTACTTTCCCTCCCAAGGTTAATATCTTGCTGTTAATCTCCCCCATAAGAAAGTTTCTCTATCTTTTTCTTCCTTTTTGTTAGGGAGTTTCCTTTAATTGCTTCAAACTAAGCATTATTTTATCTCTCACGATTTCGTATTAGTCATTGTAGTAATGCACTAATGATTGTGTAGTCTAATTGATTTGCTTATTGTCAGGCTAGGATTAAGAAAATTATGCAAGCTGATGAGGATGTAGGGAAGATTGCAATGGCTGTGCCTCTTCTTGTTTGTAAGCAGTCTTTTACACATATTCTAGGGTTTTTCTTTTGCTTTTTCCTTTTTTCGAACATGAATTTCTTGTGTGTTTTTTTGGGAAAGTTGTGATGAGTTATCTGGTTTATGATAATGTGTGTTTATGTATTGGCAGCTAAAGCACTAGAGCTATTTCTGCAAGATTTGTGTGATAGAACACATAAGATAACTCTGCGGAGGGGGGCTAAGACCATGAATTCTTTCCATTTGTAAGTTAAACTCGTATTAGTTTATTTTGGGCCTAATTCTAGTGATAATAATATATTCAGTCTCATTGTGCCTTAGGATGCTTCTTTGAGTTTTACATTCCATGACAAATAATATTAAATCCTCTCTTCTTCCTTTTATCTTTCACATTCATAAACATGATTGGACACGGAAGAATCTGCTTGTGGAATTTGTGCTGTCTGTTCTTGTGTATCCTCCTCTTTCTGGTTTCTAATAGTTTGAACTACTTTTATCCTTGCCTTTGCAGAAAACAATGTATACAGACTTTCAATGTCTTTGATTTTCTGAAAGATATTGTCAGGAAGGTTCCCGATTTAGGTGGTTCTGCTCTACCGGGTGACAATCGTACTCTCGCTAAGAGGAGGTTAGTGCTTTGGTAGTTTGGTTAATACCTTTTTTTTTTTTCTCATGGAACAATCTTTCTGTATATGTGCTGAAATTTGATTATTTTAAATTAGGAAAGTTGCTGAAGGTGATGATAATGACAGCGACAAAGAGCTCAAGAAAAGTGACATGGTAATTTATTTTTTTCGTGTGGTGAAATCTTTTGTTTAGTGATGACTATGCAAACTGCGTGCCACTTTGTATGTCTCTTTATTCTGTTTGGTGATTACTAAAGAATTTACTTCAGTCCCACTTAAACCTTATTGTAAGAAGAACAAAAACTATTTCTTTCTGAAAACTTCTGGTAGAAACTGTTGTAGTTGAACAAACTGTAGAATTGGTGAATTAGCATGGCACATAATGTGGTTTTCTTAGCTGAGAGATGCGGTACTCTAAATAACCCGGTGGCTGTTTGATGTTAAATAATATCTAAATAATGGTAATTCTTTTTCATGATTTGCACAGCCAGAGCCTGGACATACAAGTGGCAGAGGAAGGGGTAGGGGCAGAGGTAGAGGTCGTGGCCGTGGAAGTAAAACCGTAGATCAAGAGATGACTTCACATGTCATGGATGAAGATGATTCTGGTGTAATGAAGCAAAATGGCAAGCACACTCAAAGCAACGAAATCCAGGCAAATGTTTCAGAACCAGAGCAGATTAAGCAGAGTTTTCCAGTTTGCAAACCAGCTGAAGTGTCCATTCGAAATTTTGACTTAAATATGAACCCAGATGAGAACATGGATTCCATAGCCCCACCAACTAGTTCATCTCCAAAATCAATGTCAGAAGAGAAACATGAGGAATACCCTGGATGGTCCTTGTCTGATTTGGATAAAATTGCCATTGATCCCATACAATTGGCTAACATAAATAGAAGGATTGATGAAGATGAAGAGGATTATGATGACGAAACTGACTGAACCTGTGTTAGAAGATTAAACATGACTTATCATATAGGAGAGTCATTAGAGTATGTTTTTCAGAACTAGTTTAGACAGATCCTTAGTGGTTAGGTTAGGAGTATTAGGAGGGATGATAGGCAATTAATTATTCTCCTTATCACCTTAGTTTAGGCTACAAGTGAAGATGTTGTTCCATTTACAAATTGCCACAGTATTGTAATTTGAGCAATGTTAATCTTATGTAAGGCATTGCCGTAGTAGGGTTCTGCATTCAGATTCTTGGTGTAGGTGGGAATTCTGAAGGATTCAGTTATCTCTAACAGATTCACTTGATGCATGGCTTAAAATTTTACGGTAATGCCTCCCTCCCTTATGCAATGCCTTTACAAGTAGTATTTAATTTCTTTGTGATTTTATACTCCAATCATTATAGAGGATTTCACTTGAAACCCAAAGTGTTGCACCAGATGCCAGTGGTTTTTGAGCTTTAGAGAGGACTGAATCTAAGTTCACAACATTTTTCCACATGCTTACGGTTTATATCAAGGAAACTCATTGGATTAGTAATTTGAAGATTTGTGTTCAAATCATGACTGATATCCCGCTCTGCCCAGAAAACAGTCATACTTATGCATGTAATGCTAGTTGGCAGCATCACAGTAGCTTCTGTGATAATCGATTTGCATGGTAGTTCATACAATATAATCCAGAATAAATTAACAGAGGAGAGCAATAATATTTCAAATCAAATGATAAAATTATTACAGATAATTAAACAACAATCTCAAATTCAAAGACAACCATGATTATTACAAAAGCAAACCCACAATGATTTCAAAATTAACACAACTTTGATTTGCAGACAAATGACAGTATGACAACAAAGTCCTTGGGAAAGGCTTTAAGTGAGAAATCAATCAATATGAGTGTTATGCTTTCCCATGCTTGGGATCTTCCTGACAAGATTACAACTATGATTAGATGGCTTTCCTTCGGCGACGACGCCTTATTTGTGGAATCCAGGGCCGTTGAATTAGTGACCCTTTGGGTATACGGTAACATCTGGACCCTAAGAAGTAGTCAAATAAACCATCGAAAAGGCTAAAGTGAAGCACAAGAAGCAATAGTATTGAGAGAAGCCCCAATGAAGCCACTACATAAGCAACCCACTTGGATTTGTGATCAAATATTAAAAATGAAGCTGCAACAAAAGCTATAACTGTAGTGGCAATTGAAATGTAAAATAAATAAAGCCCAATAATCCAGCTTGGATGAACTGAGATGATATATTCAATATCTGAGAATCTTGATGCTGTGAAAATTGACATGAAAGAGATTATAGAGGACACGGAAGTGAGCAATGCAACTGCATTTGTCAAACTGAAGACAATGAACCACGCATTTTTTCTGTCTCTTGGAACAGCAAAGGCTGATGCAAATGCTACGGCAACAATAAGTGTTGCCACGACCATGCTTGAGTTCCCTGCTTTTAGACTTTCAGCTTTAATTTGCCTAGATTGAAAATTTAATGATTCATAAAATGTATCGATTGGAGTTTGGCTGTACTGGTTTCTCAGTGTCTTTAATTCAGGAGGAACTCTCTCCTCCAATGCCTATATAAACGTGCATCAAATAATCCATATTAATTATGCATTTCCAAAATGTGATACTTGTAGCTTTACTCATTGAATAATTAGAACTAAGACATTACCTTGAACCACATAATGTGTTTTCGTACTTGGATATCTAGTCTCAAATCGCTAAGACTTCCGTCTCCCCGACTCGCAGCTGAGTGTAGAAAGTTGTTACCATGATCATCCACCGCGCATATTATAAGGTTCACAGCCTTCATGTTAAGCAAAAAGTTTAAAATGCTACTTTGTCCATTTGAAGCTGCGCAGTGCAGTAGGCTCTTTTCACTATGAGGTTCTTTGATCGTCAACAATTCAGGATTGATCCAAAGAAGCCATTTTACAAGTCCAATATTTCCTGATTCTATGGCGTCAAACAGTACTATTGAAGGTTTAGTTATCAAGTTCAATATCAGTTCATGACGCTGTTGTCTAATTACAGACCACAATTCTTTAAGAAATTGAAATTGACGCCCCTGTCGTCCAGATGAAGTTTCTACTTTACCCTTGTTCTCTTGCGTGTCTAGCAAAAACAAACCAACAAAACCAACTCATGGTTAGACCTCGAATATTATCATGTTTCATCCGTCACAACCCGGTCCATGAACATATATATTAGAAAAGAAAAGAAAGGAGCATAAAATAAGTTGAATTCTTAAGAACTAACAAATTCTTTCCGAAGGCAATCGTGCCAGCATGTGCAGAGCTGTTAGTCCTTGTTCATCGCCATATCTTTCTTGATCTTGATTATCCTCTTCGTCACATATTAACTCACAACCTTTGAGACCTTAATACACAATAATATAATTGGATCATTAAATTTCTAATTGTTTACTATAAAATATTTTCTTTCCAAAAAATAATCAATAAACTATTTTTTTATAAATGATTTCACTGGATGAAAATTTAATTTTAATTTTAATTTTTAAATTTGTACTATAATAAATGGCCAATTCATACGTGTTTTTAATATTTCTCCATCCACCTTATTTAATATTATATATATTGAATGAAAACTAAAAATCAAAATAATTTTCATGTATTTTTTGTTCAACTTAATGAAGAAAATTAATTATAATTAGTTTTTTTTAATGTAATTTTTAAATATAGACCCGTTTTATAATATACTAACCTTACAATTGGTTTGACCTTTGTCATTTCTCACACTAACTAGGTAACAATTATAGGGGCTTTATCACAAAACTATACAGAATAACGAAAATAATAAGGAAATATTCCTAAATCATCAGTAGAATTGAAAGATTTGTTAGTTATTACTGTCGGCCTCAAATAGTGGTACGGTGCTAACTCACCAAACAATAAACGTCGTCGTCAACTGAATGAGTTCACTTTAGCATGAATATAATCTACAATCAATAGGACATTTATAATTAAGCAACTATAATTGGGTTTCAACCATGAAATAAATTAAAGAGACAAGAACCCAATGAAGACCCATAATGTAGAAAATAATTCCCGGGTCACTATGTGTTGTATGTAGAGGGATTGATGGTGAAGGCTGAAGAGGACTAAAAAAGTGCATTGAAAAGAAGCAAAAGCATAGCACACATGAAGATCTGGAAAGAGCAGAAGCTATGTACTGCCGTTTTGATCACCCACTTGAAACCCCCAAGCAACATGAAAGGGATAACTCTTAACCCTGTTAACTAATGGAAAGATGATGCAGATATTTTAATTGACGTGGCTTAATATGATTGGAGGGATAGGGAGACGGGACAGGGTTTAGAGACAGCAAATTTGAATCCCGTCACTATGACCTTTGCAGCGTTAAAATTGAGCTAGCCTCAACACTAATTGGCATCAAATCAGAACTTAAACAACAACTAGGTCAAATTGACTTAGGGAACACTATCAGAAAATTGAGTATCTCCAAACAAACTATTGCTAATTGATAACTAGCGTTGGTCTTCAGGCTGCCGCTAAAAATTTCAATGCTAATCATTAGCTACAATTTTATTACCGACGCTAATTAGCTGAGGGATAAGTCCTTGCAAAAGATCTCATTGATTAGTAAGGGTTATGGCCCTCATAAATATTCAAGCCTCTTACCCAGGGCTTTGGCCCTTGCTAAAATATCAAGGAAAATAAAAAATAATCCATAATTAAAAGTAATAAGTAAACTAAAATAATTCATGTGTAATTAAATCAAGATTAAGTTTTTCAACTAAACGTAGTCATAATTCAAACACATATTCATATATACAATGTAACAGCAAATTACAATTTTCATATATTCAAATGCTCATATTGTCGATACCAATAATAAATTAAAGAAAGCAAAGCATATCAAAAATGTGATCGTAGTGACGTGGTGGCCACGAACAATGGTGGTGGGCCTCCTACGATGGTGCTGGTAGTGGCATGGTGGTTCAATGAAAAATACAAAGACACAAAGGTGAAAAAATGGGACACTGGTTGGGTGTTTAGGTCACACAACTGTGTGAATGATGAGGGTGGGTTTTGACGACTACAACGATGGTCTAAGATGTCTGTTTGGTGATGTCCAGAGTTGAGTGCGATTGAGAGGAAAGAAAAAAGAAAGAAGAAAATGGGAAAGTGGGGGAGAAGTGTTTCTTTGTTAAGTTTATTTTTACTTTGTGTCGGGCAACGCTAACGACAATTGTTATTGAGTTCATTTATTTGCGTCGGTCAAAACCCTTACAAATTCTGCCACATTTTATGAAGTGTGCCACATTTGCGAGTGCCATGACCCTCACTAAGTTACTTGCTAACTGAAATTTAAATTTGCGTCAATCAAAGCCTTGGCAAATCTTGCCAAATGCCATAAAGTGTGCCACATTTGCGAGTGCCATGGTCATCACTAACTAAAATTCAAATTTGTGTCAACGATAGCCCACTTAAAAAATAAACATTTCATACTAAGTGCTTATATTATGAAATATAGAGAGTAATTAGTATACTAGTTAGGCTTACCAATTAAAAAAATGTAGTTTTTGATAATATGCTTTATTTTTTTTAAGTAAATATATTCTCCTCAATCTTTAATAGATATCACTTTTAAACTTAATCACCGAAATTAAATAATAATAATAATGGTCAACTAATTAATTTTGTTTAAAAACATAATTTTTTAGTATTAATAAATACATAAAAATCAATTAATATTTTTTTCTTTTTTATTTTACTATTTCTCTCACTTAATTATTAATTAAATTATTAAAAAATTTAAAATGGATAAAAGTGAAAATTTCCCATTAACACACAATCTAAACTAATGACTCTAAAAATGATTAAAATAAAACTAATGCGTAGCTAACATGATTTACTACTAATTAACTATAAAATTTTTAGAAGTAAATTTAAAAAATTCTCATAGTGTCTCTTTCCCTTTTTAATAACTAAATAATTTATTTATAATATTAATAAATAAAATAAAATAATTTTAAATTCTATTACTTATGATAAAATTTTATGAGATATGTACAATACTCCCAAAATTATAAGGTACAGTCTATAATCATCTTTGATCTTAAATCTAAGAATCTCGATCTCAGTATTACGGGAGCACATGATGATAGAGGACTGAGTATAAGGTGGTTCTCTTAAATTGGAGATCGCCGGTAGTCCTTTCATCTAACGGTCTATATTGTATAGAAAAATTTATATTCATATTTTATTAATTTAATTTATTAGATTGAATAATTTATAATGAAGGAGACTACCATGATCCCCAACTTAGGGGATCATCCTATATTTACCCGATGATATAGGTAGCCTTTACTGCGTCCAATGCTATATTGCTCGATATGTTTAGGTCAACCGAATTAGTTTATTTTATACTTTATTAATATACAATTATTCACTTTAACTTTTGAAGTATTAAAGACTTGATACATAATTAAGTAGACTAATGTCTAAGCTCTAATTTATGTCATCAATTAGCTTTTTTAAGTTTAGCTGCACACTCATTCATTTTATAGGAATAAGGTTCATACCTTGTTAATATATTCTTTATGTAAAATAAGTAGGTGCACATTAACAAAGTTTGTATTTTAATCTTTAAATAATTTAATTGATAATTTCTTTTGAATGATTTAATTAGGAGCACAAATCTTTTAAGATTTGATAAGGCTTACTTCTATCATTTTAAAATTATTGTCATTTTAAAAATTTAAGATATAATTAATTTTTTAATTCATTCTTATTTAATAAATATATATTACAATTATTTCTCTCTCACCACTTTCACCTACTAATCATAAATAAGGATTATTTAGTCAACTCTTTGTAAAATTTTATAATAATTAATGAGTTCTTAATATGTGAAAATATCGTTATTACTATCTACGATCCTTTATATAAAGAACATAAAACTATTTTCTCACAAATCAATAAAACGGATTTAATGATATTGTTTTTATCACTCCTTGTATTTTTCTTTTGCTTTTTTAGCCTTTGATTTTTGTTTCAAAATCAAAGTTTTAGAATTTCAAGATACCACTTCCTTCATCTCATATTGTTAGGTTTTTTAGAAAAAAAGCACTTGTCTCACTTTTATTGTCTTTTAAGATATAAATACAATACTTATTTTCTTTTTACAATTTTACGCTCAAGTAATTAATATTTTTTAAGCAATTATTACTATTTGCTACTAACTCTCGCAACTAATTAATTTAAGTGGTTGTAAAGATTATAATAAATAACTTAGGCTCTGTTTGGTAAAACTAACTTGTAGTTTATGACCCTGTTTGGAAGGACTTATGTGCAGCTTATGAAAATAGCTTATGGGTTCCAGCTTATTTTCATAAGCTTCTTGAAGTAGCTTATTAAAATAAGTTGTTTTTAGCTTATTCAAGTAAGTTTGACAATTTTTTCTATGAAAAAACTATAATTTGAAAATAGCTTATTGCATAAGTAATTAATTAAGCCGTGTACCCAAATACACCCTATAGCTTATAGTTTATGACTTGTGACTTGTAATTGAGTAGATGTGTTCGGTAAAATTAGTTTATTAGGTAGCTTGTATTTGTTAAATGACTTAAAAGGGCAAGTAATAATTACATATAATAAATTATTTGATAGAGTAAACATGTAATAAATGACTAGAGGATAAAATAGGAAAGAATTATTAAAAGCTACTTTTCATAAGCTATAAGCTACTTGAAGTAGCTTTTCATAAGAGCTAGCTTATGAAAGCTAGCTTATAGCTTACTTGTTGTCACCAAACACATCCACTTATCCATAAGATTTAGCTATAAGCTCCTAAATAAGCTAATAAGCTAGTTGTGACAAACACACTCTTAGTAATTAGGGGACATAATAAGAAAATTAATCTTAATTTTATTAAATTCTACAACTATGATTAGATTTCTTATAATGCTTGTGCTTAAATCTTAAAAGCTTAACAATATGGCAGAGAAGGAGTATATATTAATTTTGTTTTTCCAATTCAATTTCTAATCGATTCTTTTTTTACCAATCACATATTTTTCTATTTATCTCGTTCTCTTTGTTATACCATATATTTAAATAAAGGTAATTTGGTCTATTTATGACAAATTTTTATTATAATTAATCATTTGATAATATGTGTGCAACAACCTTAAAAAACAAAAAGAAAAATAAAATGAAGGGAGTAATATTCAAATTTTATTCTCATAATACATATCCATGTAGTAATGAACCTACTTGCATAGAAAATTGATAAATGATATTAGATACGAATAAATAAGGTAAACTAATTTTTCTTAACAATTAATACACTTAAAAGTAATACTATATATGTTTGTTATAATAAAGATCAAAATAAAATCATTTTTTCTTATAAAAAGAATCAAAAGGTAATAAAAGACTATAGTTTTAAAATGGAGAAAGAAATAGTTTTGAAGGATTTAAGAAAGAGTTTGTTTGGGAAAAAATGTTGTTTCCAAGCTGGTCGTGACACAAGCAAGGTTGAATAGAATTCATATACTTGGTGATGATAAATAATAAAATCAATTATACTAGCTAGTCCAGCTAGCAATTTGTAGTTGAAAACTTGCTGTATTATGCATTATGCATATAATAAAAAGACTCGAGTTAGGAAGGCTCATTTAAAAAAGAAGACTTGGGGAAGCGGTGTGCAAAAATTGTTAAAATATAGTGTAAGAGTACTAGCAACTAGTTTTGATCAACAATTATAAGAGGGTTGCAATGTTTTGATGCAGCATATAATGGAAAATAAGTTGAGGATTCCCAGAACCAACACATTGATGAAGAGGATGGATTCCCTTCTACAATTTAGAGATAGAGATCCTTCTCTGTTTACTTTTAGTAATATGGTTGAGGATGCATTGGATTCAGGTCGCTATTATGAGGAGATAGCAGATCATCACTTTCTCAGTAGTCCAACCCATGATGTGGAAAATCCAGTTATTGAAGCTTCGTCAGCTCCTGCCTCACCGCAAACTGAAACGGACGCAGACACAGACACAGGCCTAGGGGTCATCAATCAAACTGAGAAGAGTAAGTTAATTTTAGCAATATTATCTTTATTATTTTTTTAGATTTAGTCATTTTTCTTAGTTTTTTACAACCGTTAACAACACCATTAACTAATTGAAAAAAAAAAAATACGCCTCAAAACGTGATTTTATACTTAGGATTTTCTTATCCTCCTCACCTCTGTTTACTCTTCGTTTTTTTGTATGTTCTTTCACTTTTTCTTTGAAATTTAATATTAATTACGAAATATAACTAATGATTTTTATTCATTACAAACTTGTATCTAAATAGTTATGGACTAAAAAAAATTTTTTAGTTAATATTAATTAGCTACCAAATTAGCTTCTAATTAGTTACGAAATATAGCTAAAAAAATATCATAGCTAATCGAAGTAAAATTTTCTAGCTAATTTTTTTTTTGTCACTAATTAGCTACTAATTAACTACAAAATATAACTACAAAAAAAAATTTTAGCTAATTTTCTTAGCTACTGATTAACTACTAATTAGATACGAAGTGAATAATGAATTAAAGTCTCACATTGGATAGTTAAGAGGAGTTAGAGAGTTTATAAGTGGACGGACTCATACACATATTGGCTCTTCTTGGTAAAACTAGCTTATAGCTTATAACTTATAACTTGTGACTTATAATTGAATAGAGGTGTCTGGTAAAATTAGCTTATTAGGTAGCTTATATTTGTTAAATGACTGAAAAGGATAAGTAATAATTACATGTAATAAATTATTTAATAGAATAAACATCTAATAAATTACTATAGGTAAAATATGAAAGAATTATTGAAAGTTACTTTTCATAAGCTATAAGTTACTTGAATTAGTTTTTCATATGAAAGCTAGCTTGAGCTTGTTGTCATCAAACACCTCTACTTGACAATAAGACAAGTTATAAGCTCATAAATAAGCTATAAGCTAGTGTTACCCAACACATTCATTGTCTTAAGGAATTTGGTTATACTGTGACATCCTTTAACAACATTTAATATTCTATTTTTGCTACTCTTTCGATTCATGTCAATCATTTAACTAATGAATTTTTCACAATGATAATGAAATGTAATTAATATTTAGTTTAAAGATGTTTTTCGTCCCTGAAAAATAGAAAAATAAGGATTTAAGTCCCTAAAAAATATTTTTTATGATTTAAGTCCTTAAACGGGTGACTTGAGTCCTTAAATCAATATTTTTCAAGGACTCATATCTCCTATTTTTGAGTTTTTTAAGGACTTAGATCCTAAAAAATATTTTTCAAGGACTTAAATTTTTATTTTTCTATTTTTTAAGGACGAAAAACATATTTAAGCCTTAATATTTTGACGAGAGAGTATGAGGGTGCATTTGGAAGATTGTGTAGTTGTTTTTTGAAAAATACATTTGTTAAGTTCATTATATGTTTTTTTTAAAAGTATAATTGTCTAAATAAGACCTTATAATATGAAATCGAGACAATAATTATTCTTGTTTTTATCATCAAACTCTCAATATTATCCTTTATTCCTGTTTCTTTTATTGAATGAATAGTAGTGAATTAATAAATATCCCAATTAAACTTAAGGATAAAATTAATGATGATGTAATTAATGTAATGTTACTTTTAAAAATATAAGTGAACAAATAAATAAATAAAATTTAAGTGAACAAATTAAAAGATAGAGAGAGTAGAAATTAACAAATAGAGAAAAATGATGCTCCAGTTTAATTTGAATGTAATAGAATAATTATTTAAAAATAAGTCACGTTAACTTAATCAAATTACATTTAAAAGTCAAAAAGTTATTTTATTTTACATTTATAATATCTCAGTTAGAGTCGGCAAAATAGATCGGCCCGTTAGAGCCTACTTGAATAGACCGATAAAATGGGAGGTTTAGGTATTAAAAATGCAAGCCTAAATAAAGTTAGACTTTTTTAACCCGGACTGCAAAAGCTCATAACAAACAGAGTCGGGCTCAAAAAAACCTGCGAGGTAATTCAGACTGCCCACCCTTTTTTTTAAAAAAATGTTTTAGTGAAAATACTATACAAAACCCCACAAAAAAAAATTTAATAACTGTCCAAACCAAATTTGACAATCTATTATCACTATGATAAAAAAAAATCCTCAAATCAATAAAAAAACAATAAAAATGTATCAGAATTAGAAACTTCAACATTGTGCAATCTTTTCCCATCTCATTCTCAAAGTAGTATTAGTCTATTAGATATCAATAAATATTGAATATGGTATAAAGTTGGCTTAGAGTGAAGTTTTTTTATATATATATATATATATAAAAGAAATAAGACTATATCTTATAAGGGATGGCAAACAAATTTTTTAATAACAACAAATATGGGTTACTTAAAAAAGTCAGATGTCCGTAGGACTGGGTTGGACTTTAAAAATAAGAGAGTGAATAGAATTGAGCATTTTAAGTCTGGATCGCAAAAATCTATTATTCAAATAGATAGGCCCGAATAAAACTAGATAACCCGTTTTAACCGCTCTAATCTTAGTTGAATTGTACTCTAACTGACCAATTATATTTAAATAAGTCCACTCTATATTAGTCTAATTTTTATTCAAAAAAATTAGCTGGTTATTTTATTATGCAAATAGAATGTCTCACTTGAATTGATGTCTAAATGAATAATTATTTTTTGATTAAAATACACATTTGGTCCTTTATGTTTTGCTTAAATTCTAATTTTGGTCCTTTATGTTTATTTTGTCTCAATTTAGTCATTTACGTATATTTTTTTACCAACGTTGCACTCTTCTTTGAATTCGTTAGTCTAAGTTAACTGAACTGCATACATGGCACCTATATAGAGTTAACGACGTTAGTTGTCATCTCTTTCCAGACTAAAATGGCATTGTATTGAATTTTTTTTCTTAAGCGTGCCTTCATTAGTCTAAATTAACAGAACTGCATACGCTTAAGAAAAAAATTCAATACAGTGTCGTTTTAGTCTAGAAATGGATGACAACTAACGCCGTTAATTAATGCCATGTAAGTGCCACGTATGTAGTTCGGTTAACTAGACTAACGGATTCAAATAAAAGTCTAACGTTGATCTAAAAACAAACGTAAAGGACCAAATTGAGACAAAATAAACATAAATGACCAAAATAAGACTTCGACAAAACATAAAGGACCAAATATGTATTTTAACCTTACTTTTTACATGAATTACTTCAAGTTCTTAGTTTATTTAAACCAGTGAACTTTACCAAAAAAGAATAAAATTAAACCCGTGAAAAAATATCTTAGAAGATGTGACAGATTAATTTTTGTTTTTTTTATCGGTCAAACACACACATATTCACACTATACTACTACTAAAATCTACTCCACCGGGATCGAATCCCGCTCTACCTCCTTATGCCACTTAAGCTACAAGCTCTCGGCGATGTGATGGATTAACTTGAGAATATTTTAATTAACTAATGATTATTATAAAAAATTAAATAAAATGAGTGGAATCCATCACTAACTCCAAGAGTAGTAAATTTTAAACACTTAGTTTACTTAATATTCTTTTTATCTATATTGAATTTCACCCATTTAACCATTGACTTAAATCATGCTATTATGATATAACTGCATATATCAAATTTTTTAAAAAATTCAACATATTTAAATATGTCATCTTTAGACAAGACTTTTTATGTTTTAAAAAATATTTTATTCGCTAAAATTAAATAGGTTGATGAAATACCAACTAATTTTAAAATCAATCAAATCTCATTAGATAATATGACTAATTTATTTATATACCTTGTAAAATATATAGTTAATCTCAAATATGATTTAATTATTTTAAATCCTATACAAGTTTTTATTTTAAGAATTATCAATGTTTTAATTTATAAATTATGCATTTAGAAAATAATCTAATATTTTTATATAATTTAATATTTTAATAAAATATGAATTTTACTTCTTAAATAATAAAGTATTATTGTGATGATAAAAATTATTTAAACATGTTATAATATATTATATTAATAAATTTTTTTCAATAATTAACACTTAATAATAATATTAAATAAAAATATAGTCTTGGCCTTATTAAATTGGAGACTCTAGGCAGTTGTCTTTTTTTTTTTTTTTTTTTTTTGCCTAAAGCAAGATCTGTCCCTACTTTCTCGGATCAAGAACCTTCATATTATTAAAGATTTTTTTAACTGTGCTCATGGACATAAGATAACAATGATTAACAACCAATAACATTTTATGTAAAGGAAATTATTAAGTAGCCAGGTAGTGAGGGATTTAGTGAGTGCACATAGGGTATATTAAAATGAATCAAATTGAACAATTAAAAAGTCTAATCCAATCATTGTTTATTTGTGTCCAACACAAGTTGAAAAAATCTTATTATTAATTATTGATAAAAAAAGAGATAAAAAAAACTTAAAAATGCCGTAACTGTAAAATTAGCTTCCTTTTCCCGCACGCTCATAACGGCACACACTGCCAAGGGCGCAACCTCGATATTTACATATATATTTATTTTCCTACAATATTCGATCAATTTTAATTTTTAACACCAGATATTTACATATATATTTATTTACCTACACACCTAAGAGTTTTTGTATGGAAATATATGTTAGTTAGTTGTGAATTATTTATTATGATAAAGGGCATGTGGTTTGCGAGGATTAATGCAGACTCGTCAAAACAAAAGCTATGTGAACATGCATATGGAAATGAGTGGGAGGAAGCAAAATTGGTTTATGATAAATTTCCTGATATGGTGCGAGTTCCATTGACTGCTAATGGAGATACAGCTCTTCATGTTGCCGTAAGTGCAAACAGCTCCATGTTTGTGCAAGAGCTGGTGAACTTCCAACATATGACCTCAAAAGATCTGGAAATACCAAACGCAGATGAGAACACAGCTTGTTGCATTGCTGCAATCTTAGGGAATACTGAGTGTCTTAAAATCATGATTGAAACTAATCAAAATCTCACACTCATTCCTTGTCATGATGCCATGCTTCCTGTTCACTTGGCTGCTTTGACTGGTCACCATCAAATTGTGCAACATCTCACCTCTGACTCTCTACTCAACAAAATGACTGATAAGGATATCCAACGCCTCTTTTTTATGACCATTAACAGCAGCATGTATGGTAAGATATATATAATTACTAAAACAAATATCTTCTCATGCACTTTAAGCGCACTTAGGTACAAAATCACACCATACATACACTAAAGTGTTCAGGCCTCAGCAGGGGACTTATTTGTTTTTAACCTAGTTGGTTTCAGTTAAACCAACCTTGGTTTTTATTTTTTACTGCAATGCAATCCGCCAAATTGATTAACCTTTATCGCAATTAACAGATATCGCAATGAAGTTGTTTGTAATGTATTCAGCTATTTTAGCAACTGCAAGAGATGATCAAGAGAAACTAACAGCTTTGCATATGTTGGTGCGCAAGCCATCAGAAAGTTTTAGTTAGTTCTGCAAACTTACTCTTTTCGTTATCTACTATATGCTTGTATGAGCAGCCGATATTGTGTCACCTTTTTAATTTTTTTGCATTTTGAACATTTCTTGATATTCTCTGTGACTCATCAATCAGGAAATGGCGTTCAACTACAATTGCATAAAAAAATGTGGTCTCACGTTCGACAAACGAACAAGTTTTTAGAATTGGTAACTGAACCTTCAATAGTACTGTTTGACGCGCTGAAATCAAGAAACTTTGAAGTTGTGAAATGGATTCTTTGCATGAATAGAGAACTGCTTACTGTCAAGGAATCAAAAAGTGGACAGAATCTACTGCACCTAGCTGTTTTACATAGACATAATGACATTTTTAACTTTATACTCACACTAGGGACAGTGAACCTTATAATGCATGCAGTGGACAATAATCGCAACAATGTTCTACATTTAGCTGCGCATCAGCAAGATGAAGGATCCTCAAGTATCAGACCTAGCATTAAAATGCAAATTGAGCTACAATGGTTCAAGGTGAATTCCCTATCCCTATCATCCATTAATGGGGACGGAAGACTGAAATTAGTGAAAGTCGATCGATCTTTTGCTAAAATCAATGTACATGTAGGAGGTGGAGAAGCAAGTTCCTCCTGAACTAGGGGCAATGAGAAACTGTAAGGGCAAGACACCTATGGATTTGCTTCTTGCTAATCAAGAAAAATTATCAAACCAACTCAAATATTCAGCCAGAGGAATAGCCAACTCAGGCATGGTTGTGGCAACACTTATTGCTACCGTTGCATTTGCTGCAGCTCTTACCGTTCCTGGTGACAAATCCAATGCTTGGTTTATTGTCTTCATTTTGACCAATGGAGTTGCAGTCCTCGCCTCTTCTGCATCCATAATCTCTTTCTTGTCAATTTTCACTTCATCAAGTTCACAGAAGACGAATTTGTCGTCTTATTACATCCAAACTTGATTATTGGCCTTATGTTGCTGTTTATCTCCATTGCCACCATGGTTACAGCTTTTGTTGCAACCTCCTTTTTGATATTTGCTCACACATCCAAGTGGGTTGCATATTTAATGGCTTCATTGGCGCCTCTTCCAATACTTTTGTTTCCTCATCTTCATATTGGTCTTTTCATTGACTACTACTATTATTATAGATGTCATCGTCTATTACGTATTTAACTTATGATGGCCGTTACGAAATTATATTTCGGCAAATCAAGGTTGTGTTTGTTTTTGAAATTATTGTGAATACCTTTTTGAAATTAAATTAGTAAGCATGGTGTTGTGTTTGGATTTCTTAATGAGATTATTATTTAATTATATGTAATATTTGTACCTTTTGATTTGAAAGATTAGTTAGTTATGCAGATCTTCTGTACAAAACTCATTGTACAATACTGGTGCAAATAGCTTCACAGGCAGCTGCTGCACATTTTCTGATAAATATCAATCATGATTTGATCATTGATATGTTATAGTTATCAATCAAATGAATTTTGACAATTTTTTTATTAGCGAGATCCACTCACATTGGTTCAAACTAACACGTTGCTGCTTAAAATTTCATTCTCCCAGCCATCAAAGATCAAACCAACATACTAGATACAAGGAAGTTTGTCATAAATCATAAACATGTGAAAAGAGTAGTGTCGTTATATAGACAAAAACCATAAATGAAAATTGTGAAAAGAGTAGTGTCGTTATTTAGACAGATCTTTAGTGGTTAGGTTAGAAAGATTAGGAGGGATGATAGGCAATTAATTACTCTCCTTACTACCTAAGTTTAGGTTAAAAGTGAAGATGTTCCATTTACAAATTGCCACAATACTGTAATTTGAGAAATGTCTTACGGTATGTGAAAATTGTGAAGGATTCACTTGAGACATGGCTAAAATTTTACAGGGATGCCTCCCTTGTGCAAATTCCATTACAAGTAGTATTTCTTTTGTATGATTTCATTCTCCAAAAAACATTAACATCTTTATATATGTATGATCTGATATACTTCTCCTACCTTTGCGATCGTTAAACTCTTTATTAACTTGTACATAGAATTTGCATAGCTAATCTTTATAATCAAAAGATACAAATATTATTATTACATCTAATTAAAAAACAAGTAGTACGCAATATATAACTTGACAAACATACAAACAATGCCTAATAGTGTTTTATAATAGACATCACCAAATACGTAATAGACGATGACGTCTATAAAAGTAGTAGTAGTCAATCAAAAGGTCGATATGAAGCAGCGGAAACAAAAGTATCGGGAGAGGCGCTAGTGAAGCCACTACATACGGAACCCACTTGGATTTGTGAGCAAATACCAAAAACAAGGCTGCCACTAAAGCTATAACCATAGTGGCAATGGAGATAAACAGTAAAGTAAGGCCAAGAATCAAGCTTGGGTGTAACAAGATGACAAATTCACTTTCTGTGAACCTTGAAGAAGTAAAAATTGACAAGAAAGAGATTATAGACGCGGACGAAGTCAACACTGCAAGTGCATTTGTCAGGACGAATACAATAAACCATACATTATTACCAGTTTTGTCACCAGGAACTGTAAGAGCTGCCGCAAAAGCTACTGTAGTTATAAGTGTTGCCACAATCATGTCAGAGTTGGCTATTCTCACTGCTGAATATTTGACTTGTTTTGATAAGAATTTCTGATTAGCACGAAGAACATCCATTGGTGTGTTACCCTCCTTATTTTTCATTGTCCTTAATACAATAGGAACTTTGTTCTCAACTTCCTTAAACCACTCTATCTCTCTTCGCATTTGAATGCTTGGTCTTAGACTTGAGGTTAGTTCATTTTGGGGCTGATACTGAGGAGCAAGGTGTAGAACGTTGTTTCCAGCATTATCCACTGCAGCTATTATGAAGTTGACTGTTCTTAAATGAAGAATGAAATTGAAAATGAATTTTCGTCGATATAAAACAGCAAAGTGTAGTACGTTCCGTCCAGTTTTGGTATCTTTGATCTTGAGTAGTTGAGGATACATGCTAAGAACTAATTCTGCAGCAGCTTCGTTTCCTGATTTTACAGCATCAAACAATACCGAGGATGGTTTAGTTACCAACTCCAAAATTTGTTGTTGTTCAAATTGTCTAACTTGATACCACAACATTTCAAATAATTGTAACTCATGATGATGAGGAGCCCGTCGTGATGATGATGATTCCTCATTGTTCTCCTCTTGCGTGTCTAGTCATCAGTATAATAATTGATTATATATATTGCTCATAGAAAATTACCAAAAGCCAATATAAGGTTAAATATTCATTAAAAAAGTAAAGTACAAACACTATAGAGTAATATAATGTTTTAGTCATCACGTTACGTTTCAGTTACAGAATGACTAAATTAGTCATTGACTTTGTCATTCTTTAAGTCACTTTAATTCTAGTGACACAACTTGTGTGACATGCTATTTGACACAAAGGAGTCTACCTAAACGATGAGACGACATTTTGGGCTAAAATAGTGTTTAGAGGCCCAAATTTTAGTTTTATTGTAAGTTATAAGTCAATTTAGTCTTCATATCACTTACAACAAAATTCAATTTTGAGCATCAAATTTTGGCCCTAAAACGCTGTTTGGTCTCTTGCATAAACTCTATGTGTCAAATAACGTATCACACATGCACTTCGTCAATGTTACTTAGTAACTAAAATGACCTACGAAGTGCTAAGTTATAGACTAATTCAGACATTCTACTAAATCGAAGTCGAGAACTTCCCATGGCGAAGGAATAAAATAGCATATTACCAAGAATATAATATAGGAAAACATGAGTAAGATGAGGAGAACTAACAATATTCTTCTGGAGGCTTTTGGGCAAGCATATGCAAGGCTGTTAGTCCTTCTTGATCATCTCTTGCCATGGCCAAAGTAACTGAATACTTGTCAAGTAATTTCGTTGCAACATCTGTTATATGCACAAATTAACTTACCAAACATCTGATCAATTATATTATGAGTAACTTCACAATGCAATTAAGATGAATCATGAAGAAAAAGAAATAAATATCATAATTACTTACCATACATGTTATTACTTATGGTCATAAAAAAGAGGCGTTCAACATCCTTGGAACCCAAGTTGGAACCCATACTGTCAAACAGATCTTCAGAGGTGAGATATCGCACAATGTTGCGGTGGCCAAGAAAGGCGGCCAAGTGAACCGGAAGCATGCCATCGTGGCCGGTGATCAGAGGCAGATTTGCATTCTCTTGAGTCATGATACGAAAACAATCGTTACCCTTCCCTAAAATTGCAGCCATGCAAAATGCTGTGTTCCCATCCGCATTTGGTATTTGCAGATCCTCTGGATTCATGAGCTTCACCAACATTTGCACAAAACCTACGTTGTTTGTGCTCACTGCAACATGAAGAGCTGTATCTCCACTATCTGTTAATGGTGTTCGCACCATTTCTGGAAATTTATCAAAAATGGATTTTGCTTCCTGCTGCTTATCCATAAGTATATATATGGCTAGCTCTTGTTTTAGGGAACCTGCATCAATCCTTGCAAATGTTAGACTTTATCAATTCTTCAACAATAAAAATAAAAAAGTTTACTAATTCTTTAAATTTGATTTTTCTAAGACAGATCAACTAAAAGAATATTAATCTGCGTATATTTTTGAATTCATATCGCTAACTTCAATTCTTTTTTTTTTTTTGACCAATCTCATGCTTCCTCTGCATCAAAGGTAACATCTTGGCTGATGATTCTCTTTTGAGTTTTTGGATTGTACAACTTGTAGCATTTTGTTTCTTCACTAAAGATACACTTTTCTGCCTTATCGTCTAGCTTCTTCCTAAGTTCATCTGGAATATGTGCATAAGCAATACAACCTGAAGACTGCCAGGTGACTAAGATCGAGCTTTTGACCACTTCAAGTTTCATGTGGAGTTTTATAACGAACACTTTTGAAATGACCTATTGACATTTTTTTAAGATGTAGACTGCATATGCCACTTCTTAATCCCAAAAAGCTCTTGGATAGATTCTTACAATGTAACATATTTTTCACCAAATCCAATATTATTACCTTCTTTCTTTGTGCCACTCCATTTTGTTGAGGAGTGTATCTTGCAATTACTTAGTGCTTAACTCCTTGCTTTGTCAAAAAGAAAAGCTCAAAGAAGAAGAACTAGAAGAAGAACTTGAACTTGAAGAAGCAGAAGAGAAGAGAAGAGAACCGAACAGAACTTGAAGAAGAAAGAAGAGTTAATTATAATTTATGGTTGAAATTATTCGCTAAAAGATTCTTGAGTCTTGAGGATATTTCTAGCCGGTAGCTAAAGACCAATTTTTTATCACAAAAGTGACTACAGTTTCTATCAATAAAATCTTTTTTTATGCACAGCTAAGATTCAAAGATAAAAAATGCTAATATTGTGCTTTCTTGTTTAATACATTGCAACAGTTTGAAGTAAAACTTACCCAGATCTACTTGCGGAGTGATGTCACTGACCCCTGCAACTGTGGAAGATTCACCTTGCTCAAAGTGGCGATTGGGAATTTGATCTGGTGAAGATACTATAACCTGAATGTTGTTGTTGTTGTTATCCAAATACAGAGAATGCACATGTGAGTGATTAAATGTTTAATGAATAATTAAACTGAGGCAGAGTTGTTGTTATCCATACCTGTAATTCGACACCATCGGTTACGGTGGAAGACATTACATATAAAATGGGATTCAGTTAAATGCTAGAAGAAGCTGAAAAACACCAATGAAAATATAATTACTGTTAATTGATCAGTTTGAAGCTATGATATGATATAGAGCCATTATTGAAGTTTAGAAAATAAAAGTGTAGTAGTCAAGTCTTTCTTTATATTTTATATAAAAGTGAACAATCCTGTCCGCACAAAAAAAAAGTGCTTAAAGATTATTATATGCGCCCTCTTTTTCTCTCCTTTTCTTTTATTTTGTCCCTTTTCTTGTAATCACTCTTTTTTTTATAGGAAAACATTACAATTAAGAATCGAACTCCCTGTACTTACACACGTATCTTTTCATGAGCTCACTCACTAATTTTCATGCGCTCACTCACTGTTCTAAAGATCCATGGAAAAATTACAACATCAAATAATGTTGAAGGTAAATAATCACTTTATAAACAATACACAACAATTACGTACTTTTCCTAATTAATATCTTCCACTTTTGTGTTTACATTTAAGCTTTTTCCTTTTCCATGCCTTTATGTGCATATATTTACAGCTTTCTTTACTTGCCATTTCTTAATTCAAGCAACAAACGACTGTGTTTTTCTTTTGATGAACAAGAATATTATGTTTCAACCAATTCATATCAGTTAAGGCAACAAAACACCAATTATTCTTTGAGACGTCAGCATACTAAGATTAGCTGCTCTGTTATATTTTTATTTAAGGTATTATAATTATAATTTTAAATTAATAAAAATATTTAATTATTACTGATTCGACCCAATTTAACTAATGAAGCGTGAATCAGCATCGACTTGTTTAATTTATAAAATTTAAAGGTAAGGTGTTGAAGTTGCCATCATCTATATAATTGTTCCAAGAAGAAAGTTCAAATTTCATAGTTCACGTGATTGAATTACTCAATTAGCTTTTGCACTAGATAATTTTATTATTATTCTTATATTTGTGTTCGCACTGAAAATACATTCTTACCCTCCCATAATCCATGAATTTACTAAAAGAGAAGAGGAGATAGAGTATGACAAAAGAAACATTAAAAACAGAACTGGAAGATCATTTAACTCTAACAAACTCTAAATTAATGCTATAAAATTACAGAAAAAATCCAACAAATTGCAGAAAAATTAGAACAAAAACAAATTACAAGATGAAGATAAATTTAAAAAATCGAAAAATAACAAAGCAAAAAAACCAGAATCATATTAGAGTAGAAGTGACTCTTGCCCTTGAACTTGTCAACTCTCTGTGCCAACGTATTGTTGCTTAATTGGTCTCCATGGTAAGTTGTGAGAATAAAAACGAATGAAGAGAGGGACAGGATTATATTGTGTGAATAAAGAAAGTTTGAACATTGAAGTCCCTTAATTGAAGAAAAAAAAAATTGTGTACACCTATTATTTATATATGACTTTTTTATTTTTAACTATTTTTGAATGTAAAAAAATTAAAAAATTAAATGAAAAATTTAATTTAACGAATATTAAGTAAGTCATAAATTAGTTATATCCATATGCTTAATAGTTTTATACAAATAGAGATTGTTAATTGAAGTCCCATAAGATTTAAGTCCAAAAAATTTTTCTACGTTGACTAGCACACCGCTCAATGTACATTGAAAAGGACAAAGGATGCTGTGCTCCACCCCTGCACACTTCACTTAGACACTTCTTATCTTTTAAAATTATTATTATTTTAGTTTTTTAATATGTAGTATAACATTATACTAGATGTTAAGAAATTAAACATAGAATGATTTTATTAAAAAAAAATACAGTACTTATTATAATAGAGAGTAGAGACTAGAACGAAAATCATTTAAATATTTATTTTTTTATAAAATATTTTTATTTTTAGTTTCTTAATATGTGCAATGTTATATATTTTTTAAAAATTGTTATAATAATAGTATTACCATTAGTAACTAATTTGTACTTTGTATACTCTATACTCTAAATGAATTAAAAAAATTGTTTATGTACTTCAAAGTTCAATCACGTATATTTTACGATCTTTGAATATTTTTTTTTCTTTCAAATCTTTAAATAACGCATTCAAAGATTAGCTGATATTAGTACTCCCTCACATTCAAAGACTGAACAAATATTGGTAGTCCAATAATATAAGCCTTTTAACATATTTCTTATGGGTGATCCAATAATATAAATAGATTTTAATACTATTTTAAATTTTAACTTTTAATTCAGACTTCCTATTTTCTAATGAAACCGTCTAGAAGTTAAAAATATAAAATAAAATAATCACTTTCAAAAGAAATGGTAACAATTTTAACACTCTTAAAGGTATTGTTCAATTTGTGTAGGGGTCTATTCTATCGACCCCATTGCCAATTGCGATTATAGTCTTTTTTTTTTTAAAAAAAAAAAAAAAAAAAACAGAATTGCGATGATAGTCTATCAATATCATCGCATGTACTAACTCGTTTGTTTGGTTACTTTATTGGGCTTCAATACCCAAACTGTTAATTTTAAAAAAAAATTATAAAATAATTTAATTAAACATAAACTCATCACAGAATGTTTTTTTAAAAAAAAAAAAAAACTCATCACAGAATCTATATATATCTATATAATTAATAAGAAGGAACATTTATTTCATCAGGGAACACCAAGAGGGCATAGGCTACATATAGTTGTTATCGATTAAATGCATAATAGATAATATTAAACAGGATGGCAAATTATTCACCAAAAGGAAAAGTAATGCATAGGCAGTTGGTATGTAACGTTAAAAATGTGCAATCGCGTACATTTATTTTAAATACATAATAATGCATAACTCGCTTTAATATCTGATAATTTCACCAGGCATGTATAATCTTGACTTGAGAGACCTGAAAAATCATGAGACACAGTAATCCCATTAGGGATGTTCATTTAATCCGCAAAATAATAAGAAAAGAAGAAATAAAAATTGCATTGGTTTAGTGAAAATACATAGGAGGCTAAGTGGTAGAGACAGAAGGAGCATCAGCAACAAGGTTGAAGGCCTGCACTTCCTTGAAGTTCAACCATGGTTTCTCCCAAATCTTGGTTTCATACACATTTGTTTTCTCACCATCTTTTCCCTCAAAAGTGATGTAGTATATCGTCCCAGCAACCACTTGTTGCTTTGCACTTTTCACCTTCACAAACTCCACCACTGCATTCTGCGTGCTTAACCATCAATTCAATCACGAATCTTTCAAATTAAACAACACGAATCTAATTATTACAACCAATTAATTAGTCTCTGATATATATCATCTTAATTAAATTTAGGTCTTATTAGATGTATGTAACACTACTACTCTGTCATGCTCTACTTGAACAAGCATAAGGTCTTAAGTTGTAAATTGCCGCAGGAAACAATTAACAACCAGATCAGATGAAGAACAAATCAAAATCCAAACGAAAAAAATAAGAGAAACAATAAAAAAGGAACCTGTTTTTTGTTGTGATCATCAACGGCGAAGCGAGCGAGATTCTCGATCTCGAGGCTGTTCTGGGCTCCTGGCACATCACTAATACCACCTGCCATTGGCGTTGTCAGTTCTCTTCTTCTTCTTCTTTTTTCTGATGATATATAATGTGTATGTATCAATTTCTCTGTTCTGCGTATATATAAAGCATAAATATATAATAGATGACTATGGAAGGAACAAGGTTTTGACTGGTCAACTGTGGAATAGAAACTGTGTGCCTGTTTCATGTTGTGAGTTGTGACCAATCGGTTATTCTCCGTATATTTTTTAGCAAGGTCAACGGAGATTTCGTTCAACTACTGTAGGACAGTAAGCAGAGGATAACGCCCTCGTAGATATTTTTCATGGACATGTGCAAGTTTTTTAAGACCACACATAATCTCACACGTTCACAATTTATATATTCACCATTAAGCTACCTAACTTATCAACAAAGCAGATACAGTTGTTTATACTTTTATTAAAAGATAAATACTTTAAGAAAATCAAAATTTTATTTTTATTTTTCATAAGCTTGGCCCACCTTGTTCGTACTACCAATTTTAGTTTGTGCTTGAATTGGCGTCAGATCACGTTAAGTTAGATAAATTAATGGTTGAGATAAATTTAATACATGAGCCGAAACGGATTCAATAAACGCAACAAAAAATTACATTGAAGTGAATCCATGTTAACATAAATCAACTCCAATCCAAAGACACTTAATAATCACACTCAATCACGTCTAGATTCACACAAACCACCAATAATAGTCTCAAAACTAGGGATCACGAAAATATCTGTGACCATACATACCTACAGTAATACGTATTCTTTTTTTATAACTATAAGTTTTTTTACTTTTAAAATGAGAGTAATTCTGTTTATCTTAGTTAATTGGTGTTGGTCTTTCATAATTTGATATAGGTGGGATTTGAACATGACTTTTCTCACTATGGATCGTCCTTCCTATGAACTTAGCAGGACCCTATATCCCTAAACTAGTGGTTCATTTTAAAGAAAACAACATATGTTTATATTCTTCTAAGTAGTTTTTCTTTAATTTCCAAAGCTAATACTAAATATTTAATATAAAAAAATACGTTATAATTTTATGTATTATTAAATGATTTTAAAAATATAATATTTTTATTTAATGTTTAATTTTACATAAGAAAAAAATAAATATTAATTGATAATTATATTATTTGAATATTTTTCTATTTCAACTTTACTCTAATAGTTAATACTCTCTTCGGTCCTATTTATAAGACGTTTTCAACCGAATTATACAGATCAAAGAAAATAGTTGAGTATAGTTAACTTTATTTGTTTTCTCAAAAAGTGGATGAGATACCATTTTTACCCTTTATTGAATAATGTGTTAGTCAATTACAATTAAGGAGTAGAAATAGCCAATACATTTAATAGGAATAAAAAAAAAAAAGCAATAAATATATTACAGAAACTATAAAATGTCTTATAAAAAGGACCATGAAAACTTTTTAGATAGTGTCTTATATAAAGAACCAAAAGGAGTATAATTTATAATATGAATTCAATTTTAAAATATTATTTTAGATACTAAATTTTTATTTTAAAACAATTATTTAATTAAATAAAATACACATGAATATTCGTAATACCCATAGGGACAGAATAACTAGGGATTAGTACCAACTCCCGCTCCGCATCCTTGCCATACCTACTCAAAACCACCAAGGAAGTTAAGCAACCAAATGGTTATTGTAAACAAGCATCGTATAAATTGATACATAATAGTACAATATATATATATATATATATATATATATATATATATATATATATATATATATATATATATATTCTATTATAAATAGCATGGCAAATTAATGCATACACCGTATGTAACATTAAAAACGGATAAAGCTACATAAATTTATTTTAAATACATAATAATACATAACACACTTTAGTATCCTGATAATTTTACCCTGTATAATTAATATATATATAATTTTTTAAAATAAGAGAGAAAAATATTAATATTATAAGTAATTGGTTTTCAAAACTTTTGGACTAGCTTTATCCTTGTCTAACAGGCAACAAAAATTAGGGACAAGAATGGCAAAATATGTGAAATCCAAAACGGTTTAAATACTATTAATTTTAAAAATACTAGTTTGATCTCATAATTTTGTCTCCTTATTTAGTATTAATCTAGTCATTTTCGTTAGGACACCGCTATAGTCAACTAAGAGTCACGTCAGACATCGCCATTAATGATGCTAACTGGAGTGGCGAAAGGGAAGATGAGATCTTGAGGAACCAAGCTGATATCAAGAAAAAAATGAGACCAAACTGATATTTTCAAAAAAGAGAAAAAAAATAAAAGTATATTTAAGCCATGCTTACTTTCAAATCCCTCACCACTAACTCAATTTTAGTGGCTTAATAATTTATTATAAAAATATGCATGCTAAATTTATTTTATGAATTTTAAAAATAAAGCAAATTAACTTTAAGATGAGTGCATTACAACAAACCCAAAGCCTTAACTTTTTTTTTTAATCAGCAATTGATGATTTTATTGAATAGGGTACAAGATGTACCAAAAAATTACAAGAATGACAGATGATAACAACTGACCACAGAAAGTCGTCCAAAAAAAAAAAACTGACCACAGAAAGAAACAGAAACAATGTTACATCACAGGACAGTAAAACAGATAAAAAGAAAAAAAAACGTGCATTAAGAGAATAAATATATTCTCAAAAGAGTGCATCTTAATTTGATGAAAACTAAATTTGAAAACATATGTAAATGAAAATTAAGAGAATGAGCAAAACAAAAAATGAGAATTAAAAAATAATATAAATTCTTTTTTTTTTGGACGAATATAAATTCTTAATATAAAATACAAAATTTAAAGTTTCTTTTTTTTGTAGTAAGGTAGCATTATATTGAAATAAAAAGTCGAGTTGGGCCGAGCCCAATCAGTCATTCTTATTTTGGTTGAGTATACATGTGACGAAAGTGGATGTGATTAACATCATCTCTATTGGGAGTGACACAATCCTTTTTAGTATATAAATTTATATTCTTACATATAAAATTATGGTGTCAAATTTATATTCTTACATATAAAAAGGATGGTGTCACTCCCAATAGAGATGATGCTAATCCCATCATCCTGTGGCGAATTGTGCATTTTGGAGCTTACTTAACATTAATTAATTCTAAGGTAAATTACACTGTCTTCCCCTAAACTTTTGAAGTATTACACTGTCCCTCTGCATATTTTTAAATATTACACAGACCTCCCCTGAAGTTTGTTTACATTACACAAACACCCATTCACGTTAACAAATAGTTAAATTTTTAACAAACAAGTGATTTGCACATGACCTCATAGTTATGAAAAGACAATTTTACCCTTAATTGAGAAAGTTACACTAATTCAAACAAGTATTCAGACTTTTACTTCAAAAATAAGCGATTGGGACTTAAAAATAAAAAATGTTTAATTAGTAAACCATACCTAAAATGTCAAAAGATCACTTAGAAAATACGTCTTGGATAAGGTGAAGATGAAGTGGTCCCAAATTAGAAATCTTAAGTGGTGAAGATGAAGAAAATCGAAGAAGGGTTTGGGAAGGTCACACGGCTAAGGAAGTGTTTTGAAGGTGGTAGGGTTGAAGAAAGGTCGTGAGGTCGCAAGTTTAAAAAACGGTGACGATGTCGTGCCTTGAAGAATAGAGACATGGTTGAAGAGGTTGCTGATTGAAGAAAGGGCGCAAGGTTGCAAGGGTTTCACCAGGCTAAGAAGGTTCGAGATGAGGTGGATAGTTGTTCTCTTTTTTAATAAAGGATAAACTCGTCAATTTATAAATAAGACTTACAAACGTTAACACCGTTATTATTTAAGGGAGGACTGTATAGTTTTGGAAACATGTAGAGAATGTCTGTGTTATGTTTGGAAACATACAGAGAAATAGTGTAATACTCCAAAACTTCAGGAAAGATAGGTATAATTTGCCTTTAATTCTATTTTATTTCATACAGGTTTCACTTTGATTCACAAAGATCACATTGTAGTGCACATAACTCCCATGAACATTGACTTAAACAGAACTCCCCTAATCTCAATTCTTCATTCATTTAGTTTGCGTTTAATTGTATTTTTAGTCTCTCAATTTTATTTATTATACAATTTTGAACTCTTAACTTTTAATTAAATAAGTTTAGTCCTTTAATTGTGTCCATTATGCGATCTTAATCCTTTAACTTTTAATTAAGTAATTTTAGCCTCTTAATTTCTTTTATTGTGTGATTTTAAAATAAAAAACAGGTTATTAATTAATATTCTTCTAGTATGTCATTAGTTCTTTTCTAAAAAATTACTTTTAAATTTCTATTCATTAATTTATTTATTATTAATATTATTTTACTGTATTATTTTTTTATCGGCCAAACATACACACTCTCACACTACATTACTCCTAAATCTGTTCCATTAGAGATCAAACCCCTCTCCATAATTTCCAAGAGCTCCTCCTTATGATATTTAAGTTACACACTCTCAGCACCGTAAAATAAAGTGTTTCTTTTTCATTTTATCTGGACACTGTAAAATAAAATTAAGTTCATTTTTATAGCTGTAGGTGTATCATACATTATTGCAATACAATAAAATAATAATGACCTTTAAAAAGACATGAATAAGATTTTAATCTCTGCAAAATTGTTAATTTTTTATTTTAGTCCTTTTTTTTATTTTAGTCTAATTTATTTTTTTTTTCCAACATTAGATTTTTCATCATCACATTTTTTTTAAGGGATCACTATTTTTTGAAATTGTTCTTATAGTGAAACAAAACTTTTGAATTAAGTTGGACCAAAATAAAAAGACAATTTTTATATGGACTGAAACAAAAAAGTAATCAAATTGTGTATATACTAATTTTCTTAAGTAATTCCTTTAAAAATGTCTAAAATCCTTTGATAATTTTCCTTTTATGTATATTATTATAAAATGATAAAACTTGAAAAGAAAAAAAAAGCTGAAATGTACTGTTCATCACATGGAAAGAAAAAATCAATTTGATAAAATATTTTACGTTAGTATATATAGAATTTTTTAACAGAATTAATTTTTTAATATAAGAACACTTTTAAAGTTTTAGCATTAAGTCACACATTACATATAGTTTTGGGCCTAATCTTATCTATAAAAGTGGGTTTATTGTCATTGTAATATATCAATTATAATTTTTTAAGGGTAATTACACATATCTACTCTTTTGCATTTATTACATCTAGACCTCTTGTATTTACAAAAATACAATTAGTTTTGTAATTATTACGCGCTTATCTCTTAAAAGAAAAAAAAATACACAGACCTCGCATACAAATTGCTTCCAAATGGGATTATGAAGGAGTTGAATCTAGAACAACTGTATCAGGTAATTAACCAAAGTGACCAACCACAACTAATAAAAATTGTGATTTTTATGCTAAATAACCGTTTCAAGATAATTCTTGGAGAGTAAATCAGTTTTAGGATACAAAGATCCAGCATTTTAGTCTATAATATTTTAAAAATCATATATTAGCGGATAACATTAACTTTGTAAAATGTCGACAGATATTTTTGTCTTTTAATTATTAAACAATATTAAAAAAAAATTAAGTGAAAGAATTACCAAAATATCTAGTGTTTTGTAAAATCACGAATCAGTTTAAAAGTTTTAAAGTCTCATAGGCTACGGTCTTCAATCCCTGCAATATTGAGTACTAAGTGTATGTTTATTTTTTAATTGGTAAAATTTGGTTTGATTATATATATATATAAATAAAAGTTTAGATTAAAATTAGTTTAGTTCAACAAGATTATATTTAGATACTCACACATAAAAATACGTTTGAAAAATTGAATTTTGTTTAGATAAGAGAATAAAAAGTGAGTTTATAAACTAAAAAGAATTGAAACCTAATTTGTTGAAAAAAACCTCCCTTATTAGAGCTCTTTTACACTGGATTTTGCCTAAACTAGGTTGGATAAATCAAAGTAAACAAAAAAAATTATTATGCTATTAAAACCGAATTTTCCTGACTGAACTTAAAACCACACATACCCTAAGTAAGTTAAGGGTCTAATTAAGTTTGAAGTTCACAAGAAAAGGAGGCTAACATAAGATGTTTAAGAATGAATGTGTTAAGTGATTTTGATTTTTGTGTATAATATTTTTAATTTTACGATGATTAGTTTGACTCAAGGACTCCACTTGTAATGAAACGAATTGCTTAAGGTGATAAAGTGGAATTCAACTGATAAGGTGGATTGAATGGACACATTAGTGACGGATACAAAAATTTTAAACATGGGAGAAAATATATACATGTAAAATTTTCAATAAAATTATTATATTACAAGGATAAATATATGTCATATTTGTTCGTTACCAGTAAGGATTTATAAATTTTTTTTTGGACCAAGGTAAGGATTTATAAATTTTTTTTCGACCAAGGTAAGGATTTATAAATGACTACACAAACAAAATCATCGTCCTAAGGCGCATGTTTGTTAATTAAGATCCCGTTTTTTAAATACGTGGTTATTAACATTAGATTATCAAAAGATAATTTAATTTACTCATTCTTATTAAGGATAATTACATATATCCCCTCTAAGTTTTACGTTTATTATACCAAGACTTTCTGTGTATACAAATATTGCACAGATCTCTTTTAAAACACACAAATATGGTCACGAATTTTGTTATGCCTCGACAGTCTTTCAATTTGTGGCCATATTTTGAGTGTTTTAGGGAATGTTTGTGTAAAATGTGGTCATAAATTTTTCACGGCCTTTACGTATTTTTATTTATGATAATTTTGTTTTTCTTGTTTAAGAGTGTGTTTGGTAATACTAGCTTATAACTTATTTAGAAGCTTATAACTTATAGCTTATTATCAAGTAGAGGCGTTTGGTAACAACAAACTTATAACTTTTATAAGCTATAAGCTAGCTTTCATGAGCTAGCTTATGAAAAACTACTTTAAGTAGCTTATAGCTAGGGGTGGAAACAGGTCAGGCCAGGTCTATTTTATAATTGATGGAGCTGGCCTATCATAGGCTCATTTTTCAGACTAAGTCTAGCCTATTTGAAAGCCTATAAAGCCTGAAAGCCTATTTATAGGCTTACTTTGTCCTAAGGCCTCTAAAAAGGCCAACAATTCTATCTTAAATATGCTAACAAACCATTAAATAGGCTAATAGGCCTTTTTAACAAGTCTCTAAATAAGCCTAATTTATAAATATATTATAAAATTTATTGTATTTACATTTATAAAATTTATTATATATATATATATATGATTTTTTGAAAAACATAATATTTATTTATATTTATAAAATTTATAATATATATATATATATATATTAAAATTTAATAGGCCGGCCTATTAGGCTTAATAAGCTTTTTTAAAGGCCTGTACCTAGCTTTTTACTTAAATAGGCCTTTTAAAAAGCTTAAACTTAGTCTTTTTATTAAACAGGCTAGGCCAGACCAGGCTTTAAATAGGCCAGGCCCCTGATAGGCCGGCTGGCCTTTTTCCACCCCTACTTATAGCTCATGAAAAGTAACTTTTCATAATTCTTTCCTATTTTATCCTCTAGTCATTTATTACATGTTTACTCTATCAAATAACTTATTACATGTAATTATTATTTTTCCTTTTAAGTCATTTAACAAATATAAGCTAACTAATAAGCTAATTTTACCAAACACCTCTATTCAATTATAAGTCACAAATCATAAACTATAAGCTATAAGCTACAAACTATAAACTACAAGTTATAAGCTATAAGTTAGTTTTACCAAAACTTAAATGATAATTACCTGTAATTTACCTGTAGGTGATGTATGGTATATAAGGTCTTGTAATTTATAACACTCATATTTTACCCATTTTATGTGGTCAGTAGTGTATAAAAGGCCTCGTAATCTCTCTGATAAGGTTGAAAACAATGTAAACAAAAAATTGATGTGGTGAGTAGTTCCTTTGTTTTTGTGGAACGAGAATGGAGATTGGTTAGAAAAAATCACTTAAGACAGATAGAATAGTTTACGGGTGTTTTTATGCAGTAAAAAACTTTTTCACACATTTTTTGTTCTTTTAGTTTAATTTTTTAATGCATAAAAATGTTAAAGATGAATGTAATTCAACTGAAAGGAAACAATTTGAGCTTTATCATAGAAATTTGGGTTTGGAATGGGGCAAGATAGGAGTTAGATTAGAGTTGTGGGGACAGATATCTATACACATATATGAAGCACTAAAATAATGAAAAAGACAGTGGGGTAAATATTTTAGCCTTCAAGATTTAAAAATTTTAAGTTACTCCATAATTTTGCAAAACGTTTGAACACTGTAGTCCTTTTGATTATTGAACAACATTAACAAATTAAGTATATAAGAATTATATGATAAATAATTTATAAAGTTAATGACTAATTTAATATTTTTAAAATTTAGAAATTAATTCAATTTCTACCGTACCAAAAAATAATTCAAGCTTTTACTCGTATTTTTATATAGGCAAAAGTCACTTTTTCGTGAATGTAGAAATATTTAAAATTTAATATTAATATATTATTGATTTTCTATAGAAAACATGAAAACTGACAAATAAAACAAGAAAATTCAACTTTATTAAATAACCAACATTTACATTTATAATACTTACAATGAATCTAATAAACTATAACTCATCAATCAAAACAAACTTCATCTTAATTTTAAAAAATAATAACTTATTCAAACTTAAAATAATATATGAACCAAAAAATGCTTATATTGTTTATAAAAATGTTTATATAAACATACTATTATAATCTATTATTACCATGTTTAATCTTAATTCAAGGTACACATTAACACGACTAGTCCTTTTGAATATTGTTCGACTTTTTGGTATAATTTTTTTTTTTAAATTGATTTGGTCTTAAATCTTAATAAATATTTAACAAATAAATTACAAAAAAAAAAATATTTATATGGAATTACAACTGGTGGGTCCCATGCTATTTTAGTTTTGAATAATAAACCTTCTATGGGTCTTTTCGTTCTTCCTAAACACATTTCTTGCAGCGCCGAAGAGCTTGGAGCGCTGGCTGCAATGGCGGTTCCACCTCCGGAACCGGTATCTACTGAAAGCATCGCCCTCCTTTCGCAGTTCTACTCCAATTACCTTCGCAATCGACTTCGCGGTGTCTATCCCTTCATCGATACTAATTTTCTCTCCAACTTCAGAGCTCGCTTCAGATCAATCCAGCGTCGGGAATGTCTCCCTCTTCCGTTGCCTTCCACTTCGCTCGACTCTTCCACGTTCGCTCATTTTCCTTTTCTCTCTTCCAGAAAATCAACGCAATAAATAAATACATATGTGAATAAATGAATTAGTGTTTAAAGATTACTTGTGATTTGATCATCAACATTGTTTCAATTTTCACTTAAAATAAATATTAGGGATTTTGAAATTCATGCTGCTCCCTCGCAGGATCATGACCAAGAATTCTAGAGTTCATGTCGTTTTGGAAGATATGTTAGAGCGTGTTTTGATGAATTTGCATAGCATCCAAAAGAATCTGCAGTTTTGGCAGTCCAGAGCTGAGGTTTTGTTTTTGCTTTTCTCGTCATTTAGTTTTGTAACCTGTGTACATTGTTCAGTGGATGTTCGTTCTGAAAATAGTTATACTGCTTATTTGTTGGCATATTCAGAGGTCAGATGCTATGAAAGCGTATTTCATGGTTTTTGAGAGAGGTCCAAGGGCTTTTATTGGTGAAACAGTTAAGTTGTTGCGTAGACGTGTTGCTCAGGATTCTTCGCTACAGAATCTGTGTCAATCTGCATCTGATTATATCAATGAGAGAGTAATAGTTTTGAGTACCTTGAGATATTCGCTTGCCACATTCTTGGCTCAGGTTTGTTCGGTCTGGCTGTTTGAATCATAATATTCTTTTATAATTATGAATCACATTGAATGTAATTGCGTACTCTGTTATTCCTGGCTGTAAAGCTTTGTTAATAATTCTTTATTGTGGTTCAATTTTGTGACATCGATGTCATTATACTTTCTTGCATTGGAAGGTGAATAGACAAGATAGGGTTGGGAATAGAAGTATTCAAGAAAAAGTTGGGATGGTACTTGTTGTAAACAATGCTAGAATCTCACCTTAGGTGATTTGAGCATGTGTGAAGAACTTATATAGAAGTATTGGTAAGTAGAGTGGATCACATTGAATAGCCACATTTGCTAGAGTTGGGGCCTAGGGGAGATAGAGAAAATTTAGAGATGAAACCGTTAGGAAGGATCTAGAGGTAAAAAATTGTTGATAGATATGATTTATGGTAGAACATTACAGCATTGTTAGATCCATGTAGCCAGCCCATCTAATGGGAAAGGCTCTGTTGTTACTGACTGTCATTGATGTTATTGATCTTCCTATGTGTAAAGGAGAAATTTTTGAATGATCGTGAACATTTGTTACATCTTACATGTTTTAACATCAGCTGCTGCTTTTCACCCGATTGGTCTAATTTTATTTTTTATTTAGGAGGATGGGGTTGACAGGGCAGTACAGTCAGCATAGTTTTTTGAATCAATTTTTTTTACATGTACACACTGAATTCAAGTTCTTCTGGCATGTTTCTTAGTCCTGGAAACTTAGACAAGTACTTATAATGAACAGATGCAATGGAAACTTTTGAATTCTCTTGTAAGAAAATGCAATTCTTGAAGATTTGCTTTTCAACTAAACTTCGTTGAATGCTAATATGTCAATAATTTACTGATGTTCACTATGAATTTGAAAATTCATGCTCAGGTTTATGTAGAAATTGATAAAATTGGAGAGGAGTTAGTGACGGATCCAGAGAATAAGCTGCCCTCATTGTTGGTTGTGATTAATGATTTCTTCTCAGTATTAGAAGCTTCAATTGGACATCTACGTGCAATGCGACAGGTTTACAAGAATAAAGCTGTTGATAATTTTTCCTTTCGCCGTTTTCCTTTTTATATATTAACATTTTATTTTTCTACCAGCCAGAGTTTATTAAAGCAAACTATAGAGTAGATTTGTAACCAGTATCTAGTATTGGTGCCCATTCCAGAGTTGACCATTTCTACTTTTCAGAGTGATTCTTCTATTGAAGGGAGCTATTCAACTCCCCTGCTGTTTGAGAAGCTGCCTGAGATAAATCAGGATGGGTCCCAATGGACAGATTGTGAAATAAGCGATGCTATCAATTCCATTTATCTAAATTTAGACAAGCTGGATGCTTACATATCTTTTCTTGTAAGAGCTTCTTTCTTATGTTATCTCATTTATGCTGGTTGAATTACGTAGTAACTTCAGTAAATTTTTTGGATTCGACTTAACATTTGTAATTTGTTTCAGGTTGTCAAACATAGAAAGCCAAGGAAAGTAACTCAATATTGGATCCGCTATGCATGTGGTGCAGTTGGTCTATCAGTATGTTCCATGTGGCTCTTACGGCATAGTAGTTTGATGGGAAGTTCTGATCTTGATAATTGGATTCAAGAAGCGAAGGAATCGACAGTTGCCTTTCTTAAGGATCACGTAGAGCAACCGGTACATTTCTTCTTGATTATTTTACTTGGTTTGCATTCTTTTTTCCTTTTGTTTTCCTTTTTTTTAATTCCCTGGTACATGAAAACATACTGTTAGAAAATATGAAGGGGACTTGAAATTAGCATATCCTTGCAAGATAGGTAGTGTGACTTTCAGCGTTTCAGTATTCAATTTTCTCAACCTCATTTTGCTCTGGAATCTTATGCTACTGATAATTAGCATTGGCAAAGTAGCCTTTCCAAAAGAGTGAAAGACTGTTTTCCACGACCAATGGACAAATTTCTGTTTCTTCTATTGCCTCCCTTCCACTTCATTCCCATCTTTTAAAGTAGCTAAAAGTGCACCATACTGGTTGAGATTTTCAAATTGATGTAGAATGAAGCATGAAATGAGGTTTGGTATTGTCTAGTGTATGGCGATGACCTTTAGAGCATTGGCTAGATTATGTTGGAATCCAGAAAAAATAGAGGAAGTGCTCAGAATAATATTTAAAACTGGAACATTGTTATTTCTTTTTTCAAATTAAGCAAGCCTAATACCTTCTATTCGATTTAATAGCCAAGTAATAATTATAATAAAATTGTCTTAGAGCCACCAAGCACCAGTTCCAACCAGTTGGATATGCTATTGCTCCCTCTTATTCATCCCCCACATCATGATCATAATTTGTATATATTCTGACGGAATCGATATCCAGATTTTGTCCATCAGAGATGAACTTTTTGAGACATTCAGGAAGAGGCACCAAGGTATTATGGACCTTGAAGAGGTGCAGTTGACTTCTAACTCATTACACAGGTTATTGGTCTTAAGCACACCGCCCTCCTTCTTCTATATTTGAAAAGTAAACCTTATACAACCTTGATGCACGGAAATATTTATTCTTAACATTACTGTTATATGTTGTTAATCTAGTCCCCATAAAATAAGAATTTCTTGTCACAATAATTTTGTTAAGATGTTTTTTAAAGTGTAACTTGTTGAATTTTTCAGCTGTAGTGAGAACTTTCAACATTTAGGACTATGTTAAAAAAATGAATCATACCATTTTTATACCAAAATTGTTTTCATTTTTGCTTTAGTACAAATTTACAGCTTTTATATAATGCCATTGTGCATATTGACCCAGGAGAGAAGATATTAATTATTTGGTCATGGTTTAAAGATAAATAATCAAGTCATTAATGATCTAGAAGCACCCTTTCATTAAAGGATCCAGTATACAATTAGCAGTCGTTATTAAAGACTAGTGTTATTATACAAAAGCTTCGTTTGAATCATTAAGTTTGCTTCAGGGTTAATATGTTATTATGCATATGCTTGTTTCTTTGTCATCCATACCTTGTTAATAGTAGAATATGCATTCATGTAAATTGATGGATCATGCGTGAAGGGTGCAAATCCATTGAACTTATGTTTGTAGGATTTAGGCTAGGGTAACTTTGCTTGTGAAACTTTCGGCACCTAGAAATTCTGATGTGTTGCATTAAACTTCTTCTCTGGCTTGAAAGTTGAAACTGATTCTATGCTTAGGAGTTTTGATGTAAAAAACAATAGAAAATTGCATCAATCCTGAAAAAGAAAAAAGTTTCTTTTGTAAAGTTACTCAATGAAGATTGAAGACAGGATCTTAATTTTTCTAATCCTGGTACCGTACTCAAGTTACATACTGTGATCATTTTAAAATGTTTTCAAGTCCCTTTTAACATAAGTGGAAATATAATTCAATATTTGTTACTAGATGGACCTCTGTCTTAAGAGTTAAGAATTTGAATTTCTGAGGAATGAGATAGACAAACTATGTTCGTCCCGCAGTAAGGATATTTTGGAGATTACCGGCCATTGTACTATCAATTTCTTTGATTTGGAATTGAATTTGCACCTAATGATGGAATTTGACTGACATAAGTTCATTTATTTGATATTGAGAGGTGTAATTGCTTCCTTTGTGACTTTGTTCTAAAATTTCTGTACAGAATGTTGTTGGCTTTCAGTGAGCAGACGAAGGGTCAGAAGTTCCCAGCTAATGCCTCAGATCAGGAAATGCTTGAGATAGTCATGGATAGGTGAGTTAGGGTTTTAATTTGGTAATATTTGGAATTCTTCAGCTTAGAACCATCTAAATCTCTAAATATGCTGGTAGGGTTTATTGTAAGGTAATTGTGCAATTGAATTTGAATTAGATATGTGCAATTAATATAATTTCTGAGTTTTTTTATCAGCTAATTTTTTAGTATTATTTCAGGTATGAGAAGGAACTCACGCATCCTATTCAAAATCTTCTCAGTGGAGAGCTGGCTCGGGCTATGCTTATTCAGGTGATGTTATTCGTATGTTATATTTATACCTAATATATGTTTCAGTTGTTTAACATAGTATTCACTTTACAGGTTCAGAAGCTCAAACTGGATATTGAGACGTGAGTTTTTCAAATCTTAAATTCTATTTGAACTTGAATTTGAATATTTCATATTGTTTTAGTTCCTCTTCCTCATTTGGCTCAGGGCAATGCTAGAGCTGAATCAAATTCTACGGGCAAATGAAATCAACTTTGCAGTTCTGGCTGCTTTGCCTGCCTTCTTCCTCTCTCTTTTACTCCTCATGTTAGTACGGGCATGGATCAAACAGGTAAATCCTCTTTAATGTTCAGTTTGAACAAAAAAAAAAGGGCAAGCTTATAACATTGAATACTAGATATCATTTTTTTAGTTCTTAACTCTCAAGAATGCCTATAACTCTGAATTGGATGTGAATCGTATTTGGAATATCACCACGCACTATGCATGAAGCAATTAAATTAATATGGGGAACATATGCTTGCAACGTGTACTTTGCATCTCACATATGCATCTTCTCCCCTTCACCTCATCTCAACTTTTGGTGTATGAGATAAATTCAAAAATGTGTTTTTTGATATCAAAGAGTGGTCGGTTAAGTTGCCTTCATTCCTTGTCCACTGATGTTGTACTTGACCACCCCTTTTTTTTTAAGAATTGCATGATTTATGTCATTCTGATGGGAGGATGCTACGCAATGGTCTGAACTTATCCATTTTCTATAGTCTATTGATAAATTTCCAGTGATATTCTAAAGTTAGTCTTCTTGGGTTTAGTGAACACGTTGATGTAGTTTTGGGTATTAAAGAGCCAACGCTTGTGTTTGTGTCTTGTATGAATTTTGGTCATAAATAGTCAGATTTGTCAAGTTGTTTCAGTTTTGCCTTCTCTATTTTTCCTTTTTTTTTAGTTAAAAAATAATGGTTATCCGCTACTTACAAAAATAACATGTTGTCTGATGTTATGTTTTGTCAATCAGGATACAAAAGCTGAGGGAAGAGGTAGAATTGCTCGGATTCAGAGGAGGCTACTTGTTGTAGAAGTTGAGGAAAGGATTATGCAGTATCAAAATTATCTTGAACAAGGGATGGTAAGAAGCTTACCAAACTATTGAATTTTTTAATTCTCGCCGAAATGAATTAGTTATGCATATTTTTTTGGTTCTCTCCGGTATAACATGCAATCCCCTGCACCTAGGATAAGTCACGTTCCATGTCATTTACAGGAGAAAGATGCACAATGTATGTTTGGATTGGTACTCTATAGTCTGGATCGCCTATATCATTCTGTCAAGAGTCACGCAGAAGCTTCCGGAGAGTGGCAACGGTTAGTTCCAGTCTCATTCTCTCTGTTATAGATACGAGGTCACTATTTCTGTTTAAGGGATTCATATTTATGTCCACTTTCTGTTTAATCACGTAAACAGAGCACGAATGCGAATACTATTGAGTTTGATATTGCTAAATATGTATTTTTACTTTATGAACAGTTTGCGACAGGATATAATAAATTTAGCTAAGCCTGGCCTGCAAACTGCATACAAGCTCACGGTGACGTCGCGCATTGATAGGGTCTATGACTGCTTGCTTCCATCTCTGAAACGCTGGTAGCACATTTTGGTTTACTTTTGTTCTTAATCTTTGTTATGTTTCTTTGGCTACTTCGATACTCGATTTTTTGCATATATTCCTCATAGTTGGTGACCTTTTCTCTCCATAAGGATCAAGGATTTTGGCAGTTTTATCAATGGAAAACAAATGATATTTTGGTCAGGAAAATAAGATGACCAGACGAGATATTCATTTACAGTTTAGCTCTGAAGTGTTGTTGGTAATAATCTCCATACGCGGAAATGATTGGAAACATTTTTTTTTTTTTTTTTGCTTTCTGGACAAATCTTAGGAATGAAGAAAAAGAAATAAAAGTAAAAAAGCGAGTGGATAATTTTCACAATTTGGAGTTTGTTTTATTTATGAAAAACACGAGTCAATAATAATAATAAGGGTTTTTCTAACATGTGCAATATTATTGCACAGGTTAAGAAATCAAAACTAATAAGTTATTGTTGGAATGAACAAAAATTTAATGAGATTACATCTAACTTAGAATAAATGTTATACTTTTTTTCTATCTATAATTTCTAAACCTGTGCAAAATTGTACAGGTTAGAAAACTTCTAATAATAATGTTTTGTAAAATAGTGTTATTAAATTCAATGGAAAAAAAAAAGAATTGTTGTTGCAAAGTTCTATGAAGAAATAAAGTGGACAAAATTATACTTTTATCCTGTATCTTTTAGGATTGACTTAACTTTGTCTTTTATTTTATTTTTTATTTAACATAGTCCTTTATTTTTTATTTTTTATTTAAGTTAGTCCTCATAACAGCGTCAAGAAAGTGACATGTGTCACACAATAGGAGTGGTTCAATAATATTATAATAATAAAATATATTTTAAAAATAAAAAAAAAGTTTTTCCATTTTTTAAAAATTTGAAAAATCTTTTTCTTCTTCCTCTTGAGTCCCAACCTCTCCACCACTGCCGCCGGCCCCTCCTCTTACCCACGTCGCCATCTTCTGCATTTCAACAAAACTGCCCTTTTGGTTCCAAGTTTAAGCTAATACCTTTTTAATCTACCAACGAACCTTAAGTTCATCCAACCATTTTTGCGTCTCTTTGATGAGCACGAACTTTACTGGCTAATGCCTTGAGTAGAGGCATATTTTCCATCTAAATAAATAGAACCAAAAAAAATCTGGAAAAAAAAAAAAAGAATTGAAAAGGGAAACTGGAGAGTAAAATAAGAGATGGGAACCAAATATACGAAGGAGAAAAAAAAGCATATAAAGAAGAAAGAAGGCTAGCCAAAGAATTTGATTTTGCCTCTGTCTCTGTTTTTAAAGTGATTTGTTTTTCCTCATTGTCATTATTGTTGCTATGATGAATTGTAGGGGAGGTAATCGATAGGTAAACACGGTCCTACAATGCAACAATAAGAGCTCAAATGGTTTTTTTTCACAACACCCGGTGGCGTGAGAGTAGATGCAGCCAGCAACGGAGGGCTGGGAACGGTGGTGGAGAGGTTGGTGTTGGGGAGGAAGAAAAGAGTTCTTAATTTTTTTTATAAAACTGTTTTTTTAAATAATATAACTTTATTATTTTTTTATTAATGTACCACTCATATCTTTCTCTTAAGGTGGTTAGTCTTCCTTGTCAGTTTTCAACAAAAAACTAATGACAAGGACTAACTTGAATGAACAATAAAAAATAAAGAATTGAGTTGAATAAAAAAAAAATAAAGGATTGAAAACAGAAAATTGATTTTGTCAATAAAGTAATTTGAATTAAGTTTTAAAAAACAGAAAATTGATTTCATTATTTAACTATTATTTAACCTACATGATCAAAATTGAAACATGGTTAGAGGGTTAGCTATTTTGGTAACAAATAATAAACACACGCGTCGTGTGTTTTACCGTGATGATATAATAAATAAAAAATTAATTTTTTATTATGATTTATCATTTAAAAATTTAATTGATAAATAATTGAGAAATAATATTATATACATAATTTATTGTCTACATATTTATTTTTATTATTTCATGTTTTATTTAAAATTGCGAGTATATATGAGACTTATATTTTCAATGCTAATCATAAAATAAGCTAAAAGTAATAATTTATTTTCATTTGTTAGATTAATTATAGATTAAATATATTATATTGTTAAAACATTTATAAATATTATATAAAAGTAGTTAAGATGAGTAGAAAATCATAGAATAAAGGTAAAATATTAGGAAAATAATTTTTTTTTTAAGTTAGAGGACTTTTTGTGTGAGTAGTTTACATGATATTGCGTGAGTTTTTCTTGCACTTTTTCTTTGTGTGTCCCTTTAATTATAATATAACAATTAAAATGTGGCACTCTCTCTAACGTTAGTTATGTTTTTTTAATGATGCATCAACTTCTTTTATTCGTGGAAAGCTGGAAATGAGACACAATCACGAGAGTTCGAATAATTAGAGAGTCATAACACGAGATTATGGTGAGACAGGGGACTTTAATCCGATTATAAGATAATAAAATATCTTAACACAAAAATTAAAATTACAAACTTAAAATTTATCATTTTTTTCTCCGATAAACAAATTTAGACTTTGGATGTATCATCTAATTTCATTGTAAACATATTTTAATAATTGAATAAATCTCTTTTTGATAATTAAATGTGTAAATTTTCAATTTTTTTATATTTAATATAGAAAAATGTTTTAAAAAAACAATGTTAAAAATAAATTCTTAATTTTCATAAGAAAGTCTCACGAATGGTTAAATCAATCGAAATATTCTAGTGGTGAGTACTCTTAGAAGAGATGCAAAAATAAAAATGACATGCTAACTCTTTTAAAATTAGTTGTGTATAAGAAATTTTGTCATATTTTAAGAAGAAACAAAAAATGTACATTTCGTACATTTCTTAGCATATATCAAAAGTTTCTTTTTTACATTTCTATTTTGTCTTTTAAATTAACTTCTAATACCTTATATCTATTTAAATGTTGCGTCATATTTTTCAAAGATTATTTTTTTGTTATTACTCATAAATCATTTTTAATCTTAAAATAAAGTTAACTTAAACAACCAAAAAATGAATAGGTGTTTTAAGAATAGGAAAATGCTATATTCTACTAATTTTGTTTGCACAGATAACTTATGAAAGTTGTGTAACCACAACAACCATGATTGATGGATTATTCTCTTAATTATATTTAGTTACTGATTTAATCAAGTCACCTGGATTCATTCATATGTTTTCATGAGAAAAAAAACTCCATATGACATAGCATTACTCTTAAGAATAATAATTATAAATTATTCATAATGATACCATGTAACCGTATGAAGTTTTAAAAATTAAAAGGTCAAATAAAAAATTATTGAGAAAGTGAGTTTGACTTATTATGTGGCTTAACGTGAAACTAGACGATAACCCGCGTGATGCGCGGATTCATTAACTTCATCAAATTTTGAAATAACATTTAACTTTTTTTAATAAAAGAAGTGATTAATTTATATAAATAAACTTGTAATTTATGTAAAAATAATTTAAAACAAAAAATATAGTAAAAACCTTAGAAATGAAAAATAAAAACATTTATCATTATTGAGAAAACAAAATTTTCACATTTAAAAACAAAAGTAATTATAATCAATTTTCATGAATTGAGCTGAAAAAAAAAATCTAGGTAAACATAAAAACTGTTTTTATTTTTAGATATTATTTTTAAAATTTCATTAAATTAAAATGGATTTTTCTAACTTGTGCCCATGAGGCACAAGTTAACAATGATTAATAGCCAATGAAATTTTAAGAAAAAGGGAGTTACTAAGTAATGGGTGGTTAAGGGTTTAGTGGTTGTACTCAGAGTATAGTAAAAAATATAAATTCAACTATTATAAAATTTAAATTAATCATTGTTAACTTGTGCCCATGGACACAAGTTAGAAAAACCCAAAATAAGATGGATGGAGAAATATGAAAAAATACATGTGAATGTGTCATAATAAGAATATGAAAATAAAAATTACCTTTTTGTCTAAGAAAATCATTGTTAAAGAGACAGGTTGTTGATTATTTTTTCGAATTAAGACATTTCATAAACATCTAATTGTGTATTGAGATCTTGGAGGTTAGTTACAGTATTCTATGTTAATTTACTTTGACTTTAATTAAAAGTTTATTTAAGAATATAAAATATAGAGATAGTAATTTGTAAAAATATTTTTTTGCAATATCATAAATAAATTATAAATTAAAATTCTAAATGTTTAGTAACTTTAAAATTAGTATATTAACTTATAAAATGTTTAATTTTAACAATTAAAAATTTTAATTAGTTTTTTTTTTACATTTCAAAAAAATGTTATATAATTTGGCTGATTAAATTTTATTGATTTAAAGAAAATATTATTTATACATTATTAAATTTAAATCTTTATTTACGAAAGATGTGAATAATTTATGTAAATAAACTTACCATTCATATAAAAATAGATTGAAAATAAAATCATAGTAAAAACCCACTGAATGAAATAAATATTTATAATCATTTGAAGAATATTTATTTGCATAAAAAAATTAATTAAAATTAATTTTCATGAATTGACCTGAAGAAGAAAATAATTTAAGGTAAATATGAAAAGTGTTTTGATTTTATATATAATTTTAAAAAGTATACAATATTAAATTATAAGAAGGATGGAGAAATATAGAGAAAAAAACGTAAATGAGAATGTGATAGTAAGATTTTTTTTAAAAATTAAAATAATATCTTTGATCTAGGAAATTATTTCTAAAGTCATACGTTATTATGTTACTTTTTGAAATAAATATATTCTTCCGTCAAACAACTCGTTCAAACATTGATATTATCTTGTTGTGTATTGAGGTATTCAATGTTGTAATATTCTATGCTAATTTGTTTTTTATTGATAGTTTAATTTTCTAAAAAATATAAAATTTATAGAAATAGTAATAACGTGCAACAATTTTTCAATGATATTCCAAACATATTGTAAACTAAACTACTAAATACTACACAATTTAAAAATTAGTATATATTAAAATATGTGTTTGATTTTAACCTTTAAAAATTTAAAATTCTTTTTTATAATTTGGTTAATTATTATTAAAACAAAATGGTTATTAAGATGATTTATTTTGTTAATTTATTTCTATTATATTAATTGAGACTTAAGCCCAATTAAAGAATTAAAGAATCTACGACTGTAATGATTCTTGAGTTTAGTTATGCCAAATAGATTAAAATGCTTATGTGGCAAATTAGTGTTATATTATTAGGCTGATGTGTCAATAATCTAACATTAGCCTCTCTTTTAATATATTATATAGATAGATGTGGAAGAAGCTGAGGTGACAGCTCTATAGCTTGTGTTTTGACTTTTATATATGGGTTTTGCATTGATGATAACTAGAGCTGGCAAAACGGGCCAGCCCGCCCCGTTTAGGCCCGTCTCGCCTAGGCTGGCCAAAATGCTCGGCGGGGCGGGCCAACCCGCTTTTCGAATTTGGGTTAAAAACTCTAGCCTGTCCCATTTTTGAGTGGGCTATGGGCCAGCCTGCCTAACCCGCCTAAACGTAAAAAATTAAAATTTTTCTAAAAATAATAAATAAATATATATGTAAAAGAAAACATTTTTTTCCTATCAAATAATACATAAATTACTATATAAAAATATATTATCTCATATTTTAACATAATTATTAGTTATATAATTATGTAAGTAACATAATTTTTTTTCCTAGAAGATGTGTTTGGGTTCTTTTTTTTAACTTTAAGTGAGTAAGTTTAAAATTAATTATTTTTTTAAAAAAAACTGAACCCGATGGGCTGACCCGCAGGTTAACGGCCCAGCCCGTCGGGTTGGTGGGTTACTGACCCGACGAGCCAAATTTAAAAAAATGGATTCAAAATCTCAACCCAATCCGCCATAAAAAAACGAGTTAAACGGGTTGACCTGTCGGGTTCAGTTCATTTTGCCAGCTCTAATGATAACATTTACTTTAACTTTATAGTATTAAATACTATACACTTTCAATACAAATTTTCTATTAATGAGTTACTTAACCATTGCCCTGAAGACAATGGATAGCAAAACCCTTTATATTTACTAAAAGATGATAAGAAACCTATAATATGTCATATTTTTAATAGAATTTTAAACTGAAAATTAATTCATGATATGATTAATTTAGGTAAATAAACTTGTAATCCATGTTAAAATTAAATCATCCTTTTTTGAAAATATAATTAATTTTTTTATGATAAAATATTTATTACTTTTTGATATATTTTCATAAGCTAGTGTATAAATAGGATCTACAACATAGGAAGACAACTGATATATTGCATGTGCTTTTCCCCCTATATTCTATAATCTATCAATTGAGAAAATCAAGATATAAAAATAGCCTAAAAATATTATTGAAATGACAACCGTCACAATTTCTTTTTGTAAACACGAATGCATTAATTGTGATTAACATGAAGATGCTTCAGGTTAACGGTCTCTAAATTGACGGTTATAACTTACAACAAAAGTTGTTTTTTTGGTTACACGTACAGCTATAACGAACTAGAAAAATGTGGCATTTTGTATTATTTGTTATCAAGTTGTTAAAATAGTAATGCTATGAAATTAACTACTCTGTCATCAAAGCAAAACAATGTTATACCCAGAATTGAACTAATATAAGAGTTGCATTTTTTTTCTTTCAACAATCATTCACTCTTCATCGCATTCTCTTCTTCTTTGTCTTTGTTTGGGAGAATAAAAAGATGGAGACAATTAACCAAACAGTTTTCGCTTTGGAAACGTTTAACACGTCCTTGTCAGACAAAGATAGAAGATTTGTTTCCTATGATGTTTGCCTTTCAATGCCCCCAAACATAATCTCAGATGGTATATGGGGAAATTCACCATTGCCTTTAAAATCTACAATTCCACTATTTGAGCTTCAAATTATCACCATTTTCATCATCACACAATGCTTCCATTTGATACTTAAGCGTCTTGGGGTCCCTTATTTTGTTTCACAAATACTGGTATGTGCTCTTCCCATTCCTCTGTTTTTATAGTCTGGTGCATCTTGTTTATGTTATCGTAAAATTCAATATCGGATAATTTTTTGTTTTATCATTAAAAGTGTTAAAAACTTTGCTTAAGTTGTTTAATATCTTCATTGTGAGTTTCTAATTGGTTGTACTTATAAATCAAGTGTTCATTAAAAATATATCATAATCATAATCATCTAATTCTTTGGTCACTAGGAGTAGTCAGCTTAATGAATCATAGGGCTGCAATCCTTCCTAGTTTTGGTGGGCATGACATGTAGTCTCTTGTCCTCAATCATCTGATTAACAATTGAATGACAAATTATACCCAAAATATCATAGACGGCTATTCTGTCGGCTATAGTCCACCATTTGTTGTTAATTGAGCAGTTGAGAACATAAGATTACAAGTACAATTTCTGTCGAAACAAGAGAGATTCTTCGTCCTTTATCCTGCTAGGTTCAACTATATATATAGTTTTTTCATTTACCCGTACATGGATGAAACATTGTTCACAATAATTAGTAATCATAAACATTGATGTGTCCATTTTTCAGGCTGGCTTTGTTCTTGGTCCTTCTCTAGATATAAAATCATTGACCAAATACAAACAAATGTTGTTCCCATTCGGTAGTGAAGATGTACTGAGTTCAATATCAGTATTTGGGTATGCATTTTTCTTGTTTCTGAATGGGGTACAAATGGATTTTAGCATGATAACAAGAACTGGTAAGAAAGCTTGGATAATCTCTCTTCTGTCATTTTCCATTCCCTCAGTTGTGGGACTTTTTGTTTGCTACATTTTTAAGCAAAAGTGGATTGAATACATTGGAGAGTTTGATGCAACAAATCTTCCGGTGGTTGTGATGGGTCACACTGGTTGTTCCTTTGCTGTGTTAGCTTCTATGCTCTCAGACCTTGAGATTTTGAACTCAGAACTCGGACGCTTAGCGCTTTCGGCCGGGTTGGTTAGTGATGTGTTCACTAGCGTAGCAACAGGACTAGGCGCGGCTATTACTAGCAGCCTTCAAACCAATTCCCGCAGTGAGATACCGGCTAATGGACCTGGTACTGCTGTTGCTGTTGCTGTTTGGTACATGGCTTTTCTAGTCTTAGTTCCTCTCGTCGGGCGTCCTTTGATGAGAAGGATCGTTAGGAAGACCCCAGAAGGAAAACCTGTGAAGAAAACATACACTTATGTTGTGATCCTCATGGCTCTTGCTACTGGCTTGTTTGGAATTTTGGCTCACCAATCTGTGTTAGGTGGGATTTTGCTCCTTGGTCTTGTTGTGCCTGAAGGTCCTCCATTGGGATCAACCATGATCAAGCAATTAGATTTGTTCTGCACTTGGTTCCTTTTGCCACTGTTTGTCACTAGCTGTGCCATGAAAGTTGATATTTCAGTTCACATTAGTTTCAAGTTGCTCCTTGTGGTATCACTCACCATCATTCTCATCCATCTGATGAAGATGCTTATTACCATTGGTCTTTGCCACTATTGCAACATGCCCAAAACTGATGGCTTATGCCTTGGCCTCCTTTTGAGTTGCAAAGGTGTTGTGGATTTTTGCACCAATATCTTCATGTTCGATGCTATGGTAAATAACCAAACTTCAATTCTAATTTACTTTTTGGATTTTTCTATCATGTACAACTTCACTTAACGTAACAAATTTAATATTTAAATTCTTAACTTGTGTAAAGTTGCACAGATAAAAAATTATCTGATACTTTCTGTATATGTTTGTCTAACTAATATGTGTGTGAGATGTTGCAGTTGATGAGCAAGGAAATACTAGCAATGATGACAATATCTTTGTTGGTGTTGGGAAGCATGGCAAGGATTGGTGTGAAGTCCTTGTATGACCCTGCAAGGAAATATGCAGGATATCAAAAGAGGAACATTTTGAACCTGAAACCAAACTCCGAGCTTAGGATAATTGCATGTATTCACAAGCCAAGTCACATAATGTCCATCAAGAATTGTTTGGAAGTTTTCTATCCTACCTCAACCAATCCTCTAGTGGTTCACGTCCTTCATCTGATGGAGCTTGTAGGAAGATCCTCCCCCATTTTTGTCTCACACAAGCTTCAAGAAAGAGTTGGTTCAGGACACAACTTTAGTGAAGATGTCATTGTTACCTTTGACCTCTTTGAGCATGACCATGCAGGAACGGCATCAGTTAGCACCTACACTGCCATATCGCCGTTGCGCTTCATGCATGAAGATATTTGCTACCTTGGTTTGGACAAACTTTCTTCCATCATAATCCTTCCCTTTCATGTGAGATGGGCAGAGGATGGTTCTGTTGAATCAAGTGATGAGAACATAAGGTCTTTGAACTCTAAGGTGTTGGAAAGAGCACCTTGTTCTGTTGGGATTCTTGTGAATAGAGGCTCCAATTATAACAACTTCACTACTTCAACAAAGCAAATAGCCATGATTTTCTTAGGGGGAACAGATGATAGGGAAGCATTGTGCTTGGCGAAACGATCAATCATAGAAGATGCCTATCACTTGGTTGTGTACCACTTAGTCTCAAACTCAAGCAATAGTGACTTCGCAAATTGGGATGTTATGCTTGATGATGAGGTGCTTAAGGGTGTTAAAGGGACTTATGGAAGTGTTGAGAATGTGAGTTATGAGAAAATTATTGTGGAGGATCCTTCAGAAACCACTGCTTTACTTTCTCAGATTGCGAAACATCATGATTTCATTATCGTTGGGAGGCGGAATGGGGTCAAATCTTCTCAAACAGAAGCACTTGAAAATTGGACTGAGTTTTCTGAATTGGGTGTAATTGGAGATTTGCTTGCTTCATCAGATATTGAAACTAAAGCTTCAATATTAGTTGTGCAGCAACAACAAATGCCCAAGTCTTAAGTATAGATAGATGTATAATTATATCCACAAATAGACATAAAATCTTCTTGTTTGTCTAGTTGTAGTTATTTTAACAGATTCAAATGTTCTAATTCAATTTTTTTACCAGAGAAAACGTGTCTAAGAAAGATTCCACATCATATTCTTATCATTTGAACATTAACTAAATGTCTATAATTGAGAATGGATTTATTTTTGAAAAAGAAAGTATAATAATTTAATTTAAAAAATACTGTTGAAAATAACCTGAAAAAAAAAAAATAAGAATGAGGAGTTTGGTGTTCAGTCATATATTGACACATTCCGTTATTGGATGACTATTTTGGTCACACATAATTTATGGGATTCAATAAACTTGTTTTGTTTAATACCATCAATGAAAATCCTCAAGAAGATGCATAATACTATATATATATAAAATTAATTAATAACAATAATTTTTTATCACAGTCATGTAGTTCGGTTGGTAAGCACGAAAGTAAGAATATGCGTGTGCGAGTATCCAAGTTCAATCCCCAATTAAAATAATTTCCTATCGTAAATAAAAACAATATTTTCCTAAAGACTAAAAATATTTCTTTGCCACAAAAATAATAATACAAATATTTCTTCCATTTTTTTATTGTAATAAACTTTTTTATGAATTCTATGTTATTGATTATATAAGCAAAGTTAATTATTTTTTTTCTTTAATGAGACAGTATTTAAAATCGTACTAATAATTAATTTATTTGTTAGTTATAATAAATATGTTTATCTTTCTATAATAAATTTGATAAGGGATAATCTAAGAAAATAAGTAAGTTTTAATTTACTTGAAACTAACAAATATTAAATAAAGTTAAGCAACATTCTTGATGAGTGTAAAATTAGTTATTTTTTTGTTATAATCAAATCAGCGAGTATAGAATACAACGTTTTATTATTTTAATAGTGTTTAAATATATTAAGCTTGCAACACATGCCACAACTTCCGCAGTAGCTCAGCTTGGAATATTCAGTTGTGAATTCCCGGGTTCGAATCCCGGCTGCGGAAGCTCTTTTTGAATTTCTATAATTGTTTTTCTTTCCTGTTACTTAGACAACATTCTTTAGCTTATCAGGCAAGGTAGTGTTAGTTTAATCAACTTGTCTATCATGCATTATATAGAATTTTTTTTTTTAATAGAAAACCTCGAAAAATAAAAGAAATCTCTTATATATATTGATTGAAAGTGTAAAATCAAAAGAAATCAAAATAGAAGTAAAAGTAGAAATAAAATCAAAAAATCTACATCCTTATGTAATGTAATATAGTGACATTATAATAAATGGGGCTAGATATTATTAAGAAAGTATTATACTCTTAATAATTTATAGCTTATCATTACATGAATATTAATAATTATCAATATTGATAGGACAATAACATGGGAGCCACGTTAAAGATATTTCAGTTGAGATATTTATGTAATTTTAAATTGCGAGTTACAATATAGCATCCACAGTAGCAATGCTTGAAAATTTATGAGCAGATGAATAATATAAGATTTTTTTTCGTTACTTTGACGTTTATATATATATATATATATATAAGTGTTATTCTCTTAATGATAAAGAGTTTATAATTACATTTTAAATAAATATAGACAAATATTAATAATTAGTTATAAAAAATGATTAATTAGGTCAAATAGTGAGCCACAATAAAGGAAAAAGGAAAAAATAAAATACTTGAATCGTAATTGAAGAACACGTTCACATTTTCTATACTTATATTATATCCCAGTATAAATACATGATTTCTTCTTCCTTAAACTCATTCAAGTGAATGAACATTTCATTCCTCTTCTACCAATATGCAGAAAAAAAGGAATATAACATGTATGGAGTGATTGTTTGTCACTGCTTGAAGCAAATGAATATAGTATAACTATAAATTGTAATGATCATAATACAAATATTAGTATTATAATATCTTGGACTTGGAAGAATCAGGTGTGACTCGATCGGTTCATGGCAATGGCAGTTTTTGAATTGGATGGCCTTCCTAAATGGTGGTTGATAAAGTCACCAGCTGAAATGAGTTTTTCAAGATCAACATTGGTTTTCACGCCAAGGCCATTCAGCATGTATACAACATCTTCTGTAGCAACATTTCCTGTAGCTCCCTTTGCATATGGACACCCACCAAGACCCGCAATAGATGAATCCACTGTACTAATCCCCATCTGCTTAAATCACACATTAATATGATCCATTAATGATTGCTTACAGTGATACAACATGACATTGAAATCTAAGCCAGGTTTAAGGTTGTTAATACAAATCTGAATCCTACAGAGTTGAAGCTCTTGCATTATCTACTTGAATGAAATAAGAAAACCAAATAAATGAGTAAATTGTCATCCTAATCCTTAAAATCGGTATTATCGGTCCATTATATTCCTAGTATTTTCAAAAAGAAAATTTAGCCTTTGACTTGGTACTGCCAGATACATTTTAATCAATGACTTTGACCAATGATCAATCTATATGGCATCATATACTGCAGATAAACTGACTGATAGTTGCCAAAGTTGGTGACAAAATTTAATTTCATGTAATGTCTAGATCAAGTCGACAGTTGGTGTAAATTTTAGGAATCCTTTTCGTAATTTCAAGAATCAAAATGATCAGTAATGTCAATTTCACAAACTAAATTGATGTTAACTCCAAAACACAAGCAGTATCTGAGATGAAATATTGAGCAGCAGAGTGTTTCCATTAACTTAGTTCAGTGGTGTATCAACTGATACTTTCATGACTTACTTGGAGGGAAACAAGTATATTTGGAAGGGATTGTCCATAAGTGTCATGGAAGTGAACAGCAAGCTTCTCTATTGGAACAACAGCCATTACAGCCAGAAGCATAGGAACAACAGTTCCTGAACGCGACAGAATGAACAGAAAACAATGTAAGTACAAGGATCATATACAAGTAACCAATAACAGATTCTCAGAAAAATACAGAGCACATAGTTTGACATTAAAAGGTCTAAAAGGATATAGAATCTTGTCTATCTACAAAATGAAATAAATTCACCATAACTATGGTATCAACTATCAAGTATGGATAACTTTAAGGTTTTAAGGATCAAAATTCATCTCAGTTTAGTTACCTGGTGTGCCAACTCCAATTGTGTCAGCAAGGGAGATTTCAGAGCAACCCATGTCATATAGCTCTTTAGCAACATAGGCTACTTTTGAGGGAGAGATTGGTCCTTCCACAGGACATCCAACAACACATGATACATACCTAAGACATTTCAATACAAAGAAATTAATTGGAATTTGGAATACGAAGAATAGAAACAAAACGTGGAGTATTGAAGTAAACAATATCAACCAATGGAACTTTCATGCATACAGCTATTAAATAAATCAGCAATGGATTTGCTCGTTAGGAATATTGACACTGACAGTAACATGATGAAATCTTAGAATGATTTAAGAGAAAGTAAGAGGCATACCCTCGAACAGGAATGGAAGATTCTTTAGCAGCATGAGTAACAGCTCGATAGCGAGCAAGACTCTCTTCAATGCTACAGTTAATGTTTGATTTAGAAAATGATTCAGAAGCTGATGCAAAAACAGCTACTTCTCTAGCACCAGCAGCTATAGCAGCTTCAATGCCCTATAAATGTAACAGGTCAGAGAGCTGAATATAAAACTTCCAATTTCTGGTTAACCTGGTTATATGTACCTTTAAATTAGGGGTCAGAACTGGCAATCTGATGCCTTCCAAGTTATGTACTGCTTGCATTACATCCTTTGCATCAGCCAACTGGAAGATAGAGAAACAGAACAATTTACCATAAAAAAGAATGCATAAGAGTACAAGTCCTTCAAAAAAATAATCTATAGTTTAATTGGCTTTCACCAGAGGAAGTGGTCCAAAAGCATGCATATTAAACACCAGTTGATCCATGAGTTTGCGAATTAGTCATATAAATGCCCCTTGGGGAAACTTTACACAACCAATAATTATAAAGAAAATCATCAATATCAAGTTACTATAAATAGGGTAAAACCACTATACCTGTGGGACCCATTTGGGAGATACAAAACTTGTAGCCTCAATAACAGATAACCCAGAGGATGCTAGTCTATGAATCAATTCAATCTTTACAGATGTAGGTACAATGTTCTTCTCATTTTGTAATCCGTCCCTTGGACCAACTTCCACTATCTTTACATATCTTGGTATACCGTTCAGAAACTGCATCATGCCACTATTCAATTAAAAATTGAAAGTATGCTAATCACCGAGCAAAGAAATATGTTAAAATAAACTAACAACAGAAAGTGTAAAATCGACTGCACAATTAGTCAAAGTGTAAATAATTAATTTAGTGGTGGAACAAAACTTGAAACAAGAAAAACTGCAGCTACTGAATCACCATGTATGTCAAATCTCTCATGTCTTTGTTATTGCACTTTGGATTATACTGGCAGTCGGAAAATGAATCATCGGCCATTCTTAATTTCATTGAGTTCGTCCATTTGGTCATAGTCTTTTTATTGAAGGAATCACTTGGGGATGAGTCTCTTGTTTGCCTTTTCCATGGATATGTCTCTTTGGTATACTCTTCTTCATCTTCACTGCAATAAAGATTGAAGGAATCATGGATAGCTAGAGTGATAAGAATGGAGAGCAATAAAATGTACATTTGGAACTTGGAAGTGATGAATTTAAAGTGAAATATTAGACTCACTTGCAGCTGTTAGATGTGCTGCAACATCTTCCTTCAATCCAGCAGTTTCCCATGCCCAGGTTATCTGCCCTGGGACGGCAAGCACTGGATGAGAACCTCTGAATCCTATCAATGGTATTCATACTTGGCAACTTGTCAACACCAAGTGGTTCCTCCAAACTTGACATGGTGAAGTTAATGGGTCAAAGGGAACTGCCAAAAGATGTGTGAGATTAAGTACTGTTCATCAACAATCTATTCAAAATTACATATAAGCATTGTCTGTTTAAGATCATTAGGGTGAATCGAGTTCGTACTTTTGGGAATTTCAAATTATAGCTTATCACAATTCACCAGAATAACAAGAGGCAGAACTCACAGTTGAAAATTGAAACTTGACTTCAATTAGAAAAAAAAAATGAAGAAAAAATCATGAATAGCAAGCAAAATGAGAAGAAGCAGATTGGCAGACAGACCTGGAAAGAGAGAGAGAGAGAGAGAGAGAGAGAGAGAGTTGAAGGGAAGAGGAGGGAAACCCTAGAAAATGAAATTGGGGAAAATAGAAGTGAAGTCAATTTGCGGAGAAATAAAGGGAAAACGAGAGGGTAGATGAAGAAGGAGTAGAAATGAAGAGAAGGGAAACGTGGCATACTTTGATTCAAACATTCAAATAAACAAATAAAGACAAATAAAGAGATCTATATTCGTGGTTTTCAGTTGGTAGTTAGTTGCTATAATAAGATGCTGTTTCGCTCCATGGCCTCCAATATTTTTAAATTAATTTTTTTTTCCATAATATCTTCTCCTGCCAGTAAGTAAATTAAATTCCGAAAGCATTTTTTTTTTTTTACGGTAAATATTGATACTAAGTATAAATAAATTTGAATCTTTGAACTTGGTGGTCGGTGGAAGGAGACAGATAGAATAGTGTTCTGCCCAACTACCAACTAAGCCAATAGCCCAATACAGAAGCAAGGGTCAAGGTCAACACCCATTAAACGGCAATTTTTTTTAAAAAAAAATTATTATTTAATTAAGTTTGCTTATTTAATTTTTTATGAAAAATTTTATTTATTTAAGTTTGTTAATTCTATATTTAAAAAATAATTTAATATTATAATTTTATGAACTTTTGAATTGTTATAATTTCATAATTTAATTTAAATTTTAAAATTAATTTAAATTTTTGCTATAAAGTGATATATATATTTTTTTGTAAACATATAAATAACAAGTATTGTTACCAAAAAAATATAAATAACAAGCATAAAAAAAATCTTCAGTATCACTATTGATAAAATAATTTACTTCGATATTTTGTCCACCTGAAAAAAGTTGGACTCATTACTCTCACATGGCATTGTCAATAAGCATGAGCTAATTTGTTTTCAATTTTTAATTAGTGTTCAAAAGTATATAGTGTTGAAGAACTTTAATTCCTCAATCGTGTTAGTATATTTAAATTATTTTGCACATATTTAAACAATATATCAAACAAGTGTGTTAGTATACGGTTAGAAGTAGGGATGAAAATAAATCAAGTTGATTGTAAATTATGTGAGTTCAAATCCTTAATTACTTGCTAAATCTTATCTTATTTAAGTAAAAAAAACAAGTACTGGCTTTAAATTAGGCATGAATATATTGAGTCAAACTCAAACTTTACAAGCTTACATTAAGAGCTCGTAAATAGTTTGTTTAAATATTATATATGTATAAAAGTAACAATAAGTTAATATACAATACTATTAATAATAACTTTTTTTGGGTGGACAAAATTTTAAAGAAAATTATTTTACCAATAAAGAAATGTTGAAATTTTTTTTGACACTTACTTTTCATAAATCTGTAGAAAAATATGTATGCTTGCTTTATCGTAAAAGTTAAAAATATAATAATGACCTAAAAATATAACGTTGAATTTCACAAATCTTGTTGGATCATGTTTATTTACAATGCCACATGATGATTATGTTTTAAAAACCCTTTTATTAAATTAAAATGGATAAATGAAAAATCAATAAATTTTCAATTATATGAAATTTTACATAATTGATCGGTACACTATGAACTTTTAATATTACAGTTAAATTTATAAAATTTAATATCTATATAAAATTATAAAATAAATTAAATGTCGTAAACAAATCTCTCCTCAAAATAACATAATTTAAATTTTAATTATTTATAATAAAAAGTACATACTCCCATTTGGGCGTAAGATAATTTCGTGGCATCTTAACATCAATTACTGAACTTCATTGGCTCTTTTCTTTGCCTTTGTTTACAAGAAACCTAATGAGTTCATGTATTTTGAATTTTCGGATAAAAAAACTTAGTCTAATAATATTCTCTATTATTTAATAAGTTTAATAAATAATATAGCAAAATAATCACTGACTTTATAATCCTCAACTTAAATTTATCAAAATTATTTTTTATTCACCGAGATACTAAAAATTAATTTCGATAAAATGACCGATAACACGTTAACGAAGTTAATAACCATATTGGGTATTAATTCTTTTCTCTTCCATGACACTAATATAATCACCGGTCTAGGATTCAGAATGAAGCTTTGGACAAACAGAAACAAAAGTTACAAACAAGTGAAATGGAAAATAAAAAAAGAATTGGAAGAATGGTGAAAACAAAAACCAATGCTCAAAATAGTGCCCATGTAAAGACCCGTTTAGTTTAGATTTTAAGAGAATGAGAAGTGAAACACACCAACTGAGATAAAAATCAATAGTTGAGATTATTGATGCACAAAAATCGAGACGGTCTAATGGAAGTAAATATTTTTAGTTTTGATCAAAATTAATTTTGACCAAATCAAAATCACAGACAAACAGGCTCTAAATTGTCAAATACTTTGATACAGTATAAAAGAATTACAATATCTGTTTGTTGAATCACAAGGAAGTGTCGAATGCAAGCATGTAATTCTTTCAACTCTAGGAAGAGTTTGTGAGCTTTCGAGCAGCATCTAAATTCAACTCTTCATAGACCTAAATATAATGGAAAAAAATGAGAAAAGAAATTAATTATCAAACACAATATTAAGATCAAAGACTTAGTTACTATTTGTTTCTTTAGAACAACATTTAAGATTTTATTTTCTGGAATTTCATGGAGAAAATGTGTTGTTTTCTATATTGCAAAATCTTTAGAACAACATTTAAGATTTTATTTTCTGGAATTTCATGGAGAAAATGTGTTGTTTTCTATATTGCAAAACATGTATAATGTTCTTAAGTCTTCAAAGTTCACAAGATTACTTTCCTAATCAATAAAAGACAACCCTTCAAGAAGCCCCCCTAAAAAGGTAACAGCATTCTCTTAGAAAATAAATATAATTTTCTGGATGCAAAATTTCTTTAAACAATTTCACCAAAAATGCTGTCCATGAAGAAACTACCTTCTAAAAAATCTATCTTCAAAAATATTTTCTATGCATCAATGACCGAAATGACAGTTATTTTACACATACTATTTTCTTATGAATTCGTCGGAACGCATTGCAAAACTTCTCTGCTTGTTCCGCACCCACCTGCCAGAACATTAGAACAAATGAGTTGAGCCTCATTTTTTTTTCATGATAACTTGTTTAATAATCACCGGTAAACGGGAAAAATCCTCTTGAGCATCACCATCAAATTTACAGTAGAGAATAGATATACTATAAAATACACCCTGTTTCTCCCTTCTCTCTAACTTCTGCATGTAGAGCGCGTAACTTATGTTAAACTATAGCCCTTACAAACAGGTTCATGAGAAGAGAAAAAAGAAACAAGAACTAAAAACTACTCATACATAGAAATGTTAGTTAGAATGCTTCTCTTCTATAATAACAAATAAAAGCCTTTTCCCATTGCGATAGAATGCTTGTCTTCACCTATCTTAACAAAATCATCAAAACAAAGGTCCATATAAATGAAATTTTCAACTGAACATGGAAACCAAGTCAGCCATGCCACTATTGCACAAGACAAGGAAGCAATGATACAAAGCATTGAGTAATTAATGGGAATATAGAGAAATAGGCTGTTATCAACTAAGAAAATAACAAGTAACTAATGCATGAATGAAAATAATGTATACGTCTGCATCAAACTGGGTTAAAAGTGCAGTTTGAGAAAAGAAACTTCTAGAGTTTAATATAAAACAGAATCCATGTAAAAGTTCACGCAATCAAGTTCGAACTTTTGTGGTCAAAGCCAGTTATACTGTTCTTGTATGGATTGAAAACTAAGCAAGGACTCGAACATCAGCATAAGAAAATTCATTAATAAACATGCGCTATGTTTCCTTTTTAATGGTATTAACAATGATGCTAATTCTAGTACAGAAACATTATGCATGTAATAACAAAAAGGTGAATTTTAGAATACCTTCTTAGCAGCCTCTGACTTTAGCTTGATCCAAAATGAATCTGTAGATTTCAAAAGGTTCACATAAGTATAAAAATAATTTCAAAAACACAATTCAGTAAACTGTAAAAGGTTATAAAAACATAATCTACTCTAATTCCATGTAACTCATGAAATTTGATGCAATTTCTAGAAAATTATAGATGATCAAAATGTCCCTTAAATCGTAATACCATGCTGGTTATTTCCGTGATTCCCAAAATCCTTATCCCTTTCATCCCATGCATCTTGCCATTCCTTTAGCTGCAGTGGCAATTATGTTAACCAAAATTACATATATATGCAGACATCAATACATACAAACAATATACAACAGTTTCAGCACTGCTACCTCATCTCGTGCAGAGCCAGATGAAAATTGTCTGGACGATGATGGTTCTGCCTGAAATTCAACAGTTGTCAATTTAATACCTGAGTGCACTCTCAAATATACTACTTGAATTAAGTAAAATACTCAAGCTAGAAAATCCAAATTTTGGATTTTGCATCATATGCCAGAGTATGCTATGGGAATCAGTATTTCAAATTCAGAGAACAATGTGTATGACAAATCGTCCACCAAATAAAAGCTTTTCAAGATAGAAAAGAAACTAATCCTATAAAATGCCAATGTTGTACATACAATATATATGCATTGCAAATTGACAAAACATGAGAAATTATTCCAATCTCTGCATCAAATGAAAATCAATGTCAAAAGCGATAATGTAATTAAGTTCTGAAAACTTTCTGAACAAATCCTATCATCAGTAAGGAAATCTCCACGATCCAAACAGAGCATAAAGGAGGCACAATTAGGAACAGAAAAGAGGAGAATTTTCCTCTTAAATATGGTCCAGTAGCAAGGGCTAGAAAATTATCCTAGATTACCCGGTTATTAATCCCCCACAGAGAAAAGATAAAGATAATTTACAGTACTGATCTTTCAAAGTTCAATTCACAACAGGGAGTAAGGGAGAGGCAGTTTAGATTGAAATATGTCGAAATTGCTTCAACGAGCTTCGAAAGTTGTTAAAAAGAATACTACTTTTTTTTTTTTTCCTAAATTTCTAAGAAAGAAGATATTTTACCAGGAAAAAGAAAAAGAATACATGAATTAGCTTAGAGTTGAATTCCCCCACTTCACTACTTATCAACTTAAATTCATGTCTGGATGTTATCAAGATCGCATACTAGACTCTTAGATTTTCTGTTGCATCCTCCTCAAATTTCAGATACTACAAATGAGTCAATCTGAAACTATCCCAAACCAACTGAAGTAAAGGTAAATGGGTATCAATGATTTAGAGTGAAGCTGAACCGCTAAAATTACAATATGGGCTTCTTAAAATTCGAAACTATAATCAACAGCGAATTGAGATTGCTGATGCAAAGCAATTGAGAAAAAAAAAATATTGAGAATCCAGAAAGTTCTAAACCCTAAATACGAACACACAGGAATTTTGAGAGGGAAAGAGAAGTACACAGTAATCGCGAAAACGAACAACAGGGAAAAGTTGGAGAAGGCGTTGAAATTCAGATTCATCCATGGTTGACCGCAAAGCCTCCGTATGATCTTGACGGAGAAGACTTCACTGACTGAACAATGGCCAAACTCGTCAGAATGCTCAAACACAACCGCTCTCAAAGTACTCCCTCGGACTGGTAGATAAGAAAAAAAAAAATTTACAACATGTATTAAAAAAAGTGTTTTCTAAACTTGTATAATATAGTACATATTCAAAAATTCAAAAAAAATATTTATGGTTACATTGTTATACGTAATTTTATGAAAATTTTAGTTTTTTTATTAAAAATCTTCTATTTTTAATTTTTTATCCTGTCCAATATTATATATATTAAAACTTTCTAAAAAATTAGTTATTTATATTTAATTTTAATTATTAAAATATTATTCATATCATTTATTATAATTAGTATTTTTTAATTTTAAAAAAATTATCATTAAATGAATGACACAATAAAATTAAATAAGAAAATAGTGGTTAAAAATTATTTATATTTTAGACTTAAAAGTGTGATTTTTTTTGGGGTCATATTTAAGTTCGAGTATATGGTTAATTTTTAACCAAAAACGTATATGGTCCTCATTCATGTTATTTTTAAATTTTCATTGCTGTTAATTAACAAAAATACGTAACCACTAAGCCGGAGATGATAAAAGAGAAGATAAAGACTGAAACAACGTTTGTTTGTTTTTTTATATATATATATATATTAACTCTTGTCCTTTTTATAGGATTCTTTAACTAATTCATATTGATTAGAAAAACTACTGACAATTTTATTTAATATATTGTATTATAAAAAAATAGTATAATATATCAAATTTACCTTTGTTTAAAGTCAAAATTTTTAACAAATACATTAATTGTACTCACTATCCTTTCATTTATTACAAGGATAGATAAAAAAAACTCTAATAATTGTCTCTTGAACTTTTTAAGAAATCTTATATATAGGACAAAAAATTTCTTCCAAAAAGTATATTTAAAACCTGAGGTAGTATTAAACAATGTTTGTTTTTGGCATATCCTTATTCATTTAAAGATTTTTTTACTTGTGCAACTTTCTATAGATTTTTTTTTTAAGAAGGAGTCTATGTATTAATTACAAAAAAAAAACATCAAAAGTGTCATCAATATTAAGAAAAACAAATTGCACTAGATGTTGGGATAAAGTAGAGATTCACAAGTCATCCCCACTAGAAATAATAAATTTGGCATTATAATCAGCACAGTTATTTAAAGTATGATTAAGGAAGCTAATGCACACACCTTCCATCCCCTAGTTATCGAAATACAATCGTAGATGATTTCCTCAAAATAGAAGGCACCCTAGGAATGTTTTTTCCAAGACTGCACAATGCTAGACAGTTAGTATAGAAACCAGCCTTGAGAAAATTCATGAGGATAACGTTATCAATGGCCCATTCTAAAGATAAAACCTCTGCAACTCTAACTTCTATAACCTAAGAAATTCTCTTTGTAACACCACGAAGAAAACAACCTTGAGGAGTCACCATCACGAAGCCTAAAGTAGAGTTATGTCCGCGTGGAAAAGATGCATCTATAAAACCATGAACATCAGCATCATTCATAGAACTAGAGCCTGCGGAAAAGGAGATGTCATTGAGATCACCATTATCTTCCACAAAATCTTGTACCAAAACTGAATCTGTCTTATTCAGAATTTTTGGAATAATCATTCTTTTCTCATTAAATACAAATTGGTTTCTACTATCCAAATAACAAATGATACGGAAGATTTTCCCCAAAACATCACCCTCACATTGCAGTACATATGGCACAATCAAAGAACAAAGAGAACATTCCTATGATGGTCAACTTTAACTGACAGGCTAAAAGCAAACCATAACATAATCACATGTCAGCAATACATAAGAGCATGAGATTTACATTAATTATATATTAAATACTTTAAATTTTAATAAATAATTTTTAATTTAGTTATTCTTTATCGGTATAAAGTTGCATAGAATACCCTTGATTTAACTGATGAAATTAATGAAAAAGGACTATATTAATAAAAAAAAGAAAAAATAAAAAAACAAAAGATGAAGGATAAAAATTAAATGACCAAAAATTAATTTAATTAATTAAAAAATATTTTCTTAATTCAAGTATCGGTTGTGTAATTTAGAATATTGAAGTGAGTACCTCTTCCAACAAAATTTTGTAATTAGTTACTATCAACTGCATTTTTATTTTTATTTTCTGTTTTTATTTCGTTTCTTATCTTTTAAAATTTTATAAAGAAAATTTAAAAATGTTGAAAATAGAAAATTTTAGGCTTCTTCGGTTTGCATCTTCTTTCTTTTTTTTTTTATAAAATTTTACAAAGGAAAAATTAAAAATGTTGAGAATATACTTATTTTTTGGTTTTCAACATTTTAAATTTTTTCTTTCTAAAATTTCAGAAAACAAGAAACAAAATTAAAACAAAAAATAAAAATAAAAAATAAAAATACAAACTAAATAGACCTATTTTCAGCATTTTTATTTTTTTTCTTGTAAAAAGGAAAGCTACACTTACATCCTTTGAACTTTGCTCTAATTACACAAATCATTTACATATTTCATATATTACGCAAACTTTTCCTAAATTTTATCACATTATTATATATACCTCGCTTAAACTTTATCAACATATTATAGATACATCTTCTGAACTTTATTATCCATGAAAGGTCCATGTATAATTTCAGGAATCAGTGTAATTAACTTAAAGTTCAGATGCCAGTATAATTTTTCATTTGTGAAATTTTAGAAAATATGAAAAATATATAAAATAAAAATGTAAACCAAGTGTGCCCTAAGAAATAATCATGGAATTTATTAAAAATTTAAATTAGTAAAAATTGGTGGATGAGAAAAGGATATCTCAATTAGTTAGGGTTGTGGCAATAGTAAGATGAAATGGGCATGAAACAAAAGATAAAACAAGAGGTTGTGACAATAGAGTTTTATAATTGACAATTACTTTATATAGTATGAATGACCAAAATCTATCAACATATTTAAAAAAAATTAATTAACTACCCAAGTATCTTGAACTTGGTTAACACAAAAAATTAAGAGTGAGTCTATTATAACTTTAAAATGATTATTATTACTCTTATTTAATTATTTTAATAATATTTATATAATAATATTTTAATTTGAAGGGTTATAAAATACTTTTTAAAATTATTTTTTTTTAAAAAAAATAACAATAATTATTTTAGAGCAATAATATCCTCACCCAAAAGCCAAAACTAAACGTAGACTTTCAATTATAATCTTTATATTTTTGCAGTTTGCACTGCATGTCACAACTTCCGCAGTAGTAGCACTGTTGCGGAATTTTATATTATTTTTTTATTTTCAATTTTTTTGCCAGCTTTTCCATTTTATATGAAAGAAGATATTAGCGGCAAACCCCAACCGCCTCCAAGAAAATATCACGGCCAAACGCTGTAACTGAAAATCTGCTAACGAGAGCTGCCAATCAGTCACTAAACTACAACTGCATGCTTTATTTTTAGTAATTTTAGAATCATTTTCTTACTGAATCAATGAACTCGGAACTAATTCTATATTTTTTCCCCTTGTATGCACCGTATGATATTATATCCAACTAGGTAAAAATGTAAAAGGAATTATCAAAAGAACTAATTAGCTCAAGTTTTTTTTACAAAAATATATAAAACTAATATATCGAACCTAATAAAACATCTAGCAAAGAAAAAAAAAAAAAAACTAAATTGAACCAAACATGATGATAAATGTTGGAAAAAAATATACTTCCTCCGTCTCAAAATATAAAATCTTCCAGAGAGTTTTTGCTTATCCCATTTTATAGGATCATTTGAAAATTTTTGTGCATATTTATTTTTTTTCCTATTATATCCTTGCTACTCAACCAATTTTGATGAATGCAAAATATTAATTAAAAGAGGTAATAGAAAGAGATTGAAAGAGTAAATTTAAAAATTAATACTTTTTGTTAGACAAATTTAATGTATTTAATTACATTAACCACTTTTCATTAGTCTATGAAGTCTTAGATTTAGAGACGGAGTGAGTAAATCTGACCCTCCAAAAATTTATTTATCACCGATTTAATTTATCAAAAGATTTGTCACTAAATTAATACCTCAAATATTTATTATATATAATTTAAAAGACTCATTTTATAGTATTTTAATTTTTAATGGACTAAATTAATAACAAAAGGAATCAAATTAATGATAAATGAATCTATAAAGAACAAAATTATTAATGTTTTTCTCTCAACGTTACATACATTAACTAATACATCAATTCGATTTAAGTCATGTCAAATGTTAACTAGATAAACCAATTTCCTCAACAAACGGATGTTTATTTAAAAGTGATGAGTACTATTAGCACCACACTTATTTATGATCTTTTCATATATTTTTATTTTTTTAAAAAAAATACTCTCGTTTATAAACTAGTTTCTGAGCGAGATATTAAATTTACCCATCTCACCACACAAAAAAACAGAAATTAGTTTCTGATGCAAACGGAAATTAGTTTATGAAGGAGAAAATAATCATATGACGCAGAAAACAGAAACTAAAATTTGTTTATAACAAATTCTACTTTCTGAAATTACAAAAAAACTAGACGGTAACCCTTACGTCGGACGGAACATATATATATAATATATAAAACTTGCATTAAAAAATAAAATTTATGTAAATAATTAATTTACATAAATTTGCAATTTTTTTAATAAAGTTTGTTATATAACAATTTAAAACATAAATTGTAGTAAAAACTTTATGAGTGAAAAAATGCATGTACATTATTATTTAAATAATGCTTTTCAATTAAAAGTTAAAGATGTTTATGAGTATTTTTCATTGATTAAGTTGAAGAAGAATTTAGGAAAACATGTAATTAAAGTATTTCTTAAATGTTATTTTATATTCTATTAAAATCAAATGGTTGGAAAAGTATGTAAAATGGGTATGAATTAGTTTTTATCACACTAAAATTTTCAAAATAATAACTACTTTTTCTTCTAATTGATTCATTTATAAAAAGATATATACATTATTGATTATTCTCGGAATGAAGATATTTCATAGCTGAAAAACAATAATAAAATTTATTTAAATATTAACTGTTATGTGCTTTAAAAAGTGATATATAAAGTATTAATTATTTTAATTACTTTTCATAATTTTAAAATAAAATAATTATAATATCAGTAATTGAATTGAAAAAATAATAATTGAAGAAATTTTAAAGTACAAACTATCATTGGGTTTAAAATGATGATTACAATGTTGTGTTATTTGTTCTTTTAATATTAAAAATTTGTATAAATATATTGATCTGATTCCTTGAAATTTTTGAATCTATAAAAAATGTCTCGCTTGAGTTGAGGAGGAGCAGAACTTAAAGGTGTTTGTTCGACCTAATCATATATATTAATTTTTTTCGGTGAAGAGTATATTAGTAAATTAACGTAATATAATATGTTGTAAATGACATAAACATTAAAAACAAATCAAAATTGTTAAAAATATTAAAGGTTAAATGATTTAAATTTTTTTATATTAAATATAAAACTTTTTATTTTTACCATTAAATAAATTCATTACCTTTTTATAATGTTATAAAAATAATATTTATATTCTTACTAATTGAAATCAAAAAATAATAATTAAATATAATTCAAAATGCACGTTATTGTTGTTTTCAATATATATTAAAATTTAGTTATAATATTATTATTTGTATTTGTCTTATTTAAAAATATTAAAATATTATTATTATTTTTTATGGTAACAATTTAAAGAGATTAATTGTGGGGAGAGAGAAGAAAAGGGTGAATTAGCTAGTGGTAAATATCTTGTTAGTATTTGAGTTGTGTCACGTGAGTGAAAATGCTTACGTGGCTAAATGCTATGAAATAATTTGTTTCATGTGTCAATTGAATGTCTTTGGTTTCTCTTTTAATATATACTAGACTTGACACTTGAGTCCGCGCATTGCGCGGATGAATATTAACGTAAATTTTAATATTATTTGAACAAATTATTGAATTTATAAATACTATTTAATAAAACATAAAATAATTAAGTGAATATGTTTTGAATTAAATAAAGTGAATTTATATGTAAAATAGAATGATTTTTATTTTTAACCGATATGAGCTAGTATAACAGGAGTAATTACAATAAAAATACGTTCTTTTAAGAAAAAATACAAACTATATAAATGCTTTTGAGTGTATCTTTGTTGATTGGTTTGAATTTTTGTCACCGTAGATTAATGTCCAAGTTGTATTGCTTTTGATTTTTTTTTTTTTCATATTTCAAGCCTCTTTCTTGTTCATTCTTATTTTTTTTTTAACTTTATGTTTACCAATTTTGTTTTTAAATTTAAGTTTATCTAAGAAATAACTCCTTTTTGTCTTTCTTAATTTTATGAATTTTAGTTTATAAATTTCGATTTTTTGTTAAATTTAAGTATATAATAAGGTGAATTTAATTTTGAGTTTTTAATTTAATGTAAAAAAACTCCTCAAATAAAAAAAATTAATTTTGAATTTAATAAATGTGCATTTATATTTATATTTACAGTTACACATATCTTTTGCTAATACATTTACAATTATATTTTAATTGCAACAATGAATTATTAAATTTCGGTTATGATATATTGAAACTTTAATAGAGTAGAGTATGATAATGACCAAAAACTCAAGCAAATTAGAATGTATAATAAAAAAAATCAAAGAGATCGTCCACTTGCCGGAGTCAATAAAGTTTTTAAAATACTCATTTCTATGGTGTTCTCCCTTAAAATTCTTGGGTAATGATTCTAACCACAACCACAAAAGAATCGTTGAGACTCAACTTTCTTGCTACTACAATTGGAAAGCATAAGAAGCAATCTATATAATAATTATATAAAGACAAAAATAATACACTTGTTTCTCTATCAAATAAGAAAATTTTAAATCAAATGATTTGGTCAAGTGTAACAAAATAGGGTCACGAAAAAATGGTTGAGACTCAACTTTCTTGCTACTACAATTGGAAAGCATAAGAAGCAATCTATATAATAATTATATAAAGACAAAAATAATAAACATGTTTCTCTATCAAATAAGAAAATTTTAAATCAAATGAGTTGGTCAAGTGTAGCAAAATAGGGTCTCATATCTAATCCTATCTGTGAAGTAAAGTATATACCTCACTCTCTTTGAGCCGAAGACTTTTCCTATCTTTTAATTGTTTAGGGCAAAGAAACTTGTCGCCGTATTTGCTTTCCTTGAGATATAGATCTACAACAACGTCAATATAATGGTTCACTGTAACATTGAAATATGATTAGAAATTTAGAATCATAAAACCAAAATACAAGAAAAGAGTTATGTGGAATATATTGCAATGTGAATGACAGCCATGGCAAAATATTCAAGAATTAGAGTCCATTGAGAGTGGGAGAAGATGGAATCTTAAGATGTAGATGGAGAAGGGTCACTAGGGAGAAAAAGAGTGGGTGTGGTGTGAAAAGTTTAGAAGCAATCTCACATAGAAAGAAAGTGAGGGTGTGGTGAAATATTGGGGGTTTATATCTTCTATTGGATAAAGAATGAAAAGTTTAGTGCTCAATGTTGGTGCAAGTAAGAGTTGCCACATGTATTTATAAGCTGAGGTGTCAAAAGTTCTGTTTTAATATTATCTATAGTTGTGGCACTCGAACTAAACACACGAAAAATATAAAATTAAGACAACTAAAAGTTAAAATCACACAATTTAAATAAAAAATTCAAACATTAAATTCTAAATCACATATACAAAATTTAAAATTTCACAAATAACTACTCAAATCAAACAAAAATTTTCAAATATCCAAACTCTAAACACCAATATAAATATTTTTTTAAAGTCAATAAATTCATATCCTAATTCACATAATTAAATGTGATTTAGAGTTTAATATTTGAATTTCTTGATTTAAATTGTTTGATTTTGGCTTCTAATGGTCTTATTTTTGTGTTTTTCATGTGTTTAGTTCCAGTGTTGCATTTTCTACAATTTCAAAAATTAGAATTTGTTATAAACAAAATTTAATTTCTGTTTTCAACATGATTTGAGTATTTTCTTGCTCACTAACTAATTTCTGTTTATAACATAAACTAATTTCGGTTTTCTGTGTGATGTGTAAACTTAAAATCTCGCTCAGAAACTAGTTTTTAAGCGAGGAGTATTTTTGAAAAAAAATAAAAAATGTGTGCTGAAACCAGAAATTGGTGCAATGTCAATGGTGGCCACCTTTAAAAGTATGAGAGCAACCTTGTGTTTTGAAGAGGTTTGTACTATTATCCCCCATAAATATGATTTTTTTTAAAGGCACCAACAATATTAAGTTCTCAAGAGTTGCCTACAAATAATCTTGCAATTATAATTAACGCATCTCAGATAAAACAAATACGGCCATTAACCAAAAAACAAAAGGACTACTATAGTGTTTCAAAACTAAAATACAAGTTCACTAATATAATTAAATTTACTTAAAATATATTTTTAAACTCTCCCAACCAATCATCTTAAGTCTTTTTAATAAATAAATGATATTTTTTTTTTCATATTCTATTGCATACATTGTCTTGAGAAAATATGAAAATATAACAAAGGGACAAATATATGGAATGAAATGACAATAAATAGTGTGTCTACCATCTAAATATGTCAGTACAATCGTCAAAATAACATTACACCAAACTGCTATCGACAAAGAACAAAGTATGGTAATTTATCAGCTTTTAGTTGTTTCATCCTCCTAAAACTTATAGCTCGTACAATTTATTGTTTCCAGTCTTGAAGAATGTTGACACACTTTCTTAGTAATGACTTTGCCCCTTCATTCTTCTCTATCTCATACTGATGAAGTAGCTCATCCTTGAATCCTTCATCGATGGTTGTAACTAAACGGACATCCATGGAAAGTTTCATGATTTCTAGAAGGCATTCTGAAGCAGATACATGAACCTAATATTGGGAACATGAAATGCAAAGGATGAAATAAAATTAGGAGCAACCAATTAGAGTATGTATATGTTTGGTCCGCAGTTTGGAAAACATTCTTTGAACTCAAAATAAAGTTGAAAAATAACAAAATGCGACTTTGTCAAACATGTTTGTTTGTTTTAGCAGAACTCAATTTACACACTTCTAATCACGGTTAAGAGCATCTGACTGCACTTCAAACACGCCTTATTGAACCAATCAACACTTGTTAATAATGATCGTGCAAAGAGGAAGTTACCAATTTAGTCCCTAAACTTTGGTTATTCAACTTATATTGTTCCTGAATCTTCATTTTTTTGGTAATGTTTTGTTCCTTAAAATTTGAAATTAATAATTCTGGAACATGTTTCAATAAGCATTTCATAAAATGAGTCAAAGGAATGCAGTGAAAATAACTAAATAAGCACGAGTTTCCAGTGATAATTTCACTTCTAACCCATGACACTAATCAATTGTGTTGTCTAATGTCTATCGAAGCTAACCAACGTGCCTAGCGTTTAGACCTAAAGATTTGACCCACTTACAACCAATACCAGAAAAATGCTGATGCCAACAAGGTTTTTAAACCTTCTATATGGCAGGGGAATCTGACTGATGAATAAAGCTTAAAAACGTTAGAGACGTACCTGCGCAATTTTTACTGTGCTTATGCAATGAAGTATTCTTGGTGATATAGAATGAAACATCTGAAGAAAAATAAAGTCTATATTTAGATCATTCAAGAATTGAAGTTATTATTTTATGTCCAACTGAAAGTGAACCTCAGTTACCTCCTGAACAAGGGAAGTTACACTGGCAAGTTCTTGAGTTCCCTGGGAATCCATTACGACATTGTGGAGCCTTGAGCAAAGTTCTTTGATGGATAAAAAGGCTGTAGTTTTGACTGCACCAAAATATTACTTTTTCAATAAAGGTTAAAAAGAAAAAAGTAAAAAAAAAAAATCGGCAGGGACTTCAAAAAATGAAAAGATGAAGCATAAAGAATACCTATCCATTTATGTTCAGGTGAAAGGAATGCTGCATACATGTGCATTAAGCTCTCTTGCTTTTCAAGAATATCATTGATATGTGCCACATGGATGCAAGAGGTTAAACATTCTACAATTTTGTTATGTGGAACTGAAGTCTCTTCAACACTGTCCGACTCTGCAAAAAAATGTCGACTAGTCAAACTAATGTGGGAATGATCAAGTAACTTGTCATCTGATACACCCATTTAAAAGTAACACGAAAATAGGAGAAAAATAATCCAGTTCATCAAGTTGATGGATGCTAAATGTTTCAATTTTTCTCCATTGGGGAAAACAAATTGTGCGTACAACCCCAAAAACTATCTGTCAAAACCACATAATACTGTTTTTTGGGGTCTAATTAAAACTACATAATAAAAGAGAAGCTTCATACCAATAACCAATCATTCTTCGTCTGGTTTAACATTAAAATAAGATAGAATCTGGAAATATCTTGAAATCAAACTTTCCAAATGTAAATAATCAAAAGCAGAACCCTTGACCACAAATCCTTATTTCTTATAACATGCCACAATGACTGCAACAAAACAGGTCAAAGAGAGAGGACTATGAAAATCACCCTCACGACATGGTCTTCACTGTATTTATTACTCCCTCCGTTCCTAATTATAAGCCCCTAAAAAAAGTTGAGTGTTCCTTTTCTAAAAGTCAATGCATTTTCTTGGTGTGTGCACTTTTCTTAATATGTGGTTTTTTTTTTTTTTGTTTAGGGGCTTATAAATAATAACGAAGGGATTACCATTACTTAGAAACACTCCCAACTAGTTGTTAAATCAGTCAGCCGCAAACTAACCAAAATAGCATGAGAAAACTCAACTTATGAAATACAGATTTTGTTTCACCGAATGAAAATGAAGATCCAGAATTTGTCTCAACCTGACTTAGCAGCATCACTGACCGAAGGTGTTTGACCAGACTTTAAAGGCCCAGAATCGCATAGATCAAACAACAAGGGCAAAACCATATTAAAGAAGTCTGGATTGCCAAAGGCTTTTATAACCTGGAAACATACAGTAAAAATAATTAACATCTAAATATCTAAATATAAAGAAATAATGAAAAGTGACTAAACGTACTGTAGTTAATATCATGCAAAAAGGACAAATTTGATGATTTTAGCTGATAAGCCTAAAAATACTTACTCTCTGCCGTTTTTCACAAATTTACTCAGGCCTCTTCTCCACCCCCAGTACAAAAAATTTAAATCAAACATGAAATATCCTCGAGTTCGTTATGAATAGATCTTTCATGAACCAACTCCTTAAATGTTTAGGCTGTTAGATGAAGGCTCATGAATGATCTTATATTTAACAAGATTTATTGATACTTGTAGAACAGGTATCAAAAGAGGCCAAGGTCCACAGGTCACACCATTCAACTGGAAAAAATGTGGGCTAGGACCAAATAAATCCCAGCATGATTAAACAAAGGTTTTTCTGGCTCAGCTTATCTAAACAAGATTTTTTTTTCTTTTTTACAAAAAAGGAAAAAAGAGAAACACAGACATTCCAGCACATAGGTTAACTTGGCCCTCAATCAAGGGCTTGCTTAGTTGCTTTATATGTTTTTAATCAACATTGTATTATACATTCAAGATGTTATGTATAATTTTATGAAATATGACGTTCTGATCAATCTTTAAAGGTTTTGTTGACTTTTTGGCCTTTTTGTTAATTTTTTAGGATTTTTATGAATTACTCCATCCATTCCTTATTATAAGCACCTAGAAAAAAAAACTTGGGTTCCTTTTATAAGCACTTAAAAAAAAAGCATTTATTATATTCTCCCAAATTTATTCTTAATTAATTCACTATCCCAAGCCCTATAATTAAATATTCTAATTCTCTTAGTGGATTTTGACTTTAAATAAGGGTAAAATTAAAAAGACATCATAATTCTTTTTAAAAATCGATGCATTTACTTGTTGTAACTTGTAAGCATTTCTCATAAATCATGTGATTATGTTTTTGGTGCTTATAAAAAGAAACGGTGGAAGTATTTGATAAAAAAAACCCAGACTAAGAATGGGCCAATATAGCCCATCAGCCAACAAGGATCAGGGTAGGACTCTTTATTTTTCATCCAAAGAGAAAAAATGGCTGGCTCGTCTGCAAACTGTTTTCAACTAGTTTTTATTCTGCTAATGGTTATCTGTTTTTTCTATTTTATCTTTCTAATTAAATTCTTACAACTAATGAAGTTATTACATAATAGCAGGGGGTAAACAAAAAGAGAAACTATTGCAGACTACAGAATTTTAGCAGCATCAATAAAGAAGAAACTCAGTTGATTTTTGTTTTGAGAAATTCATAGGTACATTATAACTTCTGGGTTTTGCATATGGGATATGCTAGCATGGTAGCAATACAGATTGTTTGATGATAGCTATAGTTTTCTCTAGAACTTGACTTCTTGTTTCCGCCATCAATCTTATTATGCTTTAAGATTCAATTTAGAATGTTACTAATCTGTATTCTTTTAGCACTTGATGGTTCCGAATACTGAATTATCAATTAGGGAGTGGCTATTGTCACTCCAAAAAGTCTATTGTCACTCCTTTTTAAATATTTTAATAATAGTTATGTATTGGTACTTTAATTTGATTGGTTAAAATATAAATTTTAAATTAAAAAAATATATAAAAAGGAATGGCAATAGATTTTTGGAGTGGCAATTGCCCCATCCTATCTATTAAGATAAAAGTAACTTGGAGTTAGTTTAGGATGGGTGTGTTTAGAGTTTAGGGTTTAGGAATGGGTGCGTGTGTATTTTCCGACAAAAAAACAGAGAAAAGTAACTTGGAAAACATTGCATCTTTATCTCCATTTATTGATTATTATTTATTTATTTATTTTTGGCTTACTAGTTAACATTAACAGTAAAAGTTTGTTACAACGTAATCACATGTCTTCACTTTCACGAAGGACTCATGTCACAAAGCTATGTTTCAAAGACCAAGGATTTTTATTGGTTTTCATTTCAATATTTCTAAAACTACTATGCAGCACAACTTCAAATTAATTAATAACCTGTTCAAGAGAGGAAAAAGCTGCTTCACGGTACTTTTTCCCTTTTCTGGTGCACGCAGATGACACCAAATTCAGAATGGCTATGGAAGAGGCAGAATCTTTAGCCGAGATTGCTTTATGGCAGGATGTAGATAGAGCACCTAATGCTAGCAAAAGAACTTCTTTTCCCTGTCACAAAAATCAAGTAAAACAAGCAGATTAATCTTCAGCTGACTTATCTTAAGACTGATTTGATAATAATTTTTTCTGTCACATTTTGAAACTTATGTGGCTTCACTCTCAACCAAAGCAAACTAGTTCACCTCCTTACCTCCCATAGACGACCAGGAATTTCCTTCATGAGAGACTGAAGCAGAACTTCATGGTGAGATGAAAGAGATTCCCCCAAAACTTCACTAAGCTTACATATAGCCTGTGCAGACTGCAAGCACAACAGCAGAAAATAAGCAAGTATCCACACACAAATGATCAATCTGGTATGAGGTCAAATCAAAATAACAACCAACAAGTGCAGAAAAGAATGGTAGACTAACTTTTTTTTTACTTGCCCATGATGATGACAACATGCCTTCGCAAATAAGTGAAACAATTTCTCCCAAGTATAAGTGGAGGGTGATTCGTTCCCCACTTGTATATTCTTCCCACAGTTCTTCAAATTGGCTGGAGACACTTTTATCATCTTCAAATCTGCAGAAGAATCCTTTTAGTACACAAAATAAGTACTTTTATTTCTCAAAACCAAAGTTGTGGGTTAGTTGTGTGAAAATCATTAAATGAACCGAGTGCCATATATGGATTTCAAATTTAGATGTCCACAACCATTTAGAATTAAATGCCCATATCCATGGTACCATCAAATTTTAAGACCATTATAGGACCTCTACCTAATAATAGATCAAGGTTTTAGCAAGTGGTGTCCTTGAAATGGTTTGATTCTCTGAAGCAGGTGTCCACATTCTCCTAATTAAATTATTATTTTAGCAACAAGTTGTGTGATCGCCTGCTCTTTTCCATGCTATAAGCCAAATATCTTTCACGTGAAGGGGCTGCATTAGAAATATAAACCTAGCCCGTTTACTAAAATTAACTGTAACTTTTCAGCTCTTTGATAATCACAAAAGGAACTTAAACAAGTACGTGCTATACCAATAATTTACTAAAACAAAGGATATCATATCCAGAGTGACGACTGACGACTAAACAAGAACATAACAAGCTATCTGAATTTCTAAAGGAACATTCTCTTAAGTCTTAACCCTGAAGAAATAAGGAAAAAATCAAGAGATAATAAGAAAATATAAAAAACTGAAGGATAGTGCCTGCCATGGAGACCCAATGTTCACCAAAAATAGCAAACAAATCTACCTAAAGTAAAGTGACTGGCAGCCAATGGCAAAAAATTGCGATTAAATATATAATTTTTATTGATATAATCTTGGAATTTTACAGACTATCAGGAAAAGAAAAAAGAAAAAGGATCTGCATAACCTTGAAAGGAAAACCACTGGGATGATAACAGCATGATATCCACCAACAACATCAGCTGCCATGGATGAATAGCTCTTTAAGAGAAATGCACACGCAATTTGAGAATTCTTGTCACCAGAATGCAAAGCTGCAGTATCTTCAATAAGTTTCTGGGCTTGTGAGGGTGATATATAATTTAAAACTTTTGCACAGGCACTTGCAAAGGCTCGTTTTGCTATAGTACTTTTTTCCTCCTTAACAACTGGATACAACAACTTCACCAGCATATTTGCATATGGCTTGATGTCAACGCCAACACTCTCAAGCAACAAAGTAATGAAATTGGCAACACCAACTCTGCACAAGTACGGAAAGCATCACTTATCATGAGTCAAACTTGGAATAAAGCCTATGAATGCCTATGAATGTAGCAAAGGTGCTTCTGTCAGAGCCAAAGGTGAGATATACTTATTTTTCCCATTTATAAGGAATGGTAGAAGGAAAGCTGTAGTTGGTGGAGTGGTGGTGACCGTGGCGGCATGGAGTCATAATTGTGGTAACAACAATGGTAAGGTGGTGTAGTAGAACAGTGGTGGTAATAACAAGTGGTGAGGGCAACATTAGCTAGATAGAGTTGTACAAGGAAATATACATTCCATAAGACACGAATTAATTTGTTTTATCCAACCCATTTTTATCCAGGATAACAAGTGGGGCCTGACAGTTTCCTCTAAAATATAATGTAGTTTGAATATATTTGTACTCTTTTTCCTAGTTCAATAAGGAAACAAGTTTTTTTTTTTTGGCAAAAAAATACAAAAATACTTAATTTTAGGGAAGAATATTCCCCACAAGAATAATTAGGAAAAGCAAAGGAACAGGAACAAAGTACATCAAAACGAAAAAGCTCAAGCATCATCATCATAATATGCTAATAAATTAATATGACAAACATTTGAAACATAAAGCATTTACTTATCTACTACACAAACCCTACACTCCAGTTCTACTAAAACTTCTCTAAACCGACATAAACTTCGCAAACTTTTAATAATGCAATAACTGAAGGATTTGAGACAGTTCAAGCAGGCAGACAACACAATAGAAAATGCATGCAATGCCATAATAAGTAAATAGCAGACCTAGTGTTAAGGCCCACTCCAGATCGCACTAAATGTGCAAGCCGTGGGATCAATGTGTTCAATGATTCTGCATCAACAACTTTTATGCATGAGTCTAAAGTCTCCCACATAGGAGAGCCTTTGGCAATAGAAACTCTCAAACGTTCAAGCTTCTCTGACTGTATATGACGCTGAAAATATGACAGCATGAAAATATATGAAAAAACAATAATTGATAAATGAACTTCTGAGAAAATTGAACATATCATTCAAACAAACCTCGACATAATTGAGCTCTTGGTCTTCTAGGCTTGATAAACTTTCAAGCATGCAGCACACTAAATCAGACATATGTGGACGAATTGCTGTTCCTGCATGCTGAAAAGATACAATAACACTAAAACTCAGATTTATTTCAACAGTAGTAGAAATTATTAAAATAAAAGCATTATGTTACAGTTTACTTCCATAGACCATAATAATCAATTATTGATCTAATATAACCCAATCAGATAAACAGGTCAAAAAGACAATACAGAAATTTCATTAACATTAAGTAGAAACTAAAAATTAAATGTGAAAACAGACAACAAATACATAAAAAATTATGTAAGCTATTGAAAATTTGAAATAAAGTCTGGAAACAGTTATCATTCTAATTAACATTTTTTAGTTACAAAAAAGAATGTACAAGAGAATACGATAAACTATTCACCTAAAATAATTAAGGAAAGAAAATACCAACAACAAAAAGGAAACATCAGTAATTGATGGTTTTCCTGTGTCTGAATGTCCAAGGCTTCATACTTGAAAATTCATAGGCATGGTGCATAAAGAAACCAAAAAGCAATAACCAACATCATTTCTGACAATGGATGAAAATAAATATAAAATCTGTCCAAATGTGTTGTATGCCAATTATATACACTAGAACTAAGCAAATATGATACAACCCTACAAATTCAATAAGGTTAGAACTAGAAAAATTACTGGGATGTGAATATACAAATATTCACCATATGGGGGCAGAAAAGACAAAAAAAAGGTTAAAAAATGAAGAAAGCAAAGCACATGAACATGAGTTGACAAGTTAATCGCAGAAGACTAACCTTTGTAAGCTTCATAACAACACCGATTGATGCCTTCCGAACACTGTCAACTTTACTTAATATACCTTCTGCAAGCAAAAAAGGTAAAACTATATCCATCGCTTTGTGCGCATCTGACATATCTGTTAGAGAGACATCACAGAGCCTTGTTGTCAATGAAGTTACAGCACGGCACAATTTTTCACCAGAAATTCTGACAGTTTCCTTTATGTCATCCATTGCGCGAAATGCTCCCGACCATAATCTTTTTAAATGCTTTCCCACCTATGGGTGGCGCAAGATAAAAGAAATTCATAGAAATGAGAATAAATACTTCCTGAGAAGTTCTAGGTATAAGAAATCCTCCTAGACAAAAATAAACAAACAAAAAATGTAGGAAACAAAAAAATGGTGTCAAACTTAAATGGCTCACCAAACTCACTATAAATCAATACTCGAAAGCCCATTTTCAAACCAAAATAAAAGCCAAGTAATCAACTCCCACGAAAAGGTCAGGAAGAAACGTGACCAGAAGCTCTGGCACTATTCTCCATTGACAAACATCACGAACCCACAATAATAGCATAATACCAAAATTATTGCTCTGCTTTTGACAGACAGAACCTCACAAAAATAGTGACTGAGGTTTCTGTTGCCACAAGCAATTGCTATAATTTTGCAGATTCCTTTTCTGTAATAGACTAGTTCATTGAGAACTCTCAAGTGTGCTATTTGAACTCAAGATATACAAAAATAACTTAATGACCTCATAAAACTTTCTTCCTTGAATGATATCTGCAAGGGCAAGACATGAGGCCTCGCGTGACCGCCAAAGCCTGGATCCACATTGTACTAATAAATCATCAATGATGAGATCTAGATTTTCATCAATGGTTTTCTTTGAGTCAGCCACTAATGACTTCCATATATGTACCATCGCATCCTAAACAGAAAAATGAATATGCAATAAGGAAACGAAAACTAGTGTGTGAAAATGAAAAATAATATACTCATTGCAAGGAATAGGATTAGATTCAACATTGGATTATAAATGAAAATAAGAGTTTGCAGTGTCAAGAGGCACAACTTGGTGACAGCAATTAAAGTCAGAAACCAAAAAAAATGTAATGATTTGAGTTTACGTGCTGAATAGCAAGGAATCATCCATGAAGCAAAAACTGTTTTATTAAGCTTAATTTTTTATTATTTTGACTTTCAGCTGAACAAATAAAGAACTAGAGATGCAATCCGAATATATTGTACTTGAGTGAATGCATTCCTTTTCCCTTCCAATATGATTTTTCGTCTGTCATGGCACTTACCTGCACATTTTTATCAGGATCATACTGGTAGCGTACAAGCCTTGGAATCAAAGAGCGTAAATATGGCTTAAGAGCATTCCCCGCTTGTTTTGCAATTTTAGAGAAGCCAAAAGCAGCACCCCTCTTTGAATTGAGGGACGCTTGATAATTTGCTAAATCCATGAACTTATAAATTAAGTCTGGTTGTCCCATTTCATTTGCTAAGCTACATAATTCCTTGTAAGTATTCAGTTTCCCTCCACTAGTGCTTTCACCGAGAGCTCCATCTTGAAATACTTCAGTATCTTCAACAAGCTGCACAACAGAACTCCTGACTATAAATTTATAGATGAAGAAGGAAATCAAATAAAAAACAGAAGAGAGCAACAAAAAAGAAAAGCTTATCCCAATAAAGAAACAATTAAAAAAAAACTAGATTACCAACTTACTTTGATGGCTCTTTTCCGTTTCCCTGATCCAGTCAACGTATTCACAAGTGCATTTACCAAATTCTTTTTCATGGATTCATCACCAAGGTCATACACAATACTCATGCCTTGAGAAGCTAACTCCTGGGTGAGTTCATTTTGTTCACCAAGAAGGTGAGAAAAAGCCTCCTGCATTTACATGATAATTGCACAACTATGATCAAAAGGTTCAAGATACTGTTACCAAATGGATATGATATCAAGGTCATATTTCCTGATTTCACAACAAGAGAAGCTCCACCACATCAATTACAACAAAAAGTTTAAAATATTAACATGGAACAAACCCTGCCCAGCAACCAATTTGCATGAGCATGTTGTCTGAAACCTTTATGAACTATAGACAACCTGCCCTAATGGTAAGTAGTCGTGCACTTTACTTTTGAAAGCCTATGTCTGAACCCCCATTCTTGCCAGGTTTCTAAATGAGGCATAATGCTGTATCAATGCAAGGACCAATTCGAGTCACTGAAACTGTACTAAATTCTGCCAGCTCTGGGCAAATGTAGTTTGACTCTAAGTCTATCTAACTCTATTATTACAGGTCCACTGGAAGGATGAGTGGATGACACTGAACTGTTTCTTAATTAACCCATTCAAATTAGCCAGTTAGGTTGGATGAGACTGCTAACACAAGCATAAAAACTACTTACAATATTCAGCATAGAATTAATCCATTATGACGGTCCATTATATATTATATATATTATATAAACTGTAAAACAAACCCTTCCAACTTCCAACCACCAATCTATTGCAAATCTTCTGCACAATAGGGTCCCAGAAGTAAAGGAAACTAGGATCGCCACTCGTGGGAAATCCTCAAAATAGACTACTAGTCCATTGTGGAATTTGGAAACCATCTATGTAGTAGCATAACTAGGCATGATGGTTCACATTATCATACTACCAACTCTGGTAACAAGCACAAAACATTCTGCAAATTCTCAGTCGATTTCATCGGGAAAACAAGTGAATCTGCAGAACTCACATGCAATCCTCTATTTGTATCTTTCCCAATCTCATGAGATTGTAGGACTCAACGCATAAACAACCATAATAACTCATTGCTTAACACCCTTATGACCTTTAAATCAGGATTTAGGCTTTTCATACACAGACTGAAAACATGAAAAAAGAGACAGCCACGGATCCACCTCCTGCTCGCAGAAGTTTATCTTAAAAAGACCAACTGACTATGATCCCAATCAAAAAACCATGATATTAACTATTAAGTATTATCAACTACCCCAGTGGTGATCGGATAGCATTTAGCATCTAAAAAATGAAATCACTTTCAAATTTAAAATTATACACCACTGAAGGATCAAATTTTAATGAAAAAATTGCTTTCAGAGATTCACTCTCAGCCACTGAATCTATAAATACATGAATACAAATCTGAATTCTGAATCACATAATTTTAGGGACTGAATCACCTAATTATGGCAATAACCTAAATTATATACAGGTAATCAAATCAGTTATGATATTATATATAAAAATCATTACCATAAGTAAAGTTTGACAGTTTATTTAAAAAAAAAAGTTAGTGCAAGAAAAAATAAATTAATTGGTATTTTAATGCAAAACCTGAATTTCTGGAAGCATTTGCTGAATAGTAGGATGGTTGCCACAGTACTTTGTAAGTGATACTAACCAAACAGTTCCTGCACATCGCTCCTCTTTCCTGCTACTATACAAAAGAACATCAAAGAGCTTCTTGGTGATTGCATCTCTCACAGAGGAATGATAATCTTGACTATATTCACTTTCTCCATGAAGACAGTGCTTTGACTCAGAAGAATTCAAATCTCCCATCAGAAAATTTGAAGCCATTGACAGTGAAGTATAATTAGTTTTGAGAATTATGTCAGCATTGACAGGAACACCACCCCACAAAAAAGAAAGCGCTTCCCCAGCAGCAAAGAGAATGTCCTCAACCTGAAATTTTAGTCACATCCAAGTAATATCTTTTAATTGCTGAATTTATAATGGGCAAAAAATACAAACAGTGGGCACTTTAACAGCAAACTAAATATCAACCCAACATAACTCACGCTCATAACATGCAAATCATCCAAAAAACGAGGGACGGAATCTGGATTACCTTTGATCGACAGAGACTAAAAATTAGATTTAGAGCCATATCTAGCTGAGTAGACGATGTGTCATTTACACACATATGTCCAATGGATATAACAATCTTCTGTATAGCTTTAATATCATCACCCAATAGAAGCTTGCTCAATTTATCAGATAAATTTATCAGAATTCCATCTGCAGATTAATCAGACACAAATACAATAGCTCCATTGTGGGTCCAAATAAGAAGTTAGACACCATATATGAATTAACTTTACCAGTACGAGAATCATCGAGTGGAGGTAATGAAATACGCAGTCCAACGTGACCTAGTGCTTGCATTGCAACAGCAGTTAGAGCAGAAGTTTCAGAGTTAACCACATCAACCAGGCATCTAAGTGTATCACAGAGCAATACTTCTGGCATCTGCCAAGATTATACAAATACAGAAATGCAAACATATGTATATCAGATACAATGAGATGATTATACCCAACCACAAAATTGAGATGTCATGTCAGTTTCATCTGATAAAGGAAATTGTAGGGAAGGACGTTGATGAAGATCAAAATCACAAAAAGGTCATATTGATAAAACATATCGTACTATGCGAAGGTGTGTGAAAACATAAAAATATCAAATCTCAAACTTAGTGTCAATCGATCCCAGCATAAGCTTGTTGAAAGTGTTCTAATCAATTAACTAATAAAAAATACGCCGTAATCTTAAACTTACAGGTGTTCGAGACAAATATTCTGCAGTTACATATCCTATTGCACAAAGCGCACCATGCTGAGTCTCAAACCTACCAATAAATCAATCCAACACGAACATATATAACATAAGTGGAGATAAAGGACGACTCTAAAAAACTGACTTCAAAATTTACACTTCCAATACACAAACCTTGACTTGTGCTTTTGGTTGAATAATGAAGTCAATTCAGAAATAATATCAGATGATGCAGGGATAGGAAGTGCAGAAGACACAATTCCAAGTAAACGTGCAATGGATTCGCGAGTGTCCCAATCCACATGACTCAGTAGTTGCTTAAGCCACGATACTTTTAGTGCATAATGTGATGCTACTACCTATAACAAATGTGTCAGAAAGAATACAAGGTAGAAAGCAATAAAAAGGAAAATTAGGAAATCTAACAAATAACAACTGACATCTGACATATGTGATCCAATTATAAGCAACGCCTTCGAAGCATTGACATGCAACTCAACAGAGCCTTCAAATGACATGGAATGCTCCAGAAGCAAGCACAATGTCTTCACTGAAGACGCAAATTCAGATGATCTTTCTAAGGACTTGTAATTCTCCAGCTCTGACTCAAAGCACTTCAACAAAAATTTAATCATAGCCACATATGTATTTGAAGGAAAAAGAAGGTTGTGTTCTCTAACTTCGGTGGATTCTATCAACTTCGGCCGTTGTTGAAGAATGTAATCCAGCATCATACCAAGTTTGGGATATTTAAAATCAACACTTTGACTTTCACTTTTAAGAAGACAAAGGCCTTCAAGTGCCATTTCTCTGTTTCAAACCAGAAAACAAAACCTAATTTCAAGTTAACGGAACTACATGTGATCGGTTAAATGACCCCAGCAACCTAAATAGAGCTGCAACTACAAATCAGTTTTCACATGTTGTCCAGTGAATAAAGTTCAAAAATCATCAGTAGATATTTCACCGCAACAAAAAATGCATTACAGCAAGCAAAGTCACTGATTACTAAAATAGCTACAAAATCTTGTGGCATGAGAAATTAAAGATAGATGCGTGTTAAGACTGAATTCATCTATGCTTGTCCTGTTATCTTCTGAAGTTTATTGAGTTATGATCAATAAGAAGTGCCACTACACAATGCAGTCTTCAAAAAACAGAGCAAAAAAGCCATGCATGGCACACAAGTTTGACGTGCATAATATGGTGTTGTATGTAAGCTTGATAGAAAATATGACACAGGACATGCACAGTTAAAACGAGGCAAACAGTAGTTTGATGCATAGATTGAGTTAATTATGTATATAAAAGTTTCATTCTCTAATTTCTCCTCCTTTTGAAAACAAATATCCAAGCAATCATCCAAATGCTTTTGATGAGGGGATGCAACAATGTTAGACTCTTTTTTTTCTGATAAAAGAAGAAATTCAGTAAGACAGAGAAGATAATTAGAGAATTGGCAGGATAATGGATCCTCCTTGAAGTAAAATGGATACACAAACAACAAAGAACAAACAAAAACATCGCTGAAGCAAGCTACTCATTCCTTTAACATATCTGTAAGAAAAACCCCTTTAATAAGACTACTTCAACTCTTCACAGTATCCCAGCACATTGCAAAAAAAATTGTAATACCTGATATCTAATTTAGCATCTGCTGCTCCTAGCATACAAATAAAACGACTTGGACAGTGTTGAGAATCAAACAAAGATGTTGCCCATCTTACGGCACAAAATCGTACTTCGCTTTCTTCCTGACATCACAGCAAAGCAGGTTACTGTCAAAACCATACATCCTCTAAAGTTTCATTTAGATAAAAGGATTTACAAGGAAATAAAAATAAAAGGAAAAGTAAAAGGCATCTTCCTTGGAGGATAAAAAAAAAGAACAAAACAAAGCCAAAAAACAACAGTAGTAACAACAACAACAGAAAAACCTTTACAATTCCTATTAATATCTAATAAAATGAGCCCTGAATAAAGCCACATGAATTGCACCAAAGAGAAGTTATTGCAACAATCTTATCCCAAAGCACATCCCAGGGCAGGGCCTTCCATTGACAAATACTACAATTACATTCCAAACAGTGAGTAGGTCTATTAACATGAAATATTCCATACACTTATGTCCAGATGATAAAGAAAACAAGCAAACACACAATGGGCCAGTGCTATGTTAAAACATCTTTCCTAATGTCGTTAAAAAAACAATTATTTGAGGGATAAAGGAGAAAATACAAAACTGAGGCTCCAAAGTTTTTATTTATATTTTTCTGAAAAACAAAAACAAAACCATGAAACTCAATAGACACACATACAGCTTGACAGGTTGGTTGGAGAAGGAACAAACAAGAAAAATTGTTTCATGAACATCTCTGACCATGGTAATATATCTATCCATATGCAATCGACTTGGTAGAGGAAAAACAAACGTGTTGTGTGTCATACCGCTTGAGAACTTTTTAGCAGTAATGTCTCCAAATCTTGTAACACAACTAACGGGGCCACCTGATAAACAAGATCATGCAGTCAACAAAAAGTTAAAAAAAGAGAATACAGAGTCATATAATGAAGTTTGTGAAAGAATTGAACAACACCTATGAAACAAAAGGAGTCCCAGGAAAAATCTTATTCTACTTTCTAATTCTATGCAACAACCAGAGAAATATTTTCCCAAATGATATGCTGCAGACATCCTTGAAGAACTAGTGCAAGATACAACGGAGAAGTGATATTGTATGCTTTTTACTTGTCAAACTATCTAGATATACATTCTACAATATGGTGACTCTTATATCATAAATGCAAGTAAGTAAAATATGAACCGTTTATTATTATAATTGACAAACTAGTTTACCATCAGATAGAGTAACATTTGAACTGCATAATAAATTTTCCACGACCAAGCGCCTTATTGAAAAATAGATTCACACAAATCGCAGACAGAGGAACATACTTTGTATGCTGCAGCAAGAGATATTGTTGCTTCTTGGACAGCAGAACGAAGAGACTGGGATTCAGCTTTCAATGCGTGAAAAAGACGAGCAGCCATGTCAATCTTTTCCCTGGAAGAACAGTGAACAGCTCAATTAGTAACTATTGAATAGAACTCACCGAGGAACTAACAAAAGGTACACAAATCTATTTTTTAAAAAAGAATAATTTATTAACTGAAAAATGAGAAATATGTAGAAAAGTGAATATTTAAACGAGGCTGGACAGACCCATTGCACAGAGAAATCCTGAAAAAGCAATTTAAACCTATAAAGCATCTATACCCCCCCCCCCCCAAAAAAAAACCCACAAAAAAGAAGAAAAGAAGCCTTATGGAGCCTACAAGTCTACAACAGTGAGCCTTAATTCAATAGAGTACCACTTCCAAAATTATGTTCATAGTCACATTGTAAAGTAATAAGGATATTTTCTTCAGCATTGCATTACAGCAGAGCATGCTAGGGATGGCACTCAATCCACATCAAAGATCAGAAGAAGTCAAAGGTAAATTTGGCAGAAAAAACAAAAAAGATGATTTTTTTGTTGTTAAGTTATCATCCTTCAAATACATTATATATTATATCAAGTGTGCTCCAATATTCTGCACTTCACGCCATGTTTTCTGGCCTCACCGTATGGTTGTTTTGGGTGGGGGGGGGGAGCATTTACCAAAAACAGAGGCAAAAATTATGACAACGAGAAATAAAGAGACAGGGACCTGAAGAGGTGTGGCATGCGCTGTGCAAGCAACCCAATTGCCTGAAAGGCATAAACTTTTACCTCCCGAGCACTGGCATCTGAATTGACACTTAAAAGTTAAAATTGAATAAGAAATAAACTATTTTTATTCAAATAACTTAAAAAGAACTGGCATCTCAAGCAAACCTGCTTCTGAACTTGAGTAAGTGTCAAGGGACTTCATAATTCCACTCAAAATAACAGGACCCATTAACTTAAGCTGATCAAATTTTGCCTGCACTTTATAGATATTAGAGGTGTTGGAGGGTACAATATGTTGTTCAGCTTCAGTAAAGAACAGCGAAACAAAATCATAGTAACACATGTAACTGCCAAAAACTATGCATAACATGGGAGATGGGACAAATATATGAAATCAATTGTGGGACATCTCCGCCGGTATATGTGAGTTCAATTTTAACTCATCATATGAGGGTAACTTCCTTATTTAAAAAAATCAATAAAAGGACAAAGATCAAAAGCTAGGATAAGTACTTCTTCAGTATGTCTATGTTGGTTAGGGCACATTGATCATTTCCATGGCCTGAGGAAGCACAATTGCCTAAGGAAAAAAATATCACATATTTGGTGAAGTTTAAAAGTTTTATTGGGGTTTGCAGTTGGCAGATTTTAAAGTTTTAAACCAAACAGACTCGTTATTTGGTGAAGTTAGTGATCAGGTAAGAAAATATTTTGACAAGAACACTTGCCATGAACCAACAACCCCAAAAGCTTGAGCTTTCAAATGAAAACACATGTGGTTTCATATCTAAGCCCTGTAACGCAAAAGCCTTTTAGGCTTGAAGCATAGACAAAGTAGTACCATACTCACATGCTTAAATACCCAAACAGTAAACTCCATTCCCAATTGCTTCAATCTTGACGTGGTACCATTCCCTATTAAATTCAAGAGTATAAGATATTAACAAGAGTGAAAAAAAGGAAACAGAAATGCAGAGAAAAGATAAAATGAAAGAAATGATGCAGACATCCCAATCGTTGATCCTGACCTTTGTGAATGTCTCACATTTTAATTACAGAAGAATTATATATAGAATGATAAAGAAGGACATAATTTATAAACCCAGATAAAAGGAAGAAGCTTTCTTAATATGAAAGAAGATTTACAAGAAATAAGAAGGACAACATATCCATTTATTTTCCATATAGCATTTAGACCATGGCTTAATAGAATTTAGACGTGAAGATTACAATTTCAATATATTGCTGAAAAAATAAAAAAATAAAAAAATTCAGTTTATTGCTTAAGAGTTGTAATCCATTCTCCCTTTTCAGTGTTCAGTCCACTATTTAGCTAACAGCATACCACTATTGATGACTAGGGATATTGGGAGCATCACTAGCTTTTTTTTTTTAACAGAATTAATTTAGAAATAAAGGAGATATACAAATGCAAGAGGAGAAGAAATCCTCAAAAAACGAAAACTGAATCAAGAATGAATGAAAAAACAACAGACTAAAAACATATTAGCTCAAGGAGGGAGGGATGCCCAAGGCTTTTATTTTTGCCATAATCCTAATTGATGTGGGACGCTAACAAATGTAATAAACTTCAATTACCTTGATCAATATGGTCCACGACTTTCATAGAGAAACACAAAATTAGCAAATATAAGATCAAAATCATTAAACGGAAGAATATTTTACTACCATAGATGCAACCAAAAATACACTGCAATGTGGATGGGAAATTGTTTGCTGCCGCTATAGACCTGCAGAATATAGACATTAATTTTGCCTTCAAAGCAGGACTCCCAGGACTGACTCTTGAATCCGTTTCAACATGTTCAACTCCAACAGTACCTACATTCAAAAGAAACATAAAAAGGCAGATTGGTTCACAGATATAATAGTGCAGAAAACTGAATACACTATAATGATAGATCTCCAAATAAAGAAAGTAAAAGTCAAGCAAAATAGCATCATCATCATCATCATCATAATAATAATAATATAATAATAATAATAAATGACTAGCATAGCTTTCGAAGTCATGAATACCACAATATGCTACATCTTCAATAGCGTACCATTAAATAGCAAAAATAATCTGTTGATCAGATCCAAATCATCTATATTAGCGCCACTGGCCTTCTTCTTTAAAAGCTCCTCGCCTCTCTTAACAACGGCCTCTTCACTTGAGTTAATGGATCAAACAACACATGTGATCATCCACAAATGAAAAACAACAAAAATGATATATATATATACACACACACACTCTCACAAAAAAACACACACATATATATATATATGAGTAAGATAAGTTGATAAGACAGTGAAAAAAAAATTCAAGTAGCTTGATTGAAAACTAGAACATACCAATCTACAGAGGCAACAGTATACAAAGGATAAACAAGCTCGGGGGCAAGCTCCATAGCTTGGATGACATTCAAAATACCCAACTGTGCCAACAAAACAACAAAATAAGACAACTTACGTAGCTTTCAGAGTAAAAATGCACAATTGGACAAGCTTATATTATATGTATTCAAATTCAAACATGGAAATACTGACATGTTAGCATGTGTTTCAAATGAGAATTTAGACAGATCTAATAAAAAGAAAAACATAACATTGGAGGTGAGAAATTCTTGAATTAGACACTGTTGACATGAGAAGAAATGTGAAGAAAGATAGAGAGCAGGAGAGAATTATCAGTTTTCAGAACTAAATAAAGAATATCAACAGCATTCACTATCTGACCTTTCCATGGTAATACCACAAGATAATATTAAAACTAATATATGATTACCTTTCTTTGTAAAAGTTCACCACTTTGCAACTGTTGTTTCCCTGTAACACGATTCGCTTGGACTGCTGAAAGCCCAGGAGGGAATCCACCACTGCAACAAAACCAAAACCACCATTTGATTTGAATAGGAAAAAAACAGACTAACTTGTATTAAAACAAATTCAAACATCATAAGTTCCTTTGAAGATAAATCCAGTTATAGACCTTTGAGAGACCCGCTGGTACAACATTGTATGAAGACAAAACTCAATAAACAGCTCTCTATCTTGAGAATTGTTCACTTTCTTATACTTCGCAGCAACTTCATCACCAATTTTAGCAGAGTGACATTCACCAATAACCTAAAAACATGCAGCAAACCATTAGCAGTAGTCACGTGATAGAAACGAAATATAATGTATAATGTTAACAGATAAATGAAAGTGCAAAGCTCCTAACAGCTGAGGAAAATTCCTCTGATACAGAATACTCAAGTAAAAGGGAAAAAAAATGTGACTGCCACGGGTATCATGCACCCCCCCCCCCAACCACCACAAAAAAAAGGCGTTTGCCAATATTTTGCCTGTCTTCTCTCTCTCTCCCCCTTCTTCTAGTCAATCCTGATTCCCAGAACTCCTCACCCCCACCCATTCCAGCCACCTGTCACCACACACCAATCAGTCACGATTTTCTCTCTCTACGCTAACTGAATTTTCCCTTTCTTGCCCTTACATAATTCTCTTTTTCCTCTCATAAACCAACAGACCGTTTCTATCCTTGGGCCCATCATATTTTTCCCTTCTTCTATACAAGTATGTCAAGGCTGTATAACTGAGCATGATCCTTGCAAAGACATATCAAAGCAAATGAGTCAGACTAGGTAGACAGAAAAATCGAACAAGCATCATGCAGGTTCAGATGGTATTTTCCCTTCTTGAAGCTCTACCGAAAGCAAGGGAATGAGGGAAGCTTTAGGCATGGCTTCATTTTTCTCCTTTGTATCTAGAGTCACTTTTTTTAAAAAGTTTGTTACCCTCATAATAGCTTTATCTCCCCCACTCCCCAAAATAAGGTATGGCTTCATTATTTTTTTTTCAAAAAACAAATTTTGAATTTAAAATTTTTAAGCCTAGTAGCCCAAACAAATCCATAAATAAAGGCAACCACTATGGGATCTTGTTAGAACAAGAAGGCATAAAAAGGATAAGTAAAAGGTGAGGTACTTGCAAAAAATAAGAATCACAGAAAAGTAGCTTACAATCCCTGCATAGTCTTTTTCCAGAATGTATTATAGATAAATGAAAAACGCAAATGATAAATTTGACTGAGCAACTAAGGATAAAATAGCGCAGGACCAAAGTTAATACCAGTTAGTGACCTCATAGAACAAAAACCCAAAATAATAAAACTATCTTTAAAAAGCATTACAATAAACAATCATGGAAAGATTTAGAACGATTAATACCTTAACAATGATTCTAAGGATAATTTCTTGGTGTTGAAGAGGAAGTTTTGAGATGTTCACCAACAGATCAGGTGCCAAATCCTCCTTTACCTGTTTGAAATGCATGGGGCATTAGATGAATCTGCTTTATTGAGAGAGAGGAAACCAAACTTTATCGACAAGTACCAGATAAAGCTCTCTACGGATCAATTTATCTAACTGATAATGTAACATAATTTACTTTTACAAATTAACCATATTCTTGAAAAAGGAATTAGCAGTGCCAAAATTTACATTGAAGCCGCAAAATAGTGATAACAAACAGACATTCAGACATAAAGAATGGCAGACCTTTGCATGAACACGTTGAAAAGCCATCTCTATATACACAATGCAAAAATTCCTTATGATTGGAGCGGCAGCAGATTCTGAATACAATTTCCACAACTCAAACAACGGTAAACCAATATCAGGCTGAAGCTTCACTCTCTGGTTTACGTGACTTAAAATCTCAAGTACCTGTTAGAAACACAGTCATGAAACATTTGTCAAACCACTTCGCAGATGACAGCAAGAAGTATAAAATAGACCGTGCAACAGCAACACATTTGCAAACTCCTCCCTATTGTTACAATTGCTATACAATATCACTATGCCAAACTAAATCGTCTTCCCTGTAAGGATGACAAAAGCAAATTAAGGATGACAAAAGCAACAAATCAGCGTTTCGATAGCATTGAGAAATCCAGTGCATTCGCAGTTTGATGGATAGAAATGAGAATCGGTGGTTAACCTTGTTGCGAACATGGAGGGCTTGAGAGGAGAGGGAGGAGATGCAGAGGGGGAGGAGCTTGGAGAGCAAGGGTTCCAGCTTGGAATCGTCGCAGAGAGCCAAACGAGTGAGCATCCGATCGAGAACTTCTTCCATCTCGGCATCGGACTTCGCCGCAAGCGATGACAACGACGATGACGATTCCGCCATTTCTCGTTTTTCTTTTATTCCAACGAATTCAAGCTCAAGCTCAAACTCTTCTGATATGCGCTGCGCAATTAGGAAAAATAAAGTAGTAGTATGAAAATTAATATTAATATGGATATATATATATATAGTGCTATGCTGCTTGCGCAATAAGACTACTTTGGACTTTGTAGACTCTTCCTTCTCTGCCTCCTACTTCGGCTTCAATTGAAGGCAGAATTACAGTGATTACTTGAAGTTTTAGCCTAGATCTCTCTAGTTTTTTATTTTTTTTAAATAACTCTAAATTCTTCAACATAATATTTTTACAAATCTTTCAAAATATTATGTGTATAACGTATTGAATGATTTTTAATTTTTTTTATAGTTTTAAGACATAATATATGTCAATTTTTTTAATTTAATATTTACACATTAATAGAATGATGTTTAGGATAATAAATAAAAAATTATAGCAACATTTTTGTTTCTTACTTGTATATTTATTTTTGTTTCTAAATACGTGAGCAATACATAAAAAGTTACAAAAACGAGAATAAAAATGTTTCTGAACAACTTACTTTACAAAGTAAAACATCATAATGTTTAGAAATACCAAATAATCCAATTATCCAAAATTGATATATATTTCTAGAGAGTTTGTTTTACAAAGAATCTATTAATTTTTTTTTTAAATACGAACAAATATATGTAAATTAATTAATTTAAACTTAAAAGTAAACAATTCTTAAGTTGTATTTAGAAGTTGATTAAAAAAAAGTTATATTTAGAAGTTTTAAGTTTTTTAATGAAAATTATAAATCCTTTATGTTTTACTATCATAATAATAAGCACTTATTTAATATTTTTTATTTGAGTACGGTTAATTATTCTCAAATGAACTTATCTAAATAAATAGAAGCCTTATTTTATTTTATTTTTGATAAATTTTTTAAAACTTTGACTACATTCTAAGATCTTTTAAACTACTTCTCCGGTCCTATTTATAAGACGTTTTCAACCGAATTACACAGACTAAGAAAAGTAATTGTGTTTAGTTAATTTTATTGATTTTCTGAAAAAATGTATAAAATACTATTTTTATCCTTCATTAAATAATGTGTTAGCTAATTATAATTAAGGAGTTAAAATAGTCAATGCATTTAATAGAGGTAAAAAAGAAAAGAAGCAAATAAATGCATCATGAAAACTATAAAATATCTTATAAAGAGGACCATGAAAATCTTCTAAATGATGTCTTATAAATAGGACCAGATGAGTATTATTTATAAAGGAAATTATTATTTCATAAATATTCACAAACAAACTAGCTCATGATTTATAATGCCATCTAAGGCTCTTGCGTTGCGTAGATTTGTTAAAAAATTATAACTTTAACATAATTTTAAAAATAAAAAATAAAAAATAAAAAATAAAAAATAAAAATAAAAAATAAAAATAAGAAGAAGAAGGCAAATAGCGTACATTTATTGTTAAAAAATAACCAAAGAAAAGGTAAAACGAAAATTCCGCAGACGGGAGACGATCCCAGAAGTCAACGACCAGAAATTTACCAATGAGCTACTACGGATGTTGTGATAGACTACTGCAACACAATATACGTAACTGTACCATAATTTTGGTGCACTGTTTATCCGAGAGTGGCACTATTACCACCCTACTGCTTTTAAATTGCAATGCAGGCAGTTATTTTTAAAAAAAAATTGTCCTTAAACTAGAAAATAATTTTTTGGGCAAAATCGGATAATAATTACCGAATGGATTTTAAAGTTTGGTTTCACTTGGATTATAAAATTTGATTCCACCCAAATTTAAGAATTTGGTTCCAGATAGATTTAAGAATTTGGTTCCAACCGAATTCTCAAATCTGATTAGGCCTTGTTTGGAAGGACTTATGAAAATAGCTTATGGGTTTTTATAAGCTATTTTTAGCTTATTTTCTTAAGTTTCTTGAAGTAGCTTATTAGAATAAGTTGTTTTTAGCTTATTCAAGTAAGTTTTACAATTTTTTCTACGAAAAAACTATAATTTGAAAATAGCTTATTGTATAAGTATTTAATTAAGCTGTGTACTCAAATATACCCTATAACACAATTCGTATAACTACCGCTGTTTCAAAAGTCCACAAATTTAACAAGCATTGGAATGCATGAATAACATGAAAATAATATTAAAAAAACTTACATTTTATATATTCAATGGCAAAAAAATAATTAAACAGATGTGATACTATGCATTTTTGTAACTTTATATATTCCATTTTTAATTTGAACAGTCACTTTCTTAGCTTTTAGCAAATACTTAATTTATTTTTGTTATTAAAAGAATATTTGTTTTACTAAGTTCATCAAAAAATGCACCTTTTTCAATTGTGAGGAGCAATGAAATCTATGCACGGTAAAATTGTGGAAAATGAAAAAACAGAGCATATGTTCTAAGTCATATGGAACATAGACTTAGAACATATGTTCCGAGCGAGTAGGGATTCAAATATTAAGGATTATTTTTAGTTCGAAAAACGGAACATATGTTCTGAACGACGCAGAAAAGGAAACACATGTTCAGTGTTTTTTCACAGGATTTAAGTGTCCATTTTAGTGAGAAAAAAATATAAAAAAATTTGTATGGTGTACCTTTAAAACGTAGTGGTGCGCATAGTACCATCCAAACTATTCGAATGTAGTTATTATTGGCACCACACATGTTTCTAGATTTACCACATTAAGTTATTTTTTTCCAAAAATACCTCATACTTAGAAACTAATTTCTGAGTGGGATTTTTAAGTAAAAACCACACCGCACACAAAACAGAAACTAGTCTAGTTTGTGAGCGAAATATGTATTTATATTTCGCAAAATAGAAAATAGAAACTAGTTTTTTCTCGCTCAGCTTCCGAGCTAATGATTTACATAGTTACCAGAAACACATTTTTATCTCGCTCGAAAATTAGTTTATGAGCGAACGATTTACATGCTCCTAAAATATATCACAAAAACTAGAATCTAAACCGACAGAAACTAAAATTTGAGCATTATTTTTTATATTAATTTGAGCATTATTTTAAACTATAATTTAATAAATCAATAAATAATAATTAATATATTAAATAAAGAAGAATTTATATTATTACTACAATTAATAAAACAAATTCTACAATTTTAGAATTTGACAAAAACATAAACTAAAATTTAAACCAAACAAGAAATTAGAATTTGAAAGAAATAGAAACTAGGATTTGACAAAAAATCTAAAAATATACAAAACTCTAGTTTCACTATCAAAAGGCATTTTTTCATTACGAAAACAAAAACTAGAATATGTCTAAGATAAAATCTAGTTTATCAATTTATATACTCTTGAAAACACAAAGCAATTTCCATTCGAACAACATAATTTTAAACACACAGCAATTAACATATTAGCAACAAATTAATTAATATTAATATATATAATAAAGAAGGATTTATATTATTACTGCAATTAATAAAACAAATTCTACAATTTCATAACTAGACATGAAACAAAAACTAAAATTTGAACCAAACAAGAAATTAAAATATGTAAGAAATAGAAACTATAATTTGAGATCTGAGAGGATGAGAAAGAAAGGTTTTAGAATTATAAGGTGCCACGACAACTAAAATCTGTTTGAATTGTATAAAATATTGGGATTGTGTGGTGCATTTTAAAAACTAAAATTAGTGTCTGGTTGAATGAAAGTAAGGGTAATTTTAGAAAAAAATATAGGTTTAGTTTTTATTTATTGATTTATTGAATGAACTATTAGTGCTTAATTTTGAGTCCATCGTCAAGTTATCCAGCCTCATCCAATGATATTTTATAAGTATTATTTATGAGTGAGATTATTGCCACTTCAGAATGTTTATTATCACTCATTTTTAAAATTTTTAATTTTGAAAAATATTTGATAATCAACCAAATCAAAAAATTATTATATAAATATTATTAAAATAGTCAAATTAAATAAGAGTCACAATAGCCATTTTGAAGTGGCAATACTACAATAGATACACTCTTATTTATTTATTTTTTTATTTTTCTCTCAATATTTTATTGAATTCTACTCTTACTTAACACACTTTTTTTCAAGATATTTGTTTTATTGATAAAATTCCTAGTATACTTAAATTGCAAGAATACATGCATTGTCAAACCTCAGGCGTATTCTTATGCAAGTATATAATTATTGTGAACCTCAATTATTAGTATTGATGAATTCGCAATAATAGCAAATAATATTTAAAATTATAGTATTTTTATTTAATTATTATAATATATTTATATTAAATTATCTAAAAAATTACAACCAAAAGAAGTTTTATTAAAAAATAGTATTAAATGTACTCAAAATATTATAAAAGAGAATTGAATTAACAAGAAAGAATATATAAAGGACAATTTTCAATACATTATTTTTCTTATCACATGAGAAAAGAATCCGATAGGAGACTCTGATGTTAGTTACAATTACTGGAACGAAACGAGAGTTTCAATTATGTCTAACAGTATTTTTCATTTGTTAAAATGCTACTAGACCAAACAATCTACATTGAAAAAATGAATTCTTTCATGATTAAGTTTATTAACATAATGCGATAGAAAAAAAACTATGATCTAGTAATATTTAAGGATATTAAATGGAAACAAAAATATACAAACTAGGAAAAAGAAAAACCTTGCGATCAAGAAGAAAACCAACAAATAATGTAAAAAATATATTATTTTTAGTGTACAATAATATATATCCCGTATACCCTAGCTCACAATTCAACCTGTCAACACTCCCACTGTCTCACAAACCCAACAAAAAATAAACAGAAAATAATAACCTCTATAATCTATAAAAAAAATAAAAAATAAATTAAGGGTCTCTTACTCTCAACTCTAGAACAAGAAAACTATCCCTAGCAAGACAATAGACCCATAAATTTTGCTGTGAAATTGTGCATACATTAACATTGAAACAGAACTAGATTTCTCTTTAGCTTTATCATCATCATCATCATCTTTATCTTCAATGGGATGACTAAAATTGGAAGGAACAATTGTATCAGGTGCAGACTCATCATCTCCAGCAACAGGACTAGAATTAGGAGAAGGAGAAGAAGAATCTTCTGGGGAATTCTTTAGACTTTTTGGCAACCCTTGTCCATAGATAACATTTATCTTGAAATGTTGCCCATTCTTGCATTGGTCACCATCATAATCACTAGAAAAAAAGTAGTTCATCCCTTCCTTGACCAATGGAACTGCCACTGTCACAGGATGTGTCTCTGTGTTTGATGGATCTGATGCTGACCATTGGATTGTGTCCTTGTCTTGCGCGTCGTCATAGTCGCAGAGTTTGTATGTGGTGAAGTTGTATGTCTGTACCACTGAGTGGTTGTTGTCCGTGTTGAAAACTGCATCAAATTTGTGATCAAATGAATCATAACAGTTTTTATAGCATTAGTATGCGGCTATGCGCGTCACATTTATAGAACTTGTAAGAATATTTCATATGTAAGATAAATACACTCGCGTGAATTCAAATTAAGGAGTTTACAGTTTAAAGCTTAGCTAGGAACATTGTTATTAGGATATATACCTAAGAAATTAGGCAAATAAAGGAGCATGACCACTCAATCAGAGTATATGAGAGGAGAATGTTGCTGTCTAAAGAAAAGAATAATAAAAGGGACTAACTTTGACAACTTGTCATTTTGGGTATCGAATTTTACTTCCTTTTTTTCCTTTAATTTATATATCTAAGGGAAAAATGGTAAGTGGTAACAGTAATTATTTATTTTAAAAGCATTTTGCCAAAATGAAAGAGTGAATCCTAGAGTTAAGGCTAATGCTGTGTGTTGTGTTAGTAACTTAGTACTTCCAATTTAAGAGTGACATTTCTGAAATGATTAATATTAACATATATGCCAAGGCTTTCCCAAAAGATAGTACAGTTGAAAAACACACATTAATAAGGTGAACTGATCAATAATAGTACAGTTGAAAGATTTAACCAATCTGATTTATGCCATATATATATGGTAATGATACAACATATATTCTGGAAAAATAAATATTAGTGGGTAGTATATATGCAAGTAATAACAAAATGAAGGGGTAAACAAGACAAATTGTAAGAGAAAGTTGATCCTTTGATTGCTTAAAAAGCAAAGTGTGTACTTCCATTGAAGCAATCATACTAACTTTATGCAAAGACATGACATGATAAGTCAATTATTTCAAAGGAAAAATTTTCAAATTGGATTGAAAAACTAATCTCGTTGAACAAAAAAACAGTTTTGCACAAACCCCAATTTTAACAATGAAAATCAAACAACACCCTCAAAAAATCACAGGATGAGTGCTGAGATATATCATTAAAATGACCAGCCTTTTGTATCCAATATTATTGTCATTTTGATTAGATACCTTAACAGATCAAGGCAAATTGCAGGATCAGATCAAAGAACTGAAACTAAAACATTCATGCCATAAGAAGCTATTTAAAAACTACAGACAGATAGAGGGCATATTCAAAGTCCTCCGGCTCAACTCAACCACTGTTTTTTGAAAGAAAACAAAAATTGCAATCAGAAAAAAATATGATGAAGTATATGCAAGAAACTTACTGAGAAAATCTCCCAAGCTGAACTCTTTATTACCAACCCATTTCTGATAATTGATATTAGATTTCTGAGTATTGTCAAACCATCCCAAAGAATCTCCCACTGTGTAATTCTTATAAGCCTCAGCAGATCCTGAAACACAGAACAGAATGAAGAGAAGACAAGGAACAGATGAGAACAGGAAAAAATCTGAAGAAGAGCTTCTTCTTCTTCTTCTCTGTTCCATTCTTATTGGGATTTATGACTTTGTGGTGAGTGTGTGTATAGGTATAGAACAGAAAAAACTCTGCTTTTTATGAATGGGTGAAGAGAATGTAGGATTCTTATGCTGCCAGCTATGGTGTGTATTGATTTATGAAGTGGTGGCTTTCCACTGAATTACTAAAATAGTCACTGTTGTTCCATGTTGCTCTCAATAATTTTGTCAGATAAGCATAGTTGTTTTGTTCCTTTACATTATTTATTTTCAACTAAAAAAAGAAAACAATTAAACTAACAAATTTTGACACGTAGATAATTAAGTTATTTAAAGATATTGAGAGCAGTTTGAATCCTAATTATATTTATATGTATAGAAAAAATATTTTTTTGACAATATACACTTTGATGATGTATATTTTTTGAAGGGATTATTATTTCTAGTTGTGAGAAAAAAATATATTGTTGGTGATAAAAAAAAGAGAAAAAAGAAAGGCAAATGATATTTAGTGTAGGATATTATTTAAGAGTTTAACTGTAGTAAAAATTTATTGGAATGTGTAACTTTTTATATTTTCGAAAGACGAAAAAATGTGCTCTTGTGATTATTTTTTTACTTCTAATAACATTAAATAGTACCCTTAAAACACGGTATATCAAGACCAAAATGATAAAAGAAGAAATTCTCCTTGTGGGGAAAAGAAAGAAGGAAAACCAAGTTCCAAGTATGAGAAGTTCCCGAGGGGAAATCTGATCTAGAGTTTAGTTTCATCATTTAATTCATAACTAAGCTGTAAGAGAATCCCAACACTACAAACAATGAAGAACTTGACACGTGGAAGAAGACAAAGCAATGGGTCGGTGATATTTCAGCTACATGTCTCATTTTATTTTTGGATATCATAATATGATAAGGAGATGCTTTTAGAATAACAAGGAAGGAATAAAATAAAGGTGAAACTTATTATTAGAATATCTTCTTCTTAAGATAATTCTATATTTGCTTCGTTTGTTTTTAACCAAAGAACTAAAAGCTTGAAATCATTATATTTGACAAACATAAGACTATTTACGGTGAAGGTTAGAAGGCATAATAACTCCATATTTTACTCTTATTTTGAGATTGATATATGTCGATTAAATGCCTAGGAAAAAAGATATATATTGGTTACATTGAAAATGACAATTGTATATATGAATTCATATTTCACATCTCAACCTAAAATGCCAATCCTTTAACAGCTCAGACATTTGTTGTGACTAATTTGTTCTTTAGTGCAGTGTTCCAATTGTTCACAATTATTACTTTACTATACAGCAATAAATCAATGCACCTACTTGAATTTGACTTTGTATTTAGCAAGTAGAGATTATTAGTTGGTCCCGAAAGTGATGTTCAAACCCCATGTGACTTTGCTTTTGTTTTTGTTTTTTCGCCATTATATTATTTGGATCAAAGCTCAAATTAACTTCATTCCTATACATTAAATTTGGTTATCTGTTCGAATGTAATTTAGAAGTTATAATATTATAAATTAAAATGCCTGCTAACTATTAATGAATTGTTGTTTCATGTGATACATATGTGTTAGTGTATAATTTAAGGGTTCGAGTTGTGGTTGGAGAGTGTCTCAAAATGCTTGCCAAATTACTTTTTATGGTGGTGTGCTTCTTATCCATGTGCTACAGTAATATATGAATATAATAAAAATATACTCAAATGTCTCAAAGTGTGTTTGATTTAAAGTTAATTAAAAATGAAAATATTTTTATTGGAAGTCAAATATTGTTCTGAGCTCTTAAAATATAATGCAATTCACCTTGCAATCTATTTCGCGACAACCAATCTGCCATACACATAGCCCATCATAATTCCTTCCATGAACATAACAAACATATAGAACTTGACTGTCACATCAAAAGAGATAAGATAGTCTATTCCTATTCCTTCCTAAGACCAATTGGCTGAAATTTTAACAAAGTCTCGGGCTCCATCGACATTGCACAGCATCATCTCCAAGCTGAGCATGAAAGGCATTCATGGTTCAGCTTGAGGGGGTAATAGTGTAATACCAACTAATCAACTCCATTGATCCCACTGATGAAGGAAGAGTTGTTATTTATGTTATTTTGTTTATATCTTAAGGACTCTTTAGCAAATTATTTTTCTCATTTTATTATTGAAGCATCTTTTTAGTTTTTGTTCCTTAGCCCCCGTATATCTTGAATATAACGCTTACGTGTAATGTTCAATATACATAACTTTGTCTTCTTCACTCTGGCTGGTTATTTTGCCATTACACCCTTTTCTATGTTCACCAGACAAAGCATTTTTTTTTTTTCAGTTTTAGTGTTTGCTCGGAAGTTAGGTTTTTTTTGTTCACCACACAACTTACCGGATATTAACTTTTATATCAAAACAAATATTAATATGCAAGCGAATTTGGATTCCTTGAAACATATACTTAATACAACGAAACAAAACTTAATATCAATATGAAAAAAGATATTAATATCCAAACAAACATTTGATACATATAGCGAAACAGAAGTTAATCTCCGTATAAAAACAAATATTAATATGCGAACGAACATTTGAGTTCATATACAGGAATTAATCTTCGAATGAAAATTGAAATATAGAGATTAATTAACTTCCTTTTGCTCAATAATGAATCTATATACATAACTTTACCAAAGAATCATCACAAACACATTTATACTATTTCATTAAATTAAAACGTTCACATATCTCATTTACAATTATACTAACAAATAGTAATTATTATTATTTTGAAAAAAAAAACAGTGATTTTGAAGGGGATTAAAATGAAATGAGTAAAAATTTTAATTTAATAAAATGTTAGAGATGTGTTTGTGATTTTTTTGTCAAGTTATGTATATAGATTTATTATCGAGAGAAACGGAAGTTAATCTCAATATTTGAATTATCGCTCAGAGATTAATTTCTATACGTGTACTCAATTGTTTATACAAATATTAATATATATTTTTATACTGATATTATTAATTTCTGTTTTGCCGTATTAAATCTCTGGTTTTATGTTTGTTCAGATGTTAATTTCTGTTTCGATACATAAAGAGAGAAAAAATGTCGAACATGGAAAAACAAGGTATTGGATAAAGTAGCAGTCTTCACTGTGCGTCTGTGCCTACAGATTCTTGTTCGAGAACTCTGTTAAATACGTCAACATCCTTACTAGTTCCTTCATTTTATAAATGAATGTCTTCTCTAAATACTTACATGAAATCAAATTTATTTTTTAATTAGATATTAAATCAAATGAAAATTGTGTTTTTTTTAAATTTATGATTAGTATTAAAAAATTAATTAACGTTCTAAAATATTTGTAGGTGATCATCGACATAAACCTTTTTATTATCAAAAAAATATCTTTTAGAAAATTAAATTTCAAATTCATGTATTTTAGTTTTTTTTTTTCCATAAGGAAAGTAGTACAATCGGGAATCGAACCTCGTACCCACACACGCATGTCCCATACACTCACCAACTAAACTACATGACTAAAATATATATTTTAGTTTTGATATCTATAATAAAATAATATTTATCAATTAAATCAATATTTTTTAAAATTGATTTAGTTTTTACATATATAATTCTTAGTTAAATTAACTATTTAGTCTTTATATATTTTCTTTATTTTTGTTTTAGTCTTTATAGTACAAAATTTTCTTTTTAATTTCTACCGTGTCTTTCCTTTTAGTTTCTACCGTGTTTTTGTTATTTGTGCTTTAGTGTGTGTTTGACACAACTAGCTTATAACTTATTTAAGAGTTTATAGCTTATAGCTTATGAGTAACTATTGGTGTTTGGTAACAACTAGCTTATAGCTTATATAAGCTATAAGCTAGCTTATGATAAGCTACTTCAAATAGCTTATAGCTTATGAAAAGTAACTTTCAATAATTCTTTCCTATTTTACCCTCTAGTCAATTATTACATGTTTACTCTATCAAATAATTTATTACATGTAATTATTACTTGTCCTTAAGTCATTTAACAAATATAAGCTACTTAATAAGCTAATTTTACCAAACACTTTTACTCCATTATAAGTTACAAATCATAAGCTATAAGCTAAAATTATAAGTCATAAGCTACCAACTATAAGTCATAAGCTATAAGCTATAAGCTAGTTTTACCAAACAGAGCTTTATTCCTTTTACCTTCTGATGTTCGTTTATATGTGCATTATTGTATAGTTAGTAGAAGTTCTTTAACTATCTAGAATGAGGAATAACACTATTATGGACCAATAAAAAAATAAACAGATTTTACTTATATAAAAACTAAAACAAAAATAAAAAATTGGACCAAATTAATTTCTAGTATTATGATAGTGTATATTCCCTTCTTTAATGTGTAGTTAATAATTAACCCGCGATACATGGCAAATGATAAAAAATTTAAAATACAAGACACGTGTCAGCATTTAAAAAGGTATTTTAGATACCTGTGCGAGTAATTTTAATTAGGATTTGTTGTTTCTATACTCATCTAACATGGGCTCGGGCAAGGAAGGTCCACTTGCCAAGAGATAAGTCTATTAACAACGGTGCTTGAAAGCCAAATTATCAGTACATAAAAAAAGTTATGTTTGAGTTAAAAATATTCACATCATCATAGTTTATTTGATTGAGATTTTTCATCCACAGGGATCTAAACTCGAAATCACTTGCTTGAGCCGGAAAACCAACATACATATACATGCCAATTGAAGCAACTAACTATTCATCTTATTTATTTTAATTTTAATTAAAGAATTGGGTTTTCACTTTTATAAAAAAATAAATGACTAGTTAAAGGTTATCCGATAGGGGATGGAGAAAATCATGTGATGTGAATGGGCGCATGGAGGCTTCAACATCATTCATCACATGAATATGTATCTTGGAAAAGCATTTTTCCAGCTATTATCACATGCACTTGTGTTTTCCCCCACAAAAAAGATACACATCCATCTTTCACTTTAGGATATTTAATTTGCTAGCGCTACTGTGCTAGCTGAACAATCATATATATGAGTATTGCTAGTGCAATTCTTATTCTTTGAGTTGTTTATAGATATCATTAATAATTAATGAAAAATTATAATAGTAGTTATAATAATAAAATAAGTTTAATATAAACTTTAACATAATTTTCATTGTTCTTTAATAGTTACAAATTATATTATAAGCTTTTTTGATATAATTATTATATTCTTTTTATCTCTCTATATATATTCGAGGTCGGATTTATACATTTTAGAGTGTTAGGCGAAATTCACAATGAAGACCTACTAATATATAACATGTCACTTTTATTTTGGGTTTGATTTTTTTAAGATACAAAATTATTTAACAAAGTTTTATAATCAATTAAATCTCAATTGATAATATGATTAATTCATTTATATGTATTGTAAAACATATAATTAATTTCAAATATAATTTAATTAAATTTAATTATTTGTTCGGGGTTATAATGTTTTAATTTATAAATTATGTATTTAGAAAATAATCTAATATTTTATATAGTTTAATATTCTAATAAAATATTAATTTTACTTGTTTAACATTTCTTTTAATAAAGTATTATTGTGTTGATAAAAATTATTTAAATATTTTATGATATATTATATTAATAAATTATTTTTTATTAATTCACATTTAATAATAATATTAAATAAAAATATTTTTTGGAAGCTTTATCAAATAGGGGGCTCTAAGCGGTTACCTTTCTTACTTAAAGCAAATTTTGGCCGTGTATATAAGACACCATCTAGAAGGTTTTTATGGTCCTTTTTATGAGACACAATCTACTAATCTAGAAGGTTTTTATGGTCCTTTTTATAAGACATTTCATAGTTTTCATAATGTATTTATTGTTTCTTTTCTTTTTTACCCTCATTAAATTTATTGACTATTTATACTCTTTAATTGTAATTAACTAGTACATTATTCAATAAAGGTTAAAAATGGTATCTTATATATTTTTTGAGAAAACCAATAAAGTTAACTATACTTAACTATTTTTCTTTGTCTGTATAATTCGATTGAAAACATCTTATAAATAAAACCGGAGGGAGTATTTTTTAGTAAAAAGGCTGCAAAATTTTTTTTATATATTAAGGTTCAATATTCCACTAGGCTACGCAATAGTTGGAGGAGGGGGAGAAGCCTCTTGACCTTCTTTTCCTGCTGCAATATCCAAATGGTGTGTGACTCAAAAAGTAATACTACTATCATTTAAAATATCTTATTTTAATGTTTAAATTTATTAATTAAGTTTGAAAAAAAAAGAATATATATATATATATATATAAGAGTGAGAAAAATAATGAGGTTCATTTAAGAAACTTTTTAGTTAGAGAACAAAATGTGTAAAATACTTTAAAGTGATAATAAGATGATGAGTAGTCTTGAAAAAATGTAAAAATAACAAAATATTTCCTTTAGTTTTAAATATAAACAAAAATTATCACTTTTTTTTTGTTTTAAATATAAGAAAGCACATTTACTTTTATCCTTTTTAATGATAAGATGAAAAAATGTTATTAGTTGTTAGTGGTTGAAAATATAATGCTATTGGTTAAGAAAATAGACTTTTTATAAACCAAAAAAATAAAATGATGTTAATCACTTTTCTTAATAAGTGTGTTTTAGTTATTTTTGTTTATATTTAAAACCGGAGGAAATATTGAAAATAGCAACTTTAACGGGTTGATTGATTGAAAATGGATTTGGATTCTCTTCTCTATTATTCTCTCGTATTTACCATTTGATTATTTTAATGGTTAAGATCAAATTTTTAAAGGCAATGTTGTATACAATGAATATATAAAATATACTAGATTATTCTACTAAATTATGTCACATTGCAATTATACTTTCTCTTGATTCAATTTTTTTAGATTTAAATAAGTTTTTAGTCCTTAAAAAATTATTATTTTTTCGTTTTAGTCTTTATAATTTTTTATTTTATTTTAGTCCAACTTAATTCAATTTTTTTTTAATTCCTACAACTTTATTTCACAATAAGTACGAGATTTTAATTCCTAAAGTTACTAAATTTTGTTTTTAGTCCCTGTAACTTAATTTTTTTCTTATTTTATCCTCAGAAATTTATATTTTTTTATTTTGATCCCTTGAAAAATTGTAATAAAAAAAATAAAATTGTAGACTAAAAACAAATATTTGAAATTAAGTTGGACAAAAATGAAAAAAAAATAGTATTAGGACTACAAAAAATTTACAAATTTTGTAGGGACTAAAAATAAAAATTTTGAATTAAGTTGAACTAAAATAAAAAAAATCTATTTTGTAGGGACTAAAACAAAAAAATATCAATTTCTGCACTCAATTTTTTTTTATCAATTGCAACATGTTTCTTATATTTTGTCTGCATTTTAAAAATATATAAATTAAAAAAAAAAATTTAAAAGAAGTATACATAATACATTTTTAAATAATTAAATAACAAAAAATGTAACTTAAATATATTTGATCTCATGATTTTCTTTCAATAATTTAGTAACATGATAACTTTTATTTTTTCTACTGGACAACTTTTTTATATTCAACGGTGAATATGATTAATGAAAAAAATTAAAGAGAAAAAGTGACGGAGAGGAGCCACATATACTTTATATTGGGGGGCGCGCGCACATGCGCCTGTGCGTGCGTGTCTTTGTGTGTTCTACTTAGTCAAATACAAAATATAAAGTTTAAAAAATTTATATATATTAATTTGTCAATAAAAATAATTTTTATATATTAATTTGTCAATAAAAATAACTCTATGTGTTCTATTATGTTCTATTCTATTTCACCTTTACGTGAAATCAAAGTAGTCCATTCATTTAACCTAATATTATGTTTTGTTCTAGTTTACTTACCAAATACAAAACAATACTTTAATGTCTTATTCATGTACATAATTTATCAAACATTATCTTAATATTAAACTTTGGCTTCGCAGGTATTGTTATTTTGTATTTTAAAACTCATTTAATCTCTTTTTTTTATCTGTACCCTCATTTAGGGTGTGTTTAAAAAATATTATTTTTAAAGTTTTTTGAAAAAGGTCGTTAAAAAACTAAAAGCATGTGTTTGGGAAAAAGGGAAAAATCAATTAAAGTTTTTAATTTATTTTGTGTTATAATTATAAAGAGCTTTTTTTTTTAAATAAGTAAGAATTTGAAGCTTATTGAAAAAAACTTTGAGCTTAAATCTACTTTTTTTTCTATCATTTAAATTTTTACCATAAAAAGTAATTTTGATATTATTTAAACATAAAAAATCATTTTTAAAATCATTTTTTAATAATATATCCAAACAAAAATTAATTATGTTATAATAGATTATAATAATAGTGGATTATACACATAATCGATTATTAAAATAATCTATATTTTATAATTAATCCAAACACGCTCTTAACGTGATAGTGGATGTTAAATAACAACATAAAATAAAATGATTAAAGGTCTCACTTATGATACACAAATGAAATTTGTGTATCAGTGCATAATTCATTTAATAATCATTGATTTATTATTTAAAAAACAAAAAGTCAACATTATACTTTAAATTAATGGATAAATTTGTGCCACATAAACTTATCTGTATTTATATTGTACATAGTAAATGACACCATAATTAAAAGACATTAATGAGAACATTTGAGTCAAACGTATTATATAAAATACTCCCTCAATTTTTTAATAAGAGTCATTTTAAACTTTTATATCGTAATTAAAAAAAGATCATTAAAGGCTTACAACACTGTAAAAATAAACACAGTGCACAGTTCCAAGGAAAAAAACTCTCTTCTCTTATTTAATTTACGTGTACCATTAAGAAAAACACTCTCTCCTCTCTCATTTTATACTCCGATTCCTCAGATTTAATTTGATTATACATGTAACAATAAGGAAAAAAGTCAAAACGACTTTTATTTTTTAAAAACATAAAAGAGTTTAAAATGACTTTTATTAAAAAAATAGAGAGAGTAATATATAATTAATGTTTTTTATAATAAATGGTTAAAAACTTTAAACAACAAAATCAAATGATCGAATGAGATAATTTTTTATGGTGCTTGAATATAAGAATAGAGAAAGTAGATTTTAAACTTTTAAAATAATAAATATTTTCACCTTCAATAAAAAAATTGATATTTGTGTAACTTCAATAAATGTTTTAAAAATATTTGTTAGCATTTTTCTTATTATTTTTCATCATATTTTTGCTTTAAATTATTTCAAATAATATAAAAACGTTCATCTAACGTTTTTTTTTCAAAGAGAAAGAAAAAGAAAACAAAGAAAAAAAAATACTGACTACAACTTTTTAGAAACAAAACTCTCATCCTATCCGCTAAAAAGAGACAAATGTCTCTTGTTTGAATGTAATTTATTTTTAAATTATTCAACAATTTATTAACTTTGAAATTACATTATCAGATAGCATATTTTGAAAAACTTTTAAGGTATGGTAAAAGTCATTTTATTATTTGAATCAGTTTTTTATAAGTTTAAGCTTTTTTGATGTTGCTAATTTCATGTATTTAAAAGTAACATAATAAGTTTTATACATTCAATTGATAATATCATAATATATATTTTAAAAAAAAGTAATTCTATATTTTCACATTTTTATTGTTTTAAAGTTATATATACAATATACAATACAATGTATACAATACACCACAAAATTATTATTAAACAAAATTTTAAATAGTTGCAACGGTTAAATCACATGTGGATTGAGGTCGAGCAGGATGAATTCCCCCTTGATGCATTGATATTGATACATGACTAATAAAAGAACGCTTGCGGATATCACTGAACTTTTTGCTTCTTTTTTTTTTTACGAAACAAAGGAGCCAAAGCCTAAAAAGAAAACAAAACAACCTAATTAGGCTCCCTAAAAAAGATGGAGGAGGCACTATCGTACATGGAAGGAATAGCAGCAGGCGAAGGAAGAAACTCGAAAACACGTAGTCCAACTGACAAAGCATGCCCCATTTTTGTCAGAGCGTCTGTCGTAACATTCCCCTCTCGATGAATGTGGGACCAAAACACATGTTCCAAAGACGATGCAAGATGAAAGATATCAAAGACCAACGAGGCACATAGGTGCAAAGGATGACACCTCCGATCAAGTAAAATGATAGCAGACGATGAGTCAGATTCCACCCAAACCCTTTCTTTAAAATGGTAATTATGGTAAATTTATATTTTTATTCTTTAGAATGGTAATTATGGTAAATTTATATTTTTATTCTTTAAAATTGTCATTACCCTTTCTTATTCATGACTATATATTTTTCTCTATTAAATCAATTCATCAATTCATTTCTTTTGTAAAGTTATTTTATAGAGAGTATTTTTTTCTACAAACAAAACCCGAAACAATTGATTGGGATATTAAGGGTGCGTTTGATGCGTGAACATGACAGTAAAGTAGTATAACACTGTACAAGTTTTATGAGGCACAACACAACTTTGGATATTTTATAATTATTATTATTATAAAATTAAAATTTCATGATTTAATAAATTACTACATAATATATTTTATGTAATATAATAATTATATTATATATAAAAAATTATTATTAAAAAATATTTTTAACTCTTTATTTTTTAATATTTATATTTACCATTAAGATTTATTTTATTATTAATACGTTATTTTAATTATATATATATATATATATATATAAATGACAAAAAAATTACGTAAACATTGATTTTAAAAAAAATACAACATAAACTACTTCACAAGTGGAGAAAATGGGGAAGATAGTTACAGTACTGAATAAAAATACAAGATTAATTATGTCTTTTCTTAACTTGTGTTGTCCCTTGGTTTAGTGAGGTACAAAAAATTGTCATTTTTGACTCAAATTTTGTGCTGTTAATTGACAGCTTTTTGAATCAAATACAGAACAAAAACTTTTGTCCTGTGCTGTCCCTTGAAAATTAGCAAATCAAACGGACCCTAAAAGTGGTTCAAATTATGACTATGAGTACAAGAAAGAATTAGGTTTTGTTTTGTTCGGTTTATTTTTTACTTATAAACGGTTTTTAAGTAAAAATTGAAAATAAAAGCTATAAAAAACAGTTGAAATTAATTTTATAGTTTTATTATTTTGTATTTTATAAGTTACTTATCAGTAAAAAACTATTTGTTTGATAAAAGTATTTTGTGTCAACTTTTTTTGAGTTATTTATCAATAATTGTCACATTTATTTAATATAAAAAGTTTTTAATAATATAAAATTTTAAAATCTACGATGAAAATAATTCTTTGATAAAAGTCAATATTTTTATTTAAAAAAAAAATTAAACACAATATAAATTTACTAAAATAATAATTTAACATTGAAACTTTTTAAATATGTAAAATTTTAAATAACAATAAAATTCATAAATATTAAAGTGAAGTGAATAATTCATAAAAACTTTTTGAAGGTTTTAACGAATTGTTATTTTTACAAATAGGGAAAAAAATATATTCAAGATTTTAGTTGTTAATTATAATATTTAAGTGTTAATTAATATGAACCCATAAAATGAGCCGTTTTTTTTAAAAGTTCATATTTTCAGCTTCTGATTTAAAAGTCAATTTTTTACATTTTGAACACAGTAAAAAAAAAGAAGTCAACTTAAATTTAAGAGATTTACCATAAATACTGTTTGAACAAGCTTTTTCTTATAAGAGAAAGAGAAAAAAAATAGGGCTAAACACTATCTTAATTAAAGAAGTTGTATCCACTTTGATGATCTCTCCGTCTCGAAGAGATTAATCTTCGGCGATAATTCGCCGGGTTCTTTTTTTTTTCAATTTACTCATTAGTAATACCTATCACTTAAATTAACTATTTATTGGTATGTTATAATTCTTTTAGATCAAAAATTAATTTGTTTTCCATGAATATTAATATGTATAAATTAATATTTAAATAATATTTTATTGATTTAATGATCATTTATTATTCGAAAATTTGAAATTCAAATATGGCATCTTATATTAGATTTAATTTTTTTATACAAATAAAATAATTAATTAATTTAAAAAATTTAAAGCATTTTTTAAAGTAATTTTCTTAAAACGTTAATAATTTCATTGTTAGTGTAGTTATTTATTTTTGATTGATATGTGGGGAAAAGAATTCTTTCATCAGGAATAAAAGAAAAAAAAAAAAAAAGCCAGCAATGTTGGGAGCGGTAGAAAATTCAGGGAGTGAGGATAAACAGCAACGGCTAGTAAAAGTGCAAGAAAGGAAAGGGAGTAATAAATAACAGACTGGAAGCCGTTGGATGGAAAGTGCAGATCCAAGGGTCAAGATTGAAGGATAAATAGACCGTTGGAGATTAGAGTCTCGTATAAGACATTACTCAATTCCTCAAACGTTGCATATAAGTAAACAGTGCTTTGTCTAAGTGATATAAGAGGAAAAAGAGCAATCCATATTGTGATCAGCGAAGTTTGAGTACGAGGTGGCGACCACCGACGAGGGCGGAGAAGGAGGAGGCGGTGAGACTCGGAACAGTCGTCTTCAGGTGTTTCTGTCGTCGCTGTTCTCCAGTCTTGGCGGTGTTTTTGCTTCCACTTTTCAAGAATCACAGCAATCTCACATGGATTCCAGACCCGCTAATGCTCCCCATGAAATACCCAGAGGTTTGCCTTTCTATCCTCCAAATCTTTGTTTTTTCTGGGTTTGGATTTGGGTTCTGGTTGGAATATGGATATTTTTATTTTCAATGGCTTTTTCTTTGTTGTTCTGGAAATGAAATTGGGGGAAGGTTTTGTAACTCTCCATTTCATTGATTTCTTGCTTTCATGGTTGATTATTTTGACTAAAGTTTGAAACTTTTATTGGGTTTTCATTTTTTCGGATAAAATCTCTAAATATTCCGAAGAAAAAAGATAGCACTGATGTACATGTTATACTGCCAAACTGTAAATGATGCTTCACCTAAGCTTCATCTATGTTGTGTTGTTCGATTTTATCAGTGTAAAAACTCAGGAAAGCATAGCGTAAAATTAAGCACATTTGCTTTAGATATCACTCAAAGCAAATGGAGAAAATTCTGAATCCCAAATGCACATTCAAAGAAAGCTAAAATATTCATCTTTAATCAAAGTTACGATGTGTGCTATAGGTAAAACAAGCAAGCCGTAAAACAGACTGGGAAAGAGTAATCATGTCCTTTTCCTCTGTTTTCCAGTCTGCAACATCAGAAAGTAAAACAGAAAATGCTACCACAACAACAGAAACACACTTCTACATCTATCATTTTGTCCATCTTAAGAGATAAATATCGAAACTGCTCATTTAGTTGTACATCTTTTCTGATGTGCTTTCTTTCTAAGATGTCCTGTTTGTTTCAGGCGAGAATAAACAGAAGAATGTTGCTGGAGAAGGACGAAACAGAAGAGTTCTTCAGGATATTGGTAATCTTGTGGCCAAACAAGCTGATCCCGGTGCTCTTGTCACCAAGCGCATCACAAGGTATTTTTTTTATCCCACAAAATTTTATCTTTCCAAATTCATAGTTATTATTTATTATTTATACGATTTTGTTTAATTCAGAAGCTTTGATGCACAATTATTGGCAAATGGGAAAGGCGCGGTAGAGAAGAACAAGGTGCAACAGAGAAAGATTGAACCAACTAAGAAGAATCCTATTGCAGAACATGAAGTTATTGTGATAAGCTCTGATGATGAGTCTGAGGGAGAGAAGGAGAAGCTGAAAGTTAAAAAGTTAAGAGAAAGACTCCCTAACAAAAATGCCAAGACATTCTCTTCAATCCTCTCTGCTAGAAGCAAGGTTTCTTAATAATTTAAGTTTTCTTCAATTTTGAAAATCTATTTTGCATTTATATGTCAAAGGATTTGGTAGTGAACAAAAGTTTTTAACTTTATTAGGTTGCTTGTGGACTTGCTGATAAGCTAAAGGATTTGGTAGTGAACATTGATGCAAATGACATGCACAACGATTTGGCAGCAACAGAGTACATTGATGATATATACTTGTATTACAAACTCACAGAAGTACCTCTCTATCTTTATTTAACTTATTCTGTTTTTATCAATGAATTCTTTCTGATATAGGTTTGAATTTGAATGATGATGACATAGGATGATGGTCATGTACATGATTACATGGGATCACAGCCAGACATAAATGCCAAGATGAGATCAATCCTAGTGGACTGGTTGATAGAAGTGCATCGCAAATTCGAACTCATGCCAGAAACTCTCTATCTGACCCTAAACATTGTTGATCGGTTCCTCTCCACGAAGGTTGTGTCAAGAAAGGAACTTCAACTCGTTGGCATCAGCTCAATGCTCATAGCCTCTAAATATGAAGAGATTTGGGCACCAGAGGTACAATTCTGTTCTTTATCTAATAATTTCAATTAATTATGTCTAGATTAGTGATACTGATATGGGGTTTTTTTCAAATTATGTTTATAGGTGAATGATTTTGTGTGCATATCAGATAATGCCTATGTGAGAGAACAAGTTTTGATAATGGAGAAAGCAATATTGGGAAAGCTAGAGTGGTATTTAACTGTTCCTACACCTTATGTGTTTCTGGTTCGGTACATCAAAGCATCATCAACTCCTTGTGAGGATAAAGAGTTGGAAAATATGGTGTATTTCCTTGCTGAACTTGGTCTGATGCACTATTCCACCGTGACATTGTATAAACCTTCTGTGATTGCTGCTTCTGCTGTTTATGCTGCAAGATGTACCCTTCAAAGGGTACCCTTTTGGACTGAGACCCTCAAACACTACAGTGGCTACCCTGAGGAACAACTTAGGTAAAAATCTAACTTATTTTCTTTCTAATGTTGTAACTTGTAACTTGTAACATGTAGAATATAATGTAACATTTTTTTGGTTGTTGATTCTGCTAGGGATTGTGCAAAATTGATGGTGAACTATCACTGTGGTGTTCCGGAGAGTAAGCTGAGGGCAGTTTACAAGAAATTCAGTAACTCAGAACGATGTGCTGTTGCTCTTAGGACTCCAGCTAAGAATTTAGTTTGATTAACACAGTCTTGAACAGATTGATTTGATTCTAGTTTTAGGTGTTTCCTTTTTTTTTTTTTTTGGGAGGATTGTATTTGGAGAAACAATTTATGGGTTTTGTTTTGGGAGATAGATAGATCATTGCTGTTATGATCTGTGATGGTAAATTGACTAGTAGGTGTGTCTAGGAATTGCTTGATTTTTATTTTTACTTTTTGTAAAGCGGAGTTTGATGTGATATCATGTGGTTGGATTCTATTTCTATCTAATGAAAATAAGTCTTTTGTCAATGTTACTCATCTTAGCAAGCTTTCTTACACTGATTTTTAACACAAGGTCATGTGTTGCAGAATAACACCTCTAGTGGTTTGCTCATTTCAATTATTTTCTGATTCAAACAAATTTAAAATGTGAAGTATAATTTTCTCTCTCACTGTGTTTGTGTCCAAAAAATATTGCAACTGACCTCTTACCAATGCTACTAGAAATATGTTAGGCAAAGATTCAGGAACAGACTTTATGAACATTCCGTTAGATCAAGTAAAGAAGAATAAGAAAAAAGACATATTGCATAGCAAAATGTGGGGGCATACCTCAAGAGAAAGGCACTCTAGGTGATAAGCGCGAGGGCATCCATCGCAGCATCGTTGCATAGCTCACACTCAAAAGTTTTCAAAGCTCTTTTTTTTTAAAGATGTTCGTATCGTTACTTTTCCATTTTTTTTTTTGGACCAATTATTTTTCCAATTTTTTGAAACTATCTGGTTTTCGATCTTCATTTTCCCTTTTTAAAACTCTACATCAAAATTTTTTATCTCTCTAACTCGTATATTTTTTAAAGCTTTTTTCTTAAAATTTTCCATCCCCACAATTTTTATTACAAAAAAATTGGAACGACGACAACCAATTAATAGCTTCCCACCAAATAGGTGTGGGCATATAACAATAGCCCATTGAATGCGTGTTTAATAGTATTGAGCTTTTGACAAAAAAAAGTCTTTGGGCTTTTTGCAACAAAAAATAGTCTTTGGGCTTGTTAGGTGTTTTTTATTAACCAGTTTTTTTTTTTCCAAAAGGAACAGAAAGTACTATAAAAAGCATGCATTAATTAATATTTTTAACTTTTAAAATAATGATATATTAATCTCAATAAATTAAAACAAACATTCATATTTTTAATTCCTTAATTTAAGGTACTTTTTAGTATTTTTCTTAAAGAATAACATTATTTTTTCTTTTGGAATTCATAGACTCATATTGGAAAAAATAATTTTTAAATAGTAATTAATATAAACAATAAATACGACAGTTTTCTTATTATTGAATTTGGGCACACCAGATGGAAGAGGGTGTGAGAGCATTGAATTTGAATTCATTGAAGAAGGTGGTGTCATATTTGATGGAACAGCACGAGTGTAATCCTAATTAAATGTTAATTAACTGTCACTTCTAAATCATTGATGAAGCTTGTGTTGTGGGGTGTAATGTATAGAAATAGGTTGACCAAAAAAAGTATAGAAATAAAGTTTTATTATATTCTATAAAAAAATTTATATTTTTTTAATATTTATAAAATAAATATTAAATACCAAATAAGTGTGTTTATGTCCTAAAAATATAATAAATAATTAATTATTTCTACATTTAATATATAAAAGAATTTATAGAAAAAAAATTATAGTAAAATTAAGAACTATTCATAGAAATGGACCTAACCAACCCATCATGAATTAAAGCAGTTTCTAATCAATCATCATTCAATGTTTACTCACACTCGTTGCATTTAATTTGTCCTTTTTGTTTTCTTTTTTGTGACAAAAAAATATTGTAGATAAAAACAGTTTAATTAGAATTATAATTATAAGTCATTATATTAACAAAAAAAATCATTTTCCATCGTGTGCAATAGTAACAAGAAAATGAGATAAAAAAATATAATTAATGATATAATTTCTTTATTTAATTTAAAAAATGAGAAAAAATAAAAATAACAATTAACTTTCGTTTATTATTGTTTATTTCATAAAATAAACATTTATTTTATTAAGTAAACACTCCTAAAAGATATTTTATTTACTCATTATTGCCTTGAAAAATCATGAGCACCTTGCGTCCATGCATCGATGATTATCTTTTGGTTAACTCGATTACCTTTGTCCCTCGGAATCAACAAGTGGTAGTACAAAAATATTTTCTTATTGTCCATTAACTATGCCTTTTGGTCTGATCTAAGGCCCTTGCTCACCTTCATTGACGAACCTTGTGGGAGAACCATTAGGTTTTCGAGGCATTGGATTCTCACCAACATTTGTGTTATTCAAGTCGACATTTTCGCTTCCGCTTTGTCTATCATTGCTCGAACGGGTAATTTCCTATTAGGCGGAATGCTTCCCTACCAATTCATTTAAAATATCTTATAGCTTCAACTTATTGCTTAGCTCTGTTCATTTTCGGCACAGAGCGCTCGATCAATGAGCTATTATACACTCGAGTGATTGCTGTTAGGCAAACATCCTGTTGTCTTTGCATCCCTACTTCCTTTGTTACTCTGCAGTCATTTAAGGCCTTAGTTGATAATCAATGCAATTTCCCTCCAAATAATAAAGCTTAAAAATAAAGGATTAAACATATTTTCAACTTTGAGTATTTCATCCAAATTTGTTTTTAATCTTATACTTTTTAATTTTTTTTGAAATTGTTTATTTTATCCATAATGTCACCTACTTGAGAGATTGAAAACAACTTGCAGAATATATTTTCAACTTATTGAGATGTTTTTTTTAATATATTTTTAAAGTTCTTACATAAAAAATAGTGACTAATTTTCCTCCAAAGTTAAACTCATTAAAAAAAAAGTTACTCATTGTTTAGTGGCACAAAATATGGCCATTGAGCATAATTTTTTTTGTAAGATAAAGTTTTTTAAGATAAAATAAAACTGAAAACTAACGGAGGGGGCCATGGAACACACGGGCGGCACAAGACAACCTTGTTCTCATTCCCTTCCCTTCATTTTTCTTTTCTTCCTTTTCAAAAAGCAAGCTATCATTTTTCTCTCTGTCTCTTTGCGTATTCTCTCTCTCTAAAGCCATCATTAATCTACCACTCCTTGTAGCAACCCCCTTGCAAGCATCTGATTCTAGAATCACAAGCCTAGCTACCCATTTTTCACCTTCTCTTGATCCGTAAGTTCAACCTGTCTCTTTGTCCTTTTCTGTTACCTGTTACCTTTTTTTTTTTTTTCCTCACTGCGTCATTGTGTAAAGAAGGAAGATTAGGGTTTAGTTTCATTCTGAAAAACTCTCTGAATAGTATGCTTTGACTTCAATAAAGTTAATGGGTAGTGGCATCTCTATCTATTTTTCAGTTTCTCTCATTTTGTTCTATTTATTAATTGATTTATCTCGTCTTCTCTTTTTTTTTTTTTATATATAAATAAATAGTTATAAACTCAAGTATTATCTTTGCTAAAGATTGAATTTTTGTGATTGGCAGAGGTAATTGGTTACTAAAGATGACAAGGGTAACACGTGATTTTGGTGATTCAATGCAAAAAGAGGCAGTGCCTGCGGTATCTTGTGACGTTGTATTTGCTTCTAGTCGGTTTCCTAATTACAGAATTGGAGCTGATAATCAGATAGTTGAGACTAAAGATGATCCAAAAGTAATATCCATGAAGGAGGTTGTTGCGCATGAGACTGCACAGCTTTTGGAACAGCAGAATCGTCTCTCCGTTCGTGACCTTGCCAGTAAATTCGAGAAGGGTTTGGCAGCTGCTGCTAAATTGTCTGAAGAGGTTACCCTTCTTTCAATAGCAACATATCTTCTGAATGCTTTTGATTGAAATTATCAATAATCGTAGTTTCCGAAGAATGTAATGTGATGTCCTTTGTTTTAACTAAGATTTTCGTGTGCTGGTGGAACTCAGGCTAGACTTAGAGAAGCAGCATCATTGGAAAAACATGTTCTTTTGAAGAAGCTTAGAGATGCTCTTGATTCCTTAAAAGGACGCGTGGCTGGCAGAAACAAGGATGATGTCGAGGAAGCTATTGCTATGGTTAGTTCTTTATTAGAAAAATTAAAAGGAAGTTTATAGTCTTTATATTTATATTTATATCTACCTAATAAACAGGTGCTCTTGGTTATTCCTTCATGTGCTGAAAAGAAATTCATATGAAGTGGACAGTATAAATTTGAAGGCATGTTTGTATTCCATAAAAGTCTGATTGGGACAGTTTTTGTGAATGCAAATGGCTCTGAGATTGAACTTGGGGATAGTTTTTTTTTTATTTTATTTTTTATTTTGCATAAACTTTTAGACGAAAGATTTTCTTGTCTGCAAATACTTTCATTGCTCTCTATCTGCAGCTAAAGATTTCTTTTTTGGTCTTAATAGAATGTTCACCCTGTTACTGGTTGATTTGTGCATTCGCTATCTGCTAAGAGAATCGATTCATTAATTGTAACTTATTATGTGCATTCTTCAGGTTGAAGCTCTGGCTATTCAGTTGACTCAAAGGGAAGGAGAACTGATACAAGAGAAGGCAGAGGTGAAGAAGCTGGCAAAGTTTCTTAAGCAGGTGATGTTAACTTCTTTTACCTGATGATGGATTGAAGAAGTTTTATTTGAAATATGAATCTCTATCAGCATCAAAACAAAAAACTATGGCATAAAAAATAACTTCAATCCCTACACATGTATCTACTAAAGAAAGAAACCGTTTGCTGAGCTCCAAAAAGATGTCATAAATCCTATTTTGTCCCTTCACAAAATTTAAGCTCCAAGGTTTCACTTAAACTTCCGAGTACCCTGCTTCACCTTAGAATGGACATCATAAGACAGCATAAATTGTGTGCCTGCTATAAATTGAGATGACTGGATTATGGCATAGTAATGTGATGACTTTCACAACTACACTAGCTTCCATGTTACGAAATAGATTTGCCTCGGTTTATATCTTCTGTATATTCCTACTTAAAAGAAATTTCCTTTTCCAATGCTGAGGGTATTGATTCACCTCTAGGCTTCTGAAGATGCTAAGAAACTTGTTGATGAAGAAAGAGCCTTTGCTCGTGCTGAAATAGAGAATGCCAGAGCAGCAGTTCAGAGAGTTGAAGAGGCGCTTCAGGAACATGAGAAAATGTCTCGAGCTTCAGGGAAGCAGGTTTGTGCAGTTTACTTTTCATTTGTCTTCTGGCTGTGTTACCTCTTTCTATGCTTTCTTAGTTATTCCCACTTAGATGCTTTTGCATCCTCTTCATTTTTTTAAGCAAACAAATGCCATAGATTTGTGTTAACTTAGTAGCTTTTATTTGTGTAAATTTTGGCTGTGTGACCTTTAGGACCTGGAACAATTGATGAAGGAGGTTCAAGAGGCTCGAAGAATCAAAATGCTGCATCAGCCGAGCAAGGTATATGCCGAATACTCGTTGCTATTGTTTCTCATGCATTCAGTGTATCAGAATATTTTGGTGCGCCCAGCCTCTTAATTTTGTCATTCATCATCAAGAGCTTGGAGGCATGGTTGAAATTCTTGAGGATAATACTGTGTGTTTGTATGCAGTATTCACATTGCATTAAATTACAAAATTTCTAGTTTTTTATTTTTTTTTTAAATTATTTTTTTCTATATTGACAATTCGGGATAAAGGAGATTAATTTTTTCCCGATTCTTGAATGCCTTAATAATCTGTTGCATGTATATGAATTATGCCACCAATCTGTTTATCCTGTTGGCTTTAAGAAGAGCTAGTCTTTTAGACTATTCAGTTCACTATCATGCGTTCTGTAATATTTTGAATCATTTGGATTGGATGGAATAGTTTCAGAAGCAAGACAGTTATGGGATTATACTATAGTTAATGTCTGCGTTATTTGTTGATATTCATTATTGACATAGTTTTTCTATGTTGAAATGGGTTTCTTCCCCTTTTTTCTTAGACTTCATATTTCCAGATTAGTAACTTTTTCGTCATGTTATTTCTAGGAAATGAATACATTGATTGTTGATTTATTTGTAGGTCATGGACATGGAACATGAGCTTCGAGCATTGCGGACTCAACTTGCAGAGAAAACAAGGCATTATCTTCGACTTCAAAAGGAGGTATGGATGTCATCTTATCCCATGATGAATAGATTGTGATATGAATAGTTTCCGTGGTCATTTCTCTGGTATAAGCGTTTTCACCGATTATCCTATATGGTACTTTTCAGCTGGCAAGGACAATGAAAGGGGAGGAAAATGCTCCACATTTATATGAACTTGAAGGAAATGAAACTTTAGGTTCTTATTTGGAAATTCAACCTTGCTCCGATAACGTTCCTGAGCTTTCTCAATGTTCAATTCAGTGGTATCGTGTATCATCTGATGGTGCCAAAAAAGAACTTATTTCAGGTACTGGACTTTGCGCGTCATCCTGACAGTTCTTTTTATTTTTGCTTATCATATAATACAAATTTCTCTGTCTCAGGAGCTACCAAATCAATTTATGCCCCTGAACCTTTTGATGTTGGACGCATTCTGCAAGTTGATATTATTTTCGATAGCCAGCACATCACACTTTCAACAACTGGTCCAATAGATCCAGGTTTGTTTTGAATTCTGAGGCATTCTCATCTGATTTAATAGTCATTAACAGGCATTGTTTCTGTATATAGTTTTTTTATTTTTTCTATTAAAAATGCAAAGTTGTTTTCTGAACAGTTTTACTTTTTTAAGAGATAAAGACATGTTTTGTTCTGCGATCAAGTTGAGCTTAAATTGCTTTTATACGCTTATGCAGCTGCTGGTTTGGGAACCTATGTGGAGGCACTTGTGCGAAAGCATGACACTGAATTCAATGTATGTTGTCATGATCCTTTTAACTTCTATTTATTCCCTTTTCTCCCTCCCACAATTTGATAAATTATATATGAACCTCATTTTGTGATACTGAGAAGCAACTATTTTCTATTATTATACAAGCTTATCATTCATCACCACCTTTATATTTGCTTTTTGACCATGTTATTGTCCAACTTTGAAATGCTTTCAAGTATCAAAACCATATTCTTGTGCTTTTGGTTTCCAACTTAACTGGTGAAAAAACCTCCTTAAAAGAAATGAAAAATATTAGTACAGAAATGCCTCTTGCCACAGTCTTGTAATCAAAATTTCAATAAAAAAGTAATGTTTAGTTTTGGAAACTGTAGTTGTCGTATACTTTGTTTTTCATGTTTCAACATAAATATTATAGACATTAAATCTTGTCAGATTCTGCGACAATAATATTGAAACTGTATTTCATATTTCACAGGTGGTTGTAACTCAGATGAACGGTGCACATCATTCAACTGAATCTATTCATATACTCCATGTTGGAAAGATGAGGATGAAACTCTGTAAAGGAAAGACAACAATCGCCAAAGAATACTATTCAAGTTCAATGCAGGTATTTCAAATTGATAAGTAAAGCAAAGTTTTAACATCTTTCTTGCACACTTCTCTCTTCCTTGAAATTTATAATTGTGTTGTTATAAACCATGTGCACTGAAGCCGGCGATCCATCTTTCTGTGCATTTGTGTTCATTGTGACGTTTTTCCTTCTCTTATGTCATTTATGGTAAACTAGAATTCAGTCAACCAATGTGCTTTGATCTTGTTTTCTTTAGCTCTGTGGAGTTCGAGGAGGTGGAAATGCAGCAGCACAGGCGCTATTTTGGCAGCCAAAGCAAGGACATACGTTTGTATTAGCTTTTGAATCAGAGCGAGAAAGGAATGCGGCGATCATGCTTGCAAGGAGATTTGCTTTTGACTGTAATGTAAGTCTATCTGAACACTTAACAATTTTATTTGACAACTCATCTTTTTTCCCCCTTTATTGTTTTTTTGTTTTTGGTATGAGTTACTAAATTGAAAATGCATATAATTCCAGATCATGCTTGCTGGACCAGATGACAGAGCTCCTTTAGGAACATGATGATGAGCCTCCTTAACCTTAAATCCTAATTTTGCCCATTGTAAATTATCTGAATTTTTCTACCTTGTATTATAAGTGTTTTTTTTTCATCCTTTGTGGCCTAAATCATTTATATATAATTTAGTTTTTACTTTTTACCAGCACCAAGGCATATTTTTATTTGCCTTTGTGAACACTTGACACTTTGCTTTTTAGAGATTCCATTGAGGAATTGATGGCAAACCATGTCTAGTGTCTGAGGTGCTAATTAGTTGTATTTTATTGAAAGACAATGGCTATGAATTCTGATTGCATTTCTATGGACACTGGCCTCTGGACATGAAATATGAGAATCTTTCTATGTATTTTAATCCAATATTTATAGTGTTAGATTTATCTCTAAAGAATCCAATGTAGTGTTCAACATACTATATGGTTTATATAAAATTGTTTACAGAAGTGTTTAGAATAGCTTATACAAAGCTTAAGCTTATGAAGATATAACTAAAGTTTTTTATAAGCTCTTTTCAATTGACAAAGAAAAGAAAAGAAAAGCTGTTTTTAATTGATGTCCATAAGCGTCATGGAAAAATGTATGAAATTATGCACGTTTTTTTTTTTTTAATCATTATTCCCAGTTTTCATTATTATAATTGTAAAGAAGCTTTTATTTATTAAGTGTTTAAACAAACTGTTTATACAAATGCATTTGGTTTCCTACGTTCTACCGTTACTGTGTTTGATTTTAAAGATGTGAATGATGCGGAGGTTCATTAATAAAGTAAAAATTCTTAAGAAAACTAAAATAAAATAGATAAATTAAGAGCTGAAGAAAAAGGATGCTGTCAATCTGGTTTCCGCATTATTATTAAGATGTTTGATTCAGTTTTGTTTTTCAGTTTTTTAGAATTGTATTAAAAAAAATAATTTTACACAAATTATTTTTGAAAAATAAGAGTTTTCAGTGTAATATAGCTTTTAAAATTAAGAAAAATACTATTCTCAAAAACAATTTTTTTGAAATGGTCTGTTAAACAAATCTTTCATTTTTTATTTAATTTTAGAAATTTCATCTTCTAACTTCTAAGAGGGCAACTGCTTGAAAAATTTCCAAATCTACATCTTTTTTGCAAAAATCAATCATGTCCATATTTGTTGCTGAGAAAAAAAAAAAAGAAATTTTTATACGCGTACTTAAATCATAATTATTTTATTTCTTCAGACTTTCCTCCTTTGTGATGTTACTTTTACTAAAATGGTAAAATAAAATAAAATAGTACAATAACTATACAATAACTATATTTTTATTGTGTGCAAAGAAGATTATTATAATTTTTCCTAATTTTAATTAATAGTTTTTCTGTTTCTTTTTATTTGTTTAGATAGAGATTTTTTTTTTCTATTTATTTGTTCATTTATGTTTTTAAGGTAGTATTAATTGTAGTTTTATCTTTTCTATCCTTACGTTCAATTGGATATTAATTAAGACTACTATTTAACCAATAAAATAATGAGAAATAAAGAATAATATAGAGATTTTAAAAGTTATTTTGATGAAAATAAAATAATAATTATACTCCATTCGTTCCTATTTAACTGTTAAAGGATAGAAAATGTAGTGTAATAATTGTTATAGTTTTCTTTCAAATAAATTTGAATTTTCCATAAGATTCTTTATCTCTCATCGTTTGATTGGTTGGATAGTAAAACATTGATTAATATCCAATTAAATATAATGTTAGAATTGATAAAAATACAATTAATATTACATTAAAAATATAAGTCGACAAATAAATAAGAACAATAATTTTTTTCCTCTCTCGATAGATAAAAAAAAGAAAAAATATTTATTAATAAGGTTATTTTATTCTTAAGTGACATATAAATAAAAAAAGAGAGTAATTAATAAGATGCCTCCCTTGAGAATATCATCATAAACAAACCCTATGTTTTAACCTTTTTTGAATTTGAAATTTTGATAAAGTGAAGTGGTCGGTGTCCTTTCCTTACACAAAATACAAAAACGATGTCGTATTTCCGTGTGGACCATGCTCCCCCGCGTGGAATGGTCCGTGTCATTACATTTTGCATTGAGATTTCAATCAACGGCTACAATTGCTCATGTCTTTGTGGCAAACATCTGACCCTTCATGCATTCAGATTATTTTTATTTATTTATTTATTCTCTAAAATGTAAAATCTCGATCTTAGTCTCACTCCAGTGTTGATCCTATTCACAGAATCACTGTGATACTCTCTTCTCTACTCTCTTGAATCACTCTCTCATCTCAGGTACTTCCTTCTCTACTCTCTCTGCTGATTTTCTTCACTGTGATCCTTTATTTTCGATTTCTTCATTTATATCTTCTAATCTGCTCAATTGATTTAGCATTTACCTTAGTCTCTTTTTATTGTTTTTGCTGCATTTTTTGGGGCTTGCTGATCTGAAGTTTGCATTGAGTCATATGTTCAGTGATCCAGAGAGTTGCAGTGTTTCTTTCTGCAAATAGTTAACTTGTGACTTCGTTTGACTTTGATTTGTTGTGTCACTGGATTGGATTGGATCTGATCATGTCCAAGTTAAGGGTTTTTGAGAATTTGACTTTGATTGTTTTGTTTGTGCATTTTAGTTTAGATATGTCTACCTCTGATGATAAGCCAGAAGTGGTGGAGAGGGGACTTTTTAAGGATGAAAAGCACAAGGAAGATGATAAAGAGGAAGAAGGGAAGGGTGGATTTATTGAGAAGGTGAAGGATTTCATTCATGACATTGGTGAGAAGATTGAAGGAGCTATAGGGTTTGGGAAGCCAACTGCTGATGTTTCTGCTATTCACATTCCATCAATTAATCTTCACAAGGCGGATCTTGTTGTTGATGTCCTCATAAAGAACCCTAATCCGGTGCCGATCCCTCTGATCGACATAAATTACTTGATTGAGAGTGATGGTAGGAAACTAGTTTCTGGGTTGATACCGGATGCCGGTACCATCCATGCTCATGGAGAGCAGATTGTTAATATTCCTGTTACTTTGATTTATGATGATATCAAGCAAACATATGACGATATTCAACCTGGAAGCATCATTCCATATAGGGTGAAGGTTGATCTCATTTTTGATGTTCCAATCTTGGGAAGGTTTACTTTACCTTTGGAGAAAACTGGGGAAATCCCAATTCCTTACAAGCCTGATATTGATCTTGAGAAGATTCATTTTGAGAGTTTCTCTTTTGAGGAGACAGTTGCAAATCTTCACTTGAAATTGGAAAACAAGAATGATTTTGACTTGGGCCTCAATACGCTCGAGTACGAGGTTTGGCTCGGTGATGTGAGGATTGGAGGTGCACAGCTCAGTAAATCTGCGAAAATTGAGAAAAGTGGAATTAGTTACATTGATATTCCAATTACTTTCAGGCCTAAGGATTTTGGTTCTGCACTCTGGGATATGATTAGAGGAAGGGGAACTGGTTACACCATGAAAGGAAGTATTGATGTTGACACTCCCTTTGGAGCTATGAAATTGCCTATCAGCAAAGAAGGCGGTACTACCCGTCTCAAGAAGAAGAAGGAAGATGGTGGTGATGACGACGATGAAGATGAGGTTTATTAACTTCTGATATTTATTTTTCTTGTTTCCATTCCATAATTATTCAATATTTAATGTTATCTTTCTTATCTGTTTTTGTGCTTCCATATGTTTGCTCATGAGGTTAACTGAATGGAACTTTCTTTTATATGCAACCGCATTGTTGATTGTTGATATTCAAAATTTCTATTAGAAAACAACTTGTTTCCATGATAAAAATTGTTCTGTTCGTTTGTCTAAAATCAGGTTGCATACCTCGCCTAAACTCACTGTTTGTAATATGCTAAGAAGATCAATACCTTTAGTGTATTTGCTTGTGTTCTAACTTTTGTCTTTAATCTTTTTCTTTGCAGGATTGAAGAAGAGTTGTAGCAGGTCATTAGTAGCTGTTATTTTTATTCACAGCTTATGTTCATTAGGAAATTAATAAAAGAGGACATGAACTTAAATTTGCATTACTTTCTGAGTTCTGAGTTCTGAGGGCCATTTATGTATCTTGAGATATCGATTTGACATTGATTTATTTGGCAGTGTCAGTGTTTTAGTGAATATATATGCTGCAGTATGGCTTGTGTTCTTTATCTTGAAGTTGGGTTCTTGTTTGAGTATTGATTGATGATCATGATAATCTTGTGCTGCCATTAAGTGATAAATGGTAATTTTCCTTTGTCATTTTGGAATGAGTATTGAGAATGTTTTCTTTTTGTGTAAAACGGCCCAAAACAACTTAAAAGTAACATAGTTTCATATTAGGGTTTTAATTTTCCTAATTTCCCCCCGTTTGACTTTCAAGTTACGAGCATCTTCTCTCACATACTGTTCTTCTGTGTTGCCCTTCGGTGATCGTTGTGTTGTGATATATTAGGCGTTTCGATTTGTCTGCTCGAGTTTTCTTCTCCTCACAACATCTTCATCCTCTTTCTTTCCAAGCTTGGTGTCTCTGTCTCCATTAGAATTCCGTCACGGCATACGGCGAATCATGGAAGAAGTTTTTATGCTTTGAACATTTGATTTGGTCACTTTTAAATTGTATTATTGTGCTTTATTCGAATGGTATATCTTATGAATTTTGGAGGTTAAAGTTTTAGCTTGTGACATAATATCTAATTTTGATTACTATTATTAAGAATATTAATCTTTTTTGCATAATTAGTAGACTCTTTCGAGTCTCCAAATTGACACTACAAGTTAAGTTTACAGACCCTATATGAGTCTACGTAGACTCGAGTTTGACAACTTTGCTTATATCTACAATCCTTGTATAATACTTATTTTAAAGGTATTAATTACTAAGATAAAACAATTTTCCTCATTTATTATTAAATATATTTTATTAGTATGTAGTATGAGATTATTTCTATTTCTATATATCTTATATATAAAACTAGAGATAGTAAAGCATTAAAAAATCATAAATGAAATAATTTAAGAAATAAATAAGAATATATTAATTACAAAAACAATAAAGATATTATAATTAATATTTTTAGGGATAATTACACCAACCTCCCCTAAAGTTTGTCTACACTTACCCCCTTTAAGTTTTAATTACACTTATCCCCAAAACTTTACTTTAAATAAAAAAATGGTAAAATTAAAGAAAAGTAATAAATAGTAAAATAATAATAATTTTTTAAAAATAAAAAATGTGCACAGTAGCACTGTTAATTTTTTTAGAGAAGTTTTTGTAATGAAAGTAAAAGTTTTAGGAGGTTAAATATAATTTTTCAAACTGGAGGGAAGTAAGTGTAATATAAACAAATCTCAAGGAAAGTTAGTGTAACTATTTTTATTTTTTAATAAGTGTGTAAAATTTTTTAACAAGAAAACAAATGAAAGGAGGAAAACATGAAAAAAATTAAAACTTACTACTGTTTCTTTTTCATATAAAACTTACTCTTTTTATTTTATTTTTTTCAATAAGAGGAATATGTGAAACATTTAAATTAAATTTGGGTTTCATTTATTTTTGGTTCTGGCACGTGATTCTTTCATGTGAGCTAGTTATCATTGTCTTATTTTTTTTATAAATATTTGACTAATTCTAATACTTTTTTAAAAAAATTAAATTTAAAAGCTTTGGAAGAGTGGAAATGCACCCTCTCTAACTGAAGCCTGCTTCTTCGTCCAACTCACAAAAAATGATGGTTCAAGGAGCTAGGCTCACCAGGTGTTGTGGAGAGGAGGTGCAGCGGACTGTAATCCCTCCACTGTCAAGAGCCAGAGGTAGTCGCTGCTCTGTGAAACCAGCCTCACGCAGTGCCCTCTCGTCTAGGAACCATGAGACCAAAGCCTTCGCTCAAGTCCCATGGCTCAACTTCCGACTTGGAGCGGGCAGGCCACCATGGTGCAGCCACCACCCCAACCTAGCGAGCCTAAGTCATGTTCCGTCACCTTGGTGCCCCCACTTGGGTCACAAGCTAGCGTTACCCAGCTCGGCGAGTCTAAGTGTTTGTCAGCGAATTTATAAACACTCACACGGTTCGTAATCCATTCGATGTGGAACTTTCAAAGCTGAAACAAAAAGGTATCATTTTGATGCTTTTGTATATTTGAGAGTGCAGTTTATAAATATAACGGATCTAAATTCACGATATTTTCATTTGCTCAAGTTTTCTGTACAGAGAACTTCTTTGACCGATAATTTTAGGATCATTAATTAAGTTGTGAAACCAGCCTGATATCTCTAACTTCACAGCCCTATTAAGCAATCATAGACAAAATAAGCAGCTGCCTGTAATGCTAATTGCAGCAGTGTTACTGTTAGTAGCTTCTGTATTTAAGGAAATTAATAAAAGGGGCGTGAAGAGGGAGGCAATTACCACGAATGCTTTTCAGTTGAGAATTTCATCAGTTGCTCTTGTTCCATTTTTATCCATCGCTACTCTCTCTGTTTGCTCTGTTTCTCAGAGACTCTAAACATGTTTCATGATTTTGTAGGAAGTAGAATCATTTATCCTCCTTATAAATTATCTTACTACTATCCTTCTTGTCACATGAATATGATGGATTACATTGTCCATTGCTTGAATTACATTCTTGTTGATAATTACCATTTCAAGAGATCCACCCCTGACTACCATCCATACATTCTTCGTCTCTATTTTGGAATAATTACATTGTTTTTGTGCTTGCTTATGTTTGTTTATGAGGTTAACTGGTTGGAACTTTCTTTTGTATTTAACCATATTGTTGATTATTGATACTAAAAATTTCTTTCGGAAAACAGCTTTTCTAAGAGAAAAATTGTTGTCTAACATCATAATCAGGTTCTTCGCCTCACCTAAACTAATTGTTTCTAATATAATAACTAAGACGAATTGTTAGAGTACTTGCTTGTGTTCTAACTTTTGTCTTTAATCTTTTTTCTTTGCAGGAATTAAGAAGAATTGTAGCAGGTCTTTAATAGTTTTTTTTTATCTACAGCTTTAGTTCGTTACGAAGTTAATATCAATTTGGCATCAGATTTACATGGCAGTATCAGTGTTTTACTAAATATAAATATATGCTGCAGTGTTGGGTTCTTGTTTGAGTATTTTGTGTGTGAGAGATTTGCTTTGTCATATCTGAATGAGAATTGAGAATGTTTTCTTTTTAAGGGGAAAATAAGTATTGGTTTTTATATTGGGTTATTGAGCCATTTACTTGCTCAACTTTATAGTCAATTGTCGTGATCTTAACCTTAAAATGTATACTAGTAAGTAGTAACCGGGGTTGTGAAAAATGTTACCTTAAAAGTGCATTCCAATTTTAAATATATACTTCATATTAGAATGTGGTTGATTCAAACAAGTGATTCATCACCGAGCGCATAAATTAATTAGTTAACTTAATCAGCGGTCTTAGATTTAAGTTTTAGGTATACAGTTGTGTTAAATAATTGATGAGAGTTTGATTGCATATAATAATTTTATTGACCGGAACATGATTGTCTCTTGTTGAGAATATATATGTTCAAAAAAGATTAGTGTTTTCATGTACATTGAGTGTATACTTGGAAACTCATTGAGATGCCGTTGGCACCTCTTAAAATTCGTGATTACAGATTTTAATACTTTAAACATAAAAACAAGATTTTTTTTTCTATTTATTGTTTTTCATTTATAAACAGATATCCAACCATGCTACTAGGAGTTGGATTAGATCCCACCTAAACCAAGACCCCCAGTTTTTTTTTTCCTTAGGATTAATTACTTTTTTTTAGTAAACCAAAACTTATTATTATCAACGAGAATATAGAGTGTTCTCGTAATAATACAAGAGTTCAAGAAGACAAGCCAAAGATTAACAAGGTCAAACTATCAAGAACGAGCGTAACGTGTAGTAAAGCAAAACAAACTCCTAAACCAGTACAACAAATGAAAACAAACTATCAGTACAAAATCCTAAGGAATCATGGAGCTCGACAGTGATATGAAGTGAAGAACCAATCCGTCATTAAATAGCAAAAGCTCGACAATGATGTTTTAAATCAATATCACGAGCAAACTTTGATCATATCCAAAACATATTGAGAATTTCAAGTTTCATCCTTAAAAATTACATGATTTCGAGTAATCCATATAGCCTAAATAACCGAGAACCAAATCAAATGCCACAATCTCCTCTTTTTCTTTGAGAGACATATAATATTCTGAAATTGCAAATACTGAACTCCCGAATCATTGTGAAGTGCAGATTCAACACCAAACTAGTGAAGCACCATATGCCAAACAGAAACAACTTTTGCAACAATCCAATAACAAGTGGGAAGACGATTCTTGAACCGTGTTGCACACATAGCAATTCAACTCGCCAAGCATCACGTCTCTTTGTAACAAGTTCAACTTACAAGGAACACGATCAAGCAGGTAATGCCATGCAAATGTGGTAACCTTCGATAGAGCTTTTGAATGTCACACCTGAAGCTTATACATTGGAGCTCGAAAAGCAACGTGATAAGCGGACTTAACAGAATAGGAGCCAAGATCAGAGGCCCTCCAACGCCAAACATCACTAGTATCTCGCTGCAAAGAAAATACTCCAAACTCCAGCAAAAGATTAGCTAACAACTCATGTTCATAAGCATTAAGGTCCCATTTGTATTTATGTATGCATGTTGCCCCTATATGTTATATTTGTTCGATGATATAGATTTAAGAATAAACCTTCATTAAGTTTGAAAGATAAGTTTTATCAACTTAACTCTTAAAAGATTATTTTCACCTAATAATTTTTTTTAATTCGATCTCATTTGGTAACAACTTTTTATTTTGAAAAGATTCGAAGAACTTAATTAATAATATTTTTTAAAAGAATTATGCCGAAAAGTTTATACGCAGCTTATAAAAATAGTTTATGAGTTGTTCTTAGCTTATTTAAGTAAGTTTTACAAATTTTTTCTAGAATTATATACTAAAATAGTCTCTGACTTTGTATTTTATCAGTCAGTTTAGTCCCTCGCAAAATCGGTTATTTTAGTCTCTGACTTTCACTATTATTGGTTGTTTTAGTCCCTAACTTTCACTACATCATTCATTTTAGTCCCTCACTTTCATAGACTAAAATAAATGATCATATAATTCAAGGACTAAAGTGACCTGTAAAATATAAAGTCAGAGACTAAAGTGACTTATTTGCACAAAGTAAGTGACTAAAATGAATTATTCTCGCAAAGTTAGGGACTGAAACGATACATCACTCAATTTTTCTATAAAAAATCTCTCATTTAAAATAGTTTATTGCATAAGTACTTTATTACGCTTTATATCCAAAAGCACCTTTAATTTATGACACAAATTTTTTAGAAATTATTCTATTTTTCCTTGTTATTTGTTTTAGTTCTGAAATACAAACTATTTATTTTTATTTATCTATTTGAGAATTCAAAAGAATATATATCACTCATTTTTCAATCAAACATCTTTTCATTTATTACTTTATTACTCACCATATAATAGACAATTATTGATTTTAAAATTCTAATAAAGATATAATATAAAATTACCACGTAATTTTCATAATAACAAGATGATTACTAAATTAATAACACTTATTGATTTACGGTGCTTCTTACGCCTTCCTTTTGTTTACTTCCGTACGTTTTGGTTTATCAAACCGGTTTGCACTGGTTCATTTGCTTGATCAGCTGTAATAAAAAACTCAAAATGGCTCGGTCAGTAGTTAACCAGTTAACCAAAAGAAGGGGAAAAAGTGAAATACAAATTAATTGTTTGTTTTAGTAATCAATAAGTGTTATTAATTTAGTAATCATCTTTTAGAAATTATTGTTTGTTTCCTTGTTATTTGTTTTAGTTCTGAAAAGAGTGATGGTTGAAGGAGCTAGGCTCACCAGGTGTTGCGGGAGGAGGTGTAGCGGCCTATAATCCCTCCACTGTCAGTAGCCAGAGGTAGTAGCTGCTCTGTGAAACCAGCCTCACGCAATGCCCTCTCATCTAGGAACCATGAGACCACAGTTTTCGCTCAAGTCCCATGGCTCAACTCTCGACTTGGAGGAGGCAGGCCAGCATGGTGCAACCACCACCCCAACCTAGCGAGCCTAAGTCATGTTCCGTCACCTTGGTGCCCCCACTTGGGTCACAAGCTAGCGTTACCCAGCTCGGCGAGTCTAAGTGTTTGTCAAAGAATTTATAAAAACACACACATCTTGAAATCTAATCGATGTGGTACCTTCATAAGCTGAAACAAAAAGGTGCCTTTTTGGTGTTTTTGCATATTTGAGAGTGCAGTTTATGAATACAACGGATCTAAAATTCACAATATTTTCATGTGCTTAAGTTTTCCGTACAGGGAACTTCCTTTGACTGATAATTTTAGGACTATTAATTAAGTTGTGGATGACAATGATATCTCTAACTTCACAGCCCTATTAAGCAATCATAGACAAAATAAGCAGCTTCCTGTAATGCTAATTGCAGCAGTGTTACTGTTAGTAGCTTCTGTTTTTAAGGAAATTAATAAAAGGGGCATGAACTTGAATTTACATTATTTACTGCATTCTGATAGTCATTTTTGTAGCTTGAGATGCGAATTTGACATTTGATTTATATGGCTTGTGGCCCAACCTTGTGTTTCACAGCATTAATCACAAGACTCGTGACCTTATCATACATATCATTGTTTGCTCAAGTATAGGTATTACAGAAAGCTTTTTTCTCCAAAACTTTCCACACTTTTTGGGTTTTTCTTTTTCCCCGAAAAATGGGTGTGCAGTGGAAAATTTTAGTAGTATTATAGCATGGTGCATGCCACTACCCCAACCTAGCTAGCCAAAGCAATGTTCCATCACCTTGGTGCCCCCACTTGGGTTACAAGTTGGTGCTACCCAACTCGACATGATATCTTGCTTGTCAGTTCATTTATAAACACTATCATATCTTATATTCTACTCAACGTGGGACTTACAAATGCTAAGAAACCTAAGACAAGCATTGGATCAAATATGGATGTAGTATAAAGTTATCCTTTCCCAACTCTTTCACAATGTGATGTGTTTTTCTGCCTAACAAGTTGTTATCTTTTTGGTGTTTGTTCATTTGAGAGCGCAATTGATGCGAGAAATGAATCTAAATTCACATGATTTTTATATATATGCTTAGGCTTCTGTTATGGAACTTCCTCTAATTAATTAATAATTTGAAGATCAATGATTAAATTATTAAATGATGATATTTCTTGTACTTTGGCCTCTAAAACAATCTTATCATACACAAAATGAGCAACTGCCTATAATGCTAGTTACAGGCTTTGCAGCAGTATTTCTGTATTAGTGATTGATGACAATTTTGAGTTTTGTCATGAAAATTTGTATTATTGTCCATTAAACACACATAATTGGATCAAACATTCAATTTAATTTCTCATGGAAGGAATAGATTACTAAATAATAATTAATTTGGAAATGGTAATATTAAATATATACACAGTGTTTTATCTTTATATCCACGATATGTAATGCAAAAAGCAAATTTGTAGTTCTTTACATTATTTAGCGTCAGTGTCATGAACTATTGTGTTGTTTCTATATGTTTTTTGAAAAATATAATTACAATTATAATTATTAATTAAATAGGCATACAAATGCTAATGCCTCTATTTACATTATTTCGAATCTTGAGGATTTCCATTTGTGGTATTGAACAAAACAAGTAGCATATTATTGGATCCCATCAATTATGTGTGACCAAAATAATCATCTAATAACGAAAAGCGTCAACATATGACTATGATCACCAAAATCCTCATTCTTATTTTTTTCATGTTATTTTCATCGGTACTTTTAAAATTAAATTATTATATTTTTTTGTTTCAAAAATGAATCCATTCTCTATTATTGACATTTATTTAATATTCAGATGACAAGAATATGATGTGGAATCTTTCTTGGACACATTTTTCTGATAAAAATTTGAACTACAACATTTGAATCGGATAAAATCACTACTGCCATACAAACAAAACAAGAAAATTTTATGGGTGTTTGTGGATATAATTATACATCTATCTATGGTCAAGACTTGGGCATTTTCTGTTGCTGGACAACTAATATTGAAGCTTTAGTTTCAGTATCTGAGGAAGCAAGCAAATCTCCAATGACACCCAATTCAGAAAACTCAGTCCAATTTTCAAGTGCTGATGTCTGAGGAGATTTGATCCCATTCCGCCTCCCAACGATAATGAAATCATGATGTTTCGCAATTTGAGAAAGTAAAGCAGTGGTTTCTGAAGGATCCTCCACAATAATTTTCTCATAACTCACATTCTCAACACTTCCATAAGTCCCTTTAACATCCTTAAGCACCTCACCATCAAGCATAACATCCCAATTTGCGAAATCACCATTGCTTGAGTTTGAGACCAAGTGGTACACAACCAAGTGATAGGCATCTTCCTTGATTGATCGTTTTGCCAAGCACAACGCTTCCCTATCATCTGTCCCCCCTAAGAAAATCATGGCTATTTGCTTTGTTGAACTAGTAAAGTTGTTAGAATTGGAGCCTCTATTCACAAGAATCCCAACAGAACAAGGAGCTCTCTCCAACACCTTGGAGTTCAAAAACCTTATGTTGTCATCACTTGATTCAACAGAACCATCCTTTGCCCATCTCACATGAAAGGGAAGGATTATGATGGAAGAAAGTTTGTCCAAACCAAGGTAGCAAATATCTTCATGCATGAAGCGCAACGGCGATATGGCAGTGTAGGTGCTAACTGATGCAGTTCCTGCATGGTCATGCTCAAAGAGGTCAAAAGTAAGAATGACATCTTCACTAAAGTTGTGTCCTAAACCAACTCTTTCTTGAAGCTTGTGTGAGACAAAAATGGGGGAGGATCTTCCTACAAGCTCCATCAGATGAAGGACATGAACTACCAGAGGATTGGTCGGGGTAGGACGGAAAACTTCCAAGCAATTCTTGATGGACATTATGTGACTTGGCTTGTGAATACATGCAATTATCCTAAGCTCAGAGTTTGGTTTCAGGTTCAAAATGTTCCTTTTTTGATATCCTGCATATTTCCTTGCAGGGTCATACAAGGACTTCACCCCAATCCTTGCCATGCTTCCCAACACCAACAAAGATATTGTCATCATTGCTAGCATTTCCTTGCTCATCAACTACAACATCTCACACACATATTAGTTAGACATATGTATATAGAAAGTAACTCATAATTTCTGTGAAACTTTACGCTGGTTAAGAATTTAAATATTACATTTGTTATGTTAAGTTAAGTTGCACAAGATAGAAAAACCCAAAAAGTAAATTAGAATTGAAGTTTGGTTATTTACCATAGCATCGAACATGAAAATGTTGGTGCAAAAATCCACAACACCTTTGCAGCTCAAAAGGAGGCAAAGGCATAAGCCATCAGTTTTGGGCATGTTGCAATAGTGGCAAAGACCAATGGTAATAAGCATCTTCATCAGATGGATGAGAATGATGGTGAGTGATACCACAAGAAGCAACTTGAAACTAATGTGAACTGAGATATCAACTTTCATGGCACAACTAGTGACAAACAGTGGCAAAAGGAACCAAGTGCAGAACAAATCCAATTGCTTGATCATGGCTGATCCCAATGGAGGACCTTCAGGCACAACAAGACCAAGGAGCAAAATTCCACCTAACACAGATTGGTGAGCAAAAATTCCAAACATGCCAGTAGCGAGAGCTATGAGGATCACGATGTAAGTGTATGTTTTCTTCACGGGTTTTCCTTCTGGGGTCTTCCTAACCATCCTTCTCATCAAAGGACGCCCAACAAGTGGAATTAAGACTAGAAAAGCCATGTACCAAACAGCAACAGCAATAACAGTGCCAGGTCCATTAGACGTAATGTCACTGCGGGAATTGGTTTTAAGGCTGCTTGTAATAGCAGTGCCTAGTCCTGTTGCTATGCTAGTGAACACATCACTAACCAACCCGGCCGAAAGCGCTAAGCGTCCTAGTTCTGAGTTCAAAATCTCAAGGTCTGAGAGCATAGAAGCTAACACAGCAAAGGAACAACCAGTGTGACCCATCACAACCACCGGAAGATTTGTTGCATCAAACTCTCCAATGTATTCAATCCACTTTTGCTTAAAAATGTAGCAAACAGAAAGTCCCACAAATGAGGGAATGGAAAATGACAGAAGAGAGATTATCCAAGCTTTTTTACCAGTTCTAGTTATCATGCTGAAATCCATTTGTATCCCATTCAGAAACAAGAAAAATGCATACCCAAATACTGATATTGAACTCAATACATCTTCACTGCCGAATGGGAACAACATTTGTTTGTATTTGGTCAATGATTTTATTTCCAGAGAAGGGCCAAGAACAAAGCCAACCTGAAAATTGACACACCAATATTTACTAACACTCCTTACACTGAACAATGTTTTATTCATGTACTAATAAATGAAAAACTAGATATAAACCTAGCAAGACAATGGACGAAGACTCTCCCTTATTCCAACGAAAATTGTACTTGTAATCTCATGTTTTCAACTGTTCTATTAACAACCAAATAGTGAACTATAGCCAATAGAATAGTCGTCTTATTATATCAAATGGTGGACTAGGGAGGATTGGAGCCCCATGATTCATTAAGCTGACTACTACTAGTGACCAAAGAATTAGATGATTATCATTATGATATATTTTTAATGAACACTTTTGGCTTATAACTACAACCAATTAGAAACTCACAATGAAGATATTAAACAACTTACGCAAAGTTTTTAACACAAACTTTAATATTTTAATGATATGACAAAAAATTATTCAATATTGAATTTTACTAATAACATAAACAAGAGTCATCGGACTACAAAAACATAAGAATGAGAAGAGAAAACATACCAGTATTTGAGAAACGAAATAAGGGACCCCAAGGCGCTTAAGTATCATATGGAAGCATTGTGTGATGATGAAAATGGTGATAATTTGAAGCTCAAATAATGGAATTGTAGATCTTGAAGGCAATGATGAATTTCCCCATATACCATCTGAGATTATGTTTGGGGGCATAGAAAGGCAAACATTATAGAAAACAAATCTTCTATCTTTGTCTGATATGGACTTGTTAAACGTTGCTAATGCGAAAACTGTTTGGTTAACTGTCTCCATTTGTTTTATTCTCCCAAACAAAGAAAAAGAAGAAGAGAATGCGATGAAGAGTGAATGATTGTTGAAAGAAAAAAAAATGCAAGTCTTATATTAGTTCAATTCGGGGTACAACTTTGTTTTGCTTTGTTGACAGAGTAGTTAATTTCACAGCATTGCCATTTTAACAACTCAATAACAAATAATGCAAAATGCCACATTTTTCTAGTTTGCTATAGTTGTACGTGTAACAAAAAAACAACTTTTGTTGTAAGTTATAACTGTCATGTTGAAGACCAAGCATCTTCATGTTGATATTCGTGTTTACGGAAAGAAATCGTGATGTTTGTCATTGCAATAATATTTTTAGGCTATTTTTATGTCTTGATTTTTCTCTATTGATAGAATACAAAATATAGGGGGGAAAGCACATGCAATATATTAGTTGTCTTCCTATGTTGTAGATACTATTTATATGCTAGCTTATGGAAAGATATCAAAAAGCAATAAATATTTTAGTGTAAAAAATTAATTATATTTTTAAAAAGGATAATTTAATTTTAGGTTTTTAATTTCTTGCTCGCATTACTCATATAATTTTATCTTCTAGTTTATTGTATATAATTTATGACTTATAGCTTATAATTGTGTATGCGTTTAATAAAACTAGATTATAAAAAAAAATATGTTAAATGACCTAAAAAGACATCTAATAGTATGTTATTATGATATCAGTATATTTAAATATTATTTATATAATTTGTACTAATTCTTTAGAAAATTTCACATAAAAAAAATTTATGATTATTTCTTGTATTAATATAATATTTATAAAAATATTCAAAATACTTTAATATATAAATTCAAGACAAATTTTTTTAATATGTTAATATATAATCTTAAATATTTTTTAAAAAGTTTTTATTAGTATTCGATTAAATTGTTTTGGTAAATGAATGAAAAAGAATTCGATTATATTGAATAATGGAAATATATATTATATTTTTAATATTAAATATATTTTTTTAATTATTTATTTATAAAACTAAGAAAATTGATTAATGTTTTACTCTTGTGTGCAAGATACTAGTATAATGAAATATTGACGTCGTTACCTAAAAAATATATGACAAAATTGGAAAGAATTATTAAAAATGGCTTTTCAAAAGTCATAAGTTATTTTGAGTGGGATTAATTATGAAAATAAATTGTGAAAAAAATCGATTGTATAAGACATAATTTTTAAGATAATTTTAAGCTGTGAAAAAGAGATTTTGAAGCTTTATGAAAAAATGTCCAATTTTTAGCTGAAGGACAAAAAAAAATTCTTTTGTTATAAGAATAATTAAAAACTTTTTAAAGTGCAAAATACAACTTTTAAATGATTTAGTATTTTAGTAATTAGTATAAATTTGTAATTAAACGGGATAACAAGATTTCATCCCACATAAAATATTTAATTAAACAAATATTTTTTGAAGATAAAAAGTTTTTTTTTTTTTGAAAATTCATAGATTAAACTACTTGTTATAAAACCAATTTCAACACATTGAGTTAAAATAAAAGGTGGAGAAAATCATGTAATTTGCAAAAGTAGATTTTTCAGTATATTCTGCTTGGTTTTCATTGTAATTATAATTAAAGGGGCCTTGAAAGAGAGGGAGCTAAAGCAGAGTTAAAAATGTCCACAACAAAAAGTCAATGAACTTTTTCACAAAGTGGATGAAGAAGAAGACAACATCATTCTTTGTTAAGAAAAAGATTCATGTATGCATTCATTGTCTATACATTCATGCCTTAATTTGTCAAACCCTCCACCACTTTGACCAAATTATTATTTTTTCACTGCTCACACTTGAATCACCACAGAAGAAAGCACCATACTTTGTTTTTTTTTTTTTTCATTGTTCACAGCCATCTCATTCTCATACTTATGATTTAAACCATATTGTAAAATATTGATAAAATTTGACATAGTTAATAAATATAGATAGTTGAATCTCTTAAATATGTTGATAAGGAATAAAAAATAACACTGTGAAAGGTTTTGTTAAGAGAAATTATATTTACTTCAATGATTTTTTTTTCTTAAAAGGGATTAGTTTTCAATTGTAGACTAGGATGTTAATAAAAAAAAAATCATTATGGCTGAATAAAACTAAGAAAACAAGGTAGAAATACAACATCAAAAGAATCAACTTATGAAATTACAAAAGCCTAATTAACATTAATATTTTTAGAATTTCCTCATGCAAAAATTTATAAATATTTTAGAACCTTGAATCTTGTGTAACATTTGATCTTCCTTCTAAAACCTTTCTGAAATTTGTGCTTCACATGTTGCATAAGAACCTAGTTATTGCCTGTTTAATGGTAAAAACTAAAAGCACCATTGCTTTGGCACTTTGGTTAATTATAGTGTTAGAGGATTACCAAAAAAAGAAAGTGGAGCCAGGGCATTAAGAGACACTCAATTCAGATTCCAAACTCAATGACATTTTTTAACCTAATTCCAAACTCAATCACATTGATCTATTATGCAGTCTAAATAGAACTAACAATCAACAAAGTCGGACACTATACATAATTAGGTGATTTAAGTATATTCACAGCGGCTGAAATTTTAATAATGCATATAGAAAAGATTTTGTTAAAAAAAAATTTGGATGAAGTATGTTTTTGGTTCTTAAAAATATAATCTCTTTTGATTTTAGTCCTTAGAAAGTTTTTGTTATTGGTTGTGTCGTTTAAAAGTTTAAATTTTTTTATTAAAGTCCTTACCGTAAGATTTTTATGCTAATTGACAACATGACAAACATGACACATTAGCATATGTTATGTCAATTAGTCAAATTAATTTTTTTTAAAAAAAAGTATTTTTAAAATTAATTATTGATGACATAAATATTTTAACCTAATTTAACAAGATCAGCTAATATAGCATTTGTTGATGTGTTATTTCATCGGCTAAAAAACTGAGAAATATATTAACATATACTTAAATCAAAATTTTCAAACTTTAAAATGATGCAATCAATAACAAAAGTTTTTGAGAAACTAAAATCAAAAGGTGCTATATTTTTAAGAATAAAAGAATATATTTAAGAAAAAAAATTAAAACCATTTCCATAATCTCTGGACCAACAACAACTACACAAGTGGTGTAAAAAAAACAATTGTTACACAAGTTCTTTATAATCATAGTTATGTGTTACATATAGACTTTGCATAATCTTAAAATTATACTTACCTCTTTTGGATTCGATAATATTTAAAAATTTTATGAGGAATTGGTGTAAAAAAAAAAAAAAACTAACATCATAGGAGATCAAAGTAACAAAAACAAATCTCAAGTAAAGTTAGTGTAACAAAAAGCAAACAAAAAGGGAGTTTGGATAATATTCTCAAACTTTAGTAGTGATTGCTGTAATTTTTCCTTTTAAACTCATGAGACAGTAAAAGGATACTTAGTTTTGTGCATAATTGTTATTACAGAAATTTAAAATGAATAATTTAAACATGTAAAAGAAAATAAATAATTTACATATATGAATTATTTGATCATCTGACATTAGATAGATACACAATGACAATCAAAATCTAGATCTCTCTCTCTGTTTTTCTCTGTTTCTCTCTCTCTCTCTGTCATGCAGTAAATATATATATATATATGAATGCAGGGCAGCAAGCATCACCTTCTATAGTTACTTCCCAACATGTAAAAAAGCATCCAAACACATTCTGAGCACCATATTTAATTTGCATTGGCACCAACCCCTATGCATAACATAACATTGACTCACACCTCATTTTCAGAGCTCAAACTTCAATGTCATTTTGTATTTTCAAACAAAACCACACAAATCTTCCTCATCCAACTTTTCCAAAACAGCACCACATCAAACCCCTTCCTTTCTTCCTTCCTTCCTCTGGTTGTCCCCCTTTTGAATCAGATCCATTATTGATCCAAAAAGAGACACTTTTGTTTGATTTCTTTTAATTTTATTTTATGGGGTTTTGAGCCAATTATAAAAAGTTTTCCCATGCCTTAAGATTAAGAACATGAGGCTGATCACTGTGGCTTGTTTCTTTGTCTTTTTGTTGGTTCTGTTCTTGTTGAAAATCTCCTTTGCATCTGATACTAATGGGTATGCAAAATTTCAAAGCTTTAAAACTGGGTCTGTCTCAAATCCTGGTTCCTTTCAAGATAGTGGAGGTTCAAGAACACAGAATGCAGGTGAAGCAGTTCTTGGTGGTGATGAAAAAAGGAAAATCTTCACTGGTCCTAATCCTTTACATAACAGATAAGTGTGATACCAAGGTTTTTTTTATTTTTATTTTTAATTCTTTACTTCAAGGTCTCTCTGAAATTAGTAAATATGTTTTTGTCTAATTGTTTTGTAAAAACTTCATTTACTAGTTCTTTCTCTCCTTTAATTTTTTTGTGAGAGTTTGTGATTAATTATTTTTTATGGACCAGTTTCTTCTTCTGATGTATTGTCAATAATCATCTAGTAGTATATAAGAATTAGTGTTGAATTATTTATTATATGTTAATAGGACCCAATATTAAAGAAAATAATTGTGGCTTATGGTTTTCCAATAATTCCATTACAGTTTTGCAATAAATGGAAAAATTTTAGTCATGAGAAAATAAAAAAGAGAAGAGGTGCAGCATGTATAATTTCATTTAATAAAGGCATTTGACTGCTTTATTTAGCAGTTTTAACGTACACGTTTTAAGTGGTATATGGTATATCACATGAAAAAATGTATACAAAATTTAAAAAAAATATGTTTAAAATAATAATAAATTATGTATTTTTTATGTATGTATACCTCTTTTATTTTTATTTTTTATTTTGCTATAATCAATTAAATAATATCATGACTTGTGTATGGTACACCACTTTAAAAGTGGTGAATGTTAAAATCTACCCCAGTTTAAAAGAGAAAAAAAATAAAAGAGGTATAAATATATACAAAATACATAATTTATTATTATTTTAAATATTTTCGATTGAGTTTTCAATTTTTTTTTTGTATACTGTACAAACGTGATGTATGTTAAAACTAACCGTTAGTTAATTTCTTTTTAAATTTTCCTTTGATTCAATGCTCAAGGGGAGAAGAAACAAAAAAGAGTAGGCAGACAGCTCCTGTTAATTTTTAGATATTTGTTCAAACACATTGTTTTTTACTGTTAATTTAATCAGACATATTGTTCATATGACATAATTATTCATGTTCTGTCCTAGTGGGTAATAAATGGACACACAATATTTTTATTTATTTTTGGTCAATTATTGTAGACACCCTTCTAATTTTGTGAATCAATTCTGGTTTGGACTCCCCCTAATCCTAGAAAAGAAACAAAATTCAACTTGATATAATTTTACTGACACGGAATTCGAATTTCAATCCTAAATTCAGATGAAAATTTATCCATCCTTGTGCATACAGTTGCTCTTATTTTGGAATATGAAAATAAATGAGTCCTCACTTATTATGGTGCTACAAAGCATCAATACCTCTCTCAATTGTCATGTGTGTTGGTGTCTGACACACATTCGACAGTGACACCTTTACGATAAGTTTCCGACATTTTGATAAGTAGATGTTTAATAAAAAAAAGTTTATCGACTCGACATTTTGAGCTGACATCTTTATTTAGCTCGACACTTCGAGCCAACATCTATGTGGAGCTCGACACTTCCGATTCATACACTTTTTGTAATTTTTTTCGAAAAACATTACTTAAAAATATCATATATCAAATAAAATAAAAATATATAATTAATTAATTTAAATATATAATCAACACCTATATTTTTCAATAACGAGATTAAGGTGACATATCTTAAATAAAGAATTGCTTTCAAAGTTTTTTGTGATAGAAGTTACATTGTAATTATGTCTTCTAATATTTCTTTTTTTGTGAGACATATTATGATAAGCGTTAAAAAAAATGTGAAGCTTTGGTGGTAGGAAAGACAATGTGTTAACATTATGATAATTCCTCCGAATTATTAAATTTAGAAGTTTTATTTTTTTTAATGAAAATAGAAATTCTTTATGTTTTACTACCATAATAATGAGCATTTATTTAATATTTTCTTTATCCAGGTGCAATTAATTATTTTGAGAATTATTTTTTTAGTACATCGGAGTGTAATAATTTTGAGAATTAAGCAACTCAAATTAAACTATTTAAATAAATAGAAGTCTTATTGTTTTTTATTTTTGATAAACTTTTAAAACTTTAACAACATTCTAAGATCTTTTAAACATTTTTTTATAAAAGAAATTATTATTTCTTAAATATGCAGAAACAAACTAGCTCATGATTTACAATGCCATCTGAGGCTCTTGGTAGATTTGTGAAAAAAATATCTTTTTTTAATTTTGAAAAAAAAAAAAAGAAAAGCAAAGGCAAAAAACGTACATTTGTTGCTAAAAAATAACTAAAGAAAAAAGTAAAATCAAATTCCGCAGCCGGGATTCGAACCCGGAATTCAACAAAGAGAATTTAACCAATGAGCTACTGCGGATGTTGTGTCAATGGTGTTGCAAACTACATTACTTTAATATATTTGGGTAGTGTTTGACTTTTTGTTGCATTATTACTCAACACATCAACGCACAATTATGACAAATATATACTCCTATATGGCTTTGTTTACGATTGTCACTAAAAAAAAATCAGCATCTAATGCTGACTTTTTGCCAGCGGTTGGATCTAAGTCATTTATAATCAACGGATATTATTAAAACTGGTTACCCACAACACCTCAAAAAATAAAATAAAAACATAAAATTAGCTTTTTAATCCCTTTCTTCAATAATTTCATTGATTTACTCCCCTTTAGTGTTCATTTTGGAGAAGTTGTGACTGAAGTGGCGCCAAAAAACTTTGTGACATTTCAAATCAGTTATTTCACACCAACAATAAATAACCAATTTTAATGTTTTAATAATAAAAAGAATAAGAAAAAAAATTCTTCTACCAAAAGCATCTGAAAGCAGTGTCAAGTAACACTAAATTGAAATCAATCAAAATTATTTTAAACAATTCCTCTGCTTCAAGAATTTGGTGGAAATATAGTAATACTTGCAAAAAAACAAAACAAAATCCCTTGTTACCTTGTTTTAGGGAGTAGAACGCAGTAGTTCAGCCACTCTCAACCTCAGCCGCCTCAATACACGAAAGACATGGGAGATAGAGTTTGGGGGAAAGAGAAGGGTGAGAGTGTTTGTGAAGAGAGAGGCTCAGGTTTGAGAAAATAAGGTTAATATGGAAAAACAAGAAAACAAAACAAAAATACAATTTGTTGTGGTGAAAAAAAAAAATTTAATTTATAAGGACTTATATAGAAATTTTTTGAAAATGCTTTGACTTGTTTAACCTGCCAGAAGGTAAAAAAAAGTCACTATCTAATACTCCGTAACTTGTAATACCATCCTAAAATGAATATATATATTGTTTTTTTGCATAAAAGTGGTGTGAGTTGTATTGTATCAAATAAATAATAATGATACATTTAGAGTTGTTTAAAAAATAAGACAACCACATCGAATTGTTAACCGAACTGAACTGCATTATTTAAAAGACAAACTGATTGATAGAAAACAGAATGAGGACTAAATTTGAAAACCGCTCAAGAACGGGTTTGGGGTATGGTGAAATTGGGATTTTTTCATAAAAATAAAAATCGGTTTGAAGCGATTTGGGTCAAAACGGGACTTGTTCAAAACGTGTTTCGGGGGCGTGGCTGGGTGTGATTCTAGTTTAGTGTTTAGGACCTTTTCATTGTTGGAATAGTAGTATGCCCATATTATTGTTGGAATAAATTAGACATAATGAAATTTCATATATTATCATGTTACTCTCTCTGTCTTAATATATAGGACCTTTTCAATTTATTTTGTGAGAATTAACAAAGTTGGTTAATTTTGTTTTATGCATTAAACTTGTCTAGTAAATTTTAATTTTTAAATTAACCCTTCAAGTTGTTGGAAACATCAAAGTATGATTAAATGATAGTGAAAAGATGGTTCCACATGTTGACCAATTATATTAGATGGATAAATATTTTATCATCAACTTCTTATATTTATTGTGTTTTGAATTACTCAAAAGTGATTGAGTAGTAAAGATATATTAATAAAGAAAAACTAACTGTGCACATAAATTTATAAAGTGACTTATAAAATAGAACAAGTAAAAATGTTTTAGAGTGTCTTATATAATGGGACACATGGAGTATAATTTAAGTTTTTTGAACTAACAAAATAAGATAAGTTTATCTTGTCAGACTGTCAGCTTATCTCATACTATTATAAACTGAACTATTTTCCTAGTTTGATGCGTTTCTTTTTTAGTTTTTGAATGAATCAGAATCACGTACATCCCTAAGTACACCAGACATTTTCCTTTATGTTTACATACTTCAGTCCCCTAAACTAGGGATGGCAAAAACATTGTACATGTAGATACCTATGTGTAATACTTGTCAATAATTTGTGTCTAAACTTGTAGATACTTGTTACTCTCTTAAAAAATGTATATTTATGTTATTTTAAGTAGTTTGTTTGTCAACTTTTAAAGGTGATACTTGATATTTAATATTAAAAAATATTAATATTTTGTTGAATTTCAAGTGTCTTAGAAAATAATATATTTTCTCATTTAGTATAAAACTTAAAAAAGAGGTTTTAAGTGATAATTATATTATTTGAACATTTTTTTGTAATTTTGTTTTAATGTTTAATATATTTTTTAATATGAATTTTATTTTAAAATATATTTCTAGATACTGTTTTTTAAAATGTTCAAATATTTTTAAAAAATATTTTAATTAAAAAAATATCTTGTGGAGACTGTGGATATATGTCATGCCTACACGGGAGGTAGCGGGTGGCTACTAACCATCCTCGCCTATCTCATTGTTCTTCGAGTACAATTAATTATTTTAAAGATCAACTCAAATTAATTTCTCTAAATTAATAGAGGTCTTGCTGTTTTTTATTTTTGATAAATTTCAAAGAAATTAACAACATTCTTAGATGTTTTTAAAAAAAAAAATTATAAAAGATGCAAAAACAAAGTAGTTCACGGTTTACAAATTAGAATGTCATCTGAGGGCTGAGGCTCTCGTGGCATAGATTTGTTAAAAATGGAAAAGGAGCAAAATGCGTATAATTGTTACTGAAATAATAACTAGAAAAGAAAGTTAAAGCAAACAAATATATTTACTTAGTTCAATATGGTCCCCGAATCCGGAATTTTTTCAATTCCTCTGGATATTCCGATTAAATTCTTTTGTAGATATTTAAAATTTTATCAAATGTTTTGTCCTTATATTCTTTATCTACCAAAAATCGTATTAATTTTTGTATACCGAAAAAATACGTATAAATTAAATATATTTTAACACCACTTTTATTTTAAATAAATCCTTAGCCATTAACCGCCAAAAAAAATTATCATTTATCAAAATTAGATTATAGCTCTTAGTTTATGCTTATGGCTTATAGCTTATAGTAGTGTTTGGTAAAACTAACTTATGATAAACTAAACTTATATGAAATAACCTAAAAGGACATATAATATATTAATATTTAATATAATTAGATGGCAAAATATGTAATTATCCAAAAAAAGACCAGGATAAAATTGAAACAAATTATTGAATGCTAAAAATTATAAGTTATAAGCTATTTAAAATAATTTTTCAAATGCTCCTAGCTTATAGCTTTTCATAGTAAACAGAGCTTATTGACAAAAGCTATAAGCTATAAGCTCCTCAAAAAGCTAGTAAACACAGCCTTTATATAATATATGTAAAAAATGTTACAAATGTTAAAAGATAACATTTTTTTAATGATTTTGGAATATTTTTCAAATGTTAATAAACCATTTTAGCAACATGCCTTTATACAATATTTGGTAAAAATATTGCAAATATACAAAGACAATATTTTTAATGATTTTGTAATATTTTTTAATATTTTTTTTTAAAATGTCGCTAATATGTAGTGAAAAGAGAAAAAATGAAGTAAAAAAAAACTAATGACACTTGAGTTAAAATTCCAAAATATAAAAAAAAATAAATGAAACTAACATAATTTATGATTTGAAAGGCATTTTTCCAATGTAACTAAATAAAAACGGGAGTTAATTATCCATTTGATTCTTCAAAGATTATTTTGTTATCAATTTAGTCTCTCAAAAAATTTTATTACTAAATTAGTCCTCTAAAAATCACTTTTGTACCAATTTAGTTCATCAAAGAACTTTGTCACTAAATTAGTCCTCTAAAAATGTAAAAGTACACCAAATTAATCATCAAGAAAAGATTTAAGTATATCAAATTGGTCCATGATGGAGAGCTAATTTGGTAGACTTTTAAATCTTTGTAGGACTAATTTGGTGACAAAATTTTTAGGGGACCAAATTAGTGACAAGGTGATCTTTAGAGGACTAAATTAATGACAAAATAATCTTTTGAAGACAAAATTGATAGTTAACTCTAAAAAGGGATACTCCCAACCCCAAAAAAGTAAGATATACCAACAATATGAAGCATTAAATAGAGTATTGTATTTCCTAGTTACGTAGCTTAATGAGCACATGAGAACATGTGCGTGTGAGTATTTGAGTGTATTATATTTTATTATAGTTAATTATTTTAGAAAATAATTTAATTTAATTTATTTGAATAAATAGAAAATTGTTTTTTTTAATATTTTTAAAAATCTATAATTAACATTCTAAAATCTATTAAAAACATGTTTTAACATTCTAGAAATGCTACTTTTTTTGGTAAAATATGGTTTTAGTCCTTATAAAATAGGATATTTTTGTTTTTAGTCCCTATAAAATTAAATTATTTTTTACATTTTAGTCCCTATCAAATTAAATTTTTTATCTTTTGGTCCCTACCTTTAAGAAATACTTATTAATGGTTGAATAGGATAACAGAGTGCACATGTCAACACAGAGATTAGGAAGGAAGAGTGAGAAGACCATCTTTATTTTGTTTTTTTTTTACAAGAAAATTTAACAATACTAGAGATCGAACCTTGTACCACACACTCACACATATATGTCCTTGTCCGTTATACTGGCCTTACTGGACAACTTTATTTGTTTTTTTATTATTAATAAAATAATTAATATTAATATTAAATAAACACCTGAGTCTCTATTATCTTAGCCAGCACTTAACGAAAATTTATTAACGGTAGGGAATAAAAGCAACATTTTTTCATTTTATAGGGACCAAAATATAAAAAATAATTTTGTAAAAACTAAAATAGAAAATGCCCTATTTTATAGGATTAAAAATATATTTTACTCTTTTTTTTATTAAACATGAGAGGATCATCTTCCGATATTTTGTCTCTCCAAATGTTATTTGGACTTTTCCTTTTTCTCGTCGTTAGTAAAAATTTGAACATTCCAATCCTTTTTTTTCTTTTACCAAAAAAAAATATATATATTTTTTTTTAAAAAATGGTAATAAACTTTCCAATCCTCTGAATCCAAAAAAAAAAATCTTGAGAATTACTCGTCCAAAATTAAAAACAAGCTCCTTGTGAATGTGATGGTCCTGATAAGACTTTAGAAAATTCTACTAATGAATATATATGAAGTTATGCACTATACTAATACACCCATTCAAGGGTCAAGACTATAGAGGAGGGTCAAAGGGCAATAATACCATTATATTAATTATTCCTCATGTCACGGGGAAGGATGACCCCTTGACCAAAGGGGCACCGTGACTTATATTTTATACATTAGGGATTTTCTTACCTAAATAGTATCATCATTAATCATTATTTGGGATTATCGTTATTTTCATGACTCAAATTAATCACGTTAAGATGCTGAATTTTTCTGATTGTGATGGTTTGTTATGTTCTGGGGTACCCTACAAGGGAGAGGTATCACAAGATAACTTATATGCTTGTTACGTTATTAACATTTGTTATTATGAAATCATATGAAGACAACCATAGGATCACGATAATTAGCAAACAAAATCACGAATTAAGTTGCTTAGCATAAACTTTAACTTCCTTGACATTTATGAAATGCATATATAATTAATAGGCCAACGTAGAAAAGGACATAGCACCAGAAAATCCACACCAAAAGCTATGCATTAAATTTTGGTTGTGCTTTGAACTTTGGAGATTACTTTAGGGGAAATGACATCAAAGCTTCTCATATAAATAATCCAAATCCCTTCATTTCAGGAACAAAAAATATCCCTACACACTCAAACAAGCTATTATCCAAGCTTCCCTATCACTTGTCTTGTTTGTATGTCTTTTGTTGAGAGCAGATAGTCGAACACTAATCCTGTCGAGCCGTAGAGACGTTTGATGTAGGTTTTTGTTCTCTTAATAAAGTCTTTTCTATACACACGACTAAAATTGAGGCTCTGTCAGCATTTTTAAAATCTCAACTATCTACTAACTATGTCAAACTTTATCGATTATTGCTTGTCTTTTTTAGAGCATGAAGTATGCTCCAGTCGATATTTGAAAACTAATTCCTTCGAGTGAATTTTGTCTCTCTCCATAGAGTCTTGATTGTTTTTTTTCTTTTGCCCCAAAACTTAGCCACCCCTTCTTGGTTTATAAGCACAAAGTTGTGTATGTGAAGATGATGGAAATCTCATTTTCCAATGAGTTTGGCTACATGAGTGCAAGTAGCTTGAGCCAAGAGATGTTTTTCTACAGTGCACCAACGAGTCCTTCTAGACTCAAATCAAGAGCAAACTCTGGTTTTCAAACAGCTTCCACAACACCAACAAGTACAACAACACATGATGAGGATGCAAACTCCAATGTGGATCATGAGTTTGAATTTGAAACAAGTCGCCGTTTTACTGTTTGTGATATTGTCCAAGAGACAAACCAAAAGTATGAGAACCCTTTTGAAACAACTATGGCATTTGCTGATGAGTTATTTTCTCAAGGTAAAGTCCTTCCTATGATTCCACCTCTTAAACTTCCTCCAAGGTTACAAATTCACAATGGAGATGGCAACATGATGAGCAAGAGCAACCAAAGCTCGTCCGTGACGTCTCCGAGGTCCCCTGGATCAGTTATCCGGCTTCCCTTTTCGCGCCATAGTTTGTGGAACGATGACTTTGACCCCTTCATGGCGGCTTTGGAAAAGGTCAAAGAAGAAAAGAGAGGGAAAGCAAAGACGAAAAAACACGGTCTCAGAAGGACTAGGTCCCTTTCACCATTCAGGGATAATAACAAGTCTGAGAAAAATGTGGGACTGTCACAGTCACCTCAAGCTGAGTCTCATTGTTGTGGGAATGGGTTGGTTTGTGAGCTTAAGAAAGAGCCATTGAAGGAAGGATCAGGAAGAATGAATGCGCTTTCTGAGCCAAAAGGGTTGGTTTTCGCCAGACAAGTGAGACTGGTTGGAGTTGGAAATGATGCAACTTTTGAGAACAAGAGGAACTCAGTTTCCAAACTTGCTGTCATGGAAACAAAGAAAGTTGAGAGTGGAAAATGTGGGTTTTGGACAACAAAAAAGAAAAGGAAAAATATAAAGTTTCTCTTTGGGAATGCAAAAGGTCAACACAAGTTAGAAGATCAAAAGGCATTGCTAGGGAAGAAGCCACCTTTGTTGAGGAAACAAGACATGAAGAAATCTGTGACACCAACACAGTCAAACCAATGGGATAAAGATAAAACAACAGGTGAATTGACAAAAATGAGATTGGTATGTCACAGGCCATTGCCAAGATTTTTTCTCTGCTTAGGCTATGAGGGAAGGAAAGTGAAGTGATTGAGTCACACCACAAATCGGTAGAATGTTGAATAAAATGAAAGGAATGATGAAAATTGAAATTCTAGATTTATTCTATGTGTGTAACAGAGTGCTACTTTATCATTTTATCTTCTCTTGTGGGGAAACTACCATGGACATGTATTTTAAGAAATTGGTAGTATATATCTAGAGGACATAAAAATGTTCTCAAGAAATTCCGTGAGAACAAACAAATCACGACCGCCTATGTATAGTTACATATATAGTTATATGATTGAGATTTATTATTCTCACAATTTCATGAGAACAGTTCTCACTTATATGTCTGTCCTTTATATGTGTATCATTGTCAAGATATTTTCACAGCTAAATTAGCATATATCAATTTCATTGCTATAATAAGGGCTATATACCTCAATCATAAATCATAGCCAAAAGAAAATTTAGTTAGCTTGGAAAGGAAGAGAGGGAGATTTCATCAGGCATATTGCTAATGATTCGTTTACACATAAATAATGCTTGAACTACATCTTACACCTTTGGTACAGAGTTGATTACTATGTGATTTCAAATTTTGGCAATTTGAGAATATCAGATAGATTCTACATTCTATATATTGTGGAATGAATATTCTACACCATCAGTGTGTAAATGAGTAATTTACATTGCTTGAAGAAATCACATGAACAAGCCTAAATTTTCCCAAGAAAAAAATGTGATAATGAAAAGGGGAAAAGTAAATAGGATGGTCTCAAAGTTCATTTGGCAGAATGAGAATCCTAATATATCCCCTTTTCTCTAATGAAGAACCTGCTAATGCTTTGGTTCATGAAAATAAGAATACTAGTCTTTGACATAATGCTAAGTGGAAAAATTGATCTGATTAGTCCAACACTTCAGAAGGCCAAAGGTTTTTCCAAATTGCAACCTCGTTCTCACTCTTAATCTTTCGGATTCCACCATAAAATCCATCAGCTTCATTTCCTTCCTCCCTGTGATCTTTCCTACTGATAGTTGTCTTTCTCCAACGTGAATCAGGAGTGTACTGATTGAACTCTAGCACCACTGTGTCTGCAACATACACATAATGCAATGTCAAATAAACTTCAAAAAGCGCACACTTACTGATTTTTAAACTTTTGAAAAATAACCGCTTTTGTTGCTGATAAAAAAGTTCTGCTTTCGTATCCTTAACAAGTAATTTTAGGGTGCCAGTAACCATTTTGCATTTTTTAATCCTTAGAAAAGCCTTATGGAATTGGAAATACAAGTAACTCAAGAAATTGAGCAGCCCAGATTTCATGTTGGCAGCATTTATAATTTGCCAATATTTGAGGAAGAATGATTTTGATGGTAAGACAGCATATCCATAACATCATAGAGGCCCTTGGAAATTGAGAATATCCGAAAGGAGAAAAAAAAAGGACCATATTAAAGAGCTAATAAAAACATGATAAAAATTGATTGGAACATGTAAATCTGTATGAAAACTCTGCTATGATGTTGTATAGCAAGAGTGAGGAAGACATGTTACAATGGAGTATATCAGAAAAAGAAATTTCCTATCAGAAAGATCAGCAAAAAATAATATGTAGATCATTTTGTTCATCACTTCCAATATCAGAAAAACAGAATTAGGCTTTAAAAATTAAAAGCCATGATATCCCCAAGTTAAATAGTAAAAAGAAAACAGAAGTATATGAGAAATCATTATTTATTTATTTATTTATTTATTTATTTACATAATTGGCCATAAATGTATCCACTGAGACACAAGTTATCAAGATGTTGGTGGAATCATGACATGAGGACCATTATTTGTCTAGGGGACCAATCATACACAAAGCTGGTGGTCCAAGCTTTGATACATCATCAGGAAAGGAACCTAGCCCTAATTGTGGTCTGTTCTGTCAAAGTTAACTTTTCATTTATGTCATTTTTCCACCTTATATATTATAAATGACCTCCACAATGAAAACATAATAATGATAAATAACATAACTTTCAAATAATTAATCCATAAAAAACTAGACTTTCAACCACTCAATTCCTAGGTCATCAAAATTCTCCAGCATTATCTTTTTTCTGTCTCCATATTTGCATCTTTATGCACTATACTCAGTTAAATATAAAGAAACATTATTCATCATGATTTAGTATCATTTTCTCAACCAATCCCTAAATTATTCCATTGCATTGATCTACTAGATGATTCTACCAAGAACATAGTTCAACACCAATGGAAGAACAGAACATGAGTTAAATGAATTCTGAAATGTTAAAAACTATAGCCATGAAAATATACTGAATGATAAACACGTTCATTTGAAATGAAAATAAAGTAACTCACCACTATTATGACAACGGCAGTAATTTTCGATCCCATCGCATGACTCCAAGTGTCCTACAATACCATACCACCAACCTGCCATAAAGTTGCATCCCTTATCAGAAACTCATCATAATAAGTTTGGACTTCTCTACTGAGATTTTAGTCTACTGATCCAATTTCTATCGGATAATTCGATTTCATTTTAATCCTAGGCATCCATTCATTTTGAAATCTAAACATCAGAGCCATCGGTTCTAAAATTAGTAGGGGCTCAGCAGAAGGGTAGATGTGAATGGAAATGCCTAAGTGAGATAGAAGTGTTCATTTTCATTTTTCATCAAAGGCTTCAAATTGTGTTCCACTGCCGTCTTTCCATTTTAAATGGTTTTTTCTAATGATATGATACACAAACTTTTACCAGCAAAATTAACAAGTAAAAATAGAAGAACATGATGAGGAAAGGAACAAACCATAAGGAAATTCTTTGTTTCTTCTCCACTGAATCTCTATGTGATCACCAGGATGCAAATCATAAAGACAGTCAGAGTTATGAAGATCATGTGGAGGAGTATCAACAGGTGGTGCTCTTAGCCTTTCCCATTGAATTCCATGCTCTATAGCAACTGCCCTTCTTCCATGTGGTGGATACCTGATATAGAAAATTATTCAGTAATTAGCTCACTAGATCTATCCTTTTTTTTTTTCCTCTTTTCATTTTCTTCTTAATAATCTATTTTCCTACCAAATGATCACCAAGAATCACATCCAATTTACCTTGCTTGGAAGGTGTCGGTGCGCGGATCATAGCTAAGCTCAGCATCATAGCATGACAGCATAAACCCAACATGACCATTCTGCATCACCAACAAGGAGAATGTAACTTGTGAGGAAACAGAACCTTTTACATACCATAGAAAACTAAGTTGTTTTCAGAGAAACAAAATAAAATTTAAAGGTCTATCGGTTTGTGTTCACATCTTATTTCTAAAACTGCCATCTTGTTGTCAAATTTTTTTTTTGTTTCCTAAAATTTGTATAGGAAACATTGGAAACATGAAAACACTTTCCAATTGTTCCAATGCTTTCTATACAAATTTCAGAAAACAGGACACAGAATTGCAGCTATTTATGAAAACAGGAAATGAAAAACAGATCAATCAAACCCTAAAGATTCTAATAGGAAAAGCACAAAGGAATTAATCAATAATCATAGATACCTCGCGGTTATAGACCTGAGCAGGAAACCAGAAGTTTCCAGTCTCAAGAGCAAGATACCAAGTCATGAAAGAATCAGAAGGCAAATAACTCCTTTGCTTATTGCTATTATTAGGATCCACTTTCATTCTCATCCATGAAAAAGGCAAACGAAGGGAAACAAGCCTCCACAAGCTCCTTTGCTTCCCATGTCTAACACTTCCAACATTCTTTTTGGAAGCAACATGCCATTTCCATTCCCTATAAGCAACAGAACCAATAACCCTACCCCATTTCTGCTTCATGTGCCTCTCCCACAGGTGATCACTCACACACCTCTCCCTCAAGGATCGGCAAACGCCGGCCATCTGACAAAGCGAAGCCGGCGGCAGCCTCTCGAGAATGCATTCCAAAACAAGCTCAGGCAAGTCCAACACAGACATGTCTTGTGAGTCCTCAACATTATCAACCTTTGAAGAGAGAGTCTTCTTCACAAGAGACATACTTGAAGGAATTTGATACAGAAAACCGAGCAAAAAGCGATTTCTAACCAACTTAGAGAAGGGAATCAAAGGCAAATCCTTGTAAAACAAAAGGGAGATCAATCTAACCTCAGTTGCCCATGATGGAAGTGGTTTGAGAAACAAGAGAGGCTTCAAAAACAGAAAGAAAGAGATGCAAGTGATCAAGTAAAGTAGCATTAGAATAAGGTTGTGTTTGGCATATGTGATGATGACCCTTAAATTAATGACCTCACACACTATTAGGCACAAAGATGAATTGAGACACCTTCCCTTCCTTGTTGGAAAGAAACACTGAAGCAAAATTTAGAACCTTCAAAATCAAAGACACCTTTTAAAGATGGGGTTTTTATTGGTTCAAAGAAAGCCCACCAAAACCCAAATGGTGGGCCTCCAAAGTTAGATCAGAATAAATTAGGTACACAAGCACACGGATGAAATGAAAGAACCAAGGAAATTTCCTTCAACCACTGTTCTAGCTATTTGGGTAAAACTGTAACTTCTCAATGCTAATAATTCTTTTCTCTTTCTTTTTCTATAGGATCAAAATAAACACAACAAAACAACCTTAACAGCTGTCCTTCAATGAAGAGATTCCTTGTGAAGAGGTGAGGCAGAGGCACCAAACCAAGATCTGATATCAGGTTTTTATAACACCTGAAAACGGGATTCAAAAATAAAAAAAAGGTTAAGATTAGTTTATATAATAAGAATCATTTCAAATCTCATTGGTAAGTGAATAAATCTTATTGGAATAATTTATATATGTTATGTCTTGCTATAAAAAAAAAAAAAAAAAGAAATAGATCTAGCAAGTTGCAACTGAAGAAGCATGAGGCCCACAAAACTCACCTCAAGATCCACAATAAAAAAAAAGACAATGGAGGAAGACACAGAAGAAGGATTAAAAAGAGAAGAGATTGATGAAGAGGATGATGAAGATGAAGGGTAGGTGGGCCCCTCACTCCAACAAAATCTTCACCACACCTCAATTATTAATAATCCCTCTTCCTCTTCCTCTTCCTCTTCTCTGTAAAAATCAAAGAAGTGAAGGAATGAATCCTCTCTTTGTTTCGATTTTCTTCTTGTTCTTTGTGAAGGGCAAAATAGAATAGAAAGAAAACAAAACAAATGGTGGAAAATGAATGGAAAAGAGAAGAGTTAATTAAGCAGAAAATGAATGAGAGGCTGAGGTTATGTTAGAATTTTGTGGATGTCAAACATTTTTCTACTCTCACATATCCATGTCATACATGAAAAAACTAGATAAATAGATAATTCACTCTGAATTTTGAGGCTATTTATTTAATTTTTTTATTTGTTTCGTCTATGGATAATATTTTATTTTATTTTATGTTTATTAAATCTTGTACGCTTTGTATTTGATTTGTTGTACAAGTGGGGAGGGAAAATGTGTCTGACCAGAAAAGGCAACTACCTTGGATAACGTAAATATAGGACAAGATTCGCTAATATTAAATTTCTCAAAAAATATTTATTTACTTCTTATTTTCTATAAAATTTATTCATATTAATATATTATTCTTTAATATTTGTTATGCTATAAATATGTTAGTGATGCAGTTCAGTTCATATTACTAATTTACAATTAAAACTATTAAAATATTAAATTAAATCGTTCGAAAAAAAACAGAGATGAAATTGAATTTTGATAGTAAATATAAAAATTTATATAAATCATTCTTAAAATTTTAAAAATTAATATTAATAAAAATTAATAATATTAGCATATACTAAAATGTATTATGAAATAAAAAAAAGTTAAAAATTTATTTATATGGCAAAAATGTGAAGATATAATATGTATATAAATTGTACATAATGAAATTAATAATATTTTGAATAAAAGTTCTAGTTACATGATGCGAACTAAGTTATTCTCATTCTAATAACGAAGAAAGTTATGGTTATATTGAAAAAAATAATATTTTGGATGTTTGAGGTTAGGGTTGTACTCCCCTGCATCTGCGCTTACTCTAACAATTATATGGTCATGCCACACATCACCGCCCCTTTCTCAACATTAACCTCACGTTTGGGATCTTTATTAAATAACTAAATAACTTTTGTTGTAAATAATGATGGTTTATTGTAATTTTTATTTAATTAATTAAATATTAATTTTTATTTTTATTTATTTAATTAAAAATATATTTTACAATAGATAACAGTAAATATTTTAAAATAATAATAATACCATTTTTTACTTAATTGGTCGTTTAATAATATTAAAAGTAGTTAGTATAAATGGCTCTTGATTGAGCTCTTAGAATTGAACTAATGAAAATTTGGTTAGTAAAAATTAATATTTTATAAAGTTTTAAGTTTATGCCTAAGTGGTTTTATTTATTTTAAAATTACTTCTAACTGTTATTTTATTTATTATTGGGTTAAATATGTATTTCATTCTTAAATTTATGCAAAAAAATTGCATTTGGGTCTATATTCAAAATGCATACATTTAGGTCTTCTATTTTAAAATTATATATTTTTAATCCCTCTCAACATTTATATAAGAGACTTATAACCCGAAGCTGTGCAACTAAATTATAAAATTAAAACTTAAAAATAACTAAATGAAAAAAAATTACAATTTAAGAGAATTTAAAATAAAAATTAAAGATAATTACAATAACCTCTTTTAAAGTTTGTGTTTATTACATTTATTTTATTTTAGTTTCTAAAATTATATTTATTTCTTATAGAGGATAAGTGAAATGAATGTGAAATCTGAGGGAACTAAGTTTAATGTTAAAAATTAAGTATAATTATTCCTAAAAATATAGTCTAAATTTTAATGGTATAATAATAATAATAAAATAATAAAAAAAGGTGCAATTAGAATGGTGAACATAACGTGTAGAGAAGTGAAATGGAGTAGGCTTAGAGCAGGGGGTGAAGGTGAAGTTGTTGAGACAAGTTGGAGTTGGGAGGAATCGTGACTCCATGGACGCGTGGTGAACACGAACGAATAGAAAGAAAAAGGGAAGTAAAAATTAAAATTTAAAAAAAAAGAAAAAGGTTGTGAGTCTAAAAAGCAGTGCTACGAGAGAGAATTGGACGGTGCAAACCGCAGGAACAGAAACAGAAACAGATCCACCATCTCTCTCTCTCTCTCTCAACCGTCCACAGAAGAGTGTCCAGGGGTTCCTAATCCTAACGTGAATTTCCGTGTTTACATTACAAATTAGTACAATCATTCATATTATAACCATTTCCAGTGAAATATGCATGTTAGACGTGACTATTCGGGCCGGGCCGACCCATTCAGGTTGGTGATGCAGTTTAATGATTTTTTTGAATCGGGTTAGGTTGACCTTCATAATTGTGGACTAGTATTTTATTGGTCTAGCACGGTCCGTATAGGTTATGGGCCAAAACGGACTGGTCCACAAATTTTTTTATTTTTTAATTAAAAAATTAATTTAAAATTACATTAATAATATTATATTAAATAAAATTATAATATTTTTTAAATTTTTACATATTTTTTATTTTATTAAATAAATTTAAATTGTTATTTTATATTAAAAAATTTATTTATTAAAAAATTTATAATAAAAATAAAATATTTTTGAAAATTGGGCCAACGGGGCGGCCCAGCCCATTGCGGGCTCAGCCCACATGGGCCAACCAAAATTCAAGCCAGACTAGGTTGTGCCAAATTTTGATCGGGCCTATTCTTTTTAAAACCCAGTCCAACCCATGTGGCGGATTATTTAGGCCGGCCTGTCGGGCTCGACCCATTTTGACGGAGGATGGGATTATCATCATCTCTATTAGGAGTGGTACCATCATTTTTATATATAAGAATCATAAGTTTATATACTAAAAAGGATGGTGCCAGTCTCAATAGGGATGGTGCTAATCCCATCCACCCATATTGACACCTCTAATGCATGTTGATATAGTGCATGTTTGGATTGATTTTTGCCAACATCAAATCATGATTTGAAATCATGATTTAAATTCACTCAAAATTGATTATGATAAAAACAACGTGCTTGACAACCTTTGACATAATTGATTTTGAATAGAAAATCATGGTTTGGTGATAAGCAACTATTTGTTATTTCTAATTTTGCCCATAATCAATTATGCTCATAATCAATTAACAGAATCAATTATGCTCATAATTAATTTCAAGAATTTAATCCAAACATGCACATAATTAAGGGTACTCTGTCCCTGGCACACAAATATTGGAATATTATTAATATGGATAATTATACTAATTTTTTAAAAAATATTTGCATTTATTACATTTATTTCTTTTTAGTTTTTGAAATTATACAAACTCCTTTAAGGTTTGAAATTTCATTACACTTGCCCCGTCAAGACATTACACTTAGTCCCTTAAGATTTGAAATTTAGTACACTTACCCCCTCTGTAATGGGTAAGTAGACACGGTAAGTGTAATTTTATAAATAAAGAGAGGTAAATGTATTAAGTACAAACCTCATAAAAAGTTAGTATAATTATCTATTATTTATAATATTAATAAATTGTTAGCTAATGATTGATGAATTTTCATACTAATTTATATTAAAATCTTATGTCTGTTTTTTTTACAATAAAAATTATTTTATAATATATTTTAAAAAAACTAAAAACAAAACTGAATCAAACATAAACGAAGTGTTTTTTAAGAAAAAAAATAGTATAAGTACCTAATCGTTTTTTACATAGTTTAAAAAAAAAAAATTATTGCATTGATTTTAAAAATTGAGTGATGTATTGTTTCAGTCCCTAACTTTGCGAGAATAATTCACTTTAATCCGCGTGCGAATAGGTCACTTTAGTCCCTGACTTTATATTTTACAGGTCACTTTAGTCCCTGAATTATATGATTTCAGGGACTAAAATGAATGATGTAGTGAAAGTCAGGGACTAAAATGACTGATTTCGTGAGGGACTAAACTAAATGATAAAATACAAAGGGACTATTTTAGTATATAATTCTTTAAAAATTTAATCACTTTATTACTAATTTTACCTTTAAATAAATAAATGTAACTCTACTATCTTATAAATTAATAATGTTAATAATGTGTTACTTTTTTTTTGTTACAATAATAATGTGTTACTTTAATAAATAAAGGTAAAGTATGAAAATTTTAATAAATGTATTTTATGATTTGTGTAAGTGTTTATCATATGAAATATAAATATTTTGCTTTGAGTGCTTATATTTTAAAAAGTAGGTAGTAATATATTATCTTTCAAAATATAAGCATTTAGAGCAAAATATGCATGCATAAGTAACTACACAAAATATGATTAATTTTCTAACTTTATTTTTATTTATTAAAGTAACTTATTACTAATATGATTAATTTTCAAAAATAATGAGTTACATTTATTAAGAGATAAAATTATAATAAAATAAATAATTTTTTTAAAATTAATATAAAACTATTTTTTTAAACTGTATGAAAATTTTTTATATTTTGAAACAGAGGTAGTATATAGGAGTACTTAATGTACTAAAAGTTTTTTAAAAATAAGTTTTGATAAGCAATGCCCCTACTACATTTGTTAAAGTAATTACAATTAGAAAAATAATTACAGTTTTTTTAAAATATGTATTATTAGACATGTTAAAAAATTAAAATTAGAAAAAAAATTCATAGAAAAGAACAAATATTTAATTTGTTTTGCTTCTCTACTATAATAAACGTTACAATTCCTAATGAAATATTTCCATTTTTAATTGAAAAATGTTATATCTTTCTATTAAATTCTCGTACCTACTCAATTTTGATAATTGTCATCTATCATCTACTAAACATTAAGTAATTATTATGATAAATTACAATTGTCAATATTAAGTGAGTATGAGAATTTGTAAGAAGATTTAATAGGAGAATATAACATTTCTCTTTTTTACTATTATTTTTTAAAAATGCAATATTGTACATGTTAAAAAAACTAAAATAATTATAAGTGAATATTATTTTTGCATCTTGAGAGTATAAAAAATTACATTTTCTGACACTTTTTTTTATTACATTTAACTTTATAAATAATGTCATTGAGACACTGAATACCACCGTTTAATTTGCCTTAAAAATAAATACTACTAAAAAATACTGAATCTTCTTACAAATCATTCTATTCACCTAATTTTGACAATTGTCATGTATTTTTATTAAATATTGACTTTGTAAAATAATAAATAATAATTATCAAGTGAATAAAAAAATTATAAAAAAAATTAGTAAAAAAATATAATATTTCTCATACTACTCTACTATGCACGGTCACAACATGGTGATATAAATATATTGAATTATTGGCCTCACAATCACAAAGTTTGGTGAATTTGATTTTGGGATTGATGTTCTGAGTGGTCCATGGCCTCACCATAACGCATAAATCTATAATGGACCGCTTCCTAGCTTCATTAGTCATCTTTATTCTAATTTTTTTAATAAAACCCAAAGACTACTAATTTTATGTGCAATTCATTTTTGAAGTATATGAACATGTTTGTTTATATTTTTATTATAAATGAAAAAGTAAATTATATTTACCTCTCCTAAATTTTTGGAGTATTATATTGTTTGTCTACATGTTTTCAAACATGACACAAACCTCTCCGGCATGTTTTCAAAACTACACAGTCCTGTTTTAAATGACAATTGTGTTAATCTCTGTTAGTGTTATTTATGAATTAACAATTTTACCATTTTCTAAAAAAGGGATTCTACCACATGCCAATCTTTCTCATGCTCATGAAACCCTTGCGACTCTTCTTGAACTTTGGGCAACTTCTTCCGCCTCGCCACCCTTCTTCCATCTACAACCTCGTCACCGTTCTTCAAGATTGCGACCTCACCACCTTTCTTTAAGCTCACTCCTTGCGACCCTTCTTCAACCTCACAGCCCTTCCTCATTCTCACAACTTTCCAAACACTTCCCCAACCCCGCGACCTTTCTGATTCATTTTCACCACTTAGAGTTTTTAATTTGGGACCACTTTTTTATTTGGGACAACGTAAGTGCTCTGCTTTTACTCAATTATTCACTCTGATAGCTTCATATATATTATGGATTATGAGCTTAATGCCTCTATTGTTTATGCAATTTCATGCACTTCCCTTCTTATAAACATGGATTGAAGTTCTTCTTCTCTATTCACCCTCAATTCCTTAATCAAATCAATTCCATATTATGTTAAAATAAGGGATGTGATATTGCCACTCTTAAAATTCTATTGCCACTCCTTTTAAAATATTTTTTAATTTAAACTATATTTTTTAACCAATCAAATTAAAGCATTAATAACTAAATATTATTAAAATATTAAAAAAAGGAGTGGCAATATAGTTTTTGGAGTGGCATTATCAATTTCCAAAAATAAAGGTTTAATAGTGTAGTACTTTTAAATTTCAGGGAATGTTAGTGTAACTTTTTCAATTACAGGAGTTAATATTGTCACTCCTTTAATTGATATTGTGACTCATTTTTCAATATTTTCTTTGTTAATTATAAGAGGTATTTTATACTTACATGTGTATAAAAGGAGTGGCAATATCAACTAAAGGAGTGACAATATCCATTCCCTTAAAAAAATATAATTAAGGGTAAAATTGTCTTTAAAAACTATGATGCCATGTGCAAGTCACTTGTTTGTTAAAAATTTAACCGTCTGTTAACGTGAGGGAATATCAATGTAATATTAGGAAACTTCAAGAGAGAATTGTGTTATGTTTGAAAACATATAAGGGGACAATATAATAATACTTCAAAAATTCAAGGGAGATAGATGTAATTTATCCTAAATAATATTTTTTTTTATAAAATGTAAATTTTTTTTATTTTCATTAAATTTACGTTGGAATAACAATCTCCCATTTGGCTATCCAGATAAGTGGAAACATAATGATATATTTCGTAGAATGAAACTAATAAATGTATATATATATTTTTAGTTATTGTTAAAATAATCTTATTCATCAGTTTTATTGCCACAAGAACTATAGAAACATTCATTGCATATTAAGTAACTAGACCCGAAAAATTACATGTCTCAATTTAGATGACAACATGGATAATTACTTTTTCTTTGTTTTAACTTAAAAATAATAAACAGGCCCTATGAGTGTATAAGAAGAGGAGTAATGATTATATTATTACCATTGTTTACCATACTCATTCTATCACTAATTTTTTAAATCTCTTATTTATTTATATCGCTTTTAATTTTCTTTTTCCTTTTTTCGTTTTATGTTTTTCTATCACTAATTACGTTTGTACTATAAGTATATATATATAATTGTTGAAAACTAAATGGGTTAGTTTTTGTTTAGAGAAAGAGAGCAATGCATTATTGGAGCTTAGGTTGTTTCTGTCAGATTTTTGCAAGCTACTTGCCTTTATGCTGAAAACGACACCCATTATTATACTAAGCCCTCCAACACAACTTGCTCTCATCAAAATAAATATAAATAAAATAAATATTCAATTCGAGTTTCAGCCAATTTGTACACCCATTATTATACGAGGTGTATTTAAGAATTAGAGAGTAGAACATCAGTGTAGAGATTGCTTTTTTTTTGGTAATAAGTTTAGAGATTGTTTGGATCTAAATAAAAAGATAAATCAAATAATAAACTATATGAAATTTTTAATAATTTTTTTACAGGCTAGCTAGGTAATACAGGAGATCATATGAGACACATCATATAAATATTGCTGTATATATAATGTGTACATAATTTTTCTCCAATCCCTTCAAATTATAATATGGTTGTTATTAATTAATCGGAATCATTGTCCAAATTGCACAACATCCCATTTAATTTATTAGACAAAGCTATAATTAATTAATTAACTAATTATTCATCACTTAGCTAGATATAGGTATAGGCTTTAGCCATGATTTTAAGCATCATTCACCACTTTGTTCTGGGGCCACGCTGGATAATTTGAGATCAGACATAATTGGCCTAATTTTATTTACTTTATTTTTTTTGTTTTGAATTTCGAAATAATAATAATAATAAAAACTTTGAATATTCCATGCATGATTTCATTTCCTGGACCCTCCTCCTCTATACCTTGCAAATGGAGTACCTCCTAGAATTGACAGTTGAGACAATTCTTGTAATTACAAATCTCTAAGTATTTAATTCTTTTTAAAAAGTTTAACGAAAATTTATTTTTATTCCCTTTATGTTCAAAACATACATATATTTAGTCTCTTATTTTAACAATATGCATGTATTTTTAATCCCTTGCAATACCTATGTCCTATTCAAAGAATTAAAAATGAATTTTTTAAAAACGAAATATTAAAATATTTAATTAGGGACTAAAACCGGACAAATATAAAGATGAGAAATTAAATGTATGTCTTTCAAACACAAGGAACTAAGAGTGTGGTTGAATTAGTTGTGAAAATAAACTATGGAAAAAATTGAATGTCTAGTATATAATCGATTTTTGTTAGGATATATTTGTTGTCAGCGATTTTTAACATAATTTTAAGATGTGAAAAGCAATTTTGAAGCTTCTTGAAAAAAATGTCCAATTTTTAACCGAAAGACAAAAAGCTTTTTTCTTTCTTAAAAAAATAATAAAAAACTTTTGTAAGTACAAAATATAACTATCCAACATACTTTAGACAATAGTCATTTCCAAACACACCATAAAAATAATTTAAGAAAAAAACAAAATTAAAAAATATTTAATCCTTTTTTAATAATAATTTTAGGCTTAATTATACTTTTATAGCCTTTCTATTTTGTGATATATATAATTTTAGTTCCCAAATTCTAATTGTTCAAATTTGATCCTCAAACTTATTTTTCGGACAAGTCCCTTCCAAAAACGCTCACATGGTCCCCTTTTTTTTCTCAACTTTTCATATGTGTTAAATATTTAAATGTGAGATCCTATATATATTTGGCTAGTGGGCAATAGTATATTTGGCTATGAGATTCTATAAATATTACTGAACGGAGAGATAAATATCAAAATCAATCTGGACAAAATTATGTTAAATTTAAAACTACAAGAGAACTTCTATTCTTTTTCTGAAATTTAATCTTAGAATGTTTTACTTGTCAATTGTTAGAAGTAAGTCTTATATCGCCCTACTCTTTAGGATGCGATTTAAATACCCTTTGAACTATTATTCACGTTGTCAATTGATTTTATAATGAAACCTTAACATCAATCATTCAAAATTAGATTTTAAAAACCAATAAAGTTCGAAATAGTTAATAAGTAGTTGTGTTTTTTAAACATAATAATAAAAGGCTTTGTTAAGAAAAATAAAATCTACTTTGATAATCTTTGCGCTTTTAGTACTGAAAAAATAAGTTTTAAAGAATCGAAGTTTTCTTTATGAAAATGATTCTTAGAAAAAATTCTCACATTAGTTTGTGAAACTAATTCCTTGCATTACTATCATATTCTTAAGAATATTCTCACAAATGGGCTATGATTAAGCGATAAAAAAAGAAAGATTATTAGTAGCTAATATCTTGTTGTTAATTTAGCTGTTAATTCAACCTCTAACTATTTAATGACCTAATAAACAAGTCTAACTATTAATTTTCTTAATTCCTAAACATATTTTTTTTCTAATAATGTTAAAAAGGATAAATTTCTTTGAGAGCTAACTACCCTGAGGTATTCATTCCCAGCTAAAAACAAGATTGACACATGAAATATCTGTTTCTGATCAAAATAATAATGGAATCCTTTTCTATGATCAACAATTGGGGTTGGGGAAGAGAAGAGTAAAACCCTTTTTTTAAAAAAAAAAATAAATTGAATTTCAATGGTGGATAAGGAGGCTAAAGGAAGCCCACCCCACCTGTTAGCACAAAGAGGAGTACCTTCAAGATTAACAATTAATTATATTTAAAAAACCAACCTTTTTCTTTAATTTGTCTTTTAAGTGGGCAACGTGGCTCAAAGAAACCATTGTTTGAAAAATAAATAAATAAATAAATAAAATGCCCCATCAATGGACAATCACTTAGCACATCAGGGAATGTATTTTAGTACAAAAGTGGCTCCCTTTGGATAGCTAGGTATATAATGTTTCATATTTTTTTTGTGATATTCTTTAAAGTTTTAAGACATTGAGTGGGTTGTGATGGTACCAATAATAATTCTTGATTGAAACTTTCATAGACCAAGTATTGGGTTGATAATGTTGCCATTTGAGCATCATGACATTTGTAAGTGAATTCCGGAAACCTTATCTAAATGCATATGCATGGTTAGACAAAAGTTCAATATTTAATTATTAAAATTTTGACATAATTAGTAGATAACTGATAATCACTTTAAACATCTCGATATAATTCGAATCTTAATAGTTTGTATAAAAAAACTTTGTTCAAAAAAAAAAAATCCACTTTAGTGATATTTACGTTTCAAATAGATTAGTCTATAGAAAGATACTGAAAAAAAATCCAATTTAATTTTTTATAATGTCAATAACCATAAGTTGACACATATGTATATCCTCTTTTGGGGGAAGTTGCTTTTGTTTTTGTTTCCATGGGTTATGGAGCAAAAGGCATTTTTTTTTCTTCATTTCTTCATGTTGATGATGAATGAAATGGAAAGAAGTATATGATTTAAGCATATCCTCTATTGTTTGGTTACTTTGATATTTTCCACTAAGGCATACAATCTTTTGGTGCATGTTCCCTAAAGTTTGAACATTTCATCTATCAAGCCCCCACACACCAACTTTGAACTCACCTACCCCACCTATATAATATATAATTTAATTTGTCCATATAAAAATAAAATTCTCACCCTTTGAATGTGAAACCATACATGTGCCAGATGCTAAAACAGTCATCTTCATTTTCTAGATAATGGTCATTATTGGCTCTTTTAATTAGTTGGTCCTCCCTTGTGAATATTGATTTTCTTTAGTGGGTGAGTTTCCAATTGACCGCACTATGTGGATTGTAGAGGCCTATTTTGGCAAAATATACAAATTTGTAATGGATGAAGCTAGGTTGGGTTAGGGTTAGAGATAGTGGGCTTTTTTGGTCAAAATTTGGGCTTTAATTTTGGTGTTTTTGAAAGGCTTATACAAGAGTTTTGGTTTCTCTCACACATGATAATGTGGGTTGCTTTTTACACCATTTTTTATCCTCACACACCATTCACTTTTTAAAAATTATTTTTCTATCATTTTCAGGAATTTATTTTGAAGTGGTTTTTTCAAATTTTAAAAAACGTTAATACTTTAAGAATTAATTATTCAAAAGTGAATAGTGTATTGAAAAGAGTGTGAGGTAGCAATTATGCTCAAGCTTCGTCAGGCTAATTTCATAGGGCAAACATTTTTTACGACACACATTTTTAGCGTATCCACATGACCCAATTCACCCTCAAATACCTCTTGTTTGAAAATTAAAATTAAGGTATAGAAGTGTGATCAGATTTGATTGATTCGGATTTAGAGAGATTTTATGTTAGGACTGGTCAAAGTTAAATTAACTGGGTTGATTTAAATATTATAATTTTTGAAATGTAATCCAAATTAATTTAACCTGTGTTACAGAAATATCAAGTCCAATATTCTAATACAAGGGCGAAGGCTAGTGTTGCAATGGGGAGCCTCAGCCTCCCCATTGAGAATAAATTTCATTAGTACTTATATATTTTTATATAATGGCCCCCCTAAAATTTTTTACAACGGCTCCCCTTTAGAAAGTTTTTTGGGATGTGTACCAAAGATATTCCACAACGAATATTAATCCCTTTAAGATATAAAGATAATAGAAAAATACTATAATAACATAGATGTGTTTTAGATTTTAGAAAATATTATATAATAATATAATATATATAATAGTAATATATAATAGATATAGATGTGTTTCAGATTTAAAAATTATCATATAATAATATAATATATAATATAGATGTGTTTTAGATATTGGAAAATACTGTATAATAATATAATAGCATAAAAACATGTCTAAAATAACTTCTGAAGATGCGTTTCAAATTTAAAAATGATTATATATAATGTGTTTTATTTGTTTTAGGTATGAGTAAAATGAAAACAATTGATAATTTTTTTAAAAGAAATACAACTGACTAAGTAGTTCTTCTACGATTGAGCTATTTAGTCTCAATATTTTAACTCATTGTTGTGGACCTATATCCCGGTCCCCATGCCCGGGTTTCCAGAAGGCCCAATGGCCAACAAGGCCCATATCGCCAGCCCACACCAACGAAATAATACCTACATGAAAGGTATAAATACTAGACAATATAGTAAACCTAGGTATGATCATCTAACCCTAACACTCTCCGCTCCTAGATCTATCACTGACTTGAGCGTTGGAGTCCTTGTAGGTACCACCTGCTCTACGGCAGAGCATCTCGGAGTGCCCTCAGATCCCTGGACCACAGTTTCTGCATCTGGAACCCAGGTACGCATCACTTATGAACAAGAGCAATGCGAACCAAAGCATGCAAGACTACTTCAAGACTACAGCTTGATCGATAGATTGATTCGTTTGATCTTAAGCTTCCGGTATCTACAGCAACTACAGAGAGAGCATTTTAAGCGATGAATATGGTTAAGACAAGACTTCAAAACAAAATGGGTGATGAATTTCTTGCGGATAGTTTAACCGTTTATATTGAGAAAGAAATTTCCAATCGTTTCAATACTGAATAGATAAGTTTGAATCTAGAAAGCATCGTTGAGTTCAATTTTCCTAGGTGAAAATTTTAAGTTTTTCATCCTTCTTTTCTTTTTTTATATCTCTAATATATGTTTTATATATTTCTATTAATTATCATAAATAATTTTAATTATTAATTATTTTTTGCATATTAATTGTATAAATAAATTTAATTTAAGTTATTATGTTCGCCCCCCATAAAAAATGGGCTAGCTCTACCCCTGATCTAATATAATAACTCAAGATGATTTGAGTTAGGTTGGGCTATATACTTGGGTTAAAATTTTTAGATATTTTTTTTGGTAAAATTAAAATCAACAAGAAAATCTTAAAGATAAGAAATTGTTAAATTTTAACAACTTATAATATTGTTTGTTCAATATTTCCTAATATTAATTAAAATCATAAAATATAGTTTAACGTATTACACATTAAAAATTATCTATCTAACCTTTGTAAATTACGTTAAATGCAATGAGCTTGTTTTAGTTGAATAATAATTTTAATTATTTTATAATAACGAATAATAATTAATAAATCAAGTTTTTTTAACTATATAAATAATATTTTTTTAAAAACAAATATCTATTGTATCTAATAAAAAGTTTTTTTAATCAGCCAAAAAAGATAATATTAAAATGAGCTAGAGAGATGCTTAAAAGATATACAAATATAGGAACTTAAAATTCAAGAAGTACATAGGATGAATGAGGTACACCAAGCAATAAATGGAAAAGAAAGACCCCCAAACCGAATCAATCCACTGCCGACCCGAACCCGAACCCTAACAAATGGTGTTTGAGTTCGCTTGGCTTTGTTGGGGTTTGGAATCTCTCGACTAGGGCTTTGTTTGGTAAAACTAGCTTATAGCTTATGGTTTATAGCTTGTAGCTTCTGGCTTATAGCTTGTAGCTTATGACTTGTGACTTATGGCTTATATAAGCTATAAGCTAGTTGTTACTGAACACCTCTGCTTACTCATAAGAAGCTATAAGCTACAAGCTAGTTGTGTCAAACACACACTAGATACCCAAACTATTGTTGTTTGGATTTTATAATTTAATTCCAAACAGAACTAATGACCTGAACCAACTTATTTTCTTTATTTTTGTTTGATTCGAATTGTTCAAGTTCATAGTAGAGTCTAACTGAAGCTCACCTGTATCTCACATACGGCACATTTTTTAAACCATTAATGTTTGACAATAGCTTACCTAACCGTTAAATGATGATGTAAATATGTTAGATGATAAAAGCCTCACACTTAAATATGTTTTTCATTCTTAAAAAATAGAAAAATAAGAATTTAAATTTTTAAAAAAATTTTTTTAGGATTTAAGTCCTTAAAAAATTCAAAAATGAGAAATATGAGTTCTTAAAAAATATTGATTTAAGGACTCAATTCACCCCTTTAAGGACTAAATCCTAAAAAACGTTTTTTAGGAATTTAAATCATAATTTTCCTACTTTTCAGGGACGAAAAACATATTTAAGCCCACAAACTATAATAAAATAAACATAAAAAAGTATGATAAATCTCATTCTATTAACTAGTTTATAATTAAAATTAACTTTATCCGTAGCCTAATAAATTGGTATACATGTTCCGGAAATTATGAACGTTGTGTCGCCAGAAAAAAAAATAAAAAAACTAGTTTAATTTTGCCACTTGACAAGACTTGCAATGGTGGAAAATCTAAGATGCAGATGTACCCAAATTTACTTTGTCTTTTTTTATCAGAAGAGAGCCTACTTTGAAATCAGCACAGGAATAGAATACTTGTCATCTTGTTCTCATCATTTTCGAATTTTAATCCTTTCTTTGAGGAGCGAGTGTTTAATTTGATTCCTTCCAATACAATAATAACTTGTATATACATATTTCTATAAAAGAATTTAAAATAATAACTAATCAAAATAGTCTTTCTGAAAAAATAAGTAAACATATATTAGTATGCTCTCACATATTTTATTTTATTAATTAAAAAAAGGCATATCTTTCTAAAAAAAATAGTAAAACATTACATTACATTTTATACTTTATACTTTTTTTTTTCCATTTTAAACAAAAGATTATAAAAATAATTAAACTCATGAACAAGCCAAAAAAACTAATTAAGGACATTTTACTGTTTTGGTGCATTCGAAAGGATTGGATCCTTTTTAATATTCCACTTCAGATACCATAAGCTAATTGAAATGCATGCTTATGGATGCTATAGCCCACGTGCAACTACATCTCTCACTGAAATTACTGAATTTTAAATGTGTATGCATGTATGTGTTTTGATGATTTAATTTATTATTTGGTATTGAACATTTTCTTAATCTGTCAAAGAAATAGAAATTAAAAAAAAAAAATGTACATAAGGAGCAATAACCTTATAGTAAAGTCTTTACAAAGATATATCAAGATACATTTGAAGACAGAAAAAATAAAAAAAAAGATAGAGAGAGGAACACATAGGAGAAATTAAAAAGAAAGTATATGATTAACAAGCTATTATTATTTCTTACTCCAAAATGAGCAAACAAACTTCTTTTCTTCGTCAGCATAATGTAGAATTTAAAGAAGTAACAGAGTCAAATAGTGCATGTTTGGCGACGGATAAATTTTAAAGAAATAATCGCTTATTTTTAAAATACTCTTTTAAAAAACTGATAAAATCAAGCTATTATTTCTCTAAAATAAGTTAAACCAAACACGCATGAGATTAATCAAAACATCAGCTTTTGCTATACATGACAAGACAAATTCTTTTCAAATGTCAACAAAATCAAAACAATCAAATCTCTAGGCATGAATTAATCAATCTTGTTGATCAAAGTTACCTGGGTGCAATCTCTTTTTCCCACAAAGAGAAACCCCAAAGAGTTTCACCGAAGAATTATTATTATTATTGTTATTTTCTTCACTAAAACCCATCAAAGACTTTTCTACAAGAAAACTCTTAGCTTCTTTAACAACACTTGGTGATTGAGGAGATGAAGAATTATCCAATTCCACAAGCTTGAAAATGGCACTATTGTTAGTTCTCTGTTCAAAGGGAGAAGCAGGGGAAACATGGTTTTGGATGAAATAGATAATGTCATTGTAAAGATTCTTCATGTGAGTGAGTTCTGATAAGAGCATCAAGTTCTTTCTCCTAAGTCTTTGATTGTCCTCAGAAAGTGCTGTTAAGATATCAGTTCCTGGTTTTGGAGAAGGCAATGGAGTTTCCATCCAACAAAGAGTTTCATCTGAATGTGGAAGAATCTGTGGTGGTTGATCTTGGTATTGGTAGTGTTGAGGGGTTTTTCTTCTCTGGATTTCACATAAAAGATGCTTAGCTCCTTTTCTGAAATACTCATTTGCAAACTCCCACCTATCAGCAACTACCTTCTTAAAACCCTGCAAGAATAGGAAAGTTATATTCATATTCTGTTTTATTAATATGGAAAATCATATATTTGAAGCTTGTATTACAATAATATTAAAAGTAAGACTTATGGTTCAAATATTTAAAAGAAAATGAAGATTAGATCATAACTTAACTTAGAATCTGTTTGGATATTTTATTACCAAACTAGAGTTTGAATCAAATTGACGTTTGCCCAAAAGAATGAATCTGATACGTTAGTTTGACACTTATTTAATACTATTTTTCTTCGATTCAATTAACTTTCATACAGTAACCGAAACATCATTGTACATTATTACATAAATATAAAAGATAGTTTGGTTTCAACTGAAGTCCAGACATATTCTTAATTTGTAACACTAACATGATTAGGCCAATTTTGTGAAGCAATGTAGATGGAAAAAAAAATGCAACTTCAATCATGCTCATTCATCTTTTCACTATGAATGCAGTAAACAATGTTAGATGGAAAAATGTAACTTTTGAATGAAGCTCATTTCATGTTTTGACTAAGAATTTAGTTAAAAAGAATGATGACAGAGAGAGAGTGTGTGTGTGTGAATGTACTTACATAGGTATTAAGCTGCCTAACAAAGCTTGAGAAGTTGTTGTGTTTGAAGTAGTTTGGAAGAAGGTCTCTAGCAAACTCAGGGGGTCTCCAAACAATGAAAGTGGTTTGATCATCACCCCAAGACACAATGTGGTCAGTGTGAGGATCATCAACAAGCTGGTATGTCTTTGTCAGAAATGGAGCTGGCACTGACTTCTGAGACTCCATTGTGAACACCATGTTACTGTTATCTTCACACCTCTCTAATGTGAAAGCCATCACTCAACCAAACACTTCTTTCTATCTTCTTCCAAATTTTATGCTTCTTCACTCACTCCTACTCCAACAAGTTTAAAGACTCTCTTTCCCACCCTCTCACTCTCTTATATTATAATTTAATTTTTCTATCCTGTGCAACTTTGACCTGGTTTTTTTACTCAACTGATCGTTTCTAGACTAACTTTTGATTGGACCATTTATTTCATTTTAGTTTTATTCATTTATCTCGAATCAATTCATTCTCGTATCAGATAATCTCAATAATTTATCCCAAGTTCAGTAAAGAAGTGAATTAATGCAATTTTGTAATGGTCAAGAGTATTAGAATAAGATTTTTTTTGTTGGAAAAGATTGAAATTTAGGGCTTATTTGATAACTGTTTTCGAAAATATTTTTCTATTTTTAAAAACGAAAAACTAAAAAATATATTTGGCAGATGAGATTTCAAAAATAATTTTCGAAAACAGGATGTGTTTTTCAAATTTTAAAAACTAAAATTTCGAAACATTTAAAACTTGTTTCAATTTTGAGTTTTCTAAATTTACAATCTATTTTACATTAAAAACTCATTTATCTTTTTTTTTATAACTCTCCATAAAAACTATTTTATAATATAGATTTAAAATCTTCTAATTTTGAATCCTTAACTTGTAAAAAGTTGTATAAAATAAAAAAATACATTATCATTTTACAACTTTATGTAACAGAAACATATGACATATTACTTAAAAACTATTCTTTGCACATCCCTCTCTCTTATATCTGTTGTTTACTAACTTTAAGAAGCATATGACCATGTCAGCAAAAACAATGTTATTTTTTTCTATGATAAACTATAATAAGATCCAATGAACTATTAATTAGTTACTGATTGTTCTCTAGGCTGCAGTAGTGGTGTGTTGATGCCTCTTGAGAGGTGAGCTTCTTTCTATTTTATTTTGGAGAGAAAACAGTAAGATATATTATTTTTTTGTAGGATTCTCTAAATTTTGGACAGAAGGGGAAAGAGATCTATTAATCAAAACTTTAAATCTGAAATGGGGTGGCTAGATCATTCAATTTGAGTTTAAAGTTACAAAAAAGTGAAGATTTTAATTATTTCTTCCAGAGTCCAATAAGACACATACTTGTTTATGGAACTAAAACTTGGAAGGTTTTGAATTGTCCTCCAAAAATCTTTTTTCTTTTATGAATATCAATTGATCCACTATATTATCAGTGTCAGAAGTTGTTCAATTTGTTGGTCCCTCCATTCTGTCTTTACTTGGAAACTGGAACTAAAGCCAGCTTTGGATTTTTTTAAAAAAAATTGAAATCAGAGGGATAATCTCAAACTTCTCAAGTTTGTTTTTTTCTTCAAATTTAATTGAAAATTAATTTGTTAATTAGCTCTTATTTGCTTCATATTAAAATTTAATCATGGTTATGCAAATAGCATTATTCTCGCTGCAATATTGTGATTTTTGCATTACACTATTATAGTATATGTACAACGCTATTACGTGACTGACATCAACTATATCATACTGTATTTAACTGCATTTCACTTCAACACAATCACAGTTTAAAATCTTGAATCATATCAATGTAACAAAAACCAAAAATCTTGAATCATATATATCAATCAAGAGTTCAAGATTAACATCTAAACACATCTCCTGTATTATTTGTTAATCTCATCCATATTATCAAGAACCTTAAGCAAATAAAAGTACTAATAAGGATTGATGGGATAGAACCTTTCCTAGATCACACAAATCATGACTTTTTGATTTCCAGCTCAAGAAAAGTGTCACAGAAGTCAGAAAAGATAAGCACTGTTGAAGAATTATGTGGTTGTAATTTTCTGTTTTTTTTTTTTTTTGAGCTATGATATCCAAACAGTCCTTTAATTTGTGAAGAAATGTCTTTTCTTCTTTTATAGGGGATGTTTGTGGGGATCATTGTTGGGTTGTGATCACGAGGAGGGTCACCATTTTAAATCTTTTATTTCCCACTATTATAGCTATTTGTACTCCAAACTTACCTTGTGTACATAACCATAACATAATAATACACATAAAATAAATAAAATAAAATAATTATATAATAAGTGCTTGTGGTATCTAGCTAGTTATCAAGGTAGAAAGAACATTCTGACCTTTATTCATTTTTGTACAATCCAAAGCATACCCGTGACCTAGACATTATACAACAGGGTAGCCCCTTCTACTCCTCAATCATACAATAATCAATTTACATTCACATAGGCTAGTCTTTAAGAGTCCGTTTGATTTAAATTTTAGTAAAGTAAGAAGTAATTGAACATAAAACTCGTTGAATATTTGTTTTCCTTAAATAAATATTTTTATTTTAAAACTCTTAATGTGCGTCGAATTGCATGGGACAAAAGAAATCTCAAACTTGAATTCTCTATTACATCTCCAACAAAATATTTCCTCATGTCAAATTTCAAACCATTTATCACTTTCTTTTTTTAGGTCACCGTGAATGAATAATTCATAAACGGTTGAGATGTTACTGGATGCCAATTGAATCGAGATCCTACTAGAGAGAATTCAGAGTCAAAATCCTTGTAAGTGAACCTTCTGAAATTTCAAAGCTATACCTAATTATACGAGAGAAGAAAGAAAAAATGATTCTCATGCACAACCTTCTAGCTAGCTAGCACAAGATTCCATTGTTGGAGGGGTCACATTCATCACTCTCTTTCTCATTTTTCATTCTTTCCTTCCAATCTGTTCTCTCTCACTTTTACTTTGAAAAAAGAAAAAAAAAATTGTGGAAAGTGACAGATTGTAGCTCCTTCTTCTACATTTCCAAGTTTCAAGCATCACTCTCTTGACTATTGAGTCTTTAATTTTGTTGGACACTGTTTTGTGGTCAAAGTAAAGAGAAGTCTCTAAAATTATACATAACTGCTTTGAATATGAAAAGGTTCAAAAATTAGATATTTCAATAATGAGAAGATTCTATTCCAAGTTAATATTTCCAACATTTTCAGTTTGCAGTATATACAGAGTAAAATTGGGCAGTATATATGTTTCTTTCACATGATCTTTCTACATCCATGTGACCTCTCTGCATGCCTTTTTAGGGTAAAAGAGAGTGATTTTTGTCTTTTATGTGGCAGCACAAATCTAAATGCATAGCATGTGAAGATCACCATGTGGCAACTTAATTAAACAATAAAAATAGCAAAAGATGCCCTCAAAAGAAAGAAACTGTTGAATTGGATTATATGACAAAAAAAGTGAAGGTTTGAAAGCTTAGAGGTTTTTAATTAGTAAATGGCTTCTATATTTCAATAAAAAAGTTAACACCAAAATTAATTACATGATTTCTCCCCTGAAATTTTAATAACAAGGGTTGTTAACTTGTTATGCCTGATTCTCTTTATTTTAGAGATTATGACATACTGCTTACGTGACACGATCCATAGTTATTGAATTTCTTTTATTTTCTCTTTCTTCTCATATTTTTTCTTGATTAGATTGATATCGGTGAGAAGACCATCATGATTCGAGACTATCTTAAACAAGGGTGATTTTAGGGTAATTCCCTCAAGTTAAGGATTATCGGTAGTTCATCCATTTTATTACTATAGGATCTTATATTTTTCTCTCTCTTCTACCCTATCTTTCCAAAGTGTTTAGATTTCAGGACAACCCTGGTCTAGGGACTACCCTAATAACAGCTGTTAAACAAACCCTAATAACAGACATTGTGGCTATTTTGAAACTTGAAGAGTTTTGAAGACTAAAAACTTTACTTTTAATAGAGGAAATGAAGAAATTCTTACATAGGGGAAAGTCCATCAACTTGAAGCATTAAAAAAAAAAAACTTTCAAGGTTGAAGTCTATTATCCCCTGAACAATTTTTTTTTTTGTTAAAGTTCATTTGCATAGTATTCATAGATACATCTATATCTATAATGATTCTATTCAAATTGCTTCATTTGCTTTCAAATTTTCAGTTAAACAAAGCCCATTTTGGAAGATCGAGATGTTAATTATATTATAATGCAGATGATAAAATCAATTTTTTGCTGATAAAGTTATGCTGCAAATTAAAAAACTTATGAACTAAAAGAATAAAGATTAGGAGTACAATTTACAAAAGTTTAGAGACTTTTAAGGTATACTATTAGTGAATATTCTATTAGCTACATTTCTTGCTAATGATTTGATTCCTTAAAAGAACACAATTAAAAACCTTTATAAAGGGAAAAAAAAAAAAAGAAAGAATGAACCTAATGTGTCAATACATATATGATGACTCAAAACCCATCTTTTTTAGTGGACATGAAACTTTTTTTTTTCTGAAAAGAGAAAAAATCTTGGTGGGGTGTTCTGAATTGATGTTTCTACCTTAATAAAGTACTATGAATGAATGAATATGTGCTTCCTACGAGAGCGGCTCATCAATACATGAAGAATTCACCACTTCAAATGATGAAAATTCACATGCAAAAGATAATTTGAGCAAACTTTAGTCTATCATCAATTTATACCTTAAACGTCTCAGAATTCGGCACATTTGATAGATAGCTGAGTCTGTTTAGTATATTGATAAAGTTTCGAATCCGACAATGTGTATATATAGAAAATGTTGGGAGAGAGAACTCATACTTTAAAATGATCTCCATTGTTAAAGTGATTAGTCTTTGATTATCGGCTGAAGATATGTTTTCTGCTCGCCAAGAAAAAAAGAGAAACGCGTCTCTTCCATGGAATTTTGTATCATTACCTCTCATGCATTTGTCTCGCAAGTGTGGTTATGTTCACACTATCTCTTTTTTTTTTTTTATGTCCAGGGTCCCATTGTACACGATATATTTTATTGTGCATAACCTTCCTTTCATTATTTATAATTGTTTTTAATAGCATAATATGCACATTGATCAATTTTAGGGTTAATTACATCTTGAACATTTTAAAAGTTACACACTATACCCCTTCAGGGGTAATAAAAAAGATAATTAAAAATTGTTATAGGGTAACGCAACGTTTTTAATGGCAAGATATGTATAGAGTTTACAGTAATGTCGTTTATTGAAAGTGGGTTTGTTTTAGAATGTCAGCAAAGAGAGAATTGTCAGAGGCAGTAATCACGACATACACCAAGCATTTTGCTTTCTTTTTTGGTCTGAAAGAACTTTAATTTGTTATTTACAGGGATATATGAAAGGTGAAAAAGTTAGGGTTAGTGCTCAAGATTATAAAACAAAAATGCAACAGATAGGTTTTGCAGAGCATTACAGAAATTCATTCATGCATAGGCTTTGCTTTACCAAGTGCCAACAATTCACTCTCTCCTATGTATGCAGCCTAGATTGTTCTTTCTAATTTTTTTCAATTGCTTGCACTCTTTTTCAATTATAAGTTTAAACCGAATAGTTATGACTTAAAACTAAACTTACTAGTCATTAAATCAACAAGGAAATTGCCTAGATTATCCTTTAATTTTAACAATTTAGTGTGTTTGATTTTTAATAGACAGAAAGTATAAGTATCTTTATAAAAAAAAATTGTTTTGTTCATTGATCGTAATTAAAATGTTTGAATTCATTATAATTATTGATATATTACTCAAACACAAGTCATTAACTCAAACCTAGTTTAACTCTCTCATATATTTAAATATGTTTATTTCTATGATGGTGACAGTCAAGTAGTAAAATAATGCATATCAACTAGTTCCTTGACATTAATTGATATATTTTTGTTCAGTTTTACTCTTTTAGTTTTATATTTATGATTTTAATTTTAAATTCACTAGACTCAAACCCGTTGCACGGGTGAATGCTAACATAAATTTTAAATTGCTTCATTAATATATTATTAAATTTATAAAAAATTAGTAAAATTAAAAATAATTAAGTAAATATATATTTTGAATTAGTTAGCATAAAATCATGTATAAAAAATATAATGTATTTTAACTTTAATTAATGTAAGTTAAGAATGTTGTACTTATAGTATATATTTTTTTAAAAAAAAACTACACTCTTTTAAGTAATACAATTCAAAATAAGGATTTTAAAATCTATGGTAATTAAAAAGAAAATTCTACTTTAAAGTTTAAAGTATATTTTTGCTACTTGTACATCATTTTTAATGAATTGAGTATCTAAAATTTTATTTTATATATGCAATTTTTTATATATACATTTTTCTATGAATGAAATTTAATTAATTAATACGTGAATTATATTATTATAAGTAATTTTTGTTTAATTAAATATGAATTAAAATTTTATAATAATTAAGTTTTTTTTAGTTGTATGTGTTTAACACACAACAGAAGGTGAGAGAAATGTGAATGAAAGCTTAAATGTGACACCTAAGCAAATGTGTTATTGTGGTACAATAGTGTTAATGAGATATGTGATGTATCCTTGTTACGACTTTTACTTCAGATTTAATAGATATAATAGATAGATACGTAGCAATAATCTCTCGATTAATTAAAAACTGAGCTATTTTCATTTTAATTTTAAATTCTTGGGTAAATTACACTCATCACCCTTGAGGTTTCGCAAAATTGCACCCACCCTATTCTTGAGCCAAAATTGCACTCCACCTTATTTCATTAATTATAATTAATTTCATTTTATTTTACAATGATTAATTGATTTTTTGGTGCATTAAAATTGTTAGTTTTAATTTTGAACAAATTTGTAGTCCCAACAATTTTGTTTTTTTATTTTAATCCAATTTAATTAAAAAATTTTATTTTTGACGACCCCTATTAATATTAATTTTTTTCATGACATTAAAAATTTCGAATTAAATTGAATTAAAATAAAAAACAAAATTTTTTGGGACTACAAATTTGTTTAAAATTAAAACTAACAATTTTAATGCACCAAAAAAAATTAATTAACTATTATAAAATAAAAATAAATTAATTATAATGAAATGAGGTAGAGTGCAATTTTAACTCAAGAATGGGGTGAGATACAATTTTACCAAACCTCAAGGGTGGTGAGTGCAATTTACCCTAAATTCTTTTATAACAACACTAGAGAAAGAAAAAAGTGAATATCATCAATTGAAATTAGTTACTACTATAATGTTTTACCATATTCTATGTTCTGGGATATTTATTTTTTATTTCCTAAATCTTAATCACCTAGACTCTGAAATAAGTTTCTTCCTCAAATCTCAGCTGCTTTCTACTCTATATATTTGTCTACATTTTATGAAAGAAAGACATGTCATTCTCAATTTGTCTCTTTTTGGTTTGTTTTTTTTTTTAAGAAAATACTAAATATAAACATTTTGAAGCTATTTATATATATGTCTTCTTTCTAATTTAACTTTGATATTTTAATATATTGTTTTCATTTTCCTAAACTAATTACGAAAATTTTATATAAGCAACACGACTTTTCGTACAACGTTTCTTTTAAATTCCAACTATTATATCTCATATATGTATTTGGTTCTGGCGTGTTGGTAAGGGGAAGCTGTTGTAGTACTAGGTACTACCCTTTTAACGTCTTTGATTTGTGTTGAAACTTGAAAAGTAGTACAACAAAGTTGTACTCCCACATAACACACACATTACATTACACTTCATTTCTGTGACAAGTACTACTACTTCGTTGTAGTACATCTTCTAAGATAACAAGTACCAAGTTTGAGGCTATATATCCATTAAATCAGGCAGGGTAAACTCATCATCATTACATTGATAATAAAACATGATTCAAAATTCATTGTTCAAAATTGTCTGTGGAGAGGTAGTGGGGTTCTACAGGGTCGTCCTGAGACCACATGAACCAATTGCTTCTGATCTCATGTGTTCTCAGGTCGCCCCTGCTGGACTTTTCTCTACCATTGATGCACTTAGCACAGATGAAAATGGTGAATGTACCATTTCAAATCCATGAATGTGATTCATGGTTAATATAACTCAAATAAAAAGCTTATAATTAACTAACAGGTCAAAATTTGAAGCTTGACAGGTCAAGGCAGTTATTATGAATTATACCAAAATCCTCACGGAAGACTCAATGGCGAGTAGATCTTGTTCTGTTACTCTCTTCCAAACTCCGCCAACCATGAGGCGTCCTTTCCCCCCTTCAGCTGGCAATTCAGTGTCTATCTCATCAAATTCTGTGGTCTCCCTTATCTTCTTAACAGTTGAGTTATCAAGTAGCAGAAGGTCTATAGTGGCATCTCTCTTGGTACCATGTTGGGTCAATTTCAAATTCTCTTGCCTTTCTGATACTTGATTCTGTTTCTTATTATCAACAATGTCAAGAATGGGAAGGCAGCCAGATGAACCCACAGCACGTGGCAACATGCCAATTGGACACGGGTTCCATGACTTTGCCAAAGTCCATGTCTGTGATTTTGTAGTCTCACAGTCCATTGCAGTTTGTTTCTTATTTTTCATTATCTGTTGCTTAACTAACTCTAGCTTTTTAGCTGCTTCATGGATGGAATCCTCAAATTGGAAAATATCCTTGGAAGTCAGTAAAGATGAGCTTTCATCACCAGCATTATCAAAATTAGGCAAACCGATTAGAGACAGCTTTTGAACTTTCTCCAACAAAGAGCTATCATCCATCAGTTGTGCAAGATGAAGGGCTGAATCCATGAGCTGCTTGTTGCAGAGTTGTGATATAAGAAGACATCTGCGAAGAAGTTCATGCAACACTCTTTTGGGCATATTTGCAGCTACGGAAGGAACTTTGCTAAGGATTCCAACAAGCCACGCAAACAAAGAAGATAGATAATCACTTCGGCAAAACGCCGCCTTCGAGTGTGAAATCCCAATACAAGGGTTAACTACAAAAGAACGGAAAATAAAAACACTGTAAGAACAATAGAGGAGAAACTAAGCAATATAAGTCATGTACTATCAGAGAAAAATTCCAAAACCGAAATCAAGGACAAAAGAATTTCAAAACTCAATAACTGACTTTATATTGGCTTGAAGCATAAGTAATTACTTGGGGACAACCAATCAAAAATGCATTCGCATTAGTAGTGCAGACTGCAGTACAAAAGCACAAGAAAGTATCTAGCATATGAAAAGTAAATAAATAAATCAGGCAGTAGAAGACAAGCACGCAAGTAAATACATATCCAAGTACCACACAACAATTACACATTAAAAACTTCAATCAGAAACTACACATATCGGAAAGGGATGCCAAAGAAAGAAAGAACTGCTACCTACCTCCTTCACACTTAATGTCTTCTTGAGTCTCAATCATATCAAGGACTTCCTTAAGAAGGTTCAGTAGTAATTCTGGTTCTTTATTCCGCAATTTGAGAATGACAAGCTTCCAATCAGCCAAAATATTCTGTATGGACGAACCAACAGACGCATCATCCGCATCCTCTTTGAAATCTGAAGAATCTATAGCTTTCAACAAATACTCCAACAACACAGACACAATCTCTGAGGAGAACGAGGAATATAACCGAAGAACAGATTTCAAGATCTTCGTAATCTGTTTCTTGGATCCTGAAAGTATCACAAGTTATTAGTACATTAATTAGTATCCCTAAAACCAAAACATCAATTAAAACTGAAAATACAAGTAACAAATTACTTCATTTTAACTTAATTTTCATAATAAAAAATAAATAAATATACCCATTACCCAACATTTTATAGATTAGCAATCTCTCTCAAAATTTACTTATTTGGTTGACCAGATTCAAGGAAACCCAGTATTCTATATTATTTTATGTTGATGAATGAAAAAGTAGTTCTGTAAGAGATAAAAGTAAAAACATGTGGAGGATTAAGAATCCTCCTTAACCAGAACAAAAATGAGAAAGAAATAACACCAACTCAAACAAGTAAATATTTTCTTAATAATAATAGACAAAGGAACTCTTGAAAGCAACCAGTGATTTAAACCCCATAAGAGGCTAATAAACAACAGTCCCCCGCTTCCCCGCTCCCCCCCAAAAAAAAGACACACACACAGAATAAAACTATAACTATGATTTATTGGATTAAGAGTATTATGATATGATACTTCCAGGACGTGATGTTTGGCTCTTCGCAACCATAAGAGACAAAATCTTATTGCGCCCAAAAAGCAATTCACCATGCTTGATTCCTTTGAAAGAGAAATAAATACACATCAGAATATTCTAAAGCAGGCAAAATAATGGAGTAAAGAACTTCCAACCAGAAAATTTTCACATTGGGTTTTCGATGTTAAAATGAAGCACATGATTTCCCTTGAGCACCCGTTCCATTCCATGTGCATAAGTAAAACATGTGATAGAATTACAGGAACATATAACAGAGAACACAATGAATAGGCTAAACTGTGGAAGGTATTTGAATTAGGTAACAAAAGTAATGCATTAATCAAAGTCACGATATGATGAAAAATGAACAAAGCTTACACACGTTTTCCCTTCACCGGTGAAATACTAGAGTGGGGATTCACATTGACCTTCAAACAGATAGCTAATTCACGAATTTTAGACTTGATTTCTTTTTTGACTTTTGCATTTCCTTCACCTTGAAAAGGAATCGCTTTGCTCTGAGGCTCCCAATAATAAGATTTTAACCAATCAAGTGCCTGGAAACATCAGCAAAACATGAGATAAGTTTGGGGAAGTGGGGAAAACCTACTTGGTACAAAGTGAACCACAGATGCTTAGAACTTGAGAAGAAACTGTCTGAATTCAAATAGGTAAATCCATAAATGGAAACCAGGATGCTTTTCATTTTTCCTTTCATTTTTCATGTTAAATACAAAATGAAATTGTTAGGAATGCAATAGGTTGGTCTCTTGGATAGAATAGTAGATACGGGTAGAATAGGGTTTTGAGTGGGGTTAGCAAGAAAAAGGACTGAATACAAAAGGGGGAAAAGGTAGTGGAGAGGTAGCATATATTTGGGGAAAAGGTTCGGGTGGCATAGCCACAGGGATGATAGTGTTCTTTGAGCATTGTTCTTACGGTATATTCTTTCTTATTTACGTTTCTGTTTCTACCATCTTTAATGTAATCAAAGGGGATTCTTCCCTTGTACCCATTTCAGTTTAATATACATCTTTGTTCCTATTAGAAATTTAATAATCAAAAGCAATTTGCGCAAATGTTACTGATTCCGATGTGTGCTATTGTCAAATGGAAGTGCATAACTAGTCCAATTACTCGGATATGAGATTACAAGAACATTCTACAGTTCAAGGCTCAAAGTCCTAGTTTAAGGTAAGAGTAAGGGTAAACTATGTTTTCCACAAACTGGGTAAAATGCCATCTTATAAGACAGCCAGGTGAAGCTGGAAAATTGAAGATGATAAAACTATTAGCTCCCACCAACCTTTAGAGGCACAGACCACACACTTGCTAATAGTAATAAATTATAGTTTATACAAGAAATACAAGAAATGAAGAGATATGGAGACAGATGAAAAACAAACCAAAATGAAGAGATTATGGAGACAGATGAAAAGCAAACCAAAATGATCCATACCTTAATGGAGGCACTACGTACAACTTTAAGTGATGGAAGCTCACGATGTGATCCCTCTGCAATTGGAGCAACAAATGAGAATAAAAGCAAGGCTCTCAAAATATACTAAAACAAGAGATTGAGAGAATAAGATAAACTAGGATTGAATGATTGATAAGAGTTTGAGAAGCACTAAAGCAGACGTGTTTACCATGGCGAATATCAATTAGCATGCGTGGAATACCAATTGCATCAGCTGCCACAGCTATTGAAACCAATTCTTTCTTGCGTGTCTTCTCAACAGCACCATTCACAAGCCTGGAAAACACAGCACAGTTAAATTTTGTCAAGAGAAGTTCAAATAATATCGATATTAATTTAAAAAATACAGAAACAGAGATGATCAGACCTCATGATAGCCATGCAATACAGCATAGCAAGCATCTCCTCCGAAAGAGAAGCATCATTCGACTGGTCCTGTCTACTATAAACAAAATAAAATTACTTCAAACAATACTTGCCAAAGTTTGTTCTAACGAAAATTGCAAAATGTTGAAAAAGGCATGAAAGGAGTTAAGAGTTACCTAAAATAAGGATCCTTGTGCTGAATTTCGATTATGGAAGCAGTGACTTCGATGAGAACAGGCAAGGAACCTCGACTTCGCCATGCCGATATCTGAAATGCAGAAAACAGCGGTTAGGTTAGGTTAGTGAGTCGTAGAATGTGAGAAAGAAAAGAAGAGAAACTTACTCTATTAAGAGCAGAGGAAACAGAGAGAGGGGAATCGGAGAAGAGAGCGTGTTTGACGAAAAGCCACTCATCCCAGTTCAACCAAGGAACCAACCTTCGAGCACTGGATGAAGATTGTGAATCGTCTTCTTCCACATTCAGCTCTTCTTTGAACCCTAAAAATAACGACTCCATCCAAAACACACCACAGACAGAAGGCAGCCACCAGCCACCGCCACCGAAAAACAGAAACACCAACAGCCAAACAGGTCAAGACCCGCACACTCAGCTACACATGAGTATAGAATCACAGAACCAGCCACTGACGGAGGCAAATACCGGAGAACACAGCCACGAAGAAGAAGGGAACAGAAGTACAGAACATGGTAATGTTCTCAAAACCGGGTCACCCAGCCCAAATTCCAATTTTCTTTTCGAACAAAAGGGAGGTATAATCTGTTTGTTTTAACTTTTCAAACTCAAAAAAAAATATTTTTATTGAACTCTCTTAATTTTTATGTATAAATAACGATAACAATTTTACGAATAATCTACGATTCCACTAATTTCAGGTAGAGCTGGATATACGAATTGGACTCGCGAGCTGATTCGCGGGTTGGCGAATTATGCAGATTTAGGCTAAAAAAATAGACCGTTTATCAATGCGAACTTAAGCGGACCGACCCATTTATCCACGAGTTAAACGAGCCAAATCCGCAGGCCCCGCAAGTTATGCGGTACGTGTGTGTATAAGCTTTTTTTTTGCTCACAAATTCATCGCTTTTACTTGGGCTTTAAAAAAAATCAAACATGTGAGTATGGTACTCAACCCACTAAATATTTTGGACAAACCAAACATGTAAATATGTGACTTAACCTACCAAATTACATTTAGAAGAAAAAAAACTGTCTTTTTTAAAAAAAAACCCAAAAAATTGGATTAAAATAGCAAAAAAATAAAAGCTTATGCGGGACCTGCCAGTAGCCCGTGGATTTGCGGTGCAGACGTGGATCATAATTTCATCGGTCAATTTAGGTGGAAGGGATTAACATCATCCCTATTGGGAATATCACCATCATTTTTAATATATAGATTTATGATTCTTATATATAAATGAATGGTGAGATTTCCAAAATTGGGTGGTCTCAATCCTTTCCCCCGTCAATTTAACATTCGAGCTTATGCGGGTTGGTCCATTTATCCGCGGGACAGGGTGGTGCGGGACGGGTCATCCACATACCTAGTATTAATTTCAGGTAAGATCAAAACAATTCTAAGTCTTAGAAGAAATTTTTAAAATGAGTTATATTTTTTTTTATTAAGTAAGTAGGCGGTAAATATTTATGAAAAGTTTATAATTAATTAAATTTAATATTATTTACTCTTAATTGTTAATATCACGACTAATGTTACAAAAAAAAAATATCACCACTAATCTATTTAGTGGGTGTTTGAATTAATTTATTTTTAAAAAATAATCACTTACTTTTATAAATTTTGTGAGATAACTTTTAAAAAATAAACTATTATTTCAAGAGAAATAATCATTTTTAAACAGGCTTTTAATTTATTTAATCTCAAATATAATCTAATTAATTTAATTTAAAAAAAACTTTATTCACTTATACATAATATATATAATTTTAATAATATCAAGTAATGTATATTCAAAAATAATCTTAATATTTAATATTATACTTTGTTAGTTACATTCCTAACATTATTTTAGTTTAAAATTTAGAGACTAAATAGATTTTTTTTTAAAACAAAGGGGCTAAATTGATGTCTTTATACCAAATTCAATGAAATCATTCTTTAAAATTTTAAAGACCAAGATAAAATTATAATATTAGTGAACTAATATTAAAGATGGTGAATAACAAAGGATAATTTTAAAGACTAAAATAAATTTCAATAATTAACTAAGTGAACAACCTTCATAATCTTAAACTCAAAAATTATTTTATTTAGATACTGTAATACTTAAAATTAATAAATTTTAATATTTAATTTACAATAATATTAAATAATATTTTGGGGCTTTAGGTCATTGATTTATTGGCTGCAATATTTTTACGATTTCAAAAAGGAGACCTTGAAATTTAAAATCTTACTCCAATTTTATAGTTTAATGATTGCATAAGCTTGTCAGTTAATTAATTAAATGAAGATTAATTTTACTTTTAATTCTTTTAATTATGTTGTGTTTTTAATTTAGTCTTTCATTTTTTAGTTTAACTTTTTAAATATGCTATGTTTTAATATTGCTCTTTTAATTTTTATTTAAGTTTAGACCTTTAAATTATTCCTTATTTATCTTTCACGTGTTTTTCTTTTAGTTAAGTTAAATTTGCAGTACTTCTAAATATTAACTATTAAATATTTTAAATTTGATTCTTAAAATTTATTTTTAGACGATAGATACTTTCACCTTTCACATAAAAAACAAATAATATTTAATCATAATCTTATAAAAACACTACTTATAAATATTATAAAATCATAATAAAAAATTGATATGAATCCATCACATAATCTTCTTTAAAAAAATAACCGCATCATTCTTTATATATAAACCTTCATTTGTGTATTTTCACATTCAATGAATAACTAATGAATTTAAGTATTAACCACCTGTAAATTCGCTTCTAACTCTTTTTTTCATTCTTTTTTTTTTTCTTGTTTTGGTGTACGCTTCTTCTAGCTCAGTTTGACCAAAGCAGGGAAGAGAGTGAGGAGCGAGGAGAGTGATGCTTGCTATGGGGTTCAGTTCACTATTTCTCATCTTTTCTTTTATCTTCTTCATCATCTCTCACTCTTCATTTTCACAATCTAATTCTAATTCGAACCAGGTCAGTTGATTCACTAACATGCCCCTCTCTTTTCAATTAATTTCCCCATTTCTCTTCTGACTTCCCAGTTTTGACTTGAGCTGAAATCAAAGTTACTTGGATGTTGTTGATCAAAATTGCTGAACTGAAATTGGTTACGTTTTTGAATGATTTCAGTTTTCTGATGCTGGAATTTGCTATGGAGAGTCCATGCGTGGAACATCGAAGCTGTTGATCAAAGGGGGCACCGTTGTCAATGCTGAACGTCAACAGATTGCTGATGTTTATGTACAGGATGGCATCATTTCTGCGGTCAATCCTAATATCATGGTATTTTATTTTATCTTTTCAATCATATTTTTCTGTTACCTTTCAATCATACCTTGTGTGTTTCTGTTGCTTTCTGCTTTCTAATGTATGATTTATTTATTCCTTAATTATGAAATTTCCATTGGCAGGTTGAAGATGAGGTGACTGTGATAGATGCCACTGGGAAGTTTGTCATGCCAGGTTAGGCCTTAAACTTTCACTCTAACATTAAAATATGTACAATATTTCGCTACTTAGTATCTGCGCGAAAACTGCAGAAATTAATCGGGTCCTGCTTGAATGAATGCGATGGATGAAGAAACTGTACATATAGATCTATCTATTCTTCTTGTGTCCACTTCTACACATGCAATTCTTTTTGTTCACTACAGGAGGCATTGATCCTCACACCCACTTGGACATTGATGCCGGTTTTGCTGTTTCGGTAGATGACTTCTTTAGTGGTCAGGCTGCAGCATTAGCTGGTGGGACAACAATGCACATTGACTTCATTATTCCACACAATGGGAGTTTAACAGCTGGTTTCGAAGCCTATGAAAAGAAAGCGAAGCAGTCTTGCATGGATTACGGTTTCCATATGGCTATTACCGAATGGGATGAAACTGTTTCAAGAGAAATGGAGCTCATGGTCAAGGAGAAAGGTCATAAATAATTTCCTAGTTGCATTTCAATAATCGTTTTTATTATTCAGCAATAAGCCTCTGCATGAGTTCTGTTAATTCGTATCTGGTAGCTCCACTTAGTTTCATTTTGGCTATTAATTTGTGGTTGTATCTATGTTTTTCTGATTTCAGGTATCAACTCTTTTAAGTTTTTCATGGCATACAAGGGAATTGTTATGGTCAATGATGAGCTTCTTCTGGAAGGATTTAAAAAGTGCAAGTCTCTTGGTGCCTTAGCTATGGTCCATGCAGAAAATGGAGATGCTGTTTTTGAAGGACAAAAGAAAATGATAGAACTCGGAATAACTGGTCCTGAGGGGCATGCTCTCTCAAGGCCTGCCGTGGTAAGTTCTTGATTCTGTTTTGTTATAAAGAATATGCAGAAATCAGAAAGACAGGACAAGGAATTGGTGTAGATAATATTTCCCTATTTGACTCGTGTACCTGTGTAGTTGGAAGGAGAGGCAACTGGTCGCGCTATTCACTTAGCAGATTTTGTGAACACTCCTTTATATGTGGTTCATGTAATGAGCATTGATGCAATGGAAGAAATAGCGAAGGCCCGGAAATCAGGTTCTTCATCCTAACTTTAATTGCAATGAATAAACTCTTATTAGTATAAAAAATAATCCTTTCCTTCTTATTAATTATGTCCTGCTATAACTATTCCTCTTTAACTAACTAACCAACCAACACAAACCATATTTACTGTTTTTTTTCTGTTTTCTTGCTTCAGGACAGAGGGTAATTGGAGAGCCTATTATCTCTGGGTTAGCCCTTGACGAATCTTGGCTCTGGCATCCTGATTTTAAGACTGCAGCAAAGCAAGTGCCTTCATTTGTTTCGATGTTTTATCGTAGTTATGATTCTTTTGTTGTGTCTTATGTTTCAAAATTATAGCGGTATTCATTATCATGTTTCAGGTATGTCATGAGTCCCCCAATTAGGAAACGTGGACACGATAAGGCTCTTCAAGCTGCCCTTTCAACAGGAGTTTTGCAGGTATAACATTTTGAGTTTCGACTCGGCATTACGTTCAGGGATCAATTAAAGATAAGGATTTGAGTTTCAGGAATGTCTCAGCCGTGACATGATTGATTGTTTATCTGACAAAAGGAAGCTTTTACAAATTTGCAGCTGGTAGGAACTGATCATTCTGCCTTTAATTCCACCCAGAAAGCTCTTGGAATTGATGACTTCCGGAAAATTCCTAATGGTGTCAATGGTAATCACATTTTGGTCCTGGATATTTGTGGCCTAAATACATTCTGGTTGATTTTGAATTGTTTCTTTACTAAATACTAATATGCATTGCAACCAAAAATCTGTAGGTATTGAAGAAAGGATGCATGTGGTATGGGATACCATGGTGGTAAGATAATCATTTACCAGCTTGGTGCTAGATTTCTTTTTGAGGTTGGAGGTAAAAGTTGAGGAGAGGTGAAAGTGTTAACAAGAATTTATTATTATAATTATTATTATCAACTCACGCTAAATTACCTCTTCTCACAATCCAACTCATGGGCATTATTCATTTGCTTAAAAAATTTGTGTTCAATATTTTTTTTCTGTCGGAGAAGCTCTTTTTAATTTTGGCTTACACACGCCTATGATTAGAAACCAAACAATCCACAAACAAGTTACCTTCAACCAAAAATCTACCATCTATTTACGCAACCATGGCTTTACATCCATTCATTTTTCATCCAATGTTTAATTTTAGCTTCCTAAGAAAAGATGAGTGGTGAAATAAATTACCATCTCCTTAAACTAAGTCTTACAAATTTAGGCACATCTCTTGTTCTAAGTGCCATATAAATTGCAACATCAAATCATCAATCACCAATTCATCAAAGAAATAAATCAAAAGGTTATTAAGAGCTTGAAATATGGACTCAAAAAACAAAACCTTTATTGTTCAAATTTTTCTCTTAGTAGCATATTTAGCAATTAATGTTGCTTTATGTGATGACACTCATGCAATTCCTGCTTCTAAGACCCAATTGAACACTTGGTTCAATGAGAATGTGAAGCCCTTAGGTCAAAGAAGGGACTTGGACCCTGCATTGGTGGCTGCAGAGCGTGGTGCTAAGATTGTGAAGGTCAGGCAAGATGGTCGCGGCCATTTCAAAACCATCACCGATGCTATTAATAGCATACCTGTCGGGAACACGAAGCGCGTGATTGTGCATATTGCAGGTGGAAGTTATAAAGAGAAAATCAGAATTGAGAGGACAAAGCCTTTTATCACCTTGTATGGATCACCACAAAACATGCCAACCTTGACTTATGGTGGCACTGCACATCAATATGGCACGGTTGATAGTGCTACGTTGATTGCTGAATCAGATTACTTCGTGGCTGCTAACATAGTGATCTTAAATTCCGCACCTAGACCTGATGGAAAGAGGCCAGGAGCTCAAGCAGCTGCATTGAGAATTTCTGGTGACAAAGCAACATTTTATAATTGCAAGATATTGGGGTTCCAAGATACAATATGTGATGACAGGAATAGACATTTCTTCAAAGATTGCTTAGTTCAAGGAACCGTAGATTTTATTTTTGGAAGTGGAAAATCCCTATATGTGAACACTGAATTAAGAGTTATTGGAGATACTGGAATGACAGTGATAGTGGCACAAGCCAGAAAAAGTGAGCAAGAGGACAGTGCTTATTCATTTGTTCATTGTGACATTACTGGAACTGGAAGTGGCACTTACTTGGGTAGAGCATGGATGTCTCATCCCAAAGTTATTTTTGCTTACACCACCATGAGTAGTGTTGTGCATCAAGCTGGGTGGAGTAACAATATGCATCCTGAATATAGCAGAACCGCATATTTTGGAGAGTTCCAGAATAAGGGACCTGGTGCAAATATCCAAGGGCGCGCCCCTTTCACCAAGCAACTTAACTTTGCACAAGTCAAACCTTACATATCGCTCGGGATGATTCAGGGCTCCAAATGGCTACTTCCACCTCCATCTCTCAAAGTTTAATTAGTTATGGAATTTATCTTTGAGGCTGGAAGAAAACTAGCAATATAAAAAATATAGCTCCTTGTAAATTTAAATTCAAACTCACACTAGTTTAATTCACATTCATGTCCGCCATATGGGAAAGGGCTACCATTTAGTAAGTGTCAATAGAATGAAGTCATCATGGGTGTCGACTTCTAAACAGGTAACACCAATCTTTTGGGTTGGTATTTATCAATCTTTTGGAACGAGCTCGAGGAGACGCTAGAAGAAGACTGGAGGGCCAAAAAGGTCGAAGACTTCTCAGTGATACAAACTTGACCGTTGCCAATAGGATTATCAAATTTATTTGTGCTTCTATCCAAGCTGGATGTGTTAAAATGCATTTCCATCTCACGGGAAGTATTTGAGATAATATCTAATTATTTGTAGTAGATAAGATTATTCCAACTTCGATTTGCTAGAATGCACTTCCAGGCTTCATTTAGTTAATAAATAAATATTGATTAGGATTATTTGTTATGGTAAGATTGTTCTTACCATAAATTAGGATCTGATCTTCTTTAATTGGTTAGATTCTTCTTATCTTTTAAGTCTTTTATCAATATGGTGTACTCAATTAAATCAATTCAGCAATAATATCATAAGTTTCTCTTATTTATTTATTTATTTTCTCCCACAACTCTCTCAAACTTTCTTCTCTCTCCCTGTCATATTTTCCAACAGGAATCAGGCCAAATATCTGTCACTGACTATGTCCGGGTGACAAGCACTGAATGGTATATTTATATTTATAGTTAATTAAAGTGAAAGTTAGCATCCAGGCAATAAGGAGAACTTAGATTTGTTTTTGTTTTAATTTTACAAAGCTGCTAGGTAAAGATGCCAAAAGTATTAAAGATGTTTTTTTTTTTTTAAAAAAAATAAAATTCTGCAATTGTTTCAGTGCTAGAATCTTCAATATATATCCAAGGAAAGGAGCTATTCTTCCAGGATCTGATGCAGATATTATCATCCTCAATCCAAATTCAAGGTTTGAGATAACTGCAAAATCCCACCACTCTAGACTGGACACAAATGTCTATGAGGGAAGGAGAGGAAAGGTAATACTTCAACTATAATTTGGTTCAACTTTGGAAGTATTTTCAGTAGAAGCAAAAACTTGTTGCATCTGTCGAACATGGTTCATATTTGTGTCCGAACAAATCATAACTGATTATTATATGCTTGTTTGTATATGTACATTTTTCAACCATTTAAGCCTTGTTGTGCAATATCACAATGAAGATTTTTTTCTTCTTTTCTTTTCAGGGGAAAATTGAAGTGACTATAGCAGGAGGAAGAGTTGTTTGGGAGAATAATGAACTGAAGGTTGCTCCTGGTACTGGGAGATACATAGAAATGCCACCTTTTAGTTACCTGTTTGATGGATTGGACAAGAAGGATGCCATTTATCTAAGTTCTCTTGAAGCCCCAGTAAAGCGAGCCAAATCCAGCACTTGAAACTTTCTGGTATCCTTCTTAGTAAAACTTCAACATTTACAAGGGAAAAACAAAGAAATGCACGAAGCTCTCACTTGGTCGGGTAATCGAGTTTGAAGAGGGTTAATGTACAGGGTCTTGTGATTATCCCTACAACCGGGTTTAGGTGGTTAAGGAAGCAAAACTTTAAGTAACACTGTAACAGTTCATCACTTCAAATTTATGTGGGCACATTTGACTTATTACAGAAAAATAATTTATCCCTACAAGCAGTATGTATCATAATACAAATACCTTGTGTTTCCTTTTCCCCTTGCGTAATTTGTAAATTGCATATATGTGTCAAAAGCAATTAGAGAAAAAGAGAATAGCTTTGTTGATGCAAAAAATCTCTCCATAGAAAGCTAGTTTTATTATAACATGGATTATTGGTTCTTATAGCTTCTTGTGGTGGTACTTGTCATTTTGAGATTTATTTACATTGATCCTTTATATTTTCAGTGGTATATTTTGGTGTTCGGCGTTAGTTGAGTGTTAACATTATTAATGAAAGTCATTAAGTGATACGAATGACTCATAAAACGTCTTTGTTTTATTGTTAAGATTGCGTATAGTCCAACGTATCATCGTTTTTTTTTGTTTGCACTTTAAAAACATTTTTCTTTTTGCTAATTTTAAAAATTAGAATTTGTTCTTTCATGATACATGGTGTCGTTTTCAACGAGAAAAAGTTGTTTTTTAATTTATAAAGTAAGAATTACGTAGTTTTGATTATCTAGCATATCAAGTTAATATGTCATACTATATTTCTTTTTAATAGTCTCAACGTTTAACTAATCTAGGAACTAAAATGAATTAATGATAAAAATATAAGAAACTCAAATGTATCATCGTAAAAGTTAAAAACTCATGTAAACTTTTTTGCTAAAATGTCATAATAGTTTTTTGTTTTGAAAAATATATATAAATTTCACCAAAAGATGCTCTTAAGATAGGACTACTACGTTTATAAATTTAAAACTAGGTGCAAAAGATATTCTTATTATTTAACTGAGTAACAGAAAAAAAAAAAAGAAACTGTTTAGAAATGAATGAAAAGAATCAATAAGTAAATAATTGTTGCAAATTTGTCTAAATTTTCTTACAAAAAGATTACTAGTATTCTTTAGTACTAGGACTAAATTTGTGAATTTGAAATGTTTGATGATGATATATCTTGTTGACTTGATTTAACACGGGACAGTCCGAATAACTGAAGAGGTGCCACGTGTCACGTGTGACTGTGAGTTGGATAGTTGAAATCGAATAATCATAACAGAATCTTCATTTCACAGTTGACACTTCACTTGATCGCTGCTGCGGAGACTCATTCATGGCCTTCTTCTTCAGATCACTTCTCCTAATTCATACTATCTTCTTCATCATCATTCCCTCTTCATTCTCTCAATCCAACAACCATCACGTGAGCTCCATCAAATCCCTCTCGCTCTCTCTATGTTTCTTAAATTGAGTTTTGAGTTGACTTTCTCTGAAATCATTCACTTCTCACTTCTCTCGTATGATTCAGAAATTCGATTATTAGTATATTACTTAACTAGTGAATTGATGTTCATTGAATGATTCAGTTTTGTGATGCGGGAATCGCATATGGGGATTCTCCGTCGTGTGCTCCTGGAACTGGAATTCCATCATCCAACAAGTTGTTGATCAAAGGGGGCACCGTTGTCAACGCAAACCACCAACAGATTGCTGATGTTTACGTGCAGGATGGAATCATTGTTGCCGTCAATCCTCATATCCCGGTATTAATTTCTTCAAAATCCCTTTCTAAAACCTTGTTATTTAATTTTGTTACTTTCTTCTTTCGAATTTGGGATTTATTTTTTCCCTAGTTATGAAATTTCTATTGACAGGTTGGAGATGACGTCACTGTGATAGATGCCACTGGGAAATTTGTCATGCCTGGTTAGTCCTTAAACTTTCAATCTAATTCCTATACCAATGACAATACTTTGCTAGAGTGAAGAGTGAATGGCTTGTTGTTCAAATTCTTTTGACCTACTCTTACTTCATCTGTTATTAATTATCTTTTCCAATGCATCTCTCTGTTAACTGACAGGAGGCATTGATCCACACACCCACCTAGAGTTTCAATTTATGGATTCTACAACGGTGGATGACTTCTTCAGTGGTCAGGCGGCAGCGTTAGCTGGTGGGACAACAATGCACATTGACTTCGTTATACCACTTAATGGGAGTTTAACAGCTGGTTTTGAAGCCTACGAAAAGAAGGCGAAGAAGTCTTGTATGGATTATGGTTTCCATATGGCTATTACCAAATGGGATGAAACTGTTTCAAAAGAAATGGAGCTCATGGTCAAGGAAAAAGGTCGTACTTGATTTCCTTGTTGCACTTGTGTTTTGATGATTTGGATGAGTTCCGAGGAACTTATTTCCAGTAGTATGTCTGTTGTTTTGTAATTTCAGGTATCAACTCTTTTAAGTTTTTCATGGCATACAAAGGAGCTCTTATGATCAATGATGAGCTTCTTCTGGAAGGATTTAAAAAGTGCAAGTCTCTTGGTGCCTTAGCCATGGTCCATGCAGAGAATGGAGACGCTGTGTTTGAAGGGCAAAAGAAAATGATAGAACTCGGAATAACTGGTCCTGAGGGGCATGCTCTCTCAAGGCCTGCCGTGGTAAATTCTTTATTTTGTTTTCTTATAAAGAATATGCAGTAATCAGAAAGACAGAGCGAGGAATTGATGTAGAGAATATTTTCCTATTTGACTTGGGTACCTGTGTAGTTGGAAGGAGAGGCAACTGCTCGTGCTATTCGCTTAGCAGATTTTGTGAACACTCCTTTGTATGTGGTTCATGTAATGAGCATTGATGCAATGGAAGAAATTGAAAAAGCCAGAAAATCAGGTGTTTGATTGGATTAAAGATCCTTTTTGTTTCGATTTGGTTTATGTGTTTCAAGTGTGACATTCTTTTTTTATTTTATTGATAATTGGTTTTAGTAAGCTCCCCTGGTTGTTCTAAAACTGCAGTCCAGAGGATTATTTTATATGTTTCCACTGAAATTTTGATGTGTTTTTGTTCCCTGATGGCTTATTTCTAGTGAGGTCACCTCTTTGTTTTCTTGGTGCAGGACAAAGGGTGATTGGAGAGCCTGTTGTCTCTGGGTTAACCCTTGATGAATCCTGGCTTTGGCACCCTGACTTTGAGATTGCAGCAAAGCAAGTGCTTTCACTTGTTTCATTGTTTTTTGTAGTTGCTATTCTTTTATTGACTTCAGTTTCAAGAATATAAGCCGCATTTAATCTCATGTTTCAGATATGTCATGAGTCCCCCGATAAGGAAACGAGGACACGATAAGGCCCTTCAAGCTGCCCTTTCAACAGGAATTTTACAGGTTTCATGTTATGAATTAGGCTTAGGTTCAGTAGTAATTTAATGCTATCGGTTTGAGTTTTGAGGAAGTTCTTAGGATGGTCTCAGTAATGACATGTATGCTAGCACTTTGATTATTTCTGATCTCTTTGTTATTTATATCATTAGCTCATTATTTTTACTGAGATAATTTATTTGACCAACAAATATCTTGTACGGATTTGCAGCTGGTAGGAACTGATCATTGTGCCTTCAATTCCACCCAGAAAGCTTTTGGAATTGATGACTTCCGGAAAATTCCTAATGGTGTTAATGGTAATCACATGATGATCTTGGATTTTTGTGGCCTGAGCCTAAACTAAATACATTCAGGTCGATTTTCGAATGTTTGTTTACTAATAATCACTCAACCCAAAATCTGTAGGTATTGAAGAAAGGATGCATTTGGTATGGGATACCATGGTGGTAAGATAATCATTTACCTGCTTAGTCATCCCTTTCTTCTTAGGTTGGAGTAAAATGCAGGAGGATAACGTTTTAACAAGAATGTATTATTATTATCTCACAGGAATCAGGCCAAATATCTGTCACTGATTATGTCCGGGTGACAAGTACTGAATGGTATATTTATGGTTTTTTAAAAAATTAAAAGTTAGCAACTTAGCATACTGTTCTCATGCCAATAAGAATTCAGATTAATTGTGTTATTTTGGTTTTAATTTGACAAAGCTGTTAGGCAAAGAAGCCAAAAGTATTAATGGTTTTTTTTCCTACTATCATTTCAGTGCTAGAATCTTCAATATATATCCAAGGAAAGGAGCTATTCTTCCAGGATCTGATGCAGATATTATCATCCTCAATCCAAATTCAAGCTTCGAGATAACTGCAAAATCCCACCACTCTAGACTGGACACAAATGTCTACGAGGGAAGGAGAGGAAAGGTACTGGTTTACCTATAATCTGGTTCTTTGAAGGATTAAGTTAATTAACTACTTAGTGACAACATGAGTACGAGAACAGTATGTCTTTGTTTTACCTTAACATGGATTTCTTACCCATATCTCCTTAGTTCTCCCTGTCAATTTGTTTGTATGAGGATATTTCACTTAAAATGGAGTATATACTGGTCATGTAATATCAAGATTAAAAGTATTTTGATTTTTTCAGGGAAAGATTGAAGTGACTATAGCAGGTGGAAGAGTTGTCTGGGAAAACAATGAACTAAAGGTTGCTCCCGGTACTGGGAAATACATACAAATGCAGCCTTTTAGTTTTCTGTTCGATGGATTGGACAAGAAGGATGCGATTTATCTAAATTCCCTTCAAGCCCCAGTTAAGCGAGCCAGATCCAGCACATAAAAAGTATGTTAATCCATGTTTCTGTTTGAAGAATAAAGAAAAATTTGTATATCCATTATCTGTATATATAACAGATATTTTCTTGTTACCCTTTCCACTGGTCTAATATACATTGCTTTGATTGTATCTAATGCAATTGGATAAGTAGATACAATAGCTTTGATAAGATACTGTACAATATTTAGCACACTCAACCTGATTCAGCAGCATTATGAACTTGTCTCATCTACACAAATATTTTACAAGTCATGGATCCCTAGTACCCCTAGTACTTCAACAGCATGCCATTGATTTTGAAAATCAAGGAGTGGCTACAGTATTATGGTTGTTATCAAATCAAGGCCTAAGACAGCAGTTAATGTAGGTCAGAATCTTCCACTTCCCCTGCATGGTAATAATTAACATATGAATTAGAAATTGTATTCACTGATTCTACTGTAGTGTCATTTTATCTTCCTTGTCCCTCTCTCTTTATGTGGATCTGTGTTAATAGAAACACCAAAGGGGGTATAGAACAGATATGGCAAGCATAAATTGAAAAACCAAGTGTACATAGCAGAAAAAGGATAATATAACAGTTGGGCTACACTTCTAGCAGTAACATATTAACATAAGTTGCGTGTTGCTTTCGACAATACTCCACCTAGTAAATGATCCATGTGCGTTGATCAGGGGGTGCATGGATCTAAACTAGGTGGAGCTGTTAATCGAAAAAACCACAAAAAGTTGAAACTTCGACCAGCATGAAATATGAAGTAACAAGAAGAATAAATAATCATGCATCTGAAATAGTAGCTAAAGAATATGGTCTCACCATGACAACAGGATCTTCATGATCGTGGGCATGACCGCGAGCATGATCGTGGGCATGACCGCGAGCATGATGAGCCTGACCCTGATTGGCATTGTTGAATTCCTGTTCATTCCCAGGGCTTTTACGCTTTATTTCATTCAGGTCTGACTTCTGATGCTTTCTGTTTGCACGAGCTTGGTTAAACACCATTGAATAGTTGGTAGCTCCTGGATCCTTTTGGTCCCACCCTCCAAACTGAGGCACAGATGTGATAGGTTTTTTCTGCATAAGAAGGATAATACTGGTCAGTACCTGTTGTTGTTTTGCTCATTCTTTGACAAGCAAAATGCAGTGTTTCTTTCCAGAGAGAATTGGAAGTTTCTTCCTTAACTTGTTTTGGTTAATACCACCCCTGATCAACGCACATTAACCATTTCAAGTTCAAGGTTCCAAACTTCCAATACTAGCATAAGAAAATAAAACATTTAGTCTAGATCTTGTATTGGTTGACACCCCCATAATCAACGCACATCAATCAATACAAGCTCAAAGCGAAAATCTCATGCATACTATTGAGTTTTGTACTCTTATTTAATTAGGTTCACTAGAGAAACAGAGAACTATGAAAATAATGGCAAAATTATAAGAGTTCCATTTTCCATCATGAATTTGGACAGGGCAATTGCTGCATCAAGAGAAACTTTGGTTAGAAATTGTCATATATTTGAAAAGTCATTAGGAACATCTGAAATGTCTACCTAAAATATAAAAGACTTAGTAACAACTAGAACTATGGCCTATAACCATGAAGCATAAAATCATGAATTTCCTTTTCTTATTCCATATTCTCCTGTCTTGTTTCTTAATATTTTTGAAGATACAGCAGAATTTTATTTTTTTTTTATAGTTCAAAAGGTCAGGAAGTTATTTTCTTGCTGTATCTTTTAAGTAGATCTATGCATACATTTACCTCCTTTCGATCCATGGTGGAATGGAGAGGAGAAGGACCCAGGAATATGGACTTATGGAGCTACAACTACGAAATTCAGTGGTTTATTACTGCTATTTGTTCAAGATATATGCCCAATGGAAAGGTATCAGGGTGTTTTTGTCATGGGGTATTTTAACTACATAGAAAACAAGGATAAAACTGGGCATTTTTTATAGTGTTCAAAATATCCAAGCTTCAAGGAGGGGATTAACGGCATTAACGTACTTGTAGTTATAAAATACTCATAAGAGTAAAAGTAGGAGAAAAAAATGTGGCTGTCCACTAACTGTTTTTCTTCGGTTGTTAGCTTCAGCAAAATAGAACATAAAACTATCTATGTTTAGGTAAAATATGTAACTTCTAAAACAATAAAGACGTTAAATAATTTACGTGCCAAATTAATTTCTGGTATGTGCCACTTTTAGACATCTCAGTGGTTTCTTTCGGGTTGATCTCTTCAAAACAGTCGTCTAATTATAACACTAGCATCTTCATTATTTTGAAAAAAAAAAAAAATATATTCAGTAACAAGTTTACCTTGATAATGAACAAGTATACGATTGTATTCATCGTACATATTTACTTCAAATACATATTAATGTCTTATTTTTTAAAAAAAATAAAAATAAAAATCAGCTTATAATATGTCCTTACATCAAACTCAATAGAATATATTTATTTCTTTTACACAATTATTATCTATGAAGCACCGATTCTCACACGAACAATGCGACATCATACATAAACCGTAATATTTTTAAATTTAATTTTTATCTATTCAGTTATTCGGATTATTAGAAAATTTTATCTATTAATCTAAAGGTATTTTTAATTTTTAAATTTACTTTTTATTTATTTAAATATATTTATTCAAATATATATCTAAGCCAGCTCTAAAAATCAGGAATTTTTAAATTTGTTATTTATTCATTCAATTATTAAGATTTAAAATTTGGGGTGTAGAGTTTAGGGGTGTAGGGTTTGGGTTTTGGGTTTTTGCCTTAGTTAGTTTTAATAATATATTTTTGAATTTGATTTCATATCAATTCTTAAGATTAGTAATATCTATCTATTAGTATTTAGAGTGTTTTAATATTAAATTTGTTTTTAATGTATTGAATGCAATTTATTAGTCAATCAATTTTAATAGTTTATCTAGCCATGACTAAAAATAAGAATTATTTAAATTTTTTTCTATCTAGTCAATTATTAATTAGGGGTATATTTTATCAAGAAAAATTTATTAGTGAGCCAGTTTCAATAGTATGTTTGTTATTAAAAAATAATTAGTAATAATTTTTATACTTATATGATACTGCCAAAAATTAGTTATCATTATTTTGAATAAAATAATAATAATTTTTTAAAAAACTATTAATACTAGTAAGGAAAATTTAATTATAAAATATTAAACATATATATATATATGAAAATATTCACATTTGATAAAAAATAATTAGCAAAATTTTTTATACCTATTTAATACTCTATTCGAAATAATTATGATCATTCTAATTTATTTTTTCATTCGAAAATAATAATTCCTACAAGTTGTATGGGGCGAAGCACGGGTAACCACACTAGTAATATACAAATTATAAGGAACATACAAAAAAAATTAATAAAATATTCATCCCTTCAGAATAACTTGTTAAATTATACAATTTCATTTGATAAACAAGTTTCACAAGAAAACTTAGAGAAATCATTGCAATGTTAACACTTTTGTTTTTCTTACCACTAAAGCTTCACATTTTTTCTAACCTATGTCGTAATATGCCTCACAAAAGAAGAAATATTACAAGACATAATTACAATGTAAACCCTATTAATAGAATTCTTAATTTAAGGCACGTCACTTTGATTATCGTCATTGAAAAACATAATCTCCAATTATGATTCATCAAAGGATAAATGAGCTACTTCAAAGATTCTACTATCATCAAGTGATCCAAACTCATCTCTTGCTATGTCTCATATTTTTGTCTCCACTAAAAGGTATGGTGAAATATTTCTTAAGAGATGATGGAGATTACTATGAATAAATACTAATTCTTCTACTTTATGAGGTGTCATCTTATTCCTCTTTAAATGTTTTTATTTGGTTTTTATTTTTGACATTTTATTTTAAATTATAAAATTATAATAATAATTATATTTTTATTTTATTTGGCATATGATATTTTTAAGCAATTTTTTAAGAAAAATGAATTACGAAAAGTGTTTTGGAAGTGTCAGGCTACTCACATGTGTTGGCTCAAAAGTGTCGAGCCAAATAGAGGTGTCAACTTGAAGTGTCAAGTCGATAAAAAAAAATTTTATTAGGCATTGCTAGAGAAATGTCAGAGACGTATCTTACGAGTGTCATACAAGTGTCGGTGTCAAACGTCTTAGGGCACCACATTTTTTTATTTTTCTAAAACTATCCAAATTTTGAGAATATCTGAACTACAGATTTTAAGAATCTAAATAAACGTTCACCAACACTTGTCGTTGGGATTCTCAAAACCCATAATTTACAAATTTTCAGAATACATAAATTCACAAACACTAGTTTTTTTTTTTCAAAAATAATTGTATTAGAATTTGAATTTTGAGAATCTATGTACTATGGATTCTCATAATATGAGTAAATAAAATATTTTAACTATGAGTATGGTAGGAGTGCTAAAAATCCGAGGGAGGGGTACTTTTTGGCCATTACTATTCCCACCTCCCCCTCTTCCTCTTCACCACACATCTTTTTTTTTAAAATTGTTCTTCACCCGATAATTAAAACTCGTGCATGCCCGGTAATCAAATTTTGAGCGCCCCCAAGATTTAAAAATTGATCGAAAATAGATTAAACTTTCAACTTTTAATTTTTTAGTAACTCGGTATTTTAAAACGGTTTACAATTAGGTTTTAAATTCTGTCAGTGTAATTATTTTTAGAAAACTTTAGATTTATAACTCTTAATCTGTCAGTTTCTAGTTTATGTTTACGCGCGGTATTTAGAAACCGAGCAAAAACAACTTTTAAAATCCAATAATATTAACTTATAAAATGTATTATAAAATGTATTGTTACTAGTTTTTAATATCTATTTTTGCTCAATTTTTAAATACCGGACACTGCCCGGTATCTAATTACTAAGCGACCTAACAGACACTCTTTATTGGGAGTGACACCATCCTTTTTAGGATATAAATTTATCATTCTTACATATAAAAAGAATAGTGTCACTCTCAATAAAAATGTGATAATCCCATCCTCCGTTTGTAAGGTTTTACACATGATAAATCCGAGCCCAATACAAAAACCGGCCCAATCGGAGGGTTATATATATGATGGTCTGAATGCTTAACCGGTTTTGTTGAGATATCTCCAAGACTTTTCCTTTGGTTTCTGTTCTTCAAAACATCGGCGAGTGATGGCAACGATCAGTCTCCGGAAAGGGAACACACGGCTCCCGCCGGAGGTGAACCGGGTGCTGTACGTGAGGAACCTGCCGTTCAACATCACCAGCGAGGAGATGTACGATATCTTCGGCAAGTACGGCGCAATTCGTCAGATCCGCATCGGCACCAACAAGGACACTCGCGGCACCGCCTTCGTCGTCTACGAGGACATCTACGACGCCAAAACCGCCGTCGACCACCTCTCCGGCTTCAACGTCGCCAACCGCTACCTCATCGTCCTCTATTATCAGCAAGCCAAGATGAGCAAGAAGTTCGATCAGAAGAAGAAGGAGGATGAGCTCGCTCGCATGCAGGAGAAGTACGGTGTGTCCACCAAAGATAAGTAGAATTTCACTCTCCTAAGAGTTTCTAGCTTCTGTTAGGGTTTTCGAGAAATTCGCTCTCTGTAACTATGGCGTCTGTTTGTTTTGACTTTATCGTTATTCGAGTCACTATGGATATTGTAATCAAGACTACAATACTCAATATAGTTCTGTGTTATTGAATTGATAATCAAGTTTTATACTGATTCTGTTTATCCATTTATCAGTGTTTTATTATTTTTTCAAATTCTAGGTTAATTTTTCAAAGACCTTAATATACTTTACGAACTTGTAATCAATTGTCTTTTAGGGCTATGTTGCATTATGCTGCAGCTAATGGTGGTAATTAGTGTTAATTTCCTTAATATTACATCTGGTCTGAGAAATTCACACAGGTGAAGATCTACTGCTATTACATCTTGATACTTAGCTGAGCTTGGCGTTGATTCAAGAGTACAGAGCTTATATGTCGCATTTAGTTTTAGGGCTTGCTGCTAACTTAATTACAAATAATTGCATCTCAAGTTTTTTGTCAGCGCGAGTTGAAGTGTATTCAAATATATAAATGTAACAATGAACATATTCAAACCTAGTATTATAATGGAATCTGTACATAAATGAAAACCCTTTTGATTTGATTCCTAAGTGAGCATTGATTACAATTTTTCACGGGAAGAAAAGGAAAAGGAGAAAAAACAGAACCAACCAATCAAACCTCTAGGAGTATATCCACATTTCTCAAAGGTTAGTTTAAGTTCTTTAGCCCCTCCAATTTTTTTTTGTTTTCCACCTTGACCCATTCCTCACCTAGACCTCTTCCCAACCAAACAGTTACCATGCATGACAGTCCTTGATCTTTCACTCATCACCATTTGCACTGACCAGAAATACAGGGCTGAACTTATGCCTGTTAAATACCACTGCATAGCCCCCTCTAATACAAGGTTGAATCACGCCTCTTCCTGGTTTGTGCTTCTAGGTTTCCTTTGCTCATCATGGCAGCAAACTCATCATAGTTAATCCGGCCATCCTGCACAGACATGAAAGTTTACTCATCACTAATGATTATTCTAAATCGTGACTCAAATAGGCAGGTCAATAGTATTCTAACCTTGTATGTGCAAGAAAGTTATTATTTTTAAGAACTATAACAAAAAAATTATTCCTTTTGTATGGTACTTACATTGTCTGCATCAATTTCTGAAATAATTTCATTGATGTCCCTTCCATCATGCATATTATACTCGCGGAGAGCTTGCTCCAGTTCTTCAATGGTAATGTACCTGATTCATGTCAAAGTAATGAGATTAGAACCTTTACTTAAATACCAGTTAGTTTACAAAGGAGTGGCCAATATATATATGTGATGTAGTTGATTTTTTTTTCTTTACCCGCTATTATCTTTATCAAAGTATTGGAAGGCTGTGTAAAGATGTTCTTCTCTGTTCATCCGGTTCATATGCATTGTTGCGGTGATGAATTCGTCGTAATCTATTAATCCATTGCCATCAGCATCCGCCTGTGATTTGCATAAGAAAAAAAAAAATCATCTTAGTGTTTGCAATAGAGAAGTTACTAATGGGATGAATTTTCTTTGTCATGCAGTATTAAAAGAATGGTGGATAACTTTTATTTGGTGTGTGTATATATATAAGAACAGGAAATGAAGATAACTTACAGCTTCCATTAACTGCTTAACTTCCTGTTCTGAAAGCTTAGTACCCTGTTTTGCCAGACCTTGCTTGAGCTCTTCAATAGTAATGGTTCCACTGTTGTCAGTGTCCATCCCCTTGAACATCTGCTTCAATCCCATGATTTCTTCTTCTGATAGGCAGCCAGCAATGACCTATCCATGTTCAAAATTGAAATCATTGTTTAATTTATGCAATTTAATGTGTCATGTAGACATTGGCTAAGGTAGTTTTAGATGTAAATATTTCTGAAAGTAGCTGTAGTCACTATTATTGTTTAAACCTTCAGAGCAACTTTCTTGAATTGGTTCATTGCTCTAAACTGTTTGAGCCTATTCAGCACTGCATTGTCAAGAGGAGTATCTGGTGCTTCTCCATCCTCCTTGATCCATGGATGATCTGTTTTTCATACAACAAGTGATTTTTTTTATTAGAAATGCAATCCGAGGGAGCTGATAGAATTAATTTTTTAGAAATGAAATGAAATGATTGAATTCTAGCAGTTAATGGTAAGGAAGTCAATGAGTATACTTAGAACTTCATGAGCTGTCAGCCTCTGCTTGGGATCTGAATTCAGCATTCTTCTTATAAGATCTTTTGCTGCAGGTGAAATTGAGGGCCATGGATCACTTGTAAAGTCAATGTGGCCTTTTAGGATGGCATTGAATATCCCATTTTCGGATTCTGTTAAACCATGTTTTGGTATCAGTTTCAAGTTGTGCAGATATATCATCAACTTTAGATTGATGTTATTTGTTCTGAATAAGCTGAAAAAAGCTCAACAATTTGGAAGTAGCTTTAAAATTGAAAGTGTGAACATAAACCTGCCAGAAATGGAGGAACACCACATAGAAAAATGTACAACATGACACCAATACTCCAAATGTCTACTTCTGGTCCATATCTTGCCTTCAAGACCTCAGGTGCAATGTAATATGCACTACCAACAAAGTCTTTAAACATCTCTCCTGTCAAAAAGGGGAAATTTTCCCTATTAAAATATGCTTCACTTGTTATAATTACTCCAAGAAAGAAAATCGGTAATTTTGGAGCAAACGTTTGAATCATTGGCTAGTGTGGATTTTGGATTCTTCTATGGTCATTGGGTTTCATTTTTCGGAAAGACTTTAGGTTTATATAACTTGGACCAAAAATTTAAAGAATTAAGAAGGTAAAATTTTGAAGAACAGAATAATTCAGCTCTCACAGAAAGTTCTTAAAACCTCAGGGAACTCGAAGAGGAGAGCTTATTTCAAGAAACTATTTGGTTTATAGGCATCCACTGCGAATGATCCATGTAATCATATTATCACTCGTCCAATTGTTCGATGTTAAAATTATGAATTCTTAATAACATGTGCAATGACACATGACAGATTTTCATTTCAGAAAAACAAAACCAAAGAGAATAACCAGTTATGAATTCCTTATTTTTAGAAAAATGTTGACTATAACCCTATTTACTAATATGTCATGTTCATCCATGCAAATCAAGTCTTGTTATAGATTAATGATAGTGCTTTTCTTTCTTGTGCAACACAAGAATTTCAATATAGAAGTTTTTCATAGGAAATAAAGCGTTAAATGCATTAAAAACAAAGAAGTTATCAAATATATGTGTTTTGCCGTGAAAAAAATAATTTCAAAATTCCTAATTTATGTAAAACTGCAAATGATAGAAAAATGTTTAATAATAAATAAATAAATAAGTAGAAGGGAGATGATTTGGAATCAGAAAACCTTGCTTGTAAAAAACAGATAAACCAAAATCTGTGGCCTTGAGGGGTGCATTCTCATCCTTATTCAACAAGAGGAAATTCTCAGGCTTAAGATCTCTATGAATGACACCCATGGAATGGCAAGTATGAACAATTTGAACAATAGTTCTCATCAAAGAAGCAGCAGCACGTTCAGTGTAATGACCCTTTGCAATAATCCTATCAAAAAGTTCACCACCAGCACACAATTCCATGACCAAATGAACAGAATGCTTATCTTCAAAAGCACCAACAAGTTCCACAATATTAGCTTGCCCTGTTAGATGATGCATTATTTGTACCTCCCTTTTAACATCTTCCATATCCTCTTTGTTCACAAGTTTTCTTTTGGCTATGGTTTTGCATGCATATTGTTTCCCCGTCGCTTTATGTGTGCACAAATGGGTCACCCCAAATTGCCCTCTTCCTAGCTCTTTTCCCATCGAATAAGTGGCCTTTACATCTTCCATGGGCCTGCCGAGTACAGGCCCAATTGGAGATGGTTTTGATTGTTTCCCAGGTGCAGAAGATGGCTTGGATGACTGTGGTGGGTCCCTAGATCCACCACCTTCGTTATTTGTTTGTTGGTTGGTTTCCACTTTTTCTGTCGAGTCATTAGTTCCACCTGAGCAACAATTGCCCATGGTGGTACGAAAGGTAAGGGAACAAACTCACAAAGAGGACGGAAGAAAGGAGATGAGGAGATTTAGGTTATGAGAAAGAATGAAGCAAGGACAAATTAGGTGGTGGTGGAGGATGTCACAATGGCATGTTTGGAGAGAAACTACATTGAAGAAAGTGCTATTGAGAGAAAGTAAAAAAAATCTAAAAAAAAAAAGCCTAGGGGAAAAATGAAAGGGTGTTAAAAAGGATATAGTTGATGTTAATTAGAGAATAGAATGGTGATGGAGAGAAATAGAGGAAGGTATTGATAGTGATTAAATGTAAGGAGGAAGAAGGCATGTGTCTTACAAGATAAGGGTGAGAGAAGGGGTGAAGAGGGATTTTCGGAGGAGAAAAATAAAAATGGAATAATATTGTTTTTACATTGTAGAAATGAGTTAAGAGCTTATAAAGAGATTAATTATTAAGTGGTTACTAACGTCACATGATACTTTTGATCTATTGGTATCAACAACAACAACGACCAAAGTCTAAAAATTCCTTATGCTTGTTATTTTTTAAAAGCACAAGGGTTGGCACAGTATCAGCAGTGTGTGTAAAGGCACATAACTGATATTCATTATTCATAATATTGATGTCCTATTTTAAAAGATGTTGATGATAAAAAAAACTATATACTATAAATGAAAATGAAAATTATCCATTATGTTATTCACGGTCATTAGCATGCCCTAATATCAAATCATAACTAAGATTGTTATATCTTTCTAATAATCTTTTTATTTATTTTTCAATTATTTTAAAATATAAATATTAATTCAAAAATTAAATGCATTTGATATCTTAAAAACATAAAAAATATTCAATATATTCTTTAATAAACAAGTAAAAAGATTTGTAAAAATATAAAGTATGGCGATTTAAAATTTTTCAATTATAATACTTACGAAAGTTATTAAATACGACATCTAAACTAATGAACAAAACAAAATTTATAGATTTAGAAATTACAATTCAAAACGTTGAGGAAAATCAAATATTTGGTAGAAGACGTCATTCTATCTTTAAATAATAAACTATTAAAGTATAACTTAATTTTGGTCCTTTATCTTTTATAATTAATTTGATTCTTTATTTTTTTTTACATTATATTGATCATTTTACATTAATAATGTTGAGTGCTATCACATGCATCTTCTTCAATATCGTTATGATATTTTCACTATAATACTCAAATATATTAGTGCAAAAAAAATCAATATAGTGTGAAAATAAAATCCAAAGATAGAGAATAGCCCCACCCCCACTCCATTTAAATTTCTACTTACTTTCCCAAAATTTGGTTCGGTTTCAAAGATTTACTAGACACATTGGTATATACTTTCTCCGGTAATAAAGTGATTTTTTTTCCTATTTAAAAAAAACTTAGCACATTTTCTAGGTTTATTAATTGTTAAGAAAGAATAAAAATATTTTATTACCCTCAATTTATTATGAGCAACCTACTCATTTCCTATGTAAATGAATACATTAATTACATGGACAATTTAAAAATAAAGTTCAAATACACCATTTTATTAATTGATAAAAACATCATTAAATATGTTTTATTGATCTTTGTAAAATTAGTGTTATGTTTCTTATAAAAAGAAAACGAAGGAAATACTCCTTCTGGTCCTATTTATAAGACATCATTTATTGCTTGTTTTCTTTTTTACTCACATTAAATGCATCAACTATTTTAATTCCTTAATTGTAATTGGTTAACACATTAAGGATAAAAATGATATTTCATACACTTTTTGAGAAAACCAATAAAATTAACTAAACTCAACTACTTTTAATTCGGTTGAAAACATCTTATAAATAGGACTAGAGAGAGAGTAGTTTATTTGACATAGAATTAAGTGAAACATTGCATTTCATACCTTCTCATCAATCACATAGTGTTCAGGTTCCATATCATACCAATGAAAAATTTATTAGTTGTCATTTATGTTTGTGCTCTTTTGATGCTCGGACTACTTATACGTGTTTATATAATACAAAAAGCAACGTGTTTATATAATACAAAAAGCAACGATCATGACCGAATGGATTAAACTCCATTTTTGCCAAGGGATTAGACTCCTTTTGGTTAAAAAACACTACAGTATAGTTCAACAAAACTCAACTGAGATTAGACTCTGGTTTCGCCCGGGTATTAGACTCCAGGCGAGTGCTGTTAGGCAAGATTAGAAAAGGGTGTGGCCCAGATAGCTTCAACCAAAAGACAGTGAGAAGCATAATCAAAAGTTCCGAGATGATAGGCAGAATGCAATGTTTGCAAATTAAACTATAGTTATATTGTGAAGAAAACTGATGAGAGACTTGATGCAATCTAGGAAAAGGAAGCAAGAGAGACAAGGGATTATCAAAGGTTATAATTATAATTTAGTAATTATTTTAATGATCTAATTGTGATTCCATCTGAGCTATAAATTAAATTGAAGGATAATCACACAGACAGAAATAATTATTGGAAAAAAAATAAATAAATCTTGTAGGTTACATAAACATCCCACAAAATTTGCTCTCGCATACATGGAGAGAGGGGAAAAGTAAAAGGAGTCTCCATTAATGGCAGAATCATGTAAATCAGTATGTTGGGACTGATGGATCAACCTGAACAGCATAGGCATGGATTCCACCAGAAACATTGTATACTTTCCTAAAACCCTGAAAACCGCATCAATCATGTTGGTCAGATGGCCAAGGAGTAGCTCCTCAACTCGAATCCATATGGCCGCATTAAAAAGAACATTTCATAAAGACGAGAAAGGCAGGGGAAAAGGAGAAATCATATAGAAAACAATATAAATTATATCATACAATGATAACTTGTTCATCAAATTACAAAGTATAAACAAAGACTAGTTGAACACTATCTCACAACTTGTGAAAATGAGCATTTATTCCTGAATTGGTGAAATCCAGTTGCAGAAATTTGTTTAGGAGATTGTTGGTGAGGAAAGGTAAAAGAATCATCATGAATTTTTCTTTGATAAGGTTAAAATTGTTTGTTCCATTATCTTATGAGCAACAGAAACATGTTACATGTTTAAAATTTTTATAATATAGAAACAATTATCTGCATGGCTTGAGAGTTACCCTATGATATCAGCAAGTAAAAAAAAAAAAAAATTCAAGGAAGAACACGCATATTATTACACACTTAAACTATAAGGCAAGACAGTGAGAAAATAGATTAATTTACCTGTGACTTCAACCACTTGGCAACTTGTAATGACCGTATGCCATGATGACACTGCATCCAGAAATCAAGTTCTTGAATATGCATTTTTAATTTGCATTGCAAAATCAAATCCAAATTTAATCAGTGTGCATTACAGCGACAGGTTATGCGAGCAGCCAGTCCAACTAAAGTACTATTAACTTTAAAACTACAAATTCTGATGAAAGATAAATCAATTTGAATTTTTTTCATCAACTTATGACTTCCAATAATCAAACTAAGCGAGGATCTGGAAGAGACAATAGAAACATGAACAGATTTTTCAAACAAGAATAATAAGGAAGTATATATACTTGATACATTTCAGAAAATAGTGATAAATTAGTAAAAGAGGTCTACTTTCCTGAATACCTTCTAATAAAATTGACATCTTTTGAAAGAAAAACTGTACTCACCATAACATATGTATCCTTTTGAGGTTCAAATTTAGTAGTAATTTCAGGTCCCCAGGTTCCAAATTGTCGAAGGGGAAGAACCGTGAATCCTGGCAACGATGCTTTGGCTCTGATATGATGAGAGGGTCATTTAAAGATAGAAAAGCTAAAAAGAAAAAAAGAAAACCTAAAGAACAGAAGAAAAATAGATGCATATATGCGTCAGAGTTACGAAATGAATGTTCCATACAGTCAAACAAAAGTGGATCCACCATGTTGTTAGTGAGATATCAAAAGAGCATTAATGTTAAAATGCTTGCAGTTGAACTATATATTATATTTTCTCTTCTGTTCAAGGCTTCAAGACTATTGCCTTATAAAACAATAATCACTCAGTTGGCATATTTGCAAATAGTTAACCGAATGTGAAGCATACAATGATGCAATTCAATGAGTTTCAAAACTGACTGAAAAAGCTAAAGTTAATATGAGCATACACTTCTTCAGGCTCCCGAACATCAATTAACTGTGCCTCCTCCAGAAAGTTCGGATCTTGAATTTTCACATGCAGCTCATCAGGTTGAATATCTTGAAGTAATGTTTCTTCCCTAACAGTTAAAAGAGCCAATTTACAAGGCGTAAGAACTCGCTGGAACTAACAACAACAATTATCAAGTCTTATCCCACTCAGTAGTGTTGGCAAATTGGATCAAACAACACCATTATACTGTATCAAAAGAGAAATTGTTTAATAAAATTTCATTCAAGCTAAACACATTACAGTGTTCAATTTACAAACATACGCTTTGAAATACCTTTCAGATAGAACCTGCAGCAGGTGCCATCCAAATTTTGTCTTGCACCTTACAACTTTGTTTAAAGGTGCATTGAATGCAGCTTCTTCAAATTCAGGAACCTGTCATATTTTCATCATCAGACATACATTCAAAAAGAAATGCAGTTCTATAATTGGATCACTAACTAATCTGCTTCCGTCAACAGAATCAAATGGAAAAAATATCAACAGACATCAGTTATGTAAAATGGAACAATAACCATAATATGACATTTTCCCCTTTCTCATTAATCCAAAGAAAACCGTAATTACATCTTCTCCTTCTAACAGACAAAGGCAGTTCCATTTACAAAAGGAAGTGATATATATACCAACTGAAACCGCCTCCAAAAAAGAAACAAAAATATAGCAAGTTATAGGAAATTTGAGAAACCTCAAAAACAAGGTTTAATCTAATCTAAAAATCATACCATTTGTCCCTTTGTCACCCACCCAAGCATTCCACCTTCTTCTTTTGATGGGCAAATGGAATATTCCAAAGCAAGATCACTCAAATCTTCACCTTAACGAACAGAACAGAACAGAACAAGAAAGCCTTAGAAAGATAAACAGCAGAAATAAATATCTTCCGAAACCTAACCCTACACATTGACATAAGAAAAGAACACAAATCACTCATTGGTACAAACAAGTAATCACACATTAATTAGATTCTAGTATTCTACAATCAAAACGCTAACCTGCAGAAATTCTCTGCTGAATTTCCAACAGAAGCTTCTGGTCTTCTTCTTTCACCAACAAATGCTGCACCAATATTTCCCTTTGCCCACGACCTTCAGAACTACTCCCAGTGCTATACGAAGCTGAAAAATCATTTTTTAATATATATATTCTTCATTACATTACATAAGCGTTATATACTCTGATCAAGTAGGGAGCAAAAAATTACAGAAAAAGTTTGACAGAAAAATTGTGGGGGTTGGGGAGAAAGAGTACCTGAAGCTTTGGGAGCCAGCACGAAAGTGAAGGGAGAAAGAGGAAGAGAAGGTGATTGGAAATGGAAGGTTCTGGGAGTAAGGATATGGGTGTGAGAGTGAGGGTGAGAGTGAAAGTGAGAAGATGAAGAAGAGGGGAAGAAGGAAATGGAGGGAAGGATTGAAGGAGAATAGGGTTTTGGAATTGCCACTCCGAATCGGAGCTGACAAAATCTCAACATTGCTATTGCTTCTGAGTTCTGATACCAAACTCCAAATTGCAGAGAAAACAAACACTCAATATAAACAAAGAATGCCTAATGAAACGTTTTTTTTTATTTGTCCTTTTTGAAAACAAATTAGAGATTCGACCAAAATAAAACGTTTATAACTGATATAAGATCAAAATGTAATTCAAAAAAGATATAAAATCAAAATAAAATGTACATAAAAGATACATAACCAAAAGATACATTTAACCTTATTTCTATTAATGTAAGAGAATTACTGATATTCATTATTGATTTTATATATATAAGAGAAAGAATTACTGATTGTTCAATTTTACCCGAGCTTGAAAATAATAAAACCTAAAAAAGTTGTTGGATTTTTTTTTGTAATATTTAATAAATTATTTAATTATACCTAAATTAAAGTGTGTTTGAATTAGTTATTATTAACTGTGAAAATAAGCGGTGAAAAAGAATTGATTTTCTCACACATAATCGATTTTTGTTTAGATATATTTGCTATCAAAAACTATTTTTAAAATAATTTTAAGTTGTTAGAAGCGATTTTGAAGTTCTTTTGAAATAATATCTATTTTTTAACTAAATTACACAATTTTTTTTTTGTTAAAAGAATAATAAAAGAATTTTGTAAATTTAAAATATAACTATTCAATTTATATTGACCAAAATCTAATCTAAACAAATCTTCCATTTAAATATGTTTATACAAAACCAGCGAAAACCAAGTGTCTAATTATAATTGAGAATTATAATTGAAATATTGTTCGCTTTGATATTGGCTTCACAATTTTATCCTAAGAAAAACCGTCTAAACGAGTTTAGCATTGGAACTTATAAAAACATTTTCAATATAAGTAATACACATCATTTTTAATGTGAGTTACATTTGTACATGTCACTCTTCCATTAATTATTAAACAGTATTGCACTGTAATGCTAGAAACTTAACAACAACAATTCTAATATGAGTCTCGTAAATAAATTATTACATACTAATTTTATCAAATTTATTTCACTATTTTGATTAAGATCCCTGTCCTTATTTAAGCAATCTGACAAGAACTTGTGTATTTTTTATAGATACTAAACTTTTAAAAGAGTTGTTTAACTAATAGCAATTACTCAAATACCCATAATTAAAATAGTTTATAATACTTGTGACCTCGACTCTTACACATAACAAAGGCGAGAGTTGAGCATCATTTACAACATTCGAAAACATCCGTTATTAAAAAAAGTTATGAAGTTAATAAATAAAAATAGTTTTATAAATTCCTACGTACACAATACTTAGTTGCTTAGTGGTCAATTGCAAGAAAAGTCTAGATTTTTTTTCTCAGTACATTAGTATTTTAATTTGTCATGGACTAATATGTCGGTCCCCTCAGCCCATCTCAGACCAAACATCTGCCGGGATACAATACCTTCTAGGTTTAATGTTAGATTACTAAGCGCCACCATAATACACTTCATAATGACACCGTCCGAATAGGTGTCACTGATATTTCGTTTTCCTTATATATTTTGGACAGATGGATCTTGTCAAGTCCATTGTCTGCTACTTGAGATTTGGGCATACCACAAAACCCTAGATAGAGCACAGCCACAATGTATAGCAAGGACGCCTAAATCCAGTAAGCATCATATATTTATCGTGTCTGTTTTCACTATATGGTTGGAGTCTTTGCAGGTATATTCCCACCGTCACTCGCATTGCTGTCTTGTCCGAAAGATCAATGAACCTCCCTAGTAGTTACCTTTAGGAAGTTAACAACAATATCATATCTATATACACTTATCAACAGATTGACTTTTTATTCTCCATTAGCTTACAGAAAAAATTGAACCAGAGACCTCTTGCATCACTACTCTTTCTTTCTCACTTGTGCTTGGCTTATCAAGAATGCTCACTACTACTAGCAGTTTACTAAATCAAAACAAATTGAATACAACAACAACATTTTCCTTTCTCCTCATTGCATTGTTGTGCCGTATGAATGAAATGTCAACTGAATCTAACCCATGCTAGCTTCTTCGTCGTTGTCTTATTTTTCTAGGTGGAAGCAGAGAAGGAAGCACCAGAGGAGGAACCATTAGAAGGGTTCCATGCATAAAAGAATAAGCCTGTAATAAGAATAATGGCTCCTGCCATGAATCCTGTTGGAAGAGTAGAGGCTACACCAAGGTATGGCAATGGCATTGTAAACACGTATATTGATATTGGCACTGTCACACAAATGAAGCCAAATTGCATCAGTTGGATATACATATATACTATCTCTTAATTTCATATCACCATGCATTTGTATTTGTATTTGATTTTTCACACACACAGATGCACATGAATCTGAATCCTCTCCTGGATGTTCTCTCTCCGGTCAAATGTGAAGTGTGGACCATTGATGTATTTGAGACGATTGAGATCAACACCTTAAAAAGTTGTCAAATACATCAATGGTTCACATTTGATCAAGGAGAGGATAGAGAGGGAAACTGCAAGAGAGGATCTTGATTCTTTTTGAGCACGAATGTTTATATAAACTTCAATGTAGCTGTACTTTAGTGAAACGATTCGCATACCTGAAAATGTGGAAGCAAGACAAGATACAACAGCTGAAGAGATCTTGAGGAGATGAAGCAATGATATATTGAAACCTATGTTTACAATTATAAACAACAAAGGCAGTATAGGGGCACCATCACATCCTGCAACCAGAAGACCTTTTTCATCACAAAAATAAGAAACAGAAAATTGCAATCTTCCTTTAAACATTTTTCATCACAAAAATACAGCTTACCACTTGATAATGTTCCAACATTGAGGAAGCAGGCTGCACCATCTTTAAGGTAATTTGGTAGCTGACTGAAGGGGATGCCCCATAATTTTGACAAGAATGGGAGAAGAAGGCATATAAAAAGTGCCTACACAGAGCACAAAGTCTTGCATTTAGGAATCCATTTATATCTATATTGAAAATTTGAAATACTTCATAGAAATTTAAAATATGAATATTTGATGAAAGATTGTAGGATACCTACTTGGAAAGCAGAACCGTATGAATTAACAACAAACAAGTCCACAGAACCTCCCTGTTTCAGATAAACACTGAGTACTGATTAGTATCTTCACTCCCAGAAAGAAAATAAAAATGACAAGTACAAATAGAACTAGTTGTCTACTTTAGCGAGTTGCAACTGAAAAGCATGGTTTGGAAGCTGAGTCTCACATTACAGAAGCATTCAGTGTTTAGGGTCTGTTCGATTTGTGTTTCTGTTTCATAAGTAATTATGAAGCTACACCTTAGTATTTACATTCAGCTTTCTGTTTTTTGAAATTTGTATATGAAACGTTAGAAACAACTAGAAAACAAGATTTTTCTTGTTTTTAGTGTTTCTTACAAAACTTTCAAGGAATAAATGGAAATAAGGTAATAATTCCGTAACTATTTATGACAATTGAAAATGAAAATGCAAATACAAATGCAAATTAAGTAGACCCTTAGTTTGACTGTTAAAATGACTCCATCATATCTTGCATCCTACTACAATCTAGTAAATACTGTTCTCTATATCAATGTCTGATTCAAATGTGCTTGTGAGTGCAAAAAAGATGGTTTTGGTTATTCAGGTTGTCAAATGGCCCAACGTTAAGATTGAAAGCCATAATTTGCAGAGGCATATGAATTGAAACAACAAACAAATTGAAAGCCATACCTCAAGTTTTTTGGTTGTATCCAAAAAGATAAGCTCCTACAAAGTATGAAAATATCAGTTTTAAGTGAAACCACAGGGAAACAAACAGTTCGAAAGCTTGGAAAATGCAACAAACATTATGAACAACAATAACCTTCAGAACTGTATCAGCCGCTTGGAGAAAAAATGAAACTATCATCAAAACACTCCAAAATATACCACCTTCCTTTAATGAATTTCCAGCACCAGCTCCACTACAACAGTAAACACATTTTTAATAAATAACAAGGCTTTGGAAAGTAAACAAAATTTTTGACACAGTTCCTCTCCAATTTGGCCGAGAACTATAGCTAGAGTCTCTCAGTTCTCAATCGCTTGAGTTACAAGCCAACATAGTTTAAACATGAATTTCACGTGCAGTCTCTTTTTTTCAACTATGCGATTAATAGTTTAACGGTGGAGAGTGAGCCGATGAAATAGTCCATTTTAATACATGTAATTAATCCACCATTGAATTTTAAATTAGACGATTAAAAGCGACAGAATGCAGCATATGTAATTTACACCCAAATTAGATATGAGCTACTTAGAACCTTCACAAATAAAAAGTACTGACCTTGCTACAGTTACAATTACACCAATGGTAACAAGAAAGCATCCAAGTAGTTCATTGGCTTTATATCTTCTCCCAAGAAAAATAATTGACAGTAGAATTTGCCACACTAGAAAAGTCTGCAACATTCACTATCCACCGTTAATTTTAAAGTTTTACAGATAGTTGTTTATAAGATTAGCTAAAAATTTACTGAGTTTGGGTTAAACATTGCTAACTTTATTCAACAACGTAACGTTTCTATTTACTATTTATCTACCAAAATTGGAATAGAATGCTGATTCATCATTTTACCTGGGACAAAATTGGAATGGATGCTCCAGAGAGAATTGCTGAGAGAAGAAAGAACAAAACAAATTATCAAAACAAAATTCAGAAAAAAAGAAGAATGTATAGAAGACAATACATTATTAGCATATGATGGATCCACACTATTTCCACCACACACCCTGTGCGATATTGATCTTTCTTTTAAAAAATTATCCTTCGTCTTGTAATTAAATATTGACCAAGCCCGATAATTAAATATCTAGCGAAACATGCATCAGACTTCTAGCTTTTAATTTGTGTAGTAACTCGGGATTTAGAACCCATTTACAAATGAATTCTAAGTTTTGACAGTATAATTTTTTTTTTGAAAAATTTTAAATTGTAACTTATAAACTACTCGAGTATCTAGAAATCGAGCGATTTTGCAAAAATGAATTGTATAATCCAATTATATTAACTCATTAAATGTAACACTATTAGATTTTAAAATTCGTTCACTAAAAAGAACAGAAATAAAAATGACTAGAAAATGAAATGGGGAGCAGAGAAAGAAAATGGTGGGAAATTACCTCCGGCAGCCATTCCGGTGGCGGCAGCAAGAGCCTCCAAGAGACCGACCACCACAAGCGGTTTCTTCGGCGTTCGTAACATCTCATCAGTTACAATGCCCGCCCGGTAACGCATATACAATATCCCAAAATACACTATCACATATCTGAAAAGTTAAATTAAATTCAAATTTAAAATATAAACATAATACTATCAATCAATTTTCATTATCTATAATTACGTATAATTATTAATTATTAATTATAAATTATAATTATAAATCACCTTTTAAAAACGCAGAAATAAAGGAAATTAAAGAAAATGAATAACGCGGGAAGTGAAATGAAGTACCCGAACGTGGAAAGCTGAGCGAGGAAGAAAGGGTACTCTTTCAAAGGAACCAAAGCTAGCTTATACAGAACTCTGTTCGCCACTCCCGTCACCACCGTCGCCACCACTGCCGCCGCCACCTCCACTTGTCTCCTCCCTACCACCACACTTTTCTCCCTCTCATCCCCTACCGCGTACGAGCACCGCCCTACCTTCTCCCTCCTCCCTCCACCGTCAGATCTCTCCCACGCGCCGCCGCCGCCGTCGGCGGCCGGTCCCACAGCCACCAGCCGCATCCGCAAAAGCTTCGGCAGCCGAGGGGAATAATTCCTGTAGCGGACCCCGCAAATCCCGGCCGGCAACATTGGCCGCCGGAACTGAACATAGCCGCCAGAAGTGGTGGCGCCGCCGGCGGATAACCGCCGGCAGAATGAGGCCATAATTGGAGCGTAGATTGAACACCAATTCAAAATTCAACGCGCTAGCAGAGATCACGATTCACTGAATTCAGAATTCAAGAATTAAAAGGGCAAATCTGGTTTGACGAATCAAGAAAAATGAAGAGTGTGCCTGCGACAACACGACTCTGCTTATCAACATATAGTTGTAAGTTATAACTATTGCTACATCACGTCACATCAATCGGTTCTTAAATAATAAATATAAATATCAATTATCAACCACAAATACAATTCGCACTTTGTATCTTTCTTTTTCTTTAGTAAAAAAATCAGTATTAACTTACCTTATGTAGTGATTCTTTGAATTTTCTGGTAAGCAAAAAAAATTATTTTAGGTATATAGTATGTAATAACGTATTAATTTGTTTGAATTTTAATTTATTTTATTTAGTTTAATTGAGTTTTGTGTTAATAGGATTTGAAAGTTGGTTGGGTAAAATAAATTTGAGAGTATCTTTTTTGTTTCACAAAAATTAGTCAGATAATATTATAGTTATTAAAAATATTTTTATTTAATAGTATATTGAAATGATGTTTAATTTAACCAAAACGGTTGACTTAGCGGTGTAAGATCCCGTTAAGTTCATATGAGGGACGATTTACTGTGGAAGGTTCCGTGTTTAAATCTTACCCACATCTAATTTTCAGGGGTTAGTGTCTGCCACGCAACACGAATGAGATTAGTTGCATGTTAAGGGTGGAGAAACTGTGATTATAAAAAATGATATTTAATTTATCAAATATATTTTAATTAAAATATTTAAATATAATTTTCGTTAAAATAAATTAATTGTTTAGGTAACTTACTTTCACTGATTTTAAGTTATATAGTACAAGCCAAATTTTTGGACAGAAAACCAAAATAAAGGCACACTCATAATCAACTTGTATTTCTAGTTGAGGAAAAGTGTAAGGTTAAATTAATGCACTGTAATCATGACTTTTTCTTTAGATAAATTAATCATCGTGTGTGTGATTATTACTTATTAATTTATAGGAGTTATGGTGAATGATTTGAATTTCTTTTTCAAATTTTATATTCTGATTCTTGTAACAAGCGTTTCAGGATTTGATAAGGGTTCAGAGAAAGTGGCGAAAGAAAAGAAAGGGATTCCAATTTGAAATTGACTTGTTCTTCTTCAATTCTCAGTTGTGTTTTACTGGGAGAATCTCGTTGAATGATTCCAAAGGGAGGGTCATTAACCCTTCTTTTTTTCACCAAGTTCATGTCACCACTATTCAATTAAATTCTCAAAATTTATTCTATTATTAAATATGATTATAAGTAGAATTGATTTTAAATAAAATTAAAAATAATAAATAGTTGTTTCTTATTAAACTATTATTATTTATCTAAAATTAATTATGGTATAAAGTTGTTAAATATGATATTTTTTTTTATTAAAATTAATTATAAGTAAATTCAAACTACAATTTGATATTGACAATAATCAATCCAAACATGTACTAAGGCTCTGTTTCACCCGATTTATTTTGAGTTTGTCTTCTACTTATAAAGTCGGGCTAAACAGAAATATTAATAAGCTATTAAAATTTTAAGTGATTTTTTTAATGAAGGAAAAAGAGAAAAAATAGTTTTAAAATAAGCCACAAATAGGAATTTTTGCTTATTTTCCAACCTCTTATTTTTATTAAACATCCATCAACCATCATAACTAAGGTCAGACCACCACCCACCACCGCCCACGGCCATTCTCCACCACCCTCCGCCGCCTGTCGGTCAAATTTTTTTTTAAAAAGAAAATTGCTAAACAGTTTATAACTTTTTTTTTAAACCTCTTATTTGTAAGTTTAACTTAAAAATAACTTTAAAAAAAAATAAACTGAATTAAACTATACCTAATTATACATGTGACGCTCAATTTTCACTCGCAATAAATCAAACACATACCCATGTGATTAAAATACAAAATTAGTTACCACTAGTCCACTATTAGAATAGATATTTCATTCCGTCATTATTATGCATTATGTTATGTATTTTTTTAGTATAAAACAATGCAATCATAAGATTCAGTTAGTGGATGCCTGTGTGTCCCTCTATTTTTTTAGACTGGTTCATGTTGTCTTATTCCGCTTTGTGGCAGCCTTCTACCATACATCGTTTAATATAATAATAAGGTAGTGTATAAAAGACATATTTAAACAAAATAGAATATTATGTATTATTTTCTATTTGATGTATCAGTTAAGAAAAATAGTATAGGGCACTGAGATTAATGAATGTAATAAATTAGTTCTATTGAAAATGGTAAAACGAAAGAGAACAGAATAAAATAATATATTGAAAATTATCATTATTTTTCTAGAGTCATTTTTTATTAACAAAATAATATATATTTAAATTTTTTAAACCTTATATTATTTTTTTGCAACCAAATAATATTTTTTTAAATTTTTTTTAAAAATTGCATAATAAAAATATATTCAACATAATTTATGTTTAATAATTATTTTTAAAAATATATTTAATAATTGTATTTAATGAGAGAAGTTTGTATTTAATAATTTATTTTTTCATAAAATATTAATAAAAAATTAATATATTTTAAAATTATTATTTAGTTATACTCATAATTTTTTCAAAAAAAATTTAAAAATATACCTTTTGTTTTTTCTTTAATTTTACTTTTTATAAAGTAAAGTAAAATTTTATATGTATTATAAAAAAATATATTTTATATTTTAATCCTCATTAAATACAAAATAATACATGAGTTCTGTTATGTTCCATGGTCGTCAAACACAGTACATTGTTCCGTTCCGTTCCATTCTATTCTGTACCGTTACCAAATGCTACCTAAATTATGGTTTTTTTTATTGATCAAACACATACACTCACACACTATATTATTCCTAATTCTACTCCACGGAGAATCGAATCTTTCTCCCTGAGCTCAAATAGCTCCTCCTTATGCCACTTGAGCTATAATTTTGTATGTATGCATATTTCTTTAATTTTTTTTTAAAAATGAGTTATAATCAATTAAATAATTTCATGACTTATATATGATACACTACTTGAAAATTGGTGAATGTTAAAATTCACCTATAACGAGTTAAAAATAAACTCAATAAATAATAAATATAAATAAACAAAAGGTATACAAAATAGTACATTTAATTTAAAATTACATATAATTCATATTTTTTTATTAATGTATCATACACCACTTTAAAAATGATGTACCGTAAAATCCACCCAACTTCATTTCTTCATTTCCTTTTCCAAAAGTAAAGATTAGTTAATATCTCCTCTTTCTCATATCAAACATAACATCAACATTTTGAGTTTGAGTTTGTTTGATTATACTTTTATTATAAGTAGAAGTAATTTTTGATAAAGGAAATATTTTTTACTTTCATTAAATTTATTAAAATTATTATCAATAAAAATGTTTTATTCTCTAAAAGTATAACAAACAAACACTTGTCGACTCAATTCACCGTTTTAGAATTTGGAAACTAATCCAACAGAAAAAAAAATCAACTACAACTTTTTCTAAAATAAATTAAAAAGACCTCTACTCACTACTCTATGCCTTCTTTATAGATTCTTCTTTCTTTTTTAAAAAAAGAAAAAAATAGAAGCCGCACAATATGCCTATGAATATTCTCTGATGATGAATGCTACTTTTTCATTTAATAATTAATAATCAAAAGTCTAGTAAGAAAGACATATTATTCCCATAATTACCAATGTTAATTGCAAGCTTTAATTTTTTAAAACGCGTGAACTGTTGTGATATCTGCTTATGAAAGACATGACCTAAACAATAGGAGGAGCAACCACATAATTGATGATAGACAAAAACATATTGACCCAAATGTTCAATTTCCATTTGAATAATCTTAAATTTTTCTATTAAATTTTTTTATGTTTTATTTACTTAATTTTGATAAATTTTATTTATTTTTTAAAAGTAAATGTTTAGCAGAAGATAAAAAAACATTAATTGAAATTAAGTTGGTAGAAAAATCTATAAAAAATTTTACATTTTCCTTTTAATTATCATCGTCACGATCACATTGTACTAAATACCGCACAATTTAGTGTGTTTTTTGTTTAGCGGTGGTAAAATTGATTTTAAATCAATATGATTTTGAAGAATTGATTTGGTGTAAAATTGATTTTAAGGTAACAATGATTTATGTTTGCGAAATTTTTAGTTAAAAACAAGTTTGGAGTAAAAATATAATGTAAAATTTTCAATCCAACATAAAAACAAGACTCACATTACTTTTATCAAAATAAATTTTGGTAACCCAAAATCAATTTTGATTTTAGGTCTTGATATCTAGTACCCTAAGGGCACTAGATAAAGTTACTAGAAGTAGAAAAACAATCATAAGAGCATATTGTTCTGTCTCTCAGGAATATAAAAAACTACACATTCCAATACCTTTTTACTATATTTAGGCTCTTAAATAGTGCCCTTAGGGCACTAAATATCATTTACCTTTAATTTTTTTCAAATTCATAACCAAATAATAAACTAACTATCTAAAATTAATTTTGAATTTTCAAAATCAATTCTCAACACCACTAACTTTTTACTAAACATGCACTTAATGACTACAGTAGACCACGAATATTACAAAGAAAGTACATAAGGCCACAATTACAAACTTTTAATTATTTTCGTAATGATTAAAATTATTACTATATTACAGTGTGGTATCACGCAGTAAAATAATGCAATTCAAAACCTTGACTTGACTAGAAGGAGCATGTGCCGTGGAATGAAGACAAATTGTGAGAGATGCTTGGCCTATGCAAAAGACAAAATAATCCTGAAAACATTGCATTATTGTAGTTTTGAAAAACCATTATTTTCACTAATTTAATTATTTAGTTAATATTATTATTGCATGTGATCCCAAGAGAGTCGTCCATTTCAGGGGTGCCATTACCATATTGCTGCTGGTACCAAACAAGAAAAAAAAAAGAGAAATGGACTTCATCATCTATTTCTGTCCCATCATCTGTATAATTTGTGAAGACAGTCATCTCTTAAATTTCTTTTCTTACGGTCAATTGATATCTGACCAATTTTTAATTTAAATTAAAATATACATATTTTCATCAATTAAATTAATTAATAAATTAAATATTGTCTAATTTTTTAATCCATAAAAAGTAAAATAATCAATAATTAAACTTAAATACTTACACCATATTCTGAAACACTCACTGATTAAATTACAAAATCGATACAAATAATAATGTCTAAATGAGACATTGAGCGAGTGTGCAATAATGTTCAATTAATTGTGTTTTTTTTGTTAAATTAACATTTTGTTTCATATATTTTCATCTAATTTTTGTTTTAGTTTTTATAAAAAAAATACTTTTAATCTTTAAGCAAATTCTCTCGTTTTAGTCTATAACGTTATTTTAATTGGTATTTTCCGTTAAATTCTGCGGTTTCACCATCGCAACTACTATGGTCACCAACACGCCCACCGTCATGGTGGTTTTTCTAACTACCACCGCCTACACCAACTCTATATCATCGAGTATTAAGTGTATAATGGGCTTTTCCCATTGGGCTTCTCAGCCCACTTGATAATTGTTATTGGATCAAGTTTGTTAGACAGATTAGTGTAGTTAGTTTTTTGTTAAACTTATCTATTAGTTAGTTTTTCTATTACAGAAACTTGGCTCTGTATAAACTCTGTAAATTACTCTTAAATCAATTGAGTTAATCAATTCTTTTCGGTGAATAATCTGAATGAATCATGCTTTCTTTCTTTTCTCGGGTGATACCTAAGATGGTATCAGAGCTCATATAGAGCTTTGGTTCATTGACTGTTCTTCATCCCAACTGCATTTTTCCTCTTCACTGTTTTTTTATTGACCATGGCAGATTCTGCCCAAACATATGTCCAGAGCTCCGATCACCTGATAAATCCGTCAAACCCTTTGTTCTTGCATCTCAGCGAGAATCCTTCATTCGTGCTCGTTAATCCATCTCTCACAGAGAAAAATTACCATGACTAGATCAGAGACATGACCTGTGCCCTTGAATCCAAGAACAAGAAGCATTTCGTTGATGGCTCTTTCCCTTCGCCACTAGCCTCTGATCCTTTGCACGATGCGTGGAGAAGATGCGATCGCATGGTGAAATCGGGGTTAATGCGATCCATGACGCCGACAATTGCTCGATCTGTTAGCTGGTTCAACACCTCCGCAGAAATCTGGAAAGATATCCACGATTGCTTCTCTCACGGTGACAAGTTTCGAATTGCAGATTTACAGGAAGATATTCATAATTGCAAACAGGGAGATTCAACTGTCTCTGGTTACTTTACACGCCTTAAAAATATTTGGAAAGAATTGAAAATGTTTCGTTCTGCCCTAATTTGTAGTTGTAACAGTGTTTGCAGTTGTGACATTTTACTCAAGATTAAGAAAGAGCGAGAGGATGATTACATCATCAAATTTCTGCGAGGGTTGAATGAGGATTTTTCACAGGTTCGATCTCAAGTCATGATGATGGAACCTATGCCATCACTCTGGAAGACCTTCTCTCTTGCTCTTTAACAGGAATGTGAATTTGGTGCACCTTCTCCTCCTATTTCCAATTCTGTTCCAGAATATGCTGGTTTTATCACCTTTGCCAATGAAAATTCTAAACCCTCTTCATTCCAGAAAGGGGGACATGACAGTCATCGAACTTGAGACGCGTCGCCACTAGGGATGGCAATGGGTAGGGTACTTAAGTACCCATCCCCATACCCGCGTTTTTAAAAAATTCTCATACCTAGCTCCATCCTCACGTGGGTAGTGATTTTAATGCCCATCTCCATACCCTCTGGGTACTTATATACCCGTACCTGGACCCAATACCCACAGTTTAACTAAATAAAAAATAGTTTTCTTCTATTTTTTTCAATAAAATACTAAAACAAGAGTTCTTTTTATATTTAAATTTGGTTAGTATTAAAATTTAAATATCTAAAAAACAAAAAAGTATTTTTTAAAATCTAGAAATATATAAATTAATTAATGAACAAGCTATCCAGAATTTTATTGATAATCATTTATCTAATTTCAAATTCAATACATAAAGGCATAAGGTAATTAGCTATTAAACATGATATAGTTTAGAATATAAAGTTACAAAGTAAATAGTTACGAAACATAATACAATTTTAAATATAACATAATAATACTCGTGTAAGTATTATGTGGAGCGCTCCAAGACTTTTTTTTAAAAATATATTAGTATAATTTAGTTTTAGGTTAAGAAGTTAAAATCATCAAATGAAAGAATGAGGTTAAATAGGGTTGATGAGTAACTTAGTGACTTAATCAATTTTTAAAAAAATGACAATAAAGTGAATGAATAATAGGATTATGAAAGCATCTAAGGACAATATAATTGAGGTTTAAAAAAAGAAGTGAAGAAACACAATAGTTATTATTATAGTTTAATTGTTCAGTTAACATAATCATAAATAATAATAATTTTTATATAATACTTAAGTATGCGGGTATAGGGCGGGGTGGGTACTAAGGTACCCGTACCCACACTCATCCCTACTAAAAAATACGGGTAATTACACGGACCCAGACCCTTACCCATTTTACTGGGTAAATACCCTCCCCGCGATGAATAATTTATGTGGGTACCCTATGGGCCTGGGTCCGATTGCCATCCCTAGTCGCCACATGTCGTTTCTCTCTTGCGATACTTACGCAATGCTGTAAGTGTTTCAAAGTGGATGAACAGTTATTCAATAACTCTTACCCTTTGTTTGGTTTGAGGAGAGAAAATGCGAAGAAAGAAAGTGTAAAGAAAGAAAATAGAGATAAGAGAAAAGTGAGAGAAATATAAGAGAAAATAAGTGTGTTTGGTTTGAGAGAAAATTGAGAAAAAAATGAGAGAAAATAGGTGTAGGACCCATGAATAGTTAACATTCACTCTCACAGCATCAACTTTCTCTCCATTTTGGAGAAGAAAGTTTTCTGGTAGAACTCATGTTTGATTTGACATTTTTCCTTTATTTTTTCTCACAAATCAAACGAGAGAATTATATTTTCTACCTAATTTCTCTCTTCTTTTTTTCTCTCTTCTTTTTTTCTTTCCTTCCATTTTCACTCCAAACAAACTTAAGCTTAATGTTGTTGATCTTATCTCGATATCTTCTATTGAACTATATACTAAAATAGTTCCTGATTTGTATTTTATCAGTCAGTTTAGTCCCTCGCAAAATCAGTCATTTTAGTCCCTGACTTTCACTATTATTGATCTCCTTGACTTTCATTATTATTGGTCATTTTAGTCCCTGAATTTCACTACATTATTTATTTTAGTCCATAACTTTCAGGGACTAAAATGAATGATCATATAATATAGGGACTAAAGTGACCTGTAAAATATAAAATCAGGAACTAAAATGACTTATCTACACAAAATCAAAAATTAAACTAAATTATTCTTGCAAAGTTAGGTATTAAAATGAAATATCACTCTCTTGTATTTAACTTTGTGGAATGAATCCATCACATCACGAGAGAATTAATTAATTGTATTTCAACCACATACATACATACAGTAGCTAGGTGATCATCATCACGAGAAACACGTGGATAGATGGCATCGTGGTGGGACTCAAACATTGATATGAGTTTATTTGTTTTGGATTTTATTTTGATTAAAATTAAAATTATTTATTGTTATTAAATAAATTTAATTTTTTTATTAATAATTATTAATATTTATCTCAATTATATATTTTTTATTTTTTATTGACTAAAATTTAAACTAAAAGTTCCTAAAATAATCTACTAATACACAAAACAATAACAATCACAATCATTGGAATGTGCAGAGTTTAGACATTACCCCCTTGAAGGTTAGCAATGACTAGCTATAGCTAGGTGATTCGTTTTTTGGGCTTGTTTACCTCTCTCTCAAGCACTAATTAATTAGGATTACGTAATTGGGATGGAAATTTTTATTTTATTTTTCATTAAGGTCGCTTATCTCTTATTTTTTTTCCATGTTTGACGTTAATAATTTTTTAAAAAAGTTACCAGAAATACACCAACTACGTTAAATATGCCTATTTGTCAAAATTAAGTTGTCTCACTGACAAAATAATACCCACTTTATCCCATATTATTAGGCCTTTTATGAAAACAATGTTATCCTAATTTTATTGTCTTTTTAAAATATTAATATAATATTATTTTTTCTTTATAATTTTATCGCTAACTAATTAAATATAATTTCACTTATCATCCGCTATTAGTAACATTTTATTTTCCAACTATATTTTTTTTTTATTTTCAATGCTATTATACTTATGTTCACCAATAAAACAATTCAAGCTATACAAGTAATTAATTAAGTGGTTGATAAGAGAATAAAGTAATTTAGGTAGTTGGTTTGTAAAATAGAAAATTTATTCTTAAATTTACTCAAATTTAGAGTGATGGTTATATTTTTTAATTTATGTGCAAAGAGTAATGTTAAATTTTCCTACTAAAATTTCATATAAATCCTCCAGCTCACTTAATTTTGACAAGTGTCATCTATATTCTAAAAATTAAATGCTTAATGAAAGATATAAAACATTTGCAAAAGTTAAATGAGTAAGAAAATTTATAGAATGATTTAGCATTTTTCATGTGCAAAAACTTAAAAAACCTAATAATACGAAACAAAGAGAGTAATATATTTTAAAAATAAAGTTCATTTATTGATAAAAAAAAGGAAAAAAAGAAAACCTCTCCCATCTTTTTTTTCCAACTCCTTCACCTCAACTCACTCCTTTTGTGTTCCCAATTAGTATAGATTCCACCATACTTGGTGACCATTAATTGCAACTTTCTTTTCCCCAAACCTCTTGCCACAGATTCCTTCTTCCAAAACTTCACTCTCAAAAATGGTGATCAACTAGAATATGTTCACCTTTAATTTGATCATTTATTACTTGACAGAATTAGATCAATTAATTTTCAAAACGTACAACACCCACCCACCGAGGAGGTGGTTGGAGGGTGGAAGGAAGGGTTGGACTTTGGAGAAGAAGATTGATGGGAGACATTTTTGTAAAATTGGTTTTTTCATTTTCAATTACAGTACTATTTAAAATTTGCATGCATACTTGTTATTAAATTTTAGCAAAATGTTAACGCCGATGAATGTGAATAAAAAATAAGAGATTAAGGTCTTAATTGAATCAATTCTTAAAAGGATAAAAGATCAACAATATAATTTTGTCGTAATTAGATCATGTATGTGTCTTCTCAATTATAAAGAAAGCAAATATCAGACTTAATAAAATCTATGAATTTGTGAAACTTAGCATAATATAATGATTTTTTTATTTATTTTAAACATCTCTAAACTTAAATTTTTATATTTATTTTTTTAATTTTGTTATAAATTGTTATATTTATTTTTCTAATTTTATAATAATAAATCTGACTGCTCATCCCTAGCTCGGTACATTCTTAATTTATTAACTTATTCTTAATTCGGTCCAAAGACACATGAACCCCTCAAGTTCAAATCATGACTACTTATACTTAGGTTCTAAGTAGCTAATAATCACCTCCATATCTCTTACTAATCGTCAAACTCGGATGTTAAGCTTAAATTTAGGCTTGAACAACTTTTACATGATTCTTATTTTATGCTATATAGAAACTTCTAAGTAATGTGACCTTGTATGTGTTTATTTTTAGTTGATATAAAGGAAAAAATTATTCTATCAATTAAATGTAATTGAAATTTATGTCAAAACAAAATATAACAGTTAATACCAAAATATTTTCACTTTTTGTAGACTTCCTAAAGAAACTATTATTTACTGGTGTACATGTAGCAAGCACACCATAACAGAACACAGGTTGTACATGGGCCTTGGCCCCGTTTTATTACCAAAAAAATAAGAGAACACAAGTTGTACATAGTGAGCTTTTTCTTTTTCTTTCTTTTTTTTAAAAAAAGGTGAGCTTAGTTAATGAAAGCCTTTAAACAAAATAAAAAATAGCGCAAGTTGCATCACTCTTGCCCTGTAATTATCTTCTGTCTCCAAAGAAAAGTCAACACTAAATTAATTCTTTACTCCAAAAACATAAATCAACAAAAAATATTACTCCTTTAGTTTAAAAAGTATATCTACTTAAAGAGTTAAAAGTTATTTCTATTTAATTTTTTTTAGGCAAATGATATTTAGTGTCCTAATGGCACTATATAAGAACTCATATGTAGTAAAAAGATATTGGAATGTGTAGTTTTTTGTATTCTGAGAGACGGAACAATGTGTTCTTATGATTATTTTTCTAATTCTAGTAACCTTAAATAGTGTCCTTAGGGCACTATATATCAAGACCCTTTTTTTTATAACCAAGATTTTATTAATGAGATAAAGAGTATAAGATGTACTCATATTTAGGGGTGGTAAAATGAGTTTGGCCCGTTGGCCCGACCTGCCAGACCGACATAAAACAGACCGGATTAAAAAAAGTGAGCATATATAGTCATGGTGCGTTAGACTTATTCGTTTTTTGACAAACTAAATGGATGGCAAGCCATCCCTACTCACATTACAAGAAAAAAAAAAAAGAAACAAAAGAAATACATTAAGAAAACAAACAAAAAGAACAAGTAGCCAAAGAACTAAAAAACAAGGGGAAAAAAACACACCCACTCCAAAAATTGCAAAATATTAATTTAATTTGTATCAATAACTCATAGCGAACCACACTCAACTCGTAACCGTCATACCCATTTACCTAGCAAAGCTAAATTAAAGACATGAAGATTCTTCACCCCAAACACCAAACCTTTTTATCCTTATAGACAATATCTCAACTTACCTAACAAATCTTACTAACACCCTCATTCTTGTCCCATAGAAAAACGACGAAATAAAGATTCAAGAGAATAAATGATACCTTTGAGAGCAAGAAAATAAACTTTGACAAGAACAAGTCGCCCACCAAACAACTAAGACTTGCTCTTTCAGGAGTTCAATCTATTCCTAACTCTATCAATCACGGGCTTCTATGACCTAGCTTCCTTGGAATATCCCTCACTAGTAAACCCAAATATGAGAAAGGTTGTCTTACACTATCTAATGCTGCCCCCTCTAACCAACTACTAGTCACAAAGCAGGAAATGAGATTGCTCTTGTCATAATGCACCAACAAGCCAGATACCAAACTAAACAAATCAAAAATAGCTTTTACACATCGAATATTCTCGTGAGAACCTTCCTCGAACACAATAGTATCATCTACCAAAGCAAAAAATATGTTAATAAACAATAATTTATTTGTAATGAGCGGAGGAAATATGATATAGCAAAAAGAACATTATGTACATTTCATTCGTTTGCGAGAATATTAGAAAATATTCCCACATGTTTTGGTTTGGTTGGTAGGTGTCTTGTTAAAAAATGTTCTTATGACACTATATAAAGTATAATAAGTACATTATATTTAATGTTCTATTCTATAAAATAATTTTGATGTTTTCATAATATAAATTCTGAAAAAAAAATTAAAAACATTTATTACTATGTTTTTATTAACTATATATTTATTCACTTAGGCTCTGTTTGGTAAAACCAGCTTATAACTTATAGCTTATAGCTTGTAGCTTATGACTTGTAACTTATAATTAAGTAGATGTGTTTGGTAAAATTAGCTTATTAGGTAGCTTATATTTGTTAAATAACTTAAAAAGACAAGTAATAATTACATGTGATAAATTATTTAATAGAGTAAACATGTAATAAATGACTAGAGAGTAAAATAGAAAAGAATTATTGAAAACTACTTTTCATAAGCTATAAGCTACTTGAAGTAGCTTTTCATAAGCTAGCTTTTATAAGCTAGCTACCAAACACCTCCACTTGACAATAAGATACAAGTTATAAGCTATAAACTCCTAAATAAGCTATAAGCTAGTGTTACCAAACACACACTTAATATTTTTAAAATAATACAAATTAATTCTTTTTTGATATATAAAAAATCCAACTAATAAAACATAATAAAATTAAAATTTCTTTTACTTTTCGTAAATTAAAAGTCTTATTTTTTTCTATGGTTACTCTTGCTCTTCTAGCTGATAAGATCGAGACTGTGTTCTCAAGAGGATCTTAATTTTTTTTTTCTCTTTGTTTTTTGTTTTTTATTTTCTTTATTACCAAAAAAATTAAAGTCTTATTAGTATTTTCTCATTTTTTAAAATATTTGAATAAAATATTATTTTTATTTAAATGTTTAATGATATTTTTAAAGAAGTGATAATTATGTTTTCATCAATTTTACTTGTAGTTTTGATTAAACTAGTGTTTGCTACCCGTACAATGTACGGGTGCATTTTGTTAATTTAATTAGACAATTAATTTTAAATATTTAAATGTTTAAAAATATATATTATGATTTGTTGAACATCGCTTACATAAAGTTAAGGTTAGATCTTGATAATGAGCTAAAAATACATTTAATAAGTATTAGTGTATGTTTTTTGCAAACTTATATGGGTGTGTATATTTACGTTACGTTTTTGTTTGTGTTAAAATGACAAATTAAAGTTTCTAATGTATATACAAACGCACACTAAATTGTGAATTAATCCAGTTGCTAGTCTCATGACGTTGTGACGTAATTCTAATTAAAATATTATACTTGTATTATTTTTAATTAAAGAATTATTCTTTGGTAATATTAGCGAACTTAGTAATATAGAAATAAAGTTTAATAGTAAATTCTAACATTATTTTTAAGACATATATAAGTTAAATTTTATGATGCGTTCTTTTATTAATAAGTAATATTTGATCCTTACATTTTATAAAACATCAACAGATAAAATATAAAATTTTAATTTATTAAATTTTATATTTATATATACAAACATTTTTTTAGAGACTAATTTAGAAAAAAAAAACTATGTGAGAGAATGATATTCCTTCTGTTCCTTTTTATTTGTTTTCGTTTTGAAAAAAATTTTGTTTTTTTATCTGTCTCTTTAGGAATTCAAGAAAATATTTATAGCTTGTTTTCCTATTATACCCTTTCTCATTTATTACTTTATACATATACTAAGTAGTAAATAATTAATAATTGTAGAGTTCCAACAAGGTATAACAGAAAATTATCTCATAATTTTAATAGTTACAAAAATATTAAATAAATTTTTTAATCTGTGTACGAATAAAGCATATGATATGACAGAATTTAAAAATTAAGATGAGATGGTAATGGGACCGGATCCCAAGGGCTGTGCTAAAGATAAGAATAAGAAGAATGTTTAGAATTTAGAAAGAAGTTTACTCGGTGGACACTTGCTGCCTTTCAACTCTAATCTCCAGCCGGCGTGACCTTTTATTATGTGATAAGGTGAGTTTTGAATTAGGTGAATTTGATAAATTGATAAAATTAAAATAATTTAATTTTTTTTTAATTCAACTTAATTTATGATAGAATCGAGTCAACTTAAATTTATTTGTTTGATTCTCATATTACTTATTTTGAACCCAACTTAACTTAAATCAATTTGAATTTACACTTGAACTTAATTTTTTATGACATGAATATGTATTCAATTTTTATGATAAGTTACTTTTTTCTTTTTTTTTATTTTGTTATATTTATATAAATAAAATCACTTAAAAAATAGATGAGTGATAACATACTTATAAGAAATTTTTTATAATTTTTTAAAGATTTATAAAAACAATTTTAAAATTTTAATTATCAATTCGAGACTTAACTCAATCCAAATTGAAGTTGGTCGAATTTATTTAGTTTGGATTAAAATATTTTATTTTATAAAACTAAATTAACCAAACCCAATTAAAATTGATTAGTTTAGATTTTAAAATTCTCTAAAATCAAACCGAATCCATCCTTATTTCGTGCCATATCAAAACGGTCCTGTTTGAGACAAACAATTATTTAATTTGATGTCTTAATCTAACTCCATATAGTTATCTTTCACAACTCATTATTAATAGCAAATTCAATAAAAACAACTAGTAATATGTAATGGAATGGTTTTCAATTCTCCACTATAGTTAGTTCCTATAAATACTTCTATTTCTATTTGTTTAATTAAAAATATATTAATTGTTTTTTTAATGGGCCAAACACATACATTAATCTTAAATCTATCCCATCAAAAATTAAATCACTCCCTCAAACTTTTCCTTATACTATCTAAACTACAAGCTCTTATAAAAATAAATTAATTGTTATTTTTCATTTTTAATAAACCGATTTTTAATCACAATCCACAGATCCTAAAAAATGGTATTAATAAATTATTTTTTATTTATTTATTTTTTTTTAAAAAAAAGAAACCCGAAGACATCTAGACAATGATGAAGAGTAAAAGCTAAAAAGAAAAAGGCATCAATGTGACAGCTAATGAATAGAAGAAAGAAGGGATTGGGTTTGGATATTGATCGAGATCGCAGAGAGTGAAGTTTGAAATTGAGTTCGTCAATCACCGGAATCGAATTTCGTATCGGTGCGAATGGGAATTCTGTACGCACTGGTTGGTCGTGGATCGGTGGTGCTGGCGGAGTTCACCGCCACCAGCACGAACGCGAGCGCAATAGCCAGGCAGATATTGGACAAAATCCCTGGCAACAACGACACTCACGTTTCCTACTCTCAGGATCGTTACATCTTCCACGTCAAGCGCACCGATGGCCTCACCGTTCTCTGTATGGCCGACGACACCGCCGGCAGTAAGTTCTCCACTTCCGATCCACTCAAATCCCTAATTCGTTACTATTTCTATCTATCTATGATTAATCCACTGTGTTGCGTGTTTTTAGGGAGAATTCCGTTCGCGTTTCTCGAGGATATTCATCAGAGGTTTGTCAGGACTTATGGTCGCGCTGTTTTGTCCGCTCAGCCATATGCGATGAACGATGAGTTCTCTAGGGTTTTAAGCCAGCAAATGGAGTATTACTCCAATGATCCTAACGCTGATAGGATCAACCGACTCAAAGGTGAAATGTCTCAGGTAAGCTTCTCGAGTTTCTATTTGATTGAATTCCAGTGTTTGAAAATTGAAATGAATCCCGCTCTTTGAATTTTGAATGTTACTCTTATGTTTGTTTGATTCACTCGTGTAGTGTTCTCTGTTCCTTTGATAGGTACGAAATGTCATGATAGAAAATATTGACAAGGTTTTGGATAGAGGTGACCGATTAGAGTTGCTGGTGGATAAAACTGCAAATATGCAAGGAAACACCTTCCGCTTCAGGAAGCAAGCTCGCCGTTTCAGAAGCACCGTCTGGTGGAAAAATGTCAAGCTTACGTATGTTCTCTGTCTTTATCTTTCTCTCTCATGAATGAATGAATGAATATGAAACCTTTCCTCCATCGATTTCAATTAGTTATTCTTGGCATGGTCAATAGGCGTTCTATAAATGGAATATATGCTAGTGTCTTTTGAATGCTCAACATTAAAGACATAATGATTTGGCAGAATTTTAGATGATTCTGATGGATGGAAGTTGGAACCATCGCTTTGGGTTTCATGGTGGGCATTGGGATAGGTAGAGGCTCTAGGCTGAGCTTCTGGTATAACTTCTCAATTTGCCCTAAAAGATTACTTAGAAATACTTCTATTGTTAATGATCTTTTTTAAGACAAATTATGGAATAAGAGATTTTATCAGTTCTATTGACCTTACAAGGAGCTTTAGAATTTTCAATTGGCTTATCCAAGGTCTATCTCTCCTTCATAACAAAATGTATGAGAAACTGAAAGTCGGAATGGCAGGAAAAAACACTATTAGAATCAAGGTTCCAAAAATTCACATGAGTTGAAATTATTGTATCATGTCATATATCTGTCTACGTTGAGCTGGTTTGTTTTATTGAGAGTGTAATATCCTTTCAAATTGTAATATAATACAAGCAAGGCAAGAGTATTTGTCCAGTGAAAGATGAAAAAGCAATTTTGAATTATCATCTGCTGGCAATTGTCTCTACTAGTAGTTTTTGAATTATCGAAGTAAGATTTGCAAGAAAAACTACTAGTAGAATCAAGGATCCAAATTCTCGCATCAATTGAAATTATGATAACATTACTTAAATCCCTTGACTTCATACTATTTTCTGTATTATTGAGAGTGAAATATCGTTTTTAATTGTATTATTGTAATAATAAATTTGTCTGTTGAGAGTTGAATTAAGCAACTTTGAACTACCATTTGCTAGTGATTATCTCTCTTAGTTTTAGAATAATTTACAGTAGTAGATAAGAAACTTGTTGCTTTCATACAACCTCAAAGTACATTTCATCAATCTTTAGCTATTGTTAGGACTTGATGCCCAATTTGTTCGGGGCTTGAACCACTGACAAAATGTTTGCATGTTGCAGGGTTATCCTTATAGTCATCCTACTTGTGATAGTTTATGTTGTCTTGGCTTTTGTTTGCCATGGGCCTGCGCTACCATCATGCTTGAAGTGAAGGATTGGCAAGTGAATTTTATGTGTGCTTCCTTGTCTTCTGTAGCTTGCAGAGGTCACTTCTTTTTATATTCCGTTATTATGCCGAATCCCATTTGTTCAACTTCAATGGCCGGGCTGTTGTCTACAAATGTGCCAGTGAATTCCTTGCAATAGATTTGTGTTTTGGGTCGTATTTTTCATTGTGAGGCTTGAGGGGGAAAAATTATTGTATCATGTCATTTCTTGTATTCTCATCTCGTATCATCCAAAATTTGGATTGAAGATTTTAATTTTTGTATAGTATATAGTGTTGCAGCTTGATGGTGTCATGGGCGTTTCGCATCTTTTAGTTGAAGAGGGGAAAATGTAATTCTTAAATTTCATGTGTTCCTTCATAGCTCAATGAAGGGTGGGGGTGTTAGAAAAACTGGCTGCCCCTGTTTTTTTGTTAAATTGTTGAATGTGAACTGCATAGACGTTAATATATATTTGGTTAAGGTCAGTTTGTTTAAACTTGAAAAAAATTAAAAAAAATTGATTCTGAAGACTAAATTTGTTGTTTCTGCTTTTCATATAACTGTGAACTATGAAGGTGAAGGTTCATGATTTTTTTTTTTGGGTCATTCTAAAATGGTCCAAAGAAAAGTGATTGTGATTCTTTTAAGAGACCGATGTAGATTGTCATCGCCGTGTAAGTTGCTTAGTGGCGTTGTGTATAATCATCATCTTCAACGTTTCTGATCCATGGTTTAGAAATTTGACATATTTGTCATTTTGCATGTTTGTTTTGGCTTATTTTTTAGGCAATACTTAGCTTTTTTAAAGCATCTTTAGGAAGCTGCAAAAAACTATGGAGTAATGCTTAATCCTCCTACTAAATCTTCCTATTAATTCTTCTATTTATTTAATTTTGTCAAGTGTCATCTATCTACTAAAAAGTAAATGCTAAGTGGGAGATAGATGACATTTACAAAATTAAGTGGCTAGGAGAATTAATAGGAAGATTTAGTAGGAGGATTAAGCATTTTTCAAAATTATTATATCTTGGAAAATAGATTAAACATGACACGCACATGGCATGATGTGTTGTACCTACTTGTTGCCATAAACTCTGCGGTTTTCAAATTGTCACATATAATTGAATCAAAGAACCTTGTAATCCTTTTTAATACTACCAAAAAAGATCTTCAGAAAAATTATTCAAAAGAGAGCCTAAATATTAATGTGCGTAGTGTTCAAGTTGGGACAAGCTTCGCAGTCCAGTTCCCTCAGAGATGGCCAGCTTAAATGAGTATTTTCTGGAGAAATCCTAAGAAGATTAGGAAGGCCCTGGAGTCTAACTTCTTTCAAAAGAGGAAGTTCAGTGTGTATCTGGTTCTGATAAATTGACGCTTCTCTCTTCTCATGTTGCCCAAAAATATATTTCAGCTCTGAGGATCTACCTATATTTATACTTTCTAATTGCACTAGGCCTTGCACACAATGGATTGGAAATATATATTCTAACTTGTCACAAGAATCTACAAACAAGGTCTTCAATTTGGGGAACATCAAAAGAGAGTTCTCTGACACTTGAGATATTTCCCTGTCTTCATTCTCTATGATTTGCTCCAACATGCAGCACTTATCCACATATAAATCTTGAAGCAGTTGCAGAGTTCTAGCAACAGACATTGGAAACAGTGATACCAGAGCTCGGCAATCATATATTTCTAATACCTCAAGATTGCACAAGTTGCATTCCCTGGGAAAGATGTTATGCAGCAACTGGCACTTCCATAAATCAAGTCTTCTCAAATTTTGGAAAAATTCAAGTAAAGGTGGACCATGGCACAGTTCTTTCAAGTTATCCATATTTTTCAGCTCTAACACAGCTAATTTGAGAAGCTCAGCATCTACTTGAAATGAATTTGTTTGATCAGAGTTTGTATCAATTATTGCCTCTATGTCTGAGCAGTGGTTAAGCCTTAGCCTAGTTAACTGATTCATGCCTCCTACAACTTGAAACATTGTCGGGATGACATTTTTGCAGTCTCCATAAAGATTCCCCAAATACACTTCTGCTGCTCTCTGGAGAAGATCCTTTGTTATTGTACTCAAGGTAGAGATATGCAACTCTTCTCCATATAGAATTCTTGGATTGCTTACATCGTTAATTTCAATGTTTACAGGTCCTTTATACGGCCCTAATTGTAATACATACCTTTGCAACTGCAATTTTGGGTAACTAGAACTATCCAGAAAGCATTCATGTGAATCTATACTTCCAAAGTTTCTTTCTTTTCCAAACACATATAACTCTTCTATTTGTGAACATCTTGCTATGACTCCATAACAGTCTTCTTCAATTTCACACTCTGACAAATCCAGCAACTTTAATTTACTTACATCTTTAATTCCATTTGGCAGTTCCTTGAACCAACTCCTGCGCAAATCAAGAATTTCTAGTGCCCTCAGTCCTGCGATGGAAGACATATCGCCCAATTTCCAGCCTACCAAGCTAAGAGTACGAAGGTTAGTCATTGAGTGGATTGACAGCGGCAATGATAGGGATAGTCTCTCATTATCTTTTCTACAAACTAATGCCATAGCCTTGAGCCCTGTAGTGCCTTCAAAAGTTGCATTTGATAGCTTCAAGGAACTTGCAGTGTATATTAACAGAATCTCAAGCTTGGGTGCATCAAGTTGACTATGAAGTTCATCTGCATTCTCATTCCATGAACACAGTGCAAAACAATCCTTTGCCTTTGCTTGATTTACATTAATGACACGATTCTCTTGGGACGCTATCCAAAGAGCTGTATCGCGAACCACATCATGCATCTTTACTTCATATTTGCTCTCCTCACAGTGCATCAATAGACAGGAATCTATGAGCTTGTTTATAGTTGCATTTACCTGGCTCCTAGCTAAGTCAAGTGATTCAACTTCACCACAAAAACCCAGTCCTACTCCAAATCTGAACAAATCTTCAATAGGGATCTTGTGCTCTTCTGGATAAAAACCACACATCAAGAAGATTGACTTGGCCAAGCTACTTCTTAGATAATCATAACTTAATTGCAGGCATGCAAAAATATCTCTTATGCCTTCTTCAATATCTAGTGGCTTTGAATTCTTCAATCTATCCAAAGCAATCTTCCAGTCATGGAAAGATTTTCCTCTCAAGGACATCCCCACAGTTTCAATTGCCAGGGGTAGTCCTTTACATTCTCTAACAATCCCTAAGGCCAGACTGTTTAATAAGCTAGCGGATGAATCGTGATCAAAACAAGCATGCTTTTGGAGCAAAATCCATGATTCCTGTTCGGATAAGAGATGTAGTGGAATCTTCCTTTGACACTCCATCAGAGTACATACTTGTTGGCGCCTAGTGGTTAGAAGGACCTTGCAGCTTCTGGGATCAGCATTCAAAGGAATCCCTATATCCTCAAGACTGATTCTTGCCCAAACATCATCCAAGATCAAAAGGATCCTTTCTCCATCTTGTAGTCTCAGAGATATTCGTCTTGCTCTTCCTGGCTCCCTTTTTTCAACCAATGTCAGACCCAACAAGTCAGCAATTTCGTCCTGAATCCTCCTGACATTTGGTGTTTGGGACACAGTTGTAAATACAACTTGATCAAAAAGATTCAACTCCTTAGCTTTTTTACCCATTTCTTTTGCAAGGGTTGTTTTTCCGCATCCTCCCAGCCCATACAAGCCTATCACAAAGCTGTCATCACCTTGTATTGCCTCCAAAAGTTGATTGTAAGCTGACTTTGTTGATTCAAAATATGTGAAATGTCCAGAAGAGAAATATTCAATGCTTGGAAGTGTAGCAAGGCGTGAAAGTCGCTCGAACTTGCTATTTTTGTTAAGCTCTATCAGTGTCTTTGTTTTCTTTACCATTTGCTTGGACAGATAATGTTTTCTTAGGTTAGGACAGCATCTTGGAAGACAACTGTTGTCTGTCCTCATTTCATTTTCCAGATTCTCCAGTTCTTCCAGAAGACTCTTCACTTCATTCAACCACATTTCTACAGCATTTTCAATTTTTTCAGTTTTCTTCTTAGCTTCTTCAACGCGATTCTGCACATTGTCTCTTGTTGATATCAGCTCTTTCTTTTTATCCTCAAGATCTTCGATGATTTTTCTAACATTGAACAAGTATTTCCCCTGCTGTATCGTTGGTTTAAGTAAATATTCTGAGACTTTAGCAACAATGGAAATAACTATGTCTGCCATTTTTTTCAGGGAGGGCTACCTGACAACATAATCATTTGACTGATCATTAAAAAAATCCATCAATTATATTGAATATACTCTCATGAATGTGTTTTTAGTTTACATGATTGACAGATGAATAACAATTTTGTTTTGTTGTTCTATACTTGTAGTTTCAAAACCAGCAAGAAGTCAAGCTATATATGTGCTTTTCCATGGTATTTTATTATATTAAGTATTATAAATCCGACTTTATTTGCTTATAAGATTTATAGTTTTTACTTACAAAATAAGCACAGATTAAATAAATGCCAATCCAATGCAATGTATAATTATGAATGATGCTGCATACTTATTCTTCAACTTTGGAACCAAAAAAATTAAGGGATTATAGAAGTGAGAACAAAAATTTAACCGCCACCCACAAAAATAAATCGAAAAAGGACTATGAATTTCTATAGAAACTAAAATCTTACCTTTACTCTTTGGATCTCAATCCGAAGACACTAGTTCTTTGATGACTCTCTGAATTAATAAGTAGTACCTTCTTCTGAAAGCATTGGAAGTACAGAAAGAGAAGTGAGAATAAGAAAAACGTTGGGTTTTTTTTTTCCCCCCTCAACTGAGGTACTATGCAGCATCCCAATTATAACAAGAAACACTATTTTCTCTCATCTTCTTCTCCCTTTTAAACTAAACACATAAATAAAACAAAAAAAATAATGTAAAGTAAACATGCCTTCAAATTCTGCATTTTCAAGATCCAGTAATATAGATCTCAAACTTTGCATGAAGATTTGCAGTGGAACAACAATACTACATGGGAAGAAACAAAAGGGAAAAAAATGAAACAGCCTACTCATACCTTAGTGAATTTTCTGTCAGCAAATTAAATGTGCAGTGTTGTCTTCATTCTCTGCTTTCCAAAGTTTAATTTTTTACTGTCGGTGCTTTTGTCTTCGTTCTCTTCTTTATCTACTAAGTCAATGCTTTCTCACATGTGGGAATCCACAATGCAACTTCGTATGAACTTGCCTACAACATGTATCATTACAATTTGCATAAGCATTGAAATAAAATAAAGAAAAAAAATACTCAAGTTTGACTAGACATACAAAATTCAGAGCTGAAGCCAAATCTTCTATTTATGAAAAGTTATATAACCTTTAATATTTCATTTAGCTAACTCAATATTCTATGATTGTCTCATATTATCCTTTATGTCACGTTCATAATAATAAAAGGGTTTTTATAATCTGTGCAACTATTGTACCGGTTAAGAACTCCAAAATAGAAAAAAATATATAAGTAATAAATGTATGTTAAATACAAAACTCAATTAATTTTGATCTTTCCCTATGAAAAGCTTCTTCTTTGAGATGCTTAACATGTGCAACATTGCACAGGTTAAACAAACCGATAATAAAATAGTGATACATAAATATAAAATAAAGAAAAAAAGAATTTAGACATATTATCATGTAATTGAAATAAAATTTCTTTGTTTTTCGCAATCACTATTCAAAGTAAATTGTTAAGCTAAGATTTTAATAAATCTTCTGCATGTTTATTAGAAACTGTTCATATGGTATTCATTTTAAACTTATTTGTGAGTCATTTATGCGCTTACATTTAGTTAGATTTTAATTTTGAACTGCTTGATAACCAGAATTTTTTAAAAATTCTAATTTACTGGAAGCTCAAACCTGCCACAGTCACTATATCAAATTCTAATTTTGCAGATTTTTTTTAATATATAATCATGTCTATGAGAATGGTAGATCAGCATAATTGGAAATGGCTAACATTACATTCCAATCTCTAACAGCAGAGCAATAAACAGAAAAAAGAGTAATGTTCATAACTCCATTACATAAAACATATAGTTAGATATTTCTGACCCGAACAAGACTCGCGTATTTGCACAAAACCTTCAACTCAAAACAGTGGAAAAGTGGAAATATAAACTCTAGCTTGTCACGATTGTGCATAGTCAGAATCTTCAATTTGGATAACATCAAATTAGTTTTCTCCGAAAATCCGGATGATCTCCACGCGCTTCATCTTCCTCTATGATTTGCTTCAACTCACTGCATTTTATTATGCAAAGCTCTTCTAGCTGTACTAGAGTTTGTGTTACATGCATTGAGGAGAGTGATGTAAGCATTGGACAACCATAAAATTTTCAACTTGTGAAGTTCTTTCAACTTGTCAAAAAAGCAAAGTAAGGGTGGACCATGAAAAATTTCTTTCAAACTACTCATATCAAACAGTTATAACTTATCCAATTTTGGTACCTTGGATTCTACTTGAGCTTTATCAGAAGCCGAAGCTGCATTGATGAAGCTTTTGATATCTCCGAACAACGGCGAAGACAGAAGACGGTTAACTGATTCATGTCTCTTAAGGCCTCAAACTTTTCAGGTATGATACTTTTGTAGCCTCCATAAAGTGTCTCCAAAACAACTCCCCTGCCCTTTTCAGAAGATCTTTAACAATTTTTGCGTGCCAGTTCATGTAATAAGCTAGAGGATGAATTTTCTTCTATTCTAGTAGCATGTTTCTGTAACAAAATCCATGAATCTTCTTCTGATAAGAAATGCAGTTGAATCTTGCTCTGACTCTCCGTTGAATTTGATACACTAGGCATTAGATTGTAATCATGATGATAAACAGCTGAAACATAGAATCCAATGAGTGCATATGATATAACAAAGTAATTAAATATGTATTAAAGAAATAAATGGGCAAATTAAAGGGACTTTTTTGAATTATGAGAAAGATAAATTCATATTGTAATTCATACTTGATATACTTGAAGAACGAGTGCGTTTATGAATCATACTCTGCCTCTTTCATAGATTCTATGCTCAATCGGGCAATAGATTAGAAAAATTAATTAAAGTGATTGCCAACCCTCATTTTTTTAAGTTAAAACCACGGCTGCAGTACTTGTTAAGAGTAACTAGTTATTAATAACTAATTTATTAACTAATTGATTTGAGTTTGTGTCTAACTCACTTTTAAAATTTAATTCATAAGAAGATAATGGTCATATCACTTTTATATTTTATGGTGACCATATTCCTAATTAATGTAAGACTTTTTAACGTCTTAACAATAACATTATTAATTGGATAAATATGATGATTGTGTCTCAACAAGTATTGTAAAGTATATGAATACCATTAAGACGATTGTTTATAAGAATGACAAATACTAGCAAATGATTGGTTCAAATGATATATGTTTGTTTTACTTAAGTAAGAGATTTCGGGATCAAACATTTGTAAATATTAATAACCCCAATTGAAAGAACTAGACCCACGGTAAGGTGAATACTTCTAACTCGAAGAGGAAAAATACTTAACTAAAAAAAAAGAATACTAAAGATCCTCTTCTACGGTTCTCTCCTTATGTGTACTAGTGGATATCATACAAGACACATTTTAGCCTAGCCCATTAGCAAGTTTGGCTGAAGTTTTGTCTATTAAAAAGTGAATTTTGTAAATGTATATATATTTTGTATATCAAATTTATATAGTTAAATAAGAAAAAATATGTGGTTAAACCACTATGTAATAATTTAACTATTTTTTTATTGGCTTTTAATCACATAAAAATATGTAGTTAAAAATTAAAAAGATATATGCTTAAATAAATATGTTATAATTAACTAAATTATACATTAATTTAACCAATTTTTTTAAATATTTTTAGGAGTGTAAGAAGTGTATATCTAACGTACACTTGACATTACTCTCTTGTATTATAGTGGACTACCAAACATGTCAATTTACACATATTTACTTTTGCTGACAAAAATAAAAACACATAATTACAATTTAGTTTTGACCATAAAAATAAAAAAAATGTATTAAAGTTCTTTGAATACAAGTATTTATAAAAGAATATCTCTATACATTCAGAATTATAAAAGTGTTAATTTTTTTTTTTGATCGGCTATAAAAGTGTAAAAGTGTTAATTGCGTTAGCTTTTCCAATGAAATTGCTTTTTTTATTTCATAAGACTCCAACATAAAACCAAGCTTAAAAAAAGTTAAGAACATACCACTTTTTTTATCACTCTTGAATAAAATTATACTCAGCCTAAAATGAAATATATAGAAAAAAAAACCAAGTTTTTCAATCAAAAAAATATAAGTAAATATTAATTACTTTTACCTCACTTGGTACTAGCATTTTTAAAGTAACTTTTATTTAATAGATTGTTTGACTTTTAAACGAAAGAAAAAGTATATTTCACATAAAATATCATGAAAGTTATTTTGATAAATAAAATATTATTTTACATAAAATCAAAAAAAAAAAATTGGTTAATATGCATGTATAAGTTAATTTTTTTTATTTATATTTATTCTAATGGATAGTGAATTTTATTAAACAAAATTAAAATGTGAAGATGAAACTTCACAATTTTAAAATTTAGAGTAACATGAATTAACCTCTTTTATAAGAGAATGTTTTTTTTGATCGAATTGAGCATAGAAGTTACTATCAAATATATTTTACACACACTAAAATTATGTGCACTTAACACACATGTACTAGGACAAATCCATTTAGGTGGATTACATTGTTTAATCACATTTACCTTTAATTTGATTGACAATGGAATTTGGACCACAGTGACTAAAAGCAAGAGAGGTGATGGTGGTAGATTGTGATGGGTTCCCTAAAAGACAATGGCTATATTATTATTAACAAATAAAAAAATATATTTTTTTAATTTATCTAATATTTCATAGGTTAAAAAATTATAAATAAAAAAATATTAATAAAAAAATTAATATAATTAAATTTAACATAAAATTAATACCATATTCTTTTTTATTTATGATTTTTAACATGTATAATATTTCGTAAATTAAAAAAATTCGAATGATATAACGTTTGTAACCTCATTGATAGTTTCCTTGTTCCAAGCGAAGCAGACAAATTTTCCAGAGCGGCAATTTCCACCGGTTACCTTCACAACCGGTCACTCCTTTCTTCTTTCTTTCCACCGCACGAGCCATTCTCAAGTGCCCAATGCCCCAATGAAATAATTTTAATATTAATATTAAATATTAATACAAGGTTATAAATAAATATATGGAAGAGATTTGTTGCAGTGTAAGCTAAGGTTCAATAAATGGATGGTTTATTTAACTTCAACAACTTCTTTCATAATGAAGACTAGAAAAATACAAAATAAAGAACATCACAGTATATATATAAAGCAACAATTATGATCTATGTGCTCTTTCTTTTTCATCTCTTTTTTTCCTTTCCTTTTCTTTTTTTAATGTCATTACTCTCTTACTGCCATGATCATTCAAAATAAAAAAACCAAAAATAGTATCGACTTGGACAGTTCAATTTATTTCTAAAACAGGACTAATTAAGTTGACACTCTAAGAAAATCTTACTACGCTATTATTTCCAATAATTAATTAAGTTGACACTATAATACTGTCTTACAATTTGTTTTGTACATTAAATAAATAGTTTTGTAATAAGGTAATTTATTTTTAGATTTATCTAAACAAGTTCAAGTCTATTTCATCATAAATTACATTTTTTCCTTTTTAAACATAATTAATAATAATAATAATAAAAAAGGAAGAGTTATATTGTAGTATATATGGTGTTGATAATAGAGCCTAGATGGTCATGTGCAGAACAGAAGAGGCAATCACGGAACAACAGGCAGATGTTCCCTACATTATCTCTTAACTTATTTTTTTCACTCCACAATTCTTTAAGCTCAATATTTTAAATCTTAATTAATTAATGATTCTTTTTTCTCTAATAACCCCTAACTTTACTCATTTGGATTCTATGTATAGTCATTTACTCTTTTAATATACTATGTTTTATTAAATTAAATATATCTCTTACACTGGATCAAAACAATTTTATTTGTATTAAGTCAGTCTATTAAATGATAAAATCCTCTCTTCAAGTAATTTATGTCTTCACAAGGATGGTCACACGACCTTATTTAAACAGTGAGAGTGCCAAACTAAAAATTTATATAAAAGCTTCACTTTTATTTTTGAGGATAAAAATTCAAAATAAAATTTTTATGAACTCAAATTTGTTTTTTTATCCCTCAAATATTTCTCATCTCATCATATCTAATTCTATTATTAAACTAGAATATTCTATTAATAAAGTAGAATAATTAAGCTAGAAAACTAATTTATCATAGTTTCACTCTTTTAATTTGTCATCTCTAAAATTTGAATCATAATTCTCCAGCAAAGATTACAGTATATTCTTATTATTACTTAACAATATCACATACTACCTTCAGCCTTATAAGACTATCTAAAAAAGTTTCTTGATCTTTTTTATAAGGTCTCTTTTTAGATGTTTAGATCATTAAATTTATCAAATAATTAATAATTAACAATAATCTTATAAAAATAACTAGAGACGTATTACAATTGGTTTGGTAAAAAAGATAAGATGAAAGAGAATGTCCCAATAGATCAACCCTTTTAAATTTATACTACAATACTACAATAATTTGAAAAAGAGATTTGCAAATGCATTTAAATTTACATGTTTTCTAAAACGAGCTTTACAGTTTTTTATTCTGCTTATTATATCAAATATATCATTTTAACGGTTTTTAATTTATATTTCACGAGTATAACAAATTGAAAGAGGTGAATGAATTTGAATTACCATCACAATTAGACACCAAAATCAAACCAACTATATTATTTATGTGTTTAGGTAACATTCATAACTCTGCTATGCTGTTGACGTGGCACATTTTCATTGGACAGTTACCTGCCAAGACTTTAAACTTGACTATATTGGACCCAATCCTTTACCTCTCTTTCTCTCTCTACCCTCCCCAAGCACTCTCAGACACCAGAAGTAGGTGAAAAGCAAAGAACCCTCTTCCCTTCAGATTTTTCACATTTCCTCCACAACTACTGTTGCTTCCTCTTCCCACCTAATCCCATCAGAAAGCGCGAGAAAATCACCCAGAAAGTGAAGGAAAATTGAACCCAGAAGGGAAGAGCCTTGTCCTCTTGTGGTTACTGTGAGGGTAAAATCAAGTTGGGATTTTGAAGTGATGGGTGAATCCGATGTCCCCATCGAACCCTAAGCTCCGAAGGGTTGTGGCTTATTGGTCAGATCTCAGCGATTTTGGTGTCCTCGGTGTTGCCTTTGGAAGTCACTCGTGGATCTCTTTGATGGGTTGACTGAAGAGGGAACTAGGATTAGTTTTGTGGGGTTTTGAAATGTTGAGAAAATTTTTCAGTTTCTATTTTTGGGTTGATGGTGTTTGTTGGGGTATGAACTCAGTGGCAATGCTGGTTCCTCAGTGATACTGTGTTTGTGTGTGGAAATGTCTGCTTCTTTAGCGGCTTTTGAGCGACCTCGACCTGGGGCTTCTAATACGGTATGTTTTTCTTCTGGATGGAATCAATCAGCCACTAAGGTCTTTTGATTTTTATTAAAAAAAAAAAAGATTTTGGGCTAATGCAGATTACAGCAAATGAAAATTTGAGTTTGAGGAAAACTTGTGAGTTTTAAAGGACTTACTTGGTTGCCAGAACTTGGATAAATTTGGTGTCAAACATGTATGCTTTAGTTTCCTCGAGAATGTAGTTAAGGGAGTTAAGGAAGTTCAGTTTGTACATCCCTTGATAAGTGATGAGTAGAGGAGGAACTGTGTGCAGAGTGTACCTAGCTTGGTCAAGTTAAATTTAGGATTTTTAAGTTCATAAGAAGCAAAGCATTAGCTTAGTGTAGTCAAAATTTGACTCAATATGATTAGTTCTCTGGATTCATTTGAATTTTTGTTCGGAAATTTTATAGAATGTTATTGTAGTTTATTAAGATTTTTTAATTCATAATTTTGTGGCACTGGAAGGGGATTTATGCGAGTTATCTAATAGACAGTGGTTAGCATGTTGGAGGTTGTGATTAGCACCGTATTGTCCCTTATTTGTTTTCATTTTTGCTGAATTTAAGAAGGGTTTTACTTGCTTGGAGGATGGAAGTATATACCAAACAGATTGATATGTGAGACTAGAAGGAAGAAAGAATATTGGATAATATTAAATAAACCCCGTTGACACTCCCATTTGCTGAATTACATTGCTAGAAAGGGGAAAAACACGTAATGTGATATAGGTAGTTGGTAAGTCTGAATAGGTTATACTGGTCTTGAATAATGACAGTCATGATATTTCCTTTTCTTTAGTATGGCGCTATTAGTAAGTTCTTACTTTTCGGTATGCATTTTGGTCACTATTGTTTGAATGCAGTTAGTTCTAATTTGAATTTCCCTTGTGTTCCTAACACATGTCACATTTTGGCAGGTTTTCAAAAGTGGCCCACTTTTCATATCTTCCAAAGGTTTGTAGCCATATCCCCCTCCCCCCAGGCGTTTTCATTGATTTTCCTATTTTGAGTATATATTTGCATCCAGATAAATCAGCAACGTTGGAATTTATCAATGTTTATCTGTTTTGAACCTTTGTAGGAATAGGTTGGAAGTCTTGGAAGAAGCGGTGGTTCATACTCACACGCACGTCATTAGTTTTTTTCAAAAATGACCCTGTTAGTATCACTCAAATCTCTTACCTTCTTTTTATGATCTTCACTTGGATAACTTTTTTCTGTTATTTTCTTCATCTGTTGTTCTGTTCTGTATGATTCAACTCTTAATTAAGAAAATTTGTGTATAAGTCATGATTATGCAGATGAGAAACAGTAGGTATGTAGGATGATTCATTAAGCTTTGTGACCTTGACATCATTTTATCAATATATTTTTTGCTTATTTGTTTTGGAAAGTGGCATTTTATTTACTTCACATTTCTTAGTAATGAGTAAGATGTGACTGTAGACCTTTAGTTGATTGGTTAATAGTAGTAATATAAAAATATTAACCGTTTTAGCACTTTTTCTATTACTCCTATATTTTAAAGTTACTCTTGTTGCCATTGATTGTCTTTATTTTGATTGTTCATATAGAGTGCCCTTCCTCAGAGGGGTGGAGAAGTAAACCTGACATTGGGGGGTATCGACTTAAATAATTCAGGGAGGTATGTTGGGTAAATTGATTTTTTTGTCGTTTTAAATATTCATGATCTGTTTTAAATATTCATTATCTGTCATAAATTTTTGAATTTTTATTCTCCAGTGTTGTTGTTAGAGAAGACAAAAAGCTGCTTACTGTATTATTTCCAGATGGACGTGATGGGCGAGCATTCACCCTCAAGGTGATTCATTTATAACAATTTTAATCCAAATTGTTTAAAATTCAAATATCACTGCTTTAAATGTAATGTATATTGTTGTGCTGTATAAATTCCCATTTTTGTGCGAAATATCAGGCTGAGACATCAGAAGATTTGTTCGAATGGAAGACAGCTCTGGAACAAGCCCTTGCACAAGCACCAAGTGCTGCGCTTGTTATGGGACACAATGGGATTTTTCGGAGTGACGCTAGTGACTCTATTGAAGGGTCTTTTCATCAATGTTAGTACTTATGAATCACTAAATCTTATTCATTAGTTTTAAGTTTTTTAGCTTTGTTGTGTCAAAATTCAATACTGGTGTTATTTTTGTAATTCTGGGGATGTGTTTCTTCAGGCTTCTGAGTTTTTTAAACATTTCATTTATTGCTCTGTACATATTTTTGTCATCCTTTTTTCTTTAGCATGAACAGTTCAATCTTCCTCATTTTCACTATATTTTGTGTTGTGCTTCCAGGGAGGGACAAGCGTCCAGTTAAGTCATTGGTCGTTGGAAGACCAATTCTGCTAGCACTGGAAGATATTGATGGAGGTCCATCTTTCCTTGAAAAAGCTCTTAGGTTTCTGGAAAAGTATGGTAAGTTATGATGATCTGTTCATATGTAGTGCACCAGCATTTCTTTTCACTTTTAAGCATCCTACGTTTTAAATTTTTTGAATTAGGAGTTACTCCTTTGTTAAGTGTTACCTTGTCAGTAAGCAGTGTAAGCAGTTTGTTGTTCAATACTAATTTGCTAGTAAACCAATCTGGATAAGTAATTCCCATGCATAAAATTTTTCCAATGGCTTGTTCAGCTGGAAATCATGTTGCGTTGACTATATTGGATTTTTTTTTTTAAATTTCATTTTGCTAGGTTAATGCAAATGACCTCTTTAGCCTTTGCCCTTGAAATTGCCTGTGATTTTTGTTTTGGCAATTAAATTGCTTAAACTTCAAATGATAAAGTTGTTTTTCAATTATTAATTAAAGCACATTGGAATGTTGGATGCTTAAGCTCATCTATCGGTTAAGAAGAAAATTCCGTAGCTTAATAATTTGAATGGCACTATTGTTGCCAAGGCATGTTGGAAATGCGCCTGATTGCACGATGGGAAAGAAAAAAAATGTTAAATGCATGGAACATTTATCATATTTTTTAGTAAAGTTTTTTTTTGCTGATTTTATTATTTTCATTTTCAGGAACTAAAGTTGAAGGAATACTTCGACAGTCAGCAGATGTCGAGGAAGTAGATCGGAGAGTTCAAGAATATGAACAAGGTACTAACAATTGTCCTAAAAACCCTTGCACTGTAATATTAAAAAAAAAAAAACCCTTGCACCGTAAGTTTATTTGAAGAGAGTAGGTTATAGTTAAAGGTAATGTGAATTGCGTAAATTTAGTTTGGCTTCCAAGCAATAGGAAGTGAAGAACAAAAATATGGAGGAAAGGAAATCTGAATTTCGACCCAAATTACCCAAATGTCAAAGATGTGTTCAATGAGGGGTTGAGGAGATTTTTAACCATGCATTACTTTGCACTTCTTCAAGGACTTTTGATACGGACCAAAACCAACAAGTAGAGAACAGAGAGAAATAAGAACAGAATCGAATGGATTGAACAGAGATTTATATTGATTAAAACTGGAAATAGAAACAGAAACATGTACTAGAGGGAAAAACCCACTAATACCCCAGAGCTGTGCTCCGTTACAGAGAGCATGAAGCTACTCTATACCCAAAATAAGCAAAATACAAGATGATCCCCTCCTAACTCTAGTTCTCCTATATATATAACAGAAAAGTTTTCTCTCTCTCCTTAACAAACTTCCGTTGCCCTCTGCCAGCTCAGTCTACTATTCTTCTCATTCTTCTAAACTCTTCCTGTATTGGGCTTATATGAGGTTTACTAACCACATCTGAAACGTTTGGGCCACAGCTGAATATGAGTCTTATCAACTTTTTGTTCAAAAGTGATCATTCTGTGTTGTCTAGTCCTTTAAGTATTTAATTCCCTCCTCTCTCTCTTAATTGACCCTATTAAAGATTTGGGTTGTTTCTAATCTTTAGTTGCTCCTGTCACCTTCCTTTTTAACTGTTCAGTTAAAAGAACAAAAATTGTTCCTATTTATCTGTCCACTTATATTTCAAGGTTGTATTAATTGCACTTTTATTAATTTTACCCTTATCTTTAATTGGAGGACTAATTAATGCTCAACTATTGAACCAATAAAATTATGAGACATAATTGGTATTATAGGGAGTTCAAAGTTATTTTGTTAAAAACAATAATAATGATTGCATTACTTAATATGTGTATTTTACCCTTAAGTGACAGATAAATTGGAACGGAGGGAGTATATCATATAATTCTTTGAGAAAACTAATAAAACTAACTAAATTTAACTACTTTTATTAGTATTTTTGATTTAGTTCAAAATATCTTATAATTAGGACGGGAGGAAGTATATAGTATGTAGTCATTTTTCGTAATTGATGGTTTTCACTGTTCAAGCTTTCCGTGGATGAAATGAAAGACATTCAAAGATAATATTGAGGCTTAAACACTCTGTTTTATGGAGCCTTTATGTTTCTTATATGAAACTTATGAAAATGCCTTGTCTTCAACTGATATCTCCAGGCAAGACTGAATTTGATCCTGAGGAGGATGCCCATGTTGTTGGTGACTGTGTTAAGGTATTTATACTGTTTTGATAATTGGTAATTCTATCAATATAGGTATATAGATGTATATATGAAAAAATGAAACAAACTATATAGTGAACATACTATATCATGGGGAAGAAAAGCCTTACAAATTATTCCTTAACAGTAATAACAGCCTTTTCTCAAGCAGCTTTATTTTAGTACGATCAATATGTATTGGTTCTTTTTTTCTGTTGCATTATGCATTTCTCGCTGAATTGCAACCAACTGGGTATATTTACTGATTTACAGCATGTTCTAAGGGAGCTGCCATCCTCTCCAGTTCCAGCTTCATGCTGTACTGCTTTGTTGGAGGCTTATAGTAAGTTTTGCTCTATGTTTATTTTCTTTATGACCACATGCTTCTAAGAATAGAAAGTATATGTTTGTTATCCTTGTGAAATGCCACTGGTTGCTCTGTAATTTTGTTTTTATTTTCTTCTTTTGATGCTGCTAGATGTTAACAAAGAAATTATCCTGGTTGGCACTAGGAGTTTTTTTTTTCCCCCTGCACAATTGTGGTTAGAGAAAATTAAATTTACATTTTTGAAGATACAAATTTGAATATCTTGTAAAATTTCCAATTTTCATGTTAGACTTATTTGAAAAAAAACTGTTAATATTGAGAAGGTTTGCTGCAAATTGTTGCATTGAGTTGTAGATGACTTCAGCTTTTTATTACATATTCTCAAATGTATTATTATATCATACATTTGAGATTGAGAATTTTGTTCTAGTGAAGGCACTCATGAGAGCAAAAGCTGTGTCTTTTTTCTATGGAACAGTTCTTGCTATGAGTGTTTATTGGTTGAGGATCTTGGGAAAATGGGTAGATGACTTTATTGTGTCTTTTCTGTGATACACAACCGTTGATGTAGATATGTCTCATGCTTCTATTATTTTTCCTTCATGAACTTTTCACTTTTCATGTTTTCTTGCTTTGGTCTGGTTCTTTGGTTGTGAAACCTATGCTCTTGAAGTTGATTTTATTGTTTCTATTTTTTATTATACAAGAAATTGATCGCAAGGAAGCTAGGATTAATGCAATGCGCTGTGCTGTATTGGAGACCTTTCCGGAACCAAATCGACGTTTGCTACAGAGGTAATCTCTCTCTTCTCTCTGTTACCTCTCCCCCCAAAAAAAAAATCTCGCCCGTGAAGATTATGTGTGTCGGTACTCTTTTTTGGGTTTCCATAATCTCATCCTAGTATGTTGAATTGGTAGTGGATTAGTTTTATTTTATTGTTTATATAATATAATACAACTCAAGCTATCCTCAGTTTCTGAAATTTCACTTAGTTACCTATAATGATAATGTCTTAAATGGGGTTATTATAGGGAATATGAGGAATGGCCCATTGAGATGATTTTTTTGTAGAAATGTACTAATTAATACCTTTTGCTTTTGACCTGCTTTAACATAACAAAGTTCAATTTGTAGAATCTAAAATAATGAACACCTCAAGTTTTTCTCTATAGTTTAATTTTTCTTTCCTTTACATTTGCAGAATTCTGAAGATGATGCACACAATTGCCTCTCATTCTCATGAGAATAGGATGACTCCATCTGCTGTTGCTGCTTGCATGGCACCGTTGCTCTTACGGCCTCTGCTAGCTGGAGAATGTGAACTGGAGGATGAATTTGATGTTAATGGTGATAGTTCGGCTCAGCTTCTTGCTGCTGCGAATGCTGCTAATAATGCTCAAGCAATTATTACCACTTTGTTGGAGGAGTATGAGAATATATTTGATGTAAGAAACTCTTGTCAACCTGTATTCTTTTGATTAATCACTTTCTGGTTTTCATATGTATATAATTTGGAAAAACAACTTAGAGTTTGTTGCTGCTTTTACGCTGCGATTGATCTGAGGTATCATAGTTTATGTTGGCTTTTATGGAAAAGTAATTTGAGATTCTATTTGCTTGTATCAAATAGACAAACATACTAAGGATTTTTTATATGGGACCAGTTTATTAGGTTAATTGTTGCTATAAATTTCAGATGTGTACTAAATAGCATACTGACCTAAAAATGTTGACCTCTTGCTAGATGTGTTTGACTTATGATTTACCCCTGGTCAGTTGGCAAATTGTTTACTAAAATTTTTGCTCTTCTAAAACTGAAAAATTCAATTTTTCATTCCTTCATCCAGTTCTTAAACCTAATTTTATCTGCTATTTCAGGAAGAAAATATACAGAGATGTTCCATTTCAGCAGATTCTCGGGTTGACAACAGTGGGAGCGAAGATTCCACTGATGATGATAATATGGATGTGAAAGAAAATGGTTACCACGATGCAGAGAATGAAGTTGATCAGGAGACAGATGATGATGCTGATCGTGTTCACAGTGGAAAATTGAGTGAAAGTAGTGGCTATGCCGGCAGTGATCTTTACGATTACAAGGTTATCTCATGAACCCTCCTATTCTCCGCCCTTCATCTGACCCTGTCATTTATGTCTGATGTATTTTTATTTACAAAGCCAAAAATACTCTTTCCACCTTCTTTTATTACACAACTCACTTTTATTATATTTATGAATTATTATATTTATGAATATGAATTGTGAAAATCTACACTGTGAGTCCTGTGTTTCTTCAATTCCATAATGCTTTTGAACTTGACTGGCTACATAACAAACAGTTAGTTCATGGATGTGTTTAGACGTCATTCATAGCCTTGTCAAGCCATATACCACAAATGAATGCATTCATACTCTTTTTTTTCCCAAATTATATAGGGGAGGGTAGATTAATTATCACTATTCTTTCAATCACATATTGAAATTGAATGCTTATTTCTTCATATACATTTTCTGTCTAGCGACGGCCAGGAAGAGAAACTTATATGGATTAATCTCTTGCTGTAATTAGCAGTGTTCTGTTCTTTTTACCTTTTTCATCTCTTAATTTCTTTTTACATCCCTGCAGACATTTGGAGGTGATGATTCTGATGTTGGATCCTCCAGTAGTAACCATATTAAGCCTGAAAATGCAAATCTGAATGCTGTTCCTGATACCCAATTGTCTGAGGATCAAAGCAAGCAAAGAAAGGGAAACGAAAACTCAATTGATGAGAACGATGCTCCTAATTTGTTGCGGTCCAGTGAATCTTATCGTTCTATGGGTGAGATCTTATCTTCTATGGACCCTGGAAACCATTTACCTGTGCCTGGGATTGAATCCAGTGCAGGAAAGCAAACTGGTAAAGCTAGTAGCAGTAATTTCAGTTCAAAGCGATCAACATTCTGGGGAAGGAGCAATGTAAGTTGTTATTTTTGGACGACCATTTACTGCTTAACAACTTTGTAGGCTACTTAAACTCAATGGTGAATATAGAATGTTAACTGTAACTAACACTCAAAGTGACAATTTAACAACCATAAATAGGATATTGTTATTTTTCTACTCGAGTATTCATCACATGAGACTTTAATTTGACACTGACAATATACTTGCAATGAGCCAGTAATTAAAATGTAGTTTTAATATGTTAGCACTTAGCAGTGGTTGTACTTAACTTTCTTTGTGGGGGCAAAACTAATCATATCCATTTTTTGTAGTTTTTAGCCTTTTAAGATATTTGGCATCTGATAATTTGTTCCGATTTAAGCAGGCAAGGAAGACACCCTCGGTGGAGTCAGTTGATTCTTCTGGAGAAGAGGAGTAAGATACATAGCTTTATTCTTTCTTTTCTTTTTTTCCATTTATAAAAAAATCTTTCATTAATGTGATTATTGATTATGATAGATTTTTAAGTTATTCCTGCTCATCCATTTCTTAGGTTGTGAGTAGGTCCTGTAAGACACACTGGGTTGCCTTTTTCTTCAGTTTTAAGTTTTAACATCAGTTTATTGTTATAATGTAATACTTTTGATGTTTTTAGGCTTGCAATTCAGAGGCTAGAAATTGCTAAAAGTGATTTGCAACACAGAATTGCAAAGGAGGTAGATTTCTTTTGCTAACTAATTTTATGCCAAATCATATAATGAAATGTTTTACCTTTAATTGAGTTGGTCCTGTTTTCTTTTTAGGCTAGAGGCAATGCAATTTTGCAAGCAAGTTTGGAGAGAAGAAAGCAAGCTTTGCATGAGAGGCGCTTGGCACTTGAACAAGATGTACTCATCATTGATATATCTATCTATACCCAACATGAATTGTGATAATTTTAATTTGATTACTTGCTGATTTAACTGCATGTTTCTGTTTGTTTTCAAAGTGGCACGTGATTTCTTGACATTCTTGGCTCTTGGCTTTACTTCTACGACACGGCTTTTTTTTTTTTTGTATAAATTGGTTGAACCCTAGACTTCAAAATGTGCAGAACTTTCTTGTAGAAACCTAAAATGGATTTCAAATGGATGTGGACATTGCCACATATTTTTTACTCCCCCCATTAGCGAGATCTAACTGATATTTTATTTCAAAGGTTTCAAGATTGCAAGAACAGTTGCAAGCTGAGAGGGATCTTAGAGCTGCATTGGAAGTTGGTTTGAGCATGTCTTCAGGACAGCTTTCCAATTCACGTGGCATGGATTCCAAGGTCCTTTTATATTCTTTTGAAGCTTACTCTTCTTTTTCCTTTTGGTTGCTGTCCCAGTAGACATAATCTAACAAGATCTATGTTTGTGTAGACAAAGGCCGAGTTGGAAGAAATAGCACTTGCTGAAGCTGATGTGGCCAGGTTGAAGCAGAAGGTTGCAGAACTCCACCATCAACTTAATCAGCAACGACAGCATCACTACGGTTCACTTACTGATGTTGGTGATAGATACCACGCCCAAAATCATCCCCAGCCGTGAGTAGACAAACCCATGTTATCTTTAAACATTGCTTGGATTATTGTGTTGAAGGTTTACTTGTATTAAACAACTTTGAAAGTTGGGTTTTGCATCTCTATGTTGAATAAAGATTAAAAGAAAAAGAAACCAATGTGTTAATTTTACGTCCCAATAATGAATGCTGTGCTGTTATTGTAGTTTTTATGGAACTTTAAATTGGTGCCAATTCCACATGAATTTGACACCAAATTCATCTTAAGTATCGAAGGGCTATTACCCGGTAGCATAGATACTGGAAATATTGTAGTCTTAATCAGAAAATTTTTCCTGAAAGACATGAAATGTTGCAATCTTTCAATCTCTTTTTCCTAGGTTCCTTATAAGGGATTCTTTGTATCCTCTGCCTATGTGATTGGACTCACCCCTATGGTGATTGGTTAAATTAAACTTTTTGCTGATTTGTCATCTCTGACTGGACCTGAATACTAGTCTCTCACTGCATTTCTTTTAGGGACCTGCCTTTTGATTGATAACCCTATGAACTTATTAAATCCTTTGGTAGTTATATAAATTTATCTTACTTATGCAGGAGATTTCTTCAGCAAGATTTTGATTCAACCCTTGCCTTTTGTAATCATGAAAGGAAACAAAGAACTGAGGTATGTCTTAAATAGTCTGCTTCTCAAAAACAAAAAAGAACAAAAAAAAAAAAAGGAACAAGACGGTTAAATCTTTCGTTCATTTTTATTATCTAAATTCTCTTCAACTCCATGTTAGTTTTTAAATGATTGCATGTGTTGATACTCAATAGTCAATGCTAGTAGCCAAAATCTTTTCTCAAGTTTTATGGAGTAACCAGTTAACGTCAATTATGGAGAAACATAGTTTATAGTTTTTTTTTTCCAACCCCAGTCTTTGCTTTTTGTTTTAAAATTAATTCTCATTATAACATAGAAAAATAGTAATGGGTGATTCCTGACCCAGGTGCATAGATCAGGAATTTATATCACTCGGTATTCTCATTTCTAATTTAGGGATCTGTTTCTTTATTGTTATTTTTTATGAAAAAATGATTCCATTTATTCTTTTTTTATGGTTTTGAGGACTGTCTTACTTCAATAACACAGGTAAAGTTTGCCTTTTCATATCAACAGGAGAGTTTATTGGGAAATGATTGGAGAAATATGAAAGGACAAGTGTTGGCTGTTGGTAATGGTAGTAAACAACCGTCTCGCAAGCAATTTATAGACACAAGCCCCAGTGATTCAAAAAGTACTGAGGTATCAACAAGCATGTCTGTAGATGATCTCTGTGCTGTTGATTCTGCCTCATTGCCCTCCACCTCAAGGGCAGCAGAGGTAAGAAATCAAGTTCTAGTTCAAGAAAATATATCCCTTTGAATGTAGTTCTCATTCAAAATTCATTACATCATATTATTCATGTCATTGTAAGCAGCTTGTTGTACTCCCTCAATTCCTTTTTACAAACACCTAAAAACATTAATCACAGTTTGAGAAAAGTGCTGACAAAATGCATTGATTTTTGGTATCGTTCCAACTTTAACCCTTATTTAAAGCCAAACTCCATTTTAGAAATTAGAATAGTTTATCAGTTAAGGGGTTTAGAGTTTAGAGTTTAGACTTTAGAATAGTTCATTAGTTAAGGGTAAAAAAAGAAAAATATAATATATGCTTTTGATTTTATTTTGTAGGGCCTTATAAAATGGAAATTTTTTATTTTTTTTTTGTGAGTGCTTGTAAAAAGGAACAGAGGGTGTCTGTAATAGAAAGTAGAAACTAACATGGTAGCATTTGTTTCAGGTGACAGAATATGCAAGACATCCATCAGTAGCATCTTCCACGTTAGTAGAGTTAACGACTCGTCTTGATTTTTTCAAGGAAAGGCGTTCGCAGTTGATGGAACAGCTGCATAACCTTGATCTGAATTATGGTTCTACAACTTCCCAAGACTTTGTCTATAAACCATCATCACCATCATGGAGTTGACTGGCCAAATAGCTGCTTGTGGAAGAGTTTTGGCTCACATGTTGTATATCCTTTGTGACTCATTGCATATATATTTGTATCCTTTGTGGTCCTTGTACTTGCTTCATTCTCTTTGTTCCTATTTAATCTTTAATTTTATTTTTTAATTTCCCTCTTTTAGTAGTGGAGTTAAAATGGAAAAGCTTTCCTTCTGGTTTTTCTCTCTTTAATCGTTTTGAATTCCTTTGTTTCTTTTAGGGGAGGAAGTGGAGTTTGGTGTAATTATAATGTCTTGTCAATAGATGGGGAATTTTGTTGTTGAACAAACAGCTACAATGAGAAAATTTTAGTACCGTTTTGCAAAATACTTTGTTCTTGGGAACTTGTAATTCATAATGTATGTCTCCTATGTGAAAATGATTGGTATGTTGTTATTGTATATCTATCTTGTAGGTTGTTATCTTTCTGTTACAATGAATGTTACTTCAATGAGTATTGATTTCTTAATTGTGTTAACGGTGAACACAGTAAAGAAATGTGGATTCACATAAAATGATACTTTTAGGTTTTCTAAGAATTCAGTTAAAAAAATATATATTCAGCTCCAACAGAACAAAGCATGTGAAATGTGAGTCCTCAACTTTAATTTACCCACCCATAAAATATCAAAGGAAGCAGGGATTCACATTCTATTTGGGGAAGGCACTATTCATGTCTGGACAGCAACATTAGGAAAATAATAGTGATTTATTTTTTATTTTTGAGTTTTTCTATCATATGCAATATTATATAAGTTATGAAACTAAAGATAAAAGAAATGTTATTAATGGTATCTCAAATCCAATCACATTAATTTATTATTTTTTCTAAGAACAACTTTCTATCTTAGTTTTTTAACCTTATAATGTTGCATAAGTTAAAAAATTGTGTACTATTTTATCTATTCTAAATGTTATTGACTGGAAATGGGTGGTGTCATTCGCAACTGAGGTGGGGTGAATCTATGCCCCAATATCAGTTAACTTTAAATGACCAAAACAGATCTCAAACATAAAGACCAGTGGACCTGAAAATAAAGGGATATTCACAATACATTAAATCAAAAGAAAATTATGCTCTTAAAATGGCTAATTATTATGTCAGAGACAATGCACTTGAAATGAATTTTTAATGTGGAACATGTGTCTGTCCCAAATTTGATTTGTCAAGGTTCTTCAAAATAGAGATAAGGTTCATGATGCTGATGATGAGCATGTACAAGACGATGATAATGTTGACGGATGACAATGAAGAAAAAATGGATTGGGGAATATGGGTTCAAAAGTGAGGGATTGCAAAGGAAATTTTTTAATTAAAACATGTCTTTTTTTAAAAGCTATTAAAACATCAAATTAGTGTCCAAAACAACGATGATACGATAAGAATGAATAAAATAAATAAGTTAGATAAGAGCATGATAAGATAGAAGACATATAAGTTCTTATCTTATCTAATTTTTTGTGTTTATCAAATAGCACGCAGTATAATTTTGTATTATTATATTTATATTTTAGTTAAATTATATTATAATAATTATCATATTAATTATAAGTTGGTGATAAAATATTTTTAATTATATTTAATTTTAAATATATAACTTTCATATTAAAAATTAAAACAACAATATTATATATAATACAGGTAAAGGAATTAAGTCAAAACTCTTTTTATTTTTTCAGATAATATTACTTTTGCTATAAAAAATCATATGATAATCGATTTACCAAAAAAAATTATATAATAATCAATATAAGTAAATTCAAGCCTTCTTATTTTAATATATTTTGTCACAAAAATTACATATTAATGATCTCTAAAATCTTGCACTCTAAGTTTCTAATAAAATTTGTTTTTTTTAAAAAAACAATTTCAATCTTTTTTAATTTTTTTTTCTTCTCTTATCAATCTATCTCTAAGCTTTCTCGTTCTTTTTTATTTTTAAAAATTTTCTTCATAATTTTTTTGGAGTTTTCTCTTTAAATTTTTATTCACTTAAAATTTCATCACTAATTTCAAATTTCAAAATTTTTCTATTTAAATTTTAAGAGACAAAAGTTAAGATAAGAGCAAAACTAGAAAATAAATTTCTTATCTTATTAGTATGTTCTGATCTTAGACTTATTTTTATTTTGTTATTTCTATCTTAGACTTTTTATTTAAGATAATATTTGAATTAAAAAGAGATAAAACAAGATAATTTATCATATTCTATTTTAATAAAACAAAAATTATCATATCTTATCAAATTTATCCTAATCACTTAAGAAACTTTTAAAAAATAAACAAATCTCTATAGAAACTAGATATAATTTTTAAACGTTTTCATTATTATTATTATTAAAACTTTTGACGTTAACATTAAATAATAATTAATTAATTTTTTGCCTTTGTTGATTTTGATTTTGATTAAGAAACAAAGGAATGGGAAAAACATGGGATGAGGTCAAATCAAAGTCGTTAAACGTTCACCGCCTTCCCGTAAGAGAAAAAGAAGGAGAGAAGGCGTTATCCCCTTTTCCAAAACAACAAACACTTCTTTCATTCTTCTTCCTCTTTCACACAATCAAACCCTACCCCTTCTATTCCACCTCTTAATCGCACAGGTTAGGTTTTTCTTTTCCCAAATTTTCCCCTTTTTTTGTTTTCCTGTTGGCGAAGCTTTATTTCGTTTTTCAAGATGTTAATCGTTTTTCGGGATTGTTCATATGTAGGTTTTATGTAGCTCGGTCTATAATTATTTTGTGGATGATGATAGTAGAGATGGATAAAATGTCTGCTCCTTCATCACGGGAGCGTGCAAAACTACTTTATGAGAAGGTACTCCTCTTTCTCGCTAATTTCATCACTGTTTAAAGGGTTTATCCCTTTTATTGTCTTAATTAATCTGAGATCCCTGTTAATTAACCAGATTGTGCTCTTTTCGTATGATGTATTTGTATAGTAGAAATTAATTAATGGGTTTGATTGATTGGTTTTATTTATTCTTCTTCCTCTATTGGCCTCTAATGGGAAGATAATTTCATTTTACAATGTTGCGTTTTCTCTTATTTCTTTGTCTCCCTTTTGGAATCCGTTCTAGATCTTGTTACTGTACCCTTTGGTGTATAGTGTATACTGTTGTTGCACTGCACAGAATAGTTACATGTTTTGGTGTTTTGACCCTTTCATTGAAGGTAGCCTTTGGCAGCCAGCAATGCGTTATGCTGGTTAGTATGCATTTGGAGTTCTTGAATGTAAAATAAATAAAACAATAAGAATCTAGTCTATAGCTTGCCATTCTCTGCCATGGCAGATCTTGTGGAACCTATACCCTGGTGTTATCTTATTTTTGTGTGCCTTTGGTTTACTTTTTCTTCTTATCTAATCACTTCATAAGACTTTTTTCTCTGACATGAATCCCAAAGATATGTTTGTAATTGCTCAATTTTTTTCTCACTTAGAACCTTGAATTGGAGAAAAAGCGTCGGAGATCAGCCCAATCCCAGGTCCCATCAGATCCAAATGTTTGGCCGCAGATGCGTGAGAATTATGAAGCAATAATTCTTGAGGATCATGCTTTTTCTGAGCAGCACAATATTGAGTATGTTCTTTGGCAATTGCATTATAAGCGGATTGAGGAGTTCAGGGCTTACTTTAGTGCTGCTGTTAGTTCTGTAAGCTCAAAATCATCTCAGGGAGGGAGAGGTCCTGTTCGACCTGATCGGATTACTAAATTAAGGTTGCAATTGAAGACTTTCCTTTCAGAAGCAACTGGATTTTACCATGATCTTATTACGAAAATCAGAGCCAAGTATGGGCTTCCTCTTGGTTACTTTGAAGACTCGGAGAATCGGATTGTCATGGAGAAAGATGGAAAGAAATCTGCTGAGATGAAGAAAGGTTTAATATCTTGTCATCGCTGTTTAATATACCTAGGTGATCTTGCTCGCTACAAAGGCTTGTATGGTGAAGGTGACTCAATAAAGCGTGAGTTTGCAGCAGCTTCTAGTTACTATTTACAAGCTGCATCGATTTGGCCTTCAAGTGGGAATCCACATCATCAGGTTATTGCCACTGCATATGTTATGGTTCTTCTTATGGTTGTTTCATTTCTCATGTTGAATCGTGGTTCATAGCTATTGTATTCAATTTTGATTAGTCTGTTATTTTCAGCTTGCTCTATTGGCTTCATATTCTGGGGATGAACTGGCTACCATTTATCGTTATTTTCGGAGTCTGGCAGTGGATAGTCCATTTACAACTGCCAAGGATAATTTAATAGTCGCATTTGAGAAGGTAATTTGACCCTGGAGTTAATTTATAAACATTCAACATGTTTTTTAAAGGCTCAATTATTTGAGAAGTATGTATCTTGTTCTTTGTTTTTGATGTGTTAAACTTTGGTATGTTTTTTCTTGCTTGCAAGCTAAAGTACAATTCTGATGTTTGATACTCAAAATTAAATGCGTTGTAAGTTTATAAGTTGAGAATTTCATATGGGCTTGCAATTTATTCAAACAATGATTTATATGTTATTCATACAGTGAGAGGTGGGGTTTGTGCACGTGTTATAAGTATATTACTGTATTTGACTTTATCAAAAACTGCAATGCAATATATCCTCTCACTCTCACATAAAGGAAGTCTATTTATTTGGTGTTGGTCCTGTTGGGGGTGAAGGATTCCTTGAGCTTGATCCCCTGTTTATTTTCACACTGCGGTTGCAGTGTTGAGTCTTTCCCTTTCGACTTACGTATGATCTATGATCTTCTTGGAGTTACTGTATCAATTTTTCATTTTTCTAACTATCTATTTTATAATACCATGTTAGAATCGTCTAAGTTATTCGCAGCTGTCTGGTGACATTAAAGATCACGCAGTCAAGGAACCGTCTGAACAATTAGCTGGTAAAGGAAGAGGAAAAATGGAAGGGAAAATTGCAACAAGGGGTACTGGTGTCGAAACCTGTCATAGAAAGGAAGGAGCATCCAATATACTAGAGACTTACAAAACCTTCTGCACCCGCCTTGTCCGTTTAAATGGAATATTATTCACTCGTACAAGGCATATATTCTTATGAACACTCACTCTCTCTTACCTTTTTATGCATTACACTACTTAGGATTAAATGCATTCTGACCTTTTTCCTTTTCTTTGTTTTTCATATTCCGTGATGATAGTATTGAGACCTTCGCTGAAGTTCTCTCTCTTGTTAATACTGGTTTGTGCAAGCTTCTATCATTGGGGCAAGATGAAGAACTGAATTTTGGCATGGATTCTCTCGAGAATGGACTTGCCATTGTCAGAATTGTGTCAATTATCATATTCACAGTTCATAACGTGAACAAGGAATCTGAAGGTCAAACATATGCAGAAATTGTACAGCATGCTGTTCTCCTTCAAAATGCATTCACTGCAGCTTTTGGATTGATGAGCTCCGTAGTAGAGAGATGTGTGCAGCTGCAGGATCCTTCTTGTAGTTATCTTTTACCCGGCATTTTGGTTTTTGTTGAGTGGTTGGCATGTTATCCAGATCTTGCTGCAGGCAATGACGTGAATGTGAATCAGGCTACTATTAGATCCAAATTTTGGAATCATTGTATATCCTTGTTGAACAAACTAGTTTCAGCTCAGCCTATGTCTATTGAAGACGATGGAGAGGATACTTGCTTTAATAACATGAGCAGGTATGAAGAAGGTGAAACTGAAAACCGTCTTGCTTTGTGGGAGGACTTTGAGTTGAGAGGATTTGTTCCACTTCTCCCTGCACAAAGCGTCTTGGATTTTTCAAGGAAGCATTCTCTTGGAAGTGATGGTCAAAAGGAAATAAAAGCTCGGGTTAGAAGGATTTTAGCAGCAGGAAAGGCTTTTGCAAATGTTGTTAGTATTGGTCAGAAAAAGATATATTTTGACTCTAAGGAAAAGAAATTTGTAATTGGTGTTGAGCCTCATATATCAGGTGATTTTGTTCATGCCTCCTATTCAGGCATACAAGATGCAGAAGATTTACTGAAAGACAATACAATAGACAAGACAAAGATGGACATTGTTCAGCCAAAACACCTCCAGTGTATGGAATCAGAGGATGATGATGAGGTTATTGTTTTTAAACCTACAGTAGCTGAGAAACGAGCTGATGTGACAGTTGTCTCATCATGGGTACCTCATGAAGGCTTAAAACCAATACCAACAGATTCTCGAGAGGATATGAAATTTGATATTAATTCTACCTCTAATCCGCTCAGTGGTGCAAACCATCATACATATTTACCTGCTTCTGTTATTGGTGTTGTGCCTCAAAACCAGCAACCAATTCAGGCATATTCTTCAAAGTTGTTGGAGGAGGAAATGTCTCTTGCTAATGGTTTTAAAGATCTTAGGTTCTTGGAGAATGGACACATGATGAAAGCTGATCTGCCACTGCAAGCTGTAGCAATCTCCAACCATGCTGCACTTGTGAATCCTATCCCGCAATCTTTAGGTGCTTATCCCAATGTGTCCTATGGTCTCTCAAAAGCTGACAACTTTGTAATATCATCCAAAGCTGATGCCATTGTGTCTTCTGGAGTTTTGACCGATAACTCTGTTGTAAAGACATCTTCAGCCTTGCAAGCTTGTTTGAGAAAATCTCCAGTCAGCCGACCTTCTAGACACCTTGGACCTCCTCCTGGTTTCACTTGTGTTCTTCCTAAACAAGATGCTGTATCCACTGTTTCAGATTCGATTAGTGGGAATCTAATTATGGATGATTACAGTTGGTTGGATGGATATCAGTTGCCTGCATCCACCAAAGGTTTAGGCACTAATGGTCCTCATATTTACTCTCAGTCAAATGCTAATCAAGTCAGTATTAATGATTTGGGTGGTACAATCAGCTTTCCCTTTCCTGGAAGGCAAGTTCCATCTGCACTGGAGGTGGAGAAACAGAATGGCTGGCAGGATTATCAGACATATAAGCACCATAATCAGCAACTGCAGTCACATCAACCTCAAACTACTGGAAATCAGCATTTTACTTCACTACCTGAGCAATTTCAAGGACAGTCAATCTGGACTGGTCGATACCCTGTGTGATGTCAGGAAAAGAGCATTGATGGTATGCATCTGATCTTTGTATGTATTGCTCTGTTTGTTTCATGGATGGCATTGTGTATTTGTGCATTTTTTGGATTGCTAACATGTTTTTGAAATCCTTGAAGGAGTATTACAAATGTGCTGCACCCTTTGCCACCCATTCAAACTCCAACATGCTGCCTTGTCATAGAATGCTGTTGGATTTTATTTGCCCTAGACTGTTGCAGGAACTTGCTACTACAAAAGGTTGGTGCCAAATTATTCTTTGTCCTGATGATATCTATAACATGTTCAACTTGAAATTTGGACAATCTTGTATGTCACACACACACTTACTTTCGCTAAATTTTCAAATCCCCAATTTATATATTTCTAACTGTCTATGGTTTCTGTTTTATCCTGACCTCTAGTTAGTACTATCTTCTTAAACATTGTTGGGAAGTCCCATAAATGATGACATTAGCTTCTAAACTTCTGAACTGATGATTGATCAATTGTTGCAGAATTTGCTGAGATTTCAAGCCTGGATGAAGAATGATAAAGAAGCATCTGTACAGTTCAAATCCCTAAAGTAAATTCCTTGTCTTGTTTGGGGTGGATAGAATGTGACATAAAAATTGCACTCGTACTGGAGTTTGTGTCTTCGGGGATTAGTTTGGTGGTATGACCATGGTTTTCACTTCTCTAGTGGAGATTTCATAAAGTTGCACCTGTAAGAGTTGTTAGTTGTTACCATCATCTAGCAAGCTACCCCATTTATTCTTCAGACTAGTTGGGATGGTTCTGGTTCGTAGGTATGTAGTGATTGTCTGAAGTTGGATAATGGGATATGATAGTTGATATTGTGGGGGATACTTGAGTAAGAGCATATGTTTAATGGTGTTGCATTTTTGTTAAGGTTCTAATAATTTGCTTATAAGACCATTGATGTACGGTTTAATTTCTGTTTTTCCTATTCGGGATTTTCCTGGAACATGTAATAAATAGCCCCGATTGGATGGTTTGATTGTGGAAATATGATATATATCTATTTATCATCCGATTCAATTGTCTCTAAACTAGGATAATTATGGTTCGGATTGGATTAGATTAAATTTTACAAATTACTTATCAAATTCAATTTGAACAAACTCGGGTTGTTGGATTCGATGATCAGATTGAACTTAATTATTTACTTTAAAATTTTCATTTATTTATAAATAGAAAAATATAAAAAATTGAAGAAGTTTCAAAATAAATATATATTTATATAATTATAATAAGAAAAAATAATAAAATTGAAATATTTTTTATCTAAAAGATTTTAGATAGAAGAAAAATAATAAGAAAAGTATTGAAAAAGTGTATGATTGGATTGATTCCCATAAGTTATATTCTGTATTTTTAAATCTAACAACCTATTAAATTAATACAGTCCATTTTTTTTTAATGGGTTCAGATTGAATTAATCAGATGGACGGATTATACTTTCTCCGTCCCAAATTGTTTGGCCTTTTAGGTCTTTGCACATAGATAAATTTAAGGAATATAATTATTATTTTAAATTTTAGTAAATTTTAGATTGAATTTCCTATTTTGTCCATCAACTAATTTTATTGGAGTACTACTTTTTCAACCAATAGTTAATACTAGTATTAGTCTCTTGAGTGTCAACTATTATAATTAATGCATGGAAATGAAAAATTTTACTTGGGAGAGTAAAGCCTAAAAGTTAGTGGTTGGTGATAAAGTAAGAATATGTTTAATTAATTAAGGGTAAAATTGTAAAGAAAAAATTAATACTGCATTGGTATCTTAAAGGAACAATTAAATTGGGACAAATTTTTTTTCCTAAAAGGCCAAACAATTTGGGACGGAAGGAGTATATTCTTACTGAGAAACATAAATTCATTGGGATTAAAAAAAAAAAAGATGTTTCCGTTGGCATAAGTAAAAATTTAATAGACTGTAAAGTACATGTTTGAGCGCAAAAAAGAATCACCTGGATTTAAAAAGAAAAGTAAAAAGAAATCTATTTTCACTTGAAAGCAAATACAAAATATCCTTTCTATTGATCACAATTCATTCCTCATTGCGTAAACTAATCTATTTTGACATGTATTTGTAGTCTTCATCTTCAAGTTACTAGCACTCAAGGTTTATTATCTTCTTCCATCAGCTTCTTCTATTTAATGAATCCCATTCAGGAATGTTTGCTGTAGCCTCATTCACCATTTTCACAAGCCGCACCTGCACATATTATATCATTTGCAGAAATCTATTAATTAATTCACAAAAACTGGCAATCAAATAAGTAAACACATAATGCCATCATCAATCATGTTTCAGTTAAAACACTTGCAGTTTGAAGGTTTTGAACAAACTATGTAAAATATGATTCCCAGACAACATCAAATTCTCACCAAGATGGCTTTGATTAATAATTTCATAGTATTGCACCCAGAAAACTCGAAACGGATATACTTACCACACTTTCAGGAACTCCAGGAGGAGGCAAGGAAAGGTTCTTGGGTGGGGGGCCCATAAGATACGATCTCTTGTCGAAACGCCATTCACCAATCTTCCCATATGTCAGTTCCCCCTGGATACAGGACTCGTATTTTACGCATCGACAGTCATAAGCAAAAGGAATCCTAAACATATGGAAGTAGGGAGAAGTGAACTCACCTTCAAATTGTAGTCACATCCATATGTATAATGGATTATAAACTTGTTACCAACATTTAAGTCCCAAGGTGGCTGAAAAATTCCAATGATGTATGTTATGAACTTATATATGACACTTGATTGACTTAAATTCAAATCACAACATGAACAATTCAAACCTGCAGCATGAAGTCTTTTCGAAGAATATGCTTTACACCATGCAATGCAGATGCCACGGCATAAGCATACCTTTACTCAACAGAGAATCAAACAAGTACGTTAGACCTATTGAACGTAGTATAGGAGAAGTTACGAAACAAAAAGAATATCGGTTAATGATAACTAATCAGATATAAAGAAGCTCTGAGATCTTTAATTTGTACAGTAATGCTCACATTTCAAGCACCCATCCGAAAGCTTTATCGGTCTCTGGATCATCTTTCATTCTCAACGAAATATTCACCCATGTGGGAGCTATTTCCTCCATCAAAGACTGACGATAAAGAAAAATCAACGCGTTAAACAAAGAATATGTTACTTGTAGGAAACATCACGTAATTCTGATAATGACTAACAGTAACGATTGTAACGGTCACGGTGTAATAATTAAAATCAATCAGGCACCTTATGCAAACTATTATTGAGACTTCACCTTCTGAATGATTACAGGTGAATTGCCAATAGGATCAACGTCCGTGACAGGACCCTTTTCCTCGGGATAGAATTTCCTAATTATTTTTTCATTTTCAGCTGGTTTTATATAGAAAAATGGATACCCTGCAGGTTGCGCTCTACTAGCCAAATTAGGCAACGGGTTTACAAATATGTGGTCAGGTTCTGCCATCAGAATATATCTGCACCAATCATAAATGACACAACTTCTCAGATTTCATTATTGGAGAGCATAAATGTCTAGAAAAACAAAAATTGAGACACATACTCTTCCTCAATATCTGCTTTCTCAAGCCACTGTACGAAAGCCCACGGTCTATTTAGGACAATATAACCCTGCACCAAAAACAGAAGGACATCAATTTTGATAAGATCATGAACAATGACATTCATGATAGAGTTCACAATTATCGACAGTTTGGAGCATGCTAAGTTGACAAACTTGCCAGTGACTTTTGAGTTTAGATATCATTTTAATTAGTTATGATATCCATGTCCTAGCAAGACTACATTCAAATACGAGCGCAAATTATTTTGATCCAAGTTCATATTGTTTAAAAGCAGCTTTTGAGCATAATTTAGATTTGTGAGCTTCATACTCATCTCAACTAGCAGAGTTCCCTTGGATACAAAACTTCAATAAATAATATATGTATATTAAATGGAATAATACTCTTTTGATCTGACATTATCAGCAACCAGGGAAAAGAGAGAGAAAGAGGAAATAAAGTCACCAAGATTTCATTGTTTTTCTCGGTATGCAAGCAAGAGAGACAACAATGGAAACAAGATGCAAGTGAAAAACACTTCTTGATATTATTTCAGTTAAAATAAAAGCAAAACAAAAATAATTTTAGAAACTCTCATCTCTATTTCTCTTCAATATTTGGTATAGACAATACAATATGCAAGGATTATGTCATGTGGAGCTTGCCAAGGAACATATAATGTCATGGTTACACAAAACATGCAAACAGTCTTTTGAACACAGGCATTAAAATCAAAGAATGTGACTTCAAGTCTTCAATATGGCACAACGGAGAAGTTTGGAGTTTCTTAGTGGTGTTGGTTTTTGTTGAACGTAGATGATGCTACATTAAGGATATGATGATATCATAAATGTTCAAAAAAACTACTGCAAATTATCATATTTTTCTAAAGTTTCTGTTGTCTTCATTACAAATCATGTTGTTGCATCAGACCTTAAAAAGTATCAACAAAAAGATATGAAATCAGGTATGTCATCACCATCAATAATAAAAGGATCCATAACTTGGAAGCAAGATGATAAGTATTTCAACTTAATTAAAAACAACCTATATGAAAGTACACAGAAATTTAATTTTAATTTGATGATAACAAGAAAAAAAAATTGAAAATAATCTCTTTTGAGCAGAAACCAGTATTATTAGATGGCAGACTAGAAAGGAAAAACAAATTGTACAGATTAAATGTCTGACCACCAAATAGTTAAAATAACCAGTGCAATTATAGTCAAAATCATTAAGGATATTCAAACAAAAGCATCATGTAAACCAATCCTATTTCCCTTTACTCTCATCTCAGAGCATTTCTATCAATGCCACAAAGATTTCCTCACTAGTTTTTCTTTTTTTTAAATAACTCTATTTATGATGAGGGGAACGTCAGACATGATAAAAATCATTAGGCAGAATGATTAGGAAGGTACTTCTTCTTCCTCTTTTACCATTTTTTATTGATTCCTTTCCAGCAGTTAAATTTTCCAGATAAACATTTTCATGTTATGGTCATCTTATGTCACAATTAAGCTGCAACAGATTGAAATGTATTATTTGCACCAAACAACATTCTCACTTTTCCCCCTAGTTGTCTTTCTCTCTCTCTCTCTCTCTCTCCCTCTCCAAGTTGTTAAAGAAGTGGGTTCATTCTGTATCTAAGCCTATCAGGATTAGTCAATTTGCAATTAGGCCAGTAATTCAACAAAAACAAAAAGGTTCAAAAGGACTGAAAATACACAAATTCTACTGTGAAAACAGAAAATTATTTACCCGGTCCAAGCCCTCAGGAAGGGGATCAACCACAAAAGTAGGAATCTCATCCATCAACTGGTCGGCCCTTCCGGAATGCAAAATTCGCGTGAACTTTCCCATGTCCGATCCAGGCATGTCCTTCATCTTCTTATACCAATAGTACATAATCCGGCATTGCCATTGGCTATAAGCAGCATCAGTTGCAGTCAGAGCAACATGGAATTTCGAATGAGAATTCCCTGAACCCATCATTTTCCTATCATAATATTCTAATCCATCTCCCACCCAATTTCCACCCTTATGTTCTATGATCATAGATACCAAATTATAAGTGGCAAATGAAAATCCAAGCACCATAAGCAGCATAAGAAGTGACTTTGCCCTTCCCATGTTTTTCCTCACAATCATTTTTAAATTCTACACTTGTTCAGTTCAGTTATTCAATTATGAAGAATTCTCTGAATATCCAAAACTCAAACCTGCCCAATTCTACTATCTCCAATAGCTTTGGAATTTTGATTAGAATAATAGATATTAGATTAGAACCCCATTTATACTACTTTGGTTCTTCAAAATCACACTTTTAGTTCAAAGCTATAGTCAATAGATACAATAAAATCCTCTCCACCAGAAAAATCTGCATCACAGAAAGCAAGAAGGTAGTTAATGTGCCTATACACAACGACAAACATTGGAATTGAAACCAAACCCAATGAAAATCACAACAACAACAACAACAACAAAAAACAAAACCCCAAAATCCGAAACCGAAATAAGACGACAAAAACAAACTTAATGAAGACTCACATGCACAGATCTGATGTTGCCACGTGAATTCAGGGCACCCGAATGAGCAAAGATTCAAACTTTGCATCAAAAGAGATGCAAAAGAAGGGAACTTTGAAGGGTGGAAGGAAGGAACAAGGTATGAGTGAGAAAAGGAGATTTAAGGGGTTTTGACTTTTCAACGAGTTGGGAAGAAACACCCTCTAGAAAACGCGGAAGTTTGAACTTTGAAGAGTGTGAAGTGATGAATCTGAGAATATATGTATTTAGTGTGTGTATTTGTTATGTTGACTCCAAAATTGAAATTGAAATTGAAATTGAAAAAAATAACAGAAAAAAAAGGAGAGTGAGATGGATGATGATAGTGATGGTAGAATGGAAATGGTGGTGGGGGGTAGGGGTCAAGACGAAAAGGAATGAACAAAAGTGGAAGAAGAAAAGTGATTTGAATGGATTGGACGTAAATCCCGGTCACAGACACATTCCAATTTGTCTTCAATCTGATTAATTAATAAATTAATTAATTTACTAATTTGTTCTGAATATTCAAAAGCCATTCCAAAAGGGTTCCACTTTCCTTCTTCATAATATATTAATATACTAGATCTAGGTGTATCCCTCTCCTATTCTGTCTTTTTCTCGCTTTTCCTTTACGTGCATCTTAATAATAATGGGTGCGGATATTATGATCCCTTTAAAACGGGATCATTGATGGTTCATGTATATTTTTTTTTATTGTTAAATAAATATTATTTTAATTAACGGTTTAGTTGGAAGACTGATAACTTGTTATATGAGTAATCTCATCAATTTATCAAATTTAACGATTTGATCCGTGAAGTTATGATTTATTTGTTGCACTCCCATCAATTTATGATTTTTTTTTAGCTATCGTAAGGTTGTTTTGGTTTAACATTTTAAAAGACTTAAATAAATAATGGTAGGAGTATTTTAATGAATTGCTAACAATGGATCATATTTTTTTAATATAATTTTATATTATATGGTGTTGTGTTGAAAGGTGTTAATAATTCTTGAATGATATTAATTCTTAATTTTTCTTCGTATTCATATGAATATGATTAGTTTGAAAAAGTACGTAACTAACTTGTTGGGAAAAGAGGTGAGAAAAAAAGAAATGTTCTGTGATTGAATACTCGGTAGAGAATGAAACCCTTGAAAAATCACTTTAGAAATTCTTTCAATTTAGGTGAAGTTGTTTGATGGATTTAGTATTAGTAGATATTACTAAAAAGTCATTCAAAATCCATCTAATAAAACAATTCATTAAAATTCTTATATATTTTTAATATCTATGGATTATTTGTAAGTACTAGAAAATCTAAAACAAATACCAATTAATTTTAACTGACTCTTTTTAAAGTGTTAAAAATTTTGATTGAATATTAGTGGATTGTTTTTAAGTGATAGAAAATCCTGATTGAAAATTTTCTATTTGTTTCTCAAAAGCATCACAAGATGTAGATTCTAACATAGTGATTATTCAAAGACATCAAAATGAAAATCGAATCAACTAATTTTTTCATTTCCATCTTAATAAATTTTATCACCAGAAATTTTTATTAAAAACAAGACTGGCAAAACCAAGAAAAAAAAAACTGAGATATGGATGGAGGTGTTGAGAAGGCGATTGCGGAGCTAGAAGTGGTAATTCCATAATCACCGTCATGATCAAATGAACCTGTATTCTCCACTTGCAATTTTTTATGCTTCTTTGAATTTGAAAAAAAAAAACAAGCAGAGGAAGTGCAGAACACCAAACAAATTAAATAAATAGAAACAAATTAGAAAAAAAAAAAAAAAAGTTGCTTGAGAAGATGAAGAAACAGAGGATGAGCTTGAAAGAGTGGAAATTGAAGCAACGATGTTGGAGGAGAGTAGAACTCGAGTGGGGTTTGACGGTTTGAAGCTCCATAGCCGCCGATGCTGTCACTCTTTGACGACAACCATCGTGATCCCGCAAGCAAATATCTTCCTCTCCGGACATCTGCCTTACCCACCGCTACAAGAACCACAACCGTCTCCCCCGAAATCGCGAGCCAAACTGGGACGCCCCCATTTCTACGAACAACCCCACCCTCCGCGGCTCACCGTTTCGAAGTCATACCACCTATCATTGAACTTCGTCGCCATTCCACCGCTTCTCTCCTTGTGATTCCGGGACATTGGTTGTGTTCTTCGTTTTCAGATCTTAGAATTAGGGTTCTAAGAAGAAGAAAAAATTTGGAAACTGAAATACAGAGGATTAAAAATCACTTTCAAAATATTTCTGGGAACAAACATAAATTTTATTGAAATCAGAAAAACAGACACCTGTCAGTCACATTTGCGGGACCATTGATGCTCAAATATTAACCGGATCATCATATCCGCACCCCTTAATAATACTATTCATATTTTATTTTACATTAAGATGAAGTGTTGTATATTGTGTTGACTTAAATAAATTTTTAGTTTCTATAAAATTAATAATTTTTTGTTTTAGTCTTTGTAATTTTTCTTTTGGTTTAACATAATTTAAAATTTTTATTTTTAGTCTCTATAACTTTATTTTATAATAAGTACAAAATTTTAGTTCTTAGAGTGATTAAAATTTTGTTTTTAGTTCTTGTAATTTTTTTTTATTTTGTTCCTTAAATTTAAAAAAAAAATTTTATCCTTTGGAAGAATGTGATTAAAATAAATTGGAGAAGGCACAATGGGCAGCAAAAATTAGGATGACAATGGGTAGGATACTATAAGGTGCCACTATTCACACCACACAGTTCTCAAAACACACCACACGCTACTTTTTTTTTCCAAATTTACCCTCCAACCGAAAATAAATATCCGGGCAAAACCGAAAATGATTTTCCGGATATTATTTTCCGGATGTAACCAGATATTATTTTCCGGATGTAACCGGATGGAACCGAATATTATTTTCCGGTTGGTATTTTTTTGAAAAAAAAATATTTTACTTATTTTAATTATGTTGAAAAAATTAATTGCACAAAAAATTATTTGAAAAATTGTAATATTAATTTATGATATGAAAAAAAGTAATTTTATAATTTATTAGAATATTATTTCTCTATATTATTAGGATATATAGTTTTGTATTATATTAATTTGTTTTTTTTTTAATGAATATTTTTTTATAATGAATTATATAAGGTTTGTATTATATTAATTTGTATTATGTAAGAAATATAACTATGTTATAGTGAATTATTGAAGTTTTTATTAATAAATAATATTGTAATTTTTGCAGATTAAAGATGGTGAATCCATATCACATAATTTCATGAGAGATTTAGCTAACTTAATACTAAAGTTTGGTTTAGACTTCTTAAATTTAGTATTATAATTTTAACATGATTAATATTACAATTTTTCAAATACTTTTTTGTGCAATAACTTTTTTCAACATAATTAAATTTTTTTTTTTCAAAAAATACCAACCGGAAAATAATATCCGGTTCCACCCGAAAAATAATATCCAGTTCCATCCGAAAAATAATATCCGGTTCCATCCAAAAAATCATTTCCGGTTTCGCCCGGATATTTATTTCCGGTTGGAGGGCAAATTTGGAAGAAAAAAAAGTTACGTGTGGTGTGTTTTAAGAATTGTGTGGTGTGAATAGTGGCGGCTGGTACTATAATATCTATTCCTATAGTCGCGCCTAAAAGAATTCCTATACCTGCGTCGGTAGCAACTTCAATTCATGTCCCCATACCCTCTAGGTACCTAAAACTTTGGACCCAGACACTTTACCTGCATATTAGTTAAATAAATTCTACTTCTCTTTTTTTTTTATCTTTAGAACTTTCAATTTCCTAATTTCCATAACTATAAAACAACGCTACTATTAAATATTTAAATTTAAAAATTTACAAAACAAATAGCGTTGATGTAACATTTAAGTCAAATTAAAATTATCAAAAAGTCTTTACAAAATTAAATATAACAAGTAATAAATAGAACAATTTTTTGAATTTTAAATCTAAAACAACAAAGCAACAAAGTAATTAATGCAAAACATAATTTAAAATTCAACATTACAAAGTGATTAGTAATGCAATTTTAATTCAATCATAATAAACTTAATCACACAAAAAAAAATCAATCATAATAAAACTTATAAACTTGTCCCTCATGTGACTTCTATCCTTCAGTGAGCAAATGAGATGCAAGAAGCTAAGAAGGTGCACTTCAGTGTATGGAAGGAGAAGCAAAGAGCCGCATAACTCAAAAGCTAAGGATTTCAGTTTTCAGGCTTTTGTGGGAATATAAAAAACGAAGTAGGGTATTACATTTTTTTTTGTCGTGCTTCAACATTTAAATTGTCAGTACTTGTATGGCTTTTGTTAAGTTATTTTTTAATAATATATAAATATATATATATATTTATATATGCGGGTATGGGACGAGATGGGTACTAAGGTACTCATATCTACACCCATCCCCATTTTAAAATGCAGGAAATTATTTGGACTCCACACCGAACTCGATATTTTAAGTAACTCCCCTCCATATCGCTGGAAATTTTTAATGGTACCCATATGGTCTAGGTCCGATTGTCATTCTTAACAAAAATTGGGTCGATACTATTTATTTTTGATTTTGTATAATTGCATTTGGATATGCTTTAACATTAACATAATTTCTTAAAAATAATATGTTGTAACTGATTTTATCGTATTTTTTATGGGCATCTATGATCTGATTAAAAATATCTAATTTTATTTGAACTTGGATATTTAATACGTAAACTTATCTATTTTATCAGTATAACTAGGCCGACCCTACCAAGTTCACCCATTTAACCGACACTATCCTTTACTATTCATTTTTATTTGCCTGGTCATTTACTAATTGATCAAATCTAACACACGTCCCTAATAATTTATAAAATGAAAAATAATTTACACACCCCATGAGTGGTAAAAAATTAATCCTTTGCGAGTGTAAATAATATTTATGCAAAAGATTAAAAGATTAAGGGTCTTAATATATAGTGCTCTAAGGGTACTAGATAAAGTTCTTAGAATTAGAAAAATAATCACAAGAGCACATTGTTCCATTTCTCGGGAATAAAAAAACTACATATTCTAATATCTTTTTATTACATTTGGATTTTTAAATAGTGTCCTTAAAACACTAAATATCATTTGCCAAGGATTAATTGTTCCTTTTTTTTTTTATTTGGGTCAACTTGACCAATCTTTCTCCAAACGCTCTCTAAGCCCAAATCCATTATCTTGTGCTTAAATTGTCCATTTGTCCTGCCCAATAAAAGCTTTAATTATATTCATTACTATTTCTTTTTTTAAAAAAATCAATACCAAATTTGACAAAAAATAACCAAATAAAAAATGCTTCTTGTCATTCTTTAAGATGAATTCCCAAAATCTCGAGTAGGAAATCAAGATCTTAATAAGGATATAGATATCAAAGTTGCCAATCCTTTTGGTGAAACTTTTTTAGTTCTTTGGTGAAGGTATGATATTTTGGGTTAATTACACTTACACAAACATCATGAACGGATCTAGAAATTGTTCACAAGGGGCAAAAATTAAATGAAAATAATGGAGCATTGAACATAAGAAAAAATTTATAGTAAAGAGAAAAAATAATATGTGACTTTTAGAGATAAAAACAATATAAAGCACTAAAGTATGGAGAAAATCCATTGTCATTTATCCAAGGATTTTTTTCATGCTAATAATTATTACAAGAGCACAAATCTAATGTATTATTCTTAGATACAACCAATTTTCAATAACATTTAAATAATAGTAACATAAGTTACATATAAGAATTATTCAAACTTAAAAATCATTAGATAATATATGTTGTAAAAGTAAAATATTTTTAAAATAAAATTTTTAAATATTTTTTAAAAGTAATGTAACATAAATATGTAATTTTATATTAATTTTTTTATGTATAGTTGTATATATTTAGAGGAATAGGGAAGGGTCATGGCCCCTTGCCACCTCTAAATCCACCTATGACCCTGTGTGTTTGGGGTTGCGTTTGAAGCCCCGAGAATCAAATTTGAAGCTTTAAAATCAATTTTGAGTGATAAAATAGTTTTTTTATTTTTGCAATGTTTTTTTTGTTGTTGTTGGATGTGATTTTAATCTTCCAACATCAATTCGGTATAAAGCAAAGTAAAACTTGTTTTTGTGTTGGGTTAAAAAATTTATACTATGTTTTCATTCCTAACTTGTTTGTAAGAAAAAAATTCTCATATATAAATCACGTTACATTTAAATTAATTTCACACAAAATCAATTATATTAAATCATATTGATGCAAAATCAATTTTAACAACGCAAAATCAAACACACACTCAAACCTTATAATTTTTAAAATTACCCTTTCTTGTTATATTTGGGCTAGGCCTAAACCTTTTTAGCAAATGAATATTTTATCCTCAGCCAATAAATAAAACAAACTAACCTTACTCCTTTGATTTATGTATTATTGTTAGACATTATGCTCGTTTTTCTTTAAAACATGTGCTTATCACTCTTTTTAGTTTTAGTCAAAGAAGCAACTTAATTCAGTAAGCAATAGAAAATAGGTTTGGGCAAGGCCCTAAGGCCCAATATTAAAATGGCCATTGGCCAATATAGTGTAGGACGAAGGGATTGACATCACTTCACTTAGAACGACACCATCATATTTAAACATTAGGGTGTGTTTGATGCGTGAACAGGACGGTACAAGTAGTACAGCACTGTACAAGTTTTATGAGGCACAACACAACTTTTTATGTTGTGTATCTTATAATACTCAATGCACATAACAAAAAGCACAACATAAATTTTACAATAATATCCTTCATGTTATATTATTAATTTTTCTTAAACTTTTCTAAGAAAATAATATTTTGATATTTTATAATTATTTTATTATTTATTATAAAATTAAAATTTCATGATTTAATAAATTATTACATAATATATTTTATGTAATATAATAATTATATTATATATAAAAAAATTATTATTAAAAAATATTTTTAACTCTTTATTTTTTAATATTTATATTTACCGTTAAAATTTATTTTATTATTAATACGTTATTTTAATTATATATATATATATAAATGACAAAAAAATGACGTAAACATTTATTTAAAAAAAATACAACATAAACTACCTCGTAAGTGGAAAAAATGGGGAAGGTAGTTACTGAATAAAAATACAAGGTTAATTATGTCTTTTCTTAACTTGTGCATGAAACAAGAAAGTTGTCCCTTGGTTTAGTGAGGTACAAAAAATTGTCATTTTGTACTGTCCTGTAACTCAAATTTTGTGCTGTTACTTGACAGCTTTTTGAATCAAACATAGAACAAAAAGTTTTGTCCTATGCTGTACCGTGGAAATTAGCAAATCAAAAGGACCCTTAGTGTTCAAAATTTATAAAATAGCAAAAATGAAAAACAAATTGCCTTTATTTTTTTCGGACAGCAACATCTAAAAACACATTTCTAAATGCTGTTATCCGAAAATAGATGATACATTTTTTAAATAGGATAGTACCAATCCCTTCACCATACATTGTACCACATAAAGATAACATTTATATCGGTCCATTTAACCCGCATATCTAAATAGACCCGTGTGGACCGACTCACTTATCTAGTAGCTCTGCTAAATTATAGGAGTCGATAAAATAATAAAATTAATTTTTATTTTTATTGTGGGTTCTACGGATAATGTTGGAAGAATAATTTGGTAGTGTTGTGTTTTGTTGGAGAATATATGAGGATGAAGACAAAAGCAATGTGTCGAAAAAAGAGTACTTGAAGAACAGGAAAAGCACGTGTTGGTCCTAATTTTTATTTTTGGCAATTGTCATGAAACCAAAAGGAAAAATGGAGTAATATCATACCCTGTCCCTGCTCTGCTGCACAGTTACATCAATTATAGCGAGTGTATATTGTTTGTCGTTACAGATATGGATGCTCCAAACACTCAGGATCCTTTTACTCACTCATTGGCTCTACATAACTGTTCTTCTTCTTTTAGAAATATTTGAGATCAGATCAGCTATATATCTTTTCATATTTTAATTTACTCCTAATTATAATGCACTTTTCATTCTCATGTCACTTTTTAGAATTTTTTTTCTTTCAAGCGATTTGAGTATTAATCGATTTTTATAACGTATAATTTTGGTTTTTTTTTTTAGTATTTTTTCTTTTAAATTTTAATGAATCATATTAGACTATAAGTATCTCAATTAGGCACAAATATTCTAATGAGTTAAATGTATAATTAGTTAGGCAATGTTTTTGCTGACCGATATATCATCAGTTTACTACAATTTCTCACAGACTTGATAACTATCCAGATTGAGTAAACATATCCTGGTAGGGTTAAGCATATACTCTACCTAGTCTTATTTAATGGGATTTTTAATCAAATTATAAATATTAAGAAAAGTCGTTAAATATAATTAATTATCTTTAAAATTATATAAAGTATAAATTTTATCTCTTAAGTTTGAAAACTACTAAATCTTCTTACGAAATCTTCTTATAAATTTTCTTACACACTTTATTTTAACAATTAGTTTTTATCTTTCACTAAGCATTTACTTTTCGAAAGATAAAAGTCACTTATCAAAATTAAGTAGGTAAAAAGATATGTAGGAATATATAGTAGGATAATTTAACATTACTCTTTAAGTATTGTTGATAGTTAGTTGGGAGTTGACATTCTCTCACCAACATTGAAGTGTTTTGTCTAGTAACTTGTGAAAGAATATTAAAGAATTCATGTTTAAAAAAAATAATTGAAATAGTCAAAGTTAATAACAAGGGTAAATTAAAAAAAAAATTAAATATTTCATAAAAAATTATGAGTTCCTTATAAAACAGACTTTAGAAATCTTCCAAGACACTTATAAAATAAGACCTGAGGGAGTAATTAACTTGGTGATACTTTTGTTGAGACATCATTCTACAACATTATCATATTAGCTTTGGGTTGTGATAACAATCATAAATTTTAAATGTGATACATTGAATAATGAAAGTGCATGGTTCATTGAAATGAGTGATTCAATGAATAAAATAATGTATTAAATTAATTCATGAACCTAAAGTAAAAGGATTAAACTTTTTTTAAGGGTTTAAGAAATGTGGAGGAAATAATTTTATTGTTAAATAAGTCTCGCACAACTTTTATATAAAGGAGTATTATGAAAAGGAGGTCATGAGAAAAAACATATATCACCTCTTATTAAGCAGAAAGTTGTATGAGTGTGTTATCTTTGTGTTTTATGTTTGTGGGCGTGATTCGTGAATTTTTCTTACAATGTTCTCTCTAAATAACATTATTAAAATTAGAGAAAAATAGACTAAATTGCATATTATAAAAGATACAAGATTAGAATTGATAAAAAGAAGAAAAAAATTTAATTGTGGGCTTTAACCCATTTGATCATATATTTAGTCTGAAAATCTAATGTTTAAACTTTGACATTGGAGTTTAATTTAAAATATTAGAGATTTAATTTAGTATGTGTGTGTAAGTGTGGATTTGTTTATAAAAAAAATTCGTGAAAAATAGTTAAAAACTTAAATTGCACATTGGTTGTAATTAAAAAACTAAAAATATTATTAAAACCCAAAATTTAATTATTTTTTATTAAGAAATTGTACATTTAGGGAGCATGTGTCTTTTATTTTAGATTTTATTAGGTAACCTACTAAGGACTATGGTACATCTCGCACAGATATTAAAGTTATTAACATGAGGTTCTTCTCTCGCCACGGATTATATCCAACTCCTTCATTTTTATTTAAGACTTAATTATATTTTGAGTCTCTATGTTTTTAATTTTTGTAAATTTAATCCTTCAAATTTTAATTTTGCGAATTTGATTTTCAATGTTATTAAATTTTGTAAATGTTATCTTTCCATCCATCTGTGTTAATTATTTAACCGTCAAAGCGGTCAACTCATTTAAAAAAATCATTTAAGTTATTTTTAAATAAATGAAAATGCATTTTTAAATTACTTAAATTATTTGAGATTTTTTTTAAATAATGTATTATTCACTTTTAAGTTTTTTCTCAACCCAGATGTGAAAATTATTTTTTTCTTTTTTATTTTTATTTTGTTTTGTTATAAAAAATAACATAAATGATTTTTTAAATGAGTTGACCGCTTTGACGGTTAAATAATTAACAGAGATATATAGAAGGGTAACATTTGCAATTTTTGGTAATATTTGGATCAAATTTGCGAAATTAAAACTTGATGAACTAAATTCGCAAAAATTGAAAATATAAGGGACTAAAAGTGCAATTAAGCCTTTATTTATCTATTAGCTTAAAAATAAAATGTGCATGTGTCAGTCACGTAATCAGCTGATAAGCACATGATCACATGTGTGTGTGAATACAGGGTTCAATCCCTAGTTATATCACTTTCTATAAAAAAAATAACAAAGTGCATATTACAAAAATATAATTCTTATTTTTATTAAAATTTATTTTAAATTTCTTATAATATATTTTATCTTTTGTTATTTTATTATTTTAATAATAAAATATTGGTCAATACTATAATTAAATATGATTATAATTAATAACATGTTGAAAATATAAAAAAAAATAGATAAATAGAAATAATTTTTTCTTAATAAGTGTACTCATGAAAAGAAACCCCAAAAATATAATTTTTTACTCTCATTTGAGTTCTCTTGTGACTTCTTTGAAAAAATCTTTGACCATGCAAGCGTTACAAATCGTTTGATAAAAAGAACAATTATTGCCTTGTAAGGGATAAGAATGAAACATATAAATAGATATCTTTTTGTTAAAAGGTATACTATTTAAACTAATAAAATATTAGTAAATACTCTAATTAAATATAATTATAATTAATAATATGTTGAAAATATAAAAAAATAGATAAATAAAAACATTTTTTTCTTAATAAGTGTACTCATAAAAAGAAATCTCAAAAATATAATTTTTTACTCTCGTTTGAGTTTTCTGATGACTTATTTGGAAAATCTTTGACCATGCAAGCGTTACAAATCATTTAGTAAAAAGAACCATTATTACCTTGTAAGGGAAAAGAATGAAACATATAAATAGATATATTTTTATTAAAAAATATACTGTTTAAACTAATAAAATATTAGTAATTACTCTAATTAAATATAGTTATAATTAATAACAAGTTGAAAATATAAAAAATAGATAAATAAAAATATTTTTTCTTAATAAGTGTACTCATAAAAAAGAAACCCCAAAAATATAATTTTTTTTTACTCTCATTTGAGTTTTCTTCTGACTTCTTTACAAAAATCTTTAACCATGCAAGCGTTACAAACTATTTGGTAAAAAGAATCATTATTGCCTTGCAAGGGATAAGAATGAAACATATAAATAGATATCTTTTTATTAAAAGGTATACTATTTAAACTAATCAAATATTAGTAAATACTCAAATTAAATATAATTTTAATTAATAACATGTTGAAAATATTAAACAATAGATAAATAAAAATAATTTTTTCCTAATAAGTGTACTAATAAAAAGAAACCCCAAAATTATAAATTTTTTACTCTCATTTGAGTTTTCTTCTGAATTCTTTACAAAAATCTTTAACTATGCAAGCGTTACAAACTGTTTGGTAAAAAGAACCATTATTGCTTTGCAAGGGATAAGAATGAAACATATAAATAGATATCTTTTTATTAAAAGGTATACTATTTAAACTAATAAAATATTAGTAAATACTCTAATTAAATATAATTAAAATTAATAACATGTTGAAAATATAAAAAATAGATAAATAAAAATATTTTTTTCTTAATAAGTGTACTCATAAAAAGAAACTCCAAAAAAATAATTTTTTATTCTCATTTGAGTTTTCTTCTGACTTCTTTACAAAAATCTTTGACCATGCAAGCGTTACAAACTGTTTGGTAAAAAGAACCATTATTGCCTTGCAAAGGATAAGAATGAAACATATAAAAATCTTTTATTAAAAGGTATACTATTTAAACTAATAAAATATTAGTAAATACTCTAATTAAAATTAATAACATGTTGAAAATATAAAAATAGATAAATGAATTTTTTTTAATAAGTGTACTCATAAAAAACCTCCAAAACAATAATTTTTTTACTCTCATTTGAGTTTTCTTCTGACTTCTTTGCCACAGTCTTTCACCATGCAAGCATTATAAATTGCTTGGTAAAAAGAACTATTATTGCCTTTCAATGGATAAGAATGAAACATATAAATAAATATTTTTTATTAAAAGGTATACTATTTAAACTAATAAAATATTAGTAAATACTCTAATTAAATATAATTATAATTAATAACATGTTGAAAATAAAAAAAAAAAGTAGATAAATAAAAATAATTTTTTTAATAAGTGTACTCATAAAAAGAAACCCCAAAAAATATAATTTTTTTATTCTCATTTGAGTTTTCTTCTGGCTATTTTACAAAAATCTTTGACCATGTAAGTATTACAAACCGTTTGGTAAAAAGAACCATTATTGCAAGGGATAAGAATGAAACATATATATACATATCTTTTTATTAAAATGAACAGTATAATATTTAATATCATAAATGCATATTTATTAGGGGTATTTATAGGTTGGTTTTATTTCTTTTGGGTTTACAAAGAAATTTAACGACACCAAAAATCGAATCTTGTACTAAATATTCACACACACATACCCTTATCAATTATGCTGGCCTTACGGAACTTTTTTTTTTTGCTTTGTGAATGAAAAATAAAATTTATATCGAACCAAGTTTAACGACTTAGTACAGTGAGATTATCCGATTTTAAAACTTAAAAATAATTATTACTCCTTTTCGATCTTATATAATATAAATTATCTTGTACAAAAAATGTGTAGTTCAAAATATGTATTACCCCCTCTATTTCATATTACCAAATCCTATTTAAACAATTGCACATATTCACAAATCGTGAGTTAATATATTAGGTTTTGAAAAAATAATGTTATGTTTGTCCCTATTTAAAGTAGAATCCGCTCGACCATTGAATTGTGATTTATGAGTTTGGAGCTGGTTCAGTAATTGGATCAGTCCAGTTCCTCCCCATTTAATTATAATCATTCATTTTTCACTATGAAACAAAAATAAAAAAAGCAAAAAACTAAATTGAAAATTCTGAGCCCTTCTTGGATTATAGACTGAGGGTCCAGCTACTGGACGAGTTGGGAGTCCCTCCAATAACTGTAGGGCTCCAGTTCCACAAAAATTCAATTCTCATGTTTTATTTTTTATTTTGTGAAACAAAAAAAGTAAAAAAAAAATTTGAGTGATTTTAAACCATTGAATTGGGTAATGGAGATCCTGTTACTAGATCCTCCCCCAACTCCTACTGGACACACCCTGAACTCATAATTTCTCAACCATTAAATCATTACGAGCGAACATAAAAAAATGAATGATTCTAAAATTTTAAATAAAATTTTATAATATGAAATACTGAGAATGTCTCTTATAATATACTACTAAAATGGATAGTTAACAAAATCTTTCTTATTGTGAAAAAATAAAAAATAAAATAAAAATAATATTTTATATTTTAAAATATAAAATAATATACATTTATAATTATATATTTTATTTTAATAATTTTAAGCTTAATTGCATTTTTAGTCCCCAAACTTTTTTAATTATGCAATTTTGGTCCCTTAACTTTTAATTGGATGATTTTAGTCCTCAACTTTTTGAATTGTGCAATTTTAGTCCTCCAACTTTTAATTGTGTGATTTTAGTCCCCTAACTTTGTTTATTGTGCGATTTTGGCCCCCTTGACTTTTCAAATTGTGCGATTTTCCTCAATTAATCAATCTTTTGTTAAGAAGCTAACCGTTAACACAAACAAACCAATAAAATAAAATGTGTAAAAACAATAAAATCGTGCAATGAAACTCAAAATCGCACCGATGAAAGCTTATTATATGAGTTTGACTGTGTTAACCATTAACTTCTTAACGAGAAATGGTTAAAAGAATCAAAATCACGCAATTAAAAAAGTTTCGAAATTAAAATTGCACAATTCAAAGTTAGGGGACAAAAATTGCACAATTGACAAAGCTAAGGGACTAAATAACATAATAAAATGTAGGAGGACCAAAATCGCACAATTAAAAAAGTTAAAAGACCAAAATTATAATTAAGCCATAATTTTAACAATTGTGTTACAAACATTGTTTAGCAAAACTCAATAAAAGAAAAAAAAAGAAGTTTCAAAATGCACGAGACACAAGAGCGCGTGGGGTAGAATTTTGATGCGGAACTAAACGAGGCAAGTTTTTGGTATCCCCATAAATCCCACCCCATCACATTCATCTTTCATTAATTCTTTCTCTCTCTATTTCAGGTACGGAAGCAACCAAACAATGTCCCGTCATCGACGTCAACCCTCCCGTGCTCTTCCGTCGGAGATGTTCCCCGCCGACGACCTCTCTAAGCCATTTGACTTCACTGATCAACTCGGCATCGCCACCACTGCTGAAACCACTACCGCCGCCGTTTCCTCCCAAACCAACGTCAAAGAGAAAGACGACTCTCCTCTCTCCGCAACTTTTCCGGCCAACAACAAAGCACCGCCGCCACCGACAAAATCCGCCTGAACCACCAATCTGCTGCTGCCGCGCGCAATTTCTCTCATCTCTGTTAGATCTTTTGTTTTGATCTCTCTTTTCTATCTTTTTTTAGAATAAAATGTTAATTAAGATCCCAATGGCGGCATTGTAATATATGGTCATCTTAATAATTTCTCTCTGTTCAACAAACTTCTTTTTTCCTGCATCTTCCAATGGAATAGTATTCAGTTTTATTATGAGTGTTTGGTTTCACTATAAAAAAAAATGAATCTAACTATTTTAACACGATTAAAAATTACTTTCACACATCTTGAGTTTGACTTCTAACATATTTCTTTCACAAAATCAAACACACACTAGTAGTTTGATGACCCTGCCTTTAATTTCTTCTTCAAATTGTAATATTTTTATATCTCCCGTAAGACCTTCTCTTTTTTTTTATTTAAGAAAAAAACTATTATTATTATTTTCTTTAAATATACATATAAGATGAGATTTGGATCTGAGATGCGTTATATATTTTTTAAACCTCTCGATTGCTACTAATTCACTCATAATAATGTTACTCATCCTCTTGATTATTATATTAATTAATTTTTTTATAAGCTATTATTGTATTATTTTTATTATTATCGATCATATTAATTATTATATGAGTTATTATTATATATGCTATCTGCAAGTCTGCAACATTACACTCTATATCATCCATCGTTGGTTAGTGTGCATAATTTGGGGAAAATATTGTAAAAATATCAAAATTACATGTTATGAAACTTTAACTAATGGTCTGAAAGCTAAGTGCTGGCGAAATTAGAAAAAGAAAACAAAAACTATATATTTATTTTACATTTTTATTTATTGTTTTTATTTTTTAAATAATAAAAAGTTTTGATTTAGGTCTCTTTCTAGATTTCTCTATAACAAAAAAATGTTATATTTTTTAAGGATAAAAGATATATTTAAGTTTTATTTTAATAATTTTAAAGCATCTTTATCTTGTCTCGTAAACTAGACAACACAAAAGTATAGAGTATTAATCATGAAATAAAAAATGTAAAATAAAGAACTAAAACCATACATATTAACTATATTTATAAAAGTATAATTAAGCCCGGAAATATTTTACTACTAAGGGTTTATCCTTATTTAATATAGTATATTTAATTAAACTTACCCATCAATGGTGTTTGGTGTCTCTAAAAAATAAACAAATGATATCTAGTACTTTAAGGGCACTATTTAAAAAGATAAATATAATAAAAAATATTAAAAAAGATAGTATTTTTTATATTTTTGAGAGACAGGGTTGACCCAACAAATTCAGAGTTACATACTTATATAATTAACATTTTCTTAATATCATAAAAAAGAAACCCCTTTCTTGACTCACACACAATCATTGTGACACATGTCATGCTCACATCCTTCCACTTTCCCTCTACTTTTTGGATGATATTTTTTTGTTTGGATGTGCATTACTCTTTTTTTTTTTTGTATTTCAAGTATTTGAAGTATATTTATTATTCTTTTGTCTTTTACCCAATATTTATACTTATTTTTTTTTAATTTTGAAATTGAAAACCTAAAATCCTTCTCTCTCTCCATTCATAATTAATCAAATTTGTAATATCAATTTTGTTTTAAATTTTTTTACTATTTTATGAAATAATTAATCAAATTTGTAATATCTACTGTATTTTTTTCTTGAGATTTTTTATTTTATTTGTTAATGATAATATATTAAAACTTAAAATACATTGATGATAATAATCAACCCAAAAATTAAATTATTCTTACAAAATAAGTTACAAATAAATTAAATTATTTTATCATAAAAAATAACTTAAATTATTTTGATTTTTTTTAATTAAATCATAATAAGGTTTTTATTATTTAGTGTATCTGTTTGACATTGCTATGAGGGTAACCATTAACCCAAGTTTTTTTTAACATCGAATATTAAAATTTAAAATATGATAATAAGTAATTCATTTATTTTATGTTTAATTATATTTATGTATAATTATATTGCTTTAAATTTTATTTTTATTAAATGAGTTGGAACATAAATTATTTAATAAATAGAATAACACATAGATCATTCTTTTTTCAATTTAATTTATAATTGACAATTGATAATTAATTATAATTTACTGTGACTCTTTATAATTTTACAAACATTTATTATGAACACAATTATAAACACGTAAACAGAGACCCGTGCGAACGCACGGGTCACGTGCTAGTTTATACCTAAAAAAGTAGATTTTATCCAAAAAAAAATATAAAAATTGGAGCCTAAAACAAGGACTTTGGCCGCTTTACTATTGAGTCAGCTTTGTTGAGAGACAAAATAATATAAGTGTTTTAAAGGCACTTAATAAGATCCAATAGCAACAGAGAGAGACAACAATGGTATTTAGCTTAGTGGTAGAGTAGACACACTGCGACCTGAGTGAAAGATTTCAGTTGAAGACAAGAGTTACAAGACTATTAGCACCTCACTACAAACAAATTTCAATATACTAAGGATTTTATTTTTTTTACTTTCATTATATTAGCTCTTGTTGGTATTATTTTTTTAATGAATTTGTCCGTTGGTATAATTATTAAAAAAAATTTCTAACAATTTAATAAATTGATAATATATATCTCACTAAGAAATATTAGTAAATGATAATTTTTTTTATCATGCTCAAAGAATAAAACTTCCACAACGATAACATGATAGAGATATTCGAAGGAAAAAATAGTCCTAGTTACAAATTTCGATAAGCGCACTTGTTAAAAGAAAAAACAATTATAAAAACTTCATTTTTCGGAATAGTGTCTCTTACAATTTTAATGCAAACAAATAGTCCTAGCTATATGAATGCAAAGCCCAAAAAATAAATGAAGAGAAATTCATAGACTTTTTTAGGAAAGTTAGACCTATGTCATTTCTAATATGATATCAGAGCTTATAAAAGAACAAAAACATAAGGCAAAATAAAAAACTCAAAAAAAAAAGGAGCATAGAGTCTAGGCAAAAAACAAAAAAAGAAACTTGAGACAGATGTCCATAACTTAAAAAAAAAAAGACTCATTAAAAAAGAAGGCAAGTCACAACTAGGTTAAAAAAATAAAAAAAATCAGTTGAACTTGAGAGAGAGCGTTAGGAGAAAAAATCTTACATTACCTAAAATAAGAGTTATAATAATCTTTATAGAGTGTTAGACAACCCTCTATTTTTTTTAGAATGAATTAAAGTCAAACCCAAATTATTAAATTATTAATAATATTTTATTTTATCTTTATTCTATTCTCTTTACTCCACATATATTATTAAATCTTTTTGAAGATGGATTGATTTCCTAATATTTTGTGGTCAAACTTATTTGAAGAAATGAATTGTCTTTTTCATACTTTTATTTTGACTCAAATTACTTAACTATAAAGTTCCTGTGAGAGGAACCAATTTACTTGTTCATCGCGTTTAAGTCGGTGAATGTTTATATTGTTATTTAAAACATCTGAATATCGTTTGGTTTAGTTTAGTTTTTTCTTAAAAATTATTTTTAAATTAAATATACAAATAAAAAACTTAAAAAAAAATTATAAGTTGTTTAACAATTTTATTTTTTTAATTTAACAGAAGTTATTTATTTTAAAATATTTAATTTATAATAATAAAAAAATAGTATATATATTATATTGTTTTTTATTTTATTTTATAATATTTTTTAAAAATATTTGTTGACTGGCGGCGGCGGGCAATGGGTGGCGGTCAGGCGGCAATATGGCAAGCGGTGGAAGTGAGTGGTAGTCCGGCGTGACTATAGTGATTGGTGAATATTCAATAAAAATAAGAAATTAAAAAAATAAGCAAAAATTTCTATTTGTAGTTTATTTTAAAGCTTTTTATTTTTTTCATTAAAAAAAAATCACTCAAAATTGTAAGAATTTATTAATACTTTTATTTAACCCATTTTTATTTATAAATAGAGTATAAATCCAAAATAAAAATTATTTTAAGATGAATTAATCTTCTCGTGTGATTTGCGACCTAACTGATTTTGAGATATAAAATTCCGTGATTGCTTATACAATCTTTTATAAAGGAGAGTCAAACAAAATTATTTTGAGAAGGAATTCCTTATCATTTGCTTTGCAAAATGTCATTTCCAGTTTTCAATCACTAGAATGCTTGAATTAGTTATTAATTTTATATTTTGTAAGTTATTTTATTTTTTAATGTTAAGTGATCCAAATAAATGGTTTATGTGACACATTATTTGACACAGAGATTTAAATACTCAACAAAACGACGTTATTTTGTTTAATTTTAAAATATATTATTCAATTAGTGTCTCAAATCACTTAAAACATAATATAATTTTGGGCCTCAAAATATTGCGTAACTTTAAAAATTTAGTAAAACGACGTCATTTAATCGCTTACGTAGACTCCTATATGTCAAATAGCATGTCACATAGACACTTAATAATTGATACCACATAAATACTCTGTTAATATCACTTTACTACAAAGTGAACTCTGAGTGCAAAATCAATACTAATTCAAACATTTTGCAAAATCAATGCCCAAAACACCTAATAACTACAAAGTTGGGCCATTTTGGTAATTTACTCCTTTTTAGAATATCCGGTAACGAGGGATGCACCATTTTTATTTTTTCTACCAACTTTTTTTAAATATTAATGGTACATAATTTTACCTAAATATACCGTTACTTAAAAAATAAGTTGTATGCATTATGCAGTGCAAAATTCTTTGAGAAATTAAAATTATTTTGTATTTTAAATAATTAAAATAAATTATTTTAACAGTAACTAAAATTCATATTATTTTCGAGCAAATTTATACATAAGAATAAAAATCTTGAAAATATTTACTTTTTATTTGCAATACTTGATTAAAAGTAGGCTTAATTGTATTTTTGGTGAGCGCATGAGAACATGCGTGTGTGGGTACGGGGTTTGAATCCCGGTTGTAGTACTTTCTTATGAACCAAAAAAAATAAAAAATACACAATTTCGGTCTTGTAAGTTTGCAAAATGGATAATTTTAGTTTATCTATTAGCTTTTTTAAAAATTAGCAACAGGTTTTATTCATGTCAGTGACAACTTTTTAAAATTAGTGACGATTCTCATCTAAATTAGCGATGATTTTTATTTTAATTAATTATGTTTTTCATTTAAATTAGCGATAAAAAGACTAAAACTGTCAACTTTACAAATTTTGGAGACTAAAACTACTCATTTAAAATCGGAGAATCACACTTGCACAAAATACAAAATAAATGACAAAAATATAATTAAGCCTTAAAAACATTTGTTTTAAAAACTCCTCACAATTTGCAAGTACAATTAGGGTTGAAGATGCAAAATTCAAATGGGTCAAATAAAAATTAATTCAAAGAAGTATTAATTATCTATTGATTTGTGGGCAAGCTTAATTGAAGGAATCAAATATTTTGCGTAATTTTCCTTTTTCTCTAGAGACTTAACTATTAAAGTTATTGTAAGAGGGACGAATTTATTCATCACATCTAGTTGAATGTTATATTTTTATTTAAAAACTCAAATTTAAATTATTTTAAGATATAATGAAATTATTCTTTTTGTGTGATTTGCGAGTGAATTTCTTTGGAGATACAAAATTCTATGATTGTTTATATTACTTCATTCAAGAGAGAGCTAATTAATAAACTAGTAAAGTTTGGTACAATTAATATATAATTAAGTCTTTTAAATATACTAACAAGAATTTAAATCTTATTTATGTATATAAAAAAAATTGTTGAAAACAACTATACTCATCTGATGATCTCTATCAATTGAAATACTTTTGGTACATAAATAACTAAAATAACTCAAATAACAAGAGAGTTCAAAATTCATTGAATGTTTCTATTTTTGTTATTCAAATGACTCAAATAAAAACTATTTTAAACAGGAGTTGATTTCCTAATGATTTGTGGACAAACATATTTGAAGGAATAAATTTTTTCGCAGACTTTTATTTTTTACTCAAAAGTTACCTAACTAAAGTTATTGTAAGAGGAACCAATTTACTTATCAATTCTTGGTGAATGTTTTTTTTATTTTTGTTTATAAGACTCAAACTTAAATTATTTTAGGATGAACTAATTTTCTTGTGTGATTTATCTGTAAACTTATTTTGAGAAAAAAACTTCCATGATTTTTTCTTTTTTTTTGAGGAAGAAGAAAAAAAAATTATTTAATGAGAAACTAATCCTTTACTGTTCGCGACGACATGTCTTACCTTTTGAAAATCCGACAATAATTTGATGAATCTTTTCATTTTTTTTTAAAAATAACTTTTATATTAATGGTACATAATTGATAATATCACCAAAATATACACTTTCTTAAAAAATAAAAGTTGTATAAAACTATGAACGCAGTGCAAAATTATTTGAGTAAAACAACTATTTTGTATTTAAAAGACTAAAAAAGAAATTGGTTTAACAATAAAACTATTTCTGGGCAATTTTTTTAATTATTATTAATGAGAAACTAATTCTTTACCATGGAGGTCAGACATGTTATCTTTTGAAAAATCCGACAATGCAGAAATACATCTTTTTTATTTTCTTTTTAAAAAAACTTTTATATTAATGGTAATTCCACCAAAATATACTTTGAAAAAAAAATTGTATCAATGCAGTGCAAAATTCTTTGATTAATCAAAATTATTTTGTATTTAATTAAAAGACTTAATTGAAAAGCAATTATTTTAACAATAAAACTATTTTCAAGCAAATTTTTTTTAAGAACAAAATTATTATAATATTTATTTTTATTCGCAAGTTTGATTTGATTGAAATTATCAGTTTCAAGAGGAATTGGACTCCTCACAATTTGCAAGTGCAATTATGAGTTTAAGAAGCAAAATTCATTGAATATTTTTTTTTTGTTATTCAAACGACTCAAATGAAAAATAATAATAATCTATGAAATTCTTCTTAAAATAATTTTTATTTGAGTCATATGAATGAAAAGTAAAAAACATTCAAAGAAAATTTTTCTCAAACTAATTTCACTTGCAAGTAGTATTAACAAGTTTAATTTCTCTTGGAACTAACAATATCATTTTAATCTTGCGGATAAAAAAAATTCAAAGAATTTTGCTCTTCAAGTAAGTTTGCCCTGAAAGTGAGGAATTCAGTTTTCTTGTTAAGATAATTTTGGTTTATTAAGTCTTTTAAAATAGAAAAATGATTTCGGTTATTCAAATAATTTTTTCTTTGTCTCAGTCACGTAACTCAGTTAGTAATAACATAAAAACATATGTGTACATCATCCAGATTCAAAATATTTTTTAATTACTCGCAACGGCAAAAACACACACATACATAAGGTTCAAAATATTTTGTTCCTAACCGATCATCAACTCATCGGACAGGGGATAAAACGAAATTACAAAAGAAACATTAAAAAAAAACTGAACAAGAAGAACTAGTAATTTAGCAAGAAAGCCTATTACTAACAACATGTTTTCAACGATTATTTGAAGAAAGGGAATATTTTACATTTCTTGAAAATAAGCAATTATTTCTCTAACAAACACGGTCTTTATTCAACTCTTAGAGCAAAATGCCATTATGAAAATTCAACCATGCATATGTGCTTGATCTCCCAAGCTAGTTAGCATCAGGATGAATGGAGTGGTCCGACTTCATCACATTGATATTGACATGATTGGTAGCAATAGAATTAGGGACTTGGCGATTCAGCCTGGTCGAACTTGCCGCAGCATTGTCAGAAGCAGAGATATTATTATTCTTGGGTGTTGCAATGGCAGTGTTGGCCATGCCAACGGGCAAAACAATATCAGCGTCAGGAGTTTGAGCATTTGCAGGAGAACGAGCATCAGCATTGTTGACAACTCCTAGTGAGGGCCAACCCTCTCCAACATCTTCAATACTCCCATCAATGAAAGGCGCCCTGTGAAACTCTGTCTTCTTGAACACAGAAGCGACGACCACCACAAGACTCGCCGCTATTATTGGACCGACGACCACTCCTCCAAAGACTTTCCCCTCGGAACCCGCGAGGTAAACCCTAAAGAAGGAGCGAGGGTTCACGGACGGTGTAGGAGGACGCGCGTTCATGAAAGTTCCGTTGAGGGACATCATGAGGAATGGTCCACAGATGGGCATAGATTCATGTGCCACTGGGGGACAAGTTATCGCTTCTGAGAGTGTCCCCGAGCTGCTTGTTACAGAAATTCCGACGCGACGTCGAAGAGCAAAGTTTATGAGAGCTTTGACAACGTCGATTCCGGGCGGGATTTCGATGATGATTGGCTTGAGGAGGTTGCCAGTGTCTTCTCTAATGACGATGGGTGGCTTGGGCTTGTTCTTTGAGCCCGATGGCCTTCCCCTAGGCTTCTTAGCTGGTGGTTGCTCTTCGGGTTCGCGTGGGACCACACGATAGTCGGCCGAAGGTGATTGTTGATGATGTTTTTGTGGTGACGATGACTGTGGTATTTTGTTGTTCATGGAAAGAGAAGTGTAAATCATATTTGCACCTCTAATAACTGACGATTCGTTTGAGAGCGTCACAAAGTCCTCAGAACTGTGCTCAGAGGAGTTGTCACTAGAGGCTTCAGAGAGAAAGGGTGCACGAACATTTTCGCCCATTATCAAGGGGGGAGGAAATTGAGAAGGGCGAATGAAGAGGGTTTGTTCGTGGATAATTTATAGGGGAATCTCAAATTTTTTAGATGTGAGGTCCACCTATTTTGTACACGCGGCATGACAAGTATTTTTATATTTTACTTTTCTTATTTTAGTTGAATTAATTACTCTTTTGAATTTACTATGCTATGTACAATTACTTTTTTTTTTGTAGGCGAACATGTACAATCACGTGGATTATAATGACTTCTTTTGCATCATTCTTATTTTTTAGTTATTTCTAAAAGGAGAAATTACACTCATATCCTGAGGTTTGCGCCAATTATACCCAAATTTGCTTGTTACCAAAATGATTGAAAGGGCACATTAATCATTGACTTTGTAGAGTTGGTTTACATGAGTGTTTGACATTTTCATTGGTGCAAATATGTCCATGACTTTCTACTCTGTGATGCATTTTAGCCAGTGATGTTAGTTTATAGTTAACACCATTAACTTTAGTTTACATTGGTCCATAAAATTTTAAAAACGATTCATATAAGTCTTTATGTTCGCTATTAAAAGTTTAATTTAGTCTCAAAGTTTTAAGAAAATATTTAATTTAATCCAAGACCTTAACAACATCTAACAAGTTGGTCGAGTGACTAGGAAGTGAAGCTTTGAGTAGCAACTCTCCGGTTTAAAGCCTTGTGGACACACATGGGATGCTTTTATACAAAAAAAAAAACTATTATGACCGGTATTTAATATGCACAAACCTTAGGAAATTATGATGTGATTTCTCGGCCCTTTCAAAACCTTTCACTTTGGTCCCCTTTGTTTATATTTTGTGCGATTTTGGTCCCCCAAGTTTCAAAGTAACAATTTTGGTCCCTCTTGTTTTTAAAACGGTCGATTTTGATCCATTTGTTAGTTTTTCTTTCAAATTAACCGCAGCTTTTAGTCAATTAATGACCGTTTTCCTCCAAGTTAATGGCAGAGGGATCAAAATCATTTACAAATGTAAATTTTTTCAAGAAATATTAATTTAGTGATAATTTTCTTCTAAATTAGCAACAATTTTCAAATCATTCAGTAAAAGAAATTAGGAGAAAAATTGTATTTAATTAATATTTTTTAAAATACTTTCTATCAGTTAACAATTTTAGTCCATCCTAGTAGTAAATTGACTAAAAATCATTCTTAATTTGAAAGAAAAACTAATAGAAGAGCCAAAATCGTCCATTTGAAACTCGAGAAACTAAAATTACCTAAAATAAAAATAAAGTAGACCAAAACTGCAATTAGCCAAAAAAATTATTATATTTTATTGAAAATGACTCAAAATTAAAGCTAATTTAGTAAATAGATCAATATTTTGCATCCAATTGGTTGGTCAGATGGTTGAAAAGTACTACTTTGAGTAACACGTCATAAAAATTTATCGTGTGTATGGTTCTTACTTAATAAAAAGTAGGAAGGATATACTTTAATCATTGATGCACTTTCTTTTTTGCTAATATATTTATACACTTTAATTACATTTAGCAAACACATTATTCAAGAGAAGGAAAAATTAAATTTAATACTTCCTCTATTTCATATTATAAGAACATTTTTTAGATAATAATACTATATCATTTTCAATTTGTTATTTCTAAAACTATCCTTCATATTTTGTTAGAACTTTGGAAGAGTAAAAACTTCTCCTCTCATTTTTTAAGATAAGCAATTTTTTACAGTACCTTACTTTTATCTACAAACAAATTTAACTTCTCTCCATTACGTTTAACGAAGATATATGAAAAAAACCTTGAATTTAATTAAGTTATTATTTTTATTGATTATTATTGTAAACGTTAAAGAGGAGAGTTATAAAGAGTAATTTAAAAAATAATAATTATATTTTTATATTTTTTATAGTATTGCTAGGTACAAAACTCTCTATCCTCTCCTTCTAAAAAAATAGACAATAAACAAATTGTAATTAGTATAAAGCTTAAGATCAGAGTAATCAATATGTGTAATTATCCCAAAAAATACACACATTAATATTATATTATGGCTTAATCATGTCTACCGTTCATGAAGACACTCTATTTATTTATATATATATATATATATATATTGCAAATAACAATTTTTTTATTGGCTAAAATGTGTTCACGGACGTTCGAACCGAGGACCTGCTATATTGTAAATAATAAATAAATTAATTATTAAAAATATTTTAGACATTTTTAATAAGATAACTAAATTTAATTATATTAAAATATAAGATTGTCAAAAAAAATTATTTATAACAAAAAGGGGAAGAGTACGTAATATTTAAATGGCTCATATGGTGAACAAGATAAGATAAGACATAATATGATAAAATGGTTGGATAACAACAAGATATAATAAGAGTTGGATAAACCTTGATAAACTCTTATCATATCTAGTGTTTGGTGTGTTTATGAGATATCAGAATAGATACTACTATATTACTATTATTATTATTACTACTATTATTACTATTATTATTATTATTATTTCTTTTTAATATTAATATTATTATTATTACTACTTATTTTTATTACTATTATTATTTTTTTAGTACTATTATTATTATTATTTAATTTTATTATTATTTTTATTTATTTTCATCACTATTTATTTTTATTACTATTTTTATTTTAATTATTTATATTTATTATTATAATAATTATTCTTAATGTGATTTATTATTATTACTAATTATTTTTATTACTATAATAATTATTATTATCAATATTTATTATTTATTTTATTACTATTATTATTATTAATTTTTATTTTTATTACTTATTTTAATTTTTTATTATAAAAAAATATTAATTTAAGAATATATATTATATGTAAGGGTAAAGTAGGAAATAAAAATTCTTATCCTATTCTGCTGGCCTTTAACTCAACTCCCCCTTTAGGATAATCTTTTGTACTAGAGAGTAGAATAAGATAAACTAATAAGATAAGCTTATCATATCCTACTGGCTCACCAAACTACAGATAATAACAAGATATAATATGTTATCATATCCTGAACTCCTGATCCTAATCACCAAATGGGATCAAAGGACATAAAAAACCAACACCACCAAACAAAAGACACTCCAGCTTAAGGGTAACAAGACCACAAGAAAAAAATATACTCTCTCTGTTCATATTTAATTGTTCGGAGAGAGAAAAAATCTTGTTTTTATTTATTTGTCAACTCATATTTTTAATGTAACATTAATTGTACTTTTACCAATTTAATCTTATGTTTAATTGGAGGCTAATCAATGCCCCAGTATCCAACCAATTAAACAATGAGAGATAAAATGTATTATGGAGAGTTCAAAATTTATTTTGAGAAAAATTATAACAATTATTACATTTCTTAATGCGTGTGATTTTCTCTCTCCCAACAGTTAAATAAAAATGGAGGGAGTATATTCATATAACTATTATTCACATTTTACAACTTACAATTAATTATAATAAAAATTTATTTTTTTAATACACCAACCAGAAAAGCACCGTTATTTACTTTTTGTTCTTTTGTAATAAATTCTATAAAGCCTATTAATGTTTTCATCATAAATATGCTTCAGGATTCAATATCGTTTTTTGAAAAATCTTTAGGATTATGGCCCTTCTATTTCATTTTATAAAATACTACTACTATTAAGATAATTAACTATTCCCTTATTAATAATACATGTAATAATAATATGATACATTGAATTTTTAAAATTTACAATCTTCTAAATTTATCTTTACCCTTCTTTATTAATGCATTAATTTCATTTCACTATCACTTTAATAAAGTTTATTAATTATAAAAATATATGTTCAAGTGAGATGTATACTTTTAATCTTCTTTAAATAAAATAAATTTAATTTTTATGGTACATAATGTAATTTCACCCAAATATACCCTTGCCTCGAAACAAGTAGAAAACTGTACGCATTATGTGGTACAAACTTTTTTGAATAATAAAAATTAATACTCGCTTCGTTCCTATTTAATTGTGTGAAAAGAGAAAAAAATCTTATTTTTATTTATCTGTCCACTCATATTTTCAATGTAACATTAATTGTATTTTTACCAATTTTAACCTTATGTATAATTGGAGGCTAATCAATGCCTCACTATCTAACCAATCAAACAATAAGAGATAAAGAGTATTATGAGGAGTTCAAAATTTATTTTGAGAAAAACTATAACAATTATTACATTTCTTAATATGTGTGATTTTCATAAGAACGGATAAAGTATTATTCAAAAGACGTAGAAATTATTTTAACAAGAACTAAATTTCTTACTCTTTTGGGGTCAAACTAATTTTTGTTTGAACAAAATTAGTTGAATACTTTATTTTATTATTGAACTATTTTATTATTTTCAAGACTCAATTGAAACTATTAATTGAAAGAGGAATTAAACTCCTTACCATTTTGGGTCAAATTCATTTTGAGTAAAATTATTAAAATTTAAAACATTAAACAATAATGATTTAAGAATTAATAGAAACTCAAAAAAATCTGTGTTTACTCCTTAAAAAAAAGAAATAATATAAAATAATAATTCCATTAATAATAATAAAAAATAAATTAAGAATTCCTTACTCTTTACAGTCAAGTGTTAATTTTTTTGGGTCAAATTCATTTTTAGTAAAATTATGAAAATAAAAAACATTGAACAATAATGGTTTAAGAATTAATAGAAACTTAATAAATTTTGCCTTTACCCCTTTTAAAAAATAAATAATATAAACATATAATTTCATTAATAATAAAAAAGAAATTAAGAATTCCTTACCGTTTGCAGTCACGTAGTGTTAATTTTTTGGGTCAAATTCATTTTCAGCAAAATTATTAAAATTGAAAACAGTGAACATTAATGGTTTAAGAATTAATAGAAACTCAATAAATTCTGTTTTTACCCCTTTAAAAAAAAAGAAATAATATAAACTAACAATTGCATTAATAATAAAAAAAGAAATTAAGAATTCCTTACTGTTTGCAGTCACATGTTAATTTTTTGGGTCAAATTCATTTACAGTAAAATTATTATAATTAAAAACATTGAACAATAATGATTTAAGAATTAATAGAAACTCAATAAATTCTGTCTTTACACCTTTAAAAAAGAAATAATATAAACTAATAATTCCATTCGTAATAAAAAAATTAAGAATTTCTTACCATTTGTAGTCACGTGTTAATATTTTGGGTCAAATTCATTTCTAGTAAAATTATTAAAATTAAAAATATTGAACAATAATAATTTAATAATTAATAGAAACTCAATAAATTTTGTCTTTACCTCTTTAAAAAAAGAAATAATATAAACTAATGATTCCATTATTAATAAAAAAGAAATTAAGAATTCCTTACCATTTGCGGTCACGTGTTAATTTTTTGGGTCAAATTCATTTCCAGTAAAATTATTAAAATTAAAAACATTGAACAATAATAGTTTAAGAATGAATAGAAACTCAATAAATTCTGCATTTACCCCTTTTAAAAAATAAATAATATAAACTAATAATTTCATTAATAATAAAAAAGAAATTAAGAATTCCTTACCGTTTGCAGTCATGTAGTGTTAAATTTTTGGGTCAAATTTATTTTCAGTAAAATTATGAAAATTAAAAACATTGAACAATAATGGTTTAAGAATTAATAGAAACTCAATAAATTCTGCCTTTACCCCTTTAAAAAAAAAGAAATAATATAAACTAACAATTGCATTAATAATAAAAAAAGAAATTAAGGATTCCTTACCATTTGCAGTCACATGTTAATTTTTTGGGTCAAATTCATTTCTAGTAAAATTATTATAATTAAAAACATTGAACAATAATGATTTAGACTCCGTTTGACCCGACTTATTTTTGACTTATAAGTGGCTTTTAAGTAAAAGTTGAAAATAAGAGCTTTAAAAAAAAAGCTAAAAGCTGTTTGACAGTTTCATTATTTGATACTTTATAAGTTAATTATGAGTAAAAAACTATTTGTTTGATAAAATATTTGTGTCAACTTTTTAAAATTATTTATAATTAATTGTCACATATATTAGATATAAGAAAATAAATTCTCAATATAATTATTTTTAAAATTAAAGTTACAATAAAAAATAATTTTTTTTTATTTTTTAAAAAGAAGAAACTAAACACAATATAAATTTATCAAAATATTATTTAACATTAATTTTTTTTTAAATATGTAAACTTTTTAAATAACAATAAAATTCATAAATATTAAAGTGAAATAAATAATCAATAAATGAGAATAAAACTTTTTGAAGGTTTTAGTGAATTGCTATTTTTACAAAGAGAGAAGGAAAAGACATTGAGGATTTCAAATGTTAATTAGAATATTTGAGTATTAATTACGATGGGCCCACAAAATAAGCCAACTTTTTATAAAGCTCATATTTTTAGCTTCTGGCATAAAAGCCAGCTTTTTGCATTTTGTACATAGAAAAAAAGCCAGCTTAAATTTAAGAAGTTTGTCACAAATCCTGTTTGGCCCAGCTTTTACTTATAAGAGGAAGAGAAGAAAAAAAAAAGCTGGGCCAAACACTACCTTTACTATTTGCAGTCATGTGTTAATTTTTTGGGTCAAATTCATTTCCAGTAAAATTATTATAATTAAAAACATTGAACAATAATAATTTAAGAATTAATAGAAACTCAATAACTTCTACCTTTACCCCTTTAAAAAAAAATAATATAAACTAATAATTTCATTAATAATAAAAAAAGAAATTATGAATTCCTTACCGTTTGTAGTCACATGTTAATATTTTGTGTCAAATTCATTTCCAATAAAATTATTAAAATTAATATACATTAAACAATAATGATTTAAGAATTAATAGAAACTCAATAAATTCTGCATTTACCCCTTTTAAAAAAGAAATAATATAAACTAATAATTTCATTAATAATAAAACAGAAATTAAAAATTCCTTACCATTTGCAGTCAAGTGTTAATTTGTTGGGTCAAATTCTTTTCCAGTAAAATTATTAAAATTAAAACCATTGAACAATAATGGTTTAAGAATTGATAAAAACTCAATAAATTTAACTATCAATTTGATCCTCCAAGATTATTATGTCACCAATTTGGTCCTCCAAAGAATTTTGCCCCCAAATTAGCCCTCCAAAGATTACCTTGTCACCAATTTGATCCCAAAGAACTTTGTTACCAAATTAGTCCTCCAAAGATTTAAAATCTACCAAATTAATCCTCAAATTAGTCCTCCATCATAGACCAATTTGATATATTTAAATCTTTGAAGGACTAATTTGATATATTTACACATCTTTGGAGGACTAATTTGGTGACAAAATTCTTTTGTGGACTAAATTGGTGACAAAGATAATCTTTAGTCAGACTAAATTGGTGAGAAGATAATCTTTGGAGGACCAAATTGATAGTAAAAAAAAAATAATATAAACTAATAATTCCATTAATAATAAAAAAGAAATTGAATTCCTTACCGTTAGCAATCACATGTTAATTTTTTAAATAATTTCACCCAAATGTACTCTTGCTTATAAAAAAAATTACAAAAAGCTGTATGAATTATGCCATGTAATTTTTTCATTTTTAATTTTGGTATATAAAAAATACCGTGAAAAATTCTTTGAATAATCGTAATAATTTTTTTTTCACAAGAAAATCAACGATACTATAAATTGAACATATACTACACACTCACACATACATATCCGTGTCAGCTGTACTGACCTTACAGAATCATAATTACTTCCTTAAAAGACTTTAAAAAAAAACTACTTTTACAAGAACTTAATTTCTTATTATTTTTGGGCAAACTAATTTTTACGAACAAAAATCTACAAATACATTTTTTTACTTGCATGATTCAATTGAAATTATTAGTTTCAAGAGGAATTAAATTCCTACCATTGAAATTAATTTATAAAGCGAAATTAATCTAATGCTTTTATTTTTTATTATTAGTCAAATGACTAAGGTCAAAATTATTTAACACATAAGACTCAACTAAATTAAATTATTTTAACATGAATTAAATTTATTGTGTGATGAATGTACAATCAATTATTTTAGTGAGTAAATCCTTTTTTTTTCTATAGTCACGAGTTTCCTTATCCTTAGTTTGAAATAGGTGAGATACGAATACAAAACCTCTCGCTTTGGATTGCCCCTCCTATGAATTTAGCGAGGTTTTATACCACTAAACCAACCCTTAAGGTTACTAAACAAATCTTTTAAAAGTTTATATTTATTTATTCAGGAGATACTTTATATAAAAAAGTAAAAGGAAATAGTAAAAGGAAGTTTCTTTGAATTTCAAAAAATAAAAATTTAAGAGAAACGAAGTAATTGTTTTTTAATAAAAAAAGTAATTCTTTACCATTTGTGGCCACATGTATTCATTTTTTTAACATTGATAAGTGGGAGATGCATCATTTTAATTTACTTTAGAAAATAATTAACTTCACCCAAATATATCTCGCTTAAAAGAATAAAATTAAAGTTGTATGCATTATGTAGTGCAAAATTCTTGGAATAATCAAAATAATTTTGAATTTAAAAGACTTGACATATATATAGTTTTTTTTAAGAAGACTGATTTTCTTACTGTTTTGGGTAAATTTTATAAAATACAAAATTCTTTGAATACTTTTATTTGTTTTTTATTTGTAATACTCAATTGAAATTATTGATTTCAAAGAGTGATTGAACTACTTACTTTTGCGATTGAAATTTGCAAAAAAAAATAAAAATTTAAGGACAATAAAATTAATTTCACTTGCAACTTGCAAGAGGTATGGAGTTTGAATATATATTTCTCCTGACACTTTTTTTTATCAGTCAAATACACACATCTATATTACACTATTCTTAAATCTAACTTCTAAATCTTCCTACTGGGGATTGAACCCATCCTCTCAAGCTCCAAAAACTTCTCCTTGTACCATTTAAGCTATAAGCTCTTGATATTTCTCTTGACATTTGAGTGCCGCTGTTAACAAAAATTAAAGTGTGTAAAGAATTTTGTTTTTGAAAAAAGTTTGCCTGAAAAATAGTATGAAATTCAGTTTTTGTATTGTTAAAATTATTTCTTTTTAGGTAAACATGCCCGACGAATATTTCTTCAAAAAGTAAAAGTTGTAAAAGGAAATAATTTGCTTATCACACTGAAATTATTTTAAGATGAACCAAATTACTAATACTTACCATTTGCTTTCAAGAACCGAAACTTTTTTTTTTAATAAGAAAATACATTAAATGAGGATTGAATCTGATATCTAAAACATCTGAAACTATTTGATTAACTAAAACTATTTTTATTCAAAAGACTAATAAAAAACTATTTTATAACAAGATTGGAATTTCTTACTATTTTCAAGCAAAATAATTTTAAGAACTAAATTCATCGAAAAGTTTTTTTTTATCCAAAATTAATTTTTATTTTCAAAAGGAAATAAACTCTATCATTTGGAAGTAAATTTAGCTTTAGAAGTCAAAATCTTTGGATGTCTTTATTTTTTATTCAAACTAGTTACAAACTCGTGCGTTCGGACGGGAATACTTTATCGACGTCATAACCAAATGATATCTAATAAATAATGTGTGACAAAAGAGCATGATCATAAATTTTTAATAGATATTGAACATCAAACCAAAACAAACGTATCAAGAAACAATACATAAGAGATAACATGAATAATATAATGTTTTTTAAATAGTCGTTAGCACAATAGTAATGTCACATAACTAAATGATATGTAATAAATAATGTGTGACAAAAAAGCATGATCATAAATTTCTAATATCGATCGAACGTCAACCCAATATAATCAAATCACTTTGGTCAAAACTCGTTCTGAATTTGAGAAGAACTCATCTCATAAACCTTAGCCATATCACATGGAAAATATAAATGAGCATTGTTAAAGTAATTTAGATTTAAATTATAACATTTAAAAAATTAATTAAGGATAATATAATCAAATTCTGTTCTGAATTTGAGAAGTATTGATCCAATACACCCTAACCATATCACATGGATAATATAATCAAATCACTTTGGCCAAAACCCATTTTAAATTTGAGAAGTATTCATTTTATACATCCTAACCATATCACACTGAAAATAATCTAATTAAATCATAATATTTTTGTCAAAACTCAAATTATTTTTGCTAAAACTCATACTCGATTTGACCAATGCTCATTCTTAAACATTAGAATCTCTTTTGCAAAAATCCGGACTGAATTATGACAATAATACTAAGTTATTACTCCCTTCATACCAAAATATTAATCATTTTAATAAAAAACGCGAAGATTAAGGAGTGTAATTAATTCATCTTGAATTTAACCAATAAATGATGAATAGATTAAATTAACTTTTGACTTAAAAGGTTACTTGATACTCATTGGTTAAAAGAATGACAAAAATGAAAAAAGATAATAAATATAATTTTGTAAAGTGACAAATAATTTGGAATTAAAATTTTTGGTCAAGGTGACAAAAATAATTTGTAAAGGATAATCAAATTAATCTTTGGATGTCTTTATTTTTTATTCAAATGATGCTAATAAAAAAATCGACAAATTTTGCTCTAAAATTCATTTAAAATAATTTTGATTCGAGTCATTTTAATAAAAAAAAATAAAAACATTAGAAGAATTTTCTTCTTAAATTGAATTGACTTTCAAATAATAAAAAATTTAATTCCTCTCAAAACGAACAATTTCATTTGAGAATTCTTGATGAAAAACAAAACATTCAAAGAACTTCGTTCTTCAAATAAGTTCGCCTGAATGTAAAGATAACAAAAGTTTACCTAAAAATTGTAAGGAATTTAGTTCTTATTAATATAATTTTTGTTTATATTAAGTCTTCTAAACTAATTTCGGTTATTCAAAGAACTTTGCCTCATGAAATAATTTCACAAGCAAATAGTAATTTAATAATAAATAGTAAGAACGGGAACTCTATTATTAATAGCCTGTATGTTTACAATGATTATTTGGAGAAAAACAATCACTTATATTTTAATGAAAATACAGATTACTTTTCTAGCGGGAAGAAATATAACATAAAAATAAAATAATCTAAAAAAATTCCATCATAGAAAGGGGGTAGTTGATCATGTTTGTGTTAGTAGCTAATAATTAGCATTAGGGTGAGTTGAGTGGTTCCATTGCATCCTATTGACATGATCATTAAGAACTTGACAATTCGTTGTGGTCGAACCTACTATCACATTGCCATAAGCAGAGTTATCATGATTATTAATATTCATATTATTATTATTGTTGGGTATAGCAATGGCTGTGTTGGCCATGCTAGGTGGCAAGACAGCATCAACTGCATGTGCATGAGAATGAGCATTGTTGTTGGTGACAATACTAAAAGAGGGTTCTTCTTCTCCAAAGTCTTCAACACTACCATCGATGAAAGGCGCCCTATGGAACTCTGGCTTCTTGAACACGTAAGCCATGACAATCACAAGACTCGCTGCAATTACTTGACCAGCCACTATTCCTCCGAAGAGTTGCCCTTGTGAACCCGAGAGGAAAATCTTGAAGGAGGGGTGAAGAGGGTTCATAGACATAGGAGAAACATGTGTGTTTGTGTACGTTCCAGTGAAGGATATCATCTGAAACGGTCCATGGATGGGCAACGTGGAATCTGGTGCCATTGGGTGATGGATTATTGCTTCCGAGAGTGTCCCTGTGGCACTTAGGACAGAGATTTCGACGTGGTGACTACGGGCGAAGTTGATAAGAGCATTGACAACATCGTTTCCAGGTAAAATTTCGATGATGACTGGCTTAAAGAGGTGACTAGTGTCTTCTCTAATGACGATGGGTGGCTTAGGCTTGTTTTTTGAGCCTGGTGGCCTTCCCCTGGGCTTCTTGGCTGGTGGTGGTTGCTCTTCGAGTTCATGTGGGACTGTACGATACACAGTTGAGGGTGATTGTTGACGTTGCTTTTGTGGTTGTAATGGTGCTACAGGTGATAGACTGTTCTTCCTAGGAAGGGATATGTAACTCATGTTTGTGCATGCAATGACTGGCAATTCTGTTGAGGAGTTGCAATCGGAGTTTTGAGATAGAGAAAGTGCACTACTATGGCCAGTCATTGTTAAGAAAAGAAAGTTGACAAGAGAGAATGAAGAGTGTTTGTTCCAACCATGATTACTTATATAGAAAATCTCAAAGGTTGCATATGTGGGATCCACCTATTACCGTGTGAGACAAATCAAATGTTTTTGTAATTTCCTTTTCTTATTTTCTAATTAAGAATTCATTACTCCTTTCCATATTGTGTACAATTACTCTATATTCTAAATTAGAAAAGCACAATTACTTCTATTGCATTATTCTTTATTTTTTAGTTATTTCTAAAACTATCATGTTTTTTTACAAATAAAACAGTATTATTATATATATTTTGTTGAAAAAGTCAAAAGCTACTCTAGGAAATAGATTAATCTTCGGTATATAATGAATCGTTCTATAATCTTTTATACGGAAGATCGATAATTGTAAAAGTTGTGTATTGCATGAGATAATAGTTTAGTAATAATATATATCCCTAAATGAAAAAATAAGATACAAGAGGACGATTGATGAAATTCAACCCCAAACCTTCTTACTTAACTTTAATCACTTTTACTTTAATTGCTTAGTATTTCAACCTATTTGCACTTTTTATAACTTAACAATTGGTTACTAAGAATCTCCCAAAAACAAGTATTATATGTGGTTCGACAACCTTTTACTCTATACTAAAACGACTTACAATTTTAGATTATTTATGCTAGTTTATATATATAATATATATAAACTTAAAAGACTTAACTACTTTTATAAAAATTAAAGGCTATAAGAGGAGACGAATTTGTTCATCACGTCTAGTTGAATATTTATATTTTTATTTAAAACCTCCGATTTAAATTATTTTAGGATAGGATGAAATCATTTTTCTTTTGTGATTTGCGAGTAAAATTTTAGGAAATACAAAATTTTATGATTATTTATATTAGGATATTGGGCTTTTTTGGCCTCAACTGGGTCTACACATCATATGTTAGTCCCACTTATATTTTTTTGTGTGATTTGTGTGCAAACTTATTTTGAGATACAAAATTCCATTATTAAAAAAATGAACAATAATTATTATTAATGAGATTAATTATTTACCATCCGCGACAATGTGTTTTGAAAAATCCGGCAATGGGTGGGTGCATCTTTTCATTTTCTTTAAAAAATAACTTTTATATTAATGGTACATAATTGATAATTCCACCAAAATATACCCTTTCTTGAAAAAAAAAACTGCATGAAACTATGAATGCAATGCAAAATTGTTTGAGTAAACAAAATTATTTTGCATTTATAAAACTAAAAAAGAAATTATTTTAACAATAAAGCTATTTTCGAGCAAAAATATTTCAATTATTATTAATGAGAAACTAATTTTTAACCATCTTCGATCACTCGTGTTATCTTTTGAAAAATCCGGCAATAAGGGAATACATCCTTTTTATTTTCTTTACAAAAAAAATAACTTTTATATTTTTTGGTGAATCAAGAGTATCCCCAGCTGATAGCCGAAAATTAATCCTCTCGAGTCTATTTAAACCCCTGTCAGGATACTCACAGCTATCTGCCAACTGTACTAGACTTTGTTGATAAAAATAACTTTTATATGAATGGTACATAATTTCACCAAATTATACCCTTGATTGAAAAAAAAGGTTGTATGAGATTAGCAACAAAAAAAAAAGTTGTATGAATGCAGTGTAAAATTCTTTGAGTAATCAAAATTATTTTTTATTTAATTAAAAGACTTAATGAAAAAGAAATTACTTTAACAATAAAACAATTTTTGAGCAAAATTTTTTTAAGAATATAATTATTTTAATACTTTTTTTTATTCTCAAGTTTGACTGGATTGAAATTATCAATTTCAAGAGAAATTGGACTCCTCACAATTTTCAATTGCAATTATTAGTTTGAGAAACGAAATTTATTGAATATTTTTATTTTTGTTATTCATATGACTCAAATGAGAAAAAAATCTCCAAAAATCCTCTTAAAATAATTTTTATTTGGATCATATGAATGAAAAGTAAAAAACATTCAAAGAATTTTTTTCTCGACTAATTTTACTTGCAAGTAGTAGTAATAAAAAGTTTAATTTCTCTTAGAACTAACAATTTCATTTTCTCACAGATAAAAAAATAAAAAATTACAAAGAATTTAGTTCTCAAAATAAGTTTGCATGGAAAAAAGGTAATTTTGGTTTGTTAAGTCTTTTAAAATAGAAAAAAGATTTTGGTTATTCAAAGAATTTTGCCTCTATTCTAGTTGTAACGCCCCAATTTATACTAAGCGGAATTAGCTATTCAATTAACGTTATTAAGGCTAAATCATCATACTCGTATCGAGAGGTTAAATTTCGGGTAAATTTTTCGGAACTTAGTAGTCGTATATTCGAAACGGTAATGAAACTTAGTCGAATGAAAGTTTAAATTTGGTAACTAACACACATACGATAAGCTAATATAACATAGATATATTAATTAGTCAGATAACAAACATAAATTTCTGGGAATCCTAGGCGACATGACAAAAAAATACTCTACCACTTGAAGAGTAGAAGATGTTGCACATAGGAAATGTACTGATCAATCATTATAGTCATCCAAATTATCTTAACTAAATAAAGGACGCTGCACTCTCCGTCCCAATATCTTCACTCGGATCACTCTCAAGAGAGCTCTCCCTAGGCGAGTTGAAAAACCAACCCTGGCCACCAGAGTACTGCTCCCCAAGAGATGGAGTGAAATAAGAAGGATGATAGGCGGGTCGGAACACTGCGGGTACAGGCATGAGACCAGGGGGTGTCCGAATAACCAACGTCAAGGCCGATCCAATGTAAGTGGACGGAAGCATCGGTAGTGACGGATGAGATATCCAGAAGGACACTTCTCCTACAAAAGTGGACGTCCCACGAGATACATCATGCTCCCAATAGCCCAATTCAATCGGACAGTTGATTTCCAAGAGGGTCTCTCGAGCCGCCATCTATTGTCTCGTGTAATAGATATACACATAGACAGATAAATACAATACAAAACAGAGGAGTGAGATATAACAAAGTTTGGTAGAAGTAGAGTCAGGATATTTAAATTTTTAAACAGAAAATCTACAATAGCTTACAATTGATATATGTACGCTTAAGGATACCATAATGCATGAGACTAAAAAAAAAACGACATCATCGCTAGCGACTCTTTCTATTAAGAGGTGACCGGGAGTCATACTTCGTTCGTACAAGTCCATGTACCTTGGTACTCTCCACCGATCCAGAATATACTTTAGAGACGTGTCGAGGTAACCGAGCTTTTTCAGTGAGTAGCCCGACATCGGGGAGCTACCACCAAGTCTCCTAGGCATCTCACACTTTGGTTAAAGCCCCCAAAGGCCGAAACCCACTCCCTAGAGTATAACGTTATTGTGCCAACGCACCACTTTTACCTTTTATTCCTCCTTAATAGAAGTTTTCGAAAATACTATTTTCAAAACATGCAATCTCAAGGTGCTTTAGTAATTTTAAGCATAGTTTATCACAAGGATTCAACCGGGTTCACATTCCATCCATACAACTAGGCTCAAACAACATTTTGCAAAAGATTCCTAATTACACCACCTTGTCAAATCCTTTACCACAGATTTTAGTTTAAAAAAACAAGGCAATTATCATGGTATTCATATAATACTCCTAATAGGGAGAATACACCTTTAAAAGTCATATATTCAATTTCCACATTTTCTATATTCATCTTTTGGCACTAGGCCTTTATTTAATTTCTACTATTAATACCATTGTTTGAAATTTACTTTAGTCCTTCTTGACATATTATCATTTAAACCATATCCAAAAATTATAGGAATTTATAAATAAATCCAAAACAATCATTTAACCTTGAAAACACCATTAACATCTAAAAAAAAATAATTTATTTGGTATTAAAAGCTCATAAATTTCGAATATTCAAAAGTTGAAGGAAAAGTGGTTTTTCCTTTGTTTCAGTGACTCTTCAGTATGCTGTCCTTTCTTTAAAAGAGGTAAAATAAATATTAAACGATTTTATTTGATCCCCAATTAATTTATATAGTTACTTCACAGTGTTAGGGTCAAAAATAGAATTTTTCCAGAATTTTTAAAAATACTTACGATGATCAGAAAATCTGGCAGTAGCTAGTCTAAAAAATGTAATAAATTCATATGTGCCCAGAAAAATATGAATTTTTGATATGATATAATATACATATTAACACACAACATATAAACTTTTCAAGAATTATTGAGTAGTAATACAGTACGAAATATTTTCTCAAGGTTACAACTTTTTCCAGCAAAATAGAAAACTACAGTAACAGGATCTTCATCTTCAACGATTTTTATAAAATCACTCAGTTACTAAAAATTTATGAAACTAACCCAGAAATGACCTTGGGTCACTCAAAAATCCATATAAAATCAAATACAAGATCAAAAATTACAAATGATACCAATCTGGAAAGCTAACACACAGATCCATCATCATACAAATTTTCGTACGCATCTAAACAGAATAAGAGCTTTAACGGTACACACAAAGTAACTCCAGTAGCATAAACTCACTAGACAGAATAGAGCAATAATGTTTCAAGAATCAAAATAAGATCTTAACATCATCCAAAAATTATGAAACTTTACCAGTAGTTAAAACACATCTTAAAATGATTTTTAAGCATGGAACTGAATTATTCATTGATCAATTCCCAAAATATGGGCTCTAAATCAACAGGCATAAGACAGAACCAGCCTTGAAAGTTAATGAATGAAGAGGATCTAGGGCCAACCCTCACCCAAATACCCAACTAAATTCTACACTAAACTATTCTCACTTCCCCTTACCAAGGTTATCTTCAAGGATTAAAGGGGTTGATGAAGGGTAGAGCTTCCAAAGTTATCACTACAAGCAACACCAATTTTGGACTCAAGAAAATTTTAGAGAGAAAGGAGAAGAGAGGCTTGTGTTTTTTGGTGTGTTTGGAAGTGAAGTAGAGTCCCCTATTTATAGAGGAAGTGGGCTGAGATTTTTGAGGGGTCTTGGAGTGTTTGGAGAGCTTTGTTGAATAGTTGAGGGGTACATGAAGGCATGGTGTGAATAGTTAGAGTGGTTGAGGCAAATCAAGTTCCCTATGTCTAGGGTATGGTTTGACCACATGGAGAGTATGGAGTGTTAGAGGGATTTGTCTTTTATTGATTAATACTCTAGAATGTAAATATGTTTGGAATAACTGGTATATTTCGATCGTTACACGTGCACTATAAAATTAAAAACGTAATGAAAAATTCTAGAATTAAAAATATATCGTTCTCCAATTTTTTTCTAATCATATAATCGGAATCGAAATATTTTTCTAGCGGAATAATTTCCTATTTAGTAATTAATTAGCAAAATTGAGAGTGTTACAACTCTCCCCTCCTTTAAAGAATTTCGTCCCCGAAATTCCACTAACCTTTATTGAATAATTGAGGGTAGTCTTTCCTCATTTGTTCCTCGGTCTCCCATGTTGCATTTTCGCTTGTTAGTCCTTCCCAGATGACTTTCACCAACGAGATTTCCTTCCTTCGCAACCGCTTTATCTTCCGATCCTCAATCCTTACAGGTTGTGCTTTATAAGAAAGGTTGTCCCTTACTTGCACCTCGTCAGGCTCAATCACATGTGTGGGATCGGGGATATACTTTCTCAATTGAGACACGTGAAACACATTGTGAAGATTTGATAATGAGGGAGGTAAGGCTATTTGATAGGCCACAGGGCTAATCCTTTTCAAGATTTGGTATGGTCCAATGAATTTTGGGGTTAATTTACGGGCTTTCAATGCACGGCCAACACCAGTCGTCGGTGTAACCCGAAGGAACACATGATCACCTTCCTGAAATTCAAGAGGCTTCCTCCTCTTGTCATAGTAACTTTTCTGCCTACTCTGGGATGCTCTCATCTTATCCTGAATCATCTTAATCTTATCTGTGGTTTGCTGGATGAAATCAGGTCCTAAGGTTAGGGCTTCACCGGTCTCAAACCAACACAAGGGTGTCCTACATTTCCTACCATACAAGGCTTCATAGGGTGCCATTCCTATACTTGAATGGAAGATATTGTTGTAGGTGAATTCTATCAAAGGCAACAGCTGGTCCCAACCTCCTGAGTGTTCTAGCACACATGCTCTTAAGAGGTCTTCTAATGATTGGATGGTTCTTTCAGACTGACCATCGGTTTGGGGATGATAAGCAGAACTAAGTCGTAACTTGGTTCCTAAGGCTTTATGCAAACTATCCCAAAACCTAGAGGTAAAACGAGGATCTCTATCTGACATTATGCTCGATGGGACGCCGTGCAGTCTAACGACTTCCTTGATATATAAACGTGTCAACTTCTTTAATGAGTATTCGATGTTAATAGGTAAGAAGTGAGCAGACTTGGTGAGTCGGTCCACAATTACCCATATGGCATCACAGTGCATTTGGGTCATTGGAAATCCAGTCACGAAATCCATGGAGATGCCATCCCATTTCCATTCGGGAATATCCAATGGTTGAAGTTCTCCTGACGGCCTCTGGTGTTCAACCTTCGCCTTTTGACATACTAGACACGCTGCCACATACTCTGCCACATCTTTCTTCATTCCAGGCCACCAAAACATCTTCTTTATGTCTTGGTACATTTTTGTAGCTCCAGGATGGAAGTTCATTTGACTCTAGTGTCCCTCTTCTAACAACAGTCTCTTCATTTCCTTATCATTGGGCACACAAATTCTATTCTTAAATCTTAAGATTCCATCTGTCCCAATTCGAAATTCTGACCTCTCCCCTTGACTAATCAGTTTCACCTTTTCTTGCAGCTCTTCATCTGCTGATTGTCCCACCATTATGCTCCCCATTAGTTCATTGGTCACCTTTAACACTCCACACTTAATGCTCGCAAGGGTGAATTTTAAACTTAGGTTCAAATCTCTGAATTGTTCTATCAGCTCAATTTCTTTGACCATCATCATAGACGCATGTATAGACTTTCTGCTCAATGCATCAGCTACCACATTTGCCTTTCCAAGATGATAGTTCAAGCCAAAATCATAGTCCTTCAAGAATTCTAACCACCTCCGCTGTCTCATGTTCAACTCCTTCTGGTCAAACAAGTACTTCAAGCTCTTATGATCACTGAACACCTCAAATCTTGCTCCATACAGATGGTGCCTCCATATCTTGAGAGCAAAAACTACTGCAGCTAATTCTAGGTCATGAGTAGGGTAATTTCCTTCATGGGGTTTTAATTGCCTAGATGCATAAGCAACTGCTCTCCTATCTTCTATTAACACGCATCCTAACCATTGCTTCGATGCATCACAGTACACCTCAAAGTTGCCATTAGGATTGGGTAACACTAATACAGGTGCGGTTGTAAGCTTATGTTTTAGCTCTTGAAAACTATCTTCACACTTCTGATCCCACACAAAGGCTTGGTTCTTCCGAGTAAGACGAGTTAGGGGTAAGGCAAGTTTAGAGAATCCCTCTATGAACCTACGGTAGTACCCAGCTAATCCTAAGAAACTCCTAATCTCCGTCACTGTCCTGGGTGGTTCCCATTGTAGCACTGCCTCTATCTTAGATGGGTCTACTGCTATTCCTTTCCCAGAAATTACATGTCCTAAAAAGTTCACTTCTTCTAGCCAAAATTCACACTTAGAAAGCTTAGCGTACAACTGCTTCTCCTTCAGGATTTGTAGAACTATTTTAAGGTGCTCAACATGTTCATCTTGATCCTTAGAATACACAAGGATATCATCTATAAAGACCACTACAAACTTATCTAGGTAGGGATGGAAAATTCGATTCATGTAATCCATGAATACTGCAGGGGCATTGGTTACTCCAAAAGGCATCACCAGGTACTCATAGTGTCCATACCTAGTCCTAAAAGCTGTCTTAGAGATGTCAGAGGACTTAACCCTAATCTGGTGATATCCAGATCTGAGATCAATCTTGGAAAAAACTGCGGCTCCTCTCAGTTGATCCATAAGGTCATGTATCCTAGGCAATGGATACCTATTTTTGATTGTGACTTTATTTAACTGACAGTAGTCCACACATAGCCTCATGCTATCATCCTTCTTCTTTACCAGTAACACAGGTGCACCCCAAGGGGATACACTCGGCCTGATAAATTGCTTTTCCAGTAACTTCTGCAATTGACTCTTCAGTTCTGCTAACTCAGTAGGTGACATCCTATAAGGTGCTATGGATATAGGTCTTGTCCCAGGGTAGAGTTCTATGCTAAACTCGATTTCTCTTTCTGGGGGTAATCCGGGAACATCGTTAGGAAATACCTCTGGGAATTCATTAACAACAGGCAGGTCTCTAATCTCGGGTTCGCCTTCTAATTCCAAGGAGGATAACATCATGTATACCTGGGCTCCTTCCCTCAAGGATACCTTGACTTGGTTGGCATTCAAGAATTTGAATTGAGTGGAAACTGGGAATAACTCAGATGGGTTTCCAAAAACTACAGTTTTGTCAAAACAATTCAAAAGGACATGATTGGAAGACAACCAGTCCATTCCTAGTATCACATCTAACTGGGTAAGAGGCAGACAAATTAAGTCTACAAGAAATTCCCTATCCTCAATTGTAATTAGGCAATTCAAACAGGTTTTTGAAGTAAGGACAGGGGTATCTGTTGGTGTAGAAACAATTAAGTCATAGCTTAAGGATAAAACAGGTAATCCTAGTTTCCGCACACAATCATGTGATATGAATGAATGAGTAGCGCCTGAATCGAACAAGACAGAAGCTAGTGGGAATGTGACATCCCAGGTCGCGATGAAGGCAGGGAGTAACGTCAGTCTTCTAGGGACGAGGACACATGAATGGATCGAATATACACCAAAATGAGAGGGATCCCAAAGACTGTATATGTATGTGATTATACAGTTAAGGATAGCTTAATAGAATTTATTTGCACTACCTATACCAACAAAATTCATTTACTTTTTGGTAGCCTATATCACTTAAGAATTCTAAGGTTAAGTGTGTTTGACCTAAAACAATTAGGGGATAGGTGACCTCTTGGGAAGTCGTTCCTAGAAAGTGTGTGAGTGAGGACAAAGCACACTGAAAAATCTCGTGTTGGCCGGTTGGGACGGGCGTCAATTCTAACAGTGAGCACGTGGATACATGTGTGTGTTGGTATCTGGGTTCAATGCTCGGCTATGATATTTTCAATGAACCAAATAAAAAAAGAATTTCACCTCTTGATAATAGTATTATGGTAATTACTAATAGATGAATAACAGACGTAATATTGGCAACGGCCAAAACACAAACACACATACAATTCAAAATATTTTGTACTTAATCGATCATTAACTCACCGCAAACAGTATAATTTAACAAGAAAGCCTATTACTAACAACATGTTTTCAGTGATTATTTGAAGAAAAGGAATATTTTATAACTTCTTGAAAATAATTGAATATTTCTCTAACAACTTTGCTCTTTATTCAACTCTTAGAGCAGGAGGCCAATATGAAAATTCAACCAAGCACATATGGTTGATCATGTTTATGTCCCTAGCTAGTTAGCATTAGGATGAGTGGAGTGGTCCGACTTCATCACATTGATATGACTAGTAGTAGCAGAATTAGGGACTTGGCGATTTAGCCCGGTCGAACTTGCAGCAACATTGCCATAAGCAGAGATATTATTATTATTCTTGGCGGTCTGGCACGGTAATATCAATGGCTCGAGCTTGAGCGTTTGCACGAGAATGAGCATCAACATTGTTGACAAAGCCTAGAGAGGAGCAGCCCTCTTCAACATCTTCAATACTCCCATCGATGAAAGGCTCCCTGTGGAACTCTAGCTTCTTGAACATAGAAGCGACCACCACCACAAGACTCGCTGTGATTAATGGACCGATGACTATTCCTGCAAAGGCTTTCCCCTAGGAACCCGTGAGGTGAACACTAAAAAAGGAGCGTGAGGTAAGTATTGATTCATTTATTAATATGGATATGTTAGTAAAATTGCTTTAATCATTATGACATTTATTTCATTTATTAGTATCCGTGAAATAACCTCAAATGACTGTCATTTTTAAAATGGAGGGAGTATTATTCTTTACAAAAAGTACAGCTAACTTCCCTTAAAGGGGTGGCGGTACACGTACCAACAAATCTTAATGAGGTAGGTGTCATCAGTAAGTGAGGTCATTATAATGGGAACAAACCTCATGGGAGTAGGTGAAATTTCACAATTAAGCCAGGCTTAGATGTATGTAATAGACGTAAATCTAATGGGAGGATGACGTAATTTCACCATTCTAAACTATCATATTTTTATACCAGAATAACTATTATAACTAGAATGTAATATGTGTAAACTTCATGAAAGTATAGTGTAATTTCCCGGCCCTTTCTAACACTATCATGTTTTTGTAAAAAAAAAAATTATTATATTTTATTTAAAAAGACTCAAAATTAAAGCTTATTTAACAAATAGATCAATATTCTAATGAGTTGAAGGATATGTTTAATGTACAGTAAAAATCTATCGTGTGTATGGCTCTGGCGTACATAATAAAAGTAGCAAGAATCTATGTAGTTTTAAAAAATAATGGATATTAGCATATATTCCATCTTTTCTTATTATTGCACGTTACTTTCTATAAAAAAATGGTTAATTTTATAAAAAATTATGAAGTATTTATTATTATTATTATTATTATTATTGTTATTTTCTTTATCTATTCCCATTATATACTTTAATTATTGATATACTTTTTTTTTGCTAATATTTTTTATACACTTTAATTACATATATCAAACACATTATTCAAGGATAAATTAAATTTAATATTCCTTCCGTTTTATATTATAAGATTCTTTTTTAGACAATACTAGTGTTTTACAATATAAGACCCCATATGATTTTTTAATAGCATTCATTACTTTTTTTTCTTTATGTTTGTCCATTATAAATTTATAATTAATGAAATTATATAAAAAGATAGGGATAATTAATACAATAATGAAAGAAAATAAAAAAAAATTAAAAAAATTATATATATTTTTTAAAAATTAATATACTAATTTTATTACATATTTTCTTAATAAATATAATTGTTCAAAAAGATCAACCTTATAATATAAAAGGCAAAGTTACACTTTTAGTCCTCTATCTTTAGGCATTGATTCATTTTAGTCCTTCGTCTTTTTTTTTATTCATTTTGGTCCTCTATCTATCAAACTTACTCACGTTTTCCCTTTCCGTTAGTTCCTTGTTAAAAGTTAACAGAAAATGCTAACGGTGTTAAAAACGAGACACATGTCAATATCTGAATCGTTCTTTTAATAAATCAATTATAATAATATAAATAAAAATTAAAAAAGAGATTTTTTATTTAAAAAAAAAACCCTAATCATCTTCTTCCACACATCCATTCACCATGAGCAACCCTAACCCCACCCCTCTCACCAACGTGTAGTGAAGAAAAATAAAATTGGATTGAGATCTCTTTGAAGTTTTCCACCTATCACCCATAGACACCACTTTTAGATTTATCATTGCCATCAAAATTCTCTATCCATTGTTCTCCCTTTAATTTTCTAGATGTGGTGGTTTTGAACAGAAATACGACGAGGATGAGTTCTAGTTTTAGATCTATGACAGAATTTTGTACCGTGGAGAATATAAATAGGAAAAAACCCAGTATAATACATACCCATATATATACAATAATTCCAAAGTTAATGTATCACTTGCCATAGAAATACTACATGAATATTGGGATTTGAAGGTCTAGATGAAAGTTAGAAAAGAAAAATAGAATTGTAATATTTAGTAATGCAGAAGAGATAGATAGAAGTGGAAGGAGCATAATTGTGGACACCCAAAAGGCTTTCGTTTTGGTATTGAGACACTTGCACAAGTGATCTTTTGAAATTTCACACAAAGCAAGAAAGCAATGACAAATTACTAATGGGTGGCTGGGTCGGCGGCGGAGGTGGGATGGGGGAGTAGTGAGGAAGAAGATGATTAGGAATTTTTTTTATTTTTTAAAATAAAAAATCTCTTTTTTAATTTAAATTTATATTATAATAATTAGTTTATTAAAAGAACCATTCACAAATTGACATGTTAACACCGTTAGCATTTTCGTTAATTTTTAACAAGAAACTGACGGAAAGGGTAAACGTGAGTCAATTTTGATAGATAAAGGATCAAAATGAATCAAAAAAAAGATAAATGACTAAAATGAATCAACGCTTAAAGATAAAGGATCAAAAGTATAATTTTGCCCTTTTTGAAAATAATATCCAAAATTTAACTGAATAACATAAAGTTTTTTTTTTTTTTGTCTAAAAAACAATCAAAAATTTTTATAAGTCATTTTAAATGCAAAATACAACTATAACGTACGTTTGGAAATAATTTAATCCAAACATACTTTAAAAAAATATACGTGATGTTACTTGATTATACTTAAAAAAAAGTTTCATGGGCTTAAATATATTTTAGTTACAATTTTTATTTTTTTATTATAATACAATTTTTTTATTATATAGCATTTCTGAATGATAAATGGCTGACAATAAAATGACCCATTCCTTCTTTGTTTTTCTCCTCGTTTGTTCATCTCCTTCGTTAGGTTTTTCTTTTTTCTTTCTTTCTTTCTTTCTCCGTTTTTCTCTTTTCCCGTTCATCTCCTTCGCACAGCAGAATCTCAACCTCTCGTTCCTTTCTTATTTCGTTTTTTCGTTCATCTCCTTCGCACAGCAGAATCTCAACCTCTCGTTCCTTTCTCATTTCGTTTCTTCGTTCATCTCCTTCGAATTTGATAAATTAAATATTCTTTCTTTCTTTTTATTTTGGGAAGCAGCTATGGGGTGGGGTGCTGTCATTGTTCTGGAATTTCAACAAGAAACAAAGCAGTCACTGTTTTTTTTGGTCGATGATGATGACAGTGTTTATAAGATGAAGATGATGATAGTTATGGGCTTTCCTGTTAAGAAAGATTCCTTCTTGCCCGAAACAGAAATGGGTCATGCTTCAGGTATTTCTATTTGTGTTCATTTTCCGTTACAATTGTCCTGGTTTTTAATAGTTCAATGTTGTGAATTGATCCAAGTAGCCGAGCCCCTCTTGTGGGACAGTGCTTATGGTTATGTAATTTGGACTGCCTCTTGCAATTGCTTCCTCTGGCATGCAACAAGGAGTAATATGTGAAAGTGAAGGAGATGGATTAACTGAACTTGAGAAACTGCTAAAGCAGAAGACTTTCACCAGGTATTTGTCCTTGATCATTTTTCAGCTTCTCTATCTCTTCTCTGAGAAACAAGAACACAATGAAATATTAAAGTTTTGGGATTGCATGTTAAGATTTCTTGTGACGTATGTTCTTTACCAGTGGTTTAAGCAGTCTGTTGAGTTGAATTTGAATTTTGTCTTGGACTGATTTTTGCTCTGTTGACTTTGCTCCTTGCATGGGTTTAGTATCTGTCGATTTGATCTGTTTTGTTTGTCATTAATCTATTTTTGGTTTTTTTATTTTGTTATATAAAAGAAGAGGGTCGTGTTAGGTAGTTTGCTGCCATTGTATAGTTAAATCTCGTTTGATATCATCTTTGGTGAACTACACTACAATTGACTGGTTTTTAATAGTTCAATGTTGTGAATTGATCCAAGTAGCCGAGCCCCTCTAGTGGGACAGTGCTTATGGTTAAGTAATTCGGACCGTCTCAAAAATTCATTGAAGCTTATGAAGTTCTTGAAAATCTTGCTTTCTAGCTGTACATACCAAGCTCTTTCCATTCTGTATTCTTAGACTTGTTAGACATTACTCCTTTGGGATAAGCTTCTTGTTGATTCTGTACAAGTGTCTGTTATTCCACAGATCAGAGACAGCTCTTCTGCGTTCAAGAACCGTTGATTCACCTGTTGGGGAAGAAGGAAAGGGTGTAGAAGAAGTTGCATCAGACTCAGTGTTGCCTCCAGAACAAAAGGTGGAATATCCAAAAACTCCAGCACTAGAAAATGAGATTGTTAACAATTTTGTTTCAACACCATATGTTACTTCCAGTGTATGACATTTTGCTCTGTACCTGTCTATGATATATATGTTTGATTGTATTTTGTGGATTTTAAATTATTCCCTATCATGATCCATGTGACATATATAATGACATACTTATAGGTTCGTATGGAGGATGTTGCTTCACCTGCGGAGCTTGCAAAGGCTTACATGGGAAGCAGGCCTTCCAAGGTATCCCCATCAATGTTAGGCTTGCGAAGCTCTCCTATGGAGGATCCACCTAAACTAAAAGGTCAACACTTTGCTCAGAAATCCCCTATCATGTCAATTGTGCCAAGGGTTACAAATACTACCCTTGGTAGGGTTCATGAAAATGGTTTGGTGACCCCAAGATGTTGTGGCAGATCAGCAATATATAGTATGGCTGGAACACCTTATTCCAGAGTTTATCCAGCCTCTAATCGAAGGTTTGCCATTAATTTAATGCTGTTTTGGATCCTGATGTTTCTATTGCTGAAGTTCATATCTGGTTTCTCTGACTTCACAGGGAGTAGGGGTTGCTGTTGAAGGTGAGCCATCATCTTCGGCTCAGTATTCATTGATCATGACATGCTTTCTGGATCTAACAAGGGTTATGCATACATGTAATTAAAAGTCCTACTCTTTCAGCACATGTAAAATTTTGTTTTAGGGATATGTTTAAATTTCTCCTCTTTTTACTCCCCATTGTTTTTTTTGCAGGCGTTGAAACGTAGAAGTTCTGTATTAGATAATGATATAGGATCTTTTGGTCCCTTACGCCGAAGCCGTCACAAGCCTAACCTTTTATCTTCTAAAGGCTTGACTTTTACCTCATTCAGGCAGCCCCCTATCTATATCCAGAAGTGGAGTGGAGTTGACATTGATGCTGCTCAGCAATCTTCAGCTTCCATGCAGAAGCCTATTCCATTGAGTGAGGTTGAGCGTAGCCATATAAAATTGTCGGCAGAAAACGTACATGACACCATGCCTATTACTAGCCTTCCTTCTTTGCCTTCAAAATCTAGTGAGATATCCTCGAAAATTCTGCAGCACTAGTTCTTCTGCATCTCTCACTACAACTAGTATCCCATTTGGCACCCCTACTATAATTGCATCCAGCAGTAGCAAATCCTCCACCCAAGTGGTATCTTCATCTCCAACAACCTCCTTTTTCAAATTTGGATCCACCCGTTTACCATCAGCAACTTCATCTGTCATCTGCCTCAGAGCCGGTGGAAACAAGAGCAAGCAGGATGTAAGAAATGGTAATCTAGGCAGCACTTCCTTTGGAAGCTCTTCTGCTGCAGTTGCTAGCACAGGGAGTGGCATTTTTGGGTTTAGTTCCTCAACAATGACAACCTCAAATAGCCAGACACAGTGTTCTGTCTTGGGCACTGCAGGTGGGTCTACCGCGGGTACTATGGCACCACCTTCGACTACTAGTGGTTTTGCAACTTCAACACAGAGTCAATCAGTGACATTTGGTTCATCTGCATCATCCCCATTGTTTGGGTTGTCTGGAAATTCACCTTTTCCTCCAGGGAGTTCATTATTTTCATCTGCAGGCCCTGCTACAAATATTTTCAACATGGAAGGTGAGTTTGGGTACCTCTGAAAAGTCTATGTGTTGATTCTCTATATCATAAACACTGTTCTTTATAATCCTAAACTGTATTTCTGTTTTTGTTTCTGCAGTGTTCACATTAAATGCAATGTTAGAGAAGACTTTGAAGTTGCCGAAGCTCTATATAATAAACACTATCATTTATAATTTAGCAATTTCGTTTTTTTTTCTTTTGTTATTATTTTTTATTGAATAAATCACCAAGATGGTCCCCGACTTTGTGATGATGGTTTCAAATTATCCCAGACTTACAAAGCAAAATGGTCCCTGACTTTGTCCTCCGTCATTCAAAATGGTCCCTTTGAATGATGGAATACAGAGTCAGGCATCATTTTGCTTATTCTTATAGGTCGGGGACCATTTTGAATGACAGACGACAACGTCAGGGACCATTTAAACGATGATCACAAAGTCAAGAACTACTTTGGTGATTTATTCATATTGCTACTTGTGAATGATGGGTTCTTTATGGATGCAGCTTTTAGAAAACAACTTATTGACACTGTGAATTCACTCCTAGGTTTACAAGTTATCCCAATTTTCAAAGAAAATGATGCAGTGAGTACCAGGAAGGCACCACCTTCGACTACTAGGGGTTTTGCAACTTCAACACAGAGTCAATCAGTGACATTTGGTTCATCTGCATCATCCCCATGATTGGGTTGTCTGGAAATTCACCTTTTTCTTCAGGGAGTTCATTATTTTCCTCTTCAGGCCCTGCCACAAATATTTTCAACTCTGGTACAACTTCTGGACAAAGTACTGCTGCTTCCTCTTCAGAAGCCATTCCTACTAGCTCCAATAGTGGTACAAGTTCTACTTCGTTTGGGCTTTTAGGCTGGCAGCCCATCAATTCTCCATTTGGTTCTTCCTTTGGATCATCATCTTCATCTACCTCCGGGTTCTCCTTTGGAACATCCACTCCTGTTGGTTCTACAAGTTCTCCCATGATGTTTGGATCATCCACCGCTGCTTCAACACCTCAATTCTCATTCAATTTGGCTGCAGCTACTTCCAACATGCAGCCTGCTTTTGGAAGTCCTAGTCCCTTCACATTTGGTTTAGCTCCTGTTAATAATAATAATGATCAGATGAGCATGGTGGACAGTATGGCTGAGGACACAGTTCAAGCAACCCCACATGCGACTCATGTAATTGGTCAACAACCTGCCCCACCTCACTCAAACTGGGCATAAGCTTGCAAAGGTTCAAAAAGATTTGTGAGATTCTTGCAGGTACAATGGTAAATTCTAATTTGAAAAATATTGTATTGAGTACTACATAGGAAACTCAATTTATTACTTATTTTATATTTGATCAATCCTTTTTATCAATTGCAGATTTCCGAAGTTGTGAATTCCATGAAAGACCTGATAGATAGATATCTCTGCAGAGCACAAACTCGGGGCAATTGGTAATTTTTCTTGTGATTTTTGTGACTATATTACATTATTGGACCCTTTGTCTGTCATCTTTTTCTTGTGACGGGCTCCTTATCTATGTATGTTTGAAGCTTTTCAATTTTAGATGTTTAGAAACTATTTTGAAATTGTGAATGGACGTTGATTCCTTTTATATTAATCCAATACTAATCTGCATAGAGTGAGGTATAAATTGAGGTGCATGATGTGTGTGTGTGTTATAAATGTATATAGTTTGTGTATTGATTTAATTAAATAATGCATGATTGCTGTCCCCATATGCTTTGAGTTTGAGGTATGATTAAGTGAGCCAAGAGGATGCATCGATTATGGTTTTCTTATCAAAAGCCCATCTCTTCTCTTTATTCTATTACTATCATTTATTAGTACTGACATATAACTTATAGACACACCACAAATGAACTCTATAACTTTATAACAAAGAAAAAATATCATGTATATGTGGTTTCCCAAATCAACATAGATTCCTGTTCTGGGTCATTATGTAAAATATGAATTTATGTTTCCTAATTCCTATTTGTGGTTAAAGTTACGAACTAGGATTTAATTGATTTGTGTGATTGTCATGCAGATGGAATATATCATGTATATGTGGACAAAACAGCTAACGTGGATATGGGAAATCAGATTGTTAGGGATGCCAAGATTGATTATCCTGCAGCCTGTAATACTCTCGTAATTACAATTTAATTCCTACATTCATATACAATATCTTCTTTTGGGCTATTCTTATTTGTCATTTGATGGCAAAATTAATATTCTGCCTTCTAAATTGAAACTTTAACTACTTGTAGATGACAAAAATACTGATTTAACTTAATTAAATCTTTAGATTATGCTATTGACAATATTGTGTCTTGATGTTCTTAGGAAACACTTGTGCACGTAGATCTTAAGAAAAATGGTGGACTCGTTGAACTTTACTGAACACCAACAAGCAGGTTTGTCTTTAGTATCAAATAATTTATAATGAACAAAACAAGCATTCAAATTAACTGGCCTTAGTATTGAGTACTCTAATTTCAGCTAAGGTTTGGGTCAGGTGCTCTAACAAATGGATGATATAAATTAATCTATTTGCAGGTGTTCAATTATATGGTGGACCAAGAGCCGTGGCTTGTTAAATATCTCTAAAACAAACTCTTTCCATCAGAAGTATAGTTCATCAGAAGTATAGTTCACTTGCTTGTACAGTTGAAACTGTGGATGATGTATTTGCTGCAATTGATCCTATACATCAACATGGAAGGTAAGTTTGGGTTTCTTTGGAAAAAACTGTTTTGATTCTCTATATCATAAACACCATAATTTATAATCTTATACTCTATTTCTTTTCTGTTTATGCAGTGCTCACGCTAAATATGCATTGTTACAGAAGAGTCTGAAGTTGTTGAAGCTCTATATCATACACTTTATAATTTAAAATTTAGCAATTTTGTTTTTGTTATTTTTGTTATTATTTTTTATTGAATAAATCACCAAAATGCTTCCTGCAATCATCGAAATTATCCCTGACTTATAAGATAAAGCAAAATGGTGTTGGACTTTGTTCTCTGTCCTTCAAAATGGTCCCTTTGAATGATGGAAGACAAAGTCAGGGACCATTTTGCTTATTCTTAGAAGTCCGGGACCATTTTGAATGACAAAAGACAAAGTCAGGGACCATTTCGAACAATGATCACAAAGTCAGGTACTATTTTGGTGATTTATTGATTTTGTTATTTTTCTAAGAAGAATTAGACACTTGAGGTGCTCACAGAGTCTAATTTAATTTTGGTTACATCATTTAGAGAAAATGACATTTCAGGTGAAGGTTCAGAATGCGCTAATATGGAGAGATTAAAGAGCCAAAATCCTAGTGAGTGTTTTTTATGTAACATTTGGCTGAATTTTATGAAACTATTGGCATTTATAAATTTTTGTTTAAGTATAGATATTATAATATTAGAAACTTAACATAATATAGCAATTATTTTAAAAAATAGTTTCTCTTTTTTTACTTTATCTTTTTAAGTTCAAATTTTTCTCGTAAGAATCAGTTAAGATAAGGTCTTCAAAAAGTGCTCACCGGAGCAAAATATAGTATTAGTGTTTAGTTCTAACTTATACGTTTATTTCAAATGTTAGCTTATTGATTAAACTTTCTTCAAGACTATCCATCTTGTTCTTGATATAGTCATCTTATTGTGCCTTTTATAATTATTCTTTTTTTCCCCTTCTCGGTGTTCTTTTTTGTGCTTACATCGGTCATTTGATTTTTTTCTTTCATATAATGTCTTTCGATTTTTAATCATGAACACATGTATATCATGCTCATAGTTTAGTTTACATTTTTATGAGCCGTAAATTCTAAAGTATTTTATTTAAAATTAACTAGGTATATTAGTAATTGAGTTTACTTTGTGTGACTCATTAGCATTAGCAGGACTCAAAATAAGCTGTGTTAGACCTTTTCGCCTTAAAGAAAAATAGTCTTCTCAATTATGGTAAGACTTGTCTATTTTTGTCTATTTTTATCGCAGTTGTATTTGGTAATTTTCATTTTTAATTGGACATGTACTTAGATGTGTTACTCTTTTTGTGAATTTTTGTGAATAGGGAAAACTACTTAGATGTGTTACTCTTTTTGTGAATTTTTGTGAATAGGGAAAACTGATGGAGACAATTTGTTACATGAATGAAGATATTTATTGATCAATTAATGCTATTTGATTTTTTTTTTAATAGAATTTTGTTGTTTATTCCTTTCTGTATTTTGGCTTTTTTGTTTAAGGTGGAGTGTTAAGCAATTTTATGTTTTGCTTTGTGTTGGTGTATCAAGTAGTTGTGTTCTATTTGAAATGGTGTATTATTTGAGTAGTGGTGTTGTGAACGTGCTTATTAGTCATTGAAGTTGATCGGAACAAACCAGAAGGATGTCATTTAGGTATTGTTTTTCTTTTTACCTTTTAATAGTTTGTTAAAACTTATATTGTATGCCTTTTTTTTGTGTTTGTTTTGTTTTTTTGTCATAGGTTTTGCCCAGTCTATTTATAATATTTCTGTTTGACCTGACTTTTATTTATAAATAGAATATAAGCTCAAAATAAGTCGGGCCAAACAAAGCCTTAGTATTGGTAGTCTCTAAAATAGAGTTCAAACTAATTCCGTATAGTATTATTATTTCAGTTTTACAAAATTTTCACCAAAATTCTCTCCTTTTTAACATGTTCCAACAAAAAAAAATTCTCTCTAACTCTTATATTTTCTAAAGTGCATTTTTCTGAAATTTTCTATCCCTATACTTTTTCAGTTTTAAAAATTTTTCTCTAAATTTTTAGATGTTTTTACTTTCAAATAATTTTTCTCTCTAATTGATTTTTTTTTTTTGAAAAAAAAAAGTTCTTACTTCAAAACAATCTAGCTTTTACTCCCTAGATTTAAAACATTTTAAATCTATTCTCTCAATTTTTTAAAATTCTAAAGATTGTAAACTTCATTTTTTCTATTTTAAAATATTCCATTAAAACTTTTTCTCTCTCTACTTCTTATTTTTTTTACGTCAATTTTTAGAAATTTTCTATTCCCATACTTTCTAATATTATCTTTTAACGTTAAAGGTTTTTTGCTTTCAAAACTTTTTTTTTTCTCTCCGAATGATTTTCTTAAAAAAATTTCTCAATTTAAAAGTATATTGTTTTTTCTCTTCAACTTTAAAAAATTTCATTTATTCTTTTCCAACCTTTTCAAAATCCAAAGTTTTCAATAATTATTTTCCCTATTTTGATAATGCTACTAAAAAAATTTCTCTAACTCTTTTATTTTGTAAAGTCCTCTTTTGAAATTGCCTATTCACAAACTTTTTAATTTTTTGATTCTAATACTTTTCTCTAACTTTTTAATTTTTTTACTCTTAGAACTTTTTTCTCTCTGATTGATATTTTGAAAACAAAAAAAAATTGATCATTAATAATAAAAAAAATATCACTTTTTATTTTCTAATACATTCCTCTATTTTTTTTTACTCTCAAATCTTTTTTCTCTCCAACTGATCATTTTTTAAATTTTCTTATTTCTAAACAATTTAGATTTTTATTGCCAACTTCATGTTCTTTTATCTATTTTCTTAATTTTTTAAAACTCTAAAGTTTGCATACTTCATTTTTTTAATTTAGAAATGTTCCATTAAAACTTTTTAATTTTTCTAACTCATTTTTAAAATTCCTGTTTTTGAAATTATGAATCTCCAAACTTTTTATTATCCATTTTCTCTAACTTCAAGATTTTTTTCTTTCAACGATATTTTTCAAAATTTTCTAACCTCAAAACAGTCTAGCTTTTTATCTCCAACATCAAAAGTTTATTCATCTATTCTCTCAATTTTTTAAAACTCCAAAGTTTAAAAATTTCATTTTGCTCCATCCAAACTTCAAAAAAAAATTTCCTCTAGTTTCCAAATTTTATAAAAATCCAACTCTTATATCTTATTTTATTTTATTTTTTACTTTGAAATGCTCCATCAAAATGTTTTCTTTCTAACTCTTATATTCTTTAAATTTCTTGTCTTGAAATTTTCTACCCGCAAACTTTTTACTTTTCAAAAATATCTTTTAACTTTTTACATTTTTTTTTACTTTAAAAGTTTTTTCATATATTTTCCAAATTTTTTAACAGGCTGAAGTTTGCAAATTTTATTTTTAATATTTTGGGATATTCCATCAGAACTTTTTCTGTCACTAATATTTTCTAAATTTCATTTTTTAAAATTTTTTTACTCAACTTTTTTTCACTCCAAATGATATTTTTTTAATCAACTTTTTTCTCTCGAAATGATCTTTTTCAAAATTTTCTTATTTCAAAATATTCTAAACTTTTCTCTCTAACTTCAAAAGTTCTTTCATTTATTCTCTTAATTTTTTAAAACTCTAGAGTTTACAAACTTCATTTTTTTTTCAATTTTCAAATGCTCCATCAAGACTTTTTCTCTCTCTATCTCTTATCTTTTTTAAAGTTCTTTTTTTGTTTTAAATTTTTTTCTCCAAACTTTTTAAATTCCAATATTTCCCTCAAAATTTTTAGTTTTTATACTCTCTAAAAAAGTTGTATCTGCAATTGATCTTTGTTCATCTATTCTCCTAATTTTGAAGTTTGCATACTTTATTTTTCTAATTTAGAAATGCTAAATCTAAATTTTTTTCTCCCTTTAACTCTTATATTTTTTAAATTCTTTTTTTTTGAAATTCTGAATCCGCAAACTTTACTATCCAAAAATTTCCACTAAAATAATCTAACTTTATCTCTCTAACTTCAAAAGTTTTTCCATCCATTCTCTCAAGTTTGTAAATTCCTTTTTAAAATGCTCTATTAAAATTTTTCTCCCTATAACGTATTTTTAAATTCCTTTTTAAAATTTTTTATCCCCAAATATTTTATTTTCCAAAAATTTCCTTTCAGTTTTAAGATTTTTTTACCCTAAATTTTTTTCTCTCTCTAAATGATATTTTTTTACTTAAAAACAATCTTGTTTTTTCTTACTTCAAAAGTCTTTTCATCTACTCTCAATTTTTTAAAACTCTTAATATTTGCAAACTTCATTTTTTTTTATTTTAAATTGCTCCATTAAAAAATTCTCTTTCTAACTTTTTGATTTTCTAAATTCATTTCTTGAAATTTTCAATCTCCAAACTTTTTACCTTCCAAATATTTCCTTTTACAAAAATTTCCAAAAATTCTCTGAAATCTATTTTCTCCAATTATTCTTTTACAAAACTTTCTTACTTCTAAAGAATCTAACTTTTTGTTTCTAACTCTATTTTCTACAATTATTCTTTTACAAAACTTTCTTACTTCTAAAGAATCTAACTTTTTGTTTCTAACTCTAGAACTTTTTTCATCTATTCTCCTAATTTTATTTATAAACTCTAGTTTACAAACTTCATTTTTTTTCAAAAATTGCAATCCCTAATCTTGTTACTTTCCAAAATGTTCTTCTAACTTTTAACTTTTAACTTTTACATTTTTTTACTCTCCAAATGATAGTTTTCAAAATTTTCTTACTTCAAAACAATCTAACTTTTTCTATCCAATATGAAAAGTTTTTTTTATCTATTCCTGCAACTTGTAAACTCTAAATTTTTAAATGCAACATCAAAAAATTTTCACTCTCTAACTTTTATATTTTTTAATTCTATTTTTGGAAAATTTTTATTCTCAATCTTATCAATTTCCAAATATTTCATCTAACTTTTCAGAATTTTTACGGCAAAAACTATTTTCTCTAATTGATCTTTTACATAACTTTCAAGCTTCAAAACAATCTAGCATTTTCTTTCTAACTTTTTTTTTTTCATCTATTTCCCCAATTTTATTTATCAAACTGTAAACTATGCCAACTTCAATTTTTCTCTCTCTAACTCTTATATCTTCTAAATTCCTTTTTTTTAAAATATTTTATTCCCAAATTCTTAACGTTCCAAAAATTTGCTCTAACTTTTTAGATTTTTTTTCTCTACAAATGATATTTATAAAAAAAATTTACTTAGAAACAATTTTTCATCTTCAAAAGTTTTTCCATCTATGCTTTCAATTTTTCTTAAACTCTAATGTTTGCAAACTTCTTTTTTCTTGTTTTGAAATTCTCCATCAAAGTTTTTATCTCTTCAACTCTTATATTTTGTGAATTCCTTTTTGTGAAATTTTCTTTTTCAAAATTTTTTACTTTCCAAAAATTTGCGTTATATTTTTAGATTTTTTTATTCTAAATTCTATTTTCTAGAATTGATCTTTTACAAACCTTCTTACTATCAAAATATTTGAACTAACCATGACGTTTGCAAACTATATTTTTCCTGTTTTGAAATACTTCATCAAAAAAATTTCTCTCTAACTCATGTTTTGTGAATTCTTTTTTTTTTTAAAAGCTTCTATTCCTAAACTTTTTTTCCTCCAAAAACTATACTCTCTCTTTGTTATTTTACTAAATTCCTTTTTTAAAAATTTTTTATTCCAAAATTATAACGTTCAAAAAATTTCCTCTAAATTTTAAATTTTTTTTATTCCGAGAACTTTTTTTCTCTTCAAAAGATATTGTATTAACTCAGTATTTTTCTCACTTTAATGATATTTTTTTCTCTCTATCTTCAAAAGTTTTTAAATCTATTCTCCTAATTTTATTTTTCTAATTTAAAATGCTCTATTAAAACTTTTTTACTATCTAATTGATATTTTCTAAATTCTTTCTTTTTTTAAAATTTTCTATCCCAAACTTTTTAGTTTCCAAAATTTTGATTGAACTTTAAGATTTTTTTATTTAAAAACTTTCATTTTTCCTTTTGAAATATTTCATCAAAACTTTTTCTCTTTCTAACTCTTTTATTTTCAAAATTCTTTTTTTGAAATTTTTTATTCCCAATTTTTTATCTTTCATGATTTTTCTCTAACTTTGTAAATATTTTTACTCTCGGAACCTTTTTTTCTCTCTCCAAATGATTTTTTTTTACTCTTTTTTTTCTCACCAAATGCTATTTTTCAAAATTTTTACTCCACTTTAAATCTATTTTCATATGTTCTCACAATTTTTCGAAACTCGAGTTTGCAAGCTTCATTTTTCTTATTTTGAAATGCATCATCAAACTTTCTTCTCTCTAGCTAATATTTTCTAAATTCATTTTTTTGAAATTTTCTATCTTAAACTTTTGTTCATAAACATTTTATGATTTTTTAAATCTAATAACTTTTTTCTCTTAAAATTTTATTTTTGAAAATTTTCTTACTTCAAAGCAATCATGTTTTTTCTCTCCAACTTCAAAAGTATTCTCATCTACAATCTCAATTTTATAAAACTTGAAAGTTTGCAAATTTAATTTTTCCAATTTTAAAATGCTCCACCAAAACGCTTGTCTACTTATATATTTTCTGAATTTTTTTTTTAATTTTCTAGTCCCAAACTTTTTACTTTACCATAATTTCCTCTAAATTCTAAATTTTAACTTTTTTCCTCTAAACTATTTTCTCCAATTGATCTTTTAGTAAATTCCTTTTTCTGAAGTTTTATTCCCAAAACTTTTTTTCTGAAATATTTTTGTCAAAAAATTCTTACTTCATAACAATGTAGCTTTTTCTCTCTATCTTTAAAAGTTTTCCATCTATTCCCCCAATTTATCAAAATTCTAAAATTTGTAAACTTTATTTTTTTATTTTTAAATGCTCTGTCAAAACTTTTAAATTTGTTATCCCAAACTTTTTACTTTCCAAAGATTTCATTGAACTTTTTAAGATTTTTTAATTTAAGAAGTTTCATCAATTATCACAATTTTTTAAAACCATAAAGTTTGCAAACTTCATTTTTCCTTTTCAAATTACTTTGGCAAAAGTTCTTCTCTCTCAAACTCTTATATTATCTATTTTTTTTAAAAATAATTCTATCTTCAAAATTTTTACTTTCCAAAAATTTCCTCTAACTTTTTATATTTGTGTACTTCAAAAACTATTTTCTCTCTATTTCATATTTTTTTAAATTTTCCTACTTCAAAAAAATCTACCTTTTCCTCTCCACCTTCAAAATTTTATTTATTTATTCTCCTAACTATTTAAAACTCTAAAGTATGCAAACTTTAATTTTCTTATTTTGAAATGCTCTGTCAAAACTTTTTCTCCCTTTAACTGTTATATTTTTTAAATTCCTTTTTTTGAAAATTTTTAATACCAAACTTTTTATTTACCAAAAACTTTCTCTAACTTTTTAGATTTTTTACGCTCAAAACATTGTAGCTTTTTCTCTCCAAATAATATTTTTAAAAATTTAATTATTCTATGATGAACTTTTTCTCCCTTTAACTGTTATATTTCCTAAATTCCTTTTTTTGAAAATTTTTAATACCAAACTTTTTACTTACCAAAAATTTTCTCTAAGTTTTTAGATCTTTTACTCTCAAATTTATTTTCTCTCCAAATGATATTTTTTAAAATTTTCTTGCTTCAAAACAAACTAGCTTTTTCTCTCCAACTTCAAAACTTTTTTCATATATTCTTCCAATTTTGCAAACTTCATTTTTCCTATTTTAAAATGTATTATCAAAGTTTTCTCTCTCTCTAACTCTTATATTTTCTAAATTCCTTGTTTTGAAATTTTCTATTCTCAAACTTTTCAGTTTCCAAAAATATCCTCTATCTTTTTGAAACCATTCTAGTTTTTAGTTTCTAAAAACTGTATTATAAAACTATTTTCAAAAATAGTTTTTAAAAAAGTGAGAGAAGTTTTCAATACATATTTGAGTATAAATTTACAAGTTCTAGATGTTTTCAAATTTTGGTTTTTAAATAGAAATTTGTTTTTGAAAACTTATCTACCGAACGAGTTTTTTAGTTTGCTATTTTTAAAAATAGAAAACTGTTTTCAAAATCAGAAATCAAACAAGCCCTTTTACTCTAAAAACTTTTTTCCTCTTCAAGTGATATTTTTCAAAATTTTCTTACTTAAAAACAATCTATCGTTTTCTTTCTAACTTCAAAACAGTCTAACTTTATTTTTCTTATTCTAAAATACTCCATCAAAATTTTTTCTCTCTCTATCTCATATTTTCTAAGTTCTTTTTTTTTGGGTTGTAATTTTCTATTCTCAAATTTTTTAACATTTCGAAAATTTCTTTTAACTTTTTAAATTTTTTTTCTCAGAAACTTTTTTTCTTTTCAAATAATATTTTTTTTCTCTCAAACTTTATTTCTCTACAAATGATAGTTTACAAAATTTTCTTATTTCAAAATAATCTAGGTATTTACTCCAACTTCAAAAATATTTTCATCTATAATCCCAATATTTCTAAAGTGTGTAGGCTTCAGTTTTTTTCAATTTTAAAATGCTCCATTAAAACTTTAAAAAAATATTTTCATCTATAATCCCAATGTTTCTAAATATTTTCAATTATGAGTTTAGGAAGCAAAATTCATTGAATATTTTTATTTTTGTTATTCAAATGACTCAAATGAAATATAATAATGATCTCTGAAATTCTTCTTAAAATAATTTTTATTTGAGTCATATGAATGAAAAGTCAAAAACATTCAAAGAAATTTTTTCTCAAACTAATTTCATTTGAAAGTAGTATGAACAAGTTTAATTTCTCTTGGAACTAACAATGTCATTTTAGTCTTGCGGATAAAAATAAAAATTCAAAGAATTTTGCTTTTCAAGTAAGTTTGCCCGGAAAGTGAGGAATTCAGTTCTTGTCAAGATAATTTTGGTTTATTAAGTCTTTTAAAATAGAAAAATGATTTCGGTTATTCAAAGAATTTTATCTTTGTCTAAGTCATGTAACTCAGTTAGTAAGAACATAAGATCATACGTGTACATCATCCGTATTCAAAATATTTTTTAATTACCAATAGATAAACACATATTGACAACGACAAAAACCCACACATACGTAAGGTTCAAAATATTTTGTTCCTAACAGATCAACAACTCACCAGACAGACCGTAACAGGGGATAAAACGAAATTATAAAAGCAACATTAAAAAAAATTGAACAAGAAGAACTAATAATTTAGCAAGAAAGCCTATTAATAACAACATGTTTTCAACGATTATTTGAAGAAAGGAAATATTTTACAACTTCTTGGAACTAAGCATATATTCAACTCTTAGAGCAAAAGGCTATTATGAAAATTCAACCATGCATATGTGATTGATCTCCAAAGCTAGTTAGCATCACGATGAGTGGAGTGGTCTGACTTCATCACATTGACATTGACATGATCGGTAACAATAGAATTAGGAGCCTGGTCGAACTTGTCGCAGCATTGTCAGAAGCAGAGATATTATTATTCTTGGGTGTTGCAATGGTAGTGTTGGCCATGCCAACTGGCACAATAATATCAGTGGCAAGAGTTTGAGCATTTGCACAAGAACGAGCATCAGCATCGTTGACAACGCCTAGTGAGGGCTAGCCCTCTCCAACATCTTCAATACTCCCATCAATGAAAGGCGCCTTGTGGAACTCTGTCTTCTTGAACATAGAAGCGACAACCACCACAAGACTTGCCGCTATTATTGGACCGACGACTACTCCTACAAAGGCTTTCCACTTAGAACCCACGAGGTAAACCCTAAAGAAGGAGCGAGGGTTCACGGGCAGTATAGGAGAACGCGTGTTCATGAAAGTTCCGTTGAGGGACATCATGAGGAATGGTCCACATATGGGCATAGATTCAGGTGCCACTGGGGGACAGATTATCACTTCTGAGAGTGTCCCCGAGCTTCTTGTTACAGAGATTCCGACGCAACGTCGAAGAGCAAAGTTTATTAGAGCATTGACAACGTCGATTTCGGTGATGATTGGCTTGAGGAGGTGGCTAGTGTCTTCTCTAATGACGATGGGTGGCTTGGGCTTGTTCTTTGAGCCCGGTGGCCTTTCCCTGGGCTTCTTGGTTAGTGGTTGCTCTTCGGGTACACGTGGGACCACACGATACTCGATCGAGGGTAATTGTTGATGATGTTTTTGTGGTGACGATGACTGTGGTATTTTGTTGTTCATTGAAAGAGAAGTGTAAACCATATTTGCGCCTCTAATAACTGATGATTCGTTTGAGAGCGTCACAATGTCCTCAGAACTGTGCTCAGAGGAGTTGTCACTAGAGGCTACAGAAAGAAAGGGTGCATGAACATTGTCGGCCATTATCGAGGGGGGAGGAGGTTGAGAAGAGTGAATGAAGAGTGTTTGTTCGTGGATTATTTATAGGGGAAATCTCAAATTTTTTAGATGTGAGGTCCACTTATTTCGTACATCCGGCAAGACAAGTATTTTTATATTTTACTTTTCTTATTTTAGTAGAATTAATTACTCTTTTTGAATTTACTATGCTATGTACTATTACTTTTTTTTTTATTGGCGAACATGTACAATTACTCTATTCCAAAATAGAAAATTATAATGACTTTTTTTTAGGGGAGGGGTTCAATTTCCGGTGGGGTATATTAGGAGTAGATTTATGAGTAGTATAGTGTGAGGGTGTGTGAGTTTGACCGATCAAAAAAAAATAATGACTTTTTTTTGCATCATTCTTATTTTTTAGTTATTTCTAAAAGGGAAAATTACACTCATATCTTGATGTTTGCGCCAATTATACCCAAATTTGCTTGTTACTGAAATGAGTGAAAGGGCACATTAATCATTGACTTTGTAGGGTTATCTTAATTGTAGTTTTGGTCCCCTTTGTTTATATTTGTGCGATTTTGGTCTCCCGAGTTTCAAAGTAGCAATTTCGGTTCCTCTTGTTTCCAAAACGAGCGATATTGGTCCATTTGTTAGTTTTTCTTTCAAATTAGCCGTAATTTTTAGTCAATTTAGTGATCGTTTTCCTCCAAATTAATGGTCAAGGGACCAAAATCATTTACAAATAGAAATTTTTTCAAGAAATATTAAGTTAGTGATAATTTTCTTCTAAATTAGCAACAATTTTTAAATCGTTCACTAAAAATAATTAGGAAAAAAATTAAAGTTAATTAATATTTTTTAAAATACTTTCTATCAGTTAACGATTTTAGTCCATCCTAATACTAAATTGACTACAAATCATCCTTAATTTGAAAGAAAAATCAACCGAGGGACCAAAATCGCCCATTTAAAACTCGATGAACTAAAATTATCCAAAATTAAAATAAAGTAGACCAAAACTGCAATTAAACCAAAAAAAATTATTATATTTTATTGAAAATACTCAAAATTAAAGCTAATTTAGCAAATAGATCAATATATTTATCAATTGAAGGATATGTTTTATGTTCAATAAAAGTCTATCGTGTGTACGTAAAAGTAGGAAGGATATACTTTAACTATTGATGCACTTTTTTAGCTAACATATTCATACACTTCAATTACATTTAGCAAACACATTATTCAAGAGGACAAATTAAATTTAATACTTCCTCAATTTCATATTTGTTCCACCATACACTTGGCATGGCGGATCAGGCCTCCAATCTGGTCTCCGGCGCGGTAGTTGGATATCTCCGGCCACTCACCTGGCGGTGAAGGGTACCTGCAAGCACTCCGACGATGAAGTCAGTTGTGTGTTTAAGCAGGAATTCTCAGATCTAGAGTTATGATCAACGTATCAAATGAAGACTAATCACACGTATTTATAGTGTAAACAGGGTCACCAAAATCAAACCTGTCACTGTCACACTTCCATGAATTGAGGCGGTAGTTACGGATCTGTAACGGTCCTCACGTGGGGGTGATGTCCCTTGAGCCTTATGTCAGACACCCATGTCGTGGGTACACGACATGGGGCCGACAGCTTGGGCCGCCCACGTGAGACCTTCCTTCCCGCGGGTTAGGTCCATAACAATATTATAAGAACATTTTTTTTTTATAATAATAATAGTATTTCATAAATAAGATCCATATAATTTTCTATGAATATTCATTATTATTTTTTATTTTTGTCCATTATAATTAATGAAATTTTATAAAGAGATAATGAGAGATAATTAATGTAATGATAAAAAAGAGTAGGGGTAAGTTAGAGAAATTAAATACATTTTTTTAAAATCAATGTACTAATTAATTTTATTACATATTTTATTAAGAAATATAATTATTCAAATAAAAATATTTTTTTCATAGAAAAGTACAACAATCGGGAATCAAATCTCATATTTACACACGTATGTTTCCCATGTGGTCACTAACTGAGCTATATAACTGATGGAGTATGTCACCCTTATTCTACTATATCATTTTCAATTTGTTATTTCTAAAACTATACTTCATGTTTTGTTGGAACTTTGGAAGAGTAAAAACTAATTCTCTCATTTTTTAAGATAAGCAATTTTTTTACAGTACTATACTTTTATTTACAAACAAATTTAATTTCTCTCCATTACGTTTAGCGAAGATATATAAAAAAAACCTTGAATTTAATTAAGTTTATTTTTATTGACTATTATTGTAAACGTTAAAGAGGAGAGTTATAAAGAGTAATTTAAAAAATAATAATATTTTTATATTTTTTATAGTATTGCTAGGTATAAAACTCTCCATCCTTTCCTCCTAAAAAAATGGACAATAAACAAATTGTAATTAGTATATAAGCTTAAGATCAGACTAATTAATACGTGTAATTATCCCAAAAAATACACACATTAATATTGTAGTGTGGCTTAATCATGTCTACGGTTCATCATGACACTCTATTTACTTATATATATTGCAAATAACAAATAAATTAATTACTAAAAAAATTTTAGACATTTTTAATACTAAATTTAATTATATTAAAATATAAGATTATCAGAAAAAAATTATTTATAACAAAAAAAGGGAAGAGTACGTAATATTTAAAGGATATAAAAAACCAACACCATCAAACAAAAGACACTCCAGCTTAAGGGTAACAAGACCACAAGAAAAAATATATATTCATATAACTATTATTCACATTTTACAACTTACAATTAATCATAGCAAAAAAAATATTTTTTTAATACACCGTCCAGAGAAGCACTGCTATTTACTTTTTGTTCTTTTGTAATAAATTCTATAAAGCCTATTAATGTTTTCATCATAAATATGCTTCAGGATTCAATATCGTTTTTTGGAAAATCTTTAGGATTATGGCCCTTCTATTTCATTTTATAAAATACTACTACTATTAAGATAATTAAGTATTCCCTTATTAAGAATATATGTAATAATAATATGATACATTGAATTTTAAAAATTTACAATCTTCTAAATTTATCTTTACCCTTTTTTATTATTGCATTAATTTCATTTCACTATCACTTTAATAAAGTTTATTAATTATAAAAATATATGTTCAAGTGGGATGTATACTTTTAATCTTCTTTAAATAAAATAAATTTAATTTTCATGGTACATAATGTAATTTCACCCAAATATACCCTTGCCTGGAAACAAGTAGAAAACTGTTCGAATTTTTTTGAATAATAAAAATTAATATTATTCAAAAGACTTAGAAATTATTTTAACAAGAACTAAATCTTACTCTTTTCGGGTCAAACTAATTTTTTTTTTTGAACAGAATTCTTTGAATACTTTATTTATTATTCTCAAGACTCAATTGAAACTATTAATTGAAAGAGGAAATAAATTCCTTACCATTTTGGGTCAAATTCATTTTCAGTAAAATTATTAAAATTTAAAACATTGAACAATAATGGTTTGAGAATTAATAGAAACTTAATAAATTCTGCCTTTACTCATTAAAAAAAAAGAAATAATATAAACTAATAATTCCATTAATAATAAAAAAAAAGAAATTAAGAATTTCTTACCATTTGGAGTCACTTGTTAATTTTTTGGGTCAAATTCATTTTTAGTAAAATTATGAAAATTAAAAACATTGAACAATAATGATTTAAGAATTAATAGAAGCTCAATAAATTCTGCCTTTATCCCTTTAAAAAAAGAAAAATATAAACTAATAATTCCTTATCATTTGCAGTCACATAGTGTTAATTTTTTGGGTCAAATTCATTTTCAGTAAAATTATTAAAATTAAAAACATTGAACAATAATAGTTTAAGAATTAATAGAAACTCAATAAAATCTGTCTTTACCCCTTTAAAAAATAAATAATATAAACTAATAATTCCATTAATAATAAAAAAAGATATTAAGAATTCCTTACCGTTTGCAGTCACGTAGTGTTAATTTTTTGAGTCATTCTTTTCAGTAAAATTATTAAAATTAAAAACATTGAAAAATGATGGTTTAAGAATTAATAGAAACTCTATAAAATCTGTCTTTACCCCTTTTAAAAAAGAAATATTATAAATAATTTCATTAATAATAAAAAAATTAAGAATTCCTTATTATTTGCAGTCATGTAGTGTAAATTTTTTGGGTCAAATTCATTTTCAGTAAAATTATTAAAATTAAAAGCATTGAACAATAATTGTTTAAGAATTAATAGAAACTCAATAAATTCTGTGTTTACCCCTTTAAAAAAAAAGAAATACTCTGTCTGTCTCATAATATAAGTTTCAACTAATATTTCACACCGTTTAAGAAAAATGATTAAATTATTGAAATTAAAAGTATTAAATAGACGAGATGTTACACCAATTAAATTTAAACTCAATTATTTTTTATTGGTTGGATGACTTTGAAAGTTAAAAAATCATAATAAATGCTTCTAATTTTGTGTATGAGTTTATAGTATGGGACAAGACTTTTTGGTAGTTTGAACTTATATTATGAGATAGAGGGAGTAATATAAACTGCTAATTCCATTAATAATAAAAAAAATTAAGAAGTCCTTATCGTTTGTAGTCACGTGTTAATTTTTTGGGTCAAATTCATTTCGAATAAAATTGTTATAATTAAAAACATTGAACAATAATGATTTAAGAATGAATAGAAACTCAATAAATTCTTCCTTTACCCCTTTAAAAAATAAATAATATAAACTAATAATTCCATTAATAATAAAAAATAAATTAAGAAATTTTTACCGTTTGCAGTCACGTGTTGATATTTTGGGTCAAATTCATTTCCAGTAAAGTTATTAAAATTAAAAACATTGAACAATAATGGTTTAAGAATTAATAGAAACTCAATAAATTCTGTTTTTATCACTTTAAAAAAAATAATATAAAGTAATAATTCCATTAATAATAAAAAAAGAAACTAAGAATTCCTTACCGTTTGCAGTCACGTGTTAATTTTTTGAAATAATTTCACCCAAATGTACTCTTGCTTATAAAAAAAATAACAAAAAGTTATATGCATTATGCCATGCAATTTTTTCATTTTTAATTTTGGTATATAAAAAATACCGTGAAAAACTCTTTGAATAGTGGTAATAACTTTTATTTTTCACAACGAAATCAACAACACTAGAAATTGAATAATATATTACACACTTTTACACACATATCCGTACTAGCTGTACTGACCTTACAGAATCATAATTACTTCTTTAAAAGACTTTAAAAAAAAACTACTTTTACAAGAACTTAATTTCTTATTATTTTTGGGCAAATTGATTTTTAAGAACAAAAATCTACAAATACCTTTTTTTACTTGCATGATTCAATTGAAATTATTAGTTTCAATTGAAATTATTAGTTTCAAGTGGAATTAAATTCCTTACCATTGAAATTAATTTATAAAGCGAAATTTATCTAATGTTTTTATTTTTTATTATTAGTTAAATGACTTAGGTCAAAATTATTTAACACATAAGACTCAACTAAATTTATTGCAAGAAGAACCAATTTGCTCATAATTTCTGGGTGAATGTTCATATTTTTAATTTTATATTTAAAGGCTCAAAATTATATTATTTTAAGATGAATTAAATTTATTGTGTGGTTAATGATAGATCAATTATTTTAGTAAACAAATCCTTTTTTTTCCTATAGTCACGGGTTTTCTCATCTTTATTTTGGTATAAGTAGGATTCGAACACGGGACATCTCACTGTGAATTGTCCCTCCTATGAATTTAGTGGGACCTTACACCACTAAGCTAACCCTTAAGATTAGTTAACAAATCCTTTGAATGCTTATATTTGTTTATTCAAGAGATACTTTATATCAAAAAGTAAATGAAAGTTTCTTTAAATTTTAAAAAATAAAAATTTAAGAGAAACGAAGTAATTCTTTTTAATAAAAAAAAGTAATTCTTTACCATTTGTAGCCACATGTATTCATTTTTTTTGAAACATTGATAAGAGGGAGATGTATCCTTTTAATTTACTTTAGAAAATAATTAACTTCACCCAAATATATCTTGCTTAAAAGAATAAAATTAAAGTTGTATGTATTATGCAGTGCAAAATTCTTGGAATAATCAAAATAATTTTGTATTTAAAAGACTTGACATATATATAGTTTTTTTTTAAGAAGAACTGATTTTCTTACTGTTTTTGGGGTAAATTTTATAAAATACAAAATTCTTTGAGTACTTTTATTTGTTTTTTATTTGTAACACTCAATTGAAATTATTGATTTTAAAGAGTGATTGAACTACTTACTATTGCGATTAAAATTTGCAAAAATAAAAATAAAATTAATTTCACTTGCAACTTGCAAGTGGTAAGGAGTTTGAATATATATTTCTCTTGACAATTGAGTGCCGCTGTTAACAAAAATTAAAGTGTGTAAAGAATTTTGTTTTTGAAAAAAGTTTGCCTGAAAAATAGTATGAAATTCAGTTTTTGTATTGTTAAAATTATTTCTTTTTAGGTAAACATGCCCGACGAATATTTCTTCAAAAAGTAAAAGTTGTAAAAGGAAATAATTTGCTTATCACACTGAAATTATTTTAAGATGAACCAAATTACTAATACTTACCATTTGCTTTCAAGAACCGAATTTTTTTTTCATAAGAAAATACATTAAACGAAGATCGAACATTTTCTTATATGCTCACCAATTAAACTATATAATTGAGACAAACAACTGAATTATATGATTGAGACAAATTGAAACTATTAGATTAACTAAAACTATTTTTATTCAAAAGACTAATAAAAAACTATTTTATAATAAGATTGGAATTTCTTACTATTTTCAAGCAAAATAATTCTAAGAACTAAATTCATCGAAAAGTTTTTTTTATCCGTAAGACTCAATCGAAATTAATTATTATTTTCAAAAGGAAATAAACTCTATCATTTGGGAGTAAATTTAGCTTTAGAAGTCAAAATCTTTGGATGTTTTTATTTTTTATTCAAATGAAGCTAATAAAAAAATCAACAAAATTTGCTTTGAAATTCATTTAAAATAATTTTGATTCAAGTCATTTGAATAAAAAAAATAAAAACAATAGAAGAATTTTCTTCTTAAATTGAATTGACTTGCAAATAATAAAAAATTTAATTCCTCTCAAAACGAACAATTTCATTTGAAAATTCTCGATGAAAAACAAAACATTCAAAGAACTTCGTTCTTCAAATAAGTTCGTCTGAATGTAAAGATAACAAAAGTTTACCTAAAAATTGTAAGGAATTTAGTTCTTATTAATATAATTTTGGTTTATATTAAGTCTTCTAAACTAATTTCGGCTATTCAAAGAACTTTGCCTCATGAAATAATTTCACAAGAAAATAGTAATTTAATAATAAATAGTAAGAACGGGAACGCCTGTATGTTTACAATGATTATTTGGAGAAAAACAATCACTTATATTTTAATGAAAATACAGGATTATTTTTCGAGCGAGAAGAAATATAACATAAAAATAAAATAATCTAAAAAAATTTCACCACAGAAAGAGGGCAGTTGATCATGTTTGTGTTAGTAGCTAATAATTAGCATTAGGGTGAGTTGAGTGGTTCCACTGCATCCTATTGACATGATCATTAAGAACTTGACAATTCGTTGTGGTCGAACCTACCATCACATTGCCATAAGCAGAGTTATTATGATTATTAATATTCATATTATTATTATTGTTGGGTATAGCAATGGCGGTGTTGGCCATGCTAGGTGGCAAGACAGCATCAACTACATGTGCACAAGGATGAGCATTGTTGTTGGTGACAATACGAAAAGAGGGTTCTTCTTCTCCAAAGTCTTCAACACTACCATCAATGAAAGGCGCCCTATGGAACTCTGGCTTCTTAAACACGTAAGCCATGACAATCACAAGACTCGCTGCAATTACTTGACCAGCCACTATTCCTCCGAAGAGTTGCCCTTGTGAACCCGAGAGGAAAATCTTGAAGGAGGGGCGAGGAGGGTTCATAGATAGTGGAGAAACATGTGTGTTTGTGTACGTTCCAGTGAAGGATATCATCTGAAACGGTCCATGGATGGGCAATGTGGAATCTGGTGCCATTGGGTGATGGATTATTGCTTCCGAGAGTGTCCCTGTGGCACTTAGGACAGAGATTCCGACGTGGTGACGACAGGTGAAGTTGATAAGAGCATTGACAACATCGTTTCCAGGTGAAATTTCGATGATGACCGGCTTAAGGAGGTGACCAGTGTCTTCTCTAATGATGATGGGTGGCTTAGGCTTGTTTTTTGAGCCTGGTGGCCTTCCCCTGGGCTTCTTGGCTGGTGGTGGTTGCTCTTCGGGTTCATGTGGGACCGTACGATACACAGTTGAGGGTGATTGTTGACGTTGCTTTTGTGGTTGTAGTGAAGCTACAGGTGATAGATTGTTCTTCCTAGGAAGGGATATGTAACTCATGTTTGTGCATGCAATGACTGGCAATTCTCTTGAGGAGTTGTCATCGGAGTTTTGAGACAGAGAAAGTGCACTACTATTGCCAGCCATTGTTAAGAGAAAAAAGTTGACAAGAGAGAATGAAGAGTGTTTGTTCCAACCATGATTACTTATATAGAAAATCTCAAAGGTTGCATATGTGGGGTCCACCTATTACCGTGTGAGACAAATCAAATGTTTTTGTAATTTCCTTTTCTTATTTTCTAATTAGGAATTCATTACTCCTTTCCATATTGTGTACAATTACTCTATATTCTAAATTAGAAAAGTACAATTACTTCTCTTGCATTATTCTTTATTTTTTAGTTATTTCTAAAACTATCATTTTTTTACAAATAAAACAGTATTATTATATATATTTTGTTGAAAAAGTCAAAAGCTACTCTAGGAAATAGATTAATCTTCGGTATATAATGAATTGTTCTATAATATTTTATGCGGAAGATCGATAATTGTAAAAGTTGTGTATTGCATGAGATAATAGTTTAGTAATAATATATATCCCTGAATAAAAAATAAGATACAAGAGGACGATTGATGAAATTCAACCCCAAACCTTCTTACTTAACTTTAATCACTTTTACTTTAATTGCTTAATATTTCAACCTATTTGCACTTTTTATAACTTAACAATTGGTTACTAAGAATCTCCCAAAAACAAGTATTCTATGTGGTTCGACAACTTTTTACTTTATACTAAAACGACTTACAATTTTAGATTATTTATGCTATTTTCATATATATATATATATATATATGAAAATAGAAGGCTTAACTACTAAAGTTATTGTAAGAGGAGACGAATTTGTTCATCATGTCTAGTTGAATGTTTATATTTTTATTTAAAACCTCTGATTTAAATTATTTTAGGATACGATGAAATCATTTTTCTTTCGTGATTTGCGAGTAAACTTTTTGTAGATACAAAGTTCTATGATTATTTATATTAGGATATTGGGCTTTTTTGGCCTCAATTGGGCCTACACATCATATGTTATTCCCACTTATATTTTCTTGTGTGATTTGTGTGTAAACTTATTTTGAGATACAAAATTCCATTGTTAAAAAAAATGAACAATAATTATTATTAATGAGAGATTAATTATTTACCATCAGCGACCATGTGTGTTACCTTTTGAAAAATCCGGTAATGGGTGGGTGCATCTTTTCATTTTCTTTAAGAAATAACTTTTATATTAATGATACATAATTGATAATTCCACCAAAATATAGCATTTCTTAAAAAAGAAAAAAAAACAAACTGCATGAAACTATGAATGCAATGCAAAATTGTTTGAGTAAACAAAACTATTTTGCATTTATAAAACTTAAAAAGAAATTATTTTAACAATAAAGCTATTTTTGAGCAAAAACATTTCAATTATTATTAATGAAAAACTAATTTTTTACCATCTTCGGTCACTCGTGTTACCTTTTGAAAAATCCGGAAATAAGGGAATACATCCTTTTCATTTTCTTCAAAAAAAAAATTAACTTTTATATTTTTGGGTGAATCAATAGTATCCCCAGCCGATAGCCGAAAACTAATCTCCTCGAGCGGGTTCAAACCCCTGTCAGGGTGCTTAAAAGACACAGCTATTTGCCAACTGTGCTAGACTTTGTTGGTAAAAATAACTTTTATATTAATGGTACATAATTCCACCAAATTATACCCTTGATTGAAAAAAAAAAGTTGTATGGGATTAGCAAAATTATACCCTTGACGCCGGTGCAATGAGGCGTAGGAAAGGAGTGGTTCCTGGCAGGCTTCTAGGGACGAGGACACATGAATGAATCGAATGTACACCAGAATGAGAAGAATTCAACGACTATATAGGTATAAGACTACACAGTTAATGATAGTTTAATAGAATTGATTCGTACTACCTATACTAACAAATTCATTTACTTTTTGGTAGCCTATCGCTTAAGAACTCAAGGTTAAGCGTGCTTGGCCTGGAGCAATTAGGAGATGGGTGACATCCTGAGAAGTCATTCCTAGGAAGTGTGAGTGCGGACAAAGCACACTGAAAAAGTCCCAGTACAATGTGATTCGAGGATAAACCAGAAGCTAGTGGGAATGTGACATCCCAGGTCGCGATGAAGGCGGGGAGTAACGTCAGTGCAATGAGGCATGGGTAAGGAGCAACTCCCGGCGGTCTTCTAGGGACGAGGACACATGAATGGATCGAATGTACACCAAAATGAGAGGGATCCAAAGATTGTATATGTATGGGACTATACATTTAAGGATAGCTTAATAGAATTTATTTGCACTACCTATACCAACAAAAATCATTTACTTTTTGGTAGCCTATATCACTTAAGAATTTCAATGTTAAGTGTGCTTGACCTAGAGCAATTAGGGGATAGGTGACCTCTTGGGAAGTTGTTCCTAGGAAGTGTGTGAGTGAGGACAAAACACATTGAAAAATCTCGTGTTGGCCTATTGGGGCAGTCGTCAATCTAACAGTGAGCACGTGGGTACATGTGTGTGTTGGTATCTGAGTTCAATGCTCGGCTATGATATTTTCAATGAACCAAAAAAAAAAAGAATTTCACCTCTTGATAGTAGTATTATGGTAATTACTAATAGATGAATAACAGACGCAATATTGGCAACGGCAGAAACACACACACATAAATATTCTGTACTTAATCGATCATCAACTCTTAACAAGAAAGCCTATTACTAACAACATGTTTTCAGTGATTATTTGAAGAAAAGGAATATTTTATAACTTCTTGAAAATAATTGAACATTCTCTAACAACTATGCTCTTTATTCAACTCTTAGAGCAAAAGGCCAATATGAAAATTCAACCAAGCACATGTGGTTGATCGTGTTTATGTCCCTAGCTAGTTAGCATTAGGATGAGTGGAGTGGTCTGACTTCATCACATTGATATGACTAGTAGTAGCAGAATTAGGGACTTGGCGATTCAGCCCGGTCGAACTTGCAGCAACATTTCCATAAGGAGAGATATTATTATTATTATTATTCTTGGCTGTTGCAATGGCAGTTGCAACTGGCACGGTAATATCAACGGCTCGAGCTTGAGCATTTGCACGAGAATGAGCATCAACATTGTTGACAAAGCCTAGAGAGGACCAGCCCTCTTCAACATCTTCAATACTCCCATCGATGAAGGGCTCCCTATGGAACTCTGGCTTCTTGAACACAGAAGCGATCACCACCACAAGACTCGCCGCGATTAATGGACCGGTGACTACTCCTGCAAAGGATTTCCCCTGGGAACTCGTGAGGTGAACACTAAAGAAGGAGCGAGGGTTCACGGATAGTGCCGGAGCATGCGCATTCATGAACGTGCTGTTGAGGGACATCAAGTTGAACGGTCCAGGGATGGGCATAGATTCGAGTGCCATTGGGGGAAAGATTATTGCTTCTGAGAGTGTCCCCGAGATGCTCCTGACAGAGATTTCGACGCAACATCGATGAGCATAATTTATGAGAGCATCGACAACGTCTTTTCCGGGCGGGATTTCGATGATGATCGACTTGAGGAGGTGACTAGTGTCTTCTCTAATGAAGATTGGTGGCTTGGGCTTGTTCTTCGAGCCCGGTGGCCTTCCTCTGGGCTTCTTGGCTAGTGGTTGCTCTTTGGGTTCGCGTGGGACCACACGATACTCGGTGGAGGGTGATTGCTGATGTTTTTGTGGCGGTGCCAATGATGATATTTCATTCCTCATGGAAAGAGAATTGTAAACCATATTTGCACCTCTGATAACTGACGATCCGTCTGAGAGCATCGTAAAGCCCTCAGGAGTGCGCTCAGAGGAGTTATCATTAGAGGTTTGAGAAAGATAGGGTGCATGACCATTGTCTGCCATTATCACCAAGGGGACGAAGTTGAGAAGGGAGAATGAAGAGGGTATGTTCCGATATAGATTATTTATAGGGAAATCTCACGATTTGTAGACGTGGGGTCCACCTATGGTGTAAATGCGGCAAGACAAGTGTTTTTATAGTTTTTTTTTATCTTATTAGAATTAATTACTCTGATCCTTTGAATTTACCATGCTATGTACAGTTACTCTATTCCGAAATAGAAAAGTATATTTACTTCTTTTTCATTATTCTTATTTTTTAGTTATTTTTAAAAGGGGAAATTACGAGTGATATACCATTTCAATCCCTAACTTTGCAAGAATAATTCACTTTAGTCCCTAACTTTGTGCGGATAAGTCACTTTAGTCCCTGACTTTGTATTTTACAGGTCACTTTAGTCCCTGAATTATATGATCATTCATTTTAGTCCCTGACTTATCTGCACAAAAATGAATGATGTAGTGAAAGTCGGGGACTAAAACAACCCATAATAGTGAAAGTCAGGGACTAAAATGACTGATTTCACGAGGGACTAAACTGATAAAATACAAAGTCAGGGACTATTTTAGTATATAATTCTTTAATTTAATCTAAGACCTTAACAGTTTTAATAGTAAACTGACGACAAAAACTAAACTACATCACATAACACAATGTCAGGGACCCATTTGCATCACAACAAATGTCATTGACTAATATGAATAAACCCTACAATATCAATAACTAAATTATTTACTCACTCTGTTTCATAATGAGTGTGGTTTTAGGAAAATATTTTTTTTCAAAATGTTTGTCGCTTTATATTTTCAATGCATTATTAAATGTTCTTTTCTCCATTTTACCCCTATATAACAATTAATGCTCAACTAAAAATAACGTGAGGTAGTTATTGATTCATTTATAAATAGAGATATGTTAGTAAAATTGCTTTAATCATTATGACATTTATTAAATTTATTAATATCCATGAAATAACCTCAAACGACTGTCATTTTGAAACGGAGGGAGTATTATTCTTTACAAAAAGTACATCTAACTTCCCTTAAAGGGGTGGCTATACACGTACCAACAAATCTTAATGAGGTAGGTGTTATCAGTAAGGGAGGTCATTATAATGGGAACAAACCTCACGGGAGTAGGTGAAATTTCACAATTAAGCCGGAAGTAGATGTAATAGTTGTAAATCTTATGGGAGGATGACGTAATTTTCCCATTCTAAAACTATCATATTTTTATACCAGAAAAACTATTATGATTGGAATGTAATATTTGTAAACTTCATGAAAGTATAGTGTAATTTTCCGGCCCTTTCTAAAATATCATGTTTTTGTAAAAAAAATATATATATTATATTTTATTTAAAAAGACTCAAAATTATTAAAGCTTATTTAACAAATAGATCAATATTCTAATGGGTTGAAGGATATGTTTAATCTACAGTAAAAATATGTCGTGTGTGTATGGCTCTGACGTACATAATAAAAGTAGGAATGATATATGTAGTTTTAAAAAATAATGGATATTATACCATATTCTTCTCTATTATAATGGATATTAACATATATTCCCTCTTTTCTTATTATTGCACGTTACTTTCTATAAAAAAAAATGGTTATTTTTATAAAAAAAAAATTATGAAGTATTTATTTTTATTATTATTATTATTATTATTATTATTATTATTATTATTATTATTTTCTTTATCTATCTCCATTATATACTTTAATTATTGATACAGTTTTTTTTTGCTAATATTTTTTATACACTTTAATTACATTTATCAAACACATTATTCAAGGACAAATTAAATTTAATATTTCTTTCGTTTCATTTTATAATAAGACCATTTTTCAGACAATACTAGTGTTTCACAATATATGACCCCATATAAGTTTTTTAAGAGCATTCATTTACTTTTTTTATCATGTTTGTCCATTATAAATATATAATTAATGAGATTATACAAAAAGATAGTGAGAGGTAATTAATGCAATAATGAAAGAAAATAAAAAAAAATTAAAAAGTTTATATATTTTTTAAAAATTAATATACTAATTTTATTACATATTTTCTTAATAAATATAATTGTTCAAAAAGATCAACCTTATAATATGAAACATAGGGAATTAGGGAGTATGTCATCTAGTTATTCTACTGCACCATTGTAATTTTTTAGTAGCTCCTTACGCTCATTGAATATCGTCAATTTAACCCTTCGGATAAAAATTCTTAACATATAGATCAATCTTAAAAAATTTTAATTAATATCTAAACTTGCTGATATTTTATCAATCGACTTCAACTTAATGAATAATAGACTTTATACAAAATTCATATCCATGTACATAAAATAATCCACACGATAGCCCAATAATACTATAATAAGAGAGAAAAAAAAAACTTTGCACTAATTAAAAAAATTAGTTAACTTTATTTATTTTGTTTTCTTAAACTACTATTATATTTGTAACAAAAAAAGTACCATTATATTTTGTATAAAGAAATATATATATATATATATAATAAATAATAGGTGAATTAATTATTAAAAATATTTTAAACTGTGCAATGTTACCTAGGTTAAGAAATTATAAGTAAAAAAAAATTGTTAGAAAAATAAAAATTTAATATGATTAGATTTTGCATACGATTAATACAATATTTTATTTTTAATTATAATTTCTTAACCTGTGCAATATTACACAGATTATTGCACAGATTAAAAAAAACCTTTATATATAATACAACTTACAATTAGTTATAACAATTTATTTTTTAATACACCAACCAGAAAAAGTACTGTTATTTGCTCTTTGTCCTTTTGTAATAAATTCTATAAAGCCTATTAATGTTATCATCAATAAATATGCTACAGCATTCAATATTGTTTTTTGGAAAATCTTTAGGATTATGGTCCTTCTATTTCATTTTATAAAATACTGCTATTTTCAGTCCTAAATATAAGACTCTTTAAAGAAAAAATTTTGGTTACCCCTTACAAATTTCAAAAGCAATTATTAGTTTTTTTCTTGTCTACCCTTGTAATAAATGAAGGATAGTGAATACAATTAATGTATTTGTTAAAAATTTTGACTTTAAACCAGGGTAAATTTGGTATATTGTACTATTTTTTTATAAAAAGGTTGTTAGTAGTTTTGTTAATCCGTGTGAATTGGTTAGAGAGTCTTATAAAAAGGACTAGAGGTACGTAATATTAAGATAATTAAGTATTCCCATATTAAGAAAATATATGTAATAGAAACTAATAATTCCATTAATAATAAAAAGAAACTCATAATTCTTTACTATTTTTTTCATTAAAAAGCACAATAATCGGATAATGAACTTGAATACTCACATATACATGTCTCGTATGCACTGAGTTATAAGAGCTAAATTTCTTACTCTTTTTAGTCAAACTAATTTTTATTTGAACAAAATTCTTTGAATACTTTATTTATTATTCTCGAGACTCAATTGAAACTATTAATTGAAAGAAGAATTAAGGGCTTGTTTGATTCATGTTTTTAAAAACAGTGAACTCATTTTGCAGAAGAGTTTTTAAAAATAGAGAACAGTTTTCGTTTTTCAGTATTTAAAAACTAAAATTTGGAAACATCTAAAACATGTTTCTGTTTTCAGTTTTTTAAATTTACATACAAATTTGTATTGAAAATTCCTTTAACTTTTTTTAAAAATTATTTTATAATACAATTTTAAAAAACTAAAAATCAAAGCTATTTCAAACAGGTCATTAAACTCCTTACCATTTCCGGACAAATTCATTTCTAGTAAAATGATTTAAATTTAAAACATTAAACAATAATGGCTTAAGAATTAATAGAAACTAATAATTCCATTAATAATAAAAAATAAGAAACTATTAATTCTTTCCCAATTTTTTTATTGAAAAGTACAATAATCGGAATTAGACTTGAATATTCACATACACATATTATCGTATATTCACCAACTAAATTATATGACTGAGATATTTCATATAGTTTGCAATCACGTTTTAATTTTTTTAAATATATGTAAATCGTGATAATGCATCAATATTAGTGGTACGTAATTTTACCAAATTACCCTTGCTTAAGAAAAATAAAAGTTGTATGTATTATGGCGTGCAATTTATTTTTTATTTTTTTTTACATTAGAAAATTAAATACAACGCAAAAGTCTTTGGATGATCGTAATTACTTATTTAAAACACTTAAAAAATATTATTACAAGAATTTGTTTGAAAAAGTTTTGGATTTTAGTTTTTAAAAATTGTATTGTAAAACAGTTTTCAAAAACAATTTTAAAAAAAGCGAGAGGAGTTTTCAATATAAATTTGTGTGTAAATTCATAAAACTGAAAACCAAAACATGTTTTAGATGTTTTCATATTTTGATTTTTAAATACTGGAAAAAAAACTGTTCCTGGAATTTATTTTTGAAAACTTGACGGCCAAACGGGTTTTTTAGTTTTATGTTTTTAAAAACAGAAAACTGTTTTTCAAAAAGAGAAATCAAACAAACCATTAATTTCTTATTACTTTTGGGCGAACTGATTTTTAAGAACAAAAATCTTGAAATACTTTTTTTTTATATATTTACAAGATTCAATTGAAATTATTAGTTTCAAGAGGGATTAAATTCCTTACCAAAGTGAAATCAATTTAATATAAGAAGCAAAATTCATCTAATTCTTTTATTTTTTATTATTAGTCAAATGACTCAGGTCAAAATTACTTAACACATAAGACTCAACTAAATTTATTGTAAGAAGAACCAATTTGCTTATGACTTTTAGGTGTATGATTATATTTATATTTATATTTCAAAAACTCAAAATTTAATTATTCTAAGATGAACTTTTTCTCCCTTTCACTATTATATTTTCTAAATTCCTTTTTTTGAAAAATTTTAATACCAAACTTTTTACTTACCAAAAATTTTCTTTAACTTTTTAGTTTTTTTACTCTCAAATTTATTTTCTCTTCAAATGATATTTTTCAAAATTTTTTTGCTTCAAAACAATCTAGCTTTTTCTCTCCAACTTCAAAACTTTTTTTCATATATTCTTCCAATTTTTTATAACTGCAAAGTTTGCAAACTTAATTTTTCCTATTTTAAAATGTTTTATCAAAATTTTTTCTCTCCCTAACTCTTATATTTTCTAAATTCCTTCTTTTAAAATTTTCTATTCTCAAACTTTTCAGTTTCCAAAAATATCCTATCTTTTGGAAACAATTCTAGTTTTTAGTTTTTAAAAACTGTATTAAAAACAATTTTCAAAAATAGTTTTAGAAAAAGAGAGAAAATTTTTCAATACATATTTGTGTGTAAATTCAGAAAACTGAGAATTGAAAACCAAATCAAGTTCTAGATGTTTTCAAATTTTGGTTTTTAAATAGTAAAAACAAAAACTTTCTTAAAAATTATTTTTGAAAACTCGTCTAACAAACGAGTTTTTTAGTTTTCTATTTTTAAAAATAGAAAACTATTTTCAAAATAAAAAATCAAACAAGCCCTTTTACTCTAATAACTTTTTTTTTCTCTTCAAGCGATATTTATCAAAATTTTATTACTTCAAAACAATCTATCATTTTCTTTCTAACTTCAAAACTTTTTTCATATATTCTCCCAATTTTATAAAACTCAAAAGTATGCTAACTTTATTTTTTTTTATTCTAAAATACTCCATCAAATTTTTTTCTCTCTCCATCTCTTATATTTTTTAAGTTTCTTTATTTTTTTGTAATTTTCTATCCTCAAATTTTTAACATTCCGAAAATTTCTTTTAACTTTTTATATTTTTATCTCAAAAACTTTTTTTTCTCTCAAAATTTTATTTCTCTACAAATGATAGTTTTCAAAATTTTCTTATTTCAAAACAATCTAGGTATTTACTCAAACTTCAAAACTATTTTCATCTATAATCCCAGTGTTTCTAAAGTGTGCAGACTTCATTTTTTTCAATTTTGAAATGCTCCATTAAAACTTTTTCATTCTCTAACTAATACTTTATAAATTCATATTTTTTGAATTTTTCATCTTAAACTTTTTACTTTCCAAAATTTTCCACTAACTTTTAAGATTTTTTTAATTTAAAACTTTTTTTTTGTCTCCAATTGTTTTTTCAAAATTTTCTTACTTCACAATAATGTAGGTTTTTCTCTCCAACATCAAAAGTTTTTTCATCTATTCTTCCAATTTTTTAAAACTCTTAAGTTTACAAACTTTAATTTTGTTATTTTGAAATGCTTCATCAAAAAAAATTTCTCTCTCCAACTCTTATATTTTTTAAAGTCATTTTTTAAAGTTTTCTATCTTCAAACTTTTTACTTTCCAAAAATTTCAACTAAAAACTATTTTCTCTCCATTTGATCTTTTTCAAAATTTCTTAAGTCAAAACATTCTAGCTTTTTTTCTCCAGCTTTAAAATTTTTTTACTTACTCTCTCAATTTTTTAAAACTCTAAAGTTTGCAAACTTTATTTATTTTTATTTTGAAATTCTCTATCAAATTTTTTTCTCTATAACTTCTACAATTTCTAAGTTTCTTTTTTTGAAATTTTCTTTCCCTAAACTTTTTCCTTTTCAAAATTTTCCTCACACTTTTAACCTTTTTTTCTCTCCAAACAATAACGTCTAGCCTTTTCTCTCCAACTTATAAACTTTTTTCATCTATTCTCCCAATTTTCAAAAATTCTAAATTTTGCATTCTTTATTTTTCTAATAAAGAAATATTCCATCAAAACTTTTTCTAAAAAATGAATTTAGCAAGTGATTGAGTTCCTTAGTTCCTCATGCAAAATTATTGACTCTAGAGATATAATAATATGGGTAAGACAAAATTGTTTCAAGCACCGACAAAACTAGAAGCGTTGTCTCCTACATTACTCGTACTATATAGAAGTAGCGACATAATTTCTTAGAGTCATTTGGTCCGTATGCTACATGAAGAGCATAAGCCAGATGAAGGAACGAGAAGACCTAGGATGTAGAAGATCATAACATGAGTTATTCGGCAGATCTGGATTCCTATATATCCATGCGGTACTTCACTGTGCGATATCATCTACATTTAGAAGAAGCTTGCACAATTTGGGAAGGGGTTTTGATTAATCAAACAGAAGAATGTACTTCAATCGATATGCCCTTAGGCACGACCATACATAACATAGAAATCACACTCGGAAAGGGTGGACAATTAGCTAGAGCAAGTGCTGTTGCGAAATTGATTACAAAAGAGGGGAAATCGGCCACATTAAAATTACCTTATTGGGAGGTCCTTTTGATATCCCAAAACTGCTCAGCAACAGTCAGACAATTGGGGAATGTTGGGGTAAACCAGAAAAATTTGGGTAAAGCCGAGTCAAAATGTTGGCTAGGTAAGCGTCCTGTAGTAAAAGGAGTGGTTATGAACCCTGTAGACCATCCCCATGGGGATGAAGGGAGGGCTGGTAGGAAAAAAAATTGCAACTCCTTGCAATGCCTTCAAGCAACTCCCCTAGCTTTAAGGATTTCCAAAGCACTCCACAATATATATATATGCTTACATCCAAACCATTGGAAGCATTGGCACCTTCATCACCACAATTTGATGTTGATCATCTAGCTGAGGAGTTTGTGAAGCTTTCAGTTGAAAGCAATAACGCTTCTTTGTCACCTCAAGGCTCTTTCTTATCTCCTCCGCATTCTAAGAGAGACGTGTTTCATAATATTGAGAAATATATTGAGGAGGGAAAGGAAGAGCAAGAGGATTCCTATGCTGAAAACGGGAGAGGAAGTGGAAGACAGTGAGAAAAAACAATGGAGTGGAATAAAGTGTTATCCTCGGACAATTTCAAATCCTAAACAATTTAATGTTGGGAAACCCTGCAAGTATGTCACTTGGGATAAGGAAAGTGTGAGCCATATTGAGGAGCTCAAAATTCCTCGTGGAAGTCTTTTACGTGCCTCAAGATAGAACGGAAGGTTGAAGTTGCACGTGAACTTTTCAAACGAAGAAGAAGAGTGAGAAGAGAACTATAAAAGGGATATGAGTGGTACGAATAACTCAGTAAAATAGCATGAGTTGTAGATTTATGTTTGATGATAAGGATTTAGGTCCTTATTGTTCTTTTTGTGTACCATTTTGATTGTAAGGATTTAGGGTTTAGTGAAAACTTGCTTGGATCTACTGTTCACAATGTGAAAATACCAACATAATCTTTTGTTACTCTACTATGATATATATATATATATATATATATATATATATATATATATATATATATATATATAATTTGGTGGTGGGCTAATGCTTTATGCCTATTGTAGAATTTCATTTCATTTGATTTTTGAAACTTTTGTGTTACAGAAAATACCATCAATCCTATTAACATTTCTAATGAAGGATAACACAATATAGAGATTTTGAAAGCTATTCTACATTTTGTCAGATATCTATCTTTTCATTCACACCAATTCAATATTCTTACAATATCACATAAAGCATGTAACCTACTCTCCAACCTCATTCTATTTTGTCACTATCTATTCTTGTCCTATTTGATACCCTCAGTTCATGCCGGTAGTTTTTACCACCCACCACTCTTTTTTTCTCTGTATCGTTGAAAATGAATGTATATTAATTAGCTTTTCCATTTCATATCCACACTTTGTCAGAATCTACAAAGATGATCAGTTATAGAATTAAGTAGAGTGCTGAGTATATGCTTTTAGGTACTACTCCATCCGTTCCTTATTATAAGACGTTTTTAATTAATATTATACATTATACATACTAATAAAAGTAGTTAATTTTATTGATTTTCTAAAAAATTATATAACATACCAATTTTATCCCTTATTAAACATTATGCTAACCAATCACAATTGAAGAGTACAAATAGTCAATGCATTTAATAAGGGTAGATAAGAAAACAAGTAATAAATGCTCCATAGAAACTATAAAACGTCTTATAAAAAGGAATATTTAAATCTTCAAAAAGACATCTTATAAATAGGAATAGAGGGAGTATAATAAAACTCTATAAACGACACAAGATGCATGCACATATTGAAAAAAAAACTTAACGAAAGCACTACTTTTCATCTATTTCACAACCATGATAACAAAGTTTCCTACTTTTTTCTATTCTACTACATTTGAAAACCATGAAGTTTGAAATTTTGGCGCTATTGTATATTTTCTCTCCCATATGATGTTGTGATTATCCTTCCACTTAAATTGGCACTATAAATAATAGATGGATCAACAAGCTACTTCATCACTACCGTACAAACCTTGAGTAGTTATAACTATACCCTCACTAACTAGCTTACAACTATGTCAAAATCCATTGATCCTATTGCCAGCATACACCCTGGCCGTGATAAATTGAGAGTGAAAGGCCAGGATATTAGGGTCTGGGAAACAACAAACGCCAAACACCCAAATAAGGTTAGCTCCATGGAGATGATTCTGATTCACGAAGCAACAATATGTTTATATTGGTTACTCTATACTTTCATAATATAACAATTCTAATTTAATTTGTCTTTAGTAATAACACAATTAAATTTGTCTATGTTCTCATATATATTAATTTTTTGTAGGGACACAAGATCCAGACAATTGTTCGAAAGGATTTGGTAACACGTTTCAAGAGTTTGATCGAGGAAGGAAATGTCCATAGGTTTGCCTATCTATTAGTTGGTAAGAACTCTAGGTCCTATCGAATGACTTCTCATCCTTTTAGAACATATTTCCTATTCAAAACCACGGTAGCATCAGAAGAAGAGGATGATGTATTGATAGGTAAACCTATAATATTTTTATTAGTACAGTTCTATCCATATATTGTATATAATACTGTTTGTAAAATAAATCATGATGATTATAACATTTGTATTTCTTTATCGTGACTTAGATGTGATTGGGTTATTGACTGGAGTTTTCAATGAACTTCAGTTTGACAAGAATGGGAAGAAGACTATGCTAATTGTGATTGAGCTTGCTAATAACCAGTGAAATATATTTCATGTTTCCTAATGTTAATATATAAGTTTTTATGTTTCTTCTTACCAATTAACTTTTTGTAAATCCCTGATAGTGGCAAACTAGAGTGCTTTTTTTTTGGCGACTATGTCCAACAAGTTATCAACTTTGTGTCTCTTGGGCAAATAGCTGGTGTAATTGTCGTCATTCAGTTTGCAAAATTGAAGTTCTTTAGGGGCAAACCAGTAGTGCAAAATGTAATTCAGGCAACAAAGATATTTTTCAATCCTACTATGCCTGAGGCTGTGAAGTTCCAAAGAAAGGTTAAATGTTGCAACTGTTAAGGTTTAGTGTCATATCTTTCATTGTTATGGTATAGAGGATTCCATAGTTAATACTATCAATTTTTCTTGATACCCAACGGCTATTATGATGGATGGACAAAATGTGACTTTAGAAGACGAGTTCATTAATCAATATCCCAAACTAAAAATAGGTCAACTCCAAGAATTTTTTGAGGTTTCATTTCTATATTGAACAAATTATATCTAGACATTGTTATTTCTCTTATGCATTAATTCAGTTACTATTACATTTCTATTTGTGTATACAAGGATGGGATTTTGGGTCTACTATTGCAATAGGTGTGAAAATCATGTGATCAATGTAACCCCAAGGTAAATTTTTAGTATGATATACTAATTGTGTTATCATATAATAAAGTTTTTACTAACTTTCAAACTTATTCTTAAATATATTGATACAATTTGATGTCAGACATTGTCATGTGTAGGTTTGTTTTTACTATATGAGTCTTCTCACATGGACAATTGTATGTGGCACTATCAGGCGTGAAGTCAAGGGAGTTGGGCAGAAAATACTTATAGTTGATGAAAATGGTGAATTATCTACAACAACAAAAAAATGTTGTGTATAAGGAGGTATTGCAAAAAATTTATGTGTAATCATGTGTTTCAATCTTAGAACATTATTCCACGATATATTTAAGTATCCGAAAATTATGATATATTGTACGTGGTCATTAACATCATACATATTTAATATCATTTACTAGAAAGCAACAAATACTAATTATTTAGAAAAAAACGCTAAACAATATAATATACCTAGCTAATATGCTAAAAAAAATTCATCAATAATAGAGCTCTTAATTAACAATTAGTTACAAATCATTGATTGGCTAGCCTGTGCGTTATCCACGGGCATGTCACACTAGTTCTTTACCATTTGCCGCCACATGTATTCATTTTTTTCAAATATTATTCATTTTTAATTTTCTTTAGAAAATAATTAACTTCACTCAAATACATCTTTGCTTAAAAGCAAATAAAAGTTGTATGCATTACACGGTGCATAATTCTTTGAATAATCAAAATTATTTTGTATTTAAGAAAAACTGATTTTCTTACAGTTTTTGGGGTAAAGTTTTATAAAACAAAAAACAAAAAAAAAAAACAAAATTCTTTGATTACTTTTTTTTTTAATTTGTAAGACTCAATTGAAATTATTGGTTTTAAAGAGTGATTGAACTACTTACCATTGCGAATGAAAACTGCAAAGAATTTTAATTAAAATTCTTAAATAATTTCACTTACAAATGGTAAGAAGTTTGAATATTTCTCTTGAGTGTTGCGAACAAAAATTAATGAGTGTAAAGAATTTTGTTTTTGAAAAAAGTTTGCCTGAAAATAGTATGAAATTCAGTTCTTGTATTGTTAAAATAATTTCTTTTAGGTCTTTTAAATACAAAATAATTTCGATTATTCAAAGATGCATGCCCTATTGACGAATATTTTTTCAAAAAGTAAAAATTGTAAAAGGAAATAATTTGCTTATCGCTTTTGTGTGTATGTTATATTTTTTATTTAAAAGACTCAAACTGAAATTATTTTAAGATGAACCAAATTACTTACCATACGCTTTCAAGAGCCAAAACTCTTTGACTAACAGAAACTAAGTATTTTTATTCAAAAGACATAATAAAAAATTATTTCATAACAAAAACGGATTCCTTAGTATTTTCAAGCAAAATAGTTTTAAAAACCAAATTCGTAAAAAGAAAAAAAAAATTATCTGTGAGACTCAATCGAAATTAATTATTATTTTCAAATGGAAATAAACTCTTTACCATTTGTGAGTAAATTTAGCTAAAAGACAAATTCATTGCAAGTCCTTATTTTTTATTCAAATGACCCGAATAAAAAAGTCAATGACTTTTCCTCTGAGATTCATTTAAAATAATTTTGATTAGAGTCATTTGAAAAAAAAAATAGCATTCAAAGAATTCTCTTCTGAAACTGAATTGATTTGCAAATATTAACAAGTTTAATTCGTCTTAAAAAGAACAATTTCATTTGAGAATTGCTGATGAAAAAAATTAAAAAGTATTAAAAGCGTCAACCACGCAACGCGAACAGAATTAGTCTTATCTTACAAGTGAAAAAACTAATGGTTATACCAAAATTTTTTTTGCCTGTATTAGCAAAAAATAAGTTTGCCTGAATGTACCCAAAAAAAAATAAAAATAAGTTCGCCTGAAAATTGTAAGGAATTTAGTTCTTTTTATATTTATATATATATATATATATATATATATATATATATATATATATTGAGTCTTCTAAACTAAAAACTAATTTCTGCTATTCAAAGAATTTCACCTCTTGAAATAATTTCACAAGCAAAATCTAATAATACTTAGCAAGAATTGAAAGTCAATTATTAATAACATGTTTAACAAGAGTCAGAATATAGCAGCTTATTCATCATCCTAGTCACATGATCATCAATTCATTTCATCTTTTGTTGTTCTGTTATTTTCTGTTTCTCTTTATCAGTTAGTAGCAGTTAGTTGTTGTAACTGTTTTTACCTGCTACCTTCTGTTCTTTCGGTTTCCTATTTTTCCTTTTCCCTTGTATATATACTTCAGCATCTCTTGTATCTTGCTTTAAGTTTTCTGTTAATTCAATGATAATGAATAACAGTGCTTCGTTCATTCCAACTCTACTTTCATGGTATCACTAGCCTCTCGTACGATTCTTCTTCTTCTTTCCTTCAATAATAATGTTGCTGCCATGCCAGCTCCAACACCACCTACGCACCCTGCTCTGGATCAATTAAGCATTTACTACATTCACCCCGGAGAAAATCCATGTATGCCATTAGTTTCCCCTCTTCTTTCCCCTCGGAACTATCACAATTGGTCTCGAGGAATGAAATGTGCCTTGGTCATGAAGAACAAGTTCAGATTTGTCAACGGCTCATTTCGATCCTTCATTCGATTCTTGGGAGCGATGTAATAATCTCGTTCTCTCTTGGATCTTCAACTCTGTTGAACCTTCAATTGCGAAAAGCATTGCTTCTGTTGAGCTCGCTGCCACTGCTTGGAGCATCCTCCGTCAGAGATTTTCCCAATCTGACAGGGTAAGGATCTATGAACTTCAACAAGAATTATTTGCTTTGAAACAAGATTCACTTTCTGTTACCGAATATTTCACTGAAATGTCAACCTTATTGGATGATATTGTAAGTTTTAGACCGTTACCTGATTGTTCATGTCCAGTTAAGTGTAATTGTTTGTCTAGACGTGCTGGAAAATTGTATCGCCAAGAAGATTATGTCATGCGCTTCCTTGGAGGCCTTAATGATGAGTTTGATGTTGTTCGAACTCAAATTTTGATGATGGATCATTTTCCTGATATAGATAAAGTGTTTTCTCTTGTTATGCAACATGAGCGACGCCTTACTCCTTCCATTACTGATGAATCAACTAATTTTGTCAATGCTATTGATGGCAAGAAACCTTATGGTTGTGGTCGTGGTAATCTGAAAATTTGCACACATTGTTGTAAAACTGGTCACACTGAAAATTTGCATCATGTTCTCGGTGAATCATCTGGATCTGTTGATGATGATACTCATTCTGTGAAAATTGACTCGGATCACCCCTTATCCTTGACTCCAGAACAATATCAAACTCGGATCACCCCTTATTTCAATGTTTACAATGATTATTTGAAGTAAAGCAATCGCTTATATTTTAATAAAAATAAAGGATTACATCTAAAATTAAAACATGACAAAACAAACACGCTTTATATCAACTTTCTTAGAGCGAGAAAAAATATAACATACAAATAAAATAATCTAGAAAAATTCCACCACACAAATGGGGTGGTTGATCATGTTTGTGTTGGTAGCTAGTAATTAGCATTAGGGTATGTGAAGTGGTTCTGATGCATCATATTGACATGATCATAAGTAACAGAATTATTGTTATTAGTATTGTTGGGTATAGCAATGGCGGTGTTGGCCATACTAGGTGGCACAACAGCATCAACTGCATGTGCATGAAGACGAGCATTGTTGTTGGTGACAATACTAAAAAGGTGTTCTTCCTCTCCAACGTCTTCAACACTTCCATCGATGAAAGGCGCTCTATGGAACTCTGGCTTCTTGAACACAACAGCCGTCACCACCACAGGACTTGCTGCAATTACTTGACCAGCCACTATTCCTCCGAAGAGTTGCCCTTGTAAACCCGAGAGGAAAATCCTGAAGGAGGAGCGAGGAGGGCTCACAGACTGCGGAGAAACACGTGCGTTCATGTACGTTCCAGTGAGGGATATCATGTGAAATGGTCCATGGATGGGCAACATGGAATCTGGTGCCATTGGGTGATGGATTACTACTTCCAAGAGTGTCCCGGTGGCACTTAGGACAGAGATTCCGACGCGATGATGAATGGCGAAGTTGATAAGAGTATTGACAACGTCGTTTCTAGGTGGAATTTCAATTATGACCGGCTTAAGGAGGTGACCAGTGTCTTCTCTAATGACAATGGGTGGCTTAGGCTTGTTTTTTGAGCCTGGTGGCCTTCCCCTGGGCTTCTTGGCTGGTGGTGGTTGCTCTTCGGGTTCATGTGGGACCATGCGGTACCCAGTCGAGGGTGATTGTTGATGTTGCTTTTGTGATTGTAGTGGTGCTGTAGGTGATAGTCTATCCTTTCTAGGAAGGGATATGTAAGCCATGTTTGCTTCTACATTGACTGGCAATTCTCTTGAGAGTGTCACAAAACCCTCATGGTTGTGCTCTGAGGAGTTGCCACCACAGATTTGTGACAAAGAGAGTGAACCACTACTGCCGGTCATTGTTAGGGGGAAAGAAGTTGACAAGAGAGAATGAAGAGTGTTTGTTCCAACCACGATTATTTATAGAGGAAATCTTAAAAATTGAAGATGTGGGGTTCACCTGTTAAACGCGTGAGATAAAGCAAGTGTTTTTATAATTTCCTTTTTTCTTATTTCCTTATTAAGAATTAATTACTCCTTTGAATTTATCATATTTTGTACAATTACTCTATATTTTGAATTAAAAAAGTACAATTACTTCTCTTGCGCTATTCTTTATTTTTTAGTTATTTCTAAAACTATCATGTTTTTGTACAAATAAAGAAAATATTATTATATATATTTTGTTGAAAAAGTCAAAAGCTACTTTAGCAAATAAATGAATTTTCGATTGTAAATTGAAGAATATATTTATTATACAATAAAATTCTCTCATGTCATGTGTATGGTTTTTACATAAAATTAAGTGGGATATATACAATTTTAAAGAATAATAACTAGTATTAACACGTGCTCCTTCTGGTTCTTATCATACAGTACTTTTTAAAGGATTTTTTTTCCAACAAACTTTTTAGAGAAAATTGATGGTTGTTTTTATAAGATATATATTCTACAATGAACAATTCTTATCAAACATTTATTACTATTTTCTTTATTTATTCCATTTTATGCGTTAACTATTAATTCTATGTAATTACAACTATCAAATGCATTATTTATTTTTTAAAAAAATATATCATTGATCAAGAGAATGAAAATTTTAATACCAAAAGAAAAAGAGGAAAATATTTAATTTATCATATGGTTTTTTTATAAGCAAAGAAATTATATATATTTAATATATCATATAATTACTTATTGGGCGGGGATATTGTCACTCTCTTTAATTTTTTTAAAAAATTATGATATACTTTTTAATCAATTAAAATAAAGTACTATTCATAATAATTATTAAAATATTCTAAAAAAAAGTGACAATAGAATTTTGAGAGTGACAATATTTCATATACCTCTCATTCATCATTCTTTTACTGGAAGAGTAAAAACTTAATTACCTTGGCGAAAGATCGATTTTTAGTACACAAAAACAACTATCATGTGTATGTTTTTTGCATTAATGTTTTGTTTGGTTGAACAGATAAAAAATGAAAGGAAGGAAAATGATAGAAGATAAAAAATTGGAGAAAAGAAAATTTGAAAAAATTGTTTCTATAATTCAAGTTTTCCTTTAACTTTTCTTCTATTTTTTCTTAAATCAAACAATAAAAAATTCATCATTTTTTGTGTTTTTTTTTTAATTTTTTTCTTCTCATTTTTCATTAATTCAAACATAGGGTAAAATTAAACTCAAGAGACATGTACTCTCTTGGTTCCTTTTTATTTCTCTACTTATAAAAAAAATTTATCCATATTTACTTGTCTACTTATGTAAAAAATTTATCAATGTTTATCAACTCTACTCCAATTTTTAATTGAAAAAATGATTGATGTTTTACTTTCTAACCAATAAAACTGAAACAAAATGTATTATGTGAAGTTTAGAAAATATTTTGATTAAAAAAATTTAATAATTATATTTTTTAACATGTGTAATATATTTTAAATTGACAGATAAATTGAAATGAAGGAAGTATATCTTTTCAAAAGTAGTGGACAATAATATATAAATTAAAATATAAATATAATCTTTTAACGAACAATGATGTCATTGAAATTAGTATAAATACATTATTTCATAACTCATAAGTGCACATTATTTCATCTTTTTTAAAAATACATAAAAAATATTTTTCAATAAATTTTTATAACAATTAACTCCTTAAAAAGTATTATAAGTACACTAAATAACAATTTATTTTTTTTAAATCATGCATATGCTTCAGGATTCAATAAGCGTGGGGAATGATTAGTATAAGACATTTTTCTTATTTTGCTTTTTTTATTTTAAAACACAATGCTAATAAAGAATACTTGTAGAGTTTTCGATAGTACTATTCTTCAGTATATCGTACTTAGTTGATTTTTACAAATTAAGCACATTTGTTAGTATGTTAAAGTACGCACTCCTTCCTTTTAGTTTTTATCATGTTATTAATTAAAATACTCATTACTTATATCATTAGTCATCATCTATTAGTACTATATATGACTATAATATTCCGCTATTAACTCATATTTAATATATATATATATATCAAATATATTTGCTTTTTAATCTGTTCACTTAAAAAAATTATTTTTATTTATTTGTCAATTTATATTTTTTATGAAGTATTAATTATTTTTTTTATCAACTCTATTATAACACCTCATGGGGCGGGACTACACTGAGGGCCGACCCAACCAATTTTAAGGCTTAAAGCGAATTATCATAATAGACTTTTTTTTAACTTAATAATAATAAATATTTTTTAAAATTATTAATATATTGAATAAACATTATATGCATTTTATTTAGGAGAAAGAAATATTTTATTAGAAAGAATGATAACTTTGTATAATATACCGTATTTAATATTTTAAAAAATATATATATTAAAATGAGGCCTAAATATATTAATAATTTTGTACATTTTTTGGGAGTCTAAAGCAAGGGTTTGGCCGGCCTTACCCTTGGGCCAGCCATGACTACACCACCATCTCCAACGGTGTTCTAAGACCTTCATTAAAAATATGAGTTAATTATTTTTATTTATTTGTCCATATATTAGTAGTGAATTCAGTAACTTAGGAGCCCTTTGGTTCCAAGTTAAAATCCACATAAATTCTCCAAATTCTATAATAAAGATAGATTTATTCACAGAAGATAACACATTTAAAAGAGTGGGTGAAGATCTTAAAACATAGCCGGGTGGTGTAGTCTTGTTCAGTGAGGTGTTACAATCTTCCCTTTTTATTTCATGTCTTTTCTTATTTATTTCATTTGATTCAATTGATTTAAAACATTTAATATAAGGTAATACTTCTAATAAAAAGGATTATGTTAATGGTGAATGAAAGTTAATTAAGTGGAATTAATAAATTCCTAATGCCTACTCCTAATCACTGGTATACTTTTTCAACGTGGTCAGCAGCATAGTCAGAAAACACTAATTAGGCACCATGCTTTTCCAAAATTGTTTTCAATGTGTATTCTTCGTTGACTATTGTAACTATATATATTCTCTCTATTTTCGTATTTAAATAAGAATTTTTTTAATATGTACAATATTGCACAGATTAAAATATTATAAATAAAAATAATATATAATATTAATTATTTGTTAAACTCAATCACATTAACTTTTTAATTTTTTCAATAACTTTATTCTATCTATAGTTTCTTAACCTACGCAATATTGCACAATTTAAAAAAATCCTTTAAACAAATCATTTTACACTATTATATTTCTAAATATTAATAAATTTAATTTTCACTATCATATTTAAATAAACATATTTAAATTGTTTGAACTTAAAATACTTTTCACACAATCACTCACTCATGTATCATAATTACTTTAAAATAAATTAATTAATTTAACAAAAAGTAATTTAAAAAAATAAATTATTTTTTATCTATCTAAATTCGAGTGGCTTATGTGCTGGATTACTTTGGATGGTTGATACCTTATTTTATATAGATATATAACGAGTTGATACCATTTTTACCACATCCTTTTATTATTATTTTTTATTTTTTTCTCTTTTTTTTATCGAATAAATGATCAAATATTTTTTAACTTTGTCATTATTATTCAAAATAATTAATAACTTATAAAAATAAGTAAAATGGTTTCTGATTTTGTTTTCTATCATTCAAAATAGCCTCCACCATTAATACATATTAACAAAGTCATAATATAATACATTAAGTGCCATATTAAAAGCTTAAAACGATATTATATCAGTAAGTAAACAAAAATCAAGCGTTTTGGTCTCTGAGAATTTAAAAAAAGAGTTATTTTCATCTCTGCTCACTCTTCTTCCTTTATTTTTTCGTAATAAAAATGAAGAAAAATGACCATTTTTTTTACTTCTCAGGGACTACAACGCTTGATTTTTTGTTCATTACTTATATGACACCGTTTTGAGTTTCATTATCGTACTTAACATGTCACATCATGATTTAGTTAGTGTGTTAATGACATAGACCATTTTAAATAATAAAAAAATAAAATCAAAGATAATTTTACTTATTTTTACAAGTAAAATACCATTTTGAATGATTGTAATAAATAATGAATAAGGCTATGATACCCCGTACCCATACCATTTTACAAAAAAATAATGAATAAGGCTATCATATGGTCAAAATGACTATAATATTTCCTAGTTTAATTTGTATACATTGAATGGGAAACCAATTTGACTATATCATAGCTTTATTCATTATTTTTCTATTAAGAATTTTTTTTAGCAAGTGTAATATTATATAGGATAAGAATTTTAAAAATAAAAAGAATAATAAATAGTAAATGCATATTAAAATATAGGAAAATGTTAAAAGTGCCCTAAGGGCATTTGTTAAGAATACAAATTGATAATATTTATTGTTTTGGAAGTTGAAATCTTACTTAAATACTACAGATCTCAATAAAACATTTTTACTTTTATATTTTTAACAAGTGCTCTTAGAGCACTATTTAGCAAAACCCTAAAATATAAGTCAATTAATTTTTATGTTTTCTCATAAAAAACTATCTCATTTAAAATGCTTAACCTATGCAATATTATAAAGGTTAAAAAATTTCCTTCTTTTAATTAGCTAAGAAGGATTAAATGACATTTAATATGATCCTTATCACATCAACTTTTCATGCTAAAAAAAAAATCATATTCATATAAGAGTTTTTTTAACTTGTGTAGTATTATATAGGTTAAAAAACTATAAAAGAAAAAAAAAACACAGCATTTATTGTGTGTTATACATGATATCATTAAAGTTTTGATTTTTCCTATATAAATATTTCATCTTGTTTCTTAACATGTGCAATGTTTACACAGGTTAAAAAAATCATTATAATGTTGAAGAATATAGTGCAGATGCACGTGCAATGGGGGCACGTGCCCGCCTCACTCAATTGGAAGTTTGGAACAATATAAATATGATTAATGAAAAAATAAAAAGAGATTATTAACAAAGGATTAATGAAATTTATGGAAACGAATTTAGAGTAAGAGTTGTACTGTATTATATTTCATTCTTTCGAAGTGAATAAACGTGTGAAACAAAAATAAAAACAAAATAAATTAGCAGTGTATTTATACTTTATTATTTATTTAATACTTTATTTCAATTTAATATAAATATATTTTTCTTTTTCATTTAATTAGCTTTTTTTTATGCAATTATAAAGTTGTTTATTTAAAAGAATTAACCTGTCTGTGATCACAGAGAACTCATTTGGAAAAAATAGCGGGTTCAGCATATAGACTTCACTCGGCATAATTACCCCCAATTTAATTTAAATTAATTCAAAAGTTTATAAAGTAAAATATGAAACCTAATAATCACAATTAATAATATTTAAAATTCACAACAAAGTTAATGACAATTCATGCTATAATTAATTTTACAAATTTGTGTCAATTATATTTAAAATTTCCATACAAGTTAACAAAATAAATTTTTAAATTCTAATAATAATAAAAAAAAACACACAGAATAAATTCAAATAACCAATCATCTGTATAATAGAGATGATTACTAGATTGGGAAAAGATATTGTAAGAGGGTTGAGGTTAGTGACAAAAATGAATGTATTTTGAAATTACGTAAAATGATGTTATTTTAGTATATGTAAGATGGCATTAAAATATCACATTAGATTATTTTAAAGAGATTATGTGGAGAGTAACTTTTGGATTAAAACGACTAACGGACATTTTTCGTTGGAATGAAAGTGGTGATTTATTACTCATTTTGATGGCCCAAATAAATTTGGTCCAATTAATCCTTACATTTATGATTTTAAAATTTGAATTGTATAAATCTTCGTTTTAGGTTTTCTTTCTTTCTTTTTTCAAACCTAAATTCATTAAATCCTAAAGGTCGACTTAACAGTGTAAGGTCACGCTAAGTTCATAGGAGGGACGATCCACAATAGGAGAATATGTGTTTTAATCCCTTTAATCCCACTTATGTTAAATTCTCGGGAGCCAACATCAGTCACGCAGCACGAATAAGTCTCATTTTAAGAGTGAGAAACTCGTAGTTAAAAAAAAAACTAAATTCATTAAGATTAGCTAATGATGAGAGTTTAAGTAATTTAAATGAAATCATAGGTGCAAATATTATTGTTCACCCGAAACCATAGTTATTAAAACTGGATCGGACCGGTTTGACCATCTGAATCGGGAACCAGTCCGGTGGCCGGTCCGAGTGCCTTTTTAGACCATTCCTACTATTGAATTAGTAAGAACCGGAATGAATTAACGTTGCCTTCTCTGCTTAAGACACAAGTTCCCATTCAAACCAAACTCTACTTTGATACTACAGGTGCATGTTAGGATATATATACATTTCTGTTAATTTTTTAAAATTTTTTATTTATTTATCACCTTTAATTAATTTTATCCAAAGTTACTTAAATTGATGTTAATTTTTCATATAAATGATTGTTAATCTAAAAATAAATTAATAATTAGTAAAGCTATTAACTTAAATTTTATTAGTTTTGTATATATAAATATAAATATATAATTATATATAAATTATTCAGTTCAGCAAATGACCGAGTGACTCACCGGTTAAACCAGTGACTCGATGACCCAATGCTTTGGTTGAGTCAATGATTGGGCCGAGTTTTATTACTATGCCCGAAACTCCAACTAAACTAGCTTAAATTCACTCACTTGCTCCTCTTTTTTAAAAAAATAAATAAAAAAAAAATTAAGGTTTATTTGAATTATCAGAGTTTTTTAATTTGATTCATTATTACTCCGTATTTTGTTTTTTTTTTTTGGTAAACAACTCCGTATTTTGCTTATGTCCCTTTTTTCTAGAGGATTGGGCCAACTGGTGAAGCACAGCTCATCTCTGTTTTATTTAGCACAAAACAAAAAGGGTGAGAGGGATTGACACCACTCAACTTTAGAAGTCTCATCATTCCTTTATATATAAAATTTATAGATCTATTTATTAAAAAGGATGGTATCACTTCCAATAAGAATGGTGCTAATCCCTTCTACCAACAAAAAGCTACATGGGCTTAGGTTGTCAGCCCGATAGAACCCAAAAAAAGGCCAAAACAAATATGGGCCTGGTAGCCCAGTTCCCTAATTAGACTCACAAAATCAAAATGCAATGTTGAAAAAAACAAAAAGCAAAAACAAAAGGCATAAAGAAACAAAAACAGATTTGAAACAGTTTATGCATAGTTTTTTTTTTGGTTAATAGGAAAGTAATATAACCGGGATTCGAATCCCGTACCCACACACGCATGTTCCCATGCGCTCACCAACTGAGCTACATAACTGGGACAGTTTATGCATAGTTTTTAAAACAAGCTTATGAGTTCTTAAACCGTTTTTAGTTTCTTTTCTTAAGCTTCTTGGAGTAACATATCAGAATAAGTTATTTTTATTTTATTTAAATAAATTTTATAATTTTATCTATAAAAAATTTATTTAAAAATATTTTATTGTATAAGTGCTTAATTAATTATGTATCCAAACATACTGAATTTCATAAAAAAATTCGGTTCAAAATAACCTGATTGTAAAAGCGAGTAAAATTTCTCCATTTAACCTTTCCTCGTTTCCCCCTCCTATTTCTTCTGCTCCATTTTTTCAACCTAAGAATTAGTAATGAACTTTTTTTTTTTTGCTTTCAATAGAATCAAACATATCGATAATTATTTCTTTTAAAGGAATTGTGCATTTTCGTTTTAGTATCTCAGCACTATAGCATGGTTTCTTAATTTCTTAATCTATCATATGCATAAGTTAAGGATGGAAAAGAAATATTATTATTAAAAAAATATTAATTATATCATAAATATGAATATTATCAATAGTGATAAATGATAATAGAGTAAAAATAAGAATGATTTAAAAATATATATAATTGACAACAAAATTTAAAGAATGACAATATCAAATCTCATAGATTTAATGTATAAGATAAAAAACTCTACATAATAATATCTCTCGTGGAGTGAATACGGCAAAAAAAATCATCTTAAGTTAAATTGTTTGAGCTGAAAAAATTACTTATAATTAAATTTAAAGTTTAATTGTACTTTTAGTTCTTTTAATTTGTATTTCGTAGAAATTTGGTCCTCTAACCTTCTAATGAGTTGTTTTGATTTCAAAATTTTCAAAATTTTTAAAATTTTCAAAATAAGCCTTTTTAGTCCTTTCATCGCTAATTTGGATGGGAATCGCCACTAATTTGAATGGACTAAAATTGCTTACTAGTATTTTGCAAACTAAATAGACTAAAATCGCACACTATTAAATTTATCCAAAATATAAAATAAAAGAATTAAAAGTATAATTAACGTAAATTTAAAGATGTGACTACGTATAATGATAGTTACTTACCTAAATCTTACTAGGTATTTGTCTCCTAAAGTTAGATGCAATCATATTAATGATTGTGGCGAATTTTGATTGCGTATACAACATCATTTGTTTCTCTTAGGAGATCAATATATATATGGTGGTCGATTTTGAATTCCTCATGTTAGATTTTCCTGTCTCCTTTAATTATTTCCATTTTTATTTTGGGTCAATTTAATTATATGAATTTCATTCATTATTTTCATGATGAGCTTCATATTGTGTTGGCCAAATTGGAGTACATCTGCCCCCACCATTCACCAGAATTATATTTCAACAAATTTCTCAGCCTTTGATTATGACATGAAACATTTTATATTTGAAAAGAAAAAATATATATGTTCAATCATAGAGTGCTGCACTAAAGGGATTCATAGCAAAAACAGCCTTTACTTGGTGCATATCCAATCCTATGCAGATTTTACAATACTAAGAGTTCCCAACTTTCTTAGTTTACATAAATGTTTGGTTTCTAGCATACTCAAAGTGTAAGTATTTTCACCAGATGTAAGAGATCGATCTCTCTATTGAAAGTTGTTGAGATTTATGTCCAAACAAATTATAATTGTTTATATATTATAGGAATGCAAGTTATGGAAGACTGAAAATCAAACATACACTAAAATCACTCCATGATTTCAATGGTGTAGCAAATTACAGAAAAATTGCCATGGTTTCATCATAGATAACTTTTTTACATAATATAAGTGATTATTTAAGTAAGTGTATTCTAACAGACTTATGGTAAAAATATTGATTTTGAGGGAAATACAATAGAAGATTAAGGTCATAAACCTAAGGGAGGAGGTTAAGAAAAATAGGAGTAACTAGAATCTTTAATAAATATAAATATTACCGAGAAAAATGAGGTACTTAATATTGCAATAATTAAACTTTCGTTAATATCTTGCTATTTTCATGTGGTTAGAAGAAGGATTTGAAGCCTGTCATGGTAGGTTTCAATATGACTTTGTCATGATTTGTTTTGTATATATCTTTTTTTTACGATAAATAAAGTCTAATTTAAACTTACGAATATTAATAAAGAGAAGCTTAGACAAAAAAAAAAAAAAACTTGACAAGGTCATTTTAAAATTCAACGTGAGAGAATTCAAATCTTTAGAAGAACGCTCGACTACCATAAAACACACGCGATGCATCTTTTTTCTTCTTATCAAGTTGTAATTTGCTCTTGTGATCATGATTTTGTATCACATCAACATGATCTTCGTTTCCAAGCTTGTCAAGGTCCATAGGGAGCTTCATTTTTGCCAATGACTCAGTGAATTGTTGCATGCTCTTCATATACATATCCACTATTTGTTTTTGCATAGCAGATTCCTCTGCCTCCATATTGATATTCCCTAGTGGATCTGAAAAAACTTCACCAAATTTCACATCTTCTATGTTCATATCCTTTTTTACTTCCTTTTCCTTGCTTGACAACTTTGATTCTTCTTTGTTATTGTCTCTTGCTTCACCCTCTTTCTTGGAAGTTGGGGTATCAGGACAAGATTGCATGGACACTGTGTCTACAGGTACAATCAGTTAAAACTTGAGAATGAATTAAAATAATAAAAACCTCAACTTCGAAATTTGTGCTATTATTGTTGTAATATTAATAGCAACTTTTTTATCTGTTGTGAACGTCTAAAAATTAAATATTACGTTTGTGCTCGTATAAGAATTACTTACCTTCAACGGTAATTGAAACAGTAACAGAATTTGATATGTTACCACAAAAATGATTCTTTTTCTCAGCTGAATAATCTGCTGAGTTTCTATCATCACTTGAGCTTGTAAGAGTAGAACCTATTAGGAACCCAGAATTCTGAATGCTCTCATTTGGAGAAATGGAAATATTTTCATCTGGTGAACTCATAGTTATCATCTCATAATCATCAAGTTGAGGAGAAGAACCAAGTTGAAGAAATGGTAATAAACCTCCTGAATTGGACCTTGAATTTGAAATAGTGTTGAAATATTCAGAAACCATTTGTTGGTTTTCCTTCACCACATTGATATCAGGAAATTCAATTCTGGAATACTCAACTGGGTCCAAATCCAACATAACTTGTGAGATTTTTCTGTCAAGCAGAACAACTTCTGATGAAATGGACGAGTTTTTTGCTGATTCAGATATCAAATTCAAAGAGGAGTTCAGTGTCAAAGATGGATCTAAGGAAAGTGTTAATTGGACAGTTCCAGCAGGAGAATGAAAAAGATCAGTTGAGGAAAGGTTATAATCTTCAGTGATCTTTCCTTTGCCAACAAGTTTTGAAATTGGAACCAAAGCAAAGCCTAAAAGTTGATCTTCCATGTGAATTCTGGCTCTACTAAACATCCAAATTTCACATTTGAGAACAGAATCCATCTGCTTAATCTTCATCCTCAAGTTTTCATTGAATGTTGGGTTTTTTCCACCACCATTGATGATTCTGGTAGAGAGAATCTCATCAGGGTTGTAGGTGAGAGAGAATTTAGCATACACATCTTGGTTGTCATAGATGCATATGTTATGAATGTTCCTAGCATGATGAACAAAGATATCAAGAATCCCTGAGAACTCATCTTCTCCATCATCTTCATGGTTTGTTCTTGTGTTCAAATTTGGATTGTATCTGAAACTGGTATTCTGACAACTCTGATTGAATGAATCCATTCTAACTCTTGTTGTGACTTGAAATTCTGTTTTGCATCAAGCAAGAAGGTTTCAAAAATTAGGAAACAGAACAGAAACAGAGTTGGTGCTTGGTAGATAGATTTGGTGCTTGTTTCGATCTGTTTCTTATATAAATTTCAAAAAGCAGAAAACAAAATGAAAATAAAGTGACAATTATTTATGAAAACAGAAAGTGAAAATACAAACCTAACGCATCTTAAAAGGCCAAAAAGATGAAACTTGATTATAGAAAGGGTGATTTCTCACCTATTTGAATGGAACCTGGTTTTTCCATGCACAATGGACTGTTTTGTAGGTTGAAGACATTTTTTTTTCAGATGAATGGAGAAGAATGAAAGGTAGAAACTTGAAGTTGAATGAAGTGGCTTGCTTTATGGAAATGGTAGGTGAATAATGAAGGATGAAGCATGAAAATGAAGAGAGAAAAGTGTATAATGATGTACATTAGTGTTTGTTTTGAAGCCACTTTTCTTGCTTTGCTTGACAATGCAGCTTCCATTCCTATAGTGCATTACTTGCTCCACTCATATGAAAATATTGGTATTGGAGGACCCACTTTCCACCACCATCAACATAAATTGGTCTCTTCTCTAAAGCAAAATTGTCCTAGTAGTGCTAATAATCTAGCTAGAAACTTAATTATGAGCAGTGAAATTTCTTTATACATATATAATTAAAGGGAGAGGTGATAAATAATTTGGTTTCCCATGAGTATCTTTTTGGGTCTAGACACAAGGAAATACTACTGTCATTACCAAGATAACAAAGTATATTCATTTTATATTTTCAAACATTCTAAAAAACTTTTAGCATATTATTCAACTAAATACAATCTTATTGCATGTTTTAGTTAACATTTTGACTATGATAGCATAGCGACTACCATGTTAGTTCGGTGATTAACATATATAACTTTAAATAGTAGTTCCTTAATTTGAATTTATTTGAACACATTTGACTTTAAAAAAAAAAAAAAACATTTTCACTATGTCACAATATTGTTCATTCTCCATGCAGACATTATACATATGCATAGAAAAATAAGATGGGATATTTACCAAAAAAGCCGACAACCTGTTTTTGACTCTCATTCTCCGGTCAATGTCCAGCCAAAATTATTGCAATCAACATGGGAAAAACTTGCAATTTACTGGTTCTTATATACATTTTAAAAAAAAAAAATTCTAAACTTATTTGGTAAAATAAGTGTACTGAAATTTAAACCTATAACTTCATGCTTATTACTCAAACTCCCAACAACTAGTTCAATTTTAATGACTTCAAAAAAATTCTAAATTTGATCCTTTAAAATTATATCGGTTGCTATATTAATTTTTTTAAAATTATTTCCGTTATCAAAGTAATCTCTGAAATTTTTTGTTATTTAGTTTCAATTTCTCTACCCATCAATTAATTGAATCTTCTATATAAAATCAAATATAGTGTTTTGTTTTATTTGTCTTGCTTTTTCTTTTTCTGTAATTTTCTTATTCAACAAAAGAAACTTGTTAGAGGATTGTTATATTGACACAAATAATTTTAAAGGATTAAATTATATTTTTCTATTTATTTTATAAGGTTTACTTTTGTTTTTATTGAACATGAAAGGTATTATTATTTAGTTTAATTCCTTCAAAATGTAAAGGTTTTGAAAGTGAATTTTTCAAAGGATGCTCAAATCTAATGTGGGTAACATCCACAATCTAAATAACACTTCATAATTGATCTATATATATGTAGCAAAATCGAAAAGAAAGACACTTTGTACATGAATTGAGTGCACGAGTGCCCTCCACCTCTCTTTTTTTCCCTTCATTATCCCTTCTTCCCCTTCTTCTTGTAAGGTCTTCTTCGGATGCTACTATATGTCTCACACTTATTTTTAGGCACGTCACACTAACAAACATTTTTTAATTATCAGATTCTAAAACCCGTTTAAAATGTTTCACACCCGAAAAGGGACATGACATAAATAGTGGCTCCCGTCTGTTTTCTTTTACGAGGCAAGGACTTTGGACCCACCCAAAAATAATAACAAAGAAAGGAAGAAATACTAGAACCAATTTTTCTTTACTGAATGATAAAAAATATGTATGCGTGAGAATATAGCCATATGAATGAACATGGATCGCACTTTTTTAATTCAGTTTTGTATTTTAATTTTTAAAAACCGTTTTATAGAACAATTTTTAAAATTTTTCAAAACTATTTTATAGAACAATTTTCAAGAACAATTCAAGAAAAAAAGGCATTAATGAAAATTAATATGCAAAATTAAAAAACTAAAAATACATATTGTTCTCAAAAATTGCTTTAAAAAATTAGTTTGTCAAATAAAAATTTTAATTTTCTACTTTTAAAAATAGAAAATTATTTTTAAAAACAAATATCAAACAAGCTCGTTACTGATTCTCCTAATCTGTAAAGTAAGGTTCAGTTTGTCAACAAATCCATCATTAGAACACGAGTGAGGATTATATTTTATCATTCTCTTGGGTGTAAATTCCAAGATGAAAGGAACAATCCGATTGAAATATATACTGTTTGATCCATCATATATACTATGAGGCATTTTTCTCAATGTTTTCTTAAGAATGCCAAGGAATAACAGTTTATTTACCCAAAAAAAAAAAGAATAACATAGTTTTGAATCCTCAACAACGCAGATGTTTCTCTTTAATCTTGAGAATCTTCATCATCTTGACAATGTTCTAGAAGTAAATGCTCTAGCTCTTGGCCATATTCATCATCCCCACCGGATTCTGTTTCTCCATCAAATGTTTGTTTCTGGACGTGCCGGCCATATTCACCATCAGCACCGAATTCTGTTTCTCCATAAAATGTTTGTTGCTGGACGTGCCAATCGCCAGCGACATTCTCCATAACATCTCCTAGCAGTTTCGCATTTTCTGACACACGCTTAAATTCTTGGACGTCTGATATACCGCTTAACTCTATAAGAAATAATTAATGAGTTAGACAAATTAAATGGAACATGAATTAGAACTCAGGCAAAAGTCAGAAGTTCCAAACAGTAAGAGTCAAAAACAAAATGTAGCACAGCAGCAACTCGATTTGATGAACCCCAATGACATAAGTTGTCATTCTTCATTTTTTTTTAAAAAAAATACATAAATTATGACACTTACATTTTGGCAGATAAGAATACTTTTAGTACATTGTTATACATGTCCAGATTGGTTTACTGTTCAGTAAAATCAACACTGGTTTGGCCTAAACAATGGGCAATCAATTCAAAATTAATGTAGAGTAGGAAAGGAATAAATACCGTTTATAGCTACATTCTTGACTTTAACATATTCAGATGACACCTTCTTCAGTGTATCGAGGTCAACTTCCACGCCCTGGCACGTGTAAGGGAACAGTACAAAGGAAGTTAAATGCAACACAAACTAATAGAAAGAAAATCTATAGTATGAAGTTACGCCAAATACATCTCACGACAGATTGATTAGTTTATGAAAAGATAGATGCCAAAATCTACCCAGACCCAGATGAAAGCCAGGATTTACTGGCATGTCCTGCAACAAGTATTGTTCTTAATCCTTTTTATCATAGTAACATCAGCTATCTGTCCAACTGCCAATGAATATAATGTGACTTTGTGTCCTTCCACACTAGGAATAGGGAAGTTATTTATCAGATATATGCAACAGAAAACCAAACATCTAGGTAGAAATTGCATGGATCTTATGACCATTCCTTCAGATTCCAAATAGGCTAATATGCTATTGGAAAAGCAATATGCAGGACAAGCGAGAAACGTAAAATCTAGTATAAGTTTTTTTTGGGACTTTTTTGAGAGAAAAAAAAACTGACATACTTCCATTTTTATGGCACAAGCCTCAGCCAAATTGGAGCCATTAATTGGTTCAAAAGGATCATTTTAATTTACATAACAGTATAACAGCATTTCATGTATAATACCATTAGCCCTGGAAAGCAACTCCAATCCATTTGACACACTAGTTTCAATAAAGTTATTCTTATGAATTAATCTGAAGCACTGAGATACTTACAAGGTCCAAGTGGATGTGGTGATCAAATGAAGCGTTACCAAATATCCTGTTATCCACAGTGAATATACGAAAACAATCAGTTGGACTGATTACAATAATATCATGACAACATGAAAAGGAAAGAATATTGGATATGAGTCTAATTTGATGATTTACTTTTCATATGCAACTTGAATACGGGCATTCTGTAATTGTTGGAGTTGGTTTACTGTCTCTGTGACACAACTTTCCATTAAGTCAACAGCACCAAAAAGGAACGTGTTTCTTTCCATCATTCTTTTTACTAAAGCAGGTACAACTTTAATATCATATGCTTTTGCATCAGCAACAAGGATTCTTAGTTTCTTTAACTCTCCTGCACAAACACGTAGTTTTCTTGTTAAACATTTTCTGATTAGGAGAAATCAAAGCTGGAGCAAGCCATAACATAAAACGTAGTAAAAAAAAAAATATTTCAGCAATAGTCCACTCTGCAGACACTTTAGCCACGGCCCATCAGGGACACTGCACAACATATTAAATCAAACATTGTAGTAACCATCATTATAAAATAGTCAGTATCTGCCCTATCATATGCATATGTGGTGTCAAACAATAGATATGACAAAGACAATGTTCAATCAAATATAAACTTCATCAGACACCGTTACAAAGCATCAGCATACACCAAACATGTATTTGCTTAACAATGAAGATGACAAGACAAGGGGGAGGAGGGGAATAAAAAGGTCTGTCACTAAAGCACAAAGCCATCCAGGTATGAATACTCTAAATTGGAATGACTAGATTTTGTAAAATGCAGAGTATTTCCCTTAGGAGGAACTAGGAAATAAACAACATACAAGAGAAAAAGCAATTTTATGCCACTCTAGTACTCTACCACTCTTAATAATAGAAAGTAGAATAGTAGATCGAATACATGAAAGATACTTAAGTTAATAATTTGACACCTTATGATTATGAGTACTGGATCGCAAATTTGTGAGCCTGTGAAAGCACACAAAAACAGGTAGTTACAGGTTTTAGGCCCTATCAAATACAAAACAAAAATTGAAGAAATCATGAATAAATCAACGAATCTCACATCCTCCAATAAGAAAATATTCTCAGCACTTTAAAAGCTAGAAAACCAAAGTTCAAACTTCAATGATACACTTCCTAAACTGTTAGTACGAAAATTGCAAGCCAGACACTGTGTTTGTACGAAAATTTATCAAATAACTTAACTGTATAACTAAACATAGTTGCTTGTCAAAGGGAAAATTGTCATACCAAGAGAAAGATAGACCTTAATAGGAGGTTTAAATGGTTGAGTCTCGTAAAGAAAGTAGAGGCAATAAAGGCCACCCAATCTTTGTGATAACGAAGAAGTACCAATCATGTAACCTGCATAGGAACATAAAGGAGTTTCTATAGCAAAATAGAAAGATAAAGGCTAATGTGAAATAAACTTACATACTTAAAATGACATTGATGAATTTCCACAAATATATTACGGCTTTTATTTCTGTTTGCTTCACTACCTATAAATTTTGGTTTTAGCAAAAAAATAAATCTATTCAACGTCCAAATAACCACGAATTATTCTAAACTCAAGTGACTACCTTTTTTTTTACCATTTATTTATTTATAGATATAAAAGTAGGTTAGCAATGTTCATAGCCGCATATACCAGCTTAGCATTACCTATACAATGAGCATAGAGAGATTGCATAAAGAAGGCCAGGTTGGTAGAGGGACAAGCTTCATAAATGTAGGAGAATTTCTTAGAAAGCCATACTCTCTTCATATCAGCCACAGTTGTTAACTCATCCTGTCACACACCAAAATTGAGAAGTGAATATTGATTGATAACAATAACAAAGCTCCTGGACTTTACAAACAAACCAGCACAATGAGCAAAGCACAGTTCATAGAAGTTAATAAATACCTGAGTGAATTCACCTATTAGTTCATCAATGTCCTGCTTGAAAGAATCAATATCCATGGTCAAAAACTTAATTTGCACCTGAGAAATATGTACCAGCGAGTAGTTAAAAAGGATCAAAATCCGTGCTGTAAATCAAAAGTGACAAACGACGTGAAAAAAAAAACAAGAACAGACATTAATTTAAACACGATAATTTAGGATTATTCAATTGGGAAATTTTGTGACAACAACAAAGAATATAAACTCAAGTTTTTTTTTTTTCTTTTTTGTAGCTATAACTACACCATGAAGTCATCAAACAAGGAGTCAATACCTAGGTTGGTAAAATCGGGAGTTGGCTCGATTAAGTGCTGAATCATAAATATGTGGGATCGCCGTAGAATCGCTGTAATCGCGGACCGTTTCGAGTTTACTGAAAGCTCATGCAGGTAGGGTTTTCTCTCTGTGGATGCCTTGCGACTCGGCTTTCTGATATCTTCTAGCTATCACATGACAAGCCCAATCTGCCAGGTCTTGTTCAATGCCAAGGCATCAATTTCAGCGGTCATAGCCTCTTTCCAACACTGGTGTTTAGAAGCCTCTTGGTAAGATGTTGGTTCGGTCTCCGAAGACAAAGACATGATATAAGATTGATGAGAGGGAGAAAGACGTGAGTAACTTACAACTGACTGAATAGGATGTGAGCACTTTGACGACGATTGAGGAGGATATCTAGAACAGGTATAGCATTGGTAATCGGCGAGGGAGATTTTCTTGTTGAGGATCTTGCTGCGAGATTGGCGCAGATGATGGAAGGGCAAGGTCTGTTGAGGAATTTGGTTCGATTGAAGAATTTGCGGAAGGATTTGTATTCGATGGAAATGGAATTTGTTGAGAGGAGCTTGGCGGTGATGGTGGTGGATTGAGTTGAGATTCGAATTGGGACGTGAATTGATTAGGAGATAAGGGTGGTGTGGAGAGAAGAGGTGTGACGGTGGGAGCTGGGTCCATGGCTGAATGAGGTTGAATAATTGGGCTTGTGTGAGTGGTGGGATGTGGATGGAATTAGCAATATCCCTATTGAAGTGACACTATTCTTTTTAATATATAAATTTATGATTTTTATATATAAAGGGATGGTGACATTTCCAGAATTTGGTGGTCTCAATCCCTCTTACCGTGGTGGGAGTGGGTTGTTGGCCTGAGACATTGTTGGTAGAGAAAGGATAAATTGTTTCATGAAAAAGCACATTTTGTGACACAAATATTTTTTAGGTGGAAGAGATTAGCATCATCCCTATTGAGAGTGGCACTATATTTTTTAATATATAGATTCATGATTTTTATATATAAAGAGATAGTAGGACTTTTAAATTTGGGTGGTCTTAATCTCTCCTACCATATTTCTTTGGAATTGAAATGACATAACCTTTGGTACTAGTTTCAAAACCCAAGAATACTCCACGTCTAACACTGGATCAAATTTTTGACGAGGTAAATTAGTAGAAGCATATCTCAAACAACCAAAAATTTTAAGCACTGAAATCGGGCGTGTGTTTATGCAATAGTTCAAAAGGGGTTTTATTCAAATTAACAAAAGACGGGACACGAATAATTAAAAAAAACTGCATATTTTATAGCATATGGTCAAAGATAAGTAAGAAGATTAGATTGAAACATAATAGCACGGGCGACATTTAAGATGTGTTGATGTTTACATTCAACCCATCCATTTTAGTGGGGAGTTACAACACAACTAATTTGATGTAAAATGCCTTTAGAAGCAAAAAAAATCTTAAGATAAAATTCAGGACCATTATTAGAATGGATTCACTTGATTCTTGTTTCAAATTGAGTTTCAATTAATGAAATAAAATTTTTAATATGTGATTTAACTTCAACTTTTGATTTTATGAGGACAATCCAAGTATAACGACTAAAATCATTAAGAATAGTGAGAAAATACTAGTGACCATGACAAAAAAAACTTTGAAAAATTCTCAAAATATCCACATGAATTAAGTCAAATATTTTAGAAGCTTTACTAACACCAGGAGAATAAGATAACTTTCTTTGTTTAACATGGTGACAAATATCACAACTTTCATTCATATGTTTGATATTTAGTGCAATTTCCAAATACCACAACACTCATGTGCGCGAGACTCCTCTAATAAAAATAAACTTATTTAGTTATTTTTATTTATATAAATATTTATTACTAGTTTGCAATGATACATCAGTTATTTCTTCAATTATATAACTTTTAATTAATTATTATAGATTTTTTTAATTATTTTTTTAATTCATGAGATAAAAGGATAATACATTATTCATCAATGTTTCATTGTATTTAATTTTTTTTAATTAATTCTTAAAACTATTTTTCATTTGTTAGAGTAAAACTATTTTTTTTTTTTTGGAGTCAGTAGCAAAATAAAAATTTTCTTATCTTTTTTTGTTAGTGCTGTCTTGCTTCTCCGTTTTCTTGGTTTTTCCTGAGTGAATCCTTCCTCAAGGGGAGAGGGAGGAGACCCTCTCTTCCGTGTATATATGTAAATATGATGTTTTTTTTTGTCCCTTCCGCCATGGTTCTCTAGATCTTGTCGGTGGGGGTTCTGTAGTTTGCTCGTCTGCAATGCAGTGAAATGATTTAGTGGCGGTAGTGGTGTTTATCCCCAAGACGATCTGGTGCCTTCAAGGTTGGAGAGTTGTCTTTCCTCTTCCCTCCCTCGCTTTCTAGTAGAAGATAAACCGACGATTTCTATTTATGAAGGTGGATTTGTACGATGGAGGTTGACAATGGCATCCTTGGCTTACAAATCACATTCTACAATGTTCGCAAGTTAGATATGTTTGCTGCTGGACTGATTTTTGTATCATCAGTTAGAAATAGTGACTAAAAATGGTATGTTTGTTCAAATCACTTCTTAAGTTGCTGATTTGTATTTCTTCATGACAGTGAGCGAATCTAAACTTTTATAGTGTTATCTTTTATCCTGTAGTATCACTGTTAAGATCTCTATGTTCCGTTTTTCTTCATGTTTTCATATTGTATAACCGGAACTAGAGGCATATGTACTGTTCCTTTTTTATTAATGATTGAATGCAGCTTTAGTTGTCCAAAAAAAAAAAACCTAATGAAATAGCTTTTTAAGGTTGGACTTTTGTCAAAGAATAAAACTAATTTTTTAAAATGATAAAAAAACAGTTTTATTTTATTTAGTTTTTGGAAGGTGGGTCGTATGTTCTAAAAAAAATAAAGACACAAAAAGGTAACGCCAAAATAAAAATCAGTCTTGACAAAAGGAAAACATCTCACTTAACTACAAAACCGAAGGAAAATTGGGCTAATACACACACTTTTTGGGCCTGGTCCAAAAAAACACACTATTTGGGTCAAGCCAATGAAAATTACCAATATCATTGGAACATGGTGGATGGGATTAGCACCATCCCTATTAGGAGTAGCACTATCATTTTTAGTATATTAATTTATGATTTTTACATATAAAAAAAATGGTGCCACTCCCAATAGAGATGATGTTAATCTCATCCTCCTTGGAACATGTTCGTATAGTAAGGGTTCGTGATTGGACTTCAAAAAAAAATAGGGGCTCATGATCGACCTAAAAAAAATATATAAGGCTCGTGTTTTACCATTTTTCTTTTTGGCACAAAAAAAAAAAGGAGAACTTAGTATTTTCTAGTGAGACAATGATCTATATATAATTATTATTTATCTACACTCATTTTATAACTTTTTTTTTTCCTTCTCATTTTATCATATCACCTTTTGTATTTTTTATTTTCATTTTATTCATCTCTTCCTATACAATCATACAACTCAAATTTTGGTTGAATATCAAATATTTTCCTTTCTAGTGTTATTAAACTCCTCTTAGAACTCATTAGGATCGATCTAGTGATGAGATTTAATAATTCAAGACAAATAATAAGACTCAACGGTCTTTAATAAAATTGATGAAGAAGAGTGAAGTTCACATCAAAAAGTCAAGCATTTAATGCTAATTATTTTTTAAAAATAAACTAAGAAGAACCTTTTTCTATACTCAAAAAGATTGGCAATGCCATGGAAGTTAGGCCTACTACTACTAGCAAAGAATTTTGGATTTTATACAACATCACTATCATAATGAAGAAACTTTTAATGGAGTTTAATTTAATTATTAGAGTGTCAATCAATAAATTAACGTGACAAAGAGAAACTTTTAGTTAGATTCTAATCATAGCATGGAATTTAATTTGAAAGTATAGGGTAGCTAGGGTATAGCACTTGAATAATGGTGCACATGCTAACCAAAAGTTATTTTTGATTCTCGAACAATTAATTAATTAAGACACAAAGTCGATTGATGAAGTAATTTAAGATGCTCAAATTAATTAAAGGACCCTCCTATATATGAAAGTTCTATGTTATATATTAGTATTTTGTTATTCTATATAAAGCTTTCATGGAGCCACGAAACGAATGATTTAAAAATAACATTCGAGGAAAAAACAATGTGCATGCATGTATAAAGATGTATAAATATGTAATTAATAAAATAAATCTAAATAATTATAACTCAATTAATCCATTCAACATAAATAATTCAGGACTTTTGCGTGCCCACTTACCTCACTTTGAGGGCAAGAAAGCTTATTCCTTTTATATTCATTTTCTACAAATTCTTCTATTCAAATTTTACTTTTTTTTTAGGATACGGAGATAGTGTGTCTGTTCAATGCAGGAAAAGCATCCAAACTTAATCAAATTCACATTCCAAATTCAAAATTCCTTGCTATGTGAAAAAAAAATGAAAAATTCAAAAACAAAAAGTATCCAATTTGATGAAAAAAATTGAACAAACAAATGTATTTGATCACCATCTAAATAGGTTAGACTATGCCTAGCGAGCTTAAGCCACCTAGTTTATGTTAGACTCAGACCAAAATTTTTTTTTTATCAGCAAAAAAGACTCAATATATTAAATAACAAGTACTAGAGGTGCATAATACAAAAGTAGCGGTATTCTCAATACAGAGAAAGAACACCATCTAATGTTTAACAACATAATCCTGATATACATAAACAAATCAATAACTGATCAAAACATTGATCAAAGCACCAAAGCTTATCTAAACATCCAACAGAATAACTACTGGAACCAGTAAAACACAGAGAAGGTTAAAAAGCACGCTCAAACATCAAAAAGTTACCAATGACAAAGAACACAGAATAGAATGCATCACCAATCGCTAAACAGGAGACAACATTGACTCAGCAAATAACTTCCAGCGCATATCATGAAGAACACAGACAACCACAGCCTAATCTGATTATAGGCATAATAGGGGTAATTGAAACCGGTCATTAAAAGATGCTGAGAATCCATAATTAAGAGCTTTCAGCCACGACCATGATCTAAGTTGGGTATCTTCAACCACCTTCTTCCACTGGAAAGCTATATAATTGAAGACCAATTGATTTCTATTCCACCAAATATTCCAAATTATAGCAAGCCAAATTACATTCCAATCTCTGCATTTCTTCTTTGAATTCCACAAATAACCATGCTGAATAAAATGTTCTTTGCATGATGCACATAACACAACTTTTATTCCCAGCCATTTATATATCTTCATCCAGATTTTTTGCGCAAAACCACAAGTGAGAAACAGGTAATCAATTGATTCCTCCTTATCAAGACACAGCGAGCAAAGTAACTCTGAAGAATCTAACAGAACCCCTCTTGAAGCTAATTTAGACTTAGTTGGACAACAATCTAATATTAACTTCCAAGCAAAAGCAGCTACTTTATGAGGGACATAAGCCGACCAAATTTCAGAATATAGATGTTTTTCTTCCGAAGGAGTAGAATCTACGAGAAAATTGTAAGTATCCTTAACATTATAAACTCTTGTCTTCCCCCAAGTACACACCCATTCATCCTCAACTGAATAGTTTATAGGAACCTGTTGTATTAGAGAAATCAATTCCTGCTCAAGTTCCTTTTCCCACTCAAATAAATTTCTTCTCCAAACAAGGTTCCATATCCATCTATCATTTTCAAAAAAACCCATATCAGTTATCTTTGCCTCTTTTAGAGAAGAAATTTATTTATTGAATAGGTTAGTCTAAGGTTTTTTTTTTAAAATTTTAATAATTAAATAGATTAGACTTTAAACTATTAAAAAAAGTCTTTTACCTATATAATAATAATAATATATTGTGTTGTTTTTATTATTTTCTCAAAATTTTGATGTTATATTTTATATTGTATATTTATCTCATTTAATCTTTAACTCATTAATTATTGTATATATTATACACATTAACTATTTAGAGATAGGTTATTTTTTTAAAATAATTCTAAGAACTTCATTTAAAATAGACTTTTAGACTTAGTAACTAAGCTTTTAAAAAAGCAAGACACAAATTATAAAAATAGTCTAAAGACAATAATAAGTGAGACTCAATCTGTCGAATTAAGAAGTAAGTTAGATTTAAACCATATAAAATCTAGTTCGTCTTAAGTTATTTCTACTTCTAATTGTGATGTGATGTAAAAAGTTAAACAAATAAATGGAAAACTTTTTTTTTGTTTGTCAACAACCAACAAATGTAACTAATAAACTCTTTTTTATTTGCGGGGTAGATGGAATTAGCATAATCTCTATTGGGAGTGACACCATTTTTTTTAGTATATAAATTTATGATTCCTACCTGTAAAGGGATAGTGGGATTTCCAAAATTAGGTGGTTTCAATCCCTCCCACCCATGCGGGATACGGGCCAAACTGATTGGCCCATGGAATATCATGTGCAAGTTCATAATTTATATATACAAATGTTAGTGATATAAAGTCCAAAAAAAAAATTTAGTGATATAATTGTAAATAAGTATATATATATATATTTATAAACAATACCAAAATTAAAATTATATGTTATATATTATATTTATAATTGTATATTTTTAATATTTATAAACTAGTAAAATTTACAATAATAAAAAAGAGAGGCCAATTGAGTAGCTTAATCTGAACTAGGCCAAATTAAAAATCGACCCAAAATTTCTAAAAACCACCCACACAATCTTTGCTATTTTAGGTTTTAAATATAATATTAATATTTCATTTCTCGTTTTATTCTTTAATGTACCATCAACATTTTTAATGATGTATTTTACCATATAGCACCAATAGAGATGATTTAACAAAAATATTCCAATTAGTATCATGTTATTATTATATAAAAATTACAGTAACATATGTACGTAAAAGCAGTTTTTTTTAAATTTTTTTTTTAAGTATTCTCATGTCTCATTATAAAGGTTTGAACTCAGATCAGATTCTCTAATTAAAATTGTAGCCTTGTAGTGTGTTTTTATTATTACAGTGAAGTGAACAGCTATATATAAAAGTGTAAAAGTAGTTTTGAATAGTCAAAATTATTTAAAAAGGGTAAAGTAGAAAGAATATGATACATTATTCCACATATTTTGATTTTTTTGTTTTTTTGGAACCCACATATTTTGATTGGAGTGAATGAGTGATCGACACAACTCACGGTCCAAATTTTGACAGTGTATTTGCAGCCTATGATTCTGGTGATAGATCAATTATCCAATATAATTTTCAATCCATATTATTAATATTTCTTTTGATAAAAATGTTCTTTTAAGTGCTTCCAAAAGTTAGTAAAATTCCCCCTCCCAAAATAGTTTAGACTAACCATGTAGTAGGATAGAAAAGATTCTAATTATTAATGTTTTGAAAGTTCATTGGAATTAATACTTCCATCGCTTTCAATCACAACTTTTCAAGAATTCTTGTTAATTAGAAAATGTATCGGTGTCGGATACATATAAAATATTGATATTTTTTTCATTTTTTTATTTGTTTAGAGAAAAAAAATTTATTATTTTTATTTATTTTTCTACGTATATTTTTAATATAATATTAACTGTACTTATATTAATTTTAATCTTATATTTAATTGAATGTTAATTAATATTCCACTATCAAACCAATTAAACAATGTAAAATAAAAGGTATTATGAAAAGTTTAAAATTGATTTTGAAAAAAATTATAACAATTATTACATTTCTTAACATGTATGATTTTTGCTCTCTGAACAGTTAAATAAAAATGGAGGGAGTATTCTCCAATAGGAAATAGATCCCATTATGTTCAACATCAACAAGATATATCATGTTAATATTTTTGTGTCTATCTCTCTTTTTATTAATATTTATATGGACTATATATATAATGTTCATTTAATATATAAACAAAGAGACAGGCACACATCATGTTGATTTTAAACATAAAGGGATACATTCCCTTCTCCATTACTCCCTCTATTACATAATAAATGTCCTTTTAGAAAAAAAAAATTGAAATGATTGTCGTTTTATATTTTTAATTCATTATTAAATATATTTTTTTCATTTTATCGTTATATAATAATTAGGAAAATGTTACACAATGTACTAATGACACTTATTAAAAATATAAAAGTGGAAATGTTTCATTAGTATTGATAGTATTTATGCAGTGTCCTAATGACACTTATTAAGAATATAAAAGTGGAAATGTTTCATTAGTATTGATAGTATTTATTATTTTAAAAATTAAAATCCTACTTAAATGTTACTAATCCCAATAAAATATTTTCACTTTTAAATTGTTAAGGCTAAATTAGTAACAATATAACATAATTAATGTTTCAATCATTTATAGGGATATATTACTTATAAAATTACATTACTCATTATGACATTTATTTTATTTATTAATCTACAAGAAATAATTTAAAACAATTGCCATTTTAAAGCGGAAGAGTACATTATTGATATGAACCCAAGGAATATCTATACATGACATTAATAGAAAAAAAAAAAAAAAATTTCTCTCCGCATACGTTAAATAAAGAAGTATTAAAAAGAAAACTTGCCAAAGACAAGAGATTATTCATGAAAAATTAAATTATATAAATAGATAATGAAATCTCATAAGCAAAAACATAGAAGAAAAATAGTAAATTTATATTTAGAATGGAGCAAATTGAAATTAAATCAATTGTCTTATTTACTAATGATGATCAATGAGGAGACCAAAATGATACGAAAACATTATTATTTCCGTTTTTAACCCACAATAAATAATTTATAATTTATATTTTATAATTATTATTTATTTAAATTTAAGAACTTATAATTATGCTTTATTATAAATTTTTTTAATTAAAATAAAATTTTAAGATTTATATATGTATATCTTAAATGTACCATGTCATATATTTTTTAAGAATAGACATGTCCTAGTATATATTTCTCCCGTTCTAAAATATAAGAACCTAGTTGTTTTTCACAAAAAGTAACTATTTTATAGATTTTAAAAAAAATGTTATTTTATTCCAAGTTTACTCTTGAATAAATATAAATCTACTATTTTTTAATTAAAAATATCATCTTGGAACATTAAACTGATTATTAATTACTCCTATATAGGAATTCAAGCTAAGAAATAATTATTCAAGCTCTCATTGGTTAAACTTGCTGGCAAGAATAAATTTCTGCTTTAATGATTAAATGTGAAAATTATAAATATTTTTAGTGGATGGATGAGTAAATAAGGATAAATTTAGAAAAGTTTAATAAATTTGTGTTACATTCTATGCATATACTTATATTATGAAACATGGGAAAGATGACTAAGTTCTGATATTTTGAAACCGAGGGAAGAGTATAGTATTCGAGCTTCATAGAAAATTTTTTTTTGCTCCATTAAATACTCTAAAAGATAAGTTTATTGTCTATAAGAATTTCACTCAAGTTAAATAAAATTGTCTCTTTTTTTAAAAATAATAATAATAATAAATCGGTAACCATGAGAAATAATAATAATAAATTGATACGACAAAATTAACTTGTATTGTGCTGTCTATCATTTGAAATTCGCCGAAATACATTCGTACCCCACCACTTTCATTAACAAGTAATTGTTTGCTGCTGATGATAGAACAAAAACTTTATTTCAGCTTCTCCTTCTTCCACTTTTATGAGATTGGATTAACATCATTTTAATTGAAAAAAAAAAAAGAAAAAACCACAAAGGCCACACGTATAAAATTTCACGAGAAAGTTAGCTTGTCTCCCATTAACATTGCTCAAAACCTTTAATCTCTTCTTTCTTATTCGTACGGAGTGGTGGAGTCGATGAGATAGCTAGAGTGGCGAGTACATGCCACATGAACCTTCAAATTAATTCTTATATAAACTCAAATCTAACACCTTGTTCCGGAAATTAAATGCAACTTTGCTTAAACTAAAAGTAAAAAAATTTTATGAAAAAATAAATAAATGAATAACTAAAGAATTTTAGTCCTATTACTGTAATAAATATCATATTTTTAATTTTTATTATGTATTAACACAATTATAAAGTAGCTTTTAGGAGTGAAGAAGAGGAAGAATTTGAATTAATGAGATGGTAATGAGATTTGAGAGAGAGGAGTGTAGGAGGCTACTACTAGTAAGGTAGGTAGGTGTGTAGGTGTGAATTATTACAATAAGTTTGTATGTGCAGGTTTTAATTGTCCTTGTCTACCATATATAGAGGCCGTGCTCGTAAACCCATACCATCATACAACCTCGCCAATTCAGGAAATCAAAAACAAAAACAAACTTGCATTGGAAATCATCCTTCATCAAGAATGTTTTGAAATCCACAATCATCACTCCACTAGCTACCTCTTTTAATTTGCTTAGGAAATGCAACAAATTCAATTTATTTTATTTGTGGAGTAGTAGCTAGTAATTACAGCGTACCGCATCATGCAAGCAAAACATAAATTCTTTTCATAGGAAAATAGTAAAAAAAAATGAGAAATTGGTTGGCAACTAGTTAACGAGACACAAGGGCGAATGAGTAATTGAGATAGAGATTTACATGCCCTACAAAATCTAGAGTTGGGGCACGCACTAGTGATTACTCTTCGGCCACAATTCACTTCCCACGTCCCAACCATTGGATCAAACTTCACTCATTATCCTCCCTCTCATCAAAGGACTCTAATTTTATATCAGATCTCCATCGTTCAAATCTCTTTTTTTTTAATTGTGTATATATCTAGTGTCAAGTTTAAGATGAAAACGAATAAATATATCTCGTTTTGCTTTAAAACATTTGATATGGCTAATTTAATGGTCCTAGTTGCTATGACAGGATGCGCCAGTTCCGGTAAGTGCTAGGTGTTTGATGTGAGTGCATTCATTATCTGTTTGTTTGTTGTAAATTGAAGTTTAATTAGGACGATCTCACTATGGCTGATATTTATTACAAGTCACCTATGAAATATACAAAAGACGAAACGATTTTTTTCCTCAGATGTTTCCCTTGCATTTCTAAACACACCAAGATAGGTAGTGTTCCTCCTCAAAATAATACACCTCGTCAATGTTTTTAATTGTAATTTCCTTTGTAAATATTCTTACCGTTATATATATTTGCTATGTTCGTTTATTGTGAATTTTGTTAAATTCAAGTAAACTTAATACATTGAAAATGCACTTAAAGTTGGTGAAGTTACCCCCTTCATCTTGTGAGTTGAGTTACGAATGACTATTTAAGATTAACACGAGCAATGTCACAAGTAAGTTACCTTGATCCGTCTACAATAGCGCGGTAAAAAAAGATGTAACTTCGCCAACTTTTGGTGCGTTTGCAATATATAAAGCATATATCAATTGAGTAAAATTCAGAATAATTAAGCACAACAAATACAACGATATCAAGGTCGATCATAAAGAAAATTATCATTAACAATTTTCATTGACGAGGTCTACAAATCATGAGCAAGAACACCTACCTTGACGTGTTTAGATGCAGGAGGGCCATCGTAGCAACAAAAAAAAAAACCTTCAGTCGTTTCTGTATGTTTCGATAGTGATTCATGAACATCAATCATAGTAAAGTAGGACATGTCAAACACCTAGCAACTTACATGAACTGGATCATCCTGTCAAAGCAACAAGGAGCATTATATTACACCATTGGAAGAGAAAACATTTAGAGCGCTATCTAATCTGAATGATAATGTCACAAGGAGATTAACAAAATCTAACATATCTTACTTTCAGCAAATTAAACCAGATTTATCAGCAAGAGTAGAAACTAGTATCAGATGCATATCCAACAACTAACAATGCGTTTTGAATCTACCTTTACTCTAATTTGAATAATTTTCAAACGCACACGCTGCATAGAGTAGAAAACCAACTAATGACAAAATGCATAAACAATTGTGATGAATAATTAAGAGAGATATTATTGTATTATATTTCCTCAGAACAAGACAAAATAGGAAGCTAAGACAAGATGATAAATGAGAAGGAACAGCAATGGCAAAACAAAGGGAGCATAACAAAAACTTGTATCAGAACTTTACTAAAGCAGATGCACAAAATTCAATTGTACTTTAACTTGAGCAATTCAAGGGTAGTGTACCCAACAGTGCAGACATGTACCTATATGTACCACCATTATTGACCCAACCATGTGAAGTTGAATTATATAAGGAGCTAGCTAGCTAGTTCTAATAACTTCTAACAACAAATTTCACAAGCATATATATGATACAATTAATAATTCACATTGGAAAACAACAAATAAATGTGCTGTGAAAAGGATCAGAGTTTTGCATACAATACTAATATATTACCAATTAAGATATCTCATCAGGAATGCAAAACAAACAGCAAACACCAAAGAAGCTAAGATGTCCCACATATAGGAACATGACAAATCCATGTTCTAGGGCACAAGTAAAATTGTTTAATTTTCAAAACTAGAGACAGAGTAATGTATGTATATATTCCCCATCAGTAGAAATAAAGGTAAAATCAATCATTACTTTCTCAATGACATGATAGGCAGTGTTGGACAGCTCAACTCATCAACATGATGAGACAACAAAGAAATATCACAAAATAATACCAAAAATGAGGATTATATATCAAGACATAATTAAAATTAGATTATTGGTTTCTCAATATCAATCTCCTAGTAGTTATTATAATAAGCAATGAAAGCATTCCACAAGCAATATAACATTTGTTTCATAAACCTCAAAGGATTGGTATGTAGAATAAATAGAATAGGAAACACAATATATATTAATTATATGTATAATTAAATAAAGTACTGCAATTCACATGACATAATTGTCCTATATATAAAATTTATATATTTGAGACAACTAAAAGGGGGTAGCATGTGCAGGAAAAGATAATCCAAAATATGCAATGAATAGAGACAACCATTCATTTGTTTATCTATGGTCAAAAATGGTAACTAAGAATCTAGCCAAAAAAAAATAGTGATACATATATATTTCTGCAGCTTCCCCAGCAAAAGAGAAAGAATATAAAAAAGCTGAGTAGAGTAGACAACCTCCCAGACACCAATTATCCTGATAAGAACAAATGACACAAACCACAGGCAGCATGGAAAAAATATACTATATCAACACCCTAATATATTATTTATAAACATCAAATAACTTCTTTCCAGATTTTAATTCATTAATAAAAAAGCAGTCTTACCAATGGATTGAAATCAGCTAGTACACTTATATATCACATTTTTATGCTCCACCAATCAGGTAAGATAATATCATTTTAAATGTCAGTTTATAATTTATAATGATACGACGAAATTTGATTGGTGGAACATGAACCTGACAGGTATAAGTGTATTGAGAGATTTTAATTGAATCCCTAGGGAGCAACGTAACAGATATATATCTATTATTAATGATGAACAGAAATAAAGCAAAGATTAAATTAAAGGTGCAGATATTGGTGATGGATAAAGCAAAGAACCATAAGAGGCAGAGAAGAATTAACCAGTTAGTAGTTACACTATGATTTTGACTAGAGAATAGCATTGCAATTAAAGGAGCGTTGAATAGAATTAAATATTAAATAATTAATTAAGGAAGGAAGGTTTAAAGATCGATGAAAAGGAAGGGTAATGGCTATTGTCTGGTCTATCAAAATCCAAACAAGAACAAGAGGAAATATATAACAGTACCTTACCTTACCTTCATCAATGAATGAATGCAGAAACTTTGAATTGCATTGCATCATCACCAATAAACAAGGCTAAGTCTATATGAAAACGACACACATACAAAAAATGATGGTGACGTTACAGCTACTACTTCTCATGCTATCATAAGTCTATACCAACACCAACTATTACTTGTATTCTAACAAAAACCCAACATCTAGTATTTATTTTCACTACTCAAATCCAACTAAACTACTACTATGCTATATACATACAACACTTGACAATATATAATATTAGTATACAAAAATATGGAAATTATTTGTTAGGTCTATTCAGGAAAAGCATATATAAATTCAATATATCAAGGACTCAGCGTACAGCACTAACATTTTCTATCATAAAATATTAGTGCCTCCATACTTTGAATTTCTATTTTTCGTTTAAATTTTTTAGTACTGTCAACTTATTTTCATTTTATTTCACGTTTTTTGAAATTAATATAAAAAATGAAAATGCAAAGTAATAAGGTGCTTAAGGTTCATAAATTCATGATTATCATATGCTTTACACTGTAGATCTTACTAGCGGTAGTCGCTGAACATTTGACATATTAATTAATGAAATAAAAAATTGTAGTGATTCAAAACGCAAAACAAAAGGAAGGCATTAGTTTCGATTCAAAGAAAAGTTAGAGAGTGGTTACAATCAATAACCAAAAATGGTAATTAAAAATTAAAAAATAAAATAAAAAACAAGGGAGTGTGGTAATCAAGCAAGATTTAACGATGTTGGTTTTCCATTTTCAGTTACAAAAACTACTACTAGTCTAACAGTTAGACAACGAGCTTAGCTGCTCTCCTTTGTCACACTCATTGAATGAATGAAATGATGTCATGCAATGACAAAGGCCAGAGAGAAAGAAAGAAACTAATTCAAATTAAAACCAAGTTAATAAATAATTATAATGCAACAAAAAAGATCGAGTGACATATGCATCAACATACATTAATTCTAGAATATCAATTTAATTAATTTCAAATAATAATAATAATCCCCCATAAACCGTAGCGTAGTTTTATATATATAATAAATAATAAATAATAATATATAATAATAATCATAATAACTTCATTCACTTCAGCCATTCTCCAAGCTCATGTACTAATATCCTGCACTTGGAAAGACTCACAGTTTCAATTTATTGGATTACCATAAGATGATCCTCCTCCAAGGAACCCTCCGCCGGAAGCCGCGTAGACATCAGAAGGATCCAGCATCGGAGACGAGGACGACACGCCGCCGTTTCGCCCTCCTCCTCCTCCGCTTCCGCTTCCACCACCTAAATGAAGTTCAGATAAATTAGGATACACATTATCTCTATTCTCAACACCTTGATCATAGAGAAACCCCTTGAACACGTGACCACCAATCTTCACCACCGCCTGATACGCGTACTCGTCTTCACCGTCCTCCACCGCCGTCACTCTCACGCACTTGAAAACCGCCGGTGCACGTACTTGTCCCGGCAACGTCTCCTTGAAACTCGCATCTGTAAGAACCATAACAGAAAATTGTAACTAACTTACTAAGTGTAACAGAAAATTGTAACTAACTAACAACTAACCGAGCGTGACAGGCGGGAGTGTGAGGAGGATATTTAGAAGGATAACAAACCTTGGTGGCTTGAGCTAGTGTCGAAGCTTCTAGGAGGTGTTGTGTTGGAAGTGGAAGTGTGAGAAGTTGTTTGTGATGTGATGAGTCTAGGTTTTTTGGTGCCTGATGTGGCGCCGCTGGAACCGGCGACGGCGGCAGCGGCTGAGGTCATGAGCTGCCGTTCTCTCCGGCGTGCGGCTGGAACCCACGTGCTCTTCACGTGAGTAGGGCAATCGAACCCGCGGCTCTTGCAGCACGTTCTGCACCGTCTGTTGGCGCAATCTTTCTTCGCTTGGTTTCCGCAGTCTTGGCAGGTGGTTGCCCCGCTCGTGGCGGATGCGGTGACGGTGCCGCCCCCGACGGGGCTGGTGGAAGGAGTTAGGTTTCCGGTGTGGTGATTCTGCTGCTGCCAGAAGTGAATTCCGGAGGAGGGACGAGTGCGATTGGGGAGGAGGTTAGCGTCGGGGTCGAGGCTGCAGGGAGTGGTGGTGAGGAGAGGGATGACGCCAACGCCGAGTGCAGTAGCGGGGTTGAGGGAGTGAGGATCGGAGACGAGGGAGGGTTCGTGGTGGTGGAAGGAGGAAGCGGGAGCAACGACGAACATTCCCATCTCAGGCGCGACGCCGTAATTGAGGGAACGAGAGGCAGCGGACCAGGATCCGGAGGCGGGAGGGGCGGCGGGGCCAGCATTAAAGCCGAGAGAGAGGTCGTCGGAGGCAGCACGAGCGGCGGCGGAGGAGGATGTTGCCGCCCAGTCAGCAAAGGCGCCTGAATCGGATTGCAACCTCCTTGTAGTAGCCACAACTGAATCTCTTAATTAATTTATCTATCTATCTTCTATATATTGAGTAAAAAGAAAGGGAAAAGGAGAAAAGAAAAAGAAGAGAAAGCAATGAAGGTGGGGTTTAGTTATGTGAATTTTCTGTTAGTAACGAACAGGGCGTGTATGTAATGCGGGTGTTATTGGTGTGGGGTCTGTATCTCTGCGAGGAAATGATCAGAATAGAATTTGTTGGTGGAGGAAACAGAAGGTTGATTGTTGCTTGCTTTTGATGGAGTTGGAGAGAGATTTAGATTTTTCTCTCTCTTTGAAAAGGAAGTAATGGGGAGGGTAAATTAAATTTAAAAAAAAAGAAAAAGAAAGAAGAACAGGTTCTTCTTCTGGTTCTGGTTCTGGTTTCTGCTGTTGCTGCTGCTGCTATTGTGGCTACTACTACTACTGTCACTTTGGCTTTTTCCAAAGGGAAGAAAAAAAGTTATGGTTTATGAGTGAGAGAGAACTCAGTTTCTGGAGGGTCCAGCAACCAGCAGAGTGCAGCAGAGTCACCAGTGAATGAGGAAAAAAATTCAATAACGACCTTTCTCTCTCTCTCAATATTTTTCTTCATTTCTTATTCTTGCCGACCTTTCTCTCTCTCTCTCTTCATAATCATCACCATCATCCTCTTCCTTCCTTCCTAACTTGTTTCTCTCTGAGTTTTGTTTTTTTTCTCTCTCTTAAATATGGTTCGTGATTCTCCCTAGCCTTACTTTCTATATCTCTCTACAATTATCAGTGTGATAACAAGTATAGTAATGAAAATAGAGAGAGAGAGAAAGAGGAGAAGAGAAAGAGAGGCATAAAGACTTTTGTTCTCTAGTTTTTGTAATTTTATGAAACCCTCTTCCTCTAAGTTCACATGACGCCACTCATTGCTTGTGGGCTCGGCGCGTGCATCTCCCCCACCTAAGCGCGTCCTGCATTTCCCACCCCACACACACTTCATCGGTTCTCAATCTCGCAAGGAAAGCGCGCGTGCAGGTACGCTCTCTCATACTCATTTAAATTTTTGTTGCTTTTTAGTATTTTTTCTTTTTTATGGAAGGAAAAAGATTAGAAACACTAGTAATATAGTAGCACTCAGCTACATACAACTGTAGACTGTAGTCTATAATCGAAGGTGTCATCCAATATCTTTTTTCCTTTTTTCCTAAGATTGTCCTTTCAACCCATATCTATGAATTTTTCTCTTTAGATTATCTTTGTCAGATATCATTTTCATAACTACTGTCTTTTATGTTAAAATCGTTAAGTTTAAATAATCTTATATCATTTTTCAATTTTTTCATATAATTTTATAAATATATAATTGATTATTTCTATTTTTAATACGTAAAAGGATTTATAAAAAAATATAAGAGAATTTAAATTTATTCTTTTATTCTTAATTACCTATTATTTGGAAGAGAGGAAAAAAATAATGATGTAATTTTTTTGTTTAGTTGAAGATAAAATAAAAGAAAAAAATCATTTATAGAGAACAAAAATACAAATATTTTGTTCCACTTTTTTTCTTAATCTCACTTTTCTCTCTTTTGATTTTTTCTGTTTCCGTTTTCAACTCTTCCAAACAATAAATTAGGGTGACAAAATGGTTGAACTTGTATAATACTGGTGTCTAAATGTGAGGTATATATTTATATACATACATAAATATTTCGGATCCATCTATCGTTATGAATATTTAATCATTTTAAAATATTTTTATACCATGTTTGGAATCAATATTGAGAATTCTTCTCCTCACAAAATTATTTCGTAGTGTAAGTAAAATTATTTTTGTTTATTAAAGTTTAAATTATTTTTTTAGTCCTAAATTTTTATTTTTATTTTAGTTTAACTTAATTCAAACCTTTTTGTTTTAGACCCTACAACTTTATTTCACAATAAGTACCAAATTTTATTTTTAGCTCCTTTAACTTTTTTTTTTCTCTTGGGATTTTAATTTTTTAATTTTGTACCTTGAAAAAATGTGATTAAAAAAAACTCAACATTAGAAATTTAAAATAAAAATTTTAAATTAAATTGCACCAAAATGCAAATATATATATATATTTAAACGAAAATATTGTCCATTTTATAAGAATTAAAAAGAAAAATTTTAAAAAAATAAAAAATAGTTTATAAGAACTACAATAAAAATATTAATTTTATAAATACTAAAGCCTTTATTAAAAAAAAAAAAACTATTCAAACAGGTTAATAGTTATACTCTATATATACTCACTCATGATCATGGAGTACTAGTAGGCAAAAGTCATAAAATACACTATCTCTCTTGTACCAAAAAAAAAAATTGTCTCTCCTGTATCTGTCCAACCTTTTATTAATAATTAGTAATTTTACCGGTATTAACCATATTACTGCATAAATGTTTAACAGTTACTAGTATATTGTAAATAAATAAATTAACACTGCTAATTTGGAATATTATGGCCTTCATGTTTTTTTTTTTATAAATCAAAAAAATATTATAACTAAGAGCATAAACAATGCTAAAAAAATAATACAAAAAAACTTTAAAAATAGCAATAAATAAACATAACCAAACCAACAAACAAAGGAAAGAACAATAATGCTGCACAATTATTCGCAACACAAACCACCAAAGCAGAAATTACGTCACAACAAGCAATAAAAAAACTTCCAACATCCAACCTACAATAGGACCAATTCAACACAGAAACTTGAAATCTATGGTTCATTGCCTTAATCTATAGTCAAGAACGAATCTTCACCATCTCCAATACAGAGAATCAAATAACTCTCCACTTCCTCCTCTCTTTTTTTTTTTGAAAAGAATGAACATACCCTAAAATTGAACATAAAGAGATATAATATCATTGTATAAAGCAAATGTCATATCAAACCACGAAGAACATGTGACCACAAGAAGTACACTTTATCACAATTAACAAACAAGCTAAGTGAGAAGATGATTCTGGTGTATTACCACAAAGATAACAGGTATCATCATGAAGGAACAACACTTCACTTCTAGCTAAACTTGTTTTGCAAGGCATGTGATCAAGCAATAAATGCCACACAAACCATGCAATCTTTGTCGGGAGTTTGGCATGCCGAATCAAATGGAAGATAATATCCTTTGGATCACTTTTAGTGCTGCAATATGCGGTATATAAACCCCTATCTGAATTACTCCACTGCCACAAATCCTCTTTATCTACCCGCAAAAAGACAGACTCAAACTCTAATTGTCAAATCGAAAAGAGCGCCATACTTAACTTTTAGTTTCACTCTATCCACTAATCAACTATCATGCCAAAAGTCACAAGATCGGCCATTACCAATTTCAATAGAAATATTTTCTTAAAACGATGCACATATAAATACATCATTCGCAAAAAAGCTACACAAATCTTTCCACCACGCAAAACACCATCTACCACCACAAATAAAAAAAATACACATTATTCCTATATTTAGAGTATAGCACCCTAACCAAAAGAGCTTCTCTCTCAATCTTTTACCTCACCCCACTCATCAAGCCACACTAAATTAATAAATACTCAACTTTTTTTTAATAAGCCACACCTTGTCAATATGCTCACCTTGTCTGGCGGTTGAATTTTCCACTACGTGTAAAAAATGCTTATTAGAAATATTATTATTATTATTGTTCCTTCATATCCTTGTATATACTACTTCTGCCTCTTATTATTTATCGTTTAAAATGTTCACATATACTCCCTCAGTTATAAAATTATAGTCATTTTAAATTATAATTTTTTTTCAAAACAATTAGTATCATTTTAGAATTTTAAGATGTAATAAATAATATATTTTAATATTTTTTTTATCGTCTCTTTTATTTACTAATCATCATCTCTTTTTTAATTATTTTATTAACTACTCTATTTACTAAATGGGCATCTTAGTCCACTCATATTAAAAATTTATCACAATCAATAATTTCTTAATACGTGTTAAAGTTATTAAAATGACAATAGTTTTAGAATTGAGGGAGCATGTATTTTTTTATCGACCAAACACACATTTCTTCACACTAAACTGACCCCTCTCCTTAAACTCTAAGAGCTTCTTCTTATGTCACTTTAACTACAAGCTTTTGGACTAATTGAGGGAGCAGCTGTGATTGGTGTATTAGTGAATCATTTATTAGCGCTTAAAATTAGTGCAAGGACATACTATTTGACAAAGTAGTAGTAGTAATAATAAAGTTTTGGAATTGTAAGTAAACATATACTGTCTCAATTTTTTATTATACGTCCAAATAAAAAATATTTTTATTTGTATTTATTTATATTTAAAAGATAATATTAATTGCGTATTATTTATTTTACCTTTATGATTAATTTAGTATTAATTAATATTTTTTTACTATTTTTATAAAAAAAAATAATAATTATATTACATAATTAGCACGTTTTACTCTAGACCAGTAGACCGATAAGTGAAAACAGAGGAAGTAATTCTAACTATAGAAGCAAATTTTTTTCTTCCATACATGCCGGAGTAAATAAAAAATGTACAATTAAAAAGAAACAAATTAAGTATTAAAAAAAAATTTTTTTTCTTCCCTACATGCCGGAGTAAATAAAAAATGTTTCTTCTGGTTCTTACTTCCAAGTAATTATTTTACTCCTATTACTATTTGGCAGGCCTCTGTTTCATCGGCAAACAAATTAAAAAATAATTAGGCAATTATTTTGGATTTGTGGTGATTAACGTTGCGTGTTTCACGTACATAACTTGATCCACATAAGCTTAATTTCCTCCTACGCATAAATAATAATGTACCTAAACCTTCTGTATAAGTGGTCAACAAAACCATCATTTTTTATTTATATTTTTTTACAAGCCACAGTATTGTTCAGTTAGGTGATAGATCTTTATTTTCATTTTCATTAAAGTAAAAAATCTCGTCTTCGAACCATAAAGATAAACAGTTCTATTTTACATAATTTCATGATTACCAGAGAACAGATTAAATAGAAAAGGTATTATTAATATTTTTTAAATTCATTATTTGAATTTGAATCAATGAATACATTATCTATTTATAGAGAAAAATTGATATGCTTAGAATAATCTTATCCTCGAGTCTCGTTCCAAAAAGTTGATAAATGGTAACGATAGGGTTCGTAGCTAAAAAACTAAAAAACAGAAAGATTATGAAATGTTCTATAATTTAGGAACTGAAATAAATAGTCATATCACTCTGATACCATATTAGGAAATATGATGGAGTGATAGGGAACAGAATAAATAGAAAAGATATTATTAATATTCCTTAAACTTACTGAATCAATGAATACATTCTCTATTGATAGAGAAACTAAACTACGAAGATAAGAATAATATAACAACTAATTGATATACTTAGAATAATCTTATCACAAATATAACTGACTAGTTATTATATTTATCTTTATCTCTAACAATAGTAACGCTAATATCTTTAAAGAAAAAAAAAAAAACTCACTGTGTAAATAAAACAAAGAGATTAAACCTGTATTAAATTTTAATAATCATATGACTGTATTTTTTTTTCTTTAATTTGAGGTAATGTTCAGTTGTGTTTAGTCACAACTAACATGTGATGAAAAACTTTTAAGTTAGTTCCAATAATCCGAATGTAACTAACTTAATTTGGCTCGACTTTTTTTTTATGATGTACAAATAAAAAGTTGTGCAATAATATATAACTGATTTTATAGTTATTGATTTATTGTTAAAAAATAAAAAGTTAACATCCCACTTTAAATTAATGTATATATTTATGTCACATAAATTTCTTCATATTTATGTAATGTATTGTAAATGACACTTTTTAACTAAAAAGAGTTAATTAACCATGATAGTCGAGAGCTTATAACTCAAGTGACATAAGAATAACTCTTGGAGCTTAAGGATTTGACCCCGGGTGGAGTAAATTTAAGAATATATTTAAGTATAGTGTAGTGTGTGGGGTACAGGTTCGATCCCTGGTGTAGTTAAATTCCTTGTAAACCAAAAAAAGTATAGTGTAATGTGAGAGTGTGTGTTTAGCTGATAAAAAAAATGAAACATAAAAAAGTCTTGTATTTTACGTGTTGTAAATTCGGACTAATCGTATTTGTCTCTTTAGTTTAAATAAATATAAGTATCTTTATAATTAAAAGTCTCTTTAAAACATTAGATTTTCTATTTTAAATCCGGCATTATCTCATCACTCTAAAATCAAATTTTATCAAAAATAAAAATAAAAAAAATTAGGCCCATTCTCCCCAACCTAACCTTTTTTTTTATAAGCCTGCCCAACCTTAATATGGACTGGTCTGAATTTACATCTTAATGAATGAAAATGCCATATTTGTGTTAGTATTCTTTCATGAATCTGACCATGTTAAGAAAATTTTACTAGTGTTGTTTTGTCCTCTCAACTTCACTCATGATATATTCATATTCTTTTTGTCTACGGGCAAATTGGGATGAAGAGTTCTTCTTCTTTTTTTTTTTCATTTTTGATAGAATTAACAATTTTATTTCTAGTTGAGTAGTTTTCACTGCTCTAGTTTTGTACTTCATCTTTTTATTTTACTTTATTTTACCATCATCATAAATGTGATGACTAAACTTGAAAATTCATCGAAGCACTCTACTTCCTCACATGCACGCAGAAGAAATTAGACTCTGAAAAGTCATTTATAGTTCTATTATTTGACACAATAGTATATAGGGAAGATTTATTATTACTCTATTTTTGTTTATTGTCAATTTTTTTAATTATTTTTAATTAAAAATATTCTTTTTAACCAATAAAATTGAAGTAATGAAAAATAAATACTATTAAAATAATTAATTTAAAATAAAAATAGACAAAAATAAAGTGACAACAGACAGTTCCTAGTATATAACTTATATGCATGTTTGGATAACAAGTTTATTTTGTCAAAAGAGAGTTTTGATGCCCAAAATGAAGTTTGCCAAAATGAAAGTATGTTTAGGTAATTTCTTTACTTGGAAAATTTTCATTTTCAATTTGAGAAAATGAAGTTTAGGAGAAGTAAGGCTAGCCTACTTTTCAAATTTCATTTTGCAAAAGTAAAATGATCGTTTACAACTCTACCCCTCATTACCCTCATTACTTTCTTCATGTCCTTTTTTTTAATTAAAAATCATGTCCTTTTTGGTAACTTTATATTCAAAAGTACTTCTATCTTTATCTATCCAAACAAACTTCATTATGTCAAACTCACTTCTACAATATCATTCATTCCAACAAACTTCATTCTACCAAACTTCATTCTATTAAACTTCATTTTACCAAACTTCATTCTACTAAACTACATATTCTAATACATTTTTACTAAAATAATTTTTCATAATTAACTTATATAATTTATAAATAAAAGTAATAAAATTATCGTTATTAAGCTTCTCTACACGACAATAAAATATAAATTATAAACTCTTAAATAAATTATAAATTATTATGCATGTAAAACACACTTTATGTAAACTAGATATCTCAATTATTTAATCCTAACATTAGGATGTTCAGATAGTGTTGACACAATTAATTCGACGACCCAACTCAACCTAACTTTTTGGTTTAGCTTGTATTCTCCCCCCAAGTTCACGCCATGCAAATCAACACAAACAAACATAACTATCACTTTGGGTATCAGGTTTTGATATTTCAAACCCAATGACACTTTCTTTTTGGTTTATTTTATACTCTAGAACTAAAATTTAATTAGAGTTACACTATTTCAAATTTTATCTATGATATTAATATTTGAATTAAATATAAACCTTATTATACTTAGCTTGAATTGTTTGTTTTAATTTTATTATTTTGAAACATTTAATTAGTGTTATACTTAGTCATTATTGTAAACTATAATAGTAATTTCTAAATTGTTAATCGAATAATCTAATAACTCAAACTAACTCCTTCGTATTTCGGTCAAAGTTCAGTTCAATCAGATTTCTTTTTCTTACACGAACCCGAATTAAATTATTTTAATCTATTCAAATATTTATTTACTGCAAATTTGAACCAACTCCACAACAGGAGAACTCGTGATCGAATCTCACATATGTCAAATTTCTATGGTCAGTATCAGTCACGTAGCACAGATGAAATTAATTTCATTTTAAAAATAAAAAACTCGTGATTATACTAAAAAAACCTTAACCAACTCATCCCACATATAGCAACATGCACCTATTAGATGAGTTACTTATGGTGATAGAAGATGATTAATTAAGAATGGGGCAAATCAAATCATGAAATCAAGGGGATTAAAAAGCATACATGGTTTATTAAATTAGATTAGAATATAGGGCACGTGAAAGAAATTAAAGATGATGACTTGATAAATTGCCTCTTCATGTTCCTCTTTCGGCACCTTGTTCTCCCTTTGGGGGGTCCACGAGTTTAATTTCAATTCCTTCTTCATTCACATCACTCACTTCTCTCAAGGTTCATTCAATTCATTATTCCTCTTTTTCTCCCTCTCTTTATCTCTTTCTCTGTTCCTAAACACACACATGCATCTAACTCATCTTAGGACGTAGCGTGATAATAACTCATCTCGTTCTTTAAAGTATAAGTGTAGAGATTCGATCCTCTACAGATAGGAATGAAACAATATTTGCGGCAACTAGACAATTTGCTTTGTGCGAACTAAACATTAGATAGGAGATTAATTATTACTTTCAGATAAAATGCGAAAAAAAAAAGACAAAAGCATGTTGTAAGCGTGTGTGTGAAATTAATAAAGCCCTACTCTACTCATTTTTCAAATGAAGCTACCTTATTACCTCTGATCTGTTTTTTTTCTTTGTCACAACACAAAAAGTGAGTGTGTTAATGAATAATGATGCACTTGAAAAGCAATATAGTATATATATATAGATATGAGTAGTACCCCTGGCTTTTGGTGTCTTTTCATTTGCACTACTACTGTACATGTCTAATAAAACGTAACTCTGTTTAAAGTGAAATTGTTTGAAAAGTGATCTCTAATTAGTAATATTTATGTTCCTCGCTTACTTACTTACTGCACTAACGCAGATCGAAAAAGCAGCATATATATATATATATATATATATATATATCTGTTTTTTCTTCATAAACTGCCCGCAATTAAATTATATTATATTATATTATATTAGTGCTGCTGTATACTGTATATATGCATAGTTTGGTCCCTGTCTTCTCTGCTTCTTTAATTTCTCACTTTTAACTCATTTTGGTTCTTCGCCTTCCCCATTGGCTTCGTTATTATTCATCACTTAATCTCATGAGCAAGGTTAGTTTATTTTAGATTTTACTACAATTATTTAAATTAAAGTTATTTAAAAGAAAGTAAGAATTTTTAACTTTTGTTCGGTTATAAGTCTCACAACAGATAGTTATATGGCTACCATAGAATATATAAGTGGTATTATAAACTTTTTCTTATCTCAGCTAGTGTTTTGAAATATGTTAGACCCAAATTTAATTCTTGAATTTAAATTTTACTATGATACACTCTATTCCATTTTATGTTTTTGATTTATTTCACACCCAAAAGCTAGCTTATAAAAAAAAATTGTTACACCACTTATATAGTGCGACTTCTAACACGTTCTTAACATTTGAATTAGTAATATTTTATAGGTAAATACTCATACACATCTTAAACTAAATCATCAATATTTACACTAAATTTTCAAACTTTGAACATTCAAGCTCCTACACCTTAAAAAATATGATACATGACCAAGTAGGCTAATATACTCGTTGTGAAAGTTAATATGTTGAAGTGACAAAATAGGCTAGTAGTTACAAGTAACAAATCATGATTTGATACAAACAAAAAACATTTTTTCAATGGTTATATCATGGTTTAAAATTTTATATCAGTTTAAACACAAAGTTTACATAATTTTTTTTTAAATACATATTGTCATTTAAAGTTCAGTTTAACTATATAAATGAAACATGCATATATTTGTAAATTGTGACTTCTATTTTTAAGCTTGTCTTTTTCATCAAAGTTTTTTTGTTTAATTCTTATACCTAAAAATATTTTGACTTAATTTTTTTACTTAATTATACTTTTAATCCTTAAATTTTATGTATGTGAAATTTTGTGTTCTACTTTTGTTAATTGCAATTGTGATCCTTCTGTCTATATCATTTTTTTTTCCAAATTATAACAAAAGTGTCTTATGTGATCTTTTTTAAGTCTAGAATTTCTTGTATCATTGTCAATGTATTGATTATAGTGTTAGAAATATTTTATTTCTATGAATTATATTAGAGATATTTTTATTTTTATTAATTATTTGTGTGAGCTAAAGATTAATTGAAAACAAATTTTGTTGTTTTGATTAATTGAATGAATAGTATTGTGACAACATAATTGGTATAAATATGAGGACTAAAATCCGTTTAGATTCTAGTCTAATATTGACGTGGGCTCCAGGTGAATGGAAATCTAGACCTAACCTGCGATGGACACGATGAAAATCTTGGCAGGCAATTTTAGGTTTGGAGGGAGGTGAATGTCCCCATCACATCAAATTGCCTCATAGCCACACAATCCTTCCAATTCGGAATTATGCATTATTGTTTTTTATTTAAAAGGTTTGATCGAGAAAAACCACAATACTATCTTCCACTAACCTCTTTGCTTATTTGCTTGAGTCTTGACTAGTAGAGATTGCAATTGCTATTTTAGGGAGTGTGAATGACGTATTCTCCCACTATTTACGATCTCTTTATGAGATTGATAGATTAAAGTGTCATACATTACTTTATAATTTTAACGCAACGATCTCCTATGATTAGGTGAGTATTTTTATCTTGTTTTTTGTGCGGTTTAATTAGTTAGTACAACAATTTTTTAAGCGTACATTTTGCTTAGTTGTACTTTTCTAATGTGTATTATGTTACAAAAGTCAAAAAAATATACACTACAACTTATGCAAGGCATTGTTTTATATTAATATAAGCATTTTATGAATTATGATCATATAATTTAGGTCTTAAAAAACATCGAGAGAGATCATTTGTATTGTAATTAAGATGGAACTTGGACGAAGAGATAAATTTGTTACGTTAAAAAATTACATATCACTACTACATAATTAACTTTTAGTATTAATTAAAAAATTATTGTTAAATTATAAAAAATAAATATTATCAAATCGTTAAAAAATATTATCTTTTATATTTATAATTTTTTGTAAATGTTGTATAAAAAATATATTATTAAAAATTAATTATAATATAGTGAATGTTATTGTGCGATTACAAAATTATCGCATATAATAAACCGCGCACGTTGAAAGAAATAAAACAGGCAAATCATACATTTTATAAAGTAATGGTAGTATATTGAGATTCAAATCATGTGTCTCCAAATTATGTGTCCAATCATATCTTACCAATAGAATATTGTCACGTCATTACAAAATTTTATTAGAAAATTAAAGATTAAAATTAAAGAAAATATTTTCAATGACGTAAAGATATTTTATTGGTGAAACATGATTTGGAGACACATGATTCAGTATATTGATCATGAAGTAAAATATAGGAGACAAATTATAAATAACTAATAAACTGTTAAAAAAATTAATATTAATATAACATTATAAAAAAAATCATATACTAATTGATTTCCTTTTAAAAATGTTACGATGGTTACAGTTAGAATAGATTTTTTTCTTTACTAACATAACTATTTGTTAGTAATAATATATTTATTTATTAATATAAAAATTGATATAGACTAACATTTGTCCTCCTGTTAGTATAAATTATGCAATAGTTAACTAGTGTAGATTCAAAATATTTATATTAATTCCTCAAAAAAATATCTATATTAACAAATTAATTATATTAAAAGAAGTCTATAACAATGTTAAATGTTAACAATAAACTTATGATTTTTTTCGTTAGTATATGATTTTTTTTAAGTGATAAGCCTAAGATATATTTGAACTATAATTTTTACTTTTTTTATCAGCATTTGAACTATAATTTTATAATTTTAAAGTTGATACGGTTTTCAGTAAATAATATAAAACAAATAACTAAAAGTGTCATTTCAATGACATGATTCCTTATACATTATAATTAATTAGATTAGATGCTATAATAATATTTATATCTCATCATACGCATGGATGCCATTGTGCTGACCATTTATTTTTAACTAGTGGCTTTCATCATACTATATATACTACATAATCAAATACACATAAGCATTTTAATTTGTTTCTGGTTTCATAAGAAAATTATATTAATAAAAGGGCAAAAGTGCATCATATATTATAATTATTATAATGATAACTATATATTTTACTTGAGTAGCATCGCTTTAATTTCCACCGACCAAAATTCTTTTGATACATGCACGATCACCACTTAAGTATTCCTCTCAAAGTAAATTAAAAAGGCTAAAAGCATAACCATCAAACCACTTGTATTTTTTTTTTTAACAAAAAAAATTTAGTTAAGGGGCAGGCCTACTCCATTCAAAGTCAGGGCATACTACTACCAAAGCACTTATATATTTTAATATAAAAAAATGCAATTGTATGTTTTATCAAAAATAAATAAATAAATAAAATAAAAGCAGTTGTATGTTTTTCTTCTCTCCATGCATGTTGATAATTAGCTATGGGCTCCTTATGCGCAGGAGTGTTCATAACCGAACCAACTCATTCTAAACCGCCAAAACCAATCAAAAAAATCAATAATCGAATAAACCGAAAATTGAACAAACTGAAAACTGAAATAACCGCATAATTTTATTGGTTTGGTTTAGATTTCGGTTCCTTGTATTAAAACCGAACCAACCCAAACTAAATCGCATATACTAATATAGATTTATAATATTTTTATATTATTCATCTTTCTCTTAAAAAGATTAAATGATGTGCTCAAAATATTATTTTTATAGTTTGATTTTTCTTTCAAATATAAATATTGTTTGAGTTTTTGTCGAATATATATGTATTATATATAAATAATTAAATAAAAAATTTATACAACAAAATTTGATCTAAATATATACATGATATTTACATTTTCATATTAATGTTTACTATTTTTTATAATATGAACATATTTTAAAAATCTAAAACAAAAACCGAATAACCGATCCAATCCAAATCGCAAAAAAATGGTTCGGATATCATTTAGAAATAAAACCGATCGGATGATGAGATGACAAAATCATAAAGATCGGATTAGATGATTTTTTCCTTTAAAACCGAATCAATTCGCACCGCAAACACCCCTACTTATGCATATAGTTTCTACGGTCATTTTCATTATTCACTAAAAAAAATTAATATAAAAATTAAATTAACAAAGTTATTTGTCGCTAAAAGTTGTGATGTTATACATTTGGGTCACTAGTTTAACCATTAAAATATTTAATGATAGAAAAAATAACTACCAATTTCAATAATCACTAAAGAGAGACATTTTTTTTAATTATTACTCCATCCGTTCGTTCCTTTTTATCCGTTTTCATTCTGAAAAAAAAATGTCTTCCTTTTTATCTGTCCCTTTGGAATTTCAAGAGCACATATATTAATTTTTTTTTCTATTATACCCTTGCATTTGAAATGCATAATTAGCTTCCACAAATTTTAAAAATTCAACGAACAATTACTCTCAAACTTCTAATTTGTGGTTTCTATGTATATATATTATCAATGTTAATCCTATTTTCTATTTTCGTGAATGACCATTATAATTAATGTTAATCACCATTAATTCTCACTTGTATAATTAAAAATAATTCAAAATTAATTTAGAAAATAGTACTAGGGTAAATCAGAAAAGAAGGTGTTAAAATTTTGTGATCCAAGAATATTAATTGATTTTCTTAATGTGTGTGATTTTATCTTAGAAGACAAATAAAAAAGAACGGAGGGAGTATTAATTATAATTATTAATAATAAAGTTTTCATTTTCAAGGTACAACCATGTACAATCCTGGTAGGTTCCGCATATATACGTCACTCTTTTAATTTAAGCAACTCTTACACTATAAATTCTTATTAAGTAACTCACTTGGGTCTCGCGCGTACCCCACAATACAAGGTTCTTACACTATAATTATATTTTTTTAGTCTCACTTCTTCTTCAAGCAACCCTTAATTTTGGTTGCTTATTTAAGCAACTCAAGCCACGTCACCAAGCTGCAATGAGAAGTTACTTGCTAAGAACAATTGTTTAGCACAAGCATACCATCTAAACAATCTCATTGTACATTGTCTTAGAGTCTCTTTTTTCTTTTGGTTATACATAGCTAAAAAAATATTTGTATTCCCTTTAAATATTGAATTTACTTCCTCTAAAAAAAATAAAATTATCCTTACGAAGAATTTATTATTTTCTGTTTGGTCCTTGCAAAAATTTAATCTGTTTTTGTTTGGTCTCTAACAGATGGATCAAACAGAACCATACAATCATTTCGTTATGACTAAAATTAGAGTGATTATTTATTTTAGAGAGAAAAAATAGAACAATAATTTTTTTCTTTTAAAAAAAACATTTATAGTCTATATATAATTATTCGTTTTATCTAATCCACATAGTGATCACTATCCATAGCTAAATTGGTACTACTCCTGTTTGAAAATATAAGCACTTGGAACAAAATATGCTTGTTTCATATTATAAGTATTTATACAAAATACAATATTTATTTATTAATTTTTTTAATTTTATCTTTAATTATTAAAGCAAAATACTATTAGTATTGTTAGTTCTAAGAAAATTAATTACATTTATTTAGGATAAAATTGTAAAGAGTGATTAGTTTTTTCAAAATTAATGTAATAACTATTTTTGTTAAACTATATAAAAAATATCTAAGTGCTTATATTTTGAAACAGGATAGTAACAATTAGTTATTCTCATATTTTTATATATATTTTTACAAAGAGAGAAAAAAAGATATTTAGGATTTCAAGTGATTAGAATATTTAGGTGTTAATTATAATTGACCAACAAAATAATTTTTTTTTAAAAAAAGCTCATATCTTTAATTTTTAAATTAAAAACGAGCTTTTTTTATGTTATACACAAAAAATAATCAACTTATAATTTAAAAGATTTATCATAAATAATATTCGACCTAACTTTTTACCGATATCAAGATGAGAAGGAAAAAGAAAAAACAGTGCCAATAACTACGTAGGTCTAAATATAGTATGATAGTCTGATTGGGATTTGGGCTATCATCTTTCGCAAGTGCCTAAACATTAAAAATAATTTGATTTGGATAATTTTTTAAAAAAATATATCGTTTAGTTCTTAATATATGTACAAAAATTTATATAAGTTTTTAATATTTGTGATAATGTATTTTGGTCTCTGATAATTTGATTTTTAATTTATTTTAGTCCTTAAAGTTAGTTAAATGTTAAAAAATCATTAACAAAAGTTTAATATCAATATGGCACGTTAAATATCACGTTGGACAATCAAATTATTTCGTTCTCACTTTGTAGGTTAAAAAAAATTCATTTTTAATGGAAAACGACATTATACATTACAGAAGACCAAACTTTAAATTCTAAGATTTTGGAAAAAAAAATGCCTTTTGAATATATCATGGACAAAAAAAGACAATATTTTGGATTATATATCATATTAATTAGCAATATAATAGAACAATAAAATTTTGGGTGTTTTACGTGTCACTTAACGTGTCGAAATTGACGATGTTAATACTAAACTAATGTCAGGGACCAAAACGAATCACAAATAAAAAAATCAGGGACTCAAATGCTCCATTTAAAATGTTAAGGACTATTATTAATAAATATAAAAAAGTCAATGACCAATGCGACTTTCACTTTAATGTTTTTCATCCAACTTAAACCATATAACTAAGCACCTAACTTTAACCAAATCATATACAAATTTAACCATATATTTGAGATCGTACAAAACTGAGATCCTTTGATTTGATTGTTGTAGATACGGGGGAGATTAAAGAGTATTAAAAATAATTGTACTCAAAATAATAATTGTACTCACATTTATCATCATCAAAATTTATGAGTAATTATCTAAACGCATATTTAAACCCATTTTAACCAGTAAGTTTTCTGTTTATGGAAGTAATTTTTCTGTTGTTCGTTGCATCAGGGGTGCAATTGTCATTGCAAATTTATTTGTTCCACGGCATTTAAATGGATTATGATTTATGACAATGATTAATGAGGTTCATTAGCCAAAATAATTATTTTTTAAAAAGTATTTATTAAAATGTAAAAATTTTCCTCACTATATTATAAATTAATATATTCTTTCTTAAATCTTACTATTTTTTTTATTTTTTCTGTTTGCTTTTTTTTTGGGGGGAGGATTAAAAAGAAAAATAAAAATGAGTGACACCCTCCAATTTGATCGATCATATAGGAAGCATCACTCTTTCATACTCTTATATGTAAGAAAAATTTACAAAACATGAAGAGTTTTGTTGTTTGATGAAAAATTGTGTTGTTTCATTTAAGGTTGAAGAGTTGTTTTGTTTGAAATTGATTAATTTTCAATGGCTGTAAATGTGACTCTTCAATTAAAGGAATATGACTCTGGAATGAAAAACACATTACTTGAAAAGATATGACTCTTCATGAAGAGACACGAATTGTCTATAAATAGAAGTGCATTTGATGCGCAAGGAAATGAAATTGATAACTCACATGACATTCACATATTAGTGAGAAGTCAATCATGTAATAGAGACACATGATGAAATTTCCAAATTTCTCGTAGCATCTTCAAATTCATTTGTCTATATTTTGGTGCACAAGAGATAAATGCAAAATATCATTTTGTAAAAGTCATTGTTATCACGACTCGAGTTTTAGAAGTGTGAAAACATACTTGAGGAATCTTCATTGTATCCTGCAGGAAATTCGCCGGTTAACCCATTTTTGCACCCAAGAGTTTGGAATTGGTGGGGGCGAATTAAGCCTAAAGGAAAGTGCTAGAGAACACGCCTTGAAGAGACATTGTGCACACTTTCCTCCTTGTTTCCTATTTCTTTTTCTTATTATTTTTTTCTATTCTTTGCAAGTCCACCACCACCAATGATATATTTTATATATTTATAAATAAAATTTCTAACATTATATATATATATATATATATATATATATATATATAAATTACATCGTTATTTATAATTTTGTGTTTTTGTTAATGCTCGCAACTAAATACGATCGAGTAGGGGAGGGGACAAGAATATATGATAAGGGGATTAAAATGGTAAGAAGCCTCACACCGATTGCATATATGTTTATGATAGAGTATATATATATGTAGTATGACAATTTTTTAATAGCCATCAGAATCTAAATAGTTTCAATGTAAATCATATATAAGTGTTTAGTCTCACAAACTTCACATACTATATGTTTAATCCTGAACGTAAATATGGTGTAAGAATATGACAATCTAAAAAGTAGTTTGTCTTCATAAAATAGTGTTAATATATTAATCTCACTTTTTTCAAAAATATCCAAAATAAATAAATAATTAAAATTTATTTATATTTTATACCAAAACAACAACTTAAGAGTATATTAAACTTTTTGGTTCTATCTCTGAGATAGTCAGAGTCAAAAATAATACTTAATCTATTTTTTAAAACTAAATTTACACGAAATAATTATCACTTTATTCACGTAAAAAGAGGAATAAATCCGTATTCGTATGGTTAAAAAATAAGATGAGTTTTCATTAGAGTATCTACTCTGGTTAGAGAGGGAGGCCTAGGGTGCGGGTGGTGGTGAGTGGTAACCGTCACATCAAAATGTAAAAAAGTGAAGAAAAGTCGCATCATGACCGTCCAATCCATACGCATCGTTGACTCCTTAACAGTGATAGATTAGATCCAGTACTACTATTCCAATCCCCACAAAAAATTTATGAATGAATGAAATTAAACAAACAAACAAACAAAAGTAGAATAAATACTATAAAGCAAATTCAATTCTTCTTCCACTACTCCATTTTACACACATATATTGGACTACTGCAAAGATTTTTCTGATCTATAAATTTCAAAATAAGATGCCACAAAAAATAACGCATCAAATTTCGTACACACACTCAATGAAATGTTAATATATATTACTCCCTCCGTCACATGATATAAACCTTAACTTTTAAAATATTTTATCCCATAATATAAGCACTTACACATAAATAAAATAAAAAGTATTTATTGTAATTTTTTAACTTTCAAAGTCATTCAACCAATAGAAAATAATTGTGTTTAAATTTAATTGGTATAACATCTCACTAGTTTACTTAATACTTCTAATTCCAATAATTTAACCACTTTTCTTAAACTATATGAAATATTAATTGGGACTTATATTATGAGATGGAAAGAGTATATTATAAAAAAATTTGTGAACAACACTGCAAAGCTTCTCTAAGAGGTTTATACGACTATATTGGGATGATTTATTTATATATCTCCTTAATTTTATTTTCAATTGGATAGGTTATGTCTAGCTTCAAAGTTAACTCAAATTAAACATGAAAAATGAATATTCTTATGGTTAGAAGTCTCATATCAACTAGAGATATTATTATTTTTCAGTTTATAAGGGTGTGACAATCTTCTCCCACCAGTTAGCTTTTGGGATTAAGTTAGACTCAAACCTAAATTGTAAGATAGTATCAGAACCTATCTTAAATCCGTTTGTTAGGCCATGTTTGTTGTTAGGTGTTTGTTAGTTTGTATTATTGGGCCACCAATTTGTTTGTCCATTCGTGTTTGTCTACACTCCAGTTGCGTAATTTTGGATGTGAGGAGGCGTGTTAGAAGTCTCACATTGGCTAGTGATTTGACTATTGATGAGTTTATAAAAGTGTGACAATCCTCATCTTACCAGCTAACTTTTGAAATTGAATTAGGCCCAAAACCCAAATTATAAGATGGTATCAAAACATATTTTAAATTTGTTTATTGGGCCCCATATTTGTCTTTAAATTTGGTATTTTCATTCTCATTTTGATTTTTTTTATTTTAATATAAGATTTAAAATAATAAGAGATAAATTATAAATAGAAATGACAAATTCAAATTGCAATATTCATTCTGCATAACACATTGAGTAAACAAAGAATAATGAATTTGGGCTTTTAGCCCCTTCTTTTATAAAAAAGAAAAAGAAAAAAAAAGAATGAATTTGGCTCTAAAATATAAAATAAAACAGTTAAAATTTTGGACATTAATGACCTATTGAATAAATAAATAAAAAAAGGGTCATAATTTTCTTAAGGTAGAAGGGTTTGAGACTAACCTTATTAGAAGTGACACTATCATTTTTAATTTATAGATTCATAATTTTTATATATAAAATAATGGTGGGACTTCCAAAATTGGATGGTGTGAATCCCTCCCACCTTCTCTCAAATGCTTCCTGGCTGAGTTGGGTCAACACACTGCGACATAACTGATATTCAGTAATACGACATTTATACTATATTGATAATATTTATTAAATGTTATTAAAGCTTTTTAGCATCATAATTTTTATATAATATTTATTAAAAATATTACAAATATACAAAAATAACATACATTTTTAAAAATCTGATAATATTTTTAATAATTTAATAATATTTTTTAAATGATGTTTGATAAAATCTTAGACACTCCTATTTTTCATAGAGTAATTCACAACAACTATGTTGGTTATTCCAAGATAATTGCAAATCTGAATTTTTGTCGTAACGTATTCAAAATGAATTTGATCCAAGATTTTGTTGTCTGAGGGGATCAGACAATTCTCAAACTGTGGGCTCAAACATAAATTCCCTTAATTTCCTTCATTCACTCTTCAATTTTCTTTATCCATGGCCATGCTCATGCACAAAATTCTGCCAAATTCAAAAAGGAAGGGTTACTATATCATTCCATACCACAATGTATCACAATAACGTAACTTTGTTTTACGAGTAATTATTTAGTATCGAATATTTTCTCCCTCTAATATAAAACTCATTATTTATGCGGTTCATTAAATTAAGAATAGTTTAAAAAATATATAAAATAACATTAAAGTAGTTGAACTTTATATATATTTTGAACTATCATACAATGTACTTTTTTTTACCTTTTTAATAAACCAAACAATATTATTATTAAGACTACAAGAGGTACCAAAACAAATAATACAGGAAATTACTCAAAACGGGATACCACATTAATTATTGGCCTCAAATAATGAGATTAAGTAGCGAAAGTACACAAAAAGCAAAACGACACACATGTCGCAAATACAAATAAGGCGTGAAATAGGCACTAGATAGAGACAACATATCATTTAATTCCTAAGCAAACAGCCGGTTATGATACCCACTCTCGCATTGTGTGAATAAACTTCACATTAGACGCTTTGATCCATAACCACAACCGAGTAATAACCAAATCGAGCACCTTTGTTGAGTCCCAATTTTTATTATTAAAAATGACATCATTCCTTTCCAACCAAATTGCCCAAATTTGAGAGTATTGCGTTCGCTTATCATTATGCAATGCCGATTGAAAGCCACACCATCGCAACGCCAAATACCACACCACCTTGCAAGGAAGGTTTGGTGCGAAGAGATGCTTTACAAGTCGAGCATGTGTCGTGTCCTATTTGTGTTGATAGGGTATATTTTTTTTCTCATACAAGTCTGTTTAGTTACACATTTACTACAAACAAAAGTACTTTCGAAGAAAGTAAACAAATTTTGCTTTCTTATCAAATCTGAATTGGATTTCAAAATTAACTACAAATAAAAATATTTTTACACCGATCCATAGTAAAAACAACTAGACCCATATTATTTCATTCAAGATGAAGTACATTTATTCTTATTTATTAGTTTATTTAAAAGTAAAATTCACATATTAAAAAATATAAATTATTGTTTTTTTTCATCGAAATAACTTTTAAATTTTCTAGCATATCATATCCTTTATTTTTCATTATTGCTTTTTTAATTAGGTCACTTTCTAGCTTGTTTTTCTCACAAAATATTGACAAATCTCTTATTTATTTTAAATATGAGCTCTCATAAAATAATTGTCAGATAGTCATAAGATATCGTTCTATTTTCAGTAGTAGGTAATCAAACTCCCACATATGTGATTATGTGATAAGGTGAACTATCACCACACCACAGTTCATAATTAAGATAAAATGATACATTATTCAAATTTTAAAAAAAATTCATAAAATTAATTGAGTTAGCGAGTTTGAATTATGATTAGGTATGATATTTCTACGTGTTTGGTCTATGTGTAGAATATGATCATAGGAGAATAAAAATAGAGTTTTGCTAAACAATATGTTTAAAGTATTTGTGAATTTCTTTTAAAGTCAAATTTTGAATATATTTTTTATTTTTAAAATAATAATTTCTTTGATCATAATATATAAAAATTATTTATTTTTATTTTCTTAAAAAATATTATAAAGGTATTTGTAAGCAATTTTCGTTTTCACAAAACTAAAGATAAAACAAGTGTTGTGATGAGAAAAAAAAAGGAAAACAAAAGTAAATCTACTATTATTTATTTTTACTTCTATTTAATTATTTTAATAATAAGTATATATTAATAATTTAATTCTATTAGTTGAGAGTCATATTTTAAATTTTTAAAAAAATAAAAAATAAGTGATAATAAATAAAAAAAAAAGTAGCAATAACATAACTAAAAAAACAAAAATTGATGAAAAAAAATGAGATGTGAAAATACTAATATAATTACGGGGAAATTACAATGACATCCCTTGAACTTTAGTTAGATTACATTAACCCCTATATATTTTATAAATTACTAGTACACGTATCATCTCTAAACTTTATCACCTCATTACACATACCTTCTATGCTGAGAAAAGTTTGTTAGTAAATTTACTTAATAATATCCTATACGTAGTTTTCAACTCACATATATATAGTGAATTGTCAATTTTACTCTTGTTATCATGCAATTTTTTTACACTAATATCTTTTAGACTTTATTCATGTTATTTCTACATTGTTCTTGTTATGTTTACATTATAAACTTTAATCCTGAATTTGCATGTGAAATTGATAATATTGATAAAATTAAAGATTCATGAATGTATTTGAACTAAGAGTCACATAAAATATCCTTAACTAACTTTATTATCCTACTTTCTATTATAGAGAAAATATGTGTGATGAACTGATAAAGTTTAAAAAGATATATGTAATTTATAAAATATGTTAAGATTTTAGTGTATTTTCCCTCTAATTATTGTTTGTCTTTGGGTTACGGAATTACTACTAGTGGTACTAATTTTATTTTCTAATGGTACAATAAAAATGCTAACTTTTTTTTATTAAATTGTTTATAATTTTTTTTAAGAAATATAACATTCTCTAAATGGTAACTTGATAAAGAAAGAAGTGAAGGTAAATCAAAACAAAAAGGTTAAGTAAATAAAGTTAAAGGGATTGTGAAGGAATGAATAATTGGAATGTGAAGAAGAGAAGAGAAGTGAAGTGAGAAGGTGGGGTCCACGCGCCAGAAAGTGCACAGCAATGGTGAGACAACACGCCTCTTTCCGTAAATTTAGGTTTAATTGTTTCATTTTTGCTTCTATTAATAAATACTAATCTCTCTTTCTCCATTTTCTCGAGCTCCGTGCCTCCCTTTTCTTCGCCGTGCTCCTTTACATTACTTTTTCAGTTTCACAAATTCTAAACGTTTCTTTGCTTTAATTTTTTTTTTTTTACAACTGTTTTGTAAGAACTTTTTTTTAAATTTTCTTATATTATAATAGTATGCAACTTTAGGAAATTAAAAAATTAATAAAATTTAGATAATTTAAATTTAAATTTTTAAAAATTAAAAATACATATATTTTGAAATTTATTTTTAAAAATTAAATTGTCAAACAAATTTTTTAATATTTTATTTTTAAAAACATAAAACTGTTATAAAAAATTATCAAACAAACCCTTCAAATTAATTCTTTCTTTATTACTTCTAATTCTATTTATAAGATAGACAAATATTATCTAGTGTCTTTAATATATTTTAAGGATTTAAATATGGTAAAATATTATTCTAAAATATAACTTTTGTTTTTTTATTTTGAAAAGATAAAATAATATATATTTATAATTATTTTTTTAACTCTAGTAACCATAAGAAGATTTTTTATGTGCAAAAGTGCATCCAAAAATGGTCCAACATGTTGGATACAAAAGTGACAATCACCACCCCGGTTTGGAATTCCCGCGGGGTTTGCTTCATTTGGGGACCTGTGGTTGGGAAATGTTTCTTCTCAAGGACGGGAATGGGGACCAAAGTTTTCTCACTACAGATTTGGGGATGAGGACGGGGACCATGTTGCCGCCTCGTAAGATTCCTGCATCCTCGAGTATATATATATAATTAAATAAATAATCTCATTAAATATAAGAACTAAAGATAAAATTGATATGGATAATGTAGTCATTTATATATTAAAAAATATTATTAACTTTTATCTATTATTATCTCTGTTTTTAGTTCCTTTCCCGACATATATCAATTGTTGTGCTCACTGCTTTTTAATTCTTGCACGTCGTTCTTGCAAGTTATGCTCATTTTTGCATTTGCATTATTTTTGTACTTGTGTTGTTTATTCGGACTCTTAACTTGATTCCTTCTTTTATTACTTGTGTTTCATGTTTTTATACTTTTTAAGAATTTTTTAGATTTTTTTATTATCCATGGGGTCCTTGCAGTTCCTATGGGGAGGCAGAAAATGGGGATAGGAAGGAGAACGTCCCCGTCGCAGGGAGCGAAAATGTGGATGGGAAGAAAATTGGGAAGCACTCCCTTCCTCGTCCCGTCCTATTACCATTCCTAGTTGGATATAATAATTTTAACAAGTAACCTTAAAGATATGGTTTAACAAGATCCTATAAGATAATACAAAAAAAAAATGACACTTCTTAATGATGAAACTCTTAATTATTACTTTTTATTTTTCTTCTTTCTATCTCTCATAATTTGGAAGAAAAAAAAATTATTTGTTATTTTAAAAGTTTAAGAAAGTATTTATTTTTTATTTTAATATATATTTTTAGCATGTGTAACATTGTAGATGTTAAAAAATTAAATATAAAAATATTTAATTAGAAAATATAATATTTATTATAGTAAAACACAAAAACTCATTAAATTCTCATTAAAACCAATTTTAATTTATACTCGTGCTCATTTATTACTTTATATATTTATCATACAATGGATAATTAATGATTACAAAGTTTAATGAGGTATAAAAATAATGAGTCTTACTAATAAATATCCTTAAGATACTTGTTAAGTTTACTAATATCATTTTACTATATTTGGCTCCTTAAATATATATATCATTTGTCATAAACAATTGCATGATAAATTTTATAAAAATAAAAACATTAATTATTTTCTTAATCCGTGTGAATTAACTAAAGAAAAGATTAAAAAAATAGAGAAAGAACTATTTTTTTTCTTGTTAACTCTTACAATTAATGAGAGGGTTTTGATGAAGAATGCCCTTAGGTTACAGTTAAAATTACTAAAATTAGAAAAATAATTATAAGTGCATATTATTTTTCTCTCAAAAATATAAAAATAATAACACTTTTTAACGCGTTTTTACTACATTTAGCTCATTAAATAGTACAGTTTATTTAATGCACTAGATAGAATTTATAGTGGAATTTACAGATCGCTTATCAATCAAGGAGGGTTAAATTTAACGAGATGAGACTCGAACCCAGGACCTTATGATTGCTGGGCCTAAGCACACTATTAGAGATAAAGATAATATTATACTGAGTAGTTACATTTTTATTTTTGTATAAATGCTCATTCAATGAGCACTTCTGATTAAAAAAGTTGATTAATGGAGAATTCAATGTAAAGTTTTCGTTCATCCTCTCTGAACTACTAATACACACACCATCCGAACCAACTCCCGTTGACAATGAAAAGACAGTGCAATACAACTAATGCATTAATTGAATTTTGATTTTGAATAAGTAAACTAGATAGATCATAAAATAAATTAGTTAGGTGTTTTTTTCATATGGTTTTGATAACCATTTTCTTTACCAGTTACTAGCAAGTGATATAATTTTTTTTATAAGTTAAAGTGTGTCCATAAGAGTGCAAGTGATATAATTTTTATAAAAGATTGGACGTAGAATATAATTTTTATGAAATTTTGTAATTACTGCTAAAAGATTGCATTCAATAATTTTTATGATTTCAAGATGTTAAGTGTATTTAAATTTTTAAATTAATACTTTATTTATAAATAAAAAAATTATTAAAAAGATATAACATTTTTCTTTTAGTTTTTCTCTCTTGTGGGTTGTTTATTTTAAAGGAAAGATGTGTCTATTTTTTAAGAATAAAAAACAGTTTAGATATATGAGATATGAAAAGTTGACTTAAAGAAAAAAAAATGAGATGAGAAAATTTAAATTTTTCTTGGAAAGTCAACATTTTTCTTTTAATCTTCTTCAATTTTTTAAAAAAATTATATTCATGTTATTTTTGGTTTAAATAAGCTTTTAGTCTTAATAAATTGATAATTTTTGTTTTAAACTTACAAAATATTTTTTTATTTTAGTCTAACTTAATACAATATAACATAGTGCGAGATCCTCATAAAACAAAGAGACACACAAGAAAAATAAATTAAAGTTTAAACAACATACTAACACCACTGACATATATTGTATAATATATGCATGTTAAGCTAAAACTTTTTAGTCTTTATAATTATTAAAATTTTGTTTTTAGTCCTTGTATATTTTTTTGGCTGAAATTTCAAATTTTTTTTATTTTAATCCCTTGAAAAGCGTGATAAAAAAAAGAAGCTTAACATCTTAACTAAAAATAAAAAAATTTGGTGGAGCCCAAAATTCAGCTTCTTGTGGATGATATCAAGGGTAAGATCAATCTAGATTGGAGGGTTATTGTTAATCATGTTGATAGGTCTTATAATGTTTTTGTTGATTTTTTGGCAATGGATTTCACGTTTTAACCACTATTTTAGACTGTATTTCTCGTCCTTTCTTGGCGAAGATTCCTCGTTTAATTTGAGTTTTGTGTTGGGGCTTTGTCCCCTATCTATCACCAAAGAAAAGGAACAATAAAAAATAATAAATTTAAATTAAGTTGGATTAAATAAAATAAAATATTTGTAAGGATTAAAAAGAAGAGTGTCACTTTTGAAAGAACAAAACATAAAAATTTTAAATGTAGTTATATTGAAATAAAAAATATTGACGAGGATTAAAATAAAAAAATATCAATTTAACAAGGACTAAAAATTTATTTAATTTTTTTTTTCTATTTTGAATATCAAGTTAATTATCAAATAGGAGTATGTCTCTCTTTCAATTAGCCGTGATTAATTGTGAAAATAAGCTATCAGAAACAATCGGTTGTTTGAGATATAATCAATTTTTGTTGGGATATATTCGCTATCAGAAGCAACTTTTAAAATAATTTTAAGTTTTGAAAACAAGATTTTGAAGTTTTTAAACAATGTCCAATTTTTAGCTGAAAAACAACCAATAATTTTTTTCTTTGTTAAAAGAATAATAAGAAGCTTCTATAAGTACAAAATACAACTAAAAAAAATCTTATCCAAACACATCACGTCTTTTTTATTTTGTTTTTTTTCTTGTTGGTCGGATATCAATCTAACTACATTTTTTATTGTTTTTTAAAACAGGTATTTTTTTTTTTTTTTTGTTAAAATCATTATAAACATAGTGCATGTGGTAGGTGAGATTTGGGCCTTTGTCCCCCGTGTATTAGTTTCATAATCATTGGGGCCATAGTTAATTCAATATTGGCCCGATCCATAGTGTGGTACTCATCATTTTAGCAATGCTGATAAAAAAAAATAGCTAAGCGATATAACTAATGGATGAAATTTAATTTAAAGAAGATAATCTCAATCATTCATGTATGATTATATCATTAAGATTACCTCGTCTCATCTCTTATACCGTCACTAGACATGCTCCTTTATATATAGAGTATCATATCAGAACTAAAGTTTAACGTGAGAAATGAGAACATTTATAAAATATGAGTAATAAATATTTTTTTATTAGTTATTCTGTTAAAACTTTAAATAATTGATCCTCCCTTTTGTTTCGTATATATAAACAAAAATAACTAAAACACAATTATTAAGAAAAATGGTTAATATCATTTAATTTTTTTGATTTTATGTAAAGTTTATTCTCTTAATTAATAACATTATGTTTTAAACCACTAGTAATTAATAGTATTATCTCTTATCATTGAAAAAAAATAAAAGTGATTTTACTCTACTTATATTTAAAAAAATATAATAATTTTTGTTTATATTTACCATCGGAGGGAGTATTGTGAAATGAAAGGAATATTGGTTAATTCTTCAATTAAAAGTATGTTAGAAGTCCCATATAAAAGTGTGGTAATTATTCTCCTACAAGTTAACTTTTAAGATTGAGTTAGACCCAAATCTAAATTTTTAATAAAGTACAAGTAAAATTAATAAAAAAACCTTGAAATATAAATGAATTGATAGGTAAAAATAAAACTATTTTTATTTAAATAAACAGATAAAAAATGAAAAGGCAAAGAATGGTTTAACCGAGGGGAAGCTAAAAAGTAAACGGAGCGAGAAAGTGCAGACAGCTCTATGTTAGTATGAGTGACTCATCAATCAACCCACTTCCCCGATACTATATTCCCAATAAATTTAAGGGTGAATGGTATTTACTGTTTTAAAAGATTTTTTTTTTATTTGTCCAATTTTTTATTTATTTATTTGTTTATTTATATTTTTAATGTAATAAAAATAAAATATATTAATATTTTAAAAAAGTATGATTTTTTTTAAAGTATTAATATATTTTATTGATATTAATTTTAATTCTGTGTAATATTCACTTTTATTCATGCAAACGAAGATTAATGGGTGATATAGGCAAAAGTGGGGTTTGTATTATTGATTATTCTCTCCATTTTTATAAAACTTTAACTTCATTTTAAATCCATTTTTTCTTTAAAATTAAAATTTACTATTATTTTTATTAATTTTACTACTCTTTAAATGAGTATTTTTTTAAAGGAAAATATTAAACAGTGGCTTAAGGATATTTGTTAAGAATATAAAAGTAAAAATATTTTTATTGAGATTGATAGTAATTATTGTTTTAAAAGTTGAAATACTACTTAAATGTTACAAATCTCAGTAAACCATTTTCATTTTTACATTCTTAACAAGTTCGGTACTTTTAAGTCATTGTTTAGGCTGTGTTTACTAATACGAGCTTATAGCTTTTTGAGGAGCTTATAGCTTATAATATTTTGTCAATAAGCTATGTTTACTATGACAAGTTTATAGTTTATGAAAAGCTATAAGTCATAAACATAAACTATAAGCCATAAGCTAAAAGTTATAAGTTATAAGCTATAAGCTACTCTCTCCATTCTGAAATATTAGTCACTTTAGGGGATTTCACGTGGATTAAGAAGAATAATTAATTTCTATAAAATCTAACAAAAAGTGTATAGGTAAACTAAATTAGTCATTGATTTTGAGGTTTACTCAATAACTATTGGTTATAAAAATAATAAAAGTAGAAAAAGTTAATAAATATAACATTGATAATATAAATGTGACAAATATTTTAAAATAATTTTTTATTAAGGTAACTAATATTTCAGAACGAATAAAGTATAAACTAATTTTAGTAAACACAGAGTTGGTAAGACTTTTTTATAAAAAAAAAAACAATTAGTAGTTGGTTTTTTTAATTGGTTGTATGTAGGAGTAGTTGTTTGTAAATGGGCGCAGATATCGAGGTTCCGTATGAGATTCACAGCTCGTCTCCTCGAGCCCTGCAAAGGTGAGCAGCATGAATCCCAAATGTGGGTGTGTTTTGCAAATTGCAATCCAATCTAATCTGATCCACGCCACGCAGCTGCAGCTACTTCTTTCTTCAACGTTTATTTATTTATGCTTCCTTTTCCACGCGCTTTTCCTCGTGTGGGACCCACTCTCTGTGTCCACTTGTCACACCTCATAGACACCCGGGCGGCGCCCCTGTCCTGCTGCACCTTCTTACGCTTGTCCCCCCCACCACTCTTTCCATTCTTTATCACTAATCTCTCTCCATTCACAAATACTACTCCTTCCATTTTAAAATGATAATAATTACTTCCTCTATTATTAAATTATGGTTATTTTAAGTTTTTCACGCATATTAAAAAATTATTGATATTAATAAATTTTTAATATGAGTGAATAAATATGTCTAATTAGAAGTTAAAGTGATAGACAAAAGAATTAAAGAGAAGAATGGTGATTGGTGAATAAATGAGGTAATAAGAAAGAAATATTAAAATATATAATTTATTGCATTTTAGAATCATAAAATGACAATTATTTTGGAACAATATTTTAAACCTAAATTGACTATAATTTTGAAATGAAGGTAATATTTAACAAATATTAAAAAATAAAATAAATATCATTATTAATAAAATAATTTTATTAACATATTCTTATTAATAATTGAAATATTAACGGTCTCATACTATTTTTTGTTAAGCAATAATTTGTTATATAAGAGATGAAAAAAAAATACATTAAAAATATAAAATGATAATTATTTAAAAAAAAATTCTCTAAAACTACTCTCATTATGAAATGAAGGGAGTACTACTCTTTGTGATCTTAAATATAAATCATTATCTTAAATATAGATCATCAACTAATTTATTATAAATAATTTTAACTTTTAACCCTTTTATACTTTTTAAATATTCAATTAATAATAAAGAGAAAAAGATAGTAGAATAAGAGAGAAAAACAGTTATTAATTGAATGAAAACACTACGAATAATATTTATTAACATATTTATTTAGGAGTATAATTAGAAAAATATTATTTTTTAGACAAATTTAATGACTTTCATTCCTTAATTTCAGTAATTCGGTTATGAGTGATTTATATTTAAGATAAGAGAGAGTATTTTTTTTTTTACCTTTTCCATTTTAAAATATAAATATTTAGATAAAAATATTCATGTTTTAATTGCCCTCCGTTCTATTTATATGTCCATTTATATTTTTAATATAATATTAATTATACTTTTATCAAATTTAACTTTATGTTTAATTGGATGTTAATCAATGTTACACTATCAAACTAATCATCCAATAAGAGATCAAGAGTATTAAGGAGAATTCAAAGTTCAAAATCATAACAATTATTACATTTATTAACATGTGAAATTTTCTCTAAACAATTAAATAAAAACGAAAAAAGCATTATAAATATTTATATAAAGGAGTTTGTTAACAAATATCCACTGAATTTTGAAAAGGAATAAGTTATAAATTATACTAGAAAATGAGTATTTTAGTAAGTTATACCTAGTGAAAATATTTTCAAGAATTAAATTATAACTTATTAACGTATTTATTTTAAAAAATAAGTGGGAGTACATTAACCAACACCTTATATAAAATATACTTATTAATTTATTTTAACTTTATTCTTATTTATTACAATAATTTATTATTGTCATTGTTACTTTTAATATATATATGTTATATTTATTTAAGGACAAAATTATAATAAAGTGATATTTTTTTTTTAAATTAATGTAATAATTATTTTTCTTAAACACGTGTATTTAAAATCGACTAAATACGTGTATTTAAAAACGAACAGAGTACCACTTAAAAAGAAGATTTTGTTGCTATTTAATACTCATTCTACTGTTGATCTATTTATATTTCTTTAAAAAATATTAATTATATTTTCATTAATTCTATTCAGATATTTAATTGGGTAGTTAATGTTTTATTACTTAACTAATAAAACATTAAAAAAATAATATTATAAGGTTTTCCAAAGTTATTTTCATAAAATTAAAAGAGAAAACGTTAACTAGTTAAGAATAAAAAAACATAAATTTGTACAGAGTGTTTCTTAAATTTAAAGCAATGAATATAATGTATTTTTTAATATGTACAATTTAATTTTATTTTAAGTAAACACATAAATAAGAATAGAAAGAATATAAAGGTCGAATTGATAAAAAAAAAAGGATTTTAATATTAATACGGTAATTTTAGTCATTTCTTCGTGGAGTAGTGTGTTTGAATTATGTTATGGACTGATATACCAACATCAATGTTATGTTGGTAAAAGAGGATGCATTAACACCATCTTTATTGGGAGTGGCACCGTCTTTTTTTTATGTAAGAATTATAAATTTAAAGCATTTCAGCAATGATCGCCTATTGGTGCTACAGTTTAATTAGACCAAGGCCCAAACCCAACAACTTCTAAGGGTCCAATCATGTATATTATATCTTATAGACTCCATTATAAATACATCACATGCTTTAAGATATGTAACATTTTTATTAATCACAAAAATCCTAATGAATTACTTATTTGGGCGTTAGAGTCTCTGCATATACAATATTTATCACAGAAATAATTTTTTCAAATAAACCTTCCAAAGTAAAACAATATTACTATAATTTAAATATAATTAGATTATTATTGTTATTAATTATTCCATTTTACACTTAGTACTTAAGATGAGGCGATAATATTAATTGAATGTTCAAGGTTTAACGGAGGAATTTAGATACTTAATAGTAGAAAATAGGAAAATACAAAGTTGGCAACATATAAATACATAACATAAAATAATAATCTAAATGTTAACCCAGATTTGTCATTAACTCAGATATTAGGTTATTAAATGAAACTTGAATTCAACCCTAATATGGATTGAGGTCTTTTTGCACTTAGTCGATCGTATCCTACTCTATTACGATTTTGTTTTTTGTGAATCACATTATTTGTTTATTTATTTTGGTAAACTATTACATTATTAATTTAAACATTACTTTTAAGCCTCTTTTTATATATATATAGTTCTCATTTATTTACCAAAAAGAAAATATAGTTGTTATTTTATTAATATGACCCAGCGCTAGAGTATTTTTTCCCCTCCCCAGCAACAGAGTTTTAGTTTGGTTTTTGGTTGGATATATAACTGGGCCGGCGGAGCATGTAGTTGGGCTTAATTTGGGCCGGGCCCAAGTTGGAAAGATGTCGATTGTCAGAGTTATTGGGTGGATGGGATTAGCACCATCCTTATTGGGAGTGACACCATCCTTTTTAGTATATAAATTTATGATTCTTACATATAAAAATGATGGTGCCACTTCTAATAGAGATAGTGTTAATCCCATTCTCCGAGTTACTGAAGGGAAGAGTCATTGCATTAAATTTAAGATAATACTTTTGGCACCACACATATCTCTCAGAATTCAATAGTATAATGTGTGGTGTTATAAGAATCATGTGTGGTGTCAAAAGAATCAGCCTTAAATTTAATCTACAACTCTATGCAAAAATAAGTGTAGTTTGTAGAGTGGTCCCTCATATTTTTTTTTTGGCATGGTGGTCCTTCACATATAAATAAATAAATAAATATATAAATAAATAAATAAATGAAATAAAAGGCTGGGCTTCCAAATTTCGTTGGGTCAGTGGACTCAGTACAGCCCTACACATTTAGCTAGGGTGGATGGGATTAGCACCATCCCTATTGGGAGTAGCACTATCCTTTTTAGTATATAAATTTATGATTCTTACATATAAAAAGGATGGTGTCACTTCCAATAGAGATGGTACTAATCCCATCCTCCCCTAGCTAGCTACTTCTTCTTCAATGTAACCTCATCATCATACCTAATAATATTCCACCCAGAAAAAAAAAAATTATTATTGTTAGTAAAATCTGCTGTATCCCATCCTTTTTAATAATTCATATTAGGCTTTATTAACTACATCTAATTATAATTCAGATTAGTTATTGAATTTTAAATAAGAATTATTTATGTTTATTTAACAAAAAAAAAAAAAACTAAAGTGAAAAATAAATTGAAACTCTTTAAAAAATATAGAATTAAAGTGAAATATTTCTATAGGAAGCCAAGTGATTCTCAAACCACTGATATGTATTTTGTTGTTGTTGTGTTTTTGGTGAAATGATATATATTATGTTGTTGCACTGTAGCACCAATTTTATGACTAATCCTTTGAACTTAGGGAGCTCAAATAGGTGTTGATTGATGGGATTAGCACCATTTTTATTGGGTGTGACACCATCCTTTTTAGTATATAAATTTATGATTCTTACATATTAAAAGGATGGTGTCACTCCCAATAGAGATGATGCTAATCCCATCCTCCGTAAGTGTTTAACCGGGTCCACATGTTGTATCTTATATATAGCCCAAATTAATATTGCTTTGTTACAAAAAAATAATAAAAAATAAAACAATGGTATTTTATACCATCAGCTTCTCAATAAAAGATACGTTGGTGTAACAAGCTAAAAGTTTTTAGCTGTGAAGTTAGTTGAGAACTGTATGTGAGATTATGGCTATAAGATTATACTTCTTCCGTCCCAAATTGTTTGGCCTTTTAGGTCTTTGTACATAGATTAAGGAATATAATCATTAATTTAAGTTTTAATAAATTTTAGATTGAATTTCCTATTTTGCACATCAACTAATTTTATTGGAGTATTACTTTTTCAACCAGTAATTAATACTAGTAGTAGTCTCTTGAGTGTCAATTACTATAATTAATGCATCGAAAATGGAAAAATTTATTTGGGAGAGTAAACCCAAAAGGTTAGTAGTTGGTGATAAAGTAGGAATATGTTTAATTAGTTAAGGGTAAAATTGTAAAGAAAAAATTAATACGGCATTGGTATCTTAAAGGGACAATCAAATTGGGACAAAATTTTTTTCCTAAAAGGCCAAACAATTTGAGACGGAGGGAGTAATTAATTACTGCTTCATACAATATAATTAATAATAAAGCTAAATCTATGTTACACATATCCAAAAAATTACAAGTCAAGTTTATACATACATAATTAGAGTCAAATTCATCAATAATTGAAAATGTTCTTATGTCTCATTTAGAAGATATACAAAATAATCTTAGCAAAATAATTAATTGAAGCTGTAATAAAACCAATTTGCAAATATATCAGAAATATCAGCAAATCAACTAGTGAATTATTGTGCTCTGTTGCACCTCTTTTTTTAGTTTAGTGGATTTGGCATTTCATTGAATCTTGTTCATGCATAAAGAGAGCTCTTGTAGCATCAAGTTAATCTTTTTGATGATGCATATATATATTTTTCTAATGATGATGTAAAAATGGATGCATTTCATCTGATGATATAGTTAGCAGGCGGGAGATGGTAGTATTCAAATACCGATGTTACAATTTGTAGACGATGACACGATATTTTTCTTTGAGGACTCTAACAAAAATATTATTACGTTAAATTGTACGGTCAAAATATTTGAACTAGCGTCAGATCTACGAATAAATTTTAATAAGAGTCAACTGATGACAATCATGAAATTTAATTCAGAAATATATAATATACAATAATGAATATTTATTTGACACTATCGGTAAACTAATTAATCATGACCCAGATTTATGGAACAATTGCAAGTACTCTGATCTCAAAACTTAATCAACTCAGAAATTCACTAATTATATATGTATTCATTCAACTCTTGAAATAATTAACAACTATATATCATGAATTTCCTCAACATTGAGCCCAGAAATAATAACATGTATATATATGATTGTATACAAATTTAATTCAAATTTCATGTGTAGCTAGCTACCACTAGTGACATTCTAATATATAACATAACATTAACAAATTAAATGAAAACAAGAAGAACTATATATTATCTTGTAAAGATTTCGGGTAATGGTTTTTCTTTTTCTTTAAATTCAATGAACCTACAAGGTGAAAACCTAATTTTGTATTCAGAAATTGTTTCAAGCTTAGGAGACCACACCTGCTCCTTAGACTTCACAAGCTGCTCATAATGCTTTTGCAACTCCGGCGTACTACAAAGCGGTCTGACAACATTATTACCACAACAAATCTCTTTATTAGTACTAATGAGACCAATAATGAACTCTGGCATGACCTTTATAAGGACTCTTCCGTTAGAGCCCTTAAGATACTGAAAGGGACACGCGCCACATTTATTAATAGGAGATGGAGACGATGGCTTCTTGTTGTTGATTGAGGCGAAGGAAGAGGAGAGGGAAGAGAGGGAGAGTGTGTGGCACGCGAAGAGGTCGATCGGGAGAATAAAGTAGGTTTGCCCTAGGATGAGCTCGTCGTCTATGGACAACGCTGGGATCGGTTGTCCTATGAAGAAGGAGTCTGCGTGACATACCATTTTATCTGGGAATTCGAACATGATTTCTCCCGCTATGTGTTTTCCCTTTAGGGTTTTCTTCGTGCCTTCCCAAAATATCAACTTGACCGACGAGGACGAGGTTGTGTTATGGCTAAAGCAAATTGTGTTTCCCATTTTGAACAAGAGAAGAAGAAAGTGGCGTTAATTTGGTTAGAGAAGAGTTGTGGAAGGAGGGAGATATATATAGATGGGAGAAATTAATTAACATATTGACTTTATTTTATTAATTAGTAGTGTTATTATATTTGATTTAATTAATATTTTATTTTTTTGTGGGGAAATTGAGAGAGTTGGATGGGGTCGGTGGTCTGGTCAGCCATGCCGGCTTTGAAACTTTCGCTATCTCATCTCACCTTTTCTCTCTAACCTTCTCATATGTTATAGTATAAATTTATAGTATACAGTAAAATTTTATTTTGATTTTTTTAAAAATTATTTGTTATTAATTTGATTTTTTAAATATTTTTATCATTAAATTAGTTTTTAAATTTTTTATGTATAATTTAAGAGATTAATTTAACAATAATTTAGTTTTCGAGGAATTACTTTAATATTTTAATTTTTTTAAAATTTTATTTAATGAAAAAAATCTTAAAAACTAAATTGATATAACAAATAAATTTTTAGAAGATAAAATTGATATTTTTACTCTGATAATATTTTATGGCAAACTCTTAATTTGTATACTACGTTTCAAAAACAACTCATATAAACACGAAATTGAAACGCTTAACCACGTTGACTTTGTGTGCCTTATAGGAGTAGTATGAGTAGTTGACTAGTAGTACTACTATATTTATTGTTTTTATTTTCAAACCTAAAAGTTGTCACCTTTTTAATTTTCTTCCCAACATCAATATCATAGTGTACGTAAATTTAGGATTTTACTCTTTTTGGGGTAAATGTTAATTCATGTGTTTGGACATTTTTTATTTGATCAAATTACTTTTATGTGTAAGACTACAAGCTAAATACTCTCTTCAAAGTACGAGTATAATTAAGAAAATCATTGATTATTTTAAAATTTAGAAAAATTAATGTTAACAAGATGTTATTATTTTTCTCTTAAAAATTAAAACTATCAACAATATTATTTTTTATTAATAATTATAAATGAGTTAAAGAGGGATAAATTTAGAAAAATAGTAATAAATATTATTTTAATATTGTAAAATGATAAATATTTTAAAACGGAGGGAGTATTTTTTTTGTAGAAAATAATAATTCAGCTACAAGGTAAATAGTTAAAAAATTTGTTCTTTTAAATACTTAAGCTAAAATATGTAACTTTAATTTTTTATCTTTCAGTGAATTTTTACTTTAATTTTTTATATATTTTTCTTATCAATTTGATCTTTTATTTTTGTTTTTCACATCATATTAGTCTTTTTGAACTAACACTACAGAGAGTTTTAGTGGAAATGTCACAACGACATTGAGGGAGATGTAGATAAAATCACTCAATAATGTTATCACAAAAGGACTAATATAGTGTGAAAAACAAATATAAGAGACCAAATTAATAAGAAAAAAAAATAAAGAACCAAAGCAAAAATTCACCAAAACATAAAGAATCAAAGTTATATTTTAACCAAATATTTAATATAATTAAATTCAAAAATATAAAGAGTACGTTACTGAAACCCAATTCAACCTAATTAAAAATAAAATTGGATCCATTTGGCAGATTGAAGCATAGTAGCATACATACACTACAAAAAGTTTAATTGGCAATCAGTAAATGGCTTGTTTTTTATTAGAATGAAAAATAAAAAACACACAAACTTAGATAAAAATTAATGGTTGAGATTATTGTTGCACAAAAGTTAAAATCATCAAATAAAAATAAATAAATTTAGTTTTGATCAAAATCATTTTTGATCAAATCCAATCCTAAACAAACAAGCTCAAAATTGATCACTAAACTTATTTTTCTGTCTCAAAATATTTTAACGACTAAATTAGTGAAACTCGACACCAAACGCACACATTTTCAATTGGTTTACATATATGTTCCATTCAAGATTAATTAATAGGCGGTAGCACATTATTAATTCATCTCAACTCTATCTTTTTCTTGTGAAGAATATTGTGTACTCGGTTGCTTCTAAAACCCTAAAATTTTTACGCGAATGTTCTTAATTAAACCACATTATTCTCTTTCAAAAAAAAAAAAGGTCTTAAAATGTTTACCAAACATATATAGCACGCTTTGGGTTCTACTTCTACATTTATCATGAAAGAGGTTTCAAAAAATCAAACCTAAAATCTCTACTTCATTTAATTAATCATCTTCTCTAATATATAACTACTTAAAACTCAAGTAACATGTGTGATTCATTTTAATATATAAAATTAGAAATTAATAATATATAATCATTACCCAACAACGACGACTAAAGTTAGCTCCAGTCATCAGTTTATTTAAAAAATAAAATAAAATGAATCACCACATATATATATTATACTCTACCAATTGTGTAGAACCTCGTCTAAAAATACGAACCCAATGTAAATCTTCCACAAAGGCAGGTATCTATATATATATTTTTTGATATTACAAAGGTATCTATGTAAGCTAATCGGTGATCAATTCAGCATTAATTAAATTTTTATTGATTTTTTTTTATAAAAAGTAGTAAAATTAGAGATCGAACCTTATACCCACACATGCATGTTTCTATATACTTACTGACTGAACTACATGACTGGAATAAATTTTTATTGATTGGATCTAATAATAGGAGTATTTTTCATTCGCTCAAATATTAATTAAATAAAAATCAGTAAGTTTTAATTAGTTTGGTTATTTTCCAACGAATTAATTATAATTATAATTAGTAAATGAAATATATGGAAGACGAAGTCAGTGTAAGTCACACAATAATAATAAGTTACCTTCGTCATAGGCTAATAATCGTACTACCCACGTTGTCGGTTTCTGACCAATTACCTCGCTTATGACTTTCACACGTGCCAATTTATTTTCCTACTCTTTTCTTTTTCTTTTTCTTTTTTTTCAAATTAATACTTCTTAATTAAATTCGTGTACTACTATCTCTTTTATGAAAGAAATTAAAGCCGTAAAATTATTAAGTTACTTCAGAAATTTGATGAAATATAATAGAAGTAAGAGGATTTTCATACTCACCTAATTTTAACGAATATTTTTTATTTTCTATTAAATAACACTTGTTAAAATTAAGTAGGTAAAAAAATTAATAAAAGAGTTTAGTAAGAAAATTTAACATTATTCTCGGAGTAATTACATAGCTTGTTACATTATTGCATGAAGTTCATCTTCACTTATTTCAAATTAATTAAGAATAATAACCTTCACATCTTATTAATAGCACTTTTTTTAAGGAAAAAAAAGAAGAGAAAATTAGTAGCTTAGAAAAATAATAACCTTCGCACGTGATATATGTATATAGTAGCTAGATATAAACTAGACATGATCAAGTGTCACTAGTGTGTTACGACAACGAAAATTATGATTCTTTTTTTATTATTATTTACTCTCATAATTTTGATGATGGAATATTTATTATTTAATTTTTTCCATTTCAATAAATGTACGTGTTTTTTAAAAGTTTAAATTTGTATTGTTACCTTCGATAGGCAGCCACGTTCTGTTGGAAACTTTATTAGTTTTATTAAGAAATTAAAGATGAGATGGCGAGTAGTGGCAAAGCAAATGAAAGCACTTAGAAATACATATTATAAAGAACACAAAATTTCAACACATGATAAATATTTTATTTTTTTATTTTTTTCTGGCATCTAATCATTGTTTATAAATAGGAAACGGGCTTTGAATATTCTAGGAAAGTCCAAAACCATTTTTTAGGACAAAAAAATAAAAATAAAAATAAAATGGCTCATTGACACTCCCTGCTACCTATAGGTTTGTAGTAATATTATTATTTTATTTAGTTTTGAGTAGTTGTAACATCATATCATCATGAATAATATATATACATGTGTGTGTGATTTATCAATAATAATAATAATAATAATATATGTGTGAGTATGGTAATATATTATAATTAGATTATACGTATGATAAATGAGGTTTCTTGCAAATACAGTACGTGTATATATATATATATATATTGTAATAATTACTATCATTGTCTTGATCAAATTGTTTGGAAAATCATATATTAAGTAACATATAGCAGAGAAATTTAAGGCATCCTAAAGATTTATTTATTGAGAAAATATAGACTCCCGTCAATTGTATCAATGTATTTTTAATTCATTGGCTTCCATCACGAAAGCCTCGAGTATGATAAATAATGAATTCTATACAATAAAGCTTATTTTAATTATTTAAAATATTGGCAACGATAAAAATAAATATTGACTTTGTTTTCCTTTTTTCTAAAGTTTCTATTTCAGAGTACGCGATCGAGGTGTGTCCCTATTTCCCTTGTGTTTCTCACATTGCTAATCAACATTTTATTTTTACCCTTGAGATTTATTAACGTAACATTTCACCCCATTTTATGATAAATATTGCACTTCACCCCTTAACCGTTTATAACAGAATATGTGTAGTTAAGAGTTATATTAATGAGTTAGAAAACTAATCTCACATTGTTCACTTTTAACTATGGTAACATACAGTTAACTAAAGTGTTAAAAATGGGGTGAAATGTACCTAATATTAGTTGTAAATTGGGGTTTAATGCATTTTTTAAATTGTTTTGTGGTATTTACCATATAACTAATTATGAGATAGCTAACTGACAGTAACTTTTATTTAATTGTTTTATTTTTATTAAAAACTAATGGTATAGAAATAATTGAAGCAAGTTTTGCATTTAGCAGGTTGATCTAGTGTTTAACAGATCGGAATAGCTCCTAACTCGAAATTATATGAGTGCATGCATTTAATTTATTAAAAAAAAAAAACTGAAGTAAATAATTTTAATTTGTCTCTCTCAAAATCTTTTATACAGACATAGGACTAGGATTAAAATAGTTATCTAAAGTATTTATAATTTAATTGATTACGTATGTTTAGAATAATTACAATAAATATAATTTTGACTGCTTCAATCGGGTATATTTGTTTAACATCAAATTGTATACGTTTTTTGTTTTGAAAATTTTGATATAAATGCAAATATATATATATATATATATATAAAAGACGGGCACTTGTGTGTGTACATGTTTGAAAAGTTTCAAAATAACATTTTTTTTTTATATTTAATCACGATACTGTCTTAGCTAATTGACTATTATTATAATCAAGAAGTAAGATCAGGTAAAATATATAATAACAAAAATCTCAATTATAATAATGAACATTAAATTAAATGCACTTAAAAACCTCCTTAATTATTTGAGGATTTTGTATACCCCTCTTTCACCTCTAGCTCTTGCTCCCTTCTTACTTAATTAAAAATACCAGACATATTAATATAAGAAAGTATATTCAAACAATAGTGACTTTTTATACCATATATTATTTATTTTAACGACGAACTTGATTATCTTTTTAGTTAAACGATGTGGGATTTTTAACTACTATTGACAATTTGTGTTTGATTTGCGTAATTTGTTGGCTTTAATTTGTTCTTGTTCGTTTGTGATGTGTTTCTTCTTCAACTAGTTTCTCCTTATTAGGTGAATGAAATCAGTGACATAACTTCCAACAAAATTAAACTATTTTAATTTATATGATATATAATTTAATGCATCAGATTTCTAAGATTACCTCATCAAATTAAAAGCAAACAAAAAAAATAGTTGAGCTGATGACATGAGTGGCCTCTGTTTCAAAAGGAAGATCACAGAGAGAAGACACAACACTAACAAATTACATGTATTTTTTACAGGTCATTCTAGTTTACTTTTTGATAGATATTATTATTATTATTATCATTTTTTTACATCAGGATAAATAATTTTGATAATTTTCATGTGAAATGTTTACATATCTGAGGACACTCTTGCATTAATTAATTCTTAATAAGTGATTAACAATTAGTAAATAATTTCTTATGCTGTCTTTCAACTGTTGTCAAGAGTTACTATTATGCTAGAGTATTTGCCACTTGCCAGTTTAAACTTTAATATGCCACAGTCAATATACATAATAAAATAAATGTACAAAATTCAAAACAAGTCCTTATCGAAGCCATAATAATTGCTACAACATATATTTATTTACTAATAACAAAATAATAAATCTTTGCATTGCATCCTTAGCTTGGTTTATTAGAGAGTAGTTTTTACATGACGCACTTGAAAGGAACAGATAATTGTTGAGTCAAAGAAATTAAAGAACAAATCAAAGATAACATAATAATAATAATAATATTAATTAAAATATAGTAATATTGTTTATGAATACATCCTTATCCGCTTCCACAGTATTTATATACCATGATATCAATATATATGATCAGCAATGACAATGAAACTGTTGAAATTATCTTTTTTTTTGGATCATTGAAAATTTGGAAAATGCAGATGATGACCATCATTATCAATTCCATCATTAGTCTCAAACCAATTGATCAGCCGTTATAAAAATACATCATGCAGCCGCAGATTTAATTTTATGTCTTCCAATAAAATTAAATTAAGTTTATGAGTTGAATAGTACTAGTTCTAATTAAGTTTTTTTTTTTTGTTTTACTTGATGGTGCAAAATTGAATTTGTCCAAAAACAAGCAATTTGCAGGGACATTCTTATAATTAGGACCAAATTCAGTGTTTTCTTTGGATTAAACAAGTCAATTAGTAGAAATTAAACATGTTTAGACAATGCAATGATGATGTTGTTGGATAATTAGGCTGAGATAGATGCTAGCAGCCAAATTGTGGATTCTTCATACTGTTTCTTATGGGGATCGTGTCATTCGGATAACCCTTTTTGACATGGAGTTTAATTTATTCTTTTATTTTGTAAATTAAGAAAAAAAAATCCTTTTTTTAATTACATTTTATTAACAGTAATATCATATTTATTTATTAGTATCTTACATAAATAGTTACTTTGTTCATTATTATACTTAAAATTTTGCTAACCATTAAGAAAATCATAAACTAACAAAAAGAAAAACAAAGTTATTTTAGTTACTTTCGTTGCTATAATTTTTATCTACAGAAAGTTGTTTGTCAATATATTTGTATAAACATCTTGTTTTTTTTTTTTTTTTATACATTATAAACATCTTAGACCTACACTAACAAAATGAAAAATAATACTCCATCAGTTTATTATACAAAGGGTTGTTTATTAATTGGTAACTATATCTGTTACTGTAAAAATTTAATTAACGTATGCTATTACCTATTAGTTACCATATTGATAGTGTAAGCCCATTTTGTATTGATTTTTTTCTGAATAATTTATTGAAATAATTAGTTTCATAATGGAGTACTATATTGTAAAATAATTCTCTAATTTCACTGATTTCTTTTATAATGTATAGTACATAATATTTAAATTTATACATTCTACCAAAATATCGTGTCAAGTCAATTTATTAACATGTATGTCATAATTTACATTTTTACAATTACATTGAATTTCTTAAATTATAGATAGTATATTCCTTATTTCTAACCAGAAACGTTTTTTGGACGGCTTATATTCTTTCATACAGGTATACTTTATTACTTTTATACATAACATAATAATTATTAGAAAATACCAAAAAAAGAAACTATTTCTGTAGTTTCTCTGTACATATCTGAATGGATCAGAATTCAGAAGCCCCTAAATCTGGTCATAACCCACATGAGTAGTTGCCTTTTCTCTTTTATTACCGCTGTACGTTATTGCTGCTTCACTATGAAAAGCTTTTGAAGATTTCAACAGCAAACAATATGTCCACATACATTTAGTGTCATGATTATTGCACGAACCTACCCATTCAAATACTCCTACAAAAAACAGATTGTTAGACAAAAAAATAACGAAAAACAGATGAGGAGCTGACATCTCTTTTCTAAATTAAATAAATGAAAGTTGTGTTCAGTGCGTGTTTGTTGTAGTTTATGTTGTATGAAATTGAATATGATTTTCATTTGTTCTTTGGAAAATTGAAGCTTGAATGTAAAGGTTAGCTGATGCTTTCTTTTCAAGGAAGACTCGGTTATTGCAGAACGTGTATGCTAGCTAGCTATCTTGGACATTGTAATTTAACTGAATATTTACTAAATTAAACTTTTTTAATTCAAATACCAAAACTTTTTCTTTTACTTATATACAAATTTGATAAATTTAGTCATAAAAAATGAACCAAAAATAACTCATAAGGGAATGAACCATTTTCATACACCAAAAAAAATCTAACATATGAATCTTACCATTTTTTATCCATGCATCTCTCAAAGGGCCACTCTGTTATGCAAGCTTCCTGAATCCTGACTTTAATTTCAGAGTCCTCATTGCATTGCATCAAACTGCATTCGAGAGAAACGAAACAAGCAAAAAGTCACCCTCATAACCTATCAAAGTCACCCTCATATGACAAGTTGCTCATGGGAAAAGGTTGAAATATGATGTAGCACCCAAAAGAAGCCTCCAACTGCAAGTTTGTTGAGCTTGCTTCAGAAGGATAATTCTTTTCATAACCTACCCCATTGATCATACAACTTCTCGTGACTTTTTTTTTTAATTAGACTAGCAAATTGGTGTATTATACAACACACACATACAGAGAGAACTAAAACCTGCACAGATTACATTTGGACAATTCTGAGCAGGGAATAGATACTGCAATGAAACTAGAGGCATCCCATGCTGCAACTTAGGCACTAAAACATTTGCATCCTTATTAATTAGTGAGATACACTAGCAAATCGACTTCAACAATAACAGAGTTAGATAATGTGAGGCCAATGGGCTTCAAAAAGAGTTAAATTTGGGAAAGACTGTGGATCACTTAAAAGATGCCAAAAAGAAAAAAATCCACAATTTGTTGCTGCTTTTTTACCTGAAAAAGGGAAGCATGTGCCTCACCCCACATAGGGTATACCACAGTGTATGATCATATCAGTCAATTCAGCCACAGTCAATTCCTTATAATTTCTGCATACACCTGCTAAATAAACTTCCATTGATACGGATAGCTGCATTAAAAATTAAAAATAAACTATACTACACTTCATAATTGCAAATGATTTCAAACTTTCCCTTCACCAATAAAATAGAAACGATAAATTCCTGCAAAGATCATGTGAATTGAAAAATCAATTTTCATTTTTAATAATAAAAGGTTAGGTTGATTTATAAGAGAATGAATATAGCCACTTACCACTAGAGCAGTTTATCCCTTAAACCAGAGGTGGGTACCCACACTTGTTTTTACCAAATTACTGTTTACTGGAGTTGATATTCTTTTATTACTAGAATTACTAAAATTGTTTCAACAGATAAAATAGAAACAAGATCTGTAATTGATCCCAATCCCTAATATCTAGGGATTGAACTTTCTGTATATGACTGCCTTTAACTGAGTTCTTTTTCATGTAATCCATAATAAAAAAGGTTGTGTTGCAAAGTTTCTGTATTGTGCATACTCCAGATGACTGTTTATGACCTGTCCACTTGAGTAAAGCACAATCCTTGTTGATCAGTGATGACATTCAAAAGATGTTGAGTAACCAACATGTATAAGGTATTTGTTCTGGTCTTTAGAAAGATATCCATCTGTTCAAAAGCCAAAATCAGCAAATCCAAACATCCCTACCCTGGAGGAGCTCATCGTCTGTATGCTTCAAGTTCCATATCCACTGGCTTCATTAGGAGCTAACTCCCAAACAAAATCTAAGTCTTCAAACTTTGCATCTAATTTGGCTGACCATGGAAGCCAATGTCAAGGTCATTGAGGTGGTGATAGTAGTGGCAGAAGAAAGCCTTCACTGTACATACTATAAGCGAGACGAATGCAAAGACACCCAAACAAAAATGCTAACCCAAGTGGAAGAGGGAAACTAACGGAGCTACATGAAAAACATTGAGAACAGTTATTAGATCAATAGTTTGTCTACTTCTATGGTTTATGATAGTAGAAAATTATGACATCAGTTGATTCATTTAACATATTCCACCTAGTGCAGAAAAACCTAATTGTTTTTTGGTTACTCTCAAGTCCAAAAGGGGTAGGGTGTCACTCTCCTTCCACACATTGCTTTTATATGTCTAAATATGTCATGTTCTTTGAGGATACTCCATACTATTCTTTAATTAAACGGGATTTTTTTTCCTGGGTGTAATCAATTCCTCAGCTTAACTCATTTGTCTCCGCTCTTACTATGCCATACTATTCATGATTGTATAGTCATAAGAATCAAGCATCGCCCTCTTTTTTTCATTGTAAACAACGGCTCAACTTACATGTTAGGGGCACAGAATACATGCACTGGCGTTGCGCTTCCTAGGATATGCAGATCCTAAACCACGAAAGGCATAGGCATGGCCCACAACTAGACCTAACAAATATACTTTTGAATAAGCAAATCATGACCAGGATTCAAAACAAATGCTTAAAACAGAATGAAGCAAATTTAGGTTACACTTCAAAGATAGAATGTCCAACCTTCATGTTGGGAATTCAGAACAAATGACCGTTATGTTCCATTTCCAATAGCTGCAACAGTAAACTTCTTAGAATTTGTCATCTGCAACAGGAAAATTCTTAGAAGTTGTCATCTGGCACAAATCCCCTTTGCAGCATTTCATCGTGGAAACGGAATGCCTCTTTCAGGTTGTCTTGAGAGACATGCCCATTTATCAATGATGTGTATGTTGATCTATCAGGATTGATACCATTGTCAATCATCTTTCTTAACACCATCTCAGCCGCTTGCATTTTGCCTTGCCTACAATATCCATTAAGAATTGCATTGTACGTGATTACATCAGGCAGCAGCCCTCGCTCTTCCATGTTATTAATCAACGCAAAAGCTCTGTCGAAGTTCTCTTCCTTTACAAAACCATTTATAAGAGTATTATATGTAATGGCATCAGGAGAAGCTCCTTCTGAAACCATCTTGTTCAGGAAGTCACTTGCCTTTGACACATTGCCAGCCCTCAAAAAGCCCTTTATAATGGTGTTGCAAGTAACCAGGGTGGGCTTAATACCCTTTTCTATCATTTCATCCCACAACCTGAATGCTTCAGACATAAGGCCTAAACTACAAAATCCATTTATCAAAATGCCAAATGATATGTAGTTGGGCAACATTTGCCTGCTTATCATATCGCACCACAACTCCTTAGCTTTCTCCATTTCACCGATCTTGCAAAAGCCATCCATTAACGTGTTATAGGTCACAATGTCAGGCTTAAGGCTCTTTTGAGTCATGGTCTCAAACAAATTAAGAGCCCTGGTCATGTTACCGTCCTTACAATAGCCATGAATGAGAGTGGTTAGGGTGTAGAAATCAGGAAAAACTCCCCTCTCAACCATCTCCTTAAATAGCTCATCAGCATCAACAAGCATTTTCACCTTGCACAACCCATTCAATAAAGTATTATACGTAACCACATCCATAGCACAACCCTGCTCAATCATTTCATTCCGCATGTTCAAAGCCTCAGGCATTCTGCCACTCCTGCAATACCCATCTATAAGGATAGTATAAATCACAGTATCAGGAATCAAACCAGCACCTTTCATATTCTTAAAATACTCCAATGCCTGATCAAGGTAACCTTTCCTGGAGAAAACTGCAATGATCGAGCTAAAGCTAATCAAATCAGGAACAACTCCACGGCTCAACATTTCCGTAAAAATCTTTTCAGCCTCACCAATATCATCCCTTCTACAACTTTCCACCAGCAGGGGATTAAAAGTAGCAGCATCCGGACTCAATCCTGTCCCCAACATCTCATCCAAAACACTTCTAGCTCTCTCATAGCTTCCCTTCTTACACAAACCATTGATAATAGAATTATAAGTAAAAAGGCCAGGCTTAAACCCCTTACCTGCCATCGAGTTCATCAATTCAAAAGCTTCTGACACAAGCCCTAGGCGACAATGAGCATTAATCATAGTATTATACGTGACAACATCAGGGAAAATCCCCTTTTCCTCCATGCTAGACAAGAAAACCCTAACCTGGTCTAATTTCCCATCTTTACACAAAGCATTAACCATGATATTAAGGGTAAATACATTCACCTGCATTCCACTGGAGACAAAATCTTCGTACACACTCCACGCCAAATCCACCCAACCAACCTTCACAAGAGCACCGAGAAGGGCGTTACACGCATTAATGGAGACGCAAAACCCTCTGCTCCTCAAAATGCGAAACGCCTCGGAACCTTCCCTCAGTTTCCTGGCCTGAACGTAAGTCCTTATCAACAAATCAAAGAGGCTGGAATTGGAAGCGGAATCGCCTTCGGGGGTGGAAGAAGAGAGAAGAGAATCGATGAGCTGGACGCGGGAGACGCCGCTCCGCCTGATCATGCGTAGGAGCATAGCCTGAGCTTCTGGAAGCTTCCTGGAACGGAGGAGGAGGTGGACCGTGGGAGCCAAGGAGTGGTTGTCATTGGAAGAGGTAGTTGAGGAAGATGCGGAGTGAGTGAAACTTTGATCGGAATGTGGAAGAAGAAGAAAGCGGGGAAGAAGGGGGAGAGAGTGTGCGAAGGTTCTGAGAGGAAGGTGCTGTGTCAGTGACGCCATTGATGGAAAATGGGAAGACAGAGAACAGGTGGAGACGAGTGAACCCAACACGGGGAACACTAGAAGAAGAGGGTGGAGCAGAATGTTACGTTTGGATTGGAGGTATTCCAAGGAGAAACAATTTTTCCACCCTTGACACATTATGTTAAATATTTTATTTTTATTTTTGTTTTATACAATCTTATACCTTAAATTTGAGTTTTATTTTCAACATTATTCATTGTACATTCACTATATTGGGATTTTTCTTTCTTCTTTTTTTTTTAATCGATTGTACCCTGAAATTTGAGATTTCATTCCATTCTATTACAGTATTATTTGGAGTATATGCTATTGTGTATGAGTTTTAAAATTTTGCCTGGTGAGTTGAAGGGTAAAGCTGATCAAACTCTTGTTTTAGATCTCAAAAAATATATGAAATTATTAATATATTTAAGTTCCATTTTAATATATTTTTATTTTTAAATATCAAATACTTTATAGTATACAAAATTATCATTATTTCTCTTAAATAAAATGCATATGATGTTTATTCAATAATGTTAATAATTTTAAAAAATATTTATTCTTATTAATTTAGAAAAGATCAATTATAATAATTCATTTTAGACCTCAAGATTGGTTGGACTAACCCTACTTTTGATTTAGATTTTAATAGAATAAAAAAAATCAAAATAAAAATCAATAAAAAAATTATAATAAAAAAAATTGAAATGATTCAATAAAAATAAATATTTTTAATTTAAATTAAAAGTGACAAAAACAAAAGTTAAAACAAACATCCGTCATGAGGAGTTTTGTTTTACTCCTAGTTTCTAACTTACTGTCATTTAGTTTTCGTTATTTTGTTGAGCTTTATTTTAATCCCTGGCATTAAAATATGTCACTGAGTTCATGAAAATAAATAAATATATCACTGATATTTTTTTTTTTAGTTCGGTAGCACTTTTACAAAGAAGAAAGGGCCAAGCCCAACGCGATACGGGATCAGAAATGAAAATAAATTACTGAGTTTGTTTAAAATTTTACTTTGAAAATTATAGCCACTGACTAATTTAAAATTTTTAAATACACTACCCTTTATTTTACTTCTGGACACTAATTTTCAGTTATATATTTTTTGGCACTTTTTAAAATAAGATTTTTAAAAATTACTTTTGAAATTAGTTTTGAGAAGTTGGGCCAGTAAAAAGAGTGATGCTAAAAGCAATGTCCTTGCCTCCTTGGTCTATAACCTAAGGACCCGTTTGTATTAAATTTTAGTTCAGTCAAAAATGAAAGTTAAATTTAATTTATTTTTTTTAATCAATAATCTCAACTATTAATATTTGTCTCAGATATATTTTATTCTACTAAAATATAAACTAAATACAATATACAAAAATCTTAAATGTTTTCTTTTTGGTAATGGAAAATCTTACTACACAATAATAATCTCAAGTTGGCCCTTGCCTTGTGGACCTGGTTGTGTCTTTGGTCCATCACACAAAATTATAAGAAATTTCAACTTTTCATTCACGAGGATCAGAAAGACTTACCTCCCAATTGTTTTTAGGGTGCTAAATCTTTTCTTTTTTCCTCCAAAAATTAGGATGTGTTTGAATTAACTGTAAAAATTAACTGTGAAAAAAATTAATTGTGTGAAACATAATTAATTTTTGTTTGGGCACATTTGCTGTGACCTATGAGAAGTGATTTTTAAGCTTTTTGAAACAATGTCTAATTTTTAGCGGAAAGACCAAAAGTTTTTTCCTTTATTAAAAGAAGAACCAAAAACTTTTATAAGTACCAAATCAAACAATGCAACATATGTTAGAATAAAAAATACTCAAAAACATGCACTTATTCTTCTTTCGGAAGTTGATTTTGTCACACGAATGAAATCTAATTCTTTTGAACTTCTTTTTTAAGAAATTGAAGTGGCAAAGAAATTAAAGGGTTAAATATATTTTTGGTCCCTTATATATTTTTGAAATATTAGTTTGATTTCATATTTTTTTTATCTTTAGTATCAATTTAGTACTTTCTATTATGATATCATTACAACCAATTAAGAGTCATGTCAAATATTATTATTAACGGTGGAGTAACAGAAATTACTATGTTGATATTAAATAAAAAAATGAGAAATTAAATTGATATAAAAAAAATAAACCAAACTAATATTTTGAAAAGAGATAAATGACCAAAAATATATTTAAGTAAAAATTAAAATACTGTAAAGGTGAATCTAGCTGTAGTCTCCCTACTATATATATATACTTCTTTTTAATTAATTAATTAATTCCCTATATACTGTTTTATAAGCAATGTGTATTTAGCTAGGAAATAGTCGAAGGATAGAATCAAGGAATGGTTACTTTTTAAGTGTATACTTCAGCCACGAAAATGAGAAGAAGATGATTATTGCTATGGTTAATTAATGTTCGACTTGAGTTTTATTACATTCTAATTGTATAGTTTTTTTTAAAAAATATTTATTATTTTATTAATTGAGTAGAAGACTAATTTATTAGACATAAACGACATACTTCACTACTTTTAATTATATATAGGTTTTAACTAATATTATTTTAGGACTCAAACCCAATTTATTTAATTGAAATTAGTGTATCTCTACTACTTTAGTACGTATTTGAGCATAGGGTTACACCGAAAGATTGTAAGGTTTGTTTTGCTTAAATAATTGTAAGGACCACAAATAATTAAGGCACGTTGAATGGAGCGAAAGAATATAATGAATAATAATAGTGAGGCTAAAAGAAAAAGATGATGAGCATGCACTAATGCAAACATAACATAACATGGTGAATGTGAATTTGAATGATAGGTTCATTCTCTCCATATAGGTTAAAGTTGACAAATGAGCTTTATAAAGCCCTTTTCGTCTACTTCTCTAAATAATTGTGAATATAATTGAAAGGTTACTTCACTTTCAAACATATATATATATATATATATATATATATATAACTATTTCTATATACACATTTGCCCCATGCATCTTTCATATTTCAAATATTCGATATCCATCTACTTGAACCAATAATCTAATATCTCGGCTGAGTTGATGACTGGACTGAATTTTATAATTATGCTTATATATCAAATAAACATTGAAATTGTCCTGTTAAACCCCAGCACCTAAAATTTGACAGCCAAATAAATTTCAAAAGGAGAATTATATTTGGTGCATTTATGATATATATCAAATAAACACCATTCATTAATCATATATATAACCCGAAAGAAACAAAGAACCAAAAAAACATTTAGATTAGCCTTCTTTTTCAACAAATTGTGCATTGTTCACTAGAAAACATAGAATAACATTGCATTCCAAATTTATAACTGCATCAATCGTGCATGATTTAACTAAAACAGTAATTAGTAATTACTTAGCCTAATAATATCTTAATCCTTCTTCTCAAGATTCATGCTTTACACCCGCGGAAATTAAATTATTCCTGCGTCGTGTATAACAAGTGACCTAAGGTCAAGGAAATTCTCAACAATCTTGGTGTATCTTATCTGCATAGTCTTTCACATAAACACCAACCAAGATAAACGAATTAGTAGAAATTAACTAATAACTAATTAGTAGCAACAAAAGAGGATCAAGGCATGTAGCACGCACGGTTAGGTGTAATTAATAATTAAATTTAGATTTGGCACTTGGCAGATACCCTAGATTTTGAGTCACATTATTAATTAGACAAGTTCTAAAAAGAAAACATAGACTATAAGTAATAAAGGGGCGACAGCACAAGAAGTATAACTCATAATATACTAGTATTTATCACCAAACAAGCATTTTTAAAATTTTATTCTGCATTAAGTTTCGAATGTCCAGCAGCTTGATCTGAACTAAATATTAAACTAAATAGTATTAAAGAGGTCAGAGGTATACAACAATAACTCATTGTAGAGACAAAAAAACAAGGGTATTGATATGTGCACACCATTATTGTGCACAACTCATTAACAACCGCCTTTATTTCACCATAATAATGTGGGTCTGTCTGTCCTTTTGCTTCTATTTTTAAATACTTAAACGAATTGTAAATGAGTTTTTGAGTGAATAGTGGTGTGCATGCAAAGTTTTCGAGAAAACAATACCTAACTAGATAAGGAAGGCATTTGGATCGAAGTATTTGCTTAGTGTCCATTCGGAAGGCATGTTTTTTTATGAGTTTGGAAACTTTTAGGAACTTGTCTGATGCCGAGGTTGAACCAATTGTAGTTGGAAAATGGAGAAATGGGATCGAGGAAGAGGAAGCCATCAGCAGTCAAGATTGCACAAATTCTCCTACCACCCTCTTCTTGACCTTCACCAAGATCCACAAGGCGGTGGCTAACGGTATCCATATCCAAAGGATTTTGAGCACGATGAAGAAGCATATCAGAGAATACATGACCATCAAGTTTTTCAAAGGACTTTAATTTCAATAATGTTGATTGCATAGGCACAGACTTCATAATTTACAATTTTCTATCCAATTTCACTTGATTAACATCCTCATTTCTTTGGAACAACTAGTAAATTGCAATTGTAAAGGGTTGGCTATGAATAGATATAATGGAACTCTTCCCTTGAATATGTAACCAAGAAGGAGCTGGAGTTTATTTGCGTGCGGCTACTATTGACACCGCATATGTTTGACTTCGTTACACTTCAATCGAGTGAGTTCTAGAACTCGTAGTTAAAAAATTTTCTTTTTCAGATTTTAGAATTTGTTTCAAAACATATTATTCAAGAATATGGGCTAGCTTTTTTTCAATTAACGTGTTCTAAAACTTCAGCAAAGTGTAATAAAACCAGAAATGCTTTGCAGTGCCGATAATGGCAATCTTATTTGTGTCTCGAGAGATTGAAAATTGAAAATGAGACTTGAGTCCATATTCATTGAGTGTATGTTTCGATTAAGTTTTGCAAAGTTGGTCTTTAAATAAAATTGATTAACTTTATTTGAGGAATTAGTGAATTTCCTGTTCATAGTACAAATTTTGTTTTTCCCATATATACGCCCAAAAATTTTTTATTTTATTTTATTTACAAGGTGAACTTAGTCCATCCTTAGTAGAAATGAAACCTTTGCTAGGAGCTTCAATTCAAAAAGAAACATGCATGTTCATCATTTAACTAGAAACCTGAAAGAGATTGTAATTCACATATGAATATGAAAGTTAATCCAGCTCTTTCTGGTTTGATCATGCATAGCATTTCAAGTTTGCATGACGTCATCAAATCATAGTAAATTTTGCCAATAGATTTGGACAATATTGCCTTCCTTGAACAACAAGAAAACCATTATTTACTAATTTTGACTTGTCTTTTTCATCAATTTAGATTTTTAACCATTTTAGTCTTTTTAATTTCAATTGTTTAAATTTTATTTCTCAGTTTTGAAATGCTCGAATTTCATCACTTAAAATTTTTTGGTCTAATATCCCAATCAATTTGCCACAAGGGACGTTACAATTTATTAATAAATTAGTTTCACTTTTTTTCTTTTTTCTTTTCCCAAATTTTCAAATGTTCGAATAATTTCTTAGACAACAATTAATGTATTCCTCATTAAGCTCATTAAGTAAGTGGAAGATTTATAAGAACGATTTAGAATTATTCATAATTTTATGAATAATTCCTATGAATTTTAACTTTTAACATTAGTTTATATGTTGGACTTTAATTAGCATGTAAAAAACACTAACTAATATTTTTCATTTTTAAATTATAATCATTTTAGGTTCACACATATTAAGAAATCATTGATAGTGATAAGTTTTTAATATGAGTAAACTAATATGTCTAATTAGAAACTAAAGTGGTCGACAAAAGAATTAAAAAGAGAGATGGTGATTGATGAATAAATAAGATGATGAGAAAGAAATATTAAAATATGCAATTTATTACATTTTAAAATCTTAAAATGATAATTATTTTGGAACAAGATATTAAACATAAAATAATTATAGTTTTGGAACGAAGGTAGGATATATAATTAAGGCCGGATCCATTTCATCATCGGTATATATGCGCTTTACTGATTCATATGTATCATTATTATTTTTTATCAGTTATATGTATTATTAATATTATTTACTCCGTTCATTTATCTTTTATTTTTTCCTTTTATAAACTTTTCATTTCTTTATCTATCACGTCATCTTTAGGTTAATATTTTTCTTTTTTTATTTAATTAATCTCTTTTTATAAACCCTTATCACACTAAAAAATTAAGGTGTAAACTTGCAATTTTTTTCGTAAGGGTATACATAATAAATTGTGTGAGTGTGAGTCAAGACAAGAAAAAGCTAAAAAGTAAGATAACTTTACAGTGGTACTCTTAATTTATGATCATCGGTGATCATCTAAAATCACCGGTGATCTTTTATTTTATCATTAATTTTTTTTTCTGTTCTAATCCAATAATTTAGATTAGGGGATGGTACATAGTAATCCAAAAACCACCTCATAAACAACCTAAAAAGTGTAGGGAAAATAGTTAGGACCACTTAATAATAATAAAAGAAGAAGAAGAAGAAATAGTTAGGACCACTTGGGGAATAGGGGACCATATATATGTTTTGATATATTCTGACTTAGTGACTTGCATTGTGAGGTCTAAGGCAAATGACCTTTAGAAAAAAAGTGAAGTGTGGAAGGACATAGGCGTTGGTCTCAATCAGTAACAAGGGGAAAGGAGAGGGGTTAGGAAGACAAAGTGCCCTTGCTAAGGGCATCAATCATGGGTCTTTGTGATGGAACTCCACCGTCCCCATATACATCGCACATGCATATGCAATTACGTTAGTAGTTACTCCATCCTTCCTATAATATAAAATTTCAATTAGCATTTCACGCCGTTTAAAAAAAATAGTTAAATTATTAGAATTAGAAACATTAATTAGACTATTGAAATATTACACTAATTAAATTTAAACTCAATTATTTTATATTGGTTGGATAATTTTGAAAGTTAAACAATCATAATAAATACTTCTAATTTTATTGTGTAGAGACTTATATTATGGAACAAGACTTTTTAATAGCTAGGACTTATATTATGAGACGGAAGAAGTATTTAGAATTTCCACTCATCAACCAATGGTAGGTTTTGCATGTCTCTCTTTAGGGTGTTAAAAGTCCATCTAAACTTATCTAAATCGATTAAGCCAGATCGAAAAATTAAAAACCAAATAAATCAATTGAAAGCTGACAATACCAAAATCTTTATATCGGATTGGTTTGAATTTTAGATCCGATTCTCTTAATCAAACCAAATCAATCCAATCTAAATCAAACTTTTATATACATATAACTTTTTTATAAAATTACCACACTACTCATATTTATACTAATAAAATATTTAATAAATTTAATACCACAACTTTGTTAATACAACAAAAAAACCACAGCTTTCTCGCTCTTTTTACATTTTATAATATAAATATTATCGTAATATCATATTTTTATAATTTTATCACTTTTCAATCAATTTAAAATTAAGTTTATATATCTTTTTATTCTCTTTTTATTCTCTCAAATATATTTATGTTTTATTAATGTCTAATTTTATATTTATAAGGCCAGTACAACTGGTAAGGAGATGTATGTCTATGTAGTACATGGTTTAATCTCTAGTATTATAACTTTTTTGTAAACAAAAAAAATCTCTATTGTCAAATCTTTTCATTTTTTCACTTCACTTTAATTGAATGAAGCACCACATAGGTCGTTGAGTTTAATCTGCAAGGGCAATTTACATAGGTTCATGAATTTGCAATAATAGTTCACATAAATCTCTAAGTTGTACGGAGATACACTTAGGTCCTTGAATTTACAACAGTATTCACTTATGTCTTTGAGATTATCAAACATTACTCATTTAAGTTCCTAAGTTTGCAAGGGTAGTTCACTTGAGTCTATAAAATTATCAAACTTTAGAGACTTAAGTGAATACATATTTGGCAATCTCGAGGAACTAAATAAACCTTTGTGCAACTCAATGACTTAGGTGAATTACTTTTGTTAACTCTAAAGTTTTGTGCAAGTCAAGAATCTATTAAGGTTTCACTTATGGTATACAAATTAAAATTTGTGTATCAGTAGACAACCCCTTAAATTTATGCCACATAGTCTTCTCTGTATTTATATTGTGCATGGTAAATGACACTATCTATTAAAATATCTTTACAAATTCAAAAGCTAAAATGATAATTATTTCTACTTTAATTATTTGATGCTTTGATTTAATTTGGAGTTTTATGACTTGACAGAAACATCAACCTCGTCTAACCAGGGTAAAATAAAGCAACCCAAATAAAGTTGGCTATGCTATTAAAAAAAAATACTACATACAAAGAGGATAAGGCACGCAAGCACGCACGGTTAAGTTTAATTAATAATTAAATTTAAATTTGGATTCTAACTCAATCTCAAAAATTCGTCTATTATTATCACACATCTTATATTAATTTTAGGATAAAATATGTTTATAAATCCTATAAAATATATTATTTTTTAATTTAATCCTTATAAAATTATTTTTCTCGTTCTAAATCCTATCTTTTTAAGAAAGTTGTTTTTAGTTCTGAGTTTGACTCATAATTAATTATATTCCTACACTATTTGAATTTTTGTAAAGATTTATAAGGAATTGAAGTCTTTAACTCTTTTTAACCAACAATTTATAGTGAATCTGTCATAGTTAAACTTATAATCAAGCATGAAATTTAACATTAATAAAGACTTAAAAATACAATTTCTAAAAATTGAGGACAAAAATGTAAAATTTAATTTTATGAGACTAAATTCAAAGATAATATATTTTAAAGAGAAAGTTTTTTTTACCCATTTATTAGTCATACTCCTTCATTATCATCTTATTATTAATGGATGTAATCATATACTTGACGGTGAATAGAGCATCCTAGCTTATTATATATCAAGTTAATAAAAGAAAATTGTTAATGCATGTTAAAATTTTTAAATTATTATAATATTGCAAAAGAGTTATCTTTCTCATATTATTCATTATTAAAAGTATATGTAACTAATTTTGTTAGTGCAATGTAAAAATACATTAAACTATAGCTTTATTAAAATTTCAAAAATTTTAAAAACTCAATTTTATACCATCCCAGTTACAATGAATAGTATGAAAATAAGCATTTCACAAGTTAGAAAATTAAAATGTTTATAAATGATCAAATTAAAAAATCAGATTTATTTCCTTTGTTACCAAAAAGAATAAATTAAAAGATAAGGTTAAAATATTTTTTTTTGTCTTCTCGAAAACTTGTGTGCAGTTCCTTAAATTATTTTTGTGTGGAGAATTATTTTGCAAGGTGAATATAAGTTGGAAAGTTCCTTAAATTATTTTTGTGTGGAGAATTATTTTGCAAGGTGAATATAAGTTGGAAAGTGGACTCTCTGACATTAATACAATCATTTTAAAAATTACAATTATCAATGCTATATATATTATACATGTCTTTTTATTAATTTGACATTTATTAGAGCATTGGTGTTGCTCGTTCTCTTTAGAGTACCGAAGTATTGACCATATATAATCAATATGTATACGTTTGAAATTTCATTTTAAAACACTTTAAGGTTTAGAAGCCTCTTAATAATGTGCCATTATGTGATTTGAGTCTCTTAATAATATTTTTGAGTGCTTTCAATTCCTTTCTAATGTTTTTTAGATGTCAAGTCATTAAAAATTTCAAATACACTAGAGCTTCAATGAATTACAAAATGTATTATTAGTGAATGAGGAGGTGCCATGTCATTTAATTTTTTTAATGTAACTTTGATGCATTACAAAATACCTTCTCAATGAATGAGGAAGTGTGTTGCCTCATCAATAAAACAAATAAAATTTTAAAAAATAATTAAATAGTAAATATGTAAAAAAATTGTGAGATATCGATGACTATTGAAACTTAATATTTTTTTTAAAAAAAAACCTAATATTTTATTAGATTATACTTTTAAATCTTTTTTTTTAACCTGCTCATCAAGTATATATAAGAACAAATACTACAATTGCATTATATTGTCCCGGTAAGTAGGAGGAATGGAAAAGTAGAGACACGAAGTTTAATTTATAATTTTTTTATACGGCAAAGTGTATTTACGGGAGTTCGAACCGGAGAGCTATCACTTAAAATTTCACTCCCTGCTAGATCAACCTATTCAATACCAAATTTGGAATTGATAGTTGCATCTCATGTTCCTCTTTACCTGAAAAGTGATGGATCAAGTGTTAGTGTGTTACATGGCTTGTGAGGTTTAGAGGACAAATTGTTTTGTCCTCTTGTCTTAGCTTAGTTAGAGGACAGTGAACCCTAGTTTTTCTACATGAAATGACATTGCCAAACAACAATCTAACTGTGTATTTACATTAAAATATTTTAGAGAAATTTTTTTTTTAAGAATAAGTCATTATTTTAAAAAATTAATCTTAAGAATTAAACATGTACATTAGAGGGTGTGAAGCGTTGTGATCCAAATTTCTGGTGGTGTGGCAAGGTAGACCAGAGGAATTAGCGGAGGGCAAAGGAAAAGGTGAGGGCAGAGACTTTTTGTTTTTTTTTAATAACAATAATAACATTAAGGTTTGTTAATTTTGAAAATTAATAAGCATAAAAGTATACCACATCATGTGAAATATGGATGTTTTTGGGACAGTACTTTATATTATTTAGACCTAGACCTGGACAAACAAATTAATAAAAATATATTTTGATAATTAAATATGATAATACTATAATTTTGACCATAATTACAATAATCAATAATTCGTCATAAAATTAACATTTAATTGACAATAGTAATGTAATGGTACATTTGAGAAACGTACCTATTGATTAAGATGTGTAATTTAAGAAAAAATTTTGTACAAGATACATTTATGATAATATAATTCATTGTCGTTGATTCAAATAAAAAAGTAATTATTGATAAAAAATTATTTATTTCATTACATCATTAAATTGAAATTAAACATATACCTAAAGAAAAATATGCTAAGTAACAATAAAAATTTAATAAAATATAAAGTGAAAAATAAAAAAATATATAACAGTGTATAGCATAGAATCAGTTAAGTAACTGAAAAATAAAATCGAATTCGACAATAACCCGAGTATTGAGACAACAAATAGATTATGAATCTAACCATTATATTAAAAATAGAAAATAGATGGCGTTTGACCCAAACCGATTAAAGGCATGTTTGGTTATAATTTTGATTTGGTTAAAATTAGTTTTGACTGAAGCTAAAAATATTTACTTTAATAGGATCGTTTAAGTTTTTGTGCATTAATAATCTCAATTATTATTTTTTATCTTGATTTATATATTTTTCATTTTTTATTCAACTAAAATTAATCTAAACCAAATGAACCCTGATTTACGCCACAATAAACCGAGGGACAACACCTTTAATGTGAAACACCAAACAAACTAGATGACATTGCCGTTTTTTCTTAAATTTTGGACCATAACCTAATGTAAGTGTATTTTACAACAGCATGCACTAAATATTTTATCAAATGAAAATATCATTGGTTGCATTGTCCAAACAAAAAAAATGGAAATATCATTGCATAAAAAAATATTATCTACAGAAAAAAGATCATAAATATTTATTTTAAGAAACTCACGTGAAGACAATATCTATTTTTTTAAAAAAAAATACAATGCCTAATTTTATATATAAAAGTGGAAAAAAATTAATTCTTGTAAAAGTGTAATTTTTTTGTTCATATAAAGTACATTAACAAGGAATTGTATCCACATACTCACACTGTCACACACATATATCTTTATGTGCTCATCAACTGAGTTATTAAGACATTGTAAAAGTGTAATTGGTTGAGTTAAAAAAAAACACAAATCTTTAAAAAAACATTTGATTTAAGGTTTGTTGAAATATAAATGATTTTTTTCGAAATAATTACCACATTTGTCCCTAACTTTATCATGAAAGTTCAATTAGGTCCTTGATTTTTATGAGAGTTCACTTAGGTCCTTAACTTTGTCCAACATTGTTCACCTAGGTCCCTGACGTTAACCACCATTTAAACACCGTTAACAGAAATAACATATGAACGGATTTGAATTTTTAATAATAAACATAAGGACTTATTTGAATTTTTGATACATAACACATGGGTTGGTTTGAACTTTTATTAATAAACATATGGACCAATTTGAACTTTAAATACTACATTAAGTACCACGATGGATTTCAGTTAACGGTGTTAAAACGGTGGTTAACGTCAATGACCTAACTGAACAACATTGAACAAAGTCAGGGACCTAAATAAACTCCCGTGAAAGTCAGACACCTATGTGAACTTTTCTTGTAAAGTTGGGGACTTGTGTGATGCTTTACTCTGATTTTTCTATTAATACACACCTGGAAACATTTTTGAAAGTTCAAATCATGATAGGTCCGTTTAATCTTAGTAGAATTAGAAGTAAAAAACACATAAATTAATACAAAAATCAATTGTTGAGATTGTTGATGCACAAGAATCAAAACAATTCAATAAAAATAAATATTTTTAGTTTGCATAAAAAAATAATTTTGACCTAAACCAAATTTAAAACAAACAGAACAAAATCTTTAGAAAATTTCCTAAACCAATTTTAGTTCTACGATAAATATGAAATCAATTGTTAAGAAAACTTCTCCTAATTAAAGGTGTATTGTTTCGAAAATTTTGTCAACCCAATTTTATTTCTATTATAAATTTTAAATTAAATAAACAAATCTTGTTACTATTGTGTGCTTAAAAATTCTGAAGAAAAGGAAAATGAATGTCAGCTTAATCTTTTTTTTTTTTTTTCCGTCACCACCAGCTAATCAGGAAAAAGCGACTCCGGCATTTTCGGCACTGCAATTAGCTTCACAAGAACCAGTATCCAAAATTCCAAATCCACTTTTACAGTTTTCCCCCTTTTTTATTTTCTTAAAAAAAAAAATTGGTAAACTTTTTTTATTTTTTATTTTTGTTTATAGGAAAGTAGTCCGGCTGAAAATTGAACCTGTATCTATACATATGTCTTCATACAATTACCAACTAATCTATATAACTAGAACACATTTCTTTAAATTTAATTGTTTTTCTTTTTCTTTTGTTAATAACAAAGAAAAGTTCGAAGCACTATCTAGGTAATACGAGAAAGAACATTATCCCTTTTTTCAAAAGTATTATTAGTCAAATCTGTCCGCTTCTTTATTTATAGGAGTAACTAATTTTCATTTTGTTTTTCATAAAATACAAAATTTTAGGGTGGGATGTTTTAAACCTGAAACTAGGTTGTTTTTTGTTTTGGTAAAAAGAAAATAAAGAAGTAAAAAAAAGAAACTAAACTCTAATATATATGATATCTCATATCCGTGACTTACTTGTATATTGTATGGATATCATCAATACGAATATTTCAATTTCTTACATGAAAATGCTAAATTTTAATAATAAATGACATACAAGTAAAAATAATTTGGAGATGTCTTAACAAATCAACAAGAAGCAAACAAAAAAAACGACACATAAAACTTTAAATGTTAAACTCTCAAATCATATTTAGAACAAACAATAGCACCATCAACTCAGCATAAAAATTAGGCATAATCAATAAAACTAATAAACCCAATTCTCTATCGAGATTTTGAAATCAAGTCTTAATAGAAACACGCTTAGGATTTCACAATAAACTCTCATCCATGTTGATGAGTTTATAAAACCCATGGTTAAGAGTTCTCTAAGAAACTAGACAAGCTTAATGCAGTTAAACTAAACTGGTAATAAGCGTATTGCTGATGTTACTATGATAAACAACATTTTTTATTAATAATAATATATTTTCCCACATTTTTTTTTGCTAAAGATAATGACGTTTTGAGATTTTTAAAAAAATAATAAGCAACTCTTAAAAATAAGACTTTTTTTTTTTTTTTTTGCTAGTGTTAACATCTTTGATTCATTGTAAACGTTTAATTATGACAAACCAAACTAATAAAAAGTATTTCACAATCCCATAAAATTTTATTGATTCTTTGACAATTTTTAAGAAAGAAAATAGATGGTTTCATTTTCCATATATATGGTAAGTAGGACATTATTTATCCTGATTAGTGTAATTTAGGATATTTATTTTTGAAGAAGTAACTTAGGATATAAACCTATGATTTATTAAATAGAAATTTTTATTTTCATTTGATTTGATTCAGATGAATCTCGTAGCTATACACGTATGTTTTTATGCGCTCACCAACTAAACTATTTGATCGGGACATAACTAATTTTTGTTTGAAAGTTAATTAAATTAATTTAAGAAAAAATAAATTAAGCTAAGGATAACGGGAAAAATGAGCAAAGAAGCGTAGTGTGGCAAAGCGAAAATTTTGCACAACATTGAGGGCTATTTCTCCATCCAATTCACTTTTTAATTTTTATTTCGAAATTTTTGATTTAGCTTACTTCTGTTTTGAGCTCTCACACTTCTCAGCCATAGACGACACTGTGTTTCTATTTTATGCTTTTTATAATTCCGCTACGCTTTCTCTCTCTAATTCCATTTCTCTCTCTCTTCTGCAACTGATTTTCTAGATCACAGTTCCTTAGATTCTCTCATTCTGTTTTCGCGCACTTTATCGCCTCGATTTTCTTCTCCGCCGCACTCACCTGAGCTCAGTGACCTCTCGATCACCGGAATCCGTTAAGTGTCATCTCTGTTTCTCGATCACTTCTTTCTTTCCTTAACCTAGCTGCTTGTGCCGGTGCTAATCAGTGCCGGGACTCACTTTCGAGTACGCTCGAGCTGTTGCTGTGCTGCATGAAGTTCCGGTGCATTGTTCCGGTTCGGTGAGTGCACGATGGAGCTGTAATTATGGTGGATTTGCGCGCCGGAAAAGGCTTTGAGCTGTTGGAGCCTGCCTATTTGGGAGTTTAGTGAGGGTTTCGGTGGATTTTTGGGTGAATTGATAAATGGAAGGGTTCGGGGTATGAAAATGGGTAAATGCAAGATTGGTGTCTAGATTTGAGAGAAGAAGTTTCTGATTAGCGTTTTTTTTTGTTTCTTTTCGTTTTGTTTCGGTGATGTCACGCACTGATAGAATGACTTCGGATCTTAGCAGAACTGGTCCTGTGGAACGAGACATTGAGCAGGTATCTTCGTTCTATGTTAGCATCGTACTTTGATTTTTCTCTTTTGTTTGCATTTTGCTGCTAGAAACTAGAATCATTTTTGCACATAGATTTTCTGTATTTTTGTGGTGTACTGTTTTGGCAATATTCTTATTTGCTGTTGTTGGGGGCATTATTTGGGCGACCTTCTGCTAATGCGGTTTGTTAGAAGCTTAGGGTGAGGGAGAGGAAATAGGTAATTGGCTTAATTTTGGTAAGAGCTCAAAATTTCAGACATTTGGATGGACGTCTAGTTGCAATAAGCTCCATCCATTTATTTGCTTCAACCACCAGTTAAGAACTTAAGATTGTATCTTCAGTTCAAGCTAGATTACACGGAGCTAATGGTTTTATGGTTGGCTATGAATAACCTTGGTGATCATGAGCTGTTGCTAGGAGACTTTTCTTTTAACTAAAATTCACTGAATGAGCGTGTTGATATGTACTTAGACATGTCTTATGACTTCAGAGTGTTCATCGATTTGACGACTGCTTTTTTAGTGAACAAAGTATTTTAGAGATTTGGAGATGTGGATATTAAATAAAGTTTTCTCATATTTATGTTTCCGTAAATGGGTCGTTCATGGATCATATAAGTGTTTGATACCATATTCCGTTGCAAAAATACAAGACAAGTGCAGAGTACGGAACGGTTACTATTCATGGATCATTCTGTTTTATTATCAGTCTCTTTTATGGATCATTTAAGTGTTCGATACCATTTCCTTTGCAAAAATACAAGACAAGTACAGGGTACGGTTACTATTATATTGACTATCAGACAAAAGAGTTGGGTGTGTTCATTTTTATGCGGCCTTGTTGTAGGATGCGACAAAATTTTACTTTCACCTAAGTTGGTGGCATTTAGTCTATTTCTGTAGTTTCGCAAGGAGTTTTGAACTTTAGCAGTGTTGAAACTATGGGGATTTAGGTATTGGGAGAGAAAGAGGAGAGTATAAGATTGACTATTTTGAAATTGATGTTGACTTTGTTCTGGCGTCGTTATGAATTTTCAGAAGATAATAGGCCTATCCTTATTTTTGTTCTAGACTCGTTTTCTAATTTAATAGATAAACAAATCATGAGATAATAACGAAATACGAAAATTAACCCTATGAGATTCTGAGTAAATATAGAAAGTGATCCCAAGATACTTTAAATTTTCTAAAATACAATCAAGGAATTATTTGATATTTTTTACATGTTATGATGCTGCCAGTGCTTGTTAGCCTAATGTTATCTAAGTGCTATGCTTATTCAGTGATTTCTCTATGTCATAATTATTGTTCTATCTTTAGTTCTTCTGACTGAAGTCCTTTATTATTCTTAATGACAGGCCATTACTGCTTTAAAGAAAGGGGCTTGCTTGCTCAAGTATGGAAGAAGAGGAAAGCCCAAGTTTTGCCCCTTTCGACTTTCCAATGTGAGTTTTATTTTCCTTTTCTGTAGGATTTAGACTGATCCTTGTTAAAGTGTGTTTAATTTGTTTTTAAAGAATTCTATTTAGCATTAGTAACCTTAACCCCATGTATTTTCAAATACAGCTCAAAGCCTCAGTCCTTTTGCTTCTTTTTTTTTTTGTATTCATTTATTAGTTCTATTAATAATGGTGAAAATACTTCTAAAAGACAGTAGGGAGCCTTGATGTTGAACGCAAGAGAGTGTGAGTAATTTGTGGAAGAGAGGAGCTAAAATGCATAGTATTTGTCCAACACATTAAATTGCAAAACATAAGAGACTTGAAACTGCATTCTTGATTGAAAAAATTACAAATACTACAGACAGATTTATCAACTAGTTTAATGACAATTAGGTTTGCTTTAGCAGTGTTTGCAGTAACAACATTATGAAAAATTGATAAAATCATTGTGATGGTGGTATTATACCTAACTACTAGATGAATTTTCAGCAACAAATGGAAGATGTGAAAAAATTGATATTGCTTTTCCCACACCATTTGGAGTGGGCAACCCTGACTACTTTACTGAAAATTTTTACTATTGTTTGATTGGATACAACTCTCCATCACGAGACTGATTTGATCTTCTTACGACACCTTTCTTGCCAATATTAAAAAATGGTAAGCTTGCCTCCAAAGTTCCAAAATCTTTTTAAGACAAGCGCTCTGATCTACATAATTAGAATGTAAATTTGAAGTTAAGCCTGTGTTACCTTATTAACCACCATGTATAACAAACTCTGCTGTATTTGGTGGTTATGCTCACCGTTATGGAGACTTTTTGTGCCATTTGATTATTTTGCTATTGCTATAATCATGCTTGTGGTTTATTTTGCAATATTTTTGAAGTTGTCTTTATTACATTAAAGTTTTTTTTAGATATTTTCTAGATGCCAGAATTGATTTTTTAATTTTTTTTTAAAATTTTTTAATTGTCTTTCAGGATGAATCTGTTTTGATATGGTTCTCAGGGAAAGAAGAGAAGCATCTTAAACTGAGCCATGTCTCTAGAATTATATCTGGACAGCGCACGGTAGGGTTTCAGATTGACATTGAAATCATGATACTGTTTTACTTCAGATTCAGCCAACAGTGCCATGTCTTGTTAAGATAATTAGTTGTTATTACTTATTGGATAATTCTGTTCTATTTGATGTTTGCACGATAAATACAACGTAAATGTAATATCTTTTATAATCTAATTCACTAATAAAAGAATTACTTTCTTTAGTATTATTGTGAATCTTTCAAAATGTGTTTTTTTATGGCAACTATTGGGTTTTGTTTTGCTTAAAGGAATATGTTGACGTTTTGTGCTTTTCTAGTGTCCTATCCTAATAAGTTACTATTAATGCGAGAAAACACCACTCATGGATGAACTGAATATTTATAAATATATTCGCAGTTCCTTCTTGACTTTCAGCATCTACAGTGAATTAATTTCAAGTGAAGAGATTGTTTGTTATGATTGATAAATCTTGTTCTCTCCTTTTTTTCAGCCTATCTTTCAAAGATATCCGCGGCCTGAGAAGGAATATCAGTCATTTTCTCTTATCTATAATGATAGGTCTCTGGACTTGGTATGAATTTCTTCTTCCTATCCCCTTTGGATTTTTCGGCTGCAGTTGGCGTGTTACTTTGCTTGTACAGTTGTTACTGATATTGCAAACATAATTAAATATTCGGTCTGTGGAAGTTTAACACCAATCTCGTGACCTGATTCCTTTCTACTAGATATGCAAGGATAAAGATGAAGCTGAGGTTTGGTTCAGTGGTTTGAAAGCTTTAATTTCACGTAGCCATCAGCGGAAGTGGAGGACAGAATCAAGAAGTGATGGTATTCCATCTGAGGCTAATAGTCCTCGAACATACACTAGACGAAGTTCTCCCTTAAATTCTCCATTTGGTAGTAATGAAAGCTTGCAAAAGGTATTTACATATTATCTATGCCCCTTATATTTTATTCTGTTTCAGTCCATTGCAGCTGAAGATTAAAAGTGAGTTTTATTCTTCCTATTCAGGATAGTGGGGAACACCTCCGTCTTCATAGCCCATATGACAGTCCCCCTAAGAATGGTTTGGATAAAGCATTAGATGTGATTCTATATGCTGTTCCTCAAAAGGGTTTCTTCCCTCCGGATTCTGCCAGTGCTTCAGTTCATTCTGTGTCATCCGGAGGATCAGGATCAGATAATATGCATGGTCACATGAAGACAATGGGTATGGATGCTTTTAGAGTTAGTCTATCAAGTGCTGTTAGCACATCTAGCCAAGGTTCTGGTCATGATGATGGTGATGCTTTAGGGGATGTTTTCATTTGGGGGGAAGGCACAGGTGATGGTGTTCTGGGTGGTGGGAATCACAGAGTTGGGAGCTGTTTGGGTGTAAAAATGGATTCTCTATTTCCCAAAGCCTTGGAATCTGCAGTAGTTCTTGATGTACAGAATATTGCTTGTGGTGGACGACATGCAGCCTTAGTGACCAAACAAGGTGAAATTTTTTCCTGGGGGGAGGAATCAGGAGGCAGGCTTGGGCACGGTGTTGACTCTGATGTTTTCCATCCAAAGCTTATTGAAGCTCTAAGCAATACAAATATCGAACTTGTAGCTTGTGGAGAGTATCATACGTGTGCCGTGACACTTGCTGGTGATCTTTATACATGGGGTAATGGCACGTACAATTATGGTCTTCTGGGACATGGAAATCAAGTGAGTCACTGGGTCCCGAAAAGAGTTAATGGCCCCTTGGAAGGCATACACGTTTCATATATTTCTTGTGGCCCATGGCACACTGCTGTTGTAACATCCGCTGGGCAATTATTTACTTTTGGTGACGGTACATTTGGTGCTTTGGGTCATGGAGACCGAAAAAGTGTTTCATTACCAAGGGAGGTAGAGTCCCTCAAGGGTCTTCGTACTGTGCGAGCTGCTTGTGGTGTTTGGCACACTGCTGCAGTTGTGGAAGTCATGGTGGGAAATTCAAGTTCCAGCAACTGCTCTTCAGGGAAGCTATTTACTTGGGGTGATGGAGACAAAGGTCGACTCGGGCATGGTGATAAGGAAGCAAAACTTGTTCCAACCTGTGTTGCCCTCATTGAACCCAATTTTTGTCAAGTTGCTTGTGGACATAGTCTCACTGTTGCCCTTACAACCTCTGGCCATGTCTATACAGTGGGTAGTCCTGTCTATGGCCAGTTAGGAAATCCTCAAGCTGATGGGAGGCTGCCAACCCGTGTTGAAGGAAAATTGTCAAAGAGTTTTGTTGAGGAGATAGCTTGTGGTGCATATCATGTTGCAGTTTTAACTTCAAGGACTGAAGTTTACACATGGGGGAAGGGTGCAAATGGCCGTTTAGGCCATGGAGATACAGATGATAGAAATACCCCAACATTAGTTGAAGCTCTGAAAGACAAAGACGTTAAAAGTATTGCTTGTGGAACTAATTTCACCGCAGCTATCTGTCTGCATAAGTGGGTATCTGGTGTTGACCAGTCCATGTGCTCTGGCTGTCGCATGCCGTTTAATTTCAAAAGAAAACGCCACAATTGTTATAATTGTGGACTTGTTTTTTGTCATTCATGTAGCAGTAAGAAGTCTCTTAAGGCTTCAATGGCACCAAACCCGAACAAACCTTATCGCGTCTGTGATAATTGTTTTAATAAACTTAGGAAAACAGTAGAAACTGATTCTTCTTCTCATTCTTCTGTGAGCAGAAGAGGAAGTATCAATCAGGGATCTCTGGAGTTAATTGATAAGGATGATAAAATGGATTCGAGATCTCGTAATCAACTTGCCAGGTTTTCCTCAATAGAATCCTTGAAACAAGTGGAAAACAGATCTTCGAAGAAAAACAAGAAATTGGAATTCAACAGTAGTCGCGTCTCACCTGTTCCAAATGGGGGTTCACAGTGGGGAGCACTTAACATTTCTAAATCTTTTAATCCTGTTTTTGGATCATCAAAGAAATTTTTCTCGGCTTCTGTTCCTGGATCTAGAATTGTTTCCCGAGCAACATCCCCGATATCTAGGCGGCCTAGTCCACCTCGTTCAACTACTCCTACCCCAACACTGGGAGGCCTTACATCCCCAAAGATAGTTGTTGATGATGCTAAGAAGACAAACGATAGCCTCAGTCAGGAGGTTATCAAATTAAGATCACAGGTATCTTGTTTTATGCATTGGCTGACAGTATCCCCTTTTCTTGCTGGAAATATTTGAATAGAATTTTAACAAATGGACCCATTAGTGGCTAACTGGCAATCTTGTATTTCAGCTAGGCTTTTTCTTTTTATATTAATTTATATAGATTATATAGATTGTGTCTAGATTCTCTAGAAGTAACCTAGAGATACATATATGAAACAAAACCACGAAAGGAGTTACATGCTAATTCATATTATTATGATTAGATGTTGGTAGCGAGATGCAAAACAATTGCTGGTGACTTAACTGTGTGGTGCATTGTCTGATACTAGTCAGAAGATGAATTACAATATAAAATCCAGTTCAACATAAAGTTGCAATACGGGTGCTAGAGATGTGTTTCCATATAAACCTTAATATATAGTCAGGTTCTGTGATTCAAGCTTTTGTTTAATGATAAAAAAAGGAAAAAGGTTAACAGCGAGTTTATTTTGATTTTACTATGCACTTTCATTTTACCTTTGTTTTATGGAGGGGTTCAATTAATCATTTTGGCAATAAGTTGCCAACGTAAAACTCTGTTGTATCGGCTTAATTCATGATTCAATTAATCAATTTAGAGAGCCTTTTCTCATCACCTGTCGATAAATTATTTTTTAGAAGTAATTAATTGGCTGTTTGATACGAATGATGTCACTATATTCATAATTTGCTTTCAAATGCTGGAAATAATTTCTTTCTCCCTTTCCTCCCTTTGTTTTTCTAAACCTGGAAAAAGGTTTCACTCACGCGCTTGTCTATTCGTAATGATCCTGATAGTTGTTTTTCCTCTTGTAGGTGGAAAACCTGACTCGGAAAGCTCAACTTCAAGAAATTGAGTTGGAAAGAACAACTAAACAGCTAAAAGATGCAATAGCAATTGCTGGGGAAGAAACTGCCAAATGTAAAGCAGCAAAGGAAGTGATCAAGTCACTTACTGCCCAGGTTGAAACTCAGATCCCATAAGCCACTATAACAAATGAGACTACCATTACAGCCAAAAGCTCTTGCACAAGTATAGAAAGAAAATAAGTCAAACTTTAAATATAGTAGGTGGAACATTTTCTTCATTTTGGAACTAATCAGTGCTAAAAAGCCTAAGTAGAAGAAGCAATGTGTTTAAGATCAATAAACACTAATTGACCCTAAAGTTGTAATGCCATCAAATGTCAGTCAAAAGGTCCAATATCAATTTTAAGCTATAATAATGGAATATTTTTTTTTATTTTTCCCCGTTTGTTTAATTTAAACTTAAAAATAAGTGATTCTTGATATTTAAAAAAGGTGATTAGTTTTTGGAGATTATCTTAAAAAGCAAAAGCTATTTATGTTTGGTTAAAATAAAATAAGCACTTAATTTACATTCTCTTAGTTGATTATTTTGAGAAACAGGTTAAAGCAGCTTATCAAAATAAGCAGAAATCTAATTAATTTTTTTGTTTTGGATAATTTTTAAGAGCAGAAACGAACATCTTAAAATTTTTCAGAATTGCTTTTTTTAGTAAAGTAAGTACTTATTTCAGGATTTAAGCACAAACAAATGAACTCATCTTCTAGGTTTGTTCTAGATTTGTATTGGATTTATTATGGGTTCATAATAAGGCTAACTGACCTAACATTTATTTGTTCCTTGTGCTGAATAGTTGAAGGAAATGGCTGAGAGGCTACCTGTAGGAGCAGCTAGGAATGTCAAATCACCTTCTCTTGCTTCTTCTGGTTCCAATGAAGTCAGCTATGCTTCTATTGATCGATTAAATCTTCAAGCAACAAGCCCAGAAGCAGATTTAAGTGGATCAACTAACCAGTTACTTTCAAATGGATCGGGCACTGTCAGTAACCGTGGTTCAGGTTACAATAAACAGAGTCAGTCAGATTCAACTAATAGAAATGGGAGCAGAACAAAGGATAGTGAACCCCGCAATGAGACCGAATGGGTAGAGCAGGATGAACCGGGTGTATATATTACACTCACCTCCCTTCCTGGAGGTGTCATAGATCTGAAAAGAGTTCGATTCAGGTACGGAATGCTATTTAGACATTGTTTTTGGGTCAACTTGAGGAACTTCCTCTGTCAAATTTGGTAATTTAGAATATGATATACTTTCTTTGAAAAAAGTAAAATTGTGGAGAATGGCACGTGCTTGGTGTTAAGGCCTTGACAGGAATTATTTCTAGGTCACTGATACTTTGGTTCTAATGACAATTCAGCCTCTTTTAGACTTCGAAACATTTTGATGCAATTGGGTGCTTTACTTGCGTTAGTGGTGAGCTATAGAATTCTTTAGCATGCATAAAACAATCCAATGAACTACTTGCTTCTGTACCTTTGAGCCCTTAAGCAACTGTGCATTTCCATTCGTGTCCGACGAGAAAGATTTATTATTGCTCCTTGGCATGGCAAAAGCTTCGTTTTGCCATTTTTGGAGCCAATGTGATTTTTGCTCCTTTGCTAGCCCTCACTGCCTCAGTGAACACTAATATATGGAGAAAGGGAATATCATTGAGAATAGAAACGGATGGTATTCTATTAGTGTTAAGACTTAAGAGCACTTGTGACAGGGACTTTTTTGTTTCATGTCTTGATCAGTTGCAAATTTATTCTATCTTGAAACTTGAAAGTATTTTCCTACTTGTCATGTTTTATTCTATAATTTTGCACAACTTGGATAACTATGCAGCATTTCATGATTACTCATTTTTTAACTTGAGTTTTAACCTTAATGACGGTGAATGCAGTCGGAAGCGATTCAGTGAGAAACAAGCAGAGCAATGGTGGGCTGAGAATCGCGCAAGAGTATATGAACAGTACAATGTTCGCATGATTGACAAGTCTGCTGTTGGTGTTGGAAGTGAGGACCTGGCTCATTGACGTGACAACCTGTACATGAGATGTTTTTCTACATTTTGGCTGGAATTAGGGCAAGATCGTACTGATCAATTACATTTGGTTTCCAAGTTCCATCTAATATAAAGCATGGAGGGAAGCTGGGGATTGGCATAGTAGGAGAGATAATAGGGGATTGATTGTGATTTTGTAATTCCTCTTAATTTTCTTCTTTTTACATCTTGATTTCACTTTCCATTTTTTCCCTATATGTACCTTGTGTGGGGATTGAGGGTGAGAAATGTAAATTCTTAGTAGGTTGCAGGCTCTGGTTGAAAGGAGCTGCAGTGTAAATTTCATAAGCGAATGCATTTGCAGAATTTTCTTCTCCACCGGTTATAAATTCCTTCAGCCATGGGAAAAGTGGCGCTAACTAGTTGATATAGATGGCCCTGTTAATTGCGTTCTTTTAATTTTTTCTGCTCATGGCCTCTTGCAGTAGTACCTACCACCTACCAGTGGGGATATAGTATATATAGAATATGTAGTGATAGATGTTCGTTAATTAGTTTGATACATTAATTTCAACACCTATTTAATTGATACAGGGTAGAAAAAGAAAATTAAGGATTAAATTGGTGTAATATATATACCAAGAACGACAATAGAATTTTCTTAATGACTGTTTACTGCATTATTACATCAGGGATTAGTCTAGTTCCATTTTTTTTTTTTATATTTAATTGTTGTAAAGTATATATTACTTGTTTGCAATATTTAATTATTCAAACTGTCGTAAAAAGATTTGATAATTATTTACACTGTTTCATATGTAGTCACACGTCTTCTTTCTACTATGAAACATTCCTTTTCATAAATTTTATATCAAATATAATTAATAATCCAATCCATTTTGTCTTATATTTTTATCTTGAAGTTTTTTTGGTCAAAACCTTTTTTTTTTTTATCTTGAATTAAAACACCTCATCTGTTTTGGACTTTGGAGTGTAAGTGGTTTTCGCATTGGATGGGTTACACTTTACATCATCACAAAAAATTGCTGAGATCCTCAGCTGGCTATTCCTAGATGCCTAACATCAAGAACAAACAATGCGTGCATTAAGTTTGGTTCCGAAACTGTGTGGTGGGATTGGAAAGTTGGAACACTATTTCAAACTACAAATATTTGGTTTTTACAATCTGCCGCTTGATAATTTTCACTATTGCTAATTTTTTTTCTTTCGATTTGTTTTTCACAAAGTGTGTTTTTAAGGTAAAATTACACAAAGTGTTTGTTAACGCAGCCAAATTAAAAATAAAGTATTCTAATATTATAAATAGTATACAATTGAAAGGTCATGAGCAAATCCGTTGTCGTCCAGCGGTTAGGATATCTGGCTTTCACCCAGGAGACCCGGGTTCGATTCCCGGCAACGGAATGCTTTTTTTACTTTTCAACAATTCCACTTCAGCCGTGTAGCAAATGTCATTTAACATTAACCCTTCCTTTTCAGGGGTGTTTAACGCCGATCTATCCTTCTATTTTTATTTAATTGTCTACTTAAAACTAAATTAAATATATTGAAGAATATAATAATTATTTTTATTTTTATTAAAATATTTTTTAAACTCCTTATATTATCTTTTACCTCTTACTTTTATTGAATCAATGGTGAAATACTATCCCAATCAAACATAAGAAATTGTGAAAATTATCAAGTGCAAGTTCATAAAAACCTCTTAATGCCAATTATTTTACATGGGCAACACAATCTATAAGGAGTTAAGGTTGACACAAATGCTATAAGCGAATAACAACACCTAACAACACCACAACTAAAGATTTTACGAAACGATGAAATGTGAACGATATCACTTCTATGCAAATTGTATGTGTACATAAAGATCTCTCCAATTGCCACAATATAATTGACTCTTGCACAAAATAAATATAATCCTTTGAAAATGGATTTCTGTGGAGATATTTATATATTACTGCAATCTGCAATTATTACTCTAATTATACACTGATCGACCCATTAGGAAGAAAACGTATAAGTTACGCAACACACTATGAAGGAAAAATATACAAGTCAAATTTATTCCTTAATTATGAGAGAGAGAAAGAAAAAAAGACCAAAACTATGCTCCATGAAAAGATCACAAGAGACAGAAGATGAAGGCCACAAAACAAAAGCAGCTTGGAAACACTTCATCTGGATTCTAGAGGCCATGTTCTGACACATGCAACACATGACGATGGCTCCACCAAAGTAATAGGGAGCATGTAAAGACGAACTTCTCTGGGCCAACCAACCAAGTGTTGTGATGATGATAAAACTGTCACCCAAAAAAGATGCAGCAAAAAAGCAAGGAAAGAAAGAAACTTGGTCCATAGAGCAATCTACTGTTCAACTGCTATGCTGGAATCCTGTGTTTGGGAGGGCCTCCATTTTCTATGAAAGACATTTCTTTCAACCACTTGTGCACCCTTCAACTTCTCACTCTGGTCACTTAGTTTCGTGTCTATTAGTTCCAGCAACTCTTGCAATCCCACTCCCGTAATAGCAGACGTTTTCACATGTGGACCGGACTGTCCCATTGAGATATCGTTTTCCACCACACCACTGTTGTTATTAGAGGACTCGTTAGGTTGGCTAGCCGCGGTTGAAGGTGAACGAAAATCATCTTCGTTAACCAAAGAATCCTCGTATAACCAACCATCAGAATAGTCTTCTTTCTCTTCCATGGCCTCAGAGTCACTCAGTGACTTCTCTGTTTCTGCTAATGTTTCTGATTTCATATCATCCTCTCCATTGAAGGTGCTGGTGTCATCAGCCTCTTCATCTTCCTCTTCATCTTCATTTTCATCTTCAACATGATATTCATCAACATCCATGCACTCGTCTTCCATGTCAATCTAAACATTTTCAGAGATTAAGTGGATGGATATAAATTTAGGCAACTGTTTTCTTGTATTTTGGTAGAAGGGTAGATTAGTGATCATGTATTTGTATTACCTTATTCCAAACTTCAATCATATTTTCAATCTTCTCTTTTGACACCCCTATTTGTTGAAGAACTTGCAACACCGTTGAGCGATGCTCATCAAGATTTGGAGCACTTGAATCCACCACATGCTTCAAGGAAAAAAAGTGTGGAAGCTGAGTTGCCTTATGCCACATATAAGACTAAATTCTAAGCAGATAATTTTGCAAGTTTTAGAGTAACAGCAAAAATGCCAAATATGAGTCTAATATGCATACCATTCTTATTGTATAAAAGTAACACCCATAAGAATAACTGTCATTTGTGATGAAGAGAAACCAGATGTAAGAAGATTGGTATCCACTGTATGACAGGCTCACAGGCATTAATCATCCATACATACTTAAAGCAAAAGAAAGCACTAATATGGAAATCTTCACTGCAACCATTATCCTTATATCACCATTTACTTTGATGCTTCCTTTTTCTTTTTCACCTTTTTTTTTAGTTATGGGGTAGAAGCAGGAAATTGTGAGTTTCTGAAACTGATTTAAGACTTAGAATAGGAAGAGATGCAAAATCATACTAAAAGACCACTTCAGTTTTGAAGCAACTGGAAGGAAATGCCAAAAATCATACCACGAGCAGGTCTGCTTCAACCACTTCTTCTAAAGTTGCATGAAATGCTTCCACCAACTTCAAAAATAAAAAAGATAAAAAATGTAGAATAAGTTATCGTTGAAGAAGAACGTTGAAGAATAATATTGACAAGAATCAACCAACAGATGTGTCGACATGGCAATTAGCTCATGCTTTTCCACTACCTGTACAGGCAAATCAGATATGAATCCTACTGTGTCACTTAAAAGCACTTTCCTCCTGTAAATAAAATTAGAATAGTGAAGCACGTATACCCAATGCTATCAAATTTTAAAAAATAAAGTGTACCGCAAAAGAAATTAGAGAGAATTGGTATGTTATGGGTCCAAATTACCCTGAAGGAAGAACAACACTTCTTAATCTAGGATCAACTGTTGCAAACAGTCTGCAATGTATTAAATATCATGAAATATTAAAAATAAAAAAAGCTCACATTATTAAAAAATAAACTATTGGAATTAGAGGATACAAATACATACAGGTCAGCAAAGGTGGTTTTACCTGCAATCGCTATACAGATCACTGTTCGATAGCTTGCTAACTAATGTAGATTTTCCCTAATAAGAACATGTAGAGCGGAAAATTAGTAATGCTTCTAATTACAATAAATAGAAAACACATACATACTAGTACCGCTTAGTCACTTACAGCATTTGTATACCCAACAACAGCAACGGTGGCTAAGCCTTTTCCTGAGGAACCTCCATCTCTCTTCCGACCAGCACGTTGCACAGCCCGGGTGCGGCGAACCTCTTCAATTTGTGATAATAGGTAATTTCTCCTTTCTAAGATTCTAAGAGTATTTCACAAATCAGTGACCTAATTATGTGTACTAAGCAATAATAGCAAAATCTGACTTTGATTAGGGAGAATAAAAATATAAAAGATAAGAAAGAACAGGTTATTCTCAACTAATCTATATGCAATGTAGTTTGAAAGAACCAATTAACTTATAACAGCACAAGCTTGAGATCAATGTAAGAAACGTCATTCAGTAAGGACTTCTGCTCAGTGGGATTGAACTTTAATTTAGTGCATATTTAAGTTATATACACTAAAACTTAAATTTTTTTCTTGACATTCTCCCCTCCTTCCAAATGATATTCACTCAAGCACAATTACAGCGAAAAATCGCAATGATTTGATGTAACGAGAAAGTAAAAAATCAGCTTTGAAAATAACACATTCACAAAGAGTTCACGAGATATGCTACGAACAGAAACCCCAGAACACACACACAAATACACAAATCACTTGTAAAAATTTAGATTCACAGTTATACCTTCGTCTCTGAAGCTGAAGTTCAGTTTCTCCAGCACCACTAATAAAACCTTGCCCTCCGCTTCCTCTCCTGAAATTGACAAGTATTAAGTTTAGATGCAGTTACTCTAGTTCACAATTTACTACTACAGAAGAGTACGCCAGAGGATACACAGATTTACGTAATTAGACGTGTGTACTAGACAAATTTGCAGCAACAAGAGGGTGAGGAAAACAGATAAAAAATTATGTTCAGTTTCAACCACATTCGTACTTCATAGCAACAAAGTAAATGGAAAATTAAATAGGTATGACAGGTGAATTTTGGAGATCCAAACAACATGTGCAAGCAAAGCATCATAGATTCTGTGAACATTTCATGTAAGAAAAGAATTTAGCCAATCAGCCTTGTTTCGTTGAAATACTGTGCCTATCCCTGGTTATTTTTGTTGGCTGATGCATTAAAGGAATCACAAAAAGATTCATGCAATTTTAGGAAGGGTTGTCAAGTGTCAACTTGTCAAATATCAACATTGAAATTATGAAATATGTCAACTTCAGTCAGAGCCTAACATGCCTAAATTGTAACTCAAACCAATAAAATTGGCCTTCCAATTAAAAAAGGCTATAGAAAATACAAACCCTCGGGCACTAACAACTTCAGCTTCTCCATAAGCACCAAATGTATAGTGACCACCTGGACCCCGAACACGAACAAGCCTTGTCTTCTTGTAGGATAGAGCAGCAAGTTCAGCCTACAAAGGTGGTGAAGCTTATCCAAAGTTATAATACAACTAAAGGCTATATTATCAACCACGATATAGCTCAAAGGAGGCACTTCATATACCTGCAGTTTTGCTTCCTTTGTAAAGGCATGAGCATTGAATATCTCAATTATAAGGCCAACACGGTCTAGCACAGGTTTATCCCAAGCCCTCTGGAAAAGGCACAACAACACAGTAAAAACTGAGAAACATCAAATGCACTTCCTTAAGTGTGGTTGGTGCTATTCTCCAATCAGAGTTGAAATTTCACCTCCACAACTGCGATGATACCTCTGTAACCGTGTAATAAACATGAATGCTAAAAAAGGTGGACCAATATTAGTGAGGTGAAACCCTAACTTCCATTGGAGAATAGCACCAATCAAACTTATGGAACAGGTGCTAAGTTTTGTCCTCAGAAAAAGGGAAGAGAAAAATCATCACACGAGCAGAACTTGCCTCGAGGTTTCGCTGCTGAATCCCGGACAATATAGCATTCACAAACACAGCATTCACTTCACCCTGTCATAGTAACACACTGAGTGCTTGTTTGGTTATCCGCTGAACTAATGGGACACATGTTCCAATGATATATAAATATAATATAAATATATAAATATAAATATAAACAGTTATTACTTTCTCCAACAATTTTTCGTCATTCAAATGAAATCTACTTTCATGTATGTTTGTTTAAGATTGTGGTTGAAGACATGAAGTGATTTAGTACTATTCTAAAGTTATATCAACGGTTGGAATATCAATGGAGACTACAAATTTTTGCTTCCAATGAAATTGCTTTCACTCTAGTGAAATCTTAAACAAACGGACACACATTACCGCAAAATTGAAACAAAAGCAATGCAATACACAAATGACCAATCACATACATACCTTTGATTCAGCAGCATTTAGATGGCACTTGATGTTATCAACCGTTCCAGGGCCAAAGTAGGTGTCTGAAAAACACAAAGCGCGTGAGGGAAAATATATTAAGACATAGAAACGGAGAATGTAAAGAGAGAAAGGGAACCTGCGCGAGGGCTTCGGCCTTTGGAAGAAGGGTTCTGAACGAGGAGGTGAGGCGGCAAGGGTTTATCGTAGAAATCAGTGTGGAAGTAACCATCACGCTGTTCTTCGAGAGAATTCGCGAGGCACAGAGCTTCGTTCAGCTTCGCCTGCAACAACTTCTCCGGCCGAACTCGCGGTTGAATCACTAGCAGCTTCGGCGGAGCTTCTACCAACGAGTTCGAATAACGTACCCCAAGTTTGAAACACAGTGAAGTTACGATCTTTTTCGGAGATCCGAATGATCCACATAAGGTTCTCAACATGTCAACCTTCAACAAACGATTCACCCTTCTGCAACTTTTTCTTCTTCGATGCCGCTCTCGTAACAAGGGTTTTGCAGTTCTTATGGAATTACCATAATACCCTTATTTATTTGTTACCGTTTTTAGTTTTACGAACTACAACTTCGAGAAGGAAGGGGGCAAGATAGAAATTTCAATGTTTTATCAGAGGTGTTTTTGTCTGAACAACTCAAATATAAAAATTAAATCTTGCTGTTGTTGTCGCGGGCTTTAAAATCGAAAATTCAAACGCTGAACCCTTCGTCGTCGTCTTCTGCTTCTGCATATTCACCCTCACAGGTACTCTACACTCTTTTCAATGCCAATTATTGAATGTTTTTCCTTTTACTGTTGATTAGTATTAGTATGTGTTTGTTTTTCAGAGCGAGAAATTGTTGGTTCAACAGTTTATATATCATTGAAACGTAACTGCGTTCGTCAAACATGCACTCATTCTTAGGTTTTGTCTGGTTCTACTTTACCAAAGAAAACATTTGAATTCTAGAATCGCTTCTGGGTAAATCGGTAACCATGGGTGTATGTTAGAGAGGCGATTGAGCAAAGGAAGTTAGTGTTTATTGATAATTTTATTTTGTTTTATCCCTCACTTCATGCCTGGAAGATTGTTCTTCAAGATTGATGTTGTTGATGATGCAACTTCTTGCTGCATTACTCAAGATTCTCGGTCACATCTTGTTCATTTCCTATTGAATTCCATTCCTAGGGTTTTCATTATTCCTTGTATGTGAACTTAAATTGTCTTTGTATTGCTTCCTCATGGCTATCAAATTATCATAATCTTTTTTTCTTTTTATTCACATTTGTTTCTTTTGCATTGCAGAGTCCAGTATTTTCTGTGAAAGTACAATGGCTAAATTTGCTGCTCCTAGTCACCTTGTGATCAAAGATGATAACTTGGATCTTCACCCCGAAAGTAAGTGTTTTTTATGTATGTTGATTTTTTGTGACATCAATTTAGAACTACTAGAGTGGATTCTGTGTATTATCTTTATCACCTAAGTATAATTGAAGAAGACTTTGTAATGTTTTCGAAGGATCAACCAGTTTGGAAATTGGCGTTGCATTCTGTAGCATGGTTCATTAACAGCATTTATTATTTACTACAATTTTCTCCCACCTTATTAGTTTTGTTTTTCCTTTTTGTTTGCTTGGAATAGAGGCTTTCTTGAATGCCAAGTCGAAGAATTCTAAGACAGGTGGGAAGAAAGGTGGCAAGGGAAAAGCAGGCCGAAAAGCTTTAAATGATATAACAAACAAAACATCACTCAAACCTGAAGCCTCAACTAAGAAAAAGAATTTGCCACCCAAGGAAGAAGATATTAATGTGAAGGAGGAAATGTTCTTGCACGATCACAGCAAGTGCATTGCGGCCCGAGAAGCAGAAATGAACTATTTCAATCTAAATCTGGTTCTCCCAAATGATGATGGTAGTCCTATGATATCCTGCTCATACTTCAGTATTTGATGTATTTGTTGTATTAAATGGTATGTTGTGTTATGCTCTTTAGAGTTTTATATTAAAAAAAGTTTAACTAGTGCCTTAATGGCACTTGTTAAGGATACAAAAGTAGAAATTTTAACATATGCCCTAAGGTCGCTCGATAGACACTTATATAATTACAATTGTGCTAGATATAATTTTGTTTAGATGGAACACTGGCATGCCAATATATTATACATACAAATACAATCTTATGATTGGATTATAGACCATATTGTGCTTGTAACTGTGAAACTGAAAACTACTTGACATCTACATTGGCCTTAGAAATTGTTTGACAAAATAAAAAAAGTCAAATAAGTTGATTTGAAAAATACCAGAATGTTTATATTTTTGGATGTCCTTGTTTATGCGGATCAAAGTCTAACCTTACTTTATATCTGCAGATTCCTTTACTATTCTAGATCAGATACAGGTAAAGTTATCTGTCTTTGACATCTAATTTATCTCTTGGTTTGATTTTTTGGTTTCAAGTACTGAAGTTGAAGTCTGCTTTAAGAACAATCACCAGTTATAGTATATTCTATTTCTTTTCACGATATACATTAAAAATAACCCTTGAGTTTGTTACTTTAATCTTGGTTGAAGCATTTACTTTCCGGTATAGGTTAAAATAAATTACTAACACGTTTATTCATTTCACACTTTCTTTTATGTTTGCTTCCTTTGTCCAACATTGTTTTTACCTTGGTTTTTCTTTTTTGCTGGTTTTAGGTTCGTGATTCCCCTCGATGCTACTCGGATCTTGAGGAAGTGGAGGAAGTGCCGTTGCCTGAATATCCAGTGTGGACCTCTCCTCCATGTTCTCCATTACCATGGGAGATATCTCCACCCTCCCCTTTGTCTTGGGTATATGAAGAATTTGAATTAGTTCTGAAGGAAGAAGTGGATGATGCCCCAAAGTAATCTCTACTTTTTCCTCCTATTATGCAATAGAACCCAGTGGAATATATCATTCAGAACTACATAGTGTGATTCTTTTGTTTCTTTCTCTTTACTGCTGCATGTTCCTTTAGGTTGAATGTACTTTAGGCTATCTTGTCAAATTATTCTTTACATTAATTTTAGATGTAGTTGCAATATTTGTGATTTTTGTTGTCACTATAATTGCATTTGACCGCATTTTATGTAACGTAACTGGCCAAAATCATTATTTTTGAAGACCAAAAAAAAAGAAAAGATCTTATTCCTAATGCTAGAGTTCACATAAATTTCAGCTAAAATATTATACTCTTATTAATAATGTATTGCTGGCATTTCTCATGGATAGAATATTAGAATCACCGTGAATTATAACTATTTTCTTTCGCAAGGTAACCATTGTTTCAAGGTTTATAAATATAATTATATATCGGAAATCATATTCCAAAAATAAAAGGTTTGCTTAAATTTAGAGTTTTTTAAAAATTCAAATGAACAAAAAATAGGAAGTGAAATGTTTATTACCATTTGGGTTTAAAATTAACTTCTACCCTATCTCCAAATGAAGGAATGAAGATTTCGAAATTTTAGAGAATTTTCAATTTTGAATTTGCCTTCTATTTACATTGAATTGTTAATTCTTACTTTATAATTCTTACTTTAGTACATACAATTCCTTAATGATATTTTAAGAATTCTAAATTATTTTACCACAGACTAGAGTGATAAATTAGTATCAGCTTATATATGATGATGATAGAGAACATGTTTAAAATGTTTTTTATTTTTAGTTTTTTAAAACTAAAACGGTTTTTAGAAACACTTTAAAAAAAGTGGAAAAAGTTTTAAATATAAATCTGTATGTAAATTCAGAAAACTGAAACAAGTTTTAAATGCTTCTAAGTTTTGATTTTTAAATACCAAAAAATAAAAACTATTGCCAAAAATTATTTTTAAAAACTTGTTTGGCAAACAAATTTTTAAATTTTTTATTTTTACAGAAATTAAACAAACCCTAATCTTTTTCTCTTTTCCTTGTTCCTCATTCACCTAATCCTTTTAAATGCCATTATCTAAGAAAGTACTAAAAAAGAGATTAGAATTAATACTCAATATAAGTCTCATTATATTTAAATGTCACATAATTGTTTGACTACTGCGTATGTTTCCACTGACATACAAAAATTGTCAATACTTAAAAGTATTTCTTTAGCAACATTAAAATGTTAATTATAATAGATCTTTCAATTCATTTTAGTAATAATAATCCCAGATATCACCAAGGTTACTATTCATTTCAAGGCCTAAAGTTAACTTAGTTTACTTATTTTAAATCATGACAAAAAGCTTTAAGATATACTAACATAAAAATTTAGACGTAAATATATAGAAATTCTTAAATTTCTTTCTTCTTCAAATTTGACAAAAATATTCAAAATTTATGAATTTTTTTAAATAATTAGTTTAGTGACTATTTTGTTTATATACACATTTTATCGACAATTTGTTTCTCATCGGCGTAACGCTGGGATTTATGTCTAGTTTGTCATTAATGTTGCCGGAGGAAACGTTCCAGGTGAAATTTCACTCCACTCGTCACTAGTGTGAATAGATTAACTTACATTGTGCAAGATGCTTCCAGGCCTGACTATAACTTCTAGGTACAATACTTCATCTTCAGTTCATTGATGGAATGAGTGAAATCTTCATCAATGATTTGACCAAACTTGAAAATTAAAATTATTGATACAGCTATTCCTAGATTATCACCTGCTTAGATAACAAAGATATCTAAACAAGAGATACCTCGTGAGTGATAGGGCTGCATCATATGAAATGAGGGAAGGGGGAGAGAGAGAAAGAGAAGAAAAGGGACGTAAATAAGACAAATATAAAATTTCATTTCTTTTAAAACAAGAACGCACAGAATACATCTCTTATCTAGTACTTAAAACATTATCTCCACCGCTTTGTACACATTATATTGTTCACAACCTCCTTTCACTAAAAGGAGTAAGATGCGGCAAATTCACTATGTTTCCCTCTGCATAATTAGCTGCATGCTCATGTTTAGTAGAAAGGTTTCTGTTACTTCTTACGAGATACAGCTGCTGCAATTCCCCCAGCTATCAGTCCTACGGCAGTTGCGGCGATGCCTAGCCCAATGACACCATCTACAATAGAAGAAAAGAAACGGCATCAATGTTATATTAAAGCCAATACCAACCCCGTGCTCTCAACAAGAAAAGAGAAGCAGTAAACGTTTAGTGGAAACATCAATAGTTGATGGGAACCTTTTGTGATTTTATCCTCAATTGTCTTCTTAAGAGTCACTGCTTGCCTCCAGTCAGGTGCAATCTATAGAACAAAACATGTCATTGCATACGTCAATGATCAAACTATACATATGCAGATACTTGATGGTTACTTTGCCCTCACTCGGAATTTGTTGTTAAGTTTTATATGCCCCAATACTTATCAACTTATCAATATAGAATCTGTAATTTTCCCCTCTATAACAAGAAATATGAAAAGGAAAGGAAGACCAAAAAAAAAAGTATATGATTCTCGTGAAAATCTACCCTGCTTCTGATGGTAACCTTTTTTAAATTATACAGAGACAGCAGGTAAGAGAAATCCCAACCGACAATAAAGTCTACTCAAATATTTTCTGTTGAAAAACTGTTGCAATAAAATGTACAGAGAATAATACATTTTAAGAGTAGTCAGATTCTTTTTCAAAATAAGATGATCAAATGAAAGACACACCCAGAAGCCAGCTAGTTAATAGTTGAAATTCAAGCTAGAAAATATCACAAATATAATCAGGGAACACAAGCAAGACCTCCTTCACAAAATAGGGAAATAACTATGCATGCTTGCCTAGATAACCAAGTTGATACAAGAAGGAAAAATAGCGAAGAGCATAAAATAGATACCAGCAGACATCTCTCTACAAGATCCCTACTCCTAGAATAGTCACCACTTCTGTAGTACCCAACAGCTAGAAGATACAGCTTCTCCCTCTGATGCAAAGGGTTATTCGTAGCAGGCAAAGATGCTGCAATGAATATGAACATGAAACATGACATTTCAATTTCAGTGTGTGAGCAGAAAAGTAAAACTCGGTTAAATTGTATTCCAATGAAAGAAAGAGATAAAAAGATAGAGAAAGAGTTAGTTAACTACATTCAAGCATTGCAATTCCACGTTGAACATCCTGAGGACGCTTAGAGTGAACAAGAGCCCACGATAATCGCATGAGAGAGTCTTGCATCAACTCATCGGAGGATTGCTTCTCCGCTTCCGCTACATCTTTTTCACAACCCTACATCAGTTACATAGATCAAAACCCTAATTCAATTCAATTCAATTTAGGGATTGGGAAATAGAAAAACCTAATTCAATTGAAGGAAGTGATAAGAGAGAAAAAAATTGCATACGGCAACGACATCGGAGTCACACCAGGGCAAGTGGTCTTTGCTGGAGAAGAAGTTACCGACTGAATCAACCATCATGCCAAGCTTCGCTTCAAGTTTCGACATTTCAACTCAGCAACGAGTTCAACTGAGTTCACAACTCGCTCCCTTCAACGGATAAATTAAGAGCAGACTTCCTGCTTACGTTTTTATTTTTTTGGATACAACGCCGACTCACCCACACGGCATACGGTATCTTAATCCTTAAGTCCCGTAAATACAAATACTATAAAAGAACTTAATACTGTTGTGCGTCAAAGTCAAATATTCTGAAGAGAAAAACAAAAATCATTTGTGTATTACGGTTCAGAAACAAATTAAACACTTATTTAATAAACATTTTTAAAAAGAGAGCTTATTTTTATATATAATTTTAGATTATAGATTATAGATTTTTGTTATTTACGAGGAAATTAAATATAGTAAAGATGACTACTATTGACACCTCTTCCTTTTCTCTCTACACCACGCGTTCTAATTTTTTTTTTCAAAATTGTTCTTCATCCGATATTTAAAATTTGGGTGCGTCCAGGTTTTAGAAATTGAGCAAATTAATAAGTGTGTTCCGTAAAATTAACTAACGGTTTTTAATTGCTGGCGCTCCCGGTTATTAATTACCGGTAAGTATTTTGAGGAATCCTTTTACGTATTTGCTCGGTTTTTAATTACTGAGCGCACTCAGTTTTTAATTATTGGCAGACATTTTGAAGAATTCTTTTATATATTTGCTCAGTTTTTAATTACTGGTCGCGCTCAATTTTTAAAAACCCTTAAATAATTTTGTGTACTATAGTTATTAATTCGCCCAATTTCTAAAATCTAGACTGTCCAATTTTTAAATATCAGACAAAGGACAACTTTAGAATAAAAAATAAAAAAATATGGTATAAGCAGAAAAGGGAGAGGTGCTAATAGTAGCACCTATACCACACACTCACATGTATATTTGTTCAGCTGTGTTGACCTTACGAAAAATTGATTTATATATGATTGTGGAATTCATGAGAATCTTCATAAAATTTGTTAAAATGACTTGAGAACAATTTCTAAGAAACTACGAGTTATTTTTGTAAGTTTTTTATTTTATCAACAAATACTTTCACACACTTCCTAAAATAAATCTCCAATAGTTATAAGTTATTTTTGTAAGTTTAATATATAATATCTTACAAACATTCCATTAGTTATGATATTTTAAATTTTGAAGAAATTTTATTGGAGATATTTTGATTTCATAAGCCTGATAGGGTATAAATTCATGACATCGTTAATCCTTCTTCTAAATGAATTATCACCGTATGAAGTAATGAATTGATCAAAAAGTAACAAATAACAAAATGTAATGTTATTTTATACTTCAGGATTAACACCAGAATTCTTGTTTTAGTCCTAATTTTATAAAATACTTGAATTAATTCTTAATTTTATACTTGATAGAACATTCAAGTCTATGATATTAAATAATAGTAACAGAATGTTTATACATGTTATTTGACACACACCAGTCTATACATTTGTTCGATTAATATCAAAACAAATCACTTAACTAGCCTTTTAAGTCACTTATAACAAAACTCAATTTTTTTATTCAAAACACTATGTAACTTTAAAAATTAAGTAAAATAATACTATTTGGCTGTTAATGTAACTCTTATATGTTAAATAATGTGCTACATATACACTCAACAAATGTTTCTTAATATCAAAAACTAAAATGACCTATAATTGAGATTAATTCAAACATTTCACGAAATTAAGAACTAAAACATTACTTAACGATTTTAGTAAATTACTCGATGCCCTGGTCTTTTCCTAACATTTCTTACCGTTATACTGTATTTGCCTTTTCTTGAGATAAAATTAAGACTGAAAAGAGGTAAATGAGAAATGGGGGAAGGGGAATGGAAACTCCCTGTTGAGGCAACAAGTTTCCCTTTTTGAATCCTTCAAAGAAGTTGAATGAAGCTTTGAAGGCCATACCCTACATTATTTTCATCACAAATATATCAATTTCAACTAGTGCATGAGAGTTGAGACTATATTCCTTATTTTATTGGAAACTACAATTTTGAACACAAATTGCTTAGTTCCCTGTACATCTCCCTACTTACAAACCACAAAAATGAATCCTGTATGCTAAACCAAATGAACAAAAAAAACAACAATATTTGAAAAACTAAAAACTATCCCCCACTCATTTTCTTTGTTCATGTAATGAGAGCCTCACAAATATTGAACTTAACTAATCTCAATCCAATGACTAGTTGCAGCAAATTTACTACTTTAACACACTGTACATTATGCACCCTGCAAATTAATTTAGTTCCTGAGATTCTCACAACAATCAAAAGAATGGCTTCAGAAATCTTCCATGATCCTAAGGTTTCATTCCTTCAGCTGCAATGCAGATATTGTTCACATTCTCCACGGAATGGTTCACCTTGCATATGATTAAACAGATTAAGACCTTTTTTTTTGTGTCAGATAAAAACATCTAATATAATTCTTGCTTTCTTGAGCACGTACTCTCGGAAGGAGATCCAGTTTCCTCATCTTGTTTAAGCAATAAGTCCCCATTATAAAGCCGGACAGATAACGAAGGCGATGAAGGCGCACTACCTGCATTTGTTCAACACAAACGACAATATCACTTATTGTTCCATACAGCCTAAGCCTGGCCCCATGGGTTAGGGCAAAAAACCTCACAGGTTTTAAGAAAGTTACAAAACCAACTCATCGGCCAATTTAGTTTTTTTTTTTTATATAATACAACAAGATACGAGGGGCAGAGCCATGACTTTGGCCTATCCCTCACATCCAATTGTATTATTAAAAAAAAAAAAAAAGACAACGTGGCCCACCTTGGCCTTGTGGGCTTTTTAATTTATGGGTTTTTTCAGCCATAACTCATGGGTTCAGCTGGATCCATATTGATAACTTTAAATTATGGCTAGTGAATTGCTGCTGCAGAATTAACTAGTGTGATAAAATTTTGCAAACCTCTAAAAGAAGGGCTTCTCTCAAAGTCCTTGGTGGCATGTAACATTATTGTGCCAGAGAGCACAACAATAAAGCCACATATTTCTGATACAATAGTTCCACCACTTTGGCCATCCCAATCCTGTAAGCATTATTTAGAAATGTAATTTTCTGTTATACAAAGACAACATAAACATCACGTGCATGCTAAATTAAGTGCCAAAACTAGTTGATGATATACCTTAAACATTATTACACTGGCTAGTATTGTAAGTGTTGTGAACATGACATAGTATATAGGAGACACAATTGCTGTGTTGAAGGTGTCAAGAGCCTGCAATATTATAACAATGTTAGTGACACGTTGTTTTGAACAGTTATTGTTTTTGCCTTTTGGTATTAATGTGATGCATATTTCAAGTAACTCATATATCCAGGTAATACACAGAATCAGGAATATAGTCAAAGTTTTAAATGCAAGTGCCATTATTACAATTGTCTTTATCTTTCATGATCTAATAATGATAATGAAGCTACCTCTGCCTCATCGATTGATAAACTAAACAGTAGAAGTAACAGTCTCAACATAAAAGACAACAACAAGCAACCTTATCTCACTAGGTGAGATCAGTTACATTGATCACACGACACCATTGTGCTTGATAAAAAACAACATAGAGACACCAAAACAAATGGAAAATATTTGAAGGAAGAAAGCATTTCCTCAGTATCAAGAAGCACCACTGATATATAGAGGAGTTCCAGATCCATCCAAAGTCAGATCTTTACGTTTCCCATCCTAGTGTCTCTGCAAACTGCTATAATTGTTCCCAAAAAGTTGTTTTATAAGGGAATAGGGAGAAATTGTTTGATAGGTTCCTAGCAGAAATTATGGTGTGCTTTTCTGCCAAATTTCACATAGATGGTCTCAAGCCCAATAGAAGATTAGGCTTGTGAAATGCAGTCTACAGACACTAAAACTTTCATAACAAATTCTATGACATGAATCAACGATACAATTGATGTCTGCAGGGTTTAGGCTTTTAGCAATTTTTTTGCACTAAATAACCGATTGGTGACGTATCAAAGTAGTGTTATCATTGAAAACAAGGACTAGGAGATGAAAGCTTTTTCTTATATGCAAAATTAAACTGAACTACAATCGGAAGATATATTTTAGTCTAGTTCATACAAGAATATATGTAGGGTGAAACCACTATGCAAATTGTAAGAGACATCAAGTAACAAACCTTATTAAGATAATTCATTTGCATGATGACGCATATAGCCACAATTAACATGAAAAACCATGTCTCTGGATAGATTAACTGATTTTTCCCTTCAAAAGTTAACTTCAAAGAAGTTCCAAGGGCTTTAACACTCATCACCTGCAAAATTATAGTAATTCCATATAGATCAGCCACCATATAAATGCAGTGTTACTAAATCTTCAGTTAATAATAAGATGGAAGGAATTGTTGACATAATTGCAGAAAAGGGAGAAAAGTTTGAAACATATTAGCAAACATAAATCAAACAAATATAAAGTTTACATAGAAGCCAAAAACTTTATTTTATCAAATTCACTAAGAGAAAAACACAGGTCTCACAACATACTGTTATTGAATGGTGAACACCCAAATACTTCCTAACATAAACGTGCTCCTTGAGTTGTGCATATTTTGAACTAAATAACTTTTGAGTTAACAAATTTTCAAAGTCTAAATCGCTTATCAAACAGAAAACTGAACGAGAGAGATGAACATTAATTTACTTACAGAGAGGGAACCCATCAGTGAGCAAATGCCCGTGAAAACTAGCACGTTGGTATGCCCACATCTTGGCGCAAAATGCAAAACCAGAATCAAAACAAATACTATTACAGAGCCCACATAAGCCAAAAATGCTGCATGCAGTAAGAATACCTCTGTTATCAAGGATTTCTTTCTTCTTTTTTTTTTCTGATTTGCTGTTATCAAGGAATTAGTACTACAATAATTTGAACTGAAAAAGAGACAGTGGATTTCTAACCTGGTTGAGTAGCCATATTCCATATTTCAAGTACAGATTGAATAGGTTGCTCCTTAGGAGCATGAATAACAATAATGACAGAACCAGCAATACACATCACACAGCCCAGTATCCCAAGCTGATGCAGCTTCTCTTTCAGAATAATGTCAGCCAAAATAGCACTAGCAGATACCATAAAAACATTATCAAATTAGCAACCGTTTTGCCGACGTTAGAATCTGATTCTGCCTTAACTCTCAATCAAGAAAGAAAGAAAAATACCTCACAATAATGCTTAATGCACCAAGAGGGGTAACTAGGACTGCTGGCGCAAACGCATATGCAACAAAGTTTGCTACCTCTCCTACAATCACTGAACAAAAACCATACAGAAACAGATTCTGCAAGAAATCAGTAAAGAAAAAAGAAATGCAGTTGATGAACTAAAATTTGCAAATTCTAATTAACAGTAAATTGTATTATATAAACGCATCTGAAGCATTAAATCCAGATTCTACTAAACAATGACCAACAAAACTAATTCAACCTAACTTATAGGATTTTAAATTTCTGTAAGAACAAAATCCAATAACTTCACAGAAGATTGGATAAATCAAACCCAACTATGAAGGCAAAACACATTAAAGCAGAAGAAATCTAATAGCCAAGAGTAAAAAGGATAGACATAAAATTGAAAGGAAGAAGAGCTTTTGGAGCTTACTTGTGATCATCCCCACCCACCAGAGTGGCTCCAAGAGATAATAATAACCACCAACACCTGCAAAATGATAAAAAAAAACAACAAAAGCAAAAATTACATAACCAAAACAAGATTCAACTTAGAAATGAATGAAAATCGAAGATTCAAATCAATAAGAAGGGATTTTATTTTCTCACCAGCCCTGACACCAGAAACAGCAGCAGCTCTTCTGAGACCTTGTTTCTTAATGATAAAGCTAGCTCCAACGAAACCACTTGAAACCAATGCTAGAATCAGACCTTTGACATTCTCCTTGGAAAGACCCATGTCTCAAAATCGTTGCTTTCTTCGGATTTTGGATCTTCTCTTCTTCTCTTTCTCTTCATCGATGAGATGAGGTCCGAGACAAACACGGTTCCTCAGATCATCATCATTGCTCATTTCATGATTGTAATTGTAGCATGGAACACAGGGAAAAGATAGGGTGTGTACGACCACAGCTCAATTTATTTGAGACCAACTGTAAGGGCCCCACTTGTACGCCTTGTAGAAACTTTTTATATTTTAATAGTTTTTATAGAATATTTATTATTATTTTTATTTGTTTTTTTTATAAAAAAATTTTAGTCTTTAATTGAAATTAATTAGTATATTGTTTAATGAAAGATAAATTTGGTATGTTATATAATTTTTTTAAAAATTAATAAAATTAACTAAACTTATTAACAAAAATAAAACTAACTAAACTTAATTCTTTTTATTGGTACGTGTAATTTTGTTAAAATCGTTTTATAATAAGGAACTAAGAAAGAATATTTTTATATCATTTTTATATTTTATAATATAATTTTTATTTTAAAATAGAATTGAAAAAAAACACGACATTTTGTCTATTTTTAACAAGAAATGAAGAGGATTTTCGTGTTTTTTATATTATTTTTATATTTTCGTCTCATTATTTTTCACATAACATATTTTTTTTATTTTCTCTTTCTTTTATGGAAAATACTAATATCAATAAAAGAAAAAATGTGTTATTTAAAATGATAATATTTATAATTTTTAAAAATAAAAATATTTTTCAAAATATTTAAAAGTTCTTTAACACATTTTTTTAAGTAATTTGAAATGTTAAATAACATATTTAGTTATATCTTAACTAATGTCTTAAATTTACTTTTATGCATTAATTAGGAACATTTATGCATACGATTACAAATAGTCTACTAACTTTAACAAAAAAAAATGAAAAATAAAAATAAAAATACTATACATGAAGTTTTGATTGAATTGCGTTGCCTTACTTTTAATACAATCTTAAATTGATGCTTTTTGTCCTTCAATGGTCAATTTTCTTTCTCCTTCTATTCAGTACGTTTGTTGATCAAGCAACACGTAAGTAGTACATTTTAATGAATAAAATAAACAATTATTGAACAGTTATTACATTAAAAATATTCAATTTTTCTATTATGCATCAGATGAATAAATTCAAATACAAATAATACTAGTATTACCCTCTTGAATGCTAATTGATTATTTTTTTAAAAAAAAAAAAACTAGTCAATAATTTTAAAATTCCCAGTATAACAAATAATTTGTTTTCAATAGAAACCTAATTTAAAATCTCTCGAGATTATATTTTTTTTCACGAGCTTTTTTCACTTTTATTACTTCAATTAATGCATTCATTCAAGAAAATTATCTTTTTAATGGTCAACTTTGACATGATAAAATCTTGAGTAAAATTTTTTTATTTAATAATTTTTTAATGTATTCAAACAAATAACATCTCCTAAATAATATTTTATATTTTTTAGATGAATAATTCTTTTTAAATTACATTTACTGATTTTTTTTATTTTTTAGAAGTATTTCACACTGACCAACAAAATCCACACAATTAATAAAAGCATTAATTTTTTTGCGAAATTGATTTCTCTAAGGAATAATATTCTTTTTGCTAGATAAATTATTTTCTATATACGTAAGTTTCATTATCAACTACAATGTTACATAAAGAAATGAGTTCAATTCCTCAAAATAAAAGTCATCGGTCAACTAGGAGCACGAAAAGGAAACTAATTAAAGAAGAAGAAAAAAATGCAAGTTGTGGCATTCGTTTAAAAGAAATAAAGTTAAAAATACAATTAACAATTCCAAAGGGTCAAATTGCGATTTTTAGAAATGGAATCCTCTCCAATTCATAGAAGGAATCCTCATGGAGGCTATTTTGTCCATTACACTATTTTTATGTTCATCATAAAAAGTTTTTTCTTTTTTTTTTTAATTTTAACTCTTTCTCGTAAGTTAATTTTTAAGCAATGCTTTTGGTCTGTTATTATACAACTTAAAACGGATATTAATTTTTTTTTAATTGAAATAGAAGTTAATATTTGAGTAAACTTAGAAACCAAAACTCAATACAAAGAAATTCAAGTTAATATTAGTATAAAAATATATATTAATATCAGTATAAACATGAGTTTACATTGAAAAGTTAATATCTGAACAAGAATTTAAATAAAGAGATTAACATTCGTTTTACTCGATAATGAATCTATATACATAATTTTATCAAAAATCACAAATACATCTCTGCCATTTTATTAAATCAAAATTTTCACACATTTCATTAATCCCTATTTTTTAGTGTAATAGTTAAAGTTAATTACTTCTTCCGTTCAAAAATATTAATCACTTTAATAAAAAAAATTGTTCCAAAATATTTGTCACATTTACTTTATCAGTGCTATATTTATTAACTTTTCTCACTTTTATTATTTTTTACAGCCAATAGCTATTGAGTAAACATCAAAGTCAATAATTAATTTAGTTTACCTATGTGTTTTTTTGTTAGATTCTATAGAAATTAATTGTTCTTCTTAATCTATGTAAAATCCTCTAAAATGACAAATATTTCTGAACGGGAGATTAATAGAGTTTGAGTCTCTTTCATGAGTGCAAGTTCTCACAAATTTATTAATTAAATTTAACTATTACACTTGAAACAATAATTTTGAAGGGATTAATGAAATGTTTATAAATTTTGATTTAATGAAATAGTAGATATGTCATATGTGTTTGTGATGATTTTTGGTAAAGTAATGCATATAGATTTATTATCCAGTAAAATGGAAGTTAATTTCGATATTTCAATCTTCATTCGAAAGTTAACTTTTATATGTGAACTCAAATGTTTGCTCGAATATTAGTATCAAATTTTATACCAATATTAATTTATGTTTTCTTATATGTATGTAAACTTAAATATTCGCTTGGATATTAATATTGGTTTCCATTCAGATATGAACTTACGTTTTGTCATATTGAGTATTTTATTCAATAAAAAAGTTAATATTCGTTTTATGATATACAGTGACAAAATATAGCCTCGGTCGGAAGTTAACTTCCAAGCAAGAGTTAAAATTGGGGGAAAAAAAGGAAAAAAAAAAAAAACTTTGTGTAGCAAACATGGAAAGGAGTATGGTTAAAAAAGTAACCACCAATCATCGCTTTTTAAATTAGCATAGTTGTTGTAAAAAAAAAAAATAGCATAGTTAATTAATCTATTAAAATAGATAGAAAAATGAAATTAAATACGCTTGAGTAGTTTAGTTACTGGATGAGAACTAGAAAATTTGCGATTTCACTAAAATTGAAGAGAATATGAAGCATGCTTTTCAGAAGAATAATCAATTAATGAACATGATGAAGCATGTTCAGATGAATGAATGAAGTGCATGTGCAGGGAAGGTCCCATGTGGAGTGATGCAGTAAATTGAAGAGAGTTGTTCTGACACGTGTGAAATGTTCCTTCTCATTTTACGCGAGTCAGTTGGCCAATAGAAAAGAAAGAACAAGTATTTGGGGTTCATTCCTCGGTAGCCAAATGTAACGTAGGGTCAGCATTTCACATGATAATGACACGTGTCACGTTTTGGGTAGTTGATGTGGATTTGTTCTCACACCAAACCAGTATGTATAGCTTCGTGTTGGTCGTACTCACACGTGGGCCTCTAACCTGGCCCATCGTAGCCCAATGTCGGCAACGAATTACCCAAAAAAAATATCAAAACACTACTCAAGCTTTTCAATAAACAAGAAAAGTGTTTGACCCTCCGTTTGGAGAGAAAAGAAAATAGAAGGAAAAGAAAACAGGAGAGAAAAAAAATAAGAAAGACAAAAAATTAGTTGTTTAATTTGAGAGAAAAATGTGAAGAGAGAAAATGAGTTCATAAGCAAAATAACCATTTTGTCCATAGTTATATATTTATATTTAACTATATATGTTTATTTAGTTATATATATTTATATTTTTATAATAATTTTATCAATTGTATAACAATACTTATTTTTATATTTGTATTAGAATATATATAATATACATATATATTATTTTTATGCAAAATAATGTTTTTATATAAACTAACCTAACCTAAAAATAAATAAAACCGTAACCCACTTCACTTGATTTTTAGAACAATAGAAACCAATCTATTTTATAATCCTCTTACTTCTACATTTTGATTTTCTCAAAGACAAAAACACATTAATTATGTTTAAAAAAAGAGATTCTCAAGAGTTAAACAACGTGAGGCTGAGCATTGGTATGTTGGACACTGGAGATGAGAGTTATGCCGCCAAGCAATGGTCATTTTCGGAAGTTCACAAATTATTGGTTTCAAGTGAGTTTTCTCACCAAATGCGAAGAGAAAGTAAGACACATGAGTCCCACTGGTCAATTTTTCCTCCTCTCTCTTTTCATGCTAATCCACACAGAGAAAAGAAAATTTTCCACGCCATTTTCTTTTCACCCAATTTTCTGCTCAACTAAACAGATGCTAAAAGTTTTCTGTGAAAAACTGCTTAAAAGTTAAATGAACAAAAGTTGATTGCGTAATTATTTAGCAACGATGAGAACATGCCTGATTCTTTTCTTTTCTTTTACATCCTATGAATTAACCTATCCGATTTATACATGCAAACAGAGAATCATAAGCCCTAATAATCTAGGGTGGAGCTAGGACAAAAATAACTAAATAGATCAAAATTTTGGGAAGGCCAATTAGTTATAATGCTACTAATTTTTTACTTATATTTTAAAAAATTATATATACATACTAACAATTTTTTTTTTTTTGCATGAGGGGGCCTCATTATAAATACCTAGCTCTGCCCCTACTAATAACACATTCATAAAAAAGCATAAAGTCTGGCAATCACAAATGTAAAATTCTCCAACAATTATCTATATTTAACCTACCAATGTAATTGAAGAAAATAATACTGTTAGGATAATGATTGATAAGCAAAGTATAGCAGAATGGAAATATCCCACCCCATCCAATATTTGGGTTATTTATGATAGTAAAAAATTTATCTTTTAAAGATGGACGAAATTGAATGAGTTGCAATATGTTATTCTTCCTGTACCCTAATTCTTTATCTAATCGGCTATTTAATTTTACATGCTCTTTGCTTTACTTTAGGAATAAAATCATCACTTGTCAATTAGAATATTAACGTAGGAGTAAATTTCATGACATACCCTGAAATTGGAGAACAAGGATAAGGAAAAATAATGGAATGAGATGAAATCTAATCAATCTTTATATTATACCATTCCATTGCATAATTAATTCATGATAGGAAATAATTCATAACAAAAAGCAAAAACATTGAAGCCAGAACATTGTTTCAGATCACCAGGTTACGGGCATTCTATGAATTATTTTGGAAACGCGTCAAACTTAGAACGAAATGCACGAAAAAATTAGGGCAAGCCAAGAATTCATTTTTCTCTCACTGTTCACGGATGAAACTCACTTGACAGAGCTACAAAATCTTGGAAATTATAGTTATAATTACCACAAAAATACATTTCTGTCTGCATCAACTAACATACTTTATGAAGTGAGCTAAATCCAATAAAATTGCAGAACTGACAATGTACACTTTCCTAAGTATGCCTATAGCAAGTGGGTAAATTCTTTTTGTCAAGATATTTTGCTATGTAAAACACTTTGCTTGGCTCATCTTCAAGGAAGAGTAGAAATCAAAAGGAAAAAGGAAAAACGGGGGGAAAAATGGCAAGACTCAATTTCATCTTGCACCATAGCTTCATCGGCTTCAGCCAACATGTTCAAGGACGCAAATCCCAGTGTAGGGATATTTCTCACATCCACCACAGGAAACCAAAAAGGGATCTGCAAGATCTTATTCCCATGGTAGGAAAAAAAAATTCCAGAGAATGTACAATAGCTGAAGCTGTGTAAACACAGAGTGGCAGCCAACCGCCAACACTCAGGTAATCAGCCACTCAAATCCAACGTAGCTGGCTACTTTATACCTGAAGTGAAGCCTTGTCGTGAAGGAAACCCACCAGGTTGTGTCCTAGCAAAGCGTTTGTCAGACGGTCCAGCACCAAGGATCCCGAGTGAGTTAGGATCAGTAATTCGGACTCCATTATTTGTGGTTCTTTGAGGTGGAGGCTGGCCCTGGAAATGATCATCACTACCAGCTCTTCTTCGTCGTTTCCATGCCTCAGATTTCCCTGTATTATTAACTGGTTCTGGCATTTGGTAGGTAGTCATGTTTTTTAATCCTCTATGCCTCTCCATTTGACGACGGAATGGGTTTCCATTTCTGCTAAATGAAACAGATACAGACCCATTGGCGTGAGAGGGGCCAACCCCTGCCTCATCTTCTTGCTCCTGTTTAAGCTTGGAATATATTTGATGAAGTCTCTCCCCTGAAAGATGCGAAAATGTGGAGACATATTTCCACAGCCGCACAGTCATTCCTGTAAATAAGCAAGAAAAAGGATAAAGGCACAAGAGGAACTAGGAAACCAACTAAAAAAACAAAATGATTCAAGGCACAAGAACAAAGCAGAAACCATGAAACTCAAATACACAAGATATTTAAAAAGGATGAAGGCACTTACTATCTTGCTTATAGGGTTCCTCTTCATGTTCTAACACAATTTGATCTATCCTTCGTCCAAGAAGTTGTAAATAGTTGCGTATTTTTGAAAGCACCTAAAGTTAAGGGGCCCAAAAGTAAATAGTATAATATATTTGAGATAGACATAAAAGGGAAAAAAATAGAAAAAGCCTAAAGGTGTACCTTTTCCTTTGGAAGATGGGCACTAGTTGTCTGCAACCTGTGAAGACGTTTCAAAGTTTTCATCTCTTCAACCATCACATCTTGACACCATTCCATCCATTTTACCTCCTTGAACTGCTCATATACTTCCTCATCATCGGACATTTCACCCTCCTCTTTTACCATAGGTTCAACCTTGTGCTGTTTCTGAAATCTATCCTTTCTCATTTGGACATTAACAGAACCCAACTTCTTCCTCTCCTGCCCACGCTGTGGGATGTTCATCGTTTGCTCTCTCTCTTTCTTGGAAGGCTTCCGTCCAACTTTGCTATTCGCATTTTTTACACCAAGAACAGCAAGTTCCTTGGCAATAACAAAAATGAAGACATCATGACAAGCAAAGCAACAAAGAATGATTCAGAAAAAATAACATTTATCAACAAACAAAAGACAAATAAACAAAAAATAAAATAACACTTAGTACAAAGCAGAAAATAAACTGGGGGCTGGGAAATCTTGACGTACACAAGCAAGAAAAACCCACTGCTATGATTGTTGTGACTTGTAAGGAGTAAGCATTACTTTATCATCTTTATCCCAAATTACCCGACATGTAACCATCTTTGATTACAGGAATACGCAAAACTGTTCAAAAACAACTTTCACATTTCCTTTGGTAGATATAAATCATAAAACACAAATCGTTAGAATTTTATCTTATAGTCAACGCTCTTATATATATGATTTGTTTGTCATTTGAAGACAGGTTGCTGAGAAATTAATATTGTACAAATGAACGTCTTAAACAAAAAACAGAGCAAAGCAGGACGTTACTGGGAAATTCAAAATTCAAGTAATAGCATACCTGCTCCAAAAGGGCATTAGCACGGTCCCTCAAATTTGGAGCCCGTGGCAAGAAAGTTTCATGGTGTTGAAGCTCAACAGGTGCAATTTTTTTTGTAAGGCCAAGCCGCTCATCTAATCTGACCTTTTCCCAATTACCAAATCCATGGTAATGTATTCCAAGAAGCAATCTTGCATCATCAACTGTAAAAAGGTAAAATAGAATTAGCAGGAGCAAAAATTAAGTCACTCAAGAATCCATAACATGAAGTACTTAAAGCCTAAAGGAAACACCTACTTTGATTCCATCCACAACCTTTCGACCAGTTTGAAGGTTTGAGATACGATAAAACACGGAATTGTGCAATGGGATCTTCATATCTACTAATGCGTTTTGCTAGGAGTTGAAGTTCTTGGACTCGGGTAAGTAAATCATTTGCCTTCACTGGAACACCAAAAAAATCCAGCAAAGGTCCCTGGATACAAAATATTACATGTTATAAGCATCTAAGAAAATATCAAGAACTCATTTAACCACTTCCACGCCTGCTTTAAGAGAATTTTATACCAACCTTGGGATCCAGATTTCCAAGTTCCACTGCTTCTGTACACCCATCAATTAGAACATTGAATAGTTCAATCTGGGCTTCAGGTGGAGCTGCCCCAACTGCACCACCAACCTCAGCAGCAATCAAGTCGATCTGGTTCTCATTCCCATATTTCATAACCTGGTGATTTAATTAGGGATCAACATACAACAGAAAAATATTAACAGCAATACTCAATTATTCATTAACCCAAAACGCTACAAATACAATCAATCAATACAACCAATAGCTACAAGCCTAACAACACACAAAAAGGCACATCTAGTAACTTATAAATGGAGTAAGGGAGCAATCTTAAATACTAACAAGAAGTAAATTACTTTCTAATAGAATAGAAAATAAAGAATAAGTATGTGCAGTCACAAAAAGCATGCCATGAGGCTATCATGGCAAACTCCCACAAACAGGTCATACATGGCACCATGAACTGTATTTCTAAGCTTGATTGATCCATTGTCAAGCTCAACCTGAGGCAATCATGGGCCCACACACATCCATTCCACACAAGTTTTTTCCTTACCAAATTTTTAAGACGAGCAACACCAAAGATAAATAGCATAAGCCATAAGGCTAATGTAAATGGAATTGGAAACATAATAAAATATAAGTATATGCTAAATCGTGTATTAGCAACAAAGCAAACTCAGATATAAGTTTGAAATTCAGTTCTACCTGGAGCTTATGTTAGCTCAGTAGCTTCACTGATCCAAGCATAAGCCAAAAATTGGGCCTCACATTGTGACAGGTAGAATATGAAGATAAACCTACTTAGTTCTGCTCAACTACAACCCTATGCTCCTAGATCAGATAATCTTTACAACATAAACTTAAGAATAAAGGCTGATCCTATAGCACCTAGTTAGCAACTTCTTCCAGCATCCGAAGAGAAAATAGTATGAGACTGGTTGAAATGAAGATTATCAACAACTTACTAAATATGGAAATGCTTCAAGGATGTCCAATGCTAGGGCATGTCAAAAGCAATAGATTTCTTTTTAATATTTATAATATAAAATAATACTGAAAGTGAGAAGTAATGGAATCATACTGAACGAGAAAAACGAAGTGCATCTCTTTTAGACAAATTCCCATATGACCAACTTCTCACTTGGGCAGATGCTCCCTCAATCATTGGTACTGCAGGAGCTGAATACTCTGCTTTTCTACGTTTCTGACCTCTTTCAGGTGGTTCAGGTTCCTTCTTTTTTCTTTTACTACTTCTTTCAGATGGATCGGCTTCAGCATAGCTCTTGATATTTCTTGCAGAACGTGGAGCAAGAGCTTCCTAAAAAGAACAAAAAAATAATAGGCAATGCAATTGAATGAGAAACATTTTAAGCATTTATGGAAAAAAGAAAAAAACTTCACATACACATAAATCTAAGAAATTCAACATCTTTTTAAGAATAAACTATAAAAAATTTAAAAAAAGAAAAACAGAAAAAAATATGAGGATCAAACCTCTGCTTGGACTACAGCATCAGGCTTGATCCAACGACTCCAGAAACTTCCATCATCTTCATCATTACAGAAATTAGCCACCTGGAGTTCAAAATTAGAAAAAGTAAAACAACTTAGCAATTCCACATCCTTTTCTAATCAATGCCAACATGAGAAATAAAAGACTTGCTATAAAAGAACAAAAACTCATAATTTGAAAATACAAAAACAACAAAATTCATGGTACTGTCCATCTATCTTGCCTTAAATGCACTTAATAACTCATGTCCTTGTTCCCCCTCAGCTTCCTTTTCTTCAACCTTCTCGGCTCTTTCAAGAATTTCATCTATATCCAGACTTAAGAGACGCTTCTTGCTTTCTTCATCATTTCTTTCTTCCTTAAAAAGCTCCTCTGCTCCAAATCGTAAGATTGCAGACAGCTCATTCTGTCATTTAAGAAGTATTAATATGATTGACCAAAACAAAAAAAAAAGAAAAGACCAAGACTGTGTAAACTAACATGATTCAATGCAAACTAAAAAATACAAAAAGAATAGGATGTCACCTTAGTAGTTTTTTTTCTTTGTCTACAAATAGTATGTATTCAGAAATGTCATTACCTTGTCAAAATAACTTCCTCCTTTTTTGGCTTCTTTCTTCTCCAGTCTACCCTCTGCATTAAGTTTTTGAATCACCAAGTGGTCCAGAACCTACAAAATAAATTCACATGAAAATAATTGACCCCATGGCATGCCAATAAGCAATTGAACATATCTTGCAATTGCAGTCAAATATCATAAAAATACAAATAAGATAGGAAAGCAAAAGCAAATAAACAAAACGGCAATTGTATGGCCAATGATTCTGAACATACCATCTTTTTCTTAGCTCGTTCCAGAATATCTTCCTCAACACTTTTGCTTGTCACAAATCTATATATGTTAACGACTTCTTGTTGCCCTATTCTATGGGCTCTACTCATTGCCTAAAAGAAACATAGAAGTAATAGTAAGAACCTAAATATTGTGTTGATCAATGATGAAGTCTAATCAACTGAATACCTGCAGGTCATTTTGAGGATTCCAATCTGAATCAAATATTATGACAGTGTCTGCCGTTGCAAGGTTGATACCTAGACCTCCTGCTCTTGTTGAAAGAAGGAAGCAAAAATCATCACTACCAGGTGCATTGAAATGATCCATTGCCTGTTGCCGCAGCTCAGCTTTTGTGCTGCCATCAAGCCTCTGAAATTGAAATCCTCGAAGTGACATATACTCTCCAAGTATATCCAACATCCTAACCATCTGCATTACATCTATGATAATTTAGTATCATCACATACAACTGTCACGTTTGCAAATTAAAACAAATTAGTATGCTTAGAGGTAGCAACATCAATAGTTAGAACCTGAAAGGAAAAAAGAGCAACCTCAAATTAATACAGTAATCTACTCAGACAAAATATAATGGAAACCTTGTTGAGCTAAAAACTTGCACTAAAATAATTATCAAGAAGCAATCTTCAGTACACCAGTTTCAACTTTCAACAACAAACCTGAGAGAAAATTAGAACACGGTGCTTGGTTTCGTGCAATCTAACAAGCAGCTTATCAAGTATGACAAGCTTGCCACTGCTAAAGACGATTCTCTCTAGTTTACTGTTGTCACTACTTCCTGAGTCCCCACCATAGCCATGGTCTGCGCTTTCAAACAGGAAGGGGTGATTGCAGCATTTCTTCAACTCCACCACAATATTTAGAAGAGAAACCTGAATATATCAGGAGAAAAAAAAGTACATTTGGAATTAATGATGACCTTTCAAGAAGAATGGATTTAAGAATATTCATGAATCATGAAATAAGACTTATAAAAATTTTCAGACCAGCAGACAAAAAAGTAAAAACACATACAACATTTCCCGTTAATAGAAAAAAGCAGAAGAAAGAAGAAACACAGCAGCTAAGTCCACTTTTTATTGTATTTTGCATTGAAGTAATAAAAACTTGAAAACAACACCGACTCTGGCTTCCAACATTTGAGAATGAATAAAGTTTACATGCAGCATGAAAGCATGCATCAAAGCAAATACTAGGACACATGCAAAATATAGAACATTGTACAACAGAGGGGAAGTATTGGCATTTACTTTCCAATAAACATTACAAAAAATGTTAGTAGGACATATGCAAAATATAGAGACTATATAACGAAGGGAAAGTATTGGCATTTACTTTCCAATAATCATCTCATTGAGAATACAGCACATAGGATGCATGTTATGAACAAAAGACTGTTGGGAACCAAGGATAGAGATGGAACCTGATTCCCGCGAACACCTTTATTCAGATTATGGAAGTTACGTTCCAAAATCCACTTATAATACCTAGATGAAAGAAAAAAGCAGCAGGAATTTAGAAAGTGAACTTACAGAAATAGGCAAATAGCTTTTCTCTTTATTGAAAAAAAAATCCCAGAACTAAAATTGCACTTACTGTTTCTGAAGAGGAGACATTTCAACCCTAAGGATACGCTCAATTTTGGGGGGTAATGATTTCTCCACATCTTTGATAACCCTTCGAAGTATGTGAGGTCTCAATTCCATATGAAGATTCGCAAGCTGACATAAAATATTACGTATACACATTAAATTACACCGGAAGGCAAAAGTCAAGACAGTCAAACACCAAGTAACAGGGAAAGAAGTAAAGGATCATGAACTGCTGATGACAACTCGTACCTCATTTTCATTGAAAGAACTCAGGTTCTTATAGTTTTGGACAAAATCATCCTTGCTCCTAAACTTGTCAGGATCAAGGAAGTGAAGCAAAGCCCTAAAGAACAGCAAAGGGGGTCATTATACAAACAAGGAAAACAAAGCAAACAAAATAACACAACATAAAATAACCTATTTAGAAAGAAATCAATAAAATGGATACAAAATAAAAAAACGACCAATCAAGAAAGTCTTCTGCAAAAATAAATACAGAAGCACTCCATAAAATGCACACGAAGATATGAACAAGCATGTACAAGCACATTGGAGGGGTACGACAGTAGGAATATCAATGTAAATAAGTCATAAGTTACTTAGTCATGCATCAAACAGTTATTCATATGCATGATCAGTAGCACCTTCACCAAAAGAGGAGTAAATCTAACTATAATATCCCATCTATCCTTATTGGCACTAGTCCATGCAAGAATGTCAAGATATCTAACAATCTATAAAAACACAAGTTTCCTGTTCACAAGTAAAAAGTAAAAGGAAAATGCGGAAAATACCATAGCTCTTCAACACTGTTCTGTAGGGGAGTACCAGTGATAAGCAACTTGTTCTTAGTACTAAATTCCTAAAAGATCAGCACCAAAAAATAAACCAAAAGTTACCCTTGCTATCATAAAAAAAAAAATGGGTCAAATTAAATTAAAGATGGAAGTTACATACTAAAAGTGTTGTATACAGCTGAGCCTCGCTATTTTTTAGTCTATGGGCCTCATCTACCATCAGATAATTCCATTTGATCTTGGAGAGAACAGCCTTATCTTTCAAAACCACTTCATATGTTGTCAACAGTGCATTGAATTTTATTGGTTTTCCAGGCTTTTTATCATTGAAGAATTCATACTGTTGACAAACCTGCCACAAAGATGCAAAAACAAAAACAAGAAAAAATTACATCAAAGAATTACGGACAAAATTTTTTGCAATCAGCAACATTGATTACAAATTACACTAACTGACCATACGCAACAGTTTGATTATATGCTTAAAAAGAATTCAATCAACTATTAATAGGTATAAAAACAGATAATTATAATTGAAAGACAAATATCAGGACCACATCCACATACTGAGCTGAGCACAATACAATAGCCAACTTCTATAAAATCAAATAACATACTAACAAGATATTACAGCATTTTGATCTACCAAAGAAATGTTTTACGCAATAACCTTAATTTTTTTCTTCTTAAGTATAAAGAACCAAGTAGAACAAAGACAAGTGAATAAATGTGATTAAAAACTAGGGAGGAGGAAGTGAAGCATGAAAGACTTGTCAAGATGATTGTACTTAGGATGATTGAACTTAGGTCTTAGGACTTGAAAGGGATCCTAAAAGATGGATGTATACTTTCTTACAAAAATATAATTAAACATGGAATTTGGTATTTCCAAAAATATTAGAGCTTCAGAAAAATCAACATAACTGTGGTAACTAGGTGTAAGGATCCTTATTTTCCCAGAATATGTTTAAAGAAACTTTATATGAAGTTATACAAAGGATCCTTATTTTCCCAGGATATGTTTAAAGAAACTTTATATGAAGTTATACAAGAAACAGCAAACAATGTAGTCAAAGAATAAAAAAATGCTTTCTTGAATTAAGAAAACGTGATCATGGACCTAAAAGCTGGCTTCGTGAGATATTGAAAAGGAGTAAGACAAGCTACTAGATCAATCAAGAATAAAGATAGTTTGACAAGAAATAAACGTGCGTGTATGAAAACCCAAAAAAGAAATTGGAATCGTGATTCAGGAATATGCCTGATGACATCAAATAAGATCACAACAGAGATGGAGATATGGATGAAATGAACTCCCTATTGCAAACGAGTATTATGTACATCAACTCCAACAATAGAAAGAAAAGGTCAATCAGACCAAAGAAGCAACAAACTGACAAAGTAGAAGTAGGATTCAACAAGACTGCTAAACCCCTACCAGTTTCCAAATCCATTTTCTCACCTATTTATATTTGTATTATGCATCTTATTGTTGATGCATGTTATTAATTTACAGTGAAGAACCATGACAGGCACAAAAAGACCAAGAGATGTTGGACATAGAAGCTGAGTTTACATTTGAAGGATTGATATAATGGGGGACACATCCTGCACCCTTTGGTTATTATGTCATTCAGCATACATATCCGCAGTCTAATAAAAATAAATATTGCTGAAATATATTACATATCTGGCAGTTTTTATCATGTGCATGAGGACCGAAGATTCATAAAGAGATATGTCTCACCTCTCTACTTGCACGAGTACCAACATATATAATAATATTCATATCAGGAAGCCACTTTCTGAATTCTTTGGCCCAGTTTGATAAAGTTGACAATGGTACAACTACAAGAAAAGGACCATGGATCTGCTGGGCGTTCTGTATAAATAACAAAAATACATGAATCTATTGCGTAGCAAGGGCATTTATAACCAACCAGAGAATTGACACTATACCTGTAGGAAACCAAGCATGGACACCGACTGAACAGTTTTTCCAAGACCCATTTCATCAGCCAAAATGACATTTGTATCATTTCTCCAACTGCAAAATGCAATAGACAATGATTTAGACACACAATTGAAAACTATATTTTAAAGCATGCATACATGCATACCTGTTAACTAGAAAATTCAGACCCTCAAGTTGATAGTCACGGAGCTTTCCACCCCTCAACCATTCAGGTTGTTCCTCCAGCTTCCGCAAACTTGCTAAACATCACAGCCACAGATGAAGTTCAGAATTTACATATATAGAATAATATGATATTCTACGCATGAACTGCAGAAACTTGAATATTATTCAGACTGTATTTTTAAAAAAAAACATTAAAGGATAAAGGGTTCAGAAGATAGGAACCACAATCAAAAAGAAATATTTAGAATATATTTCAATAAGGATTTGTTAGCTACACAATTTATCTTACTGTGAACTTGAAAATTATGTTCATATATTTAAAATTAACCCTTCAATAACCTGCAAAGTAGCAGGGTATAAATATCCTTGATAAAACAATTACTAGAAAATATCAAAAGGGACTGACAAAAGCAAAAGAATACATATACCCTTAAGGGTCGGTTTGGTTGGGGGGAGGGATTTTAATTTTGGAATCACGATTGGTTAAATTTTTAGAGGAAGGGGAGGGATTCGAATGAGTTCTGAGGGATTTGGAGGGGGGGATTTTTAACACATAAAATCCCTTCCCTTCCCTCCAACCAAACAAAAAAACACTACTTTCCCTCCCCTCCATTAAAATCCATCCCCTCCCCTCCGTTGAACCAAACAGGCCCTAAGAGAAACCAAAATGAAAACGGTTGAAAAAGGTACAGACATAATCTAACGGATTATGAAACGCATTTGAAAAGGACCAATCATGACCCATCCTTCTTCTATGTTTCATAGAGAAGTGAAAATAAAACAATGGCTCTACCTACAAATAGAATAAAAAACAGGAGGTGGTTTCAGCTATACACTATACAGATCATTTTCAGGTCTAGTGTTCAAAAACCAGGCAAAGATTAATGAGAGCTATACAGTGATACAGCATAATTGGTAAAATTATACCAAATAATGAAAACCTTATTTTGTAAATCAACCCAAGAACTTCAGAGTTAGTAAATTAATCCAACATTATGGATGAATGAGGAGAGCATAAACAGTTATGCATCAACAATCATGTCAAGTATATATACACAAAAGAATATGAGGTAAGTGTACTGCCACATACAAGCCGAACTAATAGCTAATGCCTAAAAGATACCAACCTTTGCTCTTCTTACGCTGAGAATCTACAGTCTTTGACTGAACTGACATCGCTGCCTCGCGAGCCTGTTTAAATATTGCAAAACAAAAAGTTCAGTATAACATGAAAACATGAAAACAACAGCAACAACAAAGCCTATTCCCCATGGGTCACATAATCACCATAGAAAGGTTGAATAGTATCTGAAACATAAATGTTGGACCTAGTTTATTACTTTATTATTTTGGGAATAGACTGAATAAGATGTAAAGGAACTCAGCTCAGTGAAGGTAGATATAGCTCAACACAGACCAAGACACAGAAACAACAGAAAAGCAAACAATCAGATCTGATTATCTGAAATCCAACCATGAGAAACAATCAGGAACTCAAACTTCTTCGAAGGAATAACTCCAAGAGCATCTGACTACTCAGTTAGTAGCATATATAACTGCCAAATAGCATCCCAAATTTTATGAACATACCCCACATTCAGAACCAAATTTGTGCTCCCTAGGTTCAACACAAAATCTCTATCTCCCTGTAGCGATGCCATCTTAATTTGCCCATACCAACATGCAAGCCAAATAATTGGATAATAACTTGCATAAGATTGACGATGATATACAGCACATTCAAACATTAAACTTTCTGAAATCAACATTAAGATGAGAATAATAAATAGAGTGAGACAACGAGCTACCTTATACTCATCAATAGCATGCTGAGCAAAAGCAATATCAATGTCCTTTTCCCTAGTACAATATATGAAGGAAGTTAAGAGTGACAATGTACATAGTAATAGTATTAAAAAAAGCTGCAAAGACATCTAATAACTGCAACGAAGTAACATAATAATTACTAAAAAAGTAACATAATAATAAGTCCAAAACATAGATTATTACAATACATAGAGATCAGCTCATCCTCCTTTCTAATATATAGACGAGATGCATAAAAAATGAATAAAAATAAATCGTTAATAAATCTTTAATGTAGCATACCATGTAGCTTCAGCATAAGATAGTCCTTGCCACTTGACCAAGTATTCTGGAATAACATCGCCAGAATTATCTTTGCTGATCCTATCAGCAATTATTCTTTCAACCTGAAAACGCAAATAACAATCCAATTAGGCATATATCAGAGATAACAAGAAACACTGAAGACCAAAGTAATAAAAATAATGAAATGCTGAAAGAAAAACCTGACTGTTCTGCTTGATAATATCTAAATCCATCTCCTTACTCACATCATTGACCTCAATCTGCATACAGGAACAAAAAGAATGATTGAGAACAGTATATATGATAATAAGAATCTAACAAATCAATAAAACAAGGAAAAAAATGTGTAGATTTCAACTAAAGAGAAGGCATCAATATACAAACTTTTTTGTTTCTTATGCAGCTACGAAAGAGTAATAGATGAAAAAATAAAGGAAAAAAAAAAAAAGAAGATAAGAACATTAAGAGGTATGAAATGCATCGTGAAGTGAGGATGACCAACCAATGAAACACCTCAAACAATACGTAGCCCAATTAATTAAGCTTTCTCCAAAGCTGATTATACTAAAGCAGATATCATCAACAAAATGGTATTATATATTATATAATTATATATTGGGGAGGGATCAAATGACAACGGTGTAACTTACACCAACTTTTACACCGGTTAATAACTATTTGTCTAAGTTTTTTTCATGAAACCCAACGTAGGATTGAAACTACTTATCATATAGACAACAAAATTTCACATCATTCCGAATTTGTTTAGTACTCCATCACAATGCTTGTTAATTTCATATATTTTAAAACTATATTTTACGTACAAAAAGTACGTTGATGGAGTACTAAACAATTTCGGAATAATGTGATATTTTGTAAACATGATCTATACGATGAGTAGTTTCAATCCTACGGTGGGTTTCATGAAAAAAATCTTAGACAAATAGTTATTAAGGTGTAAGTTACACCGGTGTCATTTGATCCCTCCCCTTATATATAACTATATAATAATTTTATAGATAAAAGACAGGTTTAGTTTGCTTCTTATAAGCAAACTCCCAACAAGTGGTATTTCTTCCAAATCAATTTCTGTAAAAGTTTTTACAATATCTATGGCCTCCAAATCTATTAAAAGAAACAAAGCTTCTAAATCAAAGTCTTCGACCATCAAAAACTCAAATATTTACCTCCTCTCTTGAGATTGTCTTCCTATACCTGATGTCCTCCATTATTTTCTTTGTATAATTCAAAACCTTCTTAAAACCACTGAGCTGCAACCTCACAGAGAAAATGTATCACATGCATCAGCCAGAAAGAACTGAAGAAAAACTCCAAAAATATGGAAGATTAAATCAGCCAAAACAATAAGGAGAAAACTATCATAATAATAAAAGAGAAACAGAGGGAAACAGATACAGTAATAGCATAACTAAGATTAATGCAGAAGAAACAATAAGAATGGAATACGTTTTGCAGCTCAGCGAAAGACTTCCATTGACAGTGCAAATGTGACTGGCCTTTCCATTTTATCAGAAATTCCATCTCATTCCAATCAATTTCAGAATCAAACAAGTGACTCATTAAAACCGGCTCTGTGGATCTATTATTCATTTTAGCATCTTCAGCCATGCCCTTTGGCTGATGCCAAAGCACCCTTTCAATGGAGTCACCATCCTCCTCTTCAATTTCTTCCTGAAGAACATTTAAAAGAATCACATCAATAGAGATAAGATAAAAGTGCAAATTAATCGCTTTTTCTTATCAATTTCCTGATATAGCTTTTGAGGAAAGAGTGCAATAGCATTTCCCCAGAATGATATTTTAACAAACATCCACCAAGTGGGTAACTGGTTATCACTTATCAGAGTCGCTTCACTATGAAACATCCCACATTCCCACCAGCAAGCCCTTCCCATATGAACAAAAGTTATAACAACTAACTAAAGAACCAAAAACACTTCTGCACAATACAATCATCATTGCTAGATCAGAGTAAGCTGACCTCAATTTTTTGTACAACATTTTCATGCTTAATACTTGCATTCATCAAGGAATAATGAAAATAAAAACAACTGTCAAATTAGTAGATAATTCAATAATCATCAATTCATCGCAATGTGATTCCAATTTTTCCATCACATAGAGAAACCGAAAATACAATTTGTTCCCAAATTCTAAGTGCTCTCAACCAGAACCCAACCTTCCAACTCAAAACCCAACTAAAAAAAAGACTAAACACACATCATAGGAGGACCAAGCGTAGAGGAACAACATGTTTGTCGTTACTGTATCATCCTATTGTCAAATAGTTTTTGCTGGTTAGGTAAAAGTTCAAAGGTGATGCTAAAACGTAGGTGCAACTTGTCATGTACAGTTTATACAGCCAATTGTTATATTCAGTTGAAGTCAAACAATTGCAATCTTAGGGGTACCTCTCTACGACTTAACTTAACTACATATAGGATTGTGCTTTTGGACCCTCTATTGTGATCTAATGTTGAGATTTCACATCAAATGGAATTATGGCTGAAGTAGTTTTTTTAATGGTTTGGAGTTCGGACATCCTCCAAGTTTGAGCTAGTTTTTCCTGTTATGTTAGGCTCAATCCAGTTTAATATGATACTCTCAGAGTCCATCCACTAGGCCCACCCATAGATGTCTAGTCCTACAAACTTACGTTGCAGATGTCCAAGCAAGAAGGGGTGTTAAGATTTCATATCAAGTATAAATGAGACCAAATTAGTTTTTATAAAGGTTTAGGCAGTCCTCATAACATGAGCTAACTTTTGGGGTTGAGATAAACCTAGTCCCATTTCAATATCTACCGAAGGTCATTTCAATGTAATTGTGTGTTTCCTCTCTTCTTTCTCATAAAATTTTTCCTCTGTCAAATAGAAGATACATGTAAAACATTTCTTTAACATATAAACTCACAACTTCCATATAATTTACTACCAAAAATTATTACCCCAAAAAAATTCTAACCACTCATTTACACAAATATAAGACAGCCTTTTCATATCATGATGTATGTAAGAATAAAAATCTTTTTAGATAAGTACACCCAAAAACATTCACGCCAAAGTATGGACACCCTGAGAGATAGAAAGTAGAAACCTTGCTAAAATGTGTAATTCTATATAATGAAATTTGTACCTTTTGGGACTTCTTCTTCTTGCCTTCATCAGCTTCTTCACTTTCTTCACTTTCAGCATATGATACCTTCCTAACTGTCCTACTAGAAGTGCGAACCTCACTGTTGCGCACAGAAAAACTTGAAGCTGCAGAAGAGCGAGCATTGTTCTTGCGGACATGAACCCTTCTCTTTTTTGTTCTTTTGAAATCCTCATCACTATCACTTTCAGAATCCTCTGTTGTTGACTCATTGTCTTCAAAAGATGATTTGACTCTTCTTTGTCGACCAGATGATACTTTGCGATCTCTGGTAGATTTTATGCTTTGCCCGACCTTACCTCTTTGCCTTCCCTTAGATCTTTTAGCATAGAATGATTCGTCATCATCTGAGACATCTAGATTTTCGTCACTATCATCATCTTCGTCTGAGTCTTCACCTTCCCAATCTTTATCCTGGAATAGCAGTTAAACAATTTAATACTTCAGATACATCCACAAAAAAACAATGCATAATAACATAAAATCTAACAGCAAAGCAACATTTGACCTCTAATGAACATTTAAAACCCATTACAGGATAGAAAGCCGTTATTGCAAACGATATAAAACTTGATGATTAGTTAATTACAATAACTACAAACAAACAACCTTGTTAGCAGCATGAGCACTTGTGGTAGGCTCAAAGTCTGCATCATCAGGATCATCTTCTGCAAGGAAATAACAAATAAATAAATAAATAAATAATGCATAGCAGAAGTTTCAACTTATCAGAACAAGGTAAAAGTAAGGCATAAGCTGATTTTAAGAGTAGTACTTCACGCTTGATACACAATAAATAAGCACAATATTCAAAATACCATCTGCTTCATCCTCTTCTTCGTAATCAGCATCACCATCATCATCGCCATCACCAATATCTTCAGCATCTTCTGAAATCCTAGATTTCCTATTCACAGTTCTATTCACAGTAGCAGAACTCCGTTGAGACCATGAATTTGTTCCGGTGGGCCTATGACTCGCCCTGTAAGGCAATGAGTCACTCTGCTCTTCCCCATCCTGTTCATAATACTCATCAGACAACATCTCTTCAGCAGGAACATCAGAATGACCTCTTGGACCTTTTCCTGCCTCCTTTTGTCCATCGTCTTCCGAGTCTACTCCTCCTGCTCTTCCATCCGATGAATTATCTTCAGACACGTCAGCATGTCTATAGTCTGATCCACTTTTTGATTCCTGCCCAGATTCAGAAGCATTTTGAGGGCATCCTGGTTGGCAGTCCTTCCAAAATGTTGAACCCCACCTTCCAACTATAGTTGTTTTACTACCAGTAGTCTGTAAGTTTGTTTCTTTCATAGCATCTCCATCATCGGCTGTTGCCTCAGTTTGCAATCTACTGGCACCATCTGGTTCATCATCGCTCTCATACTGTGCCTCCATGTTCATATCAAATTCTTTCTCACTAGAAGTTACATCAATACATTCATTTCCTACTGATCCGTGAACACTATTAGCATTCTGTCCTTGGCCTTTATCTTCCATGACACCATGTGAAACTGTATCATTCAAAAAGTTCCTAAAGAAAGCCATTCTGTGATGTATGACTAACTAACAATTATCTTTGCTTCAGTCTCCTATCTGTAAGAGTCATTAATTATAAGCATTATAGAGAAAAATGTGAACTATATCACTTGCTGCTTCTGTAATCTTCCGTCCCAACAAAACCTGGACAACAAAGTGATATGTGGTCAGCGGGATCCTGGATTATGCTCAGCACGTGCAATTCATCACACATTGATAACGTAAATGTGCCAGTAACCAATGCAAGTTAAATTAAATAGCAAAAGTAAAAACCTGCATTAAAACCGTCAACAAGGTAAAAACGACATATATGAAAAACATAGACCCAATTTACAACTCACGCAATATTTGTATAATCTACATATACTAACAAACCCACAAGTATGTTCAGCTGTTAATTGTAAAATAATCGGGTATAACAATCAGTGACCCTGTTAATTACAATTACTTTACTTACTGAGTGCTTCCAAACTTTGCTAGCAACCAAGTAATGGCAAGTGGAAACAAAACAAAAAAACCGAGTGTCAGGTTGAATTCAACTAGCACTTGAACCAGGTAAAGGAAATTCAATTTTAACTTCGAATTCTAGGTTAAAATCAGTCTCATCTGCCTTAAACTAAGTTCATGAACGAACTACATTGATCAAGGAGTGTAGGGACTGCTTCAAATGAGTGTCTAATTTAACGGTCAAAACTGAATTCCGTTAAAACCCCATATTTTGCCAAACTCGAATTCCAACGACGTGCAATGCACAAAACTATCAACACCGAATCAAAAACAAGTTAAATTCCCAAAAGCAACCGCAAAGCAAGTTAACCTGAATCGAAAGGCACAAAGCAACGGATCAACAAGCAAACTCATCCAAGCTCATCACTAAAACCCCTAAGGCTTGGAGAACAACCTTCTAAACAAAAATAAAACGACACAAATACGCAATCCGAACCCTAATTCCGAAACCGAATCACTATGCAATGAACGAATCCATCGACGATGATGGGAGAGGTGTCTGCTCTCACCTTTCCACACATACAAAGCGAAACGGTGTTCCCCCAATTAGGTTCAAATGTAACGAACCGCGACGAGCAACGGTGCGCAGGTTAATAATCGTGCGCACCTTCTCCTCCGATAAGGATACTCCGGGAACGGAATCGGCGACGGCGAATATCAGAAAAAAAAATAGGATGACACAAAAATCGGTTGCGGTTAAAGGTATGGCGGCAAAGCGAGATTCGAATTGATGGCACGGCGGCGACAAGATTCGGCGGCGGCGGAGGTAACGTCCGATTTAGAGAGTGAAACGACGAGGCGATTTGGATTAATCGACGACGATGCGCGGATGAAAGGGGATGAGAGAGAAAGTCTTTTTCCCTATTTTTTTTCTTTAGAGAGAGACGCCACGGAGAAAATTATATATAATAATGAGAGGAAATTATTTTTGTTTTTTTTCCTTTTGGAAAAATTTAACGAAAATGAAAAATATACAAATAAAATAAAATAAAAATATATAATGTAAATATATATATATATATCTTTTATTTCTATCCCCTTTTTTTTTCGCGACTCATGACACTCTTGAGTATTACCAACGAGATCAGTCCACGTGGTGATTGAATGCAATGGTGTAGGTAAACGAGGATTTTTTGTTCTTGGCTTTTTATTTTTTTCAAAATGAAAATTCGAATTCAAATTTAACCCAATTATGTTTTTATTGTAAAAAATAAATAAAAGTCAAATTCAAATTTTGGAGAGACAGCCACGTCCCGTGTTCAAATCTCACCTATGTTAAATTTTCGGTGGTCAGCGCTAGCCACGCAGTACAAACGAGATTAGTCACATCTTAAAAATGAAAAAACTCGTGGTTATACCAAAAAATTTTGGAAAAATAACCTTTAAGAATTTGTTTTGCGGTGTAAAATTCCGCTAAATTCGGATAATCCATAGTAAAAGAAGTCGTGTTCAAATCTCACATATACCAAATAATGCAAACAGGATTAATTTACTCTTATTCTAAGAGCAACAAAACTCGTAATTATAAAAAAGTTAAGAGATTCTATTATACTTACCAATAATAATTTTAAAAAATAAACGCACCTATTTACTTTAGAAAAGATAACCATCACAATTTGTAGTTAGTTTTAAGCAAAAATGTGATAGAATTGAAAGTAGTAGATTTGTAAATGAGAAATATACTTATGGCTAATCGAATTCTTATCATGCATTAAAAATTTTGTTGGATATGTTGTGCCTATTTTATTAATTTCTCTTGTTGAAAGAGATCAATCTTGTGATGTATTAGTGTATAAATTAGGGATACTCTATATACAACAAATAAAAAAGTGGGATTAACCGTTCAAATGGTTGAATAGGATAATAGTCTCTCCTTACTTGTTTTGTGAGTAATATTACTTTCTCTTTCTTATAGATTTTTCATGAAAAAATAGTGTTATTTTTTTATAAGACATATTTCAATTTGTATGAAGTGTTTATTATTTTTTATTTATCATTACTAATTTTTTTATTGTTAATAATTTAGTACTCTTGATTGTAATTATTAAGCATGTTATACAAAGAGAAAATAAATTTAACTTATCATATTAAATGAAAAAGGTTATTGTCATTCTAAAATGTTTATTGTCACTCTTTTTAATTATTTTTAATTTAAAAACACATTTCTCAACCAATAAAAGTGTCAATATATAAATATTATTAACATATTTAAATGAGAATTATAATAAAGAAAAAAGAGTGACGATAACCCCATATTAAATTTGTAGAAATTTAATTAAACTATCTAAATTTATCTACTTTCAATTGTTTGATATCCACATGTATACTTGTTAATAAATTCAAAGAGTTTATTCAACAAAAAATTCAAAGAAATTTTATAAATATCCTTGAATTGCTCTAATACATATGCATGTCATTAAATACATGTTAAAAGTCAAGCTCAAGTAAAAACTAAACATACATGTGGATGTTACTCTGCTAGCACAACTTTCAACCCTCTATGATAATTGCTTCTAACAATAAAGGGTTCGTTTGATTTAGATTTAAGTAAATAAAAAATAAAAATTACACAAATTGAGACAAAAATTAATAGTTAAGATTATTAATGCACAAAAACTGAGTTGATCAAATAAAAATAAATAATTTAAATTTTTATCAAAAGTAATTTAGACTAAATCTAAATCTTAAACAAACAAATCCAAAGTCGTTTAGAGAAAACACCCACATATTACGAGAGGGCATAATAAAACAGCAATTTCCTGATGGTCTTTTGTTTGTTTGGTTTATGTTAGCTTAGCATTGTAACCAAAGATAAAAGTGGATAATTTTTTTTTTTACAATAAAAGTAAATGAAGTATAACTATAAGACTATGCATAAACTACCCACCCCACTCCTACTAGATTGACCTTAATGAGTTTTTTTTTTATAAGAAAGTAGTATAAGCAGAGAATCGGGGATCGAACTTCATACCTACACAAATGTCCCCATGCGTTCATTAACTGAATTACATGACTTTGACACCTTAATGAGTTAGTTACATTCACTTAACATGATTAAAATATGCGCCTTAAAGATCAAAGTTGTTTATATACTATTAAAATATGAGTATCTATTAAGAAAACAAATGCGCACTCATTATATGTTTGTGTTATATTTTGATTAAACTAAATGAAAATTCAATGGAGCAGGAGAATTTATATAGCTGTTGTCCATATTTATTTTTTAATATGTATAAATAATCTAAATCATTAACCTAACTTTGCAACAAGTGTTATTCGATAAAATCTTAATTGAACATACACTTTTTTTTTTGATACATAATTGAACATACACTACGTAAGAGCTGATGTGATGAATGAGGTTAAATTGGGCGTGTTTGCTATAAGAGCCCATTTTAACTACTATCTCAAGTATACGTTTTAATTATTGAGTAAATGATACTTATATTTTACGCAATGTTTGATATATATGACATTTCCTTGTTACATTTATTAGAAATGTAACTTTAAATGATAACTTATTTATATTTAGTATATGGTATATATTACATAATTTTTTCAAGTAAGCAACATTTATGGGGAATAGAAATCACTCCCACCTCAAGAGATGGGTAGGGGTATCGTATGACTTGTTTGATTTGTATTTGTATTTTTTTTATTTTGTGTTTTTTAAAAATATTTTTAAACAATTTTTATAAAGAAAAAAGCCGAAAATGTCGGAAATAAAAAATTATTTTTCTAATAATTTCCAATTTTTTCTATGCATATTATAGAAATTAAAAACAGAGTAAATAAAAAAATAAATATAAATAAAAAATAAAATAAAAATGCAAGTGGAACATACTCATGTTTTGTAAGAAAGTTACTTAATTAGTGTATTTTATGGTGTAATTACACTTATTAAAGTGATTTATGACATTGTTGTCTCCCTAATTGTTGGGAAAGCAAGTGAAAAATTATTATACAGGCATACTTTTTACATTATTCATTTTTTGATAAAAAGTGACTATAATTTAGTCCTTATACGCTACTAGAAAACGCCGAAATAGCTGCGGAACGGGCCAACGGAATTTGTTAGGGCTTGGTCGCCGGAAATTGGCCAAAAATGGAAAAAACACATTGGAAATGCATTTGCAAGGGTCTGGCCGTCGGAAAAAGTTGCGAGGGTCTGGCTGTCGGAAATGAGGCGCCAAAAAATTCAAAATTTTCACTGTTTTGCCGCCGGAAAATTTGCGAGGGCTTTGCACCAGAAATTGGCCAGAAATGAAAAAAACACATTGGAATTTGCGAGGGCTTAGCCGCCAAAAAAAGTTGCGAGGGTCTGGCCGTTGGAAATGGGGTGCCAAAAATTTCAAAATTTTCACTGTTTTGCGAGGGCATGGCCGCCGAAAAATTTGTGAGGGTTAGGCCGACGAAATTTGCGAGGGCTTGGCCACCGGAAATTGGAGGAAAATGGAAAAAACACCATCGGAACACATTTGCAAGGGCTTGGCCGCCGGAAAAAAGTTGCGAGGGCCTAGCCGCCGAAAACTATGCACGAAAAATTTTAAAATTTTCACGGTTTTGCAAGGGTTTGGCCGCCGGAAAATTTGAGAGGGCCAGGCCGACAGTAAATTAATCTGTTACGCGTTTTAAAGAGAGCCACGTGTTGCCGTTTGCGGCGGCCTTGGCCGACGGAAATCATTAATTTAATGTTTCATCCGGATTTACTTTACCATTTACACTCAAATATCTAATTCTTCTCTTCCTCTCAATTTCACACCATCATTCGCTCTCCCCTCCTCTCAATTTCGGATGCACGCACCAATCCCGTCATTGCTCACTGTTTTCTCCTTCCTCCTCCATTTCAGGTATAGTTCTTTCTTTCACCTCTTTTCTTCTTTCTTCTTCAACTATCTCATACCTCATGCACGCACCAATTTCATGATTTTATAGAAATTCAAAATTCATCTTCCAAACTCTAAACACACAGGAAATGGATGTTTAAAAGTGTTAACATATTAATGAGTGGAATAATTTCGTTAATGTGTGGAATTAATCAAAAAAAAAATGCTAATGTGTGAAATAATGTGTGGAATTAAACCTTCATCATGTAAACAATGTCAAGAGGATACAAATAATTTTTATTGGTTCGGAGAAGTAGATAGTAGAGATTGGGCAAATTTACCAAATATTTTTATTTTTGAAAATATTTATTAAATTATATTCTTTTATAATTTGAACTTAGATTTTTTGATTTGGAGCTTCAATCTTTTGGTTACTGAGATTGAGTACTTAGATTGGAATTAGGTAATTGTGAAAATTAAAAAAAAAATTGTGAGAGACTGGCCCACGCAAATAACATCCTGTTTTGTTCCTCACTTTACGAGGGCCAAAAGCCCTCACAAATTTGCGATGGTTGGCCCTCGCAAAGTTGGTCCATTGGCACGTAATTTTGGCGCTTGTTACTGTCAGATTTCCGAGGGCTAGGCCCTCACAGATTTGCGAGGGCCAATTTGTTTACTTCGACCATTTTTCTGTCGGCCCCGAGACCGACGGAAATTAGCATTTTGCGAGTTTTTTTTTTTTTTTTTTTTTTGAGGGCTAAAAGCCCTCGCAAATGACCGTTTTTCTTGCGGTGATACAAGACACTACCTTTAAAGTGAAAATGAAAAATATTCTTAAAAAATTCACTTATCTTAATTTATACCTTATATCAAACATAAATAAGTTATATTTTACGGTATCTTTTTAGAAATAAAAAATATTCTCAACATCAAACACTACCTAATTTACTTGAGCATGTTTGGTGAAAACGTATTTAAAAGATTTTCTTTTGTCTTGATTGTATTAAAAAAAATTATGGTACACATATAATTATCATGTATATGTCAAACAAAAAGTTTTCTTTTAAGTATTTATAATTATACTAGTGATAAACAATTTGGTAATGAGAATGTTAAGTATAACAAGATTATAACTCTTTTAAGAGATTATAATTTTTTAATAAATTTGTACTTATAATTGTTAATCACAATATTATAGCTTTTACATGTGAGATTGTAAATTTTGAAACTAATTTTTAAAAAACAATTTGAAATAACTTTTAATTTTCAAAAATTAACTACCGATATTTTGTTTGTGAAATTAACCTTGATTTTTTTTGACAAATTGCAAATTAATTAGTACACATATAAGACTAAACACTTATATATATGATAACGGTTCATTTTTCATTTTATTTTTTTAAGAAAAAATGGGCCATAAGCCAATGAAAAATGAGTAGTGCACACTACTGTATACTTCACAACTCATTAACAACACAATTAAATAATTTATTTAGAATAAAAAAAGAAGAAAAGTTTGATTAGAGTTTAAATTTAATTGATTTGATGGGGTGTAAATGGGTTGGAAGGAGTTAAGGGTGTGCAATAATAATAACTCTAAGCCAATATTGAAGCAATTGACCAAGTGGATTGGGCACGTAGCAAGATACAAAAGAAGTGATTTTTTTATTTAGTCAATAATTTTAAATAATTTTTGTACACAAATTTTTTTTAAAACAATTAAATAATTAGTATTAATTAATTAATCAAATGCTATAAAATTATTTAATTAATAATAAATATTTTTAAATCAAATTTATATTGCTAATAAATATACAACTATTCACGACAAGCTAACGAAGTAGCCCTAGATCAAAACCCTAAGGATAATAACTCCGCAGTTGCCTTGGTAAAATTTGTGACATACCGCCTTTGCTAGATGGAATAGCCTTTATAGGTATGGGCTATGAAGAACGGTTGTGCCTGCTAGGTGGGTGGGTGATTGTGGGTGTAAGGTTGTGATCGTGGGATCATGGACGAGGTGGTTTGCCTAATGACTGTGGTTAGGTTTTAGGGCGGGTTAGGAGGCCAGTCATGCCCTTTCAAGGCGTAAGCCTTGGGAAATGGTTTTGACGAGGCATCAAGACAATTGCGTGGACGGATTGTCTAACCGTGGCAGTACACCAGCCCTCTAAACCTTGAAGTCATGAGCTGAGAAGACTTGAAGTTGTATTTAACGAGGCAACGAGGTCACTGTGTGGACGGGCTACCTAGCCGTGGCAACACACCAACTAAGGCTCCATTTGAAAGAGCTTATGTGCAGTTTATTAAAATAGCTTATAGGTTTTGTTTTCAACTTATGAAGCTTCTTAGAATAATTTATTAAAGTAAGTTGTTTTTACCTTATTTATATAAGTTTTATAATTTTATAAATAAATAAATTCAATTTTAGAAATAGCTTATTACTTGAGTGTTTATTTAAGTTGTGTTTTCAAATACACTCTAAGTAACAAATATATCTGATATAAATATATTCATATAATGTAATATGTTTTTTTCAACCATTTAACATAATTAAGTTAATTGTAAAGTTGGTTTTATCAAACAATTTTAATTTAATGTTCCTAAATCACTTATACGGCTATAATCTTACAATTATAATATTATAATTTTTTTTGTCAATTTCATTACTATAAACTAAAAATTACTATAACTTTTTAACCTGTTTACCAAGCATACTTTGTTTTTATTTGATAGGTAAAAATACGTCTATGAGTATTCAAACTAAGAAGCGTTATTCAAAACTTCACTTCTCAATCACTAAAACATTATGTTGAGGCTTTACCTAATAAGCATATGTCCGGTTTTAACTTTAATGTCCCTATTATTTACTTTTATTTAGAAAGAGACCAGAGAGATAGAAACTACTTTGGATCTTTGGGAATAATTGATTTTAAGAATTAATTATGAGAAATAATAATATAAAAAAGCTAATGAAAATGTTGATGAGGTCTATTGAAAATACAAATTATTGAGCACACTTTTCTATTATTTTCTCTCATTTCTCTCCCTTTTTTAATTTTCTTTTTATTACTATGTTCACAACACTTACTTCTCAAAAGCATTTTTCCTGTTTTTTTTTTTGGTAAAAAAAACTCAAAAGTCTTTTACTATTTTGATAGATAAAATATAATTTTGTAGTTTTCATGTCAATGTTTTAAATTGTCTCAAAAGATACTTTTAGTGTCAAAACAATACTTTTTACTCACTCAAGTTTTTTTTTTTTTACATGCCATATCAATTGAATCACACACCACCTAATACATCATCATCAATACTAATGAACATGTACTATAGTTACAAGAGAAATTTGACTATGGTAAAAAATGTGAAAGAAGCTATTTTATGTAGGGTATATTTGGATTGAATTAAATCATATTTAGTCAAATTCGATTTTCAATCCACTAGAAAAGATGAGTATTTAAATTGGAACGGATTTACAATTTTTTATAATGTAATTTGAGCCCATCAAACCCGTGAAAAAACTGATTGGATTGAATCGAATGTTGAATTATTCAATATAATAAAAAATGCATATATATATAATTTTGTTTACACTTCACATTAACACACACTTTCATTTACACATGTTATATATATATATATATAAATTGTAAAAACTGTATAAAAACATGAATATGTAAAAAAAAGGCAAAATGTAAACTATTACATTTGGAATAATGAAAATCACAACTGTATGTATAAATAAAAATTGAGTGATAATATGTTTATGCATAAATAAAAATAAGAACATTAACATTAAACTTACATATTGTTTGGAATGCACCTGAAATAAAGAGATTTGAAGAGAGAAGAGATCCGAAGTGATGCTTTTATCAAATTAAATGTGAGAAGTAAACTGTGCGTAGATCACATTACACATAGAACAAAGCTTCATTTTCTCTAAATTACACATGTCTAATTTTCAAAATTTATTTATTGGTATTTTAGACATTTTACAATTTTTTTTATATTTTCCTCTTCTCTTCTTTTTTATTTCTCTTTAATCAAACAACCACCCATTCCACTCTTATTTTAACTTTGTTTCTCTCTTCTTTTATTTCTTTCATTCTAATTTATTTTCCCTCTATTTTTTCTTACAACCAAATAAAGCGTTAAAGTTTCAAACTATGATATTTGACTGAACAAAATAAAATACAACACAATTTAAAAATAGCTTGTTATATAAGTGTTTAATTAAGTCGTGCATCTAAATACGGTAGAGTTAAAAGCTTTTTTCAATAAGCTCTAAGAAGGCATTTAGTATATAAAGTTTTTTCATTCCCATAAAACTTATTTAAAATCATAGGTAACTCACGTTTAATCGAAGATTTAAGTGACTTTCTCGAGAATATTTTTCTCATTCCCAACTAAAACCTGAATATCACTTATCTGAAAAATACTTACATAAAAAAAGTAGCTAAAATCTCCTCTTATATCAAACACCCTTTGCTTATTAAAAAAACTATAAATTGTAAAAAAAGAATTAAAAAATAAAACTATAAATTGTAAAAAAAGAATTAAAAAATTTAGTCAATTTTATTAATTTAATCCAAACATTCTCTTAACAGTTTTTTTTTTAATTTAATTTAATTTTATAAAATAATTACTGCTTTTCAAAATAATCAATTCCAAACATCCGAAGATGCTCTAAATAGAATCTAGTTCTCGATTGCCACCGTATTATAATCGCTAGCGTTAAAAAACGTGTGGAGATCGCAGGTCACATGACAGTGGTGCGAAGACTTGCACACATAAGATTGGCCTTCCCACCTTTAACAAAAAAAAAAAAAAAAAATTTGCATTCCCACAAATATCTTCTATTCTTCTTTATCATTTTCCACTGTCATAAAACCCTAAACCCTCAATTGTAGTGTAGGGTTTCTGTTTCTATCATCTAATTCACAAAATGATAACTGCAATCCTCCGTAGAACTTGTTCCACGCTCTCAAGGCGCGCTTTCCCCGCTGCCTTCACCGCCGCCGAGCCCCTTCTCTCCTCCACCGCCGCCGGCGAGCTCAGGCAACTTCCCATCGTCTTTAGAGCGAGGGATTTCCACTCGAGACCCGGGCCGTTGAATTTCCGCGCCTCTTTAGCTCATCATGCGGAGTATGCCGTCGCCGATTTCCCATACGAAGACGGGTCCAAAGGGAACACCGACGGAGGTCTTGAGATCGCAAAGCTTGGGATTTCGGAGGATATTGTTTCTGCTTTGGCCAAGAAAGGCATCACCAAGCTCTTTCCAATTCAAGTATGCTTCTTAGGGCTTATTCACTTTATTTGATGGAATGTATTAAACAGCGTGTAATTTAGAATTTGAGTGACTTGAGCTGATGTTTTTTTTATTATTTGTTTTTACTAATTGATTCTTAATTTACAGAGAGCTGTGCTGGAACCTGCTATGCAAGGTCGTGATATGATTGGACGAGCTAGAACAGGAACTGGGAAAACTCTTGCTTTTGGGATACCTATCATGGATAAGATCATTCAGTTCAATGCCAAGCATGGGTTGGTTTTTCTCTATTTTTGTTATGATATTTGTGTGTTACTATTGCTTGAATTTGTATCTTGTTTTTCTGCCTGTTTTGAAGTTGAGTTAGGTAATTGTTGTTGGTGTACGATCTTCATATGTGTTTTTAACTTCGCATGTTTATTGTGGTTGATGTGGCAGGCGTGGAAGGGATCCTCTAGCTTTGGTTTTGGCTCCGACCAGGGAACTTGCAAAGCAGGTTGAAAAGGAATTCTATGAGGCGGCACCTAACTTGGATACAATTTGTGTTTATGGTGGTACACCCATCTCCCGACAGATGAGGCAGCTTGATTATGGTGTTGATATTGCAGTTGGCACTCCTGGTCGAATTATTGACCTTCTCAACAGAGGTTCTCTGAATTTGAAGGATGTTCAGTTTGTTGTTCTTGATGAAGCTGATCAGATGCTTCAAGTAGGCTTTCAGGAAGACGTGGAGAAGATCTTGGAGAGGTTACCCCCCAATCGCCAGACTCTAATGTTCTCTGCAACAATGCCACCTTGGATAAAGGAGATTTCACGCAATTACCTAAACAATCCCCTAACCATTGATCTTGTAAGTGTGCGGTTCTGTTTTAGGGACTCACAGGATGCCTTTTAAGGGTTAAAGATATTGCAATTTTGAAATCTTGTTAGTTTATGTGCCTCCTCTCGAAGTTAAAATGCAGAGGGTAAACCTATTAGAAGAAGTCATTTGTCACTTGAAACTAAGTAGAAATTCTAACTTTCAAGCTATAAGTATGGTATCTAAATTTACATGTGAGTGTGTGTGTTTTGTTTATTATGAAATTATTAAATTGTGAACCTACTGTGCCATAGGTTGGAGATTCTGATCAGAAGTTGGCAGATGGAATTTCTCTGTATGCAATTGCATCTGATAATTATGTTAAAGCGGGAGTTCTTGCACCTCTAATAACAGTATGCCTTCCGATGCCTTTATTTCTGGTTTTGATTGTTAATTCTCATCAATGGTTGTTATTATCTCTGCTTTTTCATAAGTTGGTATTTAAAATTTTATTATGCTATTTTCATACCTTTTTTTCCACTAAAAAATATATTTTAAATAAAAAAAAGTCAAGGAGCCTTGTTATTGTTGTCTCTCTTTAAGATATATCCTTTGGTCCTTTGATAGGAACACGCAAAAGGAGGGAAGTGTATTGTTTTCACTCAAACAAAACGTGATGCTGATCGATTATCATATGCCATGGGGAAAAGTCTTCAATGTGAGGCGTTGCATGGGGATATATCACAAGCCCAGAGGGAAAGAACTCTTTCTGGCTTCAGAAATGGGCAGTTTAATGTTTTAGTGGCAACAGATGTTGCTTCACGTGGGCTTGATATACCCAATGTTGATCTTGTGAGTTCTGTTTATTGTTATTATTTTTCTACGAAATAGTTAAGTATGTTGATCTTGTGAGTTCTGTTTATTGTTATTATTTTTCTATGAAATAGTTGAGTCATTTGATCTATTGCTATATGTGCTAAGGGCAAGGTATGCAGATAATAACTGGGTTTGTCTCTGACAGGTTAATGGTTACTATTTCAATATATTTTGTTATTTTACAAAATGGACTCTATATTTCCCATTTACATTATTTTTGACTTTTTCTTTTGAACTTGAGGGAAGTATGTGGTACAAATAAACAAATAGCTTATAATTATCATTGTGCTGTATTTCCTCATAACTTTTTGAAGTTTGCTTTACAAACAAATAAAGCATCTTGAAAAATCTCTCTGCTCTCTATGGTTTTGATGATATTACTAGGGATTTTGTGCCATGTTGATACCGCAAGATATTTGTACATCTGATCCTTCATTCTTTTGTGCATTTTGAGCTTTAAATTGGGAAAATTTTGTAACAGATGCTCAGTTTTTACTTTGTAACAATGCAAGTGAAATTACTTCTAACTTCGTTTCCTTGTATAGGTAATCCATTTTGATCTTCCCAATTCTTCAGAGATATTTGTTCATCGATCAGGACGAACAGGACGTGCTGGTAAGAAAGGAACTGCTATTCTTGTGTACACAGAAGATCAATCCCGAGCTGTTAGGATGATTGAGCGTGATGTAGGCTGTAGATTTACAGAGGTGATCCCCTGTTATCTATTAACTTTTTATCTGTCTATCTTTTTTACATGAAGTTGTACCTTGTCTATTACTAATTTTCTGGTTGGTGAAATTAAGGCTACTTTGTAAAGGTAGCATATCATCCTGCCTTAAATCCCTTGGTGCCTGCTTTCAAGTTTCAATGGCATTTGAACTTGTGAGACCCCAAGTTAGAGTAGTTGTTAAACATTTAGGGTTCCCATATAGAGAGACATGCCTAAAAAATTTAGTTGTTATGTAAAGTTGCACCAATAAGTACTTAAGTTGCTAAAAATCTTAATTGTGTCCTGTCCGGTCCCATGCAGCCAGTAAATTACTATCCTTGATTTATTTGTCCTCTATATCTATATGTTAGTATTCTTTTTACATATAGTTATGTGTGATGTATAATGAATGACTGATTGCTTATTTTATTCCAAAATTCATGTTTTATCAGTTACCAAGAATTGCTGTTGATAGTGAATCAGTGGAGACGTTTGGTGGCATAGGTGGTGGGAGATTTGGTTCGTTTGGAGGTTCAAGGGATCGTCGATATGGTGATGCAGGTTTTGGTCGCAGTCCTGGGTTTGGCCGTTCTGGGGGCTACAATAACCCCGGATCTGGACGCTCTAGCTATGGAAATTCCAGTGAAAGGTTTGGTGCACCAAATTATAATCGTTTTGGTGGCCCTGGTTTGAGTCAGTCGGGAGGGGGATTATCTGGTAATTCATTGGGTGAAACGAATAGAAACGCTAGACTGAGCCCTGGTCGTTATGGCTCTTTTGGTGGCTCTGGTTCAGGTCAATCTGAAAGTAGATCTGGTGGATCATCCGGTGCATTTAAATTTAGTCGTTCAGGTGGTTTTGGGGGATATGGCGGTTCAGACCGTTCTGGTGGGTTTGGAGATTTTGGCTCAGGTCAATCTAGTGCATATGATGACTCTCGTGGCAGTAATCAGAACAATAGAAGACCGTTTTAAACATTATTAATGCTTGATCTTCATTTGTTGGTGCTTTAATTCTTATAGAATCTGGTTTTCATTTCCTCTAAAATTTACAGGCATCTAGGCTAATCCTTGTATTACTATGGATCAGAGAAGGCTATAGCATAAGAATCTATGGGCATTGAAATTTTGTTTTCTGGGACTTTTTGCTCTGACTCAGCTATATTGGTTTTTCACTCTATCTATAATACATAATACAATGAGAAGAAAAAGAAAGGAAGGGCTATCGTCTGCAGTTCCATCATCTACTTTGAATTTGCTTAGCCCATTATCTTGTCTTTCTCTTCCAAGAAATCAATACATGATGCTCAAAATGCATTTGTACAATAATGGGCAGTTTTGAAGCAGCAGGTTTATGAAGAATTATTGATGATTCAATTAATTAATGTATTGTGTTCCTTCAAGTTGAGTGTTTATGCGAAATATTTAATTATTTATTTCCCTTTCGCCACTTTCACACTTCTGGGTTTGTTAATAATTAACAGAACCAGGTTCATGAATCGCGGGGGACAAGGATTGAAGAGTGAATTAGAAACGTTCAGACTTTCAAAATGTAATTTTTTTCATTTTAAAAATCACATTATTCTGTTTTAATGTTTGAATTTGTTATTTAGATTATGTGAACAAGGTTTTTAGTTAACTTTTTTTTTTCCATGTTATAAGTTGTGCTCTTATCTACCATTTTGGAATATTATAAAATTGAAAACTGAAATAAATTTATATTATACACGAGTCTAGATCAAATGCAGGTGTCAGATTTGTGGGATTAACATACAAAATAGTACTTCCAAGTCGCCAAAACGTTCATAATGAATATATTTATTTATCTTTTTATATATCAAAATAGTATGTAATACATACTACCTTACCTATATTTTTAATGGGTAAGAGTCAGAGAGGAACCAAGCTCTATTACATTAAGATAAGGCTGCACTAAACCTTGGAAATCACAAGAAATTAAACACTTGATTTTCAGAAACAATTAATAGAAAAAGTAGTAGTTTATGAGACAATTAAGAGTAAGACACACCTCTACTGTATAAAATATATACAAATGAACTCAGCAACTACCGTGTGCCATTAAGTAAGATGATATAGATTCTGGATGGTACATAAAGTATAAGGCATAGCATGTTACTTTCTAGTATCACGTCTACACTTTTAACCACCAATAATTCGGAGTAGTCACTGTTTTTGCCTGTCATATATTGCATTCCATCAGTTGTCAGCTACTGCATAATTCCTTGTGATACTCTTTCATGAAAAAATTCCAAGCTAACCATGCCGCCCCAACAGCAGGTTCCACCTGTTGTGCAATAAACCAAACAAAAGAGCAATAATCATTGTCCATTGACCTTTTCTTTGTGCAATAAAAATTGTTCCTATTTATTCATCAATTTATAATTTCAAGACAGTATTCACTATATTGTACTTTCTTATGAACTAAAACAAAAAATACTGTTAATTTTCAGTACTACACTAATAAAATAATTGAGGATGCATATGAAGTTTTAAAATTATTTTGGTGAAAACCCGTATATTTTTTATTTTTGTTTTTGGCCGGCCAAAAACACACACCCATACTACACTACTCATAAATCTACCCCACCGGGAATTGAACCCCTCCCCTCAAGCTCCAAGAGCTTCTCCTTATGCCATTTAAGCTACAAGCTCTTGGCAGTGAAAACACGTATATAATAATTGTATTCCTTAATATGTGCATTTATTAAGTGGGCGTATAAATAGAAACAGAAGTAGTAGTAACCGGAATGAATTAAATCTCATCTAAATCATGTTAGGCTTCTAAGCAGGGGAAGTGAATCATTAAAAAAAAGTCTGTATGAGAATTAAAAAAGGTTAACCCTACTTAAATTAATGATAAACTATAATTGCTGACCTTAGGTCTAATTGGAACTGCCCCAGGGAAGTATTTGGAAATGCAGTTCATTACTTCTTTTCCTATATCCCACCTCCTATTTGCTTCAAGAACACCACCAACCATTACAAGGGGAAAAGTATCCTCTCCATCTGCCAAAATTACATCATATATTCATAAATTCACCAAACAAGTCATGCACAATATTCATAACAGATAAGCCAATGCTAATGATCCAAGAAGATAGTTTGTCAGTGCTAATCTCTAAAAGAAATACCGCAGCAAAATGTGGAAGAAGCAAAATCAGCAGATGTGATTTAGAACGGTGTTAAGACACATGCAAATCCAGGGAAGATTAAAATAAGGCTTTCTAGCAAGATAAAAAGCGCCATAGAGAGAATATCAAGACTTTGACAAATTTAGGGACGCACTGGTAAAATATGTATCTTTATGGAGCATCTCAGACATCAAGCACAAAGTTGAAAATGCAAATTCTACAAGGACTAGACAACCTAAAATCAAGTTGTAATCTCAAGCTTCAGATAACTATCTTCTACAATTACTAAATATATGAAATTCAATTCTACACCAAAGGACTTGCATTTTTTAATGGACATTGGACATCTATCTATGATGAGTATAAAGATCATGAACAAGATTAACTGAAATAACAGCTAACCTGGACCACACAATCCAAGTCTCTCTACAACAGCTTTGACACTTGATGCTAGCTCTTGTACAGATTCAAGCAAGATCTTATTTGCAACCTCATCCCCAGCCTCTGCACACGATACTACAACAGGAACAAGTGCTGCAATTCGAGCCCAAGAGGGATCTGCGTAGGTCCACCTGATTTTCAATAATGCAAACAAGGCACTGTAACTCTATATCCTGCTCAATTGTATTGTTTGTGCCAATTATATTTTGGTCGCTAGTATTCACATGTCAATCAGAATTCCAGAAAACTGGTAAAAAATTCTTCGAAAAGGATTTTTAAACACGCCCACCAGGATTCTCTTTAGGGGAAGGGACTTGGAGGGAGGACTTATCATACACATTCATTGTATTCTTCGGATTTTTGAATCCATTCCACAAACAATATACATCACAACACAATATCAATTAGAAGATACCAAAAGGTTGAACATAGCATGAAATAAGGCCAAGAATTACATTGAGAAAACTACTCCTAACTTGATAACTTATTGTTTTTGAAATACATGAACTCAAAAAATTGCATCTTTAGTATGGAAAGACATGGAACTAACACATGCCAAACTAATTAATTCATATAACAGACCTCATCATTTTTTTCCTCTACAAATTTCACAAAAACGGCTTCAAACTGTAAATAGTATATACTAGTTGTTACTTCAAAGTAAATATGGAACAAACAATATTATGAGAAGCATATACAAACAACAACAACAACAAAAGCCTAATCCCACTAACTGAATTTTATGAAAAGCATATGTACCCAATTAATTCTTCTGCAGAAGAAAGACCAAGTGTTTGTAAAATACTATTCATAAGCATTGTACTTGGACCTCGACCATCATGTGCTTTTATTACTGCAGTTAATGCCTGCGCAGCTATTCCATACCCACTGCAGATAAAAAGCAAGACTTTCAACCAAATAGTAAATGTAATCAGGTTGGAAATCAAACGAAAGACCTTCCCAAAGGCTCTTCTTTTAGCTTTCCTAGGCATACAGTATGAGTGATGTGAACATATTCATATTTCATAGTTAAAAAATTTGGGGGCGGGGGCAAGAGAGGGAAATGCAAAGTGATAACAAGGGAAGTTCATGAAAGACAAAGAAATAGTCGCCATGGATCACCTGCCCCAGTCACCTAAGACAGGTCCTGCACCTGCAGCCCTTGCTTCTTTTCCATCTTCAGTAAATCCATATGCAATTGTTCCGGTGCCAGCAATTAATACGCATCCATGAAGTTTGCCCATTGTTCCACTTGCCAGAGCAGCCACAGCATCATTCCGAACATACAACCTCACATGGCTCGGGAAAATATCTCTGTTTACAACAAAACTTCAGTCACTAAAGTAGCAGAAACTTAAATGGAGATTAAATAACACAAAATAACAGAAAATATACAAGTTACAGTTTATATAAAGTTGAATTCTTTACAGATAAGCTTGTTAATCCTATTGTGGTCCTTACATCAAATCTTTATACACACTACTTAGCAAAGTGAAGAAATCCAGTATCATTCAATCTCATAAAATTGAAACAATGGAGTAAGACATACAGGAAAACTTAAAGCAGAAAAGGTTACACCATCACTCTCCTTTGTAAATGTTGAGTTTCTATAATAACCTATTATTCATGGCAGGATTAACTCACTTTTTCGTCTATATTGTTGTATTTAGGAAGAAAACCGCTTCCCACATATCATGTTAATGGGAAGAGACCCAAAAAAACAACTTAGACTGAGTTGTATGAGTCAGAATTATCAATTAATCGAATCCTCTAATTTTCATAGCAGATATGAGATAACATATTGTAGTACTCAAAATATTTCCTCTCCTTCCATAGAAGTTAATGCATAACAAAGACTAACGGAGAGATCCTATATCTCATTAGAGACAAAAACACATACAAACATTACTATAAAAAATTAACAGATAAATAAAACAAACTTAGTTCCTTATAATAGCACCATAGAGTAAAAATAGCAAGATATACTTTCATCCAAAAAAAGGAAGCAAGTTATGCTTATATGTAGCAACCTAAGCCAACTGAGAATTCTTTGTTGATCTGTTGGATGGTTAACACCAGATACAGCCAAACAAACAGCTCGGACTGAAGATCGTTTTGAACCACACTTTGAAAGGGCATCTGCCATAACTTGCTCTAATGTTTCCCTTGCAGCAATTTCTGTAGAAGAAGTGAATAATTGTAACAACTAACAATAAGACTATCCTAGTAATGTGAACTTCATTCTATTATAACAGATATAATTCTTTAAAACTGCTGAAAGCATCATCTACCGTCTGTTGCTCATACACAAATGTAATTAACAAAACCGAACCAGTGGTGATATTACAGGTGTAGAAAAACATAGGTAACCTTCCACTTTTGTTTCTTGGGGAGAGGGGGATGGTTAAAATAAGAAATTCATTCATGTGGAAAAGGGAGAAAAAACAAAGTAGGATTAATATAAGAAAAATATCTAAAGACAAACATTGTAGTCAGAATTTCTTTAGAATGCCAAATAGATATGATAATCCTATCACAAAGCCAAAGACGAGACAGTATGTAACCATTAACAACTAGAACCAAATAAGGTGTCATAAGATTGCAGCTTTTCCTGAATGATGAATCTCCAATAACCATACATCAACAAAAAATTTAACTTCACAACAAAATAACTACTCCCACCAGTAGAAAAAATGTTTCTGTTTACCATCTTGCCTACATAACCAACATCCTCCTAAGTCCTAACTTATGCAGAATTGAATGTATATCCAAACCAAGTGGTCTCTATTATTCTCCCCATTGTCCCCAACTCACAGAGAAAAGGAATTGAAGAAACTACCCACTGATGACTGAACCAAAAAAGTATTGATAAAAACAATTAAACAGAACCAAACCATTCAAAATGCTCGGTCCCTCAACAAATACTGCTAGATAGCAACTCAAAAACTACCAACATGCCCAGAAACAAAATCAAATTTAGGAATTGACCAAGAAAGGAAAATCAAACATAGGATTTCTGGAAGACAGAAGAGAGTCAATTACCTCCAACACTATTGTGATTAGAGCAACCAGCAACAGCCCTAGCAAGGATAGGAAGAGAATGAAGCTGAGAATGAGAAAAAGGAATCATTGGCATGCAAATGCAGACAGTGGAGGTTGTTCCACCATCCAAACCCAACAAGACGCCATATCCCTTATCTGAGACAGGTATGTCTTCCTCAAACTCCCAAATTTCGCCATTCCTGTACCTCTTCATCCCTGCATCGAGGACTTCCTCCTCCTTCTCCTTCTCTTTCTTCTCTTTCTCCTGCTCCGGCGTCATCTGAATCAGCCACTATTTGAAATTCGAAGAGAGAGATCAACAGTGACGGCAGAGAAAGGACAAGGAGAATGGGAACAAGGAGAAGAAGACTAAGAAAGTTAGAGTTGTTTATTGAAAGGGAGTGTCGTTTAAATATCCGAAGTTTCCAACTTGGACGGCCACTGCAACAACCCCTCTCTCCCTCCTTGTCCTTTCTCTCAATTTGATATCTTTTGCTGCGAAAGCCAAACCAGAAAAGAGAGAGTTGATATTGTTCTTATTTTTCTAAGTGCAAAATGAAAAGGAGATTCTCATAAAAAAAAAAAAGAGATAGCATTTGTCACAGTTTCTGATGCTGAAAGAAGGCTATGTTTGGATTGATGGCACGTAAATTACGTAGTGGAGTGGAATGAAATGGAATGGAACGGAATGAAAAAAGTCTCATTCTATTGTTTGGACATTTTAAGACGGAACGGAATATTATTTCCATTCCATTGTTTGGAAATGGAATGGAGCAGAATATATTATAATAAATTTTTTTTAATATTATCCCTTATTTTATTTTAACTGCCTTTTTGATTTATTTCTCATTTTTTAATTTTTGTAACTCTTTCATGGTATAATTTACACATTTTAATGAAACTAAGGTAATTATTTTCTTGTTAATTCTAGTTTTAATTTTAATAAAATATTTAAATTGGCACTTTTTTTAATAAATGAAAAAATATATATAATAATATTGTTACTAGTTAAAAAGATATCTCATATTAAAACTAATTTTTATCAAATATTCTGTATAAATTATGTCATATATTAGAAGAAGACAAAATCAAGTCATCCTTTGTGTTTCTTCCAAATAGTTTAACTAAAGATAAAAATGCTCACTTATATAAAAAAGTCAAGGAGGAGATATCAAAAGCTTGAAAATTCTTCAACCAACAAAAATAACGGCTTGGAAATACAGTAGCAGATCTTACTGGTGACTTTTGATGTCTAATAATGGGTTTACGGTTAGGCCAATAAAGCAATTGCTTAAAGTCCCAAATTTTAGAAGGCCAATTTTTTTTTTAAATAGTACTGTTAATGTAAATTTTTAATATTATTATAATATAATTAATTTTTTTTTATTTGCACAATAATACTATATTGAAAGAAGTATCGATCAGGTGAAATTAATATTCTATTAAAATATTAAACTGAATAAAAGATTGAATTTATTTTCAAATACAAAATTATTTGGAAAATAAATGGAGTGAAACAAATTATAATATTTTATTCTTAATTTTACCTTACATTTATTTCACATACACCTTTTATATATTTTTTACGTTTATTTACACCTCAATTATTTGCTCTCTCTCTAACTCTATTGTACTTAGACCCTAATTTCTATTATAGAGAATTCTTGAATAATTTTTTAAATTAAAAAACTATCAAAATCATTGTTAAAGTAGTTGTTTTATTAAAAGGCAAAACAAAAAAAAAAATACTTAATTAACTTTAAGAAGAAGGCATAGCTCTATATATTATATACAAAAAAGAAGACATGTGAAGATTCACAGCTCATGAAGAAAGCAAGCCAAACCATGTTGTGTATTCCTTAATATTAGGTGAAGCAAGTTAATGGAGTTGTTAACCGAAAACTACTTGTTATGCATGAATATTAGATGGATAAGAGAAGTGCTGAAGAGCATATGAAAATCGCAAGAAATCATCGACACTAGACAAGGAGAAAAGCGCACAGTACTTGTAAATGATTGAGTTAAGAGGATAAATTTGTAATTCAAATATTATAATAGTGAAATGAAAATAGATTCCATCTCATACCTCCCAAATTAGAGGAGAACTAAAATGAGGAAAAAGGATGGAATCTGATGGAATATTTTCCATCCAATACCACTCCATTCCATTGCTAATTTAACTATCCAAACAATGGTAAGTGAAAAAATACCATTCCATTCCGCTCGGTTCCATTCAATATCACCAATCCAAACATATCCGAAGAGCGGCTGGACACCCGAATCCGAATATAGTCTTTTTGCTCCATATTTTTATAAATTCTCTTATTTATTTATTAAAAAATATTTTTAATGTTTTTTATGATTTTAAAATTGAAAGTGCATTTAATTTTATACTTTATATATTACTCCCTCCGGTCCTATATATAGGTCACCTTCTAGAAAGAATCTTTAGTCCTAAATATAAGTCACTAACTAATCCAATAATTAAAGTTTTCTCCTTTACCCCTTTTATAATTTCTAAAGAATCAATTAATGGTAGAGTGAAAAGAGAATAGAATAAGAAAGAGAAACATATTTTAATTTTTAAAGCATTTACTAACACATTTAAGTTGAGGGTATAGTTGGTAAAAACCTCAATTTTTAAACAAATTTAATGAGCTAACTACCATTTCTTTGTTTTGTTGATTCGGTTAGAAATGACTTATATATAAGACCAGAGGGAGTAATAAGAGGATAAATAATACTCCATTCGTCCTAAAATGTAAGATCCCCTAAACTAATATTGCAAAAATTAAGAAAAGTGGTTAATTTAGTTAAATGCATTAAATTTGTCTAACAAAAAGCATTAATTTCTAAATTTACTCTTTCAATCTCTTTCTATCACCTAACTCTCTCTCTTAATTAATATTGTTCACTTATTTACACTTTATTAATTTTTTATTTTTAGAAAGACTCTATTAATTACTCTATATTTTAGAAATAGTAAGTCACAATAAAAAGTCAAAGTGTTTAAATTTGGTGGCAATGAGGTCCACTTATAGGGAGAGAGAAATGTATTTAGTTCATTCATGACTTTATTTATTGTATTTTGGATTCATCAAAATTGGTTGAGTAGCAAGGATATAATGGTAGAAAAAAATTAATATGCACAAAAATTCTCAAAGAGTCCTATAAAATGAGTCCTAGTTATTCACCGCAAATTGTAATAAATTAACAAAATAATTCCTAACGTCAATATGGTTTAAAATGATCCCACACTAATAAGATTAAGAAAAATGGTTCTTGATTGTGTCTCTCATCATTTAAAATAGTGCTTAATTTTATTCTCTCTCATTCAAAATAGTCTCTAACTAATAAAAATAACATACTTAACTTTGTTCTTTGTCATTCAAAATAGTCACTGACTTTGTCTCTCGTAATTCAAAATGATTTCCACTGTTTTGATAAGTGAACAAAAATAATGTGTTTTCGTCCATTGGTGATAGATCCAACAGTCTTGCGACAACTTGACAGCAGGTATAAGCAAAAGATTACATAAATCAAAGACGGTGTGACTTATAAAGTTAGAGAATATTTCGCTTATTCTTTATAAGTCACGGACCATTTTGAATGAAAAAGACAAAGTCAGAGACCATTTTCCTTGGTCTTATCGGTCAGATACCATTTTAAATGACGAAAAACTAAATTAAGTACTATTTTAAATGACGGAAAACAAAATCATAAACCATTTTTTTTATCTTATAAACCATAGACCATTTTAAATAATAGTAACATAGTCAATAACTATTTTAATAATTTATTCTTAGAAATTATTAGTATTATTTTAGTTTTTTTTTTTTTTAAGATTATTTTCTTGCATGTTTTACGAGACTGGTTGAATTGTGATGAAATATCCTCCAAATTAAATTAGATTAGAGTGAGAGAATGATATCTCAAAAATGTTAATAACTATTAACCTAATGTATATTTGGCAAATAAGTGACTCGTAATCATTTAAGACGTTGTCGTGTGGTTTAATTGAAATAAAATTAGTCATTTTTTATTTATGAGAATTTGAAAAATAATCATTTATGAAGGTTATGAGTTATTTTTATTGACTAATTTTTTCAACTTTTTATAGATAAAAATGATTGTTTTTTCTCAATTAAACCAAATAAAACCCTTTTAAGTGATTAGGTAAATTTTAACGTATCACTTAACTGCCACATGTATATTTCTTTAATAATTATTAATGTTAGATATTAAAATAACTTATTTATAACTAAATCTGGGACTAACATAACATTTCTATAAAATTGAGAAATATTTTATTAATTTATTCGTTGTATTTATGTAACCCAAAAGGAAGGAGGGATGTGTGTCCCATTAGCAATCAAATATATTTTTGTACTGCTGTTGTTGATCAACCCTTTAGATTTTTTTAAAAAAAAAAATTTAATTTAATTTTTTTTTATAACCATGGGTTTCCCACCCTTATGATGAGATAAATCTTGTTCGCACTGTGTGTTTCCGGGAATTTAATCTAGTTTTTATAAAATAGCTAAATATTAAAAAATTATCAAATCTACAATTTAAGTAATTTTTTTTCCTTATTTAAATTTGGATATAAACAAATCCTAATCCGATGTTGCAAGGCAAACCATGTTAATCCAACTAAAAATATCATCTACACTTTCAAAATTTCTGGGAGTCTTATCTTCGAAGGTACATTCACCGATAGTAGTATCATTTTATTTTTTTGATTTGCATATGCAGTTTTATAATATTAATTAATAATTAATTAATTAAAATAGAACGCCCCATTTCACCAAAAAAATAGAACGCTCCGCTCCAGTATTTTAAATTGGATTTTTTTAACCTGTGCAATATTGCAAAGGTTAAAAAATTAAAGATAAAATCATTTTATTAGAAAATACAAAAAATTAATTAGATTATGTTTTACATATAATTATTGTAATGATTTCTTTCTAATTATGGTTTATTAATCTGTGCAATACTATACAGTTTAAAAAAACCCTTTTAAATTTTCTTGCTGACTTAATGGATAAGGACTCGTTGATACTTAATAAATAATTCAAAGATATTGATTAGAAAAAACATTGACTAGAAAACATTGAACAAGCATGTATCTCTCCATTAATTACTTATTAGTGCTGTAATGTATTTTAGGGTGGCACTTTGCTTATCATACTATCTTGTTAACATATCATTTTTGTTTTAATTTAATTTTGGCCTTCATTCAAATATTAAGGTCTAAATAAAATTTTATTTTGAACTTCACTTTATAACCAAAACAAAGCAGATATTAATGTCCGTAATTATATGAAATTATTCTAACAATGACCTTTTTGAAGTTTGAGTTTAGAAATAAATATTAATGTTCCAACAAAAACAGATATTAATATATGTAGTTATATGAAAATATTTAAAATAGTGATTTTACTTAATATTAAGTTCCGAAACGGACAAAGACCTCACCCCGATTGAAGAAAAAAATATAAATATGTGTTTATAATCTCGTAATTATTAACAATTAAAATAGGAAAATGCTAAACAGTACCCTAAGATTATAAAAATAGTAATATTTTATTAAAAATAATATAATTTAATATTTCGAAACTTGAAAACTATTTAATGAATGCTTTTTATAGTAACTTCAATCATTTAAAAATGTGTATTTATTACACCTTAACAAGTGCTGTTAGGGCACTGTTTAGCATAACCCTTTATTTTAATTAGAAAAACATCTCTATAAGTTTTTAGTATGTTTGTGCTTCTCAAAATAATTAAAAGTGAGAAATAATCAAGTGTAATAGAAAGGAGAGAAAATTAAAAAAAAATCTTATTTGACCAAATATATCATTTTTTATTTTTATTATAATTAATTAAAAAATTCAATTTTCTACTTGTCTTTAAAATTAATTATTTGTAAGTTTAAACAAATTAATTCTGGAAAATACTTGAAAGTACTTTCAAAATCGGAAAAGTGACTCTTATGAACTATTTACCAAACTAATATTTATATATTGTTACGTGCCTTGAAAATACTTTTTGCGAACCCATATTGAAATCCAAAGTTCCAAACATGCGTATAAACTTGAAAGCCAAACAACAAAATTAACACAAGTTGGGTATATTGTTCAAGAAAAGGGCCAAGTTTATTTTAGTACTAATAAAGAAAGAAAGTATTCGCTGGAATAGTCTTAGTTGCGACCTTGTTTCCAAGGCTAATACGTTTTATAATTATTAGAAGAATCTTAATTAAAAATTTAAAATTATCGGAACTTATTTATACTTTTCTAGCAGTATACAAACCACATAAAAGGTTCAAATTATTAAAAAAAAAATATGAAATTTTAATAAAATAGTAAGCAAAAAGTGCCTTGTCATGTCTTTCAAGTTCACACTCTCAATTTATCACTTTTCTCATCATGATAATAAGCATTTTTTTTATTATGATAAAAAGTATTCTTTCATTATTTGCTATATATTGCCCCCTTATTTTACTACTTCATATAAAAAGTAGATATTGCATTTATTGTTAATGTGCATTACTGTCGTGACATATTTTAGACACAAACCTTACAAAATCTTAAGCTAACCCCCAAAAAATGTATCTTAAATGCGACCAAACAATTGTGTTTTTTATTTTTTTTTGAAAACGTGAATTTGGTTATAAAATATACAAATCACAGAAGTAAATAATCACATGAACAATTAAAAAATTAAAAGATAAAGATTTTATTGGCAAATATGGGTAACACTTTGCACACTATATTCTCTTCTGAGCAAACATCACACATTTTATTTCATTTTTTTTTTCTTTTTACCTTCATATATTAACATCTGTCTTATAACTTAAAAGTTTTGAAAAACTTTTGCTCACCGCACCTGAAAAAAAAAATATTAATTAATGTTCGTTATTATAGACAGAGCTAACCCCAATTTTTTGAGAGAAGACAAATATAAAGATTAATCAAATTATTTTAATGGGTCTTGATATCTAGTGCCCTAAGAGCACTAGTTAAGGTTACTAAAAGTAGAAAAATAATCACTAAAGCACATTATTCCGTCTCTCGGGAATATAAAAAACTACACATTCCAATATCTTTTTACTAAATTTGGGTTGTTAAATAGTGCCCTCAAGCACTAAATATCATTTGCCAAAAAAAAAACCCAAATACATACTTATTGGTTTGACTTAACTATTTAATGCATTTTATAATTTCAAGACACGTGCATTTTTTTTTTCATGAAATACTTACTTTAATAGAAAATAGAATGATAAGTGTGTAAGAGAAGGACTAAGAGGATATAATATTTCTCTCGATTTCTTCATCATATCTTTGTATTGGTTTAGATATCTAGTAATCAAATTCGTACTTTAACTTTCATTAAAATCATATGATTTGTTCAAAATCCATGAATCTTTTCCAAATTTATTTTGAGTTCTTTTAAATCAATCCTATCATTCCTTCTTACTAATTTAATATTTCAGCTCCACAACAACTGCAGCTCTAGCTCTAACATCTCTGTTTTATGCTGAAGTGTTAGAGGATAAAAGATGTACAGAAGATAGAAAATAATGCGTTGGGAAACATTTCTCATATTTTGTATCAATACTTGTAAACTTAAGTTACTTGATCCCATTTCTTATTGTCAGCAAAGACAAAATGGTAACACGTTAAAAGTTATCACTTTCATCTTCGAGGAATTCAAGGAGGAGAAAGAAGAAAACCGCAATGACATCTTTGAACATGAGTATAAAATTATGTAAAGGGCCAACAGGGGATTGAATTAGCTAGTAAGGACTGAAAAACCATAATTTACAGCTTATAGAACTATATTTATTAATGAACATATTAATTGCTGCAGATCAAGCTCTAAGGGCAGTTTGAAAAGGATAAAATTAAAAAATAATGACCAGTCACCTAGGGATACTCAGTTCATGCTGGATTTTAAGCATTCCGCCAAGACTTTATATATTTCTTTCGCCGAGATCGGGGAAACAAAAGCTGCCAAATCTGTTTTTCAGCCACATGTACTGAGGTGGCCTGCAAATGGAGTGGAAAAGATCTATGAATGAGTTTGAGAAGGTACCATAAGGGACATTTCTCTTAAAGCAAACTTATATCTATTATAAAAGCCAAATCAGTGCATGATGAGACTCCCATCTAGCGGGTCTGAAAATGATAAATATACACAGCCTTATTCTCGCAAGCAAAGATGCCTATTCCAAAGTTTTAACATGAGACCTCCAAGTCACACCATGGCTCACCCTAAAAAAAGCCTGCATAAAAGGATTCTTTCATATGCAGTACAGAACTAACATAACAGTGCTCCCTTGTATTCCCTGTCATTTCATCTGAAATCAAGATGAAATTCCTAACTTAACTGCCATCTGAGAAAACAACTTCCCAAATACTACCAAAAATATACTTCTGAAGAATATTGTTGAAATCCTCTTGTTGTGTTCTAAGCAAACAAGTAGTTACGCATGACAAAGTGGTTGAATTAGAGCCTCACACTTGTTTTGTTTCAAATATTATTGATAATTCATGTTTTCAGATCCCAAAAATAATTTATGGAACATAAATTCATCAAATAATACAGCTCAAGTTATAGATAATTAGATACAAAATTAAGACAGTAAAATATTTTTTGGGCTATTATAAAATTTGATATTTTTTGTGTTCTATAGGACATTTCAACATTATCATGATATTAAACACTGGATAGCATCAAACTCATCAGCTTCTTGCACAATCAAGCCCCATTAATAATTTCAATAACCACATGAAAGATGTTCAGGTTAGAATCCATGAACGAATCATCGAGAAGAATCAAGCTCCTCTAAAATGAGTGATGCGTAAAGTGAGAAAGTAAAGGTGCATCCGCCCTTGATATTTGAATATCAGTGCTTTGTAACTTTTGGCTCACTTAAAATCAAGGGTGGGTGCATCTGTAATCCCTCATTTCACTCGTTCACTCACTTGGGAGAAGCCAAATCCCAACCTAAAATAAACCCGAAATACTTCATTGAAACCAACGGTGATTCTTACCTGGACTTTGAATGGAAAACGATGACTTTTTACTTCTGCCCCAGAAAAAACTCTAACATCCATGCCTAGGCTGTCAACTCCAATCAAGTAGGCTCCCTGAAAGCCAATAAATAATAGGGAATCAAACAATCGGGTTAAGCATATTATGAACAGTAAACACACAAATACATGTATCTAGTGTATGTTTATACAAACTACAAACTAGAAATAAAAGAATAGACACATAATGGACCAAATATATGCATTTCCTATACATAATTTTTTTCTAAAATATATTTCTAGTCCCTCTAAGAATAACAACTCTAGGTTTTTGTCCCTTATTTGTAAAGGTGAATTAGTAATAGTATCATGGAGGAAAAGGATAGAAAAGAATAGAGAAGTGAAGAAGTCATCGCTTTCCTTGTTTGGCATCATCCAATGGAAAAGAAGGAGAGGCTTCTGTTCCTTTGTTTGGCTTCATCAAGGAAAAGAATGGAAGTGAATGCAAACAAATGTCTGATTACTTGATTACCCTTTATCAGGTAAATCTGATTAACTTGAAATTTTCATATAATGGAAAATGTAGTAAAAAATGTGAAACCCACTAGAAACATGTCTTTCCCGTCAGTCACAATTCCCTCCTACAGGGAGGGATGCAAAATAGCTCCATGGAAAATGCACTTATCCAACTATGTTCCAACGAACATAGCAAACAAGAGATGGGTGCAATTCTTCTTAAACTTCCTGGACTCTAATGAGGACTCTAATGAGGATAGGTTTTATCTAGACATCTCATTCAATATTTTCTTAACCTTACAAATATGCATTTTCTTCAACCCAACATACATGTTAATTTTTGAAGATGTCAAATGCTGAAAAATTGGACTACCTCAGCATCAAGACCTTTCTTTTTGCAAAGAGCTTTAAGAGCATCATTGCAGTTCCCGTTGCAGAGTTCCAGAATTTCCAAAGTAGAGTGCACAAGAATATCAGGTTCAGCATCTTGAAACTCTAACAGATTAATATCAGACTGCAATTGGACAAGGCACAACAACCATAATTTGAATTCAGATTTCAGAATATTATACTAATTTGATGTTCTCTAAATAATGCTTTACAAGTTCAAATTGCAGAGAAAACAATATCAAGTGGCATGTGTGCACCGTGCACAGACACGCACAGCCAGTTTTGAGATACATGCCTGATATCCATATACAGAGTGTAGCTTGATTTTCAGGATCTCCAACCGATATAGTGTTGAACTAGTGTCTCTCTGATCATTGCTACTATTTGAGTAAAAATCTTCACCATCCACACATTGAAATGGAAAAAAGCAATTTATCAATAAATCCAATTTTCTTTTTCGTTAAAAGGTGATATTTTTCATATGTTGGTATGTTACTGAAAAGGAAGAGGCTCTGCCTCTCCATGTTACATAAATGTAAAAATATACGCTGCCAGAACTGCAAAGACAACCTAGCAAGCCTTAATGGTATATTGTAATACTAGATTGGCATCCCAAGACAAAAATCAATGAGCATGAGAAGCTGAAAACCAAACAACTACCACCAAGGTTCAAATGTTCAATAAAGTTGCCATTAACTTCAGTCAACTAAAAAAGAGCCTTTTGCAACAAAATTCAAGCAGGATTACAAATACGGATTACTCTATTCTCGTTAACATGCTTCTTCATCAGAAACATGAACAATAGGAACTAGGTTTTTTATTACAAAGAAATAGGGATAAACCCTCTGATTATATAGATAATCACTCAAAAAAAAAAAACTAAACAAAGGATAGAAGGGTTTGCAATCTAAACCCTACAACTTCAGTGGGTAAGAACCCAACAGAAACTGCAGTCGTGCATCATATGGAAGAAACTAACTACTCTAATAATCATAGATATTCATCATCAATAAACCAGATACCTTTCCATTCAGAGCTGTATCCATCACCATCTTCAGTGTTATATACCATTCTTAGATATGCTTCTTCATCAGCATAAGCAGGTCTGAGGTACCCCAAAATAGAAACGCCATTTGAAGGATGGTTCATTCTTTTATCACATTCCATATTGACAGCCTAGAAAAAAAATCATAAAGACCAATATTATTATTTCCAGATCTTCTGAATTTGTCAAAACATTCTTATGTTAAAACTTGAAACTATTAGCTTTCAAGTATTGTCATGGGGAAGGGGAAACCTTTGTTAAGCACTTCGAAAAGTAAATAGGATGAACTGAGCTAGTAGCATCTGACAGTCCCCAGTTCACTGGAATATCGAACTCTTCCATTTCCAGAACCTGTTTGTAGAAACAATATACTTGCAGTTTGAATTTCGTAGATGCATAAAGGAAACAGTTTATTAACTAAAATAAGTAATCAAATTTCATAAACTAAGCATTTGAAACTGCAAACCTCAATATCATCATCATCAAACGGGAATTCATCATTGTTGCCACCATTGAAAATGTCATATTCACTAACAGTCCTTCTATTATCATATATTGGGATGTCCATTCCAATCAAAGCATTCTGAAGAAACACAAACCTTGAATAAGAAGAAGATGGAACACGAAAAAACTATGAGAAATTATTTTCATATAGCATACTAGCTATAAACATAGCTCTTTCAGTTAGCTATTGCACAAAAAATGAGCTGAATCACTCAGAAGCAATAAGACTTCAAGATGACAACATAACCTCTGGATCTTTATTCAAACTTTCATAATACTTAAAAAGAAGCACATCTCATATAATTTATAATTTCATATACTTCGAGTGAAGTATCAAGATTGCATCAGTAAAAACAATATAATATAATAATAATAATAATAATAATAATAATAATAATAATAATAATAATTATTATTATTATTATTATTATTATTATTATAAAGCAGATCATTGAGAGAAAAGACAGACGCAAGAAATAACCAGAAATATTATACATAAAGCATGACAGGAAGACACGTCACAGTGCATTTTAGGGTTATAAAAATGTTTACTACTTGCAGCTTCCATCAATTTCACATTTAAAATTATAATAAAAAAGCCTTGTTTTATATAAAATAATTAACAATAAAGATGAGAGAGACAAAGACATAACAGAAAAAAGGACATGGAATACTTTTGAGAGACAAAAACAAAAATCTCAACAGCTAAGAAAAGTTGGACAATCTTGTTGCATGTCTAACAAGGAAATCCTTCGCAAACCACCACAAAATTCTTACCACGGGATTATTTGCCCCACGGTCTTCCAAAAGGTTTGCAGAATCAAGGATGTCAAAATATATATCTGAAGAAGAAAAGGAGGCAAAAATAATAGGTTAAAATTCTCGATATAAAATGCTGAATCATGATTTATTAAGGTAATTGTAAATGATTATTCATTTTTCATAAAGAAAAAATGTGTGTATACAAAAGACCACAAACCTCCGTAATCATCAATAAGATATTGAAACTCAGCCCATGAAATCTGTTCATGTGGTTCACAGTGTACCGTTCCAGGAAATACTAGCAAAGCGTTTTTATTGGCCTAACACCAGCAAACAGGGCATGGTGATATGAGGTATATAGATACTACCTATATATGTCCAGATAATAGAAACATACATTATGCTTACTCTGCCATTCTATATTTTGCAAATTAGCTTGTTTCACGCACATATAAGCTTATGGCACAAACCTCAACAGTTGTTCTTGCTATTTCTGCAGAAGAGAGTCTAGCTGGCCTAATGTCATTGGAAACTTTCAATTCTTCAAGCGGATGATAACCTTGGTTACTCATGTAATTTGATGAATCGGGTATAGAATCCGGATAGTCTGCAGCAACACAAACCTTTGAAAAGCACAAATCATGCCCAGTGGATAACCAGAGGAAGTGTGACGGTCCAAAAATTGGACTTCTGCATCTGAAGAAAACCAAAACTATTTTCAGTAAACAGGGCATATTAGATCTTCTAAGAATAATACTTACCTAGACAAGATTTTACAAGTGACAAGAATGAACTGACGTAAATAAATGTGGCTATACATTTTTGTGAATTTTCAACCGACACAGTAAATAGAATGTTTGATTGCAGAATCAGAAGTAGGAGCAAAGAGGCTCTGATGAAAATATTTATTTATGTGATATTGTTAAAATTTATGGTCCAAATTTAAAAATTATACGATTCTAATTTTGAGGGTTCTAGCTGACAGCTGACTCTTCTTCACATGGCATAAATATTTGGTTACCAGGAGTCAAATCTTGACAAAAGAACAGAAACCTTAGCATCCAGGAAGCCTGTGTTAGGGTAATAAAACAAATCTTGGACTCTGCTTAACAGCTTAAGCTTTTAGGCTAAGTGGATTGACAGTATGCATAAAGCTGTATGAGTATTAAACTTGCCATGCTGTAGATAATTAAAAGGAGAAAAAGTCACTCATAATAGACGAGGGTCACGAGAGACGAGACTAATACTGTATTGATACGGATCATGGATGCAACTACATCTAAAACATATTTCCCTAATTCACTTGTCACCAAGGTAGTTAAAATCGGGATTTTACCTAAGATCGGAAAGGGTACCTAAGATCGTAAAACCTAGAATCGTAAAATCGAATCGTAGATTTTACCAGATTGCTGAATACATATACATACACATATACATTAATATATATGAATAGAAAATACCATAAATAGCAACAAAATAAGGTCTAAAACATAAGTTAATATAAACAAGTTTCAAGTCATAGGAGGGTTTGAACTTGAAGCCATTGCAGAGTAGAAGAACGGCGAGGAAGTAGTGGCTGGGAGAAGAAGAATGACGAGGAAGATGAACTTTGTTTGTATTGGGACTTGGGAGAAGAAGATGATCGAAGAGGATGATGATCGAGTAGAAGAATGGCGAGAAGTAGTGGCTGAAAGATGAACTCTCTTTGATGTTGGGACTTGGGAGAAGAAGATGATGATCGAGTAGAAGAACAGCGAGAAGTAGTGGCTGGAAGATGATCTCTCTTCGATGTTGGGACTTGGGAGAAGAAGATGAACTCTGTTTGTGTTCTGTTCTGTGCGCCGTGGAAGTGGAGTAGAATAGGAAAATTTTTGGGTTTTTAAAAATTAAACTGGTCAGATCCAGTTTAGACCACGATTTTTTAAAAAAAGAAAGGCAGCACAGAATGGTACAAAATTGCTAAAATTGCAATTTTACACGATTTTACGATATTTTTTTTTTTTTGCGATCTTAACGATTTTACTCACTTTACGATTTTACTTGCGATTTGAATCGCACAGGGGTTGTAAAGATTAAAATGGAAATTTTAACTACCATGCTTGTCACTAATTAGACAACACACGAATGACCTTACATGCACGACTACAATCTTATAAGTAAAGAGAAAAGTGAGCAGATTCTCAAACAGGTTAATTAACCTATTTTTTAAATGAGGATAAATAATCTTTATTCATGTAAACACCTTGCGCCAGTAAGATCATGCACCCTTCGGCCATCAGCAGGAGATTTGATTGAATTGCATGCCATTCCATGTGATATTGAGTAACACATTCCTTCTGCAAGATACAAGTTGTTGAGAAAATATAAAAACACCATCCAACAGAAAGAGCATCGAACATGACTTGAAATCTCAGTTTATATGTCACGGGTGTTAACTTGTGCAGGTAAACATAAAAAATTACATACAAACAGAAGACCATACATCATAGAAAATCTCAAAGGTTGTACAAGAATTAACAATTATAAAGTTTTAAACACTAGAGTTTTATCAATAAAAAAAGCAGTCTCCATCAGAATTTTCTGTTCATTCTCGGGATTAATTTCCTATAATCTGGATTTAGCCCTGAATCTTTTAGGCAACTTATTCACAATCTGAAGGCTGAATGCATAATAGAATTTTTTTTCCTAGAGGCACTGCTGAACTCCACAGTTCAAGTATTGTAAAAGCAAACGAATGAGTATGCATTCTCCTCATTCAAAACTTGTGCAGAATTAATTGGGGCAGAAAACTTATTGGTTGAACTTGAGAACATTTTTCACCTAATTTGTATAATGCAATAACGTGAACTGAGCAGGGCTCGGCAAGAGTTAGTGAAAGCACAAAGTGGATTTTATTTCATGGCATAGTGATCGAATTCCAATCGATAATCTCCCCAAGGGAGCTTCAAATCTAAAAGCCCTTCGCAGCACAATACAAACTAGGGAAAATAAAGCACCCGGAGCAAGTTATCGAAATTTGCAGTATTCAAACAGAAAAATAAAATGCACACACAAAAGAAAAAACGTTTTTCCTTTGTTCAAACAGGAAGAATTAAAAAATATAAAGGGGTTTTTCTTTGGTTGATTTTAGGATTTTGAGAAATTCATCGAGGAGTAATTGCGCAATGGAAGAAATAGCGAGGAATGAGAGAGAGGGAAAGAGAGTAACGAACCAGAGGGAAGAGAAGAAGGAGGAGGAGGAAGAATAGCCATATATGAGAAGTTGCGAAGAGCGAAGGTGGAAGTGTGAGGTGTGTGCGTCTCTCTCTCTACGTGACAGTGACGGAGCTCAGAATCAGTGACGCTGCCATGGAAACTGAACACAAAGCCAACTTCTTCTGAGTCAAACTAAATGTGAAGTCTGCACCAAACCAAACACTTTCCTCGATCCCCAGTATGCTTTTTTTTCTGAAAAAAATTGAAAAATTAGTATAACGGAAGATGCTCATCAATTGAATTATATGACTCGGACATGCTAACCTACTTCGTTTGAATTTTATTTTATTTATTTAAAAAAACTTAAATAAGTTTTTAGTGGTTATAAAATTAACATTTTTTATAAAATATTTTTTTCATTTTAATCCAAACTAATATAAATTGTTTGTTATTAGTTCTTACAATTTTATTTTACAATTAATACAAGTAGGCATGGCAATGGGGCAGAGGAGCGGGGGCGGAGAGTACTCCTCCACTCCCCGTCTCATTCCTGAGTTTCCTCTCCGTCCTCATTCTCATTCTCCGCCTCCCCACGGGGACCGCGGGGATCCCCACAGATAATTAAAAAAAATCTAAAAAGTATGAAAACCCAAAACATAAGTAATAAAAAAAGTACCAATGTAAGAGACAAAACAATCAAAGCAAGAGCATGAATGATAGTATAACAATAATGAACATAATGAGCAAGAACAACATGCAAGAATAAGCGAACAAATATCACAACAATTGATGTAAGTAGGGACAATAACTAAGAACAAGAATAATATAATAAATAAAAGTTAATTATATTATTTTTTATGTAAATGACTACATTAACCCTTTTAATTATATGTATATTTATTATATTAATTTTATTAAATAAGAGTATTTATGTAATTTTATATATATATATATATATATATATATATATATATATATTCGGGGATGCGGTGACTCCACGGGACGGGGAGCATGATCCCTGTCCCCATCCTCAAATCTGTTGCGGGGGAACTTTTGTCCTTATCCCCACGGAAAAAAAATCTCCAACCACGGGCCCTAAATAGGGTCGTCTCTGCGAGGATCCTCAAATCCGAGTGGTGATTATCATGCCTAAGTACAAGATTTAGTTTTTAATTTTTGTAGCTTAATTTTTTTCTTATTTTGTTTCTTGAAATTTTAATTTTTTTTATTTTAATCCCTTGAAAATGTAATAAAAAAAACTTTACATTAAAGACTAAAAAAATTTTTTTAAATTCAATTGGACCAATATAATAAAAAAACATTTTGTATGGACAAAACAAAAAAAATTAATAATTTTGTATGGACTTAAAACAAAGTTTTAAATTAAGTTGTATTAAAAATTTTTATAAAAAAATGTCGGGATTAAAACAAAAAATTGTAAATTTTGTAGGGATTAAAAACTTATTTAAGTAAATATAAATTTTGAATTTGAATTCTTTTTTTTTTTCATTTTTTTAAAAAAGAAAATAAATTAACTTTTATTTAAAAGGGCAATTTAATACTTTATATTAAATTTCAGTTTTACCAATTTTTTTAAATCAGTACTTTTATTGTGGTGATAATTATTTTGTCAGTATTTTTTTAAGCTTATTTGTAATTTGTAAAGTAATTTGTTATTGATTAAATGTTATTTTCTTTATTCCCTTTTATAATATTTTTTTAAAACTAAAAAGGGTGTTTCTCATCGCTCGAAAGTAGGAATTTGTTATAAGTTTCTCAAAATATTTAAGAGAACTTGTTCTGTGTATTATCATTGGTATTTAAATGATTGAAAATTGGAGACGGAAAAAAAATATTGAAAATTGGAGACGGCAACAAAAAAGAATTATTGAAAATTGGATTTCGTCTTTTATTTTTGTTTTATTATTTTTCTGTTTTATCATTTGGATTTTTATACATTTATTATTTGTATATTTTTTTTAGTTATTGAAATTTTCTTTATCAGCAGGTAATATTTACATCATGATAAAACTAACTCTCTTTTTTTTTCAAACTATTTATATTTACATTATGGTAATGTTAACTTTTTTTTTAAGATTGTCTCTACCAATAAAGTTTTTTTATAGTATTCGAACTTCTGTTAATATACTTGAAGTACTTGGTTGTCTATTAACTGTATCGATCTTGGTTAATATATTTTAAGATAATTAAATATATCATTTAGAGCAACTATCTATATATTGGTATTTATCATTTTTTATTTTATTTTATGAGCCTTTTATATTTAATTTTTCTTATAATTAACACATTAATACATACTCAACACGAAATAACTAATTTAACCCAAATGAAAAAGATTTGGATTTTTTCCGTAAAGAAAATCGATTTAAAATAAACGGAACAAGACAAAATAAATTGCATCGGATAATTTTTAAAACACTAGGCAAAATAATTAGAACCCAAAGAATTGATACAAGTATGTTAAAAAATGTCGAAACCTTGTAAGAAAACAATTAAATGAGAGAGAAAATCACGGATTCATTCCTGGTCCCCTCAAATCAAAGCTTCTTGCGCCATAAGATGTACTAGTTTGTTAGATTCTCTCCTAGTATGCGAAATTGCGACTAAAAGCATGTGGAGTTCTTATCTCCATAGTCTTTTAAAAATAGTCTAAATTGGAGCTAAAATTCTAAAAAGGCATAAATAATTACAAGCTAGACCCCTTTTTCTAAGAGAACTAGCAACAAACCGTGCGGATGTTCGGGGAGCGATTGTTTTCTTCAAACTTAATAAGGATAAAAAGAAAATGTGTGATATGCCACAAAATAACACATGGTATGACAAAGTTAAAAAGCATGATAAAGTGATACAGAAGAATTTTTATTATTTCACTTTGACTCATAATGATATCAAGATACATTATATTTATGGAGAAAATTAAATAATTAAATATTCAAAACTAATAAACTAATAAACTTTTTTAATCTTATTAGCATTCACTGACTCTAAACTTCATAATTGACTTTAATTAATTTCTGAGAATTGATTTTATCTTTAATTAAATAATATTATCACTAAGAAATTAAATATTATTTCTAATTGAAAAAAAATAATTTAATGAAATAAGAATGATGACAATCAATTGCTTTGATGTCAAAGAGTATTTATGTGTTATATACGTATTCAAAAAAATATAGCATGATTGCACACTGCTATGATTGGCAATTGCACGTACCAACAACAAAAATATTAACAAAAGTATTATGGAGTACTACATACACCCAGTTAAAAAAATGTAACATGTTTATAAGAATATGGAGAAAATGTATGTATAATGGAGTATTACATACTCCTTATAGAGCCATAGTAAATTTGAGTAGTACTCATTAACATTATCTCTTTTATAAAAACCCGTATTGAATTACAATAACAATATTAATTTATCATTTTAAAATAATATAGTGCATTGGTACATAAACACCATTATGTGAGAAACATCTAAAGGTTTATATAATCAAAGTAATTTAATTTAAAATTACAATTTTTTAAAAAATCAATTAATAATTATCTAGTTTAATTACTTTTGTCCAATCCCATACTAAATTTGAATAGCACTTATTACACATTATCTGTTTTGTCAAAGCCCATATTGAACTACAACAGCAATATTAATTTATCATCTTAAAATAGTTTAACGCATTAGCATGTAAACACTATTATTTCAAATAAGCTAGAGTCATCTTGAAATAATTTAATATAGCAATAAATTACCAACGTCTAAGAGATTTTTTATTTAATTGCAAGAGAATTAAATAACTTTGTTTTCAACACTTAATTAATTTGATGTATATTGAAGAGGTTAAGGTAGATAAAAAAAACTAAACTGAAACACAAACTATAATGTATATTTGAAAAAAGAATTCACAACGAATCATTAAAATATTCATTTTTAATTTTTTTTGAAGTATTAAAGTAAAATATCAATTTGGTTTTTAAAAATATTAAAAAAAATTAATCTAAAAATTTAACAATTGCCAATCAATTTAATCTCTTAATTGAATAAAGAAAGAGATTTTAATATACAAACTTAACAAACATTATTCAATTTAGAACCCCGCTTGTTTGTGTTTATTTTGTAAAATAAACACTCATTTTAATTAAAAAAAAACTTTTATTTTAGTATGTTTTTTTATACTTTTTAAAGTAATCAGAAATAAACAATAATCAGTAGAAGAGAAAATTTAAAAAGCAATTATTTTTATTTTAACTAAACATAAATAATTTTTAGTTTTCACCCTAATCAATTAAAAAAATAACCACTTCTCTACTTACCTTCAAATTCAATTATTTTTAAGTTTAAATAAACCATCCCTTAATTTCAAAAAATTTCACAACGAATCATTAAAATATTCATTTTTAAAATTTTTGAAGCGTTAAAGTAAAAATATCAATTTGATCTTTAAAAATATTTAAAAAAATATAATTTCAAAATTTTAACAATTGCCAATCAATCAATTTTATCCCTAAAATTGAATAAAGAAAGATATTTTAATATATAAATCTAACAATCATTAATCAATTTAGAACACAAAATAAACACTTATTTTAAATAAAAAAATACTTTTATTTTAGTATGTTTGTACTTTTCAAAGTAATCCGAAGTAAGCAATAATAAACTGTAGAAGAGAAAATTTAAAAAGTGGTTAATCTTATTATAACCCGACACAAATAACTTTTGATTTTCATTCACCCTAATCAATTTAAAAAAACAATCACTTCTCTACTTACCTTCAAAATTAATCGTTCAGTGAAAAAAAAAACTAATTAGATGTTAAGTAGAACTTGTTTAGAAATGGTTAATCTTATTATAACCCGTAGCCATTTCATCATTATAACCATGTCAAATTAATACGATAATTAATACAATTTTGTTTTTTAAAAAAAAATTATAACTAATTTATTCTCGTATGAAATATAGTCATATTTACATATTATATCTTAAGTAAGTTAGGACACTTGTTTTTTCATCTCCATCACCTGCTATTCGAGCATGAAGGGCAGATGAAGACTCTGCAGAGTTATTTAACTTTTCATCCTTTTATCTGCAATGGTATGCCTAGATAAGATTAAGACCTCATGCAATACAACATCTACTTTCTTGAGCATTATCAAAGAACATTTGTCAGAAAAATGACTATCCTAACGAAAAGGTATGCCTTTAAAAAAAAGAATTTGTAATATACAATAAATCACTTAGCAAGAAAGAGGCACTTTGCAATAAGGAGAAGGATTCATAAAACATGAACAATCCATTGCTCAATGCTCATAGTGCTTATATTATAGAACAAATGTAGCTTTACCATTCTACATCAAAGACAATAAAGAAAATATATAAAAGGAGAAAAAAAATTTACATCAAATGCAACCTCTCCATGCTTCATTCAGTTTCAAATTCACAAGACCTTCTCGACAACACACTCAGCAGCGGAAAATATTAAACCCATAACAGCAAGGGCTCTGCAGTCCCTCACCATCTCCGCAAATTTTCAATCAGATAGAGGGAGGTATACTTAAGAAAAATAACCACGACTTTGTACTTAAGAAAAGTAAACATGACTTGCACTGATATTTGTCTTTGACCATCTCATGTATTTTCACACTCCCTGTCATACGTATGCTATCTGTATTCACAAAGGTAGCTTCATCAGATTTCTTATCTATCTAGTCTCTTCTGAGAAGTGATGACACTCCATCTAAGCACATGGTGCTTCTAACACCATACCTATGATCATGTTTCTCTGCAGTCCCTCACCTTCTCTGCAAATTTATAGTTGGCATCGTATGATCAGTTTCAAAGTGCCTCATATTTTGATTCTTCTTCAAAATGGATTTGCTCCAACCTGTTAAGTAGAACTTGCATGACTTTTATGTGCAGCTAAATCTCAATGTAATTGGCTTATGGTTGCTTCATATGTTGTCTCCTTATGTAGAAAGGCCCTAACATAAGGTAAGATCAATAACCACCACCATCAACAGAACAAAACTTCACTTCAGTGATAGATCACACTTTAGTGAATCAATCAATACTAACTTAATTTGACCTTCTAGCAATTTTTTCTTCATGTTCTTGCTTAGGCAATTTCATATCCCTCCTATGCCCCTGCGCCAAAAACAAAACCTCTTGAGTTCTCTGAACTGTAATACATTATCCAAAATCAAAATTTAAAGCTTGAAAGTATGTCTTGTATTGTGTTTAATCAGTACATGGTATCTTTTAACCATCAGCACAAAAAAAAAGGCAGAAAAGGAGAAGAAAAACAATTAGCAATGGTAGATATGCACATAAACAGTAACATGGTGTATAACATGCATCAAGAAAATGGAACCAAAAACAGAAATGCAGATTGAGCAAAAAGGAACTAAAATGTCTTATAAAGCCAAGATCTAAGAGTAGCTCATAAAAAGAAATTGATAAACTCAACATAAGCATTTCATCAAATACCTTCTGTGCAAACACGATGTTCTTGTTTCAACAACATCAAGTGCAAAACTGAAGCACAAGAACAAAAATGAAATCATATACTTAAAAAAGTTCTTACCTTTGTAGCCAAAAAGTTCTACTCTTTCATTGCACGTCTTGCAATTCACCATCAACTAAAGTAAGTCCTTGCACAACAAAAAAAATATATTCAAACCATTTTAGACATAACAAATTAAACTCAAACAAAATAAACATATCATCGGAAAGAGTAAAAGCATGCGGATACAATTTGCTTAATTTGTGTAATTTGCGTACATTCAGAAAATCGTAAAGTGACCGAAATAAGTATAAAGTCAGAACCTTTTCACCTATTCCACCTATTACATGTAAAATCAAGTAAAAATCAACTATAATCTACTATAAATATACTAAATCTGAAGTAATCTACTAAAAATCAACTCTAACATAAAATAGAAACATAAAATGCAAATCCACCCAAATGTTAGAATTTATACTAAGATAATTACTAACATAAAAAGGAGAATGATGCAAACAAATAGAGAAAACGCTAAAATTTTGAATGAGGTTGAACATCAGACAAAGGATTTACCAGAAATGGAGGTTTTGGAGTTGAAGGAGGCGCCAATGGAGTTTCTTGGTTGAAAAAAAAATCAAATCTAAAGTAATCTACACATTTCTGATACCCTTTTCCCAAAGTCCCCAATTCCATTCAGATTTCCAGTTGGGTCATGGTATCATCTCTCGTCTCCAATCCAACCCTTGCCTCAGATCGCTCACGTTGCTCGCACAGGACCAAGAGGAAGAAGAAATCGCAACAGAAGGAGCAGAGAGAACAGAGCCGCGACAATTGGAAATCACAGCACAGAAACAAATCTACTCCTCTAAGCTTCACCAGACGTTCGTTAGAGTAAATCTCGGCGGTTCCGAAAACTCACCTCGTCGTGGGAGGGCGGTTCGAGAGGCGGCGGATAGGGTCTTGGCGGCGGCGGCCAAGGGGAGGACGCGGTGAGCATCGCTATTCTGATGAAGCTTAGAGGTATGGGCACATCATTGAGAAGGGGGAACTTCTTGAAAAAGAGAGAAAAGGGAAGAGAAGGGAGAAGAAGTAAAATGAAAACAGAGACACGTGATAATGCTTATCTTTTTTTCTCTCTCAATTTCAAATTTCAAATTTTAAAAATAAAAAATTCTGTAAAAAAAAAAAGGAAAAGTGAAAAAAAATCCAGACACGTGTCATCATAGGAATTGCTCTCAGCCAAGAGTACATGTTTTTCAATAAGTAGAGTAGACGCCAAAGATATTATTTAGGATTTTATTTCTTTTAATAAAGTTTTCTTTTATATACACTATTAAAATTAAAGATAATTACATTAATTTTCTTTGAAGTTTGTGTATATTATACTTATCTTTTTATAGTTTTTAAAATTACACTTATCTCATATAATTTTTATTTTCATTACAAAAATGATAAAATAAAAGAAAAGTAATAAATAATAAATTCAAAATTATTATTTTAAAATGAAAAATATGCACAATAACACCGTTAAAAAAATTAACATCGAGGGTTAATGAAAATAAAAATTTCAGGGGATAAGTGTAATTTTAAAAATTTAAGAAGATAAATGTGATATAGACAAACCTCAAAAGATGTTAGTGTAAAATCTCTTATAATTATAAACTATGCCAGCATATTAATATTCAACTACTTCATCTATTAACTATGTGTCGAATTTTGTTAGAATATAAATTCGAACTTTGGATCTCAAATTTTCTAAACCTTCAAACTTAGTACATGACTAAGTAGGTTAAAATCCACCGTTGGTCTATTAAGTGTGTGTGTTTAATTTTGTAGTGGTAAAATTGATTTTAAATCAACATTATTTTGAAGAATTGATTTTGTGTAAAATTGATTTTAAGGTAAAGTAATTTATGTTTGAAAATTTTTTAATTAAAAACAAGTTTGAAGTAAGAATATAGTGTAAAATTTTCAACCTAACGTGAAAGTAAGACTCACCTTACTTTTGCCAAAATCAATTTTGGTTTTTTCCAAACTCATAACCAAACAACAAACTAACTATCTAAAATCAATTTTGATACTTCAAAATCAATTCCTAATACCATCAATATTTTACTAAACATACACTAAATTACTTAATATAAATTCAAAATAATCTCAAACTCCTATTTAAAAGTATTAGTATGTTGTTAAAAAAAATGTTAGTAATTATTTTTTATTTTTTATTTAATATCTTCTTCCTTTTTCTTGATAAGATAACACTAATCATTAGAATTATTTCCATTTTATTTTTCTTTTGAATTGATTTGCCTGCTGTGACGACCTGAAACCTTTATTACTTGGTCGTTGCCCATCAATTGTCCCATTCTCAGCTATGAGAATGAGTGAGACGGTAGAAGAAAAAAAGGTAGGTATAGTTTTGACATGAAAGCATAAGGCGCCACTATTGTCACCACACATTTCTTAAATGTCATTATATGCTGACTTTTTTTTCAATTTTATCCTTTTACCGGATTTTAATTTCCGGGCGAATCCGAAAATTAAAATTTGTTTCAAACCGGATATTAATATCCGGGCGCATACGGATTTGAGAATCCGATTTAAAGATGATGTTATAAATTCGAGCCAACATCAAAGTATTAGGGTTTTTCACCATAATATCACCCAGTCACTCACTAACTTCGAAGATCAAAGTACTTGTTGGTGTTTTGCTAACTTTCTTACTACCTTCATATAAAATGTAAGTATTATGTTATTTTTATGTTACTTATGTTGTTTAATTCGTGTTAAATCGTTGTACATATGGAGATGTGGATTTTTTACAGATTTTATCCCAACCGGATTTGAGAATCCGGATCTAACCATACATTATTTTCCGGTGGCCACCATATATTATTATCCGGATGGACCCAAATATTAATTTCCGGATGGGCACAAATTTTAATTTTTGTTTTGGCTAAGAATTTAATTTTTTTATATTTTAATATGTCAACTTTAGTAATATGCCCAAATATTGTTTGTTGAAATAATTCTGTTTCTCCAGAGTTGGGACCATATGGATGAATTAATGGAATCAGTACCTGAAACAAAAGAAGAGGATTATTTGGATTACAGGGATTATTTTGAAACTAAGCAGGTGAGTTACAAATGAAGCCCAATGTGTGGAAATAAACTTTGGTGAATGTATGTTGTTGTTATTAATATTGTTTGTGCCATATTTTAGGTTTTTCCTACCAGAGAGGATTTGATACATTGGGCTCAAGAAGTTGGCAAGACAATTGGATTTGTTATTGTTACGTACAGGTCAGATAAAGGTGGTGCAGGTGGGAATAGGAGAGAGTTTGTGACTCTTGGGTGTGAAAGAAGTGGAAAGTATAAAGAATACAAGAAGCAACTTACACGAGAAGTCACAGGAACTAAGAAATGTGAATGTCCATTCAGACTTAGAGGAAGACCTCATGTTAATGAAGGATGGATACTTATTGTGATATGCGGCAAGCACAACCATGAAAGAGCAGTCACCCTCATAGGTCATCCATATTCTGGTCGCCTTAAAGCTGATGAGAAGATCGTAGTGGCGGACATGACAAAGAACAACGTGAAGCCTGGCAACATATTGCTTGCACTAAAGGAGCATGGTCCTAACAATGTGAGTACCATTCAAACTATATATAATGAACGATATTCATATCGCAAGTCGATTAGGGGGCCTCGGACAGAGATGCAACAATTGATGCTAATGCTAGAGTCTCACAAGTATGTCCATTTCCATAGAAAGGATGTGTCTGATAACATTGTCCAAGACATCTTTTGGGCTCATGAAGTTTCGGTAAAGTTATTTCCTACATTTCCGACTGTTGTGATACTTGATGCAACATACAAAACCAATAGGTATAAATTGCCTTTACTTGAAATGGTTAGGGTTACCTCAACAGATATAACATACTCAATTGCATTTGCTTACATAGAGTCTGAGCGTAGTAATAATTATGTATGAGCTTTAAGTTGCTTAAAACACTTGATTGTGAGTGAAAATGGCCAACCGAAAGTTTTGGTCAGTGATAGAGACCTTGCACTTATGAATGCACTAAATGAAGTTTTTCCTCAATCAAAGCACCTATTATGTCAATTCCACATAGACAAAAATGTGCAGGCAAAGTGTAAGGTGCTAGTCCACAAGAAGGATTGTTGTGATATGATTTTTAATGTATGGAAATTTGTTGTGGAATGCCCAACGGAAGAAGATTATAACAAACGTGTGTCATATTTCGAGCTCGTTTGTAAAGAGTTTAAACCATTTTTTGAGTACTGTATGAAGACTTGGTTCACTCCTCACAAGGAATGTTTTGTGGATGCATGGGTTGATAAAGTTATGCACCTTGGAAACACAACAACTAATAGGTATGGAGACTTCGTTAATTCCGCACAGTTCATGTTTTAATTGGAATCATGTTTTTATATCTTCATTTGTTAATTCATGTTTCTCGTTACAGGGTTGAAGGTGCTCATGCAAAGTTGAAGAAGTTGTTGAAACATAGTCAAGGTGACTTCAATCAGTGTTGGGATAGCATGCATGATCTCATTGAGTTGCAACAAAACAATATTCAGAGATCATTTGAACAAAGTGTAATTATCAAGGGTCATAGACACAATATGAAGTTATTTAGTAAGATCCGTGGAGTTGTGTCTACGACTTGTTTGGACCTGATTCACGAACAATGGGAAAGAAGCAAGAAAGTTGGCACTGACAAGGGTGCTTGTCGATGTGTTATCCAAACTACACATGGGATACCTTGCGCATGCAGAGTTGCCTATTGGGAAACACATTTCTCATGGATCCCTATAGATGAGATACATGACCACTGGAAGAAGTTAGATGTTGTGTCAGAGGATAGCACACAAGTGGAACCGTCAGACTGTTCATTTGCAATGCGTAACGCAGTTGAAGCTTTATGGTGTCGGTTTTTCCAACTTGACATTACAGGTCAAAATGCATTAGTACTCAAGGTAAATGAGCTTGCTCATTTGAACACAACTTCATTGTGCCCCCCGATGCATAGAGCCATTAAAAAAGAGGGTTTGAAAGGCAAGGCTCTGAAGAAACAAATGTCAACCAAGCGTGATCCATCATATTTTGAGATCATCAACTCTCAAGTGGAAAGTAATCATTCAGTTGATGCACCAATTCGAATTCCTAAGGGTAAACGGAAGAAGCAATTGATATATTCCGACAAGATACCTGGCGAGTTTCTCCAGTATATCGATGACATTACTAACGTGGTAGCCGATGGAAATTGTGGCTATCGCGTTATTGCTTCTTATGTTCGTCAAGGTGAGCAAGATTGGTCTTTAGTTCGCATTCAATGTTATCAAGAAATGCTCTCGCGCCAGTGGTTGTATATACAGATGTTTGGGAGTGCAAATTTCAATTTAATTATTAATTCCATTTTGGTTGATACAATTACTGGGACACAACCATTGTCTAAGTGGATGACTGTTGATGTGATGGGTTATGTGATTGCCACATTGTATCAGAGACCACTTGTTCTAGTGTCAAAACTAGGAAGTGCAACATTTTTTCCACTGCTTGGGATTCCTACATCACAAGACTTGATGGGCATAGCTTTCGTCCAAAAGTGTCACTTCGTCAAAGTAAGTACTAAAATTATCAAATTAGAATAACATATAACATATAACATATTTTGATATTTGTTTCTTATAATTGTAGGTCAAGCTAAAGTCTGATTGCCCGTTGCCACCTATTGCACCTCAATGGCAAAGATATTCTGATCCAACATCACATGGATGGATGGAACACTACAGACGTCGGCTTGAAGCATACCCTCAAAAGAAGTCGGACAAAAGCACTGTTCACACTTCATTTGTGTCACTTGAGGATGATTGATTGTTGTATCAGAATACTTGTTTAAATCAATGTTAGCCAATTATTGTATTTTGATGTCTTTTAATTTAAGATATTCAAATCACGGTAGTTGTTGGTGCCATAAGTAGGATCCCATCAAATAAAAGTAACATAAGTATGACCTAATAGGTCTCTATCAAAATAAATACAGACATAAGTAGTAACTAATACATCTCAATGCAAATAAATACAAACATAAGTAGTAACTAATACATCTCCATGAAAAGTAATACACAAATAAATACAAAAAATAAGCATGTCTAACTAGATGGACCCTCACCCCCGTCAATCCTCCTCCGCCGCCTCCTCCTGTATCCGTCGCCTGGACGAGTCGTAGCCAATGTCCGTATCCTCTGGAGGCGCTCGTCAACGACATCACCTAAGTTGAGCATCAGTAGCTCATGGGCAATATCGTTGACCTCATCTAGTATCTCAATGTATGTCTCCTCAGCCACATTGGGCTGACCATGCTCATCGGGCTCAGAATCCATATGCTCCATCTGCTCGTGCTGGCGCCGTAGTATATGCTCCTCGTATGCAGCAGCTGTCATATACGGATGCGAAACCCGTATAAACCAAGATCTGTAGCCATCCATACACTCACCAGGCATGTCACCCACCGGAGTAAGATCTACATCATCCAAGACATGGTCCTCCCAGTGCGCCCACATGTCGTCTACGTCATCTACAGTCACAAATATAGGTGGAGAGGGAGGAATATACTGCATGTACCCAAACTGTCGCAGGACCCTCTCAGGAAGATAATGCACAGGTGTCGAGAAACAACGGATGAAACCGTTGTACAATGCACGCTCCTCATATGGATGATGCTCTCGGTGGTCATCAAAAGGAGTCCAACGAACATGGCCCACCGTGAGTCCATCTAGGCTAGTGCGGTAAGGGCCTACAATACCAGATGACCGCGGATCCCATCTAGCCATACGTGGGGTCGTAGGGTCATAGTCGGCAGCCTCCCGACCTTGCATCTGCGGGAAATACTCATATGCCCATGCCTATAAAACGAAATCAAGTTAATTACATAATTTAACAAGAAATATAACTAAATAATGTTAATTACGAACAAGATTTTTTTACCTGCAACACCCCTAAACTCCCAGAAATCTGTCGACATTTGTGCAACCTAGCCTTTGACAGCTGGTCATACAAATGAGCCAACAGAATCGCTCCCCAAGCAAACCTCGAGACCCTCCGAAGATCAACAAGATATGTCAAGTATGCGATCGGTACAGTTGTCCAGCTCTTGTCTGGGAGGACCATCCAACCTATCACCAGCAATAAATATGCCCTCCCAGCAATGACTCTGCTCTCCTGATCATCCATCACTCGTCAAGCATCGCATATCTTCTTCAGCTTGTCAAAAGATATGCTCGGACCCTTCTGCTGCACCACCTCGTCATGAGTCTCCGCTGGTGACATCCCTAAGTACTGAACTAATACCAGAGATGCCTGGACACTCGTAAGCCGTGGCGGTGTCATGAACACCCCATCAATCTTCAGATGTGTCAGAGCTGCCACATTGTTCAGAGTGATGGTCATCTCCCCCACTGGGAGGTGGAAGGAGGATGTCTCATGATGCCACCTCTCCGAAAATGCAGCAATAAGTCCCTTGTCAATAATAGAATAAGTGCAAAACATAAGAGACGATAAACCTAAGTCCCTCAAAACTGTACGAATGTAGTCATCTGGAGGAAGGTAGGCTATCCACTTGCTCCCATGACTGACAGCCTTCATCTCCGGCTTCTTCCCCTGAAAATATTGTTAATTTTAAAACTCAATCATAAAAATTTATTCTTATTCCATTTAATACTAATTAAATTAAAGAACTTACCTTATTGTTCCAAACATATGCAGCCTCATGCTGGTCATAGGATATCAGCAGAGACAACTCATCCGGACCTCTAGGATATGCAGTCGGAGGTGGAGCTCCACCCTGAGTCTGCTGTCCCACATCGTCGTGCTGAACATTAGCAGTGTCTACCTCGTCTACAATGTCATCATGAATGGGCTGCACAACTGGCTCACCAACACCGCGGCCACGAGCACGACCTCGACGACGATGTTCAGCTGCATCCTGACCACGTCTAGCACGTGCAGAAGCGGTAGTGTGATCCGGGTTCACCATCTCTAATCTGCAAAAGTTTAACACAAAACACATTTTTATAATACCAAACTTAAATACTATAAACATAGACAAATAATATTTCACTAAATTATAGACAAGACTTTTTTTCTAATTCATAATTTAATATATTAGAATTTTTTTAATCAATATAAATTATTTTTTTAACATACAAAAATTTTAAGTTTTTCATATAATTATTTTTCAGGTAATAAGTCTCATCCGGATTTTAATATCCGGGCGCGCCCATACATTGAAATCCGGTGGCAACCGGATAATAATATCCGGATATGAACAAATTTTCAAATCTGGTTGAAACCGAAAAATCCTTTCCGGTTGAGATTCAAAATTTGTTCGCGTAAATCACCCAAAATTGCACTAAATAACTCAAAAAACACACAAATCAAATGAAACAACTAGTAAAACTCACCTTTTTACGCCTTCAAATGCTTCAAATGCGGCTTCAAAGGGTAAAATTAACTGGTTAGGTAAAGATGAGAAGAATTGGGAAATGGTTTGGAAATAACTTTGAAATTGGAAATGCTTAACGGAAATGATTTTCCAAATTTATATGTGTGGTGCCTCAGACACCTCAACCGGAAATAAATTTCCGGATTCGCCCGGATATGAATTTCCGGATGCTGTCGGATAAAAATGTCCGGACTCGCCTGAATAATAAAATCCGGTCAAAGGGTAAAATTGGAAAAAAAAAATAGCGCGTGTGGTGGCATTTGAAAAAGGTGTGGTGGCAATAGTGCCCACCGAAAGCATATAACCTTACAATGAGGGAAAAGTTTAACATGGGAAAGTGCACCCTTTCCCCACGGTGAGAAAGTCAGTTTGGTGCAGTTAGATGTATGTTTAAAATTATCTAATTGTCGGGATTTAAACTTGTCACCTGAAATACAGAATTTTTTGTAAATTGCAATAAAGATTATTTTAGGGTTAAAATTTTAAACCATTAAATGCTCAGGTAATTTTTAAAATTTGCAATGTGAGACGCTGTAGTATATTTTGAATATTTGAAGGTTTGTATCGAATCAATGTCATAATAGGTAAATTATTTCCAACCCGATATTTTGTTGTGTAATTATAAATATTTGTGGTGGACGATGACGTGAAAGTAATTTCATTTTTTTGGTGTATATGTATTTGTATTTTTAGAATCTATTGGATGATATGCAGTGACATGATTGCAGGTGCCAATGAACAGAGCAAATATTAATGGCAGAATATGGTTGCTATTGTGGTAGTAGGAGGTTACAACACAAAATTCTTCTCCTAACAGAATGAAAAATCACAACCAATTCTATCCCTTTTGTGCAATACCAAACTTGCAGCGCTAACGGTAACCACGCAAAAATAAAAATCTCCTAGCAGCTATGTGATATACACAGCTAAAATGGATATAAATAAAATCTAAATTCAATTCATCGCACGAGAAAGAAAAAATGTGAATTTTGGATATGAATAACAATAACTTTGACAATCTAAAATAACCAAACACATCTGCAAATAGAAGATGATGAATAAAAGTGGTCCCATAAAGCTCACTGTTTGCTTGCTGGAAATACATTAACAGAAATTGAAAATAAACAATAGAAATGTAACTAAAAATGAACACTAACAGAAATGTCCAGATCTGGAAAAATGGAAAAAACATTAATAGAACTACAAATCCGAAATAGAAGAATATGATGAAGATGATTGAGATCAAAAAAACTCCATAAACAGAAATATAGATCCAACACCAATCACTTAAAAAAATAAACTTTGTGGCCAAAAGCTCCTTGAGAACTCATTATTACTTAATAAATAAAAACTTGATCCTCATGAACGCTCAGATTGTGAAGTCTTTACACTCTTCTTCAAGCACTTCTTAACCTGCAATTTTGTTATCTGTTGGTGTTTCCTTTGTTGACTTCTTCTGATCTTCTCGGCGGTGGTTCCTTTCACGACCTTTGGAGGAGCCATGGATGAATTTCAACTAATCTTGTTTGCTTGTCTCATCCACAACCATTCTTCGCCTTCTTCTTTATTTGTCTCATCAACTCAAAAAATGAACGATTTGAGCACAGATCTGAGAAACATCTTGGGTTATGGTGCGGAATCGAAAAGAACAACGAGAGGTGACATAGGAGAGAAATGCGAATGCGTATGCAGATTCTGAGATGAAACAAACCCTAAGATGAAGGTCCAGACAAATTTGAAGATGAAGATTGTTCAATGAATCTAGACAATCTGGTATATAATGTCTTCTTTTCAAACATTAATTATTAATTATTAATTATTAAATTATTAATATTATGACATGGGTCAATTTTTTAATTATCGAAAATAAAGAGGTAAAAGTTGAAATAAACAAAACCGGCTATAGAAGGTAAAAGTTGGGTTTCCCCACCGTGGGAAATTTAGAACGGTCTCCCCCTTAAAATCCGCCTTACAATGAGGTATAAAGAAAGAGTTTTAAACTTCATACTCAATTTTTTTTTATTCAATGTACTTATTAATTATGTACGTTGAAAAAAAGTGATTATTTTAGTTATTTTTTTAGTTATAGTGTTTGTTCAGATTTAATAGTTACACGTGTAAAAATATGTGATTACAACGTAAACAAAATTAACAAAAATTTTACATATATAATCATATATTTTAATGTATGTAACTATAAATACAAAATAAATACGAAAAATTTGAATACAAGAGGTTCAATCTTAAAATCTCACGGTAAACTTCCCACCACTAGACCGACCATAATCAAATACAAGGACCAAATAAAAAAAAAAAAGTGTCACGAGATTCCTCTTGTGATTATCAAAAATAAAATAAAATTAAGTATCAACTGAATTAAAAATAAGTTAAATTAATATTTTGATTTATATACTTCAATCTCATTTTTATTTTAGTCTTTATACAAAATAAAAGTTCCTTTCAATCCCTACACATATTTTTTATTTTTACGTTAGTCTCTACTATTATTTTTCGTTGGTCATTGTAATTAAATACCGTAGCTCCACCACTACAACCACCATAACTACCGTCACAGGTGGTTTCTCTTATCACCACCGCCTGCATTGCTTGTGTTTTACCGTGAGGGATTGATATAAAGTATGTAAGTGATGTGAAATCATCCTCCTATTGAGCTAGTTTTTGAGAGGGTTAGGCAAAAAAAATTAAATTTAGGATGGTATCGAAGTCTATTCTAAATCTGTTAGTGGATCACTCACGAGGGATGTGTTGAAAGTCCTATATTGTTAGGTCACCTATATTTGTCCGATCTTGGGCGTGAGATGATGTGTTAAAAGTCTCGCATTAACTAAAAATATGACTACTATAAAACAAATAAATAATGTGACAATCATTCTTTTATAAATTAACTTTGAGAATGAATTTAACCCAAAATTCAAATTTAAGATTAATCTCACACTTTTAATATGAGAACAAGTTTAGTAGAAATATTATCAAAATATTAAATAAAAGTATATGATTCAAGGCTCAAGCTATGTTAGATGCAGAAACTCTTCAATCCCCTTCCTGTACATAAACAAAAGCCAGTATATATGACATAAACCAAAATTTCTCAACCAATATCAAAATACTCTAAATCCATATGCCATTATGAGATCATTGACAACATGGTTCTTTTCAAACTATTTGAATCCATTGTTCATCCTAGGACCCACCATAGATCATGGAGATCGTTTGTTTCCCAGGATCCATTTCAATCATCTATACCACCAACCATACAGATAGACACGTACATAAATAGACACTATCCATTGATTTATAAACCATAACATTTTAATTTTATTTCTCACCGACTCACCTCTGATGTGCAATTTCTTGTTCCTTTTTATTTTCCACTATTATCATCTGATCTCCCTCTTTTTTTTTTTGTTCAGATCAAGAAAAATTTGCAATACTTTTTATTTTGCACAATGTTTATGTACAAGAGAAAATCCTCCCCTCATCTAAAATATTGTGTAATTTTTCCTTAGTCGTTTTTAATATTTTAAGAATTAAAAAACGATAAAAAAATTTAATGACTAAATTAATGACACAAATATTTTGAAAAACTAAATTATTATTTTACTCTTAAAATTTCAATAACTCAACATAAAAAAAAATCCACATACCTCATGAAAAATAGTAGGATTCAAATTTAAATATATTTATATGTTCGAGCACTTCCAATTTTCATGTTCTTGTAACGTTTAATTCTAGTCATTGTTTTTCTCCAATTTAAATGAATTAGGGTGATCTATATTGTTTTTTTACGAGGTTAAAAAAAAGTATACAAGAGGATAAGCTATTAAAATATGGAAAAATAAGCATAAAAATAATGATTGAAATAATTTTGATATTGCAAACGCAAACACGACTTAAAATGATAAAAAAGAAAACGGAGGATTGATCGAAGTCGTACATTGACCGAGAGACCAAAAAGTGTTATCAAGCTAATAGTGTATAATATACCAGTACTTGTGACAACTTCTACGTTTTACTTAAAACAAAATTATGGTCGGCGAGGACGCCGATTTCCGGAAGAGGAAGGGATATGAAGTCCACATCCGTTGAGAAAGAGAACGAAGCATGATTTATATATCATGTGGATACCTTCTCCTCACGAGATGTGTTTTAAAGTTGTGAAAACTAGAAGACTCCAAAAGTAGACATTATATCGTGTGGCAGTCTAGGTCAGACGGTTACAAAATGTGAAGTCTCATTTCGATTGAAAAAGAGAACGAAGCATGACTTATACTAACAATGATGAATAAAAATCCTTTGAAAATAAGAGTAATATTTAATGTTATGAATATAAATTCGCTACATCTTTCCATAAAAACTATTTATTGAATAATTCATAACCCTTTTTTAAAGAAATAATGGATAACAAAAGTCACTTTATTATACTTAAGACTTATTTTAGTGTACAATGAACTTGGTGATGTTTTATTCAAAAATTCCATGTTTTTTATCAGCAATTCTAAAATTTTAGGTGAACTACTTAAATGTATTTTTTATCATTATTTTAATGGTATTTTCTTAGTTTCTTTTTAAGTATAGTATTAAAAAGAATATTTATATTTATTTATTATTTTAAAATTTTAAAGTTATATTAAATTTTTTTGTCAATTATATTCTTATACTTTATCTCAAATTTAATTAATTATTGACACATTTTCTATAAAGTTAGATGATAATACCTAAGTAATTTAAAGGGTTATAATAGTAAGATAATCAATAATTTTATGGAAAACCAATCAAATTTAAATCTCTCACTAGTATGTACAAAATAACAAAAAACTAACACATATAAAAGAATTGAGGGAGTATATCATACTGAAAAATTAAAATAGATTTAATAAATCATAATTAAATATATTTATTAACTCTAAAAAGAAATATTTTCATCCGTTTCATATTATTATTATTAAATCATATTTAGACAATTACACTTATTAAAAATCATACAACAATGTATTGGTTTAAAAAAAAAATGAATACAATCTTTTAACATTATTCTCATTCTATTTATTATTGCATTTTTTATGATAACATTGAATACATTTTACTACCGTCAATTTAAAATAACTCATTAATTATAAAGAAAAAACATAAAAAAATAAATACACCTTATAAAAAATCTTATATTATGAAATATTATAAATATCTCAAAAGAATTTTATAATAAATAAAGTGGAGAGTACCAAACATAAATAAAAATAAATACTCCTATAGTAGTAAATGCTTTTGTTTCAACAAATAAATTCTAATTTAGTTATATTTAACTAATATTTTTAAGACACCAATTGTGCTTACCAATAAATTTTCATTATTACAGGTTGCTATGGTGGACTGCAAGTCAACCTGCAATTTATCAGATCAAATTTAAGATCAAATTTAAGTTGTCCATGATAAATTTAAACCACGAGTAGTAATAGTTTTGTACCCTCATTGGATTAAAGAACATTACGTTACTGATAATCACGATTTTCATATATCTCAATACACATCAGTAAAAAAATTTAACACAACTTATTCTCTTATAGATCTTACTAAACAATAATGTTGTTAGGGTAAGAGGCGGCACTATACTTAACTACTTGTATTGTATTGTTGGAGTTGGGAAACTTGACTTAAAGAAAATTTATTAGTACATATATATAATTTTATAAAATTAAAAAATAAAACAATTAACACTCAATATAACTGATCCTTAAAAAATTTTGAATTGCTTAATATTTATGTTTTGCTCCTAAAAAATTGGGGTTAGTCTTATTTTTAAAGCATTATTAGCATTAAAAAAATAATTATAAATATATATTATTTAACTTTTGGTTGTTTACCATAAAAGCTAAATACAATACATACATTTAGGTACATATATGTTTTTTTTTAAAATATATTTTTCTTATAATATAAGTATACTGGACCTTAAATCATAATGAAACCCTCACATACTATATTGCATGTTTAACGGGCGAAAAGTATAATATTTTGTAAAAAGTACTTATTACTTGTTTGGATATAAATTCACGTTACGTTTAGCAGACGAAATAATTTGTAACGTACAATAAAAATACTTTCACAACTAAAAAACACATACCATATAATAATTTAATTATATATTTATTTAGGTATTAGGTGCACATGAATGAACAATGAGTATAAATGAGACATTTCTCTTTTTTTAAGGTGAAAAACATGAAAAAAAAAAATGCTTCTCGGCACACCATAGCCAAAGGATTCATTGGGGTTCACCGTCGTCAGAGTGACAGTGATTGGTTCGGTTAGGTTAAGTTCATGCAATGCAAAATTGACGGAACTTCATTAAGTTAGGTATCCAGTTATACGAACCGTATAAGTGTTCCGTACTGTACAATTTCCCACTTCGTATACGGTATACCATACGGTACCATAGCCAAGCTTCAATTATTACCAGTCACTTCACTGTGCATTATTGGTTAAAGTTTCAAGCCATACCCCAATTACCCCCTTTCTCTCTCTCACTGCTTCTGCTTCTAGCATTCTACTTCTACTGAAATCCACCTCATTGTCACTCTTTTCTCTCTCTCTCAATCTTCCTGATTCCACTTTCTCTTTCTGTTTTTTTTTGAGATCTGGGGAACTAGGGTTTTTCGCTGAGCTTCTCAATTAGGGCTGGATTTGAATGTGATGCTGGGTCTTGCTGGGGTATGAAAACCACCAGGGTTTGGTATTGCATTGGAAATGATTTTGGATGATGTGTTTTAAGTAGCTAGCGTCTTGTTTTTCACTTCAATTTTGGAGCTTTGGGTGGGTGGGTGGGTGGGTCGGCTTTCTCAAACGTGAATGATGATTTTCTGATTCGAGCAGCATGGGAAACGTGCGTGGGTAATGCTTTTTATTGAACTTGGGATTGAATTTTTACTAGCTTTGAACTTCAACTGTAGCTGAAAGCATGAAGCTTTCTACTTCTGGATTTAATCAACCGCCTGAAGAAGAAGGTAACTTCTTTTCTGCAGATTGCTTCGTATGATGCCCCGCGTTTTCCTTTTCTTTTTACGTTTAGCATCTTGTCCTTCCCTCTGTTTATTGGTGTAATTGTTCTTTTCGTTTTGTCGTTGCTTGGGTTTGTAATTGTATAGAGGCATATACTCTGATACTAGTACGTATAGGTGGTTGTTTGTCATTATATAGCATGAACTTAGGCTTAACAAGTCGCTGTAGTCTATTTTTGTTTGTTTTTAATATATGACAAGGTCAACTAGCATCATAACCATTTGATTGGTTTATGATATATCATATATTCTTTTTTCCATCTTCCTCTGTATCGGTGCCAAGTCTGCAGGCATGTGTAGTTTATAATGTTAAGTTTGAGGTGATGAACTCGTGTTACTCTTTATATGCAGTTATTTTGCATGTCTGTTTTGTGTGAGTAATTATTGTATGAGCACTTGGCTATAAATACAACTAATCATAGGCTCAGAAGGTACTATTGAAATGATGGTAAATGTATTTTGAAATTTGTTTTGTCATTATTTTAATATTATTAAGATCTGTTGATTGGTTGTGCCTATAGACACTTCCCTCATGCAAGAATTGCTAGATTTGTGTATTTGGGGGTCGGACTGTTTTTTTTTTTTTTTTACTTTAGCCGATACAATATGCAGTGGATTTAGCACATTGTTTTTTTGATATACCACTTGAAGACTGGACTATGGTGTCCTTTTAAGTTTTGACTTATCTTCTATAATTACTTAAGCAACACTGTGAATGTTTTACTTCAAGTATATTCATATTAGCTTGTAAATGTGTAGGGGAGAAAAAATGTTTGAATTCTGAACTTTGGCATGCATGTGCTGGCCCTCTGGTTTCTCTGCCTCCTGTTGGAAGTCGTGTAGTATACTTTCCTCAAGGTCACAGCGAGCAGGTCAGTAATGCTACTATTGTCTACAAGTTTTATTTAGTGCACCATACTAATTTTTTAGCATTCCATGGATATCTTGAGAAGCTACTATGTCCATGGAAGTTCGTTAGATCATATAAATAATTAGAACCTCAAATAGTGTATCAACATGACCTTGGTGAGCAGATCAGCTGTACTATTTTGATCTGGCTGTTGATTGAAGTTAGTGGAGTGGATTTCACCTTTTCTGTTTTTTGTATATCTGATGAAAGTAGTTATGCTTGTGCCAGTGCAAGCTCATAACTTCAAAGTAACATAGTTTTATTATTTAACCTGATATTAGGAAATAGGAATTCATGCTTAGTAGGTCAGCAGAAAAATAAAAGTATGAAGAGCTTTGAGCTGTAATTTACATGTCGGTGGGCTTCATAGATTGATGTTTCAAGTCTTTATGCCTGGATTGAGGAAGGCCATATTGTAGAGCAGTAAATAGTAATATTTAGTTTCTGGCTAATTAAGTGAAGAAACAAAATGTGCTATATTCAACTCTTATCTTTCTATTGATGTCCCTATGAACGCATGAAATTTCTTTATGCTTGAAATGAGCAGCTTGTTGTTGAACTTGCTGTAGAGTTTGACATTTAGGTTTCAGTTCTAGGATAGTATGAACTTTGGTCAGTTTGATGGTCAAGGTTTAAGTCCATTCTATAATTGTGGGTATAGCACTATAGCATTACACTAAAAATTAGTGACTTTGAATTGTCTAGTAGGACAAATAGACCTCTGTATTGCATCAACTTTATGATAATTTTCAGTTTCTATTTTTCCTTTTTGGGTCAAAACAAACAGTTGCGTTTGCTAATCTTTTTCGGTTTTGAAATTTCCATAGAGCTGATTGCTGTTTATTTATTTCATCTGTATATGTTTCTTCAGTTACTTGACAAATTTAGAAGTTGATTTTGCAGGTTGCTGCTTCAACCAACAGGGAAGTAGATGCACATATTCCTAATTACCCTAACTTGCCACCACAACTTATCTGTCAGCTTCACAATGTGACAATGCATGTAAGAATTAAATTAATAGCTCCGATTAGATCTACTTTAGAGAACATTTTTGTGGCCGTGCACTCTTAACCTTTTAAGCATGCAACTTGCAGGCAGATGCTGAAACAGATGAAGTATATGCTCAAATGACTCTGCAACCGCTAAGTCCAGTACTTACTTTTCTCTTGTTTTATACCTTGTTGGCTTGTTCTACTCTTCATTATATATTCACATGATTCATTTTGTAGCAAGAGCAAAAGGAGGTCTACCTGCTGCCTGCAGAATTGGGTACTCACAGTAAGCAACCAACTAACTACTTCTGTAAAACATTAACTGCAAGTGATACCAGTACTCATGGAGGATTTTCAGTTCCTCGAAGAGCAGCTGAAAAAGTCTTCCCTCCTCTTGTAGGTCATACTAACTTGGTGATTTGGACTGCCATATTTGATTTGTGGTAATCAGTTTGTCAGCTCTTTACCTGATCTATATTTTTCATTAATTTGATTCTCAGGATTACTCACAACAGCCTCCTGCTCAAGAGCTGATTGCAAGAGATCTTCATGACAATGAATGGAAATTCAGACATATATTTCGAGGTTAGATTTTGAATGTCCTTGCATGTGCTTATTTAGTTATTTATGTTCACATTATGTTGGTATACATAACTACTAGCAAATGAATGCACCTCTGATGTATTTGTATGCAATGTCATGTAAATTCCTTAAAGTTTACATCGATGTTTCTGCTTCTTGTTTCTTTCTTCTCATACAGGTCAGCCCAAAAGGCATCTTCTTACTACTGGGTGGAGTGTATTTGTCAGTGCCAAGAGGCTTGTTGCTGGTGATTCAGTCCTTTTCATCTGGTACATTTAATTCTGATACTTCCATTGCCTTAAATTTTTGTACATGGTTTTAATCATAGATATATTTTTAATCAAGAGAATATTTATTAGAGGTTATATTGTTACCAAAATAATCGTCTTTGTAGTTCTTGACCTTATAAATAGGTATTATATCACTAGCTTGTTTGTGTAGCAAAATCACCTTTAATTGCATCGACAGACTGGAACATAATTGCATGATCTAAATCTGTTGAAAGTATCTCTAAGATATAATTGTAACCATGACTTGTTCTTTATATCAGGAATGAAAAGAATCAATTACTATTGGGCATACGGCGAGCAAATCGTCCACAGACTATCATGCCATCTTCTGTTCTGTCAAGTGATAGCATGCACATTGGTCTTCTTGCTGCTGCAGCTCATGCAGCTGCCACAAATAGTCGCTTTACTATATTCTACAATCCTAGGTTTGTAACTTCAGTGATAATGTTGAAATTATCACACTTCAAATCATACTGAACTCATGCTTCTTTTATAGGGCAAGCCCATCTGAATTTGTCATTCCTTTGGCCAAGTACATTAAAGCTGTGTATCATACACGTGTTTCTGTTGGCATGCGGTTTAGGATGCTCTTTGAGACAGAGGAATCAAGTGTCCGTCGGTAAGTATCACTTGTCTTAAATTTGCCCTTCTCTTATTAGTCTCCGCTCGAAGAAGAAACATTAGCTCATAGGGTAAAATACTCTTCTCCCATATGAACATGTTTAGTTCCTATTTTTTTGTCCTACGACTTAGAGGCAATCAATCGAGTTAAATTACTACTTGGGTCCCTGTACTTTTTGGGAAAATTCAAATTAGTCTCTGTAGTTTAACCTTTTTTTTTTAAAAAAAAAAAATTAGGTCCTTTAAGTTTTTTTGTTATTTTATGTTTTAACTGGGTCCTTATAGTTCTTTAATAGTAGGCCAATTTCAGGGACTTCTCTCTGTTTTTTTTTTTTTAAAACTGTAGGGACCAACTCTAACAAATTTAAACTTTATGGTTCTGATATTTTTTATTCATGTAAGGTCTTATGATATAACTACATCATAATTTGAATTATGGAAAAGTTTTACTTGCACACTTAAATTTTTTAGACAGAGCCATGTGCGGTGATGTGACCTCAACACCTGTGTCAGTAGCAAGTGTGCTTTGGACTCCTGTTCCTATTAAACACTCCTCGTTCTTGTTAGCTTTTCCCATTTATGTTCCTGCTATCTTATGTTATTGATTTGTTGGTTTCTAACTGTTGCTAGTGTATTAATTTTCTGTGTTCCATTTAATGCTAATCTTTGTACTATACTTTTGTTTAATAGTTGAAATGTGACTTACAAAAGATAAAAGGCAAAGTTTTCATGAACGATTAGTCATGACAAATACAAACTCATGTCCTTCCAAAAGATAAAAGCTGTGAATAATTACCAAGATATTTACTCATGTCCTTCAGAAAGCTTGTCATTTCTGTGCATCTACTCACTGTAACATGTTCTTGTCCAGATACATGGGTACTATAACAGGCATTAGTGATTTGGATCCGGTCCGCTGGCCAAACTCACACTGGCGCTCTGTGAAGGTTTGTCAAGACTGTTTGATTCATCTAGTTGCTATATGCCTTTCCCATGATAGAATTTAGCATGATTATAGAATACCCGAGATTGTGTTTTAAAAAGATATATGGAATTTGGTTTTTAAACTTTCGTTTACTGGTGCAGGTTGGCTGGGATGAGTCCACTGCAGGAGAGAGGCAGCCAAGAGTTTCCTTGTGGGAAATTGAACCTTTGACAACATTTCCAATGTATCCATCTCCATTCCCCATGAGGTTGAGGCGCCCTTGGCCACCCGGATTACCTTCTTTATATGGTATGTGGTGGTTTTGTTAGTAAAATATGCATATGGAAATCTCTTGGATTTTTGTGACAACTTGCTTTGTTTTTTATTATGCTGAGGTACACGGCATATTCACCAACGTGATTATTTATTTCTGACATTCATTTTGAATAAGTCAGGTCTTAGGGATGGTGACATGAGCCTTTCTTCTCCATTGATGTGGCTCCAAGGTGGACTTGGGGATCAAGGAATGCAATCTCTGAGCTTCCAGGGGCTTGGCGTTACACCATGGATGCAACCAAGACTTGATGCTTCTATAGCAGGTCTCCAACCAGAGTTATACCAAGCAATGAGCTCTGGCACATTCCAGGAAATGAGAACAATGGATCCATCTAAATCTTCTTCCCAATCTCTGCTGCAGTTTCAGCAGACTTCAAATGTTCCCTGTGCTCCTCCTTCTGAGATGCAGAGGCAAGTATTACCACAGTCTCAGCCCCAAAACACCCTTCTAAACAATTTTCAAGAGAACCAAGTGCCTGCTCAGTCACAACTTCTCCAACAACAGTTGCATCGTTACCACCCATACAGTGATCAACGGCAGCAGCAGCAGCAACTTAAAAACTTGCCTGTTCAGCAGCAGTTATCAAGTGTTATCTCTCCTTTGTCTAATTTTGCATCAGGTGCCCAGTCTCAATCTCCACCCATGCAAGCCCTAGCTTCAAATTGCCAGCAGCAGACCTTTCCTGAACCTATCAGGAATCATATTTCAGGCCCTGAAGTTTCCTCTATCCAGACTCTTCTAAGTCCGTTCTCCCAGGATGGAACATCTCAATTACTTAACTTGAATGGATCCAATTCCATTTTATCTTCTGCAGCTGTGCTACCCAAGCAAATAACTATTGAACCTCCGCTTCCAGCTGTTGCTGCACAGTGCGTATTGCCTCAGGTGGAAAACTTGGGAACAACACAGTCAAATGTGTCTGAACTTGCTGCTTTGCCTCCATTTCCTGGAAGAGAACATTCTGCATACCAAGGTGCTGCTGATCCTCATAGCAATCTTTTATTTGGGATTAACATTGATCCCTCTTCTCTTATGCTGCAAAATGGCATGTCAAACCTGAGAAATCTGAGCAATGTGAATGATTCATTGTCGTTGCCATTTTCTGCTTCAAATTGTGGTGGCGCTACAGGCACTGATTTTCCCCTAAGTTCAAACATTGCAACTTCAAGTTGTGTGGATGAATCAGGCTTCTTGCAGTCTTCTGAAAATGTAGACCAAGCAAATACTCCGACTGGAACCTTTGTTAAGGTATTAGCTGCCGTTTCTTTGGTTCATAGATGGTGCTGCCTTTTTTAAATATCATTTATCTAAATTAAGCATCAGTTTATAGGTTATTCAATGGGTTTAAGCTACAAGTTAAATATTTTTATATAAGATTTTGATGTTTATTGTTGAATGTTTCTCTTTTACAAGGATATTAGGACCCTATTGAAATAAACAGTAAATGGTTGTTTTGATGGAAACTTTTCATATTGAAATTAGTATTTATTTGTCATTCCTCTTCTTTTGTAGCACTACTATTTTCTACTATTAGTGAGTGGCTGTTGTTTGTTGCCTAGGACTACTATATATATTCATTGATGAATGTCATGTAATTTTGACAGGTTCACAAGTCAGGGTCCTTCGGTAGGTCACTAGACATTTCCAAGTTCAGCAGCTATGATGAGCTGCGCAGTGAGCTTGCTCGCATGTTTGGTCTTGAAGGCCAACTAGAGGACCCGAAGACTCAGAGATCAGGCTGGCAGCTTGTATTTGTCGACAGGGAGAATGATGTTCTTCTTCTTGGCGACGATCCTTGGCAGTAAGTTGCATATGCCACTCATTATTCAATTATTTGTGTTCAAAGTTGTAGTATAATAGTTGTTCCTTCGAATTGATTAATGATTGAAGTTTTCATCGATGTCTTACGGTTTTCCGCATCCTTCACTGATTAATTCCTGATTCTGTACAGTAACATAATTTACATTTGATATTTTTGCAGGGAGTTTGTGAACAATGTGTGGTACATCAAAATACTGTCTCCAGAAGAGGTGCAACAAATGGGGAAAGATCTTAACCCTTCTACTTCTGCTCCAGGTCACAACCTTTCTACTACTGACAACTCTTGTGACAATTATGTGAGTCAACGAGAGTTAAAAAGTTCAAGAAATGGTATGGCATCAATGGGCTCTTTTAACTATTAAGGACATTCTCCTTGTCGGAAATTTTAGTTGAAAATTTATGGTGGCAGAATCTTTATGTTACCTGTTTGTTATGTATGGACTGGACAAGCATTCTTATACACATTAATGGTTGAGACGTAGTGTTTCTGCAAGAGCTATATAGATCAACAGCGAATGACTGTAAATTATAATAGGTAACCACGTTCTGTAATGGTTAGTTGCTTATAGCTGTTATTAATTATTATTATTATTCCTTCCATTGAATTAGTGAGCTTGTGTGTTGCATCATTTGCTTATGCACTTCTCATCATCCCATCATAATTAACAAAGATTGCACTGGGCTGCTGCCTGCTGGCGAATTTTCCTGAAGTGGGTTTTTAAAAAGACACCCCCGGGGAATTTCTAACGAAATATTTATGGTGAACGAAGTTACTATTTTAAATTTTAAGCAACATAATACACTTGAACATTCCAAGTGGATGCTTATTTTTTATAATCATGAATTCTTTTAGTTTTTCTTGAAATCTCACTAGTATTTGCAAAATGTCATACGATTATTATTAATATTAATCTTTAATATAGTTGTCATTGATTAGATGTGTGTTAGCAATCAGCGAGGGGTTTAAGCCCTGTAGAGAACACAAGTTGGGAGTAATATAATCTGTCTAATCTTTTACCCATGATAGGTTAGAGACACAGAAAAACCAAAAAAAGTGTTTTAGCACTTTTCCACAAACTCAAACTGTAAACAATCATTCCCTAATTTTCTTAAAATAAAATTGATCACTTTTGAAAGTTATAGAAAATTGGGGGTGCGTAAAGAGACCCATATTAACATAACTATCATGATAAAAAAAAAGTAACGAGGATCTAAATCATTTTTAGGTAATTTACCAAAAAAAACTCATTTTTAAGATAACTTTGGAAAATTAATACATATTTTTTTGGTTAACAGGAAAGTAGTACAGCCAGAGATCGAATTTCATACTCACATGCGCATGTCTCTTTGTGCTCATCAACCTTAGTGACTAAAGATGTGTTTGACCAATAATCCTATAATCACCTTAGTGACTAAATCAACCTTCAAGGAGTATTTATTAAAAATTAGGAACCAAAGTCAAATAAATTTTTTATGGGGACAAAAAATTAAATAAGTGCTTATAAGTTAGAATATAAGAGTTCATATTCATTATTCATTAAATATGTGAAAAATAAGAATTATTTTATCAAGTAGATTTTTTTTTAGAATACAAAATATATATTTTAAGAATTCAAAAGTGAAGATTTTTATGAAAGAACATCCATTTTTTTATTACATAATGGTACATTTATTATGATATAATTTTAATTATAAATTTAATTAAATATACTTTTCAAACAAAAAGGTTTTATTTTTGAATTCTTAACTTACTTTTAAAGAAATTACTGAATTCTTAACTTTTATATTATTTTAGGAGATAACAACCCTAAAAAGTAAATAAAAGATAAAACTTTAAATAAAAACCCAAAATAATAGTAATTTTGCTATGTAAATTCAAATGAACTTATAAAAAGAATGGTAAAATTCAAAGAGAAATGATACGTGTACATTTATTGTATATGTACATTTTTTACACTCAGTTTTTATAATTAAATATGATAAAATATAGTATAATTTAATTAAATTATTACATAAAGGAAATATGTGAGAAGATGTACGCGTAGACGTATCATTTAATTTCTCAAATTCAAATGAATGCTTCAAATTACAGATACTAAAAAAAAAAAAAAAAGTAATACCAGTAATAATCGAATGCAACGTGAGGAAATCCTGGAACGATGTGGCTTTGAAAGGTAGTAAGTGGTGGTACATGCTATGGGATTTAGGGTTTATTTCTGCACCGCCACCGTGACCATCACCGTCTATCTTCTCTCTCGTCGCTGAAGCTCTTACTTATTAATTGCGGTTATGGCATTGTTAGTGGATCAGGATAACACATTGTATAGTTCATACTATGAGGTTTAGGGTTTACCGCACCGCCACTACCACCAACACTGTTCTCTCTTGTTGGTGAAGCTGTTTCTCGTTGATTTCGGACATGGCATTGTCAGAAAATCAGGGTCAGACATTGAAATCTGACTCCACAAACGCGTGCTGTTATCAGGTGCCCCTCTCTTCCTTTATCTGACTCTCGTGACGTTGATTTTCACTTCACTTCACTTCAATCTTGTTTTTACAATTTCTCTTCTCTTATACGCAGTGGAAGAAGAAATACCTGAAGGCGCAAGAATCTCGGACTGCTCTGCGCCAAGCTGTCAATGTTCTTGAACTCAAAATTAACGAAATTCAGGCTCACAACAACGAAGGTAACTAGCTTATTGTTATTATTTATATTTATATTCTGTAATGTAAATAGTTTGTTCTGTTCAGACTTCAGAGTGTGTTAATGCAAACTGTTAGTTGGGTGAATATACTTTTGAGTAGTATGAGCTATAACCTCACTGAAGATTGACTTATGTTTACTATTGCTGTAATGTAATGCAATGTTATAAATTCTCTGCAGCATGTGGGGTCAAAATACAAACAGAGGAAAAATGTAATGCTTCGGATGGTAATGAGAATGAGAGCATACAAGGTTTTAAAGCTTGTATAGCTGATAATGAAAAAGAGATAGGTAGGTTGAAGGAGCTTCTGGAAACAGAGAGGAGAAATGCTGATTTTGAGAGGAAGAAAGCTGCCGAGGCTTGCAAGTTACTCGACGAAGAGAAGAAGACTGAGAGCACACATGATTTTAAAGCTTGTATAGATGATAGGGAGAAGGAGATAGGTAGATTGAAGGAGCTTCTGGAGATAGAGAAGAGAAGAGCTGATTCTGAGAGGAAGAAAGCTGCCGAGGCTTGCAAGTTACTCGAAGAAGAGAAGAAGACTGAGAGCATACAAGGTTTTAAAGCTTGTATAGCTGATAGGGAAAAGGAGATAGGTAGATTGAAGGAGCTTTTGGAGACAGAGAAGAGAAGGGCTGATTCTGAGAATAAGAAAGCTTCTGAGGCTTTCAAGTTACTTGAAGAAGAGAAGAAGAAGACTGAGAGCATACAAGGTTTTAAAGCCTGTATAGCTGATAGGGAAAAGGAGATAGGTAGATTGAAGGAGCTTCTGGAGACACAGAAGAGAAGGGCTGATTCTGAGAGGAAGAAAGCTGCAGATGCTTGCAAGTTACTTGAAGAAGAGAAGAAGAAGGCTTCTGAGAAGGGGATGCAGATTTCCAGAATTGAAGCGGAAAAGGCTGAGCAGTACAGGATTCAGATTAGTCAATTGGAGAAACAAGTTAAGGAAGCAAAAGCGAAGTTGGTCACTGAGATGTCTACATTTAAAGAGGTAACCAAAAGGTTTGAAGCTGAAAAGCGCAAGATATTAGAAGGAAAAAGAAATGCCGAAATTGGGATGGCAAAAGCTAATGAAAACTTAGAGGTTGAAAAACACAAAGCCTCTGGGGAAAAACGGCGTGCAGATGCTGTGATTGCTAAACTTGAGGAGCAGAAGGCTCTGGCAGATGATAACTGGAACAAGTTCATGAACGAGAAACTTCTTGCTGATAAGATGTCTAAGCAGTTAGAAGAGAATAAGAAAACTATCGAGGATTTGAAGCAGAAGGTTCATGAGTTATCTTCACAGCGAGAATCCATTGAAATGGCTGCTGACATCAGTGTGAAAGATGGAAGTACTAAAGTGAAGCTTTTGAAAAAACAAATGAAGCTTGAAAAGCTTCGAGCAAAGCATGCCAGGCAAAAATATAAGTTAGAAGCAAGCCGTCACAGTGTTTTACAGCACGAACTAGGTCGTCTAAAGACTGATTTTATTCAACTTCTACATCGGCTTCATATACTGGATGGATCCTTTTCACCTGTTGCTGGAAATATGCATGACCAAACAAAGGTTGGTTTCCCTGATGAATTGTTTGCATTTATATACTAATTTTTGAGTATTTTTTGCCATCTCTAATCTCCTTCCTATAGGAAGCAAGTGCATGTGCACATAAATAGGGAAGCTGGTGTTGTGAGTTCTAAGCCATTGCACTCATTCTGGCTTACTCTCTGTCTCATAAGGAATTTAATATCTGTGACTGTTTATGTTTATGAATTAGTGGTTATGGACTTTATTCTTGGAATTAGTTGTCAGTTCCCCGCAATTTATTGATACCTTTGGGTTTACAAAACATTTAAGCAAAAGCACTTTTAGGTTATTTTGTCTTTGGAAATGGGACATTGAGGCTCTTCTGAAAGCATTAAATAAATATTTGGGTGGGTATATATTAGAACAAAATAATGGTTTAGTAGTAGGCAGTTAGGCACTTGGCTGTTATTCATTTAATTAACATTTATTTAGAAAATAAATTATCCTTGGTTTGATTCACTGAATCTTCTTTTTTTGTTGGGGGGGGGGGTTGGGTAAGAATTTGGATAATTAAGTTTTGTTTTCCTGTAATTCTTTGGTTTTGTTTTATTGTATTTGTATCTTATTCTTAAGTAAGCATCAGCTTGAATTTACTATTTTCGTCTTTTCCGGATGGATTTTTTTGGATTCTGAAAATTTACTATACATGCAGAATTCAAATGTTATGAGACAAGTCTGCAATTTGAATTTGTCTCGGATTCACAGTCAATATGAAAATGAGCTTATGGAACCCTGCTGCACAACATTGGATGCATGTGATCCGTTGAGGACAAACATGCAGCACACTGCACTTCTTGCCCTATCTGGTGGAAATTACTCGGAATCCATCGCAGGTATTGACTCTAAATTGGAGCCTCTTGTTAGAGGATCCGACAGAACAAAGTTACAGAGTTCTGCAGTAAATTCCAGTACAGAATATTTTTCTGATGGACAGTTGATGGGCTCACAGGAAACAACCACTTTTCCAGTTACTGCATCAACAAAACTAACTCAGGAGATCGTCAATGCAAGACAAAGCAAGTGCAACCCATCTGACAAATCTGCTACTGTGCCCCATATGAAGAGTAAAAGAATACATGATATGGTTGAATTTATTGCAAACTTATCTTCTGAGAATCTCTCTGATTTGCAAAGTTTGTTGTGTGGAAAAACTGACAAATGCTTAGGAGGAAGAGAGATGCTTCATAATCTTAACAATTTACAAGAAAAGAATAAGACGGTTTGCAAAAAGAGAAAGAAATCTCATAGGGAGAAAATGGACATGATCCCTTCAATTAATAGGGATGAGAAAAAGGGCTCAGAAGAGGCCGAAGCCGAGGTCTATAATGATGCTAATGTCTGTAAACTTACTTCCTGCCCTACTTCATTTACTTTAGAAACCACTCAAGCATGTGGGGAGATGATATGTGATGCTGCAAATAATTTTGAGACTGAAATTTGTTTTGATGAAGTGGCTGATGGAAGTTTTGTGAAGTTGTTAGAGTTAGAAGATGCTACCCTCGAGGAACGCTATATAAAAGCAATGGAATTTCCCGTGTCTCCATCTCTTCCTGAAATTGAGTTTTGTGAAACATTAGATGTGGATGATTTGAAGAACCCCTGTATAGAGAAAGCACTCCAAGAAGACTTGTTGAATTCAAAAACAGACTTGCTTCCTTCACCTCCCTTCGATGTAGTTAATCTTGAAATTGATTCCAGTGAACAAAAAGTTGATGTTTCTGGAGTTTCTTTTAGTTCACAGAATAAGTCTACACAGGCTAGAAAATCTGAGGCTGTTAATCTACAAAAAATGCAAACTCCAGCAAATTCAAGTACTGTTTTTCTGGTGGAGGGTGGAATTGGGTCTTCACACAATCAACTTCCTAAGTTTTGTGTTGTCTTTTCGAAGACTGAGGACATTAGTATCATATCTAGGATTCTTGTTGCTGCAAAAAATTGTATAGCTCAGTGCAATTTGGCCACTCAAACTGGCTGGGCGGTTAGTGACATTCTGACTGCACTTAAAATGGAAGAAAAGCTCTCACAGAAGTAAGTGTCTCATGCTGTTTTTGATACTATATAGGGTCCTTGCTGTTCAACGCCCTTTGTAGTTTCTGTTTTAGTTCTCTACTTTTCTTGCCATTTCAAGCAAATTATTGGAATGTAGACAAATGGTAGTGATAATATTAATCTAATACTTATTTCTTCTAATTTATTTCAGGGAGAAGGTTTCAGTGCTGTTAACACTTCTGCTGTTCAACTTTATTGAGGCTACAACAATGACATTTGGGAAACTTTGGGATGGGAATTTATCTCAATGCTTAAATTCTTATTCTGAACATATTCACACAGGTTCGCAAACTTGCTTCATAATTTTCTGAACATTAACGTTATTAATCTGATATTTTAATATCAGTTGTATTCACGTCATAAAACAAGATTTGATTTAACAAGTTTTACATATCTTTTCTCCAGTTATGTACAATGCAGAGACAAGAATCCTGTTTCTAGAGAATTATTCTTTGAATGAGCTGCTTGGTCTCACTGAAGATTTTCTCATTGAAGGAAAAGTTGTAGTAAATAACATAGTACATTCTGAGACGTCATCAGATTGTGATTTGAGATCGAATGATTTTCTGGATTGTGTTAAAGAAGTATCTTCTGATGTAGCTTCAAATGAACAATTGGTAGCAGGAAGTATCATATTAGCATCATTATGTGCTGCTACTGGTCATTTTGGATTCCTTTGTGAGATTTCCTGTGATATTGTTCGATTGTGCAAGTGGGATTCTTTAGTGGTGTTGACTATTCTTCATATTTTTGCTTATCTGGGTGGAGAGAAGCTTTTCAAGTCAGATAATTTTGGTTTAATGGCGACTGTTTTGAAGTCTCTCGTTATGTTTCTTGAGGGTAGGAGCCTATCTGTTGCTACTGCTTCTTGTCTTCCTTCAATAAATCAGCTGCATACTGAATTTTATAAGAGTGTTGAATGCCCATTCTTGGACGGTGCTGAATCCATTGATTTAGTTGCATGCTTGCTTGTAGAAGAGATAAAAAACTGTTGTCTTCAAGGGATAAAGCTAGTTGATATGTCAGACTCTAGATTCATGTCAGACAATTATAATGCAGGACAATGTTTTCATCAGGAAATGGTTCATTGTACTGCTAACAAGAGCTGTGATGCGTCCTGTTGTTTGAAAAAGTGCTTGATTTCTGCTAGTCAACCAGATGCGCTTCAAAACCCCGTCTGTCACCTTAGCGATGTTCTTTCACTGGTGGAACTGGTAGCAAATACAATGGTACTATTCTAATAACTTCAAGTTAATGTTGATTATTAGTGTGTGTATATATTTTTTTGTGAAGCTCTTAAAATTGGCATGTTGTAGTTCTTGAGTATCATATGATGTGCTGTAGTATTCGCCATTATTTACTGGTAATTTATCTTTTTATTTTATTTTTTTGTCATAATAACCCAACTTGATTGCATGGTTGCCTTTCCTTATACAGAGCTGGCAGTGGACTGATATCAAACTTGTTCCTCAGCTGCTGAATATGCTTGACTCTAATGTAGAGGGTAGCTTTGGTATTCCTATAATAGTTCTTCTTGGTCAACTTGGGAGGTAAGTTGATTTGTATACTTTCATATAATCATGTGCATTCTTTCATAAGTTGATTGGTATTCCTATAATCATGTGCATACTTTGATACATATATTTCTGTTTCTTTTAGATCTTTTTTTTTCCCCTTTTTTGTTGGGGTATATATTGTCACATTTTATTAGTTGGCTTGAGTTAGATATACGTCAACTCTGCTTGTTGATGAGAGATTCATTTTTCCTGTTAAGTATTTTAGAGCAGTTTCTTCTTGTTGATCATATTTGCGGACAAGTCATGGGAACGTGTCCACTTTAAACAATTATTTGGTCATGTTAAATTTAAGTAAGAAGGATGTTTTCACATAATTTTTTTTATGTTCTAATGATGTGGTCATTGTAAAAAATTTCAGGATTGGAGTTCATGTCGGGGGATACGATGACCAACGAGTTCAGAGCTTGAGAAATAATTTGTTGTCTTATTTATGCAGCACCTCTTCCATGAATGCTGCAGGCCTTCCTCTTCAAATTGCCACTGCTACTGCTGTGTTTGGCCTTCTTCCTCTTGATTTTGAAACCCTTTTTACTACGAACTTCAATCATCCAGAATATTCTAGATCCGTTTCTGACAATGCTGAAACTTTGAGGAAGTGGTTCTGTGGGCTGGATAAAGATGAACAGGATTTGCTATCTGGTATTTTAAAAATGCATTGCTGTATATAACAAGTAAAATAGGATCGCTGAGTCAATGGTTCAATGACAACGCTCTTAGAAAAGTTTTGTAGGTCGACCAATTTTGGAAATTAGATTGCTCTGATTCAATTGGGTTGAGAGCCATCAACTTACCTTGTACTTAGTTGCTGTGCTTCTGAAATTTGTATATGAAATTTTCTTTTCTTTTCGGCTGTAAGCCTGTAAATTTTTTTTGTTATATCTTTTGTTAGTCTTGTTTGATGTATGAATTTCCATGTTTTCACACTTTAATAATGTGATAGCACAGCACCGATTTGTCTACATATCTAAATATACACTTGGGTTCCAATAAGAATTTTTTACTTTCTTTAAATTTGTCTCCACCGCCAAAACGCAGCATACAGCAGACTAAATGGCAATCAGGCTATCAAGTGTGTATGCTTTACGCAAAAATAAGTGGAAGCCAACACAGTACGTTATTTGTGTTTTTTCAAGTTTACATTGGTTATGTATAATCCTTCAACATTTTGTAATAATCCTCCAACAAAGTTTTGCACAGTTGGCAGATAGCTGGGTCCTTTAAGCATCTTGACAGGAGTTCAGATCCTGGCGGTGTATATAGAGAAAGCTTTGTTGGGAGAGGCAATGCTCACTTCGGTGATCTCTACGCTTCGAGGGGATTAGTCTTCGGCTATTGGCCGGGGAATACCCTTGGTTCACCAAAAAAAGATTATATATTTGTTTTTAAATTTAAACATTGTTTATTATTAGGTGAATTATTGTATTTTTTTTAATAACTTGGACTGCAGTTAGATGTTTTGAGCCGCAATTTGAGACAGGTAATCTAAGTTTTGCTTACTTTGCAATATTACAGAGTTAATTCTGAACTTTAGTTTGGCAACGTGAAAAAACAAATTGCATTCTAAGTAAAATCAAATTATAATTTGTGAAAAGACTATTCATAAAATGTTGGTGCAGTGTTAAAAGTCAGTTTGCTTTTAATTTTTTATCTTGATAATAAAATAGGGTATAACGCCAAGAAAAATCGTTTGGGCGGTTGACTCTTTTAAGATTGCAGCTAGCCCGTTTGGAATGGCATATCGCACTAGTATACGTGCATTTCTTACCGTCAAACGTGAGTCTTTTGCGTGGTTAGTCTGTTTGGCAACAAACTCAAAATTACATTTAACCTCAAGGATGCGCGTTCAAACGTGAGAATCTAGACGCTACTACAAATAGCTTTTGGATCCATTTTGATGCGCGTTTATGACAACACACTTTAATATTCTCCTTTTACCTTGTAGTATTTTTTCTTCAAAAATTCCTAGATGTTTTCCTCTTCATAGAATATAGATGCTGTTGTTTTGGTGAAAGATCTCCTTTCATCATCACCGATCACCATAGCTTCTTTAATGTTGAGTGTTCCATCTTTGATTTGATGACAACTCATCATTGTGATGTGTGGGTTACTGTTCCAAATCACAATCTAGAAGGTTCTGGGACGGAGGTTCTGGGATGGTAATGGTTGTTGATTAACTTGGACTTTGGACTTCTTTATTTGGGTCTAATGAAAAAAAAAATGAGACGTTATAATTAAAAAAAAAGTTATATGAATTTTAGTTTTCACAAAATAAAAATTATCTATATAATAAAATTGATTTAATATATATAGTGCATTTATTATATGCATTTACTTAATTAATTATATAAACATTAATGTCATTTTTGATAATTGTATATCATCAAAAGCAATTATAATAAAAAATATCCGGACACTTTTTTTTTTGTGCTAAAATCATGCATGATATCCAAACAAAAATCACATTATTTTAAACTCATATTTATTTAAAATTAATTTTATAAAATTATATTATTTTATATTAATTTTACAAACATCAATCCAAATGTACACTCAGGCAACTGAAGTGTTAGTCCTTCCTCCAACTTCCAACGAATCACGTTTACCCATTGGCTGGTAACATTTCTGCCGCACTGCCACCTACAACATGCTTCATTTTATGAAGAAAACCGAAAAGGATATTGTGTGAAACAATTTAGTGGCGTGGCCCACACTCCGAGGTTCAAATTAAAAGAAAATTTGGTATTGTAAACAATTGATACATTGAAGTATAAAAATATCAATTGGTGCGGTGGTAGCTGCACTTTCATCTACTCACCTATGTGACATGACATGTATGTCTAGAGAGACATGCAAGTAAAACAAACTGGTAGATACAATGAAACATGAAAATGGAATGTCAGTTAACAAATCTTCACTTAGCTAACACTTCTCACTCACATCTCATTTATAAAGAGTGTACTTCCAATGCCTCCTTCACATTTAATGAACCAATAATTGTGACTTTTTGAAGAAAATGACCAATGGGATCTGTGGAACACCAACCCTTGCTACTAAATTTTGACTCACACTCACAGATTCAAAATTTGTCATCAGATGCCATTGAGGAATTCTTGGAACATAGGCCTATTCAGTTAAGATGGTGGTCAAAGCTTGTTTTGTGGGAATCAAGGCTTCTCTGGCTCCTTTCTGGGTCTTCTATTATTGTCTCCATTTTCAATTATATGCTGAGTTTTGTGACTCTGATGTTTACTGGTCATTTGGGTTCTATAGAGCTTGCTGGGGCATCTGTGGCTAGTGTTGGAATTCAGGGTCTAGCTTATGGGATTATGGTATGTCTCTTTTTATGCTCATACTTGGTTTTACTGTAAAAAAATGAATAAACCTTCACTTTAGTTGTTGGAAGTAGTTTCACTTTTGACTTTTCAGGAATTTCACTTTAATTTTTTACTTTAAAATTCTTCACTTATCATTGATTTTGTCCGGAAAACTGTTCACTTTGGTCGTAAAATAGTAGTAAAAAGCACTAATAAGAGTAAAATTAGTAAAAATCAGCTAAAATTACTATCGCAAGCATATAATTTGAAGATTAAAGTGAGAGTTCATTCACTAAAAAAGATACAGATCAAAATTTAAGTTTTCAACAATAGTATATGAAAGCAGCTTCTGAAAATAGATTCTTACGTAACTTTCAGATATCAATACCAGACCATTGCTTATGTTGGGTGGTATTACTATTAGGATACAGTTTACACTATAATTTATCCTCAAATTAAAGCAGAGTTTATGACTGAAAGTGTTGTACCTATCTAACATTTGGTTCAGAAGATACCATATTTGATCTTTCATTGAGTGAATTTTTTTAATTCATTGTGCAACTTAACTCTGATTAATGCATATTTGTGATGATTATTGCATTTTCATCAAACAGCTAGGAATGGCAAGTGCAGTGCAAACTGTGTGTGGTCAAGCATATGGAGCAAAAAAGCATGCAGCAATGAGCATCATATTGCAAAGAGCAATCATCTTACACTTTTGTGCAGCAGTTATTCTCTCATTCCTCTATTGGTTTTCTGGCTCTTTCCTCAAAGCCATAGGGCAGACAGAGAGCATAGCCGAGCAAGGCCAACTCTTCGCCCGAGGAATTATTCTTCAACTCTACGCATTCGCGATAACTTGTCCAATGCAGAGGTTCCTCCAAGCACAGAACATTGTGAATCCTCTTGCATATATGTCAGTTGGGGTGTTCCTTCTGCATGTGCTTCTCACTTGGCTAGGTGTCTATGTTTTGGGGTATGGTCTTCTTGGGGCAGCCCTTGTTCTCAGCTTTTCTTGGTGGCTTCTTGCCTTGTTAAATGGATTATATATCATTCTAAGCCCAAGATGCAAGGAAACTTGGACTGGCTTCACTCTAAAAGCTTTCAATGGAATTTGGCCTTATTTCAAGCTCACAGTTGCTTCTGCTGTCATGTTATGGTATGACTAGTGCTCATTTGGTTCAGTTTATTTCGAAGAAATAAATATTTATTTTCGTCATTTCTCTTAGAGATATTTTGAAAATAAAGTAATAAACATTTTTTTTTTCGAAAAAGCTATTTCTAAACATGCACTATATGTTAATGAGCCCTATTTTACATACCTAGTCACACACTTATCTACCCTTTGTTAATTCCAAAATGTTGCTCTTTAGTTCACATAAATTTCTTTTACTGATATGAAATTGTATCTTCATGTAGTTTGGAGATATGGTACAATCAGGGACTAGTGCTAATATCAGGGCTGCTCTCCAATCCCACTGTCTCACTGGATTCTATTTCCATTTGGTATGTTACTAAAATACTGATTTCTCTAAGAGTAATTTTCTTTTTTTTTTTATGGTTGCAAACCATAATCTCCATCCTTGTATTTTTCAGCACGAATTACTTGAACTGGGACATACAATTTATGTTAGGCCTTAGTGCAGCAGCCAGGTCAGCAACAAGGAAAACAAAATTGTTTTTCATTTCAAAAAATTTCACACAAAAATGTTGATAGGAGGTTCTGTGATTGCAGTATCCGAGTTAGCAATGAACTAGGAGCAGGTCATCCAAGATTAGCAAAATTTTCTGTTTTTGTGGTGAATGGAACCAGCATCCTCATCAGTGTGGTTTTATGTGGCATCATTCTGATATTCCGGGTTGCTTTGAGCAAACTTTTCACTTCTAACACTGAAGTTGTTGAAGCTGTATCTAATTTGACTCCATTGCTTGCCATATCTGTTTTCCTTAATGGAATTCAACCTACACTTTCAGGTAATAAAGCTACAAATGCTATGTACAGTAATTTACCATCTCTAAAGTGATTAGATGTGCTTAGTGAGAGAATAAGGGTGTTATCTATTCAGTTGAATAAACTTATCTTGTAAATTTAGTCAAATGTGAGGTACGTTTCGATTAATTACTTAATTAAAAACTTAAACAATAAACCCTTATTAAATATGACGTTGTTTATACATGTGATTATGAACATGAACTTAAATTAGCTAGATACATTTTTTATTAAGCTAATAAAGAAAAGTTAAAAATAATTGTTTTGTATAAGCAGCTAATAAAGTCTTCTAAACGCCCCATAAATCAAGAGTAGATAAACATTTATATTTTTACTTCTCATTTCTTTTCAATTTAGAGGAGTGAAATCCAAGTATGTGTATCAGTTTTGGATTATGACTCATTTTCATATTTTTTTTTCTTTGGGAAAATTTCAGGGGTTGCAATTGGAAGTGGATGGCAAGCTGTAGTGGCTTATGTAAACTTAGCTTCTTACTATGTGGTTGGTCTTACTGTTGGATGTGTTCTTGGCTTTAAAACTTCTTTAGGAGTAGCTGTAAGTTTAAAATACTATGTCTCTTACTAATTCTAGTTCTTAACTTTTCATAAATAAAGATTAGTAGTCATGTAATGCATTTGGGATTTTTTATAGGGCATATGGTGGGGAATGATCCTTGGAGTTCTTATTCAGACAGTTACTCTAATAATTCTAACTGCAAGAACAAAATGGGATAAAGAGGTAATCAAAGTTATAGTACAAAAGATCTTAGATCTATTGATTTACCTTCATTCACTGTTTTTGTAAATAATTATAAAAATTTTAATTTGTTTTAATTCCTTTTTCTATTTTTTAAAATTTGTATACTTGTTTTTAACTGTTCGAACAAAGTTCAAAAAAAAAATCAGGTGATAGTTTTGTAAACAAGAAATGTAAATGTAAACTTAATATGCTATTTTATGTTACATGAATGTTTGTCACGTGTAAAGTGGTGAACCAATTTGTAATGATGTTGTAGGTTGAAAAAGCTATTGTTCGCATCAAGAGATCTGCTGAAGATGAGACCTTAGATCAACTGGTAGCCAACGTATAGAGGCATCCTTTTCTTTCTAGGCTTAGTTAGTTTGGGCATTATTTGTATAATTAGTTTTGTTGAAAAAATATATCAAAACCACAATGCCCTCGAGAATTATGTTTCTGGTTTTAACAAATTTATTAAGAGTTATTGCTTTTTTTTTTTGAGGCAATTATAGTATTGCATTTTAACTCTAAAGACACACCTCAATTCCCAAACTTAATTGACAATCTAGATATTTTTTAAACAAAAAAGAAAGAGAAAAAAAAACACTTCATTTTGGATTCCAGTAAATCCAGAGATTTTGGGTAAACAAAGAGCCGCAATGAGATGTGTACTTTGTCGGGTTGTCCAGTACTATCTTGTTCATATTTCCAAACTACTAGTGCATTTCTGCATTGTTTGTTCAAGAGATAATTAAAACTCTAGGAGTCACAAGTCACAACACGTTCAAGGTACAAAGATTCACGTTAACAGTTCAACACAACATCAACAAAATAACTTTAAAGACGAGAGATCTGAAGCGGTATCACTGAAGCCTCCTCTCCCAATACGGGTTGGAACAAATCAAGCTCCCCATAACGCTCCAAAACACGCATCCTGCAGTCCTCAGCAGCCATCACTCCAGTAGAAAATGCACCATGCACAGAACCCGTATGCAACACACTTGTCGCTTCCCCCGCAAAGAATAAGTTATCTACAGGGACCCGTAACTTTTCATACAAATCATGTGGTTTCCCAACTGCATCATAGCTATAGGAACCTAATGAATTAATATCTGTACCCCATCGAGAAACAAGATACTGAATCTGCACAATGGAAACAAATTACATCTTCAGAACACGTACAGAAGACTTGAAACACAGGTAGAAGAACTTATTCAAGCATACTGATGTCACCGGAGAATATATGTGCAAGAATACAAATGGATTGAATTTTAGGACTAGCACCCATACTACATTTGGGGTTCAAGCATTTAATTTTTTTGCATAACTAAAAAGAAAACTGAATAATTAACTTTGATAGTTACCGGTGAAGAAGCATCTGGGAGGATCTTCTTGAGCTGCAGGAAAGCGAAGTTAGCAGCTGCTTCATCAGACATTTTCTCAATGTCTTTGGCTAGCTGCCCAGCAGGCATGTAAACAAGGACAGGATGACCTGCAGCCTTGTGGAGATTAAGGAAGTAGCTGCATCCATAAGACGTCTCTGCAACTACTCCTAAAAATTCCACATTAGGCCAAAATACATTTTTAAAGTGCAAAATTATTTTATTCTCAATCCCGACCCCAATATCAGCAATGGCAGCTTCTTTCCAGTCAGGGAGCTTTGGCTCAAACTTTATGCTCTTTGCCTTCAGTACCCCGAGAGGCACAGCAACAATAGCAGCATCAGCAACAAATGTTTTCCCATTTTCCACTGTTACCTTAACTCCATTATATCGCCTAGCTATTTTTGTGACCCTGAAAAGAGATAGGATTAATGTCTGCAAATTTAGTGAAGCATTGTAGCATGACACAGGCTTTCAAAACAAAACATTCAACGAATATCTACCTGTGTCCCAGGCGAATGTCAAGACCCTTGGCTAGGGTATGTATAACAGGCAGGTAACCCCTGATCATGAGACCATGACCACCGGGGAGCAACTCTTCCTGTAGGCAGATAAACAGAAAAGGATTAGATATACATGAAAATTTTTTATGCAAGTAATGATTAATAAAATGTTGGAAACTGGCAACATACTGTGACAAGGATCACAACATGAGGCCACTTATCAATCTCATAATACATTTATTACATCTAATATCCTTCATGATAGCTAGTACAAATGGCACACCATTATCGTTTAACCTTGAACTCAAATCCAAAAATGCATAAATGTGAGTTTACCACTATACAATCGTGTTCTTCAATGATCAATAATCAACAATTCAACAATTCAATAATTCAATAATCAATAATATGTATAAAAAATAACCCTTATCATGGATCATGTATTGAAAAAAAGGATCAATAAGGACAAAAAGCTGGAATACATAAATTGGAAAAAAAAAGTCACCCTCACCGACTATCAACTATCCATCACTCAATTCAAATTTAATAACGGAAACATAAAATAAATAATGAAACCCAAACATCTAGGTTTCCTCAAAGTACCTGATCCCAACATTTTAGTGATATAGAATCAGCATCTGCAGCAAACCAGCCCTCCATTCTGCATAAATACCACTGAAGTACCTTGTGGGCCAGCCCCTCTAACCTGCATCCAATAGTGAAGGTCAAATTATACATCAGCTTCACGAAGATGAATAACTGTGGTCAACAATTCAAGTTTAATGCCAATAATGACCTCAATTCTGGCTTTCTTTCAAAAACAATAGAAAGTGCACGTTGTATGGACATGTCTTCACTTAATTCCTCCCGTATTTTGTCTGTCTGCACCAAAACAGAGTCAATGGTAAGAGGAGATGCCCAAAATAAAAATAAGTAGAATCAAAGATTAGTAACATCAAGTAGACCAGTATTGTATTCCTGAAAGTCTGTTTTCTATAATGAAAACTCTATATCAGGTAAATTCAATAACTATAAATATTAAATTATTTACCTCCTGCAAAATAATTTCAAATGTTTTACCAACTTCTGTAACCAACTCTTGGGGAACTTGATTTCCATCCATATCAAAGAGTGCATAGCTGCATGAAAGTGATGAATTACAATTAAAAAAGCCTCGTATCTGGTAATGTACACACCATTGAAGATGAACAGAGGACAACTTGTAGCATACACTATGGCCACCAATTAATTATAGAAGTGCAATAGATTGTAAAACTAACATCATGTAATATTATATCTTTAGTAAAAAAGGATGCAATTACCTTTCCAAATCATGGTCATAAAGGACAGAGTTATCCTCACTAGTACGATAAAGAGGAAGTCCCAGCTTCCCAATTAACGGAGCCAGAGGATTCTCGTTGCAAACTCCATGCAACCTGAACCATAATCGGCCACTTTTAATACAATAAAAAGGAGCGATTTTGCATTCTAATGAACATTAAGGGGAAAAAATAAGAACAAAAAGAGTATAAGCTTTACCATGATGCACCCAGGTCAACTGGAAAGCCAAATGAGTAATCAGTGTGAATTCGGCCACCAAGTCTATCTCGTGATTCTAAGAGAACAACCTGACCCAAAAAATATACATCAGTATAACTCTCCAAATCTAACTTATTGAATGCACAACTACAGAAGTAGTTATGTTCAACGGAGAAAGGGGAGAAATAAAAGGTAGAGTTGCCTGTCTTCATTTGCTAAATATTGTCACTGTCACCCAGTGGAACTTTTAGTTTTCCCAAACTTGTGGTTTGATTTGACAAAAATACAAAACCAGTGTAATTCTAAACTAGCAAAGTAACCAAGCAAACTTGTATGGCCCAGTATAGCTCCCATGGAACCTAAAGAATCTTTTATGTATACAATCTTATGCCTATAGATAGCCTCTATATTAAGCCAAAACATAACCAATTAACCATAATCATAGAGGAGTCCAGACTCCAGCCATCTTTCCAGAAAAATATATTGTAATTAACGTTAAACATCTGAAGGACACAGAAAAAGGTTCCATATAGAGAAGATTTTTTTTTTAATAGTCTTCAATTATTAATAGAGAAAATCACAATCCATACAGCTAATCAAATACATTGATAATCACAGACTGACTTGAAAACATAACATTGTGTAATAGAGTGGCAAGCACGTCTGACAAACTAAAAATTGTGAGATACTAGTCAAATACATTGCTTGCTTCAATACCTGGAATGAGGCATCATGCAGTGCACGTGCAGCAGCAATCCCGGCCATGCCACCGCCTATGACAATGACAGACGGTGACCTCTCCTGCTGCCTGTCAACGTTTGCAGAGCAAAGACCTACAAAGAAAGGGAAGATCCAAGTTAATCACTGCAGATAAGCAGGGATAGTAACAAAACTTCTGGAAGAAAATATAATTCTTCAGTACATAATCACAAGCACAGCTCGACTGAAACACAATTTCCCATTGAGAATATGCCCTATTTCTAACAACAACAAAAACCATGATCATAAAGCTTATTTTTAGGCACTTAGAAATAAAACAACCAAAAATCAAGGTCATATTCTCGCCTAGACCCCAAGAGATTGCAATCCGATTCTCCCAAAAGAGCTAAGATCATTTTTCAGTTGCTCGATTGTTGGAGCCCATCATCCTAACACTAGATCTATTCCAAGAGATAGCACAATATACCGCACCTTAAAAGCAACAAATCAGTTCCTCATTCGTACTATAAAATAAGTTTACTCAAAATATATCATCGTTATAATGAGAAACAAGACTTCATGCACCGACATTTACGAAAACGAAATCAAATTAAACTGAAACTGCATACACGTTATCTAAATTGAAGCACAAAAGAAGAAAACAGCGTTGTAGAGAGCAAACCTTTCCGCAATTGGGGATTACTGTTGAATCGGGACCCCATAGCGTGAAGACAATCCGAAATTACGATTAAGATTACAATTAATATTGATTAACAACGGTTGGAGGGAATTACGCTCGAAATTGAAGAATGAAGAGCGTGATTGAGGTGAGAAATGGAGAATAAAAATTAACAAACAAGTAATGAAGTGAATCGAATTCAAATTCGAGAATAAACGCAGCTTCCCAAACCAGCTCATGCAGCTGAATTTTCCAAAGCCCAACCACTCTTAGGTCGATCAGATCGTGAAGAGACCAAGCGGAAAATCGCTATCGTCCGCGGAGGGGAAGCGAGAAGGGAATGAAACGAGAGAGGTTGGGACGGTGTTTGGTTTCCGAGAAAATTGAGAAAAAAGAAAAGAAAAGAGAGATAAGCTGAAATAATAGGTGCGAAATAAGAATCGGAAGTTGCAGGTTTTTTAAAAGTTGATTGCTGTGTGCCAGCCAAACAAAGACGACGATGATGAAGCGACGTGTCGTGTTGGGTGCGGATTTAGATTAATTTTTAAAGGAAAAATTATTTGATGGGCGCTTGTTTATTTTTTGGAAAAAATATACTTTTGAGATACTCAGGATGATAGGAATGTATATTTTTGGGTATTGTAAAAGATTTTGTTTGATTGTTAATTTGTTTTTCTGTTTAAAAATAATTCATAAAAATGTTTAAGTTATGTTTAGTTCAGAAAACGTATTTTTAAAAATTTATAAAATAATTATCAAAATACTCTTATTACGTGTAAAATTATTTTAAATATTATTTTACTAATTCGATAACAATATTATTTTTTTAATATTTAATTTTCGTAAAAAATTTTAATTAATTATTTATATCATTTGTGAAATAATATATTAACATTACTTAAAATTTAGTCATAAAAAATATATTAACATACCAAATAAAAATTAATTGAATTATAATTTTTTTTTAAAAAAAAGTTTAAGAGAAATAAAGTCTATCTAATAAAACCTTGATAAATGGGTTTGACTATTAATTGCCCTAAATGCAATGGTTAAGCAACCTATTAATTGAAACTTTACATTTAAAATAAATTAAAAATAATTTCGTAACATTAAATATTCTACACTTTCCAACACTAAGTTTCTATTAATGAGTTGCTTAACCATTGCCTTAAGGGCAATAGATAACAAAACCCAAACTATTATATGATAAGGTATCCTTATCATATAATTAACTAATAAAAAATACACTATTTAATAAAGTTTGTATTTTTAAAAAAAAATTTATTCGAGGCATTAATGAAGAAGAACAATATAGCAGTTATTGTATATTTAGTAGGGAGCAATATAAGTAGTTTTGATTTTTTCCATTAAATCTTAACATATCCACTACTTGGGAATCCTTGATACTCATGGTTGAGAGTGGGAATGAAAATCTACCATAGGGGGCGTTTGTGACAAGTTATGTATATGTATTCAGGCATCTTATTTTTAAGAGTGTATTCCCAAGAATGTATATTCTCAGATATGGTAAAAATATTTGTTTGGTTGAAAACTTTTTTTTTTATGGAATGTTTATAAATAATTCTTAGGAATATTAAAAATATGTTTGGTTCAGAAAAAAAAAAACATTCCTAAAAATTTAAGGTATAATTATTAAAATACCCCTATTTCAAGTGAAATTATTATATATATAATATAAATATTTTATTTTTATTTAGTATTTACTACTACTATATTTTTAATATTAATTTTTTTTTACAAATATTTGAATCAGCACCTTCCACACCGTCATGACCACATGAACTAGAAAGTGAAGGGAATTGAGGAAAATAGGTGCCAATAAATAGGCATTAATTTAAAATTTCATTCTCAGTTTCTAATATCATGTCATGGGAATTATTAATACTCATGGGAATAAAAAACTAATGAAATGTGGGAATCAAGATTCCAAGGAAACTATTTTTATCTGGTAATATCTTTTATATCAAATTATATTAAACATGAAAATGTGTATTCTCAAACTAACATTCGAAGGAATATAAATATACCTAAAACAAACACCCCCTAAAGTGGGAAAGTAATTTCTTGAAAATCTTCTTTTTCCTGGGAATATTTTAGAAAAAACTTATATCAAACATGGAAATGGAAAATGTTCATTTACAAAATAACATTCTCATGAATCTTTTTTAATTCCACGAAACAAACATCCCCTTAACTTTTGGTGAAACTTCTTTTATTTAGTTTGAATTGAATTATTTTGTAAAATAAATGTAATCAAAATCGATTTTTTTTTTCATTTTTTTTGTGGTAACAGATCTTTTATTCATTTTATTTATAATTACTGGTTTTCCACCCTTAAGATGAGACTAATCTCGTTCGCGCCGTGTGGCCTTCTAAAATTTGATATAAATGGGATTCAAACACGGGACCTCTCGCCGTGGATGTCCTTCCTATGAACAATTTTTTTCCATTTGAATTGGTCTATTTTTTTTTATTAACTATAAATTTTAAATGAATTTGACATATTTGAAAAAAAAAACACAAAAGATATGGTATATAAAATAAAATTTATTTTTAGACGATTAACAATTTATAAGATTAGAAAGATATGATATTCAGTTTATAAATTTATGAAAAATGAAAATAAATTATAACATTAATCTTGATTTTATTAAATATTTACTAGTAAAAATATAAATATGAATAGTATTTCAATTTTATAAAAATTATATATATATATATTTAATTTGTATTAAACCGGTTTATATATATATATATATTACGTGTGGGAATATTATACTCCTAGCAACATAGTTAATCTTAGTTATTATTCTAGTGGATAGTGCATCATACTCGGAATTATTTTATGACAGTGAGGAATGAATGGAGATTTGTCACAAAGAACTAGTGACGTGGTAAAATAATTAGTTATTAGTGGCCGAGAGGTTTCAGACTTTCAGTATAACCGTGTGACAGAACAATAAAGTACAATACATTATCAAAGCCAATACGCCATTTCCTGATTTCTTAATTCAATAACTAACTATTTTACATTTATTTCACAGTCATGGTCATGGCACTATTGACACGCATCTTTGATGGATATCTTTTATCTTAAACAAGTTTATTTTGCTATTAAATTCGCGGTTTTGTTGTGACTGCAATAGGCTGGTATATATATTGCGTTCTGATCTCTCTCAAAATTTCTTTGCATCTATTCATCATTCTCAATATTGTGGTAACTCTCCGGGTCCCTTTCTTTTTTGGGAATTTTTCTCTTTTCTCCTCTATGCTGAACTATACTCCTGGTTGATTAATATGTAGAGATTTATGACCTAGGATGGCGGAATCCACCGTATCAATAGGCCGACATACATGCTCTCGTCTTTCCTCTTTTCCGATGCCGTAGCGTATGAGCAGAACTCAAGTTCGTAATTCTGCACTTTACCGCCGACAATCTTCCACTAACACAATTTGATTTACTCTTAAAGATAGCTGAAACGGTTATCAGCGTTTATTCTGCATTCTATATTGCGATGCGAATAAACCACTCGGTTTGCATTAAATTTACCATGGCTGCAATCCCTTTATTTCAGCGATTATGAGCGTTGGGAAGAACTAAGAATTTAGCATCGCTAATGACCAAAGAATTACACTACGTTTTGTTCAATTGATTCATTCTAAAACGTTTCTGCCAGTCATGAACGTCGTGGTGTATTGTGTGGTTACCAAATCATTAGATGACCTAGAGGAAAATGTCAATTTTAGGTGATGTAATGATCCCAATTGTGGGGTGGTACAATTAGTTAATATTAATTCTAAAACAGTGTGAAGAATATTGTGGTCTATCTGGGTCCTTTGAGAATTTCTCTTCTTTGTCCCCTCTATCTCTTGACCTCTATTTCTTCTTTCTCTTCTTCCTCACGAATGTGGTTTATAATTATGGTATCCGATCGCATTTAATGTAACGTAATTGTAACTACAACTTAAAACCTTGCGTATACATTGCGGTAATTATCTCTGATGTATTCGACTACATTTGATGTAATGTAATTGTAACCACAACTTAAAACTTGCATGTACATTGCAGTAATTATCGATGATGATAATCTGTCACATTTAATGTAACATAATTGTAACTGTAACTTAAAACTTGTTTACATTACTATAATTATCCACCGTTTAAAGCATTCAGACGAGGTGGAGCTTAGTGCACGATGGGAGAAACTTGATGTGATGTGGTTGAAAAGCGACTAGAATGCTCTCTCTTAACAAGTGTGTAGAGATGCAGTTGGAGAACTTTCTTAGTGAATTCAATAAATTTGTCCCAAATTAAAAATGGTTTAAGCTTAAAATATTAGTTTTTTTCTTTTCTTTTTTGGATTTGAGGGAGGTCATCACTTCCATAAATAATGTATCTTAATACTTTACTTTCTTTCTTACGTGCTTCTTTTTTATTATTAAAAAATAACTCTATTCTGATTATATATTTTTTTTTTATGTCACAACATACCCAACAATTACTACATTTCATGCTTTATAAATATATATAATACACATACATATACACAAGGTTTAAAATATGGATTACAAGGGTTAATTATCCTTATTTTACTGTAAAACAAAGAAGGGACTTCAAGTGTTAAGCGGATCACTCATTTTGCCCCTAACAGAATGGTCAATATTAGTTGTTTCATTCATAGATCCACTGCCATTGCTGGGTGCAATTATTGTTGAGCTATGTTGCTCTGCTTGCTGCTCATGGGAACCATATCTAAATACATTCATTGCCTGCAACATAAAACCAATAATAATAATAATAATAAACTTTGAAAGACATCAAGAATTCATGATGGTTTGGCAAGGGAAAAAAAAATTACTGGTATATTTTGTTTGTGAAAACATTCTCTGTTTTTTTTTCACATATAATTATAAAATTGTCACAATTTTTTTTCATTTTGTTTTCAATTTTATACGAGGACTATTTAGTTTGTGTTTCTATGTTTGTTTATAATTTATTACGAAATGATTATTTTGTTTTCATTTGGTTTTCTATACAAATAATTCAATAACTATTTATGAAAACACCATCTAAAATCAAATAATAAAAATAAAACTAAAAGGACCCTAAATTTTGTACATGAAACAAAAAAAACTTAGTTAAAGATATGAAGAAGCATAGATCTTTCTAGGACTTAATGTGGGGTTTACTTAAAAAAAATCATGTTTTAATTTTTTCTATACAAACGCCTTAAAAACAGAAAATAATAATAGAAAATGTTTGAATAAAACTAATAGATCCTTTGATTGAAAGAAGACAATTACCTGAGAGGCACTTTGCATAAGATGGTAACCCATATAAGGAGCAAATTGATCTGAAAGGCATGGATTTTGCATCTGATTTTGATAATTAAAAGCATTATTTGAAACTGGATTTTGGCACATCATCAAACTCTGGTTTGGTATCTGAGGCAGTGGTGGTGAGGAGTGATGAGGTGGCACTCTAGGTAGTTGTTGCATTGGATTGTTATTATTAATAGAAGGCAAAGAAGGTGATGAAGCCATTCCCATAGAACTCATTTGTGACATAAAATGTTGAATTCCTTGAAACATCAATGGTGTCATGCCAGTTCCCATCCACATTACCTATCAGCAACAAAAAAAATTGTTACATATTATCAGTCTGAGACAATTGTCATATTATGTATGAATCTGTGATATAATGTGTGGCTGTCATATTATGTATGAATCTGTGATATAATGTGTGGCTGTTTTACCTGAAGCTGTAACTGAAGTGATTTCAAGTATTCTATTGCCTCTTCCAACATTGATGCCTTGTCTGTCTGCATGTACAACCTTATTTATTATTTTCACGATTTCATAATAAGTGTCGTTTTATGTTTTTAATATTTTATTAATTTTTTTCTTTATTTTACTCTTCTATAATAATTATTATTTAATTAAAAATAATGCTAGATAATTAATGTGTTAATTATTAATGAGGATATTCTAGTAAAGTTTTTTTTATTATAATATTTATTTTATTATTTATTTTATTTCTTAATTTTCATAAAATAATCTTAAACGACTGTCATTTTAAAATGAAAAATATTTATAAATTATCATACAACCATGATATAGTGCATGTTTAAAAATATTTTTTTAAAAAACTAGATGCTTTTTTTTATTAAACCTCTATGGGAGAGCAAGTAAAAGTAAGTAATTATTTTTTCAAAGTCTAAAGCAAGATAAAGCAAACACTTAGTCATTATTATAAGGATCTTTCTAGAAAAGATGTGTCGTTCATTTATATTTTACAATTTTTATGGAATATTTATGTTTTTGTTAAATATTTTGATTATTGATACTCTCTGATTACAACTATTAAGTTCAAGGATGTTATTATTCAAAGAAAAACCAAATTGATATATCATACAGTTTTTTGAAAAATTAATAAAATTAATTAAGTTTAACTACTTTCATTTATACATTTATACGTGTAATTTAATTAACAGAAGGAAGTAAATCAACCAAATCTATCTTTCTCTCTTTCTTTAAGCACAACACATGCCTTACTTTGTTTTTTTTTTTAATAAACACAAACTCACTCACACTCTAAACAAAATACCCAACATTCTATCCTAAACTTTTACCGTCAAAATTCGAGCTTTGAATTTTTAATTTTTCAAATCTTAAGACTTGGTGCACAACTAAATTAAGTGGACTTAAAGCCCACTGTCACCTTGCTTAGTATAACACCACTTTCAAGTTTCAACAGTAGCAATCAGAGACTAGATCTGACTCTGAATGCATGCATCTCTAAAGAAAAAAAAAAGTGAAAGATAGAAACAAGTCAAGAAACATTATGCTATGATAGTGAACCTTGTTACTGTTAGGTATTAATTGCTGCAATGCCCTCATCTTCTCATTGATCCTATCTCTTCTTCTCTGCATCAGAGAAAAAAATATTTTTAAGAGAAACGTTGACAGAAGTTTAAAATTTACCAGAAAAAAATACCTTGCCCCCACCCTTTCTGATAAGTTATGCACTTCTGCTACACGGTTCCTTCTGGAAGACCCTGTCCTCTGAGATGCCTTGTTTCCATCACCTGATTTTAGTTCCGTGGCCTAATACACACATTATGTTTAGACACAACTCAGCAGACCCAAAAAAAAAAAAAGATAAAGGTTTAAAATAATCATTTAATCCCTAATAGACAATTTCTTAAACTTAAAACCTTTAACTTTTGGTTTCAATACGATTTTAATTATTTACTTTCGTCCTACATGATTTCATTTGAACGCGCCACACTTTGCATGGGTTATAGAATCCAGTAGTCTAATTTTAATAGATTCTAGAATCTGAATGGACTTTTTTTTTTCAAGTACAAGACCAAAAGTATAAAGTGTAAGGAAGAAATCATAAGGTTAAAAACAAAAGGTAACCAAAGTTATGATTTTTGGAGTGTATGGACTAATCTGCAAATGAAGTAAACTATAGGGATCAAATATTTTTATTAAAAAAATAATAAAAACCAAAAAATGAAAAAGCTAAAAACAAAGGAAGAGCTTTACCTCACTTAGTTCCTCTGATGCTTCTGCTGCATCTATCCCTTTTCTCTTTTGGCCTTGATTTCTTGTTGATATTAGGGAACAAGTTCTTCCGATACTACTGCCTGAGCCACCAGAAGATGAAGTCACAGATGTTTCAACCATCTCTGATTTTCCCTTTTCATCACTCCTTGAAATTATTCCCTGAACACAATCTTTGATAGGGATTTGGTTGCTGCCACAGTGACTTGAACCAACTGTCATCACTGGGCACTCTCTAACCTCACTTTGTGACACATTAGAAGTAACTTTCTCTCCAAACTGTGTTCTTCCACCAGATGCTGATAAAACATTATGAGATGCTGAAAAGTGAGGAAATTTTGCATTTAGGACCTTTTGTGATCCAACGAAGTTATTCACTTTCTTAGAAGAATCAGGTTCATTGAATCTTGGAGGAGCAGGAACAGGATTATTTTTCATATTTGGTACTTGAGAACTTGAATTTTCATTAGGGATTGACTTGTTGGACTCAACTTCACAAGTTGCTATTTCAGATAGAAGGTTGGAACAAAACTCTTGTTCGAATAATTCTGCAAGTGGGTATTGATTATTTTGGATCCATGAAACTGTCTCTTGTTCTTGATCAGTTTTCTGAATCTGTGTCAAGTCAATTGAACTCATAACTGGTTTTCTTTGTGTTTGGCTGTGCATAACTACTTGACCATTTTGCCATAATAGCTCCACAAGTTCTTGGTCTTGCCTGTATAATAGTTTGATCATATAGATAATTATAATAAAATCAAAGTTAATTATTGGTAGATTAATACATAATCCTGGTTTGATAGAGATGGATAACACACACCCTATTGGTTTCTTTTGATTGGTGACAAAGGTATCTCTCTCAAAATCCCAACCTGGAATGTTGTTGTTCATGTTTAACCAATCAAATTGTCTGTTTGAACAAGACAGAACAGAAGAGAACTTTAGACTTTGAACAAACTTTACAAGCAAAATAAAAATACAAAATATCTGTATAGTTCAGCTATCAACTTTTTGAAATAGAAAATAATAGAAAAAAATCATGTATTTATGGAACTAGATTAATTAGTAGAAGTGGGAGAAAAACCAATGAAATAGAAGCACATAAGTTGGTTAAAGGAAGGACAGTTCAGAGAAAGAACAAACAATCAAAATATTGAAATACAAGAATTCAAAATAGAATACCAAACATTCACATTAAAAAATTCAGACACATACAAGTATATATATACATAAAGAGAATAATCCTAAAAAATAGGATTTTTTACTACTTTGATTAATTAAAAAAATAAAGAGAAGAAAAGAAGACCGGAGTAGAAATAGATGCTAGAAACTGAAGTTTCTTCTTCCCAAATGGCCTCTGAACAAGTATTTCTTCTGTTATTTGAGGATAGTTTTTAACAGCAAGAATGCGACAGTGACAAAGAGAGGAGGGAGCAAATATCCCATGATTAAAATAGTGCTTGTTCTTGTCAATAGCGAGAAAAACATGGCTGCATATGTGGCATCAGATGAATGAATCTGTTTGGATTATCGTTAAAGCAACTAAATTCACTGTTTCATCTTAGGATGTGTCTTGATGTCTAAGTGGTTTTTAGGTTTTGAATTGTGTTGCGGCAAGTATATTGTAATTTTTGCCATCACTTAATGCTTTGTAATTCATAATGGTTGCATCAACATGAATATAGTGAGTGAGTAATATGACTTTGATCGTAACTGTAATATAAAATCTTTTTTAAAAAAAGGACTTTAAACTAGAAAATGTCATGTTTGATTTGAAATCTAACCAGAGAAGGATAAGGGACCATTTGAAATTAAATTTTGATTGTGAGGATTTTGGATGTTTATGTAGCCATGGACATGGTGAGTGAGTGTCATATGAAAACTCACTCTGGGTGACGACACGTGGCAGGGACAAGTTGTATGCTACTGGGGTTAGTTTGATTTTGATAAGGCTCAGTTCATTCAGCATTGCCACAAAGAAAAAAAAAAGGACAAGATCATTGATAGTTTATTTCATGTTAATTCATCCAATCAAGTATATCTGTATAAAACTATCAAGCTGACGTGGCCTCTAATTTTGTTTTTTGTTTTTTGTTTTTTTGGTAACAAAAATGGTCAAAGAAGAAGGGTTGCGGCGGATTCAAGAATTTCGATAATTAGAAACAAAGAGAAGGATAATGTATGTATGTATATTGTATATGTATACCTCTCTTTTCAAATGAAAAAATGGTGTGCTGATATTCCTTCTTTCTTTCTTTCTTTCTTTTTATTTTTTATTTTATTTTTACGTGGTGGGGATAAATTTTCGAAGATAACACAATAAGGTGGAAATGACAATACCATTGTGGTGATATCAAACTATTGAAAATGGGAGTAAGGGCATTTGAATATTTACCCATTGACATCACTAGAGTATGGACTAGGAAGAGATAAGTTCGAAATGAAAGCAAATAAACCTTTACAATTGCAATATTTGATCCACATTTGAGTAAAAATATATGGTGTGCCTTGAGCTCCTTTTTTTTTGGGAAAATATTTTTTTTAAATCATATATTTTTTATACGAGATAATTTTATTTAAGTTGGATAGGATCACAATAAACAACAGAATTTTTCGCTGTATTTAATGTAACTACACATTTAGAACTACTCGAGCTGACTAGTTAAACTAGAACAACTCAATGTCAATTGACCTATGCACTTAATGGGTTATCTTGAATATTCTTTTTTTAAATAAGATATTCTCTTTTCTTATCATCAAATTAAAAATCTAATTATTCAAATATAAAAAAGTTTATTTTCTCGACTAATATTTTTCTGCTACCCGAACTCAAATTCTTCCAATAAACAATAACGTAACTTTGTCATTATGCTAATAACCTCATTGGTAATAACATAATAGCTTGAGCTAAAGCTTTTGATTTTACTTTGACAAAAAAGTGTTTTATCCTAGTTATAAAACTCGGCTTGGTCAACAACTCGGTTGAGGTACTGAACTAGGCGCATAAAATTAGAAAGGGAAGTCTGGTCCGGTGGTTAGGCGCGAATACATATACTTTAGGGGCATGTCTTCAAATCCTGGGAGAATAAAGGCGCGCGCGGCTAGGAAGCTCGTCTGGGCCGGTTTCAACCGATTCTTCAGCAGAAATGATTCATAATAGTGCTCGGACCGGTCACCAGACCGGTTTGCGGCTCAAACGGGCAAACCAGCCGGTCTAATCCGATTTTAATAACTATGGTTTTATCTCTTTTTTTTTATGCAATACTTTTTACTTATAGCGCATATGTTTTTTCAAGTATCCATTAATCTTATTACAAACATAAAAGATTAATATATATATATATATATATATATATATATATATATAACACTTTGTTATATTTTCCTTTAAATTTAATGAGGTGTTTCCATGTTTCTTTTGAGTAAAATACTAAAATCAGTCCTCATTTATATTATTTTCATTCAACTTTACATTTACACTTATTTAAAAAAAGTGACCTGCAGATTTATACATTCATTCCTTTGTTCGATAATAATAGTACGTTATTAACGAAAATAAAAATTGTATAACCAACCAAAGTTAAAATTATGTTCTTTTTTTTTTTCATATATTTAAAATTGTGTATTTTATAGCATTGATAATGACGAGTCATTATAATGTTGCATGTGACAGTTTGTCATTCGTTATTTTTTGAAAGCAAAATATATCTTCCACCTCTACCAATAAATGCGACTCGTCAGAGATTTAAACATTTGTATGTTTTTGTGAAAATAAATGAATAAATACAAATCCTAAGAATTAGTTTAGCGGTGTGAAGTCTCATTAATTTTATAGGAGAAACGATCTACAGCGAGAAAACACGGTTCGAATCTCATATATGTCAAATTCTCAGAGGTCAACATCAGCCACGCAACACGAACATTTTAAAGGTGAGAAACCCGTGGTTATCCATAGAAAAAAAAGGAATAAATACTCGTCCCAGTCATATAACTTAAATGGTGAGCATATATAGACATACATCGAGTTTAATTCCCTATAAATATACTTTTTATAAAAAAATAAATACTCATACAACAAATTTTGTATTTATCCTCCTTGTATTTTCTAATAGCCAATCAAGGCCAGGTATGAGGTATTTTTCAGTCCTTGCACTTGTTTTTTTGTTATAATATTTATTTATGCACTGAATGAAGAAACAGATTTAAATGAACTGTTACGTTATTTTTTAAAAAATAACTTTTGTAATTTAATTAATCTTTTTGGTCTAAAAAGTTTATAATTCTAATAAGGCCAGTACAATTGATAAGGATATATATGTGTGAGTATATAGTACAGGTTTGATTCCGGTGTAGTTAACTTTTCTTGTAAATCAAAAAAAAGTTTATCTTTGTAAAACTACAAGTTTTTAAGAAAATTTATAACATTAAGTAGATTTTGTATCTAATTGAATTTAAGTAGTATTTCATATTTTATAAAATGATATGATTTGGAATTTATGTATAATTATAGTTTATTTTATATTTCATTTAAATTTTATATTTATTTATATGATTTATTTAAAATTTTATTATCTTTAATTATGATTCTACAACACTTTTTACACATTTTTAAAAAAAAAGAAAGAGATGAAGTTACTCTTAAATGAAAGAATATATCAATTTGGGCTTGGTGGAAGAGATTGAGATTACCCTTATTAGAAGTGACATCATCATTTTTAATATATAAATTCAAAATTTTTATATATAAAAAGATAATAAAATTTTTAAAATTAGGTAGTGTCAATCCCTCCCACCTTTGGCCTTAGACCTTAGGAACCGTCCATACCAGAACTGTATTTAGCCCATTCGGCCCTATATCTAGTTTTAGTAAAAATACTTTTTCTTCCTAGCCATATTTTGGGCCGGATGGCTTAATCCATAACTATTTACAATTATGAACACTTTGACCAAAACTATTTAACACAATTGACATGAACAGTTGAACACATATCACTACAATAATGATTGGGCTTTTTGTGGATATCAGCAAATCACGGTCTTCGGGACAGAGATTTCACCGCCCCATTTTTTCAAATCCACCTCTCATTTTTTAAATTTTTGGATAGTAACATTTGAAATTGTATTTCCGAATACTGTTTTTCATAAAAACAAAAATAATTTATTTTTTATTTTTATTATTTTATTTATTCTAAACACTACTGTCCAAAAATGAATAATATCATTCTCCCGTAGAGTGAAGTGAATCCGAGCACACAGTCTTCATCATTCACACAACTCCCTGCAGAAGGGATTCCAAGAAAAAAGTTGCTGCAGAAGATAATAAGATATAAATGTTTTTCTTTTTTTAAAAAAAAAATTAGCCTAACTGCTTGAGTTCATCCTAAGCTATTTTCGCTGCACCTCTACAAACAGATTACTAGGATTGATTAAATAAAGCAAGATAGGATTTCCCATTTAACTGATCTCAAATTCAAGTCTTCACTTATTTTTTTTAGAGATAAATATAAATATTTATATAAGCACTCTTTGAGTATCCTTTACCTTAAATTTGTGTAACAGAAAATAAAATAAAATATAAATCATTAATGTTTCCTCTTCTCTATATGCTAAGTTATTTTCATCCTTTAAGCTTCTCATGTTACCACCTTACATGAATTAAAGATGAGGTGGTTTAAAATCATTTTGCATATTTTTATAAGTTAGAAGCCATTTTAATTGAGAAGACAAAGTCAAAGATCATTTTAAATGACATAAGACAAAGTTAGAGACAATTTTGCTTAGTTTTATTCGTAACTATTTTGAATAATAAAGGATAAAATCAGAGACTATTTTATTTGGTCTTATCAAACATAGACCATTTGAAATGATAATCACACAATTAAGAACCATTTTGATCATTTATTCCGTGTAACAAAAATAACAAAAGATGGCATTCAGATACAAAAGTAGAGTAAATAATAAAGTTTTAAAGAAAAATAGGAGAAACTTGATGAGTTCAGCTCTGCAAAATGGTAACAATTGAAAACTGCTTTTGGTGTAAAATCCTGAGGACCAAACCTAACACTATATTTCACCAAAACCAAAAACCATAACAATATTAAGTTCTGTATGTTTATATTTCAAAAATATTATGATAGCCATAGACTGAGTATATATGTTCCTGAATCAGATTTCGTCAGCCATAAACCATAGCATACAAAAGGAGAAAAAAAAAAAAAAAAACCCAGGAAGGTATGCTTGCAACCTAGTATAAGATATGATTGCTGTCAACACAAAATATTTATGTAATTATTATGTTACTAGTCAAATTAGATAATGTAATAGGGTGAAAAATACCCCAAAAAAAATACTCAATTTATTCTGATGGAATTGAGTCATCAAACAAATAAGACTACGGAAGCTTACACAATTAATTGCCACATATAAATAACCCAATCTCTTATCTCTTATTCTACAAATTAAAAGCACAATCTCTATAACTCTTCATTCATCTCAAAGTAACTCTGCTAATCTACTTCTGATAAATTAATGGTGCCAAATTGAAATCCATACTATGCTGCTGGTGCCACATCAACAACATCGTCGTCGTCGTCGTCATCGCCCTCAGTTTGAATGCAATAGCTGCAAAATTCAGTTGCAGCCATGTCATTGCCCAAAAGAAACCTGGGCAGACCAGGTTCCATGCTACTAAAAATCACCATTGCAGCACAGAGGACAGAATTGCACTGCAAAGTTGTAAACTACCAAGTTTGACTCAAGTCTGAAGGTGAAGTCATGAGTCTTCAACCTATTTATACACACAAGAAAATTCATTTTTTTTAATAAAATAAAATAAAAAGGTTATTCTCATATGTGGGGTAATTTCTAGGACCATTATATTCTAATACTTACTTCACTTAAATCTCACTTGACTTTTATTTTTTTTCTTTTTTAAATTTTGTTTATCACATCACTAACTATGAGTCATATATTTTTTTTTGTACATTAAAAGTTTAGTTAAGGGGTAGGCCTACCTTATGCAAGATTAGGGACATATCACCAACTTCAACGAAGATTTATAGTGAAATTTACAGATTACTTATCAACGAAAACTAAATTTAACAAGATGGGATTCGAATCCATAACCTTGTTAAGATGTGTAGTATATTTAGTCACAGTAGCAAATGGAGATCCTGTTTTTAGGTGTGAGATGATTACTTTTCTGTTTAATTAATATATATATATTCCATATTGTGTGAAAGATAAGGTTTTATATAATTTTGTTTTCTTTTTGAATTAACTTTAATTTGGGTTTTGTTTTGTTGTTAAAATGTAGAAAAGGCTGAGTTGGTGAGGGTTATGTCCAAAACTCGAGCAGAACTCATGGATTGTTGTTGCAGAGCGCAATGAACGTGTGGAGTTAACAGAATGAACACACGCTTGTGCTTGGTGGTCACATGCACTTGAGATGACATGGAACATCATCTCACAATCACAAAATGTTTAATGCAAATGGCAAAGGATCATGATCTTTACGCAATAGGTTTTGGCCACATGTGCTTGTGTACACAAGAAAAAAGAAAAAAAAAATTGCAAGAGAATATGTTAAGAGTGACATTATTAGAATAAGAAACTCAATATAGTACTTAAGTTTTGAGGCTTTTTTATCTAATGATTAATTTTTTGGGTTGAACTTTTTTTATGTACTTAAATTCTTAAATCATAATATGAGTTCCTTTAAATCTATATTAGAATTTAAAAATTACTACTCTGTCGGTTCTTTATTATAAAACGATTTTATCTAATAATCTAATATTACAGGTACCAATAAAAATAATTAAGTTTAGTTAATTTTATTAGTTTTTTAAAAAATTATATAACATACCAATTTTATCTCTCATTAAATGTTATGCTAATTAATCACAATTGAAGAGTAAGTAGTCAATACATTTAATATGGGTAAATAAAAAAACAAGTAATAAGTGTTCCATAAAAATTATAAAATATTTTATAAAAATACATTTAAATCTTTTAAAAAATATCTTATAAATAGAAATGAAGGGAATTTAAGTTAAAATACTTTTTATACCGGTAAACAAAAGCCACTTTAACATTACTCCGCTGCTGAGAAACCATATGCTTCGTCATTCTCTTGTGAGTTGTGACTTTTCAAATATGCCTATGGCTCTAAAAAGAGACTTGGCTTGGCTGCATATACTCTTATAATAATTTGTTTAAAGTTTCATCTCATTATCTCAAGTTTAGTGCATTCTTTTTCGTCTGAATTATATTTTTGGATCCTAAGTAATATGCAATTTCAGCTCCAATTTTTTTTTAGATTTTTTAGTCTATTATTTATTATAATGTTCAATTTTAATCGTTTCTTTAAATTAACGGTCTCGATTTTCAGCCAATCCAAGTTAGTTAATTTGGATAAAATAATAATATTTGAGTTTTTTAATTAAAAAAAATATAGGTGAGGAGTAAAAATTATTATTGAATTGGTCACAATATTGGCCAAAAAGGATCAAAAATATTTTTGTTAAATTAATCGTTGTGCATATAAATTTAGAAGAGGAAGAATTCGTTGATAATGGATCAATGCTACTAATTTACTCTATTCTTATAATGTTGAATAACTTTTTATTAAATATTTCTTTTTCATAAAATCCACGGTTCATAAACATCATATTTAAAAAGTATCACATTATTCTAAAATTATTTAATATCTCATTAATATACTTAAAAGTAGGCATCACAATAAAAATCGAACTCATGGATATCCAACTGACCCCTTCTAGACATTGACGGAGAATCCCACTTTGATTGAATTTGTTATAGGTTAAAGGTTTTCTTGCCCTTGCCTTTTTCTGGAGCAAGGGCGGGCTTAGGGTTCTAACTATGCGCCTTGCCCTCGCACCTTAACCCGTCATGACTAGGCATGGCAATAGGGCAGGGCGGGGGCAGGGAGTACTCCCCCGCTCTCCGTCCTCGCTCTTGAGTTTCCTCCCTGTCCCCACATTCATTCTCCGCGACGGGGATGTTTTCTCCCCCATCCCCATTCCCCGCCTCCCCACGAGGACCGCGGGGATCCCCTAGATAATAAAAAAAAATCTAAAAAGTATGAAAACCCGAAACATAAGTAATAACAAAAAGAACCAGACCAAAAACAATCGATGCAAGAGCATGAATGATTGTATAACACTAATGAGCATAATGAGTAAGAACGACATGCAAGAATGAACGAATGAATAACACAACAATTAATGTAAGCACGGACAAGAACTAAAAACAAGGATAATAATAAATAAAAGTTAATCATATTATTTTTTATGTAAATAATTAAATTAATCCTTTTAATTATGTGTATATTTATTATATTAATTACATTAAATGAGAGTATTTATAATATATATATATATATATATTCAGGGATGCAGGGACCCTTTGGGGTGGGGAGCATGGTCCTTGTCTCCATCCCCAAATCTGTTGCGAGAGAAATTTTGTCCCCGTCCCCACGGGAAAAAATTCCTCAACCACGGAGCCCAAATAGGACAGTCTCCGCGAGGATCCCCAAATTCGAGTGGTGATTGCCATGCCTAGTCCTGACACTATAATTCTATATATTTACACCTATTTACATATTTATATACACATAATACTATTATTATTAACAATATTAATATTAATAATAATAAGGTTTGAATTTTTCTCTACTTTTAATATAAATTAAAATGATTAATTTATTTTTTACAAAATATTTTAAATACTTAATGTTTATAAAAATATACTAATCAATTAATTTTAAAGAAAATAATATGAGCATTAATTCCCCGTAAATTTTCTGATCCCCTAAAGAAGTGGGGTTAGTTTTAAATTTTCCATCTCAGACTCCGACCTTGCTGCCATCCCTATTCAAAAGTTAACATAATATATAACTTTTAAAATATATAAAAATATGAATAACTTCTTATCCTTATTGATCTTTTATCAAATTTGGCATGAACAATTGATGGTGAATACTAATGATTCAACATTGAAAAAATGAACTTAATATCATGTACAAAATTTTCAATGGTGCAAAAATAGTGTAAAATTACACTAGTATAAATGAATCCCTCATCTTTATAAGAAAATCACATTGCTTTGATAACTTAAAGAGGAAATGAATTATTTTACAAAGATTTGAATTATAGTATTACCAAATATGAATAATGCAACAACAAAAGATAAATATTTCTAAGGATTTTGATTGAATGTTTTTATTTATCAAAATGGAGACTTTTACAAATAAAAATAAATTCAATTTCTTAGAATTTTAAATTACACCATCCAAACACACTTATTTTCCTTTCTAATTTAAAGATGTGATTCAGTGATTTGTTTTACAAGTTATAAACGAAAATATATATAATTGGAAAAGAAATGTCACCTAAATCTTCCGATTATCTTTATCTTTTATTTGTTTAAGAGGAAACATCAAATTTCACTCATTTTTTGTCAAAAACTTTCACCCTGTAAGGCACAATTCTTGTGTTTACTTTGTGTATAACAAGCGCCCCTAAATCAAAGTCTACTTCAGTTAAATAATGAGATAGCACCAAAAAGAAAAAAGAAAGAGCCAAAGCAGAGGGTAGGAATTCAAGAGTGTCCCAATAAAAAAACACAGTTCAGAAATTCTCCCTTTTCACCCTAGTTGCTTCCCTTAGGATTTTCCAATTCCATCATAACTAAGAAATGGATATTGAGAATCAAAGCATTTACATAAGGATGAATTCTTCTTTTTTTTTTTTCTTTTTTATTAATATGAGGATGAATCTAATCAAACTTCTTTTGTTTGAGCTTTCCCTTGGGGATTTTGCTAAGCAAACCAGTATCCAGCTTCCTATAGTGATTTTGCATCTGATCAAATAACTTATACGCAAAGTTGTCAACTTGATCCTCGTACCTTTCATACAGAACTGGCAGTGTATGTGCAGCAACAAAACCTTTGGACAAAACATAATTCAAGTTTCAGCAATCAAGTATATGCCAGAAAATTAAACTAGAAGGAAAAACATCATTGCTGAACTTCTAAAAGGTATAATGTCATCGTTTTGACTTTGGGAAGAAATGGATCCCAACAAAACAATTTCCATATAAGATCCTGTTCTTGAGATGTCATATCAGAAAACACTTGACAAGGCGTACTTTTGCTTGCGTCGGCTTAACAGGAATTTAACTCAAACATGTTTCAAATTGCTTCCTGTACTAAACACTTGTGCAAAACTCAAATTATATGCCCTTTACAGTTGATGTGTTGTTTTAGTTCTAACTATCTCTAGTATTCATCAAACAAGCACAACATAAGGTTGGCTTTACCAATACCATCCAAGAAATGATAATATAATACAATTTCCACAATTTGAATTATTTGCGTTTCATGAGCAAGCATTGGTAGGATCTTTTTTATTTGAAATATGTTTTTCAAACTTTGTCCAACTTAACTAATAATTTAAGCAAGCATTCTGGTCAACGCGTTATATCAACAGATGAAAAGAAAGGTCTCTCACCAATATAAATTACGGTCAAAAAGTTGCACCAGCTCCCAATTACAGCACCAGCCCATAAGCTTGCTACAACCTGTGGATGTTTAAACTATTATCAGATATTCCATAGAAGAAAAAAAAAGCATATATTTTCTCAAAAGATATAATTTAAGGTACATAAATGGTTAAAAACAAGGAATATGTAACTGTTGGAAAAGTAGAAAGGGCATCATCATGGTTCTGCATTCAAGATACTCAACACAACCACCCGTAGATTATTTATCCGTAAATAATACTAATCCTAATCAAGTAAAACAACAAGTTCACATCAGTTTAACACCAAATGATTTTTACAAGATAATGTGGCATAAGGTTTGGTTGACTGGACAAGTTCTCATAAACTCCAGAAACTTACCTCTTTCTACATTGTATCGGTTAAATATAGAGGCTATCATACTAGAAACTCAAACAAGAAGTTGACAATTTCCATGACATAAATCTGCTCAATAACATCTCAAAAATGAAAGATGTTATAGCAAATAAAATTAAGTGGAATTGATTGAAAAATTAGTAGTGAATCTATTATTGGTGTCAGAAATTCAAGAATGGCTTCATCTGAGAACTATGTTTCAAGCATGAATCTGGATAATAAATAAGAATACCAAAGCAAGCAAACAGAAGAGCAAACATACAAGAAGGAATTGCTTCAGATTTCCTCCACAAGCAACATCTTGAAGAAACCTCAAACCACGGTTAACCTCAGCACCAACTGCAGTCGCGATATTCACGAAAAAATCTTCTGGGAGGACGAAACGAGGAACTTGAGACTCCCTGGCACCACAGAGAATAAAGTATACTAGGAGCTGTGAAGAAGTATAATACATTTACAAAAAGTCAGGCAGTGAAAGAGGAGTAAAGATGCTCGAATAACCTGCTCATCAAGCCAGAAGCATTTGTCCAAAGAAACTGTGCAAGCATGACAATAACCAGAGCAAAGAACAAAAGAGTTAGGAAATTATAATTAAGCCATTCAAAAAGCACCCATATAGCTGTTGCGACACTTAAAACGCTAGCAGAGATCTTCTTGTTCCTCCATAACAGGACATCAGCAGCTACGTGATTCAAAGGAAAACAAGTGTTAAAAGTTGGAGTAAACATGAAATATTTAACAGAAAATTGACTAGAACTAACATACATTTTCCACCCCCTAAAATATGATGCACCGGTTTCTGGCGTCCAAACAGTCTGTTGAATTGGGAGCTCACTGAGTTTGACTTCTCCTCTTCAAAGAATGATAAGGACTTTTGCTTCTCAACCATGGTTTCCACAAGGTTGTTCAAAAGGTTTTCAGCCGTGATTTTCTCAGACATCGTTCCTGTATTGCCAAGAACAAAAAATAGCATCATAATGCGTTGTATGAACTAGCTATTATGCCTAACACAATTGCAGCATCAATAGGTATTTATTGGAAAATCAACATACATAAAGTGAATGTAGGATATTCCAGTTTTTGTTTCCCTGAACCATAACTAAGGGGAGATCATATTACTAGCTTAAAGTCAGAGTGTCAGACATTCACAAAGTAAGAAAAGAAAAGAAAAAAGCTATAGCCATATTAAACGAAAAAGTTTTGTATTTCAAATTCATCAAGTTTATTTTAGCTTCACACCACACCCACAACCAGCCTATGTGAAAATTTTCAAATTGGGAACCAAACATCCATATAAACACTTCATCCATCTCACTTATCAACCAGCACAGGCTAGTGTTCACCATAGGAGGGGACAAAACAGGAAAAGAGCCAAGTGTGATATTCCTGCACTTGAATGGACAATGTAGTGTCTATTTGGTTTCACAGTTGGGATAGGCCAAACTCAATCCAAAAACGCAAGAGATAAATTTAACTATGTTGAAATGGATCCACATTTGTCTTATCCCAAAGTGAAACCAAACACACGTAGTAGAAACTCTTAATTTAACATCTTCACTTTCATCATGATACATGACAGTTGACACTGATTTCTTCTTAATATCCATTTTTCGAGAACAAACCACAATCGATAACAGAGCAAAACTAATTGCATGTCAAAAAGGCAACCTCCATTGCTTTTTATTAGAGGTCAAGAGTGAAGGGAAAGCCACTTCAACCATGAAAAAGCACTTTGGCAGGTCAAACAACTCAATTCCTAGCACAATTTTCAGACTTGTGAAGGAAAAAATAATAATAATAATTAAATATGATCTCTACCTAACAGAAAAGTTGACGAGCCAAGTTCTCTGGTAGAAAAAGAAAAAGGAAACTCATTTTAAAAAATATAAAAGAAAAAGGGAGTGCAGAAAAGAAAAAAGGGCTAAAGCAAGTTTTCCAATGTTTTTTCTCTCCCAATTCAGAAGCATGAAGGAAACGCATTTGACAAATTTAACAAAGATCACTCATAAACAAATAAACTCAAAGTCCATTCCCCTCCTCAAAAGTGAAAACACCTGCAAAGACCTAACAACGAAATTGTTCGTTGAATTCAACAATTCATACTAAATAAACGAAAATCACAAGAAATGAATTGGAAGGCACGGAGCAAAATAGTGACCATATAAGAATCACCTATGGATTGCACTCGCAGCACTAAAAAGCCGAAAACAAAAAACAGAAGAGGAAATGAGAGAGGAGAAATGAAGGGTTTCAAGTTTCAAGGACAAACCTGAGTAAGAGAAAGGGAGAGGGATGCAGAAGCAAAAGTAGTGGAGAGGTACAGTACAGAGGTAGATGCTCTCAAGCTGAAATTGATATGGCAGAAAGATTTTTTTTTTTTTTCTTTTTATATTTAGCGGGGCGTTAAGACCAAAAAAAGAGTTATATTGTTGATTGTCCGTGGACAGATATTTATTAATTTATGAATTTATACTCATAAATTAATTGGGACAAAAACAGACTCATAAATTAAGATTTTCTTTTCTTTTCTCAATTACCGAAAGCAGTACTAATAAATTAAGAATTTAGAATTTAAAAATTAAACAAACTAAGTGTTTAATATTTGAATTAAAACTTTAATATTCAAATATCACACAAAATATTTTTATTGATTTGGGTTATATAAAATTTTAGAAAAATGCTACTTGTTACGAATGATAATTCATGAAAAATTTACAAACACCAAAACAAGTACAAATCACTCCCTTGATTTTTGTTTCGGCCACAATTTTATTAATGCTGGTCGAATGTAATTAAGTCACTTGTCTCCGTGTATTATTCGTGCAAAAATTCTTTGTAAAATATTGTCGAAATAGTAATTTTTTTTTAATAAATATCAAATTAGTTTTTGATTATGTAGATTTAAGTTATTATAGTCTTTAATTTTATTAAAATATCACTATATTTTTAGTTATTGACTTTATAAAACGTCAATTTAGTCCCCTTATATCAAATTGACTGATTTTCTTATAAATTTAAAGATTATTGTAACTAATTTTTCATAAAATCAAAGATAATTATGATTAATTTTTTAAAGTTAATGATTAAATATATATTTTGGTAAAATGAGAGACCATAAATTGTAAATTTTTTCAATCAAATTTTAACATAATTGGTTTTTTTTTTCAAAACATAATTATGTTTTTAATTTTTAAATTAAAAAAATGTTTTCTTTTTAAAAAAATCGTGTTAAAACAAACTTTCATGATTTACTTGGGTTGACCTAATGATAAAAGATTAGAGTAATTTATATGAGGTCTTACATATTATTTTTTTTAAGAGCATAAAGTCTTACTTGTTTAATTTTTTGACCTTTAAAACAAAGTTATATTTGACGTAGGCTATGGTTAGACTCTTGTTGAATAACTAGAGCTATTCTTATCCTTACTAATGAGTCATAAAGTAAGGCTAACACTTTTAATTTATTATTTTATATTAAAACAAATTTTAATAGTTAAAATAAAAGTTTTAGTAATGTAATTCAATTGATGAGCATATACAAACATGTGTGTGAGATATGAGGTTCGAGCACCAATTGTACTACCATTTTATGAAAAAAAAAAGTTAAAATAAAAATACTTTTATTTTTAGAAAGATCTTTTTTTCTTTTATAAAGTTTCTTGAAAATAAAATTTGAATACATGTAAATGTCACCTCACCCTAAGAACTTTTAATTCTAATAAATTTGTTATTGTGTGTAATTTCACAGAAAAAATATTTTTATTGAAAAAATAAAAGATTTAATTACATTTTTAAACTCATAACTATATCTAATGTGAAGTTTTAGTCTCTTATTCTAATAACAATTTCAACTTCTTATATTTTTGTAAGTTATTTCTTTTTGGAAAAAAAAATATCAATGTTGTAAATACCATGATGTCCAAGGAACAAAAACAAGGTTCCACTAAGGTCGATTTAATAGTAGCAATTTTGAGTAGTTTATTTAGAATCTTATATTCAATTTTGTATCTATTTTCATTATTGTAAAAAAAAAAATAGAAACAAGAGTGCAGGATTATTAAGCACACCAAAACAAAAAAGAAAATAGTATTTATTTATTTATTTTTACAAAAAACAATTGGAAAGTGCTGGAAGGAGTACAAGTCATAAAAATGTCCTAAAATCATAGGGAGTAATGCCCTAGAGCAGAGAGAGAGAGGGGTCCATGTGATGGTGAGGAAAATGGAGAACAATGAGGGAGGTGTGCCAGTGACGTGGCACCAATGAGAGCCGGTAGAACCTTATCCCACATCATCAAGAATCTGATCAAAATGCAAACAATATCCAAATTCAGCCTCCACAATAATATTCTCGTAACATTACACAAGACACGCCCTCACAAAAGTTTGCATTGTCTTGATTTATTTCACAGAGCAAGAGAGCTTGCAGAAATGGCTTCAACAACTCAGTGTTTCTTGCACCACCATCCCCTTACAACACCAGCTAGAGCTGCCTCATCACAACGCCTAGTGGTTGTAAACACCACCAAGCCCAACCTAATTTCTTGCAAGGCCCAGATTAACAAGCAAACGGCCCAATTAGAAGACGATGATGCTAACAACACCGCTCTTGTCTCTCGCCGTTTAGCTCTCACTGTCTTCATTGGATCTGCTGCTGTTGCCTCCAAGGTCTCCCCTGCTGATGCTGCCTATGGTGAAGCTGGTATTTCACTACTTTCAATTTCTATCTTTTAATTGATTTTGAGTTCATGTTGGGGCATAAGTAGTGGTTAGTTCTAGTGGTATATGTTTGATTTTCTTAAGGCTCGGAAGATTGGAGGTCCAAGTGGCAGTGGAGATTTAGTTTAGATTATGTGTATTGTGTGTTTTGTCTATTAAATAAAATAATGGTTTTGGGTTCAAGTGTTGGGAATGAAAAAGGAACGTAGGCCTTGAGGCGCCGAATCATTCAAATTTTGTGTGTGCTTTATGTGCTTCTGTGCTTCCGCTGGTAGAGTTTGTAGAGAGATTTCTCCTCTCATGGTTGTTTCCCAGCACGTAGTATACAATCCAAAGGTAGGAGTTTACATAGGCCTAGATGGTGAGTGTCTAGAACTAAATCATCTCATAACCGTAGGCAATTGAATTCAAGTTTCATGAGTGGGTTTTATTGCAATTTGATTTGAAGTATAAGCTTACTTAGACTTTATGCAGAAATCATAATAGAAGGAATAGAGTTGGCAACTATTAGACTCTCAAATTAAACATTTGGTTATAAAGTCTAATTTTTTAGGCGGGAAGGGAACTGACTAACCGGGAAATGAATTTGATCCCTGACGATAATGGGGATGAGATTATTTACTTTAGCAATTAGATACTGATTGTTTGAAAATGAAAAAGAACAAAAAGTCAATTAACTTTGTGATTGTTTTCGTTGCAGCCAATGTGTTTGGGAAGCCGAAGACAAACACAGATTTTCTGACATACAATGGAGATGGATTCAAACTATCAATTCCGTCAAAGTGGAATCCAAGCAAAGAGGTTGAATACACAGGTCAGGTTCTGAGATATGAGGATAACTTCGATTCGACCAGCAATGTTGTTGTCACTGTTACTCCAACTGATAAAAAGTCCATCACCGACTACGGTTCACCTGAGGAATTCCTCTCTCAGGTATAATTTTCTTCAAAGCTAGTACTCCTGGGCTGCTTGTGTTCTAATCATAAGAATACTATTCAACTAAACACTAATACATTATTTGTCAATAGTTGTGAATTAATTATGACATATGTGAATCTCAATTCTTTAGTGTGCCTTGTTCTAAAGTTATAGTTCCTCTGAATAGATTTCTCATGAAGGACTTAGTGGTGTAGATTTTTTTTCATATAGAAACTAAAGTCATAAATAGTTTCTTTATGAATTTCAAAAATTATCTTAGCCAAATGGAAAAATTGAGGCAGAGGCTTACTTCAAAAGCTGGCGTTTGAAATTTATGTATAAACATTTTATGATATTGACGTTTATATGACAAATTTTACTTTCACAAGCACTTTTTGAGAAATTTATCCACACAAACCTTAGTGAGCCATAATTGGACAATTTGAACTCTAATGGAGAAACAAAATTTAATGAAAATAGTGAATTAGAATATTAGATAATGTGTATTGCTACCATTTCCTTTTCTAATCATTAACAAAGCCCCCACCGATTCATAGCAGTTTGTATGATTCAACTTCCAACCGTTCAGAATGCATAATGTGCATGTTTTTTTCACAGACAACGTCACTAATTGCTACTTTTTGGCTGAAATTTAAGATTTGATTTTTCCCTGTTTGCAGGTGGATTACTTACTAGGAAAACAGGCCTTCTTTGGTGAAACTGAAGCTGAGGTAAGTGATTAAGTGATTGGTTTGAAGTTTAAATGGAGTACAATTCCAATCCAACTAAGAGTAACTATCATGGTTTGAATCTACGTTTGATTTGACATGACGTGAATCTAAACACACACCTAATCTCAAACATATGCGAAATGCCATGGGACAGTCTAACTGAATCTGAACTTCAATTGGTCAGGGTGGTTTTGACGCGAACGTTGTGGCGACAGCAAACATCTTAGAGAGTTCAACATCAACGGTTGATGGGAAACCATACTACACTTTGTCAGTGTTGACAAGGACCGCGGACGGAGATGAAGGCGGCAAGCACCAACTAATCAGAGCAACTGTTAAAGACGGAAAGCTATACATTTGCAAGGCTCAAGCTGGAGACAAGAGGTGGTTCAAGGGAGCAAGAAGATTTGTTGAGAACACAGCAAGTTCTTTCAGTGTTGCTTAATAACGGGATTTATGCAGATGTATGTAAATCAACTTCAAATTTGGTGTATGTTTTGATTTTGAGTTCTCTACTCTTTAGCGTCCCTTTTGTCCAAGAGTTTCAATTGTTTGAGGGACTTGATTGGATTAAGTGTCTGAATTATTAATATTCATGGCTTTGTAAAGACAGCCACTTACGTTAATCCTTGTCTAAGCATTTTGAAGTTGCCTTCATTAAGCTGTATCAAGTCATTTCCAAGCAAGCATTTTATTATGCTTGATAGATGGTTCATGTTCAAGGTCTACCATGTGGTTTAGTTTTTTTGGTCTAGGACCTGCTCCTCGGATACCACATTATATAATCTTTTTTTGGATCTCTTCTCATAATATCCTTTGTCGGAAGTTGTGTCTAATTATTTCCTAGAAGTTGAACTTACACGAAGCAGTTAATTATGTTCGAGCCGAGCCATGTAGAACTATCATAGGAGTATGCATGTTTGTAACATAAACTTTTTCTTGAAGAGAAGAAACTATCTCAAGGAAGTAGCATCTGACCTGAATCTTAATAAACAATAACAGGCCATGTTGAGATCCCACAAACACCAAGAATATGACCAAAATTGAATATTTAAGACTTCAGCAATCATTCTTTTATAAGCTATTTTCTGGGTTGAGTTAGATCAAATCATTTCCTGTATACTTAACAAGAAAATATTTATTCATGAAAGAACAATCAACTAATCAAGCATGTGTTATGGAGTAATGTTTGAGAAAAATATTTTTTTTTCCATTTTTTTCTAATAATTTAAATATAATTTCTTTTATGTACCAAAAAAATAGTCGAACTGAACCACACAGTAGCAAGATAAGTACTATCATTCAGGGATTTATGCTAGATTGGCAGTGCATAGGACAAAACCGTAATTGATTATTGGAGACAGAAGGAAGGAGCTTATAATTGATTGTTGGAAACAAAATTGACATTTCCATCTCATTATTCCAGTAATTTTTCCCTATTATCTGGTCTTGAAGCTACGGTTTGTCCCAAAGTTAATATACCCTTTTGCGCTCATCAATTAGTAAAAATCATTTTAAATATTTCCAATTGCATATATGTTGCTTTTTAAATTTTTTTTAACTAATTATAAAGTGTTCGAAATGTCCGACATGAACATGACTCAATAATTTAGAATGTTGATTTCCATCGTGTCTATATAAATGTGTGTGTACGTATAACTTAGCCTTTAATTATCCCAATTACGTATGTGCATTGTTTAGACTTTAGATAGTGGAAAATTATAACAATTATAGAATTATAGAATATGAGTGGAGTTTCGTATGAAAAAGAACTAAGAAGAAGGAAGGTATATACCAAACCAAAAGAAACTGTGAAGGGTGGCGATTGTCATTTCACGCGACTGGGAAGGAAGGAAGAGTAGAAAGCTATATATAAAACAGAAAAGACCAGAAAAAAAAAGAAAAAGGACATAGAAATCGAAATCCAGTAGAATAATAAATAATTTATGAATTCATTATAAATATAGTTTATAATTATAATTGTAATTGGATTGGAAATATTATTTATATATATCATATTATTATTACCTATTATATATGTCAATCCAGGCATGATAAGTAGAAGAGGTGAAGGTTTGGGATTTTCAGCGTGTGGTTTTGGTAACTGAAGAGAAAAGAGGGTGTGAAGCTGAAGAAGAAGGCGGAATCGCCGGTGTTCATCTCACGATCGCACCACAAATTTTGGTTCCGATCGTTCTTCTGCTTCTTCGGTAAGTCGGTGGATCATCACCATCTTCGTCTTTTTCTCAAGTTATTGGATCTGCGACTTCCGATGCCGATTCTTCTATCATAACATATTTCCGTTATTCTTTTGATTTTCCTTATTTGCCTATGTTTGTTTAGTCGGAAAATGCATATATATGTATGAATGATTTTTATTTTCTTTTATTTATTTATTTATTTTGCAATTTCTGAGTTCAGCTTTGCTTTTTGGATGATCAGTTTTCTGATTTCAAATAGCTTCTGCTAAAACTCTGCTAGGCATCTCACAACCTATGTTGTTTAGGTAGATGGATGTGAAATTGATAGAAACATTGTACTTTCAAGCGGCACAGCTTGGATTGTGTTTATTGTTTGTTTAAATTTATGGATTTTGTTTGCTGTTTTAGCTTCTGGTTCAGGGCTCGATTATATTGTGCTTACTGTTTCAGTTTCTGTTTCTGTGCAGACATTTCTTCGTTGCAGTTTTTCAGAGGCGTTTTCTTAGTTATATGCACGTTTGCATTGTTTTCTCACTGCTGAAATTATATATGGGCTGAGGTTAACTTTTCATGGGAGGTGTGGAGGATGAAGAACCAGCCTTGAAACGCATGAAAATATCATCTAAAGGACTAGTTGGCTTGTCTAACGGTTCTTCTTCCAAAGAGCCTGTTGGAGGCTTGTCGAGGGACTCGATGGCTCGGCCCCTACCGTCCGAAGGGGACGATCAAGTTGTCGGTTCCAAAGGTGTTATAAAGAGAGAGGAATTTGTTAGGATAATTGCGAAGGCATTATATTCTCTTGGTTACAAAAAGAGTGGAGCACGTCTAGAGGAGGAATCTGGAATACCTGTACACTCATCTGTGGTGAATCTGTTTATGCAGCAAGTACTTGATGGAAATTGGGATGACAGCTTAGCCACATTGCATAAAATTTGTCTGGCGGATGAAAGTATTGTCAAGTCAGCCTCATTTTTAATATTAGAGCAGAAATTCTTTGAACTTCTAAATGGTGAGAAGGTCATGGAAGCATTGAACACCTTGAGGATGGAGATTGCTCCACTTTGCATCAATAGCGGTAGAGTCCGTCAACTTTCTTCTTGCTTAGTGTCTCCATCTCCTAGGAAAGATATTGTAAGGTTGAGGTCTCGGTCAAAGCTTCTGGAGGAGTTGCAGAAACTGCTTCCTCCAACAGTAATGATACCTGAAAAGAGGTTGGAACATTTAGTTGAGCAGGCCCTTATCTTGCAACGAGAGGCTTGCCCATTTCACAACTCATTGGATAAGGAGATGTCATTATATTCAGATCATCACTGTGGAAAAGATCAGATACCTTCTAGAACATTGCAGGTTAGAAAATAATATGTCTAATAGATATGAGCTTTCTTTAGGGGTCTCCTTGTTTGACATCTATTATTCTTAATAAATTTTGAGATCTTTATTATTGACTTGTTAATTAGTATTTAGTAGTGCCAACAGCATCCTCTTTCTGCTTCTCAGTTACTGACTAGAGTCTAGAACTCTGTTAGTTTTTCTTTTGCATTCACTTTTTTGGTTCAAGGTACTCTGTGCTGAGGCCCTTATATTTTTTATCACTGTTAATGAAATTTGGTGATCATTCTTGATTATGAAGTTATGTTGTGAATTGTGATGTACTAGATTTTGTGAATACTTAACTGTGGCATCTTGGAAATGGATGTAATTATTAAGGCCCTGTAATCTTTTCCCTATTTTTGTATAGGAAGAAATATTTGTGATTCTAACTACATCTTTTTGATATCCAATTCAGTAGGTTTTGGAAAGACTTAGTATTTGTAAACACATGCTAGTTGGTCATTCAAATTGTCAAATTTTTAGTGAACCAGTGATATTACTAGACAAACCATCTCTTGGATGAATCTCATGAACGATTCAGTTGGACTTGTCACAAGTCATTTGCATCTGATTTTGCTTTTCTAAATCTCAATTCTTGAAGCTGCTTTTCAGTCAGAATGACACGTGCTAATGCCATGGCTTGATATTTTGCTTTTGCACTTGACCTGGCAACCTCCTGCTTCCTACACTTTGAGAGTATTGACTTTCCTCCAATAAAAACACAATAACCTAAATAGAATGTCTTTCTGATGCAAACCCACCCCCATTTACATGAGCAAGACCATTTATCTACACATAAAGTCCATGGTCCAGTGTTCCTATAATATGTTGGAGGATCTGAATCTTAATGATCCAAGTCCCAGTGACTGTTAATGGGCTTGTAGGACCTTACCAAAGTTACCATACTTAGTACTTGCATCAAAAGCCATATCTGGTCTAGCTACTGTTTCTGTGGTTATCATGAATTTCTCTGTATAAGCTGCAATAACAGTATTTAGTTTACAACCGCTAGTTCTACCTAAAATGATTTCACTGTTTTTTTTTCTTATCAAAATGCACTTCTTTTCTTGAAAAATTAGATTCATGAATCATTAATTGTATTCAAGGGTGAATTTTGTACATAGGTTTAACATTAATGACCTGATTTCTTTTCAAAACCAACCCTAAAAGTTAGGGAGAATAAAAGAAAGAAGGTATACAATTTGTCTTCTTGTTCAATCCATCTGTTATTTTATTTTATTTTTATAATCCCATCTGCTATTTGTTTACAGTGAGTGACCATCCCGACTTTACTTTCTGTGGCAAGAGTGGTTTCTGCTATCTATATTCTTCTTATTTACTTTCTGTATTAATATTGCATTAGATATTAGAAGCACATGATGATGAAGTCTGGTTTGTACAATTTTCACATAATGGCAAATATTTAGCTTCAGCATCAAATGATCGAACTGCAATCATTTGGGAGGTAATATTTAATATGAGTACTTTCATGTCTTTTCTGTTCTCTTGCTTTCAATTTTTTTTATATTTATTTGCTCATTGTGTTTTGATTTTATCATTATACTCCAAATCCAAATCCCAACTTAAATTTGTAAACACAGACGCATACCTCATTGGTTAATGAACAAAAATTGCATGCTCTCTCTCTCACGAATAAAATGTGACTTAATGCCACGAAATTAGGTCTCAGATTTTTTTATTTTTTTTTCTCAAAATTTAGGTCGGCATAAATGGTGGACTGTCTGTGAAGCATAGATTATCTGGTCACCAAAAGTCTGTTTCTTCTGTTTCATGGAGTCCTAATGACCAAGAGCTCCTCACATGTGGTGTGGAGGAAACTATTAGGCGTTGGGATGTCTCTACTGGTAAGTGCCTCCAAATTTATGAAAAAGCTGGTGTTGGCTTAATTTCCTGTGCATGGTTTCCAAGTGGGAAGTATATACTTTCTGGCTTAAGTGACAAGAGCATTTGCATGTGGGAATTAGATGGGAAAGAAGTGGAGTCTTGGAAAGGACAAAAAACACTTAAGATTTCTGATTTGGAAATAACAGATGATGGGGAAGAGATTCTAAGTATTTGTAAAGCCAATGCAGTACTGTTATTCAATAGAGAAACAAAGAATGAGAGATTTATTGAAGAGTATCAGACGATAACTTCTTTTTCTTTATCAAAGGATAACAAATTCTTGTTGGTTAACCTTTTGAACCAAGAAATACATCTATGGAACATTGAAGGTAATCCTAAGCTTGTTGGCAAGTACAAAGGTCATAGACGTGCCCGGTTCATTGTCAGGTCTTGCTTCGGTGGACTTAAGCAAGCTTTTATTGCTAGTGGAAGTGAGGATTCACAGGTATGAATCTTTAATCATTAATCATTAGTGAGAACTGAAAAATATTTTTGAAGTATAATTGTCAATGATTTGCAAATTGAGATTCTTTTGGTGCTTATATATTTGTGTTATACCATCAAAGGAACAAGTGTTTTTAAACCTGATTGCTTTATAATAGAAGATTTGATGCATGCCTCATTAAAATAATTGCATAAACGACCTTTAAGATGGTGCTTTGTGGTTTTGTTGGTATATTGGAGATCATCATAATGTTAGTAGAATGAAGTCTGCTACAATAATCAACATGTTCATGTCTCTTAAGCTTCTTCAATATATATTCAATCTCTTTTATCTTGATAAAACTAGGAGCTTCTTGCATTTTTGCTTGATATGCTTTGTTGTCAAATCAGTTGATATTCTCTTTTTTATTCTGTTACTGTTTTGCTGCCTTTGGATAATGCCAATGAAAAGCGATATCTACTAGTTTCTATGTGTGTCGTTTAGTAGATTTCCTTTTGAGTATGGATTATGACTGGAATCATATCTATTCTTGTTTGAATCTTTATCCATCCATTTCCCTTGAGTCCTTGACACCAGAGGATATCCTTATTAATTTTTTGTATATAATTTTTGTAATCGAGATACGGTGTATCTTTTACTTGGGTTGAGTTTTTTAGCAGCTGCAATGCTTCCTTAATTTGGTCGGAAACAATTCTATAAAGCATGTAGCATGTCTTTCCCTTGAATAGTTTAATGTTATTGCTCCTTTCTACCTAACTTGTTATGATAATAAATTCTATTGCATAAATGTGGACAAGTATTAAACTTGAGCTCAGCCCTATTCCATTTGTGTAGGTTTACATGTGGCACAGAAACTCAGGAGAGCTAATAGAGGCATTGCCTGGTCATTCAGGAGCAGTTAACTGTGTTAGTTGGAATCCAACTAATCCTCACATGTTAGCCTCGGCGAGTGACGACCGGACAATTCGGATATGGGGCTTAAATGGTCTTAATAAGAAGTACCAAAATGCGCACAGCAATGGCATCCATTACTGCAATGGTGGAACTTAGATGACAAACTCATTTTCAATTTATTTCTTCTTGTTATCATTGCAATTGTGTAAATACCAATTACTATCACAAGTAGACATTCACATCAAACATGCACGTGACTTCCATAAAATCTCATAATAAATCCATGTTCTCGTTATGCACGTGTCTTTATGGATTTTGGGGAGTTGAGATCCAATAGTTTGGTGATTGTTTTTCTATTCAGGCTAGCTTGGGGGTTCCATCAGGCCATCACTAATGGTGTTCTGGGAGGGTGGGGCCGAGGGGTGAAGGAAAATGGGTAATGGACAATCTATTAGGGCTTAGGGGGCACTGAACACATTGCTGATAACTTGCGTTAATTAATCACCCGTGACAGCTAATGTTTTTTTCATGACTGGAACATATTATTTTGGAGAATGCTGACCCCACATTTTGATCACAGAAACTTAAAGATTAACTGCAGTATTTGGATCGTGGATTCGTTGAAAATTGTGTGCAAATTTGTCAAACCCTGCGTTTGAAATCTTTGAAATGTGAAAGAATCCTAGTTCTGGTGATATGCTTTTCATGTTTCTGATGATTTGGTTAGAAAGAAAGTGGGTTAGTTCCTGGAAAAAATTATTGGTTTCATTAGATCGACAAGAGTTATTTATTTTTTAGTTTTCTAAGGTATTCATTGGTGTGACTAATTATTTTGGGCATTGTTTGGCCCTTTTGGGGGTTCACTCTCTTGGCCATGGCTTAGAAGCAAAATTGCATATCAGCATACTTTTTCTTAAAAATTTAAAATATACATATTAATTCTTTCTTAATGTTTGAATTGAGTGCATTTTAGTTACGATGTTTAGGGATGGATTTACAAACACTTTAGGAAATATATAAAAAAAAAAGGTGTCATTAATTTGAGTTTACAAGAGATACTTCACGTAAGTTTATAAATGTCTGAGTTTGTAAAAGTAGTTCACATATGTTTATAAGTTTTTGAATTGTTTATAAGTTTATTTAGAGTTGAGTTTATAAAAATAGTTCTTTTCTTGTCTCTAATATTACTAAATATTTGGTCATTTCTAGAACTTAAATGAACTTTTGTCTTATTTAAATTCAAAGACTTATATAAATTACTTTTATGAATTATTCTTGCAAACTCAAAAATTTAATCAATTACTATTATTATTTTAGAAAATAAGTATAAAAATATAATTTTTGTTATTTCGCTTATTTCATCGTAATTAATCCTACCTAAAAAGGAAAACAAAAACAATAAGGTCAGAATTATTCACGGTACAACTGGATTCTAATTTCATATTGAATTTCGTTGAAGTGTTTTATAGTATTTTTAAGCCAAACGGGATCTAATTCTTGATTTTATCTACATTCGAACACCCGAGCGAGATTATGTGTCATATTGAGTTTCGTTGAAGTCTTTTATGGTATTTTTCGGCCAAACGAGATATAATTCTCGATTTTAACTATATTCAAACTCCGGAATGAGATTACGCGTGTCATGTTGAGTTTTATTGAAATATTTTATAGTATTTTTAAGGCAAAAGAAATCTAATTCTCGGTTTTATACATTCGAACTCCCGAACAAGATTATGTGTGGTGTGTTATGAAAAAACCCTTGAGAAGAAAATAGCTAAACAATACGATGATAGAGGAAAAGCATAAGTAGGGTATATGCTTATTTGTGAAGGAAATTGGAATGCAAAACACAGACACAAACACAAACACAAACACAAACACAGTCGCCGTAGCAATAGGCAATAGCGTCAGCGTTTTCAACAGCTTACCCACTTTGAGCTTTCGACTTCATTCATTCGCAGCAACACAATGACGAAGAAAAGGTCGAAGAAAGGAGCGCCACTTCAGCGTCAAAATCCCAAAGTTGATGAAGCCTCTAGGATTCGCATTTACCAGATTCTGGAACAGTTCCAAGCTTCCAAAGATAGAGGTTACCCTCTTACTTTCATGCTCTTTTTCTTTTCTCCAACTGTTTCACCGTTTGATTACGAAGAATATTTTTGCGGGCTGCATTACTTTCTCGATGAGAAAAACCTATTTCGCCGTTTATTGCCCTTTCCTGAACGTTTCTCCTAATTTTGTCGTTTCGTTTGGATTGGATATTTGCATTTTGGATATTTGTTTTTATTGTCGTTTCTCCACTTTTGAAGGATGACTATTGCATAAGTATATCCATTCATGAAATCTGTGTTTTTGTGATTTTTCTGCAGTGTACAATTTTGATGCTAATATGTCCAACCAAGAACGTGCTTTGGTGCATCAAGTAGCCCAGAAAATGGGGTTTAAATCTAAAAGTTCTGGGTGAGTGCTAAGGGCAGCACATGTAAAATTGCCCTTTTAAATCTGTAAGAAATATAGTCACAATTCTTAAATGGAATAGTTAGTAATGGAATGACTTTTCTTCAGTTTTTGCTTGTGGTGTTGTTGATATTGAACCTGCTTTTTTGTGTAGGCATGGGGAGGAAAGGAGAGTGTCTGTTCGAAAAAAAGAAAAGCAGGTTGAAACCATCAATGGATTTGAAAGTCTTCCCCGTTTCACATTTTCTGAAGGCTCAAAGCGGGTTTTAGGTGATTTATTTGCTCGTTATCCACCTGGTGATGGAAACTTGCTGGAGATGATTGGAGAAAATAGTGGCACTGCTGGAAAAACAAAACAAAAGAATGATGATTTTTTTGGCAGGCCTTCTATGACCAAAGCTGAAATTGCTAAGAAATTGGAAGCTCTTCGTTCTAGAGTGAATAACGTCGCTAACTTGAAACAGGTCCATTGTTTTTTACAGTCTTCTTTCAACCTCAAAGACCTACGTATATGAATTTTATTGGTTGAACACTGTATTGTTACTTTCTCTTCTGCAGTATGTGCAACACTTGCAAAAGAATAGTCTCGTCATTGAATCATATTTACATTCATGCAGATCACCGAAGAGAGATCTAAGCTTCCCATTGCGTCTTTCAAGGATACAATTACATCAGCTGTTGAATCTCACCAGGTTAATTTAATATTTTGCTTTTAAAATTGCCTTTGAAGTTTGGTCATGCATCTACTCCTTGGTTGCAGATTACACCATAGTTATGCTTATCTGATATTGCATTATGTTAAAATGTGTCAAACATATTTTAGTAAGATTTTAGATTGTAAGCCATTTCAACAAAACACTCAAGTTGAATTTGAAAGTTAGACTTTTGTATGTATTTTGGTCTTAACATTCGTTTCACGTGTTTCAAAGCAGGTTGTTCTCATATCTGGTGAGACTGGTTGTGGAAAGACTACGCAGGTTGGTACAGCTACGTTTACATGTAAAATGTCTCTGTTTTGAAATGATCTTATTTTTAGTCATATGCTGATTTATTTTTTTCTTTATAACTGGTCCATTTAGTATGTATGCTTCTGAAACGAATTTTGCCCCCTTTTTTAGTTGTTTTTATAAATATACCTGCACTTTTTATCCTCAATTCAAAATAAATGGCTCATGCTTTAGCAATCCAATTATCCAAGTCACACTGATAATTTCTTGATGCTTTATGATTTTGGGTTTGTCTCTTGAGTTATTCTGACACTGTATATGGACCAGGATCTTTTAATAATCTCTGTCATTCTATGCTATGTGAAATTTTTATCTTTCTCTTTTTCATTCTCCCATTTAACTTGATATTAAACACGATTCAGGTCCCACAATTTATTTTGGATCATATGTGGGGCAAGGGAAAGGTATGTAAAGTAGTTTGCACTCAGCCTCGGCGTATCTCTGCAACCTCAGGTATACAGCACTTTCAAAGTCAAGTTTCTCAAAGTTCTCGTTTTAATCTTAATTGAAATTTGCCTTTCTTTTTGGCCATTACTATGTTTAGTTTCTGAAAGAATCTCCAGTGAGAGAGGAGAGACCATTGGAGAGAATGTTGGATACAAGGTAATTCTATTTATTTATCTTCGGTAGTATTGATTATGCATTCTTTGTTTGGATTACTTTTTTCTTTTATAGAGATTTTTGTTTCAACATCAGGCATTATCATGATTAGACCATTTTTTTGGCATTCATGTGATTCAAACACACCATGTAATCGCTCCCCGGTGCCTGTGACATTGTTATTGATACGGAGGAACATATCTATATCTTTTCCATTTTCCGATCTCCATGTCATTTTCTTTCTTATATAGAATTATGACTTTTTCTATTTCTCTAGTGGTTCATGTTTCATACATATAACTCCATTGCTATATTTTAAATAATCCAGATACGGTTAGAAAGCAAAGGTGGAAGGCAATCATCAATTGTGCTATGTACTACTGGCGTTCTATTAAGGGTTTTGGTTGGTAAAGGCTCTCATATTTCAAAGACGGGGCCTGTGAAGGATGACCTCTCTGGCATCACTCACATAATCATGGTACTTAAATTCTTTTTTATATTTATCAAGAGCATTAACTTTTGGTGCTTGGGTAGGTGCTTTATATTCATCTGTACCATGTATGTTCATTATTGAGTTATTTGGAATTTCGATGATTAAAAAATTTGATTAATAAGTACAACTGCTCTCAGAATCTCAGACCTCATTTCTGAAATTGTTGCAAAATTAGATATGCAGGTCTGCCTCATCATTTGATTTTATTGCAAATTGGTTTGAACTTTATACAAATGCCCTTTTTGATTAGTGAAGTGACTACACCAGAGCCTATCAGTCTCATTTTTAGCATTGTTGTTATATGGCTGATGGTGATAGTAGCCAAGCTTGAAATTATTTAATTAATTCTGAAATTATTAAAGTTATTGCTGGCTTAATGATTGCATAATGCCGGAAATTTGGCTGTGAAAAACTTTAAAGCAGTTACTAAATAACAACTAAAACTACTTGATCATGATACTCAGTTCAGTCATAGAATAACTTGTTTTCAGATGGTCTTGAGCAATGGGTATCCACAAAAAAGCCATGATGATTGTTGTTACAGTTATACTTTGAGAGGAAAGTTAATATGAAAATTGATATTATTCTCTTTTAAGACTCCGTTGTGAAAAATATCCAGTGAAGTAAAAATCTTCATATATTCTATCTTCAAGAATCTTGGCATATGTGAAGTGTATCTTGCGCACCCATTTCCTTGGAGAGTATGCATTGCAAACTGAAGTGACATTCGTTTCTTATTTAGGATGAAATTCATGAAAGGGACCGATACTCAGACTTCATGTTGGCAATCGTCAGGTATTCAATTGAAAGGCACTTTTTAGCTTTTCCTTTCTAGTGTACTTTGTAGTTTAGTTAAATGCAAATGTATAAATGCCTGTTGCATACGTGAGAGGAAAGTTGGACTCTAGGTTGAGCTTTGCTCGAGAGATTTTTCACCTAATAGCATAAGATTTTGGCTAGAGTTAGTTTTATGACAAGGTTAAATGCTTTTCTTTCCTAGCCACCAAGTTGTGGTTGCTTTCCTGTTATATTGAATCCTCCATCCTAAAGGAAAGAAATTATAAAACATACTCAACTAAGATATTTTCTGGCTTTTGGTCTAATTTTGTTTTTTGTTGACTTATATGCAGAGAAATGCTCCCTTCATATCCTCACCTACGTCTGGTCAGTTCAACGTTATTACATTTATGTTTTTCTTTCCTTGTCATCATATGAAGTGCTTGTTTAATTTATAATAATATTATATCTCATTTTAACCATTTTTTAACCTTTATCTTTTTTCCGCTGCAAATACTGCAGATATTAATGAGTGCTACCATCGATGCTGTGAGGTTTTCTCAATATTTTGGGGGCTGCCCAATCATCAGTGTTCCAGGGTTCACTTATCCGGTACCTATACTGTAGTAAATTGGTGAATTAACTAATAATTTATCATATTTACTACAATGTCTGCCTGTCTTTTCTTCAGGTCAAATCTTTCTATTTGGAGGATGTACTTTCTATTGTAAAATCCAGCAATGATAATCATCTTGATAGTACCATAGTTAGTATTCCAGTTGACGATCATAAGCTAAGTGAAGAAGAGAAGCTTTCTATGGATGAAGCTATTAATTTGGCTTGGTCTAATGATGAGTGGGACCTGCTGTTAGAGATGGTTTCTTCTCAAGGAACCCCAAAACTCTTCAATTATCAACATTCATTGACTGGCCTTACTCCGTTAATGGTGTTTGCTGGAAAAGGTAGAGTGGGAGATATGTGCATGCTCTTATCATTTGGGGTAGATTTCGGATTAAGGGCCAAAGATGGAACTACTGCACTGCAGATTGCTGAAAGGGAAAACCAGTCAGAAGCTGCTGAAATATTGAAGAAGCACATGGAGAATGGATTTTCCAGCCCCACAGAACTACTTGATAAATATCTTGCTACAATCAACCCTGAACTTGTTGATGTTGTTCTAATAGAACAGCTTATAAGAAAAATATGTACTGATTCAAATGATGGAGGTATTCTTGTTTTTCTTCCAGGCTGGGATGAAATAAATAGAACACGTGAGAAATTGCTTTCATCATCTTTATTCCAGAATCCCTCTAAGTTTATGGTGATATCTCTGCATTCAATGGTTCCAACCATGGAGCAAAAGAAGGTTTTTAAGCGCCCACCTCATGGTTGCCGGAAAATTGTTCTATCAACCAATATTGCTGAAACAGCTATCACCATTGATGATATAGTATATGTCATAGACACCGGACGAATGAAGGAAAGAAATTATGATCCTTACAATAATGTCTCAACTCTCCAGTCATCTTGGATTTCAAAAGCAAGTGCTAAGCAGCGAGAGGGACGTGCTGGTCGCTGTCAACCTGGTATTTGCTACCATCTGTATTCAAAGATTCGGGCAGCTTCCTTGCCAGATTTTCAGATTCCGGAAATAAGGAGAATGCCCATTGAGGAGCTTTGTCTGCAGGTATTCTTCTCTAATTGGTGCTTCAGAACTTTAGTGATTAATTTACTCCGCGTGATAAAGTAGCAAAGTATCCCTTTGCTATCCCCTATGTAAATAAGAATGTGAAAATGACCCAAGTTAGTGACTTTTTATTGCTGGATCACAGATATCTCACTCATTCCACCAGTCCCACTATTTCCTGTTTCTTTGAATATCTCTTATATGAGGATGTACTCATTTGAAAGTAAATAACTTGCTAATTCAATGCACGATCTGGTTCACCGAAATTTCTAAATTGGAACTTCTAATTGTTGATGATCTTCATTGCACTAAATTAGTTTGATCATTGGTTTATGCCAAAGGAAGATTTTTTCTAGTCAGGTTGGGAAGATTCTACATGGCATTGTATGATGTAATATGTGTCTATGGTTGTATTCTCTTTGCTGCATCATACGTGGGATTATTTAATGTTGTCTAGCTTGGTGCTCATCAAAGTATTTCTTGGAGGAACCAAAAGTTGATTCTATCCTTAATGGTTCTATATAAGGTGTTGATTCTATATAAACAAAAAGTTGATTTTTTCTTCTGTAAGAAAAATCAGCAGGGTGTTAATGAATTGATTTTATATAAAGTAAGACTACAATTTTCTCCCCTCGTGTTGGTTTTAGTTCTTACTCTCCCCCTCTTGTGACAGGTGAAGTTGATTGATCCAAGTTGCAAAATAGAAGAATTTCTTCACAAGACTTTAGATCCTCCAGTCTTTGAGTCCATACGTAATGCTATTGTAGTTCTTCAAGATATTGGGGCATTGTCAGTTGATGAAAAACTCACCCAGCTAGGGGGGAAGCTTGGTTCTCTTCCTGTTCACCCATTAATCAGCAGGATGCTGTTTTTTGCTATATTGATGAACTGCCTTGATCCAGCTTTAACCCTAGCGTGTGCATTTGATTATAGAGATCCATTTACGCTTCCAATGTTACCTGGAGAAAGGAAGAGAGCTACAGCTGCCAAATCCGAGCTTGCTTCTTTGTATGGGGGTTGTGGCGATCAGTTTGCTCTATTAGCTGCATTTGAATGCTGGAATAATGCAAAGAAAATGGGTCTCCAAGCACGGTTTTGTTCTCAGTATTTTGTCTCTTCTAGTGCCATGAATATGTTATCTGGGATGCGTAGACAACTCCAATCAGAACTCATTCGAAACGGGTTTCTTCACGAAGACGATTCAAATCACAGTGTGAATGCATATGACCCTGGTATACTCCATGCTGTTTTGGTAGCAGGTTTGTATCCAATGGTTGGTAGATTGCGTACACCAAATAAAGGTGGAAGGAGGGTTATCATTGAAACTGCAAGCGGTGATAAAGTTCGCTTGCACAATCATTCTGTAAATTTTAAGTTGTCATTCAAGAAAAATGTAGAACACACTTTAATTGTGTTTGATGAGATTACTCGTGGTGATGTGGGTATGAACATAAGGCACTGCACACTAGTTGGACCGCTTCCGCTCTTACTGCTTTCAACAGAGATTGCCGTTGCTCCAGCAAAAGATGACGATGATGAGGCTGGAGATGACGATGATGAAGGGAGTGAAGATGAAGTTGGAAGTGAAGATGGGATGGAGCTTGATGCCAAGTCAAGTGGATGCTGTGAGGATAAGATTATGTCTTCTCCTGATAATATGGTTAGAATAATCATGGATCGTTGGCTTCATTTTGGCTCGACAGCAATTGATGTTGCTCAACTATATTGCTTGAGAGAGCGGTTATCAGCAGCAATTTTATACAAAGTAAATAACCTAATTTTTCTTGTGTTCCTTGTGGTTTCCACTTATGTGATTTATCCATGTCATTCCTTTTCCTGAAGTATTCATGACACATTAATTTACATTTTCAGATCACTTATCCAAGGAATGCTCTTCCCCCCATCCTTGGTGCCTCTGTGCGTGCTTTAACTTGTATTTTGTCTTGTGACGGGTGTGCCAGCATGGCAGTAGTGTCAGATGGTGTGGACTCACTAACCACCATGGTAAATGCTGCAAATTTAGGCCAGCCAGCAACAGGACCAAAAGGATCCCTTGCAGAGCAAATACATCATGAAGCGCACAATTCCTCTGGGGCCTTCTTCTAAAGCCAGCATATCTCCATCCAGAACAGGAAATCCAAGTGGGATCAACTTCAAACTAAGTTAATGATTGTTTTTAACTCTATTTAGTGTCGGCAGGGGAACCTTGGCTAGAAATTCTCTAACAAACAGTCATTCAGCTTATAGAATACAATGCTGACAGTGTATGTTCAACTTGCGTTCAGCTTATAGAATATAAATAGTAAGAGTGAAAATTTTAGTTGGATATTGCCCTTTTGTTCATTGTGCAAATATTTTAGCGTGGTGGTTCAGTTTTCTATCTATAGTTACGTGGTCCTAACGAGCAATTGTTTCTCGATAATCAAATGAAGCCAACAAAGTCATAGTCGCACAAGGTTTGATCTTTATCAAGCATTTCATCTGCTCTCTATGCGCTAGTTAAGCATATCTTAGAATCATAAAGAAACAAATATGAAGAAAGATCAAAGATGATTCTGCAAACACCTTGGATTGTATTTATGTGATAATCTTCGGGTGTTTATTTGAGGGTCCAGTAAAATTGGAGGATTGTTTTACATGACCATATTTCGCTAGTTCTCTGGATTGTATGACCATATTGTCAAATTTTTGCATATAAATGGAAAATAGGATTGTACAATCACTAATTATCTAATCTAAATCTTAACAGGAATACATGAGCTTTACACGCAGCCTTCTGTATCTAATTGAAGGCTATACAAATTCTCTGGAAAAAACTGTTCAGCTATTCAGCATTGTAGACCTTCATTCCACAGAGGAACTTGAGAAGCATGTCAACTTTTCAACAACCAGTGTTAATGTCTCCATAGTACAAAAGCAAACAAGAAAATGACTGTCAAAAGCATGCCCGCATATTTAATCCATTGATCAACACGATTACGTCTCTCAATTAGCCTCAAAACAGAGTTTGATATGCCCACTGTATTGAGGACGTCCAATGCTTTTCTCTGTGCACTCTGCATCAAGATACAAGAATAATAAGGTCTAACGGCAACAAATAACAATATCACCAGTAATAATACCAATACATCAATAACTATTACTGGTATTAACATTCTTTGAACGAAGCAACCTGGTATTAACATTCTTTAAGATGTTAGTATATACTTTAAAGACTAAAAGTGGATAAAAATAACATGAGTGACAGAAGGCTGAGATATCACCGTACTAGCACCAGTACATTTTATAACAGCTCAGATGCTGGACTGCAGCTATTTCCACAATTTCCATACAAATTTTCAAGCCACTCCCTCCTCCCTCCCTCCCCCCCAAAAAAACCTAAAAATATATATATGATCAATTCACAACAGAAACTGAGAAAAGTGATGACATTATAGCTAAACCTAAACAGTAGCCCAATATTGTTTGCTGCCCTATCTATCACTACCAGTACCATATACTTATGTACTAATGAGCGAAGGAAGGGGAGATACCTTCAACCGTTCCCTTTGCCCATGTATTGATGAAAGGATGGCTTCCCCAATTGCATTGGCATTTTCCAGCTCACGCGCAGAGTTACGAACTGACTGCACTGCTTGTGCCTCCTCATCAAAAATTCTCAAAACATGACTGGAATCCCCATTCTGGCACATGAAAATTAACAAAGCCGTCAAATATCATAGCAAAAGAAACAGTGAGTCACTAAACCAGAACGTGAAAGCCAGAAATTACACACAGCTCGTCCCAGAAGTTCTGCTCTCTCTTTAGCTTCCATCATCTGTTTCTGATTCCTCAAGTTATATTTATCCAAACTTTCTTTCAATGATTCAGCCTCCTCAGCTATTTGTTCCACTTTTCTGCACAAAAGCACGTCGTGAATTCTCTCTTAAAAACAAATTATAGTTTCTCAATTAAACCACCAAATATTGAAATTTCAAAATACAGATAATACAATATTATCATCCCTCGCATTTCAACGTTTTAAAACCCTCGCATTTCAATTCATATAACAAATTTCAAGAGCTGGCAATTCTTCTGAACAGTATACGATAAACTGTATCTGATCTTTCGTAAGTTTCAACCTATTGTAAATGAGATCTCTCGGAGAAAGAGATTCGAGTTAAAATAGAATTAACGTAGTTCTAGTTCCTCAATAAAGACAGACGCGGAACAAAATCCAAACAAAAAGGCTATAGAACGAAGGATGAGGAAACCTCTTCCAGAGATCACGTTGAGATTTAGCAGCGATGGAGCGCCAGAGACGATCCATCTGGATGCAGAGCGATTGGATCTGAGAGATGTCTTTGTTGATGGCAAAAGAAAGGCCATCGGAAGCGGTGGCGGAGTAATCAAGATTCTCAAGGCGTTCGAGGCCGTCGCGTGTCCGCAGCAGAAGCTTCTTCGCGCTTTGGTAAACCTCCGATAGCGTTCCTCCGCCTCCTTCCATGGCGTTTCTTGGAACTGCGATACTGTGAGCGAAAGAAACCGAGATTCTCAACTTCAATTTCAGCCACGTAATAAACGTGGAATGAATTTTTTAATACTTTACTCATTTTATTTTATTTTTTATTACATCATGTTTATTTATTTATTTATTTTTTAATTTTTTAATATTACTCTACACTTCCAAATTACAATAGTTTTTGAAAGATAACTATCAGAATAGGGTTGAAAGATAACTATCGATTATTAGATGAAGAAATGGAAAAAAATGGATAAAAAAGAAATGCAGAGGATGTGAAGCCTATTAGTAGAAGCAATGAGTTATGAGTCAATGACATGTTTGTTTAATGTTTATTGCCATAGTTATCAATGTTATTTCTTGTTTTCAAAAAATTCAAGCTTAATGTTAATAAAAAATTAATGGTCAATGTGACATTTGGATTAAAGAGAAGAAAATTATATGAAAGAAAAATAAGAATAACGATATTACTATTTGTTTTGTTTGATCTAGGAGGAAGATGAAGTAAAAGAAAACTAAAATAAAAATTCGTCTTTTATAGAGTTAAAAGAAAATAAAAGAATTTTCCTTATTATTTTCTAACTTTTTTTCTCTTTACAGTACTCTATGCATTTAGATTATTTCTATTTAGAGAAAATAAAAATTCTAATCTTAATTTAATTGAAGGTTGAACACGATATCTAGTCTAAAATTATATTGCAGAGGATTCTCTTTCAATACTTTATATTCTTGAATTCTCTTAAATAAAATAAAGTATTGAGTCTAAGTTTTATAGAAAAACTTTTATTGATTATAATCAAATTGAATTTAGTTATTTTGTGTAAGGAATTCTTAAAAGTAAAAAAAAAAAAAGTGCTAATATGAAGTTATGAGCTAGAAAAAGGGAGAAGAATCTCAAGATATTTCCTGTTAATATAAATAAAAAGATAAATTGATAGAATTACGAAAAAAAATTGTTACTTTTTATTTAATTGAGAGAAAACTATCACTAAACTCTTAAAAATATCCTAAAAAAACTATTAATTTAGTAAATAACTTTTAATTTTAACGATGATGATGATATTTTACCTTTATTTTATTTATATATACAAAACTAAAGCTCTCTATAACTATGAGATTATATTATGTGTAAATCTTTGTTTTTTTTTGGTCTGTATTAAGTGTAAATCTAAAGTATGAAAAATGATGGATTTTTTTTGGGTCGAGGAATGATGATTTCTTTTTATCCAAGATACAAAATTTCATTGCAAAAGGGAAGAAAATTTCCAAGAATACTACTCATTGACCAGCACTTTTTTAACGCTCTTTTCTCATGGCACTACATATCGTATTTTTTTCTTAAAATTATCCTTTGCTCGAATTTTTAAAATCTGAATGTACCAATTTTGAACGCTACGGATTTTTCAAATGGATTTTAAGAATCTGAATACTACGGATTTTTAAAATCCGAGTTCTACGGAGTCCTGATAGTAATGAAAGTCATGCTGAAATAAAAACAAAGAAAAATAGAGTAAGAGAATATCAGAACTCACCTAATAATAAGTAAAATACTCCAAATATAGCACAACTTCAACAAAGATTTGTAATGCAGTTGCTTATTAGATAAATGAATGAGATTGATTTTTTCGATGTACCAAAAAAAATGAGTGAGATTGAGAGTGATTATATTAGAAAGAGTTTAGGGTTTTAAAAATATTTGAGAATGAAAAATGGTAATGGTTTAGGGGAATATGAAACTTTTTTATCATAAATATTAGGAACTTTCCAATTTTGCTTGGATTTTAACAATTCGAATTCAAAATATTGTGTATAAACGGATTTTAAGAGTCCGTATAAATGTGCTGGATTTGAACGGATTTTAAAAATCCGAATCAAATATATTGATTGGCTTGAATTTTAAAAATTGGAGTGAAGAGCATTTTTTAAAAAAAAAATACAATGTGTAGTGCCTAAAAAAAAAAGTATAGTGAAAAAAGTGCTAACCTTATGTTTTCAAGCTGATGAAACATTTGGGCTAATTAATTGAGTTCCACCCAACAACATGCTCAAGAATACTGTTATGCAGATTACTTGACCAAAAAAATATATATAAATAACAATAACTAGTGTAGATTATAAGGCAATAAACTAGGTGGTTATGTATGCATTTGTACTGAAACTATTCATTAAAGTTTTTTTTTTTTGATAAATTATTCATTAAGGTATTAGTACTCAACCTACTCACACCAGATCTACACCAATCTTTCTGTAGAAGATTAAATTAAACATTACCTTATTAGTTGGTATGAAAAGATTTGATTAAGTTAACAACTACAACCACATTATCTATGACAAATTAAATGACATTGATGCAACCCTCTTCCCCATTGTGGCTAACAGTTAAAATTAATTCAAGATATGAACTACCATTTTATGTCACTACGTACAACTATTAATTCATATATATTCTTAAAATCATAAAAGTTGAGCAGTCAAAATCAAACAAATTGTTTAGTACATAAAATTTTTTTATTAAAAAAGAAAAATTGTGCAGTAGTGTATAACAATAGAATACTACAGTAGTGTATAACAATACAATTCAAAAAAAAAAATTTATTGCTTATAAATCATTCTGGAGGGAGTAGTGTATAACAATAGAATACTCCCAACAAATTTTTAAATACATCGTAACTACTTTGGGTAATTGGGTCAACGTGTTCATCAAAATTATATATTTTCTCAGTATCTCACCATTTAAATTTGAAAAAAAAATAAAATGGCCCTCCACACTGTAAATTAGCAATTCATATTTAACTGATTGTTGTGAACTTACGATGGATGCATGCCTTTGCAGCTCTATATCAGCATTGGAAATCAGTTAAAATAGGCACAAAGGATTTTGTTTCATAAAGTGGCATTTTCCGACATACTACATGACTCTGTTCCACATAGTAGCTATTAGTATCGAAACCAAAAACTCAGTTAATTATTAATTAATCATCTTTAATAAAAAACTCCGACATCGTACATCGGCTTAAACGAAATATATTGCATTTTATATAAAACTGAACTAACAAATGTACATGAATATAAGGCAATATAAAAAGCAGAACTAACACATTTATACAATATAAGTTCAGATCCACAAGGGATTCCAAACATTTACAAAGGATTAATCCATTTGCTTTTCAACTTTCAACCCAGACGAAGAGAATGCAGGCAAGATAAGCCGGATATGAACAGAGGATCCTATATTTCACTTCCTACAAATATATCTCTAAGCAGAATTTTCACTGCCTCTTTGCCAACGTCTTCATCAACCCTTTGATAATCTTTGAAAACCAAGCCAAGTTCATTATTGATAGCACCATCGGCACAACAATAACTAATAATTGCCCAAAGGTGTGCATATGCTGAACCTGTTGAAATTTGAACGATTGAACAATGACATGACATGAGATCCTATGGTCTACTAAGTAGAATTTGATTGACCAGAAATTAGAAAAATGAACCACTATCCAGATTCCCAAGCAAGACTACAGTATCTATCAACGAAAATGTAAGGAAGACTAATTTTTTCCTGAGTGACAGATAGTAACCCTAACAAATGTTTTACTGTGAGAGTAAAGGAGGAAGTTTAACTATCAATCATGAATGGGGTGGTCAAGATCAAACCAGAATGTCATGTGACCTTCAATTAATTTCTGATCTTAAAAGCCACAGTCACAGTCACGATTCACTCCTCTCACCTCTTGCAATAAACCACTCCTAAAATATGTTGCTGTTCATCAGTCTGCTAACACAACAGATCCACTAAGACATGTTCGGCTCAGTAAATAAGGTTAGAAAATGCAAATTTATTAGAAGAGTTCTTACCATTTCAGTCTTATTATGTACAGGTAATCTATGAATAGCCATCTTAAGAGGCCGGGAATTCAATATTAAGACCAAAGCACAATATACTAACCAGACAATTTGTAAACTCAACGTGTCAGTGGTTATTACCTGATCAAAGTGCAGGTAGACATGATAAAACATGTAAACGAACAGAAGTATTCTGGCAACCTGCAGATAGACCATTTTGGTAAGCACATCCAAGAAGGAAAGAGCAGGAACTCTATATACTCAAGATGATAATATGATATGTGATTCACATTTTTCAATAAATAACATGATAAATATATTTCAAACTACAATGACTTGACTCACCAGCCAAGCAATGAATATTACAACCCCATTGATGAGATAAGCTCTTGACCTTTTCATTCCTGCTACATCAAGATACCTTCACAAACACAATATGCACATTAAAAAATAAAATAAGGAAACATGACAACTTATTAGAGTGCAATATAAGCGCAAGATTACCATCTCAAATTGATCCCTGGAGTTGTTGTCTCAGAGATCAGCACCATGTATGTGTATAGCTGCCCCTCCCCACTCAACATTGAATAGGCTACCGCTACCAGAGAAAACAGATGATGAATCACCTGAATAAATGTTAACATGAATTCCCGTTAAATTCCAACCAAAACAGGGAGAAAAAGGGAAGAAACCGAACTATGGCAATAATCATCTCCAGCTGGGCTCCAATCAAGTGAACCATCATAAAATTCGATAAGAGAGTTCAGCTAAATAAGACAGGTTGGTTAAACTATGCAAGTCAAAAGATATGATCCTTACATACTCATATCCACCAATAGAAGGAAAAAACCAAAATATCATCCCAAGGTCAGCAATGAAGTAACCCACTGAAACCTGCACAGTAAAATTAAACGATGGAATAGACTTCAGGACCAGTCAAAAAAGAAAAAATGTATTGCCGGTCTTAATATGAGCAATAAACATAAAATTAGGATTTTTTAAAATTTGATTATCAGGTAAATGAAAGCAATAACAAGTCCAAATTTAATTTAAATCATTACTAGCAACACATAGGAAGAATTACAAAAAAGGAAATTTAGGCAGAAAATCTGAACACTAAGAAAAATGATAAGAGTGAAGTAGTTAAAACATTCTGTTAATGCTGCACTCCGTGATAACTTAGATGTCCTACAAAAGACAATCCTCTAGTACATGCATTTTAACATTGTTTCCTTCTTTGTCATGTATAATTACTCATCAAAGGATTTTTAGGATATCATTTTGCTTTTACCCCCCAGCATTTCCCCCAGTTCACCTAGCTTTCATATCAAGGCACAGGTGTCATCCCAATTAAATTTCCAGTATGACTAGAGATTCACAGTCAACCTTTCAATATCTTTGTCATAAACATGTCCAGACATGAAAAGCCCACCAAAAATCTCCAAAAAATGTATCTTAACTAAGCATATCACCACATAGTTTTTGAAATTCCACTACAGCAGGTCATTCATGATAATATAAGAAAATATCAATGACAAAATTAGGGATCAAATGAACTTGATTTACAGACATGCCGTCAAAAGTGAGATAATATGTGATTATTGTTTATCATAATGGTGACTTGGATAAATGATAAATCTCTAAGAGGATAAGAAAAGGCAAACTAACATCCAGATCATCCTTACCCCTAGAGCAAATGTAGACAATGAAGAGCTTCGAACTGTAATAAGTTCATTTGACTGGTAGTCAGAATATAGATTTGAGCAAAACACCAGGTACAATGACATAGTTGATATGAAAATAGCATGAATTGTTGACATAGAACTGCAAAGAGAATAGAAAAAAAATATTCATAACATAATATCTCATCAGAAACAAAAAGAGATTTTCTACTTAAAGGAAACATTTACTCACCGATTATTCCACTCAATACGTTGCATTCTACTGAGGATGGAATAGCTCTTAAAATGAACAGTGCTAAAAAGATGAGTGAGATCATAGATCTGAAAAACAGGAAATACGTAGAGATAAACGTAAGATAAGAAATAATAAATGATGGTAACCTCAAAATCTCTCAGACAAAATACTTAAGGAAATAGGATAACAGCATAATATAACACCACATACCAACTTGCAAGCAAAAACACCACCAATAATGGAAGTATATGGTATCAGAGGGTCTGCTAACAAATATTCCTTCACGAACAAGTTAGCCTGGTTCCCGTAAGATTTGAATTTCATCATTTCTTTAGAAGCCAACATTGCAGCACAACTCCTTGGATGGCAAATCTTTTGAAGATCGTATGTGCTTTCCACCTATACTTCAATCACCTGTCATGGGTAAATACAAGTTTGAGAGAAAGACGTGAAAAAACTAAAAGCCTTTGACGAATCCCGAATTGGTTTGTCTTTGAAAATGACATGTGATTTAATGATGACAATAACTATCACAGAAGCTACATGGATTGAGAGAGACTTAATAAATTAAGTACATATCTATTGTATGTCAAACAGGCCAAGACAAGAATATACGTAAAAGGAAAGAAGAAAGACAAGGGATTTAAAGGAAAAGGTAGGCATCTTCCTCGCAGAAAAAGGCGCAGAAGTTCAAAACTAAAATTAAATAAATGACAGAAGTAATCACAAAAGAGTAATATTATCCCAAATCAAATCTAAAAAGGTAAGAAAATCCAACGAAAAATTCAATTATTCCGCACAAGGACACTGAAAAGTTAATATTCTTAAGCAAAACATTTTGCCATAAAAATTCTTTCTCCTTACTCCAGCCAAAACCTCTGAAACTAATCAACAAGACAAGAAATGTCTCATGCCCTGCGTACATACCTAAGTTTCACCCAAAACTTCAAAAAGTCCGTTCCAAACTTCCAATTTCAAAATCTTGCTGTCTAGCAATGTGAATAACAAGTAACAATCACAGATTCACCCACCAAACCAACAATAGTGAAATGAAATTATTAATATCAGCAGTAAATAACTTATTCGTCCAGCTAAGTTAGGATAAAAACGAAACGCTAATATGATTCAGACCTGAATATTGGTAATGAACAGTTTATTCATCAATATCAAGTCTGACCAGTTTACTAGTAACGGACCGGTTACTACTTTGAATATCAGTAACTACCAAAATTGTAAACCAGATAGTTTCACACACAAAAAAACAAAACAAAACAGAAAAAATTGACTAGTCAAAGGTAACTGGAGAAAACACAGCCACAGGACAAAAAAATGTAAAAGAAAGAAAAAAAAGAAAAAAAGAAAGAAAAGAAAACTAACTCCGAACCAGGGGACCAGGGGGATCGTTTTAGAAATGAAGTTAATCAAAATGCAATTCAGAAAAGTGGTTACATTTTCCACATGGAACCACCACCCCCTCGGTTCATGTAACCACAAACCACTTGATCAACTGGGATTTGAGTCCTTGCAGGATTAGTCAATGCACTTTCCCACACAGAAGAATCGTAGGGGGTGAGTTCAACGGCAACAAAAATTCCTCCCCAGAGTAGGAAAGAACAAACAAGAATCTCTTCACAAGTGCATAAAAAAAATTCAAACAAAACCAAACCATTTGAGCTCTACAAGCACTAAGGACAGGAAGGAGCAATGTATCATACCGAATCGAGGTGAGAAACCAAAAGGAAAGCAAGAGGGAAAAATGCGATCGCGTGGTGTATCGCTGAGTGAGTGGGTTTTAATGGAAAATTGAAGGTGAAGGTGGTGGTGGTAGCATGAAGCGCGTAGAGTGGTGATTGAAAGAATGGAATGAAGAATCGGAAGTCTGAAAACCCTAAGACGGAGGATTGAGATTGGGATTGGGGAAGAGGGTGAGGATGAGGAAGAAGATGACATATAGCCAGAAATATGGTTGGCACCCCGCGTCTTTTATACACATTCTAAATCCTTCTAAGATTTTTCTTTTAAAATAAATAATAATCATGAAAAATAATATTACTTAGTATTCAATCGTTTTCATCAATCATTTAGATAATTATATATTTTTATATATGTATTTATTATTTATATGTCAACAGTTACTTTCCAGGTATAAATTCATTTATAGCGTTGTGTTGTGTTTCAATATAAATTGCTGTTAAGAGCAAGAATTTTGCACACCTACCAGCAAAACCTCCCTTAAACAAGATGGTTAGGTTTGAATCATGTGTGTGTAAAAAATAAAATGTGATGATTAAGACACAATTCATTTCGATAATTTTTTTACTTTAAAATATATTAAACTTTGACTGTTGACTACACAGAAATATTTTATTTTATTTTTTTTTGAAAATTACTTATTTAATTTCATATTTTCAGGTAACAAAGGGAACCCATGAGTTTTAATTGTTAAAGTAAATAAGACCTTTGAACTCTAAAAAAATTGATAATTAATCTATTATGAAATTGATTTTAAAGGGTTTAGTTCCTACTTTATACTTGATATGGTCCTAGAAAATATTATAAAAAATATAACGAATTTGATATTTATCACACTATTCTAACACACTTTATTATTAATTGAAATTATGGTATGACATATTAAATAATGTCGGTCTCACTCTTTATTATTTAACTTACTTCATTTCTTGCTTTAAAGAGTGTGTTATAGATTGTCTAAGTGAAGGATATTCTTGATACAAATGAAAAGAGTGTGTTAGAGATCGTAATAACTTATTTTATCAAATAATAATGATCTATTATATTAGTTACTCCATAACATATTTATATTAACTGTGTCCTTTTTTCTCTAATAAAATTATAGTTTAATTTTAAATTTAAAAGCAACAGTAGATCTACATCAAGTATTGAATTATGTGTTAGATTTTATAATAAAGTTAGCTCAGATCTTGCTGAACAGAAAATTAACATGTAACACCGAAATTAATCATCAATTGTTGGATATTTGCCAATTTTGGTAGATTGAAATAATTAATTAGATAGGTTGTGTTTGAAGATTCATTTTCACGAGTTAGGAACAACTCAAAATTATTCACATTTGGATTCCTTGATTAATTGAATCAACAGCCACTCCACCTACTTTATTAAAAGTTGAAGAGTTATTTTAGGAAACTGAATTTTAAACTTAAATAACCCTAACCACTTAGCTTCAGATTTTATTAAATGCATTTTTTTTTTTTACTTTCTTTCATATTTTGTTCTTATAAAACGTATCATTAACAGCTGTTCAAAGTGAAATATGCGTGAACTGAGTACTTAAGCGGAAAAAATTCAAAAAAGTTGCAGAATAAGGGGGAATCTGTTATGCAGAGAGGAGTTTCATGCTTCCAAGGTGACAATACGTTGTGATTAAGCAATCACACTGTCCTTAACATGTGAATTAAGGTGTTATTCTTATGGTAAAACCAGTTACACCATGCAACAAGACAAACAACCTTACTTTATGTGCATGTTTTTTGTTTCCCACTAAGATTCCATGAATAACGTTAACTTAGTCACGTTAATTGTGAAGATTCTATGAATAATATTAACTTGGTCACGTTAATTGTGAACTCTTCATTCTTGAACAGGTATACATACTCTTGAAACTTGGTCATAAAAAAACCTCTCTCAACAGACACTTCCTATGTTTGAACTACTATGAATCTAGAAATAATTCTATCCAAACACTCTTTATGTTTGCAGCTAAATCATTGATGAAATTTCAACATGGCCACAATTTCATGGCTGCAACTACCTCCTGCAGTAAAGAAGGTGAACACTGAAACACAACATAGAGTAAGTAAACTGATAAAAGTATGCTTTGTGGATCTCCATGGATGTTCAAAGACATTTTATAGTTCAAGTAGGAAAATAGAAGAAAAATCTCTCAATCATACATATAATGATATAAACACACACCATGTTAATTTGTTTTCTCGTGATTACAGTTACAATAAATGCATAAAGCCAGACAATAGAATGAAGGATCAAATTTGAGTGCAGCATCTGGTGCTGTTAAGTTAAATGAAAATGCTATCAGCAAGTAAAACACATGGACCTAGGCAAAAGTGTCGAATCACAGGCATCGCAAACTGGAAGTCAACTTGAAAAGTAGTATAGTATGATACTTGAATCTTGTAACCCAAAAAGCTGAAACCTTCAGTTTCTAACTAAAGTACAGCAGGGAATCAAAACCTCGATCGACAGCATGACTCAGGAAACTAAACCTTGATCTACACAAGTCAAACAGAAGAACACTCAAGCAGGTCCATGCTCCTTTATTCATCTTTGCAAGCATACAAAGATCTCTTAAAAGCATCAAATCTGATTTCCTTAGCCGCTTTATCTGGTTAAAAACTTTTTGGACGTGTTAAAGCTGAGACAACAGGTTGCTCGGAGAGAGAGGTAAGGTTAAGACACCCAATAAATTGAATGTTTGCCCACATGAAACTGAGTTAGTAAAATTGGAGGAACTTCTAATGTTGGTTAATCATGGTCTGTTACAAAATTTGGAATTTGAGGCGAACTAAGGATTATATTCAAACTGTTGGGATTATTTTGTACACTAACATAAGTGATATTAGTACAAGTTGGAGTGCTTGTGGGGGTAATTGCCCCTAGCATTTATAGCATAGATCCATCCCTACCCAAAAGCTGAGAGGCATTTTTTTTCCTGGTAATTGAACCAATGACCTCTAAGTCACAAAGCAGCAACAAGGCTTGCCAACTTTTCGTAAAGAACATCCTAGAAGACGAGGCTGCTTCTAAGATTCGAACTTGTGACCTCTTGGTCACAAAGCAACATTACAACATCAAAATATGTTTGATAAATAATTTACTCATGATTAAAAAAAAAGGTACGGATCAAGAAATAATTCATTAGCTTTAACCTTGGCCTTCAAAGCAAAGGCACTCACTCTTCTTTCTGCACATCCAACAATAAAACTGAAAATCACACCTTAGCAGTCTTGGCTACCTGAGTATGGAATTAGTATGCTATACATCAATGACTCAAAAAGATCCTTTGGCCAAAATGCAGCATGAATAAAATCTTCGCAGAAAAAATAAAAGAATGAAAAGCTTTTTGACTCCAATTTCGCAATGAAATGCACTACAAGTCTACAACCAGAGTGCAAAAAAAATATTCAAAGACTAAAATACATCATGAGGATCAAGAGGAGATCGATATACGTCCAGTAGGAGAGGCACATCTTTCAGAAATTTTGTCACAAACATCTCCAAAAAGCACTTTTTGCTCTTGGACATAAAGGAACCGAAGCCTAAATGATTCTTGATCAGACCTTTTGATTTCAAGATTTTGATTACAGTTCATCTGGGGATAATCCTCTCCTCCAAGTTGTAGCCTATAATTGCAGGGAATCTAGCAATGTCTTCCAATGACCAACCCATATCCTTCACAAGAAAAGTCATTATTTTTGTAATCCTCTCCTCAGTAAACACCATTAGAGGCGGATACTTCATAAACAATGAAAGTGTGATTTCGGGAGACAAACCCCAGTTCTCGTAAGCCTCTAATCTTGATTCCCACGTTGCTCTGTCCAAGTTGAGACCGAGACGCACATGGATAGCAACAACAAAAGACATTTTCAAAGGATCAAACCCCATTTCCTTAACAAAGGAGACAGCTTCAACAAACCTGGAATGATTCTTACACGCAGTACAAGGGTACAGAACACCAAGCTAGAGATGGAAGTTTGAGGCACCCCAAGCTCTCTCAAAACACTAACGTTGGGAACCAAATTGGTCTTTGCATCACCGTATACATAAGCAAGTACACCGCGCCTGAGAGCCCTAAAAACTTCATCATCGCTACTAAGAACACTCTTGAAGGCCTCATAACGAGGGATAAGACAATTCTTCAAGCTCCTCTGAAACAAGGCACGGTTGTGATAGATGATATTTGGATTTCAGCGGTCAGAACCCCAATTGAGTGGATGAACTTGAGTTTAGGCAATATGGGTTTCGGAGAATCCGTAGTTCCGGAGAACAGCTAGGACTGCGTTTGGTTTTTCAGGGGTTTTGAGTCGAATGCTTTTGGAGAGTCGCGCGGCGGTGACGAGGGATAACCCACAAGAGTGGATGAGGTAAGAGACAGTAAAGTTGTCATCTTTGAGATTTGATTCGAAAAGGGAAGAATAGCATTGACGCACAGGAACCGATTGGAATGGAGAGCAGGAAGAGAAAGAGGAGGAGGAGGAAGCTAACCTTGAAAGGAGAAAAATGTGCATCGTTTGTTTTTGACTCACCGATTCCGCACAAGTGAAACTCGGTTGCAGCTTTCACAATCACAACCACTCCCTCCGCAAGTCCTCAGTGATAAAAGCTCAGCTTCAGCTTCCACAACTGATTCGAAGTATTCGTCAGCAGCTGCACTCGACTCGAGTGAAGAAGAAATGGGCCAAGTAGCAACCCGATAGGAGGTAGAATTTTTTCAATTCTGTATATTTTTTTTGGAAAAAATGGTAGTTTTTTTGGAACCCTTTACTTATTTTTATTTTTGTGTTTTTATTTCTTTTATGTTTAGCTTAAAGAGTAGGAGGAGAAGAATTAAAAAGTATTATATTTGTGTTTAGCTTGTAAGTGGAGGTAAAAGGATTTTACAAAACATAGAAAATAAATTATACTCTCTCCGTTCTTTATTATAAGAGGTTTTTAACTAATATTACACATACCAATAAATAGTTAACTTTACTTAATTTTATTGGTTTTCTAAAAAATTATATAACATACGAATTTTTTCTCTCATTAAGTATTATGCTAATCAATCACAATTAAAGAGTACAAATACTGCATTTAATAATGATAAATAAGAAAACAAGTAATAAATGCTCTATTGAAACTATAAAACGTCTTATAAAAAGAAACATCAAAATCTTCTAAAAGACGTCTTATAAATAAGAACAGAGAAAGTTGTTGTTTTGGTTGTTTTCAAAATTTTCTATACAAAATTAAAAAAATAGAAAATAAAATAATATCAAAGTGATAGTTTTACATTACAATAACTCGTGAAAAATAGAGAATGAAAATAAAATAAACAAGCCCTAAACTTTCCATTAAGTTTTATTTTCCTCATATAACTGTTTTTTTAAGATTGTCTTGATTCCTTAATTTCTGTTTGTGGTTCAAAAGGATCTCTGTCATAATTGATTAAGAACATTAATAAATTAGGCTCTGTTTACCAAAATTAATTTATAGTTTATAGTTTATGGTTTATAGTTTTTAATTTATGGCTTATGATTTATAGCTTTTAGCTTATAGTTTATTGTTGAAAAACAATGTTTAGTAAAACTAGTTTATGATAAGCTAAAATTATATGAAATGACATAAAAGGACATATAATATATTAGTATTTAATATAATGAGATGGCAAAAGATGTAATTATCCAAAAAAGACATGGATAAAATTGAAATGAATTATTGAAAACTAAAAACTATAAGCTATTTGAAATAGCTTTTCAAAAGCTCCTAGCTTATAGATTTTCATAAGCTATAAGCTTGTCATTGTAAACAGAGCTTAGTAACAAAAAGCTATAAGCTCATGTTAATAAACACAACCTTAATCTGATACACGACATAGACCATTTTTTTTTTAAAAAAAAAGAAGTCAATGAAATAAAATAAACTTAAAAGGAGTTAAAAAATCAAAACAAACTAAAAAGAATTTAGAAACCAAAAATATATTTTAATTTTTTAAATTAAAGGTGTGACGTGTTTATTAGTACTGATGTGAGTAGAGGTGGGTTCGGGTTGGTTTTGTTCGATTTTTAGGAATTTTAAAATTCAAACCAATTATTTTTATTGGATTTGGTTGATTTGATCTTGTAAAAAACAAATCTTCAACCTGAACCAAATCACCCCGAAGCAAATTCAGTTTAGGTCAGGTTGAGTCTCGAGTTAGTAAATAAGAAATTATAATTTTGAAATCATTTTAAAAAATCTTAAAAAATTATAATAAATTACTTATAACTTATAGAAACACTTGTCTATTATTTTTTAATGATTTCATATACACAAATACCACAAAATAAACAAATAGGCACAATTTGGGAGTCTCTCACTATGTTTGAAGGACAGAAGCTAGGTTTATGAAGTAATGAGGTTTTAGACTTTTGGCTATATTCATTAAGGTTTCTTTCTTTTTTAATTATATATAGGAACAAAACAACCGTGTTTTACTTTAATTGATTCGGATCGGTTTGCATTGGGTTTAAAAATGACTAAACTGAGAATTGAACCAAACCACATCAATTTCATCGGTTTTGTAATGTTATTGGTTTGATTTGGTTTGAGTTGGATCAAAATAGTATTTGAATTAGTCCGGTTTTACCAAATTATCAGGTTAACCTAACCCAAAACTCACCCCAAGATGTTAGGACTAAACCAACACACGATGTGGGCAGGATAAACTCGAGAATTTTGGTAGACTTGAAAAAAATAATTTTACAAGTAATTTTATAAAATTGTTTTAAAAAAATAAAAATAAAATTGAAATAAACCAACTCTTAGTTCCAGCCATGTAGCTCCGTTAGTGAGGGCATGTGGATATGCGTATGTTGGTACAGGATTTGATCCCCGGTCGTACTACTTTCGTATGAACAAAAAAAAATCATTATCTTCAATATTTCTTGAAAAAAGAAATTATTTGGAAATTTCACTCTCCTAATTTATTATCTTCTTCAATTAAAATATAAACATCTTATTAAAATTTTGGAGTACTAGTTCTGTGAAAAAATGGAGGAATAATTATTAGGTGAGGAGGATAGATTCTAATTTTTACATTTATTATGTAAAATATAGTATTAAGCAGGTAAAAAAAATCAGGGTCGGTCCTGACCTTTCATAGGTTATGGGTGAACGGAATAAAATGGGTCTCTTTTAAGTAATTCTTTTTTTATATTAAATTATAATAAAGTTTTGATATTACATACGACCTTATTAATACATCACAACTTCTTAGGGCATAACTTAACAATAACAACACTAACAACATCTACACTTAAGAATGACTCTTCGTTCTTTACTGCTGAGCGCGTTTCCGGAAATATATATATATATATATATATTTGCAAATAACAGTCATATATATATATATATATATATATATATATATATATATATATATTATGAGCTTCCTTAAATATTGGGTCCTGGGCGGGTGTCGACTCGCCACTACCCCAGGGCCGACCTTGAAAAAAATTCAGTACTAAGAGCATTCGTGGGATGAGTTACACTCGTCCTTCCCCGTCCTTCCCCCAACCCTTACCATAGGCTAGGTCAACCCATGCCCAACTTTTGGTTGAGCAAGTAGGACCCAAACTCAAACCCAAAACTTAAAATGAATAATATTACATCCGCTCCGAACATCTCGCACTGGATTGGCCCGAAGGACGGTACGGGTCATTAACACCCTATCTAATACCTTTGACCCTTGACCCGCTCCTGTGTCTTCTCTTTGGTAATGTTGTATCGTTTCAAAAATAGGAAAAACTTGCATTCCACTCCGGTGCTAACCGAAACTCTTAAAATGATTTGAAAAACAATTACTTAAGTAATGACACATGCAACTTATTACTCGTTCTCAAATTTTTTATTGTACATTTGAACTAGGTTTTCTAGCTTTTCTTTTCCATTCTTGAGAAGCTTTTAAAATGAGAAATAAATTTTTTTTTTAAAAAAAAAGTTAACTTTAAAATAAGATAGAATTTTCAGCTTTTATTTTTATTTTTTTCCTACTTTTTTAGTGAAGAGAAATAGTTTATAAGTTAAAAAATAACAAACAAAATTTAGCTTTTTTTTTAAAACTCATATTTATAAGTTTAACTTAAAAATAACTTTTAAATTAAGAAAAATAGTCGGATTAAGCGAAGTCACCACTTTCACAAATGTCGATATACAGTTATAGATAACTTTTTAATCAAATTTTCAATTCATCTAATTTTACCTTCGTAGATTTTAGTACAATTCATATAATTTTATGTTCATAGATTATATCTTGTTAGTTATGTTGGTTTTATAAGACTTGTGTATTTTTTTTTGCAAAGAAATAAAATAGGAGATCGAACTCCGTACTTACATATGCATGTCTCTATGCGCTTACCAATTGAACTACCTAACTCGAAGGGAATGCTTGTATCTTTCAATTTTCTTTCAATTTCTAATAACATAATTAATATTTTCTATTCATATTACTAATAAGTAATACATCTTCTTTCATTAAATATTAAATATTTAAAATCCATACTCTAAAAAAAATACATAAAAATTATAACTTCAAAAGAAAATAAATTATTTTGAAAAAAATCAATAAATTATAAATGATCTATGTATATAATTTAGATGGGTGATTAGCATGATAAAATAACATCATGAACAGTTCCCAAATGTCTTCTCCTTTGGGTATTATAAAGAAGATTGAGGTGCCGTTGATAATCGCCATGAAAGGGCACCCAGGCAGTGGGAAAAGCACGTTGGCGAAATCCATAGCCTCTGCGCTTCAAATCCCTCTCATCGACAAAGACGACGTCAAAGATTGCACCATTCCGTTGCAACTAACCTCACCCCCTTCTCTCCTCAACGACCTATCATATCACACCATCTGGCAGATTGCTTCCACGCAGCTCCGCCTTGGCCTCAGCGTCGTCCTCGACTCCCCGCTCTCCCGCAGGGCCCACCTCGACCGCCTCCTCCACCTCGCCGCCTCCGCCGCTGCTCGCGTTCTCATCATCGAGTGCAAACCCGCCGATCGGGGAGAGTGGCGCCGGAGGCTGGAGGAGCGCGGCGGAGAAGGAGGGCACAAGCCGGCCACGTGGGAGGAGCTGGAGAAGCTTCTGGAAGGTTACGGAGGGTGCACGGAGTACGAGGTGGGTGAGGTGCCTAAGATGGTTGTGGATACAACCGCACACGTCCCTTTGGAAGAGCTTTGTTCCACTGCGTTGGAGTTCATCTTCTCTCATGCTGCTAAGACCCCGAAGATTTAGCCACGTGTCTTTTATCTTTACTACAGTATCTTCTATGTTTTTTTTTTTTTTTTTTTTTACTTTATAGTAAAAAGTTACTTGTTTATATTTATATTGGATGGATACTGGAAATTACATGATACAAAATTACAAATGTTATTCCTTTCAAAAAAAAATGAATTACAATTTACATATGTTATTATATTTTTTTATAAGCCAAAATGCATTAAGAAAATGAGTACTCCTTCCATCTCAAAGCCCTAACTAGCATTTTACATAGTTTAAGAAAAATGGTTAAATTATTGGAATTAAAAGCATTAAGTAGACTATTGAGATGTTACACCAATTAAATTTAAACACAATTATTTTCTATTGGTTGAATGACTTTGAAAGTTAAAAAATTACAATAAATGCTACTTATTTTGTGTGTAGATGTTTATATTACGGGATAAGACATTTTGGTAATTGAGACTTATATTATGGGATGAAGAGAGTATTATAAATACTCTAGAAAATACACCAAGTCTATGAGACATACTGAAGAGAAGCTCAAAATGAGGATAAAAAGAATGAATGAGGAAAAACAACTAAAAAGGGTCGAAAAGATACTCCTAAAAATGTGCAAGCAAACATCATGCAGGCGCTGTCAATCTAACAAAGAACAATTCAAGCTATTTACATTCAATTTTAACCAAAGCCATGATTGGAGCACCGCCAAGTTGAAGCAAAGATCAACCCCCATATAGATTGTTTAAAAATAACATTATTTCTTGCCAGGCCATATGACTCAAATGATTGAGAACCAAAGAACTTGTCACATAATTTTAGTAGACAATCACAAGAATGAAGACCTTTAAATTGTAAAAAATGAGCACCATTATCCATATGAAAAGGATAGAAAACACAAACTCAATTTAACACAAATAATAATTAGTATACAATTATTAACGCATACAACTCATTTACAACTCACTTCATATCGGTCAAAACTTTTTTCATTTATAATGGTCGAGCATTCAAAGAAAAGATAGGTGACATTCTCTTTGTTAGATTAGGACAACACACGAGAAATGTCAATACATCACCAATAGTTAGACCTCTTCTAACCAAATTTACCTTGCAAGGAATTCGATTGAAAATAAACTTTCCAACAAAGGACATCACTTTTGATGACATGTATTTGTTCCAAAATACCTCAGAAAAGTTATAAGACAAGTGATTTGAAGCCACTATGTAAGTCAACTTCACAGAGTATACACAATCACTAAAAGCTTTCAAATTAGTTCATTTGCGATTCATTTATAATCGTTGTGCATACCAAATTTGAGAATGGAACAAATAAATATTACATATCAATTAACGAAGCATTAAACTTTTTTTTTAAGAAAGGAAGATAAAGAACAACTAAGGCTTAATAAGCATTTTTTTACAAGAAAAACACTTACCTACTTAAAATTCTACTCTTTAACCACCAAATCGTTGGGTTAACTAACAGACATTGAATATTTCAGTAAACAAAAAAAGTTTGGTTAGTGTGGATTAAGCATTTTTATTTAATGAAATATTAAATGTTTTTTTTAATCTTTTAGTTGAAAGAGTTATAAGAAAATAGGATAACTTTTTAAACGAAAATTCTCGACTAAACATTAATTTGTGTTTCACATAATATGGTAGTGAGTAGTGATTAGAATTAAGCACTTCTATGTAAGAAATTAGAGTATACTACTACATATTTAATCTTTAGTAGTAAAATACTCTGTTTGTTCCTTTATACGTGTCCATTTAAAAATTAAATATTTATTCTAATTTATTTATCTATTTATATTTTAAAAATAGTATTAATTTTTTTATTAATTTTATTCTTAAAATTTATTAAAATTAAATATTGATTAATTTTTTTTTATTTTTTTGGTAATAATTAATTTTTTATTATTTAATTAATAAAATAATAAAAGATAAATAATATTAATAAGAATTTAAAAATTATTTTTATAAAAATAAAAGTAAAAGTATATTTTCAATATAATATTTTTATTTTAAAATGAATAGATAAATAATAATAAAGAGAGTATTTTAACTTACTTCAACTTTTTAAAAATAAGTGGGTGAAATAATAAGTCAGTGTCTTAAACACTTAGGAATATACTCCTTTTAATCCTAATTATAATTATAATTCAAGTTGTAGTGGTAATTTTTATAAGATATAATATAATTTCTTAAAAGCTTTTATTACAAGTTTTCACGTATATCTCTCTTACTATTGATATTTTTTATTATAAATACTAAACACATCTTTTTAAGAAGGATAAAATGAATATATAATATAAATTTTTGAGAAAATTGATGCAAATAAATATTTTTATTAATATTTGTAATGTAAAAAAGTATGTCTTATAAGTTGTTGAAAACTAATATTTTTTTAAGTCTCCTCCAGTAGGTTGCTTAAAACTGATGGTTTAGATTCACATTGTAATAATATAGCGACTGTAGAAGTGAATTTTTACCGTGCAGTTGTAGAAGTGAATTCTAAGGCTGCTATGGGTTGATTTTTCGTGATTGTTCCCGCTCATATATGCACAGTGGTGTAGTCTTTTCAACTAAAGATATACTCCGAACTAATCACTACATCTCTATTTTAAAAGAAGACGCATATATATGATATTTTCTTTGTGTTTCTTGTAATGTAATCTATTCTTTTAAATGCTTAATACTTCATTAAATAATTATTTATTTTTAAAGAAAATATTTCTTATAATAGGAACGTAATAAGAATATAGGGAGTATGTTGCAGTACAAATATTAGAAAGATTTTATACCCTCAATATAATAATAATAAATGGGTTTTATATAATTGGATAAGAAAGAGTAATGTGAAAACAGGAAAGAAGGGGAAGAATCAGATACAGACAAATGCTAAGAGCACGGGATCAAGTGTTCCCTTGTGGCTGTGCGTAGGACAATTTCTCTGCAATATTCACAATTTCTTTTGACTATTGCTAATGTTGCACATTCCTTTTAAGCTCATGAATCATGATTGATGTACAACAACACTAAATCACTAATCGTTGAGAATTGAGATGCTTTTACTTTCCGTCCTATCCAAAAAGCTGATACCTACACCATAATCAGTGAAAAACTTCAATCAATTCCACTTAATTAACCTTTTTTATCCATTTTGTTACTGTAGTACTACTTGTTCCTTTCACAACAATTTCCTATTTTGGTGAATAATATAATACAATAAGTATTTACTTCATATTCCAATCTTTCTTTTTCAACTTCTCCCTTTTTCGAATTTCCACACACACTCTCATTCCTCACAAATATCGCATCTTTTGCAAAAAATTCAAACGATAAATCATAAACCTGTTGTTACCATAAATACTAATATTCATTCTTTGCGTTCTAGATAAGGCTCCTGTACATTACATTACACGAATGGTAGTAATTGATTGATAGAAGAATAATTATCAAACTCTTATTTTTTTTATTTTTTATTTTGGCTTTGAAAAGTTCTAGACTAAAGAACAAACAACAGAGGGAGATTAATATTAACTTTTTTATATATACAAAACTAATTAAAGTAATCATTTACGTTTATTCCATTTTAAAGTGTATGAGTGGTAAAATTTTTTTACGAGAAATATGATAAATAATATGCTTGGATGATATCATGATTTTTCAATCATTTAATATCATGATGACATTTCCATGCTTAGCTAGATTAGCTGACGACTTTTTCCACTTCCAATTATATATGTCTTGTATACATTTAAAATTAATATTGATGAACATCAATATACTATAGTAATAAAATTTAACCAGACAAGAGAAAAATTGAGCAACAATTAAAAATTTAAAAAGAACCCAGAATTTATTTACTACATTTATTTATTTTTCTTTCCCTTTCAAGGAACCCTGTATCGGTGAGCATAATCAGCGAAGCTTCTCTCGCTCTCAGTTTTTCTTTTTTCCTATTTTTCTCTATACTTCCATTTTGTTGGTCAACCATTGTTCATTCAAGTCTTCGCTTCTTTGAAGGAAAGGCTTAAGACCCTTTGAGCATTCTTGACGGCAAACTGAACCATTTATCTTCTTCAGCTTCTCTGATTTTGCAGCCCTTTTGAAATCTTCTGGCTCAACTTCTCAGGCATTTCACAGATTCTGTCACTCAGGATTTATCTTTTCTTCACTCTCTCAAGCTTCTTCTGAGTTTATCTTCCATCTTAACTCAATGGGTAACCCTGCATGTATTATTTGCTTCCTCTTTTCCTCACCAGTTACGTGCTAAAAATTCAAGCTTTTTTGTTCTCACTCCTTAATAAATTTGATGGGTCATCTCAATTTTTGTTGGTTAACTTGCAAGTGAGTCTGGTGTTCTGGTTGGGGAAACAGTACCCATTTGAAATTTTGCTTATTTGAGCTTTGTTTGGCTATGGTCTATGGAATATGCTGGTTAGGGAACAAAGCCCTTTTTTGAAAGGGGTTTAATTTCTTCTTTTGCTTCTAAATTAAGTCAAACAGATCCTTAGGTTTAATTTGAACCTGGTAGATTAGGGCCTAATGGATAATATCTCAAATGAAGCATCATCTTCCTTGAGTTTTGTATCATCTCACTTGTCAAATGGTTCCAGTAATCAAAACATATCGCCCACCACCAGCAATGAGCCTGTGACGAATATTGAAATTTTGAGTCTAAATAAGCTCAGTGGAAGCCTTGAGAATTTGTTGATTGATGCTGAATATGACTATAGTGATGCTGAGATTCTTGTTGAAGACATCCCTGTAGGTATTCATCGCTGTATATTGGCGTCGCGCAGTCAATTTTTTCATGAGCTTTTTAAGAAAGGAAATGAGGGATCAGTGAAGGAAGGAAAGCCAAGGTACCTCATGTCAGATTTGGTGACTTATGGAAAAGTTGGTTATGAAGCTTTCCTAGTTTTCTTGCATTATCTGTACACTGGCAAGCTAAAGGCTTCGCCGCCAGAAGTGACAACATGTGTGGATGAAGCATGTATCCACGATGCATGCCGCCCGGCTATCAATCATGCTTTGGAGCTGATGTATGCTTCTGCCACTTTTCAGATGAAAGAGCTGGTGTTAGTTTTTCAGGTATGTTGTGCTTCTGGGTATGTGGTTTCTGGTTCATTTTCCTTTATGTTATAATCTGTTGACATGTTTTCTAGTTTTTGTTAAACATATCTAATGTAAATATCTCTTTATACTGATGCAGCGGCACCTCTTAAATTTTGTTGAAAAGGCTTTTGTGGAAGATGTCATTCCTATTCTCATGGCTGCCTTCCATTGCCAACTAAACCAGCTTCTCACGCGGTGCATTCAGAGAATTGCAAGGTCTGATCTTGACAACATATCTTTGGAAAAAGAGCTCCCTTGTATAGTTGTGACTGAAATCAAATCACTCCGACTTCCATCTTTGCCAGAATCAGAATCCACACCTAATGCAATGGAAGTGGAATCTTCGGAAGATAAGAGTATCAGAAAAATCCATAAAGCACTGGACTCTGATGATGTTGAGCTACTGAAACTTCTCTTAAACGAGTCTAGTGTCACACTAGATGATGCCTTTGCCCTACACTATGCATGTGCTTACAGTGATTATAAGGTTGTTCAAGAAGTTCTTTCTCTAGGCTTGGCTGATATTGACTGTAGAAATCGCCGAGGATACACAGTTCTTCATGTGGCTGCGAGACGAAAAGATCCAAACATTTTGGTAGCACTACTGAAAAAAGGCGCCTGTGCATCAGATACCACTCCGGATGGACAAACTGCTCTTGCAATTTGTCAGAGACTAACGAGACGCAAGGATTATCACGAGAAAACAGTGCAGGGGAAGGAATCTAACAAGGACAGGCTCTGTGTTGATGTCTTGGAGAGAGAGATGAGAACAAATTCTATGTCTGTGGATGTATCTGTTTCATCACAATTATCTGCTGATGATTTGCACATGAGACTGGATTACCTTGAAAATAGAGGTAGAGCTTATAGTTGTTTAGGTTACTTTCTTTCAGTTAATGTGCTTGCATCAGAATCACACGCTAGAGATAGTACTTTGTTATTGGTTTGTTTCTAGATTAGTTACCAATTATCAAATATGATGTTCATTTGTGTACACTTTGTAAATGTAATCGCCTTTTTCACTCAATCAATTTCATATTTGGTCCCCTCTTAATCCCGCTCACTTTTCTCTCTTCATCTCTGACACCCATGTCTCTCAACACAACAAAACAATATTTGCATAATGCTTTTGAATTCTGAAGCATATGAACATGAAAGTAACATTCTTCATTTGTTGCAGTTGCATTTGCTAAGGTATTGTTTCCTGCTGAGGCAAGGGTAGCCATGGAGAATGCTGAGGCAGATTCACCATCGCTGTACGCAAGCTCGTCAGTTTTGAGGGGCTCGAGTGGAAATCTAAAGGAAGTAGATTTAAATGAAAGTCCAGCAGCTCGGACCAGAAAACTCCAGTTAAGATTGCAGGCCCTCATAAAAACAGGTATGTCCAAGAGAATTTTCAAATGTCTTCCTTATAGTGGTTATGAATCAAAGGGGAACCCTGTCGCTACTGATTGTGGTTGCTGTCATGTGATTTGGAGGTCACGGGTAAGCCGTGGAAACAGCCTCTTGAATAGGCAAGGTAAGGCTACATACAATTGATCCACTTAGTGGATTTGGCCCCTCCCTAGACCTTGCACATAGCGGGAGCTCTTGTAACACCAGGTTGCCCTTTATAGTGGTTATGAATCATTGTGGTTGCGGAAGATGGTTATGATTTGTTCTACTAACATCAAATCGAGCTTACATGTACATTGCCTTGGTTGGAACATTTCATTATACCAATCATTGATCTTGCTTTAGGGTTTTGAGTGATAATCCGCACAGAATATCCATTTCTTGTTGAATTTTATATCAGATCCACCATTTGATAAAATAGTTTTTCTATCCTCCTACGTAGGTTAAGAATCCCAAATTAGAAACCTTCTGTGGGAAAAGATAAAAGTTTAATGAGTTTAAATTTACAATGCATTAAATACTGTTTTCCCTTAAAAAGTTCATAAATTGAGATTTTTAACCAGTATAAAATTGCACAAGATAGAAAAAATCCTTATAAAGTTGTACAAGGACATGTTTTTCATCCCTTGTAGCACTTTGTAACTTAACAGATTGAAGTGAATGCGATGTAACTTGCAATTATAGAAGAAAAGTATCATGGTGGTTTCATGTAGTCACTAAAACACCTTGAGTGTGCTTTTTTTTTTGTTTACAGTTGAGAATGGGAGGCGCTTCTTTCCGCATTGCTCTGAAATGCTCGATAAGATTCTGGAAGACGACGAAATGCATGATGTTTTCTTCCTAGAGAAGGGCACTGAAGAAGAGCAGAGAATCAAGAAAATGCGCTTCATGGAACTTAAAGATGAAGTGCAGAAGGCATTTCACAAGGATATGGCTGAGAACAAGCATTCGGGTTTTTCGTCTTCGTTATCTTCCTCATCATCCTCGACGCGTAGGGGTGGTCTTAATCACAAAGTGAGAAAGAAATGAAGTTCATGTTCTTCTAGAACGGTTGCTACAAGTTTTTTTTTTTTGGTTTTTTGAAGTAGTTACAGCAAATGTAGCATATTTTGGCAATAAGTAGCAAATGTAGCATCTTGAATGAACATATGGGAGATTTTTATTAGCTTGATGTACTTGCTTATAATTGTTAGAATCAAAGTAAATAAAGGAATTTTATTAGTATTTTTTCCCCTTCAAAATAGGTAAATTATGTAATATTTATATGGAAAATGAATCATTCCCCCAAGATTCGAAGTGTCCATGGCTTGATTCCTGTTGTGAAATGTTGAGAACGCATTCCTATATTTTCTGAAATCAACACAGGATTTGTTTCTTTTGCAAGAAGCCACACACGTGTTCATTTTTTTATAAAGATTTTTTGCTCCAAGAAAATATGGCAAATAAACAAAGGTTTTATGTGAACTTTTTGCTAGAAAAGTAGTTTTTTTTTTTTTTTTAAAAAAAAATCTTTTAAAAAGTTAATAATTGTTTTTTTTTTCACTTCAAAATAAAATAATTTTATTCCGGCAACAAAAGGGAAACTAATTAATTTTATATATTTTGCTTTTCGAGATTCTGTGATCAGACATCGAGCAGATAGCTATTTACTATTAATAATGGTTTCCAGCACAGATCATGGTGGGCTATTCAAGATTTATTTATTTATTTTTCTTCTCACTTTTTAATTCTGCTCTCTGAGGATCTAAATTTTGAATGAAAATACTTATTGTTATTAATTAACATGAAAATAGAAGAATGTTTCACTTTCACCTCCGTTGCTTTCTTGATTCGAGAAAATTTACTTTAGAGAATGCTACTGTTTTTGGAATTATTGATAGATGAACTGAACTGTTCAGATGCTTCCTCTGGATAATACTAAAAATATTATGCAAGATTGGATCCACCTATGACCTATATACATTCTATTCTATATATATAACTGAAGCTTTTTCTTCAATACCAACAAGCAATGCATATATAGTTCTATAATTAAATATTTGTATATCTTGTGTAACACTTATCAGAATAAATTTTGTATACTTCTTCATAAATTTAATTTTGATTTCTTTTTTAATTTTTACCTTGTCAACTTTAAAAATACTGTTGCAGACTACACATGATAGCTATAAAAAAGAATCTAGTATGGATTCATGGGTGGCAAATCATCATAATAGTGATCTGTTAAGCATTTGAGGGCCAAGAAGTGCAATTCCATAAGCAGCAGGTAGTGATAAGAGCTTGTTAAGTTTTCCAACATAAGCTCTTTTTGTGAAGTTATTATAATCATTGGCTTCAATAGCATCTAATATCTGTCTATATAATAACAGTGAAGCCCAAACAGGCCATCTGCTAGCTGAGTTCAGCTCTGAAACTCCTTTCTCTGCCTCATCAAAGAACATCCTTGCCCTCTCTATTTGTCCTCTCATGAATTTCCTCCATTTTTCTGTCACCTTCCCTCGGAAAATGTCCTCGTCCGATAGGCTGGCTCGTGCCAGTTCGTCTTGTGGGAGATATACCCTTCCTCTTCTAGCACTATCATGATCAACAACATTATGTAATTAGATCAAACATAACTTGAAATTAAATGTTATAAGCTTAGTTGATTGAAGTGTCAAGAGAAGCTTACTCTTCTCCAACATCTCTGAGTATATTGGTAAGTTGATTAGCAATGCCTAATGCTAAAGCAGCATTATAAATGCTCTCTGTTGAAGCCTTGGACTCAGGCGCTATCCCCATTACAGGAACACTCATAAGGCCAACTGTCCCAGCAACATAGTAGCAATAAAGGTAGAGCTCATCAAAATTATTATATCTTGACTTTCTCAGATCCATCCTCATCCCCTCTATCATGTCCTTGAAGGGCTATTTCAAAAACCCAATTCAATGCTAATAGGATCAGTGAAGCACATAGAATAAAAAAAAAATGTTCAACTATTCTTTTATGTTCCTTAACTTTCAGAATTGCTTCATTCTAGTTTCATAATTCTGTTTTTAGGCAAATAAACAACACAGTTTAACCTTTTTACCAAACTGGTGAAATTTTGTTAGTAATTATCAAGATTGTGTAATTTTTAAGTAAAAGTACCAAGGAGGTGTAAGTCATCATTTCAAATTAGTGACTTGCTCTTTTGAAATGTAAAGAAGTCGTAATTTAAAATGACGGCTTCCCCCTTTTTAGTAAAAAAGAAAAAGAAAAGTTAGATGATGAATTACTTGTATATCAACTGGGTATTTTGAGACAGTGTGTGAGAGAGCAGCATCAAACATATCATAGGGACGACCTTCAAAAACATCAGTTAATCGTTGTTCCCACCTGTCCAATGCCATGGGAGTAATGTGTGAAGCGTTTGGGCCATCTACTAATTCATCTGTTCTTCTGCACCACACTGCAATTAATTAAACAAACAATGAATTTGTCAATAATTCCAAAAACTAACAAACTCTCATTGGAGAAGAAGCTAAGCACTAATGTTAGTACTAGCAGTTTTGAGAGTAATTAATGTAAAATATAAAATATAAAATATAATCACACATACCATATATTGCCCAAATGGCTTTTCTGCGCTCTTCTGTCATCAATTGTGTGCCTGAAATTTGCAGCAGAAGATGTGTCAAGTCAACAACTAAATATGCTACTAAGCACAATATATTTTTCTTAACAGCAAGGGTAGTTAGGAGACAGTCAAAGATCAATTTTTCTCACGAGACAGGTATATCAATAAAATAGATATAGTCTTACTCATCTTTTTTTCTTTATATACATGGTTAGAAAACAAACTATTATTAATTATGGATGATAAAATGAGTCAACTCGCCTCTTGCGGCCCGCCAAAGAACAAGACGAGATAGGCTAGTTTGTTAAGGAAAACAGGCCAATGTTTTCAGCCTGCACCGCATTATGAAGGTTTGTGCGGATAGCCCGCATAGCCCGCCAATAAAATTAAAATATATGTAATAATTCTAAAATTTCATACTCTCGTTAAAAAGAATTTACAAATAATTTCTACTAAAATATTAATTCACAAACAAGCTAAAAAAATCGTTTTAATTTCACAACAACATAAAAAAAATACTATTAGTTGTCATATAAAAAGTTTATATTATTTTTACACCAATATAAGGATTTTTTATTATCAACATAACAAAAACAAATTTTAGAAAACATAATAATTTCACAACCCATGGGTTGAACCCACCCCGTCTCACTTGTGGTCTGCCTGGTTAGCGGGTTATGCAGTCGAGTGGATTGGAACCATACAACTCACCATGCCAATAAATGACAAGCTATGCGGGCCGCACGTCGGGTCAGACCGTATTGACTTTTGTCATTTCTATTATCAAATGTTTAGACTTTAGAAGACTCACTTGTTTAACAACTTTTGTTAGTTAATCATCAAAATTTTAAAGTAGAAGCTACTAAAATTCAAATCTAGCTATCTTGCTTGTTTTGGACCCCATTTGCTTAGGACCAAAGAATCATTTGGATAATAATAATAACAATGCTAGGGAAGTAGAGGCATTAATCATTTAGATATGATTGCAAAAAGTGAGCATAAAGAAATAGGGCACAAAATCGCACAATATTTAAAATAGGAGTACTAAAAGTACTATTAAAAATAACGTGAGCACTTAAATAAAATGAACCATGTAAAAGGAATAAGATCAAAATCACATGGACAAAGAGAGAAGTTAGTTACCAAGGTAAAATGTCTTGGCATACTCAGAACAGACATCACCACATCGATCATAAGCAGCATTCAAGAGATCTCCATTGGTGATGAAATCAGCTTCAATGGCTTTATCATCATCATAATCAAAATCCAGAGCTATTTTTTCGCTAACCAGAGCTGCCTGCTTCAGAACCACTTCATAGACCCTTTCGATCTAGAAGGTTCTGCTGCTACTACTGCACTCTCAAAAGCAGAAGCAAAAATTTCATTTGAGAAGCTGATTTGTTTGAACCTCTTTTCGGTTCTGCCACTAATTTTGCATGCAAGACCCAACAAGGTGTTGGTGTTCTCTTTGAGCCCACAACTCACCTTTCTGACTCTGCTCTCTAGAAACTGAAGTGGAATGGATGGATACTATAAAACAAAGGGAGAGAGAAGAAGGATGAGTTATTTTGAGAATTTACTTGGCTTAGCAAAAATAGATAGCTTTGAGGTTGTTATAAATTTTTGGTTTAAATACATTTTTCCTTGTAATACATTGTAATACATTATATTAACGTAAGTTTTAGTATTTATATTTTAAAAATATTGTTTTTAGTCCAAGTACTTTTATCATGGGTAAGTTTTAATTCTTGTCATTACTCTCTCTATTAACACCATTAGTAGAAGTACATTTTAAATTAAAACCAGCATGTGCAAGTTTGAAATTTTTTAGTTTTGGTCTATGCATATTTAAAATTTGTTGATTTTAGTCCCAATTATTTTAGCTCCTAAAATTCTCTACTAGTTGTGTTTATGACAGAAGTAATAATAAGGACTACAACCTACATAAAATGAAATGGAAGTATTTAACCTCTAACGATGATAAAAACCTAAATAAGTGTAAAATACAAGAATAAAAATATATTTAAATTTAAATTTTTAGGGCTTAATTGAATTTTTTTTATCCCTTATGCATCGTGTACTATCAATGTGTGCCAATAGTTTTTCATTTTGGTAATATAGAAATCAAACTTTACATTTTCCTCCTCATCTGGATGCTTCCCAACAAATTGCGATTGCAATGGTTGGCTATGGTAATTGCTAGCACATGACATGTAAAAATGTATGGACAGCGGTGATGCAATCCGGAGCATGATCAACTTGTTTGTCTTTTACTTGCAATATGCATATTCTCTTTCGTCTCTATTTTTGGCAAAAGTTAAATTTTTAATTTGTTTTCTTTGCATATTTGTTGAATCAGACGTTTTTAATGTCTTTGAGATTGTTTTGGAAGCATTATATTGATGGTATTTCTATAGCTTACGTCTGTTCAGATTCGGTGCCATAAATTTTCAGTTAATTGCATATTCATCACACAATGAACTGGTGATATATATGTGCACGGTTTAAAATCAAATGGGGATTCTATAGGTTTTGGCTGGAATTTCACTTTTCTTTTGCTCTCAATAGTTTAATTTACAATTTTTCCATGAATATTGTAGTTAACTGAACATTTGCTTGTGAAATCTCAACTATAACTCATGACGGCCTAAATCTCATGTTTGTGAATAGCTATAAACATGGGTTGGGTTGGGCCCGATTAAATATAATCAATGTTCCATCCAATTAAAATTATAATGGATTGAATTGGATAAGTCGTTTTTCCTTCGTATATAAGGGTAGAAAAATGGGTTGGGCCTAGAAGGCCGGCCTACTAGTTAGTCAAAGATAGGTGGGTTGGACTAGACAATTTGATCCCACTAACCCACATAATACACCAACTTAACTGGAGGATGAAATTAACATCATCTCTATTGGGAGTGATACCATCCTTTTTATACGTAAGAATCATAAATTTATATACTAAAAAGAATGGTGTCACTCCCAATAGGGATGGTGCTAATCCCATCCACCCATAATTTATAAAGCAGCGAATCGAGCCAGTAAAGTGAATCTTGTTGACCTGATTCGGCCCGTCTTTAGCGGCCATTGCGAGTTAGCCCGCTTTGTCACCCGTAGTCACATATATAAGCAAATATTATCTAACCTGTAAAAAAAGGGGTTGGATTACTAGGGTTTTGTGATGAATCAATTCAACACCTAACTCATAGGCATCGAATTTATGTTGTTCTTACCCATTTAAACACATCGACCTAAATTAATGTGACTTTTTATTATTGGATTGGTCGAATCGATTAGGTTACCCATATTGATTATCACCCCTAAATGTAAATATAAGAGATGGAGAGTGCATTTTTTTATCAAACTCAAGAGGATGCTAATCCTTCTAATTGTTGTTTAATAAATTGTCTTAATTGTTGATTTCTTTTGTGTTTGGTTTAGGTCAAATAGAACAAACTGAATTCATAACACAAACATTTTCGTTAATTCTATTTTCTTTTTTCGGGCATCTTTTGCCGAAAGGTGTAGCTAATTTTCATATGGGAATTGAACTCGCACAAAGCTGATGTCAGATAACTACGAAATGTCTCTTCATTCTCACCCGCAGAAATTTGAACTCCCACGCATATAATTAAGAGATGAGATGAGTTACCATATTCATACTTGCACATCTCATAATTACGTTATTGTTTATTTTATTAAAATAAACATATATTTACCATTCAAACGTTAGACTAAACATACGCATAATTATTTTCATGCACTCTGGCGAGGGACAAAAAAAACACTTGGGTTTTATAATAACAACATCAAAATAATTAATTTGTGTTTGATTATTTTTTAAAATAAAAATAAAAAAATGAGAATTTTATTCATAAAAAATGGAACTTTAAATCTAAAAAGATGTTAAAATATTACTAAATTTTACTTTAAAATTTACATTATTGTTACAATTTAAAGATTGTTATTGTATGTTTATGGGTAAGAATGAAGTGTTACAGTTTATATTCAAGTCTCATAGAATCGACCATGTTACACGATAAAGATAGCGTGGGGATCCCATTGATAATAGCTTAGAGAAAATGCTATTAGAATATTAGGTAGAAATAAAAGAAGAAGCAAAAACTCTCCCTCCAGATACACTAAGCAAAAAAAAATTATGTTCAATAATTAAATGAGTAGGAGAATTTTTAAAAAAATTTAATAAAAAGAGTTAATTTTTTTTTATTTTACAGGTACTCATTAGTTATAGGTTCAATTAGCATTCCTTCTTCTTTTTCTGTCTCATAGAGGATCTGTTGGGTCATACTTTAGGGCCAGCCCACATGCAATTGTGTCAAGTTGATGAAGCCAATCTCCATAACATGCAGTACTGTTTTCTCTCATCATATGGAGCTGGTGGGAATTAAAGTATTGTTCTAATCTTCTTCTTCTTTTAGTGACATCAAGTAAAACCATACATGATCTCATCATACAAACATTATTCATTTATTTGTTTTTTTAAGAGCATAAGTTTGAGACATGCATGCATCTGAATTATATTCTGAATCCATAGATAGTTTAATATTCAAAATTGAGGGTAAATTGTAGTATTATATAATTAATTCCCTTTACTCAATTATACATACTGTACCATCATATTCATACCACGCGACTTTGTCTTTATTAGTAGATGATCTGAACACACATACAGGAATTTACTGAATTTACTGTTTCATTTAGGGACACACATACATGAATTTACTGTTTCATTTAGGTACGGCTCAACGTATTTAGATGTCTAAAATAAAATTTTAATATCGAGTCTTTTAAATACATACATTTAGAAAAGAACATGATTGATTATATAATTATATATATTAATTAGTGTATCAATTTTTATTGGTATAATTTCTTTTAAATAATATTTATTTTTATTCAATCTATTGTCAAAATTAAATATTAATATATTTTTTATTTTTATTTATTAAAAAATTATTTGAGGCCCTATGTTTTGTTCAAATATTTGGAGGCTCAAAACCCTTATTTTAGTTGCTTAGAACTCGGGCCAGACTTGATTCTAGGTATGTTCTAGGAGTATAATTTAATTTTAAGCATTTATTATTTATTTATGATATAAAGCATGGAAATTACTATTTAGCATTGTGTTTCCGACTCCAAATTGAGGGGTCTTGTATGTGGATTCAAATCACGTATCTCATGTCCTAGTAATAGAATATCGCCACATTATTAAAAAGTTTTATTAAGAAATTAAAGATTGAAATTAAAGAAAATATTCTTAATGACGCGACGATATTTTATGGATAAAACATGATTGAGACATAATTTGGGGACACGGTCATTTAAATCCCTTTTATGTATGTTATTTTTCCTTGCTCCTCTAATTCCCAAAGCCATCATCAAATTAAATTAAAGGATAAGCTTTGATTTGATTTGATGCAGTTTCGGAATCCCGAAACTACCCTTCTTGTTTTATTCTCTGCAATTTTAGAATGGTCAAGAAATGTTTAAGAAAAGCTTTACCGGAAGAAATTGTGCACACTTTGATAATTTTTTCATCTCAAAAGAGTCTTTTGACTCTCAGCTCGGGAATATAGTTTCCCCTTAGTGCACGACAAATAATAATAATAATAATAATAATATAGACATAAAATAAGTAATGAAGAAGGAGCGATCGAGTGTAAACAAGAGATATCAATGTTTTTTAAACTGAAACCTTTAAATAAGAAACATTTTTAAAACTTACTTAAAAATGAGATAAAAACCACTTAACCCCATTTTAGTTAAACATGTTTTTTTTTTCTTTCTAAATTTGCATTTAAAAATCAGAAATCACATACTTATAATGACCCGGAAGGTATGGTGTTAACTTCATTCTACGTGGCTAACATAATCTCTGTGAGCTAATCAATGACGAACACATGAACTGTTGACATGAAAATTAATTAATCCTTAAACATGTACCTATTTTTCGTTTTAGTCCCTATATATGTACTTATTTTTCACTTTATCCCTATACATATACTTGTTTTTCGTTTTAATCCTTATACATGTACTTATTTTTCGTTTTAAGTTCTGTACTTGTTTTACCATTTTAGCCGAGACTAATAGTAAGATAACAAAAAAAACCAAAAGTACTAACAAAAATAAATACAGAGATTAAATGGAATATTTTTTAGTATATGAAGTTAAGCGAAAATAAAGGATACTTAATTAAATTAAATGATTAATTTAAACAAAAATTAATATGTGTCATGTTTTTTCTTGTTTTAATATTGGTGATTTTGGTGGTTGTGGAATATTTATATATACAGTCGTTGCTTATTCAACTAAAGCACGCATAGACCTATCACTTTCAAAATGTCATTGTATTAGTCAATTTCTAGCACCTGAATCCCCTAATGAATTTAATTTGTAGTATTCCATGATTACCCCACTTGACTCACATTCCATTTTTTATGGGTTACTAATTAATAACAAATATTTGAGTGTCTTTAGATTAATCGTAAAAATAAATTATAAAAAAAAATTAATTGTCTGAGAAATAATTAATTTTTATTTGGATATATTTGCTTTCAGAAGCAATTTTTAAGATGATTTTAAGCTTTAAAAAGTGATTTTAAAGTTTTTTGAAATAATGTCCAATTTTTAGCTGAAGGACAAAAACATTTTTTATTTTGTTAAAAAAATAATAAAAAACTTTTGTAAGTACTCCCTCCGTCCCATAATATAAGCCCCAACTACCAAAATGTCTTATCCCATAGTATAAGCACCTACTCATAAAATAAGAAGTATTTATTGTGATTTTTTAACTTTCAAAGTCATTCAACCAATAGAAAATAATTGTGTTTAAATTTAATTGGTGTAACATCTCAATAGTCTACTTAATACTTCTAATTATTAGTTATAATAAATACAAAATATAACTATTCAAATACACCCGTATAATTTGTTTAATTTTAATTACGTTAATTAATTGTTAATCATTAGTTATAATATATATTTGTTATTCAAATACACCCGAATAAAAGATAAATTCACACGTTACAACTGATTCCAATGAGGATATGGTAATAGTAGTCTGACTAAAGTTTGGAAAAACAATAGTAATTTTATGATACAATTTTATCTAACAACTTTTTTAAATTAAATGTTTATTATAAAAATGAAACTAGGCTTTTGAATATTTTACGGTTTACTCTTTATCGGTGAATATTTTATTTTATTATAACAATTACTAAGATATAATACTTTTTAAATATGTTTTCAGCTAGATAAAAAAAAATTATTTCCTCAAAACAAACAGGCCATAAATAAAATTTCTTTCCGATGTCTAACCAAACAGAAAAAGACCATTAATAAAGAGAAATGGATTATCTCAAGTTCCTACTCTTTTCTATATAATGTGAACCATTTATTTTATTTACATTAGATTCTCTCTTTTTTTCATTAATTTCTGTATAAAAATGAATGAGTAGTTAAATATATGACGGAAAAGAACATGAAGGAGAGATGATCCAAATTCTTAATTAAGTGATTGTCAACCAATTAATGAGTTAAACATATCATATATTTTTGTCCCTTAAAAGATACAGTGTTTTGGACTGAAAATTAGGAAGAACAAAAGGCACCTTAATTACCAGAGATCCCTCATATATGTAGAAAAGAAAATGAAACCCATATTTGTCATTTAATGTCATAGACTATTCTAAAAATCTTAATTGAACTTAAATAACATCTTTAATGGGGTATTTAAATGGGTTCTTATTATTTAAGCATCTTAGTTAAGCACTCTATCTCCTTTGGAGCATGCTGATATGCAATGGGGTGCTTAGCAAAGTTGCTTAAATTAGCACCTGGTTCTTATAGAAAGAGAGAGTCTATCTCTATTAAAAATAAAAAATAAATATGAGATAGTTAATTTATGGGTATACGTGGGCTCCATCCGAAGTGCTTATTTAAGAACTTGCATTGGAGTGTTTCGAGTGCTTAAATTGATAAAGTGATATATACACGTGGGACCCAGTAAAATATAATAAATTAATTCATAAGAACTAGTTAAGCATCTTTCTATTGGAGAGGAGATGATTTTATTTTGAGCCTAACTTTAACGTGTTTGGTTTGCTTTTTTAATTTTGATTTCTCTTTCTTATTTTTTTATTTTCTGAAATTTTTAAAAAAATCTAAAACAAAAATTTGAAAATATTGAAAACAAAAATTTTTATTTTTAACATTTTCAATTTTTTCTTCGTAAAACTTAAAAAAAATCAGAATAAAAACATAAAATAAAAATGCAAATCAAATAAACTCTTAATAACTCATCTTTCTAGTCCAAATAAACTTAAACTTCTATCAAATATCAAATAATAGTAATTTAAATTATTTAATTTCACATTATTCTTTTATTTTAAAAAAAATGATTTAGTTATTTCTTCTCATGAGATATGGAATACTCCTTTCAGACTCAAATATATATATATAAAAAAAGCACATGTTTATTACTGTAAAATATAAACAAGTTTTAACTATCTTTTTCTCATTTAATGCTATGATTTCTAATATACTCTTCTTTTATGAGTTTGTTCACTTTTAAATTAAAGAGAAGAGATACTAACAAAAAAAAAAAGAGAAGAGAAGAGATATTACTGCATTGCAAAAAATATGATGAAGGATATTTTTTTTTTTGAACAAGTATATCCCCCGGCCGATAGCCAAAGACTAATCCTCTCGAGACCAAAGTGGACATTGCCTCTCCCAAGAGGGCCTTCTCCATATGCACCGCCAGGATTCGAACCCCTTTCAAGATGTTTAAAGGACCTAGCTATCTGTCAACTGTGCCAGACTTTGTTGGTGATGAAGGATATTTTAATAAGGGTTTTTTAACATGTGTAATAAGTATTGCACAGGTTAATAAACTAAAGATAAAAAACAAACATAACATTAATTATATGTTAAACACAATCACATTAAATATTTATTTTTTTCAACAACAACTTTACACATTTATAGTCTATTTGTTTACTCTTTTTAAAAACAGATTTTAGTCTTTAGGATTTAAAAACTAAAAAACTTGTTTGTTTAACTAGTTTTATAAAATTATTTTCAAAAACTGTTTTTATTATTGATTTTTAAAACTAAAAAAGTAAAACAGGTAAAAGGTGTTTTCGTTTTGTTTTTCAGTTTTCTCTTTCGGAAATAGATGAAACACGGAAAACATGGTGACTTTAGTAATGGAACTATCGTAAATATGTGAAAACCATTTAGCATTCCTTTTATTTTCTAATTTCTAATTTCTAATTTTTCTAATCAAAGACAAGTAAAGCCAATAATTTATAGCTGCACAAGGATTCACGCTCGTTCTTCGTCTCTACTGCTAAATGCCATGGCTGCTGTAAAGGCTTTTGCCGGAACCATCACAAGAAAATCTTGCGATGAAATAACACCTTGTGACTTTGCAATCAGTTCATCGCCCATCAACCGTCCCCAATTGTGCCCATTGCCGTGAGCGCTACTGCTAACCACAAGCAACCTCGCTCGACGTCACTGCCAAAGGAGGTACCACTGCGGCCAACCATAGTCTCATGGTCAGACTTGTGAAGGTTGAAGAAGCTCTCTGAAATTAGTGCTTTGTTTCGTGTTTAAAACTTGAACTCTTAGTGGTGTTATTCAAATTGAATTGTGGGTTCAAATCTCTTATCTCTGATGTATGGTGTGATTCATATCAAATAGTGGGTTCAAATTTTATTATATCAGTCTAATAGGTATTTGAGGTTGATGCTGAGTAAAAAAAGATATTTGAGGTTAGTAATTGTCACTGCAATTGAGGTCACAAGTCATTAGCATCACAATGGTATGATTCATTGAGTAGTTTCTTTTGAGGAGGTTGTATCATTGTGAGTTTTTTTCTTTTTATCAATCCTGGTCCATTGGGGTTTCAATAATAAGTAACAATGGAGTTTCAATGATTTCATGTGATTTAAGAAACAAAATGAGTTCCTTTTACAAAAACTGAAATCAAATGAGTTTTCTCTTTTTCTATTCTCAAAACATGTTTTAAAACCAAATTTATCAAACATGGTTTTTAATTTTCTCATTTCTAGAACACTTTTTAAAACAAATGTATCAAACAGATTTTATTTTTGTTTTCTTCTCAAAAACAGTTTTTAAATTTTGATTCACAAAACTATTTTTAAGAAGTAAAAAACAGAAGGGAAACAAACAGACCCTTAGATTCTTAAAAACTCATTTGAGAAACGAATTTTTTAGTTTTTTATTTTTAAAAACAGAAAAAAAATTTTAAAAATAGAAATCAAACTGTCCAAACTTTCTTAATAAGGGTAAGTAAGTTTTTTTTTTTTTTTCTTATATATGAATGCAGAGTAGGTACTATATTATAGTTCAAACATTTAATACAAATGTACCACCGGCATGAATTTTTTTTTTTTTCCAAACTAGTGGTGGGAGATTAGGATAATTTACATGAGATCTTGGGTTCATATACCAATTACTTTTACTTTTGAAAAAAAAATAAAGTTAATTTAAACTCTTTAATTATAATTTTTTGGATATTAGAAGATATATAAGAAAAGAATTTGAAGAGTATAATATTAATCTTGTTATTGACTATGAGACTTCACTATCATTTAGTTTTTTTTTTTTTTTCAAAGTCACATTGCATATAGTTGATAATAAAAATCAAAACAATCATTTATGGGTGTTTTACAATAATTTTTAAGATAGCGTACGTTAATGAATGAAAGAAAGAAGTAGAATAGATATTATTAATAACATAATATTTATCTTGAAAGAAAATGTGCAAACTACCCTAAAACAACTTAATATAGAAACTGAAACACACGATGAAATACACAGGGAATAATCGTAGGAGTATTATATATGTTGGAATGAATGAAGTTAATTAATTAATGTTGATTGAGAAGATAATCCCAAGAGAAAGGCCTAAAGAAATTAGGGGCATGAGACTCCATGAATTCCAAATGGGTCTTGTGTAGGTGCATGTAAACTAACCAATCACCATTCTCAATTGGGCTAGGCATTGGCATCACATAGCCAGCATCTCCACCCCAAGGAAAATGGTATGAACCAAACACTGCTTTCCCCCAACCAAAGTCAACCTTTGACCCTGGAAACCTTTGCCCCGAAGAAACCACAAAAGCCGGTCCCTCTCCCGTGTCGCCGCAGTATATCCTAGACAACCCCGCCACAGGGCGGTGCTCCTCCACCCAATCAATAAGTCCTAGAAAATGCTCCTCCGTCACCGCTGTCTCCAAAAACTCACTAACTTGCTTCGCCACCCAACTTAGTGGCTCTTCCACCAGCTCCTCCACACTTTTCCCGCCATAGGGAATCGAAAGTACGTTTCCGAAATACGAACTCATCATTGCTTCCTTATTCTTCTCTCCATTGCTTAGCCTCTTCCTTCCGTCTACCACTACACCCATCTTCGCAACAACCTGTTCAAAATAATTAATAAATAGATTATTATTTTTTTACATAGGAAAGAAGATAAATACATTATTAATTATTCTCCTATAAGTAGTATTATCGATCCATTTTTTACTGTTTCATTAATCTTTTAGTATTTAATTATTTGCTAACATGAATTACCTTTGGATTATCGGCGCTAGCTAAAGCGACCATCTTCCAAAGGAACGCAGAGAAAGATTCGAGCTTTGTGTGTTTGATGCCGTTCGAGCTAGCCAATGACTGCATGTGACTGATTTCTTCGCACGTGACGCAGTATATGCGGCTGATCAGCGGGTTGCCGGATTCGGATCCTGTTTCGGGTTCCGGCGCCGGCGCCGGAGGAGGAAGATCGGAGGCGGGGACGTACATGTCATATATTGAAGGATGGATCGAAGGTGGGCGCCGTGGAAGGAGGAAGGAACGACGGAAACATGGTTGGGCTGATAAGTTTGTGGGCCTGATGGGCCGGGCTATCTCGGCCCATGAAACAAGGAACATATTTGCTGAGTAAGCATCCGCTATGCGGTGGTCAAAAGTACAAGCCACCACCAACCCGCCACACTTTAACCAAGTTGCCTGCACAAGCAAACATTAATTAATTAATTAAACCCATGCAACATTTAAATCGTTACTAGTACTAATATCACTCTAATTATATTTTACAGAACTATATAAAAGAATTTGTTAATCTACATTTACTAATTTTTTAAAAGGATTACATTAGCAAGTTATACTCTATAGGTCGGTCTATTTTAAAAAGTTAAGTTATAACTTGCTAAAATATCTTAACATGTTTAAATTTGAATCATACCTGAACAGCAAGGACGCCATGCTTCTTTGATGGAACAAGTTTCCCTTCAACAACATCATCTGGATTGTACAAGTTGAGACACTGAAGCTCCACGTCAGCATAAGCTTCAACAAAATCCACACCACGGTTGTTACAAAGCAACTCAGGCTCACCCATGGAATTAGACACCACTTCACCACCAAAGGCATAATAGGAAACTAAAGCTTGAGATAAGGAACTTTTTAATAACCCTATAGAAGTAGTTGGGATAGGATCTTTGTAGCAAAAAAAGACACTAACATCCACAGGTGGAAGAATTAGGTCAAGGTTTGATAATGGTAGCCAATGCTCTTGCATGGGCACCACTGTCGCCACCACCTCCTCCTTTCTCACGGTTACATCGAATAATTCTACGTTTCCAACACCCATTATAATTTTCTTAGGAATATGGGATGTGAAGGATAGACAAAGTGTTGAAATGAAGAATAAGGATTATTATGTGTACTTGGTTTGGTTTGTTGATGAATAATAAGAGTTTTGCATGAATTTATAGAAGGTATGGCGAGGACAGAGACGTAAATATATGCATTTGGTGGCTAGCTATTGGGAATTTTAATTGAATTTTTAGAGTTTTGAGTCATAGTCAATGTTGACAGAAATTATATATTATCTATATATATAGCAAAATATTACATTATTTAATTTAAAAATTCTTAAATTAGTAAAACTTGAGATTGTATGCATGCACCGCGGACATTATATTTTAGTCACTAAGATATTTGAAATTCTAAATTTATATGTAACTTTGCAAAATAATTTTATTCTATGTATACTTAACCTTTTTAAATATCATTTATTGTAACAAATGAAAAATAAAATGATTAATTAATTAAAGCTCAAGACTATGTTAGAGAATATTTTAAAGTTTTTAAATAAAGCTCAAGACAAATATATCCGACCTATATAATTTTGATGATTGATTTGATTAAAGGCTACATTATATTTTAAGAAACACCTTAAAAATATAAGTTTGTTAAATAATTGAATTATTTAAGTATATATGTTAACATGAATTTGAATTTGAATTGTGTATATAAAAAAAAATTAAAAAAAAACAATTTAGTAGTCTTTGTAGTATATTTATTTTAAAAAGATTAATCCTCAATTATCAATTGTAAGATATTTTAATGTTCTGATAATAAAAAAATCTTTTGCGAGAGTGAATATATATGTATAGCATGGAGGTAGGTAATGGAACGTTTCGTTACAAAGCCTTCCTTTTTTGAAAACCCCTATTGTCCCTTCCTAATTTTCACAAAATAAATCTGGGAATTAATTATAAATATATATCTTACAAGATTATATATATCTCTCAACTTTGGGGTGTTTAATATATAAAAAGAGATATAGAAAAAAGTAAAAGAAAAACAATAAGAGATAAATAAAAATTATTACTAGATGGATAATTCTCGAATAAATAGTACAATTTTATTATCACTGCACTTAATTAGAATAATAATTAAGAATGCAAAGTTGAAAAAACTATCAAACAAATACAAATTTAATACTTTCTCCGTTATTATTTAACTGTTTGGAGAGAAAAAATTACACATATTAAAAAATGCATTAATTATTATATTTTTTTTCAAAATAAATTTTAAACTTTCTGTAATGCACCATATCTCTCATGGTTTGATTGGTGAGATAGTGAACATTAATTAACATTCAATTAAAAATAAAGATAAAATTGATAAAATTATAATTAATGTTGCATTGAAAATATAAGTGAACAGATAAATAGGAACAAAATTTTTTTTTCTTTTCGAACAGATAAATAAGAACAGAAGGAGTATGTCACAGTCACTTAGCTCAGTTAGTGTCGCATAAGGACATACATGTATGGGATCCATGTTCGATCCGTGATTGCACTGCTCTCTTACGAAAAAACAAATTTAATATATTTGTACTTATAATATACAATTACTAGGATATATATATTTTTTGAGTTTTACATATTTAACCGTTGTTATTCTTAAGATAAGTAATAATAACAGACCACATACATGTTTTAATATTATTTAAAGCTTTTAATCACTACTACATTTGAGTCTAACAGTCTATATACACATTATATGTACGCGTATATACATATACATATACATCAAATATTAAAAGAAAGTCCCAAGGCTCGAACGGAGCTATCTTGTTCGACGATGGAGCTTCGGTCCCTTTATTGCGAAATTTTTTTATTAACATATATATAATTTTTTAAAATATGAGTAAATTATTAACATTTTAAATTTAAAATTTTAATCTATTTAATTTTTTATATTCGTCTCTTTAAAATTTTTGGGTTAGTTTTGTCACTGGATCAATGCCATAATTTCCTTCCAATCAAATTCAAAATAAAACACCACCTGCAACCTGTTATTATATATATATATATATATATATTTATTTATTTTCTATTATTTTTTATTTTCTAAAAGTAAGAATGTGTCTCTTTAATTTTCACATATTCAAATCACAGGATAATGAAAATGAGAAGCCAAATATGACCAAAGTGAGTTAGTTTTTTTTTTGTTATTGCGTTACTGCATTTTTTAATCTTTCTTGTAGTAGTTGGTAAGCTTCTCGAGTTTCGGCCTTCAATTCGTCAAAACCTTTTAATTTTATTTTTAATTCAAGTTGTTATTTATTTATTTATTTATTTTTTGAAGAGATTCAATTTGTTATGTAATAGTATGCTTCTAAGGGTACTTGCATAAATTTGTATGTTTTAATTTAAACATGTGTTATACGTCCACCAACTTTTACTATTGTAAAATGAATTATTAGTTTAATGTTTATCGTTAAAGCATGCCATTTTCGTACTTAGATATATAAACTAATTTTGCGGTGGTCTACAAAATTCATATTCTTATTATTATCGTAAGTACTTTGATAATATTACAAAAACATTGATGTAAACGTACTAGCATAAATTTTATAGATCATGATTATAGTCTAGAAGAGTAACTGTCTGCTAAAACATTGAACCAATTAATAAATGCCATTGGATTGTTGTAGTAAAATAAACCATCCGCATTTGGGTTAAGTTATTAGACTTACTGTTAAGAGTAAAAAAAAAGGTGCGCACGAGTAAAGAAACAGAAATTACTCCATCTAACAAGTCATAGCAGAGGCAAATTTGAAATTTGTTTCAAACTAGAATAATTGTTCAGGACTGCACATGAAAATTCAATAGTCAAGACACATTTCCTTTCTTTCCTCAACCATAACTATTAGAAGATTGATTATTCACAGCTGAACAGTAAGCACTATGCAGATACACTAGCAATTCCTACCAATCGAGTTTGTGATCCAAATATTTTCTGAGACCATAAGTTGATTCATTCCTGTTCTTCGGAACACAATTCAAAGAGTTTCGAATTGTTCGTTGTGATTTTCTCTCTTCTATTGGTCACGAATTGCGTTCGTCCTCGCTGTACTTTCAGTATCGCTTACAGAATCATCGTCTGTATCAGTATCCGTGATTTCACTATCACTGTCTTCATCAATGTACACAAAAGGAACATACACATACACATTGACATAATGATTAGGAATAGCAATATCTTTCGCTTATGTAGCCTTCGCTTTCGTTCTTGTTCATCTTCTGTTTCGTCCTCGCTCCTAGCACGCTTTCGACTTGCAGGAAACAAGCTGTTTTTCATGATAGCATCCAATTCTTGAAACCCTGCAACATAACATTAGTGGAAGTTTTTATATGGATTAAAAGAAGAAGCAATTACCAAGTAATTAGGCAGCGGTGCAGCTCAAATAATGGTAACAGGTAATAATAGCTACAACCAAAACAATAATCTTCAAACATCAAGGTTTCTAATGCTTTTATCAGCTATCTACAGAGCATTAAAGCACTAATACAATGTATTCTTTCACACCAGAACTTAAATATCAATGTTGGAAATGTTTAAATTAAAAGCAATAAGAGGGGTTCTGAAAATATATTATTGAAGCCTGACGGTGTTTTAACCATGAAAAAATCTAGTTGATTAAACATTTTTAAGGCCATGAAGAGATAAATTTTTTGAGGTCCCCCTAAAGTAGGTAGCTAAAAATTAGGAGTAGGACATTAAAATGATTATGATTAGGAACCTTTGTAACCCATCTTTCATATATTTATCAACTAAAAAAGCAGAAATAAAATCAGAAAGTGTGAAAGGCAAACCATCAGAACTCAAATCTGGAGTAGGATGTTTATTTTTGCTGTGATCATGTTATTTTTTCTATGTTGGGTGTAGGATGTTTTTATTTTTGGCACCCTCTGCTCTGTTTCTTGATCTGCTGTTTTGAAGCACTTCTTGTGCCATGTGTAAAGCATCTTTTTTAACATATTTTATCTTTTATTGCTCGATAATAAAATAAAATTAAGTAGGCATTGCCTTCAATAGGGAATCAATTCAACACTAAATGTATCTATTGTAGTTATTATTTATGACTTATGAAACTATCTACAAATTCAAAAGAAATTATACCATCTTTCATATTTACCTTCTATTCATAAGTAGTAGGAGTAGCTAAATTCCCAAGTATTGCAACACATGAAACAGTAACACTACTGTAACTGTCACTTGCCCCAGGATATTTAATCTAATGAAAGTAAATTAATGTTTCTTCATGCATGTATATAATTAATGCAGGTGCAACAACCCTATAAAAAACATGATTTTATAATTTAAGCACAAGAAATTAGCAAGTGGTAGCGTAATTAGCAACAGCAACATCAAAGTAGGAGAAAATTTCATCAGAAGAACGATCAGCAACCTCTGCTTATAGATAAAAACAGGAAACAGAACGAGATGATTCAGTGATGATAGAAATGTGATTAGTGATTAGTAATTAGAAAGTAATTAAAGAGTAGAAAGGTTGAGAGAAGATTTACTCAAAATAGCAAACAAGCGGAAGGCAGCAAAACTAGCTCAATGCAACCTATGAATCCAAATAAAGAGGGAAAAGAAAAAAACAAAGTTTGCGAATCGAAGGAACCCTAAACGACAAAATAGAAGAATTGAAAAAAGAAAAGAACGAATAAGATATAGTGAAAACTGCAAAGGCACGTTCTAGGGGACAGGTTGGTGGTGGGAAAATGGTGCATTTGGAATTTATGCACGTCGTATGGGCCTTTGTTTTATTTTGGACCTTATATACGATCAGACGAAGCCTACGAATTCGGCCCACCACTTTTATCTGTCTATTTTTTGGCAAACATGTTAGTTTTTTTAACCGTTACATTTTTTGGGTTTCCAAAAAAAATATTTGTATCGTTTTAAAGAATTTGTAAAAATTATATCTTTTTTTAAAATAATTAATTATTTTTTTTGTTTTAGATTAAATATAAAGATTTTTATTTTTTATTTTTAGTAACTTTTTTTTAAATTTTTTTTCTAAGAATAAATAATTTTTTATGATGCCAATTTGGCCTAGGCACAATAAAGATATAGGCGTAGAAATTCACACCACCTCACTTGAGAAAGACATCATCTATTTCCATACAGAAACATTCAGAATTGTATTTCCAGACGCTGATGTCCGTAAAAATAAAGGTGATTTACTTTTCGTTTTCACTATTTTATTTATTCCGGACGTTACTGTTTAAAAATGGTAGTGTCATTCTCGCGTAAGGTGGGGTGAATCCCTCCGACCAAAAACATACTTATATGATTATATTTGACAAAAAAAAAAGCTCAGTTATACTTTTGTCCTCTAATTTTTTAATTTAATTCAATTTCGTCTACTAATTTTTTTAATTCATTTTTTTTTCCAACTCTTATTTCTAATTTATGTTAGTTCTCGGTGTCAAAATTTTGTTAAAAACAAACGGAATAACGTTAAGGGAGTTACAACAAAACACGTGTCATACTATGAGTTTTCTATTGAAAAAATAATTATAATAATATTTATTTAAAATAAAAAAATAAATTTATTGTCTTGAAAAAATGAAAACAAAAAATTCTCATTTTCATCCCCAGCCCCACCTACACCAGATCCAACAGCACCTCCACCCATCCAACCTCAGAAGCTCAAATTTCATCGTCGGACACCCTTTCCCTTTTTCCCTTTCATTTGAAAGAACTAAGTCAAAAATTTAATCAAAGTATTTTTAAAACAAAACTAGTTTATTTGATTTATTAAATTGAACATGTTACTGAATTGGTAGATCTTACTTTACTGAATAGTAGTAAATTAGAAATTGCAAGGAATTGATTTTGGTTTGGTTGGATCATGGTTAAGGGTAAGCTTGAGGGAAAGTATAAGGGATAAGGGAAAGGGGATGGAGAGGGAAGGGAAAGAAGAAAGGGCACTCCGAACATAAGGGAAAAGTAATGGAGAAGAAGGGGGAAGGAGAAAGGGGACTTGGTGTCGCCGGCGATTGGATGGGTGGAAGGGCCGCCGGCGTTGGGACTTGGGGATGAAGGAACAATTTTTTTTTTTTAATTTTTAAAATAATTTTTTTATTTTATTTTAAATATATATTATTATAATTATTTTTTTAATAGACCACTCATAGTACAAGACATGTCTTGCTTTTTAATGTTGTTAACATTATTTCATTAGTTTTTAACTAAATAATAACATTTAAGATTAACATGAACAAAAAATAAGAATTAAAGGACAAAAATAAATAAAAAAGAGTTAAAGGGCGAAATTAAAAACTCAGAGAAAAAAAATATAATTAAGGAGAAAAATTATTATAACAATCCATTGAATAGTAGTAAAAAAATTGTTAATTACAATAATTGTTTATAAAATTAACATTAAATATGTTTAGACCCAATATTTTTCAAAACTATGCAAGGCTGTTGAAACCACCAATAAATAATTTTTAAAATAAAGAGGATTCAAGTGTATTTATCAATAACTTTAAAAGGATTAGTATAATTATTCAATACAAGTTCAAAATAAAAATTAAAAATAGTATTCTTCACCCATATAATATGCCCGAATCTAACGTTACGCAACTACAAGAAAGGAAATCAGACAGTTTTCTTTTTTTTTGAAAAGAAATGAAATGAGACGTTATGTTAACAATTTTTAATCATGGATTAAATAAATTAATTTCCCTCGTAACGATCCGCTTCAAAATTCAAAATCGACTCAGCAATCAGCAGCAGCACCTCACTGCACAGAGTTCGCGCTCTCTCTCTCTCTCTGACTCCGTTTCGATTTTCAGCTGATCGGAATTCCATGATATGCTGTGGTGGGTGAAGCGTGTGTTAGGGTTCATGCTTCGCTTCTTCTTCCGATCCTTCACCAAAGCTATGGGCTGTTTCTTCGCTTGCTTCAGGATCAGAGAATATCGCCGCCTCCCTCCACCCCAATCGATTTCCGCCTCCTCTCGTTCCACCGTAACATTTCTTCCCCTTTTCTCTCTCTACCTCCCAAGAATTCCAAAGATTTCGCCTACGCACATTTTCATTTCATGCTTTTTACTTTGTTCGTTGAATTTCGTATCTGTCGAATAATCTTATTTCAGCTGAATTTGAATGGCGCGTAACGAATTAAATCGTAAATTGCAATATGTGTGATAATATATTTTTCGCTGTGTGTAAAGCAGGATGTGCTGATATCTCAAGATTGCTTATCCTCTTTATTATCTGAAGGTATTTGTCTTTACTCCTTTTTTATTCTTTGTTTTTACATTTGTCCTTCATAATTTTACTGAATTTGTGTTTTAACTTATCGCAAGAGGAATATTCTGCACGGAATGATCGTTCAGGGTTACAGGGTGATGAGCAGGACCTTAAGGATGAGGTATGCTCATCGTGCTATCTGTGTCATACTATTACTGTAGGCGCAATGATTTTCTTTTACGATTAGCTGAATCAGTTTTAGTAGTTTTAGTTTGCACTGGTTTGGGCATCTGAGGGAAAAATGTTCATTTTTTTCTCTAGTGAATTCACTGCAAGATGGATGAATGAATCTGCAAACTACTATGTTCCTTTAATCTAGACTTTGTATTGCTCTATATTGTTCTTGGACAGGTGAGAGTTAAGTTTTATGACCCTTCATGTAGTACCGATGGAAAAAACAAGGAGAGCAACATAGTAATTTCATGAACATCTATGTAAAACTTGCTGGAAACAAGTGAATACTGGACAAATTTAGGACCTTCAGTTAGCATTCTTCAATTTTTACTTCTTATGAATCATCTATCACCTTTTCAAAGTTCTACTGCATCCTCGTGTTATAACTGTTTGGATGTTTTTTTCCTATGTCTAAAGCTGTATTTGTGCATCATAGTGATTATATATCCTCTTTCAAATATTTGTTAAGTCAATCTCACACCTTGTTTTATTTTTTCATCTCCGAAGGGTTATGTTTGTTTATGTTTTGTCAATTGAATTTTGTTTATCTCATTGTATACACTCTTTCTGCAGGCAAAGTTTCTTAAAGCTTGTGGTACCTTAGCAGGAACTCCTGCTGAAATTCGTAAAGCATCTACGAAACTGAAACTGTCACCCTCTTGTGGTAAGGATTCTGACACTTCAAGGTTTCATTCTTGGCTCCCAAACACATCTGTCGAGAAACTTCAACTGGATGTCCAACCGTTTGATCTGCCGACTCCCCTAAAACTTAGCCAAGAATGGGAAAATAGCAGGGATTCTTTGGACCACACACCAAGCAGGTTATTCATGATTTTCAATTGAATTTTCTCAGCGACATACTAGATGATAATTATTTGAATGAGTGACATTTTAGTCAATTTTTAGAATAGCTGAATCTTCCATTCTATATTCAATTTTCATTCTGCTTCCTTGGCACTTTCAATGTGTAGACCACCTAGTTTAGAACAACTGCATCTTTTCACTAAAAGGTTCCCTTGAAATGGTCCCTGCATCCTTTTCTCTCCACTATTATTTTTAATTTTTAAATGAACATGTCGTATGTTGTATTGGATTTCACGGAATCTTGGGGTTGTATTTTGGTTAGGACTTAGGACCTTACTTTCATTGCTTTTGCAGCTTTATCTCCAATGCACAAATTACTCATCGTGACCCTATTGAGTGTATGGAAGGAAGTTGGATAGGAAGTCTTCACACTGCAGATAGGACTGACAAGAATACAGCTTCAGGTTCACCTTGGCCAGCCACAGACACTCAGAAGAAGAATAAATCTGTACGTTTTGAATGTCAAAATGACTTAGGATCCAATGGGAACTCGTCTGATGATTGGCGTATGAAGACAATCAAGTCATCAAATAACCAAAGTGCTCATAAACGATCGCCTTATCCTACCCCGTTGAAGTTATTTGATGAGATGCAAACACCAGGAACTGTATATCCTGCATCATTAGAAGAATCTCGTAATGGTAAGCCTAGAGTCCGGTCCCAGTTTGTCTATCTAAATGACAACCAAGGTGAGAATCTCTTCCACCGCAAGATACTTGAGGAGAGAGATCTCAACCGAGAACAAGAGTCACATGAGCTGAATGATTGTGTGGAGCAAGCTCAAGATGTGACTCCTACTCTAGAAAGAGGGCTCAAGAAAGTTTCAAATGAGAATGAACCTAAGGTGGAAGCAAATTTTTCTTCTCGGTTAAAGCCTGCATCAATCACTATGGAGGAGAGAAACAAGAAAATGGACACAGCATATAGTCAGATTCCGCATTCTGCTGACCGGCCTATTATTGGGGTGGTTGCTGCTCACTGGAATGCAGATGAAGATTCTCATATTTCTTCTCCGAAGTGGTGGGTTGGCAATGGCATACCAAATACAACCACGAAGTACAAGGAAGTATGACTTGAAATCACAACGTGCTTTATGAAAGAGTTTTATTTCTGGATACCCCATCTGATAAGAGTTTTTTTTTTTTTCCAGGATCAAAAAGTAAAGTGGCATGCAACACCATTTGAAGAGAGGTTGGACAAGGCATTGTCTGAAGAGAATTTCATCTCTCAAAGGTATCCTTATTTTAGAATTGTTTGTACTCAGTTCAACTGTTTAAGAGGACTTAAATCAGAGAATTCTGGAAACCCATAAAGTTTATATGAACCAAGACAAAAGTGATCACTCAAGTTAGTTCATGTTATACTTTCCTCAAATATGATGCGCTGAATGGTAATGGTTCATTCTTGTTGGCTTGTAGAAACTTAACTTGAGTTTTGCATATTATGAGGATAATGATTCCTAAGGTTGAAGAATTTCCGTTTGCTCATTATGTCTAGGTTCCACTAATCCACTGTGTTTTCATCAATTAGTTCATACAATTAAGTGAGAAATTTGTTGTTTCTATCATCTTTTCATATCTCGATTTGTTTTATTCTCAGTAGTTAATTCTTAATATCTGAATGTATACTATTTTCCTTCTAATTTGTTTGATTCACAGGAAGCTTGTATGTGGAAAACCGGTGGCATTTGATGAGACCGAAGAAAGTGATACTGCATCATCTCAGCTACAATCTTCAACTCATAGGTCATAGCTGCGTGGTGTCATTTCGATAACTGTAAAAACGCCTATTCCATCCCGCTGTAGTCTGTCTTACATCGGAAGTAACTCAATTTTATGAAAACTTAATGCAAATAAACTTTCAATATCTGATTAGACCTATAAGCAATTGATTATACAAATTTTGTGGTAGAACTGTCATTTTGTCTGGTTATTTAGTTTCATCCCTATCCACAGAGCACTATGGAAACTTATAATGTCCAGTGTGGTTTCCTTTCATGAGTTCATCTCACCAAGTTTCAGAGATTGTCATTTTGTCACCCTCTTGCAACGACAGTATTTCTTTTATCAATTTAGTTGCAAAGGAATAAATCCTTACCAATTTTTTGGTCAACTATTTCAGTAGTATCACGTCAAATATATGACTAGCTGCATATTTATAGAAGGTTAGGTTTTGCTAACCATTGCCCTTAGGGTTAGGGCAATGGTTAGCAAAACCCTATTTAGAATTCAAACTCAATAAACGATCCTCTTACACGATCATTGTGTTTGGTAGTGGTCCGTGTCAAATTTTATCGTCTAGATTGAGTTGAGAGGCTTTTTTACACGAAAAAAGAAGAATTTAACTACTGTAGTTATTTTTATCACAAATCTCAATTTATGTAGTTGCAAACAATAATGCTAGGTTTGATGATTATAGCTCCAAATCAGCTATATAGCATGTGAAACATTTTCACTCAAATTATAGTTCGAGATTCAGAACCAAGTTGAAAATAATTGTAAGTTTAGCATCATGTTAAGTTTTCTTCGATTTATAGGACATATGCCAAATTAATATAATTTATTTCATTCTAACTGTAATTCAAATATCCAAATTAGTCTAACTGGTGTATGATTCTTTTGAGTTTAAATTTTAAAATCACTTGTGGCCTTTCATTAGCCGCCAAACATTGTATCAAAAAATATTTGTATAATATTTGTTTAATTCATTAAATCAAATGGTTAATTAACGCATGTAATAACCCAAAAGAATCATCATATACTCACGTCCTAAGATTAAACCTAGCATGCTAAATCAAAGTAAATAGATAATTGTGTTGAATGACTTCTCTATTGAGTCCTTTTCCTAAATCTATGCTAATCTTATAATGAATGATCAAAATTATTTAACTGATTTTGTTTGGTTTAGTGTAAGTAGAATTGATTTTGGATCAATATGATTTTTAAAATTAATTTTGTATAAAATTGATTTTGAAGTAAAGTAATTTATATTTGGGGATTTTTTTTTTCTTAAAAGCAAGTTTAGAGTAAAAATCGTGTAAATTTTTTAATTTAACGTGAAAACAAATCTCACCTTGCTAAGTCAAAATCATTTTTGACAACCCAAAAACAATTTTAATCTTTTCTCAATGTATAATCAAATAATTGATTTATCAACTAAAATCGATTTTAGCTCTTCAAAATCAATTTTACTCTTGCCCAATATTTTTTAAAAAGTGCACTTAAAAATCAATTAATGTGATTCACATGTACATAAATTATCAATTGATCCCTCCAGCCATCAACCTTGTTTTGTTTGTTTGTGGAAGACTTTGATTGACTTTTCACATTTATAATTAGAGGCACTACTATAAGAAGTGAACTAACCCCAATAGAACAGTGCTAATTATCAAACCTACCCGAACATACAACAATCTCACTTTGCTCTCTGTTGTTTGAAGGATCTTTCAAGAGAAACCATGGTGGTGAAGGTTTACGGCCCACACTGCGCTTCCGGGAAACGCGTGCTGGTTTGTTTGATTGAAAAGGGAATCGAATTCGAAGTTGTTCCTGTTGATCTCAATAAGAATGAACAGAGGGATCCTGAGTACCTCAAATTGCAGGTTCTTCTTTTTTTTATATTCTTCAATATAGATGATTAGTGTATGTTTTGATCATGTAATTTGTAAATTTAAAAAAAAACATAACTTGTTTCAAATGATTCTTTTTATTTATTTTTTTATCACTTTTGTTAGTGTTGATGGTTGTTTAACTATTATTATCTTCTGATCCACGTTGTTTGTTCATAACCTGCAGCCTTTTGGAGTTGTTCCTGTCATTCAAGATGGAGATTATACCTTATATGGTCACATCCTTGTTCTGCTTGCATACTCAAGTTTTATTTTTTATTTTTGTTTTTGTTTTTGTTTTTTTTAAATCTGGTACCTGCAAATTTAAGGTTTGCACCCAATAAAAAAATTACTGTCATCACTACAACTATTGTTGTTGCTGTGAGATTAAGATTAGATTGTTCATATTAATAAATCAATATTTTTTTTATCTTTTAAATTTGACCTGTCCAATCTATATCTCACGGATATGGTGATTATGGTGTTTATTGAATACAAATCAAATTCCTCATTCTAGTGCTTTCATCTAATATAACTGCAGAATCAAGGGCTATAATGAGGTATTATGCAGAAAAATACAGGTCAGAAGGGACAGAGTTGCTAGGGAAAACAATAGAAGATAAGGGTGTTGTGGAACAATGGCTAGAAGTTGAAGCACAAAACTTCTACCCAGCAGCATATAACTTGGTGGTTCATGTTTTGTTTGCTTCAATAATTGGCATCACTCCAGATCCAAAGGTAATTGAAGAAAGTGAAGCAAAGCTGAATAAGGTGTTGGACATTTATGAAGAGAGGCTTTCAAAGAACAAGTATTTGGCTGGAAATTTCTTCAGCCTTGCTGATATTAGCCACATTCCATTTGTTGATTATATTGTGAATAATATGGAGAAAGGGTATTTGATTAAAGAGAGGAAAAGTGTTAGTGATTGGTGGGATGATATTAGTAGTAGACCTTCTTGGAAGAGGGTTATCGAGGACTATAGGGCTCTAATTTAGCGTATATTTGGTTTGGTGTTAAATGCGAATCTAAAAAGTTAAAATTATTTATTGATATGAGTTCATGTTTATCCCATCACATTGTGATTTGTCATCAAATAAATCGCTATATCCTTGACTTAAATGTATTAGTTAAGAATAAGTGTGATTTTATCAAATTTCAAAGGAAATAAAGTGAAGATTTGGGGATTAGTGTCTCATTTAACATAAAATAATTTTCACATTTTAATTAAATCTATGTTTGATGTATCCTAACATAAACCCAAATAATTGTTAAAATTCAGTTACTTTCAACTTTATGGGATGTGTTAAATTTGTCCCTTCTCTAATTTCATTTTCGTTTGTGTTGAATTTAGGTATTTCTAGTGTTCATGGTGATCTTTTCTTACTTGTTAATATTCTCTTTTTATGAGTCAATGAAAGCTATATATATCTTGACTTCATATTATTTCCGTAATTGAAAGAAAATTATCCCTTTTTTTGGTCGAAATTTTTTTTTATCCCTATTCGCTATGTTTAACATTAATATTAGTTGAAATTCAAAGTCTGCAAGTATTCCCAAAGAATAATGTTAAATATGAAAATATATCTAATCAGTACATAATTTTTTGGTTAATTATTACATACTCATTTAATTATATATTTTTTTAACTTTTAACTATATATTTTGACGTGATTAATAGTTAACAAATATATAATTAAATAATTAATTTTACAACATATTTTTTTATACTTAACCATAAAAATACAGTGTACTCTTACAATATTAATTTCTCATCCCTAAAAGTCGAAAGTGATTAGACATGAAGAAAAGATTGAAAAATCGCTGGACAAACACACACACATATATATATATATATATATATATATACAGAGAGTTTGTTAACGTACATCCACTTACTTTTTAGAAGGAGTACGTTAGCAAGTTATAATTTGAAATTTTAAAATACACTCACAAGTGTAGCTTGCTAACGTACTCTTTCTATAAAACAAGTGAGTGTGCGTTAGCAAGTCCTATATATATATATATATATATATATATATATGAATTTGCTAACGTACACCCACCTATTTTATAGAAGGAGTGCGTTAGCAAGCTACATCTTTTCGGTGGACTTGCTAACGTATACCCACTTGTTTTATAGAAGGAGTGCGTTAGCAAGCTACACCTTGTAAGTGTATTTTAAAATTTCAAATTATAACTTGCTAATACACTCCTTCTGAGTGTACGTTAACAAACCCTATATATATATAGATAATTCAAATTGCATTGATAAAATATTAGTAGTACTCGAAAAATACAAGAAGGTTCATAATTAAGTCATATTTCAATATTAGATTTTTTTCAAGATAACTAAGTAAATTAAAATCTATCTAAAAAAACTTAAAAGTTATCCTTTCGTTTTATCTTGAAAAGTGTATTTTGCTTTGGACAATAATTATTTTTGGTCATCAAACATTATCCTTTCGTTTTTGGTCAAGGTCTTAAGAAGAGGTATTTTGTTTTTGGGTCCAGTCTGGAGAAGTGTATGAATCAACTAACAAAAGTATGCATGCTGCACTTTTTCTTTTTCTTTTTCTTTTTTCCTTAAAATTATGGAAATATGCATAAGTAACAACGCTGTAAGTTTTGAATATTTAGAAAGTCCTCTTCCGAAAATTTTCAGAAGGCTCACAACCTGATTTCAGTGCTTGGTTCTGAAATCAGTTATGACTAAGTGTATATGTTTATTTTTTTTTATGAAATTAAAATTTACGTCAAATTGCCTTTTCTTTAATAGATGAAAGTGATGTGTTTTTTTTTAAAACAAAAGTTTAGTTAAGAAATAGGTTTATTTTGTTTAAGGCTTGAGAAAACTATCAACCTTAACAAAAATTTATAATAAAATTTACGTGTTATCTTCTAACGAGAGATAATTTTTAAGGTTTTTTTTTATATTAATTTGTTATTGATAAAAAAATTTCGCTCACAAATGCTCTCTAAACTTTAATTAAGGTTCAACCGTTTGTTAAATACAGACCTCATCCAACGTTTTGATCCTTAAAAAACGATTGGTATTTTAACTTTGTAAACACTATAATACTTTGGCATCTTAATTAAAGTGTTCTTAAACATTGAGATTCTCACATGTTTACTTGATTTTATTTTTTTTATTGTCAAGTCTACTTGATTTCAAATATAAAAGAGATAAATAATAATTTTGTGAATTCTACATAATAAATGTTACTTAACAAAATTATTGTGTTTATCTCTCTTCTTTTTCCTAATTGCAAGTGACACTAGAAGAAAATTCATGATTAGCTACAAAAATTTAGCTAGAAATATTTTTAGTAGTTAGTTCATAGTTAAATTGTTACTGATTAGATATCAAATAAATTTTTTTAGTTAATTTAGTTGCCACAAATTCGCTACTAAACTAACTATCAATTAGCTCTGAAATATTGTTATGGATTATTTTTGTAGCTAATTTATATTTAAATACTAATGATTAACTACCGAATATAATTTCATAGCTAATTTTAATAGCTACTTATTGACTATTAAATTAGCTAGTGATTAGCTATGGAATATATTTAAAAATTATTCCTAACTGGTTTGTATCTAAATAACTACTAATTAGCTATGAAATGTAGTTGCAACGTAAAATTTCCTAGCTAAATTTATTAATGTCTTGAAAGTATTTTATTAGATTATATATATAAATTTTAAAATATTTTTATCTAAATAATATATAATTTCAACAATAATATATATAATTGTTGAAGTCTTATTATTAATAAGGGTCATGCTAATAAGTATCTTAAATACATGCTGAACGAAAAAAAAATTGTATCTTAAATACATTATTTAAATTATAATAATTACATTTCATTTAATGTTTTAAATTATACTTTAAAAAATATGCATCGAATGAGTTTTTAATTTTTAAAGCAATAAATTCTTTAATTCATATAAAATATTTCTATTGTTACAACAATAGTTATTAAACTCGGATCGGTTATTGACTCGATCAAGACATTAGGTCAACTAGTTCGTTCGATGTATCGAATCAGGTAAACAAAATTAAATTTTAAAATTTATAAATTAATAATAATAATATTATTATTATCAAATAATCTTAATTGTTAAACTATATATATAATTTTTTTGAATATGAAAATTTTAAAATGAAACTAAATTAATATATATTATATGTCGTGTAGACACATAAATTATTGCTATGATTCAATGATTGTGAAGTTGATTTGGAGTTATAGAGTTTAACCTTCAAAGTTTGATTGGTTTATTTCTATCACTTTTAAATCTATAAAATTCTTGTAGTGTGAACGGAGGACTTAAACCTGTCCTTAAGGCCTTGCTAAATAAAAATTCTAACACTTAATCCTAGGTTTTGTTCATCTTGTATTTCTTCGATGTAGTGCATGTGATGTTGCGAGCATGAAGTTTGGTAATTCTATTTAAATGGATATTCTTTCTTTTTATTTGATTAATAGTGAAGTAATAATTATTATCCAATTAAACACAAAGATAAAATTAATAAAATTATAATTAATATTTCTTTAAAAATATAAGTTGACAATTAAATAAAAATAAATATTTTCTTTTTAAGTAGACACTTAAAAAGAAACGGAGGTAATTATAATATAATCCACGTTTAGGTGATTCACATAGAGAAAAGACAAAGATTTTTTCACGAGTCAAACTCTTCAAGGATAAGCTGGAGGATACTTCAAATCTCAAAATATCAAAATAATAGATTATACATTTTACGTACGTTTATATATTTATAAATAAAAAAAAGAAAAAGAAAAGAAAAGAGGTTATACGTGCGTACCTTACACGTTTAGACATTCGTCTCCTTTGTTGTAGCATTATTTAATTTTCTGGATCTGCACTCTTTTACCTTATCTATTGTTTTTGTCTCATTATATTATTATACTATATTACAATTTTGTAATTATTTTCCCTCTTACTCTCTCCACTCTTTAAGCTTAATGTGTCCCCTTTGATCATATCTCGAGCGATATAATAGCGCACTTTGCCGGAAAAAAAATACAAGCCTACATAACTTGGATTGTCGGAAAAGACAATAATATAGAAACAAAAATTATCTTTATATAATCACTATTTACAAATGAGCAAAAGACTGTAATAATTTCCAATTTTGTTATCACTGTTCAAAATATTTTTCCACTTTTAAAAATAAGTAAATTAGTCTTTTATTTTATTTTTTGTCATTCAAAATGGTTTATATTATTAACACACTAACAGAGTCATGATGTAACACGTTAAGTGCCATGATAGAAGTATAAATTAAGGTCGTATCACTAAGTGAACGGTAATCAAGTGTCTTGGAACTAAAATGAAGGAAGAGAATTGAGCTGGGTGCCAAAAAAAATGAAGGAAAAAGAGTGAGTATGGACAAAAATGACCGTTTTTCCAACTTTGTCGGGCTAATATGTTCGATTTTCGTTCACTTACTTATATGACGTAGAGTTATCAAAACGAGTCAGCTCGACTCGATCGAGTTGGCTCGCGATGAGCTAGCTCGACTCGATTTGTTCTCGAGCTATGAAATATACAACTTGACTCACGCGAGCTAGCGAGCTAAACGAGTTGGCTCGCATTTATATTGAATTTTTTTTAAAAACAAAAAACTATCACATTTTCATTCTTATAAAATTGTAATCCATAAAAAAAATCAAATCATTCACGATTTACCACACATAATAATTTCATGTTTTTAACTTTATGATCCACGTGCAAAAAAATTCAAAAACTAATAACATCAAAATTCAGCAAAACATAGTATAACACCATAAGTAGTCTTTATCCAACATAAAATATATAACAAAACACCATGAGTGGTCCACGACACAAAATATATGAACCTAGGACCTTTAAAGTTTAAATTTAAATAAAAAAGAATCGCAATGTACTTAAATATCTAAATACTAAAACTTGAAGTCTTGGACTACAATGCTAAAATCAATTAATGACATTAATGAGACTTTTGGCCATGAACAATATTAGAGTCATGATTGAACAAATCAATTTCAAGCTCTTCCACTTTCTTTTCTTTTTTAGGATTGAGGTTGGGTATATAAAAAAAAATATTTGCGAGCTAAGCGAGCTTAACTCGACTCGACTCGCAAATTTTGCGAGCTAAACGAGTCGAGCCAATTCTGAATCAAATTTTTTCAAGCTAGTATTTTTGCAACCCAACCCACCTACGAGTCGAGTTGGCTCACGAGCCATGGCTCTAATATGTTGTCGTTTTGGACTTTCACTTAGACACTTAATGTGTCACATCATGAGTTTATTAGTATGTATTAATGCCAATGACTATTTTGAATGATAAAAGATAAAGTTAATAACTATTTTTCTTATTCTTATAGGTCATGGATCATTTTAAACGATAATGACAAAATTAATTTTAATTATTTTTTCATTTACAAATTACAACTATTACAATTCATCTGAACTATTTTTTATTTTTTTTCGTAAATAGTAATTATATACACATCATTCCTCATATACAAATAGCCACTTATTAGCAAGTGACATTATGTATACAAATACAATAGCTATTAAATTTATGTCTATAGAATTCGAGTTCTCTCAAGTTTACTTTGACGTGATAGTAATAGACTTATTAATTTTGTGTGTTCCATTTAATTTGTCAAAAACAAAAAACTTACGAATTAATATGTTTATTTATTTCATCCTTAACATTAAAATAGATCTAAGAAAATCTCAACCTATGTTTATCCATATATCATACTTGAACATCATTGATTGATCTAGTAAATTTGAGGAAGATTGAACTCTCATTGTGCAACATTGACAAATAAAGTCATCAATATTTGCAACAAAACCCGTAAAATTTTGAAAAGCTTAATAAGTACAAATGGTTGATATAAAAAAATATAATAAATATTTTTTAAAATTTGTATGAGATCTTATATATGCGTTACTTTTTTATAGGTTAAATAAATATTTTATTAGAATTCAAATTTAAAAGTTGATATTCAAAGTTTCACTCTTCAACCACTTAATAAACCTATTGAGTTCTTATATATGTGTTGTTACATGTTATATCATTTATCTATATCTATTATTCTATAAGTAAATATTAAATAAAAAGATTGTATCAACATATTATGGAATGATTTAAATTTTTTATTATAAAACATTAAAAGTGCCTGGAGTCTATCCTATACACTATCCATTTATTTTCATTTGTTCACTTATAGAGAAATTTTTTGTTTTTAGTTATTTATCCACTTATATTTTTAATAAAATATTAATTATATTTTTATTAATTTGTCTAAATCTTTAATTAAAAAATTAATACTTCACTATTTAACTAATAAGATAATAAAAAATAAAGAGTACTATAAAAAATACAAAAAATATTTTAATGAAAATTATAATAATCATGGTGTATGATAGTCATTAATTGGATAAATAAATAAAAATCGTGGGAGTAATAGCTTAAAAGGGTGGAGTGATATGATAGTCAAGCATGTGGCTCTCGTAATCATATAACATGTTTGGATTGGTTTTTGTCAACACTAAATTATAGTTTGAATTTATTCATAATGGATTATGGCAAAAAAATCATGTTTGACAACCTTAAATTAAAAAATCATAATTTAATAACGAGAAACAATTATTTATTACTTCTAATTTTACTCAAAATTAATTTTGTTTGTAATCAATTAATATAATTAATTATAAGAATTTAATCCAAGTATGCAGTAAGCCTAATTGTAGTGTGGGTGAGGTTCAACGTGACTTCATCAAAGACACCTGCTCCAAACTTAGTGACCTATTAATAATTAATTAAGCTTCACCAAGTTTTTATCCGATAACTTGTTATTTTTAGACAAAAAGATGAGTTTATTGTAAATCTTTTTTTGTTTATTGTTACTCCCTTATTAATATTTTTTAATTTAATTTTTTTAACTAATAAAATCACAATATTAATATATAAATATTATTAAAATAATAAAAAACGAGTGACAATAGATAAAAGGGAGTACCAATAGAATCACTCTTAAACAAATATAAATCTATATTAACAAAAAAATAAAAAATTATATTTTTTTTGCTCTCTGGTCCCTTTTTTCGATCTCCTCAACCAAACCTTACATGTTATTAAAAAAAACCATATAGGATTAGGTTTGTTTAGTTGCAACTTGTATGACTATGAAATATTTACTTTGTCTTAATTTAATGGTCTATTTTAAGTAAAATTAGGTATATTAAAAATATAATGTTTTTATTTATTAAAATATTTTTTAAACTCATATATAACTTTTTATTTGTCTTTATTTTATTAGATTAATAATAAAACATTAATGATTATCTTAACTAAATATAAAAGTAAAATTAATAAATATGTAATTAATTTATTTAAAAATATAAGTGTACAGTTAAATAAAAATAAATTTTTATTCTCTTGAACACTTAAAAAAAAACAGATGGAGTAATATATTATGTTAGCTTAGTCTGGAGTAACAATAATTTTTTGGCACATTATTTTTAAAAAATTATATCCACAAGAATTACTATTTTTATTTCACAACTTACAATTAATTGTACCAATTTTTTATATAATTAATTATTATTTATAGTTATAAAATGTGAATAATAATTGTCTCCTAATTATCAGTACTCCTCATTTTATCTTACTTTTAATTTTAATTTTTTTTTATTAGTTTGGGACAACGGTAAAAAAGGTACCACAAGTTAGTCGGTCAAGATCTTGATTGGCGGTAAAAATAAATAAATAAAAATGAAGAAGGACCTTCCAGGAAACTTCATTCATGGTATCCAACTGCTTCATAGTTTTGGTCATAGTACTTAATTGTATACTGTTTCCTGACTAGTATATAAACAAATAAATAAATTAATGAATGTATATTTAAAAAATTAATTAATTATAATTAATCTTCTTAATTTTCATTTAAAAGATAAATTTTAATTATTAAAATATTTTATGATATTTATTATACGATAATATGTTCTTTTTAATTTAAAAATAAATTAATTAAATGAGAAACACATTAATATAATGTTTGGTAGGCGTATAAAACAAAATAAAATGGAATTGAATAAAATAAAAATGCGTACTTTGTTTGGTGACCATGGACCAGAGCATAACCATATCTTTTAATGTATATAAAATTTTACTTTACTCGATAGAAAATATAAAATTAAATAAAAAATAAAATAATATATATTTTTAATTTTTTTAAAACTATGGGTATAATAAAATAATAATTTTAAAATTTATTGATTTTTGTATTAGTATTTTATGAAAAAATTAAATTATTAAAGTCTCACAATAAGTACAATTATTAAATATATTTTAAAAAATAATTGTTAAGTATAAATTATGTTGAATATATTTTTATCATGTAACTTTTTTAAAAATATTTTCAATAAAAAAATATATATAAGATTTAAGGAATTTAATTATATATTATTTTGTTGATAAAAAATTACTTAATAAAAATAATAATAATTTTTATATGTGTTATGTTCTCTTCTATTCTACTATTTTAAATGTATCAAACTTTCATGTTTATTTGCTTTAATGTCATGTTCTATTTCTCTTACACCAAACATAGAATAGTACACAATGTCATATTTTATTTAAATACGCTGGTTAAATGCTACTGGAAATGATATTAGTAAGGTAATGAATATTATCACTCTCGTTTATAACTTTTCATTATAATACAAAAACAAAAATAAGAAAAGATAAATTATAAATAGGAGTGATAATATGGAGTGAAAATATCTATTTTTTATAATTAAATGTGAAAAAGTACTTAAAAGTTGCGTAAGCATAAGCATTGTGTTTAAGCACAGAACACACTAATCAAGTATAGTAATTCATCATCTTCCTCCTTCTCTTATTTACACTTTTTTCGGTTTTCATAAATCAGTCACTTGAGGTTTGATGATACTAGTGACTTCTCATTTCCTAATACCAAATTTGCAGTAAACATTTCCTCTGTTCTGTTATTCTCAAAGCTTTAGTTTTGTTGCATTCACCATGACAAAACAAAAGGAAGAAGAAGAGTCTTTCTTCACCTATGATGTTTTTCTGAGTTTTAGAGGAGAAGATACACGACACAACTTCATTGGACATCTTCGAAAAGAGTTGTCCCGGAACGGAATCAACACTTTTCTTGATGATGAGAAACTCAAGATAGGGGAAGATATTTCCCCTGCTCTTTCCAGAGCCATTGAACATTCTAATATTTTCATTATTGTGTTTTCTGAAAATTATGCAAATTCTACTTGGTGCTTGGGTGAACTTGTTAAGATCCGAGATTGTTTGAAGAGGAACAAGAAACAACTTGCAGTTCCAATATTTTACCATGTAGATCCATCAGATGTTAGACATCAGAGAAAGAGTTATGAGAAAGCAATGACTGAACATGAGAAAAGATTTGAGAAAGAACCTGACAAAGTACTGGCTTGGAAATCAGCTTTGAATGAAGTAGCTAACTTCAAAGGCCAACACATCAATACTGGGTATTTGCAGAAAATTTGTTTCATATATTTATTTTTAGCTGTTCTGTCACACCATAGTTACTTGAGAAAGATGATACAATAATAATTTTTTTTAAAACTTTCATGAATAAGAATTCAAATGTATAATATAGAGTTTACTATCACTTTAGTTTAGTCTCTTACTTTCATTTCCATCGTTAAGATTGGTCATGTATTGTGTTTGTGTAGGTATGAAACTAATTATATAGAAAAGATTGTTAAGGATGTGTATGCTAATATATCTCCAAAACCTTTACACAATGGTGAAGACCCTGTTGGACTTGAACAACGCATTGAAGAGGTGAAGTTACTTCTAAACATGAAGCCTAATGATGAAACTGTATCCATGTTGGGTATATATGGACTTGGTGGAATTGGTAAAACAGAACTTGCGAAAGCTTTATACGACAAGATTGTGCACCAATTCGACGCTGCAAGTTTTCTTTCCAATGTTAGAGAGAAATCAAACAAGATCAATGGCATGGAAGATTTGCAGAAAACCCTTCTATCTGAGATGTTTGAGGATTTGGAAACAGAGTTGGGAAGTACAAGCAGAGGAAAATATGAAATAAAACGGAAGCTTCATAGGAAAAAAGTACTTTTGGTTCTTGATGATGTTGATGACATTGAAAAGTTAGAAAATTTGGCAGGAGGGTGTGATTGGTTTGGTCCAGGAAGCAGAATCATTATAACTACAAGAGACAAAGATTTGTTAATTGCTCATCGAGTTGAAAAGATCTATAAAATGTATGAACTCAGTGATCATCATTCTCTTGTTCTCTTTTGTAGGAATGCTTTCAAACAGAGTTACCCTGAACCAGGCTATGAAGCTTTATCTTCTCGTGCAGTATGTTATGCCAAGAATCTTCCATTAGCTTTAAAGGTAATAGGATCAAATTTTGCTACAGACAGAAGCTTAGATGCTTGGGAATCTGCATTGGAAGAATACGAGAAGGTTCCTGATAGAAAAATTCAAGATGTGCTCAAAATAAGCTATGATAGATTAGGGGACAATGCAAAAAGTGTTTTCCTAGACATAGCTTGTTTCTTCAAAGGGGACAAAATAGATTATGTTGAGAAGATACTTAAGGAATATGGTGCAAAATCTAATATTAATGTTCTTGTTAATAAATCTTTGCTAAATGTTGAGTATGGCTTCTTGAAGATGCATGATCTGATACAAGATATGGGTAGAGCAATTGTGATGCAGGAGGCATCAAATCCTGGCAAACGAAGCAGACTATGGTCTTATGAAGATATTATTGAAGTATTAACAGAAGATTTGGTAAGAATCATCATTTACCCTTTTTTAGTATTTTAATTTGTATTGTATATCATAGTATATGTTATGAATTACTAATTAAATGCCATTGGTATGTTATTTCTTTGTGCTTAATTTGAAGGGAAGTGATGCAATTGAAGGGATAATGCTTGATCCACCACAAAGAGAAGAAGTGGATTGGAATGGTGATGCCTTTGAGAAGATGAAATTGCTTAGAATTCTCATTGTTAGAAATACATCCTTTTCATCTGAGCCTGAACATCTGCCTAATCATTTAAGGGTGCTTGATTGGGAGGAGTACCCTTCAAAGTCTTTACCACCAAAATTTCATCCTAGGAAAATCATTGTCTTAAATCTGCCTAAGAGCAATCTTACACTCGATGAGCCGTTCAAGGTACAACTTGGTTCATGTACTTTTCATTTTTGTTAAACAATTATTTTCACGATGCATCAAAGAATAAGCACGCCTCAACCAAATTGATTTATGAGTTCATTCTCTGTTTGATTAGTTTCACTTCTTATTCAATGCACCACTCTTGAATTTCATTATGTTGAAAAGAGAGTTTGAGACTGTGTTGCTAGAACTTTTTTCTTTATAATTCAAACATGTTACTAATAATTTTGTTGACTAATTTTTCTTTTGGCAGAAATTTTCATGTTTGACAAAGATGAATTTCTCGCACAACCAATCTATCATTGAAATGCCTGATGTGTCAGAAGTGCAAAATTTAAGAGAATTGAGACTTGACAATTGTAGGAACCTAATTGCTGTTCATGAATCTGTTGGATTTCTCAAGAATCTTTCTCACTTGAGCACTTCAGAATGTCCGAAACTGAAAAGTTTCCTGCAAAAAATGCATCTACCATCTCTGGAAGTCCTTGACCTCAATTTATGTGTGAGACTTGAATACTTTCCAGATGTTACAAAACAGATGAGTAAGCCATTGAAGATTTATATGATAAATACTGCTATTAAGGAGCTACCAGATTCCATTATTAATCTTACTGGTCTTGTTTGCATGGAGATGCCAAGTAGCACAAAACTCAGATATCTACCAAGTTGCTTATTCACATTGCCAAATGTTTCTGCCTTCAAAATTGGAGGATGTTCTCAACTTCGAGAAACCTTCAAAAAGTTCTTAGAGTCCCCTTCACCAGCCATTGCTCGTCCAACATTAAAAACATTATTTTTCGGAAATGCAGGTTTGTCTGATGAAGATCTTTACGCAATTCTGAACTGTTTTCCAAAGTTAGAAGAGTTGATTGTACCTGAGAACAATTTTGTTTCTCTCCCTTCATGCATCAAAGAATCTGCTCAATTGACAACTCTGGATGTTAGCATTTGTAAGAAGCTTAAAAGGATTCCAGAGTGCACAAACTTGAAAGTTCTTAATGCCCAACGTTGCATGAATCTTGAAGAAATTTCAGAGTTGCCTTCTACAATTCAGAAAGTAGATGCAAGATACTGTTTCTACTTTACTAGAGAGACATCAATCATGCTTTGGTCTCAGGTAAGAAAGTGTAATTAAAAGCGTGAAAATGTTAATGTAACATTGATTATGCAGAAGTGTTACTGGTTTTTCTAATTTGGTAATATGACAGGTTTCGAAAGAGATAAGTGGACTAGAAATCGTTATGCCGGAAACAGAGATTCCAGAATGGTTTGACTTTACCGGCGACGGAGGGAACCCGCGCTTCTGGGCTCGCCGGAAGTTCCCTATCATTTCCTTAGCGTTGGTTTTCCGCGGTCTCAGCGAAAACGCGAGACAATCTCGCCGGCAACTGGTGGAACTGCACTTGGTTATCAACGGTCGATGCGTCCCTCGCAAAGGCTACCACAGCTTCAGAATCGCAGCGGATCACGTCCTAATCTGCGACCTTCGACTTCTCTTCAGCGACGAGGAATGGCTCGGCCTCGACGCATTTCTCGAGCACGATTGGAACCAAGTGCAGGTTTCCTACGAAGCCGCGTCAACCCTAACCCTAACTAATTGGGGAATTTTCGCGTACAAACGAGGAACCAACATGGAAGATGTTCAATTCATTTGTCCCGATCCGAAATTCTCCGATATAGCGAACATATCACCGGCGACGGTGATTCCTGCAAAAGATCCAAAGCAGGAACGGATAAAGATGATAGAGAATTTGTGCCTCGACGAGATGTTTGACGGAATGCTAATGGAAACCATGGATTACGAAGACCGCGACGATTTCGCGGACAAGGATTTCGCGGTGGAGCAACTTCATATTCTAATGGGAGGATTGAGAAAGATATCGAGTGAAGCTAAGGATGCATTATCCAATAAAGCTTGTGGAGAAAGCTCTGCTTTAGAGGATAAGAACTCTACCCTGGCATGGTTGTTAGACACTATCAATAAGATCGATAATGAAGAAGATAAGCCAGATCCTGCGAACGATTACCATAAGGATCTCGCGTTGATTCGGCTGAAGGATGGAGTGAAGCCAGCTATGGAGGTTGGAGAATCTTCAGCTTCAACCTCTGAGACAAAGGAGGAATTTCAAGACAGAGATCCTATGCAGGAAGAGATCATGATGGGGATTTTCTATGATGGAATAGTGGATGGACTTCTTCAAGCACAGAGTGATTTTCCTGATCTTGATGTTGACACAACCGCCATTAATGCCTTGAACAAAGGGAATAAGGTTGTATGGCAACTCCCGGATCAATCAATGGTAGAAAACCGCGAAGAAGGTGAGGGTGTAATGCTACTGCCACCTGTTGAAATGAAGACATACATGGAAGGAATCATCAATGGACTTCACGAAGCAAAGTTTAGCTTTCCTGATCTTGATGTACAGGGTATCCTGAATACTGTGTTAAGTAGAGGTTCTTGTTCTTCTCATAATAATGGAGAAGTAGGAACTACTGAAGCGGCACTGTCGTTTCCGGTATTGGATTGGACTAATGTGGTAGTTCCTAGCTCTAATGAGGATCCTTTGTTGGAAGTATTCATGATGATGAAGCAAGAAAGTTGTGAATCTGAGGCCAATAGTGGAGTCTGCTTGAAGTTAAAGGAGGAACATAGAGTTCTGCGCAAGAAATTTGAACGAGTGGTTGAAAATGAAACTGCTGCTCTAGTTAAAGATAGCTCCTTTGCTTCTTGGGAAAATCAGTATGATGAATTGCTGGAGAAATTCAATGCCCATTCTGATAATGCGTCTAAGATGATTTCTTACTCAAAATGTGTTGGACAGTATGAGAAGCTGGCTGCGGTTTTGAAAGGAAGGGATGAAGAATTAAGCAGGTTATGTGATGCTGGGATTGAAGGGTTTCAAAGATCAGAAGAGTTTCAAGATCTGATGAGTACTATATACTTGAATGGATTAAGGGATGGGATTCTTGAAGCAAGGGCCATGTTACTTGCTATGGACATGGACAGAGTAACTCCATTTGTAGTGTCTAAGGAGAAGGAGGAACATCATGTTGACACTGATAAACAGGAACATGTTGAGGAAACTGATAATAAAAAGGTTGGAGGAAACGTGGCGGATAATTTTCCAGGTCCTAATGGTAAAAGAGTTGACAATCCTGGTCGTGACACTTTTGATCCTTCCGGTTCAGATGTTTTTGTTAACATGGAGGAATTTGGTCACATATTCTTTTAAGACAAATACTTACAGGTATTTATTAATGTATCAAGATAGAAGAAGTAATGTCATCATATTAACTTCTTTTTTTTCAGCAAAATTTGAAATGCAATTTTATACATCAATCTTTTAATAGCACTTTAATTATGTTAACTTATTCTCTAGGGATTATTTTTGTTCAATCTTTTCTATTTGTACAATACTTTCTTTCTTGATAAACTTCTGTATATAGTTTTGTATTTAAAATCATATAAAAAATAAAGTATAAACTAAAAAATTACATTAGAAGTAGCACTAACATGGTATATATTAACTTTTTTTACAACAAATTTTAAAATATAAATTTGATATTATTTTGATGGAAGTCCTTGCACATGATCAAATATAGGTATTCTAGTCTTGTTTTTTTATATTTTTAAAAAAAGTCTAGCAAAAATGTTTAAGTAGTTATAACATTTACTTTTAACTATTACATTTAATAGATTGTTTTCTATATAATTATGTTTCCAAAACCAATAAAAAATAAATTATAAAGTGTGACATTAGAAAAAACTATAGCATGATATATATTTTTGCAGGAGATCATGTTTTAATTTGGGATCTGCGACTTGTGTTCACTGCCGAGGATTGGCTAGTGCAGATTTTATTCGAAAACGGAGATTTATACGAAACCAGAAGATCAACAACGCTGTGGCTTGCTAGATGGGGGGTTTTCGTGTACAGAGGGGGAGGAATCAGTAGCAATAACATGGAACAAGATGTCCAATTCATGTGTTCTGACCCCAAATACTCGCATGTACCCAACATGATCACTTTCACACCTACAAATACAATGTTCACAGATACAGGAAGTCCTATACTGGAAAGATTTAAGATGATATTTGATGACGTTAAATCGATGAAGGGAAAGAGTTCTAGTTTGGAGACAATGGAATCTTTGCGTGAGCTATCGAGGATGACGTTGAAGTGACTGCTAAAGGGAAACAACAAGTTGATGATGAAAATGTTAATGGTCCAGAAGTTGATAATCCTCCTCGTCCTGATGCTTCTAAATCTTCTGCCTCAGATGTTTTTCGTCAATATAGAGGACTTTGGTCATTTTTTTTTAAAGACGAATTCATAGATAGATGTATGTAAATTGTACCAGTTGTGTCACGTTAGTTAATGCATATAGTGTTACTGGCTTCTACCTTAATAACTAGTTTTAGTCTTGGGAGTACAGTTCATGAATTTGGTAACTAAATAAAAATATTTCAGCTATAACTGCTATTTATTAATATAACCCGTAACTACTATGTTTGCTATGGCGAAGAGTTTGTAGTTCAAATGGCACAAGGAGAAGTTTTTAGAGCTTGAGGGGAAGGATTCAATCTCTGATGGAGAGATTTTGGAGTTAGATTTAGGAGTAGTGTAGTGTAGTGTGTGAGGGTATTTGGCTTCAAGATATCATTATTCGTATACTGTGATACCCTTCCAAAAGGATTGTTATTTGACAATGGTTCATGTTTCTAAGTATCTTAATATGGTATACTAGATGATTTGGCGAGGCATGATGTGCAGGATCGCTCAATATTTTGCATTTGAAAATCTCTACCTACGTGCATGGTTAATTTTGATGCTACGTAGTGATTTTCATTTGATTGTTTTTTTTTTTTGTTTTTTCTTTCCTCATTTTATCCAAAAAAAAATATCACATAATTGTATTTATGAATAGTAATGCTAGGTATATCATTACTGATAACAAATAGATATCTTAACAAATTTAAAGCAGCTTGAATGTTTAGGAGAGAATGACACTGAGCGAAATTGCTGTTGTGGTATGAGTTTAGAGTAAAAAAATTTGATGTGGCAACACTAAATATTTTGCACTTCTTATCCATTAGAGTATGAGACTACTCTCTGAGTATAGACAAACTTATCTTCCTAGTTAATAGATTTTCTAATAATTGAACATAAGTTCTCTTATTGGCTCCACTACTGTGCCTCCAACACTATTGTTAGTAAAAAATATTAATTTAAGATGGTAAGTCTTAGATTTTTCTGAAAAATAAAAATACATTAATATTTATTTTATATCAAGCAAATTCAATTTAAAAAAGTTATCCAAAGTGAATACACATTTTCTTTTATAAAATGAGATAAATATGAATTCACTTTATTATAATTTAAAGTAAATTTTATGTTTTAAAGCCACGTTTAGTGTATCATAACATAAAATAAAGCATAATAATAATATTAATAAATAAAATAATGTGTTAAGACTCATCATGTTTACTTGAGACATACCAGTACAAATCCTATTTCGTGATTAAATTTTAAGTTAGAAATGTTTATTCTCCATTTATTTTTATTTATTATCATTCTAAATAGTGTGTTATATCTATGATGTTGTTCTATTCTATGATCACCAAACACAATACATAATTCTATTTTGTTCTATTTTGTTATCTACCGTTACTAAACACTACCTAAATGCACTTTCTAGAATTTAAACTTGTGCACTCATTTTTATTTTTAAAGGGATCAAGTTGTTTATTGGTAAAATTATATAAAAGGCATTACTCTCCTAATTCTGAAAGGTAGAGCGTTGTGAAGCATTGTGGGTGACACTAGTGTTGCTACTGTTTATCAATTAAATCAAAACACGTGGATATCACATTATTAAACTTAAGGACAAAACTTAAAAACAGTGCCTTACATACTGTTTTTACTGTTATCCAATGAAAATATAACACTTGTATAAAATTACCAAATAACTAAAGCACTCATTCACTCCGTAACAGGGGGGAGAGGTTTCCTCCTTTTCAACTCTTGCTACCGTCTTCATCTAACCTTACTTTAGATGTCCTTCATAAAAAAATACTACTCCTACTTGCTCACTGTTTACTCTCAATCAGCGTAATAAACCTTTCTACTGCTCTTCTGCCATATCTAGCCTATTGTGTGATTGTTGTCAGTTATCACTATGGCAAAACACGAAGATCCAGTGTCCCTTAGTTTCTTCAACTATGATGTTTTTCTGAGTTTTAGAGGAGAAGATACACGACACAATTTCGTTGGACATCTTCACAAAGAGTTGACCCGTATGGGAATCAACACTTTTCTTGATGATGAGAAACTGGAGATGGGAGAAGATATTTCCCCTGCTCTTTCCAAAGCCATTGAACATTCTAATATTTTCATTATTGTTTTTTCTGAGAATTATGCAAATTCTACTTGGTGTTTAGGTGAACTTGTCAAGATCCAAGATTGTTTGAGGAGAAACAAGAAACAACTAGTAGTACCAATATTTTACCATGTAGATCCATCAGATGTTAGACATCAGAGAAAGAGTTATGGGGAAGCAATGATTAAGCATGAGAATAGGTTTGGAAAAGAATGTGAGAAAGTACAAACTTGGAGATCAGCTTTGAATGAACTAGCTAACTTGAAAGGTCAACACATCAATACTGGGTATGGTAACAACAATTTCTTTCATATATTTGCTAATTCTACCTCCTTTCGGTTTTCAAAACATTGATTTCATGCTTAAAAAAAGCTCATTAGAGTTATAGTTGAATATTTTGATTATGTTAATAGGAATTTGAATTTTGATCACGCGCAAAACAAAATTTATTGGAAAAAGCTCTATTCACTTCAAGGATCACGTTGCTTTGAAGGAATTTATCTTCGGATTATTGACTAAAGATTAAAGAATATGCACACAGGAAAACATTGCTTTCATAATACTGATAATGATGGATGATTTGTAAGTGTTAATGCTTATTAAGAGATTTGGGATTATAACTCTGTTTATGAAGAAAACCTCATTAAAAAAGAGCAAGTATTATTATAACGTGAATATTCCTTACTTACTTGAACTGAGTTATACGCCGCCGAATCAAGTTTCTTTAAATTTATGCTGAATTTAATATTTAATAAAAAAATAAAAATTATGCCGAATCTGGCGGCCGCCCGGCCGTGGCGCCGTTTAACATCGTCGAACGGCACCCCACCGCTGACGTCCGCACCTCACCGTCGTACTCTTCCACTCCAAAAGAGTCGATACTTGTATCTCCCTTCTTCAAATTGGTTGTAGCATGACTCAGAAATCACAAGCACGTGTTTGGTTGATTCAATCTCAGACCTGATCGAGAAGCATCTTCTCCCATTGCTTCCGTAACCCTTACCCTCCTTCCTTGGAATAACCCAGCCATGCAGATACAGCGATGTCAATGGCTAACGGGGCTTGCTATTACGGTATCGAAACGAATCCCTAGATCGAATCGGTGTTTGCAATTAATGAAGGAGAACACCGTGAGGCCTACCATTCCCAACCCGATGTTGTGCCTAGCCATGTTGATGAAATTGGTGTCTGCAAATAATGAAGAAGAACACCATGAGGCCTATCATTCCCAATCAGATGTTACAGCTCAGTATCTAAACTTCAGGGAAGACAGCGCCAAGTTCCTCTGCCCTTTCTTTGCTTTCTCTCTGTTGTTAAATTAGACTGATGATGCATGACTCATCACTGTTACATTACATGTAAGGTATTTTTCTCAGTATATGAGCCTGAAGTGGAGCAAGGTCTTCCGTTTTGCTCATTGCAATTCTACTGCATGTGCTTGTGAATCATGACTTGAATTATGAGGTATTCAATGTGCAGAATGTTATTATTTGTCAATTATAAATGGGATAGTTTCCTAATGATATTTTTGGGGTTATATCATATGATTAGTGAAGGACATAGGTTGTCTGCTAGATGCTAATAAGATTCTCTTTCCATTGTTCAAAAAACATGAAAAGATATGCATGCAAATTAAATGGGATATACTTCGACCTATATAAATGCAATTTCAATTCCTATTATATTCCACTTTCCGATCTTTGTCAATGCCATTTCAATTTGTATTCTTTATCAATGTTGTGACTGGATTCACATTTGATGATATTATTTTTTTCGGATTTTTTTGTATTAATTCGCGATCCCTGTGGGGACTTGCGGTAAACGGGGACAGGTGATGGTTTCCAAGTTTGTCACATTGACAGAGTAGAGCCATACCAAGTAGCCCTTGTGGCTCCTTAAATATCATCTTGTATCTTGGCCTCATATAAGTGATGGCATTCTTGTGCCCCAGCTACTCAGTTACTCTCATATTTGGATTTAGGCTTCCATTCTATTTTGCAAAATGAAGGTTTAATCGACAAACTAGGTGTCTCTTTGACTTGAAAAGATCTTGATGTCATTGAAAAGCAATTTTAGCAAACAATGAAGCTTGAAATAGAATTCTACACTGCTCAACCACTCTCCCAAGTTCCATAGTACCCTTGATTAAAGGACATAACCTGCTGAAGATCATCTCTGTGAGTTATTATTATTTTTATTTTGATTTAACATGTGCCGTTGACAATTCATCTTCATCTTGGCACAAATTGCTATATTGACTGCCAAAATCTTATTAGAATCAGCCTGAAGATCAATTTGTTCCGATGTCATCTTCTGACCTCAAAAACACATGGGATTTTCCATTGAACAATATACAGAGGAGTGCAAGCAATGTATAGAAAGCACTATGAATAATTCTTGAAGATGGTTACACTTACTTCATTAAGATAATTGTTAAGAATGAAAATTTGAATGCTAATGTGCATATTCTTTAATTTATAAAATATTTATTAATTTAAGAATATGTTGATATAATATCTTAAATTTTTTATTAACACCCACTTGTGGGTTTAAGCCTAATTTATAATATTTGTGTGATGTGAAGTTATGAAATAGTGAGATAAATTCAAAGGAATACTACAGTTAGTTAAATAAATCCCGCTATTGAACAAATAATGCATTTTGTGTATATGTTTGTGCAGGTATGAAACTAATTTTATTGAGAAGATTGTTAAGGATGTGTATGCTCATATAGCTCCGAAACCTTTGCACAATGATGTGGACCCTGTTGGGCTTGAGCAGCGTATAGAAGAGGTCAAGTCACTTCTAGACATGAAGCCTAATGATCATACTGTATCCATGATGGGTATATATGGACTTGGTGGAATTGGTAAAACAGAACTTGCCAAATCTTTGTATGACAAGATCGCGTACCAATTTGAAGCTGCAAGTTTTCTTGCCAATGTTAGAGAGAAATCACACAAGATTAGCATGGAAAATTTACAAAAGGCCCTTCTATCAGAGATGAAGGAAGAGTTAACAACAGAGTTGGGAAGCACAAGCAGAGGAATTTATGAAATAAAACTCAAGCTTCACAGTAAGAAAGTACTTTTGGTTCTTGATGATGTTGATGACATTGAAAATTTAGAAAAGCTGGCAGGAGCTTGTGATTGGTTTGGTCCGGGAAGTAGGATTATTATAACAACAAGGGACAAAAAAATTGTTAAATAATCACCAAGTTGGAAAGATTTATAAAGTGAGGGAGCTTAATGATGAGCATTCTCTTGAGCTCTTCTGTAGGAATGCATTCAAACAGAGCCATCCTGAAATGGGGTATGAAGCTCTATGTTCTCGTGCAGTAGGTTATGCCAAGGGCCTTCCACTGGCTTTAAAAGTAATAGGCTCCGATTTGGTGACAGAAAGAAGCTTAGATGCTTGGGAATCCATCTTAGAAAAATATGAGAGGGTTCCCGATAGAAAAATTCAAGGTGTGCTCAAAGTAAGTTACGACAGATTGGAGGACAATGCAAAGCGTGTTTTCCTAGACATAGCTTGCTTCTTCAAAGGGGAAAGAACAGAATACATTAACAAGATTCTTAAGGAGTATGGTGCAACATCTACCATTAATGTACTTGTCAACAAATCTCTCCTAACGGTTGACAATGGCTTCTTCGAGATGCATGATCTAATACAAGAAATGGGTAGAGCGATTGTTATGCAGGAGGCACCAAATCCTGGCAAACGTAGCAGATTATGGCTTTATGAAGATGTTATTGAAATATTAACTGAAGATTCAGTAAGAATCATCTATCTTAATTTGGCTTATGAATGATTTATATAATATAGAGTTTCTCAGTAAGAATTAGATTTATAGCTTTATATATCTTGTGTATAATTTTATGAATTAGTATTATATGTTACGAGTTACTAAAAGCAGTTCACTTGATATGTCATTTCTCTATGCATGTTTTGAAGGGAAGTGATGCAATTGAAGGGATAATGCTTAATCCACCCCAACGAGAAGAAGTAGATTGGAGTGGTGATGCTTTCAAGAAGATGAAATGGCTCAGAATTCTCATTGTTCGAAATACTTCCTTTACAACAGAGCCTAAACATCTGCCAAATCATTTAAGGGTGCTTGATTGGGATGAGTACCCTTCAAAGTCTTTCCCACCAAAATTTCATCCTAGGGAAATCATTGTCTTCAATTTGCCTATGAGCAATCTTACACTTGAAGAGCCGTTCAAGGTATTACTTTGTTCCCCGCTTATTTTTTTGTTAATAACTTCACTTTTACTCAAATCACACTCTAAAAGCAACACGTTCTTTATCATTTTTTTTATTATTATTATCAGTTAAAAACTTAAAATTCAAATGTGACTTACAGACTTATATTTCAGCATCCTTTCAGTTTCATCAAAAAACTTATATTTAGCATGTTTTTAAAAACAGAGTTTTAGAGTGTGTTGGTAGTATTATTTCTTTATGATAAAACAGTGCAAAAAAAAATACTGATTTTAATTTTTCATTTGACAGAAATTTTCAAGTTTGACTAAAATGAATTTCTCGCACAATCAGTCTATCATTCAAATGCCTGATGTGTCTTAAGTTCAAAATTTAAGAGAACTGAGACTTGATTATTGTGAGAACCTGGTTGTGGTCCATGAATCCGTTGGATTCCTCGAAAATCTTATTCATTTGAGCGCTTCAAAATGCACCAAACTCAAAATCTTCCTGCCAAGAATGTTTCTACCATCTCTACAAATCCTTGACCTACATAGTTGTTCTATGCTTACACGCTTTCCAGATATAACAAAAGAGATGGAGAAGCCACTAAAGATTTATATGAGTAGTACTTCTATTTTTAAGATTCCAGACTCCATCGGTAACCTTACTGGCCTTGTTTCTATTGATCTGGAAATCAGCAAGAATCTCATTTATCTTCCATGTAGCTTATTCATGTTACCAAATGTTGAAGCGATTCAAATTGATCGATGTATATGTAATGGATGTACATGTACTCAACTTCGCGGATACTTGAGAGAGTTCGTAGAGCCTCTTTTAGCAGCCAGTGGTCGTTCAAAATTAAAAACATTGAAATTAAAAAATTGGGGTTTGTCTGATCAAGATTTTCACGGGATTCTCAACTTTTTTCCATAGTTAGAAGAGTTGGTTGCATCGAGGAACCATTTTGTATCTCTCCATGTATGCATAAAAGAATCTATTCATTTGACAAGGCTCGATGTGAGTTTTTGCAAGATGCTTCGAAGGATTCCAGAATGCACTAACTTAAGATTTCTTCTTGTGTATCACTGTGAGAATCTTGAGGATATCTCAGAGCTGCCTCCTACCATTCAAAAGATAGATGCAAGATATTGCTTCTCCTTAACTAGAGGGACATCAAACATGCTTTGGTCTCAGGTAACAACACCTATTTGATTAAATCGTTTGCCTTTATTTTAGCCTTTAGAAAATTAATGTTTAGTACTGCATTAGTGCAAAAAATTGATGTCTAAAAGATTATAAGGGTGTGTCTATTGCCACTCCAATATGTCTATTATGAATCCTATTTAAATATTTTAATGAAATTTATATTTTCTCCATCCCCTTTTTTTGGTATGATGTGTATTAATGTAATGGTTGTTAAATGAATGATAGGTTTCAAAAGAGAGAAGTAGATTAGCTATGGTGATGCCGGGAAAGGAGATTCCGGAATGGTTTGACTTTATTGGTAACGGAGGGTATCCGCGGTTCTGGGTTCGCGGGAAATTCCCTATCATTGCGGTAGCGTTGATCTTCCGCAATAATAATGATAATAATGTGAATGAAATAATGGTTTCAAAGTATGGGGAGGAGGAAGTACTTGAGCTCAACTTGGTTATCAACAGTCTATGTGTGCCTTGCAAAGGCTTTGACCGCTTCAGAATTGCAGTGAATCACGTTTTAATTTGCGATCTGCGACTTCTCTTGAGCAGCGAGGAGGAGGACCTTGACACATTATTTATTCTGGAGCACCACAACCAGGAATGGAATGAAGTGCAGGTTTCCTACAAAAGTGCTGGTATCTTTTCATCTTTAACACTAACTAGTTGGGGAATTTTCGTGTACAGAGGAGGAGCACAAGGAACCAACATGGAAGATGTCCAATTCACGTGTCCCACAGCCATGGCATCTACATCGTCATCAGCAATAGTTAATGTTATTCCTCCTCCTCCTCCTCCTCATACGGGCAGCAGCATAGGTCCTGCGATGGAAAGATTGATGATGATAATTAGTGAGATTCAATTGATACAGGAAAGCTGGAATGATATTACTGAGCCAGAGCAAAAGGAATGCATATATAGACGAACGACTGAGCTAACAAGAGAAAGTAAGGATTTGATGGAGTCGCTTCGATATTACTTGGAATCGAAGGATGAAACCCGCGCAAAATTTTCCTCAGTAATATACATCTGGTTAGACTGCATAAGGACCATAGATGACACTGCAAACTATGTTGCAACCTGCATACCTCCTCCTGCATCTGCTCCACCTGGCGATGATAATGATATGGGATCAACTACTTCAGATCAGGAACATTATAATTCTGCAACAGGACTAGTATGGAGATTCATGTTGAAACTGGTAAAGATGGTTGCAAATGTGTTCCGACACTTCCAGAATAAGTTTATAAATTAATTAATCTTTCCTCGTATTCGTGACAGTACTTTTATTTATTTATAATGATGATTCCGCAACTTAAAGATCATAATTTTGGCTTTTGCCCTTCAATATGGAGGACGAGACTTTAATTTGGTAGCTACCAGGAATTAATTTTCCTTGTGTTAGTAATAGTTCTTTTCAATCAGCTGTATAACTATTAAATTAAACTGTGTTTCTCCTGTTAAACGCAGATGCAGGGTATCTATCTATCTATATATGAATTTGCTGGTGCTTAATTTAACCATGTGTCTTGGATAACTCTTGAATTTATCAACCAACAACCAAGATCTATCAATCCATTATTTTTACCGGATTGGAATTCCGATCCTCTGCAATTCAAACCTGCGCTAGTTATTGATAATGGACTTTAGCAAGCAAATAAGATTTTCGAAGATTCTTTTGTTACATGCAAAATAACAGAGCATGAAAATTCTGACAAAAAAATTGTATCTCCCTCTCCCATTATGATGAATTTTGCATCGTATAAAATTCTTGAATGAGTTTGTTCCATTGTTCATAATCGTTTATTTGGACTAGAAAAATGTTCTTTTTTTCCTCTAGTACCAGTCTTCTATTCTGAAATAGAAAAAAAAAAAAACAAATAGAATGGCGAGTTTCCCATAACAAATATTAGAAAAATATTATCTTTTAAAAATACTATTTTCTGCGGGGAGTGAAATATACCTTTCACACCCTACATTGTTTTTATCTTGTTATCGTAGTCAAACGAGTAATTTATATCACATATTGTCAAGTTCATTTGTGTGAGGTCTAGCTGCTAAATATTATTCCAGAAGGAGGTAAATTAAGTTTTATCATAAGAAAATCCAGAATAAAAGCAATATAAAATCAAATTTTTAATCTCTTGAAAAAGTCACAGATCAGAGGTAGGCAAGTACGCATAGTATATAATATGTTAGCAAGTGAAGCACTAATTTAGGATGAATAACTTGATGATAAGTTGAATATTTGCTATAAATTCGTCATAATTATCATATCAGAAGCTTTGATTATACACCAAAACCTGAAAGCATGTCATAGCATCTTAGAAAAACATGTCAATCTTTTCGTCTGTGAGAGAATGATCACTACTAAAGCCAAAAAAAAAAAAAAAGTAAAAAAAAAGAGAGAATGATCACTACAAATGGGATCTCTCATATTTCTTTCAAGAGTGTAGATTTATGTTACGAAAAAGATAAATATAATATAATAATATGTAGTGACAAGACAATTATTATTTATGTACAACCCACTAAAAATTGTGCTATATTTATTTATCTCTTTTTTAAGTAACACGAACTTTGAGTGACCTATACATGCATATTATCACATTAATTATTGAGGATAAAAGCAAAAACTTGAAACAGGGAGGAAGAAAATTCCAGGCTTGTATTTCTTGCTATCATTTAGAAAATAAGAATATTTCAAATTGTAATTTATTGGTGGAGGAAAAATACTATAAAACTATCATCACCATTTACAAATTTCGCCAAGTTGTGGATTGAATTTGACGACATTATGACAATGTTGAGAAGAAAGGCAGAAATCATATTGGTACTTTATTAGTTTTGAAGATATTTAGAACTAAGAAAGTAACTTTGGTGGATCTAATTCCAGGCATGAAACATTTTGTCAAAGTTAGCTATCAAAAGTTATTTAATTACAAAAAATATGTATTTGAATTTATTTTATTGTTTTTTGACTTTTTCCTTAAATGCAAATATCTGTTTTCATATGTATGTATAAATATATAATACATAATAGTCAAAGTTGTGCCCACTCTAGTAGACTTTCCTTTTCTATTGTCCTGAAAGCTAACACATGGATTCAAAAATTCTTCTCATTGCCATTTCACCTTCTCCAATTAATTTGTGTATGTATGGTTTACAGTTGAGTAAAAGCGAAAGTATTTTTACTAAAAAATTAGAAATTATTTTGTCTCTTAAATATGATTGAGTTTTATATTTAAACAAATTATAATAGTTGATATATTATTGGAACGTAAATCACGTTTAGTCAATTGAAAATCAAACATACTCTTCACCCATGATCTTTGGTGGCCTCCTGAGATTAATTCTAAATGTATATAAATAGGTCAAAAAACTTGTAAGCTTTAATTTGAAACCCTTAAATGTTTGACTTGACTCTGGCAGCGAATATTCAGTTTTCAAAATGAAACAAGAAAAAATCACAAGAAAAAAAATGTAAATATATTGAAAATTGAAAGGAGGAAAGTTATTAAATTTGCACGTTATATATAAACTAAGCTTCCCAAGTAAACAGATAGTAGTGATTCCACATCAAGTGTAACAGAGAAATGGATGTGGCCAAGGGTGATGAAATAATGGAGAAAGAGGAAGAAGAAGAAGAAGAAGAAATGCTTCCTGGGTTTAGATTTCATCCAACAGATGAAGAGCTTGTTGGATTTTATTTGCAGCGAAAAGTGGAGAAGAAGCCTCTTCGAATTGAACTCATCAAACAGATTGACATCTACAAATATGATCCATGGGATCTTCCAAGTAATTTACATACATACATCTCCATAATATTATATCTATCTATCTACAATACAATTAATTAAGTGATGGTTACTTCATCCTAATCTCTAAATTTTTCTTCTTTTTTTTGTTTTTGTTGTGTTTGTTATATGGTGGTAATTAATTAATGTAAGAAGAAGGGTGTTCAGTGGGGGAGAGGGAATGGTATTTTTTCTGCAAAAGGGGAAGAAAATACAGGAACAGCATAAGGCCAAACAGAGTAACAGGGTCAGGATTTTGGAAAGCCACAGGAATTGACAAACCTATTTACAGTACTACTGTTAAAAAACCACATCATGATGAAGATGAAGAATGCATAATTGGACTCAAGAAATCATTGGTTTATTACAGAGGAAGTGCAGGTAAAGGCACCAAAACTGATTGGATGATGCATGAGTTTCGTCTCCCACCAAAAACTAGCAATAATCATCATAATAATCCACAACTTAATGCTGCTAATGATGTCCAACAAGCTGTAAGTCAATTTTTAATTTTCCATCTGTTCTTTCATTATTTAAGAAGTTATGATGATTATATGTTTGTTTAATTCCTTTGTTATTTGTTGATTTAGCATGTTAAGTGATGATTATGTATCAACTGTGATATCATTTGTGAACCAACAAAAAAATAAGAAAACTTTTATGAGGACCAAGTCAATCACAACTTTTAACAATACACTTTCATTGTTCATATGCTTGTTATATTTCTCATTTTCTCAGTTTCTCACTTTTTATTTAATTATTTCTCTTTTATCATATATTCTTTTACACTCAATTTAGGGGTGGAAGATGATAATTTGTCCTATGTATTATTATTATTTGATGTGAAAGTAAACCCATCTAGAAGCGTATGTAAAGACAAATACGTATTCAAATGAGTACGAAAGTTGTCTAAATTATGGGTGAAAGTAATTTATGTATTCAGGATGATCATAAACATACTAATCTATATGTATATATATAGTATTATTCTAAAGTCAGAAGCACGTTTATTCGACCCCATTTATTAAGAGATACTAGAAACTAGTTTGTAGCATGTCCTGAAAATTTATTCGTAGCTTAATCTTTCTGTCACAAACAACAAATTAAATTAAATTAAATTTTCATCATAAAAGATTGACTTGAATATCTCAAAAGCTTCTAGAATATACACGTGCCATATATGCATGTAATGTAAATAATATATATAAAGCATCTAAAAAAAAATACACAAAATGCGGCCCCACATATTTCAAAAGCTTGACATGTTTCTCATGTCACCATGTGTCTTTTAAATTGAATTTATAAGATATTGAAGAAAAAATAAATAAATTGAGTAACAAAATTAAGATTTATCATGTATATTAATGGTTCCTTCCATATTTTTCCCTACTCAATTTCTCCGTAAACTGCATTTATTTATATGATGATCTTGTGGTTCTCATCTTGAGGGTGATTACATAAATTGCATTTATTTCATTTTCATCATCAGTACCTTATAGTTTTTATTCCGTGAGAGTTTGATCTTATGTTTAAATGAGATAAACGCAAATCAATTTCAATAAAATCAATAATATTTTTACATTTTGAGTTCATATTTAATATAATTTGATTTGACATGAATCCAAATACTTTTGAACGAATGAGTGAATCCCTTTTACAAAGGAACTTATATGTGATAATGCAGGAAGTGTGGACGTTGTGCCGAATATTCAAACGAATCCCAGCATACAAGTTCACACCAAACTTGAATAAAGATTCAAAGTTCATACCAGTCACCAAGCCTCGTAACTATTATTCTAAAGCTTGCAGCTTTGAAGAATCTGACAACAGCAGCAGCAGCAAGCAATACTTGACTTTCTCAGATAACTCTTCATCAATATCACCCATTCTTCAACCAAAAGAAATACTCATAAGGAACAACTTATTTCTTGGTCACTTGCCCAATGTAAATGTTCCTCATCACATGATCACTACTCCTACAACTACAACTTGGTCTTGCTGGAATCAGACTAGTATGGTGGATGAACATGCTTTTGAAAATGACAACTGGGATGATCTCAGATCTGTGGTTCAGTTTGCCAATAATAATATTGATCCATCCAAGGTTTATGATTGTAAATAGTAGTAATTCTATAGATTTAAAACACTATTTTGCTACTAAAACTTCCATAACAGCAGCATATAGACTCTCTCATCACCTAGCTTGCTATACTCTCTTATCAGGTTTAAGTGAGAAAGTTTGACATTCCAGTTTTGACATTAATTATATTCTCATACATGCATGTAGTTCTTGTTGAATTTAATAGTAATTACACATTATTTATTACACTATGACCAAAAAAAACATTACACATTATTACATACTATTACAAATTTACATGTATATACCTAATTGTAGGACTTCTCAGGTTTAATTTATTACCTTTGGTTTCAAATCCAAATCTTGAAATTGTGATCCTATTATTAAAAGCCACTCACACAAGGGTCAACTACCTTTAACAGCATTTTGATGAATTCGAGTCAAATGGATGCAAATGGGTTGTGAACAGATGTAAACAATTTTACCAGCAGAGCAGAGCCATGAATTCAGGTCAACCGTAAGATAGTGTATTACATCTGCTGGTAAAAAAAAGTGTACAAAAGTGCCATTTGCAACAAGAAATTGACTGTAGACCAAAAAAAGAGACTGAAAGTGATCTTATACACCACAAAAATTATTTTTAAATTGATTCCAACGACACTCATTGATCCATAGTTAGTTATGTTCATTGCATTATTTTCGCTTCTTGACAGAAAATGACATGAACCAATTACTTTTTATAAAAATAAAATAAAATAATTAACAACAAAATAATAATAATTTTGTGTTAACTCCTATAGCCATAACTATTGTCTATCTAATATTCATCATGTATAAATTGAGAGTAGGAATCCTCTCAAGTCACTTAATAGTCAAGTGTGAAAGAGAATGAGATAAGTTAAACTCATACTAGTACGCCAGAGATTGCTTGAGGTAAAACTGGTTGCATCGATTTTTGAAGAAAGTCAAGACACACTTCAAAATTGATTGGTGAGAAATTCAATGACTTTTTGTAACAACTAACCACCTATTCAATATTTATGACAGTAACATGGGCCTCAAGATAGCTCAGTTGAGTTTAACTTGTTGACCAAAAAAACTTGTCCTATTCGTTGATCAAATCATCAAATGTTTACATATCACAGAAAATTTACCTGTCAGCTACATTTACAACAAAAGAAGGTACTCACTTTCAGGGCAGGTCACATAACACAGATAAAATGAAATCAATGAAGTTTACATGCTCATCCAACAAAATGGTATATAATTACATTGCCTAAAGTTGAGATTTTCTATATGTTGTATAGGGTGTAGATAACATCAGAGCTGATGAAAAGAGTTCGATCCTTGTTCATTTTGAATATTGGTACTACCTGGCTGGCTAACCACAGGAATATCCAAGCTGCTTCCATCAGTTTCGGGTGCTACTTCCCTTACATCAGCTATCCTTGCCTCTGTTGCCTGAATATCGCTCCACTCATTGTCGCCAACTGGCTGAATGTTCACCTGATCTGTTGCCATGTGGACTACACTCTCCGCCGGGACAGGAACTGCTCTAGATACACTTAGGCATGCTTTATCCACATTCTCTTCTGTAAGATCAACATGCTTTGTATCTGAGCATGACTCTGTCTTCTCAAAAACTTGAGTTGTATCAATGTGTTGCCTGTTGACAAGAAAACCATTCGCTACGTCAATTTTGTCTTTATGACAGCTCCACATTTAAGGAACCCATAAGGGAAAAATAAATCACCGATATATAAATTTTTCCACCTTCATGTTTGGGTTAGGTGGGATAAGGAGGGAAAAGTAGTCAACAAATCCAATGAACAAAATAAAATACATGGGCTAAAGAAAATAAGATGCTTAACCTTTGAAGTTGTGCTTTTAACACGTTCACATATGCAAGAAGCTCCTCCTTCTCTTTTATTGCTGCTGATTCTCTCTGTACAGCCTCCCTTATCTTAGCTTCAGCATTTGCCTCCGCAACCCTAACTTTTTCTTCGGCTCTTACCACAGACGCTTCCAAGATCACATCATGCTCTCTAGCTTTTGCAAGTTCAGAACGCCACATATTTGCTTCCTGAATAGCAGCATCTCTCTGCCTGATTAACTGCTCTTTTTCTTTGCTTAAGCTTGCAATCTTTTCTTCAGACTCTTTTAGCTACAAAAACAATTTAAGACAAAATGAACATTTGGGACAGTTTAATTGCAAGTAATAATGACTGTAATGGCTACGGGTCGATTTCTCAAGCAGTTTACCAATATTCAATCAAATTTCCATCAGCCAAAAGATATTTTCAAATGAATCAGCATAATAGCATACCTTCTGTGCAGACAACTCCTGCTGCTTCTCAGACTCTTTTTTCAAACGCTCAATTTCTGCGCAGACAATTTTCCTTTGCTCATCTATAGTATAAGCAGCAGATGCTGCTGCCTCGGCAGCTTCAGCAGTCTCAGATAGTTTATCTGCTATATCTTTTATAGTTGAATCACGTGCCCGAAGGTCTCGAGCCAAATTCTGCAGCTCCTCATCCTTGACTCTGAGTGTTTCCTGCAGAGTAGAGCAGCATCTTCAGAACCATAATCAAAGCAATGAAGTACTTATAAAGGCCCAAGAGGACAAAAAAAAAAATCCATATATAAATACTCCTTGTCAATTGAAGACCCTCGATTTTTCTATTTATATCATCTAAATCTATATCATTTATTCTTCAAAATCTTTGCCATTAGACCCCCTCCCCTCCCCCCCAAAAAAAAACCAAAAATAAAAGACTTGGGGCCTATTTACTTTGATTTTTATTTTCTATTTTCATTTTCTGTTTTTGAGTAATTGCAATGCAAAACTATCATATTGTTTTCATTTTATTTTCATAATTTGGAGATTTGTATAACAAATATTGAAAATAGTCAAAACAACTATAATTTATTTTTAATGTTTTGTAAAACTTCTCTATCTCCCATTGCAAATCAAATACAAAACAATACTACCTTTTAGTCTCACCCCTCCTATTCTTTGAACCAAACACATACATAAAATAGAAAATGAAAACAGAAAAATTAAATGTAAAGTAAACAGGCCCTTATTCTCTGTGATACTTTTCTTTCTTTCTTTTTTCCCTTTTGTTTCCTTGACTTCTGTCTCTAAGCAAATTAAACACAAATAAGGAGTCTGTAAAGGTCAGAAAGCCAAGCAAATAGCAATATGAAAGGGTAGACCTCTCCTAAACCCAAAAAGAAAGGAAATATAGAAACAACATTGTTACAAGGAGAGACATATTTCTATGGTCTAATACATGGCATACAAAGAAGCATTATCATAATTCAATTACAGCATTCAATCATATTGTGTATCTAGAGTTCTAGACAATGTCATTATTGAATGCATTCTACAAAAAGTAGGACAACAAAATTGATAGCATTACACAAGCAAAATCCTGAAGATTTCTTTTTTTTTTTTAAAAAAAAAAAAAAGAAAGAACTATCTAGTAATTATCCGATTAAATGTGTTGATATGCTTTGGATGCTAGACCTAGTCTTCAATCTGGTTCCTAAATAAAAAGGTTTTCAAATTAATCCCTATAAATAAGTCATTCTTAATTCATTTGCCATAAAAAAAAGGACAAACAGACCAAATCGTGCTTTTCCTATTATGATAGAATTATCATGAATGCATTTAGTGTGTTTTTCAACACCCAGTTTTCATTATAGCTAAATAATGATGTTTCAGTTTGAAAACCCTAGCTGCTACAATGTAGAATGAAACATTATCTGTCCATTTTGTTCGTTAAAGTTTAATTTATCATTATTAGTTAATCTTTATCTGTCTTCCCACTCTTAAAGCTCCAAGCCTCCAACCAGTGATGAAGCAAAGAGTTCATTCCAGGATTCAGTGAATAATACATTTTATCAAACAGAATACAGAACGATGAAGTACAAAGCTGTCAAATCTTACAAAGGTTAACACATCAAAGAAGTTACAAGAAGGCTCCTCCAAAGTCCGAACCAAAAGAGATTTGCAAAGTGGAGGAAACCAAATGATGCAGATAGACAGCCGTTTAGAGAAGAGTACACAATAAGCAGAAATCATCAAGACACCAAGAAAAAGAATAGGAATTAAATCAAAGTGCTGAATTATGCACTAGGGCATAAATAAAGAGAGAATAAACCAGATCTAACCATACCTTCATGATTGTTAAATCATCCAAAGGACCATCAGTAGTCCTGTTTGTCATCATTCCCAGAGCATTTCGCAAAGAAATCTGCATTGCTGCTTCAATTTCTTTAGAACATTCTAAGGCTGTTGAATTGGCTGCAGCAACAACAGTTGCAACAGTTCCTAATTTTGTAGAACCATTCCCACTTAAGGAATTCACAGCTTCTTTATGGGCTTTTAGAACCAGCTGAGTTGCTCTGATGTCAAATGATAAGAAATACCACAAGGAATTTATTAGAAATTGTTAAATAGCAAAGTGTGTAATAGATACAGTCTGGTAATAATAGAAATTGATCTTTGTAACAGACAGCAAAAACACTGGATGAAAGAATAAATAGCAATAAAAGAACATAAGAATAAAAGCCAAACTACAATGCATTTTACAATCAATATAAAAGACAATGTTCAAAACAGTGAGAAAATTATGATTCTCCAGTAATGTAAAACAAGACAAAGAAGTGTGATTTTCAGAAACAATGCTTTGCAAGAAATTAGTTATTAGTTAATTAATGGTAAAGCTCTACATAAATGTATTAGTACTTTAGCTTCAGGTTCAAGAATATAGTATCACATTCTCAAACTACACTTCTTTATACATCTTATCTTATAAATAGATAAATAGATGTTTTCTGGATACAAAAGAATTTCCTCGTACATACTAATATACTGAAAAATATAAAAAAAAAAATACAATACTTCGTGGAACTTGACCCAGAGAGAAAGAGGAAAAGTGAGAAAAAGTGTGTGATTATAAAACTTACTGTAAAGTCGATACCCATGCTCTGGCTGCACCAGGAGTCTCTGCACAGAGAAAGTAATCCTTTTTCTGAGGTGTCCCAATATCTGAAGGGGTCAGTTAAGAAGTAACAAGCAGATAGATATTCATCCATTAAGCAGATGCCAAAAGTTTAAAAATTTAAAAACAAAAGGATACAAAAGCAGCACCCATCATACTTTGGCAGCCCACTGTAATACACAGAAATAAAGGAATACCATGTCAAATGAGTATTAAAAATCAAATCCATCCATTAGAATTTCATAAATCCTATCTGGAAACAAAACAAAATAGGTTTATGTCAAAAACACAATTCTTACTGGAAATTCACAGGAGATATGGTGATCGTGCTATTTTCATCAAACACGATTGTGCCCTTAACAGTTGGCTCATTTCTTCTTATCCTAAAGCAAGAAAAACAACAGAAAATATCAGTAGCCAGTGTTTTTCTCACAAAAATAAGAGAACCAATACATATATAAACCTACTTGTACTCCATTCTGCCCGTTGTTGGGTCCAAGATTACCCAACGCTCGTTCCATTTCCTCAGCTGTAAACACAAAATCGATTTTGACATGAGCTAGCTAACAGCCAAAGGGGAAGCAGCAAGGCATTTTCTAATAGCATCGACTATAAACAACGCGTCACAAAGCCCAGAACAGAATACATTGGAATTGTGAGATCATCAGAATTTTCATATTCATCTCATATCTGTAATAAAAATTGGAACTCGGAGGTAAACGGGAAAAAAGAAGAAAGAACAAGTAAAGACCTAAACAAAGGGGATACTAAGGAAACAACAAAAAACAATTCAGAAGTCGATTTTGATCATCAAAGTGCGAAACAATAAATAACGAGGTGAAAAGAGTAAGTAAATTACAGTTTCAGATCTCTTGAGAAGAGGTCCCTGCAACAAAATTCTACCAGAAGCGGAAGCTAGTTGTCGCTTGATCTTCTCCAAGCTATTCTCTGTATTCTCAACAGCTCGCTGTGTCATTGCAATTCAACTGAGAGTTAGTAACAGCGTTTCAGAAAAACACAGAGACAAACGGAGAATGATGGAGTTACCGGAGAAGCCATGAGCGTAGATCAAAACTTGTCTGAAGCTCAAACTCAAGGGTTTTTGGTGTTATTTCCTCCGATTTGCTTTTCCCAAATAAAAGAGAGAAAATTTATTTTTAAATATTGAATATTTAATATTTATAGGAAAAAACTGGTAGGTAATTTGGTTTGCTGACTTGCGGTTGATCTCGCTGACTCTCATCGATGCATTAAATTAAAATATTAAATTAGCAAATTACTACTCCTCCGGTTTCATTATACTAGTAGTAAGTAACTAGGGTAAAATATTCATTTTCATATTATAAATACTTAACTAAAATATAAGATATATTTATTATTATTTTTTATTTTATCTTATTTATTAAAATAATTTATTAATAGTATTGTTAGTTTTTAAAATAATGTATTTATATTTATTTATGAATATGGTGTTTAATAACTCTAAAACAAAAAATAACTATATATTTTATTTTGTATTTAATGTTGGTTAAAATAACTAAAAAAATTATATATAATACATATATAACTCTATTTTATTTGGTAAAATATAGAAAATTAAATAAAAATAAAAAGTTAAAAAAAAGTGTATTTAAAAAAAATAGTCAAGTAAAAAATATAAGTTTTAAGAAATATATATATATATATTGTTTTCAATAGAAAACACCTCATTAAGGTTAATAATAATTTTATTAGTGTTTTATAATGTTATCTTCGGTCCACTATTTTTTGTTAAACTAAAGTATTATGTTAATTTAACTTAATGTTTTGTTCTGTACCAACTTACTCATGTATCAAATACAAAACAATAGTACAATGTGTCATGTTTTGTCTTATTTAGATATGTCTGTCAAACGTTACCAAAATAGATTAAATAATTTTTTAAAAATTAATGCAATAATTATTTTTTAAAAATGTATAAAATCCAGCTAAATATTTATATTATAAAATTAATTGAGTGTCATTTATTTTTCAAAATATTTAAGTCAAGCATATTTTTTAAAAGATATTTTATTTATCCATGATAGTTGATCTAGTGGTAAAAATTTAGGAGGTTTATAAGAAATTATAAGTCCGGCCACATTCTCTCTCATTGTGCACCAAAAATAAATATCTCACTTATTTTATTATGTATCCAAAATTATAAATTAATAAATATTTTTAAAAAAATATTTAATTTCTTAGTTTCTTATATAATGTTGAATTTAATTTTTATATTGTTAAATAAAGTTCAATATAGTATGTAGTTAACATGTTTAAAATTGTTCAGTCCCTAACATTATAAAAAATGAAGTAAATGAGTCATTCAATTTTTTATAAGATGTTCAATCTAGTGTTTGTATTGTTAAATAAGGTTTAACGTAAACTCTAGTAAAACATATTTTAAAATGTTAAGTTAAATAAAGTTCAACATAGTCTCTAATTAATCATATTTAAAAATGTTCAGTTTAATTTCTGACATTATAAAAATAATGCATATAAGTCTTTTAGTTTTTTATAAGATGATTAGTTTAGTTCTTGTATTGTTAAATAAAATTCAACATAATCCATAGTTAAACATGTTTTAAAATGTTTAATTTGGTTTCTGACATTATAAAAAATGATGCATATAAGTCATTTAATTTCTTATAAAAGGTTCACTTTAGATCTTATATAGCGTTAATGACGTTAGGAAAAAAACTAATGCTAAAAACCTAACTGCATCACATTTGGCTAAGTGAGTAAATTATTTGTTCTCATACGAATATTAGGGACAAAATTAAACAAATCTTACTTAAAAGTTAAAGAATAAAATATGTATTATGTTTGATAACTGAAAAATAGCCTTCGACAATCACGTAGAAGAGTGCACAAAGAAAAATGAACGTTGACACTTTATTTCATTACATAGTACTACATATGATACTCCCTTATTTGATATTGGTTCACCATAAAAAATTAATCAAAATGAAAGGAAATGATTTACTATTATTATATAATAACTCAAAAGTTTAATAAATTTTGTACATTAAGCTTTAACGAAAATATTTTTAAATTATTGAATTCAAAATTTCTGCATAAGAAGTATATCATTAAATATAATTGATGTTAAATACATTTTTTTATTATATAAAAAAGTTTTTAAAGGATTAATTAATTTATTTAATTGGTTAAATTAAAATCTGCTATGAAATAAATAGTGTGATTCACTAACAATGTTGGTAATTAAGGCAATAGAAAATAAACAATGTCATATTCTGTTTTGTTTGGTTCCACATTTTTATGTTAAAAATGAAAATGAAAATGAGAATATTCTGTTTATTTCATCAACATCAACTCTTTTGTTTCACGGCTACACCAAATAGAAGTATAAAATGTTATAAAAAAAAAAGAAGTATAAAACATTTAAAAGAAAAAAAGGAAGTAGTACTATAAAACAACAGATTATTTTCTCTCTCTAAAATACTCCCTAGACCTCTTACTTTGTCAAAATATTTTAATTTGTTCATTTATGTTTAAAATTTTTAATTTAACTTCTTATATTTAAAAAATTTTATTTTGATTCATTATGTTATATTTTTCAAATAACTCTTGTTTCTTATATTATATTTTTTAATCATTTTGATCTCGCATTTTGAGTCCTGACCTGATAAAAAAATATAACATAAGAATAAAAATGATTAATAAATATAACGTAAGAGATCCAACCAAAACATTTTAAATACAAGAATTCAAATTAAACATTTTAAAACATAGGAGACGAAATTAAGACTTTTACCAAAATTATAATTTAGTTTTTTTTATAGATATTCTTTCTGGTTCTAAATATAAATCACCTAATTTTTTATCCTAATATAGGTCATCAACTATTTTATTACGAATAATTTTTATTTTTATCTTTTTAATAATTTTCAAAAATTCAATTAATAATTAATAATAGAGAAAAAATAATAGTAAAATGAGAGAAAAAATATTATTAATTGAATTAAAATATTTATTAATAAATTTATTTAGATATATAATTAAAAAAATCTTATTTCTTTAGATAATTTTAATGAGTTAATTTTTATTTTTTAATTTTGATAATTTGCTTAAACGTAAAAAAAACTATATTTAGGATCGGAAGGGGTACCCGTATATGTTCGATTTCTTATTTTTGAAAAAAAATAATCTTGGATTTACTTTTGAATCAGTTCGCGGTTTTTCATTTTCAGAGAACAAAATTAAGAGTTGAACCCTAGACAAATCCCCTACTATAGCTTCAGTTGCAGCGACAGCAACAAAACTGATCCATGCCCAACTTCTTCATCCATCCATTTGACAAATCAGGCATCAAAGCAAACGTCACTGTTTTCGCACCAATCAACAAAGCTTTTTTTCATTGAAAAATCAAAGCAAGCGAGCAAGGAAGCAGGGATCAATGGGTGGGATTCTGAAACAGCCAGGTTCATTCGTAATCACGCCACACAAAGTATCACTCTGCATTCTCCTCAAGATCTACGCTCCACCAGCTCAAATTTCGGTTCCCTTCCCTTTCTCTTCTGTTGCTCACCACAACCGCCTCGGCTTGTTCCTGTTAGCCCTCTCCAAGGTTATCACCTTTTTTTTAAAAAAAAAAAAAAACTTAATTGGTGGTAGAATAGTGATTTGTCTTAGTTAGGGGGCAGTGCAAATGGAATTTCCTCATGCTTGGGGATTTCTGTTTAATATAATTCTGTGTTGGAATAACGAATACAGTTAATACTGACCAAAGATTTTTTCTATGCTCGTCTGTTGAAACTCTTGTTAATAATGCAGTCCTGTGATGATTTCTTGGAGCCTAAATTGGATGAACTCATCCACCAATTGAGATTGATGGGCCAAAATTGGGAGGCCTCCTGGGTCATTGATCAGTTGATGACTAGACTATCATCTCTGTCATCACCCGATGATTTGTTTAATTTTTTCAGTGATATACGAGGTTAGTTTGCCAGCATTAACATTACTAGCCTTAAATTTCTTTCCATGTTTTGTCTATCTTGATTCCTCCTCTTATCCCCCCTTCTTTCTTGCTAGTTGCAGCTCATCTGGTTATTACTCATTCATTAGGTTGAATTAGCATATATACTGATATTAAGATGTCATTGTTCAGGAATCCTTGGTAGTCCTGATTCAGGTGCTGTTGAAGATGAGCAGGTTATTTTGGACCTGAACAGTAACCTTGGGATATTTCTTCGACGTTGTGTACTTGCTTTCAATTTGCTATCGTTTGAGGTATGATGTTTTAAGCATTCTTTTGGTAACTTAAGTTGATCGTTTAGTTGTATGAATTCAATACTCATATGAATATGATCCATCTGTTTTAAAAGTGAGCAAAGGTGTGCAATGTTAGGCCTAGTAAGTTGTTTTCTTTGAGGCTCAATAATAGTTATGTTCTTCTAGCAAAGCCGGGTACTCTACAAGCTTTGCCAATGAGCTTATACTGATATTATTAACATTCATGAAGTGGGAGCTCGACACCTGATGTCCTTTGTTTTCATGACGAGAAATTTACTATTAGGAGTTTAAATATTCAATTTTGAGTATTGGGTGAAATTAGTTTCGCTTGAAACTTAAAAGCAGTATCTTTTTTTTTTCTTAGTTAATGTTCCCATCAAGGAAAATGTATTACTTCCTCTCTCATATGCTTAGTTTATCTGTGAGAAATTTACTTTTCTTTTTTAGAATAGAATCTTATCCTCCTTATTACCTTTGATTATGATGTCCAGGGTGTATGCCATCTCTTGACAAACATAGGCATCTATTGTAAAGAAGAACTCTCACATTGTCCTCCTTATGAAGAACCTAGTTTAGATGATTCTAGTAGCAATCTGGAGACATATTCAGAATATGAGAACATGGACCTAGAGAACTTTGTGTATGACAAGGTTTCAGAAGAAATCGAAGCAAGAAAAGAGGCTAGTGAAAGAGTTCCATTTCATCTTCATACACCCAGCACACTTCTGAGTTTAGTTGATGGTATAATATATATCTAACTTAATCGGGTTGCTATTTTATTGTTTTCTGTTGTCCTGAAAGCACTTGAAAGTTTTGAAGTCCAGGACTTTACCAATTAACTTAATGCCAGTTTTCTGTTTCGACTTTTGGCACTTATTTACCCCCAACTTTGCTTCTGAGCTTCTCTATTATGTTGTTGCAATTGGACCGTTGTTTGACACGACGATGCAACTTCCCTGATAATGATGGAACTCATGTGCACAGATATCAATGTACCTGCTGATTCAGTATCCAAACAGAGTGAGAAAGTTAGAGTAGCTAGTCCTTATGGAGACTCTCCAAGTAACATACTGCGAGATAATGATCCCAGTGGTGTGGTGTTTTTGCGGACAAACTGGCAGGTACAAGGGTACTTACAAGAGCAAGCTGATTCCATTGAAAAGTAAGCAACCTGCAGACCTGGAACTTCTGTTTTTTTTTTTTTTTTTCAATGAACTGTAACAATGCAGTGCCTATATATTAATTCTCAAGTTTTATTCATGTTTCAGGAATGGTAGTGCTGTTTCTTTGAACGAGTTTGAAATAATTTTACGGCAGCTACAAAAGTTGGCACCTGAACTACATCGGGTAAGTTTATTGGGTTATTTTTAATATTATTCACTAAGCCATTTTTTGTATTTGTTTTTGTTTTGCTGTGATTGACTTTCTCTTTCATCCAGGTTCACTTTTTGAGCTACTTGAATAATCTTTCTCATGATGATTATATTGCTGCCGTGGAGAATCTTCATTGCTATTTTGATTATAGGTAAGTGAACTATTAGTTCTTTATCTAATATCTCAGATTGCATTGCTCATGCTTGGCTTATTAGTGCTTCATTTGACGATTAACTACATACAAAGCAAGAGCAAAAACATCCATTTTGTAGTAGATCTGAAGCTTTGACACCTCTAAGGAGTGTGGTGTCAGCATATCTAACAGGCTTCTGACATCGATGTCATATAAGTGTTGATGTCATAAACCTTTTAAACTCATGAATATAGAGGAAGGCACCAAGTGGCTAAAGGAATGATGCAAATAGTTATAAAAAAATGAAGTGATTGATACCAAGGAAGTAAACAAGTTATCCTTTCTTTTTATATTTTGTCTTTTGCTGTGAATTATAGATCTTAAAGTAAAATTATTCTTCCCTTGCACATAAACCTCTAAGTCTTGAGTGATTTAATACCCAATAAAAAGGATAGAGAAGCATGATCTGTTAACTGAACATCTGTTATTTGTTGGACAAAAGTGCAGGGACCGAAGGATTTGATTTTGTTCCTCCGGTTGGTAGTAATAGCTTTGGAAGATATGAAACTGGTTTATTATGTTTGGGGATGATGCATTTCCACTTTGGGCATCCAAAGCTGGCTTTAGAGGTAAGTTTTATGAGCATTTTGATTTTGATTCACATTTCTATCTTTCTAGTTCTCAAGGCTTCTGCCATTAAGTATTCAACTTGTTATTAAGCCAACATAGTTGTTCTACTATGAATTATTTTATTGCAACACATATTTTTTTTTTTTAGGTTTTGACAGAAGCTGTTCGTTTTTCTCAGCAGGTAATCATGTAAAGAATATTTTTTTCTAAATTCAATAAAATAGTCAACTTGTATCCTTATCCTCTAATTAGCACAAAGCCTAAGGCTATTATGGTACATGGCAAAGTAAACACTGCCTTTTAGATCCACATCTATCTTCCCCAATATTAGTTATATGTTGTGCCTTGGAGACTGACAGTTTTCATTTGTGCAGCAAAGTAATGATACCTGTCTTGCATATACTTTATCGGCTATCTCAAACTTGCTGTTTGAAAATGGTGTCTCAAGTACAGCAGGAATACTAGGATCATCATACTCACCTTTTACAAGTATAGGCATTTCACTCTCCGTTCAGCAACAATTGTTTGTTCTCTTAAGAGGTTCTCTGAAGAGAGCAGAGAATTTAAAATTAAAACGGTTGGTGGCTTCCAATCATCTGGCACTGGCCAAATTTGATTTAACGGTAATGTGATTTTCCGACTACTTTAAACGTTCTCTTTGTACTAGTATTACTTTTTCTGTATGAACCTGTATACATATAGCATACTCTTCTTTAATATGAATCATAAATCATAATCGACAACCTTTGTCGTGACTTTAGCCTCTTAAAATATTCAATCCACAAGTATATTGGCTTGGAAGTACAAGAATACGGAAGAGACACAAGATTGTGCAAATTACAGATGGATGAAGCTCATAAGGCAAACTATGAATATGGATTGATGGGAAAGTATTATTGAGAGTAGATTAAGATGACTCAGATGTGCATATTCGAGAATTAGTTTGGCTTTATGCTATGGAGATCAACCAGGAAGCTGTATATCTATTCAGGGTTTGGTTTGGTATATCTGTAGAGAAGGGAAGAAAAAATATAACCACATATCATTGTTGTTGAGATAGAAGTATAACTATATGCCAGGGTGCCACAAGAATTCCGGTGAAAGGTTCTAGGGAAGGGCATATGTGGTATCGATGGTGGGTGGGTATTGGGTAAGACTTATTGGTTCACTATTTAGGGTTGAAGGTCACATTGAATTGGATCGTTATGCATAAACTTCAAAATCTCAAAATATAGCATTAAATATGCTCTCTACCTTGTAAGAGTGCCTTTGTCAGGAAGGGAAAATGTTTCTCACTCTTCCTCCAAAAAGTTACGCCTCTAAATCTGTCATTTTATTCTCTCAACACATTCTAGTGCTTGTGTGTTTGTTTTTTTACCATATTAAGTTTGGAACGTTTCTTTGGGTGTTTTGGGGTCCCGGGCAACCAACTGACCAAAATATTCCTGTTAGAATATGCTTAGAATATTCCTTATGTATTTGTCACATAAGCTGTCTAAATACGTTATGTTCAGATACAGTGTATATTCTAGTAATTATATATCATTAGTCATTATTGTGTATCATTTAGTCATCATTGTAATGATCCTGTAATACTATTATAAATACAGAATTTGTGTGGTTCACAACACACAACACATTATACAATTCTATATGGTATCAGTAGACAGGTTCTGATCCTGCGCTGCCTTTTTTTTCCTTTTTTTCTTTCCTTCGCTGTACTGTAGCGTGAACAGTACCAGCGCCACTGTTTCCGGCCAAACACCGCCGCCGCTGCCTCTGTTCGCCTCTCAACCACAGCGATTGGAACCGCCGTCCTCCGGCGAGCCCCACCGTCCAACCTTCGGCGTCACCGGCCTCCACACGCGCCCACACGCGCCACCTTCTTCCGACACGTCAACTTCACGCGCCGCCAGTAAACAAGCGCATGAACCCATTTTCCGGTAGCTTTTTCGCCGGCGATTCTTTCAGGACACTTCTCTTGGCCAGGCGCACCTACCCAGGCCCTTTTTTTCTCATTTTATCAACATGTCCTTCGGCACCTCCGCTTCCGCTTCCGTTGCTGCCACGTTTACCAACGTGCCTCTGATTCCGTGCGAAAAATTAATTGGATCAGCCAATTACAGTAGCTGGTCAGCTGCTGTCCAACTGTGGTTTGAAGGCCAAGGTCGTGGGGATCACCTAGCTAAACAAGCCTCCGAGATACCGGAATCAGAACGTCCCCGATGGAAACAAGTTGATGCCTCCTTATGCGCTGTTCTATGGTTCTCCATTGACGCCAAATTACAACCACAATATCAAGCGTTTCGTACCTGTTACGAAGTCTGGACGAAGGCTAAAAGGATCTTTTCCCATGATGTTCACCGCCTGTATGGTGTTGTTTCCAATTTCATCTCCCTCAAACTGGAAAATATGGATATTCAGTCCTACCTCGGTAAGCTTGATCGTTTGATTGCTGATTTTGATTCTCTCATGCCTTTCACTAATGATGCAGCAAAGCATTCCACTCAACGCAGCAAGTTCTTTATGGTCCTTGCTCTTGCCGGTCTTCCACCTTAGTTTGACTCGATGCGCAATCAAATCTTGCCCGGCTCTACTATTCCTACATACGACATTGTCAGTGAGCAACTGTTGCGTCTCTCCACTCCTCATATGTTTGCACAAGCCTATGCTCCTATTGATCCTTTAGTTGACAATTCTGCTCTTCTATCCCACTCATCCTCTCAGGGTGGGCAGAGTGGGGGACATGGTGGCCAGAGTGGGGGGCGTGGGGGAAGAAAACAACGGCCTCGTTGCTATTATTGTGACCGCCTTGGACATGTTGAGGCAGAATGTCGTACCAAGGCACGAGAACAGTCCAAAGCACAACCAAAGCATGCCCATATTGCTTCTGGAAGCACACCAGCTGAAGTCTCTATCTCCGCCGAAGATTATGATGAGTACGTTCAGCTCAAAGTGGCTATGCAGCCCATCTCGTCTGCCACTAACATGACTCAGTCTAGTAATCCTACTGCCTTTGTTGCCCCATCCTCCACCTTTGGATCTTTGATTCCGGTGCTTCTGATCATATGTCTGGTAATAAATCTTTATTTTCTAAAATATTTTACACCGAATCTTTGCCTCCTATTACTCTCGCAGATGGTTCCCAAATTAAGGTCCAAGGAATTGGTCACACCCAACCCCATCCTAATCTTACCTTAAAATCTGTACTTTATGTTCCTGGTTGCCCCTTTAATTTGATTTCAATTAGCAAACTCACTCGTACATTGCCTTATTGTGTCCTTTTTGATAATAACAAAGCTCTTGTACAGGATTGGCATACTAGACAGATGATTGGAGCAGGACATGAGTCTCGAGGACTATACATTCTTTCCAACCCAGTTGCTTGTGTTGCCTCTTCACACGCCTCCCTTCAACACCAGCGATTGGGACACCCAAGTCTTGTCAAATGCGTCTTATGAGCCCTGGTCTCTCAAAAGGTTCAACTTTCAATTGTGAGTCATGTCAGTTAGGTAAACACACTAGGATTTCCTTTTCTGAAAGTGTCAATAAACGAGCTGTGTCTCCTTTTGCTTTAGTCCACTCTGATATTTGGGGTCCCAGTCGTGTTAGTTCTACTTTAGGATTCCATTACTTTGTTACATTTATTGATGATTATTCACAATGTACCTGGATATTTTTAATGAAAAATCGTTCAGAAGTTTTTACAATATTTCAAACATTTGTTTTAGACATTCAAAATCAGTTTGGAACCTCACTTAAGATTTTACGAACTGATAATGCTCGTGAATATTTGTCAACTTCCTTTCAAAATTACCTAACCTCACAGGGGATTCTTCATCAAACCTCCTGTGCTCACACTCCTCAACAAAATGGAGTCGCCGAAAAGAAGAATCGTCAGTTGGTCGAGACAGCTCGTACTTTGCTCTTTCATCACAATGTTCCTTCTCGTTTTTGGGGCGATGCTCTTCTCACCGCCTGCTATTTGATAAATCGCATACCATCTTCAGTTCTACAAAATCAGGTTCCTCATTCTATCTTGTTTCCCAAACAGAATGACCTCACTCCAGGAAAAGACAAACTCTCCGCAAAATCTCTGAAATGTATCTTCCTTGGGTACTCACGCCTACAGAAAGGTTATCGTTGCTACTCTCCGCAACTTCGACGATACCTTGTCTCTGCAGATGTTACTTTCTTTGAGTCAAGCCCTTACTATGCTCATTTCACCCAGTCAGATACTTCTCTGGATGCACCACCACCAACTATTCTGCCAGTTTCTCCAGCACCGGTAATTCCTCCTACTCTAGCTCTTATTCCTCTAGCTTTACCAATTCCCGTTGCATCGGTTCCAATACAAACTTACCAGAGACGCTCTGTTATACCCCCTGTACCACTCAATGGTTCTCTGGACTCATGGACTCATCTCCTGCTCCAGTCGTCTCTCTGGGACCGCCACCTGAGCCTGATTTTCCCATTGCTCTTAGTAAAGGTACTCGTTCTACTCGTAATCCTAATCCCAAATATGTCTTTGCTTTGAATTATGGTTCTTTATCACCTTCCTATTTCTCTTTCTTATCTTCCTTGGATTCTGTGTCTATTCCGAACCACAGGAGAAGTCATGACTGATCCAGGTTGGCGACAGGCGATGTTGGACGAAATGGCTGCTTTACAAGCTAACTGGAGTTAGTTCCCTTACCCCCTGGGAAGACTAAAGTTGGATGCCGATGGGTGTACACAGTTAAAGTTGGTCCGGATGGTCGTGTTGATCGCTTGAAAGCACGACTGGTTGCAAAGGGGTATACACAAATATTTGGCCTTGATTATGGTGACACTTTTTCTCTGGTGGCAAAGATGACATCTGTTCGTCTCTTTCTTGCTATGGCTGCCATTTATCATTGGCCACTTATTCAACTGGACATCAAAAATGCATTCTTGCATGGTAAGTTACATGAGGAGGTTTACATGGCTCAGCCACCTGGCTTCACTTCGACCGGTGGTCGACATCTTGTTTGCAGATTACGTCGCTCACTTTATGGCCTAAAACAATCTCCTCGGGCTTGGTTTGATCGCTTCAGTTGTGCAGTGTTGCAGTTTGGAATGACTAGGTGTGAGGTTGATCATTCGGTCTTCTCGCTTCATTCTCCAGCAGGAAAATGCATCTGCCTTGTCGTTTATGTGGACGACATTGTTATCACAGGTAATGATACAATGGGTATTCAGAAACTCAAAGCCCATCTTTCTCGTCAGTTCCAGACAAAGGACTTAGGCCCATTGAAATACTTTTTAGGCATTGAAGTCGCTCGTTCCTCCTCTGGCATCAATCAGCGCAAGTATGCCATTGACATTCTTACCGAGACTGGAATGCTTGATTGTCGCCCCTCTGACACTCCTATGGATCCCAATGTCAAACTTCTTCCGGGCCAGGGGGAGCCATTGAAAGACCTGGAGAAGTATAGACGATTGGTGGGAAGACTGAATTATTTGACTATCACTAGACTTGACATTTCATTTGCAGTTAGTGTAGCAAGCCAGTTCCTCCATGCCCCTTGCTACAGTCATTGGAATGCCGTAACTCGCATCCTTCGATACCTTAAACATGCTCCTGGACGTGGGTTATTATATATAGATCAAATAAATGCTAAGATCACTTGCTACTCTGATGCTGATTGGGCAGGATCACCATCAGATCGAAGGTCTACTTCTGGACAACACGTTGTTGCCAGATCTAGTGCGGAAGCCGAATACCGTGCTATGGCGACAGCTGCATGTGAGATCACTTGGCTGAGATACCTTCTTCAACAATTGAGACTAGGAGATATAAGAGGAACCAAGCTTATATGTGATAATCAAGTTGCTATACACATTGCCTCAAATCCGGTCTTTCATGAAAGAACCAAACATATAGAGATTGATTGCCACTTTGATAGAGAGAAAGTGCTTTCTGGAGAGATCACAAGTGACTTTGTTAAATCAGACGATCAGTTAGCTGACATGATCACCAAATCCCTCACAAGTACTCGAATTGATTACATTTGTAATAAGCTTGGAACATATGACATATATGCTCAGCTTGAGGGGGAGTGTTAGAATATGCTTAGAATATTCCTTATGTATTTGTCACATAAGCTGTCTAAATACGTTCTGTTCAGATACAGTGTATATTCTAGTAATTATTGTATATCATTAGTCATTATTGTGTATCATTTAGTCATCATTGTAATGATCCTGTAATACTATTATAAACTATTATAAATACAGAATTTGTGTGGTTCACAACACACAACACATTATACAATTCTATAATTCCCAAATATGGGACATGTGGGATTTCACAATAATATGTAACATTGACACTGGTCCATACTTTTTTACCTTGGTATTGGACCCACCAGGCACATCCAAATGCTAGTGCCTTACTTGAGTGGTAGTGAGAGAAGGAACATTGGGATGTAAGGAAGATGCTTTGGAATGAAAAGGTTTTTGGTTAAGTAGGAGTTAGATGGAATGTAACGAGTGCAAGTTCAGCAAATTTTGATTTTCAATGTCTTGGAGATAAACATTGGGGATCTCATCATTCACACCTGAAGTTACACGGTTTAGGTGTTTTGAGATATGACCCTTCTTTTAAGATCTCATTACTGTAGAAGTTGCATCTCTAATCCATGTAGGTAACAGTATATCATCATCACTTGTCGTATATTAGTTGCTTCAAGCTCTACCAACTTAAATTAAGTTAAATCTTAAGTCTTGTTTGTAGATTTTGAGACTTCAAATTTTATATGATGCCTTTTTACATCACGGTTATACCTTCATTGCAGCATGTTCAAAGGCCCTTGCTATCATTTGGACCAAAGACTTCCATGAAGCTCAGTACATGCCCTGTCAATGTTTGCAAGGTAGTAGAAGTCTGTGATTATTTTTTGGTTGGTGAAAGTTTCGGAAAACAGAATTAGATTCTTAATCTACTTTCTTATATGAATGGCAGGAACTCAGGTTGAGTTCTCATCTGATTAGTGATTTTAGCTCTGAGAGTTCTGCAATGACAATTGATGGTGCCTTTAGTACAGCTTGGCTTAGGAATTTGCAAAAGCCAATGGGTTCTCTAATTCTGTGTCAGGAGAATGGATCTGGCAACAGTTCTAGTGTTTCCCAATTCATTGCACAACCAACCTCAATTCCTAGGTCTGTTTTGCAAGTATTGGGTTCATCTTATTTACTTCGTGCAACTGCATGGGAGTTATATGGCAGGTAAAGTTGCTATCTGCGTTGTAGATATGTATGATTGTATTATTTTTTACGCTAATAATTTTCCTTTTTTTTTCTGAAAACTGCCTGAATTTGTCTAGTTAATTTATTTTTTTTTTCCAGTTACTATTGCTGAAACAATTTTTCACACTGAATAATTTGTTTTGTGGTTTTATCTGGTGAATTTGGTCTTCAAACTCGGTTACATATATCATGGAGCCACCATCTCGACCAAAATTCCATTAGCCTTGATTGTTTTGTACCTGACTTGGTTATAAATAAAATGGAATAGAATGCATGCTTTGATCTTTACATGTTTACAAACCAGCCATTCCACCCCTTCGGGAAGGTGTACACTAGGAGGCATGGAAACAACAGAAGTAACTGTTTGATGCTAGTTACAAATAGAAATAATTTAGTGGCTTATGTATCAGAAAAAATAACTAATGCACTTATGTATTTAGGGAACTTCTTGATGGCAGTTATGCTTAGAAAAAACTGTTGGTGGTTAATGTACTAGGAGTATATGTGATAGCAGGATGTGTGATTAGGTATGTGTTGTTATTTACAGTTTTTGGTCAGACTATACTCTCCATAGGAGACTTTTGTCTGTGGGATAGCATGTGTATTGTTGCATTCTGTGTAATATTGGTGTTCGGTGACATAACTTGTCAATTCATTTCTGGTTCTCTATCATGTCAGTTGTTGTTTCTCATGCATATAACACTCATTTTCATGTTTTTGACTTTTGGTAATATATCGAAAGCTTGCTGTATGTATTTCACAATCTGATTTTGTTTTATTAATCATCATTAGCGCTCCGCTGTCTCGCATAAATGCGCTGGTGCATGCAACTTGCTTTGCTGATGCATCAAGGTAACTTCTGTGTTGAACACATTAAGTTGCTAATCTATATCTCCTTTGCTTATTAAAAAGGAAAAAACTGTATGAACACCATTTCGTTAATATTTTTCCCCATGAGTTGACTTTGTTCTTGGTTGCCGCAGCTCATCAGATGCAGCATTAACATATGTAAAGCTCATTCAACATCTAGCAGTTTTTAAAGGATACAAAGGTTAGAATAGTTGCATGAAATTGAATTGAATTCCTACTTTTTTTTATATATATTTAATATTATTGTATGTTTGAAGTTTGCATTTGCTTTATTCTGTTTTTGTACTTTTGTTAAAATATTGTAATTGGTAACTGTTTATAAATGGTAGTGTAATAAGATTCAACTTATGATTAATTATTTGTTGTGCAAATTGCCTTTTGTTAACACAGGCTGGTCTTTTTTCTTTCCTTGTCATGAATGTATATAGATGGTGGGAAGTCCCATTACATGTAATAATTCCTTATGTTGCATTTTTCCACCCTTGTGGTTCTTGTGTTTTCTTTCTCTGCGTTTCTAGAGGCATTTTCTGCCCTTAAGGTAGCAGAAGAGAAGTTTCTATCTGTCTCAAAATCACAAATCTTACTGCTGAAGTTGCAACTGCTTCATGACCATGCTTTACATTGGTAAGTGTCATAGTTTGATATGTATTATATGAAAAAACCGAAATTAGCAGCTGAGATTTCAGCACCATTAGTAACTTAAATGAGCATCATGTAGTGGACGATTGAAGCTAGCCCAGAAACTGTGTGATGAACTTAGTGTTTTGGTATCACCGGTAACTGGTGTAGATATGGAGCTAAAGACAGAAGCAAGCCTTCGCCATGCTCGTACGCTGCTTGCAGCAAATCAATTTCGAGAGGTTTGAGGTTTCTTTCCCCTCTGTACTAACTTCATATAGAAAATTAATTAGCTGCTATTCACAGTTTGATCTTGAATTTTAGTGCATCTGAAGTTGTAGTTCTTTCGTAGAAAACAATGGATTGTAACCTTTAAATATATTCTAGTAATATATCGTTTGACAAAAAGGAATAGGGGTTTTGATTGGTGAAAAGTGGTACAAGATGCTAGTATTGCCATAGGTTGGGTTCTACCCTGACATAAAAGTATTGTCACTATTGCTGCTGAGATTAAAACCACTTCTGTAACATTAGTGTATTGCTAAGATTGCTGCACCTTTGTTGTTACGTGTTGTGTATTAGAGTAGAGTATTTGGTGAGATCTTGGCTAGTAGGAGGAAAAAAGTTATTGTTTTTACTCTGAAAAGACTAATTAATTTTCATATAATGATTTTTTAGGCAGCTACTGTGGCGCACTCCCTCTTCTGCATGTGCTACAAATATAATCTGCAGGTTGAGAATGCTTCGGTTCTTCTATTACTTGCTGAGATTCACAAGGTAGGTGATCATATTGTCTGGCACACTTAGCAGTTCATGTTTGCTCACTACACTGCCCCAAACCACCAGCTTTCTTATCGTTGTGTATTCTCCAATGTTTGCTCACTACAAAGCCCTCGTTTATTTATTTTTATCAGAAATCAGGCAATGCGGTTCTAGGTCTTCCATATGCTTTAGCAAGCCTCTCATTCTGCCTATCATTTAACTTGGATCTTCTAAAAGCCTCAGCTACGCTTACTTTAGCTGAGCTGTGGCTCTCTCTTGGATCAAGTCATGCAACAAGGGCTCTGAACCTCATCCACAGTGCTTTTTCAATGATTCTTGGTCATGGTGGTTTGGAGCTCCGCTCTCGGGCTTATATTGTTGAAGCAAAATGCTATCTTTGTGATTCAAACTTCAACAGTATGTCACTGTAAATTCTTAATGTTAGACTGTGCTATTCAAGTTTTTTGTCTACATATATGTTTGAATGTTTTGTTTTTTTTTTCAAGCATTTCAATACCAATAACTGAATTTGACTGTAAGAGATAACAACCAAATTGGGGAGAACTGTGTAAGAACTACGTATTATAACCTTGTCAAATGGATTGAGTTCTGAATCTGATGTGAGACATGACAAAAATTTAACAAGGTTCGGCCTTTGACAAACATTTAAACATTAGTTTCTGGTAGTGTTGGCAGCTTGTCATGAATTTGCTGCTGTTATCCATTCATATTTTTTTAACTAAAGTTTGAATTTCTCCCCATACAAGTGATTGAAAAAATACTCATTAATGTCATTATGTTGTTACAATGTTGCTTCCTCTTTCCTTGACATTACCGAAATAATCTTGGCTTTGGATAATTTAGAGTTTTTATTTCTTAACAATGAAGAAGTTTTAAAAATTTGAAGTGTTTGTGATTTTTTTCTCTTCTTTTCCCTCCCATTTTCCACAGTTGCAGAGAAGTTATGGTTTCCTGAATGGCTAGACTCATTTTTCTCTTTTCTCCACATTTTGGGGCTTTAACTAAATCTTCATTTGTTGATTTCAATTTCTTTCAGTCTTTGAAGATTACGAGAGTGTCATTGATCCATTAAAACAGGCTTCTGAAGAACTCCAACTGTTGGAGGTAAGTAAGCTTTCCGCGTTTTAATCTTGTGTGGACCGTTGGTCGTTTCTTATTCAAAAGCAAAAAGGCAGAATCTGTTTCATGTCGAAGTTGACTTGGTTACACGCTGTGATAAGCACATTTTGCATGTGATACTAATGTATTGTTTATACAGAGCCTGAATTTATTCATACTTCTATAGCAGTGACTGTTAAGTATTTAGGTGAGAGATTATGATAAATGAGGTTGTCATTGAAAAAGAATTAGTTAACATTTTCTTGATTGGTTAAAGTGACAAATACTTCAAAACAAAATAAGATTCTAAAGGTGATGGATAAAATAAAATAAAGGGAGCAAGCAAAAAATGAGGTTATGTTCAGGCATAAGCACAATTGACGTTCCTTTTTAAAATATTAAAATAATAACAATAATTGATGCTATTGTTCTTGCACAAGTATGTTATATGGTACTTGAGTTTATTATTGTCATAATAAAGTTACATCTTGTATGCTCTCCAGTTTCATGAATTGGCAGCTGAAGCTTTCTATCTGATGGCTATGGTATATGACAAATTGGGGCAATTAGAGGAAAGGGAAGAAGCTGCAGCTTCATTTCAGAAACATATATTGGCTCTCAACAATCCTGAAGATCATGAAGATCCTCTTGTTAGCATGTTTTGAATGCATTGGATACCAGTTTTGTTTTATGGAAGCTTACGGAAGCATATACAACACAGGCCTTGATGCTCCGCTCCATCTTGTGTAAATTTAAATAGTTTATTATTGTTAATTTTAGTTGTTGCCATTTTGCTTATAATTTAAGTCTTTTGATGATAGATGGAGAAACTTGGCTAGATGTACGATGGCCTAAACCATAATAGGTTCATGGCATGACCAACGCTCCATGCCAAAAAAGTTTCCTACGATGAAAATCACTTTTGATTGATAAATTAGTGTGTTTGGTTTAGCGTTGGTAGAATTGATTTTAAAGTAACGTGATTTATGTTGGGGAAATTTTTTCTCAAAAGCAAGTTTAGAGTAAAAATACCGTGTAAGTTTTTCAACCTAACGTGAAAGCAAGTCTCACATTACTTCAACCAAAATCGATTTTGGGTTCAATTTTAACTTTTTTTTAACGCAAAAACAAATAGTTAATTTATCAATCAAAATCGATTTTGGCTCTTCAAAATCGATTAGACTCTAACCCAACATTTTTTCAAACATGCACTTAGTTGTTTAATTATGCATTGAGAAAAGTTTAAAACTAATTTTGGGCTGTTAAAATTAATTTTGGTTGAAGCAAGGTAAGATTTGTTTTTACTGGCTCGTTTGGTTTAGATTTTAGTAGAATAAAAAGTGAAAAATACATAAACCAAGGTAAAAATTAATGGTTGAGATAATTAATGCATAAAAACCAAGACAATCTCATGAATGTAAATATTTTTAGCTTTGGTCAAAAATCAAAGTTAAAATAAATAGACTTTAAGTTAGGTTGAAAATTTTATATTGTATTTTTATTTTAAACTTGCTTTTAAGAAGAAAAAAAATTCTTAAACATAAATTATGCTATTCTAAAATTAATTTTATACAAAATTAATTTTATAAAATCATGTTAATTTAAAATTAATTATACCAACACTCTTAAGAACCTTGTGGTTGAATTTTATTATGATGAAAATAACTTTAAAAATAATTACTTTTATTGGATATCTCAATTTTTATGTATTAATAATAATCATTAATTAAATTTTGGTTGTTGTATTTTTTTTTTTATCCTGCTAAAATATAAACTAAATATACAATAAATATATATATATTGGGGTTTGTTAACATACACCAATTAGTTATGACTTTAAAATACATTTATAGGATATAATTTGTTAATATATTCCTTTTAAAATATTAATTAGAGTACATTAACAAACTTCATATATACAGGATAATTCTATTGTCATTTCCTTTTGTTTATTGTCACTCTTAATATTTTGAATTTTAAAATTAATTACGATGTTAATATCTAAATATTATTAAAATAATAGAAAAAAAATGACAATAGATAAAAAGAGAGTAACAAATAACAATAGACCCAGTATTTTTTTTTTTCATAAGAAGACCCACTCATATATATATATATATATATATATATATATGGGTTTGTTAACGTACACTCATTTAGTTTTTAGAAAGTGTGCGTGAGCAAGTTATAACTTAAAATTTTAAAATATATTTAAGAAGTGTATTAACAAGTTATAATTAAATTTTTTAAAATACATTAAAAGTGTATGCGCACACGACAATTATTTTAGATATCCTCCTTGCATCATTATTTAGTAAGCATTAATTTTACTTCCTTTATATTTTTAACCTGCTAAATGCTCATTTGATTTTTCTTAATTACACTATCTCCTATGTACCCTCAGTTCTTTTTAACGGTCTACTCAAAAAAAATATTTGTATATATTTGTTCACTAATATTAAGATAATATTAATTGTTACTATTTTAATTATATTTTAATTTTAATTTTAAGTACTCATTAATGCTTTATTATCTATCATTCTCTTTTCATTTCATATTAAGTGTCGTTTAATGTTATTACATGTAATTTATTAATTTTCTTATTTTTATAAAAATAATTGTCTAATTTTTTATTATATCATTTATCACTTTTATTAATTAGTGAGTCACATATCTCAAAATATTTATTTAAAATTCAACTACTCAAGAGTATATTTGATAAAACATAATCAATGATTTATTAAAACTATAAAGTGACAAATAAAATGAGACAATTTTTTTTCCTCTAAAACAATACTAGATAGATAAAATGGAACGGAGAAAATAACTGGTACAAATATACTACTTAATTTTTAGGTTTTATTGCAGTTTTGGTCTCCTTGTTTGCATTTTGGGTAATTTTGGTTCCAAGTTTTAAAGCGACGATTTTGGTTTCTCTATTAGTTTTTCTTTGAAATTAACAGCAACTTTTAGTGAATTTAATAACAATTTTCCTCAAAATTAATGATGAAAGACTGAAATCATTTACAGATAGATTTTTTTTTTTTAAATATTAATTTAGCGATAATTTTTCTCTAAATTAGTGACAAGTTTTAAATTTTTCACTAAAAATATTTAAGATAAAAATTATAGCTAATTAATAGTTATTAGGAATACATTCTATCAGTTAACGATTTTAGTCAATCCTAACACTAAATTGACTAAAACTCATTAATTCAAAGAAAAACTAACATAAAGATCAAAATTTCTCTTTTTTAAACTAAAAAAACCAAATTATCCATTTAAAATTTAAAAAATCAAAATCACTCAAAATAAAAATAAAAAAAATTAAAATTATAATTAAGCCAAATTTATAATAAAATAATTTTATCTGTTTGAGAAATGTTTTAAAAATATTTAATAATGCATCAAATAATAATTTTGACTGAAGAGAATCAGTTGCAATTGCAAGCTTAAGGATAGACCCAAGGCAGACGTGTCAGGAGAGAGTCGTATTCTGTCTTGGTAAGTTTTTGGGTAAACATTGATAAAAACAACGTCTACGGCTCTGCGCTTTCCAACTCATTTTCTTCATTTTCTCTTCTTCGTCCTCATCCCTTACCTGACCAACACCAAATGCATTCCGCAATTGAACTCTGCCACTCCATCACTCTCCTTATCCTCCTCCAATCACTTCCCGCCACGTGTTACTCCCTATCAACTCCCATCGCTGCTAGTGCTAGTACACGATAAAAACAACAACAGTAGTAGTAGCAACCCCAAGTTTACGACCACCACAAACTCCTTATCACAAACGCAACTGAATTTAGTTATGGGTCAGGAAAATGAAAACGGCTTCAAGCTAATCGGCTTCAAAAACTTCGTCCGAACCAACCCCAAATCCGACCGCTTCAAGGTGAACCGCTTCCACCATGTTGAGTTCTGGTGCTCCGATGCCACCAACGCCGCCCACCGCTTCTCCTGGGGCCTCGGCATGCCTATTGTCGCCAAATCCGACCTCTCCACCGGAAACCAAATCCACGCCTCCTACCTCCTCCGCTCTGGCAACCTCTCTTTCCTCTTCTCCGCTCCTTACTCTCCATCCATTTCCTCCTCCGCCACCGACTCCTCCTCCGCCGCCATTCCCACCTTCTCCGCCTCCGACTGCTTCGCTTTCACCGCTTCCCACGGCCTCGCCGTCCGCGCCATCGCTATCGAGGTCGACGACGCCGAAACCGCCTACACAACCAGCGTCGCGCACGGCGCCCTCCCGGCGTCTCCCCCCGTGCTCCTTGACAACCGCGTCGGACTCGCCGAGGTCCGCCTCTACGGCGATGTCGTTCTCCGCTACATAAGCTACAAAGACAAGCCCCTCGGATTCGACCAGAACCCGGGGACATGGTTCCTCCCGGGGTTCGAAGCCGCATCGTCATACCCATCGCTAGACTACGGAATCCGGCGCCTGGACCACGCGGTGGGGAACGTGCCGGAGCTAGCGGCGGCTGCGAAGTACGTGAAGGAGTTCACGGGGTTTCACGAGTTTGCTGAGTTCACGGCGGAGGACGTAGGGACGAGTGAGAGCGGGTTGAACTCAGTGGTGCTGGCGAACAACGAGGAAACGGTGTTGTTTCCGATGAACGAACCTGTTTACGGGACAAAGAGGAAGAGCCAGATAGCGACGTATCTGGAACACAACGAGGGTGCAGGGGTTCAGCACTTGGCTCTGCAAACCAGTGACATTTTCTTCACTCTGAGAGAGATGAGAAAGCGAAGTTCTTTAGGTGGCTTTGATTTCATGCCTTCTCCTCCACCTACCTATTACGCCAACCTCAAGAATCGCGTCGGTGATATTTTGACCGATGAACAGATTAAGCAGTGTGAGGAACTTGGAATTTTGGTGGATAAAGATGATCAGGGTACCCTGCTTCAGATTTTCACTAAGCCCGTTGGAGACAGGTCATTCAAATTACTCATTATTTATTGATTGTTGATTGTTAATTAGTTAATGATAATGTTACAAATTAGTACCAACTTAGCATTAGTGTCTAAATAAACCATGATCCTTCAATTTATCAGACATATTAGCTCTTTAATTCGACGTGCAATTTGTTGGGGATATTAATCTCTCTCTTGAAAGTTTGAGGACTAATATCTTTGACAAACTCTTAGTCCAAGAACTAGTAAAGGCAATTCCTTAGTTTTGGAACTAATAGGAAGGCGATTTGCGAGTTTGGATGTCGAATTTACAGTTAACTTTTCATTATTTTCTCATAAGGTTATGTTGTCAATGGTTTCATTAGTGATTTGACTTTGAAAATGATTTGACTTGTGTTGAATGAATGGAATTTTGCAGGCCCACTATATTCATAGAGATAATTCAGAGAATTGGATGCATGATGAAGGATGAGGAAGGGAAGGAGTACCAAAAGGGTGGTTGTGGGGGTTTTGGGAAAGGAAACTTTTCAGAGCTTTTCAAATCCATTGAAGAATATGAGAAGACTTTGGAAAGTAGAAGAATTGCTTCAGACAAGTAGTGAAGGTTTGCTCCTATGCTTGGTCAACCTCCATTCAAATGATTAATGAAGAGTTGAAGTTGATGGGGCATACAGTGTTTGTTTTCTGTATAAATAGATAGTAGTAATAGAAATGGAATCACAGAATTGTTGCTAGATGTTCCTCCTTTCTGTTGGATACTTTTGAGATAGGCCATTGAAAATACACAGTGATTATCTTATCTTATCTTCATCCTTGTACTCGCATTTGAAATTTATGACACTGTTTTGGAGAATAAAAAGAAGTATAATATGCTCCAGACTCTAATTTGATGCATTTAATGGGGGCATCAAATGTAACTGAACATGCTAATTTTAGTGTTTCTTTGTGTTATCAGAAGTTGTTCAAACGAAATGATAAGAAACATTTGGTTCTATGTTCGTTCATAGATAAAATCTTTTGTTGTATTGTGTTCAATTTCTCATTCAAAAGATGACTTGAACTACAACAACGAAAGAGATATAGTAATAGTAATATATAAGTATAATCCATTATATAAACTGATGAAAACGGGAAAGTTGCGTTATGATTTGCAGCATGATATTATTATGTACTACGTTTAGATCATATCAATTTCCATTGAATTAATCCCAAAGATAACTTGTATATTCATCTAGATGACCACGGATGTCTGGATTGAAGTTGGTTTTCCTGTCAAATGGCAGACACCCCAGGGAAATTTTCTTTGCTCTAAGGTCCTAAATTCATTGATAGGGACTTTATTCAGTAAGTCCAATAAAAAAATCTTGTGCATTTTCAAACCTAGTGGGCAAAGCGAACACACCAAGTGAGAATGTGTTTATAATAACTTATACACCGGATCAAGTAAGCAGGAACTATAGGGTAGTAACACTAAATTTCTCAGAGATATGGCCATCTCCAAACACTTCTCAACAGAGGATTTTTCACAAAACTTGTGAAAAATATGGCGCTCTTACGGACGAGAGTTGTAGTTTCGTATTTCCCATCTATCTGAAGGGAATAATGAAGAGGGAGGGAACAGCATTTCTAAAGTACTAGTATTTTATAATGCGGATGTATGAAAAAAGTTAAAAAGTTCCATTGCCGGGAATCGAACCCGGGTCTCCTGGGTGAAAGCCAGGTATCCTAACCGCTGGACGACAATGGATATTTAATAAAACAATGAGACAACACTTTTATATCATACGCAGTTTTCACTTAACGACGACAAAGGACAAACCATCTTGCATTATACAATAATTATATAATGCTCTTAATAGTGCACTATTTAAGGAGTTAAATGTAATAAAAAATATAGAAAAATATAATTTTTTAGTATTTTTGAGAGACACAAAAAAATGCACTTATGATTACTTAGTAACCTTAATAATGTCTTAAGTGCATTATTTATATTCAAACCTATGCATTTCTCACTTCACACCGACAAATCTCCTTAGGACACTTGTTAAGGTTACTGGAATTAAAAAATAATTATAAATGTCTATTATTTTGTTTTTAAAAAATACAAAAATCTATATTTCTCAACAACTTTTTATTACATTTGACTTTTTAAATAATGTACTTAATATTATTTGCCAAAAAATAAAAACCTTAGAACATAAATTAAAGGAATTTTAAAAAAGACACGTACATAAGTCACGAGGTTCATGATATCATATCATATATTTCATTGGGTTATTTTTATAAGAAATATAAGACTAATTTTCACATACCAATTAATAAAATGGTGAATTTGAATTTTATTCCTAAGTTGTTTATGTAATTAATGCATTCACTTACATGGGAGATAAGTAAGTTGTTCATAATAAATTGAGGGTAATAAAGTATTTTTACCATTTCTTAGCAATTACTAATACGTCTAAAAAATGTGCCAAGTTTTTTATAAATAAGACCAAGAAAAATCAATTTTTGTTTCTTATAAAAATGAACAGAGGGAGTATTATAACTAAAGGAGGTGAGTGGAGATTAAGGAAATCTACTATTCATAAGGTAAATTTACATCTCCGTATCCCTTCATCAAGTTAATTACCTCATTGTCATCATGTCTCTATTTTTTCATGTCATCTAAACTTCTTTTTACATGATCATGTTTTTTGATCCATTCTTTTTAATGTCAACTTGCTTTTGTAAAGTGAATATTTTTTTCACTATTTTTTAAATAAAAATCATATATAATATATAATAACAATACAAATAAACCTATAAAATCATAAATCAAGAAAAATTCGATCAAATAATATGTTAATAAATTAAGTTAATGAATCTTTTTGTGATCGTGTGTTTATTCATTGTTATTTTTCATATAACTTAGGGATTTAAAAATATTATTTTAGTAAAACCACGTAGTTAGTGTGAAATATACTAGTAATAATGTATTATTCAATTTACAAGTAAAAATTAAGTACTACTTGATATTTGATTTAAAAATCAAAACGTCTCTTTTCAATTACATAAGATATTTGAAGTTTGTTAAAAATAATGTACTACTCGAAGTTTCTAGGTTAATTTACATAACTTTTATATTTATAAAATTGCAAAACAAAAATTTATTTTAAACAACGTGTTCTTCAATTGACGAGGAAACATTACGTACTATATACTTGAAGATTATAATGTTTTGATTTAAAAATCAAAACACCTTTTTTTAAATTACTTAAATTATTTGAAGTTTTTTGAAAACAATGTACTATACACTTGAAGTTTTTAGGTCAATTTATGTAATTTTTATATTTGTAAAATTGCACACACAAAAAATGAAAACATTTTTTTAAACAATGTATTCTTCAATCTAAGAGAAACATTATGTATTATACACTTGAAGAATACGATGTTTTGATTTACAAAGTATATTTTTTAAATTACTTAAATTATTTGAATTTTTTTAAAAAATAATCTATTATACACTTAAAGTTTCTAGTGTCAATTAACATAATTTTTATTATTTTTAAATTGCAATAATTTTTTAGAACATTTCTCTTAATCTAGAAGAAAGAATATCATATATTATGCAAAGAATGCGATGTTTTGATATAAAAATTAATTCGTATTTTTTAAATTACTTAAATTATTTAAAATTCTTTAGAAAACAATGTATTATTCACTTTAAAGTTTATAGATAAATTTACATAATTTTTTATATTTTTAAAATTGCAACAACTTTTTAAGAGAAAATACGGTGTTTTCTAAAATAAAAATAAAAATGTATTTTTTAAATTACTTAAATTATTTGATTCTTTTTTCAAAATAATGTATTATTCACTTTGAAGTTTCTAGCTCAATTTACATAATTTTTTATATTTTTAAAATTGTAACAACTTTTTAACAGATCATGTACTATATTTGAAATAAAAATGAAAATGCATTTTTTAAATTACTTAAATTATTTGAATATTTGAAATTTTTTAACATAATGTATTATTCACTTTGAAATTTCTAGCTCAATTTATATCATCTTCATATTTTTAAAATTGCGACAAATTTTTAAGAGACCGTGACTACACACTTGAAGAATAAGGTGTTTTTTGAAATAAAAATAAAAACGCGTTTTTTAAATTACATAAATGTTTTGAAGTTTTTTTTAAATAATGTGTAATTCACTTTGAAGCTTCTAGCTCAATTTACAGAACTTTTTATATTTTAAAATTGTAACTTTTTTAGAGCTTATGTACTATACATTTGAATAATAAGAAAATTTTCGAAATAAAAATGAATTGGGAATTCTTAAATTACCTAAATTATTAAAAAAAATTTAAAATAATGTATTATTCACTTTGAAGTTTCTACCTCAGTTTATTTAAATTTTATATTTTTAAAACTATAATGATTTTTTTAGAGATCATGTACTATACATTTGAAGAATAGGGTACTGCTTTTCGAAATAAAAATAATAGAAGTTTTTAAATTACCTAAACCATGAGAAGCTTTCTGAAAACAATGTAGTATTTACTTTGAAGTTTCTAGCTCAATTTATATAATTTTTATATTTTTAAAACTACAACATTTTTTTTAGATATCGTGTCATTTGAAGAATAAGGTGTTTTTTGAAATAAAAATAAATAGGGTATTTTTAAAATTACCTACATTATTTGTAACTTTCTAAAAATAATGTATTATTCACTTTGAAGCTTCTAGCTAAATTTATATAATTTTTAATATTTTTAAAATTGAAATGGTGTTTTTAAAGATCGTGTACTATACACTTGAAGAAAAGTATGTTTTTCGAAATAAAAATGAATATAGTGTTTTTAAATTACCTGATATTTGAAATTTTATGAAAACAATATATTATTCATTTTAAAGTTTCTATGTCAATTTACATAACTTTTATATATTTAAAATTGCAAAAGGTTTTGTAGAAACTTTGTATTGTAAGAAGAGTATAACGCTTTTCAAAATAAAATGGAAACATAACTTTTAAATTACCTTAATTTTTTAAGCTTTCTAAAAACAAAGTATTATTCATTTTGAAGTTTGTATCTAAGGTTACATAATTTTTTATATTTTTAAAATTATAACAATTTTTTTAGAGATCATGTACAAAACATTTGAAAAATAAAGTATTTTTCAAAATAAAAATGAATAAGGTATTTATAAATTACCTAAATTATTTGAAACTTTTTGAAAACAATGTATTATTCACTTTGAAGTTTCTAACTCAATTTACATATTTTTTATATTTTTAACATTAGAATAGTTTTTTTAAAGATCGTGTACTATACACTTACGAATAGGGTATTTTTCGAAATAAAAATGAATAGGGTGTTTTTAAATTACCTAAAATTTTTGGAGCTTTAAAAAAAATGTATTATTTACTTCAAAGTTTCTATATCAATTTATATAAATTTTTTTTATATTTTTAAACTTGCACGTGTACTTTCACTTTAAGTATAGGGTGTTTTTCGGGGAAAAAAAAATACAATTTTTCATATACCTAAATTATTTGAAGCTTTTTGGAAAAAAAATATCTTATTCACTTTGAAGTTTCAAACTCAATTTACATAATTTTTTCATATTTTAAAAATTGTAATAGTTTTTTATAGATAGTGTACAATACATATATATGAAGAATAGGGTGTTATTCGAAATAAAAATAAATAGGTGTTTTTAAATTATCTAAATTATTTGAAACTGTATGAGTATAATGTATTATTCACATTGAAATTATTTCAAACTCAATTTACATAATTCTTGAAATAATTTTTGTAATTTAAAAATAAAATTGCAAAAGTTTTTTTTTTTGAAAGATCATGTTCTATACACTTCAAGAATAAAGTATTTTTCGAAATAAAAGAGAATATTGTGTTTTTAAAATATCTAAATTATTTAAAGATTGTTAAACACAATGTGATATCGACTTGAAAATTTCTAGCTCAATTTTCATAATATTTAAAATTCTTAAAATAGTAACAGTTTTTTAGAAATTATGTATTATCACTTGAAGAATAGTGTGTTCTTTGAAATGAAAATTTTTGGTGTTTTTGAATTAGCTAAATTTTTTGAAGCTTTATGGAAACCATGTATTATTGACTTTGAAGTTTCGAACTTAATTTAAATAAGTTTTCATATTTTTAAAATTGTAACATATTTTTTAGAGACCGTGTACTACATTGAAGAATATGGTGTTTTTCGAAATAAAAATGACAGCATGATTTTTCAATAACCTAAATTATTTAAAGCTTTTTGAAATAATGTCTTATACACTTTGAAGATTTTAGATTAATTTATATAATTTTTTATATTTTTAAAATTGTAATAGTTTTATATAGATTATGTACAATACATTCGATGAATAGAGTGTTTTTCGAAATAAATGTTAAAAGTTTATTTTTAAATTACATAAATTATTTGAAGATTTGTAAAAATAATGTATTATTAAATTTTAAATTTCTAACTCAATTTTAAAATTTTTTAATATTTTTAAAATTATAAAAGTTTTTTTTAGAGATCGTGTACTATACACTCGAAGAATATGGTGTTTTTTGAAATTAAATTAAAACACATCATTGAAATTATCAAAATTATTTCAAGAATTTTGAAAACAATGTTTTATTCACTTTAAAGTTTCTAAATTAATTTATAAAGTTTTTAATATTTTTAAAATTGCAACAAGTTTTTTAGATATCGTATAAGAAAATGGTGTTTTTCGAATATAAATGAAAACACGATTTTGAATACACCTAAACTATTTGAAGCTTTTTGGAATCAACGTCTTATTCACTTTGAAGCTTCTAGATTAATTTACATATTTTTTTATAATTTTAAGATTGTATCATTTTTACGTAGATCATGTACAATACATTAGAAGAATAAAGTGTTTTTCGAAATAAAAAAAAGAATATTTTGTTTAAAAATTATCTAAATTATTTGAATATTTTTGGAAACTATGTCTTTTTAATTTTGAAGTTTCTATCTCTATTTACAAAAAAATTTATATTTTTAAAAATACAATAATTTTTTTAGAAATAATGTATAATATACTTGGAGAATAGGGATTTTTCTAAATAAAAATGAATATGTTTTTCGAAATAAAAATCAATAGGTTGTTTTTAAATAATCGAAATTATTTGAAGCAACAATGTATTATTCATTTTGAAATTTCTAGCTCAATTTATATAATTTTTTATATTTTTAAAATTGAATCATTTTTTTAGAGATCTATAAGGTATTTTTTAAAATAAAAAAAATATTGTGTTTTTAAATTACTTAAATTATATGAAGATTTTTTATAATAATGTCTTATTCACTTTGAAGTTTTTACCTCAATTTATATAATTTTTAATACTTTAAAAAATGCAACAGTTTTTTAGCGGTCATGTACATTTCACTTGAAGAATAGAGTGTTCTACAAAATAAAAATGAATAGTCTATTTTCAAAATTACCTAAATTGTTTGAAGCTTTATAAAAATAAGGTATTATTCACTTTCGAGTTTCTAACTCTATATATATATTTTTTATATTTTAAAATTGTAAAAGTTTTATACAGATAGTGTTTTATACACTAGAAAAATAGAGTGTTTTTCGAAATAAAAAATGAATTAGGTGTTTTTAAATTACTTAAATTTTCTAAAGCTTTCTGAAAACAATGTATTATTCACTTGAAAACAATGTCTTATTCACTTTGAAGTTTCTAGCTCAATTTATAAAAAAATTAATATTTTTAAAATTGCAACTGTTTTTTTAGAGATCAAATACTATACACTTGTATCATAGATTGTTCTTCGAAAAAACAATGATTAGGATGTTTTTTAAATACATAAATTATTTAAAGCTTTCTGAAAAAATATATTATTCACTTTGGAGACTCAAGCTCAATTTATATAATTTTTTATATTTTTAAAATTACAATAATTCTTTTAGAGTTCGTGTAATATACCCTAATAAGGTGTTTTTTGAAATAAAAATAAATAAATTTTTAAATAAACTAAATTAATTCAAGCTTTTTGAAATAATATCTTATTTAATTTAAAGTTTTAAGCTCAATTTAGGAAATTTTTTATTATTTTTAAAACTGCTACAGTTTTTTTAGAGGTTGTATACTATACACTTAAAAACATGATGCTTTTCGAAATAAAAATTAATAAGGTGTTTTTCAATTAATTAAATTACTTGAAACTTTTTGAAAAATAATTTATTGTTTATTAACTTTGAATTTTCTAGCTCATTTTACATAATTTTAATATTTTTAAATTTACAACAGTTTTTTTATTCGTGTACTATACATATGATGAATTGAGTATTTTTCAAAATTTAAATTACATAATAATTTGAATCTTTTAAAAATTGTATTATTTTCTTTGAAGTTATCAACAAAACTTAAATATTTTTTATATTTTAAAATTACAACAGTTTTTTTAAAATTGTGTGCTATCACTTGAAGAATGAAGTGTTTTCCAAATAAAAATAAAAATGACATTTTTAATATACAAAAATTGTTAGAAGATTTTTGAATATAGTCTTATTCACTTTAAAGTTTCTAGATTAATTTACACAATTTTTTGCGTTTTGAAAATTGCAATAATTTGTTTAGAGATCCCATACTATACATGTGCAGTATAGGGTGTTTTTGAAATTAAAAAGAATAAGGTGATTTAAAATTAACCAAATTATTTGAATCATTCTTAAAACAATGTATCATTCAATTTGAAGTTTCAAGCTCAATTTAAATATTTTTTATATTTTTAATATTGCAACTGTTATTTTAGAGATCGTGTACTATTTATTGGAAGAACAGAGTGTTTTTTGAAATAAAAATATAAGGTTATTTTTAAATTACTAAATTATTTGAAGCTTTCTTAAAACATTATACTCCCTCCATCCCGAAATTTAAGGTCCCCTAAACCAATATTGCGGGAATTAAGAAAAGTGTTTAATTTAATTAAATGCATTAAATTTATCTAACAAAAAACATTAATTTCCAAATTTACCCTTTCAATCTCTTTCTATCACTTACTCCATCTCTCTTAATTAAATGTGCACAAAAATTTTCAAAGGGTCCTATAAAATAGGACAAGCAAAAACTTTCTAAAGGGTCTTATATTTCGGGATGGAGGGAGTATTATTCACTTTGAAGTTTCAAACATAATTTACATAATATTTTTTCATTTTTAAATTGTAACAATTCTTTAGAAATCTTTTTTTTTTTTGGATACAGTATTTTTTTGGATACAAATTCTTTAGAAATCTTGTACTATAGAGTTGAAAAATATGGTGTTTTTCAATATAAAATTGAAAATACGATTTTTGAATTACCTAAAATATTTGAAATGTTTTGAAAACAATGTCACACTCACTTTGAAGTCTCTAACACAATTTATATAATTTTTTATATTTTTAAAATTTCAACAAAATTTTTAAAGATCGTGTACAGTACAACAGTTGAAGAGTAGATTATTTTTCGAAATAAAGATGAATAGTGTGTTTCTAACATACCTAAATTATTTGAAGTTTTTTGAAAATAATGTCAATTTGAAGAATCTAGCTCAATTTAAATAATTTATCATACATTTAAAATTGCAACAATTTTTCAGAGATCGTGTACTATACATTTAAACAACATGATGTTTTTCGAAATAAAAATAAATAAGAAGTTTTTGAATTATCTAAATTTTTTGAAGCCTTATGAAAATAATGTATTATTTTCTTTAAAGTTTCAAACTCAATTTACATTATTTTTTATATTTTGGACATTGATTTTTTTTTTAAAAAAGTGTACTATACACTTGAAGAATATGGTGTTTTTCAAAAAAAAAATGAAAACACGATTTTTAAATTATCTAACTTATTTGTAGTTTTATGAAAATAATGTATTATTCTCTTGGAAGTTTCAAACTTAATTTAAATTATCTTTTATACTTTTAAAATTGCAGTAGCTTTCCAAGAGATTGTGTACTATACACTTGAAGAATATGATATCTTTCAAAAAAAAATGAAATCATGACTTTTAAATTATATAAATTATTTAAAGCTTTCTGAAATAATGTATTATTCATTTTGAATTTCTAAATCAATTTATATAATTTTTAATATTTTTAAAATTACAAGAGTTTTTTAGAGATGATGAACTATACACTAAAAAACAAAGTGTTTTTTGATATAAACATGAATAAAATGCTTTGATATTAGCTATATTATTTGAAGTTTTCTTAAAATAATGTGTTATTCAGAAGTTTCAAACTCAATTTATAATTTTTGTTATATGTTTTTAAAATTGCACATATTTTTTAGACATTGTGTACTATACACGTGAAGAATATGACATTTTTCAAAATAAAAATGAATACACCAATTTTAAATTATCTAATTTATTTGAAGATTTTTGAAAACAATGTCTTATTCATTTTGAAGTTTCTAGCTCAATTTATATAATTTTTTTATATTTTTAAATTGTATCAATTTTTTTTAGAGATAGTGTAGTATATACTTAAAGAATATGTTTTTAGAAATAAAAATCAAAATGCAATTTTTAAATTACATAAATTATTTGAAGCTTTTGAAAATAATGTATTATTCACTTTTAAGTTTATAACTGAATTTACATAAATTTTAATATTTTTTAAATTGCAATGATTTTTTTTAGAGATAGTGTATTATTGAGTTGAATAATATGATGTTTTTCGAAATAAAAATGAATAAGGTGTTTTTCAATTACGTAAATTATTTGAAGCTTTCTAAAAATAATATATTTTTCATTTCAAAGTTTCTAATTTAATTTACATAATTTTTTATATTTTTAAAATTGCAACAACTTTTTAGAGATCGTGTATTATACACCTGAAGAATATGATGTTTATCAAAATAAAAATGAAAACTCGAATTTTTAAATTACCTAAATGTTTTAAACAAATTTCTTATTCACCTTGAAGTTTCTAGCTCAATTTACAAATTTTTTAATATTTTAAAATTTGGAACAATTTTTTAGAGATCGTATACTATACGCTTGAAGAACATGATGTTTTTCAAAAAAAAAGAAAATGCGATTTTCAAATCACCTAAATTATTTGAAACTTTATGAAAATAACGTATTATTTACTTTGAAGTTTTTAACTCAATTTATATAATATTTTACATTTTTAAAATTACAACATTTTTTTTTAGAAATTGTGTACTGCACACTTGAAGAATCTGGTGTTTTCTGAAATTAAATTGAATAGGTTATTTTTAAATTACCTTAATTATTTTAAAATTTCTTAAAATAATATATTATTCACTTTAAACTGTTTACCTCATAATACATAATTTTATATATTTTTAAAATTGCAGCATTTTTTAGAGGTAGTATATTATACATTTAAAGAAGATGATGTTCGAAACAAAAATGAATAGAGAATTTTTAACTAACCTAAATTCTTTGAAACTTTCTAAAAACAATGTTTTATTCACTTTGAAGTTTACATAATTTACATAATTGATTTTATTTTAGAAATTGCGATAGTCTTTTATAGAAGTGTAATATGCACTTGCATAATAGAGTATTTTTCGAAATAAAAATATAAATGTGATTTTTAAATTACCTAAATTATTTGAAGTTTTTTAAAAGCAATGTATTATTCACTTTGAAGTTTATAATTTAATTTACATAATTTTTTACAAGTTTTAAATGACAATATTTTTTTAAAAATCGTGTACTACACACTTGACAAATAGGGTATTTTTCGACATAAAAATGAATAAGGTGCTTTTCAGTTACGTAAATTATTTGAAACTTTCTAAAAGCACTGTATTATTAACTTTAAACATTTTAGCTCATATTACATATGTTTTTCTTTTTTAAAAATTGCAACAATTTTTTTATATCGTGTAATGTGCGGTTGAAATGAATAAGATGTTTAAAAATTATATAAATTATTTAAAACTTTCTAGAAATATTGTATTATTCACTTTCAATGATCTATCTCAATTTACTCAATTTATTATATTTTTTAAATTATAACAATTTTCTTATAGATCATGTACTATACAATTCAAGAATAACTTATTTTTGAAATAAAAATGTAAATGTGCTTTTTAAATTTCCTAAATTATTTGAAGCTTTCTAAAAACAATGTATTTTTCACTGTGAAGTTTCTAGTTCAGTTTACATAATTTATTATATTTTAAAATTGCAACAGTTTATCTAGAATTCATATACTATAAACTTAAAAAATATGATGTTATTCATAATAAAAACTAATAGTGTTTTTAAAATATCTAAATTATTGGAAGTTTTTAAAAATAACGTATGATTCACTTTGAAGTTTTTTCTCAATTTATATAATTTTGTATTTTTAAAATTGCAACAACTAATGTAGAGATCTTGTATGAATAGTTAAAAATAGAGTATTTTTTTTTATAAAAAAAATAGTGTTTTTCTTAAAATAAAAACGAATATGATGTTTTTAAATTAATTAAATTATTTGAATGTTTCTAAAAACAATGTATTATTCAATTTGAAGTTTCTAACTCAATTTCAATAATATTTATATTTTTAAATTTGTAATAATTTTTTTTAGAGAATTTGTACTAAACATTGTAAGAATAATGTGTTTTTCAAAAAATAAATGAATAGGTCATTTTTAAATTACAAAAATTATTTCAAGCTTTGTAAAAATATTGTCTTATTTACTTTCACATTTCTAATTCAATTTTTATATTTTTTTTATATTTTTAAAAATGTAACAGTCTTTTTAAAAATGATGTACTAACACTTGAAGAATATAGTGTTTATCGAATAAAAATTAAAACACAATTTTTAATATACCTAAAATATTAGAAGCGTTTGGAAAAAATATTTATTCACTTTGAAGTTTCTAGCCCAATTTATTTTTTTATATTTTTAATATTACAACAGTTTTTTAAAAATCGTGTATTATATACCTAATGAATATGGAGTAGTTTTTCGAAATTAACATGATTACTGGGTTTTTAAATTACTTATATTTTTTTAAGGTTACTGAAAGTATTATACTATTCACTTTGAAGCTTCTAGCTCAATTTACACAATTTTTTATATTTTTAACATTGAAACAATTTTTATAAATATCGTGTACTATACACCTGAAGAATAATGTGTTTTCATGATAAAAATAAAAATGTATTTTTTAAATTACCTAAATTATTTGATTTTTTTTAAAAATAATGTATTATTTACTTTGAACTTTCTAGCTCAATTTACATAATTTTTTATATTTTTGAAATTGCAACACCTTCTCTGGAATTCGTATATTATACACTTGAAGAATATGGTGTTCTTCGAAATAAAAACTAATAGGGTGCTTTAAAAATATATATATATTATTCAATTTTTTTTAAAAAAATGTATGATTCACATTAAAATTTCTAACACAATTTATATAATTTTTATATTTTTAAAATTGTAACACTTTAGGAATAGGGTGCTTTTCTAAATAAAATGAATAGGGTGTTTGTAAATTACTTAAATTACTTGAAATTTTCCAAAAATAATTAATTATTCACTTGGAAGTTTTTAGCTCAGTTTACATGATTTTAATATTTTTAAAATCACAAAAGTTATTTTAGAGATCTGGTACTATTCAGTTGAAAAATATAGTGTTTTTCTAAATAAAAAAGAATAAGATATTTTTAAATTACTTAAATTATTTGAAGCTTTAAAAAATGTATTATTTAATTTTAAGTTTTTAACTCAATTTAGGTAATTTTATTTTTTTAAAATTACAATAGTGTGTTTAGAGACTTTGTAATATACACGATAAGAATAAGGTGTTTTTAAAATACCTAAATTATTTCAAACTTTCTAAAAATATTGTATTATTCACTTTAAAATTTCTAATTCATTTTACAGAATTTTTATATTTTTAAAACTGTAAGAGCTTTTTTTTATAAATCATGTACTATCACTTGAAGATTATGGTGCTTTATGGAAATGCGATTTTTAATATACCTAAAATATTAAAAACTATTGGAAAAAATACCTTATTCACTTTGAAGTTTCTATCTCAATTTTTTTTTAATATTTTAAATATTACAACAATTTTTAGAAATCGTGCACTATATACACCTGATGAATATGGAGCTTTTCGAAATTAAAATGAATGGAGTGTTTTTAAATTGCCTAAATTATTTGAAGCTTTGTGAAAATATTGTATTATTCACTTTGAAGGTTTTTCTCAATTTACACAATTTTTTATATTTTTTAAATTGTAATAGTTTTCTTAGATGTCGTGTACTATACACTTGAAAAATAACGTATATTCGATACAAAAATTGAAATTTATTTTTTAATTTACCTTAATTATTTGAAGTTTTTTTAAAAACAATGTATTATTCACTTTGAAGTTTCTAGCTTAATTTACATAATTTTATATTTTTAAAATTGCAATAATTTCTCTAAACTTCGTATACTTTACACTTGAAGAAAACGATGTTCTTCGAAATAAAAACTAATAGCTTGTTTTGAAAAAAAAATCTAAATTATTGGAAGCATTTTAAAAACAATGTATGATTAATTTTGAATTTCTATCTCAATTTATAAATTTTTTGTAATTTTAAAATTGCAATAATTAATGTAGAGATCGTGTAATACACACTTGAAGAATATAATGTTTTTCTAAATAAAATTGAATAGGGTGTTTGTAAGTTACTTAAATTATTTGAAACTTTAAGAAAATTATTTATTATTCACTTGGAAGTGTCTAGCTCGATTTACGTAATCGTAATTTTAATATTTTAAAATTACAACAATTAATTTAATGATCTTGTACTATACGATTGAAAAATAGAGTGTTTTATGAAATAAAAATGAATAGGATATTTTTAAATTACTTAAATTATTGGAAGCTTTCTAAAAATAATATATTGTTTAATTTGAAGTTTCTAACCCAGTTTACATAATTTTTTATAGTTTCAAAATTATAATAATTTTGTTTTTTTTAGATTTTGTACTATATACGGTAAGAATAAGATATTTTTTGAAAAATAAATGAAGATGATGTTTTTAAATTACTTAAATTATTTCAAGCTTTCTGAAAATATTGTGTTATTCACTTTGAAATTTGTAATTTAATTTACATAGTTTTTTTATATTTTTAAGGATTAATTTAATAGTTTAAAAACTTAAGAGTTATTTGGGTGACAAAAATATTTCAAGAATCAAATTAATATTGATATTTTATTCTTTAAAAAAACTGGATTTAAATTACTTATAGATTGTGTTTTGAACAATTTATATGCAGTTTATGAAAATAGCTTATAGGTTTTAGTTTATTTTTATAAGCTTCATGAAATAACTTATCAATATAAGCTGTTTTTAACCTATTCAAATAAGTTTCATAATTTTTTTATTTATTTAGTTCTATTTTAGTATAAATTTATTGTATAAGTGTTTAATTAAACTGTGTTTTTAAGTGTGTCATAACTGTGTACACGTGCCTTTCAATTATTATTCTGTTTTTTTTTCATGAAGATTATTATTCTTTTATCTTTTACTACCTCCGGTCCTAGTTATAAGAAAAAAATTTGAAACTTCTTGGTCTAAAATATAAGAAAATCTTAACCCTCTCTTTTTATTTAATGCTAATTTTAAGCACTTTTCTCATATTCAATGTCATTTGACCTATCCGTAGAGAGAGTACTTTTTTGTAATTAAAACTTATGTTTTTGAATGAAATCAATAGAATTAAACATAAGTAACTAATTTTCTTAATATGCGCAAATAATGTTTTTTTCTTATAACTAGGAGCGGAGGTAGTATTAAAAAACAAATCATATAGATTACTCGTTTTTTTTTTCTAGTATGTAAATTATTATTGAAGCATTATTTTACACATTTTATAGAAAATCAGTATTTTAAAGTTGAAGTTCCTTCATATTCTTTGATTTGAATGGTGTGTGGATAAGAGCATTCTAGGAGCTAGCGTCCTTGAATTCTTGATCTGCAGCTGATCATTTCATTCACTTCGGAAATCCCTGCATATTTTGGAAGATGGATGGGTTTCTTATGAGAGGCAAACAGAGCAGCACATGACATAGCTGCTTCTGCTGCTTGAAAATGAATCTAGTATTGCTTTAAAAATTAAAAAATTATAATAAATACTTTAAATTTTATACGTAGACTTATATTATGGAATAAAATTTTGGGTCTTGATATATATAGGGCACTAATTAAGGTTACTAGAATTAAAAAAATAATTATAAGAGCACATTATTCCGTCTCTCGGGAATAAAAAAAAACTACACATTCCAATATCTTTTTACTATATTTAGATTCTTATACAGTGCTCTTAGGGCACTAAATATCATTGCCTAAAATTTTTTGATAATTAAAACTTATATTATCGAAAATTAAAAATATTTGTTTATCTGGGTGAGTGTGAATGGGTGGCTAATTGTAATTCTGGTTACAGTTAGCAGGTCTATTGATGTGTTGTAGTGTTTCGGGGTGTTTGGGATCATTGGGCTATGATATAATTGTACTTTGTTTGTTTATCATTATTGTGGCATTATTGTTTTAACTCTCTCTTCCTTCCAGCACAAAAAGAAAGGGTTAAAAACGTATTATTATTGTGTCGGCGTGTGTAATATTTAGATCACGTGAATAATAATATATAGGGTTTTTTTAAATAACTTATAAATAAAAATTTTGTATTTAAAATAAATTAAAAAATAATTTAGTAACATTAAATATTTTATAGTTTTCAACACCAAATTTTCGTTCCTAAATTACTTAATCATTGTTAGGGATGTCAATCAGACCCAGACACATTAGATACCCACAAAAATTACTCATCGTGGGAGGATATTTACCCAACAAGATGGGGAAGGATCCAGGTAATTACCCACACATTTTAGTGGGGATGGGTGCGGATATGAGTACCTTAATACCTATCCCGCCTCATACCTGCATACTTAAATATTATACAAAATTATTATTATTTATAATTATCTTACCTGAACAATTAAAATATGGTAATATCTATCGAGTTTCTTTATTTCTTTTTTTAAACCTCAATTATATTATCTTTAGATGCTTTCATAATCTCATTTTTTCTTCGTTTTATTGTCATCTTTTTAGATTGACTAAGTCACTAAGGGACTGTTTGATTTGTATTTTCATTTCCTGTTTTCATTTTCTGTTTCCTGTTTTCAGCATTTTCAGTTTTTCTTTTGTAAAATTTTAGAAAACATGAAATGAAAACAAAAAATGAAAATGCAAACCAAACAGCCCCTAAGTTGTTTATCAACCCTATCTAACCTCACCTCATTTTTTCATTCGATGATTGTAACTTCATAACTTAAAACTAAATTGTACTAATATATTTTTTTTGAAAAGTCTCGGAGAACACTACATAAAACTTATGTGAGTATTATTATGTTAGATTTATATTTGTATTATGTTTCATAACTATTTAATTTATAACTTTAAATTCTAAACTATATCATGTTTTATAGTTAATTACCTTATGTTTTTATGTATTGAATTTAAAATTAGATAATTGGTTATTAACAAAATTTTGGAATGCTTGTTTATTAATTTATATATTTGTAATTTTTAAATTTTTTTTGTTTTTTTGGATACTTAAATTTTAATATTAACAAAATTTAAATATTTAAAAGAACTTTCGTTTTATTAGTTTATGGAAAAAAAAGAAGAAAATTATATTTTATTTAGTTAAAGTGCGGGTATTGAGTCTGGGTACGAGTATATAGATACCCAGAGAGTATGGAGATGAGCATTAAAATTACTATCCACACAAAAATGGAGCTAGGTAGGGAGATTTTTTTAAAACGCTAGTATGGGAATGGATATTTAGGTACTCTACCCAAATCATGCTCATTGCCATCCCTAATCATTGCCCTTATATATTATTTAAGATTTTTTTAACGTGTGCAACTATTGTATATGATAAGAATTTTAAAATAGAAAAGAATATATGTAATAAATACATGTTAAATACCAAACTCAATTAATTTTTGTCTTTTTCTATAAAAAATTTCTCCTTTGGAATGCTTAAACGGTGTAATATTGCACTGGTTAGAAAAATCGATTATTTAAAGAGTAATACTAAATTCTCTTACTAATCCTCTTACTTATTGTCTTATTACTATATAAAGTAGAAAATTAAATGCACTTTCAATTATGAAACTATAAAATGTATTGAAAATATTCTTTAATAACAAAATTGAAAATTTTGTAAGATCATAAAGTATATTAGGAATTAGTGTTATTTAAAAAGAGTTAACTATCAATTTGGTTCTTTCAAAAATTATTATGTCATCAATTTGGTCCTCTAAAGAATTTTACCACCAAATTAGTCCTCCAAAGATTACCTTGTCACCAATTTGATCTCCAAAGAACTTTGTCACTAAATTAGTCCTCTAAAGATTTAAAGTCTACCAAATTAGTTCTCAAATTAGTCCTCCATCATGGATCAATTTGATATATTTAAATCTTTAAAGGACTAATTTGGTATACTTACACATCTTTGGAGGACTAATTTGGTGACAAAGTTGTTTTGTGGACCAAATTATTGGCAAAAATGATCTGACTAATTTGGTGATAAAATTTTTTGAGAAGCTAAACTAATGACAAAATAATCTTTGAAATACCAAATTAATAGTTAACTCAATTTAAAAAAAGTAGGGCGTGTGACGCATGGGCGTAGGATCTATTCCGGTCCCAATAGAAATGCAGTAGAGGTTACCTATATTAATGTAAGCATTGTATTGTTAAAACTTCAAAGCAACGTGTACTTGCATTCTTTCTGAAATTTGGCTTACCTCTTTACCAACACCCAATGCCTGACGCATTTTCGCTCATATGCAGTTGCATCCCACAAACTCAATCCTCCTCCAATCACTTTCCGTCACGTGTCACTCCCATCACCGCTAGTGCCATTACACGATAAAAACAACACCATTACTACTACCAACTCCACCTTAACACAAACGCAACTCAATTCACTCTTCGAAAACCAAAACCAAAATGGGTTCAAGCTCGTCGGCTTCGACAACTTCGTCCGAACCAACCCCAAATCGACGTTTCTGGAACACAACGAGGGTGCAGGGGTTCAGCACTTGGCTCTGTTAAGCAGTGACATTTTCTTCACTCTGAGAGAGATGAGAAAGCGAAGTTGTATGGGTGGCTTTGATTTCATGCCTTCTGCTGCTCCACCTACCTATTACGCCAACCTCAAGAATCGCGTTGGTGATGTTTTGAGCGATGAACAGATTAAGCAGTGCAAGGAGCTTGGAGTTTTGGTGGATAGAGATGATCAGGGTACCCTGCTTCAGATTTTCACTGAGCCCGTTGGAGACAGGTCATCATTCAAATTTCCTCATAATGTTAATGGTTAGGTTTGATTAGTTATTTGACAATTGTGTTGAATGAATGGAATTTTGCAGGCCGACTATATTCATAGAGATAATTCAGAGAATTGGATGCATGATGAAGGATGAGGAAGGGAAGGAGTACCAAAAGGGTGGTTGTGGAGGTTTTGGGAAAGGCAACGTGGCAGAGCTTTTCAATTCGGTTCACGAATATGAGAAGACTTTGGAAATGGAAAGTAAAGAATTGCTTCAGAGTCCATCACCAATTCTCCCGGCCAGTTTATGCTTCTTGCTTCTATCACTGTACTTGTGCGCTCCTTGGTTACTCAACCTTTCTTTTATGCCATTCATTTATTACTATTATTTAAATTAACAGTTACATTTGATTACCGATAAATTAGAATATTCGTTTGAGTAATAATAATGATTGGTGCACACCCTTAAAGAGTATAAGCAATTTACAATTAGTATTAATTATAATTGTTAATTATGATTTTATCGTTTCTTTTTTTATCGTTGAAAAACTGAGCAATAAAATTGTAAATAAGTTTAGAAAAAAAATAACGGTGTGCATTGATAATTTTTCCTACCGGTTTCCTCTATTGTTCTGGAAATGAACGTCAACAGAAAACCATAAAGTGAAAGATTGAAAATGTAAACAAGAACCAACTAATAGGACCACACATTCGCATCATCTTCCCCTGACAGTGATTTCTTACCGGATTTAGAAAGGCAAGATATAACAAAATAAAAGTACACACAAGATCTAGTAATAATAGATCTAGGACCACACATTCAAGATCTAGTTACAGTCATTGTCGGTGGAGAAGAACTGTTCCGCAGACGAGAGTTCGTCATCATCATCAGTGAAATAGGGTCACAACCATACTCACTGCTACATGAATCAAAATCATTAATCAGAAATTTAAAAGAAAAAAAAACTATAATCTTTTCCTCCTCTTCTTTCTTTTGAATCTTTCCTTCATATAATGAAACAAATCCAAAAACTCTTGCAGCGGCTTTGAAATGTTCAGATTACAAAATTTTACTTGTTTTTACGGTAGTGGGAAATTCCAATTTCAATTTTAAGTCAAAGCTTAAAAAGAAAAACAAAATCCAAACTCTTAGGTAGCATTTGGTAAAGATAAAGAAAAGAATGGAACGGGATGATACAGAATAAAATGGAACTGAACGGAACAGAACAGAACCGTGTACTATGTTTGGTGACTATAAAACATAACAGAATCATATGTATTATTTTGTATTTAGTGCAGATTAAAATATAAAAAATATTTTTTTATAATACATATAAAATTTTAATTTACTTGATAGAAAGTATAAAATTAATGGAAAAATAAAAAATATATATTTTTTAAAAAAATATAAGTATAACTAAATAATAATTTTAAAATATATTAATCTTTTATTAATATTTAATGAAAAATACATTATTAAATACAAACTTCTCTCAATAAATACAATTATTAAAAATAATTCTTAAACATAAATTATGTTGAATATATTTTTATTATGTAAATTTTTTAAAAAAAATTAATTTTTTTTTGGAAAAAAATAATATAAAGTTTAAGAAATTTAAATATATATTATTTTGTTAATGGAAAATGACTCTAGGAAAATAATGATAATTCTTCTGTGTATTGTTTTGTTCTGTTCTCTTCCGTTCCACTTTTTTCAATGAACCAATCTGTCCCGTTCATTGGCTTCAGTGTCCTGTTCCGTTCGTCTTGACTGATGTACCAAACAGTACACAATATCCTGTTCCATTCAAGCACGTCTGCCAAACGCTACGTTAGAAAGATTTTCTCTTGATTTAATTCATATTTCGCTATACCAGGTTGTTTTTCATTTTCATAATCAATACTTTCCTTATTTCCAGAACCCCCAAATTCACCATCCACCTTGACCTCGCAACCATTGACAACCATGAAGGACAATGATGCTTGCTGTAATTTGCTTCAAAAAATGGTACTGGAGTCTTGCTTGCTGCTATTTGCTTCAAAAAAATTTTAAAAAATAAAGCACCACCAAAGAAACCCAAAATACTCCAGATCTCATAATCTCAACATCAATAAAGTTTTCAGCTTTGAAGGTTCCAGTAATTTCAGATCTGTGTAAATTTTCAGATATTTTTTTTAGATTCATGAATTTTTTTATTTTAGATTTTTTAAAATTTTAATTTTTTTTCTCAGAAGTGTATGTAAATTTCCAAATCTATGAAATTTTAAATAGTAATTTTTTTCTTTTCATATCTTCATAAATTTACACTAAACAAAGTGACAAAACTTTGAAAGAAATTAAAATTTACACCGTTAGAAGTCCCACATCGGCTAGTGATATGGCCATTGTTGAGTTTATAAGGGCGTGACAAACCTCATCCTACAAGCTAGCTTTTGGGATTGAGTTAGGCCCAAACCCAAATTGTAAGATAATATCAGAGCCTATTCTAGTGATATGACCATTGTTGAGTTTATAAGGGTGTGGCAAACCTCATCCTACAAGCTAACTTTTGGGATTAAATTAAGCCAAAACCTAAAGCTAACTTTTGGGATTGAATTAGGCCAAAACCTAAATCGTAAGATTTCGAACAAATAAAATTCACATTTACTCATTTTCCACCCAAGTTTTTATAATCCATACTTCACCCACATCTACAAATGGGGAAAACAGGTAACAAGTAGTTAATATGAACCACTCAATTTTTTAATATTAAATCTAACGGTAATTAGGACATGGACCACCGGTAATCCAAAAAACACTGGACTGCCTTATCCAAACCTCAGATAAAATGTATATATGGGCTTTTTAACCTCTCTTCAGGTTAAAAAAACAAGATAAAGTGTGGATTTGCTAAAAACTATAAATTCCTAAAAAGTTATTGCTATGGTGCATCATTTTTTAAAAGGATGTAAAATTTTACTTTTAGAGTATTTTACTTATTAATTAATATAATTGATCATAAAACTTTCATTTTTTAAGATTTGATGAAGAGTGCAGATGTAAAATGACCAAACTCAAGTGTTTCTTATAAAAGGTCTTGATAAAAGAGTGAAAAATAACTATTATTAGTTACATCCGTTGCTTCCACATTCTCCCTTTTTCTCAAGTTATTTCTTATAAAACAATGTGTAGGTGAAAATTTATGTCATTTTAAAATGGTGCACCTGCACCATAGCAATGACCTCCCTAAAATACCTAACTAACTAGATCCCCACTATAGACTAGTTGAGCACAGTTGTTTTGTAATCACGTTGCCGCCACCGAGACTTAACAATGGCTTTCAGTTCACCATCGTGCCTCTGGCTCAAGAACTATATCTACCCAAACCTCTGGGGGGGGGGCAAGGGCCTCTCTCCCGGGAATTTATATTATATATAACATATTTGTAAAGACAACACACGAAGCACGACTTAGCTTAGTAGCTGCATGGGACTATTTTGGTCAGGTCGTGGTTTTGAATCTAAGCAATGTAGCTTTTTACTTTAACTGTTTTATTTTCTCCTATTTCTTATTTCTTTCTTATGCGGGTCTTTAACTTTTATTGTGCTTATTTTCTTCTTTTCCGGGTTTCTTATTTATGTTTTTTTTCCTTTCTTTCTAATTTTTTTAGTATTTATTTTCTTCTTTATTCTATCAAATATATTTTTATTTTGGTATTTAAAAAATCTATACACTATTTAAATATTTTATTTCAAAAAATTAATATTTAGTTTCCTCAATAAAATATTATAGTTGTGTTTTAGTAACTTTTGTAATAGTTTTTATTATTAATTTAATGTTGTCAAAAGTTTATTATTTGCTTGTATTTAAGAAGAACAAAATATTAAATTTTCACTCTTATAAGAAATATAAATTTAAAATAAAAAATCTAATACACATAACAGAATATATTCTTTTTATATTTGATATTTCGTGTTATTTTTCTCTTTATTTATAAATTCTCTATGTGCTTTATTTCGGTCAAGTCGCAGTTTTAAATCTCACAAACGTAGCTTTTTACTTTAATTGTTTTATTTTCTCTATTTCTTTCTTACGCGGGTCTTTAATTTTTATTGTGTTTATTTTCTTCTTTTTCCTGTTTCTTATTTACTTCTTTTTTCTTTTCTTTTCTAAATTTTTTTTAGCATTCATTTTATCTTTTATTCTACCAAATATATTTTTATTTTGATATTTAAAGAATCTATACACATATAAAAAATATAAATTTATATTATTTTATATGTTAGTAAATTAAATAATAATATTTAAATGCTTTATTTCAAAAAGCTAATATTTAATTTTCTCAATAAAATATTATTGTTGTGTTTTAGTAACTTTTGTTATAATCTTTATTAATTATTTAATGTTGTTATAAGTTTATTATTTGCTTGTATTTAATAATAACAAAATATTAAATTTTTACTCTTATAAGAATTATAATTTTAAAATAAAAAATCTAATGCACATAAAGATAAATATTCTTTTTATATTTGATGTTTTGTGTTTTTTTTTTCTCAAAAAATGATTTTTTTATTTATAAATTGATCTCAATGTGCTTAATTTTTTTATCGGTTAAACGCACACTCCACACTACATTGTTCGTAAATCTAATCTGCTTAATATTTCTTATTATCGTCATTTTATTTTATGCCCCCCTATCATGCGTTTATGGATCCGTCCCTGCCAAACATCCAAATGGCCGATTACTTCGACACAGTAGAAATGGCAGCCAAAGAAGGCAAAATGCAAGGACGACATAGTGGAAGAAGAGAAAGAAAGAATAAGAATAAGAAGAAGAAGATGATGAAGTAGAAAAGGAGAGAGAGAAGAAGAACAACATAGAAAGTAGAAGATAAAGAACATAGAAGAAGAAAAAGAACAGAAAGCAAATGATGAAACGAGAAGAAGAGCAGAGAGCAAACAATGAAACGAAAAAAAGAAAGAAGCTTTTACTTGAAAATCAGTAGGCAAAAGTACAATTTTAGTCTATTAATTTTTACTCAATATTAACTTTAGTTTTATAATTCTTTTAAGAGTCATTTTGGTCCCTCAATATTTATTTTTGGTCCAAAATCGTCACTTTTCTTATCAATTTAAAGGATTTTTTACTAAGGCTATTACATTATGTAATTTATTTATTTTAATCTGTTGATTTACAACAATTTTGTCCATTTATTTAGAATAATTTGAGCCGTCAAAAAGCTATTTGAGCCGTCAAAAAGCTATTAAATTGCTATCGGAAATAACAACAAGACTATTTTAAACCTAAAATTGAAGTTAAAGTACCAAAATAAATTTTAAAAAAAGTTATAGAACCAAAATGAATCTCAAATAAAAAATAAGAGAACAAAATTATATTTTTACCAAATAAGTAATAGCAATTCATATTTTACTTGGGTACTGGTGCACAGGCTAAGTTGTGCACCGTAGATGCACCCTGAAATTTTAGGGGTACCAATGTCATTTTGGACTTCACGACCAATATAAAAGCCTCTCTCTCTTCGGTTATCTCCACTCTTATTCGTGTATTGTTATTCTGTCAAAATTCTAGGTATTTGACTATCTTTGCAGATATCATTATCACATAAAATCACTTCAAGTGTAATTAATTTTAGGGTAAAGAATCTTTAATAAACAAACACTATATATATATATATACACACACATTATGCTCTAGGAAAAAGGCCAAAAAAGAGTTATTTCTCAATTCAATTGATGCTTGGTTGCATACAACAACATGATCCCGTTAGAAAATGGACCATGATGGTCCCCGAAGATTTTAAGCGGCTTATTTATTGTTTAAACAATCCAACGGTAATGATTCTTGTGAACAGTGAAGCAGGTAATGTGCTGCATCATGTAAAATTTACAATGTACTACCTCCGTTATTTTTATATTTGTCTCCGTACCAAAAAAAATATGTTTCTTAATATCTGTCTCTTTAAATTTTTAAAGATGTATTTATTATTATTTTTTCTATTATATCCCTAGCAATAAAATGAAGTTTTACACCGTACGATTTAATGAAATGAAGCAAAATAGTGAGAATAGTGAATTTAGAGATGCATTGAGAGCCATAAGGAGAAGGAAGAGCCATCTTCGTCAAAACTTCTCGTAAATAGCCAATATTACTCCTCCGAAGCATTTATTAGCCCTACTCCTAACAATGTTAATAACTATGTATCGGTACGTGGTGAATGAATTACTACTCCACCATAAAATTAAATTTTATAATTTGAAAAGTGTAGGGGTAAAACAAAAAAATAGATGTTAAAATTTTGTGTTCCAAGAATATTAAATGGGTTTCTTAATTTTGTCATCTTTTTTGCTTAAATTCAAGACTGGAGGTAGTATATATTTTTAGAAAATGCTAAACAGTGCCCTAAAGGTGGACACTAATTAAGATTACAAAAATAGCAATATTTTATTGAAAATAGTAGAATTTAATGTTTTGAAACTTGAAAACGATTTAATGAATATTTTTTATAATAACTTTAATCATTTAAGAAAATATATTTATTACTTCTTAGTAAGTGTCCTCAAAGTGACATTGTTTAACATAACTCTATTTTTTTTTTTTATTGTGGATCTAAATTTTTTGCTTGTTCTTCCTTAATGTTGATTTATCAAGAAAGCAGTTTAGTTGTTTGTATTGTGGATGACTCTTCTCTTTGGAAGGCCTTGCATAGCATTTGATCTTTTTACTCAAAATCTACCGTATTCGTTACACAATGAGAAGGATATCATCAATTTCTGGAAATACTTGACATTCAATCTCCCTTATTAACTACATCAATTCTGGTGGAGATATCTATAGAACGCTGAAACAACATATCTTTGAAGAACGATGGGGTCAGAAACTACATACAGAGAAAGTGGAGTCTCTCAGACCCTAAAAATTGAAATTGGGTCACAACAAACAAGGGACAAATGGGTCTTTATTTGTTTTTTTTTATAAAAAGGGTCAAATAGATATTAAAAATAACAAACGAATATTATAATTAAGCATTGAAACTTAATGAGACTAATTGCAATTTAAAAAATATTTTAATCACAAACATAGGAATATAACAGCAATTTAAAAGATTTACATGTTTACCTGTCAAAACCTGTTACTCCCTCTATTTTTTTTTACGTTATTCTCTTTAGTTTTTTTGAGTTGTTCATTTTTAATAGTTTTTTTAAAATATCAATAAATAATTAATAGTATTATTTTTTCACTTACACCCTTATAATAAATGTATATTTCCACTGAGTGTTTATGATTCACTATTTATAAATATTTATAAATTAAAATATAATAAAAAATTATATACTACATTATGAGAACATTGAGTGGTCTCTTTAACTTTTAAAGCACGGTGGATTTTAGGATACACCACTTTTAAAGTGGTGTATGATACACCAATAAAAAATATAAATTATACGTGATTTTAAATTAAATGTATTATTCCGTATATTTTTTATTTATTTATATTTATTATTTATTAAGTTTTTTTAACCCGTTAGAGGTGAATTTTAACATTCACCAATTTTAAAGTGGTATATCATACACAAATTATGAAATTATATTTAATTGATTATAGCCCGTATAAAAGAAAAAATCAAAGAAGTATACATACACATAAAATACATAATTTATTATTATATTAAATATTTTCGATTAAATTTTATATACATTTTTATATATGGTGTACCGTACAAGGAACTTAAATCACATGCTCTATTGATTGTCCCCATATACAGAGGACTTTCCATACCTATTAGATGGTGTAAAACGAAAACGGGACAACAAGTCACGAGAGGTATACAACACTCATAAATGCTTTTTAAAAGAAAAAGTAAAAAAAAGGGTTAAAAAAAAAAAACTACTCTCCTCGTTCCTAAACATAGTCTTTTTAAATTTTTTCACATATAATATTAAGAAATTATTAATATTGATAAGTTTTTAATATGAGTGAACTAAGATGCCCAATTAAAAGTTAAAGTGATAGATAAAAGAATTAAAAAGAGAGATGGTGATTGGTGAATAAATGAGGTGATGAGAGAGAAATATTAAAATATGTAATTTATTACATCTTAAAATCTAAAATAACAATTATTTTGAAACAAGATTTTGAACATAAAGTGACTATAATTTTAAAACGAAGGTAGTAATATACCATAAATCTCACCTATATTAAATCCTAACGACAGATACTCTAGTATTTTCCCATGAAAATAACTTGATATAATGTCACTACGAATTTAAGATCAGAGAAGCTTTAATCACAATTTTTATTCAAATGTATTATTTTATAAATTGAAAAATCCGGCAGTTTGTTTTAGGATAGGATAAAAAAAAAATCTAAATCATGTGAAGACTTTACTAAAAATAGAAAATATGAGATACTTTTAAAAAATATATAATATTTTTAAAAAAATTACTCTTTCTAAAAATACTGCATACTTTTTGTTTTTAATAAAATTTTCATATGGTCCCAAAATTTTTTTCCACTTTAAAACCACGTTCATACATTATGCAGTGGTCATATTGATGTTTTTTTTTTTGGTAAAATTCGCCCATAACATTAACAAAGCCTCAGACGTTTGAAAGATAGTTGAGTCATTAATATTTTGACCAGAGTCTTATTCTTGAATCTTGATCACCATATATGTGTCAAAATATTTTTAATCTAAGGATGCGTTTGATCCGTGTCTAGAGATAACATAAGGAATATAGCACAACACAATTTAATAAGTTACAGCATAATTTGTTATATTGTCCATTGTTTGTTAATTAATGCACAAAACAAAGAGTACAATGATATTTTACTATAATATCTTAAATCTCATACAATATTTATATGGATTTTACTATTCATTGACCTAAGGGCAATAATTAAGGAACCTATGAATAGTAATTTTGTGTTGGAAAGGGTAGAATATTTAATATTACGGAATTATTTTTAATTTATTTTAAATACAAAATTTTCATTCATGGGTTGCTTAACCATTGCCCTCAGAGCAATGGATAGCAAAACCCTATTTATATTACATTTAAAATATTACCACATAATATCACGATATTTTTGTTAGTTTCATATTTATTATAAAATTATAGTTTTATGTTTTAATAAATTTTTATTATATATATCATGTTACTGTAAAAAGAGGAATCATGAAAAAAAAAAAGGAAGAAAGAACAGTGCAAAGTTGATGAAAAGAAAGTGTCATACTTAGTGGCAAGGGCATTTTAGATTTTTCAAAACTTTGTAAAATGTATAAAGGTTTGTCCTGTGATTTTTTTGGGATAATTTTAAGGTGGGATAAAAAAAATTGAAAATCATTTTACCAAAAATAGAAAATATGAGTTACTTTTAAAAGTGTGAAATATTTTTAAAAAATTTACTCTTTCTAAAAATATCTCATACTTTTCATTTTTAATAAAGTCACTGCATGATTTAAAAATTCTTTTGTCCCATCTTTAAATCACCCAATTTTTTGAATAACACAATTCTTTATTTTTGTGCTGTACTATGTCACAATTGTGCGATGTACTATCAACCTGGACAAAAATCATTATATTCCTCAAAGAGAATATAATATAGTTACCGTGTGTATAGAAAATTTTTCTATTTATTTCTTTATATTTCTTATATTCATTTTTCTCTTATTTTTTTTCACAATTGTTTCTTTTATCTTCTCTCTGATATTTTTTTATTTCCCATTTTCTTTCCTCCAATATAAACCTATCATTATATTTTTATACTATATATTTCTCTTACATTATCTCTATACTTCTTTTTTTCTTTAAACTATGCTCTTTATTTTGTATCTAATCGATTACTTATCATTTATCACATCTCTCTCTCTTTTTTTTTTTTTTTCTTTCACCTCTCTGTTTAACCCCTCTCATACAGTACCAAAAATCACGGTGTATGAATCTAAACAAGGTATAGGAAAGGAAGCACTTTTTTCCGTAATCAAATACTCAAACAAGTTTAGCATAGATCTGTCTAATTCGAGAATATGTATAATACTACTTTATGATGAAGCCCTTAATTCTTGAAAAGAAATATTCGATTGAAAATGAAGTTTACTCATGTTATTTTATTCTACGAAAGTGTAAAATTCTTTCTATCCAGGTTTTAGTTGCCAAAATATAATACACTTAGAATAGAAAGGACTATTAAAAAAAAAAAACATTTACACAAGTCACGAGGGACATTGCTTGAAAATGACAACCATACACATAGTACGTTGCACCAAACTAAGATGCCAAAATACAGACACGTAACGCTATTATTATTATTGTTGTTATTATTATTATTATAGTAAATGTGGCAATGAAAACTTTCACACACTCTCTACATACATGCACTTCCTACATGTTGGCCAAACACTTGAAGGTTAGCTTTTTCCTTTGCCTTCTCCATCCATAGCAATGAAAATTCATGCATCACTCACCAAAATCTCATGTGCCTCTTGTCACTTCCTGTGACCGATTAATGACGTATTCTACTAGATAAGCACATTATCACACACAATTTTAAATTGGCCCCTTTTTCTGCATTACCTTTGTGTGTGTGTGTGTGTATATATATATATATATATAAGTGATTACACATATCCTTTCACAATATAATATGCAAACATAATCATCATTTCATTTCGTAATTAAAACAAAGTTATCTCTTCTCAACATCCCTTTTCCCTCTGCTTCTTTTGCTCCTCTTCCATATATATTTCTTCAATTTTATGGCCTCATATGATGAGAACAATAATACGAGCTTAGAAGAATTAATGGATTTGGATGTGTTTGAAATCGATGGAGCTCTCCTAAGAGAATTGCTAGAAGAACAAGATATTAAGGATGAGAAAAATGATCAAGGTAACGTTGAGTGTGTGGTAGAATCCATGGAAAGAAGAAATTATGATCCTAAAGTAATGGATGGGGAGAAAAAGAAGGAAGAGCAGAATTGTTTGGAGCAGTATGATTCCCACTCTGTTCCTGACTTTGAGTGGCAAAAAATAATAGATACGATGGATTCAACTAATCAACTGAATGATCAGATAACGAATTGGTTTTCAAGTGACGTTATTGGAATGGTGGATTTTGGTTATTCTGATGGAGATTATTATTTCTCTCAAATTTGTGATGGGGTTGCCTTCAGTGAGGCGAGTTATGGTTGCTTATGGGAAAATCATGATGTTTAGATGCATGTTGATAATTTCCATCTTTCTAAACCTAAAAAAGATAGATGCATGTTAGTTTTTCTTTTTGGTAACAAGATGCATGTTAAAATTTAGCTACTACTACTATGTAGAAGGCACTATTGCAGAAGAATCTGACTTGTGAAAGAATCCAGTATCTATAATCTGTAAAACAGAAACAACGAGCGTGGATAATTGTATCTAAGCAGAACTACCTGTTTTAACTTCCTTAATTTGAACAGTAAAATATGTTTGGGTCAAGCCCAAGTTAACGAAGTGGTTAAAAGATAGGTATCAATGAACGAAAAAGAGCTAATTACTTTAAGAAGCTTTGTTTAGTTTTAGAATAACTTTTTTTAATAGCTCTCGAAGTTCTTAAAAAATAAACAATCTTTTTCCTGAAAAGAAAACGTTTCAATACATGTTCTCAGTTTGCAAATTATTTGCCGCATGACTAGAATAATTATCCATTAAATACTCATTTGTTTGTCTCTTTCATTTTTAATATACGAGCTAATAAAAAATAAGAGTATTGCTTAGAAAACAATACTAAAAAAGAGGGATAAAAATTAAGGTGATATCTAGACTCAGTGATAGGAAACAAAATGTCTGAATTCATTTTCTGTTCGGTCGTTCATGCAAAATATCGTAGTAGTATGAAGTAGAAACACACGTGAACTACTTAAATCCACCACTATGAACAGTAGTAGAACACTTGATGCTATGGTTGCGCCTTTCTTCATTTTATCAGCGTATTTTACTCAGTTCACACTCCACACAAAAGTATGAATTTTGTTCATGACACAGAGATGATGAGATCATATCTAAATATCTAGCATTCACCCAATATAATATGACAATGGAAGGTAACATGTAGCATAATCTAAAGAAAAAGATAATACCTGCACATGTAGCACCTTATATTGTCATAGCATTATTCAATGAATACCTAAATATTTTGATCCAGTCTCATTATCTGTGCATGCATCCATCTATGTTTTTTTTTTTTCTTTTACAAGTTAGTACCATGAACAAAACATTCATACTTTGGTGTGTACTGAGATACGCTGATAGAAGTATGAAAGGCGCACTCATAGCAATTGAACTACTAAACACACGCTGACTCTGGATAATAATTAATTCTTTTTCCTTTCATTAATTTCTAGGTTTTAATACATATGCTCTACTATCCAACTTAAATCCACACCATTGACGTCTCTAATTAGAATGTTCAAAAGAATGAAAAGCAGAGTGAATGACAAGACATGCAAATTTGGGAGTTAGAACAAGTAAAATCACCAAAACCATAATACACGCCGTCCATCCAGATTGTAGCATGGAAATAGAACTGACATTCTAATGCTATCTTAGTTCATATGTTTTCTAATGGATATATGTGAAGCTGACAGTCGTCAGAAGCCAATTTTCAAAAACTTCGATGGCTTCTTTCAGATATCTTTCGACCCGACAGCAAATTTAGCAATGAAAAATCCAATTGTATCGAGGGGAGATGATGGATCAAACCTTTGAACAAGATCTTCCTCACCAGGTCTTAACCACTCCCTGTACAATGATGAGATATGACATGGAGCCAAAAATTAGCATAGAAAAGACTAGTTTTATTCTGGATAAAAAGAAATGAAAAATGTATCCTCAAAAGCTACTACACCACAAATATGTCGCAAATTACACTTCAAATATTACAGCATCAGAGGAGGGAGGGAGAGATGCACAATTATGGAGAAATGGACGAAAGTACTTACTCTACATATCCATCAGGGAATTCACAGCTACCAACTAGACCAGGACCTCCAATTCTTGGGTGCTGGAATGAATCAAATAGCAAATTTGAATAACTTAATCAAGTTAAGTGAACTAATAATTCAATAGCATTCCTATCTTACGAGACCGTTTGCGAAGAATCTAACCTTTACTTAATTACACATCAATGCAATTTTCAAAAATAATATTTCAGCCTTAGAATTAGAGGCCTAATCAATTGAAAAAACAAAAAAGAGGATTGAGAAGGCAAAGAAATAGCATCAAACCTGTGTTGCCAATGACAGATACTTGTATTTATCCAAAGCATATCGAACTAATGCCTCATTCTCGCCAGGATTAATCGTACAACTATTAAAAGATAATAGCACCAAAGGATCAGTTTTACAGAAATGAGAAAGATAAAAAAAGGGTAAACATTGCTTCGGCAGATTCCATCCATAAATAACATAATTGTTTGAACTAGCACATGGACCGAACAAAAAATAACAATCAAATATATCTCGGTACAAAAATAATACAAGTTGCAGGGTTAGATATACCCAGCAAATCAAAATTTCTAACAGTGTCGGTGTTGGAAAATATGCTTAAAAAGATTTGTTATAATCATATACAAAAGCAACATACATAAATGTTAATACCAACTAAGAATATACTACATTCAACCAGGAACCAGTGCGATGAAGATTCTGACCGTATAGAATGAAGAGGGCAGGAATGGTTGATATTGTATTATTTTTCCTTAACATGCGTACTAAGGAACTAGAATTCAGAAAACAAAAGAAGATGCAAGGCTGCGAATCTAATAAAAAAAGCTGTAGACATACATGATCCAATATTGTGAAAGCTTGTAACAACAAGGTTAAGCATGCACAGAGCCACGTGATGAATAAAATGTGCATACTTACGTGGAATATACTATTACTCCACCTGGTCGAACTAATTGAACAGCCTGGTCAAACATCCTTCTCTGGTATTTTGCATGGTTTCTTAAAGATTCAATTGTTTCCTGCCAAAACAATGCATTGCATGGTTACTTACATAGTTACATTTTCTTTTAAATATCTTTTTTTTCCTTGTGGTGTTTAAGTTTCCCTCTTCTATCAAAAAGGAACAAAGACACCTAACTTAACCACCCAGGCAGAGATGATGACTGAACATTACATTGGCCAATCTATAATTCATGCTGATTGAGCATCTTCACACAGTACACTTTCTAGCAAGTATGGTAAACTTTACCACACAGAAATGTTTCCCAATTATACATCGAAATAGCGATTACGTCTACATGTTCATATAGATAATTCCAGGTAAATTCAGGATAAATTTCAGTCAACAGATATGATACTACCTCTCCAGAAAATAATCGAGGCCTCAAACCAAGGGCAGAACAGGGAGCATCAAGTAGAACCCTATCAAAACTGTTAGGAGAAAAACCTTTTGATCTATCAACCCTACCACCAACGCACTGATTTCTTCCAGGTCCATTTCGCGCTCTACGGAAGTTTTTCCGGATGTCGGCTTTGCTAACGTAAGCTCCTTCATTTGCCTTTCCACCTTTACCTATTGTTAAATTATTTAAAAATGGATTTGTGAATTGTTGACAGAGAAATACTATTCATGTTTATAACAAAAAAAAAAAAACAGTTTTGACATCATTTAGTTTCCACACCATTATTTAAAACTCAAAAATGATAGTTTGATAGTGTGAGGTTATATATCAACCTTTAAGAAACCAACAACTAACAGAAGTGCAAGTAGCATAACCATTAGTTAGGGGGGGGGGGGGGGGGGGAACAAGCAAATAAACAAACGGCATGCAACTCAGATAAACATGGTCAGTTTTCTCTCTCCAGTTGATGTTTTTCTTTTGCATTATTTATCTCAATGAACTCTTCTTCAATCTGTTTAGAAAAAATAAAAAAAAAGTTTCTCTGATGTTCGCATTTAGCAAGGAAGGGAAAAAGTTAAGCAAGGAAGTGCTTAGTAGAGCAAATAATACTGTCAATGAAAAGTTGAAAACAGAATGTTACAGTTATAGTGTGATTCCGTGTATAATACCTGCTGACTTCATAATACAACTTTGGAACAGAAAAATCTTGATGTTAATTTTCCAATAAAATGAAAAATAGAATACATAAAATCCATATGCATTCGTTCAATAAACTTCATTTTAGTTTTTACTACACATGACATCACTAATGAGCATATATAAATTATCAAAGGACTCTAATGCTTTCTTTCATGTGTAAGGCACAGCAAGAAGAAAATAAAGGAATAGAACTTACCCACCGTTTTCCTCCAGAGTCTCAGTTTTTAAGCTTTCTGAACCAATGGGTGACATTCTTTCTACTTGAAAATTTAATGAATCAAATGCTTCATTTGTCACGCAGTTTTGGGCATTACTACCGCACAAATCAGTACATGCATCAATATCATTTCTTCGACAAACAGATTTAAGAGCATCTAATTTAAATGTCTTTATACAACTCAAGCCCATTTCAGCTGCCAATTTCTGAATATCCAGCACCTAGATAGCCATAAATTTTGGTAAAATAAAGAAATCATTAATTTATCACAATCATAAGAAACCAAATTTTCTTTATATGAAAGATGCGGCAGGCCAAGTAGGCAACCAATGAAACCACCATGATAGAAGTCTTTTATTCTTTATGAAAAGAAATTGAAAATATAACAATATGTTAATGCAAGTAGAACTATGATTCCTGACATCCAGTCACGGTGGCATACTTTGGTTCAAACAAGCAAGTAATAATAACAAGCATTTTACAAGTGTTTAGAATTCTCACCTTGTTATGAGATCTATCAGTTGCAATGATCTCTCCTTTATCCTTCATAAGTATTGCAATTGCCGTAGTTTTCCCTCCAGGTGCAGCACACATATCTAGGATTCGCTCACCCATTTGGGGATCTGAATATCACAGATGAATCTATATAAAGAAATTCATTCAGACAAGGAAAAATACTAAGATATATACTAACTCCGGACTCATATAAGAGAAAATTAACTAATTTACGCATATTAAGAAAGCTAGTTAGTTGCATTTAGTTTTCTTTGTTTCATGTAAAAGATAAAATTGAATTACTAAAATGTCCTTCATAATATTTATTCCAAAATAGAAGTGATAGCATTAAATGAAAGGTACATTAAGAATAATAGCATTTAATAGGAGAGAAGTAGTTAAAATTTACATATACTTTGGTTCGAGAAACATGGGAGCTTTTTTGCTTATATTTGAGTTCAGAGGTAGTACCATATAACACAAGAACAAAAAAAACACAGGCAAAAAAGAGGGGATCAATAGTGCAAAGGAATACACTAATATTATCATTCTGTTTTATCAATCATGTAGTAGAAAATCTAAAATAGTCGGTGGCAAATGAGACCACAGCAAGACCTAGTCCCCAAGGATAAATTATTGATAAATGTCCAAGAGACAAAAGATTAAATACTTTTTCACATAAACATGTAAATTTCTACAAGGCAACAAAAAAATAAACTGAAAAATCAAAACATAAAGACATTATATTTGTCACAATATATATGTTTAAGCAAAGACATGTAAAAAACAAAGGAATAAGATGGAAATAGGGCTATCTATGTTTACCTTTTTAAACCTTAAATAAATAATTATTGGAAAAACCATTTTTCAGCTGGTCTCTGTGACTACATATATAATATGACTATCGACAGTTTTTTCCCTATATAAAGGTAAATGTGAAACAAATTTTACAAAATAAAAGTGTTGCTTCAAAATATCTCTCTAATAATTTTGGAATGACATAGAGAACACTTCCCCCTCAAAAAGGCCAAGTCTTGAGGCTCAAAAAGTATTATCCTACGTGGATTTAAAACTAACTTCTCACTGTTGTGTTTCAATCAGGATTACTTGCTGAAAGATACAGTACAAAGAATTTACAACCAAGGAAACCAAAAGGCAACAATACATGAAATCCCTCCAAAGGAAGGAAAAAAAAGACTGTAATTTATGTACCTAAAGCATGAGCAGCAATAATGCTTGGCAGGTTTTGAAGAAATATTTCTCCCTCAAGCACATCTGAAAAACCATGAATGATAATAAGCATGCATTCAAAAACATAAACGAGTCTATTTTACAAAATTGCTGAACATATATAGGGGGGAAGATACTGCCACAAGGAGATGAACCGGGTTTGCTAGAGTCTATAAAGAGTGCAGTCTCTACAAGCAGAGAAAAAAAAGTGAATAACATCCTACGTGGAAGAGAGATGACATTTACTATGAAAAGAATGAAGTTCATATACTCTATCCATCATATCCACACCAACTCCTTCAGAAACTCGGAACATTCCAGCCCTTGACAACATTGCTGTTCCTTGGCCAATATAAAGTCCATTTCGTTCAGAATAATATGGATCTGTAAAAGAAAAGAAAATAAGAAATCCTATCTAGCATATTCCAAAAAGTTTACTTCAACAGTTTAGCGGAAGAAATTATCCTCAAAAACAAGCAATCTTGATTCATGATTATAAGGAAAACATCCTTTACATATAACTTCAAAATAAGTAGTAGTAAAACTTTACTTTATTTTAAATTAAAGTGCAATATTTTGATTTTGATATTTTGCTTTGATTGAAAATACAATTTCATCTCTCAGATGGCTATGGCTATATCAACCTATGTTATTTCAAGTTATGTAACTCAATTTTGTATTAGCGTGCCAAGTCCAAAATAAAAACCATCACCAGAATTTAGACAAGAATAAACCCAGTACCAGTGTTTGATCCTTGGAGAACAGTTCCACGTGTCATTCCAATACCACATCCCCCATCAGTACCCTGCTGCTCTACAGCAACGGAGACCGCAACCATATCCCCTTTCTCCACATGAGCACTGCAAGCCATTACACCAGGAACATACACCTAAACAGAAAAGTAACATTAGAAACCAATCAAAGACTACGAATTCAGCATAGCATAAGCCTTAAGATAAACGAAAACCCAATGCCACTCCCCACACAAGTGTGTTTGGCAAACCTGAGCTCCCCGAAGAACTGCCTCAGCACACTTCCTACTAACAATAACCTCCTTGGGAGATTCATTGCCGTAATCAATGCGGTGCGGTCCTGAACCCCAAACAAACACCACATAATCCAGTCCTGGAATCTGACACTTGGAAAAAGGACCAGCATTAGCATCCAAACCCTCCTTCAAAGGATTCACTCCTTCTTCTTGTTCAACATTAGCAGCTTTCGGAGGTTCCTTCACGAGCAAACGTAGCTTCTCGATAACAGAATCACTTGTGGATCTGAGCGTGTTGACGCGAACACACGAGTAGCGAGAAGGGCGCCTGGGAAATCGAAAACTCAAAATCAAACAAACGCGCGTAAATAAAATAGGGTTGGGGAATTGGAAATGGAGTGGAGAGAAGTGAAGACGTTAAAGCGGAGGAGATGCGAGAGAAGCGATCGGTGCCGTAAGCTTTGAGGAAGTAGTGGTGAACTTGAGGGTTCCAGCGCAGAGTGGGGTTGAAGGAATATCGGTCTGAAGAATCAGAGTGTTCCATTGTTTCGTGAAACGGAGTGGAGGGAGTTGCGATCGGTGTTTGGTGAAGAGCTCCGCAACTGCAAAGCAATGGTTGGTGTTTGGTGCTTGGTGTTTGGTGAAGAGCTATGCAACTGCGAAGGAACAAATCCGTCGCTTTCTTCATTCAAATGGAGACTCGGCCCCTAACTAGCCACCGCCCACCGTGCTAACGGCTAGGGCATCCGTTGTAGTGTAGTGTCTCAAAAAAAAAAAAAAAGCTAAATTAACATTTTATACACTATAATTGCATCTTTTAGTCACTCGTATTTTTTGTTTTTGTTTTATTCTCAATCGTCATATTTTTGTTGGTCCCTACAGTTAATTATTCTGAATTTTACAGTCACACAACTACAACTGGTTTAGTTTTAAGAATGAGAGAGAGTGAAAGATGACTTTAATAGTGGTAATAATAATGACAATGGTGGTTTACGAGCGATAAAGAAGTCAAGCGGATTGATATTCACAAAGGTATGAAATACATAAACTGATCACCAAATGATTGTCATGGTGGTGAGACAAAAGGTAAATGGTTGGTGAGCTTGCCATAACTGTCGTCGTGATGGTTATGGTGGTAGAGTTACAAAATTCAGAACGCTTAATGGTAGGGATCATCAGAAATATAACAATAAGTATAGAACGAAAATTAAAAACACGCGTAAGAATTAAAATATACTTATTTTATAAGGACTAAAATGAAAATAAAGTACGGATATATCAATCAAATGGTTAATTTAATCAAAATACTTTTTTTAACACCGATACAACATTGCTTAATGGTAAGAAAATAGAAAGAAAAAAAAAAGATTACTTACCTATTTTATATGAAAGAAAAGGTGAAAAATTAATTTTTTATATAATATAATATAAATATATAGCTGAAAATTTATAATTCAAGTGGCATAATAGAAGGATTCAATTATTGGTGGAATAGATTTAGGAATAATATACGATGAAGTGTGTGTTTGACCGATAAAAAGTTATAATATAAATAAAATGTAGTAATTAAATTAAAGGGAGCTAGTCTTTTCTGAATATAAAAGAAATTATGAAATAAAATATAAAATATAATTATATGAAAGTGAATCCTCTCGCGTAACAAACTAACGACCCAGAGTCAAATGTATATGTATAATTCAATTAAAAAACAAAAGTTAAAATGAAAATAAAAAATATTCAAAAAGAGTTTAAGTTGAATTTTACTTAAAATTATAAAATTAAGAAGTGAAATATAAATATTTAAGTTTGTTAACAAAAAAATATAAATATTTAAGTGCTAATTGTTTAAAAATATAAGTACTGAGCACAAAATATAAAATTTTCTATAATATTATAATCATTTTTTAAAATTGAATAGTTACGATTGTCCACCCTAAAATATGAATAGGTTGTCACTAGTCTTCTTATACACTCGCACATTCTGCCAATCGCACATATTTACGCATATTGAAAAAAAATGATTAATAATTTAATTTTAGTAGTATTAATTGAATCACTTCATTTGTACTCTTAAATTCTTAATGAAAATCAAGCTTCCCTGTCTCTTAATAACACAAAAAAAAAAGTTGCCATTTAATAAATGTTATTTTATTAGCTTTGGTTAGATTAATTTTGCACAATACAATTATTCTATTAATATAGATATATAATATTTATATTAACGAGTAAATATATAATTATTAACTGATAAATATATTAGTATAATTAATTAATATATATTCAATTTATTGTTGGTTAGTAAAGATCAATGGCTATACTAACTAACAAATTTGTTAGATAATATTTATACCAACAGTAGTTAATATTAAAAAAATATTAATAAATAATAATTTATTTGTAATGTAACGATGATATCAAAAAAATAATAATTACTTTTATTGAACCACAATTTATCACAATTTCATTTTTTTGGAGCAAATGTAACACAGTAATTTAGGGTGTGTTTGGTTCAATAAAGAGGAGTGGAGGAATTTTAATGGAGCGGAAGGAAGGGAAGGGAAAATAAAAAATCTGAAAGTATGTTTAGTTTAAATGAAAGGGAGGAAAAAAATATTTTTGTGTTTGGTTGGAGTGGAAGAGAGGAATTTTAAGTGATTTAATGTTTTAATTTTAGTCTCCCCTCCAAATCCCCCATTTTTGGAGGATTTTAAAATGAAGTAAAATTCTTCTCCTCTCCTCCTCCAATTTTTGAAACAAATACACCAACTTATTAATAATTTCTCCCCTTCCCTCGCTTCCCCTCCAAAAACCTCCAACAAAACACTATCTAAAGTAGTACTAGTTTTTCTTAGAAAATGCAAAACTCTTGCATTTTTTTTAAATAAACTAAAATATTAAATAAAATATAATTATTAGTGTTCTAAATACCCATGAATTTATTTCTTTTATGGAGTATTCCTAGAGTATTTTTGTGTTAAGAAAGTACTACGAGTATGGTTGGCGTGACAAGTTGAAAGTTTTTTACTTTTAGTTATGAAATTGGCTAAAAATTGTTAAATTATGATTGCAAGATTATAATTGTTTAGTTAGATTATAAAATATAATTGTTTGACAAAACAAGCCGTGTAAGTAACTGAACTATGTTAAATGACAAAAAACACACATAAGATAGGGTAGTAATGAATAACTTATCATTTACAGAAATTAAATAAACTAATTTTAAAAGTGCATTATTAGTAATCAATTTTTTAAGGGTATTGATATCTAGTGCCCTAAGGACATTAGGTAAAGTTACTAGAAGTAGAAAAATAATCATAAGAGCACATTGTCCCGTCGCTCGGGAATATAAAAAACTATATATTTCAATACCTTTTTACTATATTTAAGCTCTTAAATAGTGTCATTAAGGCACTAAATATCATTTGTCATTTTTTAATGCTGAAAACTATTTCAAATAACTTTTTAAATTTTAGTTACAAAAATTAAAATTTTACAATAAAAAATTTTAATCTCATAATTACCAAATTATTTTATAAACATTTTAAAAATTATAATCCCCTATAAAAATTATAATCTCGATGCACTAAACATACACCCTAATGATCACATGAAATAAAAGATAAGAGTGTGAAATCGAAGGAGTGGCGCAACTTTAATGAGAAAAAGTTCATAACTATCAAAGTAGTATACTAGTATTTGATGTTGATTCTGGGTATGTATGTATGTTGGCACATGATAAAATTAATTAATGTATGTACCCAAAAAGAAAGAGTTAATTAATTTTAACAACAACTACTGATATCGATGTTGTATCACGCACCCTATTTGCCTAGTGATTGAGAATTGTGATGGGTATTGATTGCCGTCTTAATTTTGAATTTTAATAGAATTCAATAAAATAAATCTACACACAACCCATTATTACTGCAATCTCAAGATTACCTATTCACATTCACATGCTCATTCTTGTTGCATTTTCTTTCCTCAATGTTATGGTTCATGTGCCAATCCACCCTTTTTTTACTATTTTTCACGCCAATTTATATAATTTATTTATTGCAATAGGGACTAGTTATGCATGTTTTGATCAAGAATACGCGATCAGATTCACGGGAAAATTTTATTTTATTTTTGAAAAAAAACCTTACAAAAAGTACATTATTCTAAATATAACAATTAATATTGTATTTATATTACTACTATTTACTACTCTATTTATTTTATCAATAATTTTTTTCTTTTTATCTCACACTTCCTTTTCTCACAACCTTTTATAGTTTTATCTTTTTAGGGTTTATTTGAAATAGTTTTAATTTTTAAAAACTGTATTATATAGAAATAATTTTTTTTAAAAAAAGTGTTAGAAGTTTTTAATATAAATTTTTGTGTAAACTCATAAAATTGAAAATAAAAACAAGTTTTAGATATTTTCAAATTTTGGTTTTGAAATACTAAAAAATAAAAATTATTCCTAAAAAATGTTTTTCAAAACTCATCCGCCAAACAGGTTTTAAAATTTTCTGCTTTTAAAAATAGTAAACTATTTTCAGAAACAGAAATCAAACGATCTTTTAATCTCTTTGCTTATATATCCACGTACTACACCCAAAAAATAGTGTTTATAAAGCATTACTCATTTGAATTATTAAGTGAATTTAGTGTTAATGCATTGATAAAAAAAACTCTATGACTTAATAAGAGAACGAAGATTGACTTGAAAAAAGTGGGAAAGTGCGGCAAGTCAATTTCTTTTTGGTACATTAGAAAAGCAAAAAAAAAAACAACTACGGCCTAAGATTTAAAAAACCAATACGATCTTTTGACAATAAATGACTCAACAAATAAAAACACATTTAGAACATAGAATTGAACATTTGACTTGGACTCTTCTTTTGTAAGCCAATTCTGTTGGGAGTGTAGGTGAGAAGGAGGTATAAGAAAAAGACATTACAATGCAATCCAAAACTTTAAGGCATAGGTGTAAGGGTCTTTCTACTTATAAATCCTTTACTTAACTCTTAACCATCTAACGTGGGACTTCACTCTTCTCATTTCACACTTGACTTTCAACAAATTCATACAGAAATTTCCTCACACAAGTTTGTTTACGCTCATACTATCTACCAAAATAATAAGGTGAGAGATAAACATTATGGCTTTCTTGTTTTTTTTTTTTTTAATAATTACGAGTTTCTCCACCCTTAGGATGAATTAATCTAATTCGTGCTGCGTGGTTGTTGCTGGCCCTAGAAATTTAATATAGGTGAGATCCGAACACGGATTCTCCTGTTATGGATCGCATCTCCTATAAATTTGGCTTTCTTCGTTTAATTACCCTCTTTTCTTTAAAAAACAAAATATTGGTATTATCCTCTTTTATTAAATCTATAAGATGTAAGATTAAATATATTAAATAATTAAATAATATATATAAAGAGGTCCATAATGATCTCATACCTACGTAGCTCATGAAAAATTGTACTAAGTATACACTGTAATTTTAGAATTTAGAAGTGTATAAAAAAATAAAAATAGTTCTAAAAATAACATGGCAAATGAGAAAGAAAAAAATTAGGTAAAATAATGACAGTACTCCTTAATTAATTTCTCTTGCTTCGATATATAATTGTCTTGCAGTTTCCAGCGCGCAAGTGTGGACTCTCTTCAATTAATTTTAGCAATTGCCTTTCATTTATTTATTTATTATTTATTATTTAAGTGAGAAAAGGTAGATTTGTCTTCCTCTATCTTCCCATTCAGTGCTTGTACGACTGGTTCAATATCTCTGACCAGCGACCATAGAATTTTACTCCTGCTTATGCACGATTTCATTTTGCATATACTACAAAACAAAGTGCTTTTGACTTTTTTGTAAGAGTAAAATCAACCAAATGAACCAGGAAACAGAGAGGAAAATCCCCTCTAAGAACAAGACCAGGTATTTTTATTATATTATTTATTCATTTACTACACTGATGCTGGCATGCTATGCATTAAAAATTATTTTCATGTCTCTTCAAACTTTATTTATAGAGTAGTATTGATTTTAATATATTTTAAAGATTTAAAGATTGAATTTTTATTGTCATTCAAACCGCGTTTTTGGTCTCTCCCTTTGACATTTTTAGCTTCCAAAGTCTTTCTCATTCGTTCTTACTAGTAATAAACTCACACAGACTCAAATCTCATAGTCATACTTTCATTTTCATTCTTTCTTCTTTCTATTTTTCACCAGTCACCATTTTTTTTCTCCCAAGAAATTTCCCGTTTGCCAAGCAAAAATTTTGGCTTCAAAAGTTTCCAATTTTTTTATAAGATTTTTTCATTAATTTTTGATGAATCTCATCTCCATTCATTTTTTCTGTTGTTCTTGAGATTTTGCTTCTGATTTGCTTTGAGGGGATCTTCTGAACTTCTCTGTTATCCCCCTCTTTGCTAAGCTTAGAAATTTCGATAAAGTTTTAGTCTTTTCGACCCGGATTTTCTCCCTGAAATTCTGTAAGGTGCTTGATTTTAGGATTTTCATTGGGTCCAAGAAAGGCGATACCTTTGCTATGGTTTTGAAGGTTTCTGTGATTCTGGTTCTCCTTGTGATATGCTCATGTGCGGTGGAAGCCATTTCTGGGGATCATCACAATCACAATAGTCTCAAAAAGAATGGATCTTCTCTGGCCGCCATAAAGTTTCCTAATCATCCAAGTTTCAATGCTGTTTCTTCTTCTGGAAACACTGGTTGTAGCTTCTCAAATTCAGAGGAACTTGGTCACTCTGGAGCTTCCATCACATCAGATGAAGAAACTGAAGATGATGATGATGAAGATGAAGAGGGTGAGCCTTTTCTGGAAGCAAAACCACACAAGCAACCTTTGAAACTCCATTTGAGACACCGGTCAGTGAAAAAAGATGTTGAGCCTAGAACGTCTTTGATTGATTTCACAGTAAGGGATTTAACCAGAATCCAGACCCTTCACAGAAGGGTTATAGAAAAGAAGAACCAAAACACCATTTCAAGGCTGCAAAAATCTCAGCACCGATCCTACAAGCCGGCGGTTGCTCCGGCGGCTCCGCCGGAATATTTCGCGAACGGTTATTCCAGCCAGCTTGTGGCAACCTTGGAATCAGGGGTGAGTCTTGGTTCAGGTGAGTATTTCATGGATGTGTTTGTGGGCACACCACCAAAGCACTTTTCTCTGATTCTTGATACTGGTAGTGACCTTAATTGGATTCAATGTGTTCCTTGCATTGCTTGTTTTGAACAAAGTGGACCTTTTTATGATCCCAAAGATTCAACTTCTTTTAAGAACATAAGCTGTCATGATCCAAGGTGCCAATTGGTTTCATCCCCTGATCCTCCTAAGCCCTGTAAAGCTGAGAATCAAACTTGTCCTTACTTTTACTGGTACGGTGATAGTTCCAACACAACTGGTGATTTTGCATTAGAGACATTTACAGTTAATCTTACAACTCCTTCTGGGAAATCAGAACTCAAGCATGTGGAAAATGTGATGTTTGGATGTGGACATTGGAATAGAGGTTTGTTTCATGGTGCTGCTGGTTTATTGGGATTAGGTAGAGGACCATTGTCATTTGCTTCTCAGCTACAATCTCTTTATGGCCATTCATTTTCCTATTGTCTTGTGGATAGAAACAGCAACACAAGTGTTAGCAGCAAGTTGATTTTTGGAGAGGACAAGGAGCTTCTAAGCCACCCTAATTTGAATTTTACTTCTTTTGTTGGTGGGAAAGAGAATCCTGTTGATACATTTTACTATGTGCAGATAAAATCTGTTATGGTTGATGGTGAGGTACTGAAGATTCCTGAGGAGACTTGGCATTTGTCAGCGGAAGGTTCTGGTGGTACTATAATTGATTCTGGTACCACTTTGACATACTTTGCTGATCCTGCTTTTGAGATTATTAAGGAAGTTTTTATGAAGAAAATTAAGGGATATGAAGTTGTTGAAGGGCTTCCTCCTTTGAAGCCTTGTTATAATGTGTCTGGAATTGAACAGATGGAGCTACCTGATTTTGGAATCTTGTTTGAAGATGGAGCAGTGTGGAATTTTCCAGTGGAGAATTACTTCATCCAGATTGATCCTGATGTTGTTTGTTTGGCTATTTTGGGGACTCCTAGGTCTGCCCTTTCCATAATTGGGAACTACCAGCAGCAGAATTTTCACATTCTGTATGATATGAAGAAATCTAGACTAGGGTATGCACCTATGAAATGTGCTGATGTTTGAGATGTTTAGGGTTGAACTTGAATTGAAAGGTGTATACTGTATAGTCTCTTAATTGTAAACATGGCAATCAAGATTTTTGGGTTTTCTCTTAGATGGAAAATGTTATACACAGAAAAAAAAGAAGAAATAATTTTTTTTTTTTAAAAAATTGAGGTTGTGTGTTTTAGGTAATTATTATAGAACTAGGCTTCAGGTAATTACAGAATCTGGGTCATGACAGATACAGACAATTGTTTTGTACACAATTTAACTGCTTCAATTGAGTTTATTGTCTTATTGAATTTTGATCATTTGTTCTTTGAATTATACATGATTTCTCTCAGTAACCCTTGGCCTGCTAGTGTTTTATACATTTTCAATGGAAAATTGTTCCAAGCTAAGTATACTTTCAAATTTTGTACTATTTATGCCTTTTAAAATACTACACTTTTGATTGAATAAATAAATGATCAAGTGGCATATGGTTGTTTCCAAGATGTCGCATCCATGTATTATTCAATGACTTTTCAGTTAGGTAAGCTACAAACATTTAAGTAACAAAAGTTGAAATCAAAGGCATGGCACTAAAGAATACGTCTATTCTATTGTTAGGAGTTTGTGTCTTAATTTTTGCCATCTTTTTCATGTTGACTAGGGTAATTAGGCAGTGATCTAAACTCATAACCTATTCATTCTTTTGAAATATTGCTGAATAGAATCAAACTGTACTGTTGTCTCTTTCTTTTCTTCTTTGATTTATTTGGATATGGAGAGAAGATAATAAAAAAAAGAAAATAAGAGAAAATTTTAAAAAGATCACCTTTTCTTGCTTACACGGAGACAAAAGAAAGAAAAAAAAAGTAAGAAAAATATAATATGAATTATAATCATATACATATTAGATTATACAATTAATTTTTTTCATATAATTGAAAAATTACTTGTAAATTTATAAAGGGTAATGATAAGTATACGCTAATTATTCATTACACCATCATACAGTTTATTTAAAAAAAATTAATACAACTAATGATAAGTGATATAATATGAATAATATTGATACTTTAAAATTCAATTGGTGAATAGAAATTTTACATCAAAAGTGGCAAAGGTAAAAGGATAACTTTTTTCTTATGCAAGAAAAGTATTCTCAATCAACAATCGAAGACTAATTCCTTTTAAAGTGGAGAGATCATTGAAGTGAATATAACCTCTCTCAACGAAATTTTTTCTATACACACACAGCTAAAATTAAAACCTCTATCATCATGTTTAAATGACCCGGCTATAGATTTACTAATTACTAACTAGTGTGACTATGTTGTTGGTGGTGAAAGGATAACTTTTATCCTAAAGATGAGATGATATTAAAATCTTTACAATGTAGCAAAATATAATTGGGATAAGGATAGATTTGACATTTGACAAATGTTTCCCTGTTTCTTCTGCTATTTAAGGGAGAAGAAAAATGAGTTTTGCATCAATTTTTCTCTTTCTTTTGTTCCCATTCGAAGTAGAGAGTTGTTTCAGTGTGTTTTTCCTCTTCTGATTTTGTTTCTTTGTTACTTTCATCGTTACAAGTGATGGCATAACGAGAGACATACATTTCTTTTTCTTATGGGAATTCAATTAATAGCAATGTTTAAATGAATGTCCCAAAGAGGAAATTGATTTTCCTATATAAACTTTTATGCAAGCTTTGGTTTTAGATGACTCAGGTTGACGTAAAAACTGCCGTGAATGTTTAATTTGTTTACCTAAACATGAAATGTGCAGTTTTCCAACTTCCATAAATGCTCTGGTTTGGTACATACTAGTAGTAGTATTTCATTATTCTTCATTATCATTATTGTAATTCCGTAGCAGTGTGAAATCTAATGCTTAAAGCCAACATTTAGTCGAGTTTTGCTGTCAGGGAGTCAATAAATAGAATGTTTTATTCAAAATCACCACCAAACATGAATTCGTAGCATTCATCTAAATGTCATGATAAAACCTTGTTATTTTTGTCCTCTTAAACATCTCTTTCAAACGACGAGGATCACACTCCTTGCGAAGCAAGGTCCCAGCATCCCCCGCAACACCTAAAAAATATTTAAATACTAATTAAATATATTTTTATATATATAAATTTACAGAACTTTTAAGTTTTTTTTTATTATGAAACCTAAAACTTTAGTGAATAGTGAGAGTTGAGACTGATACTAGGTAATTTAGCCATTGCTGTGTCCCTCTTCTTTGTGCTTCTTCCAAGTTCTTCCGCCTTCAATTCTTTTCTTCACTTTGCTTCCCCGTTAGCCTCCTTGTTGGTCTGCCATCATGCCTTGCTCGAAGCTCCGTTGTCATGCCATGAGGTGCGCCTCTCTCAATCCCCTCCACCCCTCTCTATATATATCTTGGTATGAACTTTATCTTTTAATTCCTTTTTTGAATTTTCTTGGATTTTTTTCTATACTTGAATTTTCTTGAATTTTTTTTATACTTGAATTTTCCTGATTTTTTTCTGTTAAAACGCTTTCTTCTAGAAAAAAATATAAAAAATGCACGAAATAGTTTTTTTTTTTTTTCCTGCATTTACATTTTTGCAAGAAGGTGGGGGTGGGGGGAAGTATTCCCCGCACCACCGGCCCGTGCGGTGCCATCCCTAATGACACCATTTAATTCATGAAGTCAACTTCACTTAATAGAAAAAAAAAAAAAAAAAAAAACTCAAGGACGATTGTTGTTGTTGTTTTTGACAAGGGTACTTCTGCTGAGGTCCTGTTAAGAAAGTTGAACTAATTCCTTCCCATTATTTACCACAATTTTTACAAAGGATTCATGTATCTGAGACAGTACAGATGGATGTGAATTTGTTTCCATTAGATTAATTATGTTTCTGTTGGTTCCTGTTTTCAGAGAAGACTGTCACTGAAACAGATCCTCTCCAACACTGGAGCATCCAACAGATCCGCTGCTCAAATCCAGACCGTTGATCGTACTTTCATATCTTCCCTTATATTTGCATCATTGTTTGTTATTGTTTACAATCGAAAAAACATCAAATCCAAAAGAGAAAGACATGCATCATAGCAATGAAAACAGGAGAAAACCAGCCATACTCAAAAGCTAAGAATTTCTATCAAGTATCGATCATTTAATTTAATATATATCATATTTCAAGGAAAAAGCTGTACATAGCCAGTTAATATAGCTATTCCTAGTATGATTACAGGTGGGAGAATCACAAAAGCTCCTATGGTTGCAAAGAAAACTGAATCATTCCTTTGAGACACTTCATTAAGGTAAGTTTGTCTCCTGATATTTCTCCTTTGTGAAATGTTTAAGAACTTTGCACTCACTTTCTTCAAGTTTTTCCCAAGGGGTATGCTGAAATCATCATCCCTTTCTCCAACCAACTGCGCAAGCTGCTCTCGGATCGTACGAGAGCTGCCATCACTTTCATAACCTAGAAATCAGAAATGTTCCACTGTTGTTATCCTTTTCCCAGAGGGCCAGAACTAAAGAAAGAAGAAAAACCAATCTAAGGATGAGTTCACAAAGAAATTTCTACTCTTCTTACAGAAATCATTGAAATAGAAATGTGTATCAGGAGTTGTACATTAATATAGAGAAATAAAGGCATGCGAGAATTTCCAATTTGAACAATGCAAGGTGGACAGAAATAGGCATATTATGAAACAAAAAATATAGTCTTTTTTTCAATCAGATTCAACTTTGATGCTAGTCATTTTTTTATCATACTACTAATACACTACAAAACACATTACCATGAATGAATAAATCATACAACTACATCCAAATATTAAGAGTTTGGCCTATAAGCTCAGCAGTCTTATGTGAAGTTATTGCAACATCTTTTTTTCTACACAAAATGATGAGGAGGCAGTGGCAGCAACATAATCACTTTGAACCTTATAATTTCAAAGTTGCAACCTTAGCTCTCCAATTTTTTTCCTTTTCAGATTTTTTTATCAAGAATATCAGAACATGTACCGACTCATGGAATCTGTATATTTTCTGCATATTTCATTTAAACTAACATGTTTACAGCATAACAGAGAAGGGAATTTAACAAAAGTACATACCATTGGGTGAGGTTGTAGATGTAAGTTGCTCCAGAAGATCCAACTGTGCACGAGAAGAAGATAAAGATCCTAACAATAAAAATCCTCAAAAACGAGTCAGAAATTTCCCTAAGGCATCAACAAGAAGCACATAGTGAAACATTCAAGAGGTATTTTATAGAAAATTATCAAATTTTTGTTTTTAAAAGAAACTTCAGAAACATGGTGAACAAATAAAGTTGTTTTTGATGTACTCAAAACTCAATTCATACTTAATTCAACATCTGATATGTAAATTCACATAGTTAATTATCCCCTTACCCCTTTAGCTAATACAGTTCAATTTAACCCTAAAAAATTGAGGATATAAGTAAAAGTTAGGAATTTTTGGCATACCAGCAGAATCTTCCTCCTCCTCTGCAACTCCAGATTCAGTTCCTTGTGATTGAGCACATGTTCTGAGAGAAGAAGGGTGATGGAATTTGATGAGGTTGTTATGATGTTTAAGAGTGAGAAAAGAAGGGTTTGGATGAAGAGAAGCAGAGCTGAGATTGATGGCCATGGAATTTCGCTTCATTAAAACTCAATAACAGTGAGTTTTTTTGGAGCTGTAAATGCCATTGATTTTGGTTTGAGGTATGCATTTTGGAATTCGGTAATATAAATGTATGATTTATTTAATTTATTTTAATTTTGATTCGGCAAAAGGCGGTACCTCATTGCCACAAATATTATCTAATGGACTCACTCACATGAAGGAGGATTCTAGTTCCATGTAGGACCAGCTTCAACTTGTGTCACCGAAATCAATCTTCTTGTGTGTTTGGATTTGCGATAATAAAAATAATTATGAGTATAATTAATTTTATAAAATTGAATTGAATACTATTAGAATTGATTCTTGTCAAGAAGAAACAACCTTAAATTACTTTCTAACAAAATTCAAGGTTTTGGTTGTAATTAAGCAATTTTAAATTTATTTAAATATAAAATTATAAAACTTAATAAAATAAGTTAAAAATAACTTGTTTTAAAAGCCGTTCTACATAGCTTACGAAAATAAATTTAAAACAACTTAAAAAGACTTATAAATTATTTTTATAAATTACATATAAGCTCTTCCAAAAAGATACCCTTAGTCTTTTTAAGAATTAAGTCAAAATAAAGTTTAATAATTATGATTTTGCCATTTCATAGTTGAATTCAAATATGCACTATGAATTTTAACTGAGTTTTGAAGGTTTGTCTTAATCAAGTGTGAACAACAATATCAAAATTGGGGGGAAGGGATTTTAGAAAATTTACTTATTTTATATTAAGATATCTTGAGTTTAATCGTAAAAATCTTATTTTTGTTTATGCTTAATTGCAGTTATGTTTCTTCAAATTAAGTGTAATTTCATTTTTTTTAATTATGTGATTTTAGTCTCTTAACTTCGATAATTGTGCAATTTTAATTTCTTAACCCTGTATTGAGCAATTTTGGTTTCGAAATTTTTTCATTTGCGTGATTTTGATTCTCTGTCTCCCATTAATAAGCTAATGATTAAAGCGACCAAACTCATACAATAAGTTTTTATTTGCGCAATTTTAGTTTCAAACATTTTTAACTGGACAACTTTGGTCTCTTACACACTTTATTTTATTGATTTAATTGGGTTAACTATTAGCTTCTTAACACAAGATGGAATAAATGAGCAAAGTCGTACAATTTAAAAAGTTGAGCGGATCAAAATCGCACAATAAACAAAGTTAGAGCACCAAAAATTTAAAAGTTAGCGAACCAAAATCACACCATTAATAAAATTAAAGGACCAAAACTATAATTAAGCCTTTTGTTTTCATTTTTTTTAAAGAAAATCTTAATTTTAAAAAAGGAATCAATTAAAAATTTCAAAAGGCAAAATTTAAGTAATATTTATTCTCTAATTCTCTTAGGTAGCGTTTGGTAACTATACAGACGAGAACAAAATGGAACAGTATGGAATAGAATAAAACAAAACAGAATTGTATATTGGGTTTGGTGACTATGGAACAAAACATGACCATATGTCTTATTTTATATTTAGTGTGGATTAAAATATAAAAAATATTTTTTCTGTAATATATATAAAAGTTTACTTTAGTTGATAGAAACTATAAAATAAAATAGTCTACTTTTATTTTTCAAAAAAAATTATGAGTATAATTAAATAATAAATTTGAAATTTATTAATTTCTGCATTAATATTTTATGAAAAAATAAATTATTAAATATAATCTTCTCACAATAAATATAATTATTAAATATATTTTTTTAAAAAATATTAAATACAAATTATGTAGAATATATTTTTATTATGTAAATTTTTTAAAAAAATATTTTTTTAAAAAATTGTTGGTTAAAAAAAATAATATAAAATTTAAGGAATTTAAACATATAATTACTTTGTTAATAACAAATGACTCAATGAAAATAATGATAATTCTTCTGTGTGTTCTTTTCTCTTTCGTTCTACCTTTTTAATGCAACCAAATTGTCTTGTTTATTTGTCTCAGTGTCGTAATGTCATATTTTATTATGTTCAAATACGTCTGTCAAACGTTATTTTAGTGTGTTAAAAAAAAAAACTAGAGGCACGTCTTTTTTTTTTGCATGTTTTTCTTACTATTCATTTTCTAAAAAAGTTTTTATTATCTCATAAATACATTGTATTTTGATGAATGCGTTAAGTAAAGTGTTGGGAATCGTATTCTCATACTCCAAATTCAAGGGTTGTAGAGTTTTCGAATTAAATTTATTAATTTATTTTATAAAAAAATTATTAATTAATTTTATAGAGGTCTTGTGCGGTTCATTTTTAAACGGCAGAGAATCGTTATCCGTATAACTAGCCTTTTGTCAGAATATAATACTTCTATATAGTGTATGTATACGGTATACTTACTTAGTATACTTCACTGTATTAAAATACTGTATTTGAAAAATGAAATGAAATAAAGGGCACGCGTAGACTAACACAGTGAAGTTACGCAAGTTGGCACCTTTCTTAAAAGGAGGAGCACACACACCCACACACGGTCTCTTTCATTTATCTATCACCGTCGCCATGCAAATGCAAATGCAAATTAAGAGTTCCAATTAACAAGTTTCGCCATGGCAAGTGAAGCAGAAGCTCACCCACAAGCATTTCATGTCTCTGGCCCTTGCAACTTCTCTACCCTTAATTGGAAAGACCTTCTCATTTCCAGTTGGTCAGTATTAGTATTCATTACCACCCATCTATTTACTCTTTCATTCCTCAATTTCATGGTTTTTGGAGTGTTTTTGAAATAATACAGCAATATTGGCAGTGTATCTCATTTCTTGTGTGAAGTGGTCCCTGATTTCTGCTCTGATCCATTTTGAAGATTTTAGTTCAATGGGTTGGAATAGACAGTATCAGTATAAAGTTGCAAATTTTACCAAATGGGTTTGTCAAGTTTTTGAATTTTTACGGTTTCTGATTCAAAGTAACCGTCATGAGATGGGAAAAAGACACAACATTTACCAACTAATTATCATTTATGGAATTAAATCAGAGAGGGGTACTTTTGGATTTCTGGGTCTTAATGGTAGAATAACGGGGATTTCCAAAATTGGAGAGATCAATGACATATATCTAATATCTTGTTTACTTTATATATAATCATTATTATTATCATTATAGTTTCCTAATGGTCTCTGCCTTGGATTGCCTTTATATTTTTTCCAAGTTTTAGTTTTGGTCATTCTCGATTTAATAAGTCTCTGTTTAAATTCCATTCTGATGCACAATTTCTTAGTTCCTTTTTGAAATCTATTTGGTCCCTTTTATGAAATTTTGTTTGACATCGATGATATTTTATTGTATGAAATCTGTTATTGGCATTAACATGAGAGTAATGTTTGCATTAGCAAGACTACTTAACCCTTGGCCTGGCACATTCTTAGTTCCTTTTTTTGACTCTATTTGGATCACTTTTATTAAATTTTGTTTTACATCAATGACTTTTCATTTTTTGAATTTTGTTGACATGTTAACCTCAGAAAGCTAGAATACGATCATTCACATTCTCCTATAACAGATACTCACTTGCTGATAAATTGATAATTATTTTGCTAATGCAGGAAGGATGCAAATTATAAGCGAACTGTTATTGCATGCTTTATACAAGCAGTTTACTTGCTTGAACTTGATAGACAAGAGAAAAGAACAAAAGGAAATGCTCTTGCTCCCAATTGGTGGATTCCCTTCAAGTACAAGCTCACACAAACCTTGATTGACAAAAGAGATGGATCCATCTTCGGTGCAGTATTCGAATGGGATCGATCAGCAGGATTGGCCGACTTAGTACCAATCAGACCAAGTGGTGCCCCAAGAGCTGTCTTAGCACTCAGAGGAACATTACTAAAAAGCCCCACAATGCGAAGAGACATCGAAGACGACCTTCGTTTTGTTGCTTGGGAAAGCTTGAAGGGCTCCATAAGGTTCAAAACAACTTTGGAGGTACTAAAATCAATTTCTAATGCATATGGAAGCAATAATGTATGTATTGCAGGACATTCCCTAGGTGCTGGTTTTGTTCTTGAAGTGGGAAAAGAACTAGCAAAAGAAGGGATTTACGTGGAAGCGCATTTGTTCAATCCTCCTTCTGTTTCACTTGCCACGAGTCTCGGAAACATTGGACAGAAGGCCGAGTTCATGTGGAACAGACTTAAATCCATGCTTCCTTTAATTAGTAATGAAGCTCAAGTTAACAACAGCATTGAAGGAGGCAGCAGTAATCCAAGTGTAGGATTGAAGAGTAATTGGAATTGGATGCCAAGATTATCTGGTTCTGGATTGAAGGATGCTGGTAATGGGGTGGCAAAATGGGTTCCTCATTTGTATGTTAACAACAGTGACTATATCTGTTGCTTTTACACTGATGGTGATAGAAAAGGAGAGAAGATGGTTAAGAAGGAGATTGATAAGGGTTCTAAAAGTGGACAAATTGCTGCAGCAAAGTTGTTTGTTGTGTCAAAGGAAAAACAGAAATTTCTTGAGGCACATGGGTTGGAACAATGGTGGTCAAGTGATGCAGAACTTCAACAGGTTATCCATAACAGCAAACTCATAAGCAGGCAGCTTAGATCTTTATACACTGCCACTCCTTCACAGGGAAAGTCATAAAGGGAAGAGAAACTATCATACATCGCAAATTAACTGGCGTCAATCTGAATAACACAGTCAAGATTTTTCTTGTATTAAGACTTAAATTAATTTTAATTTTCCGCCTCTTTTTTATGGGCACTAAAGGTGTCCTTTTTCATAAAGATCATTCTTATGAGTTTTATTTTTTCTCACAGTAAAATCTTTTTCATATCTCAGACAGTTAATAAATTATAAGGCTAATATTTCTTTTGACTCCATGTGGTGGTTTAATAAAGTCTTCATCAAATCTTACTCATTTATAAATTATAACTATATTTTTTTGGCAGTTGCCACTTATTTTTGATAAATTGAAACAGAAGATACATACTTTATCAACATGATTGAACTCTGAATGTGTTGACAAAACAATCGTTAACAATGGCTGGTAAATCAATAGTTTCCAAAATTTGTTAACATTGGAATCCATCCTTCACGGTAAACCAGAATTTAAAACAGCAAAATTAAAATGAAACCTAATGATATGATTAAAGAATAATCATCCAAAGAGCTTCTTTCCTGGTTTGGTATTTCACCCTGGGCCCAACACAGTGGTAGTAAACCCAGTCAATCACTCGAAAACGAGGCATTTCAATAACTTCTCCATCTTCAACATCATTTTCATTAGCATTTGCACTCTTGGAACCTTCACCATTAGCCTTCTTAGCAGTACGGTCAATCTTAACCGTGCGTACCTCATGAAAGCCAGCAAAACGGCGAGGATCACATAGGTTAAGGTCGTTGACATTAAGGTTGTCCGGTGAGATGCCATCAGGAAAGAACTACCAATCATCAACATCTTGAGGTCCAAGATTTGGCGTACATGATACTCCTAATATATAAGCCAACGTCACATCTTCAAGGTTAAAGTTCCCTTGGGCGTGAAACCAAGCACACATTGATCTATCCTCTGAATGCCAGTCAAAGAGCCAACAAGGACGGCCGAGAGCGTTAGCATTCACAGGAGAAAGTCTCATAACTCTGTTTCTTTTAATAACGTTGATTAAACCGCGAAAGAGGTCAAGGTCTGCGTTGAAATGGTGGATTGCAAAAGGATTACTCTTATGATTACTCCATACAACAACACCTCCAGGGACATTTGCAATGATGGGAATGTAAAAAGCATCATGGGAAGCATATTTGATGAGGGTTGGCCTAATGGAAGCGTAGAGAAGAGCTAGGTAAGTATCAAATTGTTCATCATAAACTCGAGGGAGGGGTACTTGATAGGCTTGTGTAAACGCATGGGAACAGTCTCGAATGGAAGCGTAGAGATTGAGGAACCAAATGGAAATGTAGCATCCAAAGAATCCATCAAGTAGCGAAAGTGATCCCGGTGAAGAGCGAAGAAACTAGCATAAAGATTGGAAAGGCTGTTGAAAATCTGTTGAGTGTTGAGCGTAACGCAGTGATGTTTTGTATAACGTCTCACCAGTCCGATCTTTGAGGATTCCTCAAGGAATTCAGTTGCTCGTTTCAGATCTTGGTCACTGTCCTCTGCCATTGTTAATTTTATAGTCTCTTTCTGAGGATCTACTATACCCTAACCATGACATTAAGTCATTTTATCTGATTCCAAGTACTAATAATCGAAAGTGTATGATGCAGGTTTATTCCATTTTCGAGAACGTACGTCTTTCTCAATTCTCTACGCATGCACTTTGCCTTGGAAACCTAATTTTTCTTTTCGCTCCTCTTTATTTGATTCTCAATCAATTACTACGGTTAGTCCCTTTATTCAATCAAGGGTTTTTTTAACATGAATATACCGGTTAAGAAAATTAAGAAAAAAATAAATATATATTTATTGTACGTATTGTAATACTCCTTTAGTTTTTTCATAAAAAATTCTATTTTTAATTTTTTAATTTGTACAATATTACTCCTTTAAACATGTTTATTGTTACTTTTTATAAAATATTTTAAATTTAAAATATATTTTTTAACTAATAATTATAGAATTAAAATATAAATATTATTAAAGTACTCCTTCCGTATTACAAAAAAAAAAATAACTAAATACGCCGTGATAATAGACATGTTTGAAGTGATAATAGACTCACATGACTTACGAAAACAAACTTTTTAATTGATTTAACTAATTTTCTTAATCTAACTCAAGTTGTTTTATAAGGTGAAGACAACTGCCAAGAACATATCTCTATGAGTTTGAGGTACATAGTTCATGGTGATCTAAGTTTTTTTTTTTTTCTTATATATGAATCTATAATAATACTTCAGAAAAAATGTATTAAATTAAAATAAAAATGTAAATAGTGTCTTTGAAATATAAGAAGTAATTCATTTTTAATAAAATTATAGAAGAACATAGAATTCTTTTAGTAATATAAAGGAGAAATTTTTATTTTTTAAAAAATCATTTCCAACAAAAAGCGCATATTATTGTAGGGATGGCAATGAACTGGCAAAGTATGCTTTAAATGGCTAGGTTGAGGCATACTTTTGAAATTAAAGACCTTAGACATTTTATAATAAAGTATTTAAAATTATTTATAAACCTTACTTCTAAATAAATTAATAGACCTAAAGACATACATAAGTTAATAAAAAAAATATTTTAAAACAAAAAATGTACAATAATAAAATAACACCAAAATTTTCACATAAAAATAGTAATATCATATGTAATTATGATAATCATATTATAATTTCTTATTATTATCACTATTATTATTATTTAAATAGGCTGACGTGTTAAGTCTATAAAGCTTTTCGAAGAGTCTAAAGGCTGACTTGTTTAATTAAATGCACTTTTTAAATAGTTTTATTTTGGACATGATATAAACTATACTTAGGCTTCTCTTAAGCGACTTAGCTTATTCTCACATCAAATGGACATTTTAAGGGGCAACGGGGGCCACAATACCCCCCTCCCCTAATTTGAGGTTTAAACTAGTAAACTGTTACTCAAAACTTTACTCCCTAGCCACTAGATCAACATATTGGATGCATGTCTAGTAATATTATAGTTGTCATATTTTTACACTAGTATAAGTGGTATAGGATGGGAAAAAAAAAGCTGAGAAGAAAAAAAACTGATAAGAAAAAAAAAGTGATATGATAAAAAAAAATAAAGGTAATATTTACGTACCATTATTGTTTATTGGTATAACCTAGACAAAAAAATTAAAACAATAAAAAACAAGTTGCAAAATAAATATAAGAAAAAATAAGTATATAAATAATATTATTATAATTGATAGAAAACTTCTCGATAAGAATCAAGAAATTCTTTTGAAAAATATAATTTTAATTATTCTTTCAATTACTAATAAGTTACTTGGGCCATAATTTATTAAGATTCTATACATTTTAATTAGGGTAAAAATTAATTATATTTATAGATAATAATATTCATAAATGCCAATTTTAAATTTGGCATGTTTATGATAAATTATTTCCTATAAACTTGATAGATTACTACCCTAACTAAAACATATCAAATTCAAACATGATAATAAATTAAGGCTAGCATGACCTATTATTAATTAATTACAAAATAATTACTTTCTCTGTATCTTTTTATAAGAACCTAAAAAAATTTAATATTCCTTTTTATAAATATCTATTGCAAAAACGAAAAGTATTTATTACTTTTTTTTCAATTTTACCCTCAATTAATGAAGGTAGTTGAATTTAGTTTAAATGATATAGATAATAAGATTTGACTTATACAAGGATACAATTGTAAAGCGATTATTATTTGTCTAAAAACTAACACATTTTATTGATGTCAACAATTTTTTTAATATGTGTAATTTTTGTTTCAGGAGCTTATAAATAAGAACGGAGGGAGTAAAATCCCTCGATTCTCATCACTTCCCTTACAAAGTTATTTTTATTCTCAAATATTGAAAGTTTTGTAAAAGCTTTCTACTAGGTGAATCATCTATTCCTCCTCTACCCTCTGTCGATTACCTTTTTTCTTCTTAAGGTGAGAACAAAAAAGGCAACCATACCACGTGGCAAAGCAGGACTACAGTTCTTGCAAGTTGCAAGCAATTAGGATTATTATTATGTTTTTGACTTTTCAAATCTTTCCTAATTTGCTATTGTCTTGTTATGCATTTTAAATTCTAATCTATCGTTCATGATTTTATTATAGATGATTTTAAGTTTTTGAGAGAAAGCATAGCGACATTCTAATTTAAAGGTAATTGAAGTTTTATATTTACTTTTTGTTTTGATAACTTATATTGCACTTTTATGCTATAACATACTTAAATTAATTATTATAATTTTATTTTATCCCCTCCAAGAATTTTTTTCAAGTTTCCTTCCGGCTGGCTAGGTATACTACTAGTACAGCGTAAAGAAGCCATAAAGTCTATTCTCGAAACTGGAAAAAACGTGCATGTACGTGTTTGATTCTCGAGGGAGTATTTAGAAGGAGTTAAATGATGAAGTTGAAGTGAGAGCGTAGAAGACATTATTGAAGAAATAAGTAAGGGGAAGAAGAAGAAGCTAAGGAGAAAGAGAATTTTGATTTCTTACACGAAGCTTGAATTTGAATTTGAATTGAAGCAGCAGCAGCAGCTACATGGCTGAGGTTAACCGTGTTCATCTGAATGAAAAACTGAAACGAGCCACTGAGATCCTCATACCAAACCCAAGGCACGCACTAGCACGTTATGAAAAGTATCAACACGTTACTCTCAATTCTCAACTGATTTTCAACAGTCTAACAGATTTGTACGCTAGTTTCTTTGCTACTCACTGGTCTCGCTTTTACCGCTTAATGAAAGTTTTCCCTGCTCCTACTGCAACCACTCCCCAATTGCACGCTGCTCGATGTTACATCTCTTTCTGGTTCATCAACCTCTACTCATCCAATAGAGACATCGTCTTAAATACTTCATTCACACAAGAATTTTATCAGGAACGCCTAATCACAGTTTGTCATGAGTATGACAATTTCTTGATCCTTCTTAATGCTTCCATTAGGCCAACACACATCAAATACGCTTCCCACGAAACTCTTTACTTTCCCGTCATTGCAACTGTTCCCTTCCACAATGTCGAAGAATGGAATAACAACCCTTTTGGAATCGACCATTGCAATGCGGATTTAAGTCTGTTCTTTGGTTTAACTGATATTATTAAACGAAAGAAGCTTATGGAATTTTCTCCTTTAAAAACCAACACTTCTGGCAGTCCTTTCTGGCTCTTTGACTGGCATTCGGATGGCAGAGTGTGTGCTTGGTTCACCCTGAAGGAAACTTTTCACTCGAAGATGTTACTTTGGCATATATTTTGGGAGTACCTTGTACTCCCAACCTTGGACCTCAAGACGTTGATGACTGGCAGTTCTTTCAGGATGGTGTGACAGTAGAAAGTGTTAATGTTCGGGAACTCTACTGATGCCATCCTCGCCGATTTGCCGGCAGTTATGAGGTGCGTATGGTTGAAATCGACCGTGATTATTCAACTAATGCTCTAGCTGTTGCAGCCACTCAACAAATTACAGAGCCACCAGCTAAGAAGGCTAAAGGTGAAGGTTCCATTGCAGATGCTAATGAAGATGATGGTGAAGTCACGAGAGTAGCTCGATTCCGATTGATTGATTGGGTTTACTACTACTGTTTTGTCCTCGACATGGATGACAGAACCAGGAATGCTGGACTTCGAATCATTAGTCATAATTAGGTTTCAATTTCATTTTGTTGTTAATGCATTGTTTTGTGTTAATGCATTGGTTGCTGTTTTACAAACTGAAATTTCAACACTAGTTTCAAGTCAATCCTGAACTATCTGGGGTTCCAATGGAGTTGTTTTGTTTAGCTTCAATTCTTCTATTGCTACTTGGTTCTTGAATTAACTTATTTAAGGTTTAGCTATCGGTGATGTAAACCTTGGGCTGCAGAACCTTAATCAAGTTGTTGAGTTGTTATTTCTCGTTCTTTGATTTTATGTGATGAAGGACTCATTCTTTTCCATGAATGTATTTGTGGAGTCATGGAGAAGTTGTATGAGTTTGGCGGAAACAGGACAAGCAGCAAGACATAAAACATCAAATGGTAAAATGTTATTGATTCTTTTCCTAAGGGATGTGACCCATTTTAGGTCAATGAGTTTACGCGATCTATTTTTATTCTGAGATAATGATTTTATCCTATCATGTTTAAGGAAAAAGTATAATAACTTTAAGAAATGTAATGAACAAAGATAAAATGACAAAATCAATATTTTATAATCAAAACGGGACACATAAATAGTAATGTGGATAACTAAAAAAATTATAAATGTAATAGAAATTCAAACCTTAAGATAAGTGTAATTTTAAAAATCTATAGAGATTAGTACTCTCTCTAAACTCATATATAAGTCACATTTTAGAAAGAACTCATGATCATCAACTAACATATTGATAGAAATTTTTCACTTTTACCCTTGTGTAATTTTCAATGACACAACTAATAATTGGATGAAAGAGATAATAGAATGAGAGAAAAATAACTGTTAGTGGTTGACTTTGTGCATTTATAAAGACATTTTTATTAGAGACATATGAAGGAGAGTTAAAATTGAGTATCAAGAGCGAAGTTTGTAAAATGAAAGAGAAATTTAACTAGGATAGAGAAAAGGATATATTAGAAAATTAAGTAATATATTTTATAAAACCAAAAATAGAGTAAATAAGGATATATTAGAAAATTAAGTAATATATTTTATAAAACCAAAAATAAAGTAAATATTTTTCTTAGTTATTATGCCCAAACCTTAAATGACAGATATTGGAGAACAGTGGAAATAACTCCGTTCCTTTTTATCGGTACTGAAAGAGAAAAAATGTTTATTTTTATTTATCTGTCTACTTATATTTTCAATGTAACATTAATGATACTTTTACCAATTTTAACCTTATGTTTAATTGAATGTTAACTAATCTTCTAGTATCTAACCAATCAAACAATGAAGGATAAAAGGGTATTATGGAGAAGTCAAAATTTATTTGAGAAAAATCATAACAATTACTCCCTCTGTCCCATATTAAATATCGTTTAAAGTTGTTACAGACAGTTTAAGAAATGTCATTAATTTTCTTGTTTTTACACAAATAATTGTCTAACTCCCTATTATACCCCTTATCACTCTTATTAATTAGTGAATCACATCTCTCAAAACATTTATTTAAGATTTAACTACTCAAGGGTATATTTGGTAAAACATAATTAATGTTTCATTAAAACTATAAAATGACAAATAAAGCGGAACATTTTTTTCTTTAAAACGACACTTAATATGAGACAGAGAGAATATTATACTTTTTAATATGTGTTTTTCTCTCTCCAAACACTTAAATAGGAATGAAGGAAATATATTTTACGACATATTTAATAAACTAACTATCATTTCTTAATCTTCGTAATTCAGATAAATGTGTCTTATATAATAAGACATGGAGTATAATCATCCCGTCAAATTATCTATTAATAGCGTGAGTGTCTTGGGGTTTGGTTTGACCTCATGGGTTGTGAACTTGTGATATCTAATAGTAGTAGAAAAATTATACTCTACTATTGATTTCTTAATAAATAAATGTATCTTTATGTATTTGACATTTTCTATGAATTTCATATAATTTTGAAAAAAACATTAACTTAGTACTTAAAATTATACTTACCAAATGTACAATTAAAACTTTTAAGCATATCATAGGAGTACATTATTTTCTTATTAGGGTTCTACTTACCCTTGTGTATGAATACACAAATAGCTTAAGAGCCGTTTATTTAATATAAAAAATAATAAATATCACTTTAATGGTTACATTATACATTTTGAGCCTTTGAATATAGTAAAATGTGAGTTTGTGTATCATAAATGGCACTTCTTATTAGTGTTGGCATAAATATTGGTACTTTGCCACGTAAAAAAAAAAAAACTATCTTTTGTTATCAGCAAAGTACCATCATTTAAGAAATAGACATTTACCCTTTGTTTGGTATGATAGAAGTAGGAAGGAAAGAAATAGAATGAAAAGAAGTGATTTAAAATTTTCTCTCTATAAAGTCAATTATTTTTTCCTTGTAATCCACGCTTCCACTCTATTTCCATCACACTTCTCTTCTGCCAAAGATAGTGTTAGTACTCAGAATGAAAAGGAGCAATACGAGTTCTCAAACCAGAAAAAACAGATCAGTTTCCCAAAGTTTCCCAAGTAGGGGCGAGTCTTGGTTTGAGTCAATTCACCAATCCAAACAATTCGAACTAAACCAAACCAAAAAAGGTTTGGGTTTAATTTATAAAACCTGAACACTACTGGTTCGGGTATATCGGGTCAAGAAATTCCAAACCGAACAAATGCAACACAAGTAACTAACTAAAAAGGAATGCAAAAAAACTGAAGCTGAAAAAAGTTAATGGATGAATTGGATGTCCATCCCATAAGAATAAGTTAATGGATGGATGGATTGGATTTTTTAAACTTATTCTTAAAGAGTCTAATGGGTTTCAATCAACCCATTACAATCCAACTCAAAATCCATCCATTTTGACACCCCATTAGTATAGTACAGCATAATACAGCACTTGTTTCTATATCTTGCATCAAAAACCTATATTTCTCTACATTGAATATAACAATTAATCAGGAAACGCGAGATTAACTAACAGTAATTCCTTAAAAAAATTAAAAAGAAAGGAGAAAAACGAAAAAAAGAAACCTATTAAATCATTAAAAATTAAATCATTAAAAACGTTTGTACCTCTTGCTTGCTGAGAAAACTAGCAGACCTCTTCCTCATGTTTCCGCAACAAAACCCTTTTCAAACTTTAAAGCAATCTGAGAAGTCACCGATGTAGTTTAATTTCCTCGACTACTAATTTATTTACTGGATCAAGACCTTGAGGAATTCTTTTCGGCCAATGACGAACCCAATTGAAGCATAAGAGGATAAACAGGGCTGAACTCCTTATCCCCTCTGCTCCTCACATTAACAGCATAATCATCAAGTGTTGCTTTGATGCCCTTCCAGATTTGATCCTCCCCTTGAGAATCTAGCCACAGTGAGTACTGGAGAGGTGTAAGTTTGTTTCTTTGCAGTGGAGACTGCAATTCTTCAGGACCACGGGTGTACAGATGATGAAGTATGACATTTGGTGGCAGATCTTGAAGAAGAGGAGATGATGCAAGCTGGGATGTTTCCAAGAAAATAAGTGGACGAAACGCTCTAAGTGCTCGATAGGGTGCACCAAGTTGCTCGACAGGAAACAAATTTTGGCCCACAGCTAACTCTAATTCAGCCATATCCCTAGCCATTCTCAATTTGCCTGATTCTGAAAGTGGTCTGACAAGAGAAGCATGTCGGATGAAGAATACTAGAACACGTGAAGCCATACTCTGGACAAGCCTGGTACATATGTTCTCTGTCCCTGGAGCTGTAGTAGCTCTGGAAGGCAACAACCTAGACAGAAACTCACTGCGGAAGTGAAGAATACACTTCTGAAGCTCCTCCATGTAAGGTGATGCATTGTTGTCCATAGCAGCATCCATTCCAAGCACTCCAAAGTTCTGATCATGTATTTGCAATATGCATGACTCAAGACGATCCAGCATTGCCTGGAATAAAGATGTTACTGAATCACAGGCAACACCATATATGGCACCTAAGGAAGCAGACAACACATCTGCAGCGATACTGGGCATTCCTTTAAGCATTGATGATATTCGTGAATGAACATCTTGTAGATGCTGACACAAAGTAAAGTTCTTGAGTTGTGCTGGTGTTGCAGGACCACTCACTTGACGTGATTCAGGACCAGTGGATATCTGCCACAACAATGAAAATGAAAATGAAAAATAAAAATAATAGAAACTATTAGTGCTTCTACAATAGTCATCCTTCCTTCTCTTTATTAAAATGGACTTCGGGTTTCTTAAGATTACAGAACTCATACTGGAAGACAAAAAAAATAGGTTAGAGGGAAGACACAGAAATAGCACTTTTAATGTTAAAAAACCCCCATCAAGAAATTAATTTTTTTTCAAATAAATTGGACATTGCCCCTTTCCCCGAAAGACAAAAGCAGTTGCCAAATTTCATGTTTCAAAGCCATGAACAGTGCATCTCTTCAAATCCATCCTTCAAAACTAAAACGTGGACAAAGCACAGTTACAATCTTTGTTGAAACTTAACACACCTTTATAAAAATTAAATCACAAGAATAAGGACCATAAGGTCCAGCTGACTCACCAAACTACCTAATCAACTGAGTTCAGATATCACATCAAATAACCGGTTGAAAACCACAATACTCCTCAAATTTCTATGATTCAAACACGACCACACCATAGAATACCTATCCCCAAGCATTATGTGTCACCATATCACGACAAGTGACAAAACTTTAGGCAGTAATATCCGGAAATGTTTGATGAGTCTAGACTGGACAATAATAATTTACTAAACTGAAAGAAAAATAAGTAATTAAAAGGTCAGTGATAGCCACATTGTGAATTTGTGGTACTACCTCTAGTCTCAAATATAAGTAAATTTTCACAAGTTTTTTTGGTACTAAATACACTTCTATAAGCAAGACCCAACTACTTTCACCCTTATTAATAACAATATTTTTAAATTGTCCTTTCATTAAATGTGTACTTCCAATAAAACATTTATTTAGGTGGGTGAAAGAGAGTCTAGTACTCTCATTTTAAAATGAGTTTTTCTAACCTGTGCAATATTGCACATGTTAAGAAACCATAAAAGGAAATAAAACACAGTATTTATTGTGTGTTATACATGATATCATTAAAGTTTTGATTTTTCCCATATAAAGCTTCTACCTTTAGTTTCTTAACCTGTGCAATGTTGCATAGGTTAGAAAAATCCTTTTAAAATAAGTCTGTGATAGTAAAGGATAATTTAGGAAATGAGTTATTTTATTTATGAAATGAAGAAAATTAAATAGAATTAACAAACTTTCTTAATAAGCAATTTATTTTGGATAGGCGAAAGTGCACCCACAAGGGATTAAACTGAGGAGCTAATACTTAAAGCTTCACTCCTTAGCCACTAGACCAACCTATTGGGTGTCTTAATAATCGTAATCTAGTTAATTTAGTATAATATAGGACCAACAATACAATACACACATGAACTCCTCAATGAAAGAACAATAATTAACATGTCACGATTAACTATAGTCAACATGATTTTCCTTCTTCCTGGTATCCATTCTTTCCTAGTAGTATTAACAAAGCATTATTTTACTTTAAAAATAAAATAAATTGAGACAGTTGACTTAATATCTTCCCCCAAAACCCATGAGCTAGCTAGTGTTGAATTCCTTCCCGAGCCAATAAACGTAGTTCTTAAAACATGTACTCCATCCCTTCCTTTTTATCTGTCCTTTCAAGGTACCATTAATTGCACTATTATCAAGTTTACCCTTATGTTTAATTGCAGTAGTAATTAATGCTCCACTATTCATTGCATTCTCTAATATAGTATGTATTTTACCCTCAGGTGAACAATTAAATTGGAATGGAGGGTACCTTAGGCAAATGATATTTAGTGCCCTAAGGGCACTATTTATGAGCCTAAATACAGTAAAAAGGTATTGAAATGTGTAGTTTTTTATATTCTCGAGAGACAGAACAATGTGCTCTTATGATTGTTTTTCTATTTCTAGTAACTTTATCTAGTGCCTTAGGGCACTAGATATCAAGACCCTAAAATTTAAATACAATTATATCTTTTCTGTTTACCTGGATTTCAGCTCGTTGTGCAAAAAGGATTAGAACCTTGCCAATTTCACGCAAAACAAGAAGAGTTAACCGGGCGTCCATCTGAACAGCCTCTATCTCTTCCTGAATGCGAGATATAATTCTTGATATTTGTTCCTTGGAGGGAACATTTCCACGACTAGACATTGGAAATATAGAATTGACTAAATCTGAGAGGCGACTCAAGCAATGAGCCAAAAATGCATTCTGGAATATTTCAACAGCTGAAACTATCTGCTCTTTTCCACCTGAACTAATAGCTGGTAACACTCCTTTGACATCTGTGTCAAGCGAAATTCTATCAAGTAGATTCTCTATCATGGAGTAAAGCTTTGGATATCCCGTTGTAAAAATATCTTTAACAAAACTTGATGCAGTGAAAGCAGACTTCATTTGGCTTGCAAAAGCTTTTGCAATGGCCTCCCAGACTCGATCTGTTAGCATGGGATCACCTTCCTATGCAGCAGCAAACAATGTTAGAAAATGAGGGGGGAATTCAATCAGGAAATAAGAAAGTGCTATGCCATAATTAGCACAATCAACGTTCTTTGTTCTTTCATAAGAACTCAATACTGCCAATAAACCATGAAGACCCCGAACCCTCTAGTATGTCCAATGATTCTGTTTCTTTGCACATGGCAAAAAATCATATCATTTTCCAAAACATTGGATAAAAGACAGTATACAAAAAACTCAGTGCAACTTATTTGTACATCTAACATGTTGATCACTTTATTTCACTTTAGATAAATGCAAAGGAATAAAGTTTCAATAGAACACATATTGATCTCATCCAATTTAATGCAATCATCTAGTGTTTTTTTATGCATCAAAAGCAAATGGGTAGGCATGAATTTTACAATTTATCCACCCTGCATCCAAGATAAAGCATATTCTAAGAGAGAAAGGTCTTTGACTGCATAATACAGATCAACACTGGAAGCCTCTTTGAATAATGCTACACGCCTACACTACACAAAAGAGAAACAACAAACTGTTGACCTTGATACCCTAGCTCTCTCTTCACTTATAGGAACAGAACTGTCCGAAGCAATAGATTCATAAATCTCATAAGTCGTAACGTAATTTTTTCAGAGTAAAATTGACATATATTTTCAGAATTAATAATTGCGAACTCAATCCAAACTTCTAGTGTAGTCCTCCATTGCTTTCATTTAGCAAGAGACTGAAGAGAGCCACCCAATACAAAGCTCCCATTCCCAATACTCTATATTTCACATCAAATTAGGTGTGGAAAACTGAAACTAAAGTAACTTAACTGTGTGAACGATTTTTACAAGTTCTAAACAAGCTATATGATATTTGCTACATACTTATAGAGGTAAACGTAAATCCATTGAAACTTCCTTCTGTTGTGCGATGCACTCGTGCATGTAGAAGGGTGTGAACAGCTGGTAACACATACCTGAATGACCTCATCAAGCAGCAAAACGTGTGTAAAGGGATCGCGTTTTTTAGACAGCACCCGCTGCAAATGCCACACAGCCACAGCAATGGAATGCAATTGATCCATGCAATTCCCCAACCTCTGCCACAAAGCTTCTCTGGCCTTAGCCCCTCCTCCAATCTGCGGTGTACCAGTACCTCTAATTCCACCAGGACCAAATCCACTTCCACTAGATCCCGTAATGGCCTTCATATCCAAAGCCACGCTCACACTCTTGGCACCCATTCCCTTATACTTGTTGATCACTTGCTCCACAGTGACCTTCAATTCTCCAAGATTGTAAAAAACCTGCAAGCCAGTACCAACCTCAGCCTGATTCAACCCTTCCATTCCTCTTTCCAGAACCTTCATCGCTTCGTTCCTCAACCGATCCCCTGTTTCCCTCACCCAATTGAGCTCTTCGTCAATGACATCGATGCCGGCGAGGTCGTATTCCTCGCAGAGGCTTAAGATCTCGGAGTGCAGTTGCGCGGCCTTGGCGAGATCAAGTTTCTCCGGATCGGCTGCCATGAGATCGCGGAGCTTCTTGGAGAGGCGGAGGGCGCGGATGGAATGCTGGAGGAGCTCAGTGGTGCGGTGGAGATTGGAGAGCTGAGCGGTCTTAGCGGCGATAGAGCGGTGAGGATCGGAGAGCTCGGATCGGAGGCGGCGGAGGGATGATTGGAGAGAGGAGACGGCGGATCGGATGGTGGATAGGGCATGGTCGGCGTGGTGGAGGGAGGAGAGTTGGGAGAGGAGGTCGTGGTGACGGGAGAGAACTTCGGAGCGGAGCTGGTTCTCGAGGAGGCGGATGGCGTTGTGGAGTTTCTCGGCGGTGGAGGCAGGGGAGCCGGAGGATAGGGCAGCGGAGGAGAATGAGGTGGAAGAGAAGGAAGGGGAGAGGAAGGCGGAGAAGATGGGATCGGATGCCAAGGAGTCGAGGGCGGAGGATGTGGGGGTAGTGGCGGTGGCGGTGGCAGATGAGGGGTTCTTGAAGGTGGAGAGACGCTGAATTGGAGAAGCGGCGGAGGGGACCGGCGACCTTGCCGCCGCTGGTGAGGCCATTGCGGTTATTGTTTTCCGATTAAACTCCTCTGCTAGTCTAGCCTATAGTAAAGCATGGTGTGTGTTTTTTCTCTTTTTGATTCTGTTGATCTGTTCAATGTAATGGTAGTTTGCCTGTCATAAATCTTTATTTTAGGATAATTGCATTAATTAACTGTTCTCGAGATTAGTTTGATTTTATTTACACATTTTTATATTGAATTTTTTTTTAACGTCAAACACACACCTCACATTACACTATTCCTAAATCTCTCTATCGGAAATTGAACCCCTCCCCTCAAGCTCTAAAAGCTTCTCCTTGACACATTTTTATATTGAAAATTATAAGTACTTCTATTTAAAAAATTAAAAAATTTTCCCTTCGTTAAACATGGTTAAGGGTGAGTTTGACACGTGAACTAGAGAGTACAAATAACAAAATATAACACAACTTTAAGGAAGTACTACTATCTTTTGTATTGTGTATTATTTGATAGCTCATACACACATACATAAAACAAGAAGTAAAATATGAATTTTATAATAATATCATTTATATTATATACTATTGATATTACATCATATAAAAAAATCTATTAAATAATATTTTTACTATTTTATTTTTTAATACTTAATTATTAATATTTTTAAATTTTTGTGTGTATATATATATATATAGAGTTCGGTTTAAATAACACTAAGGTGTCAAAGTTCTTAAATGACACCGTGCATAACTTTTTATAAAAAATGAATTTTGCTGATCCAACCAATCAATTGAAAGTTTATGTAATGTAGATCAGCTATGCAAAAATTCATCCAATTTAAAAACTATTTGATACGTTATTGGAGTGTTTTGTTTAAACGTCTAATACATTATTTAAAATACAAGTAAATTTCATTTGTTAGATTACATAACTACAAATTTTCAAATGGTATGAATTTTTTCATAGTTGATCTACGTCATACATACTTTCAATTGATTGGTTGGATCGACGAAATTCGATTTTTATAAAAAGTTATGCGCGATGTCATTTAAGAACTTTGACACCTTAGTGTCATTTGAACTCAACTCATATATATATTATTAACTATTAAATCCGAAGAACTAAAAAACAAATTATTTGTACAAGTGAGAGAAAGTGAAGAGGTAATTATACTATTGAAAAAAAATATAAAGTTTATTTTGATTTTTCTTAACTCGGTGCATAGGACAAGAACTTGTCCATTGATTTAGTGGGTATTAAAATTGACCTTTTTGTACTGTCTAATCTCTTGACTACTTTTAGAATCAAATATTGAACAAAATATTTTATATTATATCATTAAATTTAGCAAATGAAACGAATTCTAAAATTTGTTTTCAACAAATTACTCTCGTTGATATTCAAAGTGAAAATACTCTCACTTTTAAGCAATTAAAAAAAATGAAATAATTACCACATAGATTTTTAACTTTACAACGAAAGTTCATTTAGGTTCCTGACTTTCATGAGAGTTCACTTAAGTCCCTGACTTTGTTCAACATTGTTCACTCAAGTCCCTGATGTTAACCACCGTTTTACCACTGTTAACACAAATAACATAGGGACTAATTTCAACTTTTAATAATAAATATACGGACTTATTTGAACTTTTAATACATAGCATAAGGATTGATTTAAACTTTTATTAATAAATATAAGGAATAATTTGAACTTTTTATTTAAATATGGAGACTGATTTGAACTTCTATTAACGAAGTTAAAACGATAATTAACTTTAGAGACCTAACTGAATAACGTTGGACAAAGTCAATCACTTAAGTGAACTCCCATAAAAGTCAGGTTACTATATGAACTTTTCTTTCTAAAGTTTGTGACATGTGTGGTGTTTTCCTCAATTAAAAACCAAAAATACACTACATATAAAAAACGTACTTGTTGGATTTTATTTTGAATGGATAGATAATGGTTTCGGTTGATGCGATATTTAAATAAAAAATGAAATTATATGGACTAATTTCGGTGCTAAAATGTCATTTTGAATAATTAATTCAGATATTGAAATTCATCATCCAATTCCGAGGAACCTTTTTCCCTTCATAATCATAAGATTGGGAGTTCTGCGTACCAAGTCCACTCAAAAGTGATCATTTTTTGTATTTATGATTTATAATTTATAATGAAAACGGGTCACCTCGCCAAACGGCCAAATAAGAAAGAAAGATGAAAAGATCCAACCAAACTTCTCCAATATACACTATTTGTTCACCAAACGGCTGTCTACAATTTACAGAACAAAAATACATATAATGTTGCAGAAAGAGGCAAATTAGATTAGTGAAATGTGTTCCTCTAAATTCATCAATTTATGCTCCCATAGTTATATCTCCATTACAAATAATACCACAAAAATATAGCAAATTAGATTATCCGGCACAATCGAATTTGAAAGAAAAGCTTTAAAATTGGAACACCGGAGGCTTATAAGGTCTTGCTGCCGGAAAATTAAGCAAAAGATGGAATCTATAATATATAACTATAAAATTAATTACAATTCTAAAGTTCTATGTACCATTTTGTTATTAATCAGAAATACTATAATTAAACCATGAAGGAACTAATAACAAGTATAGTTAAGTAATAAAATATGTCAAAATGTAGGTGAAGCCTTAATTTGTTATTAATTTCAGAAGTGGCAGCCACAACAAAGGTAGAAGAAGCAGAGGGTGGAGAGAAGAATAACGGCCTCGGCGACGGAGAGAATCTTGAAAACGACAGTATCCATGAGGGTCGTTTTGAGATCCACTCTCTTCCATATTCGAAACGCAGAGAATCTCCACGGGCGCCACAACTCCTTCCTAATAACCTTCTTCAACCAGGAGCTGCTGCTCTTGTTCTTTCCCATCCTTAATTAAATTCTTGAAACTCTTTCTCTCTCTGTGTCTTTGAATTGGTATGGAATTTGGACACAGGTAGGGAAAGAGAGTATGAGGAACTGTTTATATAGTAGTAACAAATGAAAGAAGAATGTAAGCTTTATTGGATGCTTAAACGACAAGGATTGCTTCCTCTCTGGCATTTGCTGGCCCCATCAATTGGTTCAACCGTAAATATGTAGCACTTTATTTATGCACTCTGCTTTTCTCATTTTTATTTCTTCACTCCCTGTCCTGTGCTGGTCCTACCTAATTCAAACACTTTTGGTCTTAATCATCATAATTCATAAATTGCTCCTACCTTGTTTCCTTTTTTATATTTCCATCGTTTTGCTACATTCCTACATTCAAATAATATAATAATAATAATAATAATAATAATAATAATATTAGAATTTGATTTGGACTAATTCTCTCTTAAAATTAGCTTATACGAAAAAGATTATCACACTACTTATATACTCTATGATAGTACTATTTCTAGTGGATGTGAGATTTCATCCTAACACACCTCTTCACGCCGACGTCTAGTGCGTGAAATTTGCATGGTTAAATATCTGTGAGTGGTCCAAGACTAACCTAACTCTTGATAATACAGGATTTATGAGGTAAAGATTGAAGAAAATAATTGAATAAGAAAATGAGAAAAATTATTATTGATGGAATGTGTAAAAATGATTGCAAAGGAAAGAAGATTAGTACTTATGTACACGTAAAATGCCTTCTAATTAACTATCTCTAATATAAAGTGTAATAAATTAACGAAGGAAAATTTGTCCTTCGAAAGAAGGGCTGGAATCTCTTCTTGACTTCGGATGGAATAATACGATCTATGAAAAGTTTAATAGATATTTAAATTATACTCTAAAAACTAAGATAGAGTATGAAACTTACTTTCCACCGTAGAAAATCAAACTGGTAAGAGCAATAGTAGGTTGTACGGTAGAAATTAAAATGGCACTACTGTATAGTAATCCGTTAGTATCATAATGAATGAAAGTGTATAAGTAGGATTTTTTAATTTCTTCAAATTAAAGGTGAACATAATAACAAAAAAAATAAAAATGAAAAAGTTGATGCTGAATCATAACTCAACATAACCCTGGACCGCCTGTTGACCAGGCCACTGAACACTGAAAGATAAATATAAATAAATATATAATCGATCTTTCTTCTTTTCTTCTTCTTCGTTGGTGTAACTTTCATATACAGCTAAGGTCTTCAATCAATATAATCTCCACTCCGTCGATGTATTTGCTGCCTTTACACCTTTCGATCCCTCTACAGAAAGTGTAGCATGCTGAGTACAACTGAAACAAATTAATAATATTCTACAATAAAAAAAAATGACAATAGCATTTATTTTATGTTTCTTCTTATTAGTTTTTTTAAAAAAATTATGAAAATTAGTTTAAAGCAATTTATAGAAAAACTTAGCTAAATATATACTTTTAATCTCTTAACTCTATTTAAAGTTTCACCTTTAGACTTTTAGTATTTGATCCTAAAGTACATATTTCGGATACTTAAAAGGAAATATCTTATTCTCAAAATAATCTAAAATATCTTTTTCTTAATAAATATATCTAAATATCCAAATAAAATATCTTTTAGCTTTAATACTTCAATTTTTTTATAAGCGAAATACATGCATTACAATTACATCCAAAATGTCTGATTCGTTGAGTTTATGAGAATTTACTCTTGTTTTTTCTTTCTTTCTTTTTTGTTAATTATAACTCAGTCTCTTAAACTTTGTCTCATATATAATTTAATAAAAAAACTTTAAAAATATGTGTTTCAAACCCTTATAATTAGGGGTGGAAACAGGCTAGGCCAGGTCAGGCTTTAACTAAACAGGTCTAGCTTTAACTAAATAGGTCAGACCTATTTTATAATTGATGGAGCTAAACATGGCCTATTGACCTATCATAGGCTCATTTTTCAGGCTAAGCCTAGCCTATTTGAAAGCGTAAAAGCCTATTTATAGGCCTACTTTGTCTTAAGACCTCTAAAAATATTTAACAATTCTATCTTAAATATGCCAACAAACCACTAAATAGACTAATAGACATTTTTAACACGCCTCTAAATAAGTCTAATTTATAAATATATTATAAAATTTATTGTATTTACATTTATAAAATTTATTCTATATATATTATTTTTTTAAAAAACATAATATTTATTTATATTTATAAAATTTATAATATATATATATATAAATTTAATAGGCCGGCCTATTAGGTTTAATAGGCTTTTTTTAAAGGCCTATACCTAACCTTTTTATTTAAATAGACTTTTTAAAAAGCCTAAACATAGTCTTTTTATTAAACAGACTAGACCAAACCAGACTTTAAATAAGCCAGACCCTAGGCCCCTAATAGGCCGGCTGACTTTTTTCCACCCCTACTTATAATATATACTTTAAATGTGCATTTGAATATATTAGAGTTTATCTTCTGTGAAAAAAACAATTGGAGAAGAAGAGTGTGTACTAAATTACCTTATGTATTGAATTATTGAGTCAATGAATACAAAAAGTGTTTTATGGTTTATATACAAAAGCTGTTAAGCACATTTTTTTTTAAAAAAAAAAAAACCTATTAACCACTTAATTAGGAGAAGTGGGTCATTAAAGTTCCATGTCAGGGGAATATGGAAAGGGTTTCACATTGTATTTAAATTGGCTGTTTATAATTTTGTATCTGTAGCTAGTTTATTTTCTGGCCTAAATTTAGTTCTCTTTATTGTAATTTCTTTCATACTTTTGGTGTCCTTTTAATAAAAATTAAAATTATTGCTGATAAAAAAAAGTTCCATGTCAGAGGAATTAGTTTGAGCGCATTCTTAATTTCTTACCACAACTTCATTAATTAGCCTATTAGGTGTAAAGAGAATTTGGATAGTTGTGTGTTTTGAGATTTTTTAAAATATTCTGTGTGTTCCCGGAATAAGTTTTGAGGTGTCGAACTACGTTAAATTTATGTTGCTTTTATTTATTTATTCTGTGAGTGTGTGTTTCTATTGATAAAGTTTATTGAGAGATTTCCCCTTATTGTGGCCGTTTTCCACACGATTAACCTTTTTTTAATACGCCAATAGTATTAAGGTCGAAATTGATACTTCATAGTTTATATTTATTATGTTCCATTAGTATAATTAAGTGTCTAGGTAACGTATGGGGCACAAAAAAATTTCTATCATTGAATTTGTTCATTAAGCATTGAGGGGTTATGATTTTGTGAGTGTTGCTAGTATTAAGGATAATTAATTAAATACTGAGGGGTTATTATATTGCTGAGTGTTGCTGGTATTGAGAATAATTGAAAATATTGGTTTGAGGTAACTAATGTCTCTCATGTCCCTAAATCCTGTTTGCATTTTGGAGAATGGAGATGTGAGAATTTAACTTACACTCGATTCGATTGGATTTGATCTTTTGGGATTTAGTCTGTATTTGGATAGAAGTGGATCTACGTTAACGTGGATCTACTTCAATGTTACTTTTTGTTGCGTTTATTGGATCTGCCTTGATTTATGTGCCAAATTTATCTCAACTATTGATTTATTTATCTTAACGTGATCCGACGCCAATCCAAACACACACTTAAAGTTTTAAAATTCGTTCTACCAAACATCGAACATTGATTTAAAAGAAAGAAATTATTAACATTATATTTGGTCAGAAAAAATAAATAAATTAAAGAAAAAATAAATTGAAAAAGAAAAAAATTGTTATGTATAAAAAATAACCGAATAGTAAAAAATAAGTTGTATAAATTACACATATTTTGAGTTATACCTCAATCATAACGAAATGCATAAAAGCTATCAGTATTGGCTGAGTTTAGGGGTGTATATTCTTTTTTTAAGGGGAAACATGTGATGTGTTGGCAGTACTATTGCACATCTTATCAACCTTTGTCTAATTATGACTTAGCCCATGTTTGAAAAGGTTTTTTCTGTCGTTAAAAATAGTTTTAATCAAAAATAAAAATACTTATTTTTATTAAATAATTTTAAATTTTATGTATTAATAATTTTAATTATTAATACTTATTTTTATTTATGTGTTTTTACTTATTATTTTATTAAAATTTAAATTAAACACGCTTAATTTGATACAGTATTTTCAAGTAAATTTTTCTTGTATTTTTAGCAATTTTCTCATCTCAGCATGATGTTGGAAAAAGATAAATTGAAATTAGTTCATTTGTTCACTATTTTGTTTTGTTTAATCACTACTAATTTAATTTAATTTAATTTCTCTTTGGTATGTATTGTCTGTCAGTTTGTCACTCCAAAAAGGGTCAATAAACTGGTGGGGCCCCGTTAATTAGTGTTCTAGTGCTTAGACGTTAACTAATCGTTGTTTTCTGCCTACTACACGTCAATTTGCGATTGCATAACGGCTAGTATATTATCTACATTTTTTTATTTAATTAGTTATTATATTTATCATTTTTTCTCTTATTTTTTTTTTCATATTTATATTCTTTTACAACTCATATATCCAAAATATAGTGTAGCGAAATTATTTATGTGTCTTGCTCGTGTAATTCAGTTTGTGAGTACATAAAAACATATGTGTATCAGAATGTTTAATTCTAATTATTGTACTTTTAAATGACACAAATATGTCAAAGTTAGTAAATGACACCACATATAACTTTTTATGAACAAATGAATTTTGTTAATCCAACCAATTAATTAAAAATTTATATCATGTAAATCAACTATACAAAAATTCATATAATTTGAAAATTTATTGATATGTAATCTAACGAAAGGAAATTACTTATATTTTAAATAATATATTAGACGTTCAAACAAAACATTCCGATAACGTACCAAATACTTTTCAAATTGTATGAATTTTTGTATAGTTGATCTAAATGATATTAGATTTCAATTGATCAGTTGGGTTGGCGAAATTTTTTTTTTTATAAAAAGTTATGTGTGGTGTCATTTACTAACTTTGACACCTTGGTGTCATTTGAACCTAACCCTAAATATAATACATTATATATAATATACTCCCTCCGTTCCTTTTTATAAAACACCATTTAGAATGTTTTTATGGTCATTTTATAATACATTTTATAGTTTCGATGATACATTTATTATTTCTTTTTTTTGCCCTATTAAATGTATTGTTTTTTTTTTATTTTTAATTATAACTGACTAATACATTGTTCAATGAAGTATAAAAGTGATATCTCATGTATTTTGTGAAAAAATTAATAAAATTAACTAAACTTAACTACTTTACTTTGTGTAATTCAATTAACAAAAAGAGTATCATAAAAACATTTTGTTAATCGATTTATAAACTATTAATAAATGTGTTTATTGAAAAGCTTGCTAGAATATAGTATGTTCCCATGCATAGAAGTGGCAAATGTTAATTTTCAAAAATATATAAGTGAAGGCACCTTTTATTCTGAATCCAAAGCCATGCTATGTGGGCATGAAAGAGCCAAATGGCTAACTTTAATTTCAGGTTCTGTTCTCTTTTTTTTTTTTTTTTTTTTTTTTGAAATCTGGACATCACTCATTTTAATTTAGTCCACATATAATTAGTTGTTCATGACAAAAGGGGAGAAATAAAAAGGTACTCCTACTAGAGAAAAGAGAGCTCAAATTAAGTTTCCGAATAACCAAACATTAGGACTAGAATATTAAATAATGTGGGACAACTTAATTTAGTTGATGTATGTTATGTTGAGTTCTTTTAATTTACTCAGTGTTCCTTTGAATTGGAACATGTAATATGAATCTTTCATCGATCTGTAACCTCATTGTCTGATTCATTATTTTAGCAATGTTACTCTATAAAATAAAATCTGTTTGCCATCTGTCATCGTTTGCCCTGTGACGTGGGGACCTTCGAGTCTTTTCTAGATTATTCTTAAACTAAACATATTATTTTTACTGACGGATAAATATATAATTATTAAAAAATATTAATATAAATAATTGATATATATTGCATAACGTTATTAAAAATCTTTAATAATTATATTAACAGATAAATTAATTAGATAAATCTTATATTGACAGTGGCTAATTTAATGAAAGTAAAAAAAAAATATTAATAAACGTTAATTTGTTTGTAGTGCAAATTAGTTTTTGTCAAAAACAAAGGATGGTGATATTATAAAAAAAAGGATGGTGAAGTTATTAAAATAATGGGTGTGGTGAAAATCAGCTAAGGGGAGAGCCCAAAGACTATTGTATGGATAGCTTTTTGGGCCTACTATATTAGATGTCAGATCTTCTGGACCTGATATTATTATATATTAATATTAACAGGGAAAAAAATTGTTTAAACCCTCTATTCACTTGCAATCTATTTACTCTCATCATTAACTATTTTTTTAAAGTAAAAAAATTGAAAAATAGAATAAAAATTTAATTTAACTGTGAACTATTAATGAGTTGTATACGTTAATAATTGTATACTAATCATTGTTGATATTATTATTAGAAGAGAGCATGGATTCACACTATTCAAATTAAAAAACAGGTCACCTATTTTTGAACAATAGCATTCAAAATTGTTTTGCGGACAGTGTTGTCAATAAAAACAAGAATAATTTACTTTTTATTTTTACTATTTTATCTATTCTAACGGTTATTATAAAAAAGTGAATAAATATCTTTCTTAAATGAAACGAACTAAATCCTTTTACCGTTATTTGAATATAATAATCAACAAGGCAAGACAAGACGTTTATATTGCTAAACCAAAGAAAAAAAAACAGAAAAAATAAAGAATCTTTTTTATTTTGAAGGAAATTCACTTCTATGTATTTGTGACTAATACACAAATTTAATGAAAACATAAAACCATGTCAACATGTGATATAAACAAATAAATACTACGTGAATTCGTGATGTGGAAGTAAACTTATAACATAATAATATATAATATAATATCATAATAAAAAGCTTACGGTCACATTTTTTTAGTTGATGTTTATATTGTAAGATTAAATTAATTATTTAGTTTTCATATGTGTTTTTTATTTTTGTTTTAATTTTTATATGTACAAAATATTCTTTTGAGTTTTTATACGTGTCCATTATTTTTGGATTGATCTCCATAGTCGTTTTTAACACTAACGATGTTAACTTCATTCTATGTGGTTAACGGAACCTTTGTGAGCCAATCAATTACGAACACATGAACTGTTGATATGAAAATTAATTAATCCTTATAAATGTACTAATTTTTTGTTTTAGTTATATTAGTTTTTCATTTTAATTTCTATACATGTATTTATTTTTTGTTTTAGTTCGTGTAAATGTACCTATTTTTCTTTTTAGTCCTTGTAATTGTTTCTTTGTTTTAGTAAGAATTAACGGTAACATAATAAAATAACAAAAAATACTAATAGAGACACGTATAAAGACTAAAAATAACCATTTTTACATATATATATATAAAATTTAAATGATTAATTTAAGCTAAAAGTTTTCATCATTATAAATTAGCTATCATTCTGTCTGTCGTTACATGTACAACAAGTACAAATAAATGTATTGAATACATGGGGCATTGTACTTCTCTCTTTTGGTAGGTATTTATTAGTTTATTAATTAATAGATAAGTTTTTATAAGTCAAAATGCATTAAATTAAGAGCGTTACACTATTACTCGAAAAATTAGAAAATCAAAGTAGCATAACCCTGAAAAACAAAAAAATACACCAAACCAACAAAGAAGGGATATCTCAAATAAAACCCCAAGCAAAACCTCCAAACAACCCAGGAAAAATTAATTGTCAAGATTTCCAACCCAGCTAAGAACTTGATGCCAAATTGATGCAGTAGCTAAACATTTAAAAATAAAAAATAAAAAAATGAGAAGAGTTCTCGCTATTTCATATTTGCAAGGTGTAGCTTTTATGAAGAATGTTACAAATAAGAAATTAAATCCACTTTTAAATAATGGACATATTTATCTCAAAACACTACAAGAATGTGTTGAAATAGCCTTGCAAATTTAGCGACGGCCCGTAATCGTCGCTAATTAGCGACGGTAATTTAGCAATTAGCGATGGTATTAACATTTTTATTAATTTTTTAATGAGTTTATTAGTTTGCGACGGTCCTTGTCGTCGCTATTTTGCGACGGTCAAGGCCATCGCTATCCAGGGCCAATTAAATTTTTGTTTTTAATTTTTTGTTTCTAAAATCAATTTTTAAAATAAAAAAGTCAGGGTTCGCGATGGTCCTTGCCGTCGCTATTTTGCGACGGTCAAGGCCGTCACTAATGGAGGCCCAAAATTTTTTTTCTAAAAACAATTTTTTTATTTAAAAACTAGTTTTGCGACGGTCCTTGCCGTCGCTATTTTGCGATGGTCAAGGCCGTCGCTAATGGAGGCCCAAATTTTTTTCCTTAAAACAATTTTTTTATTTAAAAAACTAGTTTTGCGACGGTTCTTGTCGTCGCTATTTTGCAGCCGTCACTAATGGAGGTCCAAACAATTTTTTTATTTAAAAAACTGGTTTTGCGACGGTCAAGGCCGTCGCTAATGGAGGCCCAAATTTTTTTTTCTGAAACATTTTTTTAATTAAAAAACGTGGTTTGCGACGGTCCTTGTCGTTGCTATTTTGCGACATCAAGGCCGTCACTAATGGCGAGGATTTGCTTTTTTTTATTTATTTTAGCGACGATATATACCGTCGCTTTTTGGGCAGAAAGACTTAAAATTAGCACCATTCCCTTTACCCCTATCACTATTTTCTTATCTCCAAAACTTCTTCTCTCCACACAAAACACAAATTTCACTCACCCAACCCCATTTCTTCTCCAATTTCACTATCTCCAACCTTATTTCTTCATCTTCATACCCAAATCCTCCATATCCAAGCCTTATTTTCCTTTCCTCCTTCCAATCTCACTCCTCTCCCTCTTCACCACTTGCCTCTCTCTCCTCCGCGCACTCTCTCTCTACACCACCAACCACCACGCCATTTTCTACCTCCACCACCCTCCACCAAGGTCTCTCCCTCTCTCCACCAAGGTCTCTCTCTCCACCACAAATCCTCCTTCTCTCCACCTAGGTGAGTTATTTTTATTTTTTAAATTTTAATTAGTTAATTTTAGAATTTATATGAATTTTTGTTGAATTTAAGTGATTTTAGAATTTTTGCGGAATTTATGTGAATTTTAGAATTTATTTGAATTTTTTCCATAAAGATTAAATTATGTGAATTTATGGAATTGTTAAAGTAAATATAGAAATTATGTGAATTTTAGAATTTATATGAATTTTAAAATTTATGTGAATTTTACATTTATGTGGATTTATAGAATTGTGAAAGTAAATATAAAATTTATGTTGAATTTATGTGAATTTTTGCCTATATGTCAATTTATGTGAATTTAAGTTGGATATATGTGAATTTTCGCCATTATGTTAAATTTATGTAAATTTTATAATTTATGAGAAACTGCAATTATGTTAGAATTTGTATGTGAAATTGTAAATAATGTAGAGTATAGAGTAGCATTGCAATTATTAGCGACGGTCTTTACCGTCGCTAATTAGCGACGTTAGCGACGGTCTTACCGTCGCTAATAGATATCAACGGAAAAAATAGCGACGACTTGACCTCCGTCACTTGGCCGTCGCTAACACTTAATTAGCGACGACTTTTGGCCAGTTAGCGACGGTAATAACCCTCGCTATTACCGTGCTTTCTTGTAGTGAAACAGCTTGAAAAATGAATTCAAAATGAAACTAGAGGTTGCTTTGTATGCAGAGCTCACTGAATAAACTCCTAACAATAACAACGCTTTTTACGTCCAAGTGTCGGCTTGATTTTTGTTGTGAAGAAACTATATAGAGTGTGTTTAGATTGGTGTTTCCAATGTCAATCACATTTAAACGGAAAAAAATCACGTTGAAATATGCTTGGCTAGAAATTATAACTACGTTTAAAGGTGATTTTCATGTTCAAACAGACCAAACATAATTACAGCTTTTTTTAATTGGGTCTTGTTAAACAGTGCCCTAAGAGTATTTGTCAAGAATATAAAAGTGAAATTTTTTTTATTGGGATTTGTACAATTTAAATAGGATTTCAACTTTCAAAACAATAAATACTATCAATTCCAACAAAAAAATTTCACTTTTATTTTCTTAATTAGTATCCTTAGAACACTGTTTAACATTTTCCTTTTTAATTTATAGATGTAATGAATTCACATTAACATAATATCAATCCAAACACACTCGCAAACATTTTAAAAAAAGTAATCAAATAATTGATTTTCCCACACAAAAAAATGTACTTCATCACCAACTCCAATTCCACACCCACTTACCCTCCTCCTAAACACAGGAATCTCTAATCAAAAGGTTCATATCATTCACTAACAAGAACAACCTAGAATATTTCTCCCCCAAAACCATCCCTTATTATTCCAAAATGAAGTTTGGCTCCCATTTTCAACCTTCTTACACGAATTCTCCCACAATCCATCACATCTCAATGAGGAACCCTAAAAAGACATAAAAAATTCTCCACCATCTACAACCTTTTCCACTAGAACATGACAAACTATCAATTGCATGCCCATATTATTAGATATCAACACCCTTGCCCATAAAGAATTCCGATCCTTTCATTTTTGATCCTCCAAAATCATTTCTCAAGTAGAGATAAATTGAAAAGTTTTAAAATTTTAACTCCTACCCCACCCACATTATCTCTACAAATAATATTCCACTTAACCCTACTTTTTTTTTTTTTTTACTCTCACCCCCGACTCAACGAAAATATTTAAACAAAGAATTTAGAGAAGAGATGATACTTTTGAGAGTCTTAAGATCTACTTAAAAAATATTATTTATTAATATTTTTGTGTTAACTTCTGTTAGATTAGTTACTGTCGTTGACTGTATCTAACATAATTAATCTATTAATATAAACATATAATATTATATTTATACAAGCAAACATAAACATATAATTACTAATAAATAAATATATTAGTATAAATAATTGAATACTATTGATGATTTATAAACTGATAGTAAATATTTTAAGGGCTATATTAACGAATAAATACATTAATCATAGTCTATACCAAAATAGCTAATACTCCCTCTATTTCAAAATTATAGTCATTTTAGATTTTTTTCACATATATTAAGAAATTATTGATATTCAGAAGTTTTTAATATGAGTGGACTAAGGTATCCAATTAAAAGCTAAAGTGATTGACAAAATAATTAAAAAGAAAAATGATGATTGGTAAATAAAGAAGGTGATGATGAGAGAGAAATATTAAAATATACAATTTATTGCATCTTAAAATCTAAAATGACAATTATTTTAAAACAAAATTTTGAATTGAAAGTTACTATAATTTAAGTATAACCGAAGCCAATTAAAACATTAATGTATGATAATTTATCTTTGGTGATGGAGAGGAAGTAATGGAACGGAAGAGAGCACAAACTTTGTGAGTATTTATGCTTGAAGTACAATCAAGTTTTCATTTTTCTACTAACCCTCATCCGCAATTTAAATTTATTTGTTACTTATTTAATCCATTTTTTTACTGAATATATATATCAGTAAAAAGTGTTATCCACAATACTAAATCTTTTAAAAATGAAAAAAAAAGACAAATAAAATAGAGAGCATATGAATGAAAATGATGTAAGAGATGCTGAAATGCTGTTTGTAGTGATCAATTTATTGTCAATACGATATCTTGTGTCCTTCCTGGGACGTATTCACAAGCATTATATTTTTAATTGACAATTGACAATAATTATTGTACTAGATTTACTAAATAAACAAGAAACTAAAGTCCAACTTATGAATATGTCACAAAAGATATAATAAAGGCAGTGCTCTTTTACATAATACTAAATAATAAATAAATAATAAATAATAGATGTGAATGTTTGGGTTTGTGGTTCTACATATTCTACACGACTTGGAATATTTATGTTTGCCCATAAACCAATAAACGACTAGGGAAAGAGATTGAGCTTAAGTTAGTTAATCACGTGATGCCAACGTGATGACCACCATGTTGTTAGAACTTACAAGACATGCAAGAAGGAAATTAATATTTATTACTATATTCATTTTATATTATTTCAAGTTTAGTTCACAACATCGATATATATTGCAATTTAGGTTGAACTTTGTTAGGGGCAGTCAGAGCCTGTTTGGTTTTTTTTTCTTAACAAAAAGTTCCTGTTTGTTTACATGTTAAAATAGTATAAAAATATTTTTAATTGTAGTAAAAATATAATTAAACGAGTTTTTATTTATTACATTTTTACTACAATAAAAATTACTTTTGAAAAATTAATTTTTTTTATTTCCGTTAAATTTGTATTGAATTTTGAAACTATTATAGATAAAAATACTTTAAAAAAAATAATATTACTCAAACATACACTAGTTTAAGTATTTTTATTTCCTTTTTGTGTTAAAAAGTCATGAGCATCAATATAACTGTATTTGGATGAAACAATAAAAAGTATTAAAAAATTCAAAATGTTAGAGAATCTTGAAACAAACTTTATTTTAGATAGCATTGTATTATAAATGACAATAATTATTGATATATATCAACTATTTACGGATATTTTTTATATTGAGTTAAATGCATATAAATATGTGATTTTATTAGTATAAAATGATTTCATCGAACATGTGTTTAAATTATTACAAAATAATTTAACCAAATAATATATTAATTTAACCATGTATTTTTACGTATTTAATCCGGGGTACTGGGAATACGTGAATAGTGGATGTACACAAATAATTATTTTATAAATTATAGATATAAATTCCTTTATGTTAATTAAATACTCTCTTTAATATTTTTGGGTTGTTCACTTTTGATAGTCTCTTTAGAATATAAATAAATAATTAATGTTATTTTTTTTATTTACACTATTAATGTTAACATTTATACATAAGAGTATATATAATAAAAAATTATGTAATAAATAATCCTAAAAAATTTAATATCTAATAATTTTCTTTATCTATATGCATAATCTTAAAAGACTAAAAAGGTAGAAGGAATATAATATAATTCTTACTAAAAGTATTTTTTTTTTGTTCAACCTACTGAAGTTTTAATTTAAAAAATTAAAAATAGAGTAAAAATAGAATAAAATAAATGACAATAATACCACCCTAAATACTAAATGTTAATCATGAAAACTCACCATTCACATTGGTATAGGAAATAATTTCTTCTTTTTGTGAATATATTTTGAACTTTTTTAGTGTGTGCTTAGGAATACAAAGGAGTCAGAATGAGACATACAGCATGTAATAATATGTTTAAAATCACATGCTTGTTCATGCCTCTCGAGTTGAAAAATAATATTTGAATAATGTATTTGTTTGGAGCAAAAAAAAAAATGTATTTGTTTTAAATACTGCTTAATCATGAAAATTCACCACTCACATTGGTGTAGGAAATAATTTGTGAATATATTTTGAACCTTTCGTTTTTACACTTCATAGTTCATACTTCATACACACACCCCTTTAGACTTGAAGTCAACACTAATTAAGATATAAGATCTCATAAATTATACCATGACACTATTTGAGCCAAATATGGTAATTTTCTACTCGGGTAATTAATTATTTAATTAAAAATAGGGTCCCAATAGAAATTATTTGAAAAATCAAACTTGAAAGTTGCATAGGGTTTTGTCTGGATAGATCATCCTCCTACAAAAAATTATGCTTTGAATCAAAGTATCTATTCCTTCCGCCATTGGTGGCTTTTTGTGGTCCTCAAACCCATAATGATTCTCAGAAAATATACAATTGTTTACTCTTCATCAAGGTTTAGTTTGGATTTCATGTCTTTAATAAAACGTGGTATAAGATGAGAAACTAAAAGTTACATATATTTTCATTATAAATATATTAAAACTAAAAAAATATTTTAAATTAAATAATTTTTTTTATTTATGAACTTTCTTATTTATGAAATTTATTCTACAAGGAAGAAGCATAAAAAAATTAGAAGAATACCATATATAGTTCAAATGAGAAAAGTGAAAATTAGTTTTTAAATGCTAATTAAAGAGGAAGCAACTTTTAAAGGAAATAAAATTAATGTTTTTTATTTTTACTGCCAACCTTTTAAATTCAATGAAAGTATTTTAAAAAACTTCTTTTTTTTGCTCACTTATTCCTTTTGGGTCCGTTTGTTGAACATGATAGGATAAGGATAAGGGTTATGCTAAACGGTGTCTTAAGAACACTTGTTAAGGTGCAATAAATACACATTCTTAAATGATTGAGGTTACTATAAAAAATATTTATTAAATAGTTTTCAAGTTTCGAAACATTAAATTATACTACTTTTAATAAAATATTGCTATTTTTATAATCTTAACTAGTGCCTTAAGGACACTGTTTAGCATTTTCCTATGGATAAATAGGATAATCGGGTTAGATAAAAGTAGGATATAATATGCGTTGGATAAACTTGGATGAGCTCTTATCCTATTTAGTATTTGGTGTGTCTATAAGATATCAGAGTGGATAAGTTGTTATTATTATTATTATTATTATTATTATTATTATTATTATTATTATTATTATTATTAATTTATCATTATTATTATTTTTTATTACTATTACTTTTTATTTATTTATTGTTATTATTATTGTTATTACTTTATTATATTATTTATTACTATGATTCTTTTTGACCTATTATTATTCTTTATTTGTTTATTATTATTATTATTTTATTATTTAATTATTATTATTATTTATATTTTTTTATTACTATTACTTTTTATTATTATTTTTTTGGTAGGCTAAAATGACTTTTTATTTATTATTGTTATTACTATTTTATTTATTATTTTTATTTTTTATCTATTATTATATATTTATGAAAAATAAATGTTAAGTTAAGAATATGTATTATAAGTGGGTGTAAAGTAAGAAAGAAAACTCTTGTCCTATCATATTGACTTCTAACCCAACTCTCTCGATAGTAAATTGCATTAGGGAGTAAAATAAGATAAGCCAACATGATAAACTTATCATATCTTGTTGGCTCACCAAACAACAAATAACATAAGGATATAATATGTTATTATATCATGACCTCCTTATGACCTCCTTATCCTAGTTAGGCTCTTTTAAGTCTTCGAACAAATAAAAGTAATTCATTTCAATTATTTTTTAGGAGTTTGATATTTTCAAACCTTGAATTCTAATGCCACTTTTATTTAATTTTTTTTTTTAAATAACCCTTATTTTATTTTATTATCATTTATTTATTTACTAAAGGGTATCCTTTCATCGACAACTGAAGACTAATCGCTTCGAGGTGCAAATATTACTAGGATTCAAACCTTTATTAAAATGCTTAAAGGACCCAACTATCTACCAATTGTGTTTGGACCTTGTTGGTTTGACTAATCACTTTTATCGCTAGAAGAAATAATCTATCTCTTGAGAGACTCTTTACTTTATATTTTTTTAATTTTATTCCTTATTTTCTGAAAAAATTATAAATACTTGAAACAAGAAATTAATTTTCCAATCATTTACAATTTATTTATTTATTTTTTAAAAAAACACTAAACATTCCCTAAATTTTCTGCATCCCTTGAATTTGGGGGTCATATCCAAATCACAAAACCCAAGCTGAAATTGGTATTAGGAGGTGAGAATGAAGCCAAGTTTTAAGATTTGCATAAGATTTTTCCTTTTCACACAAAAAGGACAGTTTCGCAAGCAAGCAGACATGACATCAAACCAAGCTAGATTTGGGGCTTAGCTTCCCTTCCATTCCCCTCTCTGTTGGATTGAGGTTGACTCTCATCTCCACCTCTCTCTTTTTTCTTCCTCATTCATTACATTCTGTTTTTTCCCCTTTTTTTCCTACCACCCCACCCCTGTTCATTTCATATTTGCTTTCCCTTCACTGTTTCTCTCTCTCTGGTTTCCTCCATTGCAAACCAAGCTTCCTTTACAGCTTGTTCTGGTCCTCTAGCTGACAATACCCACCAACCATTTTTTCACCTTTCCCCTTTTTCTCTTCTCTGAAATCTACCCATTCTCTCTCCCCCTCTGCATTTTTCCCATCAAAATAAGGTTTTTGTTTGCCGTTCACTTCAAAGTTTTAATTTTTAATTCTTTTAAGTGTGGCCCACTTTGTAATTTTACCTAGTGGTGTGGTGTGCCACCACTGCTTCTGGAATTTGTGGTAGGGTTTGTGTGTTGCTCAGATATTCCTGCGCTTCTCTATGCACATTGTTGAGTCTCTTGTCGGTTCAAAAAGAAGAGTGGATAATTCACCTCTTGCTTCTTTGAGTGCTCAAGGTGGAAGATCTAGGAGGCTAGCTGCTACCTTGGATCAGCGCAAAGGTAAATGCTTTGTCTTTCTCTCAATCACTTTTTGGATAATTCACACTTCACTTTCTCTTTTGTTTACTTGGATCATAAGTGATGCTTTCCTAGTTTCCTTTTCTTTTGGTTAGAAATTGTTCTCATATTCAATTGCTCCTTTTACTGTCCCAGTAAATTGTGTGTTCACTCAATGTGCCTTTTCCATGGATATTTGTTTGAAACAGATGAGTGTCCGAAGCTTTTCGTTCTTATAATTGGATCCTTGTTCATTGTGTGCTTTAGCATATTGAAAATCCCATTCTTATATTATCTTTAATCGTGATAAAGCTGATTTTGGTTTTTGTTTGTGGGATTGTTGATTGAACTGCAATGTTGGGTGTGAATTGGAATATTCATATGGTGTTTCAAAGCATTGAGTAAATGAAGTACTGTATTTGATTGTTGCGCTTAGGTGGGAATGTCTTAGTTCTACTTCTACCAGCTGAAGAACTTAGTGGGCGACATTGATTCACTTGTAGCAACCGATCATGTCATCTGACAGTTCTTTGAATGTGGAATTGTCAAAGAAGACGTCATTTTTGGGTTTGAGGCGATGGGTTTTGATTGGGATAGGTGTGGGTGTTTTTATAGTTCTGATTCTCTGTATATTATCGATATGGGTGATGTTTCGGAGAAAGTCTCGGAGATCTGTGGACAAATCCTCTCTGTCCCAAATACCAAATGTCTCGAAAGATATCAATGTCGACAAGGTTGGGGTCCAGAACTCTCATGCTCAACCGGATAATGTGTTTATTCCTGTTCACGACAAGGCAAATGATAAGAATTCGGGCAAGGCATCGGTTAATTTGGGGATGAGCATATCCAGTGATCCTGATAATATCAGTCAATGCAGCTCAATGTATCATCATGAGAGAGGATTTAGTTCAATGTCAGCGGAAGAAGGAAGCTCGTCTGGGAATTTTAAAAAGCAATCTACATTATCATATGGAGGGCCAGTGACTGCTTCTCCTTTAGTTGGTCTTCCAGAATTTTCTCATCTTGGGTGGGGCCACTGGTTTACTCTTAGAGATCTGGAACTAGCAACGAATCGTTTCTCGACTGAGAACATTCTTGGCGAGGGCGGATATGGGGTTGTTTACAGGGGCAGACTGATCAATGGAACCGAGGTTGCAGTGAAGAAACTTCTTAACAACTTGTAAGGATATTCTTATTTATCATTGGTGTCTTCTCTGGCAGATTTTACACTATTTGTAAACATTGACTTCTTTTGATTCTTATTATTATGTAACTGTGTTCTACATCGAGTTCATAGGGGACAAGCAGAAAAAGAATTCAGGGTTGAAGTAGAGGCTATAGGCCATGTTAGACATAAGCATCTTGTGCGCCTCCTTGGATATTGTGTAGAAGGAGTTCACAGGTAATTTTTCTTTTCAACAATATTATTGCTTTATGTTATTGTCGTGTTCCAACAAGTGCATTCCTAGTAATAGCAGAAGCATTGGGTTTATCATAGTTATATTCTGCTTCTGCTTGTCCAAAATCAACGAAAAAGAAGCTTTTTCTCTGTTTTGCTTCTTTCTATGTTATAGTGAATGTACTTTCTGATTGATGTTCAGGCTGCTGGTATATGAATATGTAAACAATGGTAATTTAGAACAATGGTTACATGGGGACATGCGCCAACATGGGACACTTACCTGGGAGGCTCGCATGAAGGTTATACTTGGCACGGCCAAAGCGTAAGTTCAGCTTGCAATTCAAATATATTAGCCATGTTAATCATTTGTATTTTCTGTTACCAAATTACTCGATATAATTTTACACATATAATCATTTGATATTACATTGTTAACCAGTTATGGTTTTACATTAATGGAAGCCTTGACATGGGACCTAATCTCAATGATTGAACTCCCTATTTTTCTGTAACTGGTTGCAGGCTTGCTTACTTACATGAAGCAATAGAACCAAAAGTTATTCACCGGGATATAAAGTCTAGCAACATATTGATTGATGGTGAATTCAATGCAAAGGTTTCTGATTTTGGTTTAGCCAAACTTTTGGATTCAGGAGAAAGTCACATAACCACTAGAGTAATGGGAACGTTTGGGTATGCAGAAAATTTCATCATCTCTTTCAATACTTTTATTCAAAAAATTTATTATACTCTTGGAAACTTACATCTGTTGTGGATTCCAGTTATGTAGCACCAGAATATGCTAACAGTGGTCTGTTAAATGAGAAGAGTGACATTTATAGCTTTGGTGTCCTCCTGCTTGAAGCGGTTACAGGAAGGGACCCTGTAGACTATGCACGTCCTGCTAATGAGGTGCCTAATCCTTATAAACTATGCCAGCTTGCTGCTTCTAATCGTGCTTTCCATTATCTGATGAGATTTTTGCTATTTTCGTGACAGGTTAATCTTGTTGAATGGCTCAAGATGATGGTGGGGACAAGAAGGGCTGAGGAAGTCGTGGACTCAAGCCTTGATGTTAAACCAACAGCACGTGCTTTAAAGCGTGCCCTTCTTGTTGCACTTAGGTGTATTGATCCTGACGCGGAAAAACGGCCCAAAATGAGTCATGTTGTGAGGATGCTCGAAGCTGATGAATATCCATTCCGAGAGGTTCCCTTCATTATCTTGCCTTCTCATATATAATAATTTCTATTATCTATTTAAGGACTCAGTCTTGATTCTTTTATCACATTTTTGCAACTTCTTTATCATGTGTGCAATGTTTATCATTTTCATTCTAATGCATTCTAAAAGCTCATTTTGAACCCATATCCTCTTTTATTCGCACGTTTTACAGTGCTCATCTATTTAATCTTCGAGAATATTTATTGCGATACATAGTAGGCGACTGATTGATTGCACTTTCAGGATCGAAGGAACAGAAGAAGTAGCACTGCCAGCATAGAAATTGAAACCTTGAAGGATAATTCTGGTCCATCTGATGCTGAAAAGGTTGGGAGTTCTAAAAACAATGTGCCAGAAACAACACAAGGATAGGATTAACAGCCAAATGACATTGCTACTTGTACAATTGCTTTTGTACTTGTGCTCATTCCAGTAACTAATCTTATTCCATTTACATCTCCAAGTTTGTGTCCTTAAGAAAATTTTGCTGCATCTGAGAAGAGTATAGCTCATTTGGATAATGAAGCATTTTTATTATTCAAATGGGTCCATTAACTTTGCAAAGAGGGTAGAACCAGTGTGATATTGACAACGTTGTACAGATGTCTGTGGGGCCTATGTTTTTCTCACATGATTGATAAATTTTTTTATACTCTTTCGGCTATATATCCTTGATTGCTGGTGGAGAGAAATCAAACTAATATTTGGCTTCAGTTTCCATGTCAACTTGCTTTATATTATAAATTATTATTATGTCTTAAGCTTCAAGAAACGTCTCTAATCAAGTGATAATTATGTCTTTCTTGTGAAGTAGTTTTGACTTTTGTGTTCTTTTCTCAGCAATCTGATTCCATATCTTTAGCTTATCATTATTTTGAATTCTTGAATCATATTCATCTGAACACAAATACCAACACATGATTTTCTGCAGTAAGAAATAAAGCATGTTTGGCTAAACTTAGTTTGTACTTTAAATTTATTGTTAAGGACCGGGTCTCTTAATACCAGGGACATCGTGGAGATGGTGTAACAATGCAACGTGTTTTCTGATTTCCTTTATATTAATTTGTTTTAGTTTTTGTATTCTTTTGCCATGCTTGTATTGATATTATCTTGTTTTTCTCTTGACTTTTGAACACACCAAGTGCAGCTTAATAATTCTCCCTCCAGTCCTATTTATAAGACCCTTTTCAGACAATATTAGTGGTCCTTTTATTAGACCCTTCATCAAAATTTACAAATATTAATTATCCTTTTTCATATTTGCCCTTCATAATGAATCAACTTTTTTTAATTCCAAAATTTGATTACAAGAAGAATTAATATCTTTTACTATTTTCCAATATATTAAATAGGGATAAACATGAAAGAGTATATAATTTTCCAAAATCCTAAGACATTAACTAACTTAATTACATGTTTTCTTAATAACTGCAATTGTCATGTTGGGTCCTTATAAAAAGGACCAGAGTAATAAGAAAAATAAAAAGGGTTGTCTCCACAGCCGTTACAAGTGCTTATGAGTAAAGGGAAAGTTATGCACTCTGGTTCAAATTCCAACTTGTTCAAATGATCTGCCAGGAAATGGATACTCTTAAGTCTGAACAAATTTTTATCATTTTTGACACACAGTTCTCATTTTAAGATAACCAACACCGAATGGTATTAAGATCATGAATGCCTCAGCTGGTTATGATAATCTTTTGGTTCTTTTCAAAATAATTTTTTATCCCACTGATGAAAGTTGTCATAAAGGAATCTTGTCCTTTTAACATTTGCGGGTTTCTCAGAAAAAAAAAAAAAGAGAAAAGAAACGCATTTTTATTTCAAGCCTTATTAATACAACCTTTGTCTCACTATATTTGGCTTTTTATAAAAAATTGTCCTAAGTTTATTGTTGCTTTAGGTCTCCAATGTAACATTAATTTTTTTCTTTACAATTTTACTCATTAAGTAACTAAATATTTCATTATTTTCTCATCAACTAATAATATAATTAATTTAAGTGGTTGAGGAGAGAATAATTGAACCAAGTAACTAATGAGTAAAATAGTTCTAAAAATTAATCCTACTTCTGTTAAATTCTAAAACAACAATTAAATTTCTTAATCCTTGTATTAAAATTTTGAAAGTCAATTGTGCGTGTTTGGATAACGTCTCTTTTTGCCTAAAAAGTGCTTTTATTTGAAGTAATTTCAGATTTTAATGTAAGGGTCTTGATATATAGTGCCTAAGGGCACTAGTTAAAGTTAGAAGTTGAAAACTAATCACAAGAGCACATTATTCCGTCTCTCGGGAATACAAAAAGCTACACATTTCAATGTCTTTTTACTACATTTAGGTTCTTAAATAGTGCCCTAAGGGCACTAAATATCATTTGCCTTAATGTAATTCCGATGGAAAATATTTTTACTTTTTCAAAAGTAATTTTCTGATGGAAGAGACTATTGTTACTCTATTTTTGTCTATTATCACTTTTTAATTTTTTTTAACCAATACAATCAAAGTAATGAAAGATAAATACTATTAAAATAGATTTATTTGGAGTTGCAACAGACAAAAATGGAGTGGCAATAAATACTCTATTTCTTATAGTAAAAGTTTAAACAAATGAATTATTGGACATAAAGAGTTCAATCTTTCAGCCAAATGAGAAAAGAATCTAAAATAGCAGTATTAGTATTTTCAAGTTTCAACATGCATTTATTGGGCAAGTAGTCAAACAAAACATTCAAAGCTTCAAACGGTGGAAGTGGAATACTAGTACAAAAATTTAATATTCTGAGAAAGCAGAAGCAGACCTGTTTTCACTGCTTAGGATGTTAGTGTACTTGCTTGCATAATTAAGCAACGATACTTTACTATTGCCACTTTTCAAACTTCATGGGGAATGAGGCAAGTTGCCTAACGTTGCTATAGTTTGAATCCACATCAGCTATGGTTTTTGACTATTACTTCCTTTCCATTTACATTTAGGAATTTCCATCAGCGTGTTCACATGCGCTTATATTGATACTACTAGTTTATAAGTGTACAAATATCTTTAAAAAGATGAATATATTTCACATGGTCCACACAATACAATTCTGTATATGTCTATGATCAGTTTAAGTGAATACTACATCAAATGATCCACACAGTACAATTTTGTATATGTCTAGGAATACTGTATATTTCTCACATGATCACTCGTTCAATAGTTGTAATGGGTGGCAACTTCTTATTTGTTTGAATTGATAAATATCTGTCCTATTGGGGGAAATTGATACCAAAAAATATATGAAATTATTGTAAGAACACTGTGGAGGACTAAGGGCGTTTGGAATAGCTTCTAGGAAGAGGCAACTTAAGTTGGAGGGAATCAGTAGACCAATAAAAAAAGTTGGAGAAAATCAAGAAGAAGCAACATCAAGAGTTCCATGCTTATCCCGTTCATGAAAGTTTTATTACAGTTCTCAAGCCTTATAAGCCGTTGATCATATTCAGCAATGACAACAGATACAAAAAGATGAAAAACTTTGGCAGTGTACAAACCAAAAAGTTTATGTGCTTGTTTGGGTTTCAGTTAGAAACTCCCAAAAGTATTTTTATTACTAGTAGTGATTTCGGATTCCAAAGCAAATATGGCGGAAGTAAAAAGTTCTTACTTCCTTTAAAAGTACTTTTAATTGTAGTAAAAGTATAAACAAAGTGCCCCAAAAAGTCAAATCAACTTTCATAGAGTGCATTTACACGTGATTAATATATACATTACACCCTGAAATTCAGGTGGAGCCACAATAGAAATCCACCCAAGAAAAAAGTATTGCGAAGAGTGCGGAATCATATGAAAACTCTACTTTTTCGAAAGAAGAAAACAATTGTGTTGTTGTTCTGAAACCTTATATAAACTACTAATTCATTATCAATCCCCTTTACATGATGAGCCAATCTACAAATGCCCTTCAGAAGGAAATAACATTACAAAGCGCAAGGATTAATAATGTTCAAATTTTCCTAACGACTTGCATGCATAAATATAATGAAGCCACAAACCTGTATCATTCTCAACTGACACTTTCTTGCTTAAGGCTGTTATGACTTTTCTCAACAAAACTCAGCGTTGGAATGAGACAGAATAGGAACCAGTGTTAGGATCTTTGACTGCTTTGAAGTTGTCTACGCTCATCCCAAAGCGGCCCAACACAGAATTGCCCATTTCTTTCAGTTTTACTGCATTAAAATAACACTTCAGTCTAGAGAATTACATTATGATTTAAAACCAATAAGTACATCTTTCAATCATCTGCGTATCCCAAGTGCTTGAAAATATCTTAAAAAGGCACCTGTTATTCCTTTGATAATTTTTTTTTTCACATGACTGAATAAGATTTCGGTTTGCCTATGTAAACCATTTAAGAACAAGTTAACGTTAAGAATGGACATGTAACTAATGCATTAAAATATAGACAGACTTCATAGTCCATCTCTGATCTACAAGACTGAGATAAACAAACTAGAAACACACAGCAAAGAGATCTGTTTAGAAAAAATCACGTAAAGTATACATAAACTAGAGAGATGATGCAGTGAAAGCACATGTCCATGCACCACCCAACAAGAAACAAAAAGTATGAATACAAATACTAAAATAAAAAAGAGAAAGACAAGAAATGACTTACCAATCATTTCTTCCTTCATCTTTTCCCGTTTTTCTGCAGCAAGGGGCTCTAGCCGTTGAATGGTTTTCCTAGCTAGATCACATGAGGGATCAATTTCTAAGATCTTTTTCATATCTGCCAATTCATTATTAAAAATGAATGATTGATGAAGTGAAAAGAGCTGGCTATGAATGAAGAAGGAAATCTGTAAGACTCTGAATGCTATTAGTGCGCAAAACAAAGTCATGCAAAACATTAAGATCCAAAATAAACTGATAGTTAGTAATTACAATAACATCTCTATAGTTAGCAATTAATACACACGACAACACCCTTCTTATTTGAGAAATTATACCTGCCTTACTTCGTTATTCACAATAGAAGTAAAGTAGAACCATACAAAAAGTTGGGGAGGAGGGTGTGATTCCTCAAACAAGCAAGGGCATTAGTTGTGAGAAGTGAGAACAGTGCATACAGGGCTGTGGTCATGTGGGTATAATTTCCCAAACATGAGCTTTGTCAGGAGTAATGAATGCAAAAATATAACTTAAGCTTACCAGCAATGGCCTCTTCAAAATGCTCAAGCTTTTCATGAGCCTCTCCTCTTCTTGCCAAAGCTTTAACGTACACAGGATTCAGTTCTAATGCTTTTGTGCATTCTTTAATTGTATTTTCATATTTTCCCTGAGGTAAAATTGACGTATGTTAAAGAAAATCAAGCTATCAATTCAGTTAAATACAAACATAACAAGACGGGCACAAATATGATGTTAGACCCGTAGCAGTTTATCAAGAACACAAAATTATTGAAATGCCAAAGAATAAGATACCTAGTTTCCATTCTTAGTCTTTTTCTTAAAAGGCCTATTGATTGGAGCAAACAGGGATCAGTTTCACTCATATTTATTTCATTACGAACTGATAACTATGCACATTCCCAATCTAACTTATGGTATCGCCAAATTTGAAGTCTACAAGAAACTTGGTTGATGCACATGAACAGATAATTGAACTATTTTTTAAAACATGTTAAATTGCTTATGGTTGGCCCATCATGTTTGATCTCTATGGGAGTCTCAATGCAGGTAGCTTTGCAGAAATTGCAGCATTCACTACTTTCTCATAGTCTAGGCATCTCAGCTTTCGTAGTTTTTAGGATATCTTATGTTGTACTTTTCTTCTCTTCTCTTCCAGTTTAGTATATAACAAAATCTAAATGAGCTGAGAACAAAATCAACTTTGAACTTCAACCTATAGTTCAACTTTGATGTGAGTGCATACACAGAAATATAAAATGATATAAAGGTCAAGAACCAAGATAAACTACTAGGCATAACCAGTCTATAAGGATAATCTATGATCTCTATCTAGTCTAGGCATAAAAGATGGCCATACCAGTTTCAAAAAGCACACACCACGGTTTGCGTGGCATATTGAGCGTATTTCCACAGATGAAGGCATGTCTGGTGCAACTTGTAAAGCAAGCTCATACTGTGATAACGCCTCCTCAAACTTCCCCTCCACAAAAAGTTTGTTCCCTTCCAACTTTGCTTCATTTGTTTGAACCAGTGCTTTCTGTTACACAAAACAATAGCACTGAATCACTCACTCTCTTTTCAATTTTGCATCACCGATAAGCCTTGTATTATAAGAAACCATAAAGCAATGAAAAGCTGGTAAACAATTTATTTGTGGCTCAAACATACTGCATGAATTGGCTTTCTTTATTAGTATTTAATTAATTTAATTTAACTATTAAGTATTGAGAAGGGGATTATCAATTTAGCATTAACTGGGCTAGGGAAGAAATAAAAAAAAAAAAAAAACACACACACACACAAAATGAGAAAGAATCAAAATATGTAAATTAATGAAACCGCCAACTTTGAAACAGAACCTGTTTCAATTGATCCTCATTGATCGAGGCATCCTCGGAAGAATCGCTTCGCAGAGGAACACCCTGCACCTCCTCTGTCTGCTGATGTTGCTTAGGGTGATCCTGTCTTTCCCGGCTGCTAGCTCGGCCGTTGTCTCCGTCGCTTCCGAGATCGGCGTCGCTGGCAGTTTCGAAGCCGTCGGATGCGTCATTGCCGGCGTTGGAGGGATTTGCCACGTGTCGGTCATCACTCTCTTCCTGCTGTATCAGCACCATGTTCTCGAAGGTTCGCCGTGAAGACGTGTTTGTTTGAGTAGGAACCAGGAAAAGCGATTCCCAAACAACGAAGTAAATTTTGGCCTATGGAATGGAATCCGTGGTTTCTCAGTTCGCACGGTCGCTGGATCGCTTCAGTTCGGGACGGTAACTTTGTTTGAAGATTTTTTTTATTTTTTTTTTCATGCATCTAACCGGAAGTATTAACTAATTAATTTGTTACCAAAAAAAAAAAACCCGGAAGTATTAACTAATTATTTCCCTTAAAGTTGATTATTCACAAAATCACAAAATATTGATTCATTTCTAGGGTTGAGAATCCAATTCTACACGTATAATTAAGGGATGATATAAATTATTATCATGTTATTATATTATTTAATATTAAATTATCTTTTGAACTATTTTTCAATTATTTAATTGATTAAAAAGTTTGTCAGTATTAAAATCTCAATTAATTTTTTTAAACTATTAACAGTCGGTTGATTCAAGTGGTATATAGTAGGTTCAACGGATTATTTATGAACCGTCTAAAATTTCTTATTTATGCATTAACATTACTTAATCATTCATTATTTTTATTTCATAATAAAGCATATAATATAAAGGATGAGATCTTTGCATGATCAAATTCATATTTTAGGTGTCAATGAGCTCACATTGCTCAATATCACTTAAAAGGGTTAAAAGAATGCGAAGAAAACTCAATTTACTTCGGAAATGAGAGATGATAGGTGTAATGTGATGAATTTGAACTATTCATATATATGATGGACAAGATTGAGGTATTTTCAATCTCAAAGACATTAATATGAAGCTTCTAACATAAATATGAATATGCTTATGAATATGAGTAGTGTAAGGTTGATCCAATATATATCTATTTTAGCTATTTTAAGTTTTGGAGCATGTTTGTTTTAATGTTAGGGTCCAACACAACGCAAAAATAATTATTTTTTTTTACTTTCACGTTCATTCTATAAAAATTCGTGATTTTTTATTTTTCTTTTTAGTAAAAGTGTCAAGTTCATTCTATTATATTGGATGATCCCTTGTTTTTTAAATAGTTAAAAAGATAGGGATTATCATTTACATGATGACATTGTTTGTCAAAAAAGTTTATTGTTTCAATTACTTTGGATCTATAAATTGTTCAATTCAAATATGTAACTAATTTGTTAAAACATTATTTTGATTTCAGTTTTCATGTCAAAGACGTACAGATTAACAAAGTTAAGAATTTATATACCTAATTTGTTACTCGTGGTGGATCAGCATCCTGGTCCTGCTCCCGTGTCGATTGACATATTGGGAATGATGGAATCGAGGGCATCATGTACACCCTGTTCTGAGTCATCTTAATTGGCATAAGCTAGTTGGGCCATTGATGATCAGGTCCAATTATACTGTTAGGCCTAATTAAATGCACGAAATCTTAAGAGCAGTACTATAAATACAACTTTGATGTACCATGCGCAAAACGCGTGTTATTCATAAACTATATGAGCCCGAACTTGCAATTGACTTGATTGTTAGAGTTTTTGCCGTTACAATCCTATCATCATAAGTCAACGTAAGAGCTAGAATCTATTGTCTTCGGTACTCGTCCTCTTTCTGTTAGTCAGATACACAACGTTACTCAAAAGTTTAGGTTCATGATTTACCACAAACATTATAACTAGCATCATTAGGATTTAGAACGGGCTGAATCATGAGACAAATCGATAAATGCCTAAACTTAATACTCTTCGACAAATCAGATTAAGGACGCGTTATACCTAATCAAGGATATATCAACCATACAAAGTTGCCTTTAGTTTCCAAACAAATAAAAAGTATATTTGGTTTTGAAAGTTCAAACTCCTTTCCAAAATCACAAATAAACTAATGGCAAACAGAGAGCACATACAATAACAATCCCTACTACATAAAATTTAATTTGTTAAGTTCAAATCCATGTATGATCATTTCGCGAGATTTAAAAAATTAAATAAAAATAAAAATAAAAATCATTGAGTGCCTCATTTATTGGTTGCCCTCTGCCGCTATACATGCTATTAAAGCTTCACATTTCTGACGACAAAATTTGAACCCTTAACGTACTGTTTGTTTAATTAGTCTCGTTCGCTTTTAGTTTAATCTAAATTCATCAATTAAGTACTAGTATCTTGCAAGTGTATCTGCAAGCAATTAAATATGTTGAACACCGATTTTTAATTAAAGTCGTTTAATTTTATATATATCTCCAGTCCAGAAATAAAAATAGTAAACCGTTGCATGTTTGTCTCTATTATATTGGAGCCAGTGAGAACGATTTTCATGTTTTGCATTATTAGTACGTAACGTAAGGTTTGAAAATCCAAGTGTTACTACTTTTTTGCTTTTAATTAATTACCTGTATGCATCCAAATGTTTGAATTTTAGTAACACTTCAAAAACACCTATTCATTTAATTTAATTTAATTTGTGAAGAAACAGTTTTCACGCATTGACTTTGTACTTCTCAAACAATAACTACAGCTGCACATTTTCTCGTCTCTTGTTAATATTACATTTTTCATCACAACCCACAATCTCATTCAACAAGAAGATTGTTTTTTTAATGGAATGAGATTGTCAATTAAGAAAGTAAATAGTAGTTATAAGAAAATTATTGGTCTACAATTAATTACACTCATTTTTTTTTTGCATAATTGAATGCTTCCTTTTATATTTTTTTATACCAATTTATAGACTGAATTCCATGAAAAAATTCTATTTAAATCAAGAACATTATATTACGATGAGATTAACTCCCCCGTCGTATGAGTATGATGATAGAAATTTAAATTAAATTGAAATTGGACAAATAATATTTACATTTTAAGAAAATTAATTTTTAACTATCAGCAGAAAAATATCCTAAGTGCATAAAAAAAATTAGCAAGATATATACAGGACTCATTCTGATTAACTAGTAATAGTTGTAATTGATATTAATTATTAGTAGAGTTTGAATGGAATATGAAATGACATGTTGAGAAAGACATATAGCTAATTTCAGATTGCATTCCAATCATATCTTCTAGAGCTATATGGATTCTCCCAATATTTGATTCAAGATCGAAGAGAAAGAGAGAGAGAGAAATACATATATAGGTGTATAGTAGCTCTAGATCATGTCATATTCATATTCATATGAATCTAAAAAGTTAGGTATGCATCCACAAATTTAACCAAAAGTATTGTTTCACACGCAAACATACACTTAATTGCTTGCATGTATTCACTAAACCTAAACGCCAAATATATACATGTTCCCTGCAGGCCCCCTCAATCAAACAACCCTTCCATGTACCTATATATATATATATAGCTTCTTAAATATTATTCCCTCCAAAATGTTCAACATATATATTAATTAATTAAACTGGCATATGCAGGAAATTTTAATAAAGTTAATTGACGTTACCATCACATGTGACCGAATTAGCTTTCATTTTCTGGTTGCACGCTCCTTGGGGACCTCTCTTTAATTAAATCTCATGAGTAGTACGTTACGTTATTAGTGATAGATCCAACAGATTAACCATCAAATCCTATCAACATACAATACCTTTTCTTTCACTAACAATATAATATAATGCTCTGCAAAAATATAATTAGTACGCTAATTGTCTTGTCAACCCACACATATCTCCAACTTGCAAATTACTCCAATGCAAAAATTTAAACCCACCACCATCCATCTCTCATATATAACATCAATTATATTCGACAAATTTTACCATATATATTCAAGATCAACGTCATGCATGTGAAGTAATTTCTTAACTTAATTAATCCTTACAAATCTTAACTAGGTACATGACTTAATTAAAGAGAAATTAACCATTTAAGTCATTAAAGGAAAGCTACTAGTTACTTACTAGTGGTGCTACACACATAAGTAGCGTGGATACATTGCGATTAAGGGCACGAGACTCTCACTTGATTTGGTTTGATGATGAGGATAGATGTATTTAAATATGTCTTAACTCATGAGCTAACTAACTTAGCCCAAGACATATATACTAACACAGAAATGTACTAAGAAGTTTTAGTGTGTGTCTAGTATCACGTTGAAATAAATTAAACATGAATTGAAAAGGTGAAAATTATTTTAATTGTGTTAAAAAATGAATTGTCATGTTTACTTTGTAATCTCAACGTGATAGGGCGGTTAATTAATTCTGTGGTTCTTGTTTGCCTGGGAATGAAGGTAATAGGTCTTGCAACAAACCATAGTCATGAGGCAACTGAAACTGTTGGGGTTGGGGAAGGTCGTTTTGGTGATTATTATTACTACTAACACGTTGGGTAGTGTAAGTTGGAAGGAATTGAGAAAGAAAATCTTGGGGTAAAGCAGTTGGGCCGGGAACAAATGGGGGCCCAAAAAGGGAAGACGGTGAATTATAATTAGAGGACAAGAAGGTGCCGCGGAGGGTGGCCGGAGAGTGGTGGTTGTGCTGGCCTTCGTATGTAGTGATGACAATGGATGGATCTTGGTATGACCTCTCCACCCTCTTCTTCACTCCGCACTTCTGACTCGTGCATCTATAATAACTCCTGCATTATATTATTCCAAATTAAAAAAAAGAAGATTTTCATAAAATAAATAATTAATCCTGCATCAAAAATTAGAAGGAATTTAGGGTACCTTGGGTAGGGACTATTTTTGACGGCTTTCTGACCATATTTTCTCCATCTGTATCCATCTTCAAGGTGATCGATCTCACTTTTTGTCAAGAATGCAAACCGTGGCTCTTTTGCCTTTTTCTCTTTCTTTTTAGCCTTGTTCCTAAAAAACAAATTAACACATTAGGGTTATAATTCAGTTTCCTTCATTTATAATTAATATTTCAGTCATACATATATAGATACATAAACTAAACTAACTCAACTGCATTAGTAATTCAAATTTCTGTACCTCAAGAGATAAAAAATAGAAAAAAAGAGAATTAGTAAGATGATAATGAGATGCTACTAGTGATGATGATGAATTGAAGGAAGATAAAAGGGGGGAAATAAAGAAGATCTTATTATGAGTGAATTTAAAGGACAAAACTTAAGTAAGCTAAGGGTTTATGGAAATCTGGAGCTCTGAGGGAAGTTTTGTCCTAAATTAAACCCTGAGAACCATTGATCTAGCTAGAGATCAGAAGAAGAAAAAGAAATTATGAACGTACTGGTGTTTTTTGGAGTCTTCATCTTGATGTTGATGTTGTTGAGGGTGCTTGTCTTTGGTAGACGATGAGTCTATTTGAGGTTCAGGTTCAGGTTCATTGGAAGAAGAAGAGACAGAGGAATTTGCAGTTGAGTGATTCCCGGCAGTAGTTGTTGGTAATTTCTTCTTCAAGTTAATAACATTATTATTAGTGTCAATAACTTCAGATGAAGAACAAGAGATGTCAAAGGCTGTAGAAAGAGTGTTATAGTCCATTATTGATGAAGAAGCATGCAAACACTCCGTCAAACTATTATTATTAAACCCTGCTGCTGCCTCGTTTGAGAATAATAATGGAAAGTAGTGTTCTTGGTTAACGTTATGGCTGTTGTTGTAATCAAACGGATCGTAGTAACGCCGCTCCCTCTTCTTCTCATCATTATTATTATTCGCCATCCACCAATTCAAACTTCAAACAGATCACAGAGAGAGAATTATGATCGAGGAGAAAGGGGAGAGAAAGAGAGATATATCAGATATCACTTTTGGTTTACAACTTTGTTTTTCTTCTTTCATTCAATTCCACTTTTTCTCTCTCCCTTTTCTACTCTTAGGAGCTGATTGAGGAATATTGTCTCACTATTTCCCTCTCTTAACCTATCAATCTTAGTCTCGCTTCCTTTTTTTTCTTTCTATTTTACACAAATATATTCTCAAAACACAAACAACATTCTTTTAAGAGTAATGTTAAATATAATTATTCTATTTTTAAAAAATAAATATTTAATGAAAGATAAATAACATTCGTCAAACTTAAGAGACTAAAAGAATTTATAAAATAATTTAGTAAAAGAATTTAGTATTTTTCTTTTTTTAATCACGCTATAAAATAGTGGTAGTTCACTCTGCCACTTAATTATACGTGTGAAGTTTAATTTGGTTATGCTCTATTAGGAATCAAACGGTGGTATTTCATTGTTATTCAACAATCATTTCGTATAATTTTAATTTAAAAAAGAAATTAATTAATCACAGTTTTTAAAGGTAAATATCTTAAGATGAAAAAAAAAGAAAAAGACAATTTTAATATTTTTCCTAGAAGACGAGATTTTTGAAGTTATGATTAGTAAATTTCTTTGTTAACAATTACTTTTCATACATATATGCAGTTGTCATGATTTAATATAACCCTTATTAACCTACTAATTAAGATTAACATACGTACTAATAATTAAGAGATCTAACTATTTATTATTAGTAGTAATATTTTTTAACGCGTGTTTGAAATTCTTTTATTAAAAAAGTGATTTTTCTCTTTTAAATAAAACAAATAATTTCGGTATCTGCTTGTGGCGTGACTTCTTGATCTCTATTAGTATTACATTAATATTATATTATTATATTATATATCTTCTAGTAGAGCCAATTGTTTTTTGTGATAAATATTATTAGTCAATCGGTTGAAAGACTTGCTACCTATTTAGCTGATTGAGACTACTTCTCAGAAAATTAATTAGTCTACCTCCTTCATTAATTTATTTGCACCATCTTAAACCAAATCTAGGAGAAAAATAAACAACCAATTAAGTAGTAATGCATGTGCAAGTTAACGTAATTTTTTTAATTTTTGTTCTCCCTTCTTATTTTTATAATTAATAATTATTTATTTTGATGAATTGATGTTATGTTTTGAAGGTAAACTTATATATTTTTATTGTAAGGTTTTAATTAGTTTTTGTAATGTTTAAGAAAAACAAATAAAAATAATTAATCTAAATATTGGATTTTGTGTGATAGGAGCCCCACGTAATGGTTTGGTAGAGAATGATAGTGTGATTGATAAGATACCAGATAATTAGGCTCGTTAATAATATTATTTTAATGAAATTGAAAATAAAAGAATAGTATGGAAATGTATATATATGTGCATTATTATGATTGTGAAAGATATTTTGTGTTTGGAGGGGTCGTAGTCACGTTGTTAACAAGGGATCGGACTTAGGGGGGTTAATTTAGTCAATAATTCCGACTATACGCATTTTTCGTTTTTGGTATATTTGTGAATTTAGAACATACACGTGTCATGCGATCCGGCACCGGTATTTGACCGGAGACTGGCACGTGCCAGATATTCTTCCTAATTCCTATCTTCTTCTTCCGCTCCTCTACAAATTCTGCAATCTGCTCTGCAGTACTATTATAATTATAATTATAATTATAATTAAAAATGACCTTTAGTAATTAGTATTAGTAACTTTTTATTTTTATTTTTGGTTTTTGCTTCAATAAGATCCAAGAAAAAAGAAAATCACGCTCAAGAGCTGTTCCTGATCACGCCTAGCTATGTGTATATGTCAAAGGGCTATGTGATGCTGAGTGGGTTATCACGTCAGCTTTCCTTTTCCTTTTTAATTTATTATTTATTATTTATTTTCCTTCAAATTTTATGCTACTGCCCAAAGTTTGTGCCACGCATCTGGTTCCCCATTTAAGACTTGAGAAAATAAGAGAAAAAAATAATTTTTTAAAATTTTCCCTCCATTTTTTTACTCAAATAAAAAAATTATATTATTATCTTCTTTTTTTTCTTATTTTATCTTCTCTTCAAACAATAGGTTTCTTTCACACGCTTGTGCTTCCATATGCTCTCACACACTATTGCATTCACACACATCAAATCACAGGAAAAAAAAGATGCATGGTTGTAATAATATTACATATTACATTATATTAATTGTAGTTAAATATAATTATAATTATAATTATTGTGAATAACAATTACAATTAAATGCGTTTTGATTATTATAAGCAAAACCTTGACAAGTATTATACGATAGGCTACAAGACTGGGATTTAAATCATGTGTCCTCAATTATGTCCCACTAATAGAATATCCCATTGAAAATATTTCCTTTAATTATAATTTTTAGTTTTCTAATAAATTTTTTAATGATGTAACAATATTTTATTAGTAAAACATAATTAAAGATATAATTTGGGGACACATGATTTAAATCAATACACTGAATGTCTGCTCCTTTCTCTCTTAATTAAGATCTTCCATTTTTTTTCAATGGTCATAATAAACTCACACTTTTCAGAAGTTGGTATATTAAACCAATTAACCAAAGACTTTTTTTTTTTTTTTCTTTGGTTGGTGCTAACCCAGCAAAAGTGAGTACCACCGATTAAACAATCATATCACATTCAAATTAAAAGTGACCCCACAAAACATAGCTGAAAACGACGTTAATACAAGAGCTAGTGTTTCTTTTTTTTATTTGCTGAAAATTTTCATTTTGAACCATTTGCATCCTTCCCAGTTCCCAGAGCTCGATCCTTTTGACTTCATATATCCTTTGGTGGGGAAAAAATAACAAATTACTTACTTATCTTAAAACAAACTCCCTGATAGTTACAAATTCGCAACCATTGTTCACTTAATTAATACATCGACATACAACTAATATGTATATATATATACTCCCTTGGACTATAACCTTACACGATTAAAAAAAACAGAGAAAGTAAGTGGGAAGGAAGAATAAAGAGTCTAATCAAACATACAAAAAGCACTCAAATTAATGTCAATAATTTCATGCTCATCGATCGTAATGAATTCTCAGTTGTCGTAGAAAGAAAAGGAGGATAATGATCATCACCGCTTGCCAACTGCCATCCATTTCTTTTTACTATTTTTTTTTATAATTATCGGTTTCTCCAGTTTAAGAGTGAGACTAATCCCGTTCGTGCTAAGTGGCTGGCGCCGGTCCTCAGGAATTTGTCATACGTAGGATTCGAACACGGAATCTCCCACTATGAATCGCCCCTCGAACTTAGCATAACCTTACACCGCTAAACTAACCATTAAGCTTTTTTTACTATTTGTTTTGTCAACAATAATCTTTAAAATTTAAATATAAATTAAAAAAATCCAATAATTCTTGAATTAAAATATAAATACCTCTTAATTATTTTAAAATTATTTAATATTATAATTTTTTAAAAGTTTTTTATTTTATGAATCATTTGACTTTTATTAAACAGAAAATTTTGTTTTACAATAAATACATTATATGTCATTTTTTTAGTAAATTGAATTTAACTTTTACATGCTACTAAAAAAATGTTTAGTGAAAATAACCATTAATTATAAGGGTATAAATGAAAAAACTCTATTTTTAGCATTTCTAATTTTATATTTTCTTGTAAAATTTTTAAAAATAAAAACTGAATGAAAAAAAAATGCAAATTAAAGAAGCCCCGGTTTATATATGTTTAGTTGAGAGTAACGAAATGAAAAAAAAAAAAATAACACGGATAACGATATAATAACTTTCTTTGTATGATTTAAGAGAAATTAAAAAAAAAAAATTAGAACACTTCTTTTCTACTTATTTTTCTCCCCTCATAATTTTTTTTTTCTTTATTTCTCTTTACACTATTTTTTTAAAACCAAACACAGGGTTAGGTTTTGAACTTTTTTTCTACAGACTGTAGTAAAGCGGTTTTAATTCTTTACTGATTGTTGGTTAATTGAAAAACAATGCCATTTTCAGCTTTATTTTCCTGCTTGACAAGAGATGGTTGGAATAGGGTCTCGAGTTTGGCAATCAACTAAGGGTTGTTTGGTCTGTATTTTTATTTTTTGTTTTCTGTTTTTTGAAATTTTATAAAGAAAAAATTAAAAATGTTGAAAACAAACGTTTTCTGTTTTCAACATTTTCAGTTTTTCCTTTGTAAAATTTCAAAAAACAGGAATAAGACAAGAAATAAAAACAGAAAATGAAAATGCAAACCAAACAGCCCCTAATATTCTCTTTTTATAAAACAAAAGAAAAAAAAATTACACTCACTATCCTTGATATTTGGCAAAATTACACTCCACTCTATTCTTAAGCCGAAATTGCACTCCACCCCTTTTTGTTAATTATAGACTTAGTTAGTTTTTTTTTTTTTACAATGGTTTATTGATTTTTTTGGTATATTAAAATTATTAGATTTTAAATTTAAATAAACTTTTAGTTTAATAAAAAAAAATTCATTTTAATCCAACTTAATTCAAAAAATTTATTTTTAACCCCTAATTATGTTAAATTCTTTCATAACGTTTTTCAAGGGTCCAAAAGAAAAAGAAATTAAATAATGGGATTAAAATTTGAAAAATTTTTAAAATCTTTTATTCGAAACTAAAATTTAAAATTTTAAGACACTAAAAATAAAAATTTTGAATTAAATTTGATGAAAATTTAAAAGAAAAAACATATTATAAGGACAAACCACCTTTGGTTAATTCAGAACTTTTATTTTTAGTTCATATAAAATTTGGTTTCATGATAAATATATAACCCTCTAGTTCTTGTAGTTATTAATTTTTGTTTTTGGTCTCTTTTTTTAACTTCATTCCTGGTATTTAATTTCTTCTTCTTTTGGTACCCTAAAACATATCATAAAAAAAATTAATATTATTAGGGATCACAAAAAAATTGAATTAAAATAAAAAATAAAATTGTTGGGACTACAAATTTGTTTAAAATTAAAATTAACAATTTTAATGCACCAAAAAAATCAATTTATCATTATAAAATAAAAATAAATTAATTATAATTAATGAAATGGAGTAGAGTATAATTTTGGCTTAAGAATGAATGGGTGCAATTTACCAAAAAAAAAAAAAAAAAAACAAAGAAGTTAATAAGTCTTCTCTGAAACAATAGGAATTAAAATTAGTCCTACCAATGTTTTTTATTTTTTCCAAATTAAACCTAATTAAAACGTAAATTTTTTTATCGATCATTAACCTTTTTTTTTTGTTGTAATGTCATTTTTTTTTTATTTTAGTAGTACAAAGAAACGAGACAAAAATTCTGGTGGGCCGAATAGCGGATGTTTTAGTTCGCACTAAAAATATTTTTAACCGAAAATTAAAAATTAACTCAATCCAAACAGAGATAATTTGAGTAAATTTAGTTTCTCTCATGTGATAATGATGATGCATTATCGGAGCTTAAGTACCACGTAAGTCCTTAAGTTTGCATAAATACTTTACATATATTTCTTAGTTTGGAAGATTAATTCACGTAAGTTTTTAAATTTGTATAAGTAGTTCACTTATATTTTTAAGTTTATTAAATATTATTCATTTAAATTTGGAAGAGTAAGGGTGGGCTTGGCCTTAGGTACACGCGTGAAAATAATGTTGCCATGCTTGGGAAGCTTGTCGCGTCCTTCTTAGAGGAGCCTGACAAGCTTTGGGTGAAGGTCTTGGCTGAGAAATATTTGAGAAACTCAGAGGTTCTTACTGTTGATGCTCACAAGGGTGTTTCATATGTGTGGAAGGGAATTATGAAGGCTAGGGATTTTTTGAAAGATGGTTTCAAGCCACACCTTGGTGATGGGTCTTCGTCTTTATGGTTCTCAAATTGGTTGGGGTCAGGGAAGCTATGTGATAGAGTGCCCTTTATACACATATCAGATTCGTTTTATATGGTATCTGACATTTGGTGCCAAGGGACTTGGAATTTTAACTCTCTTCATACTATGTTTTCCGATGAGCTATGAAGGGAGATCATGGGGGTTCATATCCCTAGTGTTAGCGATGGAAGGGATCGTGTTCTGTGGAGCAAGTGTCCTAATGGTTGGTACACGACTGCTTTTGGTTATGGTTTTATGATGGTTCATGATGATACAAGTTCTAGACTTTGGAAGCTTCTTTGGAAGTGCCCAATTCCGGAGAAAATATGCTTCTTCCTTTGGTTGATTTTGCATAATGCACTCCCTTCAAACCGAAAGAGATTTAGTTGCAACCTGACGCATAGCTCTGCTTGTGCACTTTGTGATCATGATATGGAGAACCAAGATCATATCTTGCGGAGTTGCTCACAAGCGCATTCTATTTGGCTTCGTTTCGCGTCGCTAATTCCCTTTGCGACAGGTATGACGTCCTTTCATGATTGGATTCGAGGAATGCTTTTTCTTCGTGATGCTATTCTTCCTATCGCTATCCTTTGATGGATTTGGAAGTGGAGGAACAACTGTATTTTTGAGGAGCATAAATGGACAGAACACTACGTTGTCCGCAATATTTGGATATCTGTCCAGGAATTCAAGAGATATGGGAATAATGTTGTAGCAAATCATTCCACCAATTTTTCTTTGAATAATGCTTCAAGGCTTAAAGTTGATGGTAGTTGGTGTGCGCAAACACAGCGAATGGGAGCAGGAGGTTATCTTCGTGACTGTCATGGACGTTGGCTTTTGGGTTATGCGTGTGGAATTAGTTTGGGGGTGCCTCTTCGAGTTGATTGCTTTGAAGACTGGCCTGCAGCATGCGTGGAATTTGGGCGTGCGTACTATTGTTTGTGAAACTGATTGCTTGGATGTAGTTAATCTAGTAACTACTGATATCAATGTTGATTACCATTGGTATCATGATACTATTTGCAGGATTAGACATATGTTATCTTGGGATTGGGAAGTTAAGGTGTGTCATATACCCCGAGATCATAACTTGGTAACTGATGCTTTGGCTCTTAGAGGGAGACATGATGGGATTCCGACAAGACTTTGGAAAATACCACCTACGTGGTTAATTCCAAAACTTTGTTCGGAATTAGCTTAGCTTTTTTCTTGTTTTTTTATTTCCATTTGTACAAAAAAAGGATTATTGAGTTTGCAAGAATATAAGAAAAAAAAACTCCCTTGTTTTTTGGTCTAAAATATAAGTAAATTTCAACTACTTTCCTCATATTTAATGCTATTATTCCTAATACATCATTCATTTAATGTTATTATTCCTACATTGCAATAAATATGATGAAGGTTATTTTAGCAATTAAAATTTATCTTTTACCTAAAATCAAAAAAATTAAATACAACTAACTAATTTTTTTAATATGCATAAATTAATTATTTTTTTTATATATATGTGTAGGGAGGTAATAATACACAATTATTAAAACATAGTAACTTAAAGCAAAAAGTGATACTTAATACTCCCTCCATTTAATTCTTAACTACTAAAATTTCTTGTCACATAATATAAGTACCTACACATAAAATAAGAAGTATTTATTGTGATTTTTTTAACTTTTAAAGTCATTCAACCAATACAAAAAATTTGTGTTTAAATTTAATTGGTATAATATTTCAATAGTTTACTTAATAATTCTAATTTCAATAATTTAATCATTTTTCTTAAATTGTCTAAAATATTAAAATATTATTACGTGAGACTTATATTATATTATCGGGGACGGAGGGAGTAAATAAATAAAAAAAAGATTGATTGAAGTTTCTCCGCCATTCAACCTGGTAAGGGGAATTGAGAAGAGAGATGATATGGAACTGTGTTAGAGTGACAGCTATGGCTGTTCCTTTATCGAGACCCATTTGCTGCGCTTCTTCATCTTCGTCTTCATCTTCAACCATCATCAACACTGACCACCTTCGTTCTCAACTTGATCAGCTTCATTCTGAGGCCGAAACCACCAGAATCAAAGGTACCCCATCCCTCGCTCTTCTCTCCATTTCAATTGCTTTACCCTCTTGTATTTGATTAAAAGTTCTGTTTTTCTGTTGATGCTTAATTTCATTATGAGTTTGTTTCTCTCTCTGAATCGACCAATGCTTCCTGAAAAACACCCATTATACTCAGCCCCATCAATTATGTCAACAAAACAGAATTGATGTCTAGAGGCCTAGAGGGTTCATAAAGAGTTGCTTTTGATGGCACAGCAAATAATGCTAGATTGAGGCTTTTGCGGTTGTCAGAGGCAGCAGAGAAACTTCAAAAACAAGCAGCTATAAGCATTCATAAAGGGGAGGATAATGATGCAAGGGATTTACTGTTTCAAAGAAAGAAGGTGTTGCAAGCTCTCGAGAAATCTAAAAGCCGAATTGAATTGCTTGATGAGCTTTCCACAAAGCTAAGTGAGGTAAAGTGAATTTATCAGTATGATCATTGTAATTACTCTCTTATGCTACTGTTTTCCTTTACTTTAAGTGTTAACATTTTATTATTATAAAAGAAAATTATTATGGTTCCAGGCAATATCTTTGAAAGAAAGTCAGCTAATTGGAAATGTCACCGTGAACATTGAAGACACAATAGAAGATGCTTCTAGCTCTGGCCCAGTTCGAATTGTTGCTCCAAAGGAGGAAGTTCAACAAGATTTTCCTAACGATGACAACATAGATCCCAATATGACAAAATTGAGCGATATTCAAGATGTGCAACATTCTGTGGAAAGTCCAGGGAATCTACCCGATGATAGCGCGACCAAGAATCTCCAGGGACCCCTTACTATCAACAGTTTGAATGAAGATAATATAGCCAGAAGCTTGTCAGAAATATCCTCTTATGAGGAATTCATGGAACGTATTGATAAAAAACTCTGTGAAATCGAAGCCGAACTAGTTACTGTTTTGAACGTCTCAACCTTGGTACTAGATGATGAAGAAAGACCAAAGCATTCCAGGTTGCAACAAACAATGGAACTCCTTGAGAGCATTCATGGCATTAGACAAAGGTGTGATATCTCATTCTACCAAAGCATGATTATTTTGGTCTCCTTTGAAGATTTAGCTAAAACAAAATCAATTTTGATTAGGTTTTTCTAGTGGTTATGAATTATTATTAAGATTATTTGTGTAAAGAGAAAACCAAAAAGGAAGAGGAATTTAATGTTTTTGAATATTGCCTAACTAACAGAATCAGAAGTACCAAGGAGGCAAAACTGAGGATCTGATCAATTTTATTTTGATCAACTCATCTTCTACTGCCAGGTGAGAACTAAGTTCATTTGCAATGACACATTGGAGATGCTGATTATTAGTTTATTACAATGAAAAGAGTAGTTGATGGATTAATATTTTACCACTAGTCCTTCCAACCTGAGAATTTCTGTTTGGTGATATAGGAGCAGCAGATAGGGAAAAATTCCCCAAAGGACAAAGAATAACTTAATGGAGTTGACTTTAATTTGAATTCCAATGTTTCTCAACTTTATTCTGTTTCAATACCAAACGTACACAGTAGAGTCCTTTGTGCATAAGGTAATGAAGCAACTTCCTTAGACTTAGTCTGCAGGTGACATCCTAAAGTTCATATTATTGTCTTGAGGAGTTAGTACATTAAATCATTAATCATGCACCAACTATCTAACAGGCACGCTAAAAGGTGTGGCTTTTTGGAGTTCGTAGATATGGCGTCCAAGATTCACATATTTTATAATTTGCTTCATGCAATACCATGAATTCCTTTATGAGTTCACACTATGCATACTTCATGAGAAGGTTTGACATTCTTGCAACTGTATGATATCAGGAGCTTCTACAGCTACACATGAAATTTATTGATGGGTTCTTGTAAATTATGTTAACACTAGCCCTAATGAGTTTTTACAGTGACCTCATTTATTAGTCACTGACTGACTGGACCATTTGATATAGTATTATACTATTATTGCTATTATTTTAGCTGTTCAATTTGTAATTACATTTTGGTGATGTATGCTACGATCCTAAATTTGCTTACACTTTCAAAATCTATTCCGAAGAGAGTACCACAACCACAAGAAGAGTCCGAATGATTTGTATTCTTTTCACATGTAGTTATGACGTCACGTTAGCAAATGAATAGAAGTAACACTACGAATAATAATGGGCAGCCGCGACATTATATTTAAGCTGGTGTTTCTTTTCACTGATTATCCATACCTCAGTGGTGTATCATATCATATCAAATTTACTCATAAAAATTTGGAACAACTTTGATTGCATATGGGACACCTTTGATTGAAAAAAATAAGTAAAATAACTAAATACATACATAAAATGAATTTAAAGATTGAGCTAACAATGAGGTTCTCTTGATGATGATGGTCACAGGTTTTAGTCACAAACAGCCTATGCGCTTGCAAATATGAGTCACTTTCCAAACTCCACAGTAGTGGTAGTCTCATGTACTGGTTTTTCCATTCTAGAGGGATGTTTGAATTAGACGATTTCCATGAGATCAGTAAGAGTAATCTTTCCATACATGCCATGGTCCAATGAATCAAATTGTTTGCTTATTTGCAGAATGTCTATATCAGTTATCTTCCTCATTTGCTTAAGCTTGTATATTACAAAATCAGACTTACTGCACCAATAAAAGTGAAAGGTTGTTAACAAAACTGAAGCTAACATGTGATAAAACTTGAAAAATATGAACAAATTTCAACTGCTCATAAATAATGTATTTTCTGTCTTTCTCTAAAAATTTGATATGTTATAATGCACTTCAAGAGTTTCTTAAGATGATCATGATCTACGTTTTTGTGCTGAAACTATGTTTTCTATACAATGGTTTATTCAATGTTAGGATGTGAACGAGGAATACACCTCAGTATTCACCGTTGAATAGAAAATTTTTGCATCATCTTTGCATGCAGGTATAAACCTATTGGCTTATCCATATAATCTCTTCCTCCTCTTGAGACTGTTTTGGTATGTTGCTTTCTTATTTGTTCAAATTAGTACTTTGATTTCTATAATGCAACATATACTAGGAAGACATTGTAAACCAAAAGTGCTGAATAATGTCTTGTGTATCCTGAGATTCCAACTTTTTAAAATTATAACTGAATTCATGTCTATCATCAATGATTCAGCTACAGAGAGTTCCTAAGATCATTTTCCTAAGGCCATTTGAACTGAGTTCATGTTCCATATGTAGTTGTAACTTGTAAACCAATGCACTGATTCTGCTACTGTCCATTTGTACAAGTGAAAAAGGGGGCAAGGAAAGATATTATATGTGATTACCAACATTCAGACATACCTGACAGATCCATCATTATCAAGGTCTGCAGCCGCTAAATCTGATAAGGTTATCTTCTTCTGAAGAACCAATTTTGCTATCTTACGGTTTCTCTTGTGCATACTATAATCAGTGAGGTATAGAAAGGCCCTGGCAACTGCCAATGTGCTTATCAAAAGCCATATAATTGCAAAACATCTTCCGGTCACAGTTCTAAAAGAATAATCCCCATAACCAACCGTTGTAGCAGAAGTAATGGAGAGATAAAAACTGTCAGCCCAATTCAGCTTCTCAACAAAGTGCACTATAACTGTTCCTATAGCAATGCAGCCAATGACAACAGCCAAAGCCAGACAAACTTTGGTTCTTATCCTCATTCTTCCTTTCTCTTCATCAACCATATACGTCCTGAGAATATTCTTATACCGATCCTCATCCATCATGCTCAATAAAAATGCCTCTTGTGCGTCACAGATGTATGCAACCAATCCATTGAGCAGAAAACCAATAAATGCAAACCCCACCAGAATGAGAAAACATGTAAAGATCTTGGTAAATGTGGTATTAGGAATAATATCTCCATACCCAATAGTGCAGAGAGTCACCATTGTGAAGTATACAGCATCTACAAGCATAAATGTGGTAGTGCCATTGAAACTCTCACTTGTTACATACACTGTAACCCCAATTGCCACATACAATAAAACACCAATGAGAGAGAGCCTAACTATTAAAGTTGATGATTTATGTGAAGGTACTGGTTCAGAGGGCTCATGAAAACCTACCCGTGTGTCGGTGAATAATATAGGTGGAGCAGAGTGGGAGCGACGCAAAATGTTCCTTTTCTTGAAACTCAAGTTGGCTTTGAGGTTTATATATGGGCTTGTGGTTTTATTGATGATATGATGAGAACCAGAATGGATCAGTGATTGGGCAAGAAGATGATCATGGAGAGATTGTTCCTTGGGTGATGATGGGCTGCTTGGTGATTTTGCATCAACTCTGCTGGAGCAAAAGCTCAAGAGAGGCTCTTCCATGGTGCATTCTGATGTCAGTTGAAGACTAATGCTGGTAATAATGTAACAGCTTCATTTAACTACAAGTCAAACCGGAGGAATGGGGGATAGCATGCTTAACTGTCGCTAATTGCCGCCAACAAATCTCAATCAATTGAGAGATAACGTAAAACATAGGTTTATTTCTTAATTTATAAATTTATACTAGTATAATATATATAATATATATTTAAAAAAAATTTATGTTAATATTTGGTGTCTTGTGCTTTGAGTGGCTTAGTGGCTGCTGCAGGGTCATATTATTGGTGGTACTAAGGATTGAATCCAATTTCACCCCTCAAAGAAAAATACTTTGCCGATCAAAAAAATTTTTTGGTGTCTTTTCCCTTTTAATCCGATGAGGAGAAAATTACAGTCAGTGTAAATTCATATTTAATGGACCACTAATAGAAGTGTCATGCTATTATATACACCCAACAGCACAACTACTGGGAAAAAGAAATAAATCCCTGTAAGTAAGCGACAGGTCAAATCAAAGTAGATGAAAACTTCGAAGAACATGGGCGCAGATATTAGGAATCCAGGATTGATCCATGGGAGAAGCTACAGTGGAACCAAAAGGATAAGGTAAGCTTAGTGAAATTGTAATGCAATGGATGGTTGATTAAGACTTCAAGGAGCAACGGAAATTCATGAAATACCATGTTTTCATTTCTTTCTAAAATTTTTAGGGTTGCTCATAATAGTTAGTTCAATGGTTAAACCATTAATTGATAGTATTAGGAAAGAAACAAAAGGTCATGATATATTCATTTCTGATTATACATAGAAAATACAAAAGAGGAATCGGCGTCACCTAGTGTATCAAATTTATAATGTAACATGATATTGGACTATAGAAGTCTTAACTTATTGTACCACAGAACAGCACTACAAATATCTATCGACTGAACAACTTTGATATTGATGCTATGAAACGATGGTTTGCACCATTTGATGACCTAGTTGCTGCAGTTTGAGGAACATCCTTGTGAGGCACTGTTTTTCGTACTTGCGCATGAGTTTCAGCTTCGTGCTGAAACATCCTCACCAATTCTTGAAGCTCTAGTTTTCGCTCTGCAACATTTTCTTCAATGCTGGGTTTTTTCAGCCCGAGGTAAAGCAATCCAATTCCAATTAGCACTGCTCCTAACACACAGAGGACCACAGAAAATAGAAGAAACGCATAAGGAGTTCCTTCAGACCCAGGTATTCCATCCACATTTATGCCAAATAGTCCAGTAATGACAGAAAGAACAAGGCCACAACCCCCAAATACTCCTAAGTTATGTGTAACCGTGAGGCTTCTGTCCTAAAATAAGTAGCAACAATGTGAGTCCAAGCAAAGACCCATACATTTTAAGCTAGCTAGCAATTCAACAGTATCTTTGGCTACCTCCACCCCTTATGGAAATGGTTGAAATTCACTATAATAGATTACTAACAATAGATAATACTTCAGTAGTTGGTACAGATTACACAAACCTGCAACCATGCACGTACTGAGCTTTGCATGACATCTTGAATTGTGAACAATCGGCCTCGAACTGCTTCTTGCTCCTCAATCATTTCCCTTGTACTCTTCATTACTGCTTCCAGCAATGCTCTTGCTGCACTTCCTCTCAACTGTTGAAGAAGTTCAAAAACTATTTCCTCTCGTGCATGGAGAGACCATTTCACTCTTATAACCTGCTAGGTCATACAAGAGATAAAAGATACATGTAAAAAATTTCCAAGTACCTTGTGAACCCAAAAACTTCTGCATAATATTTAGACAATTCAAATGACTAGACCAGTGCAATCAATTAAGCCTTGTGATAATGTAAATTTTCACTTTAAGCATTTCCTAATTATTTAACGAGGCATGTAACTTGACAAGAGAAGTGACAAAATTTTAAAATAAACCATTTATTTTCACATACATGATAATAACTCATTCTTCAAGAAGCTTTGACTTCTATAGTCAGACATAATGCAGTAAAAGATAATCTAGCCTTAAACATTGAATAAAAAGTAGTGATTAAATGCTAATCTAATAACAATGTAATATTACTATGTTAAGCATTGCTGACAGACAACTTCTGCTATACATGGATTAAACCATTCGTCCTTCCCCCAAAAACAGTTTAGCCATAAATAAAATCAGTGTCACTAAAACAACTACATCATGATCTTGCTCATCAATGGTTTCCAATGATTTCAAATTTTATGTTGGTTACATTCAATATCTATCATCCTTCTATTGATAGCAATTCTTTTCTATCATCCTTTTTCGGCACATCATGCAACAAACAATTTAATAGAGGAAGAAAAAGCTTTGTTTACACAAATTGCAAATGAATCGAATCAATTGTGTTGTCCATTCAGAAAAAGTAGGGAAAAAAAGAAAGAAAGAAAAGACACGGGTAGAATAAATTCTAAATTCTCAATGAACAGTATGAAGTAAGCACTCATAAGCATGTTGTTAGCTAATATTAAAAAGAAAACTCGCACAGACCTAATAAATTGTTTGCCCTTTCGAATATTAAATTGTCCAGTCTCCACATAATCAGCAACAGTACAAAATATAAACTAAATTAAAAAGTTATAGCAGATTCTCTACCACTACAGCTTAATTCATTCTGCAATCTGCTTAATTACCTGGGTTGACAATCTTCTAATTTCCTGGTTTAATATTATAGTGAACAGATGCAAATCCTCATGGTTCCTCCTACCAGGAAGGGAAAAAAATTTGTATCCAAATTATAGACGCAAGAGGATAAAATGACCATTTATATTAAACTTCTTAAGTTCTTATTTATAATGGTCCAAAGCACATGCAATCACCTGTTCATAAACATCAATTCAACTTCATCTGCAGCCCCAAAGATGTGTTTACGAAACAACCTATGACATCATATGCATTAGTAATAAATAATAAATTATGAAAATGCATAGTTTTACATAGCAAACCAACTGATTAAAATTTTAGATCACAATTAATCTTAAATTATTCATCAAGAATAGAAACTTCTATATTTATCATCACGAAAACTGATTAGTTTAGCCTATACAATATCAGCATCAGATTTTAAGGTTAGGATGTTCGAGACGATAGTTCAGACAGTAAAATAAAGAGAAAGGGCGAAAAAAGAATAAAATTATGACCAAAACCAGTCTAAATATATCAAATAGAAATAAGCAAAACAGGTTGATAACAAAGATGTAGATAATACTAACCTATCATCCCATCGTGCAAGTCGGCAAGCTAGGTGTGCTACAACCTCATGAATGCTGCGCGGTATGTTAGCACCGCCAGCAGCCAGCATTTCCTGCAGAACATAGTTGAGGACAACTAAGGACGAAAATTATTAAAGAATTTGTTCTGGCAAAATCTCCGTCTGATTAATGAGGGTGGAAAGACTAACTAACCTGAACTTCTAAAATACCTAACACGTTGATGTTTGATGCAGAGCCCTTAACATGCAAAACTGTCACCAAAAAATTTTGTGCCTGCCATGCCCGTAATACAACAGGTATGTCATCTTCCTCAACAAATGGGTCACCGGCAGATTGGCCTAGAAGTTCAAAGAGTAATCCACCAGCAACTCGAACTGGAACCTGTCAATAAAGCATTAAAAGCTTATTATGCCATTTATATAAGTGAATTTAATGCCTAAGCATCTATACATAGAATCATTGAATTTACAGAATGAAGCACAGCAATCAGGCCTGCCACATGCAGCCACAAGATTTTTCTGAAGACACCTAGGGACAAAATTTGAGAAAAATACTGATTTATCCTTGACATTGTGAGGGGTAGTTCACATTACCCTAACTTTAGGGGCAGTTCAAATTAGTTCTTGAGATTGAAGTCGGTTATTCATTTTAGCCCATTACAATTAACACCGTTAATTTTTGTTCACATTAGTCCCTGGAATTTTAAACAACGATTTAAATAGATCTTTATGTTTGCTATTAAAAGTTCAATCTAGTCTCTATGTTTTTTCAAGAAAGTTCAATTTAGTGCAAGACCTTAATATTTTTAATTGTAATTATTGTAAACTAATGACAGAGGCTGAAGTGGGTGAAGTATCACAATTTCAGAAATCTATGCGAACTGTCGAAAATCTCAAGTGCTAATATAAACACCATTTAAAAACTTAGGGACCCAGTGCCCATTCACGCACCAAAATTCACTCTGAAATATAATCATTTTGTTTACCTCATATAGAAGGTGTTTCATTCGATCGCTTATCAATCTACTTTCATATTGCAAAGCTATGCTAATAGCAGGATGTAACCAGTGAGAACTACCAAACCATGAAGTAACCACTGGATGAGCAGCATCCAAATGGCACCACCAAATTGGACCCACTGGCCTTTCCCAGTAAGGTGTTGCTACATCTGCAACAGGGACATCACTTTCCTCATCTGTGAAATCATGTGGCTGTGAGGCCCAACCAGCATCAGCATGCACCGCTTGGACAAGTTCAGAAATTCTATTCCAACCAATTGGTTTCCAATAACTCCTCGGATGAACCTCTTGGCCACATAATTGTGGCGACTGATAACCCTTCAAATCATCAATATCCCCAACTCCAGGTTCAATGGGTAAATTTGATTCACGAAGGTTGTTTCCACTAGGTTTTCTTCTTCCTAAGGAATTGAGCTTCTTCTGTGTCACCTCTCTAATTGCTGCTGAGTGCACTTTCTGAGACCCACGGATGAACTCAAAAGCACAAATGATTCCATCAGTCCAAAGTCCTCCACCCTGCATGTTATCCCTTGCGGAAGAATGGGTTTTGTGGTTCCCCTGCTTCTTCGTTTCATTGCCAAGCGAAGCTGAATATTCGTCATTCTCAGCTTGCATATCGTACTCAAGAAGAGGAACCAGACCCTCGACTACCATTGATGAAGATTCAAACAATAATTACAAAACCATAAATCACTGCTTCAACACAAGAAACGAACAATGTAAACTCGAGCTTAATCATTCATAACACAACAAAATCCAGGAAACAAGCCAAAATCAATATCAATCATAAGGTTACGTTACCATAACCACCATTACTGAATCCGTTCTGCAAACTGTCCGAGAATGACGGTATTATTACAATTTCAATTGCGATGCAAAGTACAAACGGTGAAGGATCGAATCGACATAATGCAAAAAAAGTGAGCGCGTGAACGAAGAAGATAGAACACGAATCTCAATTTTCAGCAACGCATTATTTGTTGTTTGATTAGAATGTCGTTGATGAATTGAAATGGAAGAGCGCGAAGGATTCGAGAGAAGAGAAGAGGACGAGGAGAACCGATACGCAGCAGCGGTGGTGTGACACTGAACCTCGTTCGTGTGATGTCAACGTGCCACTAATCGAGATTGCAGGAGTCCATTATTTTAATGCATCAGATTTTGAAAACCTTATGTTAGTAGTTCTTTAAAATAAAAATTATATTAACTCCTAAATTTGCAAAAAGTGATATTGAAGAATTAACCTGTGCAATTATTACATTTTATGAGATAAGAATTTTAAAATAGAAAACATAAAATTTAATTTTTGTCTTTTTTTTATAAATTTTTTTTTTTTGAAATGCTTAACTTTTGTAATATTTCACAGATTAAAAAAATCAATTAAAAAAATGATCTTGTTAAACAGTGCCTTAGAGCAATAATAAATATTATCAATCACGATAAAATATTTTCGCTTTTATATTCTTATGTCTTTACCATTTTCCTTAAAGAAATTAAGTAAAAAAATATTAAAATAAATGCTATTTTACAAAGTCATAAAATAATATGAAATTTTTTAAATTTTAGGACTAACATATTTTACTTTTGCATTCTTAAAATTAAAATAAATATTTTTTTAAAAATTTTCGTAATACTTAAAAAAAGTGTTTTGCTGAAGGTAGAAACGGGGTTTCTTCCGAATCATCATCATCATATTATTCACATTTCACATATCTGTGTTTGTTGACTCAATATTTTGTTTGTGAATAAGTGCTTATAAATTTAACATTATGACTTTAACTTTAAATAGTTTGAATTAAAATTAAATTTAACGTGAAAATTTTAAGTTCTAAAACTTTAATCTATTAATTCTAAAATATTAAAACATAGTAATATTTTTTATCCAGATATAATTATTACATACAAATTACTATTTATATTATAACCCGTTTATTATTATTTATTTTACAAAAACATTTTTTAATAAAAAAAATTATAAAGTCAATTTTCAGAGATAAAAAATCATTTCTCTCGATTTAAACATTCTATAAAAAATCATTTCTCTCGATTTAAACATTCTAGACGTTGAGACAAAACATGCAAACTCAAGTACAAAATATTTGACTTAATTTCAAGTGATTGGGACTTGAAATGAGTCAGAATCAGATGCGATTCTAAATGCATTTAACATGCACAAGGCCGAGCAAACAGCCAAAAACAATAGTGATTTGGTTTCAGAATGCGCTATCAAACATAAAAATATGCAATAAATATAACTGAGATTTTAAAATTAAACAAACGAGTCACAATTAAACATGAAAATGAAGTAAAACACCACCTACAAAGAAGAAATACTGTCTTCACCGATTCTAAAAAAGCAACATTAAACTTCAGTAAACATTACATATTACACAAATTAGTCAAACAGACCCAACCCCATGTCCTCATCAGACTCTTCTGGTTCTTCCTCCTTTTTCTCTTCCTTGGCGGCAGCAGCCGGAGCAAAGCCAGCATCAGCAGCCGGTGCAGCAGCAGCAGCAGCAGCCACAGCAAATTTGCTTGGGTCCTGCATTCAACACAACAATACGTAAACAAGAAACATAGAAGGAATGACTTAAAAGTTTTAGTGTCAGAAATCAGAATCAGATATTACCTTCAAGTACTCCTTCACTTTGTCAGCTTGAGGGAAAGAATATTCGGTCTCAACAGCAACAGCAAGCACGTTCCTATAGGCATTGACAAACATATGGGGTGCAGCTGCAAGGGTTGGATAAGAGAGGGCCAATGAAAGCGAAGTAACCATCGAGACACCAATGGCAAACTTCTCAACAAGGTCATCCTCAGTAAGATCAAGAACCTCGGGACTAAACACTGAACCATTGTCGTAAACAGAAAGGACCACAAGCCCATAAGAGAAAGGCCTAATGCCAAGCTTGGCAAGCAATGCAGCTTCAGAAGATCCAACCTTGTCTCCCTTCTTGATGAGCTCAACAGGGGTAATGATTTCCACAGTACCCTTGTTAATCTTGGTTGGAATATTAAGCACCTGAACAGTGGAGAATAAGTACAAATAACAACATCAAAATAATTCAAGTGCTGTTTGTTTAAGGCACCAAGTATGAATTCATCAAATGCAGTTTTACTGATTCTATTAGAGTTTAGACTATAACATTAGAAAATCAGTTTGGCAAGCTCAACTGGTTTAGATTTTAAACTAACTCAGAATGCCAGATTATATACATTATGAATATTCTACCATAAGAAAAAATGCATTGATTAATCATTGAAAACAGTTAATTTTATCAGCAGGTTAAATTTAGCATGAAAAGGCATAAATTTCATAGCATTATTTTTTCAAAACCCATTTAAACAATAATCAAATGATTTGAACCTCACGAAAACCATAAACAACAGATTATACACATTACGAATCCTGTTGGCAAATATCGTTAAGAGACCTAGAAAATCCAAAGATCAGAATATTTGATCGTTCAAAAAAATTTATCAGCAAGTTAAATTTAGCATTAAAAAGCATAAATTAAGAAAAATATTTTTTCCAAAGCCCTTTAAAAATTGAAGGAAAACTACGGAACTCTTTCCGTGGGACCAATTTTATTCCATCATCATATTAAATCCATTATAAATAATTTATTCAAAAAGTACCATTAACAAATACACTAATCAATAGATTTCAACCTCACGAAAACTCAGAACAATAATAAGAATTTTAACCCGAATTCTAACAAAATGGAAAGCCAACATAGTTGAAGTTGAAGGAGAGTAATATAAGAAACCTGGAAGAAAGAGGTCTGAGAGGGATCGAGACCAGTGTTGCCAGGAGGAACAACCACATCAATGGGAGCAACCAAACCAACACGAGCAGGAGCTCCGACCTTGTACTTAGCGACCTCCTCGCTGACCTCCTTCAAGTCACCCTTGGTGAAAATCAACCCCACGTTACCAACGAGAAGGGGAATGAGGTTCAGAAAGGCATTGTTTCCGGTATTCTCAGCGTGTATCCGAACGGAACGCTTCATCATCGTGTTTTTCCCCATCAGCACTACAGAATCGCCGCGGAGACCCTTGCGGATGTTCTGGAGCTGGTTTGATCCAACGTTGTCGGCGTTGACTACCAGGATCTGGGTGTACTCCTCGAGGAGCTGGCACAGCTTTCCATCGTAAGCGATCTTCTTCTCCGCCTTGGAAGCTTTCACCACCATTGTTGAGGAAGATTGAGTCTGAGTCTGTGATTTAGGGTTTTTTTAGGGCAAAATCGAGGGCCAAGACGAAGCAGTGGCTTGGTCAAGGCGGACAGCAAAACGGTGCCGTCTCTTTAACCTCCGCTGTCTGCTACGATTGAGAGGGTAAGGGAAGGAAGTGGAAAGCGCAGCTGTGGAAGGAAGTGATGCTGAGGGAGTTTTTAAAACTAGGGTTTTGCTTATGTGGTCAGAACCTCGGCCCAATGGGCTTCCTATCAGACTTTTTTGTTTTCTTTTTCTCTTTGTTTTTGGTAAAAAAGAAAAACCGATTCAATCTGTGTAACCGGTACAAAGTGAAGTGAAAAAAACCAAAAACAAATGAACCTAGAACCCAGTAAATACTAGATTGGATTGGATAAAAAAACAACAGCTACTAAAAGAAAGTGCATTAATTCTTTAAAGACTTGTGGTTTTGTTATGCATTTTACCTTTATTGTTTTCTACTCTCATAATAGGGCAAGAGAAGAGTAAACCCCAAATTAATCCTAAATTATTTATTTTAGTCATTTTCTATTTAGTTTTAATTTTAGGGACTAATATGTATAACACCTACCATCTTAGAGACCAATTTGAAGGTTTACTCAACAAGAGAATAAGGCATCAATTCATAAATTACTACCCGTCCATTCAAGCTAACACGGCTTCTTTCGCGTCCTTTTATTCAATTGTAATAAAATTTAACAAATTGACTTAAGTTGTGACCAAATGTCATTTTTCTTATCCCATGAGGATCATTTTTAAACCATTCAACCCATCACAAAGGACAAAGCCTATTCAACTTAAGCTCTTTTTTAGCATTATTTCATATAAACCAATGCTCAAAAAATATTCTTCCCAAATCACTCTAAAAAACATTAACCCTATGTTTAAAATTAGGAAAAATAGATGAAAAGAGAATAAAGGGAAAGAAAATTGTAGAGAAGGAAAAATAAGCGAAAACAAAAGTTTTAAATTTTTGTTTTTGAAAGTAATTTTTTTTTTTAATTTTTCTCCATTTTCCCTTAAAACAAACAAGGAAAATTACTTTGTAATCTGCAATTTTCTTATATTTTATTTTCTTTCTATCCAACCAAACAAAGCATAAGTATTATCATTATAAATAGACTTAATTGCATTTATAATTCCTTACCTTAAATGTATGATCAATTTTAGTCCCTATAATTTTATTTGTTTAGAATAGATCCCCAAGTTTCAAAATGTTAAACTTAGATGTGACCTCATTTTCAAGCAAATCCAAGCTATAAAATGCTGACGTGATAACCAGAACATATAAAATAATACTTAACTACATTTTTTATTTTAAAATATTACAAATATGATTTTTTTTTTTAAAAAAAATAGATGTTCAAAGGATCCAAAACCGTAGATGTGGTGAAGGAATAGATCCTGTCCCCCCACCCCGTTCTTCATCACCATGAACACAATAAATCCGACCACTCTTCCCCTTCACCCTTCATTTCTCCTTCCATTACAAACTATACAAGCCGTAGATATAGCTGCACCAAATGATTTGGCCCAAATTTCTCTTCCCTCTCCTAACCCTCCTTCCTCTTTCAACATGTCAAACTCCACAACAGAACCATTCCAAACCCCCCACCATATTGCACAAAACCCCTTTTCCCTCTCTCATGCAAACCCCCAAACAACAATTCACCAAACACTCTTTCCGAATATGACGACAAGCTCCACGAAGAGTGCGGCACCGTTGGTATCCATCCATGCTGAAAGAAAGGCAAGAAAAAATTCTCCCAACATACGAAAAAATTGAGACAAGTTGCCAACATACCATCAAGACTAGATGGAATTCATATCAAACACTGCCAGCTGCCAAGTAGTCTTTCAATCACAAACATGAATAAACCAATCATTATATTAAAAAATGGGATGAACTCAACCAAAAACCACAGCCAAATATGGTTCAAGTCTTCCTTTGCATCTTAAAACTCCTCCAATGGGCAATTAGGATAAAATCATTGCATCACTCACACACATTTTACTGGTTAGATCCAAGAGCCTATGAGTCTCTTCATCCAACTGAACATTGTCCTTCTTCATTCTCTCGGAAACAATGAGAGGCATTTTACCAGCTGCTGCATATGTTTTGAGAAATAGGTTATATATATTTGTATTCAAATGGCCAGCATTCCGAAGGATAACCAACAACTGTTCTGCTCCTTCAGTACGAGATTGCTCCGTGATGATTTTGAATGCTTCTTCTATTAACCTTTCATCGGGACTCCATTTTTTCACGCTAGAAATAGCCTTTCCAAAATAATCCATAAATTTATCCACATCCTTCCTTTTCAAATATCCCCATGCAAATAGCTCCCATGTAGTGTAACAAGGACTCACACCTTTTTGAATTATCTGATTACAAAAACTTTCAGCCATTTCCATTTGGTCTTGGTTAATGTATGATGCAAGAAGTATATTTGAAACTCTAACATCATTGGTTGGAGAAGCAGACTCCCACTCCCTATAGAGATTCTCAGCTCCACCAAAGTCTCCAAGCTTCACAAGTGATGATAGCATGCAAATGTACTCATTATCATTCATTTTGCGGAAACATGCCTTCATTTTGTTCCATATTCGATTCACTTCATCCTTATTCCCCATGTTTGTATGCAAGCTAAGGATAGAGGAGTATGCAACTCGAGTTTCTCGCGATATTCTCCTCTCCATCTCTTTCAAAGTAAATCCTGCTTTCTCAAGGCAGGCTTTTTTAATGTACAAATTGGCCATTGTACTATATGTTACCCAGTCCGTATCTATTTCTGCCTTCTTTAACTCAAGCAATACTCTTTCTGCAGTTTTAACATCATTTTGTGAGGCACAAACATTCAACCATAAATTGAAAGTAACAACATCAGGCGAAGTGTTCATCTTCAGCTCCTGAATAAGTTTAGGAACCTTTTCTAGCTTCCCATTTGCAATGTAGAGAGACATCATGTGATTATAAGGAAGAGGAGACTTCAAGAAGCCACATTCTGACATTTTCGACATGAGGGCCTCAGCTTTGTCAACCACATTATTTTGGACATATGCATGGAGAAGTGCCGTGCAGGTTGGTTGGCCTCTCATTCGATCAGGAAGATCCTCAAAGAATTTTTCTGCACTATTCAGACCCCGAACTTTAGTTATCAGGTCCAAGTGGATAGCATAGTCTCCTGCCACTAGCTTGATATCTTTCTGCAAGGTCATCCATTCACAGATCTACATTTGCAATTTAAAAAATAATAAAATAAAATCAGATCAAGTCATTCACGTTTAGGGCCATTAAAAATCGGACCAAGCCTAGATAACGCGGTTGGGGCATTTGGTTGTAGGTTCTCAGTAAGGGCTTTCTAAAACTTTTAGAGAGCAATAAGAAAAGCAAAACAAATAGGTTATAAGTATCTCACAGGAGTTGAATCGACTATCAATTGGTCACGGTTTCCAATCATTAGAATTTAGAGAGTCCAAGGGAAGATGGAATGCACCAAATTCTGAGAGTTCAAAGTTTCTCATCAACCATTTTCACTATCATGTGCGCAAAAAATAAGCCCGTATTCTAGGATTCGAAAAAATATATATCACAGCATAAAACATCAAATAATCTAAAGCCTGATATTCAATTGACCAAAAGTATCATTCTTTGACACTAACCAACTATTACATAGTAGTATGACGAAGAGATTAGTTATAAGCCAGAAATAAACACGACAGAGTGCTTGCACAAAACAAACCTCGAGAGCGTGTTTGTAGCGCTTGCTCTTGCGGAGCTCACGAACAATGCGATTGAGTTCGTATTTGCGAGGGGGCGCGTGACCCTCTTCCTTCCATTTATTGATGGTGATGACAGCACTGCGTTTTGGGTACACAAGGCTCAGAAGCCTCCGCCCCAGCGTGTCTCGACCGCCGCCGGATTTGTCGGGGGCGGTAGTGGTGGTTGTTCGTGCTGCGGACTCCTTGGAAAAGTGGCGAGCGACGGCGACATACGTTCCAATGAAACGAAGCACCGTTTCCCTTTTACTCATCATATTCATCTTAAACCCTAATCGGAAAATGGAACTACCCCTTAAACCCTTATTATGGCTACTATTGATTTAAAAAAAGTTTATAGGGTGAAGAAAGTATAAGCATACGTATCCGTTACTCTCAATTTAAATAATAAAAATAAATAATAAATTTGAAATATGGATTGTTATTTTATTTTTTATTTATTTATCTGTTCATGTTTTTAGTGATTATGAGTTGCACCTGATAGAGTCGTGTGAAAAAACAAGATATCTGATTCAATGCATATTTTTCACAATTGGTTTAGAGTAGCATTTTGGGTACATCAACACAATTGATGCACAAAACTTTACTAATTAGTTTATGTTGAACCCTATCTAACTTATGCTGAATCCTTAAAAGTATATTGCTTCAATTTTTTACTTGTTTATTCAGAAGAGACAATTTTATTGGACTTTTCTTAATCTACTAATTTTTATCTGTATTTGGTTTTTTTTCTATGCTTAGATAAGTAACATCATATTATCATGCTTCTGTATAACACCAGTCTGCTATTGTTATGAACATACATACAACGCTTTAATAAATTTATCTACAACTGAAGTATCCTTATAATGTGACAAAGATAGCTATATTATATTACATGACAATGGCATGAGATATGTGTTGGGGAAGGCAATTGACATGAGGGAAAGTTAGTCGAAGTTAGGCAGAGTAAAGCAAAAAACTACCAATTTGTGGTGAGTTTGTTATTACTTAACTCCATCCTAAATCACAATCATTCTTTTGGGGTCCTATAAAATTTATTCTCATAATTCAGCTACTTAAGCTTCAATGTAGCAGAAGAGTTTGATTACTCTTTGTAACTGCACATTTCTTAGGCTACAACATCCTAAAGTGTCTTATGTTTGGTGAAATGGATCGAAAGCAAGAACAAGACAAGGGTAACTCCAACATGTCTAGCATTGATGTTACTCTAATATCTCCCAAAGTCCCTAAAGCAGTTTCGCCAGTTTCTTCTGCAGCAGAGGGAGACACCTTACGGAGGCCTCGTGGCCGTCCAGCCGGCTCGAAAAACAAGCCAAAGCCTCCAATAATTGTCACAAGAGACAGTGCTAATGCACTGAAGGCTCATGCCATGGAAGTGAGCTCAGGCTTTGATGTGAATGAAAGTTTGTTGAACTTTGCAAGGAGAAAGCAACGTGGCCTTTGCATACTTAATGGAACTGGTTGTGTAACAAATGTAACGTTGCGTCAACCAGCATCATCTGGTGCCATAGTGACCCTTCATGGTAGATTTGAGATTCTCTCACTGCTAGGGTCAGTCCTTCCTCCACCAGCACCACCAGGGATCACTGGCCTTACAATTTACTTGGCAGGTCCTCAAGGCCAAGTTGTGGGAGGTGCTGTAGTTGGTGCTTTGATTGCTTCAGGTCCTGTTGTGATCATGGTTGCATCATTCATGCACGCAACTTTTGATCGTCTCCCTTTGGAAGATGATGAACTTGCTGCTGCAATGCAGAATCAGCATTTCCAAAATGGACGCGCTCATCATCTAGATATCTCTGACTTGTATCCAATGCCTCAGAACCTCCTCATGAATGGTACAACGCCCCCCGAGATATATTCTTGGGCACCAGGGAGAAACTTGTCAAAAAGCTAAAACTTAGCATCCTACTTGTTCTTAGTTGTCTCACAACCACACATTACACTATTATGTTGCCAGGTTCTTGCTATATACAAGCAAGGGTCTTCCAAAGTTGACATTGCTAAGACAAATGATATGCTTATTCTGTTGTATTAACCATTGATTTAACAAATTAATGAGTGCTATATTTTCAATACATCAATTAAGGTCTACTTTTTAGAGTTCGTGTTTATATAAGTATTTGATGTTAGAGCATCAAACAGCATGCAGCACATAAGAATGAGACTCCTTCATTAGGCCTACTGATACAGGCTAGCCTATTGATACAGGCTAGCACAATCAGTAAAGTTTACCTATAATATATTCAATTTTTTTACAAGCTTAAGCAGACACCACATGTTTTCTAAATTCAGGAAGATGTACTGTAACAGTAAGTCTCAATAACAAGCTGATAATAAAATGGAATTCTTTTTTCTTTTTCCTATTTTTTTTCCAAGTCATCATTGAGACACTGATAGAGTGTGATTTGTCCTGGATATTGACAAGCAAATTGGATGTTTGATTCTCATATGTTGCAAATCTTCTCGCTACCTCTTCTGTATATACAGATTGATCTTAAAATTTCACAAAATTTATCATTTTGGAGATAATCAAGCTTGAAATGCAAAGCTATAGTCATTCAATAGAGAGTAAATCTCTCGAGTTTTAGGATGCAAGATCCCCCCAGCTAGGAATTCATGAACCTCTCCGTAAAGTTCAATTGAACTGCATCCTGGTTCTTTCTCTGTCAAGCTTTCCTTCATCAAAACCCTGTGCTGTATTGCCTCATCAAATTTGTCGGATGCAGCCTCGACATTGGACATTAGTACATAACCACTGGCATCGCTTGGATTTAACTCGCGAACTCTTTGTGCAGCCCGTTTTGCAATCACTACATTCCCATACTTTCTACAAGATGAGAGCAAAGATCCCCATATGATAGCATCTGGCTTTATTGACATACCCTTGATCAGTTCTTCTGCTTCTTCTAGGAGAGCAGCTTGACCTAACACTTCAACCATGCAAGTGTAATGTTTTATTGATGGCTCAATCTCATACTTATTCATCATTAGTGCAAAATAGTCCTTTGCTTTGTCTAATTCTCCCAAATGTTTACAAGCAGTTAAAACACCAATGAAACTTACATGGTCTGGTTTTAAATTTGAAGCTTCAAGCTTAGAGAAGTACTCAATTGCTTCTCTTTCATAACCGTTCATGGCTAGTCCAATTATAATGGAATTCCAACATGATAATCCTCTTGTGGGGTATGCCTCAAACACTTCAACTGCATTTGGAATAGATCCACACTTGCAGTACATGTCAATTATTGCTGTGAGGACAATGACATTCAACTCAAAATGATTCCTTTTTATATAATCATGAACCCATTTCCCAAATTGAAGTGTTCCTAAGTGAGCACAAGCATTCAACAAGCTCACCATTGTAAATTCACTAACCTCAACCTCTTCTTCTTGCATCTCGCGGAAAAGCTCTAACGCCTCCATTAGCTTCCCATTCCTAACATATCCACTAATCAAAGAATTCCAGGTAACCGAGGTTCTTGTTGGCATGTTATCAAACAACCTCCTAGATTCATCAATTTCCCCACACTTAGCATTTCCCATGATCATTGAATTCCAAGCTACCACATCAAGATCCATGTGTTCATCAAACACCCTTCTAGCCTCACTCAACATCCCACTATTAGCATACATGTGGATGACAGTATTACGAATAAAACTGTCCCTTTCAAGACCCAATTTTACAACCCTCCCATGAAGCTGAGCTCCATGATGGCCAGCACCCAATTGAGCATAAGCTTTGAAAACAGAGGGGTAAGTCAAATGCTGTGGTTGAACTTCAGAGTACAACATGTCAACAAAGAGTGAAATTGCAAGGTTAGGGGATGAGCTCCTAGAGAAGGCTCTGATAATGGTGTTCCAAGAGTAAAGATTTGGGTTAGGCATTTTATCGAACACCATGTAAGCATAGTTGATGTCACCGGATGAAGAGGCACAGAAGGTGAGGACACGAGAAGCAGCAATGGGGTGAAGAGAAAGGCCAGTTTTGATGATGTGGGGATAGATCTGTTGGAAGTCTTTCATGGTGGAACAGTGTTGTTGGAGCAAGATAAGGCATGGTTGGTCAGAGATGAATTTGGAAATGGAAGGTGGTAATGATGAAGGGAGAGCAGAACAAAGAGTTGACATTGGTTTTGGATAACAAGAGAGAGTTAGATGAGGAATGAGTCACGGAATAACTGTTTATTATCAACCTATTCTTAGATAATGGTGTGGACTCCACACTCCCTTTTTGTGCTGTAAATTGTCTTACTCATCATTGCTTATTTGTGTGTGCATGTGGGTGGGGTGAGGTTACATAGGTAATTTTATCCAATTTCCAAAAAGACTAAAATTCATGTTTGTTTTTCTAATACATTATCATGCCTAATGTTTTGATGATATATAAAAGGTTGTGATTTGTATGCAAATATATCTCAACTTTATTTAATGGAAGTAAGCAACAACTTCTTGCATTGGTTTTCTGTTGGGTTAATATGGCTGAGGTTTAAACAATATATAAATCGTTTGCATTGGTTTTCGAGTAAAAACACTGTTATTTGTAGTTAACAGTAAACTAAACATACACACTTTTTAGCCGATTGAAAGTACCTTTAGGTTGAGTTATTGACAGCATGTTCGTTTTAGCGTTAATTTTGCATTTTAATGTCTTAGAATTGTCAATCCCATATTCCTAAACTTTTAAAGTGAAAGCCATAAAACTAGTTTGTTTTCGATGCATGAGAGCATGTATTTTCTTGGTTAAGTGATCTCAATTAAGCTTGTTTAGGACAAATCAAATATTTATCACATAAAGCGAGTGTGTGTTGGTGAATTAATTATATATAATTATGTAAATTATTCAAATAGTATCTCTTTTTGTTTTTAATTCCTAGATTGATGGAGTTTCAAATCTTACAAGACAGAAGTCTTCAGGTAAACGACACAATGCATAGGAAAAAAATGGTGTTCACCTTTCTCATGATAGGAAGTCAAACGAAGGAAAACTATGATTAAACCAGCATCTTGAACAAGGTTAAAATTAATTATTCTCCACGTTCGAAGCAATGATCAGCTTCTTTATTGTCCATGAAATATCATTTGTGTTCTATCAATTCAGAAAAAATCCAATAGGAAAGGCCTAGTTTGATACGGATATTTAGAAAATGTACATAAAATTTTAAGTTCAAATCTCATTCATTTTAAAAAAAAAATTAAAGTTCAGAAGGGGCCTCTGATTATAAAATCCCCCGGACATTTCTCATAAATTGAACTGGTATAAAGTGCAGATTTGGATGGTGGGATTGAACTTTCCATTTGAACATTCACCAACCAGTTGCTAATTAATGATCAAATGGTCCACCCACATGAACGGTTATAATTTCTCTAAATTATAATGGCAACCAAAAGCTAAGCATAAGTGGGTTCTATTAGTTACATTTGAGCCTTGTGATGTTAATTACTATTTACTAGTTGATGAATTTAACTTAGGTTTCATGTTTAGGAAGCTATAGCTATGTTAACAGTTAACTTGATCTTAATTTGTGATCACATCCAAGAAAGTTGTAATGGGAATTCAATGACTTTGCCAAAACTAGTTTCACTTGAAGAAAGTTTGACTTATCAGCTGATGAACAAATAGTGACATGACATGAGTTGGGTTGCAACATCATGATTCATGGCCACCGTTCTTTACAACAAACAAGGAATCAGTTAAAGTTAAAATTTTCAAAAAAGATGGTAGTGAGTACTGTAGTACAATCAAACAGCAGCAATAATTAATGATACTTTCGTTCCTGCATATACATGTCACAGTCAAATAACAACACAACCATATCACACCTTGATTAAAAACAAAAACATCTCAACTATAAGTCTTCTACTAATTTTTCCTTCTTCATATATATATATATATATGAACATAATAACTGCTTGAGGAGAAACAATTTGTGGAAAACGTTATTTGGTAATTTACAAAATGTAGTCCACTATACAGCTACAATAGTAACAAAAAATAGTTTTTTTTTTTGGCATTGAGGGTTTGTGATCAGCTGCAGTAGTGGTAGACTTGTAGCTAAATCACTCGCCTTACATATATATCATCAACTTAATTCTAAAAAAAAATTAATCACCATTTCAAAGACTAAGTGTATGTTTGGATAGCATTTTCCTTTTGTCAAACTTCATTCTGAGAGAAGTAAGAATTTCTTACTTCCGTCAGATTGCATTAGGATCCGAAATCTCGTTCGAAAAGAAAGTTTGCAATTGCTATCAAAACATGCCGTAAAACCGTAAAAATATACCTCATTTGATTTTCTAAAAGTGCTCAACTCACTATGTGAGTTCTACAATCTTTTTCTGGTAACAAAGTTCTACTGTCCTTTAAATACATTTTAAAAATGTCACCAAATTAATTCTCTATTATCCCTTTAATTAATTGATGACTATTTGGCGAAGTTTTCAATTTTTGAAGACTAAAATAGCATTTTACTTAAACAGTTTTTATATAGAAGATCTATTAGTAGATAGCATTTTGCAAATAATGCATATTTGAGATTCACATTCTTTCTGCTAAGGATAAAAGAAGAAAAATAAGAGAAAGAATACGAAGAATAAGTGTTATTATTCAATAGAAAAAGTAGAACAATAGAAAAGGGAAAGGCAAATTGTACACATCAGACTCATCATTACAATCATCACTTACAAGTCCCTTTACTTGGTTTTCAACCTTCTTGCACACCTTTTCCCTCCTTTTTGCTCCTTCTCTTGCTTGCTTCCACCCTCCAACACCCCATATTTGCTTTCTCAAAATCTTCTCCTTTGTCTCTCAGGACCCCTTATAGCCTTCCACTACCACCAATATAAATACTTTAGTTGCATCATTAGCCCACAAAACACCTTCCCTTTTTCTCTCTAGATCATTCATAATCTCTAGTTTATCATATCTTCTTTTCTCTTCCATTAGTTCAAAAGAAGAGACACTGTAGCTGAGAAACCACATTGAACAAGAGGTAAGAGAGGAGAAGGAAGTGCCAAAGAAGAAGAAGAAGAAGCCGAACAGTAAGATTAAAGATGGAAAGGAGTGTAAATTACTATGTGATATTTCTTTTACTGAGTCAATTCCTCTGCTCAGGTAATTTCCTTCTCTAGTATATTGTTTCATAGTTCTTCTATCTTCCCTTTTTTTTTTGCTTTCTGTTTTTGGTTTAACTACTTCTGTTCTATTCTGATATGAGTAACTTTGTAGCTTCTAGTTTTAAGTTGTTTCTTCCTTCTCACTGTCTTTGTTTTCTGATTTTCTTCTGTTTTCATTTGCTTCCTTTGTTTGTTTTCTTTATCTTTTTCATAGATTCTGTGCTTTTCTCTTTAGCTTATATTCTTTTGGACCCCTTGAATACATGTTTTGAATTCTTGAACCAGAAAATGCTTTTCCTCCTCTCAAGTTTGGCATCTCAATTGCTTTATTCTCCTAGTTTTTAAGTTCAACTAGTATGGATATGCATATTGGACTTATTTGATGCAACTCACTTTGTTCAATTTCATTTGTCCATATTGGAATCTTTCTGTTGCAATATAGTTTACTAATTATGCTTCTTTTCTATCCGTTTTTTTTATTGTTTATAATAGCCCAAAATGTTGTCTTTTGTATGATTCCATTAAATATTCCATGAAACAATTATAGAGCCAGAGCATTGAGAAATTTGAACAAGTCCTTTTCTTGCTCATGTTTTTCTGGGGTTTCACAAAGAGCAGTTTCCTCCACCGTTTCTTGAAAAGATAGAAAGGGCCCAACTGCTTTGACTCATTCATTCATGGGGGTCTCAGTACATAGGGTACCCTACCTGTCTGTAGTTACCAATCTAGATGCCTTTTCAGACAATGGAGAGAGGTTTAAGGGCCTAATATAATGCTTAATTACTAGTTTCAACACTGAACTAAATTTCTCCAACTTTTCTAGTTTTAGTAAATAAATAACAGTTTTGGGTTCCATGCCATGTTGAATGTCATTGCCACAATCTTAATCCAACTATCCAATTTTATGATTAGGTCAAGTTTGCAAAATAATATTCATTTTAATCCTTTTTCACTCATTTTTTAATGTTGTTCATTAGCCAAATGGACTAAAGGAATGCCATTTTGTAAATTAGGGACTAATTTGAAATTTTTAACATCTCAGTAACTAAAATGTCCAACTCCAACAATTTCAAGTACTTGGTAATTTTCTGATTTTAAATCCATGTTTGGCATCTCTCTTCACATGGTGCAGTGTAGACAGATAAAAGAACAAAGTAATTCAATTTTGTCATTTCAATTTTCAAATACAGGTACAAGTAGGACAGAAAAGGAAGCACCTAGACATGTGAAGTTACCAATAGTACACAAAGGGAAACAAGAATTCACTGCTTCAGTTTCTACAGTCCAAAGGGATATTACCACTCCAATCACAACAATTCCAAACATAGTTCCCATAATTTCTTCAACACCACCTCCATTTTTCTTGAATCCAAATTCGAATCCAGACACAGTTTCTCCAGCATCTACACTCCCAGTTACAACTACTCCAACCACAGTGAATAATTTCCCTCCAATGTCTTCTTCTTCTTCAGGTGCAAGTTGGTGTATTGCAAGCCCAAGTGCCACACAAATTTCTTTGCAAGTTGCTTTGGACTATGCTTGTGGCTATGGTGGTGCTGATTGTTCTGCAATTCAACCTGGTGGAAGCTGTTACAACCCTAATTCAATCCGTGATCATGCTTCTTATGCATTCAATAAGTATTATCAGAAGAATCCTGTTCCTAACAGCTGCAATTTTGCTGGAGCTGCTGTTATAATCAGCACTAATCCAAGTAAGGCTTTTCCTGTTACAATTCTTAGTTTCACGCTGCAACTTTTGATTTTACATGCATTTTAAATCAAGGTCTTGGGGGAACAATATCCTAAGGGCGCACTTGTTAAGGTTTTAGATTAAGAAAATTAATCATAAGTGCACAACATTTCGTGTTTCGAAAATACAAAAAACCACAACTTCCAACATTCCTTTACTATATTTAGTTCCTTAAAAAGTGTCATTAGGACATTGTTTAGCATTTTTCAAGGACATTGTTTAACATTTTTCTTAAATCAAATCCAAAGGTATGGTAATGTGATTGGGTAGATTCAGAATTTAAATTGCAATTTAACTGTTAGCTCAATACAGAAATACTTTCATAAAAATAAGAAATTGTTGTTTGTGTTAATTGAAATTCATGTCAAAACAAATCATAATTGTTTGTCAAGTGTCAAAACACTATTTATATTAAAACAAATATGCACTAAATTGAAGTTATGCATATTGTTTTGAATATATATTTTAAAGTGCAAAGAGTTAATTTTGCTAATAGGACTACATAAGATTTTGCTAATTATTGGACAATAGTTAAATAACTTATTAACTTATACATAAAAAAAATCATTGAAAAATATAATATTTAATACTGTAAATATATCTTCAATGTAATTTTTAACATATATTTTATATATATGTGTTCTTTAATTTAACTTAGGACAATAAATAATAAAACCTAACTACATGATATATAACAAATTAGTTGGTAAACAACATGACCATACGTAATTGTGTATGATTCTTGGGTCCATTTCAAACAAACTAGAAAAAGAAAATTGATAATTGATTGGATATTTGAATAGACTTTGTAGCTTGGGGATATGGGAGCTAGAAAAGTGGAACCTGATTGATGCAAAAGTCAAACTTTTTCTTTTTCTTCTTTGTTGGAAGCTGCATCTGATCTGAAAAGCTTCCTGTTTCTTATTGTCACATATATCTAGAAGTATCCAATTGCTGTTCATCACAATTTTCCCATGAATTATGCATAATGTCTAATATAAATATATAATTATATATGAATGAGAATATATATATATATATATATATATCGATTAAAGGTACATTTGGGATCTTGAATTTTTGTAAAGGTGTTGATATTAGCCAATAAGATTTTCAGCAGCGACATGAGTTTTGAGATTGTGATTCGTAATGTATTTTATTTTCTATCGCGAGTTTATAATTAAAATTTTTAAGATTTAAAATTAAATTAATTTTTTTAAAAAACTCAAGAATTAAATTGATTTTTTAACAATAAACACGAAAATCTATTGAAATCGTGTTTGAAATTTCAATAATAAACTAAAGTTAGCAATTTTTATTATAAATCAATGGCAAAGATTAGAATGAATTGTTTTTAAAATTTCAAAAACTAATGTATATCACTAATTTGTTATGATCTAATGCAAACACTTTTCACAACAAGAGCATCTATTTCTTTATATAATTTATTAAGTCCAATTGGATTCAAATTGTAGCAACATGAATAGTTGAATACTTTGTTCAAATTTTGAGAGAAATGATTTAGTCACAACTACTGTAACTAAATTTAACCTCCAACCTTTATTTTTTTTTCTTTTGTTACTATTGTAGTTATAGAGTTATACAACTGTAATTATGGAGTTGTATAACTACTGTAATTGTTTACTGATATTTTATTTTTTTGAAATGAGTGATTCGTCTTAATTATGAAAAAAAAATATTTAAACAAATATTTTAATGAATTTTAAAAATAATCCTTTGATGAATGTATTTTTGGTGTTTTGCAGGCACAGGAACATGCCAATATCCATCCACTAGGTGAAATTTCTTACCCCATCTATCTGCCTACATTCATTTTGTTGTTTTGTGAAATTGGAACAGAAAAATGTGATGATGATCTTTGTTTGATTTTCTAAAATTGCAGTACAAGTTCATCAGTTTTGAACACAACAAGCTCAATTGGTGCAAACGTTTTTGGTTCAGTGCCAGAACCCACAAACCCTTCTCCCTCTGCTGCTGCATTAAATACCTTTGCAGATATTTATGTCATTCTATGGATAATATCAACTTTGAAAATCAATTACTATCTCTGAAAAAGAAAATTGGTTAAGACTGAGACTTGATAGTTAGATGGTATATTACTCTGCCTCTCACTCTGACCCATAAATTTTTAGCCCCTTTATGGGATTGTTTTGGGAGATTGAAAAGCATATATATAGCCACAAGAACATGAAGTTGATTGGAACACTTTTTTGAAAGGAAAACAATATAAGTAAATGAACATTAACAGAGATTTATACCGTACATATTTGTTTTCCCCTTTGTGTTGTTAATTAGTACTACTATTTTGCTTCATTTGTACTGTTAGAACTTATAAATTACTGATATATTTTTTAAGCTGCCTTGACATGTAGTAAAACTTCAGAGTTGAGTTGAGAAGCACAAATTAGGGTGTTTAATTTTTAGTTAATAGAAAGTAAAACTACTCTCACTAAAACTTAAAAATTATTTCATAAGTTAAAAATAATTGAGATTTGCGTTCAAATAAATTATAATTATTTTTTAGTCAACTGAAAATTAAACATATCCGTAATAATTGCTCGTACATATAAATATTACATACATACATACAGATTCAATTTTCCTTTTTTATTGAATTTTTTTCCTAGATGTAGATATGCAAAGTGGGTGTCAAATTTTGTTTGTCACCAATGAAGTTTGACTGAAATCCCAAAGGATCCCCACTCATTTATGGCTACTACTTTGTACCCATAATAATAATGATAAGTTTAAATTGAGTTTCCGGGTCATATTGGTAAATTCCAACATCTGCAGCTGCTGGCAGAAGAAGAAGAAGAGGATAAACATTTTTCCAAGTTAATCTCTTCCAACCACTCATTACCCTTTTGGGCACTACACAAGCAACAAACCTTCTTTTACCTTAATGAGTGAAACCTGCATTACCTTCTCCAACCACAGAGGTCTCTCAGACTTTGTCAATCTCCACTTAGGGTTTCTATAGGGTGGTCCAGGGACCACGGTTGTACCCCATTCTCTAGCGTCCAATCCAGTGAGAGTAGCATCAGAAAAAAAAAATGATCCAACGGTTCTAAGATGAATGACATGCTGTTAGGTCTTTTAAGCATGCATGTTGCAAATCTAGGAGTGTGAATGAAATTATGGAAAAAACTTTATTAGAAGAGAAATTTGCTTCATATTAATGGCTGGATGTGCATTAAAAAAAAAGAAAAAAAGAAAGAAACACTCATATTTACTATAAAGATAAAAATGTTGGTACTAATGCTTAAGAAAGACCAATGGTCTCTCTTACTCATAACTCTCTTCCTTTTTTTGGAATACACTCATAACTCTCTTTCCGTTTGTGGTTTTGTACTGTTGCGCCATCCAACTATGTCAAGAATTAAAAAAAAATAAAAAATCTTGGGTCAAGATATTTTTCCCAAGGGGTTTGAGATTTTTATGGCTTTAAAAATGGAATGGGCTTGGGATTTCTCAACTGGGCCTCTTGATTTCAGCCGAATTCAATTGTGAATGTCGTATGGGTTGACATCATCTTAGTTGAGAATGAGATCACTTTATTTTGAACATCTTAGTTCGAAATAGTGTTTTAGGATGGCGTTGTCCGTAAAATAAGGGTAATTTCTTTTATATTTTCACTATTTTGCGGACAACAACGTTTGAAAATACTATTTCAAACACTGATGTCCAAAAAAGAGTAATTTCGTTCCTAATTGAGAGGGTGTCAATCACTATATCCTTCAGAGTTGAATAAACAATAATAATAATTGCTAAAATGATGTCGTTAATCATATTCCAATCCATAATTTGATTCCTAATTTAGACACTAATATCTTTAGTAACCAAATATACCCTAAAAAAGTGAGTAAAGTATATTTTCTCAAACTCAATTTTTAGAGTTAAAAGAATTCATATGTGTACAGTTGGGTATACAGGTCATCCCAGCCAGTAAGACCTGCGGGTAAACGAGTAAGTCCGTTAAAGCTTGTGCTTTATATGAGCCTCTCAAAATTGGGCCCGCGTCCTCCTCGCATCTTCACGGTTTTACTATTTTATTATTAGTTTTACATAGTAATCTTTTACTTAAAAAAAACCTGAAAAGAAAATTTTGAATTGAGTTTTGAACATTTGGACCATTTTTTTCTTTGGGTCTTCTTTATGTTTTTTTTCTATTGTCAATTGAGTTTTGAACATTTAGGCCATTTTTTATAAAAAAAAGTGCACCATAAATGGGTATATGCATAACCCGCAGAAGGTGGATGGGATTAACATCATCCTATTGAGAATGATATCATCATTTTTAGTATATAAATTTATGATTATTACATATAAAGAGATTGTGAGATTTCCAAAATTGGTTGGTCTCAATCCCTCCCACCCCATAGAGTCTACGGATTTTTGTGCGCTAACACCTTAGATAAATGAGCAAATATGTTAAAACCCACAAATTAAATGGACTCAATTTAAAAAAGTTCAGGAACACAAAAGTATGGGTTAAATAGGCCGAAATCCATATACCAGCTCTACGTATGATTAAGGAACTGTTAGTTTCAGTTTGGATTGGTAAAAAAAAATTAATCGAGGAGTCACTAATTTCATCTGATAAAATTGGTTGGAGAGATGTAATCAGCCAAAAATGAAAAAGAAACAGACGTTAAATAACGGATGACAGAAACCGTTAAACACAATGCAGTGCACGCGAAAATATGGAATTATTGGTAGTAAATCACAATCACATGAAGAACACAAATATCTTCAATGTCTTTCCTATACATAATGTAGGAGTATTATATTGTCATTGATCAGAGAAAATGACCGTTGGAATGTAACATTTATTTTATTTCATTCTCTTGAAATGAATTTGACAATTTCAATATGTACATATATACAAAAAGAAAAAAAAAAGAAAAAAAAAAACTTTACGTGATACTATATGATATTTTTTGGTACAAACGTGAAATATAATACTACATCAAAGCTATATGTATGAAGGGGATAATTATCTGGCTAGGGGTGTAATTCTTTGTTCGTAGAAATTGAGTGATATTTTGTGGTTATCTAACGACTGTTTCACATGAAATCTGCTTTATTATAGTAACGGCTTTCAATTGTGAATACCTGAAAAAAGAGAAAAAAAAAAACTACAAAGAAGAAAAAAAAAACAAAATTAGTTTATATGTCCCGCAACAGCAATAACTAGCCTAAACGGCAAAGTACTAGTATATAATAGACTACAAACATTACATCATACATTTGACTGTTAAACAGGGAATTAATTACTAGTTCTACTAACTAGCTCCGAGCAGAAAACTGATTGTATAAATGAGACAAAGACAAGTATACTCATTTTTCTAATTATTGTTTCTTCTTGATAGAAAAAAGAAACTAAACTAAAGCATCAAAAATTAGATTATCTGATTTAAAAAATAAAACGCATTTTTCATAATTATTACTCCCTCCACATACACGTTCATTAGTTTATGGACTATTCTTTGATCCCTCTCTTAACTTCAAAGCATTTCTTACTATAGTCCTCATTTTATGTAAGAACTATACACATGAAACCGTTAAATTTAATAAAATAAGGTCAAGAGAGATATAGAGAGATATTTGTAATTCTTAAAATAAAGAAAGTACAAACATATTTAACATCAACACAAAAAAAGATAAGTGTAATAAACCCTTCTCTTTTTACTAAAAGTTCCATACTTACTAAGGTAGCATTTGATCCATATTTTTTTAGCTTCTTTATCTTTTATAAGTAAAAACTGGATCAAACAGTATTTGGGGTAAAAATCTTAAATTTAAGAGTTTTTTATTTTTATTTTTTTTTACAAAATGTAAAAAGCTTTAAGCCAAAAGCTAGAGATAGGAGCTTTTTTTAAAAAAAAAAAAACTGGTTTATTTTGTGGTTTGTCGTAATTAACACCTGAAATCTTGCATATATTTTTTTTCTCTCTTTGTAAAAATAGCAATCCTCTAAAATTTTCAAAAGTTCTTCTTCTAGTTTATAAATTATTCATAAATTATTCATTTCACTTTAATATTTATGAATTTTATTGTTATTTAAAATTTTATATATTCAAGAATTTTTAATGTTAAATTATTGTTTATGAAAATTTATATTGCCTTTAGTTATTAAAAAAAATAAAAAATATTGAGTTTTATCAAAGAATTATTTTTTTATTGCAACTTTCATTTTAAAAAATTTATAGTTAATTTATTTTTTATATCCAAAAAATGTGACAATTAATGATAAATAACTTAAAAAAATTGATACAAAATATTTTTATCAAACAATGAAACTGTGAAACAAAGCCTAATCTAAATGTCCTTGAAAAACATGTATTAAATTGTTTTAAATTTTTAAAATAATGAAATTTTCATTCTTAATAAAATAATTTGACTTGTGAATCCGTAAGAAGTGTATTAAGGCACTTGATATAGTTATAGCCTTATAGGTGCAGTATCAAATGTGTGGCTATCTTTTTTCTTTTTTCTTTGAATAAAATTTTTAGTTGGCCAAAAAAATATGTGTGGCTATCTATTCCATAGATTTTGCAAGATATAAGATTCCAAGTACAGCACTGACGATGACTTTGATTGAGTTTGGCCCATGGGAACAACGTTGCCTTTATTATTTCAAGAGTAATATTTAATTCTTTTATTAAATTTTCCTATTAATTCTCTTGTCCACTTAATTTTAATAAGTGTTATTTATTTTTTAAAAAGTAAATGCTAAATGAAAGATAAATGACACTTATCAAAATTAAATGAGTAAGAAGATTAATAAAAAATTATGCCGTTGAGCAAAGGGGTTGGTGTTGTTAGTTTTACTGGTTTGGTGAAATTATGCCTACATTTTCTCAATCATGGCTGAGAATTCTCACCAATTTTTCTCTTTTTTTTTTCTGCCTTCAATTTTTAATAATTTGCTAAAAGTCTCACGTCGAATAATGGGCAGTTTTAATATACACCAAGTTCTAAGTAGTGTATGGTATACCATGTGAAAAAAATGTATACAAAATTCAATCAAAAATATTTGTATGTATGTATACCTCTTTTATTTTTATTTTTTTGCTATAATCAATTAAATAATATCATGATTTGTGTATAGTACACCACTTTAAAAGTGGTGAATGTTAAAATCCACCACAATTTAAAAGAAAAAAAATAAAAGAGGTATACATACATACAAAGTACATAATTTATTATTATTTTAAACGTTTTCAGTTGAATTTTGCATACATTTTTTATGTAGTGTACCATACACCACTTTGAACATGGTGTATATAAATAATATAACAATCCTTTTTATATGAGTTAGTTTTTTAAAGTGACTTAGACCAAAACCTAAAATCTAAGATGGTATCAGAGCTTATGATAATAAAATAATTTAAGGTTAAAACAATTAAAAAAAAGAAGAAGAAAAGAGCACAGAATATAGGAAAAAAAGACAAAGCTCCATAACTTGAAAAATAATAATTAAAAAAATCTATGCTAAAAAATGACAAGTCACGGCTAGATTTTAAAAAAAAATTTGCCAATTGAACTCGAGGAAGAGTGTTAGAAATCTCACGTTGTATGAGATTATATGGCTACTACATGTATACAAGTGTAGAGCTGGGTACGCGGGTGGTCCGCGGGGCCTAGGATCGCCCCGCACAAGTCCGCGTCATAAATGAACTTAATTTTGTCTTGCCCAAGACTGCTTGCAAAATCCGCGGACATTTGCATGAACACCTTTTTTTTTGCAGAATTTTTTTTTACTTTTTTTTTAGGCTTTACACTACAACTTTACTTTAAAAAAGTGCATAATAATTTTTTTTTAACTTTATAATACTTTACTTTAAAAAAAAAGTGCATAAAAGAGTTAGAAAACTTTCGTAAAAATATTTTAAAAGTACACTAAATATTTAACATACACATTCACACTATAAATTTCAAAGTAATATAACACAAACATTAAAACTTCAATGTCTAGATTAAATCTCGCTAATTAGTACAAATCAAATATCCAAACATTCAAAATAAAAATAAAATTCTTAACATACCAAATAGAAATATTAACACCCAACTTACTTATTTCAGCAAGTGAGTGAGTTTGGACTTTCTGTTTTTTCAAAAATGTTATACTATACTTATTTCAGCACAAAAAAATAGAAATTTTAAGCGGATACCTACGGTGTCCGCGGATTTTATCCGTTCAACTCGTGGATAAATGATCAGGTCCGCCTAAACCTGCAATCTATTATTAAACTCGTGAATTTTAAGTCCAATTCCGTTCAATTCATTCACCCGCAGACCGGTCCACGAACACCGGTACGCATATCCAGTTCTATACAAGTGATCATATTAAACATGTTGATCTTTAATAATTTATGACTTTTTACTAATTTCATAGAAAAAACTAATTGAACGTACACATTCCTTTCAACTACATGAGTGATTTCTTTTTTTTAATTATACAAGATAAAAAGGTACTATAAACAGCTAACACTAATCAAATATCTTTACACTATTATTCCCTTAATATCACAATCACATTAAATAATGTCATATCATATCCAACAAGAACAAACAAAACCACAAAAATGTAGTAATAACAAAAAAAAAAACAACTGTAAAACCCAAAATTAGTAAAATCCAAGCATCCATCAGCAGCAATGTCATTTTCACAACTTCCCTGATTGAACAAATCCATCATTCCCAGCTAGCATCAAGTACTTGTCCCTTCTGGTAAGGGTGGTGCATTCAAATCCCAAAGCATCAGCCAATTTTCTCTGTATATAGTTAGCCACTTCACAACTAGATTTTCCACCCGCACATGTAAGTTCCTTAGGAACCTTCTCAAGAATCTCAATGTAATAGCTTGGCCTTGGATTCACAAAGAAGAAAATTGGGTCCAAACATTTGAGACCACTGGCTGTGGTCCCATAAAACATACTAACATGAGCATTCACAGCCACAGGAACAATTTCATCAGCCAATTCAGCAAACAATGAACTAAATCTCAATAAATATGGCTCTCTACAAGTTGTTCCTTCAGGACACACCACTAAATCACCTTCTCTCAGAAGTTTTTGCATTGTTTCACCATCCTGTGTTCTGTCCCTTGTCAGCCTCACCGTCCTAATTGGAGCTATGAACTCAGAAACTTTGCTTAAGCTATATGTGACCGCGGTCAAAGGTTTCGCCAAACAGGTGCTTAGGAAAACAGGATCTAGGAGTGTCCTGTGGGAGCAAACATAGAGGACCCCTTTGTTTGGTTCTGTACTTTTAGGGACTTCTCCTTTGACATGTAGGTCTATGCCACTCCAAACTCCTAGGGCCATTGCCCATCCATAAGGGAGGAAAATGCCCAATAGGATTCTGTAAATGGCTAAGAGAATCCCAAATGGAAGCCACATGAACATGTAGAGAGTTGCTGAGGGAGTTGGCAAGAATGCTAATCTTCCATCATGGAATATTAGAGGCTTTGGATATTTTTCCCTTGGCATCATCATTGAGATTGTTGGATTTCCTTTATTTCCATCTTCATTGTTCATCACATAAGCTTCCTGTCATTGTCATGTAACTAGAATCAGACATAATAAATCAGAAAATAAAATGAAAATAAGATGATCATTTTATAATTATTTATAAAAATACAAAATGAAATCAGAAACCAAAGACCCTAAACAATGTTGTACTAACAAAATCAACATGTCAAAAAGGGAAATAACAATCAGGTACACCTAAACAACACGTACAGACCTTATGATGAGCTTTGCTTAGCTGTGTTTTTTTTTTCATTAATCATAAATGGTCCCCAATTCATGAGGGGTTTCAGATCCTTAGATGTTTGTAGAACCAGAGAAGATGATGCCATGACCAATAGACTAATGTGAAAAGTTACTGAAGTCAAAAACACTGAACAAGCAAGTACTAAAACTTTTAAACAGTACTTGAGGGAGGTTGGAAATAGTAACTAGTTAACTAGTAAAATTATACAAAATCTTCAAACTAGTAGAAAGAAACTAAAAGAAAGGAAAAATATTCAAAGTACAAATGGAAAGAAAATGACTGAAAAGGAAAATTTTGAAGTTTTTGTTTGTAAAAGTAATTTTCTGGTTAACATTTTCCTTTTATTTTCTTTCTCTTAAATCATGCAGACAAAGAAAATGGTATCGTTATCAATGTTTTTCTTTCTGTTTATTTCTTTCATTCATTTCAATCAAAGGTTTAAAGATTCAGACTTACCTTGCAAAGGGAGATGAAAAGATGATCATGCACACTAGAGCTTCCAATCCCAATATCAGGTTTTCTATCTCCAAAATAATCCTTAAGAGCTCTATGCTTCAGAAGCAAACCAGAACCAGAAAGCAAACCAGTGAAGTAACCTCCAACATAATGCAACTCAGTGCCTATAACATCACCGACACACAAATACTCCTTCAGAAATCCTTCAACCATGACTCTAGGCACACTTGTGAACACAACTTTACATCCAACAGAAGCCAGAACCTCATAAGCCTGCAAGTTAAGATTCTCCAAGTAAAACTTGGGCAAAACTGCCCTTGAAATGGTTTCCATTTCTCTTATTCTCAACCCACAAAAGGTGATGAAAGTCATCACTTTAAGCTTCATCTCATAGTCCAAAATCCATAAAACAGGACAAGACAAAAGCAGGATGAAAGCTCTAAAAATGCTGCCACCTTCAAAGGCAACAAGCATGAAAAAAGGAAAGAATGACTGTGACCTCAAGAGGACTCTATGAATGTCACAAGCAAGAGTTTGTGAGTTTCTTCCCTCTAAGTCACATTTTGCAATACTAGGGAAAGAACAAGGTTGATGGGGTGGTTTTGATGACAAATAACCAAAATGGAATCCACAACTCTTCACTTTTCTTGCTGCTTTATATAATGAGTTAGCAAGAAGTTGGTACCAGACCCAATCTGCTAGCCTAAGGAGCACCATTGGGAAAAACATACTCTTTGAACAAAATTTCTTTCTTGGCTTTGATTTGAGAGGGTGAAGGGAGTAAATAATGGAATTAAGAAGAAATGGGCTATGAGGTATTTGTGGTGAAGAGAGAGTATGTGGGTGCAGAGAATATTTATAGAGTCATTAAAAGGGGGTAGTGCAGAGAAGAAATGTTGATAGTGGTATTTGGTTAAACACACAGCAGGCATTAACTTCACCTTTCACATTTTCATTTTCATTTTCATTTTAGATTTTCATATTTTTTGGCATTGCATTGTTTTTCTTTCATGCAGGTGCTCTCTTCATGCTTAGCCACTGGCATAAATAAAGTAGGTAGGTTAAAATGTTGGTGACCGCCTTTCAGAATCTTTCTATAGTATTTTTGAAAAGTTTTGCCAAACACAACCTCTTCTACCAATTTTTCTTTTTTTTTTTCTTTTTGGCTCCTTCGTGTTGAAGAAAACATCATTAAAGGATGGAAAGTTTGATAGGTATGATCGATGATTAGAGTTCAAGTTTTATCTTGATAACATGCATCAATATCTCATAACTTGAATGATAAACAAAAATATTAAAGATCGATACGTGTTATCGAGATTAAACTCAAATTCTAAATGGTGAACACCGCTCATCAAACCTATAAACTTTACCTAAGTTTTCAACTGGCATTGGAATGTGTGTATTTCTGTAAAATCATTTCACTGAACAAACAAATTTCCACTCCCATACTTTGTTTTTTTTTTTTTGTCTTGCCATTTTCTATCCATTTAGGCGCCAATTGAAAGTTAGATCACCCATATGAGTTGACTTTTCAAAACCAATTTCATAATAATCCTTAGTCAGATTGCTTCTCTCAATACAAACTGTCGTTGACTATTTCTATATTCCAACTACTGTAAATTTACTTTATACTGTTTGACTTTGCTTTCTTACTACATTATGCTGTTTACACATTCCCAAAGCTACATTCATCATACTACTACTATTTGAAATGGGACAGTTAATAGGTTCGATTTTAATTACAGTACTTAATTAATCTGCTGCCAAACTAATCCCAGCTCTGATGCTGATTAAGGAGTAAATTAATTCATGAAAGAAATGTTGTATGATAGTGCTTGAGAATAAGAAGCACCTGTACCAAAAATATTTAAGACTTGAGCCGTTTAGTCATTTCCTACAATAAGGTAGGTCAAGGTAGATTAAATTCAAAATTTAATTAGTGGCATGCCTTTGGTACGAAAATCTTACTGTTCTGTTTGTTTGTTTGTGTGACGGTTAGTACACCAATTCATGTCATCCTCATTTAAAAGGTTTGGTGAAGCCTTAATCATTTGATATGGCTGTTCAATGCACAAAGTTTGCATGAAAACCTTTAAGATGATTCACGAATCTATTATCTATGGGTTCTCATTTCATGAATAAAAGAAAATGCACATTTAGCTATATACTAGTACTAGTATCATCATCTCGCAAAGTATGCATTTGTCAATTGTCATTCAATAGAAAACGTAACATTCAAGAATCAAGCGTCAGAAAATACTACTCCTACATTGTCTAGAATTAGAAATATGGTTAGTCCAAATTTCTGATACAAACATGCAAAAGTCAATATAACGAGAAAGAGGTATGGATTATGCGCGAATAAAAGAGTTGTTGAAAGAATGTTAACGAGACGGACGGTGACATGTGCGATGGGAAGACGTAAGAAGAAATGTTTAATAGATTATGTTGTATATAAACTATTAAATTAAATATTAATTTATAAAAAGATGTGAATAATTTAGGTAAATAAACACCTAATTTATGTAAAATATTTGTGTAAAGTAAAAATTTTACATAACAATTTAAAATAAAAATTATAATAAAAACTTCAAAACAAAAAGCAAATAAAAATCTTTTTTTATTATTTAGATAACTTTTTTTCATTAAAACATAAGACTAATTATAATTGATTTACATGAATTAAATTGAAAAATAAAATAGTTTTAGTTAGTTAAATATAGAAAGTATTTTGATTTATAGATACTATAAAAAATTATACAATATTAAATTATTAAAATGGATGAAGAAATATATAGGATGTTGATTATTTTTATAATGAAGATATGTTATAGCCGGATAACCTGAACCTTGATAATCTTGTTATTATAATGAAGATATGTTATAGCCGGATAATCTAATCATCTTGTTATTATTAGATTTTTGAATGTTATGATATTTCATGTCAGTTTTGACTTTAAATGATAGTAGTAATTTTTTAAAAAAGAATATGAAATATAAAAAAAGTTATGTAAATTTAGAGATGTATATACAATCTAAATTAGAGGGTAGTATTTGTCATGACTTATTCTTTGATTCCATGACAAGCAATTAATTAATTTAATTATTTCTATTTTCATGATTTTCTGCTACCAGATTGTACATATTTTCTATCATATTTATATAGGATTTGGATCCTCTCCTCTCCTGCCTAAATTCTATCCAGCTCTCTCCTTCTCTAATCAGTGATTTGCTGGTGCAACTACAATTATTACTACTTTGCTGCAGATCTTTTTCTTTACTTGTTCTCTTTTCTTTTTAAAAGACCATTTTAAATAAAAGTGAGAGTTAATTCAGGTGTAAGTTCTCCAAAATTATGTTTTTATGACTAGGAATGAATAATTTCTCTAAAAGGGGCGATCGAGAATTATCTCTCCTCATTTTTTAAGGAAAAAAAAGGAGAAGTGTACCTCTTCATTCACTTCCCTGTTACTTTATTTATTTTCTCATAATAAAATAAAAATTAAATTATGAGGACATAAGGAAAATGAAGAAAAAAATCCTTAAATTAAATTTTTAGAATATCAAATTGAACTTTTTCTCATATTTTAAACTTTATTTTTTGTTGTGTTAATATCTACTACCTTTGTTTCTATTTATTTGTTCACTGTGGACTAAAATGTGTATATTAAAAAATATAATTATTATTCTTGTTTTCACCAAAATAATATTTAAACTTCTTATAATACACTTTATCTTTCATTCTTTGATTGATTCAAAAGTAGAATATTAATTGGTGATCCAATCAAATAAAGGATATAAGTAATAAAAGTACATTTATTATCATCTTGAAACTCTAAGTGGACAAATAAAAAATGAACAAAAATTTTTCTAAAAAATAGACAGATAAAAAGGAACGGACATAGTATTCCTAGGGGAGGATGAGATTGGGTTGGGTTAAATTTGGTGATTGGATCTACTTAATTAAATAACATAAATTTATTTTTAAAAAAATTGAAAAATTTACAATGATATAATATTAATTTTACATAAGTTTAGTGATTTAATTCGTTAAAATAAAATGTAACATTAATAATATAATCATACGATATAACATAGTCTTAACATAAATAAAATAGTCAATTAGTCATAATAGAAGGGAGAGCACTGTTGGTAGCGAGGAGGTCAAGGTGACAGTTACTGCTAGGGTTTTAAATTTGATTATGCTTGTTTTGGAAAGAAAGTAATTAGTAAGGAGAAGTCGATTAGTTAAGGATTGTGTTTGGAGTCTGGACTGAAGTCTAAAAAGAATAAAACGAAGTAGAAAATTAGCCATTTATAAACTATAGTTTGGATTGGGTTGAGTTCATTGGCTTTTAAAATGCAAACCCAATATCCAACCCAAATTGATTTGAGTTCACTAAAAAATATCCAAACCAATCCAAATACCCAACTCAACCCAGACAAAACAGTTTAGTTTAGTTTAGGTTGCTCAGGTTCGTAGCTTATCCAACCCGTTACCCACACTAAGTATTTCAATTGATAGTTTTTTTTTTTTTCAATTCACCTACTTGATTTTATATATATAGTATACACTTTTAAACTAAATAAGGTTCAAACCTTTATATCTTCTTTATATTTTTATATCGTATAACAAATTTATTTGGAATAATTTATCATAGGATCTGTTAAACCTACCAACATGATGTGGATAATTTATCTTTTTTATTTTAATTTACTTTGTTGCTTATGTTGTATTTTTTGGATCAACTTATTTTTTTATGATTATTTTAATTCTTTTTAGTCTCTTATGTTATATTTTTGAAATTCTTTTAATTTTTTATGTTGTATTTTTTTATCAATATTTTTGGACCAATATAAAAACACACTACGAAGTCATTTTGACTTGTATGGTAACTCGATTAGACAAAGTTAATATAAAAGACTAAATTAGTTTAAAAAATACAATATAAAGGATTAAAGTGAATTAAAATAAATATACAGGGTTAAACTAAAATTTTATTATAACGTAGGATCAAAATATAACTAAACTTAAAATAACTTTAAATCTAACTTATTTTCACCAATTTGAATTTGGGTAAATTAAATTTTATTAATGAAAACCAGCTTACCATGGAGAATAATGTGAATTTAGTTTCTTTTGCTCTGGACTATACTATGCTGAACAAATATTTGAATATAAACTATTCCCTAGATTTTTTATTTAATATTTGAGTGGTTAACAATATAATTAAAAGAGAAAATATGATCAATAAATGAATGAAGTAACGATAGAAGAATTAAAATATATATTTATTATTTATTGTATCTTAAAATTTTAAAATAAGAGTGTGTCATATAGGACTTTGTTCAAAATAAATCATTATCTTCTGTTATGTATTTATTAAGAGACATTGAATCCATTTTTGGAATACACGGGATACACAACAATTTAGGAACTTCGATGAAATCCTTTTTTTATGCTCAATCAAATTTCCTTCATTCTTGATAATAAAAGATATTGCAAATACTATGACTATGTTTGAATAAAAAGAGGAGTGGAATTGGGTGAAATTGAGTAGAATGAAATAATTATTTTATGAAGTTTTTAAACTTGTACAATATTACATGTGTTAAGTATATTAAAAAGAATTTTTTTATAGGAAAAGACAAAAATTAATTGACTTATGTTTTAATATACATTTATTACTTACCATTCTTTTCACTTTAAAATTTTTATCATGTGCAATATTATACAAATTTAAAAAACTCTTATTTCATTCTATTATTTAGGCATTTTACGATAGAACATAATTTTTTATTCAATTATTTGAAAGAAGAATAAAACAAAATGTATTATAATAATTTTATTTTAATATCACCTTTATTTTTATAATAATTCACATTTAAAAGCCTAATTAATTATTTATTTAACTTAATCCCAACTAATTATTGCTTTCAACAACTCTAACAATTACAATATACTAATATATTTTCTTTGTTTGACAATAACTCTTCTCAAAATATTCAATATACTCTTTCCATTTCTATTTATATGTCTAATATATTACGTATATTAAGAAATACAATTATTATTTTTATTTTTATTAAAATATTTTTTAAACTCCTTATAATATCATTTCTCTTTTTTTTTTATCGGTCAAACATACACTACTCACACTACTCTACTTCTAAATCTCCCTACCGGAGATCAAACCCCTCTCCCTCAAGCTCCAAGAGCTTCTCTTTGTGCCATTTGAGCTACAAGCTCTTGGCTATCATTTCTCTTTTTTAATTTTATTAATTGGATGGTGAAGTATTAATTACTAATTACTAATCCAATTAAAGATAGATAAAATTGATAAAAATATAATTATTACTTCATTAAAAATATAAGTGGACAAATAAATAAATAAAAAATTCTCTATATAAATAGATAAAATGAAACTAAAGGAATAGTACAGCTATCTAGACTAACCCCTCCCTTGTGGAAAAAAAAAAAAATCTAATTTCAGGTTCTTTGCACCTTGGACCAAATGTAAATAAATACCTTTAAGGTCGTTTGATTTGCTAATTTCCAAAGTATAACACAGGATAAAACTTTTTGTTCCTATCAAGTAACAGCACAAAATTTGAGTCACAGGATATTTTTATTTAGTACTGTAACTATCTTCTCCATTTTCTCCACTTACAAGGTAGTTTATGTTGTATTTTTTTTTAAATCAATGTTTACGTCATTTTTTTGTCATTTATATATATATAATTAAAATAACGTATTAACAATAAAATAAATTTTAACGGTAAATATAAATATTAAAAAATAAAGAGTTAAAAATATTTTTTAATAATAATTTTTTTATATATAATATAATTATTATATTACATAAAATATATTACGTAGTAATTTATTAAATCATGAAATTTTAATTTTATAATAAATAATAAAATAATTATAAAATATCAAAATATTATTTTCTTAGAAAAATTTAAGAAAAATTAATAATATAACATGAAGGATATTATTGTAAAATTTATGTTGTGCTTTTTGTTATGTGCATTAAGTATCAAACGATACACAACATAAAAAGTTGTGTTGTGCCTCATAAAACTTGTACAGTGTTGTACTACTTGTACTGTCTTGTTCACGCATTAAACGCACCCTTAGTGTAAACTCAGCTTGAGAGAGAAGATATTAATCACACCTTTGAGCGATAAATGTCCAAAAAGACCAAAAAAACAAAAAAAGTTAATTATTTTCTTCCAATATCAACCTTACTTTTATAATAATTCACATTTGAAAACTTAATTAATTATTTATTTAATCCCCACTAATTATTACCAACTCTAGCAGTTACAATATATAATATTTTTTCTCTGTTTGATAGCAACTCTCCTCGATATATATTAACGGAAAAATACTAATCCAATTTGCAACCCCAGATTAAAGTAAACCAGAGAATAGTATTTTGATACAAAAAGACGAGTTTATGAGAAAGTGATGGGGTATTACAATTACAAGCTACTAGTAGCAGTATTATCCCAATGATCAGTAAATGTGAACTCACAATTTTGCAGTTAATTACCGAGAATAGCGGGTAATTAACCAGGCAATTGCTTCAATAAGTATAACATGAAAGACACAAAATGAAATGAACACAATACAGAGGGAAAAACAACATTAAGATAGAAGCCTAAAAGACGTCGGGTTGGGAGAAGAGCTCGGGCGTAAAATATCTTAGAGATGTCTCTGGAGTAGTGTTTTCGACTGCGGAAGCCTTACTGATGCGGAGTTTCGAGAAGAAGGATGAAAATTCTGCAAATGTCTCTAATGTGTTTTCAACCTCAACAATGCCGAGTTTAGCGAGGAACGATGATATAGAAGATCCAACATACCACTTTGATGTTTCCTCGAACTGTCTTTCCTCGTTGGCATCATTCATGGCACGTGACATCAAGTTCAAAAGTCTCTCGTTATGGAAACGGTCGGCAGTCTACATACATACATAGTACCAAGTAGAAATCATAAGCATTCATCACAAAATCAAATCAAACAGTTGCAGCAACAATTAGTTTTATGCAACCTACGAGTAATTAATGAACATCTACCGACTCACTTCATAGTGGCGGATGAGATTGGGTTCTTCAGTGATGAGGAAGTTGGTGATCCAATCCTTGAAAGGGTCCAAGATGCTCTTTATGAGTTCGTAGACAATCCTGATCTGCTCCACAAGGAAAGCGGCCCTCTTGTTAAAATTGCGTTTCTCCATGCAGATGTCAAACAGCAGTTCAAGAGCTCCTGGTGCATCATCTTCATTGTCAATTGCAGAAGTATTACCATCGATCATGCCCTGCGGGAAGACAAACGATGACATGGAATTCATTGCAAACCACTTTGATGCGTCCTCAACTGATCTTCCTTTCTTGATTCTTGTCAGGGCGCGTGAAATCAAGCAAGAAACACTCCTAATATCGTGAGAGAGGGCAGCCTATCAATTAAGTAGAAATCATCAGTAACAATTAGTTCAGTTCAATGTTAAGCTAGCTACGTAGTCATTATAATAAATAAATGAAATAATGGCTCACTCTTTTGAGGGATTTGAGATTAGGGTGGTTGTTGTTGAGGAAGTTGGTGGTCCAATCCTTGAAAGAATCCATGACGCTCTCGATTTGGTTCTTGATCTCTTTGATGATCTCGGGAAGCACTGCAATGGCCTCCATGGCCTTATCGAAGTTGTCTGTTTTGCTGATAATCTTGGTAACCTCAGGTGACATGTAGTTGGAGACTTGGGCCACAGAAAAGTGATCCCTAGTAACGTCAACAGCATCACTGAAAACCCGCGATTGAGTGATGACAGGATGCGTGTTGCTCAGCCTGTAAACCCCAAAGCTGGGATTCTGGCTCAGCAGGGAAAGGCTGATGCCCCAATCAGGAATCATGCTGCGAAGAATACGATCAGCTTCTGGATTCTTAAAGCAGTAATACAACTCATGGAGTGCCTTTGAAATAGCTTCCAGATTCCTAAACAAGTTGTAAAACTCACTTCTTTCCGCATTTAAAATAGCCTCTAGATCATTCTCCTCGGAGTTGTAGCGCATCTCCATCTGAAATACAAGTACATACATCACAGAAAGGAAAAGGAAACATCATCCATATACACATGAGAGATATGGTGCAGGGGAATCAAACTGACAACAGTCAGTAGAGTTAATTACCTCTATGAGATCCCATTTAGTGGTGGCTATGAATGAAGGATCGTACAGAAAGAAGGCGACGAGCATAAAGTCGCGGGAGTCCGAAAGATTTTTGAAATTGTCAAGGCTCTCAGTCTCCCTAACGTTATCAAACAAAGCCTCAAGAACCTCATCAAACCAACTCCTGAAGTTTTCGCTGGTATGGACGTTGATGGAATTCCATAAGTTGGTAACGGCAGATCTTAACAACCCATCCACATGCTGTCTTCCAAAGATAAATTTGTTTATATAAATAAAATAGTCGGGCATGTCCTGGATCAACATGTCTTTGCCAATACTCATAATCTCCGTATGGAGTGCCTTTCAAATACAGTGAGAATTCAAATACAGTGAGAAAAAGCAAAAGGGAAAAGAAAACTAATAAAACAAAAAATAATACATCAAAGGATTATGATATGATCAAATAAAAGCTTCCGATAAAATTTTTATTATTTTTTGAGAAGCAAAAGATTATGATTAGTATAAGGAGCACAAACAAGGGTAACTGTCTAACCCAAAGTTCATACGTCAAATTAGATAGATAGCAAAAACAACCTAAAGCTTTGGCAGAGGGAACCAGTCAAATTCCATTAACAACGTAACTTGTTGAGTCCCTTTGAAAGGAAAAGGAAAGCAAAACCTGATCACAACCTATGCATACATGATATGATACAAGAGAGTTGTGGTGCAGAGGAACCACTTTTATCAACGGTCAATAGAGTTAATTACCTCCATGAGAACCTCGCTTTCAGGAACGGCAGTGTTGGCATAACGGTAGAGATAGAAGGTGGGGAGTATGGCGTAGGAGTACCTCAAAAGATCTCTGAAACGCTTGATATTGGATTCCATCTCACCAGTCTCACAAACATTGTTGAACCAATCACTGAGGTATGTCACCGTTTCAGCAGACTCCACTAACTGAGCAATGTCATCAGACCCTAAAACGGAACGCACAAGATCTCTGCCAAACGGGGAGGAACTTTGGCCAATTAAATAGCTGCGCATGTCCTCAATCAATCTGTCTTTGCCAATTTTCATAATCTTCTTATCAAGAGCCTTTGAAATATCATCCTTGGTCAGGTGACTAAGGTCCATCCTCTCTAATACACAAAGGGAAATCAAGGAAAAGGCAAAAACTAGTTAGACACCAAAATTGTATATATGTATAAAACCAATAAAACAACTACTAAAAGATCAGAGGATTATTGAAGTACTTCAAACAATTTTGAGAAGCAAAGATTATGATTAATACACTATAGAAGGAGCTCAATCAAACAAGAAAAACTATAATCGTAAGTTCGTAACTCGTATATCAAATTAGATAGCAAAACACCCCATTATCAAAGTTTTGACAGAGAGCACTGATTATGGTAAACTATATCTATACCTAGAAATAAGATAAATATAGAAAGAGTTGGTTTTTAGTGTACTCTCTGACTGTGTCCTTAGCATACACTGATTACACTCCCCATCCCCTTATATACAGGGTTAAACGAGGTCCCTTGACAATCAGTCAATGAAAGTATAATAAACCATTATCAAAGTCTACCCGTCCACTATTAATCAATTCTAAAAAGCATCTCAACTGGTCCATGCTTCCAATGGATATGGTTAAAGAAAAATACTCCATATACTATATAATAGTGAACAGCCACTAGTTTTAAAAAAATGTACATATAAATGAAATTATTATGGGCATAAGTACGGCCACTTAAAAGTAAAACAAAGAAGAAAATTCTACGATTAAACCATAGGGGTGTTTGGTACATGTCATATTTTTAAGTTACTTGTATTTTTTGCGTAAGTGATTTGTGGGTAACTTGATTTCATGTCTGTTTATCAGTTAACTTTCTTAGTAATCAGTTATATTATTTTCCATTCCAATGCTTGGTAGAAAGAAAACTCACCCAATAATGTTGCTTTTCCAAGAATGCTCTCAACTAATAAATTCTAGTAAAATATTATTTTAAATACAAGTTCATATAGTTATTTGCTAATTAAAATTAATATGACATGTTTTTTTTTAAGTTAAAATAATTAACCAACTAATAAAGTAGCATAAAAAGTATCAATTGCAAGCTTAAAAATAAGAAGCTTCAGGCTGTCAACATTAAGAAAAAAAAAACTTAAATATATTTTTAATCCTTATAAAATATTTTTAATTTTGGTCCTAGTCCTTGATTTTCAAAAAAACAAAAAATGGTCTTGTTTAGTCCGCATACTAATTGTTTTCTTTCCAAACATGGCAGAACAAAATGACAAATATCTTACCTATCATTTTTCATTAAAATAATTATAAATAAACTAAACTAAAAAAACAAATTTACTCACCTACTTTCTTCTTCTCTCACCCTAATCCCTCTCGGTGTCAATTACCTTCATTGCCATAATTTTAGCACATTGGCATCACAAACTAAAATTGCTCACCAAACAGCTGGTAGGAAGGTGGTTCTCGGTGGCTCAAGAGCAGCGGCTGGTTGAAGTTGTCGCCGGTGGGGATACCTTGGAGCTTGCTTGTGGTTTATGTGTCTGCTCAGTGAATGAAAATGGAGGAGGAAATCCATTGTCTCGTGAAGCTGTGACCATGGGAGAGAAAAGTAGTTATGATTAATAGAGAGGAGCACAAACAAGGGAGAACGCTAAATTATATTTTAGATAGTTAGCAAAACAACCTAAATTCCATTAACAACTTGTGGGTTGCCTTCGATTCTTTGGAAGGGAAAAGGAAAAGAGAGTTAAGTAAATACCTCTGCATTCAGTGGTGGCTGACATAGAAGGCGGCGAGTATGGCGTCGGTGGAACTCAAAAGAGCTCTGAAAATCCTTCATATCGTATCCATCTCATCAATCTCGCAAATCTTGTTCAACTGCGATTTCACTGCCTTCATTTTTTTTTCTTTGGTTGGAAAACCACTGGCCATTGCCTGCATTCAAATGATCCTCCTTCCAACACTTTTTCCACCGCACTTTATTCCAAGGTTACCACACGTCTTTTTTTTTTTTTTCAAAAATATCTTTCGCTTATATTTTAAAAATTCGAATGAATAATCATACTTATCAATGTAAATATTTAAATTTTTTAAATGGATTTTAAAAATCTGAGTATATTCGGATTTTAAAAATCCGAACTCACTCGGATTTTTAAAATCCGAATACACTTGAATTTTTAAAATCCGAGTTCTACGTAGTCTTGATAGCGATGAGAGTCACGCTGAAATGAAAACAAAGAAAAATGGAGAGTGAGAGAATATTAGAACTCACCTAATAATAAATAGAATACTCTAAATATAACACAATTTTAACCGAGATTTGTAATGTAAGATGAATGAGTGAGATTGTGCTATACTAGGTGAATTTTCCAATCTTTGAGTTCGGATTTTTAAAATCTAAATACACTTGGATTTTTAAAATCCGTTTAAAAAATTTAGGTATTTGTATTGGCAAGTGTTGTGGTTATTTTCTCGGATTTTTAAAATCCGAGCGAAGAATATTTTTTTAAAAAAAATAGGACTGGTAGTGCTCTGAAAAAAGAGTGTGATGGGAAAAGTGTTGGCCCTTCAATCAAGGGAGCAAGAGATGAGAGATCGGATGCAGCCAAAGGCCCAGCCCAAATCAAGAAGCCTTTAGAAGGATTTAAAGACATTTAGGGCCCACTGCCTTTTAAGACTAGTTTATATAAATTTAAAAATAAATATTTTTAAGATAAGTAAATAAGTGATTTTTTTAATTGTTTATGATAAAAATTAAAAGTTATTTATATTTGGTTATAATAAAAATAATTATTTATAGTTAATTATTTTCAGAAATAATTTAAAGTAACTTTTTTTAAAAAAAAAAACTAATTATTTTGTGCTTTTGATTATTTTAAAAAACATGCTAAAATGTGTAAAAAATATTTTTATTTTACTAAAAGAAATGGTCATTTCACAAAATAAGCACATCTAAACATACTCTTAATTGCAATATAAGGTTATTGTGTAGTGTTGACCAAAAAGGTACGGTGTAGTATTAAAAAATAAAGTTATTGTGTAGGTTCAAAATCTCGTTTTGAATTGATTAATAATAACCTAGTTTGACTATATTTCACACGCGTGAGTTAATGGGTTAAGTGAGTTGGTTTGTTTAAATATTTAAAAATAAAAAGACAAAAAAAATAGGGGGAAAAACAAAATTATAAAAACAACATGATGTTAACACTATTATAAAATTATAATCTATAAAAAAATACCACAGTTTTCACCTTACAATATAATCATAATTTCATATCTTTATATCTAAAAATTCATAAGATTCACACCTTAAAATCATAATATTAAAATAGTTTCTTGCTCGCAAATTAACTCACATGAACCCAACTCATCTCACAATTTCTTGCATCTTAAATGAACCGAGTTATTTTTCAAAAAAATCTTTTGAGTTAATACTTTTTTAATCCAACCCACTTACGATAAGGGTCAAACCAAATTGACTCACGAGTCATAATCCATTTTAATGTTTTTAGCGTTAGGTTATGATTTAGTACCAAATTAGTGGGATTATCTGTAATATGTGATTACGTGGCTTGTAACAGCTTTGATAATGTTAATGCATGAAAAAGCTTAATTCTTGATAAATAATTATATTACGTGGCTTGTAACAGCCTTGATAATGTTAATACATGGAAAAGCTTAATTCTTGATAAATAATTATTCACTTTTTTAAAGATTTTTTTAACAAAATTTATTAAAATAAGTGACACCCTTTATAATGTTAATGCATGGTTAGAAAAGCTTAATTCTTGCTAAATAATTATTCACTTTTTAATTTTTTTTAATTAATAAAACAAGTAATTATTTTTTTCAAAAAAAATTAATCCAAGAGAAAAACAAAAAAAGAAAATTTTGACACTGAGTTTAGGATATTCCATTGATTAGGTTCGGTCAAGAATCAAACTTAACTGAATTTATTTTGAACAGTATCTCAATAAAAAAAAGATTTAGGCTGTATTTACTATTTAGCAGTATTAGCTCATAGCATATAATCTATAGTTTATGATTTATAGCTTATCTCTTTTGATTAATGATTGTGTTTAGATGTTAAGTTAAATTAGCTTATTAATTAATTATGTAATAACATGTTTTTATAAAGTAAACACATAATAAGTAACTTAAGAATAATCAGTTTGAACTCCAGTAGATACACTTTCGCCTAAAAAAAGTAACTTAAGGATAAAATATGAAATGATTATTGAAAGTTAGATTTTCATAAGCTATAAGTTAAAAAGCTATAAGCTAGCAGTTACTAAATACGTTTACTAAGTAATAAGTTATAAGTCATATGATTTTAAATAGACTATAAATTAGTGTTGTTAAACATAATCTTAAGAGAAGTGAAAAAACATACAAACCGATACACTTTTGAAAGAAGAGACAAATTGTAACTTCTCACTTCAGCATATTGATTTATGTGCAATGATTTTTAAAAATTTAAACAAACAGACTCTTAATTGTACCATAAATTGGTTTAGGAATCTGAACCACACTTGTTTTCCGAACTATTCAACTTTTAATCAAATGGTTTAATTCTTAAACGATTCTTATCAGTTAAATGCAAAAGGTTTGTTTCGGTTTTTCTTTTTCTATAAACCACTCTAATAAATGACATAGGACTCTAGTGGTGTGTTTGGCAACACTAGTAGATAAGTTAACTTAAAAGCTAAAAGTTCATAGTCAAAATTAAAAAGATGACAAGGTAATCGATAGATTTTCCTTGTATTGAAAACTCTAAATCTTCAATTCCTTGAAGTCTCTATCATGCCGCAAAAGAGCTCCAATTCTAGTAAAAGCACAATGAACCAAAGTAATCATAGATTTTGCAAGTGTGGAGGTGTTTTGCGTTACAACGCAACAATTATAGGCAGAAAGGAAAATGCTTGAAGAAGGTTTTGAAAATGTCCAAATTAGAGAGTAAGTAAAGTAAAATATGTCCAACAGAGACTGGACAAGATTATGTTGATAATCCCATGGGTTATCATTATGGTGTTGTTGGTTCTATTGTTCATAGCTTGGAGGAGCAACAATGGAAGATAAAGGATATATCAACTTTCAAAAGGTTGACGATAAGTTAGTAGAAGGACTTATTCCGATTTAGTTTGAATATGTAGGGACTAAAACTTAAGTGTTAGGTCAAGTATATGGACTTAAACCTATTAAGTTTAAATATGTGGGACTAAATCTAATGTGTTAGGTCTAGTGTAGGGACTAAATCTAACGTATTATGTTTAGTGTAGGAACCAATATTTATATCGTGGAATGAATGTGTTTTGAGTCGAGGTCCATTGTGATGTAATCAATGTGCAAAATTCTTTCAGTTTGATTGTCTATCGTGATGTAATCAATGTTCATTGTGTAGGGGCTTATTTGAAATGTTTAAAAATGAAATCTATTTTGAATCGAAAATATCTAATTTCAACACCTTGTTTTATGTGATAAAAAATGTAATTGAAAACATAGGTCCATATCATATCAATTCACACACTCCCAATTTGGACATTTTAAAGCCTTCTTCCATCATTTCTATTTAGCAACATAAAACACCTCCACACTTGTAGAATCTCTAGTTACTTTGGTTCGCGGTGCTTTCACTAGCATTGGAGCTCCTTTGTGCCATGAAAGGGACTTCAAGAAACTAAGGATTTAGAGTTTTTAATTTAAGGAAAAATTTGGGAATTTAGGATTCTTATTAAATATTTTGGAGCACTTCCATGTAAACAGCTGATGTAGTACTCCACGCTATTAAACAAACATTCACATATGTGCCACATAGACTAACTGTAATAGAGTTGGTGACGAAACTAACGCTAAAAACTAAAATTTTAACGACATAAAAATATAAGAACTAAAATTATAACTTTTAATATATATGAACTAAAATTTAAATAAGTGTTTTAGTATACGAACAAAATTGTATTTAACTAAGTTAACTTCCATACGAAATTGTGGTGCATAAAGTAATTTAGGAATGCGCAAAGTAGCAGCTTAGTACCTTTCTTCCCTGATTCCCTCCTCTTTGTTTAGAATGCGAATTTACGAAGTACCCTCGACATTTTCACAAAATAACAAATACGCCCCTTCGGCATAAAAATCCCATATCCGTATCTAACAAGCAAATTCGAAGCACCCTTCTCCCCCCTCCCCGAAAAGCTCTCAATTTTTTCACTCCTTCTTTCTGTGTCGGTGTGTACTCTTCTTCTGGATTTTCGCTTCTGCCGCAAACGTCAACCCTGCTTTTTGGTGGAAGAAGCTTCGTAGCTGGGATCTTCTTTGTGCGGTGAAAAAAAAAAATGGGTGAGTTTTTGTCACGCGTTTGGAGTTCTGTCTCTTCATGATTGTGGGTGGTGGTTGGTTCTGCAGTTTAGTGTTGGGATTTGAGGAGGGGTGCATGTGGGGTTTCGTTTGGATTCTATGTTTCTTGAAGGATTTGGGGAAGAAGAGACTACGCACGGATTGTGGGCTTGTGATTCGGAGCAGGGGTAGGTGGGGCAAATGTGGCTGAGTTTTTCTGCGAACAATTGAGACTTTCTTTTTCATGATTTTTTTGTGCTTCAATTGGACAATTTCGGAGACTTTGTAGGTGTTGCCTGAGAATGCAGCAAGATCACAGAAAAAAGGTGAATTTTATTGTTCCCTTCATGCTTATCCGAAATTCTGTAGTTGTTTCACAAAAATCATTACTTTTTAAAGTCTTCTCTGTGTTATTGAATGATGAAGGTGCCCTTCTTGTGACATGCTAAACTTAACTGAGTTATACAAGTAAAATCTTGTTTTGTTTTTGTGGTGATGGTTATTGTCAATAATTTTCAATCCTATGAGCTCAAAGAGCTTGAATTAGCATATGCTAAGTTAGTTTTATGGGGGCATGTTAGGTCTCATCTGATATATAATTTCTCTCCCGAAGTTTTGTTGAATTGTGAAGGATGGTTACGATCTGTTTGATGAAATTTACATGCTTCCTGGTTTAACTGGTTAGGTGGCTTTACTGGGATTGTTCTTTCCATCACAATCCACCGTTTTTCTTTTCTTTCTTTCTACGTATTCTGAGATGTGCTTTTCAAGCTTTTGGTGCATTTTACGTTATTGACTCTACCTAAATCATTTTGTACGCTGGTCAATGAGTGCAATGAAAAGAAACGGTGAAGTGGAGAAGTGAAAATGTTTTGGACTTGAAGTGAAGGTTTGTTTGCCATAAGAATTCTGATATTTATATTTATATTGGTTTTAAAAGCTCCTTCTTTTAGCCGTGTTAAGCTGGGGACTGTGACTCTGAGTGAGGCGTTGCATGGTGACACTTCATGTTTATTATTTGTTAATTGTTAATTGTTAGTTTGATTGTATTAGTCTAATCTATGCTGACATAATCAGGTTCCTGCAAATATAATATAACCACTTCCTTTGATTCTATGATTCCTCAATACTGTGTTAGTCTGATAATACAATTCTATGCAAGTATGCAATGCACAAATTTGTATGATGGTTATTTTTATTGATGAGTTCTGAGATATCTCTGATAAAATTAAAGTCCTTATGTAAGATAGCAAAGTTGGTTCGTTTATTGTTTTAATTTCTATCTATCTATCTATCTATTCTGCAAATTTTCTTTTCATTTAGCTTGATGTATTAACGTTTGTAGAAAAATTTTGGGTTTGGTTGATTTTGTATTAAGGATAAACTTTGATTTCTCTGCTACAGAATTCCCCGGAAATGGAGTTTTTCTCTGAATATGGTGATGCCAATAGGTACAAAATTCAAGAAGTCGTTGGGAAAGGAAGTTATGGTGTTGTATGTTCAGCCATTGATACTCATACTGGTGAAAAAGTAGCAATAAAGAAGATTCATGATATCTTCGAGCATATATCCGATGCTGCACGTATTCTCCGTGAGATAAAGTTGCTTAGACTTCTTCGACATCCTGATATTGTTGAAATTAAGCACATTATACTGCCTCCTTCTAGGAGGGACTTCAAAGATATTTATGTTGTTTTTGAGCTCATGGAGTCTGATCTGCATCAAGTCATTAAAGCCAATGATGACTTAACAAAAGAGCACTACCAGTTTTTTCTTTACCAGTTACTTCGAGCATTGAAGTATATTCACACTGGTATTCTCAATATCTAATAGTTACTTGTTTATGAATGTCTTATTTTAACGAACATTGTTTTATAATGGTTGTACTACCTTGTGTTTGTTGCATTCATAAGCCCTTATCAGAACTGCCTCATTGCTCATAGTTTTTCTTTATGAACATGTCAGGATTGTATATATTACCTTCCCCTAATGTTGCTGTTGTTTATTTTTTTCTCCATTTTGTTCCTGGATCTTAATTTTGCATTGTGCTGTCTAATACTCATCAATACATTGCAGCAAATGTCTATCATCGAGACTTGAAGCCAAAGAATATACTTGCCAATGCAAACTGTAAACTTAAAATCTGTGATTTTGGGTTAGCTAGAGTTGCTTTCAATGACACACCAACAACTGTATTTTGGACGGTATTTCATTCCAACATTATCTATATGTTTCCTACCTAGTTTTCCAGCTTTTCTAGATTTATTATTATTACTGTTTTTTTTTTTTATTTATTTATTATTATTTTTCAATTTCTTTTGGAAAAAACCTTGGTAAAGTAAGTGCTGATGTTCCATTGCTTGCTTAATATGGTTCTATAGGATTATGTTGCTACAAGGTGGTATAGAGCGCCAGAGCTTTGTGGATCATTTTACTCGAAGGTATGGCTTTTACGAGATTCTTTCGGGCAACATATAAGTGAGGAGAGAACCTGACATGTGGGCAATGGGCAATAGCCCACATGGTCATGTACCAAGCCTTTAAGGCTTGGGAGTTGGAGGTCCAAGGTTTGAACCTTGGCGGTGGTGATTTAGATTAGGATATGGGTGGGAGCTAGTTTAGGATGGGTGTGTGTTTAGGGTGTTTAGGGATGGGTGCTTGTGTATTTGCTGAAAAAAATAAAAAAGTGGGGAGAGAACCTAAATATGCATAAGTCTCAACTCACCATACCCTAATTTATGCTTATTAGTTTTGTGCGTAGAAATTGCATATCAAACCCTTACTCATGCTTTCTGTTATCTTCTTTACCATCAATAGCTAAATGTAAGACCTGAGACCAATCTGTTATTTATCATCAATTCACTAGTAATACATGTTTCTTTTAGTTTAAGCAATGTTCACTGATGAGCTAACACTAGGGTATTGTCTACAGTATACCCCAGCAATTGATATTTGGAGTATAGGTTGCATCTTTGCTGAAGTATTAATAGGAAGGCCTCTTTTTCCTGGAAAAAATGTTGTCCATCAGTTGGATCTGATGACAGATCTGCTCGGGACCCCCTCATTGGATACTATATCCCGGGTAATTTTTTTTCCCTCTATACAGGGAAAACTATTTGTATTTCCTTAATTTATTGCACTAACATCATGGATTTGCTGGTGACAATCTTTATGTTGGATGCAGGTACGCAATGACAAGGCAAGGAGATACCTCACTTGTATGAGGAAAAAGCAGCCTATACCATTTGCACAGAAATTTCCTAATGCAGATCCTTTAGCACTACGTCTGCTGGAAAAGTTGCTCGCCTTTGATCCAAAAGACCGGCCTACTGCTGAAGAGGTTTGTTATATTATGTTCTATTGATTGTGTGTGTGCACTGAGAAGTTGTTTTATTTGGATGGTTAACTGTTTCTTGAGTTTTTGCTTTTCCCTTGGACAGAAAGTATAATAAACCACAGAGCTTGTATATTGATGTACAATATGTTATTTCATTGCTCAAGAATTTTCAAGGGTTTGTTGTTTTCAGGCATTAGCTGATCCTTACTTCAAGGGACTTGCAAAAGTTGAAAGGGAACCATGCTGCCAGCCTATTTCAAAGATGGAGTTTGAGTTTGAAAGGCGAAGAGTCACAAAGGATGAAATTCGAGAGTTGATTTTCCTTGAGATTCTAGAGTACCATCCTCAACTATTGAAGGACTACACAAATGGAACAGAGAGAACTAATTTTCTTTTCCCAAGGTGTTTATATTTTTTGTTTTTCTCCAACTCTCTGTCTGTTTTCCCTTGATATTTTTTATTCCTATATTCTACCCTTTTGTTCTCTCCTTTACCCTTCATTGGTGCATATTCTTTACAGTGCCGTTGATCAATTCAAAAAGCAGTTTGCTCATCTCCAGGAAACTGGTGGTAAAAATAGTCCAGTAGTGGCACTGGAAAGAAAGCATGCATCACTTCCCAGGTAATTCATTAATGTAGTATCTCATTGGATTTTCTTGTCATTTGTTGCAATCTTAGGGGCTGTTTAGTTTGCATTTTCATTTCCTGTTTTCATTTTCTGTTTCCTGTTTTCTGAAATTTTATCAAGGAAAAACTGAAAATGCTGAAAACAGAAATTTCTGTTTTCAGCATTTTTCCTTGATAAAATTTCAGAAAACAGAAAACAAATTGAAAACAGGAAATGAAAACAGAAAATGAAAATGTAAACCAAACAGCCCCTTAGGTTGTTAATTGGATTGTATTTTGTCTGAGATTGAATCCTATGACGAATGCTAAATAAACTCATTAAAGATGCATTAAGTTTGACTCTGATATGATAAAAGTTAGTTCTGATTTAATTATTAAATGTTGTACCTAGAAGAATGCAGTGCCAAATTAGTATCTATACATTATACTCAATTATGACATTTTACATAGATGCTACTGAGCATTTTTCTGAGAATAGATTACATAAAATTTCAACTGCAGTGTGGATCATTAATGAAAAGCACGAGTTGCAAATACCCTTATATGTAAATCTGTTGATATTTGTTTTAAAAGCCAGAGTCTATATAATGGTAAATTAGTTTCTGCGAAGCCTTTTTTGTTAATTATATATCCTAACCATCCTATTTAGCTGTTTTCTGAATGTCCTAGCATGTCATGTTACATGTGTTGCAACTCTTTTCATTTACGATGGTATACCAAAACTTTTTCTTTTCTTCTTTTTTTTTTTTTGGATTTTTGACAGGTCAACAACTGTACATTCCAACATGGTTGCAAAAGATCAATCAGATAATGGTTCCTGCAAAAGCCGGCAAACAGCCGAAGAACCTGATAATAATTCCAGAGAGACAGAAAATCCTGTGCCTAGGTCCAACCAAGGACTGCAGAGAAATCCACTAGGTATATGATCATCATCATCATCATAGTTTGTGAAAAGTTTAATCGCATTATCAACAGACAGTTCATTAACACAAATATTTTCAGCAAAACCCGGTAAAGTTGTTGGGCCAGTTATTCCATACGAGCACGGGATTGTTGTGAAGGATTCATTTGATCCCAGGACATTCATCAGGGGTTCTGTTCTTCCTTCACAACTTATCCCCCAACAATATCATCATCAAAGATCTAGTAGCTCAGGAAGTCATGAAAGGTCAGAAACAGAATCTGACAAGGGTGTGTGTTTACAACCAAAGCATGCCCAGCACTGTGGTGTGAATGCCAAAATAGCACCAGAAATAGCTATAAATATTGATAACAACCCTTTTTTTATGACGCGGGCAGGAGTGAACAAAGTAGAACAAGATGATCGAATAGCTGCTGACACAAACTTGCTGCTTCAATCAAAGGCTCATAGAAAGGTTGGACATGTTCAGTATGGTATAACAAGGATGTTCTAGAAAAATAAGGGTTGTCTTGTGAATATTTTTGGCCAGTTGGAGAAATCCCTTTGGAGGTAAGAAAGAGCTCTTTGTAGTGGAGAAGCTGTAGTCTCTGAGGACTGAGGGTGCTTTTTGTAAAAAGGACATGTGTTTTGGTTAGTGCGTCCACAGAGAGAGTCAGCTTTCTCTGGTCAAATGCTAAACTTTGGTTACAGTTAATAAACTGTACAAGTGAACTTTGATTATGAGCAGGTATGAACTTTGGTCATGACATACTAAATCTTTAATTGATAACTTCTGTCATATAATCTTAAATTTTTAGCTGATAAAGTTCAGCTATCTCCTCCATATGACTTTTGATCTGATATATTAGATGCTAGTTCCTTTTGAAAAATAAGTAACCACTGTCCCAACAAAATAAAATCGTTGTAACAAGAAGAAACAAAACTAAAATGTGTCCCGTTGTGTGGTCTGTTGCATAATATTTTAAACGTTAATCACTGGTATCACTATTTTTCAGGTAGTTAGTAGTTAGTGTGCGTTAGTTACAAGAGCTAATTTTAGCTACTTATCGAACAAGTGTTTCTTGAGTAAGTGATGCTTGTCTTTTAGGGGGAATGGAAAAACATTCTTAGGAATCTTGTGAAGTTGCTTTGTTTAACTAATGGTGTCCTTTCTATATTCATTTCTAATGAAAAAAAAAATATATAGAAATCAGTAACATAAATACAAGCTTCTTAACAACCGGATTCTGCTTTGAAGTTTTTTATTTTAAGTGGCTCAAAGTCGATTTTGCTGCTTATTCATTGTTTCTTTCTTTAAAATAGAACATGATTGTGGAAATCAAACTCAAAATAATAGTGTGAGCTTTTGATGGATTGTGACATCATTGTATTTCACATGATTTCAAAAATGTGAAAAGAACATGTGCCTACTCACACCCTCATGGAGCCACACCAAATTGGCGTTTCCTGTGGAGGAAGTTGCTGAGGCCACCTTTGGATTCTCTAGCTCCACCAGATACTCTATTTTTTTAAAGATTAATCTCTTGAACATAAACAAACTTACCTTTCTAACGGATGTTAAGAACATGTTGCAGTTACGGCTTAGTAACTCTTATGTAGAGAGTACTTTCAATTTAGAAGTGCCAAATTGGTTGCAGTTGAAAGTGTGGCTCAAAGAAATTGGTAGTTAAACTTAGTTATCTAGTTATTAAGGGTCTGTTTGAATAGTAGTTTGATAAAATGAATTTATGTTTGAGAATGATATTGTAAAAGTGAATTTGATACAATGGAGCTTGTTTGGATAGATAAAGATAGAAATACTTTTGGATATAAAATTATTAAAAAAAGATATGATTTATAATTAAAAAAAAGACATTGAGAAAGTAACGGAATAACGAGGGATAGAGTTGTAAATTGTCTTTTTTTACTTTTGCAAAAAGAGAATGAAAGTAAATAAAAATTACTTGAGTCAAACTTTCTTTTGCTCAACTGAAAATGAATAAATTCCAAGTAAAAAAAATTACCCAAACAAAGTGTTTTTGTTTTTCCAAACTTTTTTTTTTCCCAACTTAACTTAGTTCCAAATGGACACTAAATATTTTAACAACTAAATTAGTGATGCTACCTTACATTTTGCAATCAACAAGCAAATTACAAGAATACAACATTAATAGGCAAGCACCATATATCTCTGCAATCTGCAGACAACGCGGGGCTCACTCATTGAAGTCTGAGTCACTTCATGTGCTCATCATTAAGTTAAATCGGTTGAGAATGAAAATCCTCATTCCTCATTCTTCACCCTACAATTCACAAACTGTTAATATTCCTCTTCTCTTCTCTTCCATCCACATTTTCTTATATTGTTGCATGCACGCAGTAAGTTAATTTTGCTCCCTTCATACCCTTAAAACCCTATCGATAATATATATAAATAATAAAGCAATACAACAGACAAATCCTCCCTTAGCTTTTCTTGTTTTAACCGTACCTTTTGTGGTGCCTTCATTTATATTTGGATACAAGCATGATGGACGAAAACATAAGGATTATTAATTTGAATCTAATTTGAAAATAATGACAGAAAAAATATTAAATAAGAATGGTAATGGATACACAAAAATAACAATAGAAAAATCCTTATTACTAGTATGTCTTTTAAATTTATGTATCTCTCCTGATGAGTCATGACCTTTTTAATTTGTATGTAATGTAATGGGGAAAAAAGAGAAAAGGGGAAACATGTGATGATGCATGAGTTGAGGCTACGGCCTACCATGTGATCTATATATGATTTTTCTGTTTGCATCCACCATAAAGGATGATTTATATATATGTGCAAACAAGAACAAGGATCACTAGATAAACAGTGACTCAAGGTCTGCTCCAATATGTGAACAGAACAAACACACTTACTCACTCATCAAGCTAAGGATGCATGTCCACACATTTAATTTGTACTAAGTAGGTTAATTAGATGTGTGATAATAATATAGTATTATATAAATTAAATTAAATCAAATTAAATTATACTCCATCCAATATTAGTTTCGTACATGAAATGGTGGAATGGTATGGTACGGATCCCCATTACCCTTCAGAATTATAATAACAAAGAAATTGAAAAAATAAATAGTACTAAAATAAAAGAGGTGAATGGGTGATTGAAAATAGGTATTCAGTACTGGTAGTGGTAGGAGTATTTATGCATTAATTAATTAATTAGTAGTAGTATTTTATTAGGAATATTAAAAAAAAGGAAGTATATGTAGTGTGTGAAAGTGACAAGAAGAGAGGGGACTGAGCACATGGAGTCCCATATGCCCAACAAAAACAAATCTCTCTCATACAATCCCAATGACCCAATCCCCCCTTTGGTTTCCTTCTTGGAAACACCGCCACCTTCTCTCCTTCTCCACCACACCCTTTCTCTCTCATCTCCATCCATCACTACTTAAACTCTCACAAATTTCATATCTTTTGCTTTATAAGTATTTTTTATAAATGCTCCTATTTGTTTATTAAAAATATATTTCAAATGTTATTTTATAATTTTAAAATATTAAAAGTATTTAATTTTTTAAATTAATCTTTAGTTTTAAAATAAAAAATATTAATAAGTATTTTAATAACATTTTTTAAGGAGTTAAATGTAGTAAAATATTTTTTAGAAACAAAAAAGAACACACTTAACTTTTAATAGTATTAATTTTAATAAGTGTATTTAAAATAATAAGAGGATAAATAAAAGAATTATTAGGAGAATATAGTAATGGTGCTTAACTTATTACTTTATACTTTTATCTTAAGTGAAAATATTTTTGAAAGAAGTAAGAATTTTTTCATTTATATTAAATTTATGTTAAAATCGAAAATTACTATAAATAGGAGTATTTTTATACCGTTAAGAAGTACTTCTTCTGTTATTGAATACAAGCAATTTTTTAGAAATTTTTATTTTATTTTTTATAAGCAAATTTATCTATCTTCACTTGTATTTAATGAAAGTTTCTCTAAATTATCATCCACTCAATTCACTTATTTATTTATTGCAGTGTTTGTAAAGTGGAGAGAGTATAACATGACAAATAATATTGTAGGAAAATCTATTGCCTTTTATATAGTTCCAAGGAAATTAAATAGAATCAACTAATTTTCTTAAACGGTGTGAGGTAGGTTTTTTTTTTTTTTTCTTACAATTGAAAACGGAGGGAGTATAACCAAATATGCATTTAAGTACATCGAATTTTTAATAATAAATTAATAATTATAAATTGTTTTAATCTTAACTATATTTAATAAACTAAACAATTTCTTTTTTATTTTCAGTGAGAATACTTTTCATTAATCCATTATAACCCACATAAATATTGATGTTTAAGTTCTTTAAATATATTTAATAAAGATTTAATTTTTTAGTTATATGTTAAAATTTATTTTATTGAATAAGAGAAAATTAATTTTAATAATCTTTATACATCATAAGAATTAATCTTTTTATTATGGCTAGATGATAACCTTTTTTTTCAAAAAAAAAATAAAATAAAGAAAAGCATACATCAATCATCTTTTCACTATGTTACTTTTGCATCTTATTCATACATCCCTCCATGGGGAGTGTTTATTGCAGCAATAACTACGGTGTATATTTATGGTCAGTCTATCATAAATCATTTTTATTTAAAAATATATAGCATATTTTTTCTATTCAAAATAATAATATATAAAAAGTAAAATAAATAATTCAATTAAAATTTATTTGAATTTCCATTACAACAAATTTTCATACACCACTAAGGCACTAACCACTTGATATATGTAGTTTCTGATAATTAGTCACATGATCCAATTTTACCTATGGTCGATCCTCATGTCATTTTTATCTTTTAAAATGTATACATTTTATTTTTTATACATAAATGTATATAATTTTTTTTTATCGGCCAAACACATACCTTTACTCTACACTACTCTTACTTCTAAATTTATCCCACAGAGATTTAATCGTTCTCTTTGAACTCCAAAAACTCTTCCTTATGTCACTTGAACTACACGTTATTGGCCATAAATATATATAATTGATTAATAATTAATTTATATAAAATAATTACAAATATTACAAATATATCATATAAATATATTTTTGATTATAATAGTCTCTAAAATAATAATTTTTTCCAACAGTTATTTTTAACCTCATGTTCACTATATAATTTTAAAATATGTTTATTCAGAATTTTTTTTGTGTGAATTTTTATACATAAAAAAATGTCATTCAAAGCAATTGATAGCTTTCATTTATTATTGTCAATTTTTTTCAGGCATTTATTGTTATGGACATGATATTATGAATCATATAATAAATAAATTACATACCGTTGTCATATTTTTGTTTTTTCCTTTTAATTATAGTAGCTACTAGAGTTGAGTGACAATATTACTACTACAGTCTACAGTATTAGTATTATGGAAAGTGGGTATTTGATTTTACAAAAAATGCCAAGTTGTTAATTTGATATGGGATATGATTAGAGGATTAATTTGGCCTAAGAGGGGGGGTTAGGGGGGGGTTTTGTGGGGCTCAAGGTGGGGTCACCGGAAAGTGAACACGTGGCATTCATGCGAAGGAGTGGAGATGCAGATGAGATGAGATTGATTCATAAGAGTGGAGGAGCACATGGGTGGGTGTTAGGTTCAAGGAATTCATGTGAGCACATGTGCATCTGCTTCCTTTCTTCCCTTTCTTTTCTGTCCTTCCCTTGTGGGACCCTTCTTTTTTATGCCTCTCACCCCTCTTTAAAACGGACGGACGGACGGACTTCCATTTTACTCCCTCCGTTATTTTCCAATTACTACACTTTTTCTAGCCATATATTAACAATGTATAATAGTTTGTTTAGAGTGATTACTTACGTTAAGTAATTCAATTTAGTAAGTAATTTTTCGTTGCAGTTTTTTAACGTAGTTTGAATTGCTTATGTGAGTTACTTAAATAAATAATAAAAATTAAATGTTGATCGAAGGAAAAGTGAAGTCAAACAAATATAATTTTAAGTTGCATTGTGTGATACGCGCGAGACCTATTTGAGTTGCTTAATAAGAATCTTGTATTGTAGAACAAGAGTTATTTAAATTAAAAGAATGATGTGTATATGCAGAACCTATTAAAATATTATAAAATATTTACAAAGCAACGTTTTAAGCAATAAGTCATTGCACATGATCTTAGAACTATTTTACTTAAACCAAATGTTATCTAGACAGTGTTTGATAGCTATATAGAATAGAATTGTGTACTGTGTTTTAGTGACTATAAAATCGAACAAGATTATATGTTTTATTTTGTATTTAATGCGAATTAAATATAAGAATTGTTTTATATAATAAGTATGAAATTTTAATTTACTTGATAGAAAATATAAAATTAAAAGAAAAATAAAATATTATTTTTAATTTTTTTAAAAAAAACTATGAGTATAATTAAATAATAATTTTAAAATTTATTAATTTTTGTATTAATATTTTATTAAAAAATTAAATTATTAAATACAAACTTCTCACAATAAATACAATTATTAAATATATTTTTAAAATAATTATTAAATAAAAATTATGTAGAATATATTTTTATTATGTAAATTTTTTAAAAAAGTATTTTATAAAAATATTTTTTTTAGAAAAATAATATAAGGTTTAAAGAATTTAAACATATATTATTTTGTTAATAAAAAATTACTCAATGATAATTTTTTTATGTGTATTTTGTTATGTTCTCTTCTATTCCATCCTTTTTAATGAATCGAATTATGTTGTTCATTTGTCTCAATGCCATATTCTGTTCCTTTGGACTGATGTACCATACCAAACATGAAACAGTACACCATATCTTTTTTAATTCTAATAATAATCTTAATAAATGTCCTAAAAATATTATTTAGAAAAATTCTTTAACTAATCCATCTTTTAGATTAATATTTATTATACTATGTGATTAATGTAATAAATGAATGGTGAAAAGAAGATATAATATTTAATGATACAATTTTAAAATTTGTTAAATAACTATCTAAATATAAAATTTAAAAAAATACTATTAATATATTATTAGAATTTTAAAGTGATAGGTATAATGAAAAAAAAATCGTTAACATTTATTATAAATTGAAAGGAGTATTTATTTATACAAAAAAAAAAATTCATATAAACAGCCCAAAACCTAGATTTGAATCTTACTAGCTAAGAATCGTCACGCCCTAAACGGCAATAGCTATCCTTAGATAGCCTTGCCAACATGCATGTGTTTAGCACGTGTATGAATGAATGACCATAAATATCTATCTCATTTGGGCTAGGATATGCCTCTTGCCACCCATCATGTTAGTAACACACTAACTTCGATATATATCCATCAAATGTTACAATTTTTTTTCTTAAAAAAAAAAAAAAAAACCAAAGATGATACACCACATAACATATCCAAATTTGTAGTATTATAGGAGTATATCGTTAGTAAACTAATGTATTAGTTAGGCGTCCAAAATCATATATGGAAAGCTGGTAATTACAACCAAGTACTATATATCATCCACATATATATGGTTAAATATATATCATCCACATCCTAAACTTTTATATCTTGAAACACATGATCAAATAATATAACTAAGCTTTGTAATTTGTAAACAAGCACCTAGCTAGTGGTTCTAGCTACATGTGCTTTGTTGCATTGTGATTGCCAAAACTTTGAGTAGGAGAATTTATATAGCTTCTCTAGTGATGATATCTCCTACTAATCGCCTATTGAATTTGTAATGAACTAAAAAAAAAATTTAATTGGCCATTCGTTCCAGTTTATTTAGTAAAATAAATATTTATTTTAATAAAAAATTAATTATATAAGTTTTTTATTTATTTATTTATACTTTTCAAAATAATTAGAATTAAAAAATAATTTGATTTTTTGCTTATTTTGAGAAGCAGATACCAAGTTACTTCTAAGAGTAAGTAGAAAATTACCTACTTCTCAAAATAAGATTATTTTTATTGAAGCCAAATATACACAACTTCTGATTAATATTCTTATGATAATCACTTTAAAATTAATCAATTATTTTTAAGTTTAAATATACAGACTCTTAGAATAGGTTTGTTAATTGTTTTTTAAACAGTTTTCTATTTTTAAAAATAAAAAATTTGAATTTGTTTTTTGGCAGACTGAATTTCAAAAATAATTTTTGAGAATAATATGTGTTTTATAATTTTAAAAATTAAAAAATATCTAAAATTTATTTTAGTTTTTATTTTTAAATTTTTGGAATTTACACATTAATTTGTATTTTTTTTAAAAACAGTATTTTTTTAGTAAAAAATAAAAACAAAATTAAATCAAATATTCCCTTACATTCAAGTGTAATATATATTTTTTGGTACAAGTGTAATAAAATTATTTAATCAAATATTAGTGAGTAACGGTTCAATAGAAAATTTGAGCTTAAAGTATAATGTTGTTGATATTGTAATAAAAACAAACACATTACAACTCTGATGAAATATGATAAAAGATATCTAGTTCTGTAAAGACACTTTTAAATGAGTAAAATATAATTTTTTTTATATATTTTTAAGAGATAAAATAATGTATATTTATTATTATTTTTTTAATTTTAACATCTTTAACAACTGTTCTAAAAGTATTGTTTAACAATACTTATAAAATAAAATAATCATTAATTGAGATGATAAATTTATGTATACTAAAAACTTAACTTTCTATAGTGATAATTGGGTGGAAGATGAGAAAAAAGAAGGAAATTTACAGAGGTGGAGGGTGAAATTAATGAGGAAAGGTGTGAGTGGAATCCAAAACTTGGGGGCTTATGTTGTGTTGTTGCATTGTATCCTGAAGGCCAAAAGCTGTGGGACCTGCTTCGTTGGCATTGACATTTCTAGCACCTCTTCTCTTCAATAATTTAACTAAACACAACACCTTCTCTTCTTCTTCACTCTCATCCTCTCTCTCTCTCTCTCTTCTTCCTTTTTTTACATATTAGTATATATCACCATCCAATCCAACTTCATCAATTCAATTCCATTCCATCCATGGAAGATGAAAACTCAACCCAAACAGACACAATCATACCTACATTCCTCACAAAACCACACTCCTCCTCTGCTTCTTCTGCTCATCTTCACAAGTCTTTGCATGTTCTCCGCCGAAGCCGAACACGGTGGCGACACGCTGGAACCGACCTCATGATCAAGCAGCAGCAGAGAAAAAAGGAAGAGAAGAGTACTAATAATGTTGAGAAGAAAGAAGCAGAAGAAGAAGAAGAAGAAGAAGAAGAAGAAGCAGAGGAGGAGGAAGATGAGAGGGAAGAAGTAGAAAAAAAGATTCATGCATTGCAGAAGATAGTGCCTGGTGGGGAATCATTCGGTGTAGACAAGCTGTTTGATGAAACTGCAGGTTACATAGTTGCGTTGCAGTACCAAGTCAAAAAATTAAGAACCCTCACTGCCTTCTTTGAGAAGCTTCAAAAGGACAAAACTAAGCTTGGTGGTTAATTAATTCCATCATAACACACCAATCAATCAAATCCATCCATTAATTCTCCCACCTTAGGCGCCTGGTTAGCTTCTTTTCCAATTCTTACTTTTTTTTTCACCACAGACCCATTAGTTAGATTTTTCTTTTCGCCCTTTTTTCTTGTACTACTTTTGTTTGGGATCAACAAAAATATCTCCCAATCTTCTTAGAAAATTCATCTTCTTACTCTGCTTTTGTTGATGACTTTATCTATTTATCTATCTATCTATAAAGTGTATGTATATATTGATAGTTGATGTTCTAATTACTCCGCAGAAAGAGGTAATTGGAATTTTGGGGCAAATGCTATTATGTTTGTTGACCTATGGAGTAAATTAAGTTGGAATGGTTGGAAAGTTGAATGCATTAGAAACTACTATACTTTGTTGTTTCAATTATTTTAGCTGATTGTCTAAATATCAATTTTTGATTGAATTATTTCCTGCATTTCAACCTCAACTATTTATCTTAAACAAAACAAATTAATTATTATATTTAACCATTTTATTTCTAGTTCAACAGGTGTTTATGTTTGTGGGCTACTGGCCTCTTTTGTTGAGGATGGAAGTTGAATGCATTAGAATGTGGCCTCCATTGATTCTTTTTTGTTAAGTTGATCCTCAACAGTTTACTAGTAATTTCTAAATGAATCGTTTGTGATAAATCAATTCATTTAAGAGTTAATTTAAATGTGTGTTTGTTTTACATTTTAATAAAATAAAAAATAAAAAAATATACAAATCAAAACATTTTTAAAGAAAAAACTTCTTATTTTAACATCTGTAACATTATAAAATGTTAAACTAACATGCGATAAATTGTTTATTTCAAATTTAGTATGTACTTATCTGAAATTCAGTGAAGACAGTTGGGCCTATATTGCTGAGGTGAGTGGGCTGTGGGCCAGCTTATTGGGTCCAAAGATCTGGATGAGATCGGTACGTTTTCAAAAGTAACATGGCACATATGATACACATTACACATCACATGTTGTCATTGGTCACTTTCTTTCTCTTTCTTTTATTACTGAAAACTTTGCTTTGGGGATTTTGCATTTTCGAACAAGTTTTGCTATATTTTCTTATAAATATTTTTTATAATTTTTTAATATTTTATAGAGTAATAATTCAAGTGAAAAAATAAGTATAAATTATCTTAAAATATAATATATAATTAATTAATTTTTATCTTTAATATGTAAGAGGATTTTTAAAAATAAATTGTTGAGATATTTAGATTTATTGTTTTGGAATAGGGTTGTTTGACTTTATTTAGCCGTTAGCCATTACTACCACATTAACTTAGACTTAGAATGCGGTATACAGGGAAAAAGAGAGCATGTGGTATAAAAGTTCACGTGGCTTCTTTTGTCATCCGAGGTTGAAATTAAATTCATAATTTTTAATTTTTTAACACAAAAAGCACATATTGGAGATTTACCAAAATCATAAAAAAAAATTAAACTTTCTTACTAAAGGCTTATTTGATATCTCTTTTTGAAAACAGTTTTATGTTTTTAAAAGCAGAAAACTAAAAAACTCTTTTGACAGTCGAGTTTTCAAAAACAGTTTTTGGGAACAGTTTTTGTTTTTCAGTATTTAAAAACTAAAATACTAAAACATCTAAAACATGTTTTGGTTTTCAGTTTTCTGAATTTACACACAAACTTGTATTGAAAACTCTTCTCACTTTTTTTAAAAACTATTTCTGAAAACTTTTATAATACAATTTTTAAAAACTAAAAATCAAAACTCTTCCAAACAAGCCCTAAATTTTACTATAATTTTTTTATCCACTTAATTTGTCAATTATTATTTATCTTCTACTAAATATTTATTTTTAAAAATAATAAATGACAATCATAAAAATTTATATGAGAATTTAGCGCAAAAATATAGCATTTCTCAAATTATTATATACATGTGCTGGAGATTCACGACTATTGTATGCATCATGTTTCACGGTGTTGCAAATAACGGAAACAGTCTGACCCTGTAAGAGTTTTCGTTTTTGGATTCAATTTTGTTTTGTTTTTACACATTTTTAAGAATAAACGTTTGCTTAAATTATTAATAAAACCTCACTTATCTTTTTCTATCAGAGTTAATAACCACAGCTTCTGAAAAATAAAATAAAATATATTCTAAAAATCCTTTCTGTATTCTTTTATTACTTTATAAAATAAATACAATGCTTAAGGTTGCTGCCACTCAACAAAGTATATCGTCACTCATTTCAAAATATTTTTTAATTCAAAATATATTTTTCAACTAATCAAATGAAAGTGTTAATTGTTACCAAAAAAAAATGAAAGTGTTAATACATATTATTATTTAAAAATTTAAAAGAGTGACAATTAATTTATAACGTGATAATAGTCTTATTTAAAATCAAACATTTAATATATATTTTAATTTTTTTTAAAAAAATGTTTAATATACCCTTATTTACCTAATGAACTTTTGATGTTTTAAGAATTTCCTACAAAGGTAAAATTTTAATCAACAAATCTGTTCATATTCGACACAATTGTTAGATGATTTTGTCATTTGTACAGGTTAACAGTGGTTCATATCTTTATTGTGTGTATAAAAAATGTACGGATTATTATTGACAAAACCAAAATTAAGTTTAATAATTTTTACTTTAATTATGAGTTAGAGAATAGTCTTAAAAGATAAATTAATATTGATAATTAAAATAAAAATATAAAAATAAAGAGTATAGTAGCAAGGCTGCTCAAAAAAAACTACTACTAAGATTTTAAATTAGGGTGTGAAACGCAATATTGCATTGAAACTTAATACAATAATTTTAAAGATAATCAAAACTACATGCATCTTATTGCATTTAATAGAAAAATGTCTTGTGGCCAACTTTTTTTGGCCAACCAGTTAAAATATTATTTTTTTTCATTTTACTTTTTTCTTTTTTTAGTTTAAAAATCTAAAATATTATTATTTTATCTAAGTTGGCCAAAAATCACTATCCCATTTAATATAAGGTAATCATAAGCACAAAATAATGGTAATTAGAATTTAAAAAGTTATAAAATAGTAGCAGTGTTATTGGAGAAGCAAGGGCAGACCCCTGGCGGTCCAATTTACAGCACAAATTGCGGAAGCCCATCTCTACAGTACAGCTTACTACTATTATTACTACCACTACTGCTACATTGCAATATCTTTATTTCTGCTGTAACAGTTACAGTTACAGAATCTCCATTCCAATCCATCAATTTTGGAGGGAATGATGAAATCATCAACAACAGCCACTAATATCCGTTACTCACAGGACTACATAATAATAAATTAATCCTAGCTACCTTCTCCCATAGTTATATATAGGTGTGAGCAACAGAGCATAAGCTCACTGAATCCTAAACCTCCTACATACTCCTATCATAAAAGCTTAACTCCATGTATAATTCTTCAAAGTTATATTAATACATATTGATTTTCCCAATCTTTTCTTTACGACTGTTAAACATAGTCTATATAACATACACACTATAATATGATATGATAATTTATGATCAACTGGTAGTTTACACTTTAGAGATTCTCTTTATTCTTTTAAATACAAATTAGTATTTCAACATAGATGACAGACTCCAAAATATTTATTATCATTTTCATAAAATTATTTTTTTTATTTTAAAATATGTTTTTCAATTAATTAAATTAAAATATTAATATTTAAAAACATAAATTATTTTTTTTTAAAAAAGCCATAGATATTTTGGAGTGTCAATAAATTTACCATTTTAAAAATAAAGTAGATATATGCATTGTTTTAGTTTTAAAGTTGTATAGAAATTGCTCATCGAACACAAACACATTAAATATTCTCTTTGTTCAGAAATAATAATCACTTTAAATGATTTCACATAAATTAAGAAGAACAATTAAATGATTAATATCTCTAGACTAAATCAACCTTTAACTTTAATGTTTACTCAATAGCTATTGAACACGAAAATAATAAAAACTAATAAAGGTGAAAAAAAGATAATAAATATATCATTTGTTAAAATAAAAATGATAAATAATTTAGAAAATATATATATATATATATGTATATTTTTTTTTAAAATGACTATTATTTTTTAAGGGAAAGAGTATAATAAAATAATGAATACAAACAGCAAATGCAGAGCCACTTGGATTGTTTTTGGGTCCTGTAGTCAAAGGATAACCTGGGCCTCTTGGCTGATATAAAATGAAGGAGGACTCCTCTTTATTGTTAAAAATCAGTGCATAAGACCGTTGTCCAAAAAAAAAAAGTAAACAAGACTGCAGACAAAAACAAATTGGTACACAGACCAAAAAGAAAAAACGTACTAAGACCAAAATATTACTATGAGTTTTGCTTACAAGTGTTACCTAATAAAATAAATTAATTTATTTGTTTACCAAAAAATATTATTTGTTTAAAAGAATATATATTAAATAACGATGATTTTACTTGTCCAAAAAAAAAATAATGATGATTATAATCCCAATATACTAAAGTAATAAACACTTTGATTCTTAATAAAGTTTTCTAAAATAATTTTCTTAACCAATACCCTAAGACATTATTTAACGTTTTCTAAAGATTATTATTATGGGTTTTTTTAACTTGTGCTCATAGATTAAAATTTTTAATGGTTAATTTGATTCTTTTTACTATGCTATGTGTACATCTATTAAACTCCATTAGCACAAGTTAAAAAAAACCTATTATTATTCATGGACTGGTACAATGGTACTTACCGATCCGCTAACCCAATTTTGCATGGTCCGAATAAACAATGTTGTAGTAATTTTTAGTTTCACTAAGTTAAAATAATCTTTTTATTTCGGACGCTCTATGCTCAAATCTTGTTTACCCCTACGTGAGCCGGCCGTAAAACTGGAATGAGCGTCGCGGTAATACTGTGGTAGCGACATTTCTTCTTTTTTTATTGGTATTAACGACATTTCATTTTTTAACTAATAATGCTGATATAGTCTTATAGATGAGATGACCCTAAATTAGTGGAAGCTGGAAAGCTTTTAATATTTTAGTTTTAGAAATCAATTTTTTCTTTCATTTTACTTTTATTCTCCATCAAACAAAAAAAAAAATTATATTAATTTTTTGTATCCTTTTCATCTTATTTTCCTTCATTTCTTCTAAACACACCATGACATCACAAATGGTAAACGATGCGAATTGACATGTGGACCACGCTGGCGCAACCGATCATCGAGAACATGGAATTTCAAATCTGAACCGTTGGTTTCTTTTCGCTTTCCGAGTTTTGCCTTTTCTGTTCTGAAAAAGTAAAAAATGGTAAAGTAAAAGATATTTTTGCGCACGCAGCACAAAACCCTACTCTTCCTCTACCTGCCATAAAACAACGGTTCTGCTTCCTTTGTCCTTTTCCCGGAAAATCCTCCCATTTTCCCTGGAAATTCAGTCTCTCTTTTCTCGCTCACGTAAGCTCCTCCCTGCGTACTCTTCACGGTTTCTCTCTCTTCACTACTCTCAGTTTTGCTGTTTGTTTCCTCAGAAATTCGGACAACAATTTGTATATTTATTTATTTATTTATACTTGAAAACTCTGTTTGGTTTCTTGTCTGATACGATTTACGGATCGTTATTCATTGATCAGTAACTTTGAACTTCGTCATCGGTTCTTTTTCGATTTCGATTTCTGGCTTCGTCGGATGATTTACAGGTTTGACTTTTCTTTATTTGCAGGATAATCAATGGCGGATAACTACGTTGTCAACGGTGTCTGCGATCAGCGCAGTGATGAATCAGCGACGAAGATCGAGGCGCTGAAACGCGAGAGAGATGAACTGGTGAGCAAGAACGCGAACAAGAAGGAGGAAATCAAGAAGCTGACAGCGGAGCTTGAAGGATTGAGGAGCGATGGTGCGGAGATGAGGGAGAAGATGGAGGAGTTGCAGAGACAGGTGGTTCACTTGGAGGAAGCCTCCAAGGCAGCTAAGGAAATCGCGACCAGGGCGGCGGACCTAGAGACACAGGTGGCAAGGCTCCAACACGATACGACAGGGGACACGAGCGATGCTGAGGAAGCCAGAGCAGAGGCTGCCGAATTAAAGAAGGTTTTGGAAGAAAAAGAATCTAGGGTTGAGTATCTGGAGCAGGAAGTGGCAGGGTTGAAGCTGAAGGCAGAGAGTGAGGTGAAGCTGAAGGAATTGGAGAGGAAGATTGCGGCTCTGGAAACAAAGGAAATTGAGGAGAGGAACAAGAGGATTAGGGTTGAGGAGGAGATGAGGGATAAGATTGATGAAAAGGAGAGGGACATTCAGGTGTTCAGGCAAAAGGTTGAGGAGTTTGAGAAGGCTGCTAGTGAGAAGAAGTCTGAATTGGATCAGTGGGCTATGGAGAAACTAGGTTTGCAGAAAGCACTTAGGGACTCTGAGGAGAGGGCATCATATATGGAATCAAATATTGCTCGACTACTTGAGGAAGCAGCTGAAGCTCAGAAGGTGATTGAATCGCTGAATGAGAAAGCAGTTGAGACGATCAATAGAGGTGTCAATGGCATAGTTAGGAAAGAGAATGGATTGAAGTTCCAGTGGCCAGTGGTGGCAGCAGGCTCTACAGGAGCTTTTGCAGTAGCTGCTGCTGTAATCTATCTCTGCTATGGAAAACGTAGGTGATTCTCTATGCCTATGATCATAGAGTAACCAAGGAAGGAAAGGAATTTGAATGGGAGGCTGTAGAGGTTAGATTTACCAGCTTTTAGACACAAATATGCTTCAATTTTGATGGTCATAAATAATGCTGCTATGGCTTTTTGTTTGTGAAGCCTATAATTTTGGTTCATGTCAAAGTTGACTTACTTGTTCAGTTAGTTGCTTATTAAGAGGATCAGACCATTGTGTGTGTGTGTTGGATTTAATAAATAGGTTGCAAATTTGAGATTTAATGTTTGTATGTTTACTGTTTAGTTTGACCTTTATTAGCTTGGAGTACAACTACAGTCCTGCTGGGAGTTTAGGGCAGCTCAGTTGGTTGTTATTTCATATACTTTATGTTTGTTGTCCACGATCCTAGTATCATCCCTCATTCTCTTGTGGAGTTGTGTAGTTTCTGAAATTGATTTCTCTGCTATAAGATGCTATGGCTGATTTTTTTAATCTATGGTTGTTGTTTACCTTTTTTTTTTGTCATTTTGGTTCTGTTTCTGGGTTTCGTGCTATAGTGCTGCTGTTGGAATGTCTTGGATAGAACACCCCCCCCCCCTCTCTTTATTTCCATGGTTTGGTGTTTACTTTTGTTGACTGGTGCTGGTGATGTTTTGCTTTTAATATAAAGAGAGACGAGATTCTATTTTGTGAACTTGAATATCAATGCTAGACTGCTATGCTAACGTTATGTTTTGAATCCAATTCTACACCATACCATGCCAATCATGGTTTTGTTTTCGTCAAACTCAAACTTGATTTTGACCTACAAATTCTTGTTTGCTAACATAATAATTAATTTTTTATTACAAAGCAAATTAAATATCCTACAACTAATGCCTATTTATTTAATCTTCATGTCTTGTTGACAAGATTTCTAAACCCCAAAAACAATTTTGATTGAATACTCACAATAATATTTTGAAAATTACTTTTTTATACTAGTTGTCCAAATAAAATCACGTTACGTTATAGTCAAGTTTATTCACCAAGTGCCTCTTTGAATAGAAGTGGATTCACGTTAATGTGGATTCACTCTAACGTTACTTTTTGTTGCGTTCATTGGATCCATTTCGGCTTATGTGTCAAATTTATCTCAGTTATTGATTTATCTATCTTAACGTGATTTGATGCCAATCCAAACACACTCAGTTCTACAAATTAATTCCACTGAATTAGTTTACTATTGCAGAAGGCTGACACACTAAGCGTTGACATAGGCAGATAGCTTCATGATATATTAAGTTACTGTTTGAATGCTTAGAGTAGACTTGAATTAGCTTTAATTAATTATAAAAATAAGTTGTGAAAAAAATTTAATTATACGAGATATAATTGATTTTTGTTTGGATATATTTGTTGTTATAATCAATTTTTAAGATAATTTTAAGCTGTAAAAGGTGATTTTGAATATTTTTGAAATAATGTCTAAATTTTAGTCGAAGGACAATTTTTTTTCTTTGTTAAAAAAATAATCAAAAATTTTTTTTAAACTTTTTTAAATATAAAATATAACTATTTAATATACGTTTAGAAATAATCTAATCCAAACTAATCCAAAAGTGGTCTTAGTGGCTAAAATTCTGAGACCGACATTTTTCTTGAAATTTTCGTTCGTTTCTACCTACAGTCGATGAGATAAACAAGGAGGTATAAATAATTTTTGTTGTGTTATTCAAAATTCAAACTTCACTATTTATCAATTTTTTTTTGGTACAACTATTTATCAATTTACGGATCTTCTTAGTTGCCAAAATAGACGCTTTCACTCTGTAATTCAAACATATATTATTTAATTTTTTTTTTCAAAATTAACTATAATTTATATTATTTCTTTCAGAGGGGATAAAACTCTAATAAGTACATAAGGTAAATATTTTTTGTTCACGGAAGTTCACAAAAGTGTATTTTTTGTTTTCTCTTAATTTTTTAACAAAACAATGTAATTATTCTGTATACTATGCAACACAGACCATCGAAGTTTACACTGTGCATCAACTGAAGGGCATAACACTTATGAATACAAATTGAGGTGCTAGAACCAGGAGGTATAATTTTTCCCTTTCTTTCAAACAATGCAATCATTCTGGGAGCAAACCCAGAATATTCAACATGCCTCTTAAAATTTTCACTTCGCACCATCACAGCCTATTTTGCAATGCCTCGAGTATATATTAGCTAGACTTCCAACCTCCTAAGATGCACTACCCTGTAATACAGAAAAATAAATTATTATCAAAATGAATCAAGTTATCAAAGTTATGAACTCAAAAGTAAAAAAAGAGTCACGTAGGATATGCAAAGCTTAAAACTTCTGCAATCTGCTCCATTAACTAAGGAAATGTGTTTTGAGTACATACAGGATATTCAAATATAAGCTCAGGTACTTATTTTGGCTACTGACCAGTCTTCAGGTTGAGAAGACCCAGTTAGTTACATCACAGCTTCAGAAGTTTTTCCTAAAATATCTTCTCATCATTTAGAAATTTTGACTACACTTTGTTCATGACTCTCGAGTAGCATCCATGATCATAAGGCATATATCATCTCCTAAAAGAATCTGTTGTTGCTGAAACCTGTATCCCTTATTTGTTGATTACAGCAAAATAATACCTTAAGGATTACTGGATTTGTCTGAGGTCCCTTGGGGGTATGTATAAGAATTTGTCTAAGGCCAACTAGATTATACTCTTAAGCGGCTTAGGCAGAAAGTTGAAGTATTCAAAAGGGAACTCCAGTATAACCTGTAAGCATACTTTGTCAATTATTTAACATTCGTTTTTTACCAAAGTAAAAATAAAAATCTTGGAATGAGTTCTACTTACTTTGAATTATCTATCACCACCCCTGATAATTTCAAAGAGTCCGCAGCAACTATTCCACGAGGCGTGCTGCCTTTGAATCACGGGAACAATGATCTTGCACACCAAAAAGATCTGGATCATTACATATATCTTGAAACAAAGCTCATAAAAAGTAACAAACACAACCTTCTATAACTTTATTATTACACTAGTGCAAGCTAAGATGTCTATATGAAACTATATAAAGGGTTAATTCCTCACCTGATTTTCAATGTCTCTAGGTAATATAGTATTTTCTTCCACAGTAGCACTGGTTCTTCCGGCATCAGGAACAACTACAGATTGTTGAAAAGAATTGTTAGCACTTCCATAGGATGATTCTCCTTGTACATATGATTGTTCCTCAACTTTGTCATCTGTAGATGGCACCAATGATTCCTCAATTCCCTTTGGTACTTTTCCTGTTATGATCGGAGGAACCTCATCACACTCATCTGATTTTGGAATATTTGTCCCTAGAGTTTCCTTTGGAGCCACATCAGTTGGTTCTTCTTCTGATTTTTGAATACTTGTCTCTATAGCAGTTTTCTTTGAAGCCACATCAGTTGGTTCTTTTTCTGATTTTTGAATACTTGTCTCTTTAGCAGTTTCCTTTGAAGCCACATCAATTGGTTCTTCATCTGTTACAACTGAAGACAAAACAATAACATCCCTCCCCCCTTCAGTAACTTCCTTTGAAGCCACATCAGTTGGTTCTTCTTCTGATTTTTGAATACTTGTCTCTATAGAAGTTTTCTTTGAAGCCACATCAGTTGGTTCTTCTGATTTTTGAATACTTGTCTCTATAGCAGTTTCCTTTGAAGCCACATCAATTGGTTCTTCATCTGTTACAACTGAAGACAAAACAATAACATCCTTCCCCCCTTTATTTACTGTCATGTCCTTAACTGTTTCCTTTGAAGCCACATCAGTTGGTTCTTCGTCTGATTTTGGAATACTTGTCTCTCGAGTAGTTTCCTCCGAAGCTACATCAGATGGTTCTTCATCTGTCACAACTGAAGACAAAACAATAACATTCTTTTCCTCTTCAGCAACCGTCATGTCCTTAACTGTTTCAGTTTCTTTTGAGCTTGCATTCTCTGAAACTAAAGAGGGTCCATTTCTGTCCTCTGAGGCATGCAATTCTGCTTCGTTAGCAATGGTGGCAAGTAGTGAAAGCCCATCAGGATCTTCAGGGGATACAACACCTTCCCTCTCCTCTTCCTTTGATTCCAACTTCACAGTATCTGATGCCACTTTATTTTTCTCAAAGGACTCAGCAACTGATTCAGAAACATCTCCTGTCTCTTCAACTTTACCAGACTCAATCACCTCCACATTCTCCTCACTCTGTGTAGCCTTTTCTTCTTTGATGGCAATATCACCATCTGGGGTTTCATTGGATGCGTGATCATTAGCAGCAGCTTCAACAACCGTCTCCTTATCTTCAACTGAAGATTCAACCTCTTGATGGTCTTGTAATGTTTCATTGAAAGATCCTTCTTCCATTTTCCTCTGATTTGCAGAAACAGCCGCCCTGCTGATAAATAACGCACCTTTGTCCTGTTTTGATCCTCTTTAACTACCACAAAGGGATAACTTTGGCAAAAGGGTATCGAAGAGATGTTTTCTACTTCTTGCTTCAGGGATTGAGATCACAGTAGTTACCTAATCTAATTTATTTATGGGAGAATAAGGAAAGGAATTAATCAAAACATAGGATACCCAACAAGGAAGGATGGATGTAGTAAAAGATACAGGTGGGTGGGGATGGTAGATGGAGAGAATGATAACAGAGAAAGATTGATAACTGATAGGAAAAGAGTGATTCTCACCTTGGAGTTGAACAGCGGAAGAATGGTTGCTGTGTGTGGAAAAAAATATGGTTTTGTTGGGTTGATTGCGTCTCCTCCTTGAAGCTGAAACCATGGCGTTGACTGGTTGCTGAATGTTTCTAAGAGAATGGTGGATAGTAGTTAATTATAGTTATGCTGTGTGTGCCTTTCCTTTTCTTTCTGTGTTTCTCTGTTACTGTGTATATATTTAAAGAAAAATGCTTTTAAATTGAAACGCTTATGGAGGGAACTCAACTGAAAGGCCCAAGTCCAAACACATCACCCATGGCGAGGAATGTGCACAATGATCAATTCATCATCATTTTAGAACCTCCCCACCCCAAAAATAAATAAATAAATAAATAAAATCATTCATCATTCAGCATCACTCTGAAAATAAGAAAAAGTATTTTTTTAGTCCGTATCAATGGTTTCCTTAATTCTTTATACCTTTATATAGTAAAGAACGATTGAGTGAACACCTAGTTTCTTAGATTAAAGCTAAATCCTTCTATTCTCCTACTTATTCTTCTAATGTCATATAAAGTATAAAATTAAATGCACTTTTAATATTGAAAACATTAAAAATATTAAAATTATTCTTTAATGAATAAATAGGAGGATTTTTAGAAAAATAGAGTAGGAAAATTAGAAATTACTAAGTTTCTTATTATAAAAATCACGTGACATTTTAAGAAAAAAATATATAAAGAAAATATAATAAAAATGTGAAGTTATTCAAAGAGTAACTCTAAATCTTCTTACAAAATTATTCAAAAAAAAATTCTCATACCACTAAGATTCTTTTTACTGTACATTACTTTCTAAGAGGTGTATGATACACTACTTAAAAAAATTTGTACAAAACTCAACAGAAAATGTTCAATATAGTAATAAATTATGTATTTTGTACGTATCTATATCTCTTTTATTTTTTTTATAGGACTATAATCAATTAAATAATTTTATGACTTGCATATAAAACACCACTTTTAAAGTGGTAAATATTAAAATCCACTTATAACAGGTTAAAAAAACTTTAAAAGTAACAAACATCAATAAACATAAGGTGTACGAAGTGATACAGTTAATCTAAAACCGCATATAATTTATATTTTTTTATTGGGATATGATATACTACTTTTAAAGTAGTGTAGTGTATCATAAAATCCATCTTCCTCAATTTAATGAATGGAAGATACATTTTCACAATGGATAAAAGTGAGAAAAACTTTCAACCAAAAAAAGTGAGAAAAGTCGTCCCAAAAAAAAGTGAGAAAAAATAATCACACTATGTTTTTTGATACAATGTTTGCACTATTTTTAAGGTTACTCAACCGTTTTTATTTTCTTTTTTAATAGAAGTTTAGACAGAAAAATTAACTTTTTATTTTCAAGAGAAAAAATAACATTTAAAATTTATTTTTCTATGCATAAAACAAACATGTAATTTTCATATTTTAAACAGACAGTGAATTCACCTGAAAAAAGAAAAACCGCAGAAAGAATATGGGGATAATCAATACTGTACAAATAAACAATATGAAAATATTATAACTGAATATAAATACAGAATATATTTCGTGGTTACTACATCCAAGACATCTTCAAAAGGAATAATAGACCAAGAATATTCAACGAATCATAAAATATAGAACAAATGAAACAATCCATATTTGAACTTAGTTTCCTAATCCAAATGTTGGAAGCACTATTGAGAATTGAAGTGGTTATTGTTTTTGCGCATTCAAATGGAAGACCATGAGCATAACGTCTAAAATCACGACAATAGTCATAAACTACCCATCTTGAATGAATCTCTTTGAGTTGCTTCCTTGTTTCAGCACCAAGTCCTAAATTTCTTCCACTATTGAATCCCCTGCAAGATCCACCTTTTCTTGATCCAATAATGCATCCATTTCCATTGAAATTTCTAAAACCTGCAACAAATGGAGCTTTGGACCAATCAATCTTCACTGGACCCCATCTTGTTGCCCAAGAATCTCCATTCCATAGAGTTGTGTATACCCTCATTGGTTGCCTTGTAGGGAATGGAACACCAATGTTTTCCCTGTTGTGCATCACTCTTATGGGTATGTTATCCACCAAAATTCTGTTAACATCAAACAAATTAAACATATTATATTGAAAGTTATAATTAATATACTTTTGGAAAAGAATCATTTTTTTTTTGTTTTCGAGTATCCTCTTATCCCTTTGAGAAAGTTAAAGACTAATCTTTTGGTTATAGACAGGTTTGTCCTCTTAACTAATACTCTCCAGTGTTCAAACTGTGGTTCTTCCACTAAGTCGTAATGTACCTCTACTACTATAACAACGTATTTATCTGTACTTATCAAGAATAATTTAATAATCTGTAATTATACTTAATATATATAATATTTAATATTTAAAAAGTACTTATAAATTAATATAATTCAAGTTAAAACAGGAATAATAAAAAACAAAACAATCGAGTCAATAGGCTGGCTCATAGCTAGATTAGTCAAAATTTGGACTTAAGACTGGATGGGTCAAATTAAGATCTAGCCTCAATTTTTTTAGACCCAACTCACATCGAATGTAAGTTATTCATGTTGGCCCATCTAAGTCAGATCACTTAAACTGCGATGCTTTCTTAATAAGTACTTAATTATGTTTTTTTGTTATCTTCCCAGGGTATTCATTACAAAAAAATCAATGATTAATCTCCTCTCTAAAGTTGAGCTTGCACGAAGCGATTGTCATGTACTCACGTGCTTAATTATGTTGTTTACTCAAATATATGCACTTAGATGATAAATTTATAGAACATTTGTTATTACTTACATTATGCGCTGAGGATTCCAATCAATGGAGTAAGTGTGAAAGTCCTTTGTGGGATCAAACCAAAGATAGAATTGCATCTCACGACCACCAACACCATTCGCATACATATTAGTTGAAAGCAGATATGGTTGCCCAGACAAATTCCCCAAAATCTCTAAATCAATCTCATCATGATGTGCTCCTTGAGAACTTAGCTGCATATTTATACACATCAAATAGTAATTAACAATCTTTATACGTATTTTTGCAAATTCAGAAACTAATTTAGGGTTTTTAAAATCTTTGAAACTAAAAGGGTTTACGAGTAACAAAACATTTTTCATACGTAAAAAGCGGTGACAGTGCCAGCAGAGTTGCCAGGAACAAGTACTCATTTTTTGATACAATGCCAGAGCCAGAATATTTGTCCAATGCTAGGGACATACTCATGCCTCTATCTTTTATATTAGCATGTTTATCTCCAAAGAGAATGTTTAAATCGTTGTAGAAATTACCACCTAAAGCAATTGTACTCAAGGCTAGAAAACAGAGAGAAAACAGGGGAAAAACAGAACTAGCATATGAAGAAGCCATGATTTATGATTCAATATTCACTTTTTGCAAATGGATTAGCAAAATTGATTGATTTAAATAATTGCAGTTTGTGCATTCAATAGGTTAAGGTAATTACAGTTAAATAATTGCATTGGATTCACATCAATTTAGCTGTCATAATTCAAATGTCTCAAGCGCAATGTTACTGTCACAATTAACTAAAGCTGAGATATTCCAACTCAAAACTTTGACCAATTGAAAGAGTTTGTTTTGATGGTAAAATGTTATTCAGGGCATTGCATGGTTGGGTCTTGAGATTCAATGTCGGACACATGCTAATAATAGTAAACTCTTGGAACGATCTTGTGTGGGTTTCTATCCTGATGGCAAAATTAATTTTAAATAAAGATAATTTTTTTTAAAAAAAAACTATTCTGAAATAATATGATTTATTTACTGTGAGTTGTCCATTGTCACAGAGAAATAACAACACTTGTAACCTGTATTAGAAGTACTATTAATTATTTAGAAGGGTGGTTCTGTGAAATCAACTATTTTCTAAGAAGTCCCTGTAAAAGATCGAAAATTATACCTTCGCTTTTTCCTCTTCTCTTCCACAAGAACTTTTTTATTATGTTAAATAATATGGTGTTTTTAAATAGTGCCCTTAAATTATTTGTTAAAATTATTAGAATTAAAAAAATAATGGTAAATGTACATTATTTCATGTTTTGAAATAAGAAACTACATTTTTCAATTATCTTTTACCTTATTTAACTTATTAAAATGTGTCTTTAGAACACAAATAGCATTTTTCTAAATAATAAAGTAATTTTATGATTGTCCCCCTTAAGATGCACGTTTTCGCCTGCATACAAGACTTGATAAACTATAAAGATCACTGCTACAAGCTACTGGAGGGTGTAGAGGATCTAAATTCCCTTAAGTTAGAGAACACCAATAATTTTCTACCTTATCATCCTTATATTTAGCTTTTTCTCCTTTCTTTTACTTTCTCTCTCCAAATTTAATGGTATAGTAATCCAAAAGAGCACCTTAAAAACAAGCTAAACTAATATATTTCATTGACAAATATATGCACTTTTTAATTTGGGACCATGGTAAAAATTTTCGTGGATAATAAATAGAATACGTAGTACTCTCTCATGTAAACAATATATATAAGATATATAGTAAAAACTTATTAACCCTACTACAACCACTCATGATGAATGCTATTGCATATAAAATTTGTCTTTCTTCCTATCCTATTGCTCAAGAACAATACAAATGTTTTAAAAGGCACTCTCCCCAAAATAGTCACAATCCATGAAAAGTTCACAACACCCGTTGTGAACTACATCACTTCAGAAATAATTTATAAAAATTAATAAATTATTTTTATAAGCGACAGATAAGTTCTCCTATCGTAGTCTATACTCTCATTTACTTATATATCAATAGTAATTTGAGTTATAATCCACTTAAATCATGAAAAATTCTTAAACTGATACACCTATTAGTAAGAACCCGTTTGGATAACAGTTAGGAAAACTCAAGTATTTTTACTAATAATGATTTCAAATCTCAATGCAGATCTTATGAAAACTCAAAAGTGACTTTGAATCTTAATACAAATCTTATGAAAATAATTTTTTTTTTACTTCTTACGAAAATACTTATCATATATTATAAGAAAAGAAATCCCTTCTTGGACTCCAAGTTACATTTCATGCTATGTGTCATTCTCACATGCATCTAATTTCCCTCCAATTTTTTTGTTTATTATTATTTTATTATTGTCCCCTCTATTTTTTTTTCTTTTTTTTTGGCCCCAAGTTATCTTACTTGACCTATGTCATTATAAGAATGATTCAATTTCCTTCTCAATTTTTGCTTACTTTGAGATGAAAAAAAATGAAAATTTAAAATTTTAATAATAAAATAAAATTATATTATTAAAATAATTTAAAATTTTAATAATAAAATTAAATTATATTATTAAACTCTTTTTCTCTAACTTCTTTTTTTTCCTCTCCACTTCCCTTCATTTCACTTTTCATTCATTATCCTTTTTTATTTCTTTTTCTTTATTTTTTATTCGTTCCTTTCTCTATTTTTACTATGTATCTTTCTTTTCTATTTTTTTTACTTTGATTTTTGTTATTTGTTAATTTTTTTTTTGTATAACCACGAGTTTCTTTACCCTTAGAATCAGACTAATCATGCTCGCGCTGCGTGGCGCTGACCCTCTAGAATTTGGCATAGTTAAGATTCGAACACGGGACCTCTCGTTGTGAATCGTCCCTCTTATTAACTTAGCGGGGCCTTACACCGCTAAGCTAACCCTTGGGATTAATTTGTTAAATTATTTATGAATAAGATAACATATACTTTTTAATACATTAACAAATTTTGTTAAGAATGAACTTATCATTTGTTTATTTTATAATTTTTAAAGCATGTTATATGTGATTCACAAATATAGGATCAAACTTCAATTAAATCTGTGTACTTATTATCACAAATTTTTTTCTTATATGTTAATTATGTAAGTTTTCATAAAGTTAGTATATAAGTCATTATATAAATTTGATACTTGCATTTATTTTACTTTTTGCAAATGTGTTATCATGTTTTAATAATATTGAAAGTCTAATTTATTGTGCAACAAGAGTCTCATAATAAACTGTAGAGGTCTTTTTCATATTTAATGGTTTTGTGCAATAGTTGAGGTGTAAAGAATATTTCACTGAAGAGATTGTGTCGATAAAAAGTAATTCTTCACGAGAAAGATTGTGTCGATAAAATGTTATAGATTAAGGTATAATTAAGGTGAATGTTTTAAATGTAATGATTTTTAAGTTCAATTATATCTTTTATTTTAATCATTTTATTGTAAAATAATTTATTAAATATTTTAATAATTTTAATTATGCTATTATATATTTATTACAAGACATTAACACACTCACAAACGCATAATCGAACGTGCTAGTTCTTATAGTAAAAGTGTAACCAAATGGCAGCTTTGTTTCAATTCTCATATGGGTGGTTTTGTCCATTTGGCTGCAATGATTAATTTGAGTAGTTTTGTTGAGAAGGGGTGCTGTTATAAGAGGATTGGTTTTATTTTCTGGGATTTGTGTTCTGTTTTCGCTCTGTGCTGCTTTTTTTACTACTCTCTTCTTGTTATTCTTTGCACACGTCTTGTGCCTATTTTAATAAATTCCAATTTGCTGATAAAGAAAATAAACAGGAAATGTTTACTTAAGTTGCATTCTAAGAATTAAAAATTCACTTTAAAAAACAGCTTACAATTAGAACTAAACAGATCTGAGGACGCCTCTCATTCTTACAAGGAAAAAAATAAAAAAAAACTAGGCATATTATTGACTACTTCCCCAACAATTTTGTGAAACCTCACCAACTCTCTGCCAATGTCATTTAGTTCGAAATAACTCCCTCACACAGTCACATTTGTAACTGTAAGGACTAAGGTCCCCTTTCCTTTTTTATTTCACTTGTCATATTTCACTGTATTCCTTTTTAATGAAATTTGATGATGACATCAATATAGAACTTGCCTGGTTAGAAATTTTCCAAATCGAATATTAACTTTTATTTATTCAAATAAAAATGTGATGAGCATTAGGAAAATAAATATTAATATGTATTTCAGAGAGTATAAGTGGACACTTGTAATTTTTTCAAAAACATGTTGAATCATAGTTAACGAGTAGCCAAGAGTATAAACATACAAATATATTTATTTACAACATGAATAACGAGATTATTACCGATAATCACGTCATCGTGTTGTCATCCCTAAATAAGAAATATAAAGAAAGGGAGATGGAAGTTGTAATTCATTAATATTTTTTTTTCTCCTTCACATGACCAAGCTTGCAAGTGTTGCATTATACTATCAACTTTTGTATATCTATGAATAAATTTGAGTTGATTACAACAGTACAGTTTATAGAGTATCATATCTTATATATTGAAAAATCTTTCATGGGGGATGAATCATCAGACCCCATAAATGTAGTGGGGCTGGAGACTTCGCTGTCAATTGTTTGATATTTGATATGTTGAAGCGGTCCCTAATTTTTTTGAAGGACAAAGAAATGTGAAACACTCATTTACTCATTTAGCTTTCATAATGTAAACTCCTTCACAGTAAGCATAGCTGTAAGTAGATTATTCAGTTATGATCTGTAAAATGAGAAAGTCATGAATATATTCATTTTAAATTTTCAGTAGGTTAAGTTGAAAATCAATGATAAATACAATAACATACCAATACACAACACATGCACCAAATGACTAATTTCCTTACAGTCCAGCTTAAGCTTATGATCAACAAGAAACAACAACCTGGATACATTTGTATAAAAATTGTTCGTGACGAGTATGTGAGTGAATCAAACTAATTTCATCTTCATGTAACGATGTCTGACTAGCTCGATGAAAGCCAGCTGATTTATTTTAAAAAAAAACACTTCAAAACTGTCACTAAACCAACATATGAGACTCATTCCGTTGGATAAACACATGTTTGACTTATACTCTAATTTGGTGAACGAAAACCAAACACACTAACATATCATACCTCATTTTTAACCAGTGAGGGTCTGTAAAAGAACGTGTGTACCTGTGTAAGAAAGTGTTGCTAGCATTACTCTGCTAAAAACATTGTTTTGAGGGAATTCAGACTTTGTAATTTAAGAAAAGTGGGGGGCATTATTGGGAGGAAGAGGAAGTAGTAAATAGTATGAGTAAATGCACCCTGCAAAATATCAACTAACCAGCTCACTCCTCCACCTGCTAATATTTACTACTACTTCACTCTGTGACTCTGAACCATTTTATATTCCCTCTCCGCTCCCCTCTCTCAAGGCATTTCAAAACCCTCTTTCTCTTCTTTCTCAGACAGATTATAGTGATAATGGAGGGGAAAAGAAGAAACCCTACTCTTCTTGCCATGTTCTTTCTGGCTGCATTGCTTTCTCAAAACCTTGTCACCCCTGCAATATCCACCACCATTGAGGACCAGAAGAACTACTACTCTCCAGACCCACATGCAGGAACTCCTCCCTCAGGTTCATCTATTTCTCTGTTTGACTTTGAAGTATCTATGTTACTTCATTATTCACACGTAGAATAGGATGTATTGATAGTATCTAGAACTTTCCTTCACTGCTTGCTAGTTACAGTAAGACATTTACTTTTCAAACTTCAAGTATAAAGGATCAGAAGTAGATAAATTAAAGAAGCTATTTTGATATTTTATTACTTTTTCACTCACCTGATAGTGTGTATGTATACATTGTTGTCATTTCTTGAAGGGTCACATAGTCCTCCATCTCATGGCTCTGGAGGTGGTTATGGAAGTCCAACACCCTCCCATGGAACCCCATCACATGGAGGTGGAAGTTATAATCCAACCCCATCAACTCCCCCGGGTGGTGGAAGTTATGATCCAACCCCATCGACTCCGCCGGGTGGTGGAAGTTATGATCCAACCCCATCGACTCCTCCTGGCGGGGGAAGTTATGATCCAACCCCATCAACTCCTCCAGGCGGCGGAAGTTATAATCCAACCCCATCATCACCACCCTCAGGTGGCAACTGTGGATCGCCACCAAATGAACCTTCCATTCCAACCCCATCGACACCCTCGACCCCATCAACGCCATCAAACCCTCCCTCAGGAGGCGGCGGTTACTACAACTCACCACCAAGTTATGGAGGCGATAGCCCCCCGACTTATGGAGGCGGTAGCCCCCCGACTTATGGAAGTGGAAGCCCCCCAACACCCATCACTTTAAGCCCGCCAACCACCCCAATTGATCCAGGCACCCCCTCTTTCCCCACACCCCCTTTCCTTCCAGCACCATCTCCCTTCACTGGTACATGCAAGTAAGTTCCTTTCACTACATTTTCAATTAAACTATCATATAATATTAACAACTTTTCTATCATGAACAAAGTTGCACACTTTGAGAGATTAAAGTGGTAGTTTTTATTAAATTGTAAACTCAGAACTCATCGAATGCTTGTCTTTTACCATGAAAAGTTTCCACTTTTATTTTTTAAACCTCTGAAACTGTACAAATAAAACTATCATAAGAAATGCTAGCAAGGTTTTGAGTAACTCCTGGTACTTTTTCCTCTGAACTCCAGTTACTGGAGGACTCACCCAGGACTCATCTGGGGATTGCTAGGATGGTGGGGAACCTTAGGAAATGCATTTGGTGTCTCTAATGTGCCTGCTTACGGTTCCAGTCTCAGCTTGCCACAAGCACTTTCCAACTCAAGAAATGATGGGCTTGGAGCACTCTATAGAGAAGGGACAGCTTCCTTTCTCAACTCATTGGTGAACAACAAGTTCCCTTATACCACCCAGCAGGTCAGAGACAGATTTGTCGCATCCCTTAGCTCAAATAAGGCCGCAACAGCACAAGCCAACCTCTTCAGGATGGCAAACGAGGGGAGAATGAAGCCTCGAGCATGATATTATTAATTTAGTTTGTTTCACTTAATTGTGTTAAGAATATAATATCCAAGACTTATTATGCTAAAGTGTGTGTTATTTAGGTTCCTATCATGTATTAGTTTAAGTTTACCCTAAGATGGATATTGTTTTACTTTACAAGTTACAACTTAATGCTAGCTTTCATGGTTACTTTCTATTTAATAAAGTTAATATATTTTTACTTTGATAGTTCAAGATCTTTATTCAAAAAATTCAATAACAAATCTTCTACAAGAAGTAATGTTAAAGTTCCTATTAACAAAACCTTCCTTTCATCATATATAGCAATCATTCCAACTCTGCTAAAATGGAAGGCAAAATCAGATTTTGCTATATTATCCAACAAACGAAAACTGCGGATTTCACCATGAAGGCTGTGCATTTGCATCACCTTCTCATTATTAAGATCTTTCAAAATAAATTGATTATCCATAAATAGCCCTGGCCCAGAAATGTTGATTTGTTCAAACTACATGAATTGCATTCAAGTGATCAGCATGATTTGGCAAGCCTTGCAAAATCCAGCAAGGTCCACACTTTAAAGTTGTCTAGTATTGTTTCCTAGTGAAATATACAATGGAATAGATTAAACAATGACAATGGACCAGCCAACATAATAGCAAGGGTGCCCTATATGAAATGGGAATGCTGTCCTATATATTGGCAGAGGAAAGATTAAAGAGCCATGTGAGTTCCAATTAATGTCTTCTTAAGTGCCCTAACAGGGAAATGTACAAGGCTCCCATATGGTTCAGAACAATTATAACGGTAGGTAAAGGTTATAAGAAGATTCATTGAATCTTCATTTTTTTAAAGAAAAAAACAAAAACAAAAACCAACACATGTCTTCAACTGAAAACGCGTAACAAATTAACTGACATCTTAGGAACCTCTACAATTGCTAGTCAGCTAGTTTAAATCAAAGGAATTGTTTGTTGCACTTACTTTAGTGGACTAAGTCACTAAAATGGTACATTGCTTCACTATATATTGACCAGTGCAGTAGTAAGGAGCTCACAATTCACAAAAGAAAAAAATCAAAAAATACTTTAGCAATTAATTAACAGTGTAATGTTGACAAAAACCGTTCTGTTAACCAATGTAAAGAATAAGAATAAGAACATGTATTATATGTAGAAATATATTTTTGTGACCAACACTGCCCATAGAAATATCATTAGGGTATCACTTGATTAAAATAAAAAAGACTGGAGCCATAGATGTAAATAAATTCAGCAAGATACAACTTGTTGCAGTAGCTCTTAACTTCTTATATTTCCACATTTTTTTCCTCACAGATTATAGAATTTGAAACGGATTTAGATTTTAGATAATTAAGCAAACTAGTCTAGAGTCAAGCTTGTCAAGAATAGTGCGCTGTTCTCATAATTTGGCACTATTTTGAAACACAAGTCCACCAGGGTATTCAAATTTCAAATATAAATGAGGATCTGTTCTGTGCTTCAAATCTCAGAAAGAAAAATGGTAGAAAGATTACAGTTTTACCAAAAGATAGGATAACATACAGCAGACTTCTTGCTACAAGCAGAATTGGTATTGGTGCAATAGGTCAGATTCAGAATCATACCTCTGAATTCTTAAGTTGATAACTTCTGACAGTAACACCCAATTAAGAATTTCTAGCCCTTCATACAAGTGACTCACTGGATTTCTGATTGGTCTTTATAGGAAGAAGGAAAATTCCCCAATCTCCTTGAACACAACTGGTTTCAGTGACATACAAGTCCTACTGGCTGTATTTTTTCTGCAGCACATGTCAATTAAAGTACCTGGGAACTAAGGTCTATTCAGTTCAGACGAGATTCAAACCATTTAAAAATTTGGTCAGAATGCACACTAGTCATCTCATGGTAAGCAAATGCAAGGTTTAGCACCTCCTGAACATGAGGGACCAGATGCTTATCTAGGGCAAGAGTTTTCTTCTCCTCAAGAGCCTTTTTCCATTTTATTTGACGCCCATCTTTCCTCATATATCCATTTCGATCAAGAAATCCCTTTTCCTTAAAGAACTCAAATAACCTTCTCGAAAGAGTCTGATCAAGACCCGGTATTCTATCAGCTAAAGTATTTGGTTTCAACGGGAACTCCATACATTCAACAACACCAACAGCAATCCCTTTTTCTTTTAAGAACTCCACATATTCATCTATTTTCTGCTGCCTATAGAGATCTTTGGGCATGTGAACAAAAAGGGTAGGTGGGTAATCCCCTTTAGTTTCCATGTTCTCAAACATTCCCTCAGCAATCATGATCACAATACTACTAAACTTCATAGTGGTAGCAAGCACAGATACAAAATACCCTCCAGAAGAAGCACCTAAAGCTACAAGAGGAAGCTTTTCAAGCTTCCTTCTACCAGTCCACCATTGTAGAATCTCTTTAACAACTAAGACTTCCTCACCATATGACCAACATCTTCCAGCACTTGAAATAGTAATAACAGCAAAACCTTTTGCAAGAGCATGAAGTACAAGCAATCTTTCTTCAGGCAAACCAATGCAATCAGGGCATTCAGGGGATCTATCCCAAAAATTAATGGCCCTACCACTGCATCCATGAGCAAGAAAGAGAACACCCTTAGGCGATTCAGGTACTTGCCATATCAAATCAGTTCCATTCCGGAATTCTCTTGTTGGATGCAATTGCACAATTGAGTCAAAGCTATTCCACTTTTGTTTAGGATGTTCAAAAGCTAAATTTGATTTTTCACCATCATTATCATTATCATTGTGAGATACTAAAAGGAAAAGCACTAGCATTAGAATCAATGTAAGAAACAACACAAGCACCGGGACTCGGCAATTCTGAGCAGCAGTCCATGGCTTTGATCTGTGTCCACGCTTCAACATTCTGCAACAAGGGTTGATAGCAGGTGGTGAAAAGATCAAATTTTTACCGAAATTTCTTGACAGAAGATAGAGAAACCATGAAGGGTCGATAGAACTTAATCAATTGCATCACTCGAATCAGGAACAATGTTGAAAAAATACATACTCACATAGAATCATGGGGCGAAACTCCAATTTGAAGCCTGCTGAGCGTTGAATCTCTAGGCAGTAGTGTGCAAAATTGCAAATCCACTTGAGTTTCGTATGTTCATGTCTTTTCTTTTTCGGATTAAGGTGCATTCATTTTTTTTTTTCATGTTGAAAATCATCCAACTTTATTTTGGGTGGGCTTTAGCATTTAGTCCATATCTTGGGTCTACGAGTGGGTCAAAACCTGATTGGGCTCTCAACCTACTCTGACAATTTATAATTTGCACCATCCAATTTTCTAGGCCATCAAATTTAAGCTTCAAACAGTGCTTGAAGGTGGATGGGATTAGCACCATCTCTATTGAGAGTGACACCATCCTTTTTAGTATATAAATTTATGATTCTTACATATAAAAATGATGGTGCCACTTTCAATATAGATGGTGCTAATCACATTCTCCGTGCTTGAACTTGGTAGAAAAAAAGCAAAGCATTGCTTAACAAAAAAAAAAAAACAGTGAAACAGTTATTATTCAACTACCTATTTTATGTGTTGTCCAAAAAAAAAAAATACTACCTATTTTATGGTTGACAAAAAAGGCTATCTATTATTTGTGTGGAAGAAGACCAGTTTATTGTATACCACATTGCTTAGTAAAAATAGGAAATGAATTTAATTTGGGACACATGAACTTCTTTAATTTTTACCCTTCTCTCCTATTCCTCCCAAACAAAGTAGTTATTCTTCTTCACAGTGGTGAACGTGAACTTTCAGTCTCTTATTTTTTATAATGTTAAATTCTAGCATTTTTTGTGTTTTTCCTGAACATTTTCTCAATGAAGCATGGTTGATATTCAATGGCAATGCTGATATTGCAAAGGGTGTCGAATTTAGAAAAAAGAAGTGTGGTATAGTATATTTAAACTAAATGGGATTTAGCTCCAGGCGAATGTGAAATTTAATGGAAAAAAAATGTGTAATGCGTTTTGAAAAGTGGTGTGACGAAGAAATATGAATCTTTTAAGCTATTTTTTGGGTGGAAGGGATTAACACCATCCCTATTGGAAGTGACACAATTATTTTTAAAGTATAAATTTATGATTCTTATATATAAATAAATAATGAGATTTCTAAATTTAAATGGTCTTAATCTCTCCATCCTATTTTTGGGCTATTGAAATCGGGGAGCATTAAGTACGTAGTGAGCCAGTATAGGCCCACTTGGATGTTACATGTTTGTCTGTTCTCTTGTGCTAAGTGCAACAGAAGGAGCAAGGAAGGACAAGAAATGTTGAATGGTGTGCATGCTTGTTTGTTTCATTGAGTCACCTTCACCTTTACTCCCATAAATTTATCTTGACTTTCTGCCATCCTTCACGTTCCCCTTTTTAATGCATGCCTTACTTTCAAAAGAAAATAGATTTTTGTACTCACATTTTTTATACTTATTTTGTACTCATGATTACATACGTTAAAATATCTGGTTACACACGTAGAAGTTTTGTTGAATTTTTATTTTTACGTTGTAACCACATATTTCTACACGTGTAACCACCAAATCCGAAAAAATACTAACAAAAAAATAACTAATGTAACCACTTTTTTCAACGTACGTAACTAAGGTACACTGTAACTAAGGTACACTGTAACCAAAAAAATAACTAATGTAACCACTTTTTTCAACGTACGTAACCAATGAGTACAAAAAATTGTGAGTACAAAAATCAGGACTCCTTTCAAAAACCATAAACCTTGTGCTTCTTGATTTCATTTTGAGTAAATTACTAAAACAGACATGACTTTGTAGTTAGCGTTTTAATTTCTAACTTTATAGAATGTTTGAATTAGTCTTTAACCTTATACTTTGTATATTACTTTAGTCTCTAATGTTAAGTGATATGGACAGAATGTCTATGTGGCACGTTAAGTGTCTATGTGGCGCATTATTTGACACATAAGAAACCACGTAAGTGACTAAACGACGCCTTTTTGCTTAATCTCAAAATAGGTCACTCAAATAGTACTCAATTTTTTGCCCAAAAATGCTGCATAAATTTGGAGATTAAGCAAAACGCGTTGTTCGGTCGCTTAGTATGCTCCTATGTGTAAAATAGTGTCATATAGGTACTTCATTAATTTCACTTAACGCTAAGGATTAAAATAACTTGTAGAGTGTGTTAATTCAGACATTTTACAAAGTCGGAACGGTCCGTAATTACAAAGTTAAAGACCATTTTGATAAATTACTCATTCCATTTTTTTTTATTTCAATACACTTAATGACGTTGTCACATTCATTTTCTTAATTACCTTGCAGTTACATGTTTCACTACTTTCTTTTAACTTCAGCTAACTTATGTTTTTTTTAACCACAATCATGTTCAAATTAAAAATATTCACGTTATAGTGAAAATAACTCTCTCATAATTTTTTTTTTCCATTTCCATTCACGATACTCGAATTCGAACTTGAGATGCCTTGCTTAAAAAATTCATGTACCACTTTTGCTATGAACCATGTGCCACTTAGTTCTTGCCTTCTACGCATTTCAAAAATTTAGGATTTCTAAGAAAATGAAAATATCTCAGGCAAAATTGTAACCGAAAAAAAAAATTCCATATTTTCCTGCAATAATGAATTATCGTGACCATGTGAGTTTGTCCATTATATTATATAGGTACAGTGTCCTTATTACAAGTATAATAATGAATGATCGTGCCACTTTAGTTTTGGTTTCTATCTTTATCCTTGCTTAAAAATCTTTACGCGGTTCCTAAGATTCAGAATTTGATAAATTCTAAAGAATCATAACAAATCATATTGTTTATTATTTATCAGTTACCACTTGCCACAACCTTTTTTATGCCAGCCATTTAATTGAGTTATTTTCTTGGAAATGGTAACACCATGCAATATGTGGTCCTAGTAGTATATTTTCTGGTTCTGTGACTTCAATGGATCCAAGGGCAGCATATGATACCAAATCAGAATAAAATTAACATTATCTTAATGATAATCTGTGCAATGAGTACAATATTTTATGTGGTAAAACAAATTTGTCTTGAGGCGATTTGTACAAAACTTCTATACAGTAACGTATGTATAATTGATATTGTTCTTTGATCAAAACTAAAGTTTCATTTCAATAATATTGATATTGAATACTGATTTTTATTATTAAGGTGAAACTTAAATTTTGATCAGAGAATAACACCAACAACACATACTTTAACTGAATCTAAGTTTCGTTTTTGTCACTCATTTATCCTTGGAGAAATTGTGATGGGCATTCCAAGAGAAGGGAAGGGTAGAGGATCCATAGTGACAGACTCGTCTGGATGGAGTAAGAACCACTCATAATGAGTCACAACATAATGCACAAAGATGAGGATATTTAATTTTGCTAATTGGTACCCAGCACACACTCTTGGCCCTCCTCCAAATGGAACAAATACATATTGTGGTATTCCCTCCTCAAACCTACTTGGATTGAAACTTAGAGGATCCTCAAAATACTTTTCATTGTAATGTGTTCCATATGTTGTCCATAGCACCTGAAAAAAGTGCCAAAGAATTAAAACCCATTTTTTCATTTAGAATATTTCATTCACAAACAATAATATATATGACAAACTTGGAGATAATACATTGTGGAAGAAAGTAAAATTCACCTTCCATCCTCTAGGTATAGTGAATCCATCATATTCAATATCTGTAATTGCTTTCCTGAATGAGCCAAAGATTGGAGGGAACAGTCTCATGCTTTCTCTAGCAACTTGCCATGTATACTTCATTTTCTTTATGTCCTCCATTGTCAGATCCTCACCCCTTCTCTTGTTGCTCATTATAGCAACATGTTCTGCATTAAATTAAATTGCTTTATATACATTTCAATTCGGTTCATATAATTATTTATTTTTTTAATTTTGGTCCTTTAACTTTTTTTTTTTTTCGTTCGCATCATTTATGCTAATTTAAAATGGTGGTGATTTTTGAAGAGCATGAAAGCTAAAACTATATTTACCTTGAAGAAGTTTAGCATAGCAATCAGGATGCTTAGCCATCATCTTGAAGGTCATAGCAACAGCAAAAGAAGTAGTATCATGAGCTGCAAAAACCAACAACACAACATTGTCTATAACCTCCTTTTCACTGATCTCACCTTGGATCATCCCATACACCAACTTAGAAAAAAGCAGTCCATCTTCATCATCTCTTTGCAACCTTCCTTCTTCCATTTCCCTTCTCTTCTCTCTCACAACTTTTACCAACATCTTCTCTATCTCCAACCTTGCTTTCTTAGCTCTCCAAAACTTAGAACCAGGAAACATGATTGCTGGAGAGAATACACCTTCCAACACTCTCTCAAAGGTATCTAGCATACCTGGATCCACATTAATCCCTAACAAGCACTCAAACACTATGCTGAATGTCAGGGCTCTCGTCGATCGGTAAAGACTAATCTCTTCTTTTCCTTGCCAGTTTTTGGCCAAATGCAACTTAACAGAATTGCATAGTTTTGGAACTAGTACCTCAAGTCCTGCATAGCCAAGGCTGGTTCCAATCACGCCGCGGAGGAACCGGTGCCTTTCGCCTTCTTTCTCCATGATTGAATCCTTTCCCATGAGCTGAACTGAGGAAGAAGGCCAAGAGCTTTTCACCAACTTGAACTCATTGGATAAGAGAAATTTATTGGCTTCAGCTCCATTCACAATCACAGTTGGAGATCCTAGTATCCTAGTTTTGAAGACATTCCCATGTTTCTGAATTCTAGGATGAACAAACTCTTCAAACAATTTGTTTCTTCTTTGAGCATTGAAGAACTCCATTGTCTCTCCTATCAATGGAAACCCGATTTCTCCTGGTGGAAGCTTTCTTTTGTCTTTGTTGCAGTATTGCTTGTGCCTCAAGAAAGTGAAACAGAATAGCACAAGCAGGGGAAACAAGGCCCACAAAAGAAAATTGATTATGGCCATATCCACAAACATTGGTGAACTTTTAAGGATAAAGGGCTTTGAAAATTTTGAAATCTTTATCAATATATTGTTATAATGCTCAGAACTGGTGCTGCACATATTTATAGGGACTCGTGCTCTGTGGAATATGATTGAAGTCAAACCCATTTGAATTTATTATAGTAGTACTAATATAATCTTGATCATTCTTCAAGTCAATTCCTTTTTAAAAGATTTTTTTATTTTAAAGTCTGTGATCTTGTCGTATTGAAATTTTTTTTTAAAAAAAAAAATACTATGAAACTAGGACGCAGATTCTCGGAGATGGATTTGGTGCTGTAACAGTACAATGCTGTAATGATGTGTCTCAATTTTAACCTTTTTTTTTTACTTTAAAAAAAATGATAAAATAAAAAGTATGTTGTTGTTATTATAATCGTTAGATCTGGAACATCATGCAACAACAAATTCAGATCCATAGATTCTCTTCAATTTAGGTGAGAAGTGAGAACTGTATACATAATTTTATCATAAAATATAGGTATTTTGTTAGAAATGATCAATTTATCATTTAATTAAATTAAATGGATTAATTACCTTTAGCATAATACCATTATTTTACGCTTTTAAGGTAAGATTGTAAGTATAGTTCTCGCTCAGATTCTTGGGCATAAAATCAAAGCTTGTGTGTGAAAAGAGTAGTACGTAGGATTCTTGACAGAAATAGATTCATTGTTTCAAAAGAATGACACGTCATCACCATTATATACCTGGGAAGTTCATGAGGGGAAAAAAAATAATGATTAATGTGTACATGGTCAACGTGAGAGGCTTTTTGTTTACCCAAAAATCCCTAAAAATCTGGTGAAGTGTGAGACTTAGGATATTTGTACAGCCACCATGATTGCTCATTAGTAAAGAATGAAGGTGCAGAATCACCGTCTCAGAATCTTAACTTTGTAAAGTAATTAGAAGGGTTGGCTTTTAGAATCTTAACTTTACAAAATCTTTGTAAAGTAATTAGAAGGGTAGGCTGATACAGTTGTAGAGATAATGTTATTTGCAAATTGTAACCGCCAAAACACAATGGATGAATGAATCAAGTTGTGTTATTAGAAGATGAGGATGAGGATGAGGATAAATGTGTATCATAATTTCATGTTAAAGAGCTGGAATTTATGGATTAATGGCTTGTTGGGGATGTTTAGCACAGAATCATGTGCTTGCTTTCTTCATTATTCAGTCACCGTCATGTCACCTTATTTTCTCCATAAATTTAGTTTGACTTTGTGCCTTGTTCACATTATATTTTGCCTTTTGAAAAACCATGAAGTGCCTCATTGAATACTTTAACTTTTCTCAAGTAAGTTTGCAATGATTTTATATCTTAACACAAATATGACGAAATTAAAAAATTCTTATTTACTTTAATTTAAAAATATTTTTATTTGTATTTTAGAATAAAAATATAAATAAACAGACTTAAAGCAGCAGTTTCCATTTGTATTATATATGATGATGATGATGTGATGTTAATTTTCTTTCCTGTGATATATATAAGGTTAATGTTGTTTTGTTTTTTATTCGGCATAAGCCTAATGTGATTTTTAAATGTTCTTTAAAGTTAATTTATGTGGTTTAAAAATATTAATTGTAATACGTTTAATTGGATAAGTTTTTATTTAATTTCTAATTATAACTTTATAGTAGACTTTTTTATCATTAATTATCATTGTATATTTGTATATGGATAGTTAGTTGTGTCTCTCTCTTTTTACTAATCAATTGACTTTGTTTTTGTTGGTCTTGGACTAATTGAGAAGTTAAGAAGAGGCCCAAAAGGCCAGCGATACAGATATACACAAGGAAGAAGTCCTACACCAAAAAGTATAGTGAGTACCAAGATCAAAATACGTATCCCAAATAATTCGTTTGGTTTTCACTTGAAAAAAATAAAAATATTTTTAAGGTGTCGCTAACAAAACTTTTAAGCCATTTGTTTAGGTCGTTAAAATTAAAAAAATTCTCATAAATATATATTATTTTGTTTTTCAAAAATTTTAAAATTATAATTTTTTAATTATATTTAACTCCTTAAAAATGTCTCTTTAAAACACTACATATTATTTATAATATTTTTATTAGAAATTATAATGTTAATTATTAAAATTTGTATTAAAATAAATTATATATAACTATTAATACCTAAAATGAAATTATTTTGACTTTTGACTAGTTGTAAACCAAACATGCATCATTGTGCTCGGTTTCTTGCCCATTGCCATTCTCTTTTACTTTCTTGTAAATTGTATATAAATTAAGGGTCATGTGAGTGTCTTAAGGGCACTTGTTAAGGTGTAATAAATACATTTTTTTAAATGATTGAAGTTATTATATATAAACATTCATTAAGTAATTTTTAAGTTTTGAAACATTAAAATCTATTACTTTTAATAAAATATTACTATTTTTGTAACTTAACTAATGCCTTTAAAGTACACTATTTATCATTTTTCATAAATTAATATTTAAACATAAGGTCTTGATATACAATGCCTTAAAAGCACTAGTTAAGATTACTAAAAGTAAAAAAATAATCATAAGAGCACACTGTTCTCTCTCAGAAATACAAAAAACTACACATTTCAATATTTTTTTACTATATTTAAATTCTTAAATAGTATCTTTAAAACACTAAATATTATTTGTCTTAAACAAAGTACTGGTATTCACAAGAATAACTGTTACGTACATTTTTTTAAGAGTATTCATTATCGGGAGCATTTGACTTTTAGTCGTCGGATTACCACGAAACGATGGTTACCAAAAAGTATCTTTATTCTTTTTATAAAATTGATTATTTTAGTACACCAATTTTAATATTTTATAGCCATTAGTTTTATTGGAAAAAAAAATATTATATTCCAACGAAGAATAAAAAAGATGTAAATATTTATAGCTGTCTTAAATTACTTCAAAACTACAAACGAGGGTGAGCTAACGCCATAAAAACAAAACTACTTTAATTTCTGAGAATATAAATTTCTAATTGACTTTTAATTTGAATTTTAAATTCTAAAAAGTACTAAAAATGAAATGTTTTTAAGTCTCTAGTAAAAAACTGAAAAACATACTATTTTAACTAAAAAATATATTATTTTCATTAAACATAAAGATTTAAAATGAATAAAAATTTAATTATTATAATTTAAAAATCATGTCTTTATAAATTTAATATATGTTTAAACTAAAAGATAATAAAATAAATAAATAAACAATACGTAGATAAATCAATATTAATCGAAGGTGATAAGTGATGTGATAGAAAGAAAAAAGATAAATATAAAAAATGGAGTGAAAATTAAATGGAAAACAACCCATTCGTCCGAGTTTATTTCCGGAGATAGATATATTAAGAGAAAAAAAATTATTGTATTAATTAAAAGGAGAAGAAGCACATGCTCTTCACCTTCATTTCGTCTGCTTTATTTATTTATTTTTTTATTCATTGGGACACAAAGGCTCCATTTCATCTCCTTATTTTTTCTTTCAATCCCTCCTACCTCATTACTTGTTTATCTTCATTATTTCTTGTGACTATACATATTCATCTTTTTCTGTTTTTCATGTGCCATCCTCACTTCACTTCACTTTATTATTGCCTTTGCCTCTCTATCTGATTCTTTAGGTATACATTCACTACTACGAACCATTTATTTGTTTAGTAAAACCTAATAAATGTTGAAATTTTTGGTGCACACTCACTACTAATTGCCATTTTTTCCTTGAAGAAAATATCATGTAACCTGTAGTAGGTCTTGAATTTCATAAAATGAGTGTTCGTAAGCTTATTTTAAAATATAAATAATTATTTTCCAAAATAAATCTATCATATATATATATATGCAGAAACACAAACAAATTTGGTTAATGATGAAAATTGTACATCTAGTGGTTTCTCTCCTAACATCGAATACTCATGTGTTGCTGTACCAAACGATTTTTGGGGGCTGATTTGTTTTGTTGTACCTAATACTTAAAGACAACAATTAAACCGTAGTGGCACAGTCCTTCTCACATATGTCCTATCCAAGTCACGTTTATATACTGATATTAGCGACTCTACCTTATTTACAATTTACTTAAAATCAGTTAAATAATATTTTTATTTTATTAAAAAATAATTAAATATAAGAATAAATAAGTTATATATAAATAGTGTGAGTATAAAAAACTCTTTCCTTATTATTAAGAGAGAGAGCATTGCTTTAACAATATTTCAAAACTAAGTCTTTTCTTTTTTTTGGAAAACATTTCAAAACTAAGTCTAAAATGCTATTTATTCACACAAAACTTCTGGATTCAGACAATATAACGAATGGTCTTGATATATAGTGCCCTTAGGTAAGGACACTGGTTAAGGTTACTAGAAGTAAAAAAATAATCATAAAAACACATTGTTTTGTCTCTCGAGAATACAGAAAACTGCACATTTCAATATATTTTTACTATATTTAGGTTTTTAAATAGTGTCCTTATGAATTAGGTTCTTATGAAGATATGCTTAACTAGGTTCTTATGAATTAATTTATTATATTTTGCTCGGTCTCATGTGTACACATCACTTTATCAATTGAAGCACTCGAAGTACTCCAATGCAAGTTCTTAAATAAGCACTCCGGATGGGACCCACATGTACCCATAAATTAACTATCTCATATTTATTTTTTATTTTTAATACAAATTGGATCCACTATTTCTATAAGAACCCCGTGCTAATTTAAGCAACTTTGCTAAGCACCTTATTCTACGTCACCATGCTCTAAAGGAGATGAAATGCTTAGCTAGGGTGCTTAAATTATAAGAACACATTTAAACACCCCAATTAAAAATAATCTTAGAACACTAAATATCATTTACCTTATAATGAACGGTTAATATCAAAAAAAAAAACATTGAATGGTTTGTTGTGTAAACTATTAGAGTATTTATTTAATTCATTTTACTTTATCTTTATTTATTGAAGTAAATTATTATTGACAGAGTTAATAGGCTTTATATTTAATTAAAGATAAAATTATAAAAGAATAATAATTTTGTCTGAAATTAATGTATTAATTATTTTTTAAAATAGTATTTGAAAAATTATTAAAGATTTATATATATTTTTTGTTCATAGGAAAGTAGTATAACTAGGGATCGAACCTCATACCCATACACGTATATCCTTATATACTCACCAACTGAGTTACATGACTGTAACACGTACTTATATTTTGAAGCGAAAGAAATAATATAATGTTATATGGAATTCAATTAATAAAAATAAGAATAATCATAGCTGTACCTATGTTTAAGATTTATAAATAATATTATGAGTCTTTTATGTTTTACATACACCATCTATTTTTATATCTCTAAATTTAAATTTTTATATTTGATTTTTTAATTTTATAATTTTAAGTTTATTATATTATTATTCACTATGTATAGATTAAACTTTAAAGTTAATCTTAAACCGTATTCATTCTTTTATATTTTCCTTTTTCTTTACTTTTTACTTTTTTAAAAATTTTTAATTTTAATTAAATTACATCTCTAATTCTTTATCTTAGATCCTCATTAAAAATAATAATTTTATTTATTAATTAATATGTATTTTTTATCTTTAAATAGACGGATAAATATGAATTGAGGGAGTAGCGCTCTGATTTACTTTTCACAGTTTTATTATAATTACGCCAAGCTTGATGTTAAACGATATATAGATTGATACTCCTAAATACATATTTTATTTTAGTTTTTTATTAAAGATACTCCTAAATATTTAAGGCTATAAGCAGGAGCACAAATATGAATGCGAAAAAATAGTAAGACTAACACTGACACATGTGGAGGTTGGAGACAGAATCACCGACCTCAACATTAATTTTAAAAGAAGAAAATTGAAGTGACCTCTTCACTAGTTCTCTTTCATTAGTCACTGGTCACATTTTAACCAAGGAAATATTACGGTGGTTACTTTATTTTTGTATTTTAATTTTTTTTATCTTTAGTTTAAAGAGTCAGGAGAAAAAAATAAAAAATAGTATATTTGTGTTTAATTTTAAGAGTAGATGAAAAAACTTTACAAAATATTGGAAATAAATTATAATATATTTTAGTTATTTTTAAAAGTTTCTATACAAATTTTAAAAACAGAAAATAAAATGAGGTCAATATAATAGTTTTGCATTACAATTACTCATAAAAATAGAAAATAAAAACATAAAACTAAAAACAAAATAAACAAACCTTTAAAATTTGGTGTGCATTTTTATTTTTTATTTTTTAAAATTTTATAAATAAAATTGAGAATGTTGAAAATATTTCTTTTTGTTTTTAATATTTATAATTTTTCTTTTATAAAATTTCAAAAAACATAACACATAATGAAAATAAAAAATAGAAACAAAAAATACAACTACAAATGAAACATGTCCTTAGATTTCTGAAAAAATCTATTCTATAATGACATATTCGGAACATACGTTTTCAATATAGTTTTACAATTTAAGTAATAAAATAATTCTTAAATTAATTTGTGGCTGGTGTTTTGGGTATTTTTACTCTATTATTAGTGTAAAACTTTATTTTCTTTAATATAAGCATGTTTGTTTTCTTAATTAATCTTTTTTTATAGGATTAAAACATTCTCTTGTTTGGAAACTTAGTATTTATCTCTATTATTGCGTCTAACATTTTAAAAAGAATCTTATATATAAAAAACATATGAACATGAACATACTAACAAAAGATAATTAATGATATTTTTCAATTGCTAAAGTATCAATTTGAACTTTATTTTTCATATGTTGATGAAATTAATGTATCTATTTATATAAAAAATAAATCAGCCTTAACTAATTAAAGATAATTTTTTTAATATTTTTCGATAATCAATACAATAAAAAGTGAACTATATTTTCAATAATTAGGACCACACGTAATCAGAGTTAGTAATTGAGGATTTGAAGTTTGTTATAGAGATTTTTTAATATTAAGGTTCTGATCGCTAAAACTAGCTTATAGATTATATTTTATGACTTATAATTTATAGTTTGTACTTTGTAGTTTATGAATTGTGATTTATAATTGAACAGAGATGTTTAATAAAATTAGTTTATTAAGTAACTTATATTTGTTAAATGACTTAAAAGAACAAGTAATAATTATATGTAATAAATTATTTGATAGAGTAAACATATAATAAATAACTAGAGGATAAAATATGAAAGAATTATTGAAAACTACTTTTCATAAGCTATAAGTTATTTTTATAAGCTAGCTTGTTGTTAACTAACAACTCCACCTGCAATAAGCTATAAACTACTGTTACTAAACACACTCTTACTTTAAAAAAAAATCAAAACATCCACAGGAGAGAAATAGAATTGGCTGCCGTGTCGGTGAAAGAGTGTCAAAATAGTAAATAACGTAAAAAATCAGTGGCTAAAAGCAAAGCTCTCCAACACCAAAGCATATGTATAACTACCGTTTCCCGCGGTTTGCTTTTCGCATTTTTACACTCTTTCCATATTTCTCTCTCACTATCTGTTGTGAGTGACTTTCTGGTTCTCCATAAAATCTTCACTGAAACAATCATTTCACTCTGTCGATTTCGTTTTCATTGTGAAATTTGATTCCACAGAAACAAATTTTCAGAACTGTGAACTCATACTACGAGTGCAACTCGCAGAAATCAATTACTGCTAAGAAGGTTCAGATCTGCTGCTGATTCGATCGGACGAAGGAGGAGAATAAGAGACGAATGGAATTCGCAAGATGAAGTTCTATGTATCTGCCAAGGGGATAAGGAGAGTCGTTACTCTGTCCAAAGGCACCGGCGCCACTGGAAAAGGATCAGCCAAGACCACGGCTGCCGCCGAGGCCGGCGTCGCCGTAGGTCGCCGGATTTCTAAACGGACGGTGCTCGTTTTCGGTATCGTGTTTCTGCTCGCATTTGTGAGAGTGGCGGTTTTAGCGCTGGAATCTTCTGCGGTTTGCTTCTCCTTCGGTAATTTTCGATTCGTTCTCAATTTTTCGATCATAATCTTCATTCTAAGCTTACACTATTTGCTTTAGCTATTCCGTATGGTAAATACACAGTAATTTTTTTTTTTTACGAGGACAAGTAAATACGCAAGGATTTGAGAATTAAAAAGTGCACAAAAAGTATAAAGACGTAGCAAACGAAATCATAGAGCAGGGCGTATTTTTTTCAAATTATTACTATTTTTTTATGCGAAATTGTTATTATTTTTAAATTACTGACTTTGTCGTTCACTCAGTCAAGTGACAAGGAAATTTTTATTTATTTTTTTAGCGTCACCTAAAGAGTGTTCGAACAATATTTATTAAGAAATTCAAAATAAAATAAATTTGATAACTTTGGTTATTTTAAAATTATTTATGTATTTTTATCCTTCAATTTTTTTATCCCCTGTTCACCATATTTGTCTAGAAAAATAGATAGGATTTGGTGGCATCCTCATAATATACATCTATTTGTTGCGAATTTTATTTAATTTTTTATAATATTTATATATTCCAAATATATTTATAACTATAAAAAAGTATTTTAAATTAAAAATTATATAAAAACGAGTGACAATAAACTAATACCAGCGATAGATTGATTGTAGACTCTTTCTTAAATGTAATGAAATTGTTTTATAGATTATATGTAATACATAATGAGTGGTGTACCATTTCGGTCCCCAACTTTATGAGAATAAGTCACTTTAGTCATTGACTTTGTGCGAATAAGTTTCTTTAGTCTCTGACTTTGCATTTTGCAGATCACTTTAGTCTGTTATACGAATATTCATTTTAGTCCATAACTTTCAGGGATTAAAATGACCAATGATAGTGAAAGTCAGTGACTAAAATAACTGATGATAGTGAAAGTCAGGAACTAAAATAAATGATTTCAAGAGACACTAAAGTGACTTATAAAATACAAAGTGAGAGACTACTTTAGTATATAATTCAATACATAATTTATATGATTTAATAGAAAAATATGAGAGCATTAATTGGAATTACAAGTAAAAATATTTTATTGAAATAAATATGTTTAAGTATTAAATAAAGTATATTTATTATATCTTAAAAAAATTCAATTTAATAAAGTTAGTTTATTTTTACTTTGTAGTATTTAATACATTTTTAGTTAATTGTTTATAAGTTATAGTTTTTTTTTCCATGAAATATATCTCCAGCAAATAGCTTAAAGGCTAATTTTCTTAAAGATCATTGAAGTAATTTCAGTAGATGATTGTTCTTTTCTAATAAAGTTTTTTCATACACATTATTGATATAGATATTTAAACTTAGGAGCTCATGTATGTTTACTATTGAGTTATTTTTAATAATAATGATTGATATAAATTTATATAATTAAGAAAGTTTGATATAATTAGTAGATAATTAAGTCTTTTAAATATTTTAATAGATATTTAAATCTTGATTTTGTGTAAAAAAAAATTTGTTATGAGAGACTATATCCATTTCAGTATTCTCCCCATTTGAAAAAATTAATTTTCTATAACCCAAAATAAATAATTTTATAACGGGCAATATAAAATTATACTAATAAAAAAGAAAATGGACCTATAGTATAGTAGTATACTGTATACCATAGAAAAGAAGTACTTGTGAGTGTGACAACATCATTTCTTCTCAAGCGGCCACTGTTCAACTGTAGTCTGTACAAATTGTTCCTCTCCGCCACAACACGCACACCATGTCGTCCCTAACCTCCAAAATCCAAATGTCTTTGTTCTGTTAGTCACCAAACGACTTTATTGTTATGCCGTATATCAAGTCCCAACCTCCATCTAGCTACCTCCCTCACCAGTCACCACCATCAAAATGACATGTGAGATGTGACCTCTTTGTTGCTAACTAGTAAGTGCTAACCAACCATGCCATTTCCATTAACTTTCAAGATGGAGACCATGAATAAAACGCAAGCATGGAAAGTTGAATTGTTGTTAGAATTAGCGTGTTTTTTTTCGAAAAATACACATGCATTCATCCTTAAACTTTAAATACACTCATTTATCCTAAACTAACTCTTAACTCTCACTAATATCCTATTCTAAATCACTATCGTGTTCGAACTTTAAACCTCCAACTCCTTTAAAGGCTTGGTACATGACTATGTTGACTATTGTCCATTTGTCGAATTAGCGTGTGTTTGATATACAATTAATTGATTTATTTTTTATTAAAAGTTAAAAATTTATTTTTCATACCGTCAAACGTGATTGAAATTTATGTCTAAATAAATTATAATCGTTAACATTCAAAGTAAAAATACTTTTATATTTAGCCAATTAAAAACTAAACATGCACTTATAAATTAAAGTTACTTTTTCTAAAATATAAAATGACTAATAATTGCTATGTAAAATTTCAATTTCTGGTTCATTTACCATTTTTAAATTATTAATATATACTTAAAGACACACATTAATATATTTTAAATTTTCTTTTTTAACATTTGTGCATGATTTTTTTAACATTAGACTAGTGTGATTGTTTTAACTCAAATTAAAAAAATAAAATTAAAAGAGAATTTGTAAATATAAAATGAAATATTAAACATTTATTTATTGTCTCGAAATTTTATTAATATAAAATATTAATATTAAAACCCTCTGTTAATCTTTAAAACATTCATTGCTTTTTTATATTCATATTCAATAATATGAAAAACATTCGTACCTTTTTTTTTTTGCTAAAATACCCATGTGTTAATTAATGTTCATGGTTTTAACGATAACTTTTAAAAAGTATTCCGTCCGGTCCTATTTATAAGACGTTTTCAACCGAATTATACAGACAAAAAAAAGTAGTTGTATTTAGTTAATTTTATTGGTTTTTTCAAAAAGTGTATGAAATATTATTTTTATCCTTCTTCATTGAATAATGTGTTAGCCAATTATAATTAGGGAGTTAAAATAGTCAATGCATTTAATAGGGATAAAAAAGAAAAGAAGCAATAAATGCGTCATGGAAACTATAAAATGTCTTACCATCTAGATGAAGTATTTTTGAAAATCTTCTAGATGGTGTCTTATAAATAAGACCAGAGGAAATACTTTTGGAAAGAATAACTTTTAAGCAGGGGTATAGGTCGAGTGTGTCGGTTCGGAATTGGAAATATTTTATGTTTAAATTGATTACTATATTACATATTAAAAATTATATATAATCTTTTTAATTATGTTTAATGCAATGAATTTTCTCTAATTAAATAATAGTTTTATTTAGTTTATAATAACAAATAATGATTAATGAACCAAACTTTTTTTATTATATAAATATTATTTTTTTATTTTTAAATAATATCAATTGGATTATTCTTTTCGATCTATATGTTACGTTGTTTTAGATTTTTTTTATCCCAAAAATGTTGTTGTGTTATAATTTCAAAGCAAATTAACTTTTTTTCAATTATACTCCACTTAATAACTATAAATGCATGTGTTAAATTATATTCTCACTTATAGCAATTGCATCATCTATTGACTTATTGTATTTCTAAGGAATTAAGAGGAGTATTTTAATCTAAAAGGTAAAAAAATATGACATAATTATTATTTTTTTAATTTGCGTAAAAACCTTAAACAATATAACATATATATCAAAGGAGTAAAAAGTTAAAAAAAAAAATATCATTATACATAGTATTTATGTTGGGTTGGATTTGTTTAGGTTTGGAATCCCTCCACTCCATACCCCAAGTCAATGGTGTTTTGGTTTTATAAGTTGAATCCAAATCAAACCAGTTAGCCGAATCAACCCGATTTTTCTGATTTGGTTTGTTTTGAAATGTAGGTTCGCGAGTAAACCCGAACCAAAGCCACCCTTACTTTTAAAGGACAAATGAGACTATTATCACTCCATGTCTCATGATATCTATTTATTTATTTTAAAATCTTCTTTAATTAAAAAATATTTTTTAATTAATTAAATTTAAGTGTTTATATATATGAGGAGGGATTCGTTTACTGCGATAGTAAGTGTTAGACCTTTGCTCTGCTTAATAACTCCATATAGATATTGAATTTTGTCAATCGAACCGTTAAATTATAAGATATCATCATGATGATTATGTATACTAAAATTTAGAAAAATTGAATATCTCTAAATATGTCATCTAGTAGATGACATTTACGTACGTTTTAAAAAGTCTTTTATTCATTAAATTGAAGTAGATTGATGAAATATCAAAAGTTTTCGAATCATATGAAATTTTGTATAATTAATCAATATACTATAAATTTTCAATTTAACAGTTGGATCGATAAAATTCAACGTTCATAAAGAGTAAGGAATTATTAAGTGGAGTAACTCGTCGAATACTTATTCTCGAAATAAGCAGATATGTTTTTGTAATAATTAAATAGCATTGACAATAAAGAAGTGATAATAGACTCACAAATCACAATTTTCAATGGGATACTACTTTTTTTTTTATTGTTCGAAAAAATTACTTTATAAAAGTTTAAAAGCCATGAAGTATAATAATATGATGGACCAATTATACATTCCAATCTTAAATACTCCTTGAAGAAGGTCATGAAAGGTTTATGACGGCATCCTTGATTATGATTGTTGCAGATTGCGTGGGATCGAGGCTATTCAGCGGGGGTGACACGACACTGGTATGTGTTCCAATTGTTAAATCACCCTCTTCGTTATGCTTCTTTATAGTAATTATTAAGTACTAAAGTATATTTAATTTAATTATTACCTTTTATAATATACTGATCGAGTTTTTTCTTTTTATATCATTACAACTAACTTAATACGAAGAGTGGAAGAAGATATGTGAAAAAGAATAAACGAGAAATGTTGATTTTGTCATGGTTTTTTATGTTCCGGTGACATTGATTCCGATATTATGGTGATTCTGCATGTATATGCATGAAGAAACTCAAAGGTGAGCTGACCAGAGCGCTAACAGAGGCAAATGATGGTAATGGTGGTAACAGTAATGAAGGAGGAGCAGAATCATTCGACGAGCTTGTCAAAGTGTTTGCTTCAAAACATGACCTTAAGGCATTTGCTTTCAAGACCAAAGCCATGGTACAAAAGATTACTGATTTAATTATGTTTGCTTTAGCTAATTTACCCATACGGGTCTGTGATTTCTGTCGTTTTGTTGATTCATTTCCCTTGTGATTCCTTTTCAATTCCATTCTGGTTTTAGGTAAAAATCAAGCCTGACATTAGATGTAAGCCTCCATCATTGTATCTTAGGTCTTGGTTTGCAAATGAAAGTACATTCATTGTTCAAGAAGTTGGTTGCATTGTTTAGAAAAAAATTAAGGATAAGGTATGTAAAACTGGCAACTGATGCAAAATTCTGTGTTTGGAAAATGATATTGGTCTCTTATATATGTGTGTCGCACAATGAATCCTTGTTATTTATTAGTTATTTTATAACATTCTTCCATCAATTATGGACTGGAAGCTTGTGCTGTTGAAAACAACATCCTTAACAGGTATCAAATAGCAGAAACCATTTGAAATACATTTGAAATAAAAACTGTCAAATAGTAAAGACTATATATTTAAATTAATAATTTAACAGAATAAGTCGAATTACTTGAATGATATATGTTTGTTTCAGTACAATTGTTTTACTCCCTACCACATCCATGCCATAGCTAATGGTTTTGAACTTCAAATGCTAGAAATTCCAGAGTAACTTAATTTAGTGAAAACATTTATGACTTGGCTGAAGAGTTTCTTTTCCCCGTTGAACTTGATTGAGAATGATTGCGGTATAATTAGGAATCTAAATGTGTACAAAGGTATGCTGATTTTCTAACTCTCAACAGTCTTCACTCTTCATTGTAATTATGCATATTGTAATTTACATAGTTCATAGCAGTACTCCCAATGCTGTCATTGTTATTTTGGTACTTGCACTTCATTTGGTTTTGCTAATTCACAAAATAAGATTTACGAGAAGAGTGGCAAGATTTAGCATATCATAATCAAAGTCTCTCAGAGCGAGGTGTCACTTCATTGAATTATTTGATCATTTCTTAGTCTCAAACAGAGTTCATGAAGTTTATATTCATGTCATTTTGTGTTTGTATGCAGCTGTTGCAGATGGAACGTGAGGTGCAATCTGCAAGAAAGCAGGAGTTAGTTTATTGGCACCTGGCTTCACATGGTGTTCCCAAAAGTCTGCATTGTCTTTGTCTGAAATTGGCAGAAGAATATGCAGTTAATGCCATGGCTCGCTCCCGTCTTCCTTCCCCTGAATTTGTCTCTCGCCTTGTTGACCCTGCCTTTCACCACCTAGTTCTCATAACTGACAACGTTCTTGCTGCTTCTGTTGTTGTTGCTTCTACTGTTGAAAATTCAGCCAACCCTGAAAGATTGGTTTTTCACATTGTCACAGACAAGAAAACTTATGCTGCAATGCATGCCTGGTTTGCCACAAACTCTGTTAAGTCTGCTGTTGTTGAAGTTAGGGGACTACACCACTATGATTGGTCTGAAGAAATGAATGCTCGTGTTAAAGAGATGGTGGAAACTAATCAGTTAATTTGGAAACACTACTACAACAAGTATAAAGAAAAGGACATCGACTATAGTGCAGAGCATAACAGAATTTTGGAAGCTCTTAGGCCTAGCAGCCTTTCCTTGTTGAATCATCTCCGGATCTATATCCCTGAGGTACTGAACTAGTCTTTTTTTCAATGGTGGAGCTTAACCAAATAGTTTAGGGGTCAGAGTATTTAAGTGACAAGTTTAATCGACCCACTAATTATTTGAAAAGATGGGTCTAGATTGAAACAAAGTCCGAAAGAAAAAATATATTAGGAGTCTCAATTTTAAGATAATAGCATGAATTTGGTAACACGAACATAAGAAACTAGGATCCTATTATTTTTTAGGGGTTACTAAGTAAAAATTATAAGATACTTGTTTAGAGATTTTAAATTTTTTCTTAGAAGTTCCATCGCTGCTTGTTTTGGTGACCCTTTGATTTAGTAATAACATGAGGAATTCTCAGTGATGATTCTGATTGTTTTATATCCTGATTTTGTGGATTATCATAGCTGTTTCCAGATCTCAACAAGGTTGTATTGCTGGATGATGATGTTGTCGTACAGCATGACATATCTTCTTTGTGGGAACTAGATCTTAATGGCAAAGTCAGTGGTTCGGTATTCAAGTCATGGTGTGAGAACAGCTGCTGCCCAGGAAGTAAATACGTCAATTTCTTGAACTTCTCACATCTTTTCATATCATCCAACTTTGATGGTAATCAATGTGCATGGCTCTATGGCATTAATATATTTGATCTTGAAGCTTGGAGGAGATCAGATATCACTGAGAACTACCATAGATGGTTGAAACTTGTAAGTATATTCAACTACTCTTTATCATGAATGGTTCTATTTTCTTCTGTATTGCAATGTTGCTACTTGCTACTAATTGTATTATATTTATCTGATTTGATTTCACAAAGAATGTCAAGTCTGGGTTGGGATTCTGGAATCCTGGTGTGCTTCCACCTGCCCTGATTGCTTTCGAGGGTCAAGTGCACCCAATAGATTCATCATGGCTTGTGACTGATTTAGGTTATCGCCATGGATTAGAAGAAATTAGCATGGAGAGACTGAAAGCTGCTGCTGTTGTTCATTTCAGTGGCCCTGCAAAGCCATGGCTTGAAATTGGTTTACCGGAGGTTCAAAGTTTGTGGAACAGATATGTGAATTTCTCAGATAAGTTTATTCGGAAATGTGGCATTACAGTGTGAAGAGACAAATTATTCCACCAAAAATATTCATATATTGAGAATTTGAGATTGAACCATTGATACCAGGATCAGAGGGAAAAAGGTTTTGCCTTCAGCCTCTGACTCATTCGCTTCCATATAAATAGCAAATAGATGAAGCTACCATACTATACTACCCTGTTAGTAGAAGCAATAGGTGCAGTTTAAGATAGAAGCTATATAAGCACCATAGCCTAGTAGTCTAACAAAACTGTAAATTATATGGTTTCAGAATGGAGATAGTGTTTCTGTTTAATAGCATTTTTATCCATTTAAATTTTGAAAATGATCCTTGGTTGATTTGAATTTTATGGTTAAAGGCTCTTAAGTCTCTTACATGAAAAAACTTTGACAATCATTCACTAACAACCTTCCATATCTTAATTGAAGTAATCTCTTTTGGTCTATCAATTGTTAACTCTTGGGGGAAGGAGTTTTTTCATTTAAATGGCACGATTTTTACCTAACAACTCGACATTTTATCATCACTATCGATTATTCACATTTTTAATTGTGAGCTGCTTTTCTTGAGCAAGAAGCATTAGCTACTATGGAAATTTGTTTGGTTGAGGATTTGAATGCCAATAAAATATATTTGTCAACTCTTCAGTTTGCTGCAATTGATCATAACACTGAAATGCAAAGCCTTTGCCATTATTACGAGGAAGGAATTGTTGAGTAGGGTTTTTTTTTTTTTTTTTTCTTGTCGAGTAGTTTATATATATATGTGTAACAGAATTTGTTCTTTTGTGTAATCCTGGTAGTTGTGTTTTTGAAATTTCCTAGAAGCTCTGCTATACCAAACTTCTTTTTATGATTTGTGATTATGGAAAGATTTAAACCTTTCACAAAGCAGGTAATTAGGTTAAAAGAAATGGAGAATTTCCGGGGACACCTTAATGAACCTTTCCATTAATTTTAACTCCTTGGTGTTCATATTCAAACTGGCATTTTATATGAGCAGGCTCAACCAAACATACAAATACATGCTAGGAGTGAATAGAAGAAACAATATTGAAACATACACAAACACTGAAAATGCTAGTTCTTAATTTCTCTTGTTCTTCGCGGTTGGAAGAACTTTAGGGTAGAAAAATCTCAGAACAATCCACTGTAAACACCACTATGCAACTATTTAGATATATAGATAAAATGAAATGATAGAAAGGCTAGCTGTGGCAGAACTTCCATAGGCTTTCCAGCTTATCAGCTGCATCCAAAACAAGTGAGAGAAAACATATCAAAAGTGTTAATAACCATCCTAACAAGTTTCTTTTATTGAATTTGTACAGCAAAATTAATGACAGTAGAGAAAAAGGCAATAACATTTCCCCTTTACTTTTTTCTATATATATGTATATATGTATTTTTTGTTCTAATGATTTAGAAAGCACAACTTCCTGACTATATATGTCTTGTTTAATCCTTTGAGTTTTTTTGTATTTGTCATTAACATTGAAGGGCATTCAACAACAACAACTAGTTATTAAGAGTAGTGGAAGATATATAGATGTTCTTACACAAGTTGGAGAGCAGTCTGATGGTCTTGACGCGAATATTGATGATTGGAATTATGATCTAAGAGATTTACAGGGAAGAAATTGTGATCATATGGCTGCTGTGAGGGCATGGATGACGACGACTCGCACACATTTCCCCCAATCAAACTCTGTCGTTGTTGTTGTTGCTGCTGCTGCTGTTGTGCTCTCTCATGTTCAGCTATCTGCCATCATTTTCCACAAATTAAACTACTTTTATATCTCTGACTCAACTATTTAAGACATTCACAAATTTGATATACTACTTTTTTTTCATAGATAATAATATATTGGTGAGTGTGAGTGTAAGTGTATCATGCAGAGAATCAAATTAATTAGATACCTTAGCTCGAAGAAAATTATTATGGTTCTGCAGCTCAATTTCCTGCATATGTTGCCATTAGTACACAAATGTGTTAGAAGTTTGAAATAACATCTCTTCCTCGAATTTGATGTTAGGAATGACACACTATACTGCTGGAAAATGGAAATGAAACAAGTTAAAAGCAGAAATTAAATAAATAATTTGATGAGTACCCGCTTTTGCATGAACTCCACATCAGCAAACAGTGTCTCATGCTGTGAGAATTTCAGTGCACACGTAAGTCCGTAGAAAAATTAAATAAAGATATTCTAATTTGGAAGGGAAGTTATACAGATTTTCAAAATACTAGGTAAACAATTAATTTGATTCAAAATACTAGCTGATCAAATTTTCTTGTAGTTAATTAGTTTTAATTTTTTTTACTTATTTCTGTATATCTATATCAAATACTTACCTTTCTAGATCTAACTCTGCTCAAACCTTTCTCCAATCTACTCTCAAGGTTCTTCAGTTCCTTCAGACTCAGAGAGCTAAGTGCTTCACCAAGGATGTGCCTGGAAAAGCGAAATTTGATCATTGGCGATTTCATTGGAAAATTCAAAGTAATCTGTTGAAAAAAATTTATAACTGAGAAAAAGAAAGTAACCTGTTTAGATTCTGAATATCTCTGATCTGTCTTTTTAATTTGGATGATTCCTGCTGATAATACTGATATTTGCAAACAGAGTTAATTAAGCAGCTAGAAGATAAATCAGGGATATGACAGTGAGTTTTTGATAAACTTAAAGTGATTAATAATTATAAAGGATTAGTACCTTTCAGAAGATTATACATAGCTGTACACTATGAAACTAATTTTTTCTATGCCAAACTAATTAATCATATTAGTGTCATATATACTAATAAAGCATTTTTAACCATTCATCATTATTATTTATTTTGCTGAACAAATTATATACCTGTGTATTAGCTTCAGATACAGATTCTGTATTTGAGGAAGCAGCAGAGGCTTTCTTGTACCTTTCGATAGTTCCTCTAACACTGAAATCACAACGAGCATTAATCATTATTAATTAATGTAAAAAAGGAAGATAAAATTGTACAAATAAACTTCAACTTAATATCAGCAACAGACAAACAAGTGACTCAACGTTCTATGACATTAAGCAAAGAGCCGAGATTGAAATTCTTGTATGTGTTTGGTTTAAAATTAACTGAAAATAAAAATACCTTCACAGAAAGCAAAGAATTGTTTCTTAAATTGAATTAACATAATTAAAATTTGTATCTAAATAAATTATAATTATTAATATATTACTCGAACACGAGTAATATTTGACTATCTGAAACTAAACATGCATGTACATATGTGATTTTCCCATGAACCAATGTTATATGGAAAGGTATGAAACATTACAATATAAAAAATAATGTCTAAAATAATAATATTTTGAATTGAGTAACACAACAGTGCCATATTTTGAATTATATATTATTCTAAGTAGGATAAGTAGTAAGATGGCAGTGCTACTGGTGGTGTGCACTCTGAATCTCAACCTTAATATTGTCGAGAAGCTGATTGGCTATCCCTGCAAAACATGCAAGATCCTAAAATGTCATTGGATCCAGTTCTGTATATGGTTCCTTTTCGTTGATAGTTTCAGATATACTACCATTTACACATGGTGTAATAACCATGACACCCTTTATATGTAAGATATTGATTGGAAAAACTGTGATTTCGAAGAGTTAAAATTAATTTTAGTTGATAAATTGGCTCTTCGGTTATGTGTTCATAAAAAGTTAAAATTGATTTTGCGCTGGTTGAATTAAGGTGAGATTTGCTTTCATATTGTGTTGAAAAGTTTACACTATATTTTTGTTCTAAATTTGTTTTTAAGAAAAAATCATCGAACATAAATTACGTTACTTTAAAATTAATTTTATAAAATCACGTTAATCCAAAATGAATTCTAACAACGCTAAACCAAACACACCCCTAGTGATTAGAAAAGTATAAATTTAAGTAATATCTTAGTGCTGTGAATTTTATCTTATTTGCACAGTTTAGTATTTAAACTTTTGAAATGTGCATTTTAATATAAAGTGATATTTAACGAAAGTAAATACTACAACATAATTGATCTTTAGAAATATTGCTAAATTGTTAAAAAAAATGGTGCCAAATCATGAAAAATATTGTTTTTGTTTATTTATAACATTTTTTTTGACAAATATTATATAAAGATCATATTACTGAAAGATTTTAGTAACATTATTTAAAAAATGTTACTCAATTGTTAAAAAATGTGGCATTTTCCTATTTACAATATTTTTTTGCAAACGTAGTATTTGGCCATGTTACGTTGCTAGAGGTGCAAAACCATCGCTGATTTGAAAAAATATCACTATTTTGGATTAAAAAATATTATTAAACGTAACTTTCTTTAGAATTGCATGTTCTAAAAGTTTAGTAGAACAAAATGTACATTTTGAAAAATTTTATACTATATCATACGTGAGACAAAGTTCACCAGACTAATATATGTTTAACCACATATTAAACTATGAGAATGTGGCATTCAGAATGGATTCAAGTAGCTTAAAATTTTTTAGGAGATATTTCATTTGTATTTTTATTTTTTATTTTTATTCTGTTTTTTGAAATTTTATAAAGGAAATACTGATAATGCTGAAAATATATCTGTTTTCATCATTTTCAGTTTTTCTTTTGTAAAATTTCAGAAAACAAGAAATATAAAATGAAAATAAAAAATGAAAATGCAAACCAAACAACCCTTTATATTTCTGAGTTTAAGTTCTCTTAAGGCTATTTGAAATAATCAAATATGAGAGAAATAAATGCAAAAAAAAATTAAATTTATTGGTCTCACTTGATAAATAAAATCCACAAAATTATTATATCATCGTAACTAAAAAGAAAAAGATATTATCATGAGGGTTGAGAAATATGGTTGAAGGGGAGGATCTACATCCAAGCCAAAAAAGTGTTGTGATGTAAGTTTAAGTTGGGTGATTACAAAAATAAATAACTTTCAAATATTTTATTATAATTTGAAATAAAATTGTTAAAATAAATTATAACTTTTCTTCTTCCAGTATGAACAACTTGTAATTTAAATTTATTTACAATTTTGTTAAAATCATTATTCTCTTAAATTATGGGTAATATATATTTAGAAACTTTTAAAAAATTATATCATTTTGATAATCACTCTAATGTGTTCAAAAAGTAATTTTTTCTATTCTACCTTTACGTACATCTTCCAAAAAAAAATTCTAAGAGCACAAACAAGCTCAAGCTGAATATGTTAAGTGTATATTATTTTGATGTACTTGGTATAAAAATGTAGTCCTATATATATCAAAGATATGTTTGGTTTTTAGTTGACTAAACGTGACTCGCGTTTTAACAATATTATCAATTGTTATAACTTGTTTAAAAATAAATTGGAACAATATTAACCGGATGAAACAATTTTTTAGATCTAATAAAAATACTTTTAGATTCAGGCAACTAAAAAAATCAAATGCACGCTTATTCAGCTAGTTGAAGAGTATACACAAAAATGGTAAGCCCTTCACCCTGAGCTTGTCTAAAGTTAAAACACAAATTGGTATATATAATTATAGAATCATTTATGTATGTATGTATTCAATATAATATTCAATAGAGTATGCATGCAGCTGGAAGAAGCAGATTTATTCATCATCATCAGTACTGCCCTTGGCCTGGCTGTAATTCTGACTTTTCCTTTTATTTGAAATATCCAAAACACATCATTCAGAATGGACGACATCAGGAATTACAACCTTTATTCCTCAAACATGAAAGCAATAAAAATGCATGAAAAAAAAAGGAATAACAAATATTGAGACATCCACAGAAAATATATATCTATATGACTTCTTCTGGTCCCATTGTACTAATTTGTAAAAATACAATGCAAGAAAATTAAATGACCTTCATTAATTATTATTATTATTTTAAATGAAAAGAATGAGGAACAGATCAATTTCTTACCCAATAATTGAAATCTTTGTTCATTTTTGTTTTACCTAACAAATTCTAGTTCATTTTAAAGGTAATTACGTAACCAAATTATGATTGATAAATGTTTCAAAAGTAGCTAGAAATTTCTGCGAGACAATGAGGTATGGACATTAATAATTTCTCCATATGGGCTGGAAGAAAACCCTAACGTAACCCGCCATGCTCGCTAGCTTCACAATATTTATTTTAGACACTTCATGAAAACATAGGCAAACGTATTTGTTTAGAGTAATTTATTTTCTGTTAAAAATAGTTCATAATTTATCAAAATTTAAGTAAGAATGTATTCTTTAAAAAAATATTGCAAAGAACGATGAGGAAATTGTGTTTTCAAATCTAAACAAATTGAACTGCACCTATTTGAGTCCGGAAACCCTAACACGTGATTTTGATTGGTTTTTTTCGTTATTCTCATTTTAAAAAAAAAAAAAAAAAACTTTTTTTTTTGTTTTCAGCATTTCGTTTTCCCCCTTTGGAAAACCCTAACTACTCTCAAATGGATCGGAAGGGGTGCTTTGGCTAGCTGCAAAATAGTGTTGAGTTGCTATTTTGGTGAATTGACAGTAAAATTGAGGAAGAGTCAAGAACATAATAATAATAATAATATTGACGAACATACACAAGATCCCTCACCTGCAAATCTCTGGCTCTAACCCTAAACAAATTAAAACACTATGGAAATGAAGAGTGACGCAATTGAAGAGAATAATAATTAATAAATAGATGTTGAGTGGAAAGATCGGAACCTGTTGTTGGCATATTCATAGAGGCGGCCGCGGGCGGAGAAGACGACGAGAGCAACTTCGGCGTCACAGAGAACAGACAATTCATATGCTTTTTTGAGAAGACCGTTACGGCGTTTGCAAAAGGTGACTTGCCTGTTAGTTGTGTTTTCAATTCTCTTTATTTGTATTTTACCTCTTCCACTTCTCTTCTCTTCATTTTCATTTTCATTCTCATTCTCATCCTCATAAATCTCATCAGTAGTAGTACCACCCCTAATTTCATCAACTCCTCCATCTTCATTCCCAAACTCCATCTTTAATTTTAATTGTTGATACCTGTATGCTGCTATGCAATAAACTGAACTGTATTATATATTATTTGTAAATCTGGTTGAGAAGAAAAGAAAAGGTTGCAAATGAAAATATGTGTTTGTGTGTTGAAATATGGTCTCTCACTCTGCTATTTATATTATGTGTTCTCAACATACACCCTCCAACTATTATCCAGCTCACTCACCATCATAAATAACTTAAACTTCCTCTCTAGTAATTCTGCTCTAACTTAATTTACTTTACATATACTTATACTTATATATATGCTATAAATAAAAATATTTAAAAGATAGAATGACAATAATAATAATAATAATAATAATAATAATAATAATAATAATAATAATAATAATAATAAGCACAAAAATTAATTTGTTTTAAAGTTTGTATTAAAACTATTTTACTGCTGTTAAAAATTAAAAAGTTTTACTTAATTTATAAGTTTAATATTTTTATCAACAATGGTGTTAACGTAGCAATACGTTTATATTACAACTCATCATAGTTTGAATTTTGGAAAGACCATTATTATTTAGAGAGCAAGTTTGTCTATTGTTAACGGATTAGTCTTTTGCTTTGATGATAGGATGGTTAATTATTGATCAAAAACTAAAAAAACAATGGAGATAAAATTACTCAACGCTTGGTTGAAAGGAGTGGAGAGTACATTCAACAAAGAGAGAGAGAGAGTGAAGAATACCAATATGTGATTGATTCAAGTGATACATGTCATTATTGGAAAAGATGGATATATTTAGCAATTGCTACCAAATAGGTAGGACTCTTGATTGCTAGTATGACATCGTTAAGCATTTTGATTACTAATTCAGTCACTAAACATTTAACAACAACTAAATATTTAGTGACCAAATAAATAAGTTTATCAATCAATTTCTTTAGTCGTCGAAATAGACTTTATTTAGTATTGATACTTACTCAATCTCCTTTAATCAAAAAATCTCGTATTAGAGTCATGCGTATAAAAAAATTGCTGAAAGAGCTAATCCCACTTTGAGATGAATGTTCATTGTTTAATGTGAAAGATACCTATGACTAATCAAAATAAGAATAAGGAAATAGAGGGAGATAGAAGGGAAGAGGTATATTGTTTTCGTTTAATAAGCTAAGGACAAATTTTAAATGATTTGATTTTATTATTATTAATTTTGCGTTTGTTTTATGTATTTGATTTTTCTTTGATAAGTTTGTCTCAACTTAAATTTAGTGAAAGTAATTGATTTAAAAGTTAATTTACTTTAACGGTATTTATATTTAATGTTCTTGATTAAAACTATATTTGATAAACTGAATATAATATTGTTTGAATAAAAATAAAAGTACTTTAATTTATGCTATTAGAAAAAGATAAAAAAAAATGCTCAAAACTCAAGTTTGCTTAATCAAAAGAGACGATCATGTGTTTCCTTTCATCAAATTATTATTTTTTTAATTTAATTTTTCAAGTAAACACGATGAAATAGTACTAATTGGGATTCACCTTTCATATATCTGTTTTTTTTTTCATGATGTATGTATTAACCGTGTACGTATATTTGTTGGTGTATGGGGAAAAGGCGAATTAGGAGACAGTGAAAGAGTCTCTTTAAAAGTGACTTTGTTAGTAGTAATATACTACTATATAATGTCATAAGAATAATGATTTATTCTCATAAATATTCTCTTAAATATTTTTATAATTCCTTTTAAAATATGTATTGAAAAAAAAAATTAAATATTTTTATTTTAAAATTATAAAATATATTTTTTACTTAACAATTAAGTAGGTATTTAAAAGAATATTTTAAGAAGATATAATATTGCTCAATGTCATAAATATGTACCCTTTCATTATTCATTCATTCAATTCCAATGACAACGACATACTACATCTATACCTTCAATCTTCCATTCTTGTGAAAAGATTACTATATTATTTTTCTTCAATTAATAAAATTATTTTATTAATTTTTAAAAAATGTAGCCTGAATGTGCACGCAAAAACTTGATATAGTATTTTTGGGGATATTGGCATTGGTGCAGGGTGTGTTACGTTGTTGTTGGATTTTGAGATTTGGCCTTTTACAACAGAGAATCTATATTTGTTTCCACCATCACCTCACCCCATCCATCCATCCATCCATCTCCGCTCATCTTTAATTTCTTTTCAATTTCAAACCTCAAATATCAGCTAATTAGTAACTTGTATTCAGGTTAATCTTTCAATTAATTACCCTTATTAAGTAGTAGTTACTTTCATTTTAATTAATTAATTACGTGTTCAAATGTTAGGACCACAATGTCAATGCGTGACCTCACACTCGCGTAATCATTGTACTATTAGAAACAAGGAAATATAAAATGTAATCATTGCAATTTTCTTTTTCTTTTTCCTTCTTCTTTTTGTCATTGAGCAAGTGTTTTTATAAATATTATTACTAGTATTTCGACACCAATTCATCTATATTTTTTATTTCTCACGTCACATGTAAATATTAACTTAATTCTATAATTTTTTTACTATCAATTTAATTCTTTATCTTCTTATTTAGTATTATTTTATTTATTTTTGTCACTGCACTTAATGTCATTAACGACAATTTTTAACGTGACTATAACGACATTAAATAATCATAATAGCTCTAATGTGACGTCATTATAGTCACATTATAAATTGCTCTTAACGGCGCTAAGTACAGTGAGCAAGTGACAGAAAGAACGACAATAATATTAAATAAGATGAATGACCAAGTTAATACTAAAAAATTTATAGGATCAAACTAATATTTATATAAAAGACCAAAAATATATTTAAATTTAAATTTTATGTGAATTTCGTTTTCATTACAATCGATTTTTGTTAATCACATATATACATTAATCAAGTTGAGTTTTTGCAGCTTTTATTTTCTTCCAGATTTTAGTGGCCAGTTTAGCCGGTGTGCATGTTTCTAGATTAAAAAAAATTATACTACTTCTAGTCCTTTATATAACATTCACTAACCAATTTATGTATATTAAAAAAATATATAACTAATTTATTCAATATCTTAGATTTTTAAAAGGCGAAAGTATATCATATAAGTTTGAATAAAAAAGTTAACTGTTACTCAAAGTTTTATTTTTCAAGCTATTAAATCCAACTAAATTAAAGCTGACAGACTATTACAGTACTTAGAGTTTCACTTTCCTATTACTCATTGTTTAGTTTCCATTATGATAGTTTGTTAGATGTTTTAATTTAATTAACTTTACGGAATTTTTTTATTTTTTTTCCAATTTACGGAAGTTAATTGTTAACAATATTAAATGTGGCCATCATTGGTTAAGTTTTTTTGTTTTTTTTCAGAAGGCCCGTATATCTAATTATGGTTTGGGCCTCCAGGACCCAGGACGAGACTCTTATTTTTCTTCCGAATTAACCAAAATTCAAAACTTCACTAAAAAATAAATAAAAAAAAGTCATAAATCTAAGAGAGATATATACAGTTATACATGTTGACCAAAATATATATATATATATATATATATATATACATACACAAAGAAAATGGAATTTAAATTCTTTTATGTTTTTTTTTCATGTTAGTCATTTTATAAGATATACATAAATACATTTGATAAGATGATGAGTCTTACAATATAGGAAAAAATCAAATTCAAAAGAGTGAAGTGAGTAAATTGAGAAAAGGAAAACAAAACAGTGAAGCACCACATATTATACTTTTGACTTTGCAAAAGAAGTTTATATAAGTTTTTCATGTTAACATCAAGTCTCATATCGATTAAAAAGAGGGTCACCATAGAATATATAAGTGGTGTGATAATTCTCCTCTTATGAGTTAGCTTTTGGGAGTGAGTTAGGCTCAAACCCAAATCCTAATATGGTATCAGAGCCACGTTAGTCGTGGGCGCCACTCGCAGATGTTCAGTCCTGCAAACTTCACGCACCAGATGTCCAGGGGTATGTTAATATCAAGTCTCACATCGACTAGAAAGAGGGCCACCATAGAATATATAAGTGGTGTGGCAATCCTCCTCCTGTGAGCTAGCTTTTGGTAGTGAGTTAGGCCCAAACCCAAATTCTAATACAATTTGTAATAGTAGTTTATATAAATTTTTGAGTTATACGAAAGTTTTTTTAAGTCTCTTAGTTTGCGAGAATAATTCATTTAGGTCACTAAGATTACTAAACGTTATTCATTTTGGTCCCTAAGTCTACAATAAAAATTCACTTGAGTTCATGAGATTATCAAACTTTAAGGACTTAAGTAAATAAATATTTAGCAATTTCAGAAATCTAAATGAATTTCCGTGCTACTTAGAGACTTACGTGAACTATTCTTGCAAACTCGAAAACCTAATTAAGTGAACTTTCATACAATTTACTAGTTTATGTGAACTATCACAGTAAACTCAAGAACTAAACTGATAATTATTTCAAAAAGAAATCATGATATCTGAATTGGAATCGTTGAATTTGATAAAAATAAAATAAAATTGTTCAAGTAGTGCAGACAAGCGTTGGTTTAGCAATTCATTTACTTTAAAAGAAAATAAAATAAAATTATATCAGGTTAAAACAAGATGGAAAACATAACATAAGGTGCAAACAGTGCTATACTTTTATTTTACAAAAATGGTAAGACTGGGAAAAACAGAACAAATTTTGGACAATATTTGCAAGCGGACTCTGTATATCTAATTATGGTTAAATAAACACGTGGAGAAATGTCGCTTATATACTTGTCTCATTTAGTCCGGTTTATTTTTTTTTTTATAAATAAATTTTAAGCAAAAATTTAAATAAAAACTATAAAAAGAATTGAAAGTTTTTTTTGACAATTTCATTAATTTTTTATTTCATAAATTGTTTATGTCTAAAAAGTTGTTTCACATTTTCTTTTATATAAAAAATAATTAAACAATATAATTTTTTTAAATGAAAGTTTTTATAAAAAAATAATTTTTAATTAAACTCAATGTTTTTTTTTATTTTTTTAAAAAAACCTAAACACAAAATAAATATACCAAAATAATAATTAACATTAAAAATTTTTGAATATATAAAATTTTAAATAACCATAAAATTCATAAATATTAAAGTGAAATGGATAATTGAAAAATAAGAAGAAGACTTTCAAAGTTTTAATAAATTGCTATTTTTTTAAAAGAGAGAAACAAAAGATATTCAAGTATTAATTAGGATATTCAAGATAGACCCACAAAATAAACCATTTTTTTTTAGAAGCTCCTATTTTTACCTTTTAGCTTAAAAGTCAGATTTTACACAAATACAATTTGACTCAACTATAACTTATAAAAAGAAGAGAAATTAAAAAAAATTAGACCAAACATTATCTTACTATTTACGTATATTAGGTACACTTGATTAATTAAATGTGAATGAATATATAATTAATTTTTTACATAATTTGATTAAATTATTATATAGTCTTTATTTAACCATGTGTTTCATTACATTTAATAATAAAAAATAAATATTAACACTGATAAAATGTATAAAAATATATAATAAAATTACTATATAATAATTTAAATAAATTATATAATAATTTAATCATATATTTGTTCACATTTAAGTAAATGTACTGAGCATAAGTAAACATACATTATCATTACTCTTAAATTAGAGAAACTAATTGTTGAGATATAACATGATATGAAGGATAAATATTTAAATTTGGTGTTCTTAGATTATGTCTCAATTCATGTTCTACAAATAAAAATGTTGTGGCCGATGGGAGTTAGCCCAGATGGTGTGTGTTTAGGCCCATAACTTCGAAGTCATGGGTTCGAATCCCATCTCGTTGAATTTAGCTCCCGAAACGATCTTTAAATTCCACTATAAATCCTCGCTGAAGTTGGTGGTTATGCCCTGACCTTGGATGAGATAGACCTGTCCTTTAACTAAACTTTTGTGTACCAAAAAAAAATGTTGTAAACGTCATTAAAAATTTTTATTAGTAAATTAAAAATTAAATCTAAAGTAAATATTTTTAATAACTTGCCATAAATGGAAACATAATTTTAGACTAAACATAATTTTAGACTAACAAATTTGGATCCGAAGGATAAACGTTATGGCCACATCAATACGATAATTAAGTCATTGTGTGCATGCTTAAATTGATTAATGCCATTGTTTGGAAATATTTTGATGAAAATTTATATCTAATAGATTAATTTAGTGGTTGGAGAGTGAAATTTTGAATAACTGTTTTATGGTTTAAACTCATTTGACGCATTATTTTGGGCTATAAAAAAAATTGATGAAAATTCTTGAAATGATTCATGAATTTTTTCATGGTCAAAATTTCGAATTACTTATTCGCTTTATACCGAATGTGATGCTATAATGACTTTATTTTAGGTAAAACGTACAATAATGTACAAAGTAATTGATAGATGTTGCTGGAAATTAAGCGTAAGCTTAATATTTCTGATTTAGACACATTCATAGATCTAGTTAGCTGTGTGATTAATGGCCCCTTTCATTATACACATTTCGTGTGTATATATATATATAGATCTCCTAATCACAATGCAATATTTCATCACATTCTAGCAATAGACATCTTGTTTAACACCAAGTGTGTTATCAAAAAAAAAAAAAAACTAATTTTTTCGACCCGACGAAATTATTGAAGTAAATATGTAATCTCTTCGCAAAATCTTTTTTTATAGTGTTAAAAATAAATAAATTTCATGAATTTTAGTATATGTATATTTCGATGTAATTATTTTTAAAATGTGTATTTTGGTTTCTTGTATTTTTTTAAGTACTCTATTCATTCTGAAATATTTATTACTTTTGCTAAAAATATTTGTTTCAAAATATTTATCACTTTAGATAATATTTATTGTTATTTTTTCAAATCTATCCTTCATTTACTCATTAGTAGTCATTAATAAAGAGTAATACTATTAGTAATTTCAACTTTGAAAAAAGAGGTAATATTGTCTTACTAGTATTAACTTTTCTACATTTTAGAATAGTTAATACTTTTCTTAATTCTTTTATATTAGTCTAAAGTGATTAATATTTCAAAATATAAGAAGTATGTATTAGATAAAAAAAAAAAGTTACATTCAGTGATAATTTATATCAGAAGAGACAGTGACAGATAAAATTATCGCTAAATATAATAATTAAGTGAATACTTTAAAAAGTATAAATAATCAAAATGCATGATTTAAAAGTAATTAAACCTAAGTACACGTAGACTAAAGACTTTTTAATTTTAACCATTTTTCATATGCAAGATTAAAAATTGAACCCTAAAATGTCATAGTATAGTTAATTATTTTCACCATTTATATATGCCAAAGCATAAATAATGGATTTTTTTTTTTGTTTTTTCCATGGCATGTGTTGGGAGGAAATTGATGGCATGATTAAGGCTAGTATATTATAAGTCGTAGGGTCCTAGGAGACCTAATAAGGTGACAAAAGGAAAATTGAATCCTTGAAGTTTCTTATTTGAGGACCACAATATTAATATTATATATTGTTCTAACATGGAAAGGGATTTATTGATAATAACTTAACCCATTATATTGATAAGTGCAATTATTCCTTCATACCTACCATTAATCATGCTGTCTGAATTTTGGGCATACAAATCATCTTCTCCCTTGACAATTTTAATTTAATTTCTCATCCATCATCACATGCAATGTCAGTTTAATTAATTAATTAATTAATTTGCTTAATTCTATACATATAAATCGGAAGGTTCATAGAAGCAGATTAAACGGTTTGTGATTAGCTAGATATACTCTTCTATTCAAAAATATTAATCACTCTTTTATTTTTCATATTCCAAATTACTTTAGTTGCCCTAAGAATTTTTCGGAATATAGGAGGGAAAATTCCAAGTTGATTTTATGTCATCTTAATTACTTAACATCATATAACCAAACATCTATCATGAAGCATATTTTTAGAACCAAAATACTGTCATAATACCAAAAAATATTGTAATTTAATAATGTTTTGACGTTAAATTAGTTCTCATTAGTATAGACTTGACTTAATTAACAGAATTAATTTGTTAATATATATATATATAATATTTATATTAATAGATAAATATATAATTACAAACAAATAAAGATATTAATATTTGAGTCTTGATATTATCAAGTTAGTATTAATATTTGATATATACTAACAATTTACATATTGTTAGTAAAGATATTTAAATACTTTATTAACAAGACAACTTCATTAAACAAAAATCATATTAAAGATGATTAATCCAACAGAAGATAAAAACATTGATAAATAATAACTTTTTTTAGTGATACAGAATCTATGGAATGATTTGAATGAGCAGTTTGGAGTTAGCCGAATTCATGATTAGTCAATTTGAAGACAGAGTGAATAATCCTTTATTTTTGTAGAAATTAAAAAGTAATTAAATATAGAATTGAAGGGTGAGGATTGGAAATATAGTATAAATGTAATGGTTAAGAAAAAGGAAGAAGACCTACCATTTGTTCAACATTAATGTAAAATGCAGCAATGCAAGGTCAGTACTGATTTCAGATTTGAATGTTATCCCAAAACCTTGAGCTTTTAAAAAAAAGGTTATTAAGGATAATAAAACATTTGATTGGTAAAAAAGGGAAATGATGACTACAAGCTCACATGGTTTTGGTTGGAAGATATATAGTACTGATTTCAGGAGGTTAGTACTAATTGACCTTTAATTTAATTTGCATTTTGAATTAAAAACCTAGCTAGCTTCCATAGTACAAATTAAAATGGTAATATTGGTTTTTGTCCTATAGATTTTAATTTGTTGTTTATGAATGCCACAAACTAGAAGATTTTGGTTCAATGGATAGATAATGGATGTAAAATTTGTAAATTGTTCCCTTTTTGTTGTTAATTAGCCATTTTGTATATATAAACTGTCAAAAGTAATTCAAGGACAATTTCTGATAGGTTGATGTGTACATGTGCTTGCAGCTAAAAGAATCATAGTTCCAATGGGTATAAGAGCAACATTCAAAATTTGGGTCACTACTCTATATTGGTCCTTTGAGTTTGGGATTAAATTAAAAGTGAAATATTCCATACTAATGCTTTCTTTAAGTTTGAAATTATTGTTGATCTGCTATAGTTGTGAATCATTATCTAGTTCCATAATTTGAAGGTCTATCTAGGTATACATGTATAGCTATATGAAATATTACTCCTGAGATAATTGGCTTGGGACAATTGATTTAAGTAGAACCCACCAATATATGTTGGAAGAATGGCACCTAGGGATTTGGGCCTTAAGACCCAAATCCAATTTTGCTGGAAACTCTAAAATTAAAAGATCGGACTCTTTTATTAAATGTTCTTTTTGGTTCTTATTATAAGATATTTTTTAAACTTATTAATAGTCCTTGTTATAATACTCTCAACAAATTTTTTAAAAAAATTATTATTATTTTTCATGTTTACCTATTATAATTAATGAGTTTTTCAAAGGGAATAGAGGTAGATTTGGAATATTATGTAAATATTTTTAAAATCAATGTATAAATTACTCTTTTTAATGTTTTTTTAATGAGCGTAATTGACTTTCTAGGTCCTTATAAAAAGGACCGAAGAGAGTAAATAACATTCTTAGTCGCCTTCTTCTTTGTGTCTTATATTGACTTAATCATTGGAGTCCAAACGGACACCATATCCTATTAGTGGTGGACTTATGTTCAAATTAGAAATGCATCTGCACTCCCTTAAAAAATTTACATTTAATGAAATTATTGTATTGTGCATCCTCTATCTATATAGAAGTATTTATTAACCTCGAATATAAATATTTATATTTAGTTTTTTAATTTTATAATTTTAATCTACTATAACATTAAATATATACTAAAACTCATAACAAGTTCTTCATAAAATTACCTATTTTTATTTTTTAAAATTTTTTATTTTTTAAAATTTTTTATTTTTTACTTTCATTTAAGTTACACTTCTTAACTTCCGGTTTTAGGTCTACCACTACACCCCATCACATTAGTTTAGAAAATTCTCGACCATCCTTAGAGCATTATATTTGTTGTGGATCAAAATAATGGTATCCCGGACAAACGTTTATATGCCGGGTCAAGAAGCCGCCAATTACCATCAACATCCCGGTAAGTTGGGCGCGGCGTACTATCAAGTCCCAGATGACGAGGATTGGGCCCAGGCATAGATCCAGGCCCAATACTGACCGCACTAGGTCATTTACCTCGCTATATAAATATGATCATAATGCACCATGCAAAGTACGTAAGATATATTATCATATATACAAACCCTAATTCACTCACTGACTTGAGCGTCGGAGTGCTTGCAGGTGCACACCACCGCCGCCGGAGCTTAGGATCCAGAAGCAATCCCATTGCCCTCTGCTGATCAAGGAGACCACCCGGCTCGTCCTACATCCCTGTCAGGTTAGATCACAACATTGGCGCCGTCTGTGGGGAACGCAACAAAAAGTTTCGCTCCCATCCATCATTAACAATGGTTGGCTCAACCAGAAATAGGGATTACAACGATCCCAGCGTGCAAAACCAAGGAGCTGGACAGCAGGCTGGTGCGTCGAATCAAGCAAGGGCACCCCAGCACTTTGATATCGAAGCAGAATTCCGTAAACTACAACAGTTGGTGCAATCACAAGCTCAAGAGATCGCAGATCTCAAAGAGCAACAGCGCAGGGGCAAGCATGTTGTTATCGAAGATAATTCAGAAGAGGAAAGAGATGAGATGCATACCCAGCCAAACCCTGAGAATCTGGAAAAGGATAATGACAATGCGGAAAAACAGCAACGGAAATTCGCAATTGAGGGAAACAAAGAAGGGAATCTGAAAACTCAAGAAAGGCAACAGGAAGGACGGGTAAGTCGCCCACATGAAGGGGCCCCGCATTAATCTCAGGTTGAGGGGGCCATCCCGCCACCTATCCCCCTTGCGGGTCAGCAACCCGGACAACCAGCCGGTAACCAAGAGCATATGGCTGAAAATGTCCCGGATTTCGGGTACATTGACAATCCCTTCACCCCATGGATAATGTCCCATGCCCTTCCTCATGGATTCCAGTTTGCAAAGAAGTTGAGGGAATATGATGGAACCAAGGATCCCACTCTACATGTCAGCACCTTTGAAAGGGCTATGTACTTCCAAGGGGTGAACGAGGCCATTGTATGCCGTGCTTTCCCCCTCACATTGTCAGAAGCTGCAAGTCGTTGGTTCTCAGACCTCCCACCACAATCCATCAGCAACTGGAAAACCCTCAAAGATAAGTTTATTCTTCATTTCACTAGCAGTAAAAGACAATTCAAATCTGAATTCCACTTAGAAACTGTTAAACAGGGAAAAGATGAATCTCTACGAGACTATATAACACGTTTTAACAATGAAGTATTAGAAGTTAGGAATGTTGAACCTAACTTGGTGTTATATTTCTTTGTAAGAGGATTGAAGCCAAGAGCCTTCGCCAAGCAACTAGCCGGAGATAAGCCCAGTTCCATGGATGACTTGAAGGTCAGGGCCGAAAAGTGGATCAGAATAGAAGAATGGGAGAAGGCCCAAGCCGCCAAGAAGGATGATAAAGCAAAAATTGTCCCTCAAAACCAATCTCAGGGCAAAGACGACAAATCCCGGGATAGGTCTCCCAAGAAGCGCAAAGGTCTTTTCAACAATTACACTCCGCTGGTAGTCCCGCCAGCTTCAGTGTTAAAAGAAGTGATGCACTCTGAATTGAGAGAGCGGTCGCCACCTTTGAAAACGGTTGGAAAGCATAAAAATAAATACTGTGAATACCACCGAGATTGTGGACACTCCACCAATGAATGCATCCAACTACGAGATGCAATTAAAAAGCTGATCTGACAAGAGAGGTTGAGAAATTATGCTCGGTCATCTCCAGGAAGGCGGGATCGTCGCCGAAGTCTGTCTCCTCGAACACAGACACTCAGATCTCCTCCTAGGAACCGAGATCAACGAACTGAAACCCGACAAAGATCCTGGAGCCCAAGACAAGCACAGGAGTTCCCTCCTAGGGGAATAATTCAAGTCATAGCTGGAGGAGCCAGCTTAAAGGGTCTCGAAGATAAGAAGAGGACCCGAGATGTCAGGGATTCTTGTTCCCAAGTAACTACTATAGCTAACCCAGTGCTATCTTTCTCAGATGCAGATTTTCCGGAGGAACGGGTCCGGGATAACGAACCATTGGTCGTAGCAGCTAATCTGAACGGCTTCGAAGTCCATCGAATCTTCATTGACCAAGGAAGTTCAGCTGACATTATGTTCTGGAGCTTGTTTGATAAAATGGGGTTAGGATCTAAGGATTTAATTCCCCATAAAGGCAGCTTAATTGGCTTCACTGGAGATACGGTCATTCCCAAAGGATATGTTGACCTCAAGGTGAACTTTGGCAAAAAGCCAAATACTAAAACAATTCCCGCTAGGTTCATAGTGGTGGATTGCCCCTCGGCTTACAATGCAATCATTGGGCGACCAACCCTGAACAGCCTGGGCGCCATAGTTTCTACCATCCATTTAGCCATGAAGTTTCCAAGAGAAAATGGCTCAGTAGTAACTGTCCGAGGAAAGAGCAGTGATGCACGAAAATGTTATCAAGAAAGCCTTAAAATCACGAAATCACCATCTGTTATGCCAATAACGGCAGAAGAGAAAGGGAAGCAAAAGATGGAGAGACGTGATTTGATGCGGGATGCAGGGGTTATGATGACTAACCTAGATCCTAGAGCAGACTTTGAACACCAACGACCTCAACCAGAAGGGGATCAGATCTTAGTCCAGATAGGACTTAAAGAAGGTCAGACCGTCAAGATAGGGGCAAACTTACCCCCCGTGATCAAAGAACGACTCATTGAGTTGTTGAAAACGAACAAAGACCTGTTTGCTTGGGTTTCCTCCGACATGCCCGGAGTTGACCCGAAATTCGTATGCCATCGTTTGTCTCTAAAATCAGGATCTATCCCGGTGGCTCAGAAGAAGAGAAAAATGGGCCTAGAAAGACAAGCAGCGATAGAAAAAAAGGTGAAGGAGTTGCTAGACGCAGGGTTCATTCGAGGAATACGATATGCGGAGTGGCTCTCAAATGTGGTGATGGTGAAAAAGGCTAACGGGAAGTGGAGAATGTGCACAGATTACACTGATCTGAATAAAGCATGCCCCAAAGATCCATTTCCCTTACCTTGTATCGATAAGCTGGTGGACAATTCTGCAAGCTATAAATATCTATCTTTCATGGACGCTTACTCCGGTTACAACCAGATCCCAATGTACCCGGAGGATCAAGAGAAAACAGCTTTTGTCACCGACATGGGTGTCTATTGCTATACCATGATGCCGTTTGGTTTGAAGAATGCCGGAGCAACTTATCAGCGGATGATGAGCCAAGTCTTCAAAGAACAGATTGGCAGAATCCTTGAAGTCTACATTGACGACATGATAGTGAAAACCCCAGAAGATAAAGATCCAGTGGCTGACTTGCGTGAGACTTTTCAACAGTTGCGCAGGTATGATTTAAGGTTAAATCCTAACAAATGTACCTTTGGGGTCGAAGCCGGAAAGTTCTTAGGCTTTATGCTAACCAGTCGAGGGATTGAAGTCAACCCCGACAAGTGTAGTGCTGTGTTGAGTATGCAGAGTCTCAGAACTATCAAGGAGGTCCAACAGCTAACTGGAAGGGTCGTTGCATTGACGAGATTCCTCCCAGATTCAGCCAGGAAATGCTTACCCTTTTTCAGGACCCTACGACGCAAGGAAGACTTCCAATTGAATGCAGATTGCGAAGAAGCTTTTCAGGAGTTGAAGAAAATCCTTTCAAGCCCACCAGTCCTGTCTCACCCGGATCCCGGACAAGTCCTATATCTCTATTTAGCCGTCACCAATGAAGCTATCAGTGCGGCTTTAGTGAAGGAAGAATCCTGAAATCAGAGTCCGGTGTATTTTGTTTCTAAGGCACTACAAGGATCGGAGTTGAACTACCAGCGGCTCGAGAAAGTCGCATGTGCCCTGCTATTTGCATCCCAGCGGCTGAGGCCATACTTTCAATGTCACCCTATCACGGTAAGAACTAATCAACCCATCAGACAAATCTTACACAAACCTGACTTGGCAGGAAGGATAATGACCTGGGCGGTAGAATTATCACAATACGATATTTCCTACGAACCACGGCAAGCAATCAAAGCACAAGCATTAGCTGATTTTGTGACCGAGATGACACATCCCGGGGAGGAGCCAAAAGGATCCTGGACTATTTATGTTGATGGGTCCTCAAACCCCAAAGGAGCAGGCGCAGGCATACTAATCGAAAATGACGAAGGGGTAACAGTAGAATATTCTCTAAAATTCGAATTTCCGACCTCCAATAATCAAGCAGAATATGAAGCCTGTCTAGCCGGGATACGCGCGACAAAAGAACTGGGGGCGACCACAATTACTTTATGTTCAGATTCCCAACTGGTGGTATCCCAGATAAAAGGGGAATACCAAGCGAGAGAGCCGTTGTTGCAGAGATATTTGACTAAGGTTAAAGAAAGTCTACTTGGTCTCTCTAAATTTGAGATCAAACACATCCCAAGAGAAGAGAATAGTCACGCGGATTTACTCTCCAAATTGGCAAGCACCAAGTCATCCTCAACTTTGAAGTCAGTAATAGAAGAAGTTCTCCCTTCTCCTTGTGCTATTTTGCAGATTGAAAATGACGATTGGAGAACTCCAATAATAGAATATATTACTAAAGGCACCGTCCCGGCAGATATCCGGGAAGCAAAACGGCTTATACAAAAAGCCTCCCGGTATTCCGTGATAGAAGGACAATTATTCAGGAGAGGATTATCAACCCCTTTGCTCAAATGCATTGGACCATCTGAAACATGGTATGTTCTTACTGAAGTTCATGAAGGAAGTTGCGGTCATCACATTGGTGGAAAGTCGTTGGCAAGAAAGTCCTTGCGAGCAGGATACTTCTGGCCAACCATGAATAAAGATGCAGCTGATCACGTGAAGAAGTGCCAAAAGTGCCAAGAACACAGTCCATTGTCCCACATCCCGGCTGAAGACCTGCACAGCATCTCCACCCCTTGGCCCTTCCACACTTGGGGGTTGGACCTCTTGGGACCTTTCACTCCAACCACAGGTCAGTTCAAACATCTCATTGTTGTTGTGGACTATTATACGAAATGGATTGAACTGGAACCCCTAGCCAGCATAGCATCAGTTAAAGCCCAGAATTTCGTCTTCCGACAAATAATATGTCGGTTTGGTATCCCGGCGGAAGTCATCTGTGATAATGGGACACAATTCACCGACAAAGAATTCCGGGAAATGCTAGAAGGTCTTGGTATCCCGGCGGAAGTCATCTGTGATAATGGGACACAATTCACCGACAAAGAATTCCGGGAAATGCTAGAAGGTCTCCACATCAAGCAATACTTTGCCAGTGTAGAGCACCCACAATCAAACGGACAGGCAGAGTCCGCCAACAAAGTCATACTCAATGGCTTGAAAAAGAGGTGTCAGAAAGCTGGAACTAGTTGGATAGAAGATCTTTATCAAGTACTCTGGAGTTACAGAACTACTCCCCATAGTTCCACCGGAGAAACTCCATTTCGAATGGTGTACGGATCAGACGCCGTAATCCCGGTGGAAATCGGGCTTCCATCTTGGAGGGTGATGTACCCCGCACAAGAAAACGAGCAGCTCCTCAAAGAAGATTCCGACATGGTCGAGGAAATCCGAGAAGCCACCAGAATCAAAGAATTATCCTGGAAACAACAAGTAGCACAAAGATATAATCTAAGGGTTGTACCAAGAAAAGTCCAAACAGGCGACTTAGTCCTTAGAAGAGCCAGTATTGGAAATCGCAATGCTAAAGACGGGAAGCTTAGAGCGAATTGGGAGGGTCCATTCCGGGTCAAGACCATCGCAGCTCACGGAGCGTATCATTTAGAAACTCTCAAAGGCAAAGAGATTCCCAGAACGCTTAATGTCGCAGACTTAAAGCGCTATTATAGCTAAGCTATGTAATTTACATTCTTTGTAATAAAGGGGTACTCTTTTTCCTGTAGCAGGTTTTATCCCTAAGGAGGGTTTTACTGCTAGAGGTTTTAACAAAGCCCCCATTTGTTATTTGCTTCTTATCATTAATAAAGTTACATTCTACTCATTCTGACATAAACAAGTTAGTTCAATTTTTAGTAGCAAGCAGATCGGAAGAAAGTATGAGAAATACAAATAATCCGAGATCGAGACGTCGGCAACAATTAGAAGCCGACATACATGCAAAGCCAACAATGAGTCGAGATACCATCGTGGGTAATTCTCTGCTACAGACTCAATAGGGATCCTAAACGGATTAACCCTGGCCAAAAAGAAGCATGAAGCACCATCAAGGTCATATTTCAACTTAAACTTAGAGAAAATACAAAATACTTTCCCTCCTAATAAGGAGCTAAAAGGGCGACATCACAAATGTATCCCTAACAATTTAAACGGCGTAAAAAAATCCTCATGCCAAACAAGGTTTAGAGGCATCTCGAGATGGCCACGACCCAACGACATACAGGAAAGCATAAAATTGAAGCTACACCTCTACAAAATTAGAGAAAGTACAAACTGCTTTCCCTCTTGCTAAGGAGTTAAAAGGGTTTCATCTCGGATGTACCCTAATAATTAAGAAGACACCAGAAAAATCTAGGGCGAGCAGAATGTAAAGAAGCACACGAACAAAAAATAAACAAAGCTATGCATAAAGAACATTTCGGAATATCAAAACGACAAAGTCTACATTCAATATAAAATTGTCTGTTAGAATTACAAAATAAGAATGGAACAAAAGAAATACAAAAACATGGAAATAAATCATTCAGTTCCTCCAGCATTTGCATCCTCGGGCTCCTGAATGGGATCAGTAGGAGGAGGAGTTCTGTAGTCAAAGGGTTCAAGCCGGGGGTCAGCAGGATCAATTGGCACGGGATTGTGAGGATCATGAAAATCCATAAACATCTCATCCTTCATGCCATGATACTTGCAAAGCCTACGAGTATTCAACTCAATTCCGGGATTCAAGAAAAGGAGGGTCTTCATACAATCCCGGTAGGAATAATCCACCGTGGTATCCATGTCCTGGTAAGCCTCCTCCAGTTTCTCTTGAGTCTCCCTTAACTCTACTTGAGTCTCGTGAAGCTTCGAAGCCGATCCCAAGAGCTCAGATTGAAGAAACTTGAGAGTAGAGCCATCTTCCTCTGCCTTAATCCTCAAGCAGGAAACATCTTCCTTCAACTTGAGATTCTCGGCATCCAGGCCAGTAGCCCTTTCCTTCTCTTTAGCAAGAGCCTCTTCCATTTGGGCAAACTTCTCCTTCATAGAAGAAAGTTCTTGATTAGCCCGGGACTCCAACTCCTTGACACTTTGGATCAAGGCATCCTTCAACTCCAAGTCATCCCGGAGATCCCGTAGTTGAGCCTTCAAAGAAGAAGCCTGACCCATTTCTTCTGCCTGGTCATAAACGTGTTGAAGCATAGCCATACTCATAGCGGTCCATCCCATAAGGGATTTGGCTTGCTCCTACAGAAATGAAAGCAACCAGAAGAAATTAAACATCTACTGAGATTAGTCATCGTAAAATAGCGAGACCAAACGACATAACATATACCTTCACGGTAGAAGTTCCGCCCTTTGTGAAAAAGTCCCCATGCTGGAACTTAACCAAGGGCGATTGGAATCCTTCCCAGGCAGATGAGGGAGTAGAGAAAGGTTCCATTAAAACCGGGTTTATCCCGGTGGAAACCCCTTGGGTATCCACAGGCCGGTCACCTACAAATCGAACTAAACAATATAATAAGAGAGTAACACATGGTCCCTACCCGATTACAAATCTTAAGGGATAAAAGCATACCGGACTTGGTGAGTCATCGACGCTTCGGCGCCACACTGGCCATCTCGGCCCTAGAGGAGGGAGGAACTGACTTCTTAGCAGGAGAAGCTCCCCTGGTAGGAGCCGCGTCCGAGATTCTAACCCCGGTAGGAACTACCGGGATAGGAGCGGGAACTGGAGTGGGAGAAGGAGGTGGACCTGAAGTACCAACCTTACCTTTTCCTTTGGCATCTCGCTTCTGAGAACGGGCGGCATAGCTGGCTATGATCTCGGCTGCAGAAAAAGATGTATTTGTTAGCTGAGGCAAATTAAGTAAAGACAATGATATTGCACAACGAAAGACAATCCCTACATAAGCATGTTGCCTGATCGCGACGAGATGCTCCTATCACATCTTTACAGTGAATAGGAATTCCTCCTTGTTCGACAAAGGCGCAAAGACTCCTGAAGGTCTGTTGATCTCCTTCTTCTAGGAAACCAATCTCTAATTCCTTTAAGGACAGCAACCTTTGAAAATGATCCTCCGTCCAGTAGAGCGGGAACAAGGGCTGATTATCCTTCCCCATCCAGAAGGGAGTACAATCTTTGGCCCGGGGGACGACTTTGACGTAAATGTCCCTATGAGCCTTGAAGGACTCTTCATAAGGGACAAATAGTTGTGGGATCCTGGAACGATGCCGGAGCGATACCCAATTCTTCTTTGTAGGTCCGCGGTAGACACCAAAGATGTACAGGAATAGGGCCGAGGAACAGTGCCAGCCTTGAGCCCAACAGAAGACCTCAAAGGTTTGGAGGAATCCCCAACCATTGGGACGAAGTTGTATAGGAGCGAGATGAAGGTGGTGCAGAACTTCAATCTGGAGGTCGAAAAAGGGGAACCTAATCCTAAGCTGATGCCACAAAGATTCCAGCATCATGATATAGGAACCTTCGCCCTCAGATGCGGGTGTGCATATTCTCTCCTTCCTACTCGGGATAACCAGCTTATGGTTTGATGAAGGATCGGCTTTGACGTCAGTCCCCAGGGTATTGGGCCCATAGTGAAAGCATTTTCTCCAGTGTTTCTCTACCCTCCTAAACTGGCGACTATCCTTCACTGAACACTCCTCACGAATAATATCTCAGGGAACCCACAGCATCCCCCAGATGTTCTTCAGCTCTAAGAAATCTGGAGGACATTCGATCCGAGGCTAAGAAGTACTCGGCTCCCCCGCCCCTCGTACGACAACTTCAGCGGATCCCGGAGCATCAGAAGTTACCGGGTTGGTGATGTCACCTTGAGCAAGCTCCATATCTACATGATTAAAGAAAGCAGAGTAAGATCCCGGGGATGAATGGCTACAAGCAGAAGGAGCATATGCAGGGTCGGATTCAGAATCCAAGGAATGAGTCATAGACGACGGAATAGACGCTTGATCTTCTAAAAGATCCCCGGGATAGGAAGACTCCACTTCATCCCTTACTGGGATGAAGTTAACTAGGGCACGACGATCTGAATCTTGTTTGACAGGTACAGAACTTTCAGAACTATACTCATCCGGAAGATGAGCAGAGGCAAGAAGAAGAGCAAAAGGTTCTGGATTCAAAGTGTTAAACGACCCGCTCACACTCTAGGTAATTGACTCACCACTCTCCACTCGTCGCGAATACAGGGGATAAAACCAAAAATGCCAAGACTCACAATAATCAAGATTGGCTATGGAGGGCGTACCAGGAAAAGGGTTAGGCTCATTAGAGGACGTATGTTTTCGAAGCCCCCTCGCGAAACCCTCAACAAGTTCAGTATCATTCGACCCCGAGGAGGAGCTACTCGTCAACACGATAACGTTATCGGCCATTTTTGAGGGAAATAAATCCGAAAACTACAGCTAAACCCTTAAGGGGGGGAAGAATGCAACAGAACAGTCCAAGAATCAGGAAAGAATCGAATAAAGATAAGAATTAGCGAAAAGTAGAAGCAATACCTGAAAGGTGAGGATAAAATGTTGCTAGAAAAACTGGTCTGACAAACGAGCACGAAGACGAAAGAAGAAAGGTTCTCAGAAGCTCTCTGCCACAGGAAATGAAGAGATAGGAAGCGCGAAAGAGAAGAGTAAGTAAGAACTTGAACAAAGGGAAGAGGTGAAAATGTAACGGGTGAAAAAAAATAAAGTAAAAACCGTCACATCGCCTTAATGAACGTGGGGCCCATGAACCACGCTAATCATCGCGCACAGTGCCCAAAGTAGGATGTGTAAAACACACGCGCCTGGAAGGAAAACCAACCGTCATCTTATGAAATTTCCAGAATCACCGTCTAACTTCCACCCGGCATTACAAATGAACTCGCCAACCTCTTCCAAGAAGAACTTGACGACTTAGGGGGCAACTGTTGTGGATCAAAATAATGGTATCCCGGACAAACGTTTATATGTCGGGTCAAAAAGCCGCCAATTACCATCAACATCCCGGTAAGTTGGGCGCGACCTACTATCAAGTCCCAGATGACGAGGATTGGGCCCAGACATAGATCCAGGCCCAATACTGACCGCACTAGGTCATTTACCTCGCTATATAAATATGATCATATAATACACCATGCAAGATACGTAAGATATATTATCATATATACAAACCCTAATTCACTCACTGACTTGAGCGTCGGAGTGCTTGCAGGTGCACACCACCGCCGCCGGAGCTCAAGATCTAGAAACAATCCCATTGCCCTCTACTGATCAAGGAGACCACCCGGCTCGTCCTACATCCCTGTCAGGTTAGATCACAACAATATTCATCCATTAACCGAAGGATCTTTTATCTTATGATTGTGGACTCATTTTTTGACAACTCATATCAGTTTCATTAAACAACTCGCATCACGTGGAACATGATTAATTAACCTACAAAGAACTATGCACAATCTTAAAACTTAATGCAAGTTAAATGTCTGAAGAAAGAAAATGTAACAAAGTTAACAATAGAAAAACTAGAAATTACTACTCCCTCCGTTTTATATTATAAGATCACATTTGTGGGTTTTAAGAAAATATTAATTAATATATTGAGTTTTAAAAAATTAAAAAAAATTTTAGTGTTTGTTCTTATTTAAAGTAGAAACATTTAATTATTGCATTTGTTTGAATCTTGAAAATAAAAAAAAAATTGGTCATTTATGAAGAACAAACAAAGAAAAATCTAATTAATTATCCTAAAAATTTATAGAGGATTGTATAAAATAAAACACTCATTTTATTTAAAAATAGTCTTATATTGTAAAACGGAAGGAGTATTAGGTTACAAATGTCTGATAAAAATAAGCAAAGTAATAAAAAAAATAAAATTAAATGTTTTTTTTTTCGCCAATTCCAATTTCCGTACATCATTTATTTCAGCAATTCATTGTCAAACGAATTAATTGAAAGTATGGACCACAAATGAGATAGTAATATGAAAGCACAATATAGATAGATAGCTGTCTCATAATAACAAGAGAATTGGAAACATATACTTAAACAGTTGTGAATGACACAATTCAAAATCTTAATTAAGAGCTACTAGCTAGGCAAAGCAAACTCATTGATTATAGATGAGGGACCACGAGTGACTAATTAATTAAAACACATATTCAACCTAACATAAATAAAAAAAAAAAAAAATAGGCAAATTAAAGATGATGTGAAATTTTCCATGAATGCAATGGATCGGAATAGCATGTTCCATAAATAGAAGGGGGTAATTATTCTGTCAAAGTCACATTACATAAGAATATATAGAAAAAAGAACCTTAACACTCAGTGGTATGGACATGGACATGATCGATGATTTTATAGGAAACAAAATTAATTGAAAATACATCTTGTTTCCTCTTTATTGAATTTTGAGCCTTCTAACATCAACTCAACATGGACCCTTTTGCAAAGGAAAAGCATTGTGCGTTCAAGGGATATTCAGAGCAAGTACCCTTTTGCAAAATTAACAAGTTATCCAACTTTGAAATTATAGTCACTTTTTTCTACACCTATGGTGGTCATTTTCAAACAGTCTTCACTTTAAAACTCACCTATTGAATTATGAGCCTTCTATAGCGTCATTGAAACATCTTTGCATTCCTTGTGGCCGACAAATAAAGAAGTATTTCCACCGTTTTAAAATTATAGTTATTTTAGACTCAAAATCATGTTTTAAAATAATTATTATTTTAAGATTTTAAGATGTAATAAATTATATATTTTAATATTTCTTTCTCATCACCTACTTTATTCACCAATTATCATTTTTCGTTTTAATTATTTTGTCAACCACTTTAGTTTTTAATTGATCTCCTTAGTCTACTCATACTAAAAACTTATCAATATCAATAATTTTTTAATGTGTGAAAAAACTTAAAATAACTATAGTTTTAGAATGGAGGTAGTATATACTTACAACATTATTGCAACTATCGCGTCTCAGAATAATAGAAAGGACACAGAATAAATTATACTTGACTAGGAAATGATATAGGTAGAATCACGGGAAGAATTCGGTCTCAGAGTATTCCAGTGACGACGGAGGTTGGGGGACCTGCATAGACTCTAATGTCCAATGCTAAAGTCAGTATGAGGTCGATATGAGGAATAAACTGTATATTATATGTACCTTAATGATCAATAATAATGCCTATTTATAGCACATAAATTAAGTTAAAGCTTCATTTTTAATTGGGCTGAATTTGAAACTTAGGCCGAAATCTGAGTCCACAACAACAACCCCACTTCTTTTTCTTGGTTCGGATCCTCAAAGAAAACTAAAGTTTTTTTTTTCCTTTTCACTTCCTCATTTTATTTTATTGGCTCTTTTAAACTGAAAGAATGTTCATGTAAAGTGAAATAATAAAAGTGCATCTACAATTCAATTAAATTGAGTCACTTTACACACATTTTCATTTTAGATTTTAGAGGAATTAAATCCTTAATTGTATATCTTTTTGAACAATAACAATACAAAACTATCACATTATTATTATTTTATTTTTGGTTTTTAATATTTATATAACAAACATTAAAAACAAATTAAAACAACTAAAATTTACATTCAATGCTTTGTAAATTCTCTCATCTCCCATTATAAATTTAACATAAAAACAATAGTTTTCCTTTTTATCTCCTTTCCTATTTAGACTAAACATCTTTATATATACAATAGAAAATAAAAACATAAAATAAAAATACAAAATAAACGGCCGTTAAATAATCCATTAATCAAATTCAGGGTTAATTATACTAATCCACATAGGTTAACATATTCTCGGACCCTATTTATTTTAAAAGTTACACACACTTCCGTTAATTATATATGTAATATTCTTACTCGCATACTCTTAGTTTTAAAACACTTCGTCAACTATGCCTCTCTTGTTTTATATATACAGATAATACAAATAATATTTTTAAAGTAACAAAATAAGAGATGTGTGCAATTTAAAAATAAGGAGGATCTAAAATGAATTGAAATTTATCTTTAGTTCGTTTAGTGTCCTTAGATCTTTAAAATTATATGTTATATTCTCATGGTAAATCTTAATGTGTGTTTGGTTTAGATTTTAGTATAATAAAAATTAAAAATTACGTAAACTGAGATAAATATTAATGGTTGAGATTATTAAGCCATAAAAATTGATACTACCTCCAATCCTGGTTATAAGCAAAAAAACATAATTTGCGTATATTAAGAAAGTTGGTTACTAATGTTTAATTTGTTTATGTATTTTCAATCTTATGAAGTGGTGCAAAATATTATAAAAGCGAGTATTGATGAAAGTAAGAAAAGCAATTTTAAGGCGGGATGAGATATTATCACTCTCAAAATTCCATTGTTATTCTTTTTAGAATATTTTAATAATTATTATATAATAGTACTTTATTTTGATTAGCTTAAAAATATATTATAAATTAAAAAATAATTTAAAGAGAATAGCAATAGACTAAGAAAGTGACAATACCCTAAGGCATATTAATTTAAGATTTAAATGTTTTAATTTATATTAATATCATATATTTTATTTTGGTACATCGAAAAAATAATATCATACTTTTTAAAAAGACGGTAAATCAAACCAAAAAGTGATATTTTGAGAAATTTTAAAAAACTAATACTCGATTAAAAAAATAAACGATAAACTAATTGAGTCACAACATGAAAATAAATAAAAACGTAAGAAAACCAATAACTAGACTATAATTTTGTTAAAGATGAGACGCGCTAATAAATAAAGAAATCATAGTATTTGAATTTTGAAAGGACTTAACCACAATTGAACTTACTTTTGGTGTTCATTTCTGAGTAACTTCAATTCTAAAGAATTTGCATGAAACAAACATATCATTAAATAAATAATAAAAAAAAAGAAATCAATATTAATTTAGTTTAAAATATCGCAAGTACTAATAAGTAGTAATAACTACCAAGGGTGTTTAATAAGCGAAAAAAGGGTTATCTCAATGGTAGAGGCTCGTTGTAAGATAAGTTGCACGGCCCAAAAAGAATACGGGCTAAGTTGCACGGCCCAATACAAATCAGATATGGGTTCGGTTGAACCGGCCCAACCTTACCCATAATTTCCTTCATACTACGCTGATTCTTTCGTCCTCAACTTCTTCATTTCCTTCACATTTCTTAATTAAATCAACGGCATCTTTTTTATTCAATAAATTCTCTTAACTTTTTAATTATGAACAATCTTTTTATTTCAAACCTCTTAATTTGTTCGGAAAAACATAAAAAAATTATATTTAATCAATAATTTCCACCTCAAAAAATTAGTTTTTTTTACTGTTAGCTAAAAAAACACTTAATAACAAAGTAGAAAAAAGATTATATGTTGAGTGGAAGAAAAATAAATAATTAAAAATTATAAAATAAAGTTGATGTGAATAAATTACAACACTTTTTTTAGTAAAATCAATAATGTCAGTTACTATTAAAGAAATTCAAGTAATTGAATTTTAATAAAACTAATTTCAAATAAATAATAACTTAAATATAATAGGAAGCATCAAACCTCTGAATATTAAAAACTTTATTTTTCTAATTAAATATAATAAATAATAATTTTTTTAAGAAGAATATTATGAACATGTAGTTTTAAAAAAGGGATATGATCGGATGAAAGAGAAATAAATAATTAAAAAAAAAATTGACATAACTCAATCACATCAGCATTTTCATTAAAAAAAAAAAATCACATCACCATTTTAATAAAATCAATCTCATCATTTTTGTTAAAAGAAATTGATATAAATTTTTTAATAAAATTAATTTCAAATTAATAATGATTCAAATGCATAGAAAAGATTAAACCTCTTAATATTAAAAAGGTTATTTTCCTAATTTAATTTGTAGATAATAATTTTTTAAGTGAATATATGGACACATAATTTTAATAAAGTCATTAATTGCATGAAAGAAGTAAATAATTAAAAAAATACAAATAAAGGTTGACGAGATTGTGAATCAACTCAATCACATTATGTTTTTTTATTAAAAGAGTTCATATTATTTTTTTAATAAAATCAGTCACATTACTTTTTATTGAAACAATTCACATTACATTTTTTTTTAATAAAGTCAATCTCAAATAGATAACAATTAAAATGTCATAAAAAAGATCACATGCCTTAACATTTAAATGGCCATTTTTATAATTTAATTTGATAAATAATAATTTTCATCTAGGTGAATAGTATAGACATATAGGTTTAAAAAGGCAATGTGATATGATTTAGTGAAAGAGAAACAAATATTTTTAAAAAAAAAAGATGTGAGTCAATCACACCATAAAATAACATCACAATTATAAAATTAATTGCATCATTTTTTTATTAAAGAAACTTACATTACCTTTTTTTAATAAAATTAATTTCAAATAGATAATAACTCAAATTTCATAAGAAAAATTAAACCTTTTAATATTAAAATTTTGTTTTTATAATTCAATTGGATGAATAATGACTTTTTTTCTAGATGAATAGTGTGGACATCAATAAATCGCGCATAAGAATTTTCTCTCCAAAATTCAACTAAAATAATAAAAAAAAATATTGAAATAGGTGAAAATAGGGTATGGGTCTTAAATACTACTTATTTATTGTACAACTTTCTCCTATTTAAGTCGATTTTTTTATCTATATTGACAATAAACCAATCAATCAAATTAAACTATACTATAATTTTTTAATAAACAATGAACAATTTAATCATCATTCCCAAATTTACAAAGTCTAAAATTTCCCTAATACACAACTTATAAAAAAATCTTAAAAAGACATTTGAGTAATTCATTTTAATGAATAGTACTGTCATGAAGAAAAACTCAAGAGAAAAAAAAGTTTGTCTTATTTAAATATTTTGATATGATATCATCCATTTAAGATACTTTACCTAGTCCTATAATAGAAATATTGATCCATAATAAATGTCATCAATAGCAATACAATACGATAATTTGACTTTTGATACAAATAATTAATTCCTAGGGAATTCTAAATAAAAAAAATATAACCCCTTCATTAACTTCTTTATAGAAAATTACATAAGAATCCTTGACATTCAAAGAAAAGATTTTGTTAAAGAGTATTTTAATTACATGAATGGTATCTATATAGCTATTCTCTTTTAGCAAGTACAAATACAGGGATGGAGATATAGATGGGTATTTTTGTAATTCAATTCAAAGAATGGTAGATTGAGTCTTTGTGAATGGCAGAAAATTAAAGGAAACACTATTTTTTAGTTATTCATTTTTAGTTATTCAAAAGGAAACACTATTTGTAAGTTACATAAGATTATCTTTTTATTAAAAAAAATCAAACTATTTGTAAGTTACATAAGATTATCTTTTTATTAAAAAACATCACATCATAGTTTTTTATTAAAATCAATCAAATCTATTTGATTCTATGAGATCATTTTTTCTTTAAAAAAAATACATCATAAATTTTTATTAAAATTATTCCAAATTATTTTATTTTATTTAATTTTGAAAAACTTATATAAATTGACATTTGAAAAATAAAAACTCCTCAATAATAAAAATGGTAGTAATTTTTTTTAAAAAAAAATCACATCATAATATTGTATTAAAATCAATCAAATCAATTTGATTTTATTAGATATTTTTTAAGAAAAAGAATTATATCATAACTTTTTTATTAAAATCAATCAAATCAATTTAATTTTATTTAATTTTTTGAAAAGTTATATAAATTGACTCATATGCCATTTAAAAAATAAAAAACTCTCAGTAATGAAAATTTATTTTATTAATTTAATTCAATGAATAGTAACTTGCATCTAGGTCAATAGTAAAAATTAAAGAAAATACTATTCGTAAGTCACATGATTTTTTTTAAAAAATACATCATAGTTTTTTATTAAAATCAATCAAATCAACTTATTTTATTTGATTTTTTAAAAAGTTATATAAATCGAAACATGTCATTTAAAAAATAAAGATTCCTCAACAATGAAAAACACATTAAGTACTTAATCTTATGAATAAAATGTGTCTGCATCAATAATGGAAAACTAAAATATAATTATACTCTCTTATAGTTATCTTTGAAGAGTCAAATATTATAATTCATATTATACCATTATTTTTTATTTTACGTATATTTTTATTTTAGAGTAGCTAAATCTAATTTTCAGGTATCTTTTCAATTCTGATTTGTTGGTTGTTTTGTTAGCTTCCAAAATAATCAATCGCTCGGCTGCATCCCTTGCTTCCAGATCTTCTCCTCGTATGTCCCTTTACTCGCATCCATTTTCATTTCGCTGCTTTTATTTTCTTTGCTTTATTCTCTGTTTTTGCTCATTGATATTAACTATTAACCAAACCTTCCAATCCTGATTTCTTTCAAAAGTTTGTCACACTTTTTACTTTTTCAATAATTTACAGGAACTTCTGCAATTGTCTTCTTATTTTCTGATATCAGGCGGACTGGATATTAAGAATTTGAAAAAGTTTAATGATGCTCTTTGAGGAGTGGGTGTGACGTTTTAAAACAAAGCGTGATATCAGGAGATTCTGTCTTCTAAATATACTAGGTTAGACGTTAATAGTGGGACGAGAGGTCATAGGATTTTTATTTTGGAAAGATAGATAGTTGGGTGTGAAACTCCTGTGTATTGTGTATTACATATAACAGGTTGTTCTCCATTTCTATTGATAATGATGCATCAATTTCTAATGTGGTGTAGAGTGTAGGGGTAGACTTAGTTTGGAAGGGTGGTTGGCGGAGGGTGTAGGGGTAGACTTAGTTTGGAAGGGTGGTCGGAATTATTTTCCTATGAAAAAGACTCTTTTAACGCGATGGTGCAGGAACTGCGAGCTTCTACTTTTCAGATTTCTGTCCCAGATGAATGGAAGTGGCTTGCGAAACCGTCGGACAAGTATTTTGTTAGGTCAGTTTACGCAAGTGAAGACACATGTGGTTGATCCTTTCTTCAAAAAGATTTGGAAGTCTCATGTTCCGTACAAGCGTTTGTATGGCAAGTAGCAAATGATCGGATCCCATCAAGAGAGAACCTATTAAAGCGTGGAGTTTTAGAGCAACAAGGAGCTATATGTGGTCTTTGTAGAAAGGGTGTGGAATCTACCTCTCATGTATTTTTTGAGTGTAACTTGTTATCTTCTATATGGTCATCTTTTGCATACAAAGTTGGTGATTCAACTGCTCTTCGTAAAAAAATTGTGTAGACCATTACAAGCAATTCACAAGTTTGGAGTCGTCATGCAAAAAGCAAAGAAGAATGTGGGAGGTGGTTTGGTTCTCTATTGCTAAAAACACTCACTCCGGCATCTCATTTGCGTCTTGGTCTTCTAATTTCGCTACATGTTTGACGGTCTAATTGTGTTTCTTTTTGGGCTGGGTGTCAATCGCCGGTCATTTGTTTTTATGGTGCATGATATATGGTATCATGCTTTTATGTTTTATTTAGGTGTTTCTTAAAGTTGGTGTTGGGTTATTATGTTTTTGTGCACTGTTTTAATTTTATTAGGTTTTTGTAACTTGTTGAATTGTTGTATTTTTATTTGAGTACAGCTAGTACTCTCAATTCTTTTTTCGTAGTTTCATTGATTTTGTTGCATGATAATGTGTGCCACAAACCAAAATGTTATGTCTGCATTTGCGATGCATTTCGTATTAGAGTAATAAGGATAAAACTCAGAATTTAATTCTACAATAATTTTCCATAACAAACTCTATCTTCTTCTCTAATCTTATTAGAATACTCAAGAAAATAATAATGCACCTGCTACTAATACTGATTTTCTAACGTATCTGATTCTGATTTTGACCCAGGCACCTCCGCTCCTCCTCAACAGAATGCTCATCCCATGACAACAACGGCTGAGGCTGGAATCTTCAAACCGAAGTCTTACGCCGCTGCTGTCCAGTCCACTGATCAGACCATTGAGCCACACACTTTCAAAGAGGCCCTTTCTAAATCACAGTGGGTAAAGGCTATGAGGGATGAGTATCTTGCTTTGGTATCTAACAACACATGGTCCTTGGTTGACTTACCAGCTGGGTGCAAAACCATTGGATGTAAATGGGTCTTTAAGTCCAAGTTCAATGCTGATGGCTCTTTCCAAAGTCATAAAGCAAGACTAGTGGCTAAAACCTTACATCAACCGGAAGGGTGTGGTTTTTATGAGACATTTAGTCTAGTGGTTAAGCCTACTACTGTCAGGGTGGTTCTATCTATGGCTGTTTCATTTAAGTGGCGTATACATCAAGTAGATATCAATAATGCCTTCTTGCATGGTGATCTTCAAGAATCTGTTAACATGCAACAGCCCCCTGGCTTTGATGCACAACATAAAGATAAGGTGTGCAACCTACGAAAAGCAATTTATGGGCTCAAGCAGGCCCTAGATTGTGGTACTGCAAGTTGAGCACAACTCTACAGCAGATGGGGTTCACCCGTGCTAAGAGTGATACTTCCCTTTTTCTTAGGTTCACTAAAACCTCCATTATCATAATACTCGTTTATGTGGATGATATTATTATTACTGGCTCTTTCAATGAAGAGATAACTTCTATCATCTCCGAATTACATAGACTCTTCTCTTTCAAACACTTGGGATTACTCAACTACTTTTTAGGTGTTGAGTTCACTCATACAAAATCTGAAAATCTGCACTTGTCCCAGGCTAGGTACATCAGACAGCTACTTCACAAGGCCAACATGCTTGACTCCGAGCCTCAACCGACACCAATGGTGGAAAACTTGCAGTTAACAGAAGATGCTACAACATCTGTTCCAGACCCATCTCATTACCGATCTATAGTGGGTGCACTACAATACATTTGCTTTACAAGGCCAGATATTTCTTATTCTGTGAACAAGGTGTGTCAATACATGCACTCTCCTGACGAACACCACTGGAAAGCTGTCAAATGCACTTAAGATACCTGCAGGGTACCCTTCAGCATGGTCTCCTAATCCAGAGAGACAAACAAAAAATGCATCTCAGTTGCTTCTGCGATGTTGCATGGGAATCATATCTGGATGACCGAAAGTTCACAAGTGGTTATTGTGTGTTTCTGGGTCCAAATCTGATATCTTGGTCATCTAGGAATCAAATAACTGTCTCTGGCAGTAGTAGAGAAGCTGAATATCGAACCATAGCAGATATTATAACAAACATTAATCGGATAAAGTCTTTACTTGGTGAATTAAGACTTCGAATAACCCTTAAGCCTAAGATCTATTGTGATAATTTCAATGCTTTTTCAATCACTGCAAATCCCATTCTTCACTTTAGGTGCAAGCATGGCAAGCATTTTGAGTTAAACCTTCATTTTGTGCGCAACAAATTCAGAAAAGAAGAGGTTAAAGTCATACATCTTCCTCCCATTATTCACTATAGCTGCAAGCATTGAGTTAAACTTTCATTTTGTGCCCGACAAAGTCAGAAAAGAAGAGGTTAAAGTCATACCTCTTTGTGCAGAATACCAAGTTGCTTATCTCTTGACCAAGCCGTTATCTGATCCTCCGTTATTGACTTTTAGAAAGAAACTCATGGTTACCAAGTTGGACCATGAGTTTGAGGGGGTGTTTAGAGTAAAGGATAAACTTTGATTATATCCTAGCTAGTTAGTTACATTTCTTAGCAAGTTACGTCTTTCTATTTCAATAATGTTGAGTTGGTTAATCTCTGATAGAACTATACCAATCTATCGATGAATGTGAATTCAATTTTACAATGATTTTTCATAACAAACTCCATCTTCTTCTCTAATTTTACATTTCGGTTTAATTAACAACGGCTGTTTATGGCCAACCTGTAGTGAAATTTCATATCATATATTAAGGTGTGTTTTGGATGTCTGGAAAATGCATTTCATGCTATGCATGCATCTCTTTAATTTTTTTATTATAAATAATCTTCATTTGGTTTCATATATTGAAAACCAAACTAGTGGGCCGTTCTCTGTTTGGTGGATTAAGGAACAGCTTCTCTGGATTATTAAAGTCACATGAGCTGACATATACGAATTCCTTATCATCTCAGGCCAGTGTTTGAATGTTTGGTAGTGATATCTTTACTCACATCTAATTATTTATTTCATTATGTTTTGTTTGCTACACTTGGTGACCTTTGATTGTAGTTGTAGATAAACTTGTGCTGCAAAAATGCCAGACATGGATTAAGGACTAGAGAAGTACAAAACCTGATAACCATTATTATTTAGATATCCATTTTCTATCAGAAATCCAATGAGTAAGACTCTGTAGAGTCATTGAACTTTAGTACTTATCTTTTTAAGAGTTTCATTTTAATGATTGACTTTTGTAAAATAACTTCCTTAGTCTTTAATCATTAATATTAGCTTTTGCCATAATAAAAGAGTTGTTCATATTAGTACCTAACCTTGTACAAAAGTTATTCACATTAATCTACTAAAGTGAAATAAACTTGCAGAGTCAAGAAATAAAGTAAAACTCCTTAATAGATAATTAAGGACTAAATGAAACAACCTTATAAAACTTGAAGGATTAAAGTGATGGTTTTTGACTGTCTTCACTTGTGAAAAACATTGCTGTTTTTGCCTTTTAGCAGCAGCAACAATGCCCTTCATACAAATGAGGAAAGTTCTGAAAGTGGTAGATAATTCAGGGGCCAAAAAAGTGATGTGCATACAAGCATTGAAAGGGAAGAAAGGAGCAAGGCTAGGTGACACAATAATAGGATCAGTGAAAGAGGCACATCCTAAGGGGATAGTAAAGAAAGGAAAGGTTGTGTATGGAGTGCCCGTGGGCGCGGCCATGCAAAGGGGATGATGCGACGGAAGTGAGGTGAAGCTTGATGACAATGCCGCCGTGCAAGTTGACAAGCAAGGTCAGCCTATTGGGACCAGAGTTTTTGGTCCAATTCCTGGCAGAATAAACATGTCAAGATTCTTACTTTGGCTGGCCACATTGCTTAAGACAAAAGGAGTTATCTTTGGATTTTGATCATATATCCTTTTACTTTTATCATCAGTTCAATAATTTAGGATTTTTTTTTTTTGCGTTTGTAAAGTGTAACATTATTGCTATTCAAGCTCTAAGAATTTTGTTGGATGTACTATTCAACCTCACTTAAAGATGCTTAGGATTTAGAAGGAAACAAATGAGATACGATGTTCTGGCGTGAAAGAATTATTATGGTGATGAACTGATGATTGCATTGCATATGTGAAACTTTTGTTTTGTATTTGATTTGCCAAGTTTGGAAAACAGATCAAATAGACCATGTAAATTACTATGTAAATAGATTTACGTTTATTTAATCCAAATTCGAATGAGAAAAGGCTCATAATTACCTACAATTCTATGAAGAATTTTATTGGAAGATATTATAGAGATAGGTAATCCAAGAATGTAGGGGTTTATTTTTTTTTTATCCGCCAAATTCACACACTTCCACATATACTATTCTTAAATCTACTCTTAATTCTATTCTACCGATGATCGAACCTTTCTCTTTTGAGCTCAAAAAACATCTCTTTATGTCACTTAAGCAATAAGCTCTCGATTGTAAGGGTTAATGAGCAGATTTTTTTTTTATTAAAGGTGTGTTTGATTTGCTTAATTTTACAATTCAACGCAGTATAAAATTATTTATTTTATGTTTGATTTTAAAAATGGTTATAAAACGGCACAAAATTTGAATTACTGTCCAGCATAAAAATAATGCAAAAATTTATAATTCACTGAATTGAAAAAAAAGTTTCTTATTTTATGCACAACTTAAAAAAAGTCTAATCTCGCACCACGACATAATTTATTTTTTATTTCCACTATTGTTTTATATATATATAAATCAAATATTATATTATATTAAATTAAAACAAAACTATAAATATTATAATATTATTCAATAACATTTTTATTAATATAAATATTATATATATATATATATAAAGGCTATTTTTGTAAATTTGATATTATATTTGTTGTTCTAGGCATTAACCATCGAACAACGTATGATACAAAAAATTGTTCAGTAGCTTATGGAGATATTACATCCGTTAAGGACGAAAATCCTCGGTCTCCAAAACTCTGTCTCATACCCTATACCACTCCAATCAATAAAGTAACGACAACGTAAAATTAAATACTTTATAATTGATAAAATGCCGACAAGTTATTTTGTAAAATGAATAAATTAACATATGCATGCTTGTATTTTTTTTTTCTTATGAATTTAACAATAATCTCATGTATGTTTCTTAAATTTGTATTCAATAAATTTGAAATTTGATAACATGAAGAATCGAATGTGAGATATGAGATACTTATTATATAAGTATAAGCAACTACTCTAGGAAAGGCTTGAAGCTTGAATTTGAAACTTCTATAGATATATATATATTATGCATGGATGAATTATATTGAATGCTAAAAAGGTTAATTAGATAGAGAAGCCATTATCGATCGATCGTAGTTCCAAGGTATAGTACGTAAAAGGCATACCAACATAAAGTGTTAAAATGTACATAATTATTTAAAAAAATTATCTGTATACACAGGGTTCAATTAAATTCGAAAACTGCATGGGTATGATAGCTTTAAATACCCAATATAATAATAATCTATCTAGCAATTCATATATACTTAGCTTTTGGCACATCGAGCCACATGCATATATATTCTTCCCCGTTCTGTTAGGTACATATATACCTTAACGAATCCTTTATGTTAATATTCTTTCCTTTCCTAAATTAAAGAGACTTTTGGATATATCATTCCACAAACATTATCCCTTCCTTCATTTACCTTCTTCCTTCTTCCCTAGCTAGCTTAATAAGTATATATATATACATATAACCTTACATACATTAACCACAATTCCATATAATACAACTAACTCATCGATCTCTCTCTCGTTCCGAAAACTACTTTTTATAAAACTTCAATCACCGCGAAAGATTAATTAAGCATCATATAATGGGTGTGATAGGAACAATGGCAAGACATTTAGATACAATCATAGGGTACGTACTCCATTTCATTTTCTTTTCATATCTCTTAGCTTCCTTATATATATATTTATATTTATATTAACGGACTTTTTTACCAGGCCTGGAGTGATGCTTCTTTATCCTCTGTAAGTAAATAAATTCATTCCATATCATCATCATCATCATCATAATGTATAAAATAATTTAATTTGAGTAATTATTAATAATTTTATGATATGATATAGATTTGCATCAATGAGGGCAATTGAAAGTCCTTCAACATTAGACGACCAACAATGGCTAACGTATTGGGTGTTATACTCCTTCATCACTCTTTTCGAACTTTCTTTTTATAAGCTCCTATCCTGGTACGTAATTAAGTACGTTAATTAATTATTGATTGATTTGGCTTAAAATGAAATGAAATGAAATGTATAATAGGTTTCCCATATGGGCATACGTGAAGCTTGTATTTTGCGCGTGGTTGGTGCTGCCAATTTTCAATGGAGCAGCATACATATATGAGAATTATGTGAGACAATACATAATTAAGAAAGTAGTAGTTTATAATTTAAATAATAATTATCCAGAAGAGTATAAGAAGGTTCTTCATATGATGACATTCGATGCAAGGAAAGCTGTTGAACGCTATATCGATCGATATGGTCCTCATGCCTTTGACAGAGTCATCAGAGCGGTACGTTACGTTACGTTACGTTTTAATTACTACCAAATACTCTACAATAATAACATACATACATTATTGCTTCATTATATATATATATTTATATGTGCAGGCTGAGAAAGAAGCAAAGAAGCACTGAGAAGATGCATGTTACGTTCTAATTAGCTTCTTCTTTGATTATTTGTTGTAATCGGTCAGATAAAGATCAGAGCATGTTTGTTGCTCAAGCCATCGCATGCATAAACACCTTAATATAATTATATATTAATTAGTGCCAGCTGCTTTCATAACCAATTTCAGTAGTAATCATTTTCAAATAATTAACCTATGCTGCGCTATATATATATATATAAGCTGATGCATTATATTATCTGCACTCCTCTTTTCCGATTTCATACACGGATTGGATTGGACCATTCTTAAAGGCTAAACACTAGTTCCTCAAATATTTAACAGTATTATACACATAATTAGTTTCATACGTCCATTTTGCTATATTATCATTCTTTCTTTTTCTTTTTTTCTTTTTTGGGTTACAACTAGTAACAATATTCTTGATGGTGAGCCATCACAAACACATGGACCCACCACGTAAAATAAGGAAGATGATCAAATAAAAAGCGTACGTCAGATATTTTATTGTCTGCTACCTTTCAACTTCTTCACTACCACCCCTCCTTATTTTCGCCTATCATACCAAGATACTGTTGCTTGCTTCCAGCTCATTAATTACATAAGTAAAAAAATACAATACAATAATAATAATATAGACAAGGAATCAGACAAGAGGGCCAACTGCAGTACTTTACCTACCGACTTTTTTTTGAGTTTTCATAACTTTTTATACTCACTTCCTCTTGCATTAATAATAATTTTTATATATTTGACATACACTTCACTACTTCATTTTTAATCACATGAATAACAAATCCAATTTGAATTCCAATAAAATTCATTTACCAATATAATGTCTTGTTTGTGATGTACTAGTACATATATTATTACAATACATTAATCATTTCATTCTATTTAAAACATATATAGAAAATAAATTCAGTTCAGATTCTCTCACAACTTAAAGAGATCAGAGGAAGCAAATACGATTTCCTTATTTTCAAAAATAGCGCATATATATTAGAGTGAGTAAACATATATAATTCTAAGAAAATAATTTTCTCAAACATAATCAAAAACAAACATGCAAGAAATCTTTCTCATAATTAACATTTTTTACCAAGTTCAAATTGATATGATGTAACGTATCAAAATTTAATTAAAATAATAGTACTGGCTTTAGAAGTATCCAATGGTTAAAACAATGAATAACTAAAGCCCCAAATTCAGGCTTTATTGAATAGATTAATTTCATCAACATTTATCACATATATATTAACTATCCCTTATTCTGTACCCCATCTTTGTATTGTCATTGAACAGTGAAGAATACCTGACTCAAAAAAAAAAATTCAAAGCATCGTCTTTTGTGATAAAATTTGGTCGACAACATAGAGAGCTAAATTATCAAAAGGCTGGATGGAATTATATGAAATTTCCACCTATTTCATCAGCACCCTGAAAAGGATGATACATGGACGATCATGTTATGTTCACAAATATTTATATATATACTATGAAGGGAGGGAAATGATATGATAAAATTATATGACTTACACCTAAAACCTGTATACTTGTATCAGTTTTCTGAGATTTCTAAATCCCTATCACAGTCAGTAGTAGCAAAGGAAGATACAGCAGGCAGATCGCTCTTTTGTTATATTTTAAGAGGATTTTAGGATGTGCTTAGCTCTTTTAGAACCGAGTTGGACAGGACCTGATGTTACCATGCCTGTGAGTTTAAAAGAACCAACGCCAGGATAATTTGTAGGATTTAGATTTTGCGCCTCATTCTGGCAAGATCTACTTCGAGCACTGTCTACTTGTGTACTAAGTTCGACTGCTCTTGTGTTTCGTTGCAATCCTACGCCTGAGTTCTCTCCAGTCCACCTAGCCATGTGACTCCAGTAGTTCTCTTGAACTTCCATGTTGGGTAACTTCATAGGTTTTCTGCAATCATCAAGATCAGCTGCGGTTCTCTTCCTGGTATTTGTGCATGGTTCATAATATTCTCTGGTGATCATATCTTCCAACTTCACTCTGTCAGTGACCTGATTCGCGTTTCTACAACCACTATTTATGGTAGAGGGTGTAACCGGAGCATGTAGAGGTTGAACAACTGAAGACGAACAAAGAGGGGCCATCTTCATGTGACCCAGAGAAGCAAGATGATTCGAAGGAAAGAGAACATCTGCTGTATGATTCACAGCTGGTGTAGTAAAATTATTTCCCCACCTGTTTTGGGGATAACTTTGACCATTTACGCAAGAAAATTGTTGAGAAAATGTGCATGGTAGCATTTCGCGGCCTGTTGAGCCTGTCTGCCACGATGGTAAACCTCTGTAGGGTCTCTGAAACCAAGAAATTTTGGCCTGCTCATTGACAGCCGGCGGCAAGAAAGGAAATCCAAAAGCTGATTTGGTAACGTGAGGATTTTTGTTCCTGTCATTCAGCTCAGAATTGCTTGAACATGTCGGCTGACTTAGTTTGCTAGCAGCGGGTAGTACCTGTGACTGAGAGCTGAATCCGTGAGGTTTAGGTCCAGGTATAAACTGCTCTAGAAATTCACCAGGTGCCCCATTAAACACTGCATACGAAGTAGATTCTTGAGTAAGAGGATTGAAATAAGGACAAAGATTTCTGCTGACTCCAAAACTACCATTTTGAGATACATGATTACTTTGCAGATCAGAAAACCGTTGAGGAAACCCAGAGTCTGTACCATTCATCAAAATGGTGCTGCTTTGTAATGCCAGATTGCTTTGAATTTTAGCTGACTGCATTACAGTGTCAGTTGATATTTGTAAAGGTGAACTGCATGCCAAATCCTGCTTAGAAAATCTCCCCAACAAAGAGTTTTCATGAGCAGCGTATTCAGCATAATGCCGTCTTCTGGATCCCTCATCAGTCCAAACATATCCTGCGGATTGTTTCATCTCTTGGCTGCTTCTACCAATTGCAACATCCTTACCCATCAACCTCACAGTTGGTTGGCTGGAACTTGGGGAGATATGATCTGAACCTTCTTTCAAAGAAATCGCTCCATTTCCATTACGGCTCCACACCTGGTTACACTGATTCTGTTCAATGAACAAGTTTTTCTTACAGTTCAAGTCCGAATTAAGCGGCTGGACATAGTGACTGGAACACATATCAGAATTAAGTCGGGGGATATCTTCTCTCTCGTTACACTGTAACTCAGAGGCAGCATACCTGGCCGGATAATGTGGAAATGGATTTAGACCATCTTTTGAAAATGTCCTCTGGACAACAAGCCTCTCATTAATGCTTAAATTGTCCTGGCTACTATGACGGAGAGTATTATTTACAGGTAAGCCACTTAGAGAACCTTGTAATGTACTTGATGACTCCGGCTGGTCCTCCTCTACTTTTCCACTTGAACTGAAATTGATTAGCTCGCCTTGAGAATTGAGAGGCAAACCAAAAAAGTTCGAATCCAAACAGCTGTTTCTTACACTTCCGTTTGCCCAGCTTGTAAAGGAGAATGGCTTATCCACAGTATCTGCGGAAAAAGCATGAGACAACTGTCTGTCATCCAAGGCCTGGCCACAATTATCATTATCCCCATAAGTTGGGGATGGAGATTCTGATTTTTCATTTGCTTTATTATATGAAGCAGAATAAGATGATGAAGGCTCCAGAAATGTCTTTGTATTTCCATTAGAGTTCGCAGCCTGAACCTGAAAAGATGGATCCTCCAAATGGTCAACAAACTTTCCACTGGAGCTGAAGTCTCCAGATTCACACACACGTGCATTAATACAAGACACTTGCTCTTCTTGGGCTGCAGAAAGAGGTCTACAAATATCAGCATATGGAGAACAATGCAGGGTAGTTGAGTTTCCTCCATTGAAAAGCTGTAAATTATTACTGTCAACAACTGCCACCTTGGTTAATAATTCAGACTCCTCTTCAAGATACTGCGATTTCTCTTGATTAGTACTTGGCTTCAAGAAATTTTGTACATTAACTCGCTCCAGGGTATTAGAAAACTGTTTACTTTCAATTATGTGGCAAACCTCGTTGCTCTTGTCTCTGTCTACATTGACAGCAATATGATCATACTTTCTGGTTGCCTCCAAACTTGCAGCTTCTTCATCACTCCCACAGGACTGCTCCTTCACTAACGAAGTTGTCAGAACCTCTGAAGATGTGTTGAACAAAGTTTCATCAAATGAATTGCTCTTTTTCGGACCATGTATGTCATCTTTACCAGAGAATCTCACATGTGCGTTTGAGGTTACAACTTGATCATTGTAATGTTTTCCTTCAATACCATTTCGAATACTACAGCCACTCAATGTCTTTCCAGAAAGATGTTTCAAGTGGTTCTTGAGAATGCCACGAACAGGAGATACTGCTTTTTGTTGCATTTCAACTGAGTCACAGTTTTTAACTTTTTGCTTTTTCTCTGCCGATAAGCCATTTAAACACAGCTTCTTTTTGTGGACAGAAGGATCAATGTCGTGAAGTGCAACCATTTTATTACCAATTGTGCATTTTATTTTTCTTGCACTATTTACTGCAGTTTGCACCATGCACTTATAGTCATCCTCCTGAGATAGACAAGATTAACAAAATTATGCATGTTCGATTATAACACAGTCTCAACAAGTTTAGAATAAACTTCAGGCAATGCAACGTAATAGCTAAAAAAACAAAATAATGTTGTTATTGGTTGCTTAAGAAGCGCAGAGGAGAGCTTGATTAGGAGGTAAGTCAAGTTCAAAATAAACATGATTTTCAAGATAAAAGTAACATTTTTTTAGATTTTATATCAGTTTCTTTTGGGAGGAGTTTTCAGCAATAAATAACTAAAATGGCATAGAGAACACGACCCCCCCCCAAAAAAAAAAAAAAATTGAATGCACGGGGAAGATGGTTAACAAATTATATGCAATTTTTGTTATCAGCACCAAGCTACAGCAGTAAAAAATTTTAAGCGATGAAAGATGAAGAACATAAATAACCTTAATAATAGAATAGCAAATAACAAAATAACCTTAATAATAGAATAGCAAGAAAAAAAACCCTTAATAATATAAAACAGCATTTTATAGTGATAACCAGGAACAAATTTAATATCCTTTCGACAATTCTAACAACCATATGAAACATGATGTCAATTGCCTAATTGCTGCTACATTACAATATCACTCCTAAAACCATAAGATTGTGTCTTGTTAACCAGATGTATGTAGATGAATATCTCTTGCAGTTTATTCAAAACATTGATTTTTCCAATTCGTAGTACAACAATCTTGTTGTGAAAGGTACTCTTTGAGGAAGCAATAATTTCTTATTTCTATCGGATCGGCGTTGGGATCCAAAATTACTACTACTAAAAGTATTTTCAAAATCACCAAAAGTATAAACGAACAGGCTCTAAGGCAACTACGTTCATACTAATCCTGTGATTGCATATGATAAAACGGCAGTCATTTTCAAATGGAATCTGTGATCACATAAAGTACATTATATTCAGCGCAGAAGATCAATCCCAGTTTCGAAAGATTCAGGGAAACTATACACAATAGTATATTTCCACCTTTTATTATTATCGTTATTATATAAATAAATAAATAATTATATAATCATGACCCAGACTTCTGCCTAAAGAAACTCTCATTGTTGAGGGAAAAATTTTCCTTTTCAGTCAATACTTCGAGGAAAAGACTCTAGTGACATTTTACCAACAATTTAATTGATAGTTTCAAACTGTCCCATCATTTACATAAAAGTATGTATGCCATACCTGTCAAAAAGAAATATATTATATAGATAAATTACAAAATTTTGACAAAAAATTACTAAGTTTCTCCGGGTGCATCGAAAAACATGAAGTAAAAGCTTATTTTTATTTCTCTCAAATACTTTTGAAAAATAATTCAAATTCAAGTATCCAAACAGGCACTGAAACAGCTGGACTAAGAACTACTCCTAAATTATATTCGTATTTGAACATGATAACATACAAACTCCTTAAAGGCTTAAAAGAACAACATTCTTGGATTTGGTCAATTTAAAATTTATTTTTATCGGAGGAAAACATAGAAATTTATACATGCACGTACATAAATGCAAAGTCCGCTTTTTTTATATTAATCTGCTAAGTTTTTTTTTTATTTAATAGTATCTGCTAATTTTTTTTATTATCAACAAATTACACATCCTTGTTACCAAAAAAAACACATTACACATCCTAGAATATGCTAATAGTTAATAAATAGGAGGTTACGCGAGCTTAATATATTCTTGTAGGAATAATGTTATTAAAACATCTACGAGAGAATGAAAGCGTTACAATTAAACAAGATGTAGGTATAATCATACACGAAACTGCATATACCAGCTAGCAGAATGCATGAGAAATTCAATTCAAAACCTCTTTTTTTTTTTGGGTAACAATTCAAAACCTCATTTATGAGACATAATAAATTTATAAAAACTTTTATAAGTTGTTAACAAAACTACATATCCCAAATTACTTAACGAAAAAAGTTAAATAAACTCTACACAATTTATTACAATTTTATTTTCCTTTTTTGAAAAAATATAGTTGTAACTGGAACCCAATGTTTAAAATAATTATAAAGCCACCGTAAGATAATCTTGTAGTGAGAATAAAAAAAACATAACGATTCAGTATCTTCTAAGTTCTAACAACATATATTCTACTATGGATCTTGACTACAGTTAAAAGTAAAAATAACCAAAAATTGTAATGACTCAATATTTTGTAGCAAAATAATCACTTCGGGGATTTTATTTAATATTTTTTGTCGAGAGGAATCATTTGTTTTGAAAAAAAATCATAATAGACTCTTTCCAAAATTTAATACCCTAGTCAAATGTAATTTTTGTAACAATACAAGCATGCATAAGTTGTTTAAAAGTATATGCTAAAGAATGACACGTGTATACACGTAAAAATACTGCTAGGAAAAGGTAAAAAATTATTACATGTTTCAAAACTATAAAATTTCAATAGGCTGTTAAAATTATTATTTTGAAATATATTTCTACGATACATATCCAAGTCCCTTTTTAGTAAGCCAATTTCAGGAGCAAAAAATTTAACTATCCTTTAAAACGAAAAGTGACTCCAACTATGAAGGCAGGTCGATTTTTTTTTTAAAAAAAAAAAACACCTTTTTATTAAATTAAAAAATTACTGGGACATAATTAAATTAAAATATTACTGGGACATATTTAAATTAAAAAATTACTGAGGCGTTAAGTAATACATTTGTCTCACTGAATTTAACAAAAATTGAAGGGATGGAGAATGCAGCTAAAAAGGATAGACATTATTGGAAAACAAAGTATTACTATTCGCTAAGATTTGTCTGGGCAACGTCAAGATTCAACACAATACAAACAATGAGGAAATTACTACCAAAAATGACGACGACATTCGGGTTTAAAATTTTTAATTAGCGATGCTAGCTATTCATTTAATTATGAACAAATACAGTTAGCAGCAAGTTCATCTTATATCATCAATCATCATTGTGCAGCCTTCGTGGCAAGCCCCTATACATATTTGACAAATTAAAATCCAATTCCAAATTTCAGCCAGCATATATATATAACCATGTACTCCCATTATAATTTACGGCCTTCTCTTACCCCATGGTTCTATATATCCTAGGCTGTGTTCCGATAGACACGTTGATTTTGAGTGTGCAAATAATTATGAGTCACTTAACTTTTGTTGACCAATACATGATTCTCTCCACTACGGACCAACGCTTCCAGAATACGATCGAAAGTCTCTCACACACAAAAAGTCCAAAACCATTAAACGATACCCCCGATTATAGTACTCATTAGCTACGGTGGTTACATAAAACACAAAACACGTCAGAACATACGCCCATGCGATAATGATCTATATCGACCCAAACCAGAGTTTTTTTTCCCCTTGATGATATATACATGTCCATTTGAAGTTGCATATGGACATATTCATCAATCGAAATCACTATATATGTAAACTTCTGACAAACCCAATAAATGATATATCGAAGTCTAGACCTCCACTTATCGATCTCCCACTAGCTAAATATATCCAGCTGTAAGCTGTGTATGAACATCTAAAAGTCCGAAAAACTAACCACAAGAGATGAGAATCGTTGATTTCTACCCATGGCCCATATGATAATTCCCCCCAAATAATTAGATAATAGTGACGGGGCAGGAAAAACCACTCATCATTAGGCTCAGCTCTTCTACCTCGTAACCCATCCATGGCCATGAGTGGCCCCTTCTAGCTAGAGAGTACTTGTACTGATTATACACGTAACACAACCTACAGCTGGAGCAACATTGTTGCAGCTGCGCTTGTGAGTTCCTTCCGATCCGCGCACGAAGGCGCTTTTCTTAATTTTCCTTTTTATTCTAACTCCCTTTCCCAAATCCCAACTTTACTTGCCGCTTATTTCGCTAAACAAAAAAACCCACTCACTTTCGTCCACAAATGTATAGCTGTCACTCTAATCAGCTTTTTCAGCAGTAATTTTATGCAGAAAAAGCAATACATGGAGTTAGGAAAGCTGTAATCGCATGGCATAACACTTCATCGACACATAAACTACAGTATTGGGTGATATTTTATGCACAAATTCCATGAATTGTAGTCTTGTCCGCCATGAATTAGTCGAAGCAGACTGCAAATAACGAAAGATTAAGTTATATTTTGAGACATAAACCACGTACCTTGTTCCCCTTCAGTCCATTGTCGAAGACAACCTTCTTTTTCTTCTTCTTTTTCTTGCTATTCTTCTCATGGTTCAGGGACACGCCACTATCGCCATGCTTTTCTACTTTGCTTTTCTTCTTCTTATTCCCCTTCTTCGTCTTTTTCTTCTTCGTGCTCTTATCGTTCGCGCTCTTCTTGCTCTTGCTGTTCGAGACGAGAGAAGCATAAGCTGGATCCCCACAGCCGTAATCGGATTTGTCTTCATCTTCCGCAACCTCGACCGCCTTGCCTTTGGTAGCTTCTATGGGCGGCGCCGCGTTGAGAATCTCCGCGATAGAGCGCTTCTTCGGCGCTTTGAGTTTGGGCTTCGAACCAGTCCTCCTCATCTGACGCCGTTCTTCCCTAACGGCCTGAGCGAGACAGCCGTCGATGTGCGCGTTCACGGCAGTCACGGTGGCAGCGTTGAAATCCCGGCAAACAGGACAAACCATCTCCGACTTCTCTTCCTCCGCGGAGTCTCCAGCGTCCGATTTGACCGATTCGCGACTTCTACGGTTGGATCTCAGCGCATCGAGGCGGCGAGAGAGCCACCGGAACTTAGAAACGGTAATCGACACCTCATCAGCATCCTCAGGGAACGGCCAGAACTTCAACACCCTCTCGATTCGCGGCTCCTCCTCTTCCTCTTCCTCCTTCTCCTCCTCCTCCTCCTCCTCCTTCTTTTCTTCCTTCTGCTCTTCCTCCTTCTCATCCACCTTGAAAATCTCCGCAATAGAACGCTTCTTCGGCGGCTTAGACCTGGTCGATTTCAAATTCATTATCCTCATATGTCGGCGCTCCTCCCTCATAGTCTGCGCAAGGCATCCATCGATGTGAGCGTTCACAGCCGTAAGCGTGGCGGCGTTGAACTCGCGGCAAACAGGACAAACCATCTCCAATTTCTCGTCATCGCCGGCCGGAGGAGAAGGACGAGCAGCAGCAGCAGAAACGGACCTATCGGATTTCGCGGAATCTTCACTGCAGTAATCGTCATCGGCTCTAGAAGCTTCCTGTGTAGAGCAATTATTTTCCGCGTTTTGGGCGTTTTGGTTGTTGGATCTAGGGCAGCGGAGCGTCATCGGAGGAAGCCACGACTGAACTTCCTCGCGCGTGACGTCACGTGAGAGGATGGAAGCGAAGGGCCAGCACTTGAAGGCGTCGATGGACCTCATCTTAGAAGTGTAGTCCCTGCAACACCGAATCAAAACCAACAAGCACAGTTCGTTACAGTCTGTAACAGCAACAACCAAAATCAAACCGAACCACAACAGATTCCATAACAAACCTTATGGAGAATCCATCAAACGCAGCCGCCATGATCAACAATAACAGAGAGAGAGAAAGACTAGTATGAAGAAAAAGGAAGAGGAGAAGAGATAAACATGGATGATGATGAGAGAGAAAGAGAGAGATGAAGAGAAAGGAGAGAGTGAATGGGTGTAGCTGTGCTTTTCCCTAATTTATGACTGAAAAGGACGTATGAGAGAGAGAGAAGAGGGCTCTAAAGTAACGACACAAACACAAGAAGAAGAGGAGAGCAAGCAAAGTGAATAAATTTATATATAATTGTTGTTTATTTATTACAAATATTATTTATTAAATAATAATTTAATGTAAAGAATAACTATTGTTTTAAAAGTATAAAAATTAAAATATTTTATTGAGTTTCATAATATTTATTATTTTAAAAGTAAAAAAATATTTAATGCATAATTTTTATAGTAGTAATAGTTTAAAATTTAATGTATTAAATATGATATATTTATTGTATTTTTTACAAGTGTGTTTAAGATATTTTTTAACAAGACACTAATTTAAAATTTTTTAATAAAATATTCTTACAAATTATTTTATTTACAAAGTGGATAATCTATTAAAGACTTTTATGTTTTCAAAATATTAAATATATTTAATTTTTTATTGTTAAATATTTATTAGATTGGATCAGATGAACTAACTCAATACGAAAAATAATCCAACTCAGACATTATCGTGTTTAACTTAAATCAATCCATTGGAACTCAATCACCATCGGTTCAGAAATTGGTTTTGCAATTTCAAGTCTAATGTCCTAATATAATTGATGATTTTATTTTTATTTTTGTAAAAAAAAATTATATTACCTTTTTCTTATCTAATTAGGATAACAAAGACATATTCTTCATGAAATGTCTCTCAGTATTCTTTCACTTAGATCTTTCACAAATTAACTCATTAGTACATTAATTGTTTAATCAGTGCAATATTAATATTAATGGAGTATGATGTATATTTCGTGTAGTTGAATAGTAGTAGTAATTATTTTTAAGTTTTTTAATTGAACAACTTAATAATTTAAATCAAACCAATTTGTTATTTAGTTTGGTTTGATTTTTTTTTTCACACAAACCCAAACCAAAATAACCCAAATTACTTTGATTAACTCAAATATTTTTAACTTAAAACTCGAAATCAACTTAATATTTTTAGCAAAATCAGGCAACACTCAACTAATTATCCACTTCATACAATCATTCAAAAGAAAAAAAAAACAAATGGTTTAATGAATCTGAGTTGAATGTGTTGGAGTTTGGAAGTGAGTCGAGATGTATTCATGCAATGTGAAAATAAGAGTCACACTTGCAGGGAAATATTGAAAATTAAGTGTGAATTAAAGTCCTACGTTAGATAAATATAAATAAGTTAAAGAATTTATAAATAAATATAATATTTTAAACATATGTTTCTCTCTTTTCTATAGCCAAGAATTAATCTATTTAACATGCAGAGATTAGCGAAATAAATTTTTATTTTTTTTAACAAAATTTTTATGCTTATGATTAAGATTATTAACGTGAATATTTGTCTCTCTCAATGTTTAAGTCTCTTTTTGTACAAACAATTAAAAAAAAAAAAGAAATCAAAATTCAAATTAAATAATTATCACATAAGTTTTTAATTTTACAACGAAAGTTCACCTAGGTCCTTAACTTTTATGAGAGTTCACTAGGTCTCTGACTTTGTCCAACGTTATTCACCTAAGTTATTGACGTTAATCACTATTTTAACACCGTTAATAGAAATAACATATGGACTGATTTAAACTTTTAATAATAAATATAAAGACTTATTTAAACTTTTGATACATAACATAAAGACTTATTTGAACTTTTATTAATAAACATAGGAACTAATTTGAACTTTTGATTTAAACACGGGGATTTAAACTTCTGTTAACGATGTTAAAACAGTGGTTAACGTTGGACACGGTCAGGGACCTAAGTGAACTCCCACGAAAGTTAGAGACCTATGTGAACTTTTATAGTAAAGTTGGGACCTATGTGATGTTTTTACTCAAATTTAAATTGATATTTATTTAATTTATCAACTATATCGGAACTTGTTGAAATTAATTATTTTATTATTGTTAATAAACTACAGTATTACTCTTTATTCTTTTCTTTCCTTCCATGTTATTTTCATTATTTAATTTAGATTACTGCTATTCTTGTATGTTGCCTTGCTGCAACCGAAGCTGAGCGATATATTTTAATGGAAAATATATAATTAGGGGGATGTATAATCTTTAATGTATCATATAACATATTGTTAAATGTTTAATGTTGGATTTGTAATATGATCTTTTATGTTATGACCACGCTCGTGTACTCATATGAAACAAAGATTCTGCTGTAGGAGCAAAATCAAACCATCACACGCGATCCCATCCATCCATTTTATCACGCGCTTTCTAACTCCATTGTATTCATTTTACTGTTTTTATTCGTTTTTTGCAAAGTTTTTGTGTTACTATAGATATCTTCCAGTAAACAGTTTAAATTGATTCCTTTAAAATGTAAACATTGATAAAGTGGCGTTTACCTCTCAAACTAAATCATTTTTTTTTCTCATTTTATTGCACAGTTATAAGGCAAACTCTAATGTATTGTATATAAGGTATAAATAATTGCATAATTAGATCTAATTACGTACTCTTACAAAAGATTATAACATAATTATATCTATCTGGTTCCAAAATATATTCTATATTTAAATAGACAAATAATTTTGAGAAGCTAATTAACGAAGTCAAGAAAGATCAAGACAAACAATACTTTTCTTTAATTTAGTGTAACTAAAAGCGTAGTTAGTTTAAGTAGTACGTGCTTGGTACTTTTCAGCAAGTGATTTAGGGTTAGAAATTTAGTAGATGAAAAAAAATCGTTGAAAGAACCAGTTTCATTATAATAGAAATTTTCTTAACTTGAATAAGATTATCTCTCTTATCTATTATAGAGTAGAAAGCTATTTGTATGAGAATAGGAGTTATTTACTAAGTTTGAAGAAGTGGGACCTCCCTCGATCATAGATGACACATTCTTACAACATATATTTGACACTTTCAGGATTTTCACAATTGTGCAACTACATTATGTAGAAGTTGTTACACTTGATGCGGATCTTTTGAGAACATACATTAATAATCGTTATGGAAGACTAGTGTTCCTCCTAAGGTTATTGCTTTCTTTTGGCTTGATTTTATAGAAAGGCTTCCAACAAAAGGTAATTTGCATAGAAGGGTATGTAAGATCAGTTTTATTGATGATGTTTGCACTTGTTGTGGTGATTATTTTGAAACTACAACGCACCTATTGCTACATTGTCGTTTTGCAAAGGCCATATTTAGAGTGAAGTTTTGAGGCTAATTGCAAATTTGGAAATCTCCTCATTAAAGCCTTTGAGAATGGTTTATTTGTTTCAGATCTTCTCTTTCTCAGAAGCGACACGTACAAATGTGTTTTCACTAGACTTTGGATGGCAGTGTGTTGATCAATATGATTATAATAAAAAAAAAAAAACGAGTAGCCAACCTGTTTATACAAGTGTACGTGAAATATCGCCAAAAAATCTTCAGTCTTTTTTTATTCCTATATATTGACAGTAGACCTTAGTTTACTTAGTATATAAATATAAATATAGATACAAATATATAAATAAATATAAGTAGAAATGATTCAACAATATAATTTTATTATAAGGTTCATAGCGAGCTAGCGATTACTATTTTTTATTGTCAGTTACAATTACAATGAGAATGAAACTCTGGAAAGTTGAAACATGAGATTTTTTTTTGTTAGATTTTAGTTTTTTTTGTGATTTTGGAACTTGAGAGTTGGAGTTTCGAAATGGTAATTAAAATACAGATGCCAAGTAACGACCCACATGTCCCATTTCCCAACCATGGTCCATGCCGAGAATGTAGGCAATGGGCTCAATCATTCTACGTACGTATGACCCCTTTCAACATTTTCTTTTTTTTTATATATGTATTTTCCAAGAATCTCAATCAACAAAATTTTTTCTATTTGTTCGATCGGAATTTGAATTCATATTCATGCTTTAGTAAAAATTCAACTATTTACCAATTATATCAAATTTTATTGATAACCCATTTCAAGAGTCTTATATGCTTTTTTCTTTAAATAAAATTTTAGGGTAAAAAGACGGTATTTCAATTTACCATAGCAAATTTTTTAATTTTGAAACGTATTTAGAGAAGTATTTTTGTTTATCTCACCGAGAAAAAGACAAATAACAAAAATTTAAACCTACAACCGGTTATATATTTCATGTTCCAATTGAATTGAGTTTGTCAAAAAGGAAACCAACTCGTTTGACAAAAAGTAACGAATCATACAATTTGATTTTACATAGAACAAATAGAATTTATTTAAAATAATCGCTTGAAGCTTAAGTAAATTAGAAAGAACATGTTAAATTGATTTTTTTATCATTGTTATCTCTTTAAAATAGATATAAATATAGATTTGATTTAGAATTCAGCTAAATTAAGGTCAACTTTATTTTTTTAACCATTTTTTTATAATTTTTTTTAAGCATTTTGCCTCAATTAATTATGGTTTCTTTCAAAACGTTTAGACCGTGATGAAACATCTCACACGCTCTCTTTTTACTTCAAGATGTAAGGAGGGCTTTATCCCACTCATGGTCAAGACCAGAATGTTCATAGGATTTATCTATCCCCTTTAATGGTGTATGAAATAGTTTTTTAATTTCTACACCACACTATAAAAAGTCTATAAAGGATTCGTTTAGATAGAATTTTATAACATTTGTTGTGTTGGAGAGCAATGGTTGGAGTACTGTAGTAATATAATGTTGGTCTAAAGCTGGGAGCTTGGAGTTGTCTGACGAGGCTAGAGACATGGGGCTGTCCGACGAGTTCCTCCGAGCAGTGGAGGGTGACACTTGCAAAGCCACTCCGAAGCTTAAGTTAATAAGAAGGTGAGAAAGAGAGATTTTTTTTTATGGAATAACGAGAGAGTACCTTTCTTAATGTGATATCTTTTCCTTATATAGTAGTCCTAGGTGGTTATCTTGGATTTTCCATGGACCAAGACCCACAACCCTAGAAAACGTCTCTCGCATTAGTACGAAAACATACTTGTCAAGCGTGATTCTCCTTTTGTACTTTGTTGTGAGAGTTGCTCACGCCGCTTTGGGCCAAGGTCAACACCGCGAAATAAAAGTTGGGACGGTTGTTTCCAACCTTGCTTGAAGCGGGATGAGCTCTTTGTGACGAGGAAGAGTGCGGGATGCCCCTAAGGATAAAATTACATAGGTGCCCCTAGTTGGATATCTCATTTACAACAACATTCAAAATGTATTTTGATACAAATTTTAAAATATTTTTATAAGAAGTTAGAATTTTTTGTCTCTACAAAAAAATACATTTTAACCTATTCTAATATTCTATCCAAACGGACTAAAAATAATCCTGGACTAAAATGTAGATAAAAATTTGATGATGTTTATAAACTAATTAGGTAAAATAACTTGTGGATTAGGTCTTTGATGACTTCTTCAACATATTATTGATCATCACTTCACTCGATAGGATTGAAAATGTGATCTAATTTTATTTTATTTTTTTCAACGAAAAGAAGAAGAAGAAGAAGTAGAAGGTGGAATGTTGAAACGTGAGAGTGGAAGTTTTTGACATGGACGTAAATATAATGTAGATTCGTTCCCAGAAAGTGAAATTAGAAAACGTATATATCCTTAATGCAAAATCCAGTGTTCTGTTGTGTGGCCACGCTTGAAATTCAAAAATGAAAATGAAATACTCCAGTAAGATGGAGCGCGTGAAGAGGAGTAGATGTATGGCGCGTGAGAACGAAAGAGAAGGAATGAGGCGAGGCGCCCCCACTAACACACAGACACAACAGTTACATTGCACCATACATCATTTTGACTTTTGAACTTTTCTTTAAAGTAACCTTCGCATCAAATTACCAACTTCTCCACCACCACACACTCCCCCCTTAACGCATCGTTTTGCAAACACAAAATATCAACAAGCTTGGAAAAAAAAAAAAAAGAGTAAGAACAACAAAAAGGAGAATAAAAACCAAAAGGATAATTTAGTTTACATTTTTATTTTCTGTTTTTTATTTTTCGAAATTTTATAAAAAAAAATTGAAAAGTGAAATTCTTTGTTTTCGGTATTTTTAGTTTTTTTTTTTGTGAAATTTCAGAAAATAAGAAACAGAATAGAAACAAAAAATGAAAATGCAAATCAAACATCTCTGAAGTGATTAATAAAAGAAAGAAAAAATAATGAGCAAACTCTTATTTGAATTCTTCACCAAATAAATTTATGAAAAATTCAATAATTATTGTCATCATAAAAAATTTTAAAAGATTAAATATGTTATCAAATAGGTTATTTATTGAGAGATTATGTGTCATAAAAAAAGTCACACAATTACACTTTCTTTGACACAAGGTGAGATGGGCCTATTTATAACAATGAATATTTTTAGAGTTAAAAATGTATGAGTCCAACCGCTATTAGACGAATTGAATGACAAAAAATTTGATTTGGTGAGTCATTTAATATTTTTAAGAATTTATTTAGTGACAGAGATCTTTTAGGGACTTATTTGCTGATACATCTAATTATTTAAGAACTTATTTGGTGACAAAATCTTCTAATGACCTATTTGGCGACATTTTTAATATTTGAGAGACTTATTTGATGATAAGAATATTTTATTAACTTATTGAGTATGACATTTGTATCTTTTAGGGACTTATGAAGGTTTACTCCTAAATAATACTTCCTCTAGTTTGTTTTTAAAAAAACGTTTTTACACACATATTAAAATTAAAAAAAAAAGAACTTAATTAAATTATACTTTATCATATATATTATTAACTAAGATATCTTTATTTATACCATTAGTCATAATTTATTATTATTCTCTGACCTTTCATTACTAAAATATAGGGGTATAAATGAAAAAAAAAACATTAAAAAGAGAAAATCATCTCCCAATTATTCCTCAACTATGTTCAACAAATATTTTTTAATCTTTATTCTCTCCCTTATTATTTTTTTTTAAACTTTTATTTTATCTCTACTAAGTAATGTGTAAGTGTGTTTGACTGATATAGAATGCACACAGAGCATGCACTGAATCTAAATTTGGGTAAGTAGTATCATTTACCAATAAATATATTAAATAGAACTATGGTTATGTTATATCCGAATATAATAGTATAGAAAACCAAAAAATAGTTTATCATCACATAAAACATTAATTACACTACAAGAATTTTATATATTAAATAAGTAAAAATTTATAATTAATTTATAACAATTCGATACCAAAAATAGAATAGTTTCGGATTAGCTACTAATTAGCTATCGAAGTTTTTAGAGCTAATATTAGGTTGCTAATTAGTAGCTATTTAGATATAAATTAGCTATAAAAAAATTTTGTAGCTATATTTCGTAGTTAATTTAGTAGTTAATTAGTGACAAAAAAATTAACTAAAAAATTTTATGTTGTAGCTAATTGATAACTATTTAAATACAAGTTAGCTATGATATTCTTTGATAGCTATATTTCATAACTTATTAGTATTAGCTAAAAAATATTTTTTAGTAACTAATTTTTTAGGAACTATTTTTTATAACTATATGTTACTGCTAATATTAAATTTTCTTGTAGTATCAATTTATACTATAATCCAAGTTAACACACATCATAATTTGAAGACTCAAATTAAATATACATAAAATCAACCGCATTTCAATTTTTATATATATTCTTTTCACACTAAATATATTTAATTTTAAGATAAAAAGATCATGAAAGTAAATTTTATTTCTTTTGATAATTTTGTTTATATTAATAATTTATGCGTAAGATCTCATGAGTTTTACAATTAAAAAGTTGTAAAACATGATTATAATAACATGATGAGATGTTTGTGTTAACGTTGCATTAATTAACACTAAACTTGAATTAAGTGACTTGTGAGTGGCAATGAGGCATGATGATAGAAGAAATGACTGAAAATAACAAAAAAGCATGCGGTCAAAGAAAACGACAAGAAAGTAGGACCCACCCACTAATCAATAATCATAATAATGCTTAATACTACTACTTACTATATTCTCTTTTTTTTTTTTTCTTTCTTTCACTTTGCTAGCTTAGCTTCCACCAAGGATTAGAATGGATCAAACTTTTTTCATTTTTTCACCTCTGATCTCAATTGTTATCTTAATCCCCTCCCTCTGTTCTCTTTCTCTCTCCAATCCTCAGCTATGCTATAACCTAAGGTAACTACTATATGCATGTGCCTATAAATTTAATATTTATTTATTTATACTAGTAGTATATATTATATTCATATTCATTTTGCTAGCTTACTCATATGATATTCAGGTATATTGCTCATTTTCTTTTATAATATTACCTGCCCCAACCCACCTTCAATTACTCTATTCTAAGAAAATGTTGAAACCTCTAATTAGCTTTAATAATCTGGTCATTAATTTTTTTTTAAAAAAATGAGGATTTAATTACAATCTTAATTTTTGCTCATCTTCTCTTCAAGAAAATTGTGTGAGTTGAGGGAGGTGCATCGTGATTGTCATCTGTCATTCCTCTAATCAGTAAAGTAGTAGATGCCACGCGATTCTATTGAGTTTTATTATTTATTTATTTATTGAAATTGAAATTTCAACCTGGCTTTGGATATTATATTGAGATTTTTTATTTACATTTACAATAATCTCTGGTGATTGGTGAAACAGAATCTACAGAGGAAGCAGCTTCATTAATGAATGAAAATGAAAAAGCTCGCAAATTAAAGGCACGCACTTTTAATTGAAGCACTTAGATTCTACTCATCAATTAAGAACAGAAGAAGAAGAAGAATTAAACCAACTAGTTAGACATACGTAGGTACGTATATGTAGAATCAATTTGATTTATATCTTTTTGTTTTGGGGCAATTTTCAAATGAAGAAAGAGGATGAAGAGGGTTGGGACTTGGGGTTAATTAATTACCAACTTAATTAACAGTTGTTTTCTTTGATAATGTTGAATTGATCTAGCACGTTAGTGTAGTAGTTAGAGAAGATCGAGCACAACTCTAAATGATAGTATAGCTTCTAAGTTCGAACAACTGTGAATAGGTTTGGCTTATAAAAAGAATATGGCAGAGGTTGTTCTGAAGTAGGATGATGATATTATATTCTTGGATAAGCTACTCTGATCTTAAGGTTTGTGTGGAACCAGCAGAAGGATTTAATTAATTAGATTCTACATCTTCGTAAAAATGAGAGTCTTACTGCTGATTGTTGGACATCAATGCAAAATTTGAATTACATTTTCATTATTGTTCATTACATGTGCATCAAAATTGGGAAATATACTAATTAAAGATGATATTGATGCCAGTTTAGTTACTTAAGATGAATTTGATGCTTTTTCATGCCTTGCAAATTTTGTTGAGTTTGCTTTTGCTAAACTCTATGCTTAATTTTGAATCTGCAAAAGCACTGGTTTAATTTTCAACATAAATTAAAGAAACATCAATCAGGTTAAGGTAATTGTTCTAGATTACTATATTGCTTTTCCTGGGAGATAAATCGATCAAGATTATTGATGAAACTCTTCTGAATCTCATTTCTTCGTAATACTAAGAATTAACATTGAGATAATTTATGAAGCGTCGGCCTTTTTTTTGTCTGATACGTTGACACTCTCTATCACTTCTTTGACGAAACTTATCTAACACCCCTAAACAAGAGTCCAATAAAAAGTACTATTTATTGTGTGACATATATTTTGATATTTGTTGTGAGACTCATTGTTATAGTGAAACTTATTTCGAAAGAATGAATGTAAAAAACTTGGTTCCCAATTTATATTTTTGTTATATTATCTATATCTGTTATTTATATAATTATTTTTAATACATATATATAAAGATGTTGTATATTTTAGAAGTTTTTCATGTCAAAGTGTCTGTATCAAAATTAGTGCTTTATAGGTTGAGATTCATGACATATCAAGGATTAAGGATATCTATTTGAGAGTCGAAATGAAATGGAAACCTATACTACTAGTATATGATAACACTGTTGTTCAATATTGTTGAACAACACAAATGTGGTTCATCAGATTTGCTTAATTTAATGAAATTGATGCTTAATCCTTTTAATGAGTGAGTGTGCTTGATGGAACTATGTATATTTTGTTAATGATTAAACCTATAAAAGATTTAGTGTGTCAGTAATAATAACTTATCTTATGCTGTGTTGCTATACTGCCTACTATCATTATAACTATTATAATTACACAGCTTTATTTGTTTTATTTTGTTGGTTATTAGAATTTGGAAACTCTAATTTTACATTTGGATTAGTATTTTTTTTATAGCCACAGGTTGTTCGTGCTGTGTGGCTGATGCTAGTCCCTAAAAATTTGATATAGGTGAGATTAAAATATGAATTTTTCCGTCGTGAATAGTCTCTACTATAAAATTTAGTTTATTTTTTTATTTCTTATTTTCATTTTTAATTTTTATTCTATTTCGTGTTTTAAAAAATTTTACCAACAAAAAATAATAAAATAAAAACAAAAAATAAAAGGAAAATGATAAAAAGTGCCCTAAGGACACTACTTAAGATTACAAAAATAGTAATATTTTATTAAAAATAGTAAACTTTAATGTTTCGAAACTTGAAAACTACTTAATAAATGTTATTTATAGTAACTTCAATCATTTAAAAATATATATTTATTACACCTTAACAAATATCCTTAAGACACGTAACACAAAATAAAAATACAAATGAAAGAATCTTAAAAGGTGCACAACTTTGTCATGCAGATTATAGAATGTCTTTAGTTTCAAGTACTTTGAGGGCTACAAATATCTATGAGGAAAACAAGCCACAACTGACTCTGGAAATGCCATTGAGGCCAGGTAGTCAATCAACTTAAACCCCCTAATTTACTTTTCTTTTTCTTTTTACTATACTAGTATTTATAATTAAGTACTTATGTTGCTCCTTTCTTACTTCTATTTTACTTCCTTCTTTTTTTTTTTTTTTGGTAAACTATTTTACTTCCTTCTATCTTCTACCAAGTGCGAGTGTAGGCGTGTGCGTGTCAAGTCTTGGATCTCACGTTACTGGGCTTTAGTTTTGAAATTAATTAATTTCATTTAATGACTTTTTTTGAAGTTTCCATTAATAATTACTCACTTCATGTGTATAAGGCCTTATTCTGTTATTCAGACAATTATAATTATTGAGAAAACATAAATTAATAGTATACTATTAGTTTTAAAAAACTTCTACAATATTTAAAATTTATTTTTATTCTATTTTTTCAAGATATTAATTATATTTAACTATCATTTTAACAAGTTCATAACTCTAAAGGGGTAGATATAGAAAAAATCATTAAATATTCTTAAAAATTTATAAAAGGTTTTATATTACGTAACACCCATAAGCCATAATAATAAATGAAAATGATATTATAATATAAAATAGAGGGAGTAACTATTTTAGAGTTCAAGGATACCAGGGTAAATTATACTAGTTTTTAAAAAGTATTTACATTATATCTTTTATTTCAGTATAAAAAGCATATCTTAATTTATTTGAATGTAAATAATATAATGAGCTTTTCATGACTTTATGTCTCTGTGTCGTTCTTTATTTAGATCATCCACTACTCCTCTTTTCTAATTACTTACATAGACACAGTAATTATTGACAAATTACTCACAGAGATAAGCATATAGGAGTATATGCATTGCATTCATGGAAAAGCTCATTTGTAGTACTACCAAGGGGAAGCTCATCGAGGACAAAATTTTCATTCATAACTAAATTAACCTTAGGATTATCGGGATTGACACCGTCCGAGCATCCAGAATGATGTTTTCAGATGGTGTCGTCCGTAAAATAGTGAAAGAAATGACTCTTATTTTATGAACAACACCGTACGAAAATACTATTTTGGACACTGATATCCGAAAAAAGAGTAATCTCGTTTTTAACCGAGATAGTGTCAATCCCAACCTCCTTGACCTTATCATCAATTCACCCAGCCACAGGCCCACAGCCCACAGTCGTGCTAATGCTATATATATTGTGGTATTAATCTCTTAAACATGGCTTTTGTTTTAAGATGTATTATTATTAATTTTGTTGTTGTCATTACATTTTCAGAAATCACATGCATAGAAATATTATGACTAATACATTTGGTTATAATTTAAAACTTCTGGGAGTAATCTTTTCAATTTTAGAAGATAAAATAAATAAGAAAATGAAAATTGTTAAAATACAGTTGGAACCAAGCCTGCCTAGGCTGAGTTTCATAGGAACGGGCCCAAATCCATAACCCAGTTCTAAAATTGGGTTAAAATACAGTTGGAACCAAAATGCAAATGAAAAAACAAACAGCTTGAAAAAAAATGCAGAGTCAATTTTGAACATACAATGCATTTGAAAGACTCGTTGTCCAAAAAAAGTTAAAAAAATTGAGACTCCACCATGAAACCAAACATGCTGCAATGAATTGCATTTTGCAAGGGTGTCCGTAATCAGAATCATTTGCAGCAACAACATTACAGAGGAAGAAACTCAAGTAAAAAATTGCCACCAAGTTATATTGCAAAGAAAAATTTCCTTGTTTCGATCTAAAAAGAAAATATCCATATCCACCACATTCTACACAATACTCAACCATCAACAATTTAATAGGTCTTGACACGAATTGGTATTAAATCCGTCCACTGGTTCAAACGGGTTCTTAATTCTCCATCACAAATTGCTTCTTTTCAAAGTTAACCAAATGCACGACAAGGAGCGCAAGTTATTTACAAAACATTTGGATGCATCGATATGGAAGCCACAATCAAGTTTTTTCTCTTGAAATTGCAAGATCGAAATTCTTCTTGCTTCATAATGGCAATTGCTTATCTGGTTGTCATACGAGATGATCGGCTACCTGGACTCGTGCGAGAGCCCTTAAATAAGGCCTTCAGATTCAAGAAGCATGCAGGAGGCCGATCCTGAGTATGATACAAAAAAAATATCACAACATTGAAAATAAAAAAGCACACACGGACTCAGCTCAAAATATTTGCACCTTTTCAGTTATGAGGGCATTCTACTAGTGAACTGGGTGAAAACAGTCAGAAAGCTGTTATGAAATGTATGCTAATAATCATTTCCTTTTGAGTAATGTGACGTGGCTTGTATTATCCTCTTCAACGTAAATTTAATTCACTTTCTAGTAAAATTATTTTAGTATAAAGATAAATAAAAAGGGGTTCATAAAATGTACATTTTGGATCTCACTCTCCAGCCTCCACTCTACTTTTCAAGGGGATTAAAGGTAAATGCAGTATAATAAACTATATCGCCGCAACTCCGCCTATTAAATTGGCATCAACCACTCCTGAAGTGATCATACTATACTGGCTACATAAATCACAGATGCTAATAACCACTGATTCAGTAAAAGTCTTAAAATATGAAACTCCATACATTCTGGCAGTTTTCAGTATTAAAACTGAGTTACCTTTTGTTGATGAAAAATTAGGCCCCAAAATTTAGTTTCACATGAAAGATACATACCTTCCAGCGCCTCTTTTTTGCAAGATGGTAGCTGATGTCTTCCAATCTCCCAATTATTTGCCTAAATGTTGGTCTTCTGTATGGTTTTTCATCCCAACATTCCTCAATTAACCTATGGAATAAACAAATTTGAAGTGTAAAAAACTTATTCTCAGAATCTCCTACTTGTCGTACATCTTGAAACTCCACATTTCAAATCTGCTGCCAATAAAAAAATGTATTCAAGGCACTCACTGTTTTAGCCCATAAGCATAAAGCTTTGGTGAAGCTCTAAATGAAGGACGCTCATTTTCAACATATGCTTTAGGAACTTCATTTTCTGGCTTTGCATAAAATGGTGGACAACCTTCAATCATCTAGAGTAAACAGAAAACCATATATACTCCAGTAAATAGTTTGCTGTGCATTTCAACAAATAACAACCTGCTGATTGTTGTCCATCTTTATATTCTATTATTCAAAATTTCCCATCCCCCACAAATAAAATGATCATCATGAACCAAATCAGCAAAACAATGAAAGGGAACCAACATTGAGTCTAGTCTTTAAAAAATAACAAAAATCTCCATGTACGTGAAGGTGAACGCTGAACAACAATGATTTTACCTCCTGTAATATTAGAGCAAATGAAAATACATCCACTTTGGTGTCATACTCCTCATTTCTGTAGACCTCTGGAGCAACATAGCGCCCTGTTACAGAGTTATACTGTTAGGAGTTAGGACAGATGGGAAGGGAAAATTAGTTAGGAAATAGTCAGTTAGTAAGAGGGGATACATTATAGATAAATAGGGGAATAAGGGTGGAAAAAGGGATTTTAGAGAATTAGAAGTTTGTATGAAAAGGAGAAACCCTTGGAGGAGAATTCTTTCTCCTACTATTTTCTTTATTTGTTTATGATATAATTGATTGATTTTTACTAATAAAAATAAAGAGGCTAACTCCATGCAAGAACATAAAAATGCAGAAAATAAAAGATAAACTAGAGATCTACAGTCACAAGATCCTCTAGCCCAAACCCATTCCTTTTCCTCTCAATTCATCCTTATATTGCACTACCTGTCCTTCCTTCTTGTATTTTCATCTCTCCCCAACTGAAGTCCCACCTCATTATTAATTGTCAGCTCAACTTTCAGCTCTTCTCCAGAGCCAGACTAAGTAACATGAATATTTCCATTATTTTCTATTCTGTCCTAACCCGAGTATGTTTACCCTGTATTTTTCATCCATTTCACTGTACCACATACCTCAGTAACAGGTTCCTAACAGTTTCTATCATTTTCTTATTTCTCTTTCCTGTGTTTGTAAAAATAAAATTACTCAGGGACAGTAAGAGTAGTTTATGTCACTTAGGGGGATCAATTAGCTAGATAGGGAAATAAGGGTGGAAGAAGGGATTCTGAGAATCGTAAGTTTGCATGAAAAGGATAAACCCTTAGTATAATTCTTTCTCCTATTCTCAGACTATTAATTTTCTCATTTTCTTCTTTTTTAGGTTTGTTACATGTACATTTAACTACTTCATCAATAAGAACTAAAAAAATCAGAACTAATCACAACAGAATAAAAATGAAACCAAATATATGTATAAGATAAAGAAAAATTTATAAATTATTTGATAAATTCAAATTAGCAAAAGTGAAGCACCAGCTGATAACTCTGTCTTTAGTAGTCACTGTCTAAACAGCATTTTCTTTTCATTTCTTCTTTTGCAGAATGTCCACATTTCCATGGACTAATAGTTTAAAGTATTCACGCAGAATGTCATAAAAAAATGATAATTACAAGGCTTTACATAAGAAGAAAGACATACATGATGTATCCTGGCATGTTACGGGTTTGTCTTCTTTCACTGTTTTAGCAACTTTGAGCAACTTGCTAACTCCAAAGTCTGCAACTTTCAGATGCCCAGAATCATCCCGCAGTATATTTCTGTTATCTTACTCATGTACGATGAAGAAACATTAACCAGTTTCAATCATTCAAGAATGAATGAATAATGCATGCTGCTACTGATAAGTCTATGATACTTGATACACATGCTTGAAGAATATTAAAATCAACTAGATTGATGAATGAGAATAGATCAAGAGAAAACATACGAAGGCTCAAGATCTCGGTGTATAATGGCTTCTGGTTTATGCTCATGCAAATAGTTCATTCCCCTGCAAGAAATACACAAAAATATAGCATTCATTAAAATTATCCAATTGAAAAGTTTTAGTATAAGAGAATATTTTCATTTAATACTCAATTATCAAAAAAAAAATAAAAAATCAGGGAAGCTGTTTCCTTTCTAACCCTGAAAGCTAGAGATAATAAATTCATAATAGGAGAGTTCTTGACTGACCTAGCAATATCAAGTGCAAACTTCACAGCTGTTATTGGTTTTAATGCACCTTTTCGCTTCAAGTAGGCACGAAGATCCCCCTGAAAAAGGTGATAATTCATTCCAAATGCATATTGTTAGAAAGTACATTTGTGAAAGATACAGAGTGCAATTAATCACATTACACACACAAGTAGAAATATATCCCTAATTAATGCAAAAGAAATACTATTTGTGAAGTACAAATGAAAAGAAAAACTGAGTTTGAACTTTGAAGACCTAACACATTTCAAATAAATTAATGATAAATGGTGGGAAAATAGGAGATAAGCATATATACAGAAATAGCAAACATTCTAACCATGTATCCATATTTATGTATGTATCCAGTATCTATACACATACATGTATGTAATCATGGTTACCATTTCATATATATGCACTTCCCCTTATTTTTTCACCATTTTGCAAATATGAAGTAAAATCCCAAATAAAGAGAAATGAAACTCCCCTATCAAAATTTGTCCATTTGAGGGTACAGACCAAGCAAGTCGTGGGTATAAAATCCTAGCAGTATTTAGATTAATACATTGCAGATTGGCCAAATTACTTTCTCTCTAAAGACTATATCCAAAGTCACAAACTTCTGACCACATATATTGTTCTTGTTCTGCAGGCAGTATTCTACTCAGTATTACCTATGAGGCTATGATAGTCACCTAAGCAAAATAATTTGTTCATAAACACCATGAGCAAATATATATGATCACCAAAATCTTCCTTACAGCAAGTGTAGGATCAAAACTTACCAGGGGTAGATATTCTGTGACAATCATCATTGGGGTGCTTTGCGTTACAGCACCTAAAAACTGGACTACATTTGGATGCCTTATTTTCTGAAGTAATGTGAGCTCATCATGAAATGCCTTTCTGAGAGACAATCAAGGGCATTAAAAATCCACTTCCATGAGAATAATACAAGTCGAGAACTACAAGAATAAGAAAACAGAATGTATAAGTAGACCAACCCACACTTTATCATCATCAGCTAACACTTCCTCCCCAAGCGTTTTGACAGCAACTTGTGTTCCACGCCATAATGCAATCCGGAAAGTTCCCTAAAGTATTCAACACAAAATGAGCTACGGTGATGGTGACTTAGGAGAAAATGTCGAGACAAAATGAGTAATCAAACAACAAAACCACTATTGACCAACTGTAAACAGAAATAAAATTTGAAAAAGCCACCTTCGTTATGCAAACGCTGTTCGTGAAATCAAGCTCAGAAGGATTAATCTCATACTCAGGGACTTCACGGGCATTCTGAACATGCATGGGAGCAATCTACAAAAGAAGCGGGATAGAGAATAAGCGTCTACAATGTGATGTTACAAGTTCAGCTATTCCATAAATGTAATTGAGTATTGCATGTAGTAACTAACCGGGGGTTTTGCACCATGTTCCTCCAAAAGTTTTACAACATCGTGATTTCTGTAGTACATTGCATCTGCAAGAGGCTGTTAAGAAAGCAGAAATTAGCATTAACATTAGAATTAGGTGAGAGAGAGAGAGAGAGGAAGAAGAAGAGAGAAAAGAAGCGAAGTAATTACGGTACTGCCCCAGCGGTCGCGAGGATCGACCTCAGCACCTCGTCGGAGCAACAAGTCAACGACATCGGTGCGGCGTTGACAGGCGGCGACGTGGAGTGCAGTGCGGCCATCAATGTCCTTGAAATTGACGTCGCTCCCTTCGTCCAACAGCTCCTTGATCCCATCCAAATCTCCTTCGTTCGCCAAATACATCAACCTAACCGTCGGATCCAACGCCTCAGATCCGGCGGCGGCGGCGGCATCCGTATCGGCATCGTCGCGCTCCGGCGCCAGAGAGGATTGCCTTCCCAGTGAGAAGCGAGGCTGAAGCTTCTTGTTTTCCATTGAGAGAGTTAATTGTAATTGTGCAGTGAATGAAGACTGAAGAGTGGTGGAAATGAAGGAAGTTTCTTTTGGAGAGAGAAAGATTCTAAAAAGGGAAAAAGAAGAATGAAAATGGAGGAAGAATCCTGTGAGGGTAATATATTCAACAAAAGATAAGAATGAAAACGAAAATGGAAGGGGCAATCATGTGCTTTTTTTTTTGTTTTTTTTTTTAGCTCGGAGGATCGGATTCTTTCTGTGTCACAGTCAGACATTCCTCTTCTCTATTCGAACACTCAACCTGATTTTTATACTTCTTAGCTTGAACTTGAAGAATGCATTTGGCTATTTTCGTATAGGATTTGGTTGAGTTCACCAATTTACTTTTTATGGAGTGATCAAATATGATTTGACTTTCGTGAAAAATAACTCAAAATTATCAAACGAAAAGCTTAAAAATTACTTGCAATTATGTCAAAATTAATTGTTTATTATATAATATCTCATTTACTCTTTAATATTTGTCCTTTAATTATGCATATTTTTATAAATCTGTAAACATTTATTGATCTTATCAAAATTCAGTTATTCAATACCAAAAACTTAACTAAAATTATTAGAAAAAAATACTACTACATAAGTTTATTTCATAGTTTTTTTTTTAAAAGTGATGTATTTAAGTTGTTGATATTTTAATCCTGCATTAATTTTGGTCAATGAAGTTAGTTAAACATTAATATGATTAACTGAAGTCTAACACCATGTGTTAAAGTCATGTTGAAATATCAAAACTATGTTATTTTTAAATTGTAGGTAAAAAAAATCATTTAAGATTAGTATGTCGTATATTACGAAAAAATAAATTTTAATTTCCAAAATTTTAAAAGGAAATTTATTTTTGAAGTACATCTCAAATAAAATAACCAAAATGAATCATAAATTTCTGAAAATTTGGCATAGCTAGAATTCAAATACGAGACCTTCCGCTGTGAATTATCTTTCTATAAACTTAAAATAGTTTTACACCGCTAAACCAACCTTTAAAATTTATTATCTGCTAGTTATGCCAATTAAATATATAAATTTGAATATTATGTAAATTAGAGATATACTCAAATTTATTTATTACAATAGTTCATTGCAACATAAAAAATGACAGTATAGGTGCACATTAAAGACTACAATTATATATCTCAAAAGTAATTTTTGATAGAGAATGTCCAAACAATATTATCACGTAGAATTAGAGTTTGTTTGATTTCTGTTTTTGAAAACAGTTTTTTTTTTAAAAACAGAAAACTAAAAAATTCGTTTGGCAGATGTGTTTTTACAAATAGTTTTTGTTTTTCAGTATTTAAAAACCAAAATTAGAAAACATCTAAAACTTGTTTCGATTTTCGGTTTTTAGTTTTCTGAATTTATACACAACTTTATATTGGAAACTCCTTTCACTTTTTTTAAAAACGATTTCTAAAAACTGTTTTATAATACAATTTTTAAAAACTAAAAACTAAAACAATTTCAAGCCCTTAATTTCTCGTACCAGTTTTCAAAATAAAAATTACTTTGGTTAAAAAAAAACAAAAATTACTTTATTTAATAATAAGTTTGTATTTAAAATCAACTATATATAATCAATTATACTTAAAATTAATTATACCACCACAAAATCAAACCCTCGTAAATTAATAAACTTGCTTAACTCAATTCAATTTGTTTGGTTTATTTCGGTTGTGTCATTAGGCTCAACTTGAACCAGCCTAAATTATACAACTTTAAAACGTATTTGAATTAATTGTAAAAATTAAATTATTTGAAAAATTAATTTTATGAATATTTAATTTTTGTTATAATCAATTATAACATACTTTTATTTGGTTATGTTGTTAAAAAGTGATTTTAAAGATAATATTTTCTGTTTAGATAGTATAAAAACTGTTTTTCGTAGTAAAAAATCTAATATTAAAAAAGGAAAGTAGATTAAAGTTAAAAGTTTTTTAAAAAATAAGCTATAAATTATTGCTTATTTTAATTTTTTTATTAATAATTATAAAATAAAAAATAAAAAACTTAAATCAATTTTTCCTTTTTTCACAAACACACACTTTTTACTTTTAATACCTTTTTTCAAAAAACTTTAGAAAATGTGCAACAAAAAAAGCTTTAGAAAATCATAGGAATTTTATTTTTATTCTCTCTAACCTTCTTTGGTAGGAGAAAAAGGTAATAAAGAAATAAAAGTATTTTCAAATTTTTATTTGGTGAATTAAAAATAATTTTATATTAAAATATAAAAATATTTTCAACTACTAATAATAGTTTTAGTGGTGATAGAAGTACACTATAACTTTAATGAAAAAAATTATATAATTTAAGTCATAGAGAAGGCATTAAAGTAAGAGAATGAAAAGGTTTATTTTTAAGGAAAACTAAAAATGAAAATATAAATATAAAATTATAAAAAACAAACCGGGTCGAAGGGGGTTTTTGTTGGGGGTAAATGGCCTATCCGTTTATACAAAAAAATACAGTACAAAATTAATTTTCTTCTTGATGACATGTTGATCTGGGTTACCCGTTTATCTTAACCGGGTCAATTAGGAGCTCCGACAGGTATACAGGGATCGGCGAACTGTGACTGAAGCAAAGAGGAGAAGAAGATTTAGAGCACTTTCGCGCGGAACGCCGGAGTCATAACCATGTCAATGGCTTCCAGTCATCTCCGAAACCTCCTCACAATCCGTCGCATTCTTCGTCGTCGGTTTCAACCTCTCCGATACTTCTCCGATGCCTCTTCATTGCCTCAACCCCACACCCCGAGGCTAACCACCGCCGAAGCTAAGCAACCTTCACCTCCCTCATCTTTGAAGGACAGCGAGCTCGCCAAGTTCGCTGCCATAGCTGAAACCTGGTGAGCTTTCGATTTCGTGTCTCTGGACTGTGATTGCTCCAGAAATTGAGAATTTGGTTTCTGAGTTTTGCAATTAGAGATTGCAAAGTTTCACTGTCTCTTTCTAATAAGGCTCTGGAACTATAACTGAATAAGTTTTTCTCAAGGCTTGTTTTATATATTATCTGTTGAATCTGTTGAATTGCTACTGTTGTTCATGGTTCATTTTTGTTTGATTTCCATGTTCTGAAGGGCATAAGTTCGTCAAAGAGATTGATAGTATTATTCAGCAAGGTGTTTTCTTAATTTAATAATATGAATAATATCTATTTGCTATTTTCTTGGTGTGATTATAGGTGGGATTCTGAAGGTCCGTTTAAACCATTGCATGTGATGAATCCTACAAGACTGGCTTTCATTCGGTCTGTGCTATGTCGACATTTCAAGTAAGCCACTTCTTTTATGTTTATGTTTCTTATATACCTGTTACTTTTTCTAATTCATTTAGCCATTGTCACCTTCATTTTGAGTCTATGGGGTGTTTATTCTTGAGGTAGCTTTGGTAGAATGTGCTGTTATGTGTAGTACGTGTTGATTCCATTGTATTGTCTTCATACATCAAACTTGCTTTATTGATTGAGATTGCATTGTCATTTATGTAGCAATTATAATCAATCAAACCAGCAGTAATCAGTATTTGCGACACATAAACTATAGGGGTTGAAATTTGGTTTGTTGCCTTTAAAATACAATTACTACAAACCCCTTCAGTAAAATGTAATCATATAAGGATATTTGTTAGAGAAAAAAGTTAATAGATGTATTTGTTTTTTACACAAACCAAATAAAGAAACAAGAAGAAAAACAAAAGTAAAAATATTGTTGCTTATGATAATAGGTTTATTTATCTAATTTTTCTCCTTGGGGTACTCTTTGGATAATAGTTAAATTTTTCTTGTCGCAGGAAGGACCCTTATAGTGTCAAACCCCTCGAAGGACTTAAAATTGTTGATGTAGGATGTGGAGGTGGAATTCTTTCCGAGGTATCTAGATTCTAGAAATATTGAAATCAAAATACTGTGAATGTATAACTTTTTGTTATAAATTCGTAATCCCCACAGGAATCTGTTATGATGGGTTTGGAGGTGACTGTATTTGTTAGCTTGAATTGTGGAAATCTAAATTCTTTCTAGATGCATGTTCTCCTCCCTCTCGCTTGTAGAGTATTAAGACTACTATTTGGTTTTGACTGCAAATTTATCCTCTTTTTATTTTCTCTGTAATTATTATAGTTATACTTCTCTTTTGTTCTTCAGCCATTAGCTCGACTGGGAGCTACTGTGACTGGTGTTGATGCTGTAGAGAAGAATATCAAGATTGCTCGACTTCATGCTGTATGTTTACATTATAATTTTACTATTTGATATTTTGCAATCCAATTTGAAACTTCTATGTCTTCCTCTCAAATTGATTATGTTACTGTTTCTTGGTGCAAGCAGTTTTTAACTCTGTAAATTGCATCTTCCCTATTAGTTGGATAACTTATTATTTCCTGTCAACAGGATTTGGATCCAACAACTTCAACTATTGAATTCTGTTGCACAACAGCGGGTAATATGCCAATTTTTATTCATTTCCTCTGCTGATCAAGTGTTCTTGTATACTTCTGTTTCACATCAATGATAGGCATACATTAATCCTGTTTCCATTTGGAAACTATCCTACTAGTGAGTAGTTGTAACTATAGTTGAAGTGCCCTACTTTGTGTTATAACTGCAATCTTGATGAGAAGTACTAGCCTGCCTAACTATCATAAGGTCATAATTTCCTTTGGTCTAATTTTCTGAGCAGTCTTTCCATAGATTGCATACCTTTGTTGGATAGTTTATGATCCATTGGCATGAAAAAACTCCAATATTTTCACTTTCTGTTTGCTTTTATGGTCACGATTGTTTGGAGTTAATTACCAGTTTATGTAATTTGTCTTAAGTCAGAATCTATCTTTTGCTGTGGGGAAGGCCATACACAACATAGATTTATGGAAAATATACCTTTTTTTGCTCTTGTCTTATTTGTCTCATTAGGGTCATATATCAAAGAATAATTTTCCTCTATCTCTCAATGCTCCTCATCATTCAAGGTTTCATACTTATACATACTAAACCACCTAGGTGGGAGAATACATATTATATCCGTATTTAATTTCTTTGTCTCTTTATGTATTTGGAATTCTTTTTTTCATTTGTGAAATCCATTCAATGTCTTTGCTTGTCAGTTACCTAGCATGCTTGTTTAATATTAAATTAATGATTGTAAAATAGCTTGCAGTCATCTTGTTTGATTAGAGTTTTCGTTTTATTTTTGAATATTATGCACAGTGCTTTACAACTCGCAATTTTTAGTAACTTTTCTAATTGACTGACCAGAGAAGCTAGTTGAAGAAGGAAGGAAGTTTGATGCAGTTATGGCCTTGGAGGTACTCTTTTTCTTTCCCTTCTCTCTGGTTGTGTACTTCCACATTGAAGTGCATATATGCGGGTTCATATATATTAAGATTTGAAAAAGGTATTATATGCACGGTAAAATCTCAGATAATAGTATTCAAGAAGATAATACCATAAAACTTCATGAGCAATGGAGCTGAAGTGCATCTTTTATTCTTCCTGCTCAAATCATGCGCATAAGCACCCGGATATAATATGCGGGTTAATAAATACTAAATTGCATTCTTAGATTATAGTTGGTTCATTCCAAATGAGTGTGAATTGAGTTTCATCTATAAATGATGTGTTTGGGCAAAATGTTATGATGTTGGTCTTAAACTTTGATTTTGATAGAAATAAAAAGAGTAGGTTGAGTTGACCTCCTTTAATAGAATAAACTCAAATAGAGGCTCCTCTCAGATTTAGCTTAGACCTTGTAGTGACTGATCAAGATCTTTTACACAGCGCGTCTAAATAAATTGCTTGTTATTGGGTTTGAGAAATCTATCCTCATTGTTTGCTTTCGATATTACCAGGTGATTGAGCATGTAGCAGATCCTGCAGAGTTCTGTAAATCTCTGGCAGCATTAACAACTGAAGATGGAGCTACTGTCATATCCACAATCAATCGTTCTATGAGAGCCTATGCAACTGCCATTGTTGCCGCTGAATACATTCTCCGCTGGGTATTGCTCTTACTTAAAAGCTCCTTTCACACATGACATCCTATCCTATAAATAAAATCATCCTCCAAATTTATACCCTATCATTCCCTTTTGCACGCACACATTTTCTTCGAAGACAATGACATTGATTGTGGTTGACATTTTGCTTTTACTTGCATTTGAACATGGCAGCTTCCAAAAGGCACACATCAGTGGTCCAGTTTTCTTACTCCGGAAGAACTGGTCCTGATCCTGCAACGCGCTGGCATCCATGTAAGACAGATCCATACACAAATTACTTCCTGGTTTTATTTGTCGGACATAATTTTCACAATGTTGTTGGTTGTACAGGTGGAAGAGATGGCAGGATTTGTGTATAACCCGGTAACCGGTAGATGGTCATTATCAGACGATATCAGCGTCAATTTCATTGCCTTCGGTACCAAAACAAAACACACTGAATAGGATTTTGATATATCAATCAATTATTTATATTGTCATTATTAAATTTGTTCTTTGAGTGCTGAACAGAATAAACATTGAAACAAAAAAGCAGGATAAGGTGTATTTGGAATTATAATGATAGAATCAGGAAGTGGAGCAGAGTTTCCTTAGGGTAATAGAGGTTCGTGTGGATTGAGTTAACTGTCGTCCCTTCCATGATTGAAAACCCGGTCTACGATTGATCTCGTGCTTCCAATCGTACCTAGCTTCCCCTGACATGAGAACCAACGAGCCTGGGGTGAGCAAAACCGGAACCGAAATCGAACCGGTTTGCGATTCGGGAGTGAAATGCATGACGCAGGAGGATTCCAAGGAGACGATGGCGATGCCGTCGTCGAAGCGGAGGAGATCGACGTGGGCGCATATGCCTTCGCCGGGCTGGTAGTGGTTGACTATCATTTGGTCAAAGAGCGGTTCTCGGCGGAGGAGATGGAGAGGGAAGGGAGAGGAGTTGGTAGATCGGAGGAGGGAACGGCGAATGAAGTGAGATAAACGGATGGACCAAGGAGGAAGATGTTGAACGCCGAAGCGCATGGCTTGGTTGAAAGAAGGTTCGGTGAACCAGTTCTCGGCTTCGATGGCTGAGAGCAACCGAGATTGGCGGCGAGGAGAGAGAAAGTCCCTGCATAACCATAGCCCTTTGACTTCCTCGACTGCTTCCCACTCGCACTCACGCTCGCTTTCTTCGTCGGATTCAGATTCGTGTTCGTGTTCGTCTTCGTCGGAGGACGATGATTGCCCGAACACTCGTTCCAACGCCGCCTTCTGCTCCTCCTCTAACATCTTACCCTTTCAGCCTTTCGCGCGTTTTTTTGGTTGTTTTTCCTCTGCTACTGTGTTGCTGGAACTTCATATCTACCAACCCATTGGTTTTGTTGACAAAAAAATTAAAAAAACCCATTGCCTATTGGTGTTTGTTACTTTCCTCCTCACACCACTCTTTTTTTTGTTTTTTTTTTTAAAAAAGGCATCACACAGGATTTTTTTAAAAAAAAATTCAACGCATGCTTGGAGTTAGAATCTGAATGCGTTTAGTCTAAACACATCACATCACACTTCAGCATAACTTGACCGAGAATTGGAATTCGGATGCATCCATGGACTAAAATCCAAGAGAGTTATTTTCTTTTAAAAAAAAGGTGGCGAGATTAGTCATTGCTGTGACATGGATAGTTTTTACCTTCATTGGTGTGCAGTTTCTTCCTTTTTTTTCTCTTTAGACCAATATCTTTTCCATCACACACATTTATCAAATATCACTCTTTTTCCTAATTTCCTTCTAAAATTGCATTGCTAAGATTTTAATAACACATAAAATTACGGATTTTAAGAATTTAAGTGGATATTCATTAATACTAGTGACTTGGGTTCCTAGAATTCATTGTTCACGGATTCTCAAAATTTGCCAATTCACCATGACTGAATTTTTTTAAAAAAATAAGTGTATTGAACTATGGATTAAGTATCCAAGCGAAAGGACAATTCTCAAAACTCGTGGCTAAAATCTTTTGTTTGCTTGGATTCTCAAAATTCAAATAGCGATATTTTTTAAAAGAGAAATAAATGTGTGGTGCTCTAAGAAAGTGTGTTGTTTGTTTTGGTCGACTTTGGATCAACCACCTATTTCATTTATTTTCTTTTTGAAAGAAAGGGGCCTAAGCCCAACAAAAGTAAGTCACCTATTTCATTTCTTCCGAGCTAGACCTACGTACTAATGGATGGGCTCCCTTCAACCTCTTGACATTTTTTTTTTGCGGAAAACAATTAAATGAAAATTATTTAACTTATGATCTAAGTAACAAAAAAATAACTTATGATCTGTATAAAAAAAATGACGTACGATCTTAAAATTTTAAAAATAAAAGTTTATTTAACCTATTATTTATTTATCAAGCTAATTTATGAATTAAGTAAGTTGAATCATGCTCTAACAAATTTAGCTCAATTAATCTATGAATCAAATTTATCAAACTAATTAATAAATTGAGTATTAGTTTTTTTTAAGTTAGCTAATTCTTCGCATGTTTTTTTTAGTCATATTTTCATGTTATAAAAGAAATAGACACAATAAAAAATTTTAATGGATGATAGTGGGTTGATAACAAGTTGTATTATTATTTTGTTGTGTCTATCTTTCTCATAACACGAGAAACATTAAAAAAAAAATACGAGAGATGCAAAATCAATAAAAATGTTAAATTCTCTTACAAATCTTACTTACTTAATTTTGTCAATTATTATCTACTTTTTACTAAATATTTATTTTTTAAAATGAAAAATAAAAAAATAATAATTATAAAATTAAGTGGCTAAAGTATATAGCATTTTTCCAATAATCACAACAACCACAACACACCTACAAAATTGCGTGAGACTCCCATTTCTTAACATTGAGTTAGGTATCATTTCGGTCCCTAACTTTGTCAGAATGTTTCATTTTAGTCTTTGATTTTATGTGGATAAGTTATTTTAGTCTCTAACTTTACATTTTGCAGATGACTTTAGTTCTTGAATTATATAAACATTTATTTTAGTCCCTGATTTATAAAATACAAACTCAGACTATTTTAAATATAATTCTCTTAACATTATCTGTTGTTCGTGTCTGCGGAGCTGTCAGCATCTGGTAGTTGTCACTTGCCATGTCCCTCGAGCCTTCAAAAATCAAAATTCTATTTGTGCAATACGCCATGTTTTATGTATGCCATAACTTGTCTTTGTTTAATTATTTATTTTTATTGCAACCAATAAATAAGCTTCATCTCCTGGCTAACTGGCTTTTAACATCTTTTACAATTTAATAATGTTAACCTTACCAAATCTCTTCTCCCCCAATGATCCCGTTTAACTGTTTTACCATTATGATATTTTTGTAACAATTAAGAAAACACATAAAAAGTGGAATTGGAACGTTCAAAGCAAATAATTTATTTAATTGAGTTATAGTATGTTATTAAAATGCACAACATCGTTATCTTACTATTATGTTAACCTTGTATTTCAATTATAATGGTAAAACTGTAAAAGTAAAGCTAAAATTAAAACATTATCGTCCAGAAATGAAAACCAAAATAAAACAAGAAAAAAAAAATGATAAAATAAAAGGAATGAATGAATTACATTGAGTTTATCGGAATTCGGAAGTCCCCGAATTACAATGAGTTCAAGGTATTGAAAAATAAAAATTAATGAAATGCTACATGTTCCAAGATTTTAACAAGTTCACTACTATTTTAATATCCGTCTTTTTTTTCCTCGAATACATTTAAACTCTATTTAGGTAGTGTTTGAATAAGTTTTTTTTTGCTAAGTAAAAGTTGGGTTAAACAGAATTTGCGATAAACTTCTCAAATTTAAGTTGTTTTTTTTTTCGTGTACAAAATGCAAAAAAACTGGCTTTTAAGCCAGAAGCTATAAATATGAGCTTTTCGAAAAAAAGTTGGTTTATTTTGTGGATCCATCGTAATTAATACTCAGATATTCTAATTAATACTTAAATCTTCAATATATTTTCCTTCTCTTTGTGAAAATAGTAATTTGCAAAAACCTTCAAAAAGTCTTCTTCTCATTTAGATTATTCATTTCACTTTAATATTTATGAATTTTATTATTATTTAAAAGTATACATATTTAAAAAAATTTGATGTTAAATTATTATTTTTATAAATATATATTGTGTTTAGTTTTTTTTTTTAAAAATTAAAATATTGAGTTTTATCAAAGAATTATTTTTTTATTGCAACTTTTATTTTTAAAAATTTATATTGATAATTATTTTTTTATATAAGAAAAATGTGACAGTTAATAATAAGTAACTTAAAAATATTTTTATAGATATTTTATTAAACAAATAACCTTGTACTCATATGTAGCTTATAAAGTACAAAATAATGAAACTGTCAAATAGATTTTTTTGTAAAGCTCTTATTTTCAGCTTTTACTTAAAACTGCTTATAAGCCAAAAATAAGTCGGACCAAACGGAGTCTTAAAATCTAGATTAGATATTTTTCTTATATCTTTTCAACTCTAATTTCTAAAATATTATAATTATCTTTTGGCAAATAATATCTAGTGTCCTAAGGACACTATTTAAGGAGCCAAATATAATAAAAAAGGTGTTGGAAAATGTAACTTCTAAAGACAAAACAACATGCACTTATGATTGTTTTTTTATTTTTAGTAACCTTAACTAGTACCACTGTATATCAAAATCCTTATTTTTTCTATTAATTTTAAAATGTTTGTTTATAATGTCCAAACTTTGTAGCTCATTCTTCTATCTTATCTTATGAACCTAGCACATTTTAAATAGGTCAAACTCATTTGGATATATAAAAATAATTTTTTCCACAAGTAACTTTTGCTCACCATTATTTATTTTATTCTTTTTTCATTCTTTTGGTCTTAATTACATCTGGTAAAAAAAATAAAATATAAAAAAATAGAAAACAAAAGGGTCTGATGCATGAAAAATGTCTGCGTTTATTTATTTCGTTATAATTATTGAAAAATTCATTCAAAGAAGGAATTCGTGTTGCTTCACTTTCGTCTCAATTTATCCAACTCCAAAAACTCCGTCTTTCTCTCTGATTCCGTATCCCAATTCTTCTTCAAAGAGAAAATGTCAACCGATTCAGAATCAGCGACGGTGCTTGCTCGTGCTCGATTGGCCACCCTCGCCGCCCATCTATTGCCCTCTGGCTACACCGAATCCATCGATCACCTCCACCCTCACCGTCTCCTTGCTCAGTCGCCGCCGGCGAACGTCAACGGCACCTTGACCATCGTCGATGAGAGGACAGGCAAGAAGTATCAGGTTCAAGTCTCCCCTGAAGGCACTGTCAAGGCTACTGATCTCAAGAAGGTACTTCTCCAGATCATCTATGAATTTTTCATTTTTCATCTCGGTTTTGCAAGGAATTTCGATTCCGTCAATTTCACTCTTTCAGCTTTGCTGAATTGTTTGGAATTTTGTGAGTTCTCTTTGACTGTGTTTATTGTTTACCTTGGTAATTAGTATGCTACTTAGAAGATAAGTTAGTTTTTCTCGATATTAGATTATGATATTCTCTAATACTTTATTTGCAGATATCCACTGGGAAGAATGATAAGGGAATCAAGCTTTATGATCCTGGCTATTTAAACACAGCTCCAGTTCGATCAACAATTAGTTATATTGATGGCGATGAAGGGATTCTTAGATATAGGGGCTACCCAATCGAAGAACTGGCAGAGAAAAGCAATTTCATGGAGGTGTCCTATCTCATACGTGAGTATTGTTTTTCTACTACAAGTCTATGCATGGGGGCATGTGGCTTCCATGGAACTTTAACAAGTTCTATATAAAACATTTTGGCTGATTATTAACTAAAACGTAAATTTTATGCTAGTGAAGACACAGCATCTTGTTAGTTTCATGGTTTGATTTATTGGTAGTTTGAATTTTTCTTAAGTTTATTAATTACATGTTTCTCTGTTTTTAAGTGTATGGAAGTTTGCCGTCTGAAAAGCAGTTAGCAGAATGGGAGTTTGCTATATCTCAGCATTCAGCTGTTCCACAAGGAGTTTTGGTGAGCCTTTATGCTATATGCTAAGTGATGAATTTTTTGTTTGTTTGTGATAAATAACTTCCACCGATTGTATGATTCATTGAAATTCAGTATGCCAGTAGTATTTTATATGCTTAAACAAATCTAGTAGCTCTTCAATAATATGGTGAAATAATTTTTTAACTGTGTTTTCTGGAAGCATATTTATTTCTGAAGTATGTTTTCTTTTTTCTGTATTTATTTTTCTTGTAAAATTTGGCTGTGACTCAAAGCACGTTTAGAACAATAGCACATCTCTTAGAAAATCACGTTTAGAATTTTTGCAATCACTTTAGGATTCTTTTTTATTGATCATGTATATGAGAGAAATTATGTTTGTTTTGAAGTATGCGCCTATGGGGTTATTACGCTAACAGTGAAGTATCATCTTAAAATTTGTTTTGTAGGATATCATACAATCAATGCCTCATGATGCACATCCCATGGGCATGCTAGTTAATGCCCTAAGTGCTCTTTCTGTTCATCACCCTGATGCAAATCCTGCTCTCAGAGTAAGTAACAATTACTGCTGTCAAGTTACTCATTGATGCAAGTGTATGGTAATAAGATAACATGGCACTTCATATATATTAATTTGTGGGGTTTTGCATTCTTGCCACTTCATGTATTGAACTCTGTCTTCTCTTGAACGTCTATATTTGCAAAAAGTTGTGGCACTTTTCTAATACAAATTTTGTTAGAATTATTTATGGCAGTGTGTTCTGATTCAAACATTTATGTTGATTCTTCTTGTTTGCGGCCAATTTAGATTTTTTTTTTAATATATTCTGGCAAGCCATTTCTTTTGGATATTACTTTCTGCTGTGGGTTTATACACATATATTGTTTATTTATCGCTGTGTCATGATATTTGGTTCAGCTTTGACTTCTTTTTCCATTTAAATTTTTTATTATAATTTAATGCAGGGTATTGATGTTTACAACTCAAAACAAGTGAGAGACAAACAAATAGCACGGGTTATTGGAAAGGTGTGCTTATTCTCTTAACTCCTCTCCTCCATCTCTGATACATTATACATTCAAGCTATTCAGTTATTTCGAATGCTTCTCGCTCTGGTTTTTCAGCTTGCTTCCTGTGCAATTTTCTTAGTATCCACACAACTCTGCTTATTTGCAATCTGGTCCTGCTGTTTTTCTGCTTAATCTTTTTTTTTTTGGTTATGCAGATAACAACCATTGCTGCTGCAATTTACCTTCGATTGTCAGGAAGGCTGCCTGTGCTTCCTTCCAACCACCTTTCTTACACAGAAAACTTCCTTTACATGCTAGATTCATTGTATGTATTATGGTATTTTTGGGTTTTATTGATGATTTGAATATGCCAAATTATCTTTTTTTTGCTTTTCAATCTATTTTTTCTTCCTAGATTTATGATGAATGAGAATGACCTGGGTGCTCATATCATACATAACAAATCCATTTTTCCGAAGAACTATAATTCAATTTATATTATAGAATGGTAGCCACATACTAGCTGTTTTGTTATTAGACATTTAACATAAATAAAATCTCCACTATGCATGCTTTCAGAGACAATCGGTCATATAAACCCAATCCTCAGTTAACCCGTGCACTGGACATTATCTTTATCCTGCATGCAGAACATGAAATGAATTGTTCTACATCTGCTGTCCGACACCTTGCATCAAGGTATACATCTTACTACAATGCTACTTAAGCAACATAAAGCCATCAATCTAATATTGATTGACTGTTATATTATTTCAGTGGTGTTGATGTATTCACTGCTGTTGCTGGGGGTGTTGGAGCTTTATATGGACCTCTTCATGGTGGAGCTAATGAGGTAGCTATAAGCAGTTAATTAAGTTGTCATGATCTTTTATATACTGCATATTCTAATTAGTGACTTAACTTAAGCATGAAACTATTATTTGATATGTAAGCATGCTAATTTGTCCTTCAATTCTGCAGGCTGTCCTCAAAATGCTGAGTGAAATTGGAACTGTTGAGAACATTCCAGAGTTCATTGAAGGTGTCAAAGCCAGGTTGCTTTTATTTTCTTTTTGCTTCTTAGGCCTTAGATTTTCTCCTTGTTGTTAGCTTAATTCTTGTAAACCCTGTAAACTTGTGTGATACCATGCTTTTACTTTGTTTTTGCTTCTTATGTACTATATTGTTCCACCAGGAAACGAAAGCTCTCTGGTTTTGGACACCGAGTGTACAAAAACTATGATCCCAGAGCAAAGGTCTTACGAAGACTGGCAGAGGAAGTGTTTTCCATTGTTGGCCGGGATCCTCTTATTGAGGTGTTTATCCATTTTGTGGTTCTTTATCGTGCTGCCTGTCATATATTGCATAAACTTGGTCTGTTTGTCATGCTTATCAGGGTTGTGGGTACAATGACGAACTGCTACACTTTGAAAGTTTCTTTTTTTTTTCTGTATTTTATTTTATTTTGATTACGGGCTATTATGCATAAAATGATTACCTAAACAGGCCCACACATTGAAAATTTAAATGTTATGGAAACGTGTTGGATTAAGGGGGAAGGCACTTGCTTAAAGTATTCTAGATACAAGTTTGGCATCTTTCTGTGTGTATACTTATTAGTCGTCATGTTTGGTTTGAAATAAAAATAGCAGATAAATTTAGATGAAAATCCTATGCCATTCAAAATCTCTAGTAACTTTTCAATTTCCAATAAAAAATTACTACGGGTTTTTGACACTACTGTTATTATCTTACCAGGAGGACGTCTGCTTAATTTAATTTCAATTTGGTTCAGCATACTTAGGTTAAACTTTAAATGTTCTAACTAACTTCTCTATGCAATTATTTGATTGTTCAGGTTGCAGTTGCCTTGGAGAAGGTTGCACTATCTGATGAATATTTCATCAAGAGGAAGCTATATCCAAATGTTGACTTCTACTCTGGATTAATTTACAGGTAACCTTTTATTAGAGCCAGTTATTGTCCCCTAGAGTATTATCCAGTGCTTGAACTAATAGTTTTGCGCAATCAGGGCCATGGGGTTTCCACCTGAGTTTTTCACAGTTTTATTTGCCATCCCTCGAATGGCTGGATACTTGGCACATTGGAGAGAGTCCCTGGATGATCCTGATACAAAGATTATGAGGCCTCAACAGGTTGCTTCCTTTCTTTGAATCTCTTCTTTGGTCTTCATTTTCTATCATAATTATAGTGTCTATTGTGCCAATTTGCTGTACATGTGGTGTACCGTTTGGTTTTCTGGAAAATGATTTTCCTAGTTGTATCATGGCTGTCTTGTATAGTTCTTAACACCAGTGTTGGGCAATATTTGCATAATGCATCAGAAGATAAGCTAAACCTCTTTAGTAAATCCACCTATAACTACCCTGTTAATTTCTGCCTTTTTGCTGCATTTCTCTTCCCTGATTTCGTCAAATCTCTTTTGTGTTTCAGGTTTATGTTGGGGAATGGCTGCGACATTACACACCAATCAATGAAAGGACTGTATTGAGAGATGCTGACAAGTTTGGTCAGGTTGCCATATCAAATGCCTCAAAGCGGCGGCTTGCTGGATCTGCAATGTAACCTTTAGGCTCAATTTGCATTTGAGTGACATGACCAAAAGGTGATACATGATTTTCAAGAATGTACATGGGAAAAAGTACTTCTTTCTTCTTGGCCTTTTGTTACTCAAGAGTTAACTTTGGTATAATCAGTATGATGCAAGGGAGCTTGAATCTTCAAAATTAATGCAACTGGTTTCCCTTCCATCACCAACAGGAAGAATAATGCTGGAGGGATTTGCTGTTCCAGCCTTTACGTATAAGTCACGTGCCAGTCTTCTACTTTCTATTGTTTGTTCTGTTGAAATTATTAAAGGGATGATTGATAGATAAAGCATAGCGCAGATATCTCATGGGTAGTAATGTGAACAATTAATTAACATATGAATTTCGGGTGCATGTTTGTGTTAAAGAATCAGACTGTTTTCTGTGTACCAGTACTAATCCTTTTCTTTTTCTCCCATAGTTGGGTGCATGACATGAATGAAATCTCCTCACAATTTTTTTTAGCCTCCATTTCAATGTATAATTTGGACCATGGAGTCTAACGTGCAAGTGTAACACGAATTGTCTATTTCTAAATATTTCATTGAAAACATTTTTAACAGTGTGTCAACATAGATCATAGCATTGTTGAGAGAATTAGACGGAATCAACTTGTTGAATTAGCAATGTTTGAAGGATAGAACCTTGTGCCTTATTGATTTTATGGCTGGGCAGTCTTACCTAATGTTAACATCTACACAAACTATTCTATGTATTAAGTTCATGCAGCCCTTATATATGAATTTATGTATTTTTAAAATTCATATATAATTTTATCAGTTAACATAAGATATAATATTTATATTATATATTCAATTATTGTCGATTTGACTAGGGTTAAATTACAATCTAACCTATTATTGTAAACTAATACTATTATTATTGGTTTGATGACATGTCTAGTTTTTTTTTTTTTTTGGTACATGGCCTGTCTAATTTTAAAAACATTGGATAATAACTAACCCCATATTTCTTGTGTCAGCAGGAAGAAATCATGAGATAAAACTCTACATAGATAATAACTTTTTCTCTTTTTGCTTTCCTTTTCATTGTGTTGAATACTTCACAAGTTTCATATCAAATACATGTTATGAAGCTATGTTCAATTGTCTGATTCATCTGGGTTAATGGTTACAAGACGGTAGCTCTCTGTTTCAACATATGAGCTAGAGGAATCAGTATATATGCTAGGAATAGACATGCTATGTGTTCCACTTGGATGCTGCCAGAAGTGGTTTCTGATACTTTTGAATTTGGAACTGGAACTAGCAGCTGAGTATCCAGGGTCAGAAAGAAGATCCTGAATGTCAGTCCAACCTTCAAGCATGCTCACAACTTGGGACATTGTTGGTCTAAGTGTAGGAGATGCATTAGTACATAACAGAGCCACATTTAGCATCACCATAACCTCCTTAGTTGGATATTCTGAACCCAAATCAGGATCAACCAGCTCCAGAAGACTTCCTCTCTCTTGCAAAACATAGGCCTGAAACATAACTCATATTTCAGACTACAATTACTCTGTATTTATCAGAACAGAACATAGCTGAAATTAAGCATGATAGATTAGTTGTCCAACTTTTTCCCTATGAGCAGTTATAAAAGTTGTTTTTACCCAATCAAGAAGGTAAACAAATTCCTCGTCTGGTCTATAATTTGTGTTGCTCTTTCCGCTGACAGTTTCTAATGCAACCACCCCGAAGCTATAAACATCTGCTTTGTCAGTTAAATAGCCTCGCATTGCGTATTCTGGAGCCATATAACCACTGTACAAAGACAACAATCATATACATAGAAATTTCAATCAACAAAATAAAATAAAAGCAGGTTATGAGTATGACATACTGATAATATCTTAATATATTATTGTTTCATTTTTCATGACCAACAAGTAGTGAAGATTGCAATACCATGTTTGATATGAACTTACATTGTTCCTGCAACTTGAGTGCTAACATGAGTTTTGTCATCTTCAATAAGTTTTGCCAAGCCAAAATCCGAAACTTTAGCACTAAAATCCTTGTCCAGCAACACATTACTAGCCTTTATGTCCCTGTGTATGATTTTTATTCTTGACTCTTCATGGAGATAAGCCAAAGCTCTTGCTATACCAAGGCAAATTTTCTTCCTGGTTTGCCAATCTAGTTTCCTTTTATTGTCTGGATCCTTCCCTGTATGTGATTGGTAGAAGGATAACCATTTAGTTTGTCATATATTTGATTCAAATGCAAAGGATTCCTAATCCTAAGGTTGTTTGTTCATTGTGAAGCTTACCAAAAAGAATGCGAGAGAGACAATTATTTTCCATATACTCATATATCAGTATTAGCTGGTTTCCCTCAGCACAACATCCATAAAGCTTAACAAGATTGGGATGTTGAAGTCCAGATATCATTCCTATCTCATTCACGAATTCGCGGTTTCCTTGCTTTGATTTTGAAGAGAGCTGCTTCACTGCTATTACTGTTCCATCTGTCAGTAGGCCCTGCATCATGAACAAGGTATACTTTTATCTTGCCTTACAGTTAGACAGATAACATATCCAAATTGTGAACAAGTCCAACAAATTACAGTTGCATATGCTTTGACACTTTTCCTTTTTCATCAACACACTAAGTGCACGTTTAGTTCAATATATTTTGGAGAAATAATTGCTTATTTTTGCTAGATCCGTGAGAACTTCTAAAAAGAGGTGATTATTTTCCCCAAAAAAGCTTTGTCCCGAACAAGCAGCAAGTACAAAATTGTAATGCAAATTTTTTTATTAAATTGAAAGCAGTAGATTTTAACTTGTACAGAGATATAGAGACCATAAAGTACGTGCTGTATTTAAAATCAAGTAACATTAATTGGACCATAAGGAGGTATAGGTAATCAAGAATATAAACTTTGAAAGATCAGATTACCTTGTAAACAGAACCAAAGCCGCCTTCGCCGATTTTATTTGCTGCATCAAAGTTTTTGGTTGCTGCTTTTATTTGTCTTAAAGTAAATAATCCTGTCTGCAGATCTATACCTCTGAGCTCTGGAACAAAAAAAATAGAATTTGGATTCAACAATGAAGTTTATAACAATATGTAATTATGTATAATACCTGCCTCCATATTTCTTTTTTTTTTTTTTCCATCTGGCTTATAAATCTACAGGGTATTCTAATTCAAGTATGCTCTCCTAGAGCCTTGACTTTGGTGAAATGGAAAAAATATCACCAATAACACATCTTATATAGAAGTAAAATTCTGCACTAAGTTTTATGACATTGAATACATTTTGTATAAATAATTATTTAGTAATAATTGTTGAAGAATCTAACAGAAATGCTGTTTGGATATGTAAAAAGAAAATTATGCTGTAGAAATGGATATATTTATTCTGAATAAGAGAATTGGAAGAACTTAGTATGCATGTTCCGTACCTTTATAAATTGGGTCCTTGCCTCCTAAACATCCTTTCCTCCTCATGACAGCTAGCACTATAACAAGAACTACAACGCTGGCGCCAACGCTAGCTGCCACTATCTCATAAGTTTTCTTGTTGTCCTCTGATGATGGAGGTTTAAAATCTGTGCAAGGGAAAAGTATTTATTCATGGATTTTATAGAAATGAAAAACAGAATCTAACAAGTGTAGAGTAGAGTAGAGTTAGACATAAAAGGTAATCTTTCCCTTTCATACATATTTTTATTTCCTTAATACCAATTAGTAAGCTCTAAGCAGAAGTTAACAAATAATCACTTTGTCCAAGTTCATTTTCTTTCTTTTATCTACTTGTTTTCTAGTTTGGCAGCGCCTTTATGAAGTTTCTGTTTTGCATAACAATTAATTGAATCTGCTAGAAATTCAGGGGAATAAGATCCCTTCTCAAATAGTATAACACTTTTAAAGCTTCATATTAGGTCACTCTAGTTTGTATCGCAGGCTCTCAAAATCCACATTTATTTATTTATTCTTTTTTTGGCAATAGAAAAATAAGATATACACAGATTTCTGGAAATATTGGTTCAATCAACCAGTGTAATGTCAAACTGTATTATTGAACGATCAGAATGATCCAATGCAGAACAACTCATAATGCCATAACTTGGTTTCATTCATAAAAAAATCCAATTAATTTTGCTCAAGCATAGGCTTATCAAGTAAGAGAAAACACACACTAAGTTAAGATGCAGGATATGACTTACTAGGGTCTACTGAAATAGCAGATATAAGAGGTCCATAAACTCCTCTTGTTGGAATGCCAGTGGTTCCTTTTCCAGCCCAGTAGAACTGTATCTTCAAAGTATTTTCTGTCACAGAAGCATTGAGTTTCTTCACAATTGGCCTGCCGGTACCACCGGCTTCTCTTTCGATATCAAACTCTCTCAGCACCAATTTCCCCTTATTTCAAGCACATAATCAATACATACCATCTACATCAATGCACAAATCAATTAGGGTCTGTTTCTTTTGTTAAAACGTTTTCTGTTACCGCTTCTTATTTTTCATATAATAACTCCAAAACTGTCATTCCTATTTTTAAAGGAAGCAAAATTTTGATAACGGTAAACAAAAGAAAAAAACAGGACAGTTTTATAATTATTCATGAAAATAAGAAACAAAAACTGAAACATTTTCACAAACCAAACAGACCCTTTAGCATCATCATGTGTAAAACATGTCAATAAAAGCTACCTGGATATAGACGTCAAAAACCCGCCTCCCAAGACTGTTAAATGAGCTACCAGTGATGAAAATAATCTCAGCAAAGTGAAGCTTAACAGTGTAATTTCCATTCCCAAGACAGAGGCCATAGTATGTGAGAGCAAGAGGAGAAACACGAGCTGTTGTGTAAAGTTCTGTATCATTCTTAGACACATTGACAAGTCTTGAAGTATTGGTCACAATATAAGGATCAGAGTCAATATCATTGTCCATGAAGTTTCCAGTGCTACTTAGAGCCCAATTCTGACTAATGTATAATGTTGAAGCGCCTTTTCTTTCACCATCAGCATCATAAATTTGACCCTTTATATTTGCTTCCTTGCCACCACAATTGATGTGCAGGGAGTACTTATCTATTGGGTTAAAAACAAAAACAATGCCATAAAAAATAATTAATGCAAAACCTTTCAAATAATCATGGAGTAATGGAGAAGATAGACAACAGCATAGAAAGTTGACAACACGCTTGATTTGCATTTTTATTTCGTGTTTTCATAAATAGTTATAAAATTGTTATCTTGTTTTCATTTTGCTTCTTGCTTTATGAAATTTGTGTAATAAACATGATCTTGTTTTCAGTTGTTTGTAATGTTTCTTATACAAATTTAAGAAAAACAGGAAACAAAAGGAAAACAAGTCGATAGTTTGTAATTATTTATGAAAATAGTAAACATAAACCGATAATGGAAACATGAACTAGACAAACCAGAGATTTACAAATAACATACCATAATTTATATTGAAAGTATTGAGCTTTTAATTCAGTTACATGAATTTATTTAACATGACATGCAATGGTTATTGACTAATTTATCTTGTTGGGTTAAGAATTTGTCATCAATTTATTCCACTGAATCTCTCTGGTAACAGAATTTGAATAGCTATTTCAAGCACCTATCAAATAAATGCTATTTAAAACTTGTAATATGGACATTCACTTACGTTGGCTAACTGGACATGGATAGTTCCTCTTTAGGCATGAATGAATCTTATTTCTGCAACAATATGTAACATTCAAGGTTATATTCTAGTGCAGCCACAAAAACCTTAGCTTTATTTCACAAAATATTCTTCAGAAAGTGAAAAAAGGTAACAAGACTTCAGATTCAGCATTTCAGCTTACTGTTTGTCCACAGGTGAAGAGTAGCTCTCAACAAGGTTTCTGAAGAAAAAAATAACAGAAATTGTTGCAGTCATAACTCATAACTATTCAACAATAGAAAAACTCATAACTGACAACTAACATTGATTTTATACAACTATATATATAAATAACCTAGAGCTTAAATAAAACTTACATACTCCCTCTTTGACATTCAGCTGAACTTGAACCATCCCAGGTGAAGTTATTGTCAGAGAAGTCACTGTGCAGCAAAATGTATATATTAAAAGATGTTTATCTCATGTTGCTTCAAGATTCATTATTCAATTTCTTTTTTAAGGCATCCAAATATATATTTTTTCATCATATTTTAAATTCTTAAATGGGTTTATTGAAAAGTTGTTTTATGATAGGATAGAACTCAATAGCATCATTTGATCAATTTTAGCTGACTTCACCTAGTGGAATAAGAACTTGATTATTGTTTCTCGTTCTAAACACTCTAAATCATATCAAGTTAATAGCCAAAGAAAAATAATATTCTTGGTGCAAATATTAAGATAAAAGATTGAAAAATTTAAACATAACTCTTCAATGGAATATGTTTAACTTACATATTTTTGTTGTTTTCAAAGACCCAGGCAGGTATTGTCCCTGATAGCTTGTTTCCAGTAAGATACCTCCATTATTTTTAACAAAATTTGTATTTCATAAGAAATGAAAAGGAAATGTTTCAATAACAAGTTTCATTCATATTCCATCCACTTACATGAAGTCCACTTTGTCAAGTTGGGCAAAAGATTCTGGTATCTTCCCACTCAAGCCATTGAAACTCAAATCTCTACAGCAATGGAATTAAATATATTAACTTATTTAATGTAAATCTTAATAATTAATTACCTATTGAAAGTCAGTTTTTGAACTTGGGCTACTTACAAAATTTTCAATTTTTCAATTCTCCCTATATAATCTGGGATCTCTCCTTTAAGCAAGCATTTTCTTAGTACCCTGCATTATCATTTCAAGTCTTACATACATCATTTAAAAAATTTCAAGAGAAAGAGAAAGAGAAAAGTACTTAAATCATTGAACTCACAGTGTCTTAATGGATTTCAAATTACTTAGTGGTGGGAAAGCAGAGGTTTTACTACCTTTGAGGTCAGTTATCCTCCTAAATATCAAGAAATTAACAAAACAATCACTTGGCATATTCATCTTTCTATGATAAAAATAAATAAATAAATAAATAGTATTAAAAACATACAAATCACTTAATCTTGTCAAGGCTGAAATGGTGGAAGGTATTGGTCCTTCCAAAGAGCAACCTTGCATGTGCCTGTAATCCCAGAAGAAAAAAAATTGATATGATAAAGTATATTGTATACAACAAATACAATAAGAAAAAGGTTGGAAACTTACAGTTTTTCAATCAATGCCCAGTTACTAATGAAATCTGGTATCTTCCCAGAGAAATTATTGTCACAAATCCTCCTAAAATTTGTTTTCAAAAGATTAATCAGTATGGCAAAAAAATCAAAATTTAAATGAAACAACAATATATATAAGTACACAAGTAATAGATTGAGCTAGAAAATGCATAGTTTTGTAGCTTGTTATAGGAATTAATTATTTAGGACCCTATAATGTAATGTAATGATTTGCATTTATTAGCTCAATACCAATATTAAAGAGGATCCAAGTGAATGATTATCTATGTGTTTCATTCATATGTTCTTCATTGAGATGGTGAATTTTGTTGATTTCAAAATTTATTCATTGTGGATTATAGATAAATTATTAAATTGGTAAGAAAGCAAAGACTTACAAATCAGTCAACTTGGTCAACTTGGAAAGAGCTGATGGCAATGCTCCTGTGAATGCATTGGATGACAGAATGCTAAACAAACATGATTTGTTCTTTGTCAAACATTATTTAGGGTTTATATGGTAGGGGGAAAATGGAGAAACAGATATTGTGATTCCAATAAGAAGACCAAAAGGGTAAAAAAGAATTACAGTTTTTCTAGATTGATCAACTTTCCAATCTCTGCTGGAATGAGGCCTGAAAATTGATTTCCTTCAAGACTCCTGTAACATTCACACAAATATTTAATTTAAACAAAGCAGCAGAAATAAATTGGAAATGATCTGTGAATTAAGAGGTAAAAGCTACCTTTATATAATCCCAATATGTTTTTCTGTTTCTTTTTTCCATTTTTCTTTTCTAACAAAAAGGATTTGCCATTAAGTTTTATGATTCTTCTTATAAATAAGCTTTCATTTAATAAGAACTTGTTGTATAAATGCTTCCCTAGTCATCGACACATAAAAATGAATGATTTCAACATACATATTCCTGAGGGTTGTAATATTGGTGAGAACTTTTGGAAAAGGCCCTGATAATCTGTTTCCCATGAAAGAGCTGCATATTCAATTAACGAAACAAATTCAATGTCACTGTCAAGTTAATTACTGAAAACTTAAATAAAAATAAAAAATAAAATTAGAGGCAATGCAAAAAAAACAAAGGGGTGCATAGGAGAAAAATCTTCTTACAGTTCAACCAAGCGCATGGTAGCCCATTGTTGAGGTACAGAACCAGTTATTATGTTACGACTTAGGTCCCTATTTGAAATTGCAAGGCAAATTTATTAACCTTAATGCAGAGCAAAGAATCACAACTTCACAAATAATTCTAAATCGTCCTATGGCTTCATTTTACCAATGCTCTTACTTACTTGATGCTAAATACTTATATTAATTGTTTATATTTCTAAGTTATAAAATACATTTAATTTTTTATTTAATTCTTACTCGATATAATAGTAAGAGAATATGTACGAGTATGAGTAAAAGGATATAGCGACGGTCTAACTTCACAAGTACTAAGGTTGTGTTATCTTACAATAGTTTGAGATAACGAAGCTTAGAAAACTCTGGTGAGAGAGTGCCAGATAAATTCTGAGCCTTCAAGGATCTGTTGAAATTAAAAGCAAAAAATTAGATTTATACAGTGGTGAATATGATTATTGTGAGATATCAAGAAAATATATAAATAAATTGAGTAAATTGTAATAACTCCTCTGGAAGATTTGAAAAATTGTAATCTACCCCAAACTTCATCAAAATGAGTACTCAATCCCATTTTGGTAAGTTAACTAGCATTTTTGGTCAGTCAATCTATCACATAAATATTAAAAATAATTTTTAATGTTAATGGAGGGTCCACAACTTGCATATGTGACAAACTGCCATGACAGAAACGTTAGCAGTTAACTAACGTTTTTGCCTCGCCAATCACAGAAACATTAGCTAGGTCAGCAATCAACCGTCAACGATTAAATAAATGGGATGAAGTGCTGATTTTAGTGAAGTTTAGGATGGACTGCAATTTCCCCAAAACCTCAAAAGAGCTTATTACAATTTACCCAAATACATTACATGAAAAATGAGAGAAAAAACTTTATGAATCCCAAATGTTACATACTCCATTGTATACAAAACTTATGAAGTCCTCACAAAATAAATCTAATTCTTAAAAAGTTAATCCTAAGTAAAATTTATGCTTAATTCAACTTTTTTTTAATCCAATTGTGTTGTGAACATATAAAAACGATTTGTGTTATGTACAGGAAAATATTTTGTTTTGGCATTGACCGAAATTCTCTATGTATATAAATTGTACGGCTAAATTCACCTGGAAATCGAAAAAAAAGGTAAATAATTAGTAATTGTTTGGAAACATCTTTTCAGAAGAAATAATTGTTTATCTTTTAAAAGTTTTCTTACAAAGCTTTTTTTTAAAAGTTTTCTTACAAAGCTTATAAAAATATATTATTTCTTTAAAATAAATTAATCCAAACACACTCTTAATATTATCATTTTTTTTTGCAAAAAAAATAAATAAATGTAGTGATTAACTTATGTTGTTGTACTAGCATTTAGTAAATATTTTCTACCTCTATTTAAAAACAACTAATCGCCATTATCAAACGCAATTTTTTAATTTTAAAAAACTACAGCTTGATGTAACAGTAAACAAAGAATAAAAAAACAATAGTGAAATAGACAACAAAAACCAAGAACTTTATTTAACCCTAAAAAAATACTATCAAAGAGAAATAGACAGCTCATCCTTCTCAAAGTCAAAGATTTCCAATTTGCATCGGTTGGATGGGTCCATGAGACTCTTTATATACTAAGTTCCAAACTTCATTCAATTTTATTTTTTTTTCAATTGAGCTTCAAACTTCATTCTCATTTAGACCAATGATGATGTGGCACTTTGACTAGCCATAAACTTTTCTAGATGAAGAAAGCAAATGCAAAAATGGCAGAAAATATTCTACACAGGAAAAAATAGTGCAGAAATATTTATCTTTTTAGCAAAGTTCAAAGAATCCAACATGAAATTACTACCAAGCAAAAAAAATGAAAAAAAAATCTTGAAAAAACATGTTTATTATATTAAAAATATATATTTAATTTCACGTGAAGATTTGATGGTAACTTCAGGTGTCGGTAATAAAAACATATTTGACCCCAAATGCCAGTGAAGATTAACAAATAAATAAATAAAAACTTGAAGAAAATGAATTCATCTCTCCCTTCATAACAGCACGTGATTCCATGTGATTTTGTGCCATACTTAGAGTTCTTCAAAACAGAACAAATCTTAAGAGATGCTGAGATGGGAATGGAGGAAAAACTTCATGAAAATTTTTAAATTTGTAAGCTGTCTCAATTCTAAAAGTTAGGTTATCAGAAAAAAATTAAGCTTTTATAAACTCAAATATGATTATATTTCTAGTAGATAACAAAATTGAAAGAGAAAGAAGGAGAGGAAGAGAGAGAGAAATACATACATGTATACAACATGGCAAGAGGAATTTTGATTGAAGGAACAGTCACAAATAACAGAACTCTCAAAGCCTTTCCTATTATCAGAAACATTCCAATTTCCTTTACCACTGCAAGGTTCAACCCCAAAATCCCAATCTTTCTTCCCAATTTTCCTCCCTATCTCTTTCAATGCATTCACTGCACAATACAATAACCAAATCATCTCACAGAGCAAAGAATCATAACAAGTACTAATGAAGTGATATATAAGAATGCCCAGATGAAATTTTACAACAAGAAATCTGATCCAAGCAAGAAAGTCACTTCCTTTTTTATTTTTAAACACAATATAATGGAGAAAAGGGGCAGGAATATTAAATGTGTTTTAGTTATTACCCTCTTCAGAATTGAGCTTGGGAATAATGGTGGCTGCAGAAACAAAGTGTGAGAGGAAAATGAGTGAAGTGGAACCAATTAGGAAAAAGAGGAACTTGGAAGAAGAACCCAAATTGGGCTCCATATATGAAAAAGTTTCAACTTTGAACTAAGATTGTTGATGCAGAAGGAAAATAAGTGAGAGGGTATTTAGAGTATTTGTTAACATATGAGATTGAAATATTGAGAAGATGTAGCATAGGTAGAGAGAGAGTGGGTTGGATAATAAATCATAAATGGTGTTGTTGCTAATGCTGGGGACTGTCCTCGTGAGACAATTTTATTTTATTTTTAATTTTGTCAAAGCCAAAATATGAGTCTTTATTCATCAAAGTTTGCAACTTGCAACAGGGAATGGAGGTTTTATCTTAGCGCGTGGGAAATGTGTGCTTCTGATGACACAAAAAGTTTTTACTACTACTCGTTAGGTGTTCCAACAACTAGTAATTATGGATTTAGGATGCGATTACTAACAAAATCCAAGCATGCTACTTAAGATTTTTTCTTTCGACATCCTCCTAAGGTTTAATTATCAAAATCAATTGACAATATGAAAAGTAGTTAAATAGATATTTAAATTGCACTCTAAAGAATAAAATAGGCAATGTAGCACTTATTTCCAACATCCTTCTTCCAACACAGCCTGTCGGACTAGGCGTAAGTTATCAGAGACCCATACAAACTGGGAGTCAGGTAGAACAGGCGAAACGTTGGGCTGTCACTCTGATACCATGTTAAGATTCCATCACAAAACCAATTTACAATACGAAGAATAATCTAACATATTGAAACCCTTCCAACTCTGACTCTACTATTGCAAAGTGGGACTCATTTTTCAACACTCTCACCATATTATTAAGCAGAAGATTAATTTATTAAACCTAAAAGGATTTATTTTCATAATTAATGTTCTATCGGGATTCGAACCATAATGATTCCACCAAATTATAATATGTCTCGATCACTACATCAATATCTTTTATTAATATTAAGATTTGGTATTCAAATATATATATTCAAACAGACGCACGTTAGAAGACAAATATCATTTTTAATTGAAAAAATAATTAAAATAGTCTCTTATTTTATTATTATTGTTCAACATGGATCCTGGCATTAACACGCTAACAAACTCATGACGTAACATATTAAATACCAAGCTCAAAATAGCGTAATATTAGCAAGTGAACGAAAATGAAGTGTATTGGTTCCGACTAAATTAAAAAAATAGTCATTTTTTTCCATGGTTACTCCTCTTCCTCCATCTTTTTAGATCCCAGCCCACTCCTCTTCGTGCAATTTTGTTTTAAAATACTTGATTTTTGTTCACTTAATAATATGACGCCATTTTGGGATTCCATTGTGATATTACGTGTCACATGACTCCATTAACGCGTGTTAACAACATGGACCATTTTGAATGAAAAAGATAGAGTTAAGGACCAATTTGTTTATTCTTATAAGTTATGAATCATTTTGAATAGTGGTGATAGAGTCATAGACCATTTTAGTCATTTATTTTATTATAATTCATGTCTTGAAAAAAAAAACTGTATTTTTATTTTTTGATTTTATCTTTTTTGTGAGCTTTAATCCCTGGGGATTGAAAAGTTTTAATTTGGATTTGGGTAGTGTTTAACATGAGTGTGTTTAGTTTCGCTTCAAATTCTCAAACATACATTATTTGTCATCAAATTCAATTTTAGCCAAAATAAATTCTACAAAATCAAATTTATTTAACAAGGTGTTAAATTTAGTTCAATGTGTCAAAAGGTAAAATTTTCGAAAGTCATCAAAACTACATTCAATCACATTTAGCTGTATTTAATGTTAGGCATTCATAACAGCAATTGCAATCGCAATTTAAAATTTTATTATTTAAATTGAAAATTGATTTTGCTACTTACTCAAATACACAACAAATTGTCCCAGTCATGTAACTCAGTTGGTGAGCGAATAGGGACATGTGTATGTAGGTACGGGGTTCGAATCCGGTTGTACTACTTTCTATGAATAAAAAAAAATACACAACAAATTAAATAGTTTTAAAATTCAACTACGGTTGGAGATAGATGGATGTTTGGTACTTTGGTTTCTTGTTAGAACCCGTTTCGTTTTGGTTACGCGGGTTCCAAAGGTGAAAACGTGAGCAAACGTGGAAGGAACATCCATGTCGTTCTCCGTTTCGTTTCAGCCAACAACAATACAAACGCACCCAAAATTGTGAATTCAGACCAATGTTATCGCTTACTAAGTATAACAATAATTGGTATATAATCATTATCATATATATATATATATATATATAATTCATTTATAATTCACTTAGTATGAATTAAATTTAATTTCTTTTAATATTTTCACATTATAAAAATAATTAAACATAAAATTAAATGAGTTATATATAAATATTAAGTATATACAAAACTTTTTTCAAATTACTGCATCTAACAGGTCTAAATCGTAGAATCACCACCGGCTGGTTTAAGGGGGTATTTCTGACCATATAATTAGGAATAATCAATCAATCAATTATAAAATTTTGAAAAAAAGAAGAGATTTTTGGAAAGCTGCATCACTAGTTACTACTATATGTCATCACTGATTGGTGATTGCTATTTGCTAGTGAGTGATGTCTAGTGGTTGACCAGGGTCGTCTTCAAGCTGATCATTTTCATTTTATATAAGCCTCGAAAACCACTTCAACATAATATCACACTTTTCTTTTTTTTTTTCATTTCCTTGCATTTCATCTTAATAATCTCAGCTGACATATGTTTTTTTTTTCTCAATACTGTTTCTTTATATTTTTATTATAAGTAAATATATTTTTAAAAGAAAGTTTGATTTTTTTTTACTTTTATCGTCAGATTTTTGTTAAAATTTAAAATTACTACTAGTAAAAATACTTTTAAGATTTTTATATAAATATCCAAACATACATTAACTTGAAATTAGTTTTAAGTTCTTACTTTTGTAAAATCCGCACAAACTATAAACAAAACTATAAAGAAAAATAATTTTAAAATTATTTGTATTTATTTGATTTGAGGGAAAAAAAAACAAGTGTAAATAATTTCTCTTATAAGATATAAACAAAATAGAAAATATTAAACTTATATATATAAAGAGAGAGAATGAAATTTATTATTCAAAAATAAAATTTTATACATTAATTAAATTAATTAACAATCATAATAAAAATTACATTAATTTACATTAATAATTAATATATATATATATATATATATATATATATATATATATATATAAGCCGGTTAACACTTTTTTAACCAATGTCCTTGTAGTATTTTTTGATGTCCTTGCAAATCATTAATTAAAATTTAAGAACGTAATAATGTGTTGCATGATAGCTACCAGAAGCAGAATCATTCAGATATAGAAATACTATGAACTAGTAAACATTTTTGAGTCGTCTTATTTGAAAATAAATAAAAATATAAAATTAGCAGAATAAACGTGTGGGGACATATATATGAGATGAGAGAGAGAGTGTCTATATAAATGGTGGCTAGAGACTGGATGGGACATTAAAAAAAACGCGCTTAACGGAATAATAATAATTAATTTTTTATCATGCATAATATTATACAAATTAAAAAATTAAAAATAAAAAACATACCATTAATTATATGTCAAATATAATCACATAAAATATTTGTTTTTTTAACAATAAATTATTATCTTTAATTTTTTAATTTGTTTAATATTATACGGAACAAAAATACTTTAATAACAAGAAGAAAAGCTACTAATTAGTATTAGTAGTGAACATTGAATTGTGACTTGTGAGAGTGAGTGGTCCTTTGTCTCCTTCCTGTAGCTAACTTTTTAATTTCAACTTTAATATTGTGATGGAGCCTAGCTTTGCTTCATTCATCATTTGGACATTGATTTATTTTGTAAACATAGTTTACATTACTCTATAATTTTAGTAACCTTTGAAATTGAAATCAGTAATTTATTTTAGTTTATGAAATTAACACTACAAAAATAATCTGATAAATAATTAATAAAATTAATTGTTAAACTTATTTGTTTAATTTGATAGATGAATTAATAACTGAAATTACTAATGATATTACTTTTAATAAGTTTTAATTTACTAACTCAACCATTAAATCAATATTTTTGTTATTATTGTAATTCATATAATAATTAAATCAATAATTTTAATTTATATTGGTTTATAAAAATTTAATATGTTTTCTATTAAAAATTCAATTTACTCTATGTATTTTTTAAAAAAAGTTAAATTCAGTCAGATACCTTAACATTGTTGATTGTAAAATAATAACAAAGAGTGCCAAACAAATTACAATCTGTCCTAAGGTGAGTGCATGAAGACATGCGTGTATAGGTACGGAATTCGAATCCCAATTGTACTACTTTCCTATAAATAAAAAATAAATAAATTACAATCTCAAAGCACCGTTAAAAATTTCAAAAGACTAGAATATAAACATAATTAAAAAACTAATGGAACTAAGTGACACTTTACTTTTTTCCTATTCATAAGCCACGAGTACGACGGTCTCTCTCTCCCTCTGTCCCTCTCTCTCCCTCCCTCTCTCTTTTATTTTTTTTTTAAAAAGTTTTTATATTTTAATATCAAATTTAATAATTAAATAAACAATTAAATAAATTCATATTTGGCTTAAAATTAGTTATGTGAAACCAGGGACAAAAGCATACATTTATCTATTATTTAGGACTAATTTCAAACAAAATGAAATTCAAAAATCATAATCAAAATGATTAATTTTTTAGGAATTAAAAATATATTTAAGTCTAATATATATATATATATATATATATATATATAAATAATAGGGTTTGAAGAGGTGGCACTATATTGTCACCACACTATTTTTAAACTATACTATACTCTAGTTATTTTTTTTTCAAAATTATCTTCCAATCAAATTTATAAACTAGGCAAATTTCAATTAGAAATTCTGGTTGGAACTAGATTTAAAAATCTTATTAGAATTAGATTTAGAAATACAATATTATTAAAAAAAATTGTGTTGTAAAAATAAATTACTAAAAATATAAATTATTTTTATAAATGATAAATATAATTCTTAAAATCAATTTTTTTCTTCTAGACCAAAATTAAAATATAATGTGATATGAACAACATTTACTAATAATTATAACAATTGTTTTTAATAATTACAACACAGTTTTTTACTGTATCGTATTTTTTTTATGATCTTATATTTTAAATATGATTTCAATTGGATTTTAAAATTTGATTCCAGCCAAATTTATAAATATATAAATTCGATTGATGGAAAATTTTAAAAACAAAAATAAGTTGACTTGGCACCATATATATATATATATAGTACTTGTTTTGCCAGCTAGCTTAATTAGCTTGGCATCCCATTTTGGACTATCCGTCTGCACCAACACCATGCTCCATTATATTCTTTTGACTCTGCACCCTCCCTTGTCTTATTATTATTATTATTATTATTAAAGTACTCCTCCTAAGTCCTAAGTTTCAATTTGATCATTCTTGTCTATTATGTTCATTAGCTCTGAGAAAACACGCTATATCCAATAAATTGACATCATAGATTTTTTTATAAGCCAAATTAATATATTTAAAAGAGCACAAGAAGTAGTGCAAATACATTTTTACAAGAGCAAAAGAAAGCAAAATGATCAAAAGATTTAAAAGAAATACAACTTAAAGATAAAAGACACCATGAGCCATAAGAAATAGACAAACCCCCCTCTAGAAGTTACCCATTGCCAAGAGTTTGAGTAAATTATCAGTTTAGTTTTGAAATTATATGAATTCTTTTTTAATTTTTAGGAAGTTTTATTTTAGTTTTTTATTTTTATTTTTGTCATTTAGCTTGGTTAATCACATTATAACATCATTAATTAACTGCTTTCATCTAACTATTTTTATTTTTGAAAATAATGTCTTATTCACTTTTGTGTATAATACATATATAACTTTATTTTACTTAATACAACATAAAAATTAAATAAAAAATAAAATGATACATTTTTAAAAAAATTTATGAGCATAACTAAATAATAATTTTAAAATTCATTAATATTTATATTAATATTTTATGAAAATTTTTAAATTATTATATAAAATAATTACAAGAAATATAATTATTAAATATACTTCTAAAAGTAATTATTAAATATAATTTATGTTGAATATATTTTTATTATATATATTTTTTAAAAAAAGTATTTTCAAAAAAAAAATTGGTCAAATAAAATATAATATAAAATTTAAGAAATTTAAACATATATTATTTTGTCAATAGAAAATGACTAATTAAAAATAAAGATAATGTTATTCCGTATGTTTTGTTCTGTTCTCGTTTGTTCCACCCTTTTAAGTGGAACTAAAAATGTTCCATTCATGTACCTGAGTGTCCCTGTTCTGTTTCTCTTAACCAGTATACCAAACGTAGAACATTACTCACTGTCTCATTCTGTTCGGTTCAAATTCTGTCAAAAATTACCTAAGAGTATTATTTAGCGAAACTCATTATTTAAAACTAAACTTAATTACTATCATTAATTAAGGTAAAATTGAAAAAACATACTAATTACTTCTCGTTTTGTGGTAGATACTTATAAAAAGAAACACTAATTTTCTTAGATGCTTATAAATAAAAATAGAGCGAGTATTTTTTTTTTCATAACAAAATGATAACAAGGAGAGGCAGAGAATCTTTAGGGAGGGACCAATGGGGACTTTAATTAGTGGCTCTAAAAAGATTAAAATCCAAGACCAGACCAAATAGACCCCTTTCCTTACCACTTATGCTAACAGTCATTGACAATTTTTGCTTTTAATATTTCTTAATGTCATTACTTTATTTGTTTGAAATATAAAGGTGTGCTTGAGAAGCATATACTCTCCTATTCAAAATAGTTTTTATTTAAGGTTTTGACACAAAATTAAAAAAAATATATCTAATATTTTTATTTTCATAAAAAATATGACTAAATTCTGTGTTATATAATTTTACTAATATAATAAAAAAATAGTGATAGAATATATTTTTATTTTCATGAAAAATATGAACGAATTCACTATTGTATGATCACTAATATAATTATTTTTTTTTTGAAAAATATCATATTCTTCAAGTGTATAGTACACAATTTAAAAAAAATGTTGCAATTTTAAAAACATAAAGAATTTTTATAAATTGAGCTAGAAACTTCAAATTGAATGAGACATTGTTATAAAAAGGCTTCTGATAATTTATGTAATTTAAAAATTGTATTTTCAATTTTATTCGAAATGCACTCTATTCTTCATGTGATAGTATACGATTTTTAAAGAAACTATTGAAATTTTAATAATATAAAAAATTATGTAAATTGAGCTAAAAAATTCAAAGTGAATAATATATTGTTTTTAGAAAGTTTCAAATAACTTAGGTAAATTTAAAAAATACATTTTTTATTTTTATTTAGAAAAACATCATACTCTTCTAGTATATAGTACATGATCTCTAGAAAAATTGTTGCAATTTTAAAAATATAAAAAGTATGTATATTGAGCTAAAAATAAGCTTTATATAATTTAGATAATTTAAAAACAACCTATTCATTTTTATTTCGAGAAACATCATATTCTTGAAGGATATAGTACACAATCTATATAAAAAATTGTTGCAATTTTAAAAACATAAAGAGTTTTGTAAATTGAGCTAGAAACTTCAGATTGAATGAGACATTGTTATCAAAAAAGCTTCTAATAATTTAAGTAATTTTAAAAATGTATTTTTATTTTTATTCCAAAAGCACTCTTTTCTTCATGTGATAATCTACAATTTCTTTAATTTCTAAAGAAATTGTTGCAATTTTAAAAATATAAAAAAATTATGTAAATTGAGCTAGAAACTTCAAAGTGAATAATAAATTATTTTCATAAAGCTTCAAATAATTTAGGTAATTTAAAAACACCCTATTCATTTTCATTTCTAAAAAAAACCTATTCTTCAAGTGTATAGTTAGGGGTGGGTTTTGGGTTGGTCAATTCGATAACCCGACCAATCCGAACCAATACAAACACTATTTTGACCCAACTCAAACTAATCCGAACCAATAATGTATCCAACCCAATGAAATCGATGTGGTTTTGTTTGGTTCGGTTCTCGGATTTGCATTTTTGAACCCAATACAATCCGAACCAAACCGATCAAAATTAAAAACTATGTCGTTTTGATATATATATAATTTTAAAATGTAAAGTTGGCTTAATAATGAATATATCAAAACCTAAAATTAAAGGTCCAAACACGTAATTTCAAATTTTTCAAGAGAGCTGCGCCTCAACTCAGTCCTTATTGGTATATTCTAAATGACTTGAAACTTATGTGAAGTGATGACCTAATGGGTATACGTATCAGTGTATGTAACCTAGCCTATTATTTTGGCAGTGACATTTTTTGTGATTGAATAATGCATATTTTGATAATTATTGTTGATTTATTTTTAATTTTGTGATGCGTGATGACATTTTGACTTTGATGTTATTTATAGTTATTTTGTTTACTTTGTTATATTTGTATAGATGAATTACTAAAAAATAATAGATATTATTTATCAACCCGAAACCCAACTCAACCCAAACCGAACTTTGTCGAGTTAGTTTGGTTCGGGTTGAGAGATTTTTTTTTTACAAAATCGAACCAACCCAATAAAAATTGATTGGTTCAGATTTTAAAATCTCTCAAAACCGAACCAAACCAACCCGAACCCACCCCTATGTATAGTACATTATCTCTAAAAAATCTTATACAATTTTAAAAATATAAAAAATAATGTAACTTGAGTCAGGAACTTCAAAGTGAATAATACATCACTTTTAAAAAACTTCAAATAATTCAGGTAATTTAAAAACACCCTATTCATTTTCATTTTGAAAAACACTTTATTCTACAAGTGTATATATTACACGATCTCTAAATAAATAGTTTTAATTTACAAAATTATCTAAAATGAGATAGAAACTTTAAAGTGAATAATATATGGTATCCAAAAGGCTCTCAATAAATTAGATAATTTAAAAACACCCTATTTATTTATTTTTATTTCTAAAAACAACTCATTATAGTACACGATCTCTAAAAACTAATGTAATTTTTAAAAAAAATAAAAAATTATTTAAATTGAGATATAAACTTCAAATCGAATAATACATTGTTGTTAGAAAACTTGCAATAATTTAGGTAATTTAAAAACTCCTTATTCATTTTTATTTTGAAAAACATCATATTCTTCAAGTGTGTATAGTATACGATATAAAAAACTATTATAATTTTAAAAGTATGACAAATAATGTAAATTGAGCAAGAAAATTCAAAACTAATAACACATTGTTTTCATTATGCTTCAAATAATTAATATAATTTAAAAACATCCTATTGATTTTCAATTAAAAAAACACCTTGTTCTCTAAGTGTATAAAAAATAGTTAGGTAACTTAAAAACACATTATACATTTTTATTTCAAAATTCAGAAAACACCATATTCTTCGGGAGTATAGTATACGATTTCTAAAAAACAGTTACAAATTTAAAAATATAAAAAAATTATGTAAATTAATGTAGAAACTTTAAAGTAATAATACATTATTTCCAAAAAGCTTTGAACAATTTAGGTAATTTAAAAAATACTTATTTATTTTTATTTCTAAAAATGCCATATTCTTTAAGTGTATAATATATGTTCTCTAAAAAAATCTGTTGTAATTTTAAAAATATAAAAAAATTATGTAAATTGAGCTAAAACCTTCAAATTAAATAATACATTCTTTTAAAAAATTAAATGAGTTAAGTGTTTTAAAAACATCCTATTTATTTTTATTTTGAAAAAACATCATATTCTTCGAATTCATAATAGTTATAAGCACATATTGAAATTTGTATTTATACGTTTCAGAAATACAAACAATTTATTTTTATTTTATTTTATTTTAATTTAATTGTATATTGTATCTCTCAAATATAGGGATTATAGTGGGCAGAGCATGGGTATAATAAAGTTTGAAAAAAATTCTCATATAGCCAGGTTACTTTGATACATAGTATATAAAAATGACTTAACGCTATTGTATTTACAATATAATAAATATTTATTTTTAACGAAAATGTTATAATAAAGTTTAATTATTGTTCTCATGTAACTCCAAGGATTGGCTTAGCAGTGTAGAGTCCCGCTAAGTTCATAGGAGGGACTATCTACAGCGAGAGGTCCCCTGTTCCAATCCCACCTATACCAAATTCCTGTGTTACAATATTTTATCTTGGCGAAGGAAAACATAATTTGTGAATGCTACAACGGTTTAAAGAAACTTTTTAAAATTAAAACTAATGATAACAATGCTACAAGACATATTAAATGAATTATGGTTGCTTTAATTATAGAACTTCAATAACAAATCTTACAACTCAACAAGTCATAAAAATAAAATAAGAGCAAAAACTCTATATCGCCTTAGATTTAATTTTTGTCTAAGGCTCAAAAATTGTTTGATACAACCCTGTAGTAAGTTTCTCAAACTCTCTCATTGCCTCCATGTTGTCACCAAAACCAGACGTGTCACGAATTTGATCTAATTGTTGTCGATCGGCTTTTCTTTGTTTCTCTATATCTATTTGCTCCATTCCTATTTTAATAGTGTTGTGAATAATGATTTTTGTACAACAATTATTGTACAAAAATTGTACAATATCATTAAAATAATAATATTTTCTTTTAACTTCCGTTTTAAAAGAAAATATTATTATTTTAATAATGTTGTATCGTTGTTGTTCAATAATTGTTGTACAAAATCAATATTCATACTTTTAGTTAGAATAATGATTTTTGTATACAACACTTTTAAAATATATAATATTTTCTTTTAACATTAAAATAAAAAAGGAATGGAGCCAACGGAAGTTAAAAGGAAATATTATTATTTTAATAGTATTGTATAGTTTTTGTACAATAATTATTGTACAAAAATCATTATTCATACTTTTAGAATAATGATTTTTGTACAACAACTGTACAACACTATTAAAATAATATTTTCTTTTAACATTAAAATAAAAAAGGAAGGGAGCCAAGGGAAGTAAAAAGGAAATATTATTATTTTAATAGTGTTGTACAAAACTCATTATTCTAGAAGTATGAAAAAATGATTTTTGTACAACAACTGTACAACACCACTAAAATAATAATATTCCTTTAACGCTATATATATAAGTAGTATATCTTAATTCATCCATGAGATTGCATTTTACTCTTTCTTTAGTGGTGCTAGCACATATCAACACATTTTGAAATGAAGCGTAACATGAAAACTTCAATGGCGAAGAGATCTCCGAATCGAAAAGCGAATACCCCCAAAAGAGACAGAAAAGACAACAAGAAATGGAAAACAAAGATGCCCGTGATTTTGGAGAGCTAGTTGGAAGAGAAAAATGTTAGTGGTAAAATCTTCTCTTTAGTTACTAGCTATCAAGCACCTATCATTGTTGATAGTAAAGTGAAGAAAGTTTTGTCTAATCAGAAACCAATGGAGATAAATAAACAAAAAAAAGTCATTCCACAGCAAAAACCTACTCCTCTTATTGAGAGTAGTAAAGTGAAAAAGAAGGTTTCGTTTAATTGGAGAAACAAGAAGAAGACTATATCAAATTGGAGGCAAATAAATATACAAAAACAAAGAAAAATCACTCGACAACGACTGGATCAAATTCGTGAGACATCTGGTTTTGAAGACAATATGGAGGCAATGAGGGAGTTCGAGAAAATCATTGGTTGTCCTAATAAGTCTTATGCAACATATTGGCAGTCAAATTTCCAAAAGCAAAAAACGATGGAGAAACAAGAAGCTTCACAACAAGCACAAACTCTTCTCATTGATGGAATTGAAAAAGGGAAGGTAATAATAAATTGGAGGCAAATAAATATAGAGAAACAAAGAAAAGCTGCTTGACAACAACTATCGTGACATAGCTGGTTTTGAAGACAACATGGAGGCAACGAGGGAGTACAAGAAAATAATTGGTTGTCCTAATAAGTGTTATGCTACATATTGGCGGTCACATTTATTTAGCCATTGTGTCGCGAATAACGCCGATCGATCCAATGCATGAAGATGGATTATGTTTTCCTTCTCCAAGATAAGATGTAAGACCTCCGTAATTTTAAATTATTTGGAGTTTTGTTATTCATTGCCTTGAGAGCAATAGTAAAAGATTAAGATTATAATGTTTTCATTAAAGTGAAATATTTATTATTTATTATATTATAAATACAATACTTATTAAATGTTTTTTTCCTAAAAACTTTTTAGTATCACACCATTAATTATATTGTTAACTCATTTTTGTATAATATTCTCTCTGTTTCTTTTTATCTGCCCACATAGAAAAAATTTATTTGTTTCTATTTACTTGTTTTCTTACATTTTTAATAAAATATTAATTACACTTTTATCAATTTTATCCATACCTTTAATTGGATTAAAAATTAATGCTCCATTATCTAACCAATATAATTAAGAGAGATAAATAATATTTTAGAAAGTTTAAAAAGTATTTTGGTGAAAACAAGAATAATAATAATATCTTAAGTGGATTGATAAATAGAAATGAAAAAAGTACATACTAAAGTTGTAACACCCCGGGCGGGACTTCATACCACTATCCCCGGCGGTGTACTTAGAGCTTAGCCACCCCTTTAAGTGGCCTATCCCCCTACGAATTAAGCTAGCTCAATTGGTAGTGGTTCTTAGGAATCCATGACTATAGCCCTTTGGTTATGGGTTTGAACCACAGAAGGTCCCCAAATCTTAGAATAAAAGAGATTTAAAGAAACTTCCTTTCACTTTTTTATATAAAGTATCTCCTGAATAAACAAATATAAGCATTCAAAGGATTTGTTAACTAATCCCAAGGGTTAGCTTAGCGATGTAAGGCCCCACTAAGTTCATAAGAGGGACAATCTACAGTATGATGTCCCGTGTTTGAATCCCACTTGTACCAAAATAAAGATGAGAAAACCCGTGACTATAGGAAAAAAAAGAATTTGTTTACTAAAATAATTGCTCCATCATTAACCACACAATAAATTTAATTCATCTTAAAATAATATAATTTTGAGCCTTTAAATATAAAATTAAAATATGAACATTCACCCAGAAATTATAAGTAAATTGGTTCTTCTTGCAATAAATTTAATTGAGTCTTATGTGTTAAATAATTTTGACCTGAGTCATTTAACTAATAATAAAAAATAAAAACATTAGATGAATTTCACTTTATAAATTAATTTCAATGGTAAGGAATTTAATTCCTCTTAAAACTAATAATTTCAATTGAATCATGCAAGTAAAAAAAGCTATTTGTAGATTTTTGTTCTTAAAAATCAGTTTGTCCAAAAATAATAAGAAATTAAATTCTTGTAAAAGTAGTTTTTTTTTAAAGTCTTTTAAAGAAGTAATTATGATTCTGTAAGGTCAGTACAGTTAGTACGGATATGTGTGTAAAAGTGTGTAATATATGGTTCAATTTCTAGTGTCGTTGATTTCCTTGTGAAAAAAAAAGTTATTACGACTATTCAAAGAGTTTTTCACAGTATTTTTTATATACCAAAATTAAAAATGAAAAAATTGCATGGCATAATGCATACAACTTTTTGTTATTTTTTTTTATAAGCAAGAGTACATTTGGGTGAAATTATTTCAAAAAATTAACACGTGACCACAAACGGTAAGGAATTCTTAGTTTCTTTTTTTATTATTAATGGAATTATTACTTTATATTATTTCTTTTTTTTTAAAGTGGTAAAGACAGAATTTATTGAGTTTCTATTAATTCTTAAACCATTATTGTTCAATGTTTTTAATTTTAATAATTTTACTGGAAATGAATTTGACCCAAAATATTAACACGTGATTGCAAACGGTAAAAAATTCTTAATTTATTTTTTATTATTAATGGAATTATTAGTTTATATTATTTATTTTTTAAAAGGATAAAGGCAGAATTTATTGAATTTCTATTCATTCTTAAATCATTATTGTTCAATGTTTTTAATTATAATAATTTTATTCGAAATGAATTTGACCCAAAAAATTAACATGTGACTACAAACGATAAGGAATTCTTAATTTATTTTATTATTAATGGAATTACCAGTTTATATTACTCCCTCCGTCTCATAATATAAGCTCAAACTACCAAAAAGTCTTGTCCCATACTATAAACTCCTATACACAAAATTAGAAGTATTTATTATGATTTTTTAACTTTCAAAGTCATCTAACCAATAGAAAATAATTGAGTTTAAATTTAATTGGTGTAACATCTCAATAGTCTATTTAATACTTCTAATTTCAATAATTTAATCATTTTTCTTAAACGATGTGAAATGTTAGTTGAAACTTATATTATGGGACAAACAGAGTATTTCTTTTTTTTTAAAGGGATAAACACAGAATTTATTGAGTTTCTATTAATTCTTAAACAATTATTGTTCAATGATTTTAATTTTAATAATTTTACTGAAAATGAATTTGACCCAAAAAATTTACACGACATGACTGCAAACAGTAAGGAATTCTTAATTTTTTTTTATTAATGAAATTATTTATATTATTTCTTTTTTAAAAGGGGTAAAGACAGAATTTATAGAGTTTCTATTAATTCTTAAACCATCATTGTTCAATGTTTTTAATTTTAATAATTTTACTGAAAATGAATGACTCAAAAAATTAACACTACATGACTGTAAACAGTAAGGAATTCTTAATTTCTTTTTTTATTATTAATGGAATTATTAGTTTATATTATTTCTTTTTTAAAGGGGTAAATGTAGAATTTATTGAGTTTCTATTAATTCTTAAACTATTATTGTTCAATGTTTTTAATTTTAATAATTTTACTGAAAATGAATTTGACCCAAAAAATTAACACTATGTGACTGCAAACGATAAGGAATTATTAGTTTATATTATTTCTTTTTTTAAAGGGATAATGGCAGAATTTATTGAGCTTCTATTAATTCTTAAATCATTATTGTTCAATGTTTTTAATTTTCATAATTTTACTAAAAATGAATTTGACCCAAAAAATTAACACGTGATGGCAAACGGTAAGAAATTCTTAATTTCTTTTTATTTTATTATTAATGGAATTATTAGTTTATATTATTTCTTTTTTTTAATGAGTAAAGACAGAATTTATTAAGTTTCTATTAATTCTCAAACTATTATTGTTCAATGTTTTAAATTTTAATAATTTTACTGAAAATGAATTTGACCCAAAATGGTAAGGAGTTTATTTCCTCTTTCAATTAATAGTTTCAATTGAGTCTTGAGAATAATAAATAAAGTATTCAAAGAATTTTGTTCAAAAAAAAATTAGTTTGACCCGAAAAGAGTAAGATTTAGTTCTTGTTAAAATAATTTCTAAGTCTTTTGAATAATATTAATTTTTATTATTCAAAAAAGTTCGAACAGTTTTCTACTTGTTTCCAGGCAAGGGTATATTTGGGTGAAATTACGTTATGTACCATGAAAATTAAATTTATTTTATTTAAAGAAGATTAAAAGTATACATCCCACTTGAACATATATTTTTATAATTAATAAACTTTATTAAAGTGATAGTGAAATGAAATTAATGTAATAATAAAGAAGGGTAAAGATAAATTTAGAAGATTGTAAATTTTTGAAATTCAATGTATCATATTATTATTACATATATTCTTAATAAGGGAATACTTAATTATCTTAATAGTAGTAGTATTTTATAAAATGAAATAGAAGGGCCATGATCCTAAAGATTTTCCAAAAAACGATATTGAATCCCGAAGCATATTTATGATGAAAACATTAATAGGCTTTATAGAATTTATTACAAAAGAACAAAAAGTGAATAGCAGTGCTTTTCTTGATGGTGTATTAAAAAAATATTTTTTTTGCTATAATTAATTGTAAGTTGTAAAATGTGAATAATAGTTATATGAATATATATTTTTTCTTGTGGTTTTGTTACCCTTAAGTTGGAGTGTTTTTTGTTTGATGGTGTTGATTTTTTATATCCTTTAAATATTACGTGCTCTTCCCTTTTTTTTGTTATAAATAATTGTTTTCTGACAATCTTATATTTTAATATAATTAAATTTAGTTATCTTATTAAAAATGTCTAAAATTTTTTTAGTAATTAATTTATTTGTTATTTGCAATATATATAAGTAAATAGAGTGTCTTGATGAACCGTAGACATGATTAAGCCACACTACAATATTAATGTGTGTATTTTTTGAGATAATTACACATATTGATTACTCTGATCTTAAGTTTATATACTAATTACAATTTGTTTATTGTCCATTTTTTTAGGAGGAGAGGATGGAGAGTTTTGTACCTAGCAATACTATAAAAAAATATAAAAATATTATTATTTTTTAAATTACTCTTTATAACTCTCCTCTTTAACGTTTACAATAATAGTCAATAAAAATAATAACTTAATTAAATTCAAAGTTTTTTTCATATATCTTCGTATAATGGAGAGAAGTTAAATTTGTTTGTAAATAAAAGTATGGTAATGTAAAAAATTGCTTATCTTAAAAAATGAGAGAATAAGTTTTTACTCTTCCAAAGTTTCAACAAAACATGAAGTATAGTTTTAGAAATAACAAATTGAAAATGATATAGTAGAATAACTGGGTGACATACTCCATCAGTTATATAGCTCAGTTAGTAATCACATTGGGACATATATGTGTAAATATGAGATTTGATTTCCGATTGTTGTACTTTCCTATAAAAAAAATATTTTTATTTGAATAATTATATTTCTTAATAAAATATGCAATAAAATTAATTAGTACATTGATTTTAAAAAAAAAATGTATTTAATTTCTCTAACTTACCCCTACTCTTTTTTATCATTACATTAATTATCTCTCATTATCTCTTTATAAAATCTCATTAATTATAATGGACAAACATAAAAAATAATAATGAATACTCATAAAAAATTATATGGATCTTATTTATGAAATACTATTATTATTATAAAAAAGTATTCTTATAAAATGAAATTGAGGAAGTATTAAATTTAATTTGTCCTTCTCTTGAATAATGTGTTTGCTAAATGTAATGGAAGTGTATGAATATGTTAGCAAAAAAAAAGTGCATCAATAGTTTTTATTGAACCATACACACGATAGATTTTTATTGAACATAAAACATATCCTTCAATTGATAAAAATATTGATCTATTTGCTAAATTAGCTTTAATTTTTAGTATTTTCAATAAAATATAATAATTTTTTTGGTTTAATTGTAGTTTTGGTCTACTTTATTTTAATTTTGGATAATTTTAGTCCCTCGAATTTTAAACGGGCGATTTTGGTCCCTCGGTTAATTTTTCTTTCAAATTAAGGATGATTTGTAGTCAATTTAGTACTAGGATGGACTAAAATCGTTAACTGATAAAAAATACTTTAAAAAATATTAATTAACTTTAATTTTTCTCCTAATTATTTTTAGTGAACGATTTAAACATTGTTGCTAATTTAGAAGAAAATTATCACTAAATTAATATTTCTTTAATAAATTTCTATTTGGAAATGGTTTTGGTCCCTCGACCATTAATTTGGAGGAAAACGATCACTAAATTGATTAAAAATTATGGCTAATTTGAAAGAAAAACTAACAAATGGACCAATATCGCTCGTTTTGGAAACAAGAGGGACCAAAATTGCTACTTTGAAACTCGGGAGACCAAAATCGCACAAATATAAACAAAGGGGACAAAAACTGCAATTAAGCCTAATTTTTATTTTCGAACAAAAACATGATAGTTTTAGAAAGGGTTGGAAAATTACATCATACTTTCCTAAGGTTTGTGCATATTAAATACCAGACATAATAGTTTATTTTGGTTTACACTTCTCTTTTAATGAACAACAAAATACCACAATCATCGTCACCACAAAAACATCATCTACAATTACCCTCGATCGAGTATCGTGTGGTCCCACATGAACCCGAAGAGCAACCACTAACCAAGAAGCCCAGGGGAAGACCATCGGGCTCAAAGAACAAGCCCAAGCCACCAATCGTCATTAGAGAAGACACTAGCCACCTCCTCAAGCCAATCATCACCGAAATCGACGTTGTCAATGCTCTCATAAACTTTTCTCTTCAACGTTGCGTCGGAATCTCTATAACAAGAAGCTCGGGGACACTCTCAGAAGTGATAATCTGTCCCCAGTGGCACCTAAATCTATGCCCATATGTGGACCATTCCTCATGATGTCCCTCAACGGAACTTTCATGAACACACGTTCTCATATACTGCCCGTGAACCCTTCCTCCTTCTTTAGGGTTTACCTCGTGGGTTCCAAGGGGAAAGTCTTTGGAGGAGTAGTCGCCGGTCCAATAATAGCGGCAAGTCTTGTGGTGGTTGTCGCTTTTGTGTTCAAGAAGACAAAGTTCCACATGGCGCCTTTCATTGATGGGAGTATTAAAGATGTTGGAGAGGGCTGGCCCTCACTAGGTGTTGTCAACGATGCTGATGCTCGTTCTTGTGCAAATGTCCCAAGAATAATAATATCTCTGCTTCTGACAATGCTGCGACAAGTTTGACTAGGCGGAAACGCCAAGTCCCTAATTCTATGGTTACCGATTATGTCAATGTCAATGTGATGAAGTCGGACCACTCCACTCATCCTGATGCTAACAAGCTTCGGAGATCAATCACATATGCATGGTTGAATTTTCATAATAGCCTTTTGCTTTAAGAGTTGAATATATGCTTAGTTCCAAGAAGTTGTAAAATATTTCCTTTCTTCAAATAATCCTTGAAAACATGTTATTAATAGGCTTTCTTGCAAAATTATTAGTTCTTCTTGTTAATTTTTTTTTAATGTTGCTTTTATAATTTCGTTTTATCCCCTGTTACGGTCTGTCTGGTGAGTTGATGATCGGTTAGGAACAAAATATTTTGAACCTTATGTATATGTAAATTTTTGTCGTTGTCAATGTGTTTTTTTATCTATCAGTAATTAAAAAATATTTTGATCCGGATGATGTACACATATGATCTTATGTTCTTACTAACTGAGTTACATGACAAAGACAAAGATAAAATTCTTTGAATAACCGAAATCATTTTTCTATTTTAAAAGACTTAATCAACCAAAATTATCTTAACAAGAACTGAATTCCTCACTTACCGGGCAAACTTACTTGAAGAGCAAAATTCTTTGAATTTTTATTTTTATCCGCAAAACTAAAATGACATTGTTAGTTCCAAGAGAAATTAAACTTGTTCATAATACTTGCAAGTGAAATTAGTTTGAGAAAAAATTTCTTTCAATGTTTTTGACTTTTCATTCATATGACTCAAATAAAAATTATTTTAAGAAGAATTTCAGAGATTATTATTATATTTCATTTGAGTCATTTGAATAACAAAAATAAAAATATTCAATGAATTTTGCTTCCTAAACTCGTAATTGAAAATATTTAGAAACATTGGGATTAGAGATGAAAATATTTTTTTAAAGTTTTAATGGAGCATTTTAAAATTGAAAAAAATGAAGCCTACACACTTTAGAAACATTGGGATTATAGATGAAAATATTTTTGAAGTTGGAGTAAATACCTAGATTATTTTGAAATAAGAAAATTTTGTAAACTATCATTTGTAGAGAAATAAAGTTTGAGAGAAAACAAATATTATTTGAAAAGAAAAAAAGTTTCTGAGAAAAAAATTAAAAAGTTAAAAGAAATTTTCGAAATGTTAAAAAAATTGAGAATAGAAAATTACAACCCAGAAAAAAAAGAACTTAGAAAATATGAGATAGAGAGAGAAAATTTTTTTATGGAGTATTTTAGAATAAGAAAAATAAAGTTAGATTGTTTTGAAGTTAGAAAGAAAACGATAGATTGTTTTGGTGTAAGAAAATTTTGAAAAATATCACTTGAAGAGGAAAAACGTTTTTAGAGTAAAAGGGCTTATTTGATTTCTGATTTTTAAACCAAAATTTGAAAACATCTAGAACTTGACTTGATATTTAATTCTCGGTTTTCTAAATTTACACTCAAATATGTATTGAAAACTTCTTTCACTTTTTTAAAAACTATTTTTGAAAATAATTTTATAATACAGTTTTTAAAAACTAAAAACTAGAATGGTTTCAAAACAATAGATGATATTTTTGGAAACTGACAAGTTTGAGAATAGAAAATTTCAAAAAACAGAATTTAGAAAATATAAGTGAGAGAGAGAGAAAACTTTGATAATACATTTTAAAATAGGAAAAATGATGTTTGGAAACTTTAGAGTTATACAAAATTGGAAGAATATATGAAAAAAGTTTTGAAGTTGGAGAGAAAAAGCTAAATTGTTTTGAAGCAAGAAAATTTTAAAAAATATCATTTGGAGTAAAAAATCTAAAAACTTGGAGAAAATTTTTGGTAAATAAAAAGTTTGATATTAAAAATTTTCAAAAAAAGGAATTTATGAAATATAACAGTTAAAGGGAGAAAAAGTTCATCATAGAAAAATTAAATTTTGAAGCAAGAAAATTTTGAAAAATATCATTTGTAGAGAAAAAGCTACAATGTTTTGAGCGTAAAAAATCTAAAAAGTTAGAGAAAATTTTTGGTAAGTAAAAAGTTTGGTATTAAAAATTTTCAAAAAAAGGAATTTTAAAGTATAATAGTTAAAGGGAGAAAAAGTGTTGATAGAGCATTTCAAAATAAGAAAATTAAAGTTTGCATACTTTAGAGTTTTAAATAGTTAGGAGAATAAATAAATAAAATTTTGAAGGCGGAGAGGAAAAGGTAGATTTTTTTGAAGTAGGAAAGTTTAAAAAAATATGAAATAGAGAGAAAATAATTTTTGAAGTACACAAATATAAAAAGTTAGAGGAAATTTTTGGAAAGTAAAAATTTTGAAGATAGAATTTTTTTTTAAAAAAAATAGATAATATATGAGAGAGAAGAAATTTTGCCAAAGTAATTTCAAAAGGAAAAATGAAGTTTGCAAACTTTATGGTTTTAAAAAATTGTGATAGTTGATGAAACTTCTTAAATTAAAAAATCTTAAAAAGTTCAATGAAATCTTTGGAAAGTAAAAAGTTTGGGATAACAAATTTAAAAGTTTTGATAGAGCATTTCAAAATAAAAAAATAAAGTTTGCAAACTTTAGAATTTTGATAAATTGGGGGAATAGATAAAAAACTTTTAAAGATAGAGAGAAAAAGCTACATTGTTATGAAGTAAGAATTTTTTGACAAAAATATTTCAGAAAAAAAGTTTTGGGAATAAAAAATTTCAGAAAAAGGAATTTACTAAAAGATCAATTGGAGAAAATAGTTTAGAAGAAAAAGGTTAAAATTTAGAATTTAGAGGAAATTTTGGTAAAGTAAAAAGTTTGGGACTATAAAATTAAAAAAAATAAAAAGAATTCAGAAAATATGAGTAGGCAAGCGAAAGTTTTGGTGGAGCATTTTCAAATTGAAAAAATTTAAATTTGCAAACTTTCAAGTTTTATAAAATTGAGATTGTAGATGAGAAAACTTTTGAAGTTGGAGAGAAAAAACATGATTGCTTTGAAGTAAGAAAATTTTCAAAAATAAAATTTTAAGAGAAAAAAGTTATTAGATTTAAAAAATCATAGAATGTTTATGAACACAAGTTTAAGATAGAAAATTTCAAAAAAATGAATTTAGAAAATATTAGCTAAAGAGAAAAAAGTTTGATGGTGCATTTCACAATAAGAAAAATGAAGCATGCAAACTCGAATTTTGAAAAATTGTGAGAACAGATTAAAAAAGATTTGAAAATGGAGTAAAAATTTTGAAAAATAGCATTTGGTGAGAAAAAAAAGAGAGTAAAAAAAAAATCATTTGGAGAGAGAAAAAAAGGTTCCGAGAGTAAAAATATTTACAAAGTTAGAGAAAATTCATGAAAGATATAAAATTGGGAATAAAAAATTTCAAAAAAAGAATTTTGAAAATAAAAGTTACAAAGAGAAAAAGTTTTGATGAAATATTTCAAAAGGAAAAATGAAAGTTTTTAAATAAAAAAATCTTAAAGTTCAATCAAAATTTTGGAAACTAAAAAGTTTGGGATAGAATAACATCTAAACATTTTTAAAACTGAAAAAGTATAAGAGTTAGAGAATAAAATCTAAAAAATTTTCAAAAAAATGCACTTTAGAAAATATAAGAGTTAGAGAAATTTTTTTTTTGTTGGAACATGTTAAAACAGGAGAGAATTTTGGTGAAAATTTTGTGAAAATAAAGTAACAATACTATACGGAATTAGTTTGAACCCTAGCCATTACTTTAGAGACTACCAATATTAAGGCTTTGTTTGACTCTACTTATTTTGAGCTTATATTATACTTATAAGTAAAAGTTGGGCCAAACAGAAATATTATAAATAAAATGAGCAAAACGTATGACAAAAAAACAAAACAAACAAAAAAAAGGCATCCAATATAAGTTTTAACAAACTATTAAAAGGTAAAAAGAAAAACAATACCTGAATGACATCCTTCTGGTTTGTTCCGATCAACTTCAATGACTAATAAACACGTTCACAACACCACTACTCAAATAATACACCATTTCAAATAGAACACAATTACTTATACACCAACACAAATCAAAACATAAAATTGCTTAACACTCCACCTTAAATAAAAAAGCCCAAATACAGAAAGGAATAAACAACAAAATTCTATTAAAAAAAAATCAAATAGCATTGATTGATCAATAAATATCTTCATTCATGCAACAAATTGTCTCCATCAGTTTTCCCTATTCACAAAAAGAGTAACACATCTAAGTACATGTCCAATTAAAAATGAAAATTATCAAATACAACTGCGATAAAAATAGACAAGTCTTACCATAATTGAGAAGACTATTTTTCTTTAAGGCGAAAAGGTCTAACAAAGCTTATTTTGAGTCCTGCTAATGCTAATGAGTCACACAAAGTAAACTCAATTACTAATATACCTAGTTAACTTTAAATAAAATACTTTAGAATTTACGGCTCATAAAAATGTAAACTAAACTATGAGCATGATATACATGTGTTCATGATTAAAAATCGAAAGACATTATATGAAAGAAAAAAATCAAGTGACTGATGTAAGCACCAAAAAGAATACCGAGAAGGGAAAAAAAAGAATAATCATAAAAGGCACAATAAGATGACTATATCAAGAACAAGATGGATAGTCTTCGATGAAAGTTTAATCAATAAGCTAACAATAAATTCCTAAACATATAAGTTAGAACTAATCACTAATACTATATTTTGCTCCTGTGAGCCCTTTTTGAAGACTTTATCTTAACTGATTCTTACGAGAAAAATTTGAACTTAAAAAGACAAAGTAAAAAAAGAGAAACTATTTTTTAAAATAATTGCTATATTATGTTAAGTTTCTAATATTATAATATCTATACTTAAACAAAAATTTATAAATGTCAATAGTTTCATAAAATTCAGCCAAATGTTACATAAAAAACACTCACTAGGATTTTGGCTCTTTAATCTCTCCACATTAGCGCATTCTAAACCTTCACCTGAAGTGTCATTTTCTCTAAATGATGTAACCAAAATTAAATTAGACTTAGTGAGCACCTGAAGTGTCTAATTCTTCTTAGAAAAATAACAAAATGAATAAATCACCAAAATAGTACCTGACTTTGTGATCATTGTTCGAAATGGTCCCTGACTTTGTCTTCTGTCATTCAAAATGGTCCCGGACTTCTAAGAATAAGCAAAATGGTCGCTGACTTTGTCCTCCATCATTCGAAGGGACCATTTTGAATGACGGAGGACAAAGTCAGGGACCATTGATAATTTCAAACCATCATCACAAAGTCGGGGACCATTTTGGTGATTTATTCAATAAAAAATAATAACAAAAGAAAAAAAAAAACGAAATTGCTAAATTATAAATGATAGTGTTTATTATATAGAGCTTCGGCAACTTCAAAGTCGTCTCTAACATTGCATTTAATGTGGACACTGCAAAAACAAAAGAAGAAATACAGTTTAGGATTATAAAGAATAGTGTTTATCATATAGAGGATCAACACATAGACTTTTCAGAGGTACCCAAACTCACCTTCCATGATGAAAATATTTGTAGCAGGGCCTGCAGATGAAAATAATGAACTCCCCGGAGGAAAAGGTGAATTTCCAGACAACCCAAACAATGGGGATGATGCAGATGAACCAAATGTCACTGATTGACTCTGTGTTGAAGTTGCAAAACCACAAGTAGTCGAAGGTGGTGCCATAGTACCTGCGGTAGACCCACTTGCAGTGCCGAAGACAGAACACTGTGTCTGGCTATTTGAGGTTGTCATTGTTGAGGAACTAAACCCAAAAATGCCACTCCCTGTGCTAGCAACTGCAACAGAAGAGCTTCCAAAGGAAGTGCTGCCTAGATTACCATTTCTTACATCCTGCTTGCTCTTGTTTCCACCGGCTCTGAGGCAGATGACACACATGAAGTTGTTTATGGTAAAGGGGTGGATCCAAATTTGAAAAATGAGGTTGTTGGAGATGAAGATACCACTTGGGTGGAGGATTTGCTACTGCTGGATGCAATTATAGTAGGGGTGCCAAATGGGATACTAGTTGTAGTGAGAGATGCAGAAGAACTAGTGCTGCAGAATTTTCGAGGATATCTCACTAGATTTTGAAGGCAAAGAAGGAAGGCTAGTAATAGGCATGGTATCATGTACGTTTTCTGCCGACAATTTTATATGGCTACCCTCAACCTCACTCAATGGAATAAGCTTCGGCATGGAAGCTGAAGATTGCTGAGCAGCATCAATGTCAACTCCACTCCACTTCTGGATATAGATAGGGGGCCGCCTGAATGAGGTAAAGTCAAGCCTTTAGAAGATAAAAGGTTAGACTTGTGACGGCATCGGCGTATGGGACCAAAAGATCCTATATCATTATCTAATACAGAACTTCTACGTTTCAACGCCTGCAAATAAACAATGGGGAGTAAAAAGAGGAGAAATTTAAACACATCCCTAAAAGAAAATCTTAGATGTGCTGAAAGAGTAGGACTTTTAATTACATGTATGCATAACCCTTGTTAGATCCAGAAAGCATGTCATGATCGATGAATACTGAGCTGAAGATGATGGCTCACCTTCAACAGCAACCCCTACTTCCTGTGAAGTCAGAGAAACCAGATATGAACTTCTATAATAGAAACATCAGGATCCAAAACAGCATTAAATTAATGGCAAACCTTCGATTAGAGGCTGGATAAACTCTGGAATAAGGTGTTCCAGCCATACTATATATTGCTGATCTGCCACAACATCTTGGGGTCACCAAACCATTTTCATGAACCCTACCAAGGGTAGTATTTGTAGCCCTTGGCACAATTGACATGATAGGGGATTTCTGAGCAAAGTGTTGACCTTTTAGTTTAGGTGGATCCTCCATAGGAGAGCTTCGCAAGCCTAACATTGATGGGGATACCTTGGAAGGCCTGCTTCCCATGTAAGCCTTTGCAAGCTCCGCAGGTGAAGCAACATCCTCCATAGGAACCTATAAGTATGTCATTATATATGTCACATGGATCATGATAGGGAATAATTTAAAATCCACAAAAGACAATCAAACATATATATCATAGACAGGTACAGAGCAAAATGTCATACACTGGATGTAACATATGGTGTTGAAACAAAATTGTTAACAATCTCATTTTCTAGTGCTGGAGTTTATGGATATTCCACCTTTTGTTCTGGAGGCAACACTGAGTCTGATGCAACTACTTCTACACCCTTTCCTTCTTCCCCAATAGGTGAATCAACGGTTCTCGAACGCAGAAGAGCTGTCTCTGATCTGTGGAATAACAGACACTTGTACAGAATCAACAAGAAGCTTATCCCAAAGGAGTAATGTCTAACAGTCTAAGAATACAGAAGGGAAAGAGCTTGGTATGTACAGCTAGAAAGCAAGATTTGCAAGAACTTCATAAGCTTCAATGAATTTTTGAGGCAGTCCAAATTACATAACCATAAGCACTGTCCCACTAGAGGGGCTCGGCTACTTGGATCAATTCACAACATTGAACTATTAAAAACCAGTCAATTGTAGTGTAGTTCACCAAGGTTGATATTAAACGAGATTTAACTATACAATGGCAGCAAACTACCTAACACGACCCTCTTCTTTTATATAACAAAACAAAACAACTAAAAATAGATTAATGACAAACAAAACAGATCAAATCGACATATACTAAACCTATGCAAGGAGCAAAGTCAACAGAGCACAAATCAGTCCAAGACAAATTTCAAACTCAACTAAACAGACTGCTTAAACCACTGGTAAAGAACATAGGTCACAAGACATCCTAACATGCAATCCCAAAACTTTAATATTTCATTGTGTTCTTGTTTCTCAGAGAAAAGATAGAGAAGCTGAAAAATAATCGATGACAAATACCTGGTGAAAGTCTTCTGTTTTAGCAGTTTCTCAAGTTCAGTTAATCCATCTCCTTCACTTTCACATATTACTCCTTGTTGCAGGCCAGAGGAAGCAATTGCAAGAGGCAGTCCAAATTACATAACCATAAGCACTGTCCCACAAGAGTGGCTCGGCTACTTGGATCAATTCACAACATTGAACTATTAAAAACCAGACAATTGTAACGGAAAATGAACACAAATAGAAATACCTGAAGCATGACCCATTTCTGTTTCGGGCAAGAAGGAATCTTTCTTAACAGGAAACCCCATAAGTATCATCATCTTCATCTTATAAACACTGTCATCATCATCGACCAAAAAGAACAGTGACCGCTTTGTTTCTTGTTGAAATTCCAGAACAATGACAGCACCCCACCCCATAGCTGCTTCCCAAAATAAAAAGAAAGAAAGAATATTTAATTTATCAAATTCGAATTAGATGAACGAATTGCACGAAGGAGATGAACGAAAAAACGAAATGAGAAAGGAACGAGAGGTTGAGATTCTGCTGTGCGAAGGAGATGAACGAATAAACGAAATAAGAAAGGAACGAGAGGTTGAGATTCTGCTGTGCGAAGGAGATGAACGGGAAAAGAGAGAAACGGAGAAAGAAAGAAAGAAAAAAGAAAAACCTAACGAAGGAGATGAACAAACGAGGAGAAAAACAAAGAAGGAATGGGTCATTTTATTGTCAGCCATTTATCATTCAGAAATGCTATATAATAAAAAAATTGTATTATAATAAAAAAATAAAAATTGTAACTAAAATATATTTAAGCCCATGAAACTTTTTTTTTTAGTATAATCAAGTAACATCACATATATTTTTTTAGAGTATATTTGGATTAAATTATTTCCAAACGTACGTTAGATAGTTGTATTTTGCATTTAAAATAACTTATAAAAACTTTTGATTGTTTTTTAGACAAAAAAAAAAAAAAAACTTTATGTTATTCAGTTAAATTTTGGACATTATTTTCAGAAAGCTTTAAAATCATTTTTTACACCTCAAAATTATCTTAAAAATCATTTCTGACAATAAATATATGTAAACAAAAATCAATTATGTCTCACACAATCGATTTTTTTCACAGTTTATTTTCACAATTAATTACAACCAATCCAAACACACCCTTAGACTCCAGTAACTAAAAATTCTAAAGTAGAATAACATGTCATTGCTGAATTTTTGAATAATTCACTAACACTATAATTTTTCTATAAAAAACAAGTTTTATCGGTTGAGAGCTCAAAAAAAAAAAACGCTTAATTGAACGTTTGATCTCCTAACTTTGCTTTTTGTATAAATTTGGTCCCTCAACTTTTAAATTCACAGTTTTGGTCCCTCAGGTTTGCAAAATGGGCAATTTCAGTATCTCCGTTGCTAATTTGAATGAAAACTGCCATAATCCAAATAAATTCCATCACTGATTTCTATTAGAGTAAAGAATTAAACTTAACCCAAAAGCTAACTCAATCGACGAAAAATTATACCTATTATGAGGTGTACTATAAATGACTCATTGTTTTTTTTTCTATTTTGCAGGTAACAATTGCGAGAGGCCATTTAATATCTGCTACTACGAGTTACAAAACAACATCGAAGAAAGTTGATTTTACTGAAGAACAATATTGTCTAGGCCTTCATCTTCCAAATGTAGACTTTGTTTAAATAGGTTTAGAACAACTAGTTTTAGATTTACATAAAGCATTAAACAGTAAGCATAGAGGTTAGATGTTAATATAAATCTAATCATCCTATAAATGAGAGCTTTGTTATTCTTGTAGTACAGACAAAATTGTACATAAAAAAAAACACTCAACAAATATCCACTACCTCAATTCAAATGAGATTCTATGCTGGTAAATCAATTTCATAGAGCCACTAAGGCTAATATTATCACAACTATTATACATAGCTTGTTAACTAAAATTTGAGTTTATTATTCTATAGATCTTTGTAAATTGTTTTTATTACTCATTTAATAATAGTATTAGATTTTCATGTTGTTAAGATTTTAAACATGATATGTTGGATTGTTTAAACATTGCGATTCAGAATGTAAGTGAAGTACAATTTAAAAAACTCAATCAATATAGCAATAATGTTTTGAAAAGTGAGTCATTTGAATTTTCAAACAACAAATTTTATACAAGAGCATTTTTTAAAATTCTTAAAAATTACATTTTTTTTTTCAAATGATTTACCAAACCAAACCTAAGGTAAATACATCTACTTATTCGTTTTTATTTCTATTTTCTATCCTTTCATAAAAGTTAGAACTACCTATTTTTGAATTATTTTTAAAAACTAAAAGTACTTTTAGAACCACAAACAAATATATGACAAAAATAACAATCTCTAAAAAGATAATCAGTTTTTTATTCAATTTTAAAATTATTTTTTATTTCCAAAAGCTTGTACAAACAGAGCCTAAGACAATTGTACATGTAGCTCTGTAATTATATCCAACATGATTCTTCCAGTAAATACATCACATTATCTGTAAGGAAGCACCCCAATCATTGTCTCCAAAGAAGCCTATTTCAATTTCTTTGTCTCCCTCACAATTTCTCATTCTTCTTCTTCCACTTTCAACAAATTATAGAATCAAAAATAAAAATCAAAAATCAAAAATAGCTTCTGTTCTCTTCTTTCATATAGTTGGATGAAGAGAAAAGAAATGTTCTAAATTCATTTTTAAAGTTGAAAGTTAAATGCAGTAGAGAGAATCATCTGATTTCTACAAATGAACATGTTTGAAAAAGATAGAAAAAAAGAGGCAAAGAAAGTGCTTCATTTTATTTTATTTTTTTCGAAATGATAAAAGTTAAAGAAGTTTGGATGAACCCGAATGGTGGCGAGGAGGAGCAGAGTGAACTTCTTGGTTTTTTTCTAAACTTTTTTCTTTTTTTCTTAAGTTTAATTACTATTCAGTATGAAAGTGATCAAAGAAAAGATTAAGGTATGTTTGACCCAACTTATTTTCTTCTTAAAAGTTACTTTTAAATTAAAGTTACAAATAAGAGGTTTAAAAAAGTTATAAGCTGTTTGGCAATTTCGTTTTTTTTAAAAAAAAAATTGACCGGCGGCGAAGGGTGGTGGAGGGTAGCCGCGGGCGGTGGCGGGTGATGGTGGGTGGTGGATGTTTAATGAAAATAAGAGAATGGAAAATAACGAAAAGCTCTTTTGTGTGGCTTATTTTAAAGCTCTTTTTTCTCTGTTTTCTTCATTAAAAAAACCACTTAAAATTTTAAGAGCTTATTAATATTTATGTTTTGTCCAGCTTTTACTTATAAGTAAGAGATAAACTCAAAATAAGCCGGGTCAAACGGTGCCTAAGTATACTAATGACTAGTTTTTTTGTTTTATAAGAAAATAGTACAATGGGAAATCGAATCTCATACCCACACACGCATGTTCACATGTGCTCACCAACTTATGGAACATATAAAAAATGAGAGCACTTATTATTGTGAGAGGAGAGAGAAGTCACAACCATTGAATCATTTTATGAATGGTTAGGATTAAAACACAAGGATTTTTAAAGAAGTCATGTGAGTTCTTTAAAATGTCACATGACTTTCTAGGCTCCATTTAAAGTACACCCGGAAGTACTATACACTATAAAAATATTACTACAAATAGTAAAATTTTAAATTATTTTATTTTATTTATTTCATTAATATTATAAATATATTTTTTTATTATTAAAAATAGTAAAGGAGCATGGTAATCCAAAATTAGTGGAGTCTATCCTAAATGTGACCGACTTTCTAATATTCAATCTCAACATTTACGATAAGATTCAATGGTTGAGATACACTCCTCTCACTTTTCACAATAACAAGTGCTCTCATTTGATACGTTCCCATATATAGTGAGGATCCACTTACTCCAAGAGTTAGTCTTTGAACACTTACTACGCTTAATATCTATTCACCCAACCAATCAAACCGTTAAATATAAAGTTCTTGATTAATAGATCAATCATACAAAATTCCACATAATTTGAAAACAAGTTGATATTTCATCAATCTACTTCATTTTAATGAATAAAACATTTTTTAAAACATAAGTATATCTTTTATCAAATGAATTTATATCGAATAAAATATATACTTCGGCTTTCTTGTATTAAAACTTTGGCTCATAAACATAAAAGTATTGTGCACACTTTTTTGAAAAGATTATGTTTAGGAGAATTATTGGAAGAATTCTTTACGGAGGAAGAACATATTCTTTCTTTGATCTTTTCCAAGAGCTACTTCTACTTTGCAGAGGTTATATAGAGGTCGAATTTGGTATTTAGATATTCTGTTTAACAATAATATGGTCAATCATGAAATGGTTATGATATTTTGCAAATGGGTAAATGTAAATTATCACTAGATGAAGATAAAAAAATTTCATTAGTATCCTCTATCTATAGGATTTTGAAATATTCATGTAGTAAGAGTGGAGATTCGGAATTCATCAATTGAGTATTTAACTAACCTAGATTTAGATGGGTACATAGAGAAAGGCATGTGCAATGAAAAATGTAAGCATGGCATTGGAGGGATTTTTACTTGTTTTATTTATTATTGAATTTGATTAAAAAATAAACTATCACTCAATCCGACTAGTTTTGGGTTCGAGTCCCATGCAATTCATTATAATTAATATATCGAAGTTATATGTACATACCATAGTGAAGATATCTATAGAATGTAGAAAATAACCATTTTTTCTTTTTTTCTGAATGAATAAAATGAGGTAAAAAAAAGTGAATTCCGATGAATCAGAATGAATAAGAACATTCTATGAATATTGGTATTGATTGACCCGGTATATAAGTAATGTTATACTATTGAATAACAAACCCTCAATTATCTAGATATAGAGAATTCGTAGGCTTGGGAATCCCTAATGATTAAATAAATCAAGATATTACCATGACTACAATTTTAGAAAAACGCGAGAGCGAAAGCCTATGGGGTCGTTTTTTGTAACCAGATAACCTGCACTGAAAAGTCTTTACATCAGATGGTTTGGTGTTTTGATGATCCCTACCTTATTGACCTCAATTTCAGTATTTATTATTGCTTTCATTGCTGCCCCTCCGATAGATATTGATGGTATTCGTGATCCTGTTTTTGGATCTCTATTTTATGAAAACAATATAATTTTTGGTGCCATTATTCCTACTTTTGCGGCTATAGGTTTGCACTTTTACTCAATATGAAATGCAGTATATGTTGATGAATGGTTATACAATGGCAGTCCTTATGAACTAATTGTTCTACACTTTTTACTTAGTGTAGCTTATCACATGGATCGTGTGTGGGAACTTAGTTTCCGTCTGGATATGCGCTCTTGGGTTGCTGTTGCATATTCAACTCTTGTTGTAACCACTAATGTTATTTTCTTGATCTATCCAATTGGTCAAGGAAGCTTTTTGGATGGTATGCATCTTGGAATCTCTGGTACTTTATGATTGTATTTTAGGCTGAGCACAACATTCTTATGCCTCCATTTCACATGTTAGATGTGGCTGGTGTTTTCGGCAGCTCCCTATTTAGTGCTATGCAGGGCCGGATATTCAATAAAGCAACTAAGGCCATGGCCTAGAGCCCCCAAATTTATAAGGTCCCCAATTTAATTTTTTTTAATAGCAATATTATTGATATAAATTTTGATTTTAAAAAACAATGTTTGAGATAGGGCCCAATATTTTTATAAGGCCCATATGTTACATTTTTTATAGTTTTTTTTTTTCTATTTTTTATACTACTTAAAAGTCCATAGCCAATTTTTAAGTTTTTTCAAATAAAATATCACTGAACAGTGACTCAGTGAGTTTCCTTAGATTGATGAGACATAAATCTATGATCTATTGGCTACTTGTTAGGTTGTTATATTAATACAATTTACTTTTCTTTGACAAAGAAAAAATGTCACTTTCTTGAAAAAAATTATTAACCTCACATTTTCCTCTATGTTCTCTCTGTTTCTCATTATCTCTATTTTCTCTTCAGAACTCTTCTTTATATTACATGCATTCAAGTAATTTACAATTACATACATTACACGTTGCCAGTGTCTCAAATTTTCAACAAGTTTGACCATTCACCATTTCTCTCATTTGCTTTGCTTTTAAAGCAATCGATTGAATTGAAATTGAATGATTATTTACAAATTATAATTGTTACATCTCATTTTTTTTATTGTTTATCATTGTAGGTGCAAGTAAAGTGATTATCAAGTTTGAATTTTGGATTTTCGTAGATGTGACTGTGTATAACCATAGCTTAAAAAAAAATTCATTCATAGATATATGGGGAAGGTGAATTGAAAAAATATTGTATTAATCTTGAAAAGATTTTGAGGACAATTATGATATTCATGGTCTTGATTTGTTTTCAGAACTCAAGTTATTAAAGAAATTCTAACAAATAAAATTAACACACCATTAAAAATATTGAACTATATAAAAAAAATTAGTTTCTTTTCCAAATACATACATTGCTTATAGGATATTATTAACATTACCTGTAACAGTCGCGATCGCTGAAAGAAGTTTTTCAAAATTAAAATTAATTAAATCATATTTTAGATCAACTGTGCTACAAGATAGATTAAATGGATTAGCGAGAGAGATGTTAGCATTATTTGATTATAAAACTTTAATAAATAATTTTGCTGCTCAAAAAGCCAGAAAAATAACAAAAAAGTTATTAACCTATATTAACATAGGCCTATTTCTTAATTTTCGCCTAAGGCTCCGAAATTGCTAGATGCGGTGCTATGCATAGTTCCTTGGTAACTTGTAGTTTGATCAAGAGAACCATAGAAAATGAATCTGCGAATGAAGGTTACAAATTCGATCAAGATGAAGAAACCTACAATATTGTAGTTGTTCATGGTTATTTTGGCCGATTGATCTTCCAATATGCTAGTTTCAACAATTCTCATTTTTTACATTTCTTCCTTGCAACTTGGCTTCTAGTAGATATCTGGTTTACCAGGTATTAGCCGCTGTCAATTTAAATGGTTTCGATTTCTACCAATATGTACTTGATAGTCAAGGTCGTATAATTAATACCCGTGTTTATATTATTAACCGTATGGAAGTTATGCATGAACGTAATGCTCATAATTTCTCTCTAGACCTAGCTGTCGTCGAGACTCCATCTATAAATGGGTAAAATTTTTGTAATAAAGTATATGAGTTTTTGAAAGTAAAGGAGCAATATCAATTTATCAACCAAGTTTATATTGCTCCTTTACTTTTACTTCTTTTTTTTTACTTTATGCGTTTTTATCATCAATTTTTTTCTCTTTTTGTAATATATATGACTTCACAAATTAAAAACTTAAAAGAACAAAACAATGATAATAAAAGAGGAGAACTCGAAATCTAGGTAATTTTTACATAGTATAGTGGCAAATGTAGCCAAGTGGATCAAGGCCGTGAATTGTGAATCCACCATGTATGGGTTCAATTCCTGTCGTTCGCCCATAAATATAATTTTATTAATTTTATATATAATATAAATTAATAAATAATATATATGTAATTTATATAATTTTATTATATATAATAATTATAAAATTTTATAATGAATATTTATTATCATATATAGTAAATTCCTCATTTTGTTTTTGTAAAGAAGAAGAAACAAAATAAATTTTTCCTACTCTACTATTTAATTCGGCGACGAAGAATCAAATTATCACTATATTTATTCCTTTTTCTACTTCTTTTTCCAAGTGCGGGAGAACCCAAGGAGTTACAATTTTTTTTTCTATCAATTGGAGCCCTCCCTTCACCTCCATGGGGATGGTCTATATGGTTCATAACCACTCCTCTTACTACAAGACGCTTACCTAGCCAATATTTTGACTCGGCTTTACCCAAATTTTCTGATTTACCCCAACATTCACCAATTGTCTGAGTGTGTTCTTGGATATCAAACGGACCTCCCAATAAGGTAATTTTAATGTGGCCGCTTTCCCCTCTTTTTAATCAGTTTCGCACCTGCTCCTCTAGCTAATTGTCCACCCTTTCCGAATGTGATTTCAATGTTATGTATGGTCGTGCCTAAGGGCATATCGATTGAAGTACATTCTTCTTTTTTATCAATCAAACCCTTTCCAAAATTGTGCAAGCTTCTTCTAAATGTAGATGATATCACACAGTGAAGTACCACATGGATATATAGGAATCCAGATCTGCTGAATCACTCAGGTTATGATCTTCTACAACCTAGGTCTTCTCGTTCCTTCATCTGGCTTATGTTCTTCACGTAGCATACAGACCAAATGACTCTATGAAATTATGTCGCTAGTATGAGTAATGTATGAGACATCTCTATTTTTCCAGAGGCGCTTCTAGTTCTGTCGGTGCTTGAAACAATTTTGTCTTACCCATATTATTATATCTCTAGAGTTAATAATTTTACATGAGGAACTAAGGAACTCAATCACTTGCTAAATTCTTTTTTTAGAAAAAGTTTTGACGGAATATTTCCTTATTAGAAAAATAAAGAATGCAATATTTAGAATTTTAAAAATTGGGAGAATAGATGAAAAAAGTTTATAAGTTGGAGAGAAAAGGCTAGACGTTATTGTTTTGAAATATAAAAATTCAGAAAAAGATCAATTGGAGAGAAAAAAGGTTTAAAGTGTAAGGAAAATTTTGAAAAGTAAAAAGTTTAGGGAAAGAAAAATTCAAAAAAATAAACTTAGAAATTATAGGAGTTATAGAGAAAATTTTTTGATAGAGAACTACAAAATAAAAATAAATAAAGTTTGCAAACTTTAGAGTTTAAAAAAATTGAGAGAGTAAATGAAAAAGTTTTAAAGCTAGAGAAAAAAAGCTAGATTGTTTTGACTTAAGAAAATTTTGAAAAATATCAAACGGAGAGAAAATAGTTTTTAGTTGAAATTTTTGAAAAGTAAAAAGTTTGAATATAGAAAACTTTAAAAAATATAAGAGTTGGAGAGAGAAATTTTTTTTGATCAATCATTTCAAAATAGCAAAATTAAAGTCTGCAAACTTATGAGTTTTAAAAAATTAGAAGAATAGATGAAAAAACTTTTGATGTTGGAGAGAAAAATCTACATTATTGTGAAGTAAGAAAATTTTGAAAAAACAATTGGAGACAATAAAAAGTTTTAAATTAAAAAGATCTTAAAAGTTAGTGGAAATTTTTGGAAAGTAAAAAGTTTAAGATAAAAAATTCAAAAAATATGAATTTATAAAGTATCAGTTAGAGAGTGAAAAAATTTTAATGGAGCATTTTAAAATTGAAAAAAATAAAGTCTACACACTTTAGAAACATTGGGATTATAGATGAAAATATTTTTGAAATTGGAGTAAATACCTAGATTGTTTTGAAATAAGAAAATTTTGAAAACTATCATTTGTAGAGAAATAAAGTTTCATGAGAAAAAAATATTATTTGAAGAGAAAAGAAGTTTATGAGAAAACAAATCTAAAAAGTTAAAAGAAATTTTCGGAATGTTAAAGATTTAAGGATAGAAAATTAAAAAAAAAAAAAAAGGAACTTAGAAAATATAAGAGATAGAGAGAGAAAAATTTTTGATGGAGTATTTTAGAATAAGAAAAATAAAGTTAGCATACTTTTGAGTTTTATAAAATTGGGAGAATATATGAAAAAGTTTTGAAGTTAGAAAGAAAATGATAGATTGTTTTGAAGTAAGAAATTTTGAAAAATATCACTTGAAGAGAAAAAAAAGTAATTAGAATAAAAGGGCTCGTTTGATTTTTTATTTTTAAAACAGTTTTTTATTTTTAAAAATAGAAAACTAAAAAACTCGTTTGTTAGGAGTTTTCAAAAATAATTTTTAGGAATAATTTTTGTTTTTACTATTTAAAACCAAATGTCTGAATTTACACTATGTATTGAAAACTTCACTCAGTTTTTCTAAAACTATTTTTGAAAATAGTTTTATTATACAATTTTTAAAAACTAAAAACTAGAATTGTTTCAAAAAGATAGAGGATATTTTTGGAAATTGAAAAGTTTGAGAATAGAAAATTTCAAAAAAAGGAATTTAGAAAATATAAGAGTTAGAGAGAGAAAAAAATTGATAAAATATTTTAAAATTGGAAAAATGAAGTTTGCAAACTTTAGAATTATAAAAAATTGGAAGAATATATGAAAAAAGTTTTGAAGTTGGAGAGAAAAAGCTAGATTGTTTTGAAGCAAGAAAATTTTGAAAAATATCATTTAGAGAGAAAATAAATTTGAGAGTAAAAGATGTAAAAAGTTAGAGAAAACTTTTCGTAAGTAAAAAGTTTGGTATTAAAAAATTTCAAAAAAAGGAATTTAGAAAATATAACAGTTAAAGGGAGAAAAAGTTCATCTTAGAATAATTAAATTTTGAGTTTTTTAAATATAAATATAATCATTCACCCAGAAGTCATCATAAGCAAATTGGTTCTTCTTACAATAAATTTAGTTGAGTCTTATGTGTTAAGTAATTTTGACTTGAGTCATTTGACTAATAATAAAAAATAAAAGCATTAGATGAATTTCACTTCTTAAATTGATTTCACTTTGGTAAGGAATTTAATCCCTCTTGAAACTAATAATTTCAATTGAATCTTGCAAATATAAAAAAAAATTATTTCAAAATTTTTGTTCTTAAAAATCAGTTTGCCCAAAAGTAATAAGAAATTAAGTTCTTGTAATAATATTTTTTAAAGTGTTTTAAAGAAGTAATTACGATAATTCAAAGACTTTTGCGCTGTATTTAATTTTCTAATGTAAAAAAATAAAAAAATAAATTGCATGCCATAATGCATACAACTTTTATTTTTCTTAAGCAAAGGTAATTTGGGTGAAATTACGTTCCACTAATATTGATGCATTATTGCGATTTACAGATATTTTAAAAAATTAACACGTGATTGCAAACGGTATGAAATGTCTCAGTCATATAATTTAGTTGGTGAATATACGAGAATATGTGTATATGAATATTTGAGTTTAATTCTCGATTATTGTACTTTCGAATAAAAAAATTGGTAAACAATTAATAGTTTCTTATTTTTTATTATTAATGGAATTATTAGTTTCTATTAATTCTTAAGCCATTATTGTTCAATGTTTCAAATTTAAATAATTTTACTGAAAATGAATCTGTCCGGAAATGGTAAGGAGTTTAATGAATTGTTTGAAATAGTTTAGGTTTTTAGTTTTTTAAAATTGTATTATAAAACAATTTTTAAAAAAAGATAAAGGAATTTTCAATACAAATTTGTATGTAAATTTAGAAAACTGAAAACAAAAACAAGTTTTAGATGTTTTCAAATTTTAGTTTTTAAATACTAAAAAACAAAAATTGTTCTTTGTTTTTAAAAACTCATCTGCCAAACGAGTTCACTGTTTTTAAAAACATAATCAAACAAGACCTTAATTCTTCTTTCAATTAATAGTTTCAATTGAGTCTTGAGAATAATAAATAAAGTATTCAAAGAATTTTGTTCAAATAAAAAATAGTTTGATTGAAAAGAGTAAGAAATTTAGCTCTTATCAGTTGACGATCATACGAGACATGCATGTGTGAGTATTCAAGTTCAATATGCGATTATTGTCCTTTTTAATGAAAAAAACTGTAAAGAATTATTAGTTTCTTTTTATTATTAATGGAATTATTAGTTTTTATTACATATATTTTCTTAATATGAGAATACTTAATTATCTTAATAGTATTTCATAAAATGAAATAGAAGGACCATAATTCTAAAGATTTTCCAAAAAACAATATTGAATGCTGTAGCATATTTATGATGACAACATTAATAGGCTTTATAGAATTTATTACAAAAGACAAAGAGTAAATAACAGTGCTTTTCTGGTTGGTGTATTAAAAAATAAATTGTTATAATTAATTGTAAGTTGTATTACATATAAAGGGTTTTTTTAATTGGTATAATAAGCTGGGTAATATTGTACAGGTTAAGAAATTTTAATTACAAATAAAACACAGTATTAATTGTATGTTAAACCCAATCACATGAAATTCTTTTAACAATTTTTTTCTACTTATAGTTTTTTAACATGTGCAACGTTGCACAGTTTAAAAAAATCTAATTATTTTTTAATAATTAATGCAAAATATAATGGTACTTTTAATAATTTTTAATAATTTCTTAACATATGTAAAATATTTTTAATAATTAATTCACCTATTATTTATAATATATATATATATTTCTTTATACAAAATATAATGGTACTTTTTTGCTTACAAATATAATAGTAGTTTAAGAAAACAAAATAAATAAAGTTAACTAATTTTTTTAATTAGTGCAAAGTTTTTTTTTTCTCCCTTATTATAGTATTATGGGGCTATCGTGTGGATTATTTTATGTACTTGGATATGAATTTTGTATAAAATCTATTATTCATTAAGTTGAAGTCTATTGATAAAATATCAGCAAATTTAGATATTAATTAAGATTTTATATGATTGATATATATGTTAAGAATTTTCAACCAAAGGGTTAGATTGGCGATATTCAACCAGCACAAGGAGCTACTAAAAAATTACAATGGTGCAGTAGAATAACTAGATGTTTCATATTGGCAAAATTACACTTTTGGTCCTTTATCTTTAGGCGTTGATTCATTTTAGTCTTCTATCTTTTTTTATTCATTTTGGTCCTCTATCTATCAAACTTGACTCACGTTTACCCTTTCCGTCTGTTTCTTGTTAATAATTAACGAAAATGCTAACGGTGTTAACGTCAATTTGTGAATGGTTCTTTTAATAAACTAATTATTATAATATAAATTTAAATTAAAAAAGAGATTTTGTAACACCCCGGGCGGGACTTCATACCACCATCTTCGGCGGTGTATTTAGAGCTTAGCCACCCCCTTTAAGTGGCCTATCCCCCTACGAATAAATCTCCTTTATTTCAGGATTTGGGGACTTTCCGTGGTTTGAACCCATGACCAAAGGGCTATAGTCATGGATTCCTAAGAACCACTACCAATTGAGCTACTAGCCCTTTGGTCTTGGATTCAAACTACGGAAGGTCCCAAAATGCTGGAATAAAGGAGATTTATTTGCAGGGGATATACCACTTAAAGAGGGTGGCTAAGCTCTAAAGTACAAGGATGGTGGTATGAAGTCCCACCCAGGGTGTTACAAAAGTAACCTGATTGTATTAATTTTAATTGGTTTTTTTTATTATTATTAAAAAAAGTTAAGTTGAAATTAAGGAAAGTCTTCAAATCCTGTCACAGACATCAAATATTCATAATGACTCAGTAATTGTCTATGAAATTTAAAGTTTATGACGATTTTCTATGTTTTTCAGTCTTAGGTTTTATTATGTTAATGTGTTTACTTTTAAATTGTCTCAGGAAGTGTTTTGTTAGAATTTGTTTTTTTTTTTTTTGGAAGACTCTTTCAATCCACTTGTAAGTGTCATTTCCCGTTTGGATTTGAATGAACATTCATCCTTGCCAAGAAAAAAAAGGTAAATGTATGTGGCATTGATCTTTCAATGCATTTTTTTTTTTACCAAAAGTTTTCCACAATTAAGGTTTTAGGAAGCCAAAATTAATCTCTTTAAGACCAAGTGAAGTGTGTATATTATTTTTTAATAATGCCTTTTTATAGTCATGTAATTCAATTCTTAGCCAACATGTTTAATAAATTCAGTCATTTATAAGTTTTCTAACATGTGTAGTATTGAACAGATTAAGTAATCAAAAGTAAGAAGTTGTTATTGGAAAAACAAAAATTTAATATAATTGTGTTTCTTAACATATGATTATTGACATATAATTATTGACATAAATTTAGTTTCTTAACATATGCAATATTGCACGGTTAAAAAAACTCTATCAATAAAGAGGGTTTGGCCAAGGGTAAAGTCGGTGCTTTATACTTTCAAAAAAATGTACATAATTTTAATATTTAAATATAAATTTTATATATTTTTATTTTAAAAAATTATTACAAATTTAAGAATATAAAAGACAAATACTCATGAAATATTTTATCCTTTAAATAAAATGTATAAATAGTTTATAGAGTGATATTAATAATTTAAAAATATTTATTATTGAGGCCTTAAAAAAAGTTCCATTATAAAAATTTCCTTTAGGCCTTAAAATGTCCCATGTTCGAATCCCACCTATGCCAAATTCTCGGGAGCCAACGCTAGTCATGCAGCGCGAACGGTATTAGTCTCATCCTAAGGGTGGGAAAATCTGTGGTTATACCAAAAAAATGATTGGGCTGCCCTGCAACTGCAAGAATTTTATAGATTTGCTTAGAAAATTTTTAAAGCTAATTAGTAGCAAACTAAATTAGCTATGGGTTAGCTACCGACTATCTACAAAATTTTCTCAAACTAAATTTAGGTTGTTAATTAGCTATGATTTTTTTTATAGCAAATTTATAGCTAAAAATTCATATTTTTATAAATGTAAAGCTATTTTCATAGTTAATCCATAGCAATTTAAAATTAATAGCTAATTCATAGCAAATTTATAGCTAAAAATTCATATTTTTATAAATATACAGCTATATCCGTAGATAATTAGCTATGACTTGTTCACAAGCAAACTCCAATGCTACATATGCTACATATAATATATATTAGTTGTATAAAATATAATTTTAAAATAAATATATCAATAAATATACATTTTAGTTTAGTTTCATTTTAAAAATTTCATATCAAAAAAATTGAATATCTAGTTTAACAATTAAGATTATTTTATACTATTATTTTTATTTTTATTGATTATTTATAAATTCTAAAATTTAGTTTTGTGTACTTCGTTTAATACATCAAATGGACAATGATCCAGTAACCCAATGTCTCGGCTGAGTCAATGACTGAGCCGAATTAAATAATTATGGTTCTAACGGTGGAAATATTTTATATGGATGAATTAAAGAATTTATTGCTTTAAAACTTAAAAACTCATTAATGCATATTTTTTAAAGTATGATTTAAAACATTAGATGAGATGTAGTTCTTACACTTTAACTAATGCATTTAAGATACTTATTAGCTTGACCCTTATTAATAATAAGACTTCATCAATTATATATTATTGTTGAAATTATATATTATTTAGATAAAAATGTTTTAATATATATATATATATAATATAATTACTTTCAAGAATTTAATAATTTTAGCTATAAAATTGTATTCGATTGTTAATTAGTAGCTATTTAGATACACATCAGCTAGAAATAATTTGTAACTACATTCTATAGAAATAACTTTTGAAAGTGCATGGAAATATTATCTTTTTTATTAATATCAATTTTACTATTATCTTGAGATATACTTTAGGTACTTTTTTTCTTTATTCTTCTTCTTTCTCTTATACTGGATTCCATAAAGCTTTTTTTTTTTTAATTAAAGATTACATAAAGCTTTTCGATTAGTTAGAGTCAGTCTAGATCAATAAACAATAACATTTGTAGTTAGCTTAGCACGAAGGAATCTCAATACGAAAACGTAAGAAAAGTTGGATCCAACAATATGGTTGTGGTAATATTGTTGATAACTGTAAAATAAATTAACATTGGTAAAGTTGTCCAAAAAAAAAAGAGAGAAAACTAATATTGTTAAATTTCGGGAGATAAAGAGTACAAATTTCGTTTCGTAATAAATTAACATTGTTAAAAAAAAATTTCCCATTCGTCTTGTACAAATTTCAGTTGATAACCATGTTTCTTATCATCAATCTTCCAATGGTGTTCTGCCTTCTCGAGTCTATACTTATAGAGTCTCTTAAATTCTGGTTTTTTTTTTTTTTTTGGCATTTGTTTCAATTAATTGTGACTAATAAATAATCCGTAAGAACACATAAAAGTACATACATGTATGTAATATCAAAATTAAACCTTCATCTGTTCATTACATTGTATATAGGAAAGGACAGAGCTCATACAGAATAAAAATTAACAACGTAGAACATCTCCCATTTCCTCTCCATCTATATGCATGAGGTATACATATACAAATATGCTACATTTTTAATATTTATTACTCGCACTCAAACTTTAGGAATCATGATTTGTAGAAATCCATCCCTGAAAATGAACAACAACAAACTATCAGCTTCATATGGTTGTGAAAGAATATTATTTTGAACTTTGTCAGTGATGTACTACTGTACTAGTATTATCTGTTTGTTTAGACTTTGTGTAGTTACCAGAAACTGTTTTTCATGAATTACAGTGCACTCTTTATAAAAGAAAAAGAAAAAGAAAAAGAAAAAAAGATTTGGCGTTTGAGTAAACTGTTTCAAGGGAAATTGAATCCTCTCGTGTTACTGAAGAGTTTCAGCATGAGAGAAAAGAGATAGTCTCCTGTTATGGAAGAGTTTTAGTATGAGAGAAAGTGCGAGTGTGTTTGTGAGTCTCACCTGAATAGACATATGAGACCCACAAACACACTCTACTAGAGAGGAATTAGACCCGTTTCAAGGGTAATCATTCAAGATTCATCAAACTGCCAAGAAATAAAAAATAATGGAAAATAATATAATGCAATGGACCACATTAATGAAGAGTTTTCTTCAAATTATAGTATCTGAACTCAATTTAAAAATGAGGCTATAATCAAGAACCAGGAAAATAACACTTAACATATAGTGACTTACGAAAATTCAGCTGAAATAGTGTCCTTGTTGACACCAGCAGGAAGAGGCCAAACCACCTCATAAGGTCCATATAGAATCTCCCTCCTATGATATGATGAAAATGAAGAAGCCTTTGGATTTGGAAAACCACCTCCATCTCTCCAAGACCGTCTACCTCTGACACATAACCTGTCACAATTCAAATATTGGCATATATTGTAATTCAAATGATTCATAACCAACAATGTAAAACTAAAATTTTCAGTTAGCATTTTTTTTTTTTCACAAAGAATATGGACAGTGTATAAATGCGGAAATGATAAATAAATAAATAAATACTTTGTTTGCATAGATTGGATCTTACCTACCCATTACACAAATTAAAGAAAAACGCAGGTTCTCAGAACAGTGCAACTTGAGTAATTAATAAGGTAAGAGTAATATGCAACTATATCTAATGGGTTGAAAATATGTTACCCCCTGAACCTGAACTACACTTAGTGTGCAATTTGATGCTGAAACTTTAAAAAGGTGCACAAAGGTCTCGGTACTTTGTGTGTTGTGCATTTCACTACAGTTCCTTCAAAACTGTTAAAATTGGATGGAGCAATACATTTCACACATTGTTTTATAACAGATAAGTGCAGTTCACATGTCATTCTCCATCATAGTTTCAACTGTTTGTAGTTGTGTGCTTATGCAAAGTATTGAGACCTTTTCGCGAGATTTTAAAAGAAGGGCATCAAACTGTACATCGTGTATAGTTCTTGGGCTAATCTATTTTTAAACCATATCTAATTTTATTTAGCCTAATACCCTTATTGATTAAGCAGAACTAAATGAGAGAAGTACTGCTTGATAATGCTATATAGCAAAGATTATACAATTAATATGAGCATTATATAATAAATGCTTCTTACTTTTGATCATCAACCTCCACTCTTATGTCACTGATTCTGACCCCAGGAACTTCCACTGTGACAACATATTTGCCTTCTGATTCTGCAACGTCCATCCTCGGGGACCACTCAATTCCTGATAAAAAAAATAGAAATGACAAAAATCAACATACTTCATCTCCTTGGCAATTATTTATTATAACATTCAGAGTTCAAAGCTCTAACCACCAATTTTGGAACAGCTTGTTTTTTTCTCAGAATGTAACGGGTCTCCTCGAGGAATCTGTCTCCTTGGCCTAGCAAATGAAGGAGGATCAAGTGTACTAAAATTAAAGCCCTGCACTTGAGCCATTGGTTGGACCATTGAATCTGACAAAACCGGGTCTATCCATTCGGGTCTTGCATAACACGGCGCTCTTTCATTAGAATGAGTTTCAGATGCAGAGCCATTGGTCTTAGGAGCAGTAAAAGAAATTGATCCACCCTAGAAAATTAATTTCATTGAATAAGCCAATGAGAAATGAATCATTTAACCCTGAAATGAAAAGTACATTGTGAAGTATTTTAATGGTAGAAACTCTATGAGTACCTCTTCAACTGAAGTTTGCCTCATGAAATAACCAAGAGAAGCAGATCCTTGGCGCGCGAAATACAGCTTATTATCACATCTCCAAGGCACAGAGTTCAGGCTACCACTGCAGTTCTGATAGGGGCAGGAAAATAGATGTAAGAAAAAAACAAAATGCAAACAAATATTCATGAAGAAGTTAGTAGAGACATTTTTTTTTAGTGGGTCTGTGGAAATAAAACAGATCACATCAAACATGGATTCAAAATATATGAAAGTTATTCCTACTTGTGTTAAAACAGGTTTGGCTCATCAAAATATGGAACCAAACACACACTTAACAGACATTATAAACAAATACCATAAAACAAAATTAGCAACATGCCAAGAGCATATATATAGAGAGAGAGAAGATGAAGCAGGCAAGTGCAGCATCTCGAAATTCTGAATTGCTTTCCTCATTGAACTGATATATTCCTTGTCCTTTCAGTTTAAGGAAAATACAGAAGATCTATTGTTAAGTATTACAGTTTAAATGATAAATCTAAGAAAGGACAATATCGAGGAAAATGCGTAGATTTTAAAAAATTAAAGTTGCATGTAGCCAATATAAAGATTTGAAAAAGCATTTAAGTTGTTACTGGTACTAAGCAAACCATAAAAGAAAATGTCAACCTGAACAACTTAAATTTCCAATTCTTAACCCAAAAAAATTAGGAAGAGTATAAGTATACTTTACACAATACTCAAATGATATATAGTTGGATTCACCCATAGTTACAACCATAATCATTACTTGCCAATCAAAACAACAACAACAACAATCATTCCTATTAGAGAGCTTTTCTGTCCACAATAAAAAGAGAACAAGAATACTATCGAAGAAAATAAAAAGGAGAACAAGAATCACTTCAGTCATCAGTTCCAAATCCAACCAAAACTACAAAAGTTCAATACCATGCTCCCTAATTGACAATGCTTTGCTCCCTAATAATTCCTAGGTCGAGAAAAGCCCTAATTGAATCAAATAAGAAACAATTATTTTATTTTGAAACATTACCATGGGAATCAACCAAAAAGAGAGAGAGAAGAAGAAGAAGAAGAAAATTTTACCATAGGGAGAATATGGGTTGCTGAAGAAATCTCGTCAATGGGTGAAAAGTGAGCAGCAATCATGTTAATTCTGCGTCTCACCAACTCACTCTCCATTTCTACTCCAAAAACCTTACTTAGCAAAACAGATAATGTTGGATGTGGCAAAGAAAAATGAGAGAGGATCGATTATATATATATATATATTAAGCAGAAGAAGAAGCCATTACTGAATGGAAGATATTTTTGGAGAAAAGAACAGAATTGAGGCAAATTGAATCTAAATATCTTTGGGAAGATAATGTTAGAGAAGAAGCCACGCGGATAAACCAGGAAACCAAAATATCAGTTTCATATAAAAATAAGTTTATTTTCTAAATTACTATTTATCAGGTTGAAAATAGTTGGAATCGAAATAAATGAATAACAAAAAAATAATGAAAACTTGAAAAAAGTATTAACTAAAGTAAAAATAGTTAAACTTTTACTTATATTTGGAAAGAGAGAAATAGGATAAAAATATAGTCAAAATTATAGATTTTGTTTGGCGACGCGAGATTATAGCTATCTTATATTAGGAGATTATAATTTTTACAAATTTTATATAGTTATTTGGTAATTACAAAATTAATGGTGTGTTTGGCAGCACAAGGTTATAGCTTTCTTAGATTATAGCTCTTAAAAAGTTTGTAAAATTGTTAAGATTATAGTTTTTATAACAAATTAGTAAAAAGTTACTGTAGTTTTTAAAATCTAGCTTTCAATAATTTGTTTAAAACTCATTACACTTACCTTTAAAGTTTGAAATTCATTATATTTATTCCATCGTTAGAAATAAATGTAATTTTGAAAATTAGAAGGAGATAAGTATAATTAGCATAAATCTCAAGAAAGATTGATATAATTATTCTTAAAATAAATTAAAAAAATAAAAAAAAAAAGAGAGTAATTAATATTTTTTTGTTGAACCAGCAAAAGGAGTAATATTATAGCGAAAGATGCTACTTCTTATAATAATTACTGTGTATTTATTGTTGGAACGGATTAGATTAGTATATTAGAAATTAATCTAAGAAGATGACTTGCTAGTTCATATATTTAGGTTACCCAAACAGAATCTTCTTATAATATTATAATTTGTTATGATTCAAATAGCAGCGCTGTTTTACGATACCCAAAGAAAATCTTCTTATAATAATAATATAATTTGTTATGATTCAAATCCTAGCTAGGTTAGTATATATTACGATTTATGATATTTCTAGGAAAATAAATAGTAAAAACAGTTTGGGCGAGGTTATATATTCTCACTTTGAAGTATCTGTTATCATCCTTTTAAAAATATTATTTACTTAAATATTTAATTGTTAACTAATAAAATTATATTACTATTATATAAGTATAATTAAAATATTTTAAAAGGATTGACAATAAAGATTTTGAAACTAATCTTATCTAAATCTTTAACATAATCTTTAATATGAGATATATAAGTAATTTTATTTTAATTCACCTATAAAATTACATTTTACCCTTTCTCTTGTGATACTAACACATGAAATGAAGCATTACATCAAAATATCAATGGCCAAAAGATTTCCGAATCAAAAAGTGAATTCTCTCAAAAGAAACCGAAAAGACAACAAAAAATGGAAAATAAAGATGACTGTGATTTTGGAGAGCTCGATGGAAGAGAAAAAGGTTAGTAGTAAAATATTTTCTTTAGTCACATGGATTTTTTGGCCCTACGAGCCTTTTTTGCCCTGACCCTATGGGTTTAGGTTGGTCTGGGCTTGTCTTTTTACGGTTCTAGTCCCGAGTTCGATACTGCTGTGTGTAGTTTTACTTCATTTTTTTTCTTTTTTTCCATTGTTTCACGTTTCTATTCTTTACTTCTTTTTTCTTTTTTATTTTCATTGTTTTTTTCCCATTGTTTCACGTTTTTGTGTCTTCATTTTTTTTTTCATTGTTTCATGTTTTTATGTCATTTTCTTTACGGTATTTTTTTTCTTTTCTTATGTTATTTTTCTTTTTTTTTATGCTTATATTGTTATTAGTGTTACATCAAAAGAATATATTTGCATTATTTCGATACATAATATTTTGAAAAAAAAGCATATATAGTAATTTTTTAATGAAAAAAATACTATATAGTATGATATTTTAATTTTTCCACAAATTGATTTTAAATTTCTTGTTCCCCTCAAGTCATTTATGGATCCGTCCTTGTCTACCATTCAAGACAATGAAGTGAAAAAGATTTTGTCTAATTGGAGACCAATGAAGATAAAGAACCAAAAAGAAGTCACTCAACAACAAAAACATACTTCTCTTATTGAGAATAATAAAGTAAAAAATGTTTCGTCTAATTATAGACCAATAAAGATAGAGAAACAAAAAGAAGTCATTCCGCAACAACAACCTATTCATCTTATTGAGAGTAATGAAGTGCAATACACTTTGTCTAATTGGCAACAAATAGCAACGGAGAAACGAGAAGCACGACAACAAGCACATACTCCTCTTATTGACAAAAGTGAAAAGAAGAAGACTATGTCAAATTGGAGGCAAATAGATATAGAGAAACAAAGAGAAGCCGCTCGACAACAACTAGATGAAATTCGTGACACCGCTGGTTTTGGAGACAACATGGAGGCAACAAGAGAGTTCGAGAAACTTATTGGTTGTCCAAATAAGTCTTATGCTACATATTCACGGTCACATTTATGGAAACAAATAACGATAGAGAAACGAGAAGCTCGACAACAAGCACACACTCCTCTTATTGACGAAAGTGAAAAGAAGGCTATATCAAATTGGAGGCAAATAAATATAAAGAAACAAAGAAAAGCCGCTCGACAACAACTAGATCAAATTCGTGACACGGCTGGTTTTATAGATAACATGGAGGCAATGAGAGAGTTCGAGAAACTCATTGGTTGTCCTACAGGGTCGTATCTAGCAGTTTTGGGCCCTTAAGTGAAAATTAAGACAAAAGGCCTAAATAGATATAGAGTTTTAGTTCTTATTTTATTTTTCTAACTTTTTGAGTTGTAACCTTTTTTATTAAAGTTTTATAATCAAAACAACCATAATTCATTTAATATATCTTGTAACATGATTATCTCAAATATAATTTAATTTGTTTTGATTTTAAAAAGTTTCTTTAAACCATTGTTACCGTTACAATTTTTTTTTCTTCCCAAAGATAAAATATAAGTCCTTAGTGATTTTAAATTCTTTTGGGTTTTGTTATTAATTGACTTGAGAACAATAGGTTTTTTTTTTTTTTTGCCTTCATAATAGTTGAACATTAAAATTATAACGTTTTTCGTTAAAGATAAATATTTATTACTATTATATTATAAATACAATACTTTTGAAAAGAATAATCGTTTAACTTAAGATTATCGATTTAGATTGAGTATTATCTAATTTGTTGCAAAAATATATATGATTGTTTTTATAACCGTAAATAATTTATATTCTTTCATTTCTCCAATTTGAAGAGCGTTTTATCTACTTCCAAGAATTTGTTAACAACCAAACTAAAAAGAGAGTCTGGAGTTTCTTTTGTCAAACTTAGGTTTGGGGCGAACTTAATTTTTCAAACGAAACCAAACTAAAAACCAAATGAATATGCCCGTGCAATCAAACCCACTTTTAATTTATAAACTGAAAACCAAACGTAACCTTAATCAGTTATTGTTAATCATTGTTAAAATAATTTTTTGTAGTTTCCTGAAATTATAAAGGATAGCATCAATCTTTGGTTCACAAGTGTATCGCAAATAAATTTCAATCAAAGATTTATTTTTTTCTTCCTAATTGCAAATATTTTATCTGGCTAATCCAAATATATATTTGTACATGCGATACTATAGAGTGACTCTGACAATGCATAAACTAAGTGCAAAGATATCAAGTTTTGGTTCATCCAATTATGCGTTAGACAAATCACAGAATAAACTGATTATGAAAGGGTAACTACCAAATAAAAATAGAAAAACTGCAAGAAATTCATAATCAATATTTATCTTTCAAAGATCATGTTTTCATCCACTGGAAAAAAATAGGAGCATGGCTTTCCTTTAAAAATAAATAAAAAAAGGTATAAATAAAAACTGCATCTGAATTTAAACAATCAAGAAAAAAGAAAACAAAGTACAAGAATATGAACTCAACTTATTCACCAATAAATAAATAAAGAGAAAGGTCAATTGCACCACAACATGAAACTTAACCGCTCATAGAAAACATCTTCTGCACTTCTCTAACTTAAAACACTCAATTTTAAAATTTCAATCAAAAAATCAATGCAATAGAAGATAATGGCCATCGCATGCTATAAAGACACAGTAGAGAAAGATACTACACACAAGAACAATGCCAAAAAGGTGTCACAGTGGATACTACACACAAGTACAAACTATCCAACTCATGCAACTTAAACAAATCACAGTGTGTTTGATTTACAATTAGCTTAATGTGAAAGTACTTTTATTTAAAGCAAGAAATTTGCTTTCATTGAACATGATTAAGATTTATGTTCAAACAAATCATAACTGTCTGCATATTATTGGAACACGAACCACGTTGACCCAGAGAAAAACCAAACACAGGCTAAATTATTATTCCCACCAAACTCATTGAGCTACTTTACAAATATCCTCATATTCCATAGCTTTAAGTACCCTACCATCATAGGGACCTTTCTCTATCTGCACCGTAGCACAAAAATTATCTGTATCCACCCCCAACAACCTGGCAACTGATCCCCGATATGCGCCATTCACTATTTTTACACGACCCCCAACTTGTGGAATCACAGTTTCAAGCTCTGCCTGATCAACTCTGAGCACATGTTTGCTCTCAAGCATTTCTATTTCCCCAACGTACTTGTCAGTCACCTTTCGCACAATGCCCTTTTGTTTGTAGTACCCTTTCTCAGCTAAGACTTTGCTCATAACCTTAACAACAATTCCCTCATGCAACCAATAATCCTTCCTGTTAATTTTCTCCTTTTTCTTCTCTTCTTCCCTCATCATTTCTTCCAAAGTTGATTTTCCACCACCACTTTCTTTCCTCTTCAAACTATTTCCAGGATTCTTTTCCTCATATTTCTCTTCGTCAACCTCATCAAACACCACCTTTGATGCCTCGTGTTTTTCCTTGGTCACAGGTTTTGCCGATGATCCAAGAGAAAATCCAATCTTAACTCCATCTTCTGCATTTATTTCCTTTGGCTCAACCTGCAAAGGTTGATCAGACTCGTGAGTAGATAGCTGCATCAATTGCTCAGCCTTTTCAATCTGTTTCCTGATCTCCTTCTCTTGCTTTTCTTCATCTGCCATATCTGCCTTGATTCTCTTATTCTTCATCCTCTCCTTGAAAAGTGTTTCTGAATCTCTATCAATATATGTAATGAACCATCCCTTGGGTGTCTCCTCAACTTTACACTTTCCAGTTCGACCCAAGTACTTAACAAACTCAGTAAGTGTGGCCCACTGAGTGGAATTCATATGAATGTGATGTCTATCGTTTATGTATTCATTATAAACTACAGTAGCAGCCACACGGCTGAATCGGTGGCTCCGCTTCATGTGCTCTAGAAAAGCTGTCTCAAACTCTTCAGAATATCCCTCAACTATCCGATGGGGGTTTTGTCCAAAGACTTCCATTTGTCGCTGGTGCCCTTCACTCATGCAGTGGCATTTAAACCCATTTTCATCTCGGCATTGCTTCTGGCACATCTGGCAATACCACCGGAGCTTCTGCAGTCCTTTTGCTTTGATCCGATTGGCAATTGCTTTAGGTGTGAGAAATTCATTCTTCCCCATCGCCAAACTGGATGAAACAATTTAGATCAAACGCGAAATGTTAGTAGTAATCCTACCCACAGAACACATAAACATACATATGACAAAAACAGCATTGGAGCAACAGCAAGGATTCTTAAAACATTAAAACAAGAGACAACAGTCTTTTGGAGCAAGCATCCGCACTAAATCTAATCAATCAAATATAATATAGTTATGACAAGCACACTAAGATCAACAAGCATGTTTACTTGACTGCTAATTAAAAATTGAGACAAGGTTCTCACCCAACAAGCAGGGAAAAAAAAAAGCTGCAGAAATTGTCAATGCTAGGGGAAGGAAATAGACAGGGATGCCACTATTCACACCACACAGTTTTCTAGCTTCACCACAAGCAAATGGGTTCTAGAACCTGTAGTTAAAAAATTTGTTTGCCCCAGGTTCTATAACCCTTTTGAAACTAATTCTAGAACCCGGGCGAGCATTTTTTTCAACTAACAGGTTCTAGAACCCCGGCAGAGTGTGGTGAGTCCAAAAATAACTGTGGCACGGATAGTGTCATCCAATATACAGGGGTAGAGATAACTGGACGAATCTGATAACAGAAACAATGAACGATTATGAAGAACAACAACCGACAGTGGACAATCACCTTCCTTAAACTGTAGCTTCACATCAAATTTTCAATAAATACGTCCATTTTAATTGAATACCTTTTTTTAAAAAATCAATAAGCATGGGAACGAAGTATCCCAGGTTTAATTCTGAAATCAACAACTAGGGATCAGCGCTTAGTCGTGAAACTAGATCAGCACATCTATACATATAACGTAGCTAGATTACAGGGAGAGGGCGAATAGAAAATTTTCTTATATTAGATCAAGATATGAAGGTAAACGAATAGGAAAAGAGAGAGAATGATCACCAGAGAGGAAGAGAGAGTTGGGGTTATGGATCTTCACGCGCCACACCCGAGAAAGAGGAGGGTAGAACCTCCGGCGAAAATCGAGGACGCCGAAGAGAGGGAGGGGGATAAATGAAGGGGGAAAACAGAGATTAGGGTTGAGGAATCCAAGTAACGAGCCAAAATTTATCGACGGCGGGTTTGTGGATATCATAAATAAATAAATAATACATTAAAAATTAAAAATACAGGAAAAAAATCTGACAAAAATAATTAAAATCTTTCAACAATGGATGAGGGAGATTACTGACCGGTGAAGGCCGGAGAAGCGCAAGTGACGCACCGGAAGCGCGACTAGAGACTGAAGTCACCGGGAAAAGCTGCTTGCGGCGCAACAGAAGATGGGAAAGGAAGAATTAGAGAAATCTGAAAACGTTACGCAGAAGAGGTGACAGAACGACACAGCTTCGCCATTAAACGTTGAACATTTAACATATTTTTAACATATATAAAACTAAGATTTAAATGACTTTTTAGTCTGTACACATGTTAGTTTTAACTTTTAATCCCTGTAATTTTTTATTTTAATCTAACTCAATTTAACACTTTTATTTTTAGTCTATTATATTAAATTACTTTATCACATTTTTTTAAGAGATTAAAATAAAAATATTAAAATTTTAGGGTTCAAAATAAAATAAAAAAAATTATGAAGACTAAAAACAAAAAGTCAAAAGTTTTTTGGGACTAAAAAATTATATAAAAAAATTTGTGGAGAATAAATAAAATTTTTAAATTAAATTGAATCAAAATATTTTTATTTACATAATTACAATTAAAAGGTAGAAACTAAAAAATTATTTAAATCAGATTAGAAAATGAAAAAAAAATAATATCAATTATAGAAAATCTTATTTAATTTTAATCTTAAAAGCAAGTGAGGTCAAAAAAATTAGGGAAATTTATAGTAAGATTTGTAGTAATCATGTAAAAAATTATTGAGTAGATCTGAGTGTTTTATTTTCTCACGAGAACGAAAGATAAAGCTAACCATGAAAAACAGAATCACATGAAATAAAAAAAAATAGAACAACCTAACCTGACTTGTTAGAAATAATATTTAATTAGTTAGTGATAAGATTATTTAGTTAGAGAATAGCAATAAATGGTCTCTTGTTTTCACCATCCAATTTCTCAACCGTGGTATTTGGTATAAGAAATATTTTTAGAAGTGAGTGGAATTCTGAATAATATTGAAGTATGAGGGATATTCATTTTTCAAACTCAAAGGGCTATTTGTGGTATGTTTGTTTTCCGGTATCTGAATTTAATGTTATAAACGAAGACTTGTGATGTTTTCTTAGTTATGTTGGTGAAGGTTCTAGTAGCTTCTAAGAGATATCGGTGGAGCTTAGATTGTCATAGAAATCCATCTTGTTCATCATTCGCTCTTTGTAAGTTCTACAAGTTGCTACTAGATATTTAGTTTCTAGCAAGCAGGATTGAGCTTACAATGTTTACTCTCTTTCCTTCTTGTATTGCTAAAACTTTCTGCTTGTACTCTTTGGGCTTGGTATTGTTCAACGAATGTAATGATTGTAGAAAAAAAAAATTAAATTAATGGGTATCTTGAACTTTTTTTAAAATCACACACTCAAAAAAAGACATTTTCAAGAAAGTAATTGAAAAACATGTTAGGTACCAAACACTCTCTAATATGCCTTTAAAAGCTTATTTGGTAAATAGACAATAGGAGTCACTTTTTTGTTATTAAAAATACTTTCAATCCCTTTTTAATTTATAAAAGTACTCTTTATCTTATCCAAACAATATTCATTTTTTCAAAATGTAAAACGACAGTATTCCATCTTTGTTTTGAAAAATCAAATCTAAACCAATACAAATATGAAATATGTTTTAGCCCTAGCTATATTTTTTTTTGGAATACTTTTAGCCCTAGCTATTGAATCGGGCTTTTATGTAGGAATTGTCTAATATAGGTCTCTACAAAGCATGCGAGACCTTGACAAAAAAAAAACAACAAACTTGTGAGACCTTGAACCAAAAAACGTACGTGAGACCAAACTATAATGTTGTAGCTTTGTTATTTTGAAATCCACCAAATACAGGGGTCTGTATTTACTATTATGTTTTCAACAGTAATTATTTCCTCCGTTCCAAAATTTTAGTTATTTTAAACTTTAAATTTTATTTCAAAATAATTGTCAATTTTAAGTTTTAAGATGTACTAATTTTTTTTTCTCTTTTATCCTCATCTAATAAATACATACCACAATCATTTCTCTTTCATCACTTTCATCTACCAATTATAAATAAGAGTAATTTTGTCAACTCCTTATAAAATTTTACTACAATCAAATAGTTTCTTGTGTGAAAAAATCTTAAACAATTATTGTTTTAAAATAGAGGGAATTAGAGATAATCTTTCATCTTATTTTGTGCTTACCAAATGTATTTGGATGAGCAAATAGCAAATATTTTAGGCTAGTGCCAGAATTTTGTACGACTAATTGATTGTAGCGCAAATTGCAAGAGAGCTCATGGTGCGCGTAAGCATACGATGAGACTGGGGCTAATGCCCATCGCAGGCTGACCATTTCACTCATATAAGCTCACATCAATACTAAAAATGGGTTTACTAAAGTGCTTACCACTAACAGATGGCCCAATTTAATGTAAATAACTGATACAACATTTACTAATTAAATAATAATTAGCTCACACCAAATAATTACTAAAAATAAAATATTTTTAACAAGCAACCATGTGGAGTAGTGGCACATCAACGAGCAGGGCAACAGATTGAACGTGCCTAGGGACTTTAGGTGGTTGCAAACGTGCAAGCATGGTAGCTGAGGTCACAAGGAAAAAAGGGGGGATTTTATCCGAGTTCAAAATAAACATAAGCAGTTAAGATTAAAACATTTGGATGGCTCATTTGATTTTGAAAAACGACGCTAGTATGCTATTTTTCACATGCTCAATAAAAACCTAGCAAACAATTTACTACTTGGTAGAGACCCAATAGACAATTATTGACTGTAAAAAAGTAAGACCGTGTTTTAAAAAAAAAAAATCATGTTTCATAGAATATAAAAAAACTCAAATGGTATAGCTCCTGAATAGTCTTTCAAGTACTGTGTCTTGGCAAAAATAATAAAAATTAGACTAAGAAAAACAATGCAGAAATAACTCGAAGAATGAAAACATCATTCAAGAAGCAATACCCAAGTAATAAGTATGTTATATAACCAGAAAAATATAAGTCGCAGATACTGTTCTACACTCAAATCAGTAAGCTCCCTTTCTTGTTCCCTTACAACCTACACAGCCGATTTATATGTCCAATGCTAGGGTTGCAGTAGAATAACTTCCTCCAAAACATAACTCTGTTCTAGTGTTACAAATTCTCATCAAGACATAAAAAATTTCCTAAACAAGAGAAGGATTCAAGGTTATACATGCAGCAATCACTTCCTAACTACAAGCAGGATATTGAACTGTGCGTAATGAGTCCAGCGTCCATATTTTCCGAGCACCAGCAAGAAGAAATCTGTCACAATAATTTGCAAGTTCTCTATTTAGTACAAGCTAAGCATAAGGGATATTAATTAGCTAAGCACAGAGGTTGGACTAGAGAAACTAAACTACAATATTAAGCAAGAATTACATGTACAAGATGTTGAATTATAAGGTTCAATACCATAGGTACAGCGTACTACAGCCATATAGAATTCTATTAGTCTCAAGAGAAATTTGCCGTTCATTGCAAACAAAATAGATTTTCATTTTCTTAATAAAAAATTGAAGTCCACTAAAATTTCCCATGATCAGTGATCTTGCTAAACGTAATGCAATCCAAAGTAAAAGACTACAGAAGCAGACAAGAATATACAGAAAATAAAAGGGGAAAGCCACATAATTTTTATAAAGAATCTTAGTAAATTTTACTTTGTCAAGTTTGCAGTAAAAAAGTTGAGGAAAAAATAAGCCAAATTAGTATTTTCGTCCTCTAATTAATTTTTTTCGATTTCATCCTCTAACTAATAAAAATTTCAACCTGGTCCTGTGACTTTTTGTCAAAATCATTTTTGTGTAAATCCTACCTCAAAATGAGATCGTTTTGAATATTACAGTTAGTCATTTAACAGAGTTGATGAAAAAGGATGGAATTGAAAAACAAAAAGTTAAAGGACTGATTTGAGACTTTAATTCTTTAAAGGACGAAATCGAAAATAAAAAACAAGTCAGAGGACAAAAGTATTAATTTGGCCAAAAAAAATTATTAAGGCAGTTCGTTTGAGTTTGTATAAGAAATGAGAATGGGTCACATCTAGAAAACAAAAGTGAGATGATAACAAGTTCCAACTAATTAGAATTTATAGAGCAAAGTCAACAAAGATTATCCAGTAGTACACGATTCATGTAAAATACCCAGTAAAGTGGCAAGACCCCCAAATATGGTGACCCAATATTTAAAATAGAATGACTTCATAATCCACTTGATAGCAAATTTAAATATATAAGCCAAATATGGAATCTAAAGTACAAATCACCAACAATTCAATAGTATCACTGAACTACAGAAATGCATCATACATTGATTTCACATTTCAAATCGAAACAGGACTTTGGAATTATCAAACTACAAGAGAAAGGAACACTGAAAATAATCAACCATGTTACTATACAAATAAGCACTATGCCAAGTTCTTTCACTAGCTTCTGTTTATCATATACAGATAGAAAAGAAATTAATTTTTATTTTACTCTGACAAAAATATCACAAAGTTACAAGCATTTAGAAGCTCATTATCACCGCTGAAAGTCACACAATGCTCATTATTCAAGAAACTTCTAATAGTTCTGCATAATGAACCATTTAACTGCAAACTAGTTAATAAGTACATAGAAACAACTACTCTGGATATTCCATCCTAAAAAATAGCAGCGTAAGAATTATTCAAACATAAGAAAGTGCCATGTTAGAAGGTGACCACAACCTTCAAACAAACTAAAGTATTTTTCCGCATTACTGACATGTTGCAAAAACATCCACCACACCAAATTAACTATTATCCAAGAATAACATTATCTAGGAATAATAAAGACTTAGTTCTTTAATTCTTCCTTTGTCGACAAACCTTATCAAAAGGCACTACTTTATCAATCAAGTTGACTGAATAAAGACCATAACATAAAGTCATAAATAAAATGAAACCTAGCTAATTCTGTTAGCAGACTTCACAATCAGATCCAAAGCAAAGTAGGCAGAAACCAAAAGGTATATGCTAAGTTAGGCTTTTAGAAATGGAATTTGAATAAGCTCAACTGCAAGGAGGGGTCCCAAGCAGAGAAGACATCATTTTTAATATTAGTGAATGCAGTAGATGTGGCATCAATACACGAGAATACTCCTCCATGGTGATGAAGGGTATGAGATAGAATTCTACCTTTTCATTAACACCAATGGGATCACAAATAGCAGATTTATGATTATGAAACTAGTTTTTCGTCTTATACTAATATTAGTTTCATGAACTGCATTTTTCCCCCTAATAGATATCACTATCTCTGTACACAAAATCAGGCATAAAGCAAGGAAAGGTTCACAACAACTAAAAAGAGAAGAGTGAGCAAAATAGCAAACAGAGGCATACCAATCCATTCTTCCATTACTGCTGTTGGTTTGGAGGATTTGGTGGAGGGGGCATGCCAGGCCGAGGAGGAGCAAAAACAGGAACACCGCCAGGGGGAGGCGGCATGCCAGGACGAGGAGGAGGCGGTGCTGGCATTCCTGGACGAGGGGGAGCTGGAGGTCCTCTGACCATCTGTCCAGGAGGGGGTGGTCCCATGGGTCTCTGCCCAAACTGCGGCGGAGGAACAGGGTACGGTTGCGGAGGACCACCACCTGGCCTCGGTGGAGCAAATTGCCCAGGAGGCATAGGTGGAGGTGGACCCCTAGCCATAGGCGGCGGACCTTGTCCAGGATAACCGGGAATCTGGCCAGGGGGTCGCATCACCGGAGCAGTACCAGGGTAGGAAACAGGTGGCGCAGAGAGCTGGGGTGGGCGCGAGATCTGCGGCTGCATCATGCCGGGAGCAGGGCCACCGACTCCACGGACAGGGCCAGCGAGACCAGGCTGAGCCTGGACAACGGGAGCAGGGGGAATACCCCTACCAGCAGCGCGGCCAATACCAGGACCTGCCAACGCAGCGGCATTGACGGCCTTTGAACGGGACTCTTCGGGAGGAGGGGGACCCTCGACGGTCATGGAGATAACCTCTTCGCCGCGGAGGAGGACGAGGCCGAGAGTGCGGCGATCCTCACGTTCACCGTCAGTGGTCTTTTTCCCCTTCGCAGGCGGAAGCTTGCGAAATTCTTCGCAATCTCCGAGGACGAGGTTCATGTGGCGATCGAAGGCCATGAATTTTCCGACGAGCTGGCGGCCATCCTGAATGGTGACCCGCATGCGATAGTTGATGTACTGAAGCATCTTCGAACTCTTCGACATCGACATTTTGGTAGAGAATCTCAACGCTCTTCCTTCCTCCAAACAATAACAGGCAGCAGCAGCAGCAGCTTCTTCAGCTTTGTGAGTTGCAGAGTGATTGAGATTTGAGACTAGGGTTTTAGAATAATTGGGACTTTTTGTATTACCAGATAAATTAATGGGACACCCGAACCCGTCAAATTGAAATCCAACGATCCGGGCCCAGGCCCAATAGTAAAGAAAACATGATTTGAAAATTTTAAAACTGACATAGTTTGAGGCGCGTCTAATGCGGGGACGTCAAACTGGCGCCAAATTTTCGTCATAACTTAAAACCTTAATATGGCTCTTTTTTGGTGAACTAGCACGTGACCCGTGCGTTCTTCGATTACGCGTTTGTGAGTGTGTATTAATGTCTTGTAATAAATATATAATAATACAATTAAAATATTTAATAAATTATTTTATAATATAATGATTAAAATAAAAAATATAATTGAGCTTAACAAATATTGCATTTAAAACATTTACCTTAACTATACCTTAATTTATAACTTTTTGTCAACACAATCTTTTTAGTGAAATATTCTTCACACCTCAACTATTGCACAAAATCATTAATTAAATATTAAAAAAAGATCTTCACAGTTTATTGTGAGACTCTTGTTGTACGGTGAATTAGATTATTAGCACATGATAACACACTTGCAAAAAGAAAAATAAATACTGGTAAACAATTTATATACGGATTTGCATACTAACTTTCCAAAAACTTACATAAGTTAACATATAAGAAAAAAATTGTGATATTAAATACAGATTTGATTGAAGTTTGATCCTATATTTGTAAATCACATATAACATGCTTTAAAAAATTATAAAAGAGACAAATGATAACTTGAACAAAACCTATTAATGTATTAAAAAATATATGTTATCTTATTCATAAATAATTTAACAAATTAACCCTAAGGGTTGGCTTAGCGGTGTAAGGTCCCACTAAATTCATATGAGGGATGATTCACGGCGAGATATCTCGTGTTCGAACCCCACCTATGTCAAATTTCCGGAGGCTAACGTCCGTCAGGCAACGCAAACGGGATTAGACTCATTCTAAGGGTAGAGAAACTCGTGATTATACTAAAAAAAATTAATAAATCACAAAAATCATAGTAAAAAAATGGAAAGGCAAGATGCATAGTGAAAATAGAGAAAGGAAAGAATGAAAAATAGAGAAAAAGAAATAAAAAAATAGTGAAAAAAACTTGAAATGAAGGGAAGTGGAAAGAGAAGAAAGAGAAAGAAAGAGAAAAAAAAAGAAGTAAGAGAAAAAGAGTTTAATAACTAAATTTAATTTTATTATTGAAATTTTAAATTTTAAATTTTAAATTTTTCTCATCTCAAAGCAAACAAAAATTGAGAGGAAAAATGAATCATTCTTATAATGACATGTGTCAAGTAAGATAACTTGGAGGTAAAAAAAAAACAGAGGACAACAATAAAATAATAATAAATAAAAAATTGGAGGGAAATTGAATGAATGTAGGAAAGACACATGACATGAAATGTTGCTTGGGGGTCTAAGAAGGAGTTTCTTTTCTTATTATAGATGACTTAACAAATTAATCCTAAGGGTTGACTTAGCGGTGTAAGGCCCCGCTAAATTCATATGAGAGACGATTCACGGCGAGATATCTCGTGTTTGAACCCCACCTATGTAAAATTTTCGGAGGCGAACGCCCGTCACGCAACGCGAACGGGATTAGACTCATCCTAAAGGTAGAGAAACCCGTGGTTATACTAAAAAAAATTAATAAATCACAAAAATCATAATAAAAAAAATGGAAAGGCAAGATGCATAGTAAAAATAGAGAAAGGAAAGAATGAAAAATAGAGAAAAAGAAATAAAAAAAAATAGTGAAAAAAAACTTGAAATGAAGGGAAGTGGAGAGAGAAGAAAGAGAAAAAAAAGAAGTAAGAGAAAAAGAGTTTAATAATTAAATTTAATTTTATTATTGTAATTTTAAATTTTAAATTTTTCTCATCTCAAAGCAAACAAAAATTGAGAGGGAAAATGAATCATTCTTATAATGACATGTGTCAAGTAAGATAACTTAAAGGTAAAAAAAACAGAGGACAACAATAAAATAATAATAAATAAAAAATTGGAGGAAAATTGAATGAATGTAGGAATGACACATGACATGAAATATTGCTTGGGGGTCTAAGAAGGGGTTTCTTTTCTTATTATAGATGATTTAACAAATTAACCCTAAGGGTTGGCTTAACGGTGTAAGACCCCGCTAAATTCATATGAGGGACGATTCACGGCGAGATATCTCGTGTTTAAACCCCACCTATGTCAAATTTCCGGAGGCCAACGCCCGTCACGCAACGCGAACGGGATTAAACTTATCCTAAGGGTAGAGAAACTCGTGGTTATACTAAAAAAAATTAATAAATCACAAAAATCATAGTAAAAAAATGGAAAGATGCATAGTGAAAATGGAGAAAGGAAAGAATGAAAAATAGAGAAAAATAAATAAAAAAAAATAGTGAAAAAAAACTTGAAATGAAGGGAAGTGGAGAGAGAAGAAAGAGAAAAAAAAAGAAGTAAGAGAAAAAGAGTTTAATAATTTAATTTAATTTTATTATTGAAATTTTAAATTTTAAATTTTTATCATCTCAAAGCAAACTAAAATTGAGAGGGAAAATAAATCATTCTTATAATGACATGTGTCAAGTAAGATAACTTGAAGGTAAAAAAAAAAAAACAGAGGACAACAATAAAATAATAATAAATAAAAAATTGGAGGAAAATTGAATGAATGTAGGAATGACACATGACATGAAATGTTGCTTGGGGGTCTAAGAAGGGGTTTCTTTTCTTATTATAGATGATTTAACAAATTAACGCTAAGGGTTGGCTTAGCGGTGTAAGGCCCCGCTAAATTCATATGAGGGACGATTCACGGCGAGATATCTCGTGTTTGAACCCCACCTATGTCAAATTTCCAGAGGCCAACGCCCGTCACGCAACGCGAACGGGATTAAACTCATCTTAAGGGTAGAGAAACCCGTGGTTATACTAAAAAAAATTAATAAATCACAAAAATCATAGTAAAAAAATGGAAAGGCAAGATGCATAGTGAAAATAGAGAAAGGAAAGAATGAAAAATAGAGAAAAAGAAATAAAAAAAATAGTGAAAAAAAACTTGAAATAAAGGGAAGCGGAGAGAGAAGAAAGAGAAAGAAAGAGAGAAAAAAAAGAAGTAAGAGAAAAAGAGTTTAATAACTAAATTTAATTTTATTATTGAAAATTTAAATTTTAAATTTTTCTCATCTCAAAGCAAACAAAAATTGAGAGGGAAAATGAATCATTCTTATAATGACATGTGTCAAGTAAGATAACTTGGAGGTAAAAAAAAAACAGAGGACAACAATAAAATAATAATAAATAAAAAATTGAAGGGAAATTGAATGAATGTAGGAATGACACACGACATGAAATGTTGCTTGGGGTCTAAGAAGGAGTTTCTTTTCTTGTTATAGATGAAGATAAATTAAATTTATTTTATTTTATTTTATTTTTGTAAGCCGTTGGTTTATCTTATCATACTAAGAATGTATAAGATTATATTGAAAAAAAAACTTTTGTTTTTATCCTTTGTCTTTTAAAATCTGAATAGAGAATACAAAATTTTAGAGATAACGAATTTGATAGCATGAAATTCTAAAGAGGTAACTAAAGTAAAAAAAAAAAAAATCATGATGAAAACTTAAACAGAGAAAAAAAAATTAGAGAACGACTGACAATAGATAAAAAATAGAATAAAGAATTTAATAAAATTTTAAAATTGTAGAAAAAAACTACATGAAATTTTTTAAAAAATATATAGGTGCAAGATTTTAATTATTAGATAAACATAGTATCATTTATGGAGATTTTATTGACTATGATATAATTTTTTATAGCCTTTACCAAAAAAAATATAGCCAAAATTAAATAATATCAACCAAAAAATTTAAAGGATTTTTTTTACACTGTATAGTGAAAGCAATGATGTGTCTAAGAAGGGGTTTTTTTTCTTATTATAGATGATAGATGATAAATTAAAATTATTTTATTTTATTTTTGTAAGCCGTTGGTTTATCTTATTATACTAAAAACGTATAAGATTATATTGAAAAAAAAACTTTTGTTTTTATCCTTTGTCTTTTAAAATTTGAATAGAGAATATAAAATTTTAGAGATAACGAATTTGATAGCATTAAATTTTTAAGAGATAACTAAGGTAAAAAAAAAAATCACGATGAAAACTTAAACAGAGAAAAAAAAATTAGAGAACGATTGAGAATAGATAAAAAATAGAATAAAGAATTTAATAAAATTTTAAAATTGTAGAAGAAAATTACATGAAAATTTTGTGAAAATATATAGGTGCAAGATTTTAATTATTAGATAGACATAGTATCATTTATGGAGATTATATTGACTATGATATAATTTTTTATAGCCTTTACCAAAAAAAATATAGCCAAAATTAAATAATATCAACCAAAAAATTTAAAGGATTTTTTTTACACTGTATAGTGAAAGTAATGAGGTTTTTCTTATACAAGAAGAAAGCAATGAGGTTTGAAAACTAATATTTATTGTAAATTAATCAAACTCTCACTATTAAGTCAACTTTATAAATGATATTAATTTTTTTAAGGTTTTAATATTAAAATTTAAATACAATTAATTTATTAAGGTATTGTTTGACCAACTTAATTTTCTCTTAAAAGTAAGTTAAAGTTACAAAAAGTAGGCTTAAAAAAAAGGTTATAAGCTATTTTTAAGTAAAAAAAATTTGACCGGCGGCGGTAGTCTGGCAGTGGCGGGCGGAGGAGGGTGGTGGTGAGTGGCGGTCCGGCCTTGGTTATGGTGGTTGATGGATGTTTAATAAAAATAAGAAGTTAAAAAATAAGCAAAAATTCCTATGTGTAGCTTATTTTAAAGTTTTTTTTTTTCTCTTTTCTTCATTAAAAAAAAGTCACTAAGAGTTTATTAATATTTTTGTTTGACCTGACTTTTACTTACAAGTAAAAAATAAGTTCAAAATAAGTCAAGCCAAACAGTGTCCATATTATTTTGTCAATTTCTTAGAATTAATATAATATTTTTTATAATATTATTTGACTAAAAGACATATATGATAATATAGGTACTATATAATAACCACCAAATATTATTTAGAATAAAAATTTATCTAACATTTATCACATTCTACTTTTATCCAACTCTTTTATCTTATTTTATATTTAATTCTTAAATAATTTAAAATGTAAATTTAAAAATAATTAACGTATTAAAATTATTTCATCATTTACTTAGAATTAATATAATATTTTTTATAATATAATTTGACTAAAAGACATATATAATAGACACCAAATATTATTATATAACATAAAAATTTATATTTATCACGTATTATTTTTATCCAACTCACTTATCTTATCTTATATTTAATTCCTAAAAAAAGTTAATTATTGGTGTGACATTGATAGATCACAAATTCAAATCTGTACTAATCCTTTTTTTTATTAATTTCTCTACTTATCTTCTTTCATTGAGATAAATATAAGCACATATAAGTATTTTCTTCTAAGTCTGAAAGCTTCCCCTTATCTTGGATTGAAGCAATACCCCTTCGCCGCTCCCCTAAAATTTGTTAATTGAAAAAATTAAGATAATTATATATATATTTTTTCTTATTCAAACATAAAAGCTCTATTTTTATCTTAAAATTAAATTAAATAATATTATTATTCTATTTTTTTTGGTAAAGTATCTTTTTCTTTTATTTTTTGATGCAACCTTTTTCTTTTATTTAAGTACTCTTTTTCTTTTCTGTTTTTCCCCTCAATAACAAGTAACAACCAAAGCCGAACCAAATGGGGTGAACAATTGAAAAAGCTTTGCATTCAATTTTCAGCCTTTATTTGGAAATTTTGAGACCTAAAAATAGTTCCCAAATCCTTCATACAATCTCCCCTCTCCCACCAAAGACCAAACCTATCACAGTACCCAGATTGGAAAAACCGCAGCTAATTTTTTTCCAAGGTATTTATTTTTTCACTTATTTATTTATTTATTTATTACGTTTGATTTGATACGCTTGATCTTTTCTCAACTGAATAGTGATATAGTTTTTTGGGGGTTTTTTTTTGCAGAATTTAGAGATTTGCATAAACCTTTCAAATACTCAGAGGACTATAAGTTAAAATCCCAGATCACAGAGACATTCTCTCATATCCCATTATAGTGTCTAGTCCGTGAGAGAGTTCACTTTCACGGCTCTGAAACTGACACACACGGGGTCTCTATTTTATTACTAGTATTTCTGATTTCTGATTCTCCCTTCAATTATTTAGCATTCCATTAAGGTTTTCGCCGTAAAGTTTCGATTTTTATTCACATTTTTTTCACCACCCCTTCAACGATCATCAGACAATGATCTGCTCCGTGAAACTCCCCGGTTTATCGGTTACAGGTTCTGAGCCTGTTTTCCGGAGAAAGGTTTCAATGCCAGTTCAGTCTTTTTCCCTCGTTTCACCTTCACTTCCGAGAGAAAAAATATCTCAGAGATCTCTGGTTTTATTGGAAAAGCCGTTGCACCTTTCTTGTGTTGGTTTTGGGAATTTTGCTGGGTCAATTAGGCGTAAGGGAAGTGATTCGGTAACACTTAGAGTTTTGGGGGCTGATAAGTCAGACGTTGGAGGGGTTAAGGATCCATCAGAGGCAACTAAGAAGTTGAAAATTGGGATGTACTTTGCAACCTGGTGGGCTCTGAATGTGGTGTTCAATATTTATAACAAGAAGGTTCTGAATGCATACCCTTATCCTTGGCTTACTTCAACTCTTTCACTTGCATGTGGGTCTCTTATGATGTTGATCTCCTGGGCCACCAGGATTGTTGAGCCTCCTAAGACTGATTTTGAGTTCTGGAAGACTTTGTTTCCTGTAAGTGAATTCGGACTTTGTTTGTTTCCTGAGAAAAAAAAAATCTGTGGCAGATAGTGAAAGCATGATTTTTGTTTGTTCCTGTGTTTTATCTGTGCTGATAAAACAAAATAAATTATAATACAATTTTGGTCCCCTCTCTGGTTTTATATATTACTTGATTTCTGAGAAGTCTGATGATTTCAGGAAAAAAAGAGATAGCTTAATTCGTAAGGTGGAGTTTTATATGAGATGTTACTTGTTTTATTTTCTGGAAGAACAGAATCACTTCACTTGTAGTGTGTTTGTACTTTTGTATAAAAAAATAGTGTGTTTGTACTTTTATAGTTGGCAAAACTTGACTTAGTTCAACGGAGAAAACGATATTTTTTTTTTCACTTGTGCTCAAACCATGGTTTGGGAGTTGAAAAGTAACTCAATATATTTTTTTGCTGAATATGCTATTTTCATTCAAAACTCAAGTTACCTACTCTAAACCATGATTTGGGTCATCTATAATAGTTTTGATATTTACTTATATGATAAATGAATTTCGACCTTAATGTTTGTTTCCTTTTTTTCCCCTTCAGGTTGCTGTTGCTCATACAATAGGACATGTTGCGGCAACTGTTAGTATGTCCAAAGTTGCGGTATCATTCACCCATATTATCAAGAGTGGCGAGCCGGCTTTCAGTGTATTGGTTTCAAGATTTATTCTGGGCGATAAGTTCCCACTGCCAGTCTATCTGTCTTTGATTCCAATCATCGGCGGGTGTGCTCTTGCTGCTGTTACTGAGCTCAATTTCAATATGACTGGTAAATAAACGCTTCTCTAATGAAGAATGTTTTGTCATGTTTATTTCTTTTCTTTCTTTTTTTTTTTTATATGCATGTATGTAAATATCTTTGTTTTTGAATTTTGAGCACAACAAAAGATTGGAAGTAGGATGATAAACTTGAAACTTGACATGAGAGAAGATAATTGATGGTTAGGGTGCTTATGCCATTGGAATAAGTTGCAATGGAATATGTTTCTCATAATGCTTAAATTACTGTCAAAGAGTCCTTCCCGTACACCTGATTTTGATTTCGTTACTGCTTCATTGTTTATATTCCAGGTTTTATGGGAGCGATGATTTCAAATGTGGCATTTGTATTCCGCAATATCTTCTCAAAGAAGGGCATGAAGGGAAAATCTGTCAATGGAATGAATTACTATGCTTGTTTGTCCATGTTGTCCCTGTTAATTCTCACCCCGTTTGCGATTGCTGTGGAAGGACCACAGATGTGGGCAGCCGGATGGAAGACTGCCATGTCTGAAATTGGACCCCAGTTTATATGGTAACTGCACTACAAAGCATCATTTTTTTACCTATATTGTGATGATTGTGATTGTGATTGTGATCACATTTTTAATATTTAAACAAGTATGTATGTGTCTATATATTTCAATGCTATTTATGAGTTGATGTCTTGAAATTCTTATAATATTTTATTTGATTTATGTTCTGATATCTGTTGTCTACATTCTCTTGTTGCCATTTTAAGAAATTCCAACTTAATTAGTTGATATTGCTTAAATCTTGTGTTCATTTGTTTTTGAAATACTTGTGCAATATCAGAGTAGGGAAGGGAAGGAGTTGAACTAGGAAATTTGGTGTTCTGCTTGACACAAATGCTGTTGTTTGCTTATGAGCTTGTATCTAAGAGCGTGCGCTAATTGTTGATAACACTAACAGGTGGGTGGCAGCTCAGAGCATTTTTTATCATCTATACAATCAAGTGTCATATATGTCGCTAGATCAAATTTCTCCGTTGACCTTTAGCATTGGAAACACCATGAAACGTATCTCTGTTATAACTTCTTCAATCCTTATCTTCCATACACCAGTTCAGCCTGTCAATGCTCTTGGTGCTGCTATTGCCATTCTTGGAACCTTCTTATACTCACAGGTATTATTTGATTGTAGCTTCTTTTTTTTTGGGTCATGTTATGAACTAATATAGATTAAATGAAACGTGCTCATAAATTTACTTATCATTGTTTGGAGGATACTCTGCAGTTATATTAGACTGTGTTTAAGCCTTCAATGCAGAAGCTGCATAATTTGTTCATCTGTGCTTTTGGAAATACTAAATTGGATTGGCAGATTTGCTTACACTAATTTATTGTTTTACTCATTTTTGCAGGCAAAACAGTGAGTTGAGAAGTTGAGAATTCTCAAGCGATTAGTTTTATTTTCCTTTTGATTTGATCATAGTTGCCTATTGAATTACAACGGATGGATTTTGGCAAAGACTGGATGATCTGGCTGTGTAATTGTATATAATAATTAGTAATAAAGATTAGATGATTAGTTTTTTTCATTATAATTTCTGAATTATCATGGAGTTTGAGGGATAAACGTTTCAATTTATGTAGTTTGAGAATAAGTTCTCAAGGCATGACATATTATAAGTTGCTCCGATTAATAAATTACGAGTATGATAATTTGTTTGGTTTCATGCATGCTATATTGGTTCTACACACTGAAGTGAGATTCTGAGTTGCATTAAATTCATTACTGCAACATATGTAAGATGGTATGTGATGCAAGAAAGAAAAGATTATTGTTCTAGTTATTTAGGAAAGGAGTAAATTATCTTTACTTTTTACATGGGAAATCATAGAGTTTAAGAAGTTTCTCACTTTGGGATATGATTAATTATGGGATTATCATGAATGACCAATCTAATGAAGATTTGATATTTCTTAGTTCAATTGTATGCATACAATTTCCACCATGCAGGATCTAGAGCCACAATTCCACATTTATAAAAACCATAATTTTTTTTGGATAAAAAAAAATCATTTATAAAAAAATTTATAAAAATCATAATTTGATCCAACAAGAAAACAATTTTTTTCATTTATTCTCAAATCATGGTATTAGACCCAAAATCCTATTAAAAAGTAATAATCGCATGATTTTTGCCATATTATGTTATTTTAATTTAACAGTTAAATTTTATTTTATAAAAAAAAATTATAATACATGTCATTTTATTAAGTTTGACTTCAGATGTCATTTCAACCATGCAAAATTGTGAGAGTTTTGATAGTTCATAGTTACTTTCTTCATGTGTATATTTTCCATCACCTATAATTTATTATCCCAATTTATTTTTGTAATAAATAGTTAACCATGGTAATGTAAATTACATGCTAGATTTTATTATTATTATTATTATTATTATTATTATAGCATAGTGGTTTGATCATTTTTTTTTCATAGAAAAGTAGTACAGCTAGAAATCAAACCTTGTACCATACATGATTGTCTCCATACATTTAACTGAGCTACATGAATGGGATATAGTTTAATTATTTAGATAAGCTGATACATATAGAAATAAAAATGACATTTATTTTGTTTATTATTGTTTTCTTTGAGTGATATGCTAGGTTATTCCAAGTGGAGATGAATCGCTACTATGCAATATGACTTGAATGTAAGACATTTGACGCTGAAGTCGGCTTTGCAGGAGAATGAGTTTTCAGAGATCACATTCTTGCCCAATAGTTACCCTATGTTAGAGAGTCTCACCATCAAATTAGGTTATGAAAAAGGTTTTATCTATTAGTATCACAAAGAACTTGTGAAAAAGGTTTTATTGATTGTTAAGTTTTGAATTCATTCTGCCTTATTATCTATGCTTTCGATATCAATAATAGGCACATGACTAATTAAGTTTGGTTATGTTTAACATTGTAGGGTTAAAAACTTCCATTATATTTTATCATATAGAGAGATTTTGGATTGACAACGTTAAAGTTGACAAATTCTTGAGATCAAGTCTCAAGGAGGTATAAATTAATAAGGGCTTTAGAAGAACAAAAATGAGCTTCATATGGTGAACTATTTAATAATTTCTTTGAGAGTCTTAAAGAAGATCAGCATTAGTGTGCAAAATAAGTCCCTGTATGTGTATTAGCTACTTCATTTTATTTTATTGTGCTTCATTAGTTGCTAAGACGTTCTGTGACTGAATTAATTTTGGAGTTTGTATCAATAATTCTATAGAACCTCCAGCTATGTATATAGAGGCAAACATAGCTATCCAATTCATTGGATAATATTATGCATCGAGCTTATCACTTTTACATATCTTACAAACCCAAATCCGCTAATTTTATTTTATTTTTTAAAATAACATTGTCTTCATAATCAATTTTAAGTAAATATCATATTAGTTGTCTAGTCTTTTTTAAAGAATATCTTCTCTTATTCCAGACTCAAACTACAAAAGAATTGAGTTATACACGTATTAAATAATTGATGGTACCAGAACATTTATTATATGGTGGGTTTTAGGATTGGCAAGTTTTTTACTAGACCACATGGGAAAGGTAGGTATATGAAGAGGATATTTTAGAAAAATATAATTTTTAGAAATTGCTATTAGATCTTACCTCATTCACCTCTCCAGTTTTCTTGTATCTTTCCCTTCCATTTGGTGAGAGGACTCTTACACTCAACTCAAGCCTATCGTCACACACAGCTTGGCTTTCGTTGTCTTTTGTATATAAGAAAATATTAAGATTTATAAATAATTATAGTATTATATGTAATGGGCTTAGCCAATAGAAATTAGGAATATATTCTATTGATTTTTATATTTAACTTTTTAATCATAATAAAAGTAATGTTATATAATTTTTTAAGTTATAATATTGCATTTGATGATATTATATATTTTCATAAATATTAAATAATAAATGAACAATTTTTTTAACAACTCAACATTAATAATATGATTATTATTATTGTGCTACATAGCTATTTTTTAAAATATATATCTACTTTCATTAGAAATAAAAAAACAAATAATAATTATACTATAGTAATTCAAATTCTAAAATATTAATGAAATCAAAATCTATTTACCAATTCCCTTTTAAGTAGTAGCAAGACATTAAAACCATTTGATTTTGGACTGATGTGTTTAAGGCCCTTTTTTGCGTGCTCCGTCTACTCTTTCAATACCTTTTTTTTATAAATATTTCAATTTCAACACTATTATTGATATATTTTTCAATATGTTTTCTTTTTTTTTTTTGTATTAATTTTATGTGACCCTCGTTGAAATAAGGATCACATCCATACTTTACTTAGTCAATTCACATAAATTTAATTAATAATTAAAAATAAAAAATAGACCAACAATATTATTAATAAATATAGGGGAGTTTTAACATATACCACTACTCAAGGCGGTTTTGGGACCGTACAAAGGGCCCAACCGTACATGGCTCCTAAAAATATAGGGCCCCAAATATTAAATAATTTACTGCACAGGCTCTAAATATTAAATGATGCATTTTACTATTAATGTTATAAAGTAGAGTAAATGATAAGGTGTTTTCACTTCTAACATTAGCACTTAGGTTTGAGTCTTGGAATTAGCATTTTGGAGTTTATTTTTCTCTTTTTTCTCTTTCTAGTAAAATTCGCATTTGCAGGCATTAATATTTTTCTAGTTTAGATGACTTGATGTGATTCTGTTTTTAACACTTTCTCGTTTATTTAATTCCACAATCCTCATTTAATATAGTTTGTGAGTAAAGAGCCCCATTTTTTTTAAAAAAAAATAGAATAATAAACAGGGCCCCAAAATCTTTGTTTCACCCCAGCCACTTCCTAAGTGGTGTATGGTATACCACGTGAAAAAATGTATATAAAACTCAACAAAAAATATTTAAAATAATAATAAATTATGTATTTTGTATGTATGTATATCTCATTTTTTTGGCTATAATCAATTAAATAATATCATGACTTGTGTATGGTACACCACTTAAAAAGTGGTGAATGTTAAAATTCATCCCAATTTAAAAGAAAAAAATAAAAGAGGTATACATACATACAAAATACATAATTTATTATTATTTTAAACATTTTCGGTTGAGTTTTGTATACATTTTTTCACGTGGTATACCATATACCACTTAGGAAGTGGTGTATGTTAAAATTGCCCATAAATATAATATATTTTTTAAATAATTAAATTAAGGGTCCTTTTGATTTGCTAAATTTCATGGTATATCACAACACAAATTTGTTAGTTTAATGTTTGACTCAGAAAATTATCCAGAGACAGCACAAAGGTGGAGTTACTAGACAACACAAAAAGCCAAAATTTTGTACCACATTAAACCATGGAACAACTTTTTATTCCAGAGCACAACTATCCAAAAGTCAGAAATATCCATATTCTCTCCCACTATTATGTAACCATCTTACCTCACTTTTTCTCTCTCAACTTACCGCATATATATATATATATATATATATATATATATATATATATATAATTTTTTAGTGGAAAATAATGATATTTTTTTAAAAAAATAATTAAGAAAATTAATTTTTTTTTATGTAAAATAATAATAATATGTAATATTAATATGTATTATAATTGGTATTATTGTAAAATTTGAATCGCATTTTTTATTCTGTACAATGGTTATCAAACACTAAACAATATAATAAGTTGTGTTGTGCTTTGTTGACTTGTACTATCCAGTCCTAACATCAAACGCACCCTAAGTGTCCGCCAAATATAAGTCAAAATTATAAATTTAATAAAAATTCTAGATATATAGAATATTAGGGTCGATTTACTTTGCATTTCTTTTTTGTATTTTTGTTATTTAATGTGTGTAGTTAGTCGAAAGAAAATATGAGATACTAAAAATAATGAATTTGTACTTAAATATTGTATTGGGATGATAAATTTTTTTGTTTTTTTATCATAAATGATGTAAATTGACTTTTATATTTAGAAAACGCTAGTAACATAATCATCTAATAACTATTTTTTATTTTTATTGAAATTAATGTGAAAAATAAACTATATTTTAAAATATTTAATACATTTAATGATTTCTGTATTTGGGGTTTTTAAATTATATAATAATTTTTAAAAAATAACATTAATAATATAAATTTTTTTTATATGTCATAATATCACATTTGACAATGTTTCTTTTTTGGTAATCCAAAGAAATTTTACTACTCAAAACATAAGAAAATAAGAAATACTTTCATAAATAATACATAGAAATCATGAAGACTAAACCAAAGAATAAGAAGGCAAAATCAACATGACGGGATACAAGACTAACAAACAAGCCACGGTCTCCAAAAAAAAAACACACACACACAAAATAATAGGCAACAATAATAAGAAAAACGCCATAATGAGAAGGAAAAGTCAAATGCCCAAACCCTAGAATGGGTTACAAAACTAGTTTGTCATCCAATATTGTAAGTCCAATTTTTTATTTTTTTTTGCTAAAATACGGTTCTTTATGTTTTGTCGAAATCCTATTTTAATACTTTATATTTATTTTGTCTCAATTTGATTTTTTACGTTTGTTTTCTGACCGAGGTTAGACTCTTGTTTGAATCCGTTAGTCTAGTTAACCGAACTGTAAACGTGGCACCTACATGGCATTAACGGTGTTAATTGTCATCTATTTCCAGACTAAAACGACACCATATTTAATTTTTTTCTTAAGCGTATGCAGTTCTGTTAACTTAGACTAACGAAGGCACGCTTAAGAAAAAGATTCAATACGGTGTCATTTTAGTCTAGAAAGGGATGACAACTAACGTCGTTAATTTCATATAGGTGTCATGTATGCAGTTTTGTTAACTTATACTAACGAATTCAAAGAAGAGTCCAACGTTGCCTAGAAAACAAATGTAAAGAACCAAATTGAGACAAAATAAACCTAAATGACCAAAATATGGCTTCAGCAAAACATAAATGACCAAATGTATATTTTAGCCTTTTTTTTTTCATAGAAAAATAGTATAATCGGGGATGGATTCTCTTATCCACACACGCATGTCCGTATGTGCTCACCAACTAAGTTAGATGACTAGGACCCAAAACTTTGCTTTGACAATAATGTTAAATATATTCCTTTAAATATTCAATAAATAAAAGTCTGAAATTATGAAAACTCAAATAATATAATAATTGTTTAACAATGGTATTAATATTATTGTGTAATAATTATCTTTTTATATCTATCTATAAATTGATACAGAAAAATAAAAGAAAAATATATTATTAAATGAAATATAAATGCTAAAATTTACATTTACACGAAATGTTTGAATTTAAAAATTTCTGTTAAAGTGATATTTTAATTCTAATTCGCACGTTAGATGACTATACAAATTCAAAATTATACACTATACTAATGGTAATATAGAGTATTAACGGTAACTATCTTTTATTTAACATATAATATAATATAATATAAAACTACATAAAATATTTTCAAAAATATATTGTATAAATTAAATAAACCACATTGTAAAAGGAAAAATCTTGATATGATGCTATTAATTATTTTAAAAAATATATTTATTTCTAGAAGAATTCTCATCCACCCCTAGATGATATTGGGTCTATAAAAATAAATAATTCACTTTTTTTATAGGCAAATATTCACACACCCACTACATATATCCTAAATCAAACTATTCTCCTCTGACAATGTTCGAATCTTGGACCCCTACTCCCAAACTTTATGACTTAGTACATAACTTGATACATTTACTTATATAATGAATATATGTATTATAGTTGATCCATTCTTAAAAAAATGATATAGATCATATACATTTAACTACAAGATTTTTAAAATATATTTTCAACAATTACGGAATAAAATAAATAAAAAATTGCAAAAGTTTAATATAATAATGTTTAATATATTCATTTAAATATTCAATAAAGAAAAATTTTAATTTTTTAAACTCAGACAATACAATAATTGTTTAATAATAATATTAATATTATTGTACAATAATTTTTTTTCCTTTTTGTTTATATATGTCTTAGAATTGATAAAGAAAAATAATAGAAAAAATATATCACTAAATAAAATATAAATTCTAAAATTTATATTTAAAGTAAACGTTTGAATTTGAAGTTGACCGTTATAACAAGTATTTAATTCAAAATCGTCCATTGGATGACTATACAAATTCTAAGTTATGATTACTAACGTTAATATAGAATTAACGGTAACTATCTTTTGTTTAACCTATAAAAATTGATAATTTACTTATATATTTAATGAATGTATTATAGCTGGTCCATTCCAAAAAAATAATACAGATAATATATGTATAGCAACTAATTAACTACGAGATTTTAAAAATATATTTCTAACATTGGAGGAATAAAATAAATAAAAAACTACAAAAGTTTAATATAATAATGTTTAATATATTCATTTAAATATTTAATAAATAAAAGTTTAAATTTAAAACTAAAACAATATAATAAGTTTTTAATAACAATATTAATATTATTGTACAATAATTATTTTTCCTTTTCTTTTATATATGTCTATGAATTGATAAAGAAAAATAAAAGGAAAAATATATCACTAAATGAAATATAAATGCTAACGTTAATTCAAATTTGTCCGTTAGAACAGATATTTAATTCAAATTTGTCCGTTGGAAGATTATACAAGTTCAAAGTTATGATTACTAATGTTAATATAGAATTAACGGTCCAAAAATTTGGTACAGATAATATATGTATAGTAATTCATTAACTACAAGTTTTTTAAAATATATTTCTAACAATGACCGAGTAAAATAAATACAGCATAAATACCAACAACATTTCCTCAAATCATATCATTTAGAGAACATCTACTACTGTTATACAAATTTATACTAATTGTCTTCATTCTTCATTCCCATTTTCATCAATTATCATTGTCATGGCAATGAGCATTGACAGATTGAGTTCATTGCCAATCTTTTACTTTCAGTCATAGTTTCCTTCCTTCCATTCAAAGAAGCCATTAGAACATCTATCCTTGCTAAGAGTTTGTTGAACATATGCAAAGGAACAACAAATCTCGAGTTCGATGAATTCTTCTTTGTCAAACTGGATCAACCTGACGAAATTAGAGAAGCACAACGAGAGGCTTTTCTAAAATTTGCAATGAGTTGGATTGACAACTACAAGGGAGCTATGGTGAACAAGTTCTCTTTAAGGTTGTCAAAGTATGATTCTGAATTCATAAAAGGATGCATTGATTTTGTCACTCAATATGATGTGAAGGAGTTAGCTCTTGACTTCTCCGATCCAATATGGAATGACGATAATATTTTTTTCAACAATCATAAGGCCTTGTTCGAGTTGCCCATAGATGTTTATAAGAACACTGGCCTTGAATCTTTGAAGTTGTTTTCGTGTAGATTTGATGAGTCTAAGCTAAATAACTTTCATGCACTGAAAGAGGTGTCTTTAGGTTGGATAGAACTAACCTTGCCAGCTCTTAATGCTTTACTAACGAATTGCAAAGTGATTGAGAGCTTGAATCTAGAGAAGTGTTGGAGCTTGGTTGACAATGCCTCTATTCAGAAACAAAACACAACGCTAAAAAAGTTGGTGGTGGATAAATGTCAGTTACAATGGATAAATTTCAATATCCATGCACCGAATTTGAAATATTTCAGATATTGTGGGTTGATGAATTTTTCTGTCATACAAGTTAATGCAATTGAAATGGAAGAGGTAGATCTTGACTTCTCCCATGAGTATGGATTCCAAGGACATGGTCCTTTTATTTACAGCATGCTTATGCACCTCTCCAACGTTAGGGTTTTGACCGTATGCAGTTGGTTCCTTCAGGTATATATTTTTAATCACCTTTAATTTCTCTATTAAATATATTTTTTATCTTTATATAATAGAGAACTTTTGATTTTGATACCTACTTTTTTTAAAAAAAAATAAAATTAGACCAACATCATAAAGAGAATAGTTGTTTTTAGTCTTTATGATTTAATAATGAGTTTTGTACCAAACATGTCACTATTAAATCAACTAATTAATTAATAATTAATAAAAAAAATCATTTCCCCTTTCTCTATCTTTTCCCTTTCTCTCTCTTCTCATCCTTATGAAAATCCTAGCTATCGCAACACCCACTTTCTTCGTCCCCTTTATCTATATACCCTCAATCCACCACTCACAAATCATTGCTCCAACCCCTTATCTTTCTTCTCCCTCCTCTCACACACCTCAACCCCATCATTCTGAGGCGACCAAAAAAATCAACCATACTGCAGAAACAAATCGCACCACTTCTTCCTCGCCCTAAATCCCTTTCTCATTAGACTTGAAGTTTCATGGATTCAAGGCTAGGTGGATTTTTGTTCTATGTTTTGTATTCAAAGTGATAGGATTTTGTGGGCTTGCTCATGTCTTTGCGTTCACAATTATAGAAAATTTGTGACTTTAATGAAAACATTGAAGGTGGTGGGATTGAAGAAAAAGACAGTGATGGTGGTGGTGATGGGGGGAGGGGATTGATGAATAAGAGATTAGGGTGAGGGAAGAGGAGGCGGTTGATGATCTATTTTGTGTGATAAACTTGAGTAGAGGAAGGGGAAGCCCTCTATCTTAAAGCTGATTGATGGTGGTGGCGGTTGGGGGCTTTTGAATCTAAAATGATGGTTGTGGTGGTGGTGAAGGATGGGTGGGTGGGTGGTGAAGACGAGAGAAGTAATTTTTTTGTTTTTACGGCACTAGGGTTAGAAACTAAAAGAGAAAGAGGAAAGAAACTTTTTAGTCAATTCATTAATTTATTATTTAATTTGATAATTAATTATTTTACTAGGATTATGTTTGGTTGCAAAATCATTATTATACTATAAGGACTTAAAAACAAGTGTTTTTTTTAAAGTGTTGGACTAAATTCAAAAACTAAAAATAAAAATAAGAACCAAAATCAAAACTGATTTATATTGTAAGGACTAAAAATACATTTAAACTTTTTTAAATTTATATTTTATTAGTTTGATTTTTTAGATGAACAAAAACATATGGAATTAGAATATCGTATTTATTTTTTTTTAAAAAAAAATATTGATTGCTTGTGTGTGTAATATGCTAGGTTATTCCCAGTGGAGACAGGCGACTACGAACAGAGTATGACTTGAATATAAGGCATTTGATTTTGAAAGCATCTTTGCACGAGAATGAGTTTTTTGGAATCACATTCTTACTCAATAGTTGCCCTATGTTGGAGACTCTCACTATTGAATTGGGGTTCGAAAAGACTTTGATTGTGAGAATCAACTAGAATTTCTTTTTTTATACATGTGTATTAATTGTTTGGTTTTTACTTGAATTAATTTTTCCTTCTATCTATATTTTAAAAGTACAGAACTAATTAAGTTTCATTATGTTTTTATGATATTCTAGGAATATGAATCTCCATTCCATTTCATCGTAGAGAGATTTTGGATAGACAATGCTATAGTTTACGAATGCGTGAAATCAAGTCTCAAGGAGGTGAATATTAAGGGCTTTCGAGGATTATGGAATGAGCTCTATGTGATCAACTATTTAATAATTTGTGGGAAAGTCTTGAAAAAGATTAACATTACTGTATTGGATTATGAAGATGGCGATGACAATTGGAACCTTCGTGACAAGACACGAATGCTGTTTGCAAAGATTCCAAGTGCTTCAACTAATTTGGAGATATCAATTTCTTAATCTCTTGATTTTATTCGAGAGTATTGTGCCTCTAGGTGCTATTTATTTTGTTTTACCATGCTAAATTAGTTGTTTAGACTTATTTGACTTATTTAAGAGTTGCATCAATAACTCTATAGACGAACATACCTATTGTTTACATTGGTTTATACCAGATACAACAAATTTATTATTTTTATAATAATCTCAATTTTTTTTTTTTATTTTGGCATTGAATTCATAATTAGTACCTTAGATTGTGGATTCTAATTACGAAAGAAATGAATTTTACTAATTGAACAATTGGAGTATAATTAAATGTATATATCAATTGTTGAAATTTTTTCATGTGATACTCTAGTTCTAATTATCCAACATTTATTATATGGATTTCGTTATACATTTTTTTATGTGCAATAATCATTATGATATAAACTTACAATACTTCAACATAAATAAAAAATAAATAAATAAATTTACAAGACTTATATTTTATGTAAACCACAATTATTTACCTCATAAACACAAATCTTATAGTGATTTGTTATAGTTGATTTTGACTTTTTGACATTTTTTTTTCTTTTGGTGGAAAACGTTGGAGGCTATTGCTCTATGTTTTGGATTGTAGTGGTTTGAACAATTGATGGAGTGTTGCATAAAAATAATATTATTTGTTAATGGCTGAGTGTTGAATAATTCAGAGATGAGTGATAAAATTAAATTTTGATTTTCAAACTGAGTTTTTCCAAGAACAAAGGTTGGTTTGTTCCTTTATGTTGCTATGACAATCCTCTTTTTTGTATTGCTTGTTTTGACTAATTGTCTTTTTTTAGAGTGAGGTTGAAATATTACTTGTACTTCTAATAATAAAACTTGTTTGCTTATAAAAAAAAAAACATAAATCCCATTAAATACTTGTGTTTTCTAAAACAGCCTTCAATTTTTGTATCTTTAACCTCACTCTTAGCTAGCAAAGACATAAGAAAAAGGGTCCAAAGTTTTTCGTCATCCCCAAGCTTGTCTAGTTTGAAGTCGAAAATAGTTGCAATGATTTCTTGGTCAACCCTTTATAAATTATTAATGGAGGGATATACATAAATACTTAGAATTTATGTAGAGAGTTTTTTATTTGTTCATGGATCTCTCATTAAATAAATCTGTATAGTTTCATGATTCTTGATTATATATCTTTACTTTTAGGGCAATATTTTGAAAGAAAAAAAAATCATAAAATAAATATTGTTTGAAAGATACTATTAAGCTTTTAAAATTGGTTTGAGGCCTCCTCCTCTACCGGATAAGTGGTTTGTGCCCTTTTTTTTTTAATAATGGCATTGTCATATATGCAATTTTTTCTAATAAAATGACACAAGATATATTAAGTCAAATGACACTATAATTTTTAATTTAAAATATCTATCATTTTTAAGTCAAATTTATTGTGTGTTCTTTGTTTCACTACGATTCGTGTCACTTTGGCATTGTAAGGTTTTGTAACCGTTAGAATGGATATTAATGCTTGTGGCATACATGTGAGCGCGGCTGGATCAGCTCAACTTGTAGTGGGCCAACTCAAATGAGTTTAATTGACCTATTTTGACGACTCTAGTAAACTTACTTTGAGTATTACTTATTAAAGAAATTTTTGTTATGATTATAAAAAAACCATAATTGCACAAAAGTCGTAATTGACACATGATAATTATAATAAACTTTTTTCCAAACATTACTGCCATATTATTTTTCCCCTGTTTTAAGATAATGTACAAATACAATTGAAGCAAACAGAATTTTTTGTGCTTTAGAAATATTAAATATAAGCCACTAAACAAAAGCTAGTGTTCATTTTTATAAGCTTCTCGTTTTTATAAGCTTCGAACATAAAAAATTACGATATTTATTATGATTTTTGTTTTTTTATCTCTAGTTAATGAAGATAAAGGAGGTTGATTTTATAATAAAGGTGAGTTTTAATTATGGTTAAAATTGAATATTTATAATATTTTTTTAAAATATCAAATGTTAACACTTTTCTTAATTTATATGATATTTTTTTAGGGATTTATAATAATTAGGAACGGAGATAAGATAATATTAATACTTGTGGCTTTCTGCCACAAACAGGAGAAAGTGGTGGTAACTAAGACCGTAAGGTGAAAGCTACTAGCGACAGAAAAACATGAGTCACAATATCTCATATTCTCACCCTCAAAGATCTAAGTCAAAATGGCCTATAGAAAAAACATGTAAATTAAATAGCTAGGTGCCTTGGTGATTTGTGATACATATAAAACCAAATTGAACATTGACTATAATCAGGAGACCAGAAGTGCAATTAAGTATTTTTCTTTTTTTTTCCCCTCCTCTGTCTTGCTATGTACTGTACATAAGAATCAGTGTAACGAACAATTCAGAAGTCAATAATGGGTTCTCCAACAGTTAAATTTCGTTCTACTGTCCATGGCAAGTTAAAGAGCTTGGCCATGATGAACTTGAAAATTTTGTTGACATTTATATTGTGTGTTGCACTTGAAAAGAAAAGGGTTGCCTTCATTGCCCTTGCATAAGCCCTTGCCTGTGAATGTGCCGTGATAAGTTAAATTTTTTAAATTTCAGGGAATATCATAAAAGGTTGCACTTTATTTAAAGCAATGTTTTGTGAACATCACTCGTATGACTTTAATCAACATGTAGGGCCCCAAAAGTTAATGCTAAACGTGGAAACACAGAATTTCATAAATGTCATGCTAAGGTTCCAAAAATGACTAGTAGTCCTAGCTAGTAGTAGAATAATTCTGCTTGTCCCTAAGTCATTCAAGGATTTATTTTGGGGAAAATCACCAAGACAAAGTATAGCAGCCCCACCCGAAGACATGTAGGACCCGAATTTCGTGCAGTCTAGACATGGTGCAGTCACTGGAATTAGTCAATATCAACCATCTAATTGAAATCAAATGGTTGAGATTTATTAGTTGGTTAGGATTTTTTTTTTAAAAAAAATGTTTAAAAATTAGTTTACTCATTAAATCTCAACTGTCAGATTAAAATCGGATAATTGAGATCAACTTATTCTAGCAACCGTATCATTTCTGTGACTTTAGGAAATTCGGGTCCCATGTATCATGTATGTATGATTAAGAGAAAGTTACTATTAGTTACTTACTGTCCATTAATTACCTGTGTTACAATTGTCCATTGCAAATCTGGTGGAAGTCTAACAAAATCATCAAACTTGGTTCCAATTAAAATGGGGATTGCAGTCTGCAAGTGAAAACAATTGTAATCAGATCAGAAATTTCACCAAAATTATGTAAAATTTGGGCTATTTAGTTGTATCATACTAACCACTTTGATACCTATAACAGATATAGCAGCATATATATAGTTAGTTCCTTAAATGTCTCTTTCTGATGCTGCTTATGAAAAGCTAATGTCAATTACCGGTCATAATGATTATTAAATGCTAATGCCTCATCAATGGAATAAAGTTAAGCAGTTGCTCTATCCATTTGCACTACATCAAATCTTTCTCTTTTTTTAAAAAAAGAGTTTCCATGTGAAAAAGCTTTGGGAACTACTACATCTACACTTTAATCAGTGGCATTTGCTTTACGAAAGGGAATCAATTCACTCAAGTGATAAGAAAATTATTATATAACCAGTGCAAAATTAATTAATTGATGGTACCTGATTCCACTTTCTTGCTTCACTATACCATCCAACAACACTGCACAAACAAAGAAAAACCCCAACAGATAATTATTTCTACCAAATATTTGTTGCTAAAAAGTCTCTATGGAACTTCAAATACAGATAAAGTTTCTCAACCTACCTATTAAGTGTGCAGCGACTTGTGAGATCGAACATAATCAAAATAGCGACTGCATCTTTACAAGCCATTGGAATTTGATCAAGGGACTTTCTGTCACCTACACACAACAATTTGGCATCAAGAATTAATTAACTCAGAACAACAAAGCAAGAAAACTAAAACTAAGATACTACCTAGTACTTTTAATGGTGTTCTCCGCTCAAAATTTAAGTTTAATTAGTATCAAAATTAGAGTTTTATCCAAGTAATCTGCGTAATAAAGATCAGTAAGTATTAAAGGTGGATGCAACTTATCAAAATGAAACTCCAATTTTGGTTGGAGAGACTACACAAGAAATACTTAAGCCTAAATTTTGTTCAAAAAGTAAATACAAAAAAGAAATGCAGAACATAGAGACAGAGCAAACCTGCAACATCCCAAATACTAAATGAAATTCGAGCTCCTTGAACAGATAAAGTTTTGTCCATTAGATTTAGTCCTTCCATTTGAAGACTCCTCTTTTCTTGCTCATTCCCTACATACTTGATCTGAAATTTATTTTTTGGTAAAGTTAGAAACTTGCTCTCCAAAAAAGTAGTTTTCAATTTTGGCAAAGGAAGAAGAATTTGAATTTTGGTAAAGTTAGAAACTTGCTCACCACAAAAGTAGTTTTCCCAATATGGCAATCACCCAACAAACTAATCTTCAAGTTCACCAAATCAGAATCGGAGTCATAGCCGCTATTGGTAGTTTGATGTAGAAAAGCGGCGTCGTCAACGGCGGCCGCCGGCAGAGAAGAAGATTCCCGGAGGGGTAATCTCCGGTAGCGAGCTGGTTTCCCAACAGAGCAAACCACAAGTCTATCCCAAATGAAACGGAAAAACTGACCAACGAAGGAAACCCTTCGGAACACGCCCCACCGGACTTCGACCTGAACGATTTTCCGGCAGAGTTGAGACATCTTTCGAGTGGTATCACGAATGATCTTGGCCATGGAGGACGATTGGGTTTGGTTCTGATTTTCCAAGGTACCACATCGATGAGTCAGTCTCTTGGTCTTCTTGTTGTTGTGGTGCGTTTGGTTTTGAGTTTTAGGGTCCCACTAACTATCGTAGGGGCCAAAGGAGGAAGTCGCTGTTTGATATAGGAGACAGTTGACCGGTATTTTTCAATTCCGTTTCCCAAACACTCCTCACGATGGCTGTGTGCTTCGTAACATTAACTTATTGTTAAGTAGAGATGTTCAGTAACAACAAGCTTATAGTTTTTATAAGTAGTTTTTAATAATTCTTTCCTATTTTATCCTATAGTTATTTATTATATGTTTACTCTATCAAATAATTTATTATATGTAATTATTACTTGTTCTTCTAAATCATTTAACACCTATAAGCTACCTAATTAATAAGCTAATTTTATTAAACACCTCTATTTAATTATAAGTCACAAGTCATAAGTTAATTTTACCAAACAGAACTTTAAGGGTGGGAATGACTGAGGCACTTGGTCGAGACTTATGACCTAATTTATTTAAAGTTTAGTTCTGTTTGACTCATTTATTTAAAAGACTTATTTTAATATAAAGACGAGAGTTAAGTTTTTAAAAAGGTCTTTTAAATCTGTCAGGTCCAATTATATAATTAAATTATTTTATAATTTATATTTATTTATTTGTAACATTATAATATAAATATAATAGTCTATAAAATATAATGTATAATGTATAGTATATGTTTATAAACTTAGGTTTAAGTTTTAGTTTTGTGTAATAGGTCAAACCTATTTAATTTTAGGTTCGACCTGGTCTGGTCCATTGTCACCCTTAACAAGACGGGTTATATTTACTTTTGGCCTTAAATTGAAAAAAATATGATAATAAATTGGTCTAATTAAAGAAAAATATGATCAGACGATCAATAAATTTTATAACATGGAATAAACCATTTAAATTAAGCTTGATCTTAACTTTAAAAAATTCTTTAATAAAAGGGTCTAACGAATTAATTGATAACAAGTTAAAAAGGAAAGTGATCGAATTGACTAAGAATTTTATATTTTTTTTACAATACTAAAATATTGACACTACTTAAATGTAATTTGACCACTATAATTAATTTTGTGATTCCAAAATCAAAAAGTAAAATTTGGCTTCAATGATAATGATATATTTGAATTTTAACTATATATAAATTTAAATATTATAAGTAATATAAAACAATAGAATGCAAGATGAAGAATAAAAAATATAAGATGAAAAATAAAATAGAGTCGAGATAGATAACCTCAATGCTAAGTGCATATTTGAATTGATTTTTTTATCAACACTAAATCATAATTTAGATTAATTCAAAATTGATTATGACAAAAAAAAAATTGTGTTTGACAATCTCAAATCAAAATTAATTCTAAATAAAAAATTATAATTTAGTAAGAAACAACTATTTATTACTTTTTATTTGACTCAAAATTAATTCTACTTATAATTAATTAACATAATTAATTATGCTTGGAAACAACGTTGATAATTTAATCAAAATATGCACTTAGGTGAATAAGTTAGATCAAAATGGTGAACACCCCTAATAGCCACTTTGGTTCCTTGGAAGAAAAGGATAGATTGGTAAATCTCAATTGGAGGGTATTTTGGGGAATAACATTATCGTGGGGTCATTGGAGCGAAACACGTAACGACGCATAATATATATCAGATGGAAATATGTATCTTTGTCGAGATGCACTCAGCATCTTTTGGGGTGTGATTTGGTGTTCCAAGAGTAAATAAAACCACGTGAGGGAACACCAAGTAGCTAATTTTAATTTATCGTTTAATCCCAGTAATTTTTTTAATCATAAACGGGGCCTTAACGCTCAAAGAAATGCCTAGTCACAGTAATTTTAATAAATAACAATAATAACTGTAAATATATGAAATAATATTACTATTTATATTTTCTTTTTTATGGGCTATTATTTACATTTTTATATGATTGTTAAGATCATTATTTCATTGTTAATTTGAATGAAAGTGGTGTATGGTGATTTGGGGCGGAGCTAACCCATTTTTGTTGGGGGCCAAACATTTAAATTAATTTTTTTATAAAATTCACATATTAAAAATAGTTAATAATTAAAATAGTTTATGATAATTAATACTTATATAAAATATAAAATTGAGGTAAAAATTGAAAATAAGGATGAGAAACTTATAATTTTTATCAAAGAAAATTGAACCTAACAATGTTTTCTAGATTTGAATTCATCTATAATTGATTCAGTAGTGAAACAATGAGCAATTTCTTTTTCCATATAAATAGTTAAGTTATCTACAAAAATTCGTCAATTGTAATCCTTTTAAAAAATTTATCAATTATTTTCATTTTACTCCTAGCTACAATAGATAAAATACATTATTATTGAAAAATCACAATCTAGTTTTAGTCACGTAAGTGGTAACCACAAAAAAAATTAACATGAGAAAGACGCAATGCATTACTAATATGAACAAGTTGTTAATTAATAACAATACACAACACTTTATTAGTTCAAACAATAACATAAATAATAACATAAGACAAAAGAAAATTTAAAAAAAAAAACGCAAACTTTATAAGTTACAACTAAAAAATATTAAAATTGCAAAACTTACTGTCAATAAAGAGACAAAGGTGCAATATTGTTGTAATGTTGAAACTCCAAGGCGATAAACAAATTAGGAAATTAGGAGAGCAATCAAAATTCACTAACTTATCAAGGCGTAGATATCAAGTAAGGAGCGATGATTTATAAGCGCACTATGTTAGTATGTTCCAAGGTTAGAGAGCACAAAATAATATCAAGTGAAAAATTTGAGAGGTTTGGTTTTAGCATTTCGAAAATTCACATATAGAAAAAAGAGGGAAAGTGAATGGTTGTTACCTTTTGAGAGGCAAAATGAAAATTGTGAAACAATTAACTTCTTTAGTAAGTTTTAATAATAAAAATATATTACATTATATATTATATTATTATATAATAATTTTCAAATCTGAAACATATCTTCAAAAATTATTTTAGGCATGTTTTTGCTATTATATATTATATTATTATATAATATTTTCTAAATCTGAAACACATCTTCTAAATTTATTTTAGGTATATTTTCATGCTATTATATATTATATTATTATATAATATCTTCAAAAATATAAAACACATCTATGTTATTATAGTAATTTTTCTTTACATCTTAGAGAGATTAGTTTTTGCTGTGAAATACGTTTGTTACACACTCAAAAAAAACTTTCAATGGGGGCTATTATAAAAAATTTTGGGGGGGCCATTACAAAAACTTATATATACGTACTAATAAAAATAATTCTTAATGGAGGGTCAGGGCCCCTCCATTGCAACACTAGCCTCCGCCCGTAATGGTAATTGGTGAAAATGATTACAAGCCTTAGAGGATTGGACCGTTAACGTTTTTGAGAAATAATAATAATAATGATAATAATAATAATAATATCTTGGACATTTTTTAATTGAGGGTTTATTGAATACGGAGTTGGAGAGACATTTTAAAAAGTGTAATCAAACACTGTATTATTTAAAGTTTTTTTATTCAAATAAATGGTGTACTACTATTTATACGTGTTGTTTTTTTAATATTAGTTATTAAAATTATTAATTACTACAAACCTTTTATCTAATAAAATATGATTATGGTATTTAATAAATTAAATTTTTCATGTTTTGAATGATATAATAATATATTATTAATTTGTGGTATATTTTTATATTACAATATATTGAAATCAAAACATTCACAAAAAATAAATAATATTTCATATATAGCACGATGTTAATCACATCTAATATATTAACAATATAATTCTAGGTAATCACTAATCAGTACGCGTATTTGAATTTTTGTTTCATCAGTGATAAGTCAATTACAATGATTATGGTATAAAAAATTAAAAAGGAAGAAAATAATTAAATTTGATTGTTTTGATTTTGACAAATAGACCAGTTGGGTTCGAGATTACTTGACTAAAGTTTACACATTAAGAATTACTGTGAACACTTATTATAATTATAATATTATTAGTCTTGAAGTGGGTTCAATAGAACATCAACTTGTTGGTATGATTAGTGACAAATAATCAGAAATACTGTTCTCATTGGTGGATCTGAATCAAGTTAGCATATACTATTGGATTGGATAAAGGAAAAAAGCTGCTACAACCCTGCAACCTTCACTATCTTTACCACCTAAATGTGTAATTAAATATTTAAAATATACATAGTATTAGTAGTAGTATTTTTTTTTCTTTTGGTAACTATTTCTTTCTTATATACATAATTAATTCGCTTTTTGAATATAAGTTTGTATGAAATAGTTATTAAATTGTCATAAAATATCTAACTTAATTTCTACCGATAAAATCCACACAAAAAAATATACTCTATGTAATAGTAAATGTGCATTTTTTAAAAATTTTCTCATAAAATTTATTAAAATAAACGAATATTTTTTTAAAATAAGTCAACAGTGTGAACGATGCCCTGCATACACATGTGTGATAGGTTTCCGGAATGCCAATTGTTATAGATCTCCTTTGAATATAAAATATATAAATATAATAGTGGGGAAAAAATGAGTTTTTTATTCAAAATAATGATGTTTACTCTACATAATATGTATATATATTTATATTTTTTTGACACCATCATTTGATGCACCTGCAAACATACGTAATAATTATACTTAAGGGAAACAAAATTAGAATAAAATAATGAAAAAAGAAAACTTTGAAATGGTTCATCAAGTTCAACAAGAGGAAAAACATTATTTTATTTGATTTGCACATATATATCTTCGATGCCTTTAAAGGTTTCTATGTGTTCTTAGTCTCAAAAGTTTAAATTGGTTTTGATTTTTTCAACTAGTAGATAGAAAAACAAGGAACGAGATGAGTTTGTGGAAATCAATTTCACTTTCTCATCCTCCTCACACATTTTCATGGGAGATATCTATTAGAAAATAGTCATAATACCGCGTCCAATCTCAAACTCCTTATCTATCTTTATTTTCTAATGTACTAATAAATAAATAAATAAAAAACTCATTATATATTAATTTATTGTGGAATCTTGCTAATTCCAAACGTTGCCCCTATAAGAACCTATATGACTCACTATACACATAATAACACTTACATTAGGAGTACATGCTGCCATTTTTTAAGGTGGTCCTTGTATAAAAGTCCAGAGCAAGCTATACACTATTCTAAAGATTATTGAAACCACCAACCTATCTATCTCCAATAATTTTATAAAATGTTTTTTAAATGTGATTTCATTTTGTTTAGTTACATAGATCGTGGGGTTTGGATAATGAAATATATTCTAAGGTTTTCACCAAACTACATATAATATATTCGTCTAACCACTATTAATTTATTAATTAACCATATATAATTCCATTACCAAACAAATTCTCGATGAACTTGTGGTGAAAGTTTGGCGTTTTATATAAGCCTGCTAATTAAGAAACAAATTCTAATGATGCGTATGAAAAACATTTTGTTGAAAAAGATTATATTTATTTTGATAATCTTTTTGTCTTCAAAAGATTACTATATTAATTTTTGGCAATCACATAGAATAAAAATTTGACCACTTATATATGTTGACTAGGGATTAAATTCTAGTCACATATATAAAAAAAGATTTTATTAAAAAATATTATATTTATTTTGATTATCTTTTTATCTTAAAAGATTTTATTTTGGTTGAGAATAACTTTTGATGAAAACCAAAAATAATTTAGTCCTTAGAAAATGAGAGTAAAGTTAAATTCTGGTAAGTACAATTGTGAATATCTTTCACAACTATAAAAGCAAATTAAAGAGAGAAAAAAAATTAGGTGACGTATGCGTATTAATACTAGTGTTCATTATAAGTAATTGGGATATTTAATTGCGTAATGAAGGATGAACTAACTATAATTAGGTTTACTAAAGTATTGAGTTAGATGTTGATGGGTAGAAGAAGAGCACACGTGTTGACAAACAGAGAGAAACTGAAGAACACACGCCTTGGAATTATGCTTAACCACAAGACGTGTAATTGACTAGTGATGGGGTCCTTTGCACTTTGATTTTGTCATTTTTTTTAAATAAAAGTTTATTTAAGATAAGTCTACCTCATTTAAAATTAGAGCATATTACAGTTATAAATAAGAAGTTATAATAAAATTTACAAATTGATGATCAATCCAGGATAATAAATTTAATAAAATGAAACTTTGAACTCTAAACTTAACCGGTAGGAATTCAAGCGTCAACCACTCGAACCAATTTTGTTTAGGTGATGTTTGTCATTTGATGGTGGAAGTTTGGTAATGTTTCAAAGTGGGTTTTCTAAAGTTGTGAAGTTTTTCTTTCCGAAAATTCAATAATGCGTATATTTTACGAGAAATACATTCGGTGGAAAAGTTTTCAATATCATCTTTTGCACAAATTACCAATGTTACACAATTTCTTCTCAGAAGATGCACTAATCAAATGATTTAATTTTGTTCTTTAAAAAACTATGCGTATTTAAATTAATAATAAAGAATAATATAAAAATAAGAATCCGATTTTTTTAATTCTCACAAGTGGTGTGGTGTCTTATTTTCTAATGCTTGCAGACTTCTTTTCCATTTTAATGTAAAAAATAGGTCAGATAAATACAAGACAAATGTACGAATATAATTTTATTAATATATTTTGAGATTCAAAGTAATCGTGCATCGATCCTTCCATTCTACACATCACTAATATGTAAAAACAGTTTATTAGATCAATTTCAACATACTCAAGTACAAATAAACCTTTTATTAGATCAATTTCAATATACTCAAGTACAAATAAACCTTTAAAATTTAAAATTAACGTGTAATTTTTTTTATCGGTCAAACACATACAAATTACATTAAAACTTTTCTTAAATTTATATTATTTGAGATCGAACTCCACACCTTAAACTCCAAGAACTCCATCTTATCTCACCTTCTGATGTCATCTGAACTATAAACTCTTGACAAAACTAACAAACAGTTAAGGCGTGATAGAATCACATTATGATCTCATAAAAAAATTATGCTTCTAATTCCGAACAGAACATTAAGATGATGTCCTTTAATTTTTTATAATAATGATGACCTTTTATGCGTTCTAAAAATTAGTATTTTATTCCAATAATAGAACAATATAATAATAGAACAATATATTTAAGAAACCATTTTTATTTATTTTTTTTAAAAAAAAGATAGAAACTCTTTTCTTTTTTTGCCAGATGAGATTTCATTTTATTTCATAAGGTAGAAAAATTACGAGAAACATAAGAGGAAAGCATAAATATAGATAACAGAATCATGATAATCAAACAGTACTGAACATAAATGATAAACAGAAAAAGAAAATAAGTACGTCTGTTTCACTACATTGAAAACACAAAAAAAAAAAAAAAAAAAAGCAGCACAAAATACACATAATTTGAAACTACACAAAAGAACGAAACTCTAAGTAGAATAGTGTGCACACATGTATCTCTTTTTTTGTCAACACATATCTATTACATTTGTTTTTTTTTTTTGTCAATTTTTTTTATTGTCAATCTATTATTAATATTTTCTTTTTTTAGGTTATGCTGCTAAGCAGAAACTAAGAAAAATGGCCCAACTTTTCAAAAAGAAAAAGAAAAACGACCCAAAGGAAAACAATGTCTTAGATGTCCAAATCCTAAACTTTTTTTTGGTCTAAGGTCCTTTTTTTTCATCAACATGGATGTTAGGATTGACATAAATTAACTTAGAAACTATGTGTGGATAGGGTTATTTAGAAAAAAAGATGGTGGTATTTTCAAGTTGAGAGATGTCAATCTCAGTATTTGATTTAAAAAATAAAGACTATATTATGTTTTTACTCCTTCTTAATATGTGATGCTTTAAAATTGGTCCTTCAATTTTATTTTTTTTCGGTTTACGACATTCTAAATCTGGGATGTTTAAAACTAATCCTTAAAAAAACGTTTAGGTCTCTCCAAATTGAACTTAGTTATTTTTACTGTGTTTTCAATTACCGTAAAAATATGATTAATTATAGTTTAAATTTTTTTTAACCTATAACATACATTATCTTTTATTTAGGTTCGTATAACATTTTTCTTTGTACGTTGGTCATTATTTATTTAGAAATTGTATTTTTAAATTTCACAGTCAGAAATTGTGTTCTTTAGTCTCACATTGGTTAGGTTAGTTGAGTGAGCGACGCATTAACACAATCAATAGTTAAGAGACTTGGTCTAATAATAAGGACTAAAAAAGTTATTTTTAAATGAATGATGACTAGAAAGCAAGATAAAAGGCTAAATTACACTTTTGGTATCCAAATTATAGGGGTAAGTGCAATTTAGTATCCAAACTTTTTTTTGGTTCAAATCAATACCCCAACTCTCTTAAACGGTTCATGTTTATCCTCGGCGTTAATAAACCGTTATATTTTAACGGTGGAAGCTTAATGACGTTAAATTTGTACACGTGTCACGTTTTAAGTGGTTCATCAATAATATTATTAATAATAATAATAATATTTTTTTAATTAAAACAAATTTTATATTTAAAAATGAAAAAAATAATCTTATTCGTTCTTTTTCTTCTTCATCTTCTTCTGCTACTGTTGCGTTCTGCTGTACTGCGTTCTTCTTCTTCTTCATGTGTTCTTCTTCTTTTGCGTTCTTTTTCTTTTGCTTTCGTTTTCCTTCTTCTTCAAAAGAAAAATCAAAACGCAAATTAAAACACAGAATACTAATGAAATCGATGAAAGGAAACCAAATAATCTTAGTGAAATTGCAAAAGCAACCTTGTAACAACAAAGATAAAGGAAAAAATTTAGAACCCTAATCCGAAATTAGTTGTTTATCTTCAATTTTAGAGCCCTAATCCCTAAGTTTCAAAACTATAATGGAGGGGAAATGTGGAAAATAAAGAAAAAGAAAAATGGAAATAAAACTTTTCTGGGCTTTGATTCTGAGTTTAGGGAAGGGAAGGAAACTGGAAAAAAAAACTCATCTTTTAATTTCGAGTTGCAAACCTACAAAAAGGAAGATGGAAGATGGAAGAAGAAGAAGAAAAAAAAAGAAGGAAAATGGAAGATGGAAGAAGAAGAAGAAGGAAGAGGAGGAGGAGGAGGAAGATCGAAGAAGAAGGAAGATGGAAGAACAAGAACAGAACGCAGAACCAGAGAAGAAAGAAAATGTTTTTTTTTTCATTTTTAATATAAAAACTATTTTAATTAAAAAATATTATTATTATAAATTACTAATATTATTAATTATTAATTGACCATTTAGAATGTGACACGTGTATAAGTTTAACGTCGTTAAGCTTCCACCGTTAAAATATAGGTTTATTAACGTCGAGGATAAACATGAACCGTTTAAAAGAGTTGGGGTATCGATTTGAACCAAAAAAAAGTTTGGGTATTAAATTGCACTTACCCCTATAGTTTGGATACCAAAAGTATAATTTAACCAAGATAAAAACATGGTTGCGTTTAGGGTAGTCCTTGAGAAAAAGTTAGCACCAATACTCCTTGATGTTTTAGCAGTATGATATATTACTTTTTTAATCAACGACATTGATTGAAACAGGCTACTTGGTGACCTCATATTAAACAACAACAAAAATAAAAATTTGCAATTAACCCATGTTGCTATTGAAGAGAGAGAAAATGTGAAAATGTCCTTATCTCTCAGTCATCGTTCTCCTTCTCCCTTCATTTTATTGAGAACAAAGCCCATTGTTTGAATTTTGAAGAGATAATCAAGAATGATGTTCCTTCTCAAGAGAATAACTAAAGTGCCAAATAGAAGAACTTTAGAATCTTAAACTTGATATGTGGTTTATGTTAAAGTCCAATTCCTTTTCAATATATCAATAAAAATGCATATAAGAGAAATAAAAAAAATAAGTCAACAAATTGAGCGACAAAATCCAAAGCATTTTCCACCCCTCTTCATTTGGCACTTGTCTCCAGCAATGCCGAGGGATATACTAAATGACATTGAGGGATGGATTTTTTGTGGTGGTGGAAGGATTAAGGGTTTCCTTGAAGTGAGAATCGAGGGCTTGAAGCCTTGAGATTTGAATTCAGCTATTGAGATTTTTGGAAATAGAGTCTTGGAGAGAAGAGACATCGTCAAAAATCGACAATTCCTTCCCTGCGGTGGCTCGAAAGCCGTAGCTTGGACGACGACAAAGATCAACGTTCCCTTCTCCGCAGTGGTTTCAAACGCTCTGCTTTGACAGTGATCAAGTTACACAAATAGTACGAGGACGTTAATGAAAATTTCAAATACTCTCCCTTACTTGCTTAACATGTTATAGGAGGTTAAATTTTAGTTTGTGTCGGTACTCGATAACTTATGGAGAGTACCTTAAATGTAACCTAAAAACATATGAAAGATACAAAAAAAAAGACTAATTTGGAGGGACTAAAAAACTAACCAATTTTAAAGCACCAAATATTCAGAAGAACTTAAAAACATGAATTAGAATGTGTTTAAAATAGTTTATTTTGAAAAAATAATCGTTTTTTTTATAAGTTACGTGAGAGAATTTTTGAAAATTAAGTAATTATTTCTTTTCAAAAATGAATTAGCCAAAAAGAAACCATTGAATTGGGCCTTGAAAGCCCATTTAAAACAACCCATGTGGAAGGCCCGGTTTAAAATTCGTGGGATGTGACCTACGACGACGATGTTTCAAGAGGATCATTTTTTGTCGTAGAAAGAAGAAGAATAGAAAGATCATTCACACTCGCAATTCACAATGGGCAACAACAGTAGACAAGTACGAAGGCAAAGACATGGTGGAGCTTCTTCTTGCAGCATCACCTCCTCTGCTTCCCCCTTCTTCTTATCCTCCTCTTCATCGGTATCAAATTCAACACTTTTTTTCTCTCTCTTTTTCTTTTTAGCGTTAATTACTGTTCTAATTTTCTTCCCGAGATTTTGTTTCTTATTTCCCATCACTTGTTTTCTAATTCTAGAAAACCCTAGTTTGAAGTATCTTATAATGAGATTTTTCCTCATGTTAGTTGCAGATTCCCCCCACAGTTTCTTTATTCCCATAACAGAATGCTTAATCTGGGATTTTTTTCTTAATATTTTTTTGTTATTTATTTTCCTTTTTTCAAATAAGATGAATTTTTGTTTCCATACAATGCAGGGGAATGTCAGGAAGAACATCGTTGAAGTGCTCATTGGAGTTCCCACGTAAGGTTCTGACTAAGCATGTCTTATCCGGGCTTGCTGCTACCTTGGTTTTTATTTCTCCAACATATCAGGTTTGTTTGTACTATAATGTAGTACTATTGTATTCCAGAATCCATGAATGTTTCTGTTAAATCTCATGATGTGATATCTCCAATTCCCATCAGGACATACTTAACATTCTTCTCACAATTTTCTATAATTAGTGTAGTTTGCATTATCAGGTGCCATTACTTTTTTTCATTTGTGGATTTCTTTACGTATATAGATATTGTTTTCACTATTTATTTTTCCGATGCTTAGTTTCTTGTAAAGGATTGGTTTTTTAATGGAATTGCAACATATAGAGTATATTACTGATTGATGAGAAATTGTTATGCTGAGTGAGCTGTTTTGAATTTTTAATCTCTTATTTCATCAACAGTCTGTAGCAGCAGATCTACCTGGTCCACAAAATATATGCCAGGTTGCCAGTGCCAGTGATAATGTAGTTACTCCACCATTTGACATTGGATCTAATGAAAAAGGTGCAAATCTAATGATGATGAGAGGGATGACAGCCAAGGATTTTGACCCAGTCAGGTATTCGGGCAGATGGTTCGAAGTTGCTTCACTTAAGCGTGGATTCGCTGGACAAGGCCAAGAAGACTGTCATTGCACTCAGGTAACTTCACAAATAAATTTGGCAGTGACTATACGCAGGAAGAATGGAAGACATTTGTTTTAGAAAAGAGTGGATTACATTTAGGTTCTGCCAACCTACTTTGTAATCAACTTCAAATCAAATTATTCATAATAAATTGTTGAATTCGGAGGCACAGGCAGAATCCTAAGGTTTTTCATTTTTGTTACGCGCGTTTTGAAAATTCTGTCATTTGATAGAGTTGGCTAGTACTTTATTTGGCAATTGCTATGCACAAGCTTCTTGATAATTTGGGTATACTAACAATATTTCAGGGTGTATATTCATTTGATAGGGAAGCACTATCTATCCAAGTTGATACTTTTTGTGTTCATGGAGGCCCTGGTGGATTTATAACCGGAATCAGGGGAAAGGTTCAATGTCTTTCAGAGGAAGATTTGGAGAAAAATGCGACACAGCTAGAGAAGCAGGAAATGATCAAAGAAAAATGCTATCTCCGCTTTCCTACACTTCCGTTCATTCCCAAGGAACCTTATGATGTGATTGCTACCGATTATGACAACTTTTCTCTTGTTTCAGGAGCTAAGGACAGAAGTTTTATTCAGGTATTTATTGACATGAAAATTTATAGCCCTACTTTAAGTATCATGTGTTAGGCTAGCATTCCAACTTTGTGGTTATTCAACTTCATATAAATCACTTTGGCTGAATTTTAAATGATGGCATATACGGTATCCGAATCTAATGTTTATTTACTATTTTAAAATAAATGTACGAAACAGCACTTCATCATGCAATTCTTTAATTAATAACCATCAATTAGAATAGGAGTGTATGCTTATGCTTTTACAAATTTGTGTTGAATTATGTCTTGATAATTTGGGGTGTACAAAAGAGTCGTTGAACTTGATCGATGTTACAGATCTACTCAAGAATGCCTAATCCTGGACGAGAATTCATAGAGAAGTACAAAGCTTACCTGGAAAACTTCGGGTATGATCCAAGCCAAATTAAAGATACGCCTCAGGATTGCGAAGTGATGTCGAATAGTCAGCTGGCAGCTATGATGTCCATGTCTGGAATGCAGCAGGCGCTAACAAACCAGTTTCCTGATCTAGGACTGAATGCCCCTGTTGAATTTAATCCCTTCACAAGTGTATTTGACACTTTGAAGAAGCTTCTTGAACTTTATTTTAAGTAGTAACTTGTAACTATAGCCCAATCAAGTTTCCATCATGTTTTTGGTTCTAGACATTTGCCACTCATAACTTGTGCATACCTTCCTATGTGTAACAGGTAAAGTATAAATCATCTGTATCTCGTGAAATACTGTGTAAATGGCATCTGAGCTTATTCTTATATGAATGTTTGTACTGTGTTTATACATTACTGATTTGTTTTGGTTTGTATATAGGTTTACAAAATTATGGTTTTGATTTTCTTGACAGAAGTCATCTAGTGTACGGAAAATAAACTGATATATTCTACCACCTATTTCCAACCAAAGAATCTATAGTGAGGGTGCACTAGGATAATCAACCTATTTAAGCACTTATGTTATTTATTTTGATATGATTATCAAACCTACTGGAGTAAGCTAGAAATAAATTATTTTGATAAGCTTTCTCATGAAACCTAGGGGGAGTAAGCTGGAATATGTTATGGAAAGGCACAAATTATTGTCATAAGTAACGTGTAGACTCTTTCAAAAGACCTTGAGTTAGTGGCAGTCCATGATAGATTTTAAGGCCACCATGAAGACCGTCAAATCTAGTGTCTTTTTGGGATCAATCTATTGAATATCTATTGGGAAGAAAAGTGAGTTATACATCTTATCAAGAAATGAGTATAGAGCTAAGGCAACTATTTTTGATACTGAGCGCCGAACTTTAAAATACAAAAGTAAGTCATTCTTCATATTTTTGTATAACTATGTCCATTTAAGTGAATTTACACTTTATTTTTCGCAAATGACTGTCTTGGTCTATTCAACTATCAAATTTAAAATTCTCATGTAAACTAATGATAGGATCCATATCCCTTGTGGGCTATGGGACTTTTTATTTCATGAGGTCATAGCATTACTAGAAGTGTGAGGAGGGTATTTTTGGGAAAATAAATGAATTAGAATAGAGAGAGTATGAGTTTGTTATGGAGAGAGAATTTATCTATTATATATTGGAGAATTAGAGTGGGGAGAGGCATCTTTTGGTCATTTGCTTATTGTGGGTATAGAGAGCTTTTGCTCTTTGTATTTAGGAGCTCAGCTCCGGGGTATCTTGAGGTGTAACCTCTTGATGCATTTTATGTTTTCTGCTTGTCATTAATCAAATATTCCCCCATTTTATTTTTAAAATCTATCTCTGTTCTTATTATATCATTGCTGTGAATACTGATCCGTATCAACTAAGATTATAAAATCTCATATAATTTAAAAATTATTTAAATCCCACCTCATACAAAATATCATAGAAGTCCCACCACTGGTACTTACTGACTGACTAGGAGCTTAAGAATGGTATGCCACATTTTCATAAAATGCACAAGAAGGATAAAATAGCAAAGAAACTGGTCATATAGATTAGAAAGGAGTCAAAGGACACTCTTTTATCTTTGGTTATTAGGCTTTCTTTTAGCTTGTGAAATGGAATCTATGGCCAACAAGACCTAGTACAAGTGAATGAACTACCCGTGAGTGAGACCATAGCAAAGGTCGTGATTAGGGTCCACCATCATCAGTAGCAGTTTCTGCAGAGTAAAGATAACAAGTTCCTCGAACTTGCTCCCTCTCTTACTACACACCAAAGTTAACTTAAAAATATTGCAAAATTATTAAAAATATTGCCAGCCTACATTTGCAATATTTTTACCAAATGTTGTATAAAGACCATGTTACTAAAAAGTTTTAGTAACATTTGAAAAATGTTATCAAATCATTAAAAAATGTTGCATTTTAGCATTTGTAACATTTTTTCATGTATAGTATAAAGTCAATGTTACTAAATAATAATAATAATAATAATGTAATAGTGTCTTTTTGGGTAGTAAAGTAGGGTGCATTAAATTCATACACGCAACAGCAAAAAATAGGGAAGAAATGGGTCCCAAATATTGCAGAGAATAAAATATATCAAAGCATGGCACAGATAGCACATTAATTGATTTTGCCTTAAAGTCACATGTCAATATAGGACCAAAGTAATCTAACCAATAGACAATCCTCACCTCCCAAACTAGTTTTCTGAGTTGGGTTAAGCCTGGCTCAAATTCTTGAAGGAAAACAACAGATTTTGAGTGAAGGAAGGAGTATATGAATCTTGCATCATCGTTAATAAGAGTTTTTTTTTTTTGACTATATAAAAAAAAACAGTTTTTGGATGATTTCAAAATAAATGTTCATCTCAAATGATAGATGAAAAATGCTATAATGGTACGAACTGCTTTTACATTTCTCTCTTTTGAAGCAATACTTATCTTTTCTCACTTGGTTGAAAAGTTGTTTGCAATACTTTTCACGAAAAGTTATTGGTGCTAGATTTGCTAAACATAGATTTCATGACCTAGTTACAAAATATTGTATCTTTTTCACACCCTGCAGAACCCGAAATAAAACCAAATTACAAAATAGTTAGAGCCAATCTAAACAAAATTGTCCATACTTTCCCAAACTAGAAAAGCACTTGAAATAGTTGCTTTCCTTTCATGACCTAATAAAACATCAAAATACAACACCAATTTACTTAAAAGGTCAATGGAAGAGATCGCCCTACTCTAGTACTTTTTTACCTTTCACATGAATCCTATCAGATCCACTCAACACTGACAAGAGTTCCAAACAAAGGTGTACTTTGGAAAATGAAGAAACTTAAAGTAGTTAAAAGGGTGGTATAGTAGTTACGAACTTAAGTGTTATAACTGCAAGCACATGAATGTAGTGACCTTGTCATTAACCAATCTCCTAACTTCACAGACTGATGATAAGCAATTTGTATATAGAACATAAGGTGAAGAATTCTTTTGAAACCACATCTCTTGAAACAAAAGAAAATGCCCCCTAGTCTCTGCAATTTCCCCACTAGAACAAAACCACAAACAACCCTTTTCAAATCAAAAGATTTAGCATTCTCCTCAGCACCAGCCAAAGAAACCATGCATAGATCCACTACCCTTGACCCAAATTACACAAGAGATATGGCTGAATTTCCTCCGGTAGAAATAGGAACTCGGGGCACCGTTGCATCCCTCATAATGCAAGAAATTGACTACTTCAGCCGGATTGAATCGAATTACCAGGAAAGGTCACATAAGAACAAGTCCCAAATTGCAGAAGTAGGTTCTTCTGTTAGCATACATTCCAGAACCACAATTGTATCCACAGTAGAGAGTACAAAGAAAAGGCGAGCAAGTAGCAAGCTCCTACCAAGCATGTGTTCTATGGTGGATGTATCAGACAACGGAAGGCAAAACGGGACATCTGCTTTCAGTTACAGGAACCTGAAGTCTGACCACACATAAAATTACCAGGTTTAAATGATGCTCTCAGAGAGCTTTGAAAATCCCAGCTTCTTAAGACGGCTTGTTAAAGGGGTAGCCCAAGCCTTTTCTGCATTCCCACATTTTATGTCCACAACTTCAACAATATTAGGTGTCTTTTTATCATTTTTCTCCCTGATTGGAGTTCTGTCCACTGCTGATAAGTTATCAGAACCTAGCATGGGTATTCTATGTGTATTTCTGCCATTAGCTTTTGTTTTCTGGGACATCCCAGGGCTTCTACGCTTTGTACTTTTACTGTTTCCACTGCTACTACTACTTGCCTCATCTGATGATTTTCTTGGTTGTAGTCTTTTTGGGGTTGTACTACTACTACTACCACAGGGGACTGAAACTGGAAGCGTTTGAGGTTTAGTTCTTGAAGATGGTTGCTTGCGTGGTGCAGAAGAGATGTGATCCAATTCCCTTGTCATTAAGGAACTGACTGTTCCAGTTGCACCTAGCTTGATGGATCCTCCTCCACCCTTTATACCTTCCAGAGTCTGAGCCATGCTCCTATCCTATCACCTTCAATTAAAGATCCAAATATAGCAGTCTTTGAGATGGATACTTCCAGCAGAGTTATTCAATGATCTGTTACAAATTAAATTCAAAATGTAAGGTCATAAGTTTCTTACAATATGAATTGGTTGTTTTGTCTTCCATGTACCAAGTCAGGATTGAAAATAAATATCAATATATGGCATTTAGGGTTCATAATATGCAAGGGGAAGTGAGCAGAGAGGAGTGGAGAAGTTCCAGCATCAAATCAACAACAATAGAATTCAAAACAGTAAATCATCAGTTGTCTGTTTTCCAGGAGTGTCCAAAACTTTGGGGTCGGAAAAAATAATAAAAAGACTTTATTCAAGTTGAAACATCATATTCAGTGCATAATGATCTAAACAAAACTGGTATGCATACAATATAACAACACATTCTCTGGCTCTCTTTGTATGCCAGGTAACAACTATCACCATCATTTCTGGATGAGAGTGACAGCTCAATAATTGGACACAGTGCCCGTGGAAAATAGGGAAAAAGAAAGAATTAACCCACAAAACAAAACATCAGTATGTCACTACCGAATCAAAATGGTTAGGATGAAGCAGAATCAAATCCAAAACACTATCCACATTAGCAGAATCCAAAGAACGGTGAGACGAATCCAGCTCAAGGAGCTTCACCAAAAGACAGCGAAATCAAACGCAGGAATCACCAAATTTGACAAATGACAATATAAAGAAGCAAATACAAAATTCCAAGCACAGAACCAAGTATTTAGGTTAAACAAAAATAATAGCAAAATAAGGAATATTATCCTTCAATTCAATCAATTTTTTTTTTTCTTTCTCACAATGGTTAAATAGCAAATTGATTTTAACGGCACACTACTGCAGAAGAAAGAAAGGGAATTTAGATCCAGAACGAGGAAAACAGATAAAATTAAAATGTTGGTTATCCTACCCGCAACAGTTTCATGGCACCGCAAATTTGGAAATTGCAGATTTGAGACAAACCCAGAAATAAGGAGAATGCAACCTTTTGCTGAATAAAATTTCTGTGAAAATGAAATTCTGATTCGGATATGTTCGCAACTTTTCTGTGTGTTTTATTTGGATTTTGCAGATCCACTACTGCTGTTGATTTGACTCGCCAGAGTCGTTGTGGTTGCCGGTAGGAGTGGAAAAGTTATTTTTCCCACCAAAAATTCACAACTCATTATGAACAAATCAATTATTTCTTAATTATAAAATACCGGATGGAAAATTAATTATACTCACTTCTAAGATTAGTTTTAATATACATATACTTTGGAGGCATTTTATTTAATTTTAAATATAATCGGAGTTTAAATGTAGTAGTATTTAACATTAACTGATTTTGCTAAGGAAGTCAGTGTAATTAACTTATTTTTTTTATTTGCAATTTGTGATAATTTTTAAGTTGTCGAATATAAGGATGAAAAAGTCAGAAAATGAGGCTCGTGACAGTTGGCTGGCTAGGCAAAGGATCACGTGGTTACAAACCGGCCAAGGCGACATATACGCTTACACCGCTTCATCTCTGTCCATGCCCTTTCCCCAAGTCCTCAACAACTCCATGTTATATAAAACGTTGAATTATATTTTTAGTTACTTGTAATAAAATTTTAGTTTGATTTTGTATATTTATTTTGATTTTTTATATTAAATTTTTTTGGGTTAATTTGATTTTTTTTATTAATTTTGTTTAACTGAGTTATAAGTAGTGGCAGTGCTACATTAATGTAACGAGGGGACTTTGGCCCCCATTACGAGAAAAAATTGTTAACATATATATATAATTTCTTAAAATATAAGTAAAAATTAGTAGCATTTTAAGTAATTAACTCCCCAAAATTTTAATCTATTTAGTCATTTATATTTGCCCCCACAAAAATTGTGAGTTAGCTTCGCCCCTAATTATAAGAGAAGTCAAAATAGCTTTATTTTGAGTTTTCATATTAATAAAAAACAAAATACTACATGACAAAACCTAAATGGTAAAAAATATAACATGAGATACAAGTGTTCCAAAGAATATATAAATAAAGAGAATCAAAATAAAAATAAGAAATTAAATTCATCCTAAAAATAAAACATAAAAAATAAAAATGAATCAAAATAAACGTAAGACACCAAATTGATATTATTTCTGTTCCTAATTATAAGGCTATAAAAAAACTTCACACAAATTTAAAAAAGTGTTGACATTCATAAAATACATGAGTGTTTTAAAAAATTGTCATAAATATTTAATTTTATCCCTATTTAAAACTTACTTTCATTTTAAAATCAATATCCTCTATTTTTCTAAATTAGGAGTAAAAAAAAATCATAATAAATGTCTCAATTTCCTATATTAAGAACTTACAAAAAAAAAAATAAATTTAGGGGCTTATATTTGAGAATAAAAGTAGTACTTTCTTACCATGTAAGAGATAAAAAATACTCCTATAATTTAACCAATATAAAAAAACATTAATTTAGGTTTTTAAATATCTGGTCATTATCAATATGATCCTTTTAAAAAATTATTGTTAAATAAGTTTTTAAAATTTTATTTAGTATATTTTGATGAATTAATTTAGTAGTGTTCACGAATTTGAATTCTGAGAGATTAATTTGATAATATTTTAAATTTTTAAATATTAATTTAACAACAAAAATATTTTTTATCAAAATTAATGATAAGTTAATTTTTAAAGAACTAAATTTGTATGCATGAAAATAAATATATATATATATATATATATATATATATATATATATATATATGTGTGTGTGTGCACGTGCGCATAAAAGATTTCAAAAATTTAAAGGATCTCAAGGGGATGGGAAGGAAAGCTTCAAATATTTTTTCTTATGAAGTCAACCCGTAATTTATAATAAGAACTCAATTTTTTCAAAGTAGATTTGAATTTTGATGATTAAATACACAAAATAAGATAAGAAAAGTTAATTAATAAAATATTTTGAATAAATAGTTTATTTGAAATTATAAGATTATTAGTGGAATCATACGTATATTATGACAGATATCATATTTGAAGTTATCGGATTAATAGAAATCGTATATATAATAATAGTTAAAAAAATAAAAACCACGGAAGCCTTCTCTTTTATATCAGAGCCTGGTTTCGATCCAGGGACCTGTGGGTTATGGGCCCACCACGCTTCCGCTGCGCCACTCTGATTGTTGTGAACGTTTGGAGAAACATTGTATTAATCAAACATTACAGTCAGCCTACATGTTACACATAGACTAAGTTTTAGTTTGACCAAACTTTTTTTAGCAAGTACTTTTTAGTTTTTAAGCTAAAAGTTGTTTTTGGTAAATTTTATTTCTCTCGTACAAAAAACCTTTATATCCAATAACCATCATTCATACGTTAGAAATAAAAAAGGAGAAGCTCTAAAATGGGTCGGTTTATTTTGCATGTTTAATTTCATTTTCTGTTTTTATTTTTTGTTTTTATGAATGATTATAATATAAAATTATTACATTGTGTTTTTCCAAATTTATAAAAAATTTGTATAATAAATATTAAAAGAAACTTAAATAATTACGACTCATTTTTAATGTTTTTGTAAAAAAATTCTATCTTTTCTTTCGAATCAAATACAAATATATTACTTTTGGTCTATTTCCACCATTCTATTAATTAATCACATACGTCAGCGAAGGTTAGTTCAGATGGTGTGTGCTTAGACCTAATGACCACAAGGTCCTGAGTTCGAGTTCTATCTCATTAAATTTAGTCCTCATTGATGAACGATGTGTAAATTTCGCTATGGTATGTCCTCTTCTTAAATATGGTAGACTTATCCCTTAACTGAACTTTGTTGTTACCAAAAAAAAAATCAATCACATATATAAAATAAAATATAAATATTAACTAAACAAAACCTTAATTACCCTTTAAAAAAAAAGCTCTTTTTTCCAGGTTTCTCTTCATTTTAAAAAAACTATTTATAATTTTAAAAGCTTCTTTTTTTTTTATATTTTTTATATTATTTTAAAAGCTTTCTAAAATTTAAATTTAGCCTAACTTTTATTTAAAAAAAGAAGAAAAGTAAAAAATAAGCTAAGTTAATCACTGCCTAAAGGAGTTATACGTTGTGGCTTGATTTCATAAAATAATGAAGTTAACATAGAAAATAAATTTAATCTCAAACTACTTTTACCAATTAGAAGCCCAATTGATGTGGTTTTTAATAATCTATGATTATAGTTTTTTGGTCATGAGTTTGAATCACGAAAGATCCCCAAATCCTGAAATAAAGCTAAATTTATTTGCATGGGATAGGCCACTTAAAAGGGGTGGCTAAGCTCTTCATAACACTTCTAGAAATGGTGGTTAGCGTCCCACCCGAGATTTTACATTCAGCAACCCCAATATACTTATTTTTCATTGAACTTAACTATTTCATTATCTTTAATTACATTTCACAAGTAATTTATTATATACATAATATATTGTGGCAACTGTCAAATATGGTCTTTAGCAATAGTGATAAAATTATTCATTAAAAGTTTTGTCTGGAATCAAATAACACTGGATATTAAACTTAATAAAATAACGTATTTTAATTATATATTTTCTTTTTAGTTTACATGAGGACCTCTCCTCATAATTTTTTTATAAACACTAAATTTTACTGATCGATATGACTATTAAACTGCTTTATATAGAGTATGTCAACGTATTAAAATTTGATCTGATAATTTATTCATACTTCATTGAAATAATTTAGTTTAACGCATTGAACTGCTTTATATCAACGTAATGAATTGCTTTATACGTGATTCAAACAGCCGGATTAGCAAAATTAAATATTTACAAAAGGTTATGTAAAAAAAAACTTTTTATACCACAAGCTAAGTTTCCACTTGAATACTATTATCGAGAGATAATTATGAAACAGAAAATATAACTACCGAATATAGTTGATTAGTTATTATTTTTATTTCTAATAAACACACCAATGATAAATCTGATGTAAAAAGTCTTTTTAACCAATTTACGAAAGTATTTTATGTCCTAGTGCATAAAACATATAATCTTCCTTTAAAATATTTAAGTGAGATTTCTCGTTTTCCTCACGCAATCATTTTTTTTTCACTCCTATACTACCATCTACCAACCTCTAATACCAATTAATTTGATATTAGTGACATATTGTAACACTCAAAACTGCAAATAGGAGTATTTTTTTTCCTTGGTCACATATCCAAAAACAGAGAGACATTAATATATAGAGGAGTATTTAATTTTCACTGACTCAAAATATTTCATTATTATACACTACTAGTTGACATGCAAAAGTCGTCTAGTACATATTGCGCCTTTTATAATGTAGGCATAATATTCTTTTTTTTTTTTTATATATATATTTAACGGGACACAAAGTTCCATGCCTACAAAATATTACAGTGTTTATTGAGAGAAAGTGCTAGTATATATATATCTCCATTTTAGCCAAAGAGTTATTCAAAGTAGAGTGTCTGTTGGCTATTGTTTATTTGGTGTTTCATGGTTAATAATTTCACCTAGGTGTTGGTGATATCATTGGTGAAGTGGGTGGAGTATTATATCCGGGATTTGTTGGATTACTGGGTCGGGTATTTCCAGGAATTGTTGGGTAATTACCGGGTGGGATATATCCAGGATATGTTGGGTTAGTGGGTCGGTTATATCCAGGATTAGTTGGGTAAGCGGGTGGGAAATATCCAGGGTACATTGGGTTATCGGGTCGGTTATATCCAGGATTAATTGGGTATGCGGGTGGAGTATAACCCGGATTTGTTGGATAAGCGGGTGGGGTATAACCCGGATTTGTTGGATAAGTGGGATAATTTGGGAAAAGGGGTGGCAAAAGTCCAGGATATGGGGAATATTGCGAAAGTCTTCTCCCTGCACCGTATAAATAGTGAATTATATTGATAAAAAGGAAACATATCTTCACCAAAAAAAAACGAAAAAGGAAAGATTAAAGAATAATGGAAATGACTTTTTTGTAATTTCTTTTATTACATACCTACACATATGTCTTAATTCACTGCAGATTGAATTGTTAGTTCACTTATAATAAATTACTCTCTTGATTTTTATAGGTAAGCACTTAAAAAAAAGAATGATATTTTTTTTTGTAATTACTTACTCAAAATACTATAAATATTCATTATTTTTGAAAATTTTATTTTTCACTAATAAGAGTATAGTTAAGTTGGTTTTAAATAATATAATATACTGATGAATTGATTTTTCATAAAGATAAAAAAAATCTCAACCTTTTTGAAATTAAAGTTAATGAGCATTTTCTTAATGTTATCATTTTTTTAATATATATACACTACAAAAAAAAATTGTAATTTATTAACGCTTTATTTTGGCTTCCATTGGATTAGCCACCGTTGATATAGACTTTATCTAACGGAATTAATCCGTTAGTATATATTGATAATATTTATACTAACGAAAAAATTAACAATTACTAACAAATAAATCTGTTACTATAAATATTTGATATAGTAACAATATGTAAAATGATAGTATATATAAAATTCTTTACTAACATATTTATTTGTTAGTAATTGTGAACTTATCCGTTAGTATAGATATTATCAACCTATACTAACGGATTAGTTCCGTTAGAAAAACTCTGTACTAATAGTGACTAATCTAAAGGAAGCCAAAATAAAGCGCTAATAAATAATAATTTTTTATGTAGTGGTATATATTTTTGTTTTATTTCAAGAAATTTTTTTTATAAGTCAAAGTCTATTCATGGAGGTTCAAAATTAATAAATTGCTATTCAAAGATTCATTTCTCGTCACTATACCAACCTTTTAGATATATTATGTTAACATGTTTATTTATTTATTTCAAGGGCTTAAATGGGGAATGCAGTATTGTTTTAATTTAATTTAAAGTTATTTAATCAAACTGTTGAAGTTCAAATAGTTTATGCCTTTATGGTGAAACAATTTTCAAGTAAACCATGATAAACACCACCAAGAATCCCATGTTCCAAGACTTCGTTCCAAGTTAGAAAATTATAATTATATATATATATATATGAGCTTTATCTTTGTGCAATATTATACAGGTTAAGAAATTCAATATGAAAAGTAAACATATTATTAGTTGCATGTCAAACCAAATTTCATTAACTTTTTGGTTTTTTCAACAATAGATTTCTAACTTTAATTTCTTAACCTATACAATATTGCACGGGTTAGAAAAACTCATATATATATATATATATATATATATATATATAATGATTCTGATTATTGTAAAATAAACAATATATATACATACCAAGATTAGTACTAGGTTGGGCAGCACTACCCAGTTGAGAGGACATGAGAAACAAAAGCGCTGCCAAAAGAACAGCAAAATACATCAATTTAGAGGTATTGATAAGAGCCATTTATATATGTATTATATAAAAATAATTGCAAAGCTTGAGGATGAAAAAAATATCACTTGAAGAATTGGTATATATAGAGATCAAGTCATGAAAATAATAGAGATCTTCTTGTGACGTGTGTCTGTCTTAACAGTATTTCTCACGTCCTTAATCAATTTTGGTAGAAGTAGTGAAAGGTAACTAATGTAAGAGTTTTAGAACTTAATTATTTTTTTAATAAAAAATTTATTTGTATATTAAAAATATGATTGCTTAAGAGTATATAAGTGATACGATAATTTTTCTTTGACGAGTTAATTTTTTGGAGTTAATTAGTAAGACTGAATTTAAGATGGTAATAAGAGTGTCATCTTAAATTCGTTAATGGATCACCCACGGGAATATATCGAAAGTCTCACTTTATTTGGCTACCCGTATTTTTTTACACTTTAAATGTCTAGTTATGAACGTGAACGGTAAGGAGATAACCTATAAGTATATAAATAATATGATAATCTTCCTCTTATTAGCTAATTTTTAAAAATGAGTTTGAACTAATAAACACAAATCTAACTATATACTTTTATAGAAAAAAGAAAACATTTGATTTTAATATATAATAAAGTAAAAGTGAGTAATGATTCATTAAAAAATGGTTAAATCTTAAATATTCTACATAATGGTTATTGTTATATATTGATGAATTAGATTTATTTTTAATATTTACTATTTAAAATCTATTTTTTTAAAAAATTATAGTCCAGTTGATAAAATAAGTTATTTAACATAGATCTGTTAACTGCAGATGACTAAAATATTTTTTCGAAATAATGTAAACTAAAATAAAAAAAAAGTATTTATAATGACGAAAAGTAAAAGCACACTATTATAAAGATCAAAATTATATTTTAACCATAATATTACTGGAAAATATTTTAAAATATTTTCAATGTGAGATAATAATAATATGGTAAATCAAACAAAATGAGTTAGAAAAGAAAAAAACTTGATAAAATATAGAAGTTACACCACTTATTAATAAAAAATGAAGATGACTTCTGCTACACTATTCTTGATAATACGAATACTTAAATTTATATTGAGGAGCTATTTCATTATTTCACTTCATTTTATGAATGTTCAAGTTTTAAAATTTGTTTATTTTGTGATATGTATAGTTTTCAAAGATTCATTTGTTGTATCAATTTCAATTTAAATGGGTTTGTATATACAATTTCAAATTATTTAAAATTTATGCTAATTAATTATAAAAAAAAATCTAAAATGATATTTTTTATTAGAGTGGCATGATGTTCCTTTTGTCACAAATCATTATAAAAACCTAATGAGATATTATCTAATAACTTTAATTATATATATCTTAATTCCTTTTCCTTTTAAATAACATATACTATCTTCAGTCTTTTTCCTCTAACCAATTTACACAGATTACAAAACTACTAACAACCTTATTTAATATCTTATCTTATCAAAAAATAATATAATATACCAAATTTATCATTGGTTAAAGTCAAAATTTACAACAAATGCATTAATTATACCCACTATCTTTTCATTTATTACAAGGGTAGACAATGAAAAGACTAATAATTGTTTTTTGTAAAGAGTTTTATATATAGGACCAAAAATTTTCCTCCAAAGCATCTTTTATTTAGGACAACAGGTAGTATATGTGATGTTTTTTTTTTTTTTTTACTATATATACTAATTTTATTAATACACATGAGATCTCTGTGTAGACTACGACTTCAAGTCTTGGCACTTTGATTTGTTTCTGTCAAGTCTTTGCAAGTTTCAACTTCTCAAATTTGATTGGGTTGCGTTGCTTCATTTTCCAACCTATGAAATAGGGTAGAAAACTCATAACAAAACAATTACGTACGTCTACTTATAAGTACCACATCTGGACTTATTTATAGAAATTTGTTCAAGAATTTTCTTAGTGAAATATCTATCTAATTAATCCATTCACTAAATATGTAAAATAGGTAATTGCTCACAATGAAATGAACTAAATGTTTAATTTTTTTAATAGCAAAAAAAAAAACATTACATTTTATTTGAAGTTAGTATTCTATGTTTCTTATAGTTATTAACATACATCAACAAAAAATATATTTTTTTTGTTTTCAATTAATTTGGAGATAAAAGAAAACTTAATTTTTATTATCTTTAAATTTAAATTTAAAAGGGGAAACTCTAATAATAAATTGTTGAATATAAGCTGCACGGTTGGTTCTAAGTAAAGATAAAAATACAAGTTTAATTCCATGAAGCACACTTATTGATAAAGTATGGATTTTTTTTTTCTATAAAAAAAGTAGTATTTATGAGTGATCTCTACATTCGGAAAAGATTTTTATTTAACTATCGATGAAAGATATTATTGATAAAAAAAGAACTTTAATTATTCCAATTTTATGTGATATATTAAGGCCTATTTGGTTTTTATTTTTATTTCTTATTTTTATTTTGTTCTCATTTTTCAGTAATTTATATAGAAAAAAATTAAAATGAATAAAAACAAATTCTGTTTTGTTTCCACTTTTTTCTTTATAAATTTTTAAAAGTAAAAAATAGTAAAATTAAAAAATAGAAACAAAAATAAAAATACAAATCAAACAAACCCTGAATTCCAAAAAAAAAATAATAAATAAATAAAATCAAACAAGCCCTTAAATTTCTAACTTATGAAATAGGGTAGGAATGTACACAAAAAGCAATCATATCTTCTTGTCAAATTGACATGAATGTGCATCTCAATAAACACTTTAGCTTAGCATTTAGTATCTAATAAGCAATCATTAAATGATAGTTTATTTATATAAAAAATTATAAATTTATTTGAATATACTAAAATTGTGAAAAAAATTATCACAAAAAATTGTGATAATTTTAGTATATTCAAATAAATGTTAGACAAAACTATCTAACCCTATGTTTGGAAGAAGAATTAAAAAGAGAAAGAAAGATACAAGAGAAAGAGAAGCAAAGTGTGCATTTTCTTGAGTTTGATTTGATATGGTTAAACCAACAAATAAAAAATTGATACAGACAAGAAATACTGGAGAGTGAGAAAATATTGATTATATGAATGAATATTAAACCGGTTGGGCTTGGTTGTATTAGGCCTTGGGCCTTCTTTACATGAATGAATCCGTTTCTGACAAAAAAAATGCTTGACTAAAAAAATAATTCATTCAAATGAAAAGAAAGAAAAATACTAAACTTACTTTATTTCTTCTTTTCTCTTTCAATCCAAAAATACAACTAATCTTGAAAAAAAAAAAAAAACAATATATATTATACAACCAATCTCTCGTTTTTTTTTTTCACACTTTCTTCTCTCAACCAATTATAAATTGTAAATGTAAAGACCCCACAAAAAAGTGATTTATTTTCTCTTATATCATTTATTCAAAATTAGTTAAAAAGATGTATTAATTTAAAATCTTTAATATCATGTTTTGAGGTACCGCGTAAATAGGTCAAGTGATATAACTTGAGATATCATGTTTTATAATTTCCTTCATGATCTACCATCAAATATTATATTAACTGCTGCAGATAATTCTTGAACTGATATGAATGCTCTATTTACTCTACTATAATATTGAGTGCATAAAGCAGAGGAGTGTGTACTTGTAGGTGCTGTCTGTGATAAGAATGGGCTTGTGTTTTGCAGCCCAACAGCCCAAAGATAGATGGGCCATGAGAGGGGCTTCAATGAAATTGCAAGTGATCAGGCACTCTATGTTGGGGTTCTCAAGCCCAAATGCTATTATAGAAAAACCATATGAAAATGAAACTGATATCTCCAAGGGAGAAAAATTGTAGAAAAATGTTTTTCTTACGCCCATAATTCTATTTAGAAACAAGTATTTCACAGAGGAATCAGCTCATTTAGCTCCACGAAATTACAGAATGGCTTGTCAAATGGCTACTAGACAATTATGTACGTCTAATTTCTCATTGATTGAAAATTATAGAATTAACCATGCTACATGACATGACTTCATTTGACTACTCATCCTTATTTAAGCTTGTCAAATAACATTTCAACACCTTTTTGGCTTAACCACTGCTCAGCACTCGACACGTGACAATTTTTCCTCAAATCATGAGATACCATCATCATGAACAAGGACGAAAATTAAGAAAATGGTTACATACGTATACGTACTCTATCTAACATTGGAGAATCAACTAGTAAATAAATCTCCTTCCCAACTAACTCGGCTGCTAGGAGACTTAGGAAGACAATCATGCAAAAATAAAGTAAAAGATGATTATGCTCGCTCCATACTCTACTTAAGTAAAAGAAGGAACGAAGGATTAACAATAATTCTTGCAGCCATGTTGGAAAGAAAATAGCAACAAGGATAACACATGTTCAAAACTATATCAGTCACACAGCGCAGATTGCTACTATTTCAAGTTGTCCTGCACAACAATCACGAGATGTGATCTTGTAATTCGTCACTTAATTATATGTACATGGTTTAGTTTTCTATTGGTGAAAATTGAGCGACATTTTCTGACCAGTTGACAACTACTTCCAACAAGTTCCGCTTGTAGAAATTAGTCACGACGGTGAATACCCCACTAAAAGAAAAAAATGCTGTCGTACACACTACTTCTTAGTTTATAACAGTTTAGTGCATGATTGGAAAACTGTTGGGTTGGAGCAGAATTGATTTTGAAGAGCCAAAATCAATTTTGATTGATAAATCAGCTGTTTGTTTTTGCGTTGAGAAAAAATTAAAATTGATTTTGGGTTGCTAAAATTGATTTTGGCTGAAGCAAGGTTAGACTTGCTTTCACGTTAGGTTGAAAAATTTACTCTGTATTTTTACTCTAAACTTGATTTTGAGAAAAAAAATCCCTAAACATAAATCACATTACTTTAAAATCAATTTTACACGGAATCAATTCTATAAAATCATGTTGATCCAAAATTAATTCTACCAACGCTAAACTTTAAATATGTGAATGTGTTATTTATCTGTTCCACTGCACATGAAATAATTTTGTCGTAGCAGCATTTTTGCAGTCTCCTCCCTTGTAGCTTTATATGTATGTATGTATGTATGTATTGTCATCTAAATGAATCAGGCTCCACCAAAGTACGATTCATGTTAGTCTCCGCAGACTCTGTAATGTCCAGAAACTAATCTCCAAACATAATTTAAGCAATTCGTTTGTGCTGGAAGGAACTTTTTCCAGTAAAATTACGTGTATTTGGTTTTTTATTGCTAATACTTGGTTTGTCTCAATACAAGTGTGGTGAAAATAAGTTGAACTAAAAAGTAATTTATTTTTACGGTTATATTTGGATACTTTTAAAAAAGTATGTTCAAAACTCTAAATATTGTTTGAATATAATAAGTAAAAATACTTTTAATAATTGTAATGTTATCTAACCAGTTTTTACACAATCAAAAAAAGACTTAAAGCTTCCTTTCACCAAACAAGCTTTTAGAAGTAATTAAACTGCAAATTCAGTTGACTTAACTTCAAACAATTTAACACATTGTTACATGCACCCGAAAGTACTTTCGCTCAACCAAATTTAAAATCAAACACTACAATTTGTTCATAAGATCGTGACACAGAAAAGCTTCTTTAATTAAATAAGTATTTTTTTTAAAAAATAAAAATAGAGCACCTCATATTTCAATCTCATCAAAACAACATTTATTATCTAAACTAAAATTGTACCCAAAAAATAAAGAAAGAAAATTATGGTTATTTCACCACTCTCCGAACAGTACACCACATCAAGAGATTCAAATTTGTGTTATTATTCTTCTTAGATTCTAAACTGCTTAACAATTGTCCAAAAATTTATTAGCTTAGCATTCATAAGAGATCAAAATAAAAGAAGATACCTTGATATTTTTTGAGTGCCAAAAACAAAATTGTACAAAAAAATTGATATATGATTTTATTTTGGCAATAATATGAACATAGATTGGGAGACCAAAATAAAGAGAGTAGATATGTTGATATTTGTTGGGGAGAGAGAGAACAGTGAAGAAGAGGCATGTATGTGGTTGACATAGTCAAAGTTAGATTCATGTCTTTTCCGACAACTTGGACCATCCAGGACCATACAAACAAACAACCCCTCTTCACATTCATTTCAGTACATTCAAGATACTACAACTACAATTTAATTCAAGAATAAACACAAATCACATCTTGTTCATCACACACTTCTTAGTAGTATATATACTATAATAACAAGTTAAATATGCATGCAAGCATAATAAGATTACATAACAAAACACTATCCAATTAAAACGAACAAACTAATAGATTAAGTAGAAGGTGCTGCTAATTAATTTAATTTACATTTGATTGAGACCTTAGCAAGGCAATCTCAGAATTTGCCCTTGATGATGCGACCCTTGGGCTGCTATTGCTGCTACTGTCAGAAAATGAAGCAAGAGTTTTCTGCAGAACACCAGAAGGAGATGACAGGCTGTTGTTAGATTCAACATTTGTTATGACAGGTGAAGATGGATTTGAAGGGGTGACAGTGCTTGATCTCAGAACTTCAGCTAGTGGATTTGAAGCAACCCAAGATGCAGGGGTGAGCCAATTTGGGAGAGAGATTTTTGGGTCATTCTGAGTGTTTCCATCAGGATCCATTAGGCATAACCCCATTTCTTCATGCACAGAACCACCTCCCATTGAAAGATCAAGTGAAGAAAGGGATAGTTTACCAATTGATGCAGAATTTGAGTTTTTGTGGGTGTTGTTATTGGTTTCCCCTGTTTCTGCATTAGACCAAGCATCAATGAAACCCCTTGGTTTCTCTGATTGGAGGGTTTCCATGGGAGAAACAAGAGGATTGTGGAAAAGTGGAAGGCTTCTGTCTTGTTGATCCAAACCAGAACTGTATAGTGCATAGGAATTCAGATAGTGAGAGTCTGTGTTATTGCAGGAACTTGCAACTTTGTTCTGCATCAGAGACTGCCATTGTGAGTCAGAAGCACCAAGTGAAATAGGATCTCCATTCAGCATCCAGTCCAAGCCCCTTCACATTCATTTCACCAAATCAATAGCAGAAAAGTGAAGTTTTTATATTTACAGCATAATAACAACAATAAACAAAGCATTTTCCGAGACTCTTACAAAGAATAAAAACAATATAGACAAAAACCCCCTAAAGGCCTAAACTAGCCTTTAGAACTAAGAAAAAGAAAAAAAAATTATCACATCTCATATCTAAAAGTCTAAAGTAAAAGGCCATGGAGGGTGGGCTTCTTACATGAAAAACTTGAGCTTTACTTGCAAAAACAGAAGGAAAAATCAGAATCAAAACCAAAAGAGAGAGAGAGACATGGAAAACCCAAACTTGAACTAACCTTGGTTCCTTATGAGAGGAGACAAAGTTAGTAGCTTTGACACCAGAGTTATCAAGCGAAAGGGAAGATTCAAGGTAAGGCTGGGTGGTAGTAGCAGAAGCAAGGAAATGGGATGATGGAGATCCAGCCTTTCTGGTTGTGGAGCTAGAAATAGAAGCAGCCAAAGTAACATCAGAAGTAGGAAAAGGATTAGAATCATGACGAGCCCTTTTGATTTGTTGGTCATTGTTGGTTTGAACTTCCACAGGCTTTCTTGAACGGGGACGGCTTCTATGCATATGGCGTTCACAATACTTGTGGTTAGGTGCCACATCTCTTGAACATCTCCATTTTTTGCCATCCGTTCTTTTGCACCTACCTGGTTCCGGGTCAGTGCTGCTTGATAACCTCAGATTGAAACCACCATCCACTGCTCAGAACCCCAAAAAAAATATGCAAATTTCAATTTCAATAAACAGTGAAAGAAAGCAACAAATCACCAAAAAAAGGGGACACTTTGGTTGAATAACAACAAAAGGCATAATCTTTGAGGCAAAGACACAAACTTTTGATGGTGAATAGACTAAAAAAGGCAGAAAAGTAAAAGGGGCATCTTTTGTTTTCTCTGTGAAAGTGAAAAAACCAAGCATTTGACACGAGGGGAAGGGGAAAAAGGAAAAGGGTTTCATTACAGGGAGAGCGAAGAGAAGGAGGAATCATGAGTAGATCAGGAGGAACAGGAACAGAAGCCATCATGTATTTGTAAATCATAGCTTGTCTTTCAAGCTCCTTCCATTGAGCACTTGTGAAAGGAAACCCCAATGAAGCCGCCATTCCACCTGCTGCAAATAAAATAGAACAACACAAGCATGTTCAGAGTCTCAGACAGAACATAACAGAACAGAATACAGAACAATATCCTTTTCTCTCTCTATCTCTATCTCTATCTCTTCTGAACCGTCTTAACTTTCCTCTACTTTTCATTTCAATTTTCCAGTTAAAAAGATGCAAACTTTAGTTAGACAGAAAAAACCCACAAACCTGAGGAATTGAAGGTGGAGGTAGGAGTATAAGGAGGAAAATGAAAAGGCTGCAAAGAAATTGCAGGTGCAACAGAAGGAGCAGAAGCAGAAGCATCAACAGCGTTTATATTTATATTATGATTATGATTAGTAGTAGTAGTAGTAAAAGACATAGTGGGACCATTACAATCACCATCACCATCACCAAGAGCAGCAAGAGAATCATGTGAGAATGGACGGTGGCGATGATTCTGATGCTGCTGCAGCATCATGATCATCATGTTGGTCAGCTTATTAGGGAAGGGTGATTCTTCAAGGCTCTGCTCAACAGCACTACTAGTACTACAACTACTCTGGTTGCTAAAGCTGCTACAACTTTTTTTTATAGCAGCAGTTTGCTTGTCTGAAACGCCAAATTCACCCATAACTCATACGCTATGCAGTTAAATAGTTAAATTAAAAAAAACAACACTTTGCAGAAAATAGAAAACCCCACTTTCCATCAATAAGGCACACCAAACTTTTCAGGTAAGAGAAGATGCTGCGGTTTATGACATTTGAGATGTCTCTCTATTCTATCTAACGGTAGTATTATAGTATAAGAACAGAGTAAAGAAGAGTAAGAGTGTAGTATATATATATAGCTATCTCTCTCTGTGTGTGTATTGATTGTAATGGAGGAAGATGAGGGATTTTATGATTGAGTTATGGATTGCCGCCATTCTCGGCCTTTTGCTCTGCTTCCATGCTTCCAACATTCGCACCTTACGCTACACGACAAATTAGTAAAAAGGTGAGTCCTTTAATTTTTATTTTTGTTTCTCTCTCTCTTAGGTTGGTGTTTGATATTTTATCTGTCATCATAATAATGATGGTATCTATCACTTTCTTTCTTTGTTTGTTTCTTGTGCATATAAAGGTAAACCCCGTTGGAGATACTCACAGTCTTATCTTGCATGGTGTTTATTGTGCACTCCGTTCGCCATAACGGCCACCGTTACGTTATTCATAAAACGGATGAGGCAAAAACAAAGTTTATTATTCCCTCAGCATATGTTCTTTGTATACTATATTTCATGCCATGTTAGTATAATTTATACTAAATCTGCTTATTCTTGCAGATTTGCAGTGCAAGGACAATTTGGTTTCTATTTTTATTTTTTATAGATAATTATAAAAATATATAATTTTTTATTTTTATCTTGGTTCTAGTTTTTAAATTTTGTATAAAATATGGAAAAAAAATTATTTATTATTTTTTACCATGTTTCATATGCATTTTTTTTAAAAAAAAATAATTAAACATCAAATTTCTGAAAAGGGAAAAAAGGAGTAATGATAAAATAAAAATCCAACATGCTAAAAGTAATTAATTTTTACAATGAACACGAATCCTAGTATGGGTGTTACCTCAGTGATTTTTTATTTTTTTTTTGAGTGATGTTATTTCCACTTTTTATGTATTGTCACAATTTTTTATTTTTTATTTTAAAAAATTAACTAATAGAATTAACATATTAATGTATAATTATTATTAAAAGAATCAAATAAAAATAAAAAATAAGCAAAGAAAGTAACAATAATAGAAAAAAAAAAGTAACAATAAATTCACACCATTTTCGGGGTAATTATGTCTAATTGGCTAAGAGTTACTTTATATATGTGGAGTTAGATTTAAAAAAATTCTGTATAAGGGGTCATTTTTGTCTTTCTAAAATCTTTAGAAAAGATAAAAAAAATAAACAAAAATATTAATGTCAGCACGCCATAGAGAGACATAGAACTCTCTTCATTTTTTTAGTGCTCCATCTATTTACTTATCACATGTAAAGATAAAAAATAAATATTACATTACGCTGATGTTATCATATTATGGGGAGGTGTAATTTTTCCTTTGTTTTCTAACTACTTTATCTATTTACTTACATTATTTAAATACTTAAATAATTTTTTATTTTAAATAATATAAATAAATAAATGGACTTGTGAAAAAATAGAGGAAAATCTATACCTCTTCGACTCTTCATGACATGATGATATTATTAGTATCATATCATAATTATTTTTATCTTTATATATATTATAAGTAAATGAATTAAATGATTAAAAAATAGAAAAAATGTTATACCTTTCCATCACATAAGTACAACAGCATAGTAGGAAAAAGAAAAAAAATCCCTTCTAAAAAATTTTCTGAGAACCAACCCAAAAACACAATTATTTTGTTCTAGCCCCTATGAAGTAAACACCCCTGTTTTTTCACTTTAAACCTTGTTGAAATTCTTTTCACTAATGTGGTTTGCAGTTATTCAGCAGCACCAAAGGAAGTACGAATCATACTGCTTTTGTCTATGTAACTAATGACAAGAAAACACAATGTAGAAACACTAGTATCATATAATCATTCATATTACTAATAAAATAAGGGTTTTTTCTTTTAACATGTAAAATATTTTTCAGGTTAAAAAATTTAAAATAGGAATAAAGTATAATATTAAGGATTTTGCAATTCATTGTTCTCATGTCAATGGTTAAGCAATTCATAAATGAAAACTTTATATTTAAAATAAGGCAAATGATATTTAGTGCCCTAAGCACACTATTTAACAACCAAATGTTGTAAAAAGATATCGGAATGTATAATTTTTTTAATTCCTGAGAGATGGAATAATATGTTCTTATGATTATTTTTTCTACTTCTAGTAACTTTAACCAGTGCTCTTAGGGCACTATATATCAGAACCCTTAAAATAATTTCTTAACATTAATTACTCTACACTTTTCAATACCAAATTTTTATTCATGAATTGCTTAATCATTACCCTTAGAACAATGAATAACAAAATCCTAATATTAATAATTGTATATTAAATCAAATCATATTAATTTTTTATGTTTTTTAATAATAATTTTTTACTTTAAATTTATTAACTTGTATAATATTACAGAAGATTCACGAATCCATAAAATAAAAATTAAATTTGTCGCAACTTTCTGATGCTTTCCGTATACTACTATAACACACATGTTTCCAATAACAATTCAGTGCATAAGAGTAAGACACGAGTAAATTCCAAAATCACAGTTCTAAAACAAAATTCATTCCAATTTCCAAATATACATAATAAAATTGTATTATTATTATTCAATTATTCAATGTGGTAGCTATGTGAGCAATCTCCGAAATTCTTGCTGCAATTTTCATCCTTCGCCTTATCAATTCCACATTTTCCTGTGGTTAGGTAACCTCTATCCCTAAACTCTGACTTGTGAATATTTTTTGTTTTTATTTTACTTGACATGTGACAATCACATGGGTTTTTATGAACTACTAAGCTTTTGTATTGAAGTGATTTGAACAGGGTAAAATAAAAATAGTGTGTGATGGAGACACACGCAAGCAGGGATACGAAATTAGTAATGAATATTTCTAATAATGATAATGTTATTATTATGTTGAGAGTGACCAAAACAAAGCTATTAATTAATGTTAATAATAAGTGATATGATGAGTAGCTAGTGCTTTAAATATGAAATATTACACGTCACCTTTTAAACTTAATTATAATTAAAGAACCTAATTATATTCATCCCCAAATGTTTTTCCTCCTGAATTTTGTCCATTTTTTTATTTGATCTTTTTTAGCAATGACACGTGCGTGTGCACGGCTAACCTTGTAACTTGTAACGCCAAACCCTAAACACAAATTAAGGTTAAAATTTTATTTTATTTGGGTGTGCTTATAAAATTGATTTTATATGATTTTAATTTTCTAAAATTTCCATGTGCCAAAACACAAACTAACAAGTTTTGGACTTTTGGTTCAAAGAATGAAAAGAGAAAGGAGATTTTAATGGGAAAGATAGTAATTATACTGAACTGGTGTAAGGAAGTTAGACAGTAATTAAACATGAGGACTCATATATATGTACTTGCCCTCCAACAAAAAAACAAACATACTACTAATAATATTATTTTTGTAATGTTTCGAAAAAAAAATAAACAGGTCCTAAGAGGATTATTATAAGTACGTGGCGTAGCTAGAAAATTGTTTAGGGGACAAATATAAGTGATTAAATATATAAAAATTTTCTTAGATGTCACAAAATGGGTTAAGGCACCGTATAACTTAAGTACGGGAGCCCATTCTGGTGGGGTAGTATGAGATGAAAGAAGTCGAAAATGGCACTCATTTTTGTTGATCTTTAAATTGAAAAGTACTAGTATTGTCCTAAAATCGGGCACCAAATATGTTTAAAGTATGTTGGCTTCTTTAAGGGCCTTTGTTTAGGCATAGTTGGTCAAATATTTATATGAAGGACAATATACGAAGGTATCCCTCCACAGCACAGCACATACAGTAGTCCACTCTCTGTTCCTCCAAACATTCATACAATCCTTCCTTCATTCATAGAAGTTTGAAAAGAGGCAATGGAAGAGGGTGTTGAGTAAAAAAGTTTAGAAAAGGCCAAAAGGGAAGACAGCTGTATATATAGAATGGTGTCACCATCAGTAGCTAGCAGTAGTACCACCTTGTGTGCAAATTAAAATGTGTCACAGTCACAGCAACCATTATCTCTCTCTCTCTCTCCTTTAACTAATTTCCCAATTTGTATAACCGTGAATTACACTCCACTTTTCTATTATTTCCTTCTAAATTTCTCTCTATCTTTCACGTGCACTCAAACGCACTAATTTAATACTCCTCATCCTCATGCTTATAATATTAACATATATAATTATACACTAACACTATATATATATATATATATATATGCAATGTTTGCATTGCATTGGTCTAAACGCAACCAAACTTTATGGGTCAGTCATTTATGAATCTCAAGTACGAAAACAGAGAAGTAGTGATGGCTCTTTCTCCCACCTTAATTTGGACACCCTTCAATCAAAGGGGACAAATTTGCAATAGTCATTTGCACAGTACTATACTGCAATCTTTGATTCTCTTCTTATGCTACATTTTTGTTCATAACTTTCTTCTCAAATACAATTTGTTAACAAATTTTAATATTATTAAATAATATGCAATATACATACACATATATATTATTCAACAGTGTTGCAAAATTGATGCGTCACGTCCTTAGACTGGACGCGGATCATAGCCTTCTCATATTACCGGCACTATGATGCAAGGACTCGGGCAAGCTCAGCTCACATTAGTGGTGACGATACCTACAAGCACTCTCTCAAGGTGTGTGAGGTATAAAGAGTGATAATTATCTTTTTCCTTTACTAGCATCATGTATATATAGCAGCACTTCACATGCATGCCCATGTCCACATCATACACGATAGCATTGTGGGGTATCCAGCATATTTCCCGGATCTATAACCGTCTCATAACCAACCATGTGAGCACTCATCACCTCAAGGTGTGTTATTAACCCGCTACTTGATCGACATGGTTCACGACATTGTCAAGGTGATGGCGAGTTGCACCAGGCTATCTAATCCCGTAGGGGTGCCACAAGATAAGCCACGACATGCATCTATAACAAAAATTACAAACGAACAAGGCCTAACTCTCTTTAATAAGTTGCAATTTAATTTTTTTAAATATACTCAATTAATTAAAATATATAATAACATATTCATTCAATAAGTTTAGTCAGAGTACGTTCGCAAATGTTTGGGTTAATGTTCGAAGAGAGTTATATTATGTTTGTGTGGATGTAGATATGTATTGCATGAAATTAAGGGAGGATGAAAAATAATGTGTTTTTTGGATTCATTTTCTTTTTTCCTCTCTGTTCTTATATACTTCTACACTACAAGTCTACAAATCGGATGTTAATGAATTATTTTCCAAAATCTAATGCAATTTAAAAATCCACTCTAAATGACCGAATTAAAAATGAAAAAAAAGGGGAAATCCCCTCGAGTTGATTATTATCCCAAACCGTTGACTCTGTTATTAAAATATTTTGTTACAAAAGATGTAGCCTCAGGGGAACTTTTTTTATATGACCTTTTTCCTTAAAATATTCTATAATACTTTGTTTCATAATTGCTATTTTTCCGTTTATATTTACATGTTTATGTGAGAGCAAATACACATATTAAAAATATAACTTTTATTTTTATTTTTTATTTTTTGGTACATTATTTTTATTTTTATTGAATAACGTTTACATTTTATAATATTTGATATCTGTTTTTGTTTCATTGATTTAATAATAAAATATTAATTAATTTTTAATTAAAAAACATAATATACTCCTAATGAAGATTTTTTTAAAAAAATTATAAAAAAAATTATAATACCAAGAATTGAATATGTATTACACACTCATAGTTGTGCTGGTACTTGTTAATTTAAATTAATGGATAAGTGAGAATATTTTTTTTTAAGTGAATAGATTAGGATGAAGAGAGAATTTTTTTTGTTTTATTTTATTTTTATAGAGAGGGAGTGAGAGATGTGTAAGAGTGAGGAACAAATGCAATAAAAAGGAGCATGCATGGTATGGATGGATGGTTGGGATGTCATCCTCATCTCCTTTGTTGATTCCAAAGCTACCACCGCCAAGGAAACACTCACTTTCCCAATCATTTTTCCATTTTAATTTTTTCCTTTATTATTTTATAGTATATTCAACTAATTAGTACTAGTATGTTGAAGATTGAGATTTAAATTATTATTGTCGTTATCTGTAGTAGTAGTATATAATAATTCAACAAGCTAAGATGTCAATCTTCACAGCAAAGGAGGGAGTAGTGAGGGACCATGTCTGTTTCTATCTTAACATGCAATGCAACCGATATGGATCACCACTTCCATTCTTTCTTTTATTTATTTATTTTATTTAATTATTTGTCTTGATGGCCATTTCTATTCTATTCAAAATTCTATTTCTATCTCCTAGCAGGACCACCCCCACCTCCCACATGGTCCCATCCATCCTCATACTTTTTCTTCCTTCCTTTGTTTTCCTACCAAAAGAAATTCAATGCATTATATCTTATATCATATATATATATTCTTTACCTTCCCAATGTATGCTTAACTTAACTACTAATGGAGAACTACTACTACTATATTCACATTACTTTCATTACATTTCTTATTTTATTTAACTTGTCAAATCTACGTTATTAAACCGAATGTAACACAACGAACAACTGTACAGTACTCCTATATGATACCTATAATTGTCTTTTTTCTGTGTCTAATCATGTTAAGTGACTTTTGTAATCAATACAATAAGGTTTTTTTTTTTATAATGATTATGATGCTTCAAGAGTATAGCTAATTAATTAATTAGCCATGTATACTGTGTTGAAAGCATTTAAAATTCCAAAGAGATAAGTTCCACAATGGTTTTAAAAAATTGACTTATTTAGCCTATATATGATGTATGATTTGGCATTCAAAATTGGTTAAGGAGCATGGGTCATGGGATTTGACTTTCCAGCAGTCAGCAGAGAACGTGAAAGCAATATTCAAAGAATAATTAGAATTGCATTCAGGATAACAGAATAAATAAACACGCTATTTTTTGGTAATTAAACAAACAAGCTTTTTATAACATTCTCAGATTCTCTAGTGTTTTTTTATTTGGTGTATCTTTTTTTGTTTTTCCAAATTTCGCTCTTTTGTTGATTGGGTTTTATAAATGTCTCTGTGATTTTTCAAACTTAATAAAGAAAAGGCCCAAATTGAGGCAGTTGTTCAATAGTAGTCAAGCAAGCATTTACCACGGCCCCACAATGTTTCTCCTGTCACTCAGTATTGGGTAGTGATTCACACTAGCCTATTTAGAAAAGATACCACTCATTTTTTAATAGTATTGTCTGAAAATATATTTCTAAACAGTATTATCCGTAAAAATAATTATAATTTTTATTTTTATTATTTTATCAATTCCAGATACTATTCATAAATGGGAGGTGTGTTTCTTAAGTGGAATCAGATGAATCCTACAGAAGAATTTAAATGAGGCCCAATACCCTTGACTTATCTGCTTGGATTCTTCTCAACAAAGGTGGACGAAAATTGACTAAAATACTTATACAGTATTCACTCTTTCATTTAAACTTTTCGGACGAAACTTTTTAGGAAGTAGGATTTTTAGAGATTACTAATTTCAGATCTGGAAAGGGTGCTTAGGAAATTTTAAAAAATTCTGAATAAAATAACATGGTTGCACTACAAATAGGGATTATGCCACTATCAGTTACCCAAATCAATTTATTCCAGGTCATGGATCAACACAAAGTGTATGTTTAATTTTATATCAAATCACATTGAAACAGAGTAAACGTAAATCCATTCATTTTAACACGAGAGAACATTTTATTAAATATCTTGATAGTATATCATCAGATTTAATTTATGAAAAAATTTACTCTACTTGAATAACTACCAACATTATAGTTGTTGGTTGTGAACTGTGAATTCGACTTACAAGAGACTTAGCGGGGATTATTAACATTTAGTTTAAGAGTTACCAATTCCATACATAACAAATTGTAAAACATGCAACTATCAATTAAACACAAGTGACAGTTAATTTTCCCTTTGGGTATGATCAGTAAACAAGCTGAAAATTTTTAAATTTTAATTTTTAATTGTGAAGTTGACTGAAAGCTGTAAAATTATTAAAAGATAAAAGCTATTTAGATATAGTTTTCTAAAAGTTAATTATAAAAGCTATAATCTCATAGCCAAATATTATCTTAGGAGATTATTACCAAATTAAAACATTTAACTATGAGATTATAGCTTTTATAAATAACTTTTAAAAAGCTATCTCAAAAGTTAGCTTTCAATAATTTGCTTCCAAAATTTTCCCCATTTATTTTTATAAATCACAAAATTTTTAAAATCATACAGTGTGTTTTACCAATCAATTCTAATTAATAAACCAACTACACAATTATAATCTCACACAGTCATAATCTCCCAGCTAAAAGTTAAATTCTAATAGCTTTCAGTTTTTTTCCCAAATGTACCTAAAAGACTTAAATTTTGTAATTACCAAACAACTCTATAAAATTTGTAAAAACTATAATTTCTTAAGAAAGCTATAATCTCGCATTTTCAAGCATACCCTTTATTTACTACTTTGTACTCCCAGCCCTGTCAATATCATATCAAATACTATACTAAATATCGATTTAAAAAATAACAATACTATACTAAATATTCTGCGTTAGACAAATCATTTTATTCCAAGGCATTTATGCAAAAATCAAAACACAATATCTCCCATGTGTTCATTAATCACCATCCATAACGGGGTTAAAAGTTAAAATTCTCTAGCCTTAAAAAAACTTCAAAGAACGTCTGCAAGCAGAACTGATATGTCCTCTTTCGGTGGAAAAGTTAAGCCAGATTAGGTGCCATAAAACAAGCGAAATTGAACTTATACCCGGTGAGGGCAAACAGAAAAAAATCACTTTTCATAGTACATCCAATCAATTGTTTTCCAAAACAACTAACAACGCTGGATGCCTCAGTTCGGAGACTTACTCTGCTGCTTCTATCTGTTCTGAAGTTTCAGTTTGTTTCAGTTTTTCCAAGGAAGAAATCCGACTCTCCAGTGATTTGTGGAGGCCATTCATCTGAAAAAGCAATGAAAGTTGAGTAATTGACTGAAGCAGCATATGGTGGTAAATCTCCAATTTTCAAACAAAACTTTAACCCACATTCTTTTCTATGCAAGAAAAGGAAGGAGGGAGGAGATGACTGATAATATGCAAAAAAGCTAACAGCCATCAATTTGTAAGACCCAGACATACTTGTTTAGACAGTGTTGCAAGCCTAATTCCAAGAAAAAGTGAAAAGATTTTGTTTTGCATATCAAATGGTATATTAAACAATTGTCATCACCTCTTAACGAAAACTTTGACATTGAGGCATGCTATGGAATATAACCCCTTGCATCTTAAATCCTTTTCAACCTTTTGTGCCACTGGGTTTGTTCTGTATTTACATATCAATTCCCCATCCATGCCTGCCTCAGCAGCATGAAGTATTATGAGAATTATGCACAATTTTCAGGAGTTGTTGCCATCGTTGATTCATTCTCCTCACAGTAATGTGATGAAAGTATCATATGAATTTCTAAATCAACAACTAGTATTGAACCATGAATACTACATGGCAGACAAAAAAAAATACAAAAGTGAAAGATTGTACAGTTTCCAAATAGGATTGAAGTGAGAGGTATGGTTCAACTCAACGTGTAGACTTCTAAGTAATTTGCATTTAAGATTCCAATGAATAAGTCACAAAAAAAAAATGGGAATCAAAACATATTTAGCCATCATAGGAAAAAATGGAAAAGAGATACCTGCATTTTCATTTGACGATGAACATAACATTTTAAACCATGAGATAAAACATGCATTCATTTAGAGAGTAAAAATAAAGTATTATGCTAAAGCAGTAATATCATTACTGTTTCATCCCTCATTCAAGCAAAACTTCCACAAGCTCTCAACATGATATTGTTGGATACAACAAAGGCATTGAATTCCACACCCAACCTTCCCCCCCCCCCCCCCCCTCCCAAAAAAAAGAATATAACAAAAGGATACACAAATATAAACCATTGTGTAAAGTCCCCAACAGCACCGCAAAAGAAAACTTTGCCTCTTCTATTTGTCAAATAAACAAGATTTCGGCACAACTGGATAAACACTTTTATTCAGCACTTATCACATGGTACATGCTCGCTTGTTTATAAGTATGGTCACACAAAGTTTAGTTGACATATGACAAAAACAACTTATTCAATTAAGTGCGTGTTTGGATTAGCTTATTTTGAAGAAATAATCGCTTATTTTTATAAGTTCTGTGAGAGAGCTTTTGAAAAATAAGCGATTATTTCTCCAGAAATAATCGTTTTCCAACATGCACTAAGTTTTTTCATGAAGCTTATAACCTAAAAAACTCATAGAAAAGATATAAACAATTTTTGAGAGTCCAAATAAACTCTGTACAAAGTACTCGAAGCACTCTCTTATGTCCTTGACAATAAGACCATTCTACATATATTCAAGGTAAAACAGAAAAAAAAGAGTTGGATCCACAAAATGTGCTGGGGGGTCCGAAATCATGAAATCGTGAATAGACCTTGCAAAGAAGAAACCAAGGAGAAATAATTTGTTTGCAGATGTAAAAGAGCAGGACAAGAGAAGGAACATTATGAGAGAATAATAATAACTTGAAAAGGCAAGGGACAAACAGACAAATCTGGTAATAGAAAGAACAGTCTTAATTCTTAAACATATTGAACAAACTAAAGCAATGCTCAAAACAAATAAACAAATGTACAGATCAAAACTACATGTAAATTGTAAAGTCAGAAACTGATAATACTTTCATAAATACTGATTTAACATCCTTTACCACAAACACACACAGATTTAACATAGCAGCCATTAACAGGTGCGAGACTTGGGTTATTGCAGCAGGCAAAAACCTCTCAATGGCATCCGCATGAAAGTTAAAATCAACAGCACGTAGTGATTGTCTATCAATATTGCGACATTCTTACGTGTATTGATAAAAATTCCAGACAAGTATTAAACTCGGCAACATCATTCATCACCGATTCACCATATCAGTTTTATCCCACATCGGAACCAATAATCTGAGGAAATGATCTAATTACTATCCACTGAGTATTTCTTATCAACATTGCAGAAAAAGTTAAATAAAAGCAGCATAAAACTTCTGAAAGAATATTGGGGAATTTCAAAAGGGGGAATTGAAATGGTTGTTTGGATGTACCTGTTGAGTAAAGGATTGGTGAGCGAGCTTGTAATCCCTGTGGAGGATGTAGAGACCGGCAAACGACGCCGTCGACGCGCCGGCGAAGAACGACGCTAGTCTGACTCTCAGCACGTACCCCATTCTTCTTCCCCAACCTCCTCTCTCTCAATTGCAGAATAACGAGTTCTGCAGACACGAATAATCCGCTTCCCTCACAGAGTTACAAAACGACGCCGTCTTAAAGCACCATACAAGCAACACGTGGCTACACAAGCCCCACACCTCCAGCGACGTCGTTTCATTTCAAAGTCAAAGCAATAACGCGACGTAATTACTAGTTTTACTTCTCCATCCGTTACTTTTTACTATTTGTTTAGAGTGAAATTTTATTTTTAATTTAGGTTATGCTTCACCAATCTCCTAAAGGTACTTGTTAAGGTGTAATAAATATACTTTATTAAATGATTGAAGTTATTATAAAAAATATTCATTAAATATTTTTCAAATTTTAAAACATTAAATTATACTGCTATTTTAAATAAAATATTACTATTTTTATAATTTTAATCAGTATCCTAACATTTTCCTTTAGTTTATATGTCTGCTCATGTTTTTAACGTAATACTGTATTATATTGTATTATTATTTATTCTATTTTTATGTTTAATTATATACTAATTAATATTCTATTAATGAATTAATAAAACAATAGAAAATAAATAGTAATACGAAGACTTCAAAAATTATTTTTATAAAAAAAATAAAATAAGTGTATTTTACTCTCGAGTAGACAAATAAATAGAAATAAAGAGAATATTTTGTATATTTACAGTAAAAAAACACGACTTAGCCATCCTTTTAGGGACGTCATCATTTAAAGAATATAAAGTTTATATCACTAATTCAACTCGTCATTTTAAGACAAGTGATTTGTACTTGACTTAAGGATAGAATAGGTTTTTATGACCTCTTTAGTATGGCGACACTCTGATCATGAATGGTTATACATATAGAGACTTCTACGTTCAATTCAATTATTATTAGAGTTTTTATACATGATTAAAATATTACGTATCTTTGCATTGTGTACATGTAGTGTATTTAAATCAGAGTTTTGATAAATGCTTTTACAAGGCCTCGATTATATTGGGTTTGAGCCTTTTGTCTAATAGAATTGTAGCACTCGTAATGGCCCGTAGGCTTTGTCTCGATTCATTAGGGCGAGATGGTGGTTTTGTGTCACATCTTCGACATGATCTATATACTGAAATGTAATATAAAATTAAATAAAATAACTTAATTATAAAATATCATAAATTAGTTAATTATAATACTACTTTCGTTTTAAAATAAGCACGTAATACCAAAAAATATAAACATGCGGAATAAAATATCCATATTTCATATTATAAACACCTATATATAATAATATAAGGTGCTTTTATTATTTTTTTTAACTTTAATCTTAATTATTAAATTAAGCCATTATTAATTATATTAGTTTCTAAAATAATTGACCATATTTATTTAAAATTAAAATTATAATAGAATAATTAATTTTATTAAATTAGTATAATAATTATTTTTCTTAAACTACTTGAAAAATAATATGCTTATAGTAGTATAATAAGCACTAAAATCCAAAAGGGATGAAAAGGCTACAAAAAAAAAAAGTACCGGATGAGAAGGGAAGCGTCGCTTATTTAAACCAAAACAAAAAACCAGCAAACGCGGTACATTTGAACCGGAAGGGTGATTTCTGGAGAAGAAGAAGCGTTAGGGTTTTCAGTTGGTTTCTGCTTTTGTGTCGTTCATTGTGAACAACAAACGAGAAAATGTTCAACGCCGATCCTTCTGTTCCTTGCCTCACCACCGAGCAGATTCAAAAGGTGCCAACTTTTTTCTTCATTCATTTCTCTGTTTCACCACCCTTATGATGTCACGTTATTTATGGTTCTTAATTTTTCCCCGCGACTTTATTCTCGTTAGGGTTTCATAAAAATGTCTCCTTTCATGTTATGCCTTCCCTTATTCAATTCATGTTCAGTAATGGCACCAAATGTGTACGGTGCTCTCTTCTCCTCTTTCCTTGTACCCTAAGGTACTACTCTGGTTTTCCGACCTCGTTGGAATTTTCACATTTCATGAATCGAATATACGTGATTGCACTATTTGTGTAAGTTCCTTCCATAGAGAATGGTGTATCTTTATCTAGACATTGACGTGTTCATTTCGTAGTTCATACTATGCACATTCTGTGTATGTTTTGCGTGTATGTATCTAATATCTTGCACTGATGGTGGATGAATGCATAATATTTTTTGTTAAAAAAGTTAGGACTTTTCTGTTTTAGCTCATATCTTATTGGCCAGTTTCTTATCTCTGTACAGTACTTGGAGGAGAATAAGGAGCTGATATTGGCTATAATGGAATGTCAAAGACAGGGAAGGCTCCCAGAAATCTCCCAGTTAGTAGCCAAATTTATTTCATTTGTTTACTTCTTTTTTTTGTTTCTTATGTTTGTATCTAGGCAGTACCAGGTGGCTTCAGCTGCACTTTCTAAACGCTTTTGCCAGCATTATCTAATTTCCTCTGTGCTTATTCATCCCTGATTCCTTGTTTTCCAACTGAAACTGTATTTCACTCTGTAAAGACTTATCACTTGCATTGATGAAGCTTTTTTTCGGTTGAATAATTTCCAATATAGGGTTACCCTTGAAATGCAAGGACTACCAAAGTTATTGCAGCATATATAATCTCTAGAAGTGGAATCCAGTTAAGGGTAAACAGGGATTAATATGGTAGATAAATGTAAAGAAATCTATTTTCCATATGAAGCCCACATTTAGTTATCAATTTACTCATTCATGAAACATGTTATAGAATCAATGTTTCTCTCTGTTTGAACCAATTTAACTTTTGTTCCTCTTTCATTTATGCAGTGGCACAGATACTTGGTTCTCTCTAGTTAAATATATGTTAGATATTTTGCCCAGACTGCTGTTAAAATCAAATCAATTCACAATGAAGAGTAATCTACTTAAAACTGAGGTGCTCTGAGCAGTAGCTGAGAAAATCAGAGTCAATAAAAGACATGCCTGTTACCTGATATGGTCATAAATTGGGAAGGCAAAGAAAACTGTAGAAGCATTACAATTAATTGGGACTAGATTTTTCTTCTTTTTTTATTTCTATGCATGTCTTGAGGTTCATGTACAGAAGCTGATTTTGATGTGTATGGGACATATTTTGTACCGTCTTATATGTCTAAAAAAAATACTAGGAAGCTGCAGTAAGTGCTCAAGATTGTGATATTTTAAGCAGGTTGTTATATTAATTAAAGTATATTTATTGAAATCATAAAAAAATTGTGTTATCCAATGTGTCCCACATTATCTCTTTCTTGTTCTTCTAAGATGTTACTATTATATTTGAATTTTTGTTTGAGTTGCAGGTATTATGTATGAACTTAAGTTGTTTTTCCTTCTCAATGGCTTATAATTTCATTTATACGTTAATAATATTTTTGCAAGTGTCTTACTTATGACATATGATGTGAATAACTTATCACAGATTTCAAGCCAAGCTTCAGCATAACTTGACATTTCTAGCCAAACTTGCAGATGCTGTGCCTCCGGGACAGACACAGTCTCAGGTTGTTAAGCTCATTTTCTAAGTGCATATGTGTTTTTTTTCAGTTGGATCAACATAATACACTTTCCCATATTATATAAATGGTTATGGTTTGTTTGCACACAAATCCCCTTCACTTTTATCAGAAGCATCAATTTCTTGTTTCCAGTTTCACGTTTAGTCATGGGTAAATAAACAAGCCTAGTTTTGAATTTTCCTCACTCGAGTAAAAAATTGTGAAACAGGGGCAAGGGATGGAACATCCTAATGTTGCAACATCTCAGCAACAACCAGATGTATCTATTCAGCAACACAATTTGCCTTTGGATGTGAATGATCATCAGTATCAGCAACAGCAGCAGCAGCAACATCTGGCAATGTCTATTCAGCAACCTGATCTTTCTGCTTCAAAGTTGTCTTTTCAGATGAGTGAGCAGCACCACAAGGTGCCAGGTTTCTTCCAGCAACAACAGTTTTTCCCTGTACCAATGAGTGGCTTAGCTGGTAACAATAGTGGCATATATCAGTCCCCACAAGGCAGACTCAATAATCTCTCAGATACAGTGCCATCCAGCAACCAGTTTGGCTCAGATGTTAGTCCTGGTTGGTTTTTAGGGATGTAAGTATCTGGACCTAGATATGAAATATTAGACACATAACACCATGAAGATGAAATGCTGTTAACTTTTTTGTCAAACTGAGTAGTTTCGTATAAATCAAAGGCTTTTTTTTGTTGATTAAAAACAGTTTTTTTTTTTCTTCTCATTTTCCGGTGTTACATTTTGCGTATGCTTAGACAGGTAAATCAGACGTTTGTGACCAACAATTGAATATATGCAAACATAGAGAAATGATGATAAAAAAATAAAACAAACCACAAAAACATTTTTTTATAAAAAGAACCTATTGGGTTGATAAAAAAAGGAACTCTTGTTTTGTTATGAACTGGGCTATGCTTCCCAATGCGCAAAATAAAAATGCTTTGCATCTTCTGTCCCAGAGGCCAGAGCAACTCACCAAAACAATCGTGGAAGGTACTCTTACTACTATACTTCATTTTAACACTAGTTCAATGTAAATGGTTTAGTAAAAGAGTAATATTTGGACATGCAATTTTTATAAATTTATGATCCTAGATCAAATTTTAGGAAACCAAGCTTTGACAACGATTTAGAATGCAAGAGAAGTTGAAAAAAATGAATCTTTACAATGACTACTTATTTTTTGCTTAATTGGTTTCTCTATCTTTCTCGAATTTTGTTTCACAAGTTTTCTTATTATGATTTGTTTTCTACATCAATTTTGTTCTTGATATTTGTGAACTAAACTCATTATAACCCATGGCTCAAATCATCAAATTTTATCCACCCAAAGACTCATGAAATATTCACACAATCAAATTAATTAAATCTACGCATTGAGTATCGACAGATAAATGTGAGTGGGAAAGATGTGTATTAAAAATCTATCGGAATATAAAAAATAATGTCCATAAATTTGTCGGACTCAGGACGGGAATTGAGGTCAACATTCGATCGGGATAAAAGGGAAAAAGATAGGACTTGAAAATTTTATGGAGCACATTCGATTGGGAAATAATGAGGCAACATCATAAATTGACTACAGTAAATCAATAAAAAAATACAACAAAATGGGTTGGCGTACATTATGTTGGAACGTGGAAAATAATGTCGATTAATGTTGTGGGCGATGAGAGAAAATGAGAAGAGATGGGATAAAAATATTTGGGTCCAGTTTTAAAAACTGTTCATTCTGCCAAATAAAACATAAGAAAATAATTAAAGTATCAACAATATATAATCCTTTATTATAACTCTAAAAAGATTTAAACGTAGACCCTAGCTTGTTAGCTTAGCAACGCAAATTTTCCAGGAAAAGAAATTATTAATTTAGCTCCAAGCAGCCTCAGTCCATAAATTATCCAGTGTACGAGAAACATGCATATCACGTTAAAAAGCTCACATAATTTTTGAAAGGGGAGTCTTAATAATGATCCGTTTAAAATCAATCGTAGATTACTTCATATCAATGAATTCGTCATAGACGAAATGGCAATTAACGCTACACTTTGGAATTCATTTAATTGAAGACGATCGGATTTTGATCGGTTTAATATCCCTTCACGGCCTCTGACGGATTTCACATACAACTCTAATATGCCAAATTGAATAAACAACTTGTAAACTGAAAATGTTAACTATGTTGATCAATATTATAAGCATTCACAAAAAATCGCAATTTTCAGATGCAATGTATGCAAGAATATCACAGCATGAGACCCACATCAATGAAAGCACACCAACTTGAAACAGCAGGGAGAGAATACTAAAATACTAAATATAATAATGAGATAGCACTGACATTAGAAATCATAATCTCCTCAGGACTCTAAGATTACTCCGTCAGTGCTTCAAAAAACAACATTCTCCCACATGCCCAACAAAACATCAAATGTAGATCCGCACCCAGGTGAGACAGTAATCTTCACCAGCCTGTTTTCCTGTCAACATAAACAATACTTGAAATTATGAATGCCTGAAAATGAAATGGAACATATCAGAGGTCTCGTTCAAATATTAGACTCAACCTCAGCTAATTAAAATACAGCAACATGCATTCTCAAATTAACATTAATTCATTCTTCCTAGATATAGTAAGATATATCCCGGGCACATAAACATCAAATATACTTGCATCGATAGACTCAAATTAGGAATCTAAGAAACTGCAATGGAGTAATCCAGAAAGGCACTCCTACTACTCAAGAAAATCATATTTGTGCAAGGGAATGAATTAGAAAATGGAAATGGAAGAACATGAACAGATACTAAAATAACGCCCAACATTATGACTAAAATAAACGAGGACATGTTAAAGAATAGTCTCATAAGTCAAAAACTAACACGTCCATGGATATTCAAAGCAAACATAAGTAGCTTTTTGAGTTCTAGTAAAGACTCACTATCTTCGAGACGGGTATGCAGCACCAGTTGACCTGTAAAAAAATAACACAGTCAAAACAATTTCCTTTTAGTAGTAGTTAATAACAATATGTAGGAAAGACACCAAAGCATAATATTAGCATTCATAGACTAACGTCAAGAAATACCTGGTCTGCTGTTTAGAAGCAAAGCTTGATGCTAGCCTCCCATTTGCCAAGCCTGAATTCTGGACACCACTCATACTTGTTCTGTCCAGGCTTCCACCATTTCCAACAGCTAATTTTACAGAAGACTGGGCAACCCTACTATCAGGGCCATCCATTTCCAACTTAGATTTACTCAAAATTTTGACATTCGAAAGACCTCCAGGAACATTGAAGCATGCACCATTTGGTCGAGGGCCATCACCCATATTCGAATCAATTGAAGGAGCTTTCTTCAAGCGATGAGACTGAGCCATTGGTGTAACTGCCACAGTGGGCATGTATGAAGAATAAGGAGACGTTGCAGCAGCTGCTGCAGCAACTTTGGCAACAGCTGCAGTTGCGGCAACCATTTTTTGTGCTCCATCACGAAGTTGAATATAGTCATCCTCGATAAAAAATAACTGAAATAATTAGGTGGAAGAAAAACTGTCAGGTTGCAATACAAGTTCATTAACAGGAACTTGCACAAGATAATTCATTGAAAATTACTAGATAATAAGAAGTTTTGACAAAACGAGATAAAATCCTTTTTGAGTAGCATTCCCTCCAATCTGACAACCGTCTGTTAATTCTAGTAACTCAACTCCTTAAATCAGGCAACTAATATATGGTCATACAGCATATCTCTAAATTCTATACATCTAAACTTTAACTCAAAAACTTACTTCTGGGTGGCTAGCCACAAAATCATCCAGCTTTCCATACTTTTTTTTGTAATCATGCCAATGTAGGGGTGCAAGCATCTTGCCAAGTCTGTTAGGAAGCTGTATTTGAAACACAAAGCAAGTAAACTACATCAGCTTAGACGGAAAAAGGGGACAGACTTCCATAAAAAAACCTGAAGGTTCTCGCTTAAATCTCACTAACCGTCGAACTAATTCGAATGCGTCCACCAGCTGGAATAGTGCGAACAATGCAAGCTAATAATGACCTTTCATCAAGGAGAGCAGTCTCTAAAGTCTTTGCAACTGCAGTTGAGGTTGTCTGCCCAGTAGAGGTGAATGCTTGAGACACGACCGAATCAGTAGAATTGCCCTGAACCATTTCATTATGGTTAACTGAATGGCTTGTGACAGATGACACATTTGCAGCAGGACTTCCTTGCTCAGCCAATAAAACTTGGACCTCGGGTCCATCATTAGATAATGTTACTGAATTCTGATCCTGCAGAAGGAAAAATGCTGACTTCATTCAACTGTACCAGCAAACCAAAGCCAATTTTTTTATTACTTTTCCTAAGTGTTTTTTAACACAGCACAGCATAGTTTAAATTAAATCAGGTGTGGACATACTTGCTCCCTTTAGAGGAGCATTATCCTTTTTGAAATACTATTGTGCTTTCCGAACATGTTCTTTGAACTGTGAAGATAAATCTAGAAGCCATGATGTAATAATGTAATTTTAGCTAGTTGTTCATGCACCTAAAATACCTAGACATCATACAGACATAATTGAACATAGATAGGCCTATAAAGTACAAAATTAGCGTCAAACTAATCTCGTAGGGTCAACAAAATAAAAGATCAAACAAGCAACAAAAATTGGGAAACACCTTAGTTTCACCATTCGGTCCAAAAGAGTTCAATCGTAAGGCATCAGAGAACTGCGACGAAATTTGTTGTAAGCTTTGATCTTGCTGAGAATCGACTAGTTGACCTTTGTCAACAGACTGAAGGAACCATAAATTCAATTAATTATCATCAGTATTTCACACAAATCTTAAGAAGTAAACTAAACAAAGTGAACAAAACAATCATAAAACCTGTGTTTCCCCACTGGATGATGAAATCACAGTTTGTTGCTCCTCGCCTTGGTGGATGTGGGCATCCAAATACTCTCTATGAAGAGTCTGTCCATTAACAGACATTTCATAATTAAACTTGGCATCTGATCTCATCAAATTTTGATCAGTTTGGGATGAAGGATCATCCTGTATGGATACCTGCAAACCTTCTGGCACAGCCTGAATAAAGAATAAATCACACACTGCATAACTCATTGGAGAAAAAAATAACACATCTCAATCACAGATACCTGTTGATTCTGCCACTGCTGCAGAGGTGACATCGTTGGCACTTGATGAAAATGTTCAACATGTGATTGAGAAACATGTGATTGGACTGAATTGGGCACTCCTTGTTGATGCATAACGAATGGATGCAATGCAGCTACTTGGCCAGGTGGGAGGTATGAAGGCGGGACAAGTAGAGATGATGGAGCAATATGAACACCAGCAACATGATCAGCCTAGAAATACCATAAACAAATTGTGAGTTGTAAGACATATTTTTGTCCAACCAGTGTGAAAACATATTGTATATAACATCATAGAGCAAATAAAAAGTTATATAGCTAAGTAAGTCAGATAAAACCACCCAATAATCTGGAAAAAAGTTTGATGCCTTTCATAAGAAGACATTGGTTTATTCACTACTCACTTCCTCATTATTAATGAGGGCTGACACTAGTATCTGCATTCATGTAAATATATTAATATATTAATTCTTGGCCAGATGCACACTAAAAGAATCAGTAAGTTATCATAAGTTTCAGGACTTGGGAATAAGCAGTCAGCCACGCATTATTTCACAATATCGTTCCGAGTTGATACCCTCTTGTCTTGGCACAAAATCATCAACCCACAGACACAATACAAGAGAAAAACAAAACAAGCAACCCTCCTCTTCAACTGCTATCCATTATCATTACCAAATATTGACGATCTAAGAATCCAAAGCAAAGGATCAATGATGGAGTTTAACACACAGAACAAGGCCAATGTATAAAATACATCACAAGTGTGACACAAGTTTTAGCTTGTTAGCTACCCAAAAATAAGGAAAAGCATTGCACATACAAATCAATCAGTGTTCTGCATTGGGTTTTTTCTTCTAATTGAAGAGAAAATGTATCAATTTTACCAATTAAAAATTAACACCAACTCATTTCTCCTTACAACGACCTACAATATTGCAGCAAATGAAAAAGGGCACTTCAGTATAGAAAGTTTTGCAATCTTTCCCCCATATTAAAAATCACACAATAACTCAGGCTCGGTCATCCAAATTTCATAATAAGAGAACAACCATGAACAGAAGATTCCATGTCATAAATTGAAGGGACACAACCAAAGCATATTATCTAGCAGTAGGCTACTCAATCGACCACCATGAGTATAGCAGCTCTAACAACATAAATTCAATGAATTTTTTTAGGGGAAAATAAAAATAGAACAAATAAAAATCAAACAATTACAAGACAGAAATGAAACTTAAAGAGTATAAAAGCACATTTGGGTTTCCCTTTTAAACAAAATGCAGATTGCAAGTCATGACAAGTACATATAATGATTAGTACAAACCATGACATGATTGAGACTAATCCATTAAACAAAATGGTTTGTAATAATAAGGAAATAAAAAACATAAAGAAATACCTTACCTATAAAATCTATCAGTACAATAATTTCCTTCTAGGTCTTGATTTGGAAAATTAAAGTATGATGTCAAATTATCAATCATAAAATGTTAGGACAAGATGGCATCAATATGGTTCTTCACAGTCATGCTTAGCAAAAACATCAAATGCTGTAACTAAGTTCTTTCTGTAAAATTAGTTTATCAGATGCAATTGTAAAAACAATCAGAACTCAAGCAAATCAAGAATCCAAAGTTCAGAGTCAAAACTAAGTTAACATATTCATCTAGTGCTTCAATGCCTGACAAAAATCCATGCGATACACATAAAAGTCATTCATAAGTACAACATTTAAGATTTCAAAAGAAATTCACTAAAAATTGTTTTCATTTTTCAAGTATATACAGCATGATATAAATAGAATTTCCATTGATAAAAACAGGAACCCAACCTGAATTGATGCATTTCCCGTAGATGCAAATTGTGGAACATTATCTGAGTTTTCATTTTGAACGAGACCATTATTTCCACCCGAAGCATTGGCTCCTTTTAAATCATACTGGTTACCATTTTCCTGCCCAAATTGGGTCACATTTTTTGATGAATTCATTTGGGACACTCTTGAATCATCATTGTAAGTTCCGCTCCTTTCTCTTGCATCAGCCAGCTCAAGCTGTAGTTGCTGGATAGCATGCAGATGAAGTCTTTCCATCTCCGCAAACTAAAGCCACAAAACCAAAAGTTAAACAGGGTGAAGCAATCTCCACTGATATATTCATGAAAATAAATAAAGATACCACACTATGAACTACGGAAAAATGCTTATGAAGGTTAAAGAGAACACATATAAGTTGGTGAATATGTGTTTTGCTAGGATACAGTTACAGGAGAAACATACGTAGCAAAGTCCATTTATGCATAAAAAGGAAGGTGCACCAACCTGTCTCTGAAAACCCATCCAGAGCTGATTATATTGCTCTGTGCGCTCTCGCAATTCAGCCTGTAATGTCTGGTTTGTAGTTGATTGGAAAACATCCATCTCGCGAACACGAGCTATCCATGCTTGAGCCTCTCTAAACTGTTCATCTTTAAACATAATGGTCTCTTGAGCGACCCTATTCTGAAAGAAAGAATTATTATTAGGCCACTTTAACCAACAAACTTCAAAATAAACTGCTATAGAAACAAATTATATAAATTCAAGCCGCCTACTTGTTCCTGCAATTCAATAAGCTGCCTATCTTTTTCTTGAATATGCTCTTGCAGATCATGTATTTGTTTTATATGCTGAGCTCTTTCAGCTTCTGAATGATCACGCTCCATTCTGCATAAGGATATACTAGTTGAAACATGGAAAAACAGGATGAAGACCCTAAACATCCCATAAACACATTAGGACAAAAGAAAAACCTGAAAGTTGCAAGTTCTTTGTTTTGCTCACGAAGAAGGTCTTGTTTGGCCCATGCCTAGCATAATTCAATACATTAGCAACTAATTCAAAAACTAATACCAATCTAGCAAAACTAAAATAAAAGAAAATAAGCAATTCAACAAACCGCTTCATTGTCTAATTTAATAGTATGCAGCTCTCTCTCCTTCTCTTCCATTTTCCTCTCAAGCTCATGAATTGTGTGCTCTCTTTCACGGAGTTGTTCCTGTAAGGCCAGATAAACAAGTTACAGAGTAGAATGTAGACTAACAACTACTAACCCATAAGAAGCCAAACATGTAACTTAAAGAGTATAGAATTGGTCAAATAGGACATGCCCTTTTTAGCAATTTAACCATCAGAAATAAACAGCAGCATCTGCTATACCAAACGATGAAATCAATAGAAATTCACACAGTTGACAGGCTGTTACTATAAAAGCACATGGTCAATTGTTTAAAAGTAAACTTAAAAGCATGGTCTTCTTGTAAGTACTGAGAAATTAGCCCAGCCTACAGAGACCAAATGCCCATATAAGTGTCTGAATTTACACCTGAAGCTTGCTGGCATTATTAGCATGTTCCTTGAGTTGAGCATCAAAGGTGCTTCGCATTTCCATTATCTCAGCTCTGGCAATCAATTGAGCTTTTAGTTCAATCTCCATTTGCAGAAATTCCTGTCTTTGTCTAACAATATTATGAATCTGTTGCTGCAAAATATCGTTGTCTAATGTTCCATCCACTGTTATAGAACAAAAATCAACATCAAGAGGCTCTCTTCCTTGCTGCACCTTGAAAAACAGGAGGAAATCATCTTCAGGTTCTTAATTCCTTTAAACTTAGAAGAAGCTTTTGATGTCATCACCTTACCTCATATATGGTTCTTTCATCTGATTGCCCTAGTTTAGCATTTTCCAACTCCTGCACATCAATCAGTATATGCCCATTATTAACCAAACAACTAACAAAACAGAAACAAGTGTTAAGGCTTCCATTACCACATTCAATGCCACTAAACTTTAATATTTTGATACCAACAACATTAAGTCTGTTAATAAAACCGTGAAGTTTGAGCCAGTAAGGCAGCGAGAATAGACTCACAGCATCATTATGAGGTATGTCAAACTTAAAATTGACAAATTAACCTAATTTCTGAGGACAAGAAAAGTGTGTTGTTCACATGGCAGGGGTACAGTTTTCAAATGCTCTAATTTCAGAGAAAAGCAAAAACTAGTCAACAGTCTATGTCTAGTCAATCAAGATTGAAAAATACAAGTCTGATCACTTCAGTTGCATTCACATTCCATTCGCCTTGTGGTATGCATTAACAACAAATCAGAAAATAAAGCTTGGGACTGGACAAAGTAGCATTCCCACGAATCAAAGATTTAAACTACATAGGCGCACACAGAGAAGGAGTATATTCAAACTACTATCCACCAATCCACCAAGGCACGCACCATAAAAAATCTGTTTTCTGAAGCCTAATTAGAAATGAAACCCGCAACGCCTAAAGCTTAAAATGATAAAGAATGAAAAGCATTGACTCCCGTCAAACAACATTATTAAACCCTAATCAATTTGTCGGGCAATGAACACAATAAAAGCAAATGTATTAAAAAAAATATTGAATCTTATCGCTTTCATGATCTTGAAACAAACGTAAAGCTCTAAATTTTGAACACCGGAAGACAATGTGAGTATTGCCAAGGAAAAAGAGTACCTCGTCGTCGGGGTTACGTGCAGAATGATGATGCTCGGCAACAGCACGCCATTCTTTCCGAGACGGATGAGGCATCTGGAGAGAGGTGGCGCGAACGGCGGTGGCGGCAGCGGCAACGGCAGCCGTGGCCTCCATAGAACGAGAAGTGGCTAAGGTGCCCCCACGTCTGCACCCAGCGGACGACGGTCTGAGTGCAGATAACGAGAAGAAGAGGAAATCCCTAACCTAACCCTAGAATTGAAGAAATTGGGCGGAGAGAAGAGAGGGATTCGATTAGGGTGAATAGGGAGGGGATTGGGAAATACGAAAGAGGGTTTTGGAGGGATGGAAGAAATGGAGAGAAAGAGGAGAGTGAATGAGTGAGTAAGGAAGAAAGTGGTGCGATAGATGATTGGGCGTGACAAATTTCGACCGGCACGGCGTGAACGCCATTTAAAGGGCATTCTCGTGTATTTAGATGTCCTCTCGTAGACTCACGCTTCTAGCTGCCGCGTGGATCGTACGCTCTCCCCTGCTCTTCTTTCTCTCTATCTTTCTTGGGCCATACCCATTTTCATATGCTCACTTTTTCTTTAACATCCAAACCAACTGTAGCCCATTCATAAAATCCATAAGCTGTAAGGTCTAGAACATAAAAAAAAAAGTGTCACAAAATTTGTCCAGCAAAAAAAATCACCAAAAGAAAGAGCATGGAGTTTTCTTTTATTTTTAATTTTTAAAAAATTTTAAAAAGCAATAAACAAAAATAGAATAAGAAATAAAAATAATAAATGAAAATGCGAATCAAACAAGACTTGAAAAATCTCCTTCCCCCCAATCCCCAAAACAAAACAAAAAAGAGAAAAAATAAAAAAATAGGATAAAATGCAATCACCTCTCTTGAAATATCCACAAATTGCACTAAGCCTCAAACTATGACAAATATAGCACTCCACTTCTTTGTGTGTAAGACTGACTAACTGGAAGAGAATATTATGTTAAATTCAAATGGATTGAAACTATGGTTAACTTATTTTTTTTTATTCTTACCCCTTTCACAGTTGTTAGAAAATTAGGGATTTAGTTCCCATTTAAAGTCTCAAATCGCTTGCATTCTCAAGGTGTCCATTTTTTTGTGAAACCATGTTAGAGTTAATTATACAAGGTTATTTAAGTGTAGATTATGGATGTGTACGCCAAATAGCCAAGCTTATTTTTGGTTACTTTTATAAAAAGTGCACAAAATGAGGGTTTTTTTTTGTAATATATAAGAAAAATATTTTTATATAGTTGCAGGATTCATAAACACATAGCACCCCATCAATGTATGATTATTTCCCCTTGTTAACTCCTCTTAGTGAAGAAGGTAATAGATAAGTTTTTTTCAAGATTCATATATTCTTTCCATCGCTCTCCACCTCTTATACTCATTATATATGCAGAAAGGGAGATTAGCAAATACTGAACCATATTTTATCCCGCATACCCACAAAACTAAGAAATAGAGCAGGAAGTAAGCACAAACGAGGGAGATGAGACTCGTCTGAGAGGTTAAGTTTTATTTTTCTTTTAAAGGTTAACCATGGTTAGACAAGAGAAGGAAGGAGTTACTCACTGTTAAACACAACGGGGTCGAGTGCTATATTTGCTATAGTTTGAGGTTTAGTGTAATTTGTGAATACCTCAAAGGAGATAATTGCATTTTACCCCAAAAAAATAATAATCTTCTTCAAAAGAAAAACAAAAATTGTACCTAAACCCAAAATAAGTAAAATTGTGTTAAAGAAACACAACGTTGGCATTTTTTGAAGTATCTTTAACAATTGCATTAGCGGTGTTACTCACTTACCACCAACTCTGTCAAAGGGTCTCTATTCTGTTATCGATTATGCATCCTTTTACTTTTACCTTTTACATTTGTACCAACAATCCTTTGTATCATGATTATTCTTTTTGCACAATTCACAATATGAGTTTGATGATTCATTGCTCCCTTGCTTAGTTTTTCCTTTACCACGGTTAGAGAATCCTCCTCTTTTTTGAAGATTTTTACTAGTTATTTCTCTTATCCCCTCCATCTTTAGAGATATTTACTTTTGATTGAAATGCTTGCTCTAGTGGTTGCTCAAACCTTTTCATTCTCTCTACATCAGATTTTAGAGAGCCCATTAGTTCCACCAGAGTAAGTGTATATAAGTCTTTTGATTATTCTATGGTAACTACTATGTGCTCATATTTTGCAGGAAGGCTTCTTAATATCTTTTGTACAATTTTCTTTTCTTTTATCGCGTCTTCATAACTTCTAATTTGATTGACGATACTAAAGACACGAGAGAAGAATGTTTGCATGCACTAATTCATCTTCCCTCACGAGCAAAGTATCAAACTCTTTTCATAGAGATTGAAATTTGATTGAAATTACCTTGTCAACTCCTCTGAAACTCTGTCTTCAGTGTCTCCCACGCCTTCTTCGCACTGCTAGCATTCATGATACTTGGAAAAATCTCTTCGCTTACACCATGTAAAATGAAGAGTAAAGCTTTGGCATCACGTTGCTTGTTTATCCCATACTTCTTTTGTTGCTCTTCTGTCCATGTAGCCAATTCTTATTGGCTTTCTGATTCTTGAATTCCTTTCTCTATAACATTCCACGAGTTTTGTGAGATGAATAGAGCCTTCATTTGGATGCTCCAATGACTGGATACTTCTCCATTGAATATGGGAATTAAGGTTTGGGTGTAGTTGAAGGTTGGTAGACTAGATGAAGATGGGAGGGTCACTCTATTGGATCAAAAATTGCTCTGATACCACTATTGGATTTTGGATAGTATAGAGTAGAGAGTTTAGATAAACAATGTTTAGGTGGAAAGAGAGGAACTAGAGAGATTTTGCTAAGAAGACTTTGTTTGGTTGCTTAATTTATAACTTGGTTGCTTGATTACAATGTGGTTCTTGCATCCTCTATTTATAAACTAGAAACATTATTCTATACTCTAGATATTTTTCTATATTCTTAGATATTTTACAAGATTTTTCTAGCTTGCGAGATTTTTTTCCTCTTCTCTAGATTTTTCAACTAGATATATTTTTTACGACGTTTTAGAAACTTTTGACTATACAAGATATTTTTTACTCTCATGATATTTTTCCTACTTGCTAGATTTTTACATGTATTATAGATATAGATTCTTCTTAGGAGTTATCTAGATTATTTTTCAACTGATTCTACTTAACCCATAGGGTGTAAATGGGTCAAACACAACACGCGAATTCGACGAACCCAGTATAATACTAGACTACTAGTTGGATTAGGCAATTGAGTTGGATCAGGTACAAAAATGATTAGCTCGAACTAATTCGAGTTGGACATTGGATTTTGTTTTTCATAACTGACACACCTTGACCCAGCTACTTCCCTTTAAAATTCCTTTTTGTTTTCAATTTTTCTATATAATATATATACATATATATTTTAAAGCTTCTTATTATTTATTAAATGTTTTCAGACATGCTACTTGACCCTCCCGCAAATTCTTGCTACCGTTGTCTCCTTCGGATAAAACAAAATGACAATCAATTTGGTGTTGCATTTTATGGTCAATCTCGTTAGCGCGTAAGATTGTATCTTCAAAAATAAATATTTTGATCTTGAAGAGCTATTCGACTCAATATGTATTCGCTTATGGCTTTGGCTCTCAACAGGAAAGGTTAGTTCAAATGTTTCTACCGCATCTTGGTCTTTGAAATTGAAAATGGGCATTTGTAGGTTATGACTCTTTGAACCCCATATTTTGGAAGTTTGATACACGTTGTAGGTTATGATTCCTCGAGTCCACAATCATTTTTTAAATTTAATAATTTGACATTAAATTACACTTTTATTATTTTGCAACACTTATTATCAATTATAACTACTTATAAGTTAGTATTTCATAACACTTTTCAATATAAAATATTTGTATCTTTTTTATTTTAATTATTTTTATTTGTCTATAAACTGTTATTTAAAAGCAGGTTGACCCATCAACGTGTCAACTTAGCATAAAATAGGATTTGTTAGCTTTCTCAAATCTCAACATACTTTTAAAAAAAGAGGCATGTTACATGTCACATTGTTAAATACTCCAACAATTTCTAAATATAAGTTATTTTTAATCAAATCATTAGAATCAAGAAATTAAAGTTATCTCATTAAATTTGTCTAAAAAATAATATTTTTCCAACTGCACCCCTAAATTAATATGTTAATAAATATTTCAATTCAATTAATAACTCTTTTCTCTCTTATTTTACCGTCTTATAACATTTTCTTCTTGTCAGATCAAGAAATTTGTTATCACTGTTATCTTAATTTAAAATTTTAGTTAAATGAATTATATTCTCTCTTATTTCCTCCCATAAACTGAAGTTTTTGATTAGGAAATATTAAAAAGTGTACTCAGAAGAACACTTGTTAACGTGTACTAGTAGTACAAAAGATTTTTTTTGAAAAGTTTAACCTTAATTATTTTAAAATTTACATTTATTGTATGTTAATAAGTGTTTTAATTAAAAGCACCATTTACTAGCGGAAGAGAGGAGGTTGTTTGGTTGGCAACAGGAGGATTTTAATAACTTTTTGGCCTGGTTTAGCTCTTCTCATTGCAAGAAGGCGTTGTTGATTCATGGCGTTGGCTTGGCGACAACTCAGGGGTCTATTCGGTAGCTTCTGCATACTCTATTTTTGCTTCTAACAATGATGGGAAGGCTTCTATCTTCTTCAGGAATATGTGGAATTCGATAGCCCCTCCCAAAGTTCTAGCTTTTATTTGGCAATTTCGAAGGATAAAATTCCAACAAAACTAAATCTTTTAAGGCGCAACATTATCTCGGTGGATGAATCATTGTGTGTTGGTGGTAAAGAAGCTCAAGAATCTGCAGGTCATTTGTTTTTTGGTTGCCCGATTTTTTCAAAAAATTGGAATTGTTTACGGTTACGGTGTGGCATTTAAACAACTCTGAAACTTTTCTTTTCAAAATCACTTTTTCAAATTCTTGCTACCGTAGTTTCTGATAAAACAAAATGGCAATCAATTTGGTGTTGCATTTTATGGTCAATCTCGTTAGCGCGTAATATTGTATCTTCAAAAATAAATATTTCGATCTTGAAGAGCTATTCGACTCAATATGTATTCGATCATGGCTTTGGCTTTTAACAGGAAAGGTTAGTTCAGATGTTTCTACCACATCTTGGTCTTTGAATTTTCCATCCTGCTTCCTGATGCTCTGTTGACAGATATCAGCTTTGCAACTGTAGTGATATTTTCAGGATGTGGCATTCTATATTCACTGTGGTGCACTGATTTTGTATCTTGCATCGTTATTCAGTCCAGCTAATATGGTTGCTGCCATCTGGTCTTTTGGGATTGGAGGGATTTTCTGTCATGTTGTGTTTGTTGTGTTTAGTAATGTTGGAGAAAAGTGTTTAGGTGTTATGTGAAGTTGTTGCAGATCATTGCTTTAGTATTGCTTTTATTAGATACAATGTATTCTTTTGATGATTTTTTATTTTCATTTGAACATTTTGTATATTTTGAGTATTCCTGTAGTCTTTGTTATTAAATTTTGCCTTTCAAAAAAAACTTAACTATGAACATAAATACAAGTATATAAGAGGTGTTGATATTGTTGCTGTTCAATTTAGAAATGACATAGTCCTCATCGTTTTTAATTTTCTTAGATTTTTATTAAAAATATATATATCATGTCTCGATATAATGTTTTAAAAGGTGATGCCAATTTTTAGACATGTTATTTTTTTTTGATAAATTTGTTTATAAATTTAAAAAGGTATAACTACTTTAAGTATGATGGTGGTGACAAACCCATTATCCTTTTCATTTTTGTGAGGGGAGGGGATATTGAAATTTTGCATTATTTGAACATATTCCTTAAACTCATGAATCTACTAACCATGAGCGTGGTAAAGTGATAGTTCATCTAATGTCTTAACTATACGTGTAGATGTTGATTTCCTGCTGATATAATGGAACGATATTTCGTTGTCACCCAACAATTGCTTTGTACGAGTTTAGTTTCGAGAGGATGATTAGTCATTACTTCACACTATGCATACACAAGAAAGAGAGCTAAAAAAACTCATGAACAACTCTCGAGAATGAGCTTTGTTGTAGGATTCCCAACGGAATGTCCGAATTTCATCTTACTCCGAACATCAAAGACAGTATTTTTTTTATAGGCAAATACCCACACACCCACTACATACCATAAACTAAACTATTTTCTTATGTGAAGGTTCGAACTTTGGATCTCTTGCTCCCAAGTCTTAAGACGTAGTACATAATCATTTAAGCTAAAGTTCTTGGTTTCAAAGACGGTATTTTTAAACGTTATTGTCAATAAAATAAAATAAATTTTGAATATTAATGTCGGAAATATAATAATATTGTTCTCTATTAAGACGGTACTAATTCTAGTGTTCTTTACAACTCTCTACATAAGCATGTACATCACAAAGGCTAATTGGGCCAAATTAGGACAAGAAAACTAGCCCAACAAAAACGAATTCTTCATTTATACTGCATCACGCTTACGTTTCCATGTTGCTTTATTCTACTGAAACCGCGTTATTGTTTTTTCAAACGCGTTTTTCCTTTGAGTGTGTCTGGTTCATAATTAATAATTAATAATTAATAAATTAAATAACATAATTGTAACAAAAAAATTAATAACATACTTAAGTTATGTACAGTGTAGATTAGAGTATGGGCTTCTCGGCTGATTTATAATTTTAGAGCATGCCATATTTGACAATCATCCCCACAAAAAAAGAAAACCGCAATTATGTTATGTGCTCTTAGCGAATTTCCTTTTATTTACGCATGATATATATTTTTTTTAATAAATAAAAAAATATTATCAATTAGAATACTGGATGTAGTCAAGAAATAATAAAAAAAATCAAAATTACAAGGGCAAATTTACCAAAATAATATTAATTTTATAATTATTTATCAAAATTGAAACTTCTAAAAAATTATTTACCAAATTTCAAATACTATTTATAATGTAGAAACAGTTTTACACCGGTTGAAAAAGAACTGCTATCAAAGATATGATTTACTCGTGGTTAAACTGTCAGTAAAACATACGATCGGTGTAAAATACATTTTTTTACATCGGTTGAGTTACAATCGATTTTAAAACGCACTTAGTTGCAGTTGCTAATCGCCGGGAAAGTTCTTTTACCGCGGCTAAATCCTAAATCATGTTGGATTTAGCCGCGGTTTTTAAACCAATAAAGACTTCTAAATCGCGAGTAAATTTTTAAAACAATCGGTAATTCTTTTTTTTTTTAAATGCCAAAATGAACAGTAATTATCCCATTTTAATAAATAATTTTCTATGAAAAGTAAATAATTTTAAAATTAATTTTTTTTAAAAAAAATTGCCGAATTACAAGAAAATTGGAAACGAGCGAATAAGAAAGACCACCTAACCAAGCAAAGTAGTAGTACTACAAGAAAAAGCTATAAATAAAGAACCAAACACAATTACATACATATATAAATATATATATAAAAAAAAAAAAGCAGGCTCCCCAAAACCCACGACAATCAACCCTATGAGTTAAAAAAAAAAAACTTATACAAGTTGCTTCGTTAATTTACTATTCTGCATAGTACTATATGATATCCTCAATTAATGTATTTTTGTTGTAAAAAAAAATAGTAGTATATTGGAAACCCCTTACTGTAGCTTTTGACCACAACCAAAAAATAATAGTGATTATAGTACTGATATCCTCAATTAATGTATTTTTTTTATAAAAAATCTTTTGATCGCTTACCTTCCAATACTTCAAAAGGAAAAGGAAAAAAAAGGTATACTTTAGACCAGAATAAAAAAAAAAAATGTTCAGCTCTAGCAAATGTCAACTCTTTTGTGATCAACTCACTCACCTATCATGCGGTGCCTATACGGCTTTATATACTGGATTTTTATTTTTATTTTTTTAAAAAAAAACTTAGTTCATTCATTTATAGTCAACATAAATAAAACTTTAAATAATTCCCAAATATCATTAATTCCTAAATATCATACGGAGTATGTCACAAGGAACGCCAAATTTATAGTTTTTACTTGTTTTAGATTTTTTAGTCTTTTTATAGTTCATATACATTTTCGTCATGTATAGAATACCTATAATATTATTTTCCTTTTGTATAAAAAAATATAGGATCTTAAATAGAAAAAAAAACAAAAAAATGTGTCTATAACCCGTTAAATATAAGATTGTATCACCCTTTTATATTATTGCTCTGCATAATTCTGTTCTATAACTGAAAAAGAAATACTTTCTTTATAAACAAAGTTTGCTTGTAAAATGTGGTAATAAATAAAAGAATAAAAAAATAAAAGAAAAAGTCCAATGATACGGTGGCAGCGTAAAGAGAGGTGTTTTAGTCAACTGGGAGGCATATTAGTGTGTTTACGGGGAAAAAAGATAGTCAACTCCATAGACCACAGAGAAAGGAAAGGTAAGCACACGGAATCTATTTGGGTTTGATTATTCATGCTATACGATTGAATCACATTAAAAATTAAAAGTATTTTTTTAATTTGTGTAATAGTGCACAACTTAAAAACTCAAAATTAAAAATAGGGTCTTGATATATAGTGCCCTAAGAGCAATAGTTAAGGTAACTAGAAATAGAAAAATAATCATAAGAGCATATTATTCTGTCTCTTGGGAATACAAAAAGCTACACATTTCAATATCTTTTTATTATATTTGGGTTCTTAATTTTTAAATAGTGCCCTTAGGGCACTAAATATCATTTACCTTAAAAATAATATACAGTATTAATCGTATGTCAAACTCAATCACATTAATTTTTTGTTTTTCTCAACTAACTTTTGTCCTGCTTATAGTTTCTTAACATGTGCAATATTGCACAGGTTAAAAAAAACTCAAATTAAAATTACATGATTTTATAAAATAAAATTAGATTTTGAATTTGATAATTGTTATGGATCGATATCAGTAACACTATGTTTGGTAGAGTATAAATAGGAATGAGAGAAATAGGGTGGAAAGAAGTTATGAGATGAGAGAAATAGAGAGAAAATGAAGTTTTTCAATTTTTTCTCTCTAGAGTCAAATTTTTCTTTCCAATTTCTCTCTAACCAAACGAATGAAGTTGTATCATTATCTGTGTTCTTCTTTTCTTTTCATTTATTTCCTCTTAATCAAACATAAGGTAAGATATCACGCCATCACAGTCATATAAGGCTATAAGCCACGTTAAACACAGCATGTGGAGACAATCTCGGTTAAATACTAACATGCACAAGGACATCACAACACTAATTAGTGTTGGACTCGATTAATGGATGAGACTCAAAATACAACATACAAATCCTAATAACTCAATTTATATATACTTAAGTATGAGTGAGTCTTATGTAAGGTACGTAACTTTTCATATTAACATATAAAACCCTAATTAGCTATTAATTTAGGTATTAAAATCTCTACATGTACAACTCCAAACATTCTTTAGCTTAATAATAACAATGGAGAAAATATTTCATTTTAGTCCTGGTCACACTGTTTTTGTGATCCAATCTTCTCAGGTTAATTCACAATAATAATTAAATAAACATTCGATTAGATTTTAAATTCAGTTAAAAAAAACTAACATAAGTATTATCAATTGGAGCGGAGAGACTATCGGCATTTCATTTTCATCTATGGTCTATTATCACTCCTCTTTAATTTTTTTAATTAAAAACATATTTTTAATCAATAAAATCAAAATAATAAAAAATTAATACTACTACTACTTAAAATAATTTATTTATAATGACAATAAACACAAATGGGGGATAATAAACACACTCATTATGTATAACCCAAGTAAAGTGCAGTGAATCTGACAATGTGTGTCGCACAATTAATAAACCCCCTATTTGCAAAATTAAATGATATCCTCCCTCGCAGAAAAAGCGAATAATATGAATGAAATATTTGATGGCATTAAACCACTCATTTTTTTTTTAATTATCACAATGTTTAATATGAAATAGTACCTTTTTTTTAATTAATAAAAAGTTTAGTTAAGAGAGAAGCCTACTCATTTTAACATCAGCACATACTATGACTTCAGTCATGAATCTAAGCACACACCATTCAAACCAACCACCATTAACAAAATAATATGTTATTTATAAAATGGTACGTTAAACTTATCGATTTGTAATTTGTTAAACCGTAAATGATTATGATTGTTTAATTGTACTTTTACTACTTATATATCATTGCCGTGTGATTTTATTTCTCTGTATTTTTTTAGCGTTTTTAATCTTTTATATAATGTTCAATTTTATTATTTTAAAATATTTTTCAAACATTTTATTGGATTATAATAATATATAATTTTTTTTTAAATTTATTTTGTCCTAATTAGTGTAATCAGCTTTTTTATTGCAATATTCTATTTTACTATATTAATTATTAAATTACTACACCTTTTATTTTATTTCCCAAAATACTCCATTTTTTTTTATTTGAGAAATTCTTTTGAGCAAAATCAACTTCTAAACGTGAATGTATATATTTTTTTGGTTTTTAACGGTGGGAAATTGGTTTCACTCAAAGTGATTTCTCATATTGTTTTTTTTTTAATATACATATTTGATAGTGGGATTTGGTTTTGAGGAAACCAATTTCTCACTTTTTTTTTATTATTTTATTATCTGGGCGTATTGATTTTTTTTTAATTTATATTTTTTAATTTTTATTTTTAAAAATACCAATTTTTATTTTAAAATATTTATTTATAATAGTATTTAATTTATTATAATTAGTGTATTTAAAACAAATAAAGTATTTAAAAATTCAAAATTATGACTATTTTCATAAATTTAAATTGATCTTACAATTAAACTAAGACTTTAAAGGATAAAATAATATATTATCACATACAACAAATTAATTATTTTGTGAATTTTCACGAGAGGTACTACCACGATTAGAACAATTGTTATAGGTATGTCCTACACTTTTGCATAAACGACAGCGTTTTGGTTAATATTGTTCTCTCATATCATCTCTATGCGTATGCGAGTGGATTGGGGACGTCCATGATGGACCCTTCGCATCTCCGGACCCCCTCAAATCTTAACATTTTTAATATACAACACAAACAAACACCTCAAGTCAGCCTACTATGAGGTTAGAGATTTCAAAACCAAACCCCTAACATCCAACGCAGAAATCCTACACGCAACAGACAACATTCTCAGTGTGTAACTGGTCATCGTTATTCACGACATCATTAACTTTGTCATATAATGTTGTATTATTTTGTGTATCCTATAAATTTGAAAATAGTTAATGTTTTTATTTTTAACTACTTTATTTCTTTAAGAGTGTGTTTGATAACACTAGCTTATAGCTTGTAGCTTATTGTCAAATGGAGGTATTTGGTGACAATGAGCTTATAGCTTTTATAAGCTATAAAAGCTACTTCAAGTAGCTTATAGCTTATGAAAAATAGCTTTCAATAATTCTTTTCTATTTTACCTTCTAGTCATTTATTATATGTTTATTCTATCAAATAATTTATTACATATAATTATTACTTGTCCTTTTAAGTCATTTAACAAATATAAGCTACCTAATAAGTTAATTTTATCAAACACATCTACTCAATTATAAGTCACAACTCATAAGTTACAAGCTATAAGCTATTGGCTAGTTTTACCAGATAGAGCCAAAGTCTTTATTTTATTTTATAATTTTTAGTGTTAAATATAATAAAAAAAATAATGTGTTTAAAATTTAAGATGAATTAAAAAAAAAATTCTGTTAAAATAATTTAGGTTGAGAGAAAATATATATTATAAATAAAAAAAAATGGTAGAATTGAATAAGATAATAAAAAGAAAATTAAAGTGAGACAAAACCAATTTTCCACTATCTAATATGTATATAAAAAAAAATTATGATGAGGAATAGGTTTGGGTGAAACCGATTTTTCATTGTTAAAAAATCAACTTCTCAACTAAAAAAAAATAAAGCATTTTGAGAAATAAAATAAACGTATAATAATTTGAGAATTAATGTAGTAAAATGGAATATTAAGATAAAAAAGCCTAGTAAATCATAACTAAATCCAAATACTCTAATTATGAGGATTAAGCTGATCATCATCTAACACTTTATAATTGGTAAATGTGAAGTGTCTTGGTCCCCTTGAATATTGTAGTAACAAATGTAGTTGAACAACATAAAATCCCAATTTGAATGCCTTTCTATTCTATATATCATCATTGATTTGTTCAAAGATGCAGCCACAAGAGAAGACCAAAGAAAAAAAGAGTGACCACAAAATTAAATTACCAAAACGTTTACAACCCCAAACACATACATAACGTCAATGTTAATGCGATGCCATTCCTTGATGAAAGACCAAACATTTTCAACACACAGAATAAAAGTTGATATGATGTGAACAAATTACGATATTTGTTTCCTGGCAAAATCCTCGTATATTCGCCCCTCCTCCAAGGTTATTGATCATGTCTTACCTTGCTTTTTTTGACATTGTTTCTCACGCTATACTTCCATGAAAAAACACCCATTCACACATCAATAATTGTAAATTCTTACGTTAATACTATATATGCACGTTAAAACAGTTTATACTTTTTTCAGTTAAAAAACACAGTTTATTATATGTACACGCGGATTTCATTCATGATCAAGTAGAGTGCGACAAAAATTTGTATTCTCGCGGGCTTTAGCTCTTTTTTATTACAAAAAGTATAATAATAAAAGTTCGTATTCTCGAGTAGTAAATTTGAGTCCTGAATTATTCTTCTAAAATTAGATAAATCCAAATTTATTTGTAAATATTACTCCTACTATTTAAAGTCGAAAGTTTCCTAATTTAAATTGAATTACAACATTCTCTCGTTCTAAAAATTCCGCTAAAAAATATACTCAAATTATGATTTGTATTAACAGATGGTTGCTGTAAGTAATAAATGTTTTTAGTTCGAATAAGAGAATAAGGTGACTAAAAAGCACTATGATATCTCTAAGATGAGGCATGTGGGCATCTTGTTGTATTTTTTCATACAGGGTATGATAAAAATGAGGCATGTTTCACAAAATAACATGTAAAAAGAAAAACATAAGAGGAGTAAAATTTGAGAAAACAAAGACATGAAGGTGCATGAAAGATCCAACCAACGAAGGAAGCAATTTACTTTCACACATAAATGATTACAGTTGGACTGTGTCGTATTAAACTTAAATAAATAAATTAATAATTAATTCCTCTCTCTGACCTTCCAAATTTAACTCTCTCTTTCCCTTTGCCTCTTTCTTTCTTCTGCTAACTTTTACTTCTTCACCTCTTTTTCTCTCTCTATCTCTACAGTGACTCTTCTCAATTTCTCCGGCGAACTTTTCTCTCTCTTGTCGGGGCCTTTGACTTCCGCCGATCACCGTCTCCGCCGCCTCTCTCGGCAGCCATGGGGCATTGTTGCAGCAAAAACATTGCCGTCAACAACGAAAACGTCGCCGCCGATCACGCCGTCAAAACGCCTCATCATGCGGTCTCGCCGCCGCCGACTTCCGGCAACTCCGTCTCCGGCGCCAGCGATGCCACTCCAGGAAGGTACACTCCGGCGAACTCATTCTCGACTAGTCCGTTCACGAGTCCTCTCCCGCCAGGCGTGGCGCCGTCTCCGGCAAAGACTCCGGGGAGGAAGTTCCGGTGGCCTCTGCCGCCTCCGTCTCCGGCAAAGCCGATCATGGCGGCGTTGCTGCGGCGGCAGGGGAAAACGAAACCAAAGGACGGGCCCATACCGGAGGAGCAAGGGGAAAGTGGGGAAGGAGAGAGGTCGCTTGATAAGAGCTTCGGATATGGGAAAAATTTTGGGGCGAAGTTCGAATTAGGGAAAGAAGTGGGTCGTGGACATTTTGGTCACACTTGCTGGGCAAAAGGGAAGAAGGGTGAACTCAAGGGACAATCGGTGGCTGTCAAAATTATTTCCAAAGCTAAGGTGAGATTTTCATTGTTCATAACCTTTCTATAATTTTGCTTTTCATGATCGCGTGATAAAATTAGCTTAAATTGAAAATTAAGTGTCAACTGTGATGAAGATTGTTTGATATGGTTTTACTTGGTATTGGAGATTGGAGATGGACAATCTATTGCATACGTTGACTCTTGGTCAATTAGGATCAATCCCTAAGTTCCATCTTACGTTGGTCATGTAATCAGGACAAATTGCGTATATTTGAATTTGGAAATTTAGTTTAGGAGTCAGGTACGCTTCTTGGGAAAATTATAGCACCAATTTTGTGTTTGCTCCAACTTTAGTTCATATGTTCTGTTTGGATACTGATACCATTATGGAACCTGCTGAGGTAGTAGTAGTTGTGCACTGAAATTCCAAATGGTTGGTGATGATCAAGGTTGCTTTCCGGCTCACAGCATTAATACCATTTTCCATGTTGATGCTGCTATCGAAAAGGAAAATGCCATGGAGGGCTGTTTTCTGGGGGAGAATTTGTAAAATATGAAAGTAGGGAATGCACTTATGGATTTTTGAGGGGGAATTCTGGGAAAATTTGACAATGATGGATAAATTTGGCTGCAATTGTTGCTTTATATGTGGTTGATTCTTTGGGGGTGTTTTGGAGAAAAAGAAGTTAAGAATAGGTGGCAGAGTCATTGTTACATGGTATGGGATAAGTAAACCAAGGTGGAGTTGCAACCTCTAGAGAAAGGGCAAGTTGTTGAAAAATATGGATTTTGCTGAGATTATTCAACATGTGCGGGGTATGATTCACCAAATGATTTTTTATGCTTGTTCTACCAGTGCCAGTTGGTTATGGTTCAAACGGTAGAGGCTCATGTGTTTAAGTTATGAAGCTTGGTGGTTATATCCTGTTGTTGCCAAAGCACAAAGAGATGAACAATGAACTAAATTGGAGGATAGCCCATATGGTTAAAAACAAAAGAATATGAACAAGAAAATTAAGTCATGGAGAAAGGGAACAAAAAGCAGCTTCGTGTTGACTTTTTGATGAATGTTTTAACAATTGTCCCTTTATAGTCCCATGGGCGTCAGATAATGGAGAATTTTCATTTCAGTCACTTGGCCTCTGATGGCTGATGTTTCTGCGAAGAGAATGTGCAAAATTGGATATGAAAGTAAACTTTAATTGAATAATGTATTCTGATTTTGTGGTAGCAACTTCCATATATTGTTTTATGACATATGCCAACATGGATTGAACTTTGATTCTCATGATTCTATCAATCTCATTTTATAATTTTTTCTTGACAATGGTTATTGTAATTAACTTATTTTTATCTAACAGATGACTTCAGCAATAGCAATTGAAGATGTACGGAGGGAGGTGAAAATGTTGAAGGCTTTATCTGGACATAAGAATTTGGTCAAGTTTTATGATGCATTTGAGGATGTCAACAACGTCTACATAGTTATGGAGTATGTGTAGAAGCAATTATTTATGAAATTTGCTTTCAGACCCACTAGGATTTTATTCATATTTTTGTGTGCTAGATGATTTGTATGCATATCTCTTTTAAAGTTGCTGGCTATAAAGGATCTCATCATAAGTTTATATTCATAATATGGGTAGGTCTTGTAGCTGGGTACGCATACATATGAATATTAAGTTTGACATTAATTCTGAAATATGGAATATTCTTGTTCTTGTCAGGTTATGTGAAGGTGGAGAATTACTTGACAGAATTTTAGATAGGTAAAATTGAAAGGCTATTTTTCATTTGTTTTATCTTTAGGCTTTTCGTCCATCCATGCTTTCCTTACAGAAGTTTGGTTTTGAATAACATGATCATGATTGTATTCTTTTGATATTGTTTATATGTTAAAGAGGTGGAAGATACCCAGAGGATGATGCTAAAGCTATTCTTGTACAAATTCTAGATGTAGTTGCACATTGTCATCTTCAAGGAGTTGTTCATCGTGATCTAAAACCTGAGGTATGGCACAGTGAAGTTTGAACTACTTAGAATAAGCAATTTTTTTTGTTTGTATAATTATATCTCTACTTTATAACTTAACATCCCAAACTTGTTGCCTGTTTTGCAGAATTTTCTATTTGTCTCAAAAGACGAGGATGCTGTTATGAAAGTTATTGATTTTGGTCTATCTGATTTTGTTAGGCCAGGTAATACGTTTTAATCAGACTACTATAATTAGTATTTGATAAGTATAATTAATCATATCGAAATTGCTATCTTTCTCGCATTAAGTTTCTTTGAAGTTTTAGTTTTTGGTATATAGTTTTCCTGCATGGTTGAATTCTTACATTCAAAATTTCAGTCTGCCAGAGAATGTCCAAGTAATCAAATATCATATGGTTTTATGCAATATGGTTATCACTTTCAGATTTTTGGAGATACTGACACTGTACAAAGGAGGAATAGTGTTATTTTACCATACCACAATTCATCATTCATTATTTTGATATTTGGTATTAGACATCGAAATATAGATTGCATCTGCTTGAAACATCTGGTACATATCTTAATTTTAATACTGAAGATCTTATTGACTATTTGTCATTTATACTCTTATAAGGCCAAATTATGACTATATTGTTTTACAGAACTAACCTTTCTCTTAACTTCTGCAATTTTGATGATTGGCGTCATTGTCTTAAATATTATTGATTGATAAGTTTAATTGATATAACCCCTTTACTATATTTTCCGCTGTACCAAAAAAAAAAAAACCTTTACTGTGTATTTGTTTGGATAAGATTTCAATGGACTTGATATTAAATTTACTGTGTTCGAGAATGGTACTATAAAACTTGGTTTAAGAGAACAAATGTTTTTAGAGTGTAAAGTGAAATAACTTTTATTGATCAAATTGCCAACAAGGCTTGTTGTTGGAGGAAAAGATGAAAGAAAACTGGGTAAGGTGGTTTGGACATGTGCAAAGAAGCCGTTGGAGGCACTTGTGAGGAGAGGATACCATAGTTTTTAGTAGTATAAAAAGGGGTAGAGGAAGACCTAAAAGGATCTAGGAGAATTTATTAAACAAGATCTCTTGATTAATTGTATTTTTAGAAATTTGGTTTTTGATCGAGCACAATAGCGTCGTGTGATCCATGTAACTGACCTCACCTAGTGGGATAAGGCTTGTTGCTGCTGTTGTTGTTTAACTTGCCAATAAAGACACAATAATTATTAATTTAGTCTTGAAAGACACGAAGATATGAGATTATTTCAGTAACTACCCCCATTTATTCTTATCTCTTTTGTTTCTGGTAAAAGGGAAGACATAGTCCTTCCAAAATAATCATTTCTTCTTTCTTCTGGGTAAGTTGATGAGAATTTTTAAAAGAGATGCCAAACACTTTTAACTTACTTGAACACTACAAACCCCCGCAAACATGCTCATAGGTAACCATAATATGTGTCAATGCGTTATGACTTCTGATTTTAATAATTTCATTCGGAGACTTGGGATGAACTCCTATATATAACTTTTTAACTGAATGGAGTTCCACATGAAATTTTGTCTTTTATTGTTTGAGAATGAAAAAGATAATGTTTTGATCATTGCATTTTCAGCGAAACAATTTCTTGTTAAATTTTAGGATCATCAAATTTTTGATTATTAAATTTCTTGTAACTTAATTTGATATAGGTTTTTCAGATTTTCATACTCTTTCTGTTATCGTTTTGGGAGCTCCTGCTTGGTGTTTGCCCGAAATAACCTTTGATATAATGTTCTCATCTGTTTCATTGAGAATGTAAACTCTAGATTCGAGTATCACATGCTCACAGCTTGGCAGAAGTGAAAATAGGTGTTTTAAAACAGAGGATTGAAGATGGTTGATGTGTCTAAACTTATATTTGCTCAAAGTGTCGTGTCAATTTTCACTTTTGACATGTCTTATGGTCCCATATTCTACCTTCCCATTTTCACTCTAACCATGTGGGTGCATTTGGCTTATAAAAAAGCACATCGTCAAATCTCCATTTTAAATGAATTATTATTGCATTATGTATTCTTGTAGATTGTAATAATTGTAGTCCGGCAAAGAGACTAGGGGAATACTCATTGGAATACTTTGCTTGATTCTTTTCTATCCTCACTTAGAATTTTCCTTGTTCCGTGCTCTACTATAGTTGTATAAGTTTGCTTTTCAAATGCTTTTCACTAATTTGCTGGTTTACATGAATCTCAGGACATGCATTAATTCTTGATTTTGGACTCCATTGTTCAACATAAATATTTATCATTTATTCTGTCTTGTAGTCATTACCTTCCTCTTATTGATTTTGTTCACTTTTTGCACTGACCTCTAATAAACATGCAGATCAACGGCTCAATGATATTGTTGGCAGTGCCTACTACGTCGCTCCTGAAGTGCTCCATAGATCTTACAGTGTTGAAGCAGACTTGTGGAGTATTGGAGTTATATCATACATATTGCTATGCGGAAGTAGACCTTTTTGGGCACGCACCGAATCAGGAATCTTTCGGTCTGTATTGAGAGCTAATCCTAACTTTGACGATTCACCTTGGCCATCAATATCACCAGAAGCTAAAGACTTTGTGAAGAGGCTTTTGAACAAGGACCACAGGAAAAGGATGACTGCTGCTCAAGCTCTAAGTATGTTTCATATGAATGTTTTGCTCAGATATTGTTTAAATCAACGCTCGAGGCCCTCACTCACACTCTTAAATCTTATCCTTTGACTTTTTCTAATTAGAGTTTTCTCCATTATTTGCAGCTCATCCATGGTTGAGAAATGAAAAGACTTCAATTCCTTTAGATATTTTGATTTACAAGCTAGTCAAGTCGTATGTGCGTGCCTCACCTTTGAAACGTGCAGCATTGAAGGTAGTCATCTACTGCTATAAAAACAAATGCAACCTCTCATATCCTCCCTTTCTTCCCCGTCATGGGGGATGGGGTACAATAGAACAGGAGTAATGTTTTCTGTTTTGCTTTTCTTTACATTAATGCAGGCTCTCTCGAAAGCTTTGACAGAAGATGAACTTATCTACCTTAGAGCACAGTTTAGCCTCCTGGAACCTAAAGATGGCTACATTTCGCTCGAGAATTTTAGAGTTGTAAGTTCACTGTTTTAAAATCCTATGACGTTAAGATGTGTTCTTAAACAATGATATACAATCTTTCATTTGCTGATCTCGTGCAGCATAAAATTTAATACTCATCTGCTAGCTTCATTTAATTAATCTGCGTTTGATTAGTCTTTAATAGTTTGGAACATTGTAGTTCATTTTATTCTGCTGTTGTTTCTACAATCTCTAAACTGAAATTAAATAAATACAGGCTCTCATGAAAAATGCAACTGATGCTATGAAGGAATCAAGGGTGCATGACATTTTAAATTTGGTGAGTCTTTGATTGTAGTTTATTCTTATTTATTTTTCTTTCTGATAGCCCTTTTGCTCCCAACCTATCATGTACCTTGTCTGGATTGGTAATCATATCACAATCATCATATATCATACAATCATACAACAAAATAAAAATAAGTTTTATGATTTTGAGGTGAATTAAACGGGCAAGTCCTGCACATTTCCTTTATGAAACTAAGAGGCAGAAAGGAACTATTCTTTGTCAATGCTGACATTTAAATTGATTATTTTTGACAAGTGCAAAAAGCTTCTGACACTGTTGACCAGTGCCACCACACTCCCATTTGGATTGTATGATTGGTTGAACTGTTATATAAATTATGTTGTTTCCCTCAAATGCATTGTTTTCTCCGATTGCATTTATAATACTGAAAATTTGAAATGCATATTTCTTGAAACAAGATGGAATCACTTTCCTACAAAAAAATGGACTTCGAAGAGTTTAGCGCTGCTGCAATCAGTGTATACCAGCTGGAAGTTCATCCAGAATGGGATAGAATCGCTACGACAGCTTTTGACCACTTTGAGGCGGCAGGAAACCGAGTCATATCAGTTGAGGAGTTAGCACAGGTTTGCATATTCTTTTCAAGAGCACAACTACTAGTATAAATGTTAAATATGTTAAATAACCTTTAAACATTTTGATGATGTTTTTCAGGAAATGAATTTGGGTCCTTCAGCTTACTCTTTAATGGGTGATTGGATCAGAAAATCTGATGGAAAACTCAGCTTAGTTGGATATACAAAGTTTTTGCATGGTGTCACAATGCGTAGTTCGAATACAAGACACCGGCAGCTAGTATGATTAAAGGGAGATTTGATTATTATATTATATATTTGTTGAAATTAGTTTGTGTCTTTTTCCTTTCTTTCTTTTTATTTGAATTAAAGGAAAATGGTACAGAGGGTCTAAGCAAATTTTTTTTGGGGCTTTGGGGATTGTATTTGTATCATGGAAATACAGAGCTAACATATTGTTTTGTTCTTCATGTGATTTTCGGTGGAAAGTATAAAAAAAAAAATGTCCTATTTTGCTTGTGAAGCACAGATGCTACTTGCTTCTTGTAATAATTCTTGTGAAGCTCAAAGATGCTTTTGTTCGTCAACTTGGTCGTAGGCCAATATATGATTTTGATCTTACAAAATATCACTATGTTTTCTGTTTAGTCCCTATTTTTTTCTTTAAATTCTGAATTTAATCATTGCTAAGTTTAAATATTCTCATTTAGCCCCTAAAGAGACTAATATATGATATTGAACAAAAATATTTAAAATTTTGTAAAAGACTAAACAGAAATATTTACACTGTAGTGAAGACAAAATCGAGTTTTTAATAACAATAATATTTGGTGTATATCTCAAGTTAAGTACATTTTGATATCTAACATAAAAATATTTTTATTTTTTAGACAACTAAAAACTAAACATGCAATTACCATTGAACTACAGAAGAAAGAAATGTTGAATGACAATGCAGTCGCATTTCCCCATTTGCATAATAGGAAGTTAAACCGTGAATAAGGATTAGAAATTACACTATCCTTGCATAATAAAAACACATGCTAGGGAACAAAGAAAATCGCAAAGTAGTCCTCGTAGTAGGAACTTGAGAATTCCGTGAAGATAAAGAATTATTGAACATTAAATAAATCCAAGTTAAAAACACGACACACCTACCCAACTAAACTTTGTCCACATTATTTCTAGTTTCTAGTGTAAATAAATTTGGCTTCTGGTGGTGATTAAACATGTTACGTCATTACTAACAAGAATAATTTAAAATGAAAAAAAAAAACTAGTAGTATGCAGAACATGGAGGGAGGATTTTGACCACAAGAAGGAACGAGTAAAGAACTGCAAAATGCATATTGGTAGAATTGGGCAAGAAAGATGCACGCATACTGTTTGAATAAATGTTCACGAGACCAGACAGATGAAACTAATTGAGGGTAGGTTTGTTTATATACTGCCCAATTCCCATGTTTTCAAAATTATTTCTTCTACCTCGTGACTAGAAAACATAACCGTTATGGTTATACTAATAAACCTTCATAATATTTATTAAATTGAGCAAGTTTAATAAAAAATAAAAATACAATTTTTCATATAATTTAAACAAGTTTTCAGAATTTGTTTCTTCTACTACTACCTTGTTAGATGAAAAGTTTTCACTCAATACATCAATTATACTATAATTTGATTAATAAACTTTATTTTTAACGTATTGTATACTTTTTGAATATTGAATAAATATCTGTCACAGGATGACATACTTTTTTGTTTATATATAAAAAATTTAATATAAAAAATATAAAAAATTTAATATGCATTTTTATCAACGTATGTAATACATACGATTCAATTGCCATAGCTATTATTTTTTTTATTTCTCATATATCTTTTTGTAGCGACTCACATTATGGCATGTAAAAAAATATTTCAAATACAAAAGAGAATATTTTTCAAATGCATTTTAGCAAATGATCTTTATATAGCATTTGTCAAAAAGTTATAAATGCACAAAAAAAAAATTTAAACGATTTCACAATATTAAAATTTGGGTTTGAGCTTAACTCACTCTCAAAAGCTAGTTCGTAGAATGAGGTTTGCCACACCATTATAACTCAACCATAGTCATATCATTAGTCGATGTGAGACTTCTAACACGCCCCCTCACGCCCAGAACTACAGAGCTGGAGCGTGACAAACACGGGTAGACAAACAAACGAGTGACCCAACAATACGAGACTAACAAACACCCAATAACACACCCAACAACAACATGGGGCCAACAAACGGACCTAGGATAGGCTCTGATACCATATTAGAATTTGGGTTTGGGCCTAACTCACTTCCAAAAGCTAGCTCGTAGGATGAGGTTTGTCACACCCTTATAAACTCATGGTCATATCACTAGCCGATGTGGGACTTCTAACACACAATATTTTTTAAATAATTTAATAACATTAATTTTTTCAAATATTGTTGAAGGTGAATTATATCAAAATGGGAAGAAAGTCAAAAATATACTTCAGTGCAAATTATTAAAAAACCAGTTTTTTTTTATCATAGTCTCCTATTAACGATTATTTCGTACAAACTCAATATTTAAAAAGGAATTAATCACCGCTTCCCGTACAATAAAAAACAGTTTACATAAGTATAATGGATTTAGAAAATATTAGATTCAAAGTTAAGATTGGCCACATTCAAAGGAAAATGTTATGATGATCTCTCCACATTTGTTGACCTTAATCACCGCTTGATTTTGTTTCATAGTTTTCAAATATAATGTGAAAATAAAACTCTCAAACCATAACCCCAACTTAAGATATACTACATTAAATTAAGGAACAATATTAGTGTATTACTACAACTTTACAATTCTATAATTAATAATAATTTTTTTTTATGCGTCCTTAATACTACTCCATGGAATTCCTTGCTTTTGCTTCAATTTTATGGGAGCATTTAGGGGACAACTATGCACGCCAACAAGTCACTTTGGACCACACAACCCTTCACCAAAGTTACAATAAAATTCTAAAGGAATAATAATTATACAACTTTATATGAGATTAGCATTTTTTATATGTATATCCCATATCCCATGTTAATTTCAGAAAAATCACCCGTCTCTTTTGAAATTTTTGATTTCATTAAAATTATATTACTTTTTTATGCTAATTAATATTTTATTAATAATGACTTACCTTCCTTAAACATTATACTTATCTTCCCTATATAAGTATCTAAATTAAAGAGGAAGTAAGTGAAAAAACACAAATCTTAAAATGGGATTGGTGTAGTTAGCAGCCATAATAGCTGAAAACCAAAGACCTATTAGCCACAAAATTCACCGATTCAGTTAATTTATGTACCGAGATAATTTTTATTGGGATATTATATATTTATATTTATTGTATTTTAAGCTCAATATTAGTGAGTATGGTCAAACTAATTTATTTTTATATTTTAAGCGATTATTCTACTTTAAGAAATGAATTGTAGATGAATCCCAATAGATAAGCTAAGTAAAAAACTTGACCGTAGGATACCTTTATTCCTGAGACTAAGGGTGTGTTTGAATTAGCACTACAACAAAATTGGCTTTTAGCAATATTGTCAAATACAATATTTAAAAAAAAATGTTGCAAATACTAAAGAACAACACTTTTTAACAACTTGACAATATTTTTTAAATGTAACTAAAATCTTTTTGCAACATTCTTTAAATGTTGCAAATACAATATATTATATATATTAAAATAACTATGAAATAAATCACAAGGAGATCAGAACTAGATCTCTACTCTTTTTTTTTATTATTTTTATGGTTTTTTTTTTTTTGGACTCATAGATCTCTATTTTCGAAGTTAAACTTGCTGCGGCGTATACGGTCCAAAAAGGATTAAAGAAGGAAAAAAAAAAAGTCGACGCTTATCTAATTTGTTCCAAATTCGAACCGTGTCTTTCACGTTTGCAACTTCCAACAAACTAACAGCTACTATATGCTTTATTTGATTATTTCTTTTTTCTTTTTTCTTCAATTCTTTCACATTATATACACAATATTGAAACAACAAAGCAAAGGAAAAAGAAAAAAAGAATAAAAAGATAGAGCACACCGATCACATCACAATTCACAACACGATTCTCATTTCATTTTCCACCGATCAAACATTTATACCAAAAATTAACACGAATCACCTTTCGTCATTATCACATACATCAACGCCACATTCTAGGCGTTGATTCAGTAAAATCAAAAAATAAAACAAGATGTACATAATCATATTATATTCTCCACCATAATTGTTTAATTGATTAATTAATTAACCGAATCATCATCAAACTTTGAAGCACGCCCAAGCATGATGATGATGATGATGATGGTTATGATGATGGTGGCCGTGCGATTTGTCCCGATCAATCAAGCCTTGGACCGTGCGAAACTCTTCCACGTGGCACGGGATGGTAATTGGGCCTTTTTGATCAAACCCAAACTCCTCTTCAGCTTCTTTCAACAATTGCATGAACAAAGGGTGATTGAAGTATATCACAGGGATCACAAACCTTTCTTGCTCTTTTCCTTGTCCAACCATAATTGCCAAACACCCTTTTGGGATATCTTTCAAATCCTTCTTCTCATGATGATGATGAAAGTGGATGTGAGGTATGTGAATATGAAAACTCATGTGATTATGATGATGCTTTTGATGATCACCACCAATTATCCCCATATTCCAAAAACAAAAAAATACCCCCAAGAAATTGATGTGAGCTAGCTAAAAGAGGTGGGAAATTAATTAGTGAAATTTAGAGGGGGTTATAAGAAAAATAATTGAAGTGAGAAAGGCCAGGGATCAGAGGCTGATATGGCAAGGTTGAAGAGGGTAAGCGAAGAGTCGGTGAGAGATCTTGGGATATTGCTCATGATAAATAATAACAATGGAATAATAATAATAATAAATCAGAGAATACCCACATATATAACAATTAATGAAGTTAGCAAAATGAAGAATGAAGAGGGATTTGCAAAGGGTGAGGAAGAGATGTATATATAGGTGTAAAGGGTTGTTAATTATATATTGGTGTGTGTGTGTGAATGGGAATTAGTAGTGTTGTGTTGTGTATTGTGGTGGGTCATGTTGTGTCATGATGCTTCTAGGGTTTCCTTACTGTGTACACAAAGATTGGCCATAGAGAGAGAAAGGCACATTCATCTTTTTTATTTTTTAAATGATGATTGGGAGAAGGGTCATATTGTCATCATATCATATCGTGTCTTAATTTTATTGGATGGCGTCACCTATATTCTTGGGTAGGGATATATGCTGTGTAAAATTAAAGTAAAAACAAATTAATTATGAGGTAACGTAATCATACTTTATCTCATTCATTAGTTACATGTATTGTTGTCACAATCGGACTGAATCTGCCACCAGTCAGACCGAAAATCGGTGGGATAATTGGTCTGGTTAGCGGTTAAAACTGTTTTGAAATTGAACCAATCTAGAATCGAGTAAATTGGAGAATTGGTATCGAACCTGAACTATGTGGTTAAACTGGTTTTTGTTTAAAATCTTGAAAAATAAACACGAATGAGACTTGAACACATATTCTTTCAATAAATAAAACAACAATATATTATCATACTATTAAGTTTTTATGACAAGATATCCATCTTTTATATATATTATAAGATGTAAAAAATAATAATTTTATTTAATATTGTATTTATTTAATGGGGTTTGTTATCGTACGCCTATCTATTTTCTAGAAGGAGTGCGTTAGCAAGCTACACCTCTTGGGTGTATTTTAAAAAATCTAGTTATAACTTGCTAATGCACTCCTTCTATAAAACAAGTGGGTGTACGTTAACAAGCCCTACAGGGGGCTTGCTAACGTACACCCACTTGTTTTATAGAAGGAGTGCGTTAACAAGCTACACCTTATGAGTGTATTTTAAAATTTTAAGTTATAACTTGCTAACCCACTTCTTCTAAAGAACAAGTGGGTGTATGTCAACAAACCTCTTATTTAATATATTATATAATATTAAAATAATAAACAATATATTTAATTATCATCGGTTCAATCACGGTTTGACTATAATTCAATCAGTAAATAATAACCTAATGACCTAAAAATGGTCGATCAATTTCTTATAACATTGATTACATGTGTGAGGTTTGATATAAAAATTAAATGACATTTTTATGGCTATTTAGCAATGTTTCATATGACTTAATTTTTTTTAAAAAAAAATTGTTACTTTTAACGGCGAAGGAAAATAGAGTAAGAGTAAAAGGGAATCACAGCTGGGCATAATGAAAGAGTCGTAAATTGAATTGATTAATAAATAAATAAATAAATAAATAAATATTGGATTGTTCCAAGTGGGATTGACTTGGTTTATTAGGGGGAAGAAGGTAGACTTTGCATTAAATTAAATTAAATTAAATTAAAATAAAAAGGAAATTAATGAGAGAGATATGGTGTGGTCATATGGTGCACGCTCCATCCACACGTCACCCTTAATTAGCTACGCTGGCGGGCTCTTGATGCTGCTGGTTCTGTATGGAGTAAGGAACCCTCTTGAATTCTTTTTTATTTTTATTTTTTCTTTTTAGTTTTAAGTTTATTCAAAAGTGTTTGAGTGGGTCTACTATCATTTTTATTCGTCTATTCTCACTCTTTATAAAATAAATTTTAATATAAAAGATATTTTTTTTCAACTTTATGATTAAATTAATAATAACATTTTTAATATATGTAATGTTAAAATTAAAAATAAAAATATTTTATGAAAAAAATATTTAATAAGTTTTGATTCTCTATTAGATAAAAATTATATTTTCTAATAAAAAAATTGGAAGAGCAACAATATATGTGAAATTGAATTCAACTTATTACTTAAGGAATTTAGGGTTTTAATAAAATTTATTTGCAAGGATTACCCTTTATAGCCGATTTGATAAGTCGTGGGTCTCGAATTTAGTTTTTTTAATAAGCAAAAGTGTGTCAACAAAAATTTAAACCAATGAGTTGCTACTCAAAGTTTCACTCTCGTACCACTAGACTAACCAATTTGATGATACAATGAGCTTCTAATCCTAATAGTTTGTCAACCTGTTAGATACGAACTTCGCAAGGCGAATAAAGGGTGTTAGAAAAGCTTATTGAGATGTTCGTATCTAACCTATAATAAGCTTTTCTAATCTCAAGGCAAATGAAGTGTGTTAGAAAAGCTTATTGAGTTTTTCGTATTCAAGTGTTACATACTCACATGATTAGTAAGTATATCATGGGTCGCGATAAATATCTCAATTTCGAACACTAGCTAATGTGTTCACAACTCATTGTGTCTAACTTATAAAACTCGTTCGAAGGTAGTATGAGACGATTTGGATCCTGAGTATAAGTCATGTTGAATGAATTGCCTTAAAATAATCATCATGTCAGAATGGTTCGGGGCTAACATGGATCCCAATTAAGGGGATGTTTGTTTTAAGGTTTGAAAATATAATTTCGGGTATTTTATTCTCGAAAATTCATTTCCAGTAATGTTTATTTTTCAGGCATTTTAAATAAATTATTTTGTTTTCAGTTTTTATTCACATGAATATTTTTGAAGAAATTTTAAAAATATTTAAAATCTATTTGATTTGCCATACATATTACATGTAATAATTATGAAAATAATTATATTACATATAATATTATTTATATTTTTAATTATTTAATTAGTAACTAAAAATAAAAGATAACAAGTACTACGGTAGAAATGTAATACAATGATATAGGTTAACCCAAAAATAAAATACAATAAATTAGATACATAGCATTGGTAATTTAGGGGAAGTTTGTTTTAAAAAATAAAAAAAATATTTTTGGCATGCATCTTATTTTCGATAATGTATATATTTCTAAAAAGTGTATTTTCGAGCATTTTATAAAAATATATTTAGTATAAATCAACATCACTAGGTATGCTTTATGAATTTCAAATAAAAAAATCAAAATAAAAAAAGTGATGGTTAGAAGTTAAATACAAAATAATTATTCATATTCACATTTAAAAGTAACATACCTACCTTTCATTATGGGATAAATAGAAGTTATATAAAATATAAAATACAAAGAAAAGGCATTCCAAAGAATAAATGCTGTCGGTTAATCTTTTTAAAAATCTTGAAATAAACCAAAAAATCTACATTTTTAAATTAGCATTTTTCGGAGATATTTTTAAAATCTTGAAACAAACGCCACTTAAATTGAGGTCTTAATCAAAATTTAAAGGAGAATAAAAAAGAAAATATTTCAATCCTTTAACGATAAATAGAGAAGCTAGTAAGTGTATATATGTTTAGATTAACCAAAAATATCACACTCAAAATAATTCACAATTAAGAAAATATTGTTTTTTTTAAAGTGTTTTTACTTCCCAGAATTTAGCATAAAATAAAAAAAAAATTATATGCAAACTTTATTAGATATATACATTTACTAATAAATATCTATTACACTATATATATATAAAGCGAAATGAGATGATGCATCATAACATTAGTGAGTAGATGTTAATGGTGCCACACACATCTAAATAACTTTGTCAAAAAAAAAAAACAGGTAAAATAATTTTAAGATAATTATATCAATTTCTTTTATGTTTGTGCTTATTGTACTTATTTTTTTTAGTTTTTAAAATTTCACTTATAACTATAGAGAGATAAGTATAATAAAATCTCAAACTTTTAAAGAATTTATATAATTTCAAAAACTAAAAGAAAATAAATGTAATAAATAAAAATTTTATAAGAAGTTGATATAATTATCTTAAATAATTTTATCTAAGGAAGAGATGGCATCATAAATAATTTTATGTGACACCCTTAACAATGACCTCATTAGTAATAGATGTAAGATCTGCCGTTCGATCTCCAGCAACCCTTTTCCCCCTTCCTCGTGCTAAAGGGAACCAGCCCTCTGCCCTCCCCTTCAACGAAAAGATAAAATAAAGAATGCATAATGAGCTATTTTTATAAATAAGGATGCAAATTGAGTTTAAAATTGAAGTCAAGGGCATGTATAATGATGTAATCACTAATCAGTGTCATATTTTTATTTATATAATTATAATTATAATTTACAAACTGTAAAATACTTAATTAGTAATATTTTTTTCGACAAAGAGGTGAGAAGTAGACATCATCATCCCGAAACAGCCATTTCAGCACATCCATGGTTGCATCAATCTGATGTCACGTTGTTTTCAAGCCCTTTTATTTTTGTTATGATTTTATCAACTATGAACAATATTTAATATTTTGATTAAGTAAATTAACGGTGAAAAACATTTATTGTTGGTTCATGAAACAGTTTATTTAACTTAATTAATCATACAAAAGGACTTAGCATAAGAGACTGTTACGTATAAGCTCAATTTTATAAAGATATCTTAAAAAGAGAATAAAAAAGCAGGTGGAGCCCAAGTACCGAAACTGCCCTTGAATTTGGGGGCGTATTTTGGTGAGGATGGGACCCACCGACCCCTAAACTAGCAAGTTTTGAGGTTCAAAGTCCAATTTAGAAGCGGAAGTGGTGCCACATTTTGTTGCATACTCAATTATAGTATTTGCCAACATCTTCAATGGAATGACCAAAACAAAAAACGCCACACCGACTAAATTTGTTTTTATCCTTTAAATTTTGTTAGTTTTTTAACAACAAATCCACCATAGTTTTTAGGAGACAAAAATTCACTTCAATGATTTACAAGTTTCAAGAGAATTAATTTTTAACAATCAATTCAATAATACTTTTAATATTCTTCTAAAAAATTGTTAGATTTTTATCCTCAAAACTTGATTGATGTGCCCTTACCTAGGTTTTTATCCTCAAAATTTGATTGATGTACCTTGACCACAATTGGAAGTGAGAATAACGGTAAATATTTCATTTCTAGAAATTGCATGAGTAATTTTTTCAAAAAACAACATAAAAAGCTTTGAGTGAAATTAATGAAGCAAATAGTAAATAAAAATAGCTAAATTTCATAATTTTTTTTTTTGTTAATGATACACGTGACATACACTATTCCTTAACGAATTAATTAGTGTATTGTACTCTAGAATTTTCCAGCGAAGGGTAGAGGTTAGAGCTAGCTAATAAATGGGGGAATTTGAAAATTGAAGTTAATGGGATGAAGAATCCCAGATAATGGGGAGATAAGAATATTTCTCTCTTTATTCCTTTTGAAGATTAAGATTAATAAGAATAGAAAATTACTCAGTGTGGATGGTATTAATGAGTGCTCCAATTCTCTTTTGTCAAAAGCAAAATTTAATTAATGATTTTGGAATGTGGATAATGCAGCTGAGGAGCCAACTTTCGTTTTTAACCTTTCTTTTCATCTCACCAACTTCCAGATCATGTGTCTTTTTCCTAATTTTCGTGGGTTACGTTTTTTTTTAATAAAATAAAATAATCTAGACTACATTCATCTTCTATCGAAAACAATTTTGTTTGAATTGAGTAAAATTATTATAGACGATTTTTTTTTCCTGTAAAGACAATTTTTAAATAACTTTGGGTTGCTTAAGAATGTAAAGACTAAAGACAATTTCAATTAGTGGATTCATTGAATACAATTTAATTGGACAAAATCAAAACAGTGTTAAACTAGGATCAGAACAATATGTAAGTTCTTAAATCTAAATAGGAGAGAATAAGCGCATGTTTGGATATTTTTGATAAATATATGTTGGATTTTTTAATTTTATAATTATAAAATTTTTTGATTATTTTTTTATCAAAAAAAAATTTTTTTAGTCTTTCAGTTAAAAAATTAGACCTTATTTAAAAATTGTTTATCATCATTAAAAATAATCTTAAGATCACTTCTTACAACAAATATAAAAAAAAATAATTATATTTTAAACCATCAATTTTTTTTTACGATTAATTTTAACATTTAATTTAAACATACCCTAACAGTTTTGATTACCCTTAACAATTAAAACAATAATGGTAAGGATAGATGAGGTGTCTATTGCAAATTGCCTCTTTTTTATTACTAACGCATGTAATGGACTCACGGATATTTATAAATACAAATGAAATATAAATATCATAAATTGAAAATATTTAAATTATTTTAATTGAAAAATATTTTCATATTGATTTGCGAATTTTTTTATTGATCGAAGAAATTTAAGTGTGAGTTGAAAAAAATAATAAAAAACCATTAAACAGTTCATTAAAAATTATTAATCTAGTTTCCTACAAAAACTTTGATTAATTACATGTATGGTAAAACAAAAACGAAAAAGCGTACGTGATTCTATTAGTAGGAAAAAAATGTGTAACGATTATTTTTTTAATTAAAAATGACAAATTAATTAATTTGTTAATAGATGTTGGGAAGACAAATTTATCTGTCCAAAAATTAGAAAAATGTTAAACAATACTCTTAGACCATTTCTAATAGGGTGCTTAAATGGGTTCTTATCATTTAAGCATCTCAGCTAAGCACTTCATATTCTTTGGAGCATGCTGACGTGGAATGGGGTGCTTAGCAAAGTTGCTTAAATTAGCACCTGATTCTTATAGAAAGAGTGATCCTAATTTGTACTAAGCTAACTCATCAACACATAGTTTGATTGTTCAACTTAACACTTTAACGTGCCATGTTGTACTTCCGTCACAAGTTTTGAATTTATAACTCTGCACATGCTAAATTGCTAATTTATACCCATTAAACCTCTCACAATTAGTCCAAACTTAATAGCTTAAAAAAATTATTTAATTTAGCCCTTAGTTTTAGTTAAAAAAATATAGTAAAAACTGATAAAATTAATTTTTTTTTACATTCAATAATATAAAAAATGGTAACTAAGAAATCAAATACCAATATAATTTTTTAAATAAAACAAGTTCACTGTTTCTTTTTTAAAAAAAAATTACAAGTTTTTTTTTCTTTTTGTGGAATAGGGATCAATAAAGTATAGTACTAGTTAATTAGCTGACATGAATTTTCTTGGCCAAGCAGGCCTAGCCTCTTGACCAAAAAATGTCACAATGGACCATTGGTAGCCCAGCAATTAATAGTAATTCTAAAAGTGGTATTCATAGTTGAGCCTGTCAGCGAATTTCAAAACAGAATCCTAAAAAACCAAATCATTGGCCGATAACCAAATGGTCCATAGACCATAATACTGCAGACCAAATGCATATATCACTATTTCTTGACGGTGGAAGATATAGCACTATTTTTATTAAGAGTGACACCATCATTTTTAGTATATAAATTTATGATTCAATATAAAAGAAGGGTAAAATTTTCAAAATTGATTAGTCTCAATCCCTCTCACCACTTCTGATTCTTACCAAAACCAAAATCTCTTAACTACGAAACCAACATGCAATAGCTAACTAAATATCATATGCAAAACTAAATGAATCATAAAACTTTTAATGTATACAAAACTTTATTATTTAATTTTGGCTTAATTATACTTTTGCCTCTTTTTTTTAAAGATTTGGTCTTTCAAATTTTAAATGAACGATTTTAATCCCAAAAGTTTACCAAAAGGGCTGTTTTAATTCTCCATTAGTTTTTTTTTTCCAAATTAACGACGGTTATTTTGAATTAGTGACAATTATTTTAAAATGACAACTATGTTTTATTTAAATTAACGATAATTTTTATCTAAATTAGTGACTAAAAGACTAAAACCATTCATTTTGAAAACGAGGGACTAAAATTACCCATTTAAAAGTAAGAGGAATAAATTTATACAAAATACAAAATAAAATACCAAAAATATAATTAAACCTTTAATCCTAATTAAAATTGAACATATATATCTTTAATTCATTTTTTTAAAATTCTATCCTATTGTATTTTTTATTTGAATATAAAAGTTTGGCTACAATGCAGTAAAGTAAATACGGTTTAAGCAGTAGGACCTTGTTGTTGAATGAATCCAACCAACTAGGCACAGCGTATCGTTAGTGGCTGACTCAGTCAATTCCAGTTTGAATTTCCTCCAATTCCATTTAGAAATGGACAAAATTTTAGCCAACACAAATTTTAATTTTTATCTAAAATTTATAGAATAAAAAATTTAAACATCAAACACGAATCAGAAGAAATGAAACTCTTCATTTTCCTTGAGAAATAATGGAATAAACCCAGTCAATTCAGGTCTTCAACAACGATTCTTGTCCCTTTCATATCATATCGACATTTATCTATCGATGGTGTTGTTTTTTCTTATGAATTTTGGTGTTTCTTATGTTGTATTTCTAATCGCCTTAAAGAAAATTCCTTTGCTAGTATTGACTCTTTGCACCTCCAGAGCTGTTTTTTCATACCATTATTATTTTGCTTATAAAAAAATAAGAGAAGAGAAAAAAAATTATAAAGTTCGAAAGTTTTCCTACTTGACCCCTAACATTGGAGTAACCATATAAAAATGTGAAAGAAAGAAATAACACAGTGGAGTGAGATAGAGGTATTACACACTTACACATCCTGGGTTTGGATTAAGAGAAAAATTGAAAAGAAATAAAGAGAATTTATTTCTTTTGGTTAAATGAGAAAGTAATCCTTGCATAATTTGTTGTCGTAAACCACTTTGATACGCATTGCATTTACAAATATTCTGGATGCAAATTCAAATCTCATTCCACAACAACATAATATATCAATGTTATGAATCAAAACCAAATATAGTGAACTAAAAATGACTAACATGCATAAAAACTAAACTATAAATTTAACCATTCATGTTAGAACTGCATCCTATCCCAATGGAGGATATGTAGAATAGAAGAATAATAACATCAGAAAATTTACGTACACAAAATTATACTAACTAAAAAAATAAAAAATAATACTTTGAACCAAAAAATAAAGAAAAAAATGTCCAGTACAAATAACAGAAAATAGCGAGGGGAAGAGAAAATTTTAGTCTTTTTTATTTGTTTTCTTTTAAGAAAAAAAAAATCAAATTTACATTAACCCCGTGCGCAGCACGTGCACGAGAAGAACATCTCTGAACAAACAAAATCACGCACCACAACCGAGATGACCAAAAAATCCTTCTTCCACATTCTGAAATTACCACCCTAACCTGACACGTCATCCTTTCTTCTATACGCATCCTTCCCCGACGGCGACTTGACTCTTCACCCTCTCCGGCACCGGCGAACCCTTACACCCTTCGCCGTCACGAACATTCCACAGACAAAAACCTCCGGCATCCAATGCATCCGAAATTGGCTTAATGACGAGAATACCCTGCCCCGTAACGGCACAGCAAAACGCGCTGAGGAACACAACGAGCGAAACGACGCCGTATAACTCGTCGTCAGGGTTCCAAAACATGGTGAAACCGAGCGACACAACCTGGATCGGAAGAGCCACAAGCACCGCCGCAGCCAACCCGTAAATCCTGAGACGAAGCCCCTTGTTAATCACCAGAGAAAGAACCCTCCAACACGAGAACAAGAACCACATCGAATACAACGCCGCAAACGCCGCAAACACGATGCTATTCAGAAACGGGTACGCGCAGAGCACGATCTCCCCGCCGAACCCGTCGCTGAAAACCATGGACGTCTGACGGAAGAGAACCGGCACACGATTCTCCAAGGGGTTGAGGAAAATCAGAATCCCCTGAACCGTTGCGAAGGGGAGGCACGTGACGAGGACGGAAGTAATCGCCCATTTGTCCTTTGGGGTTTTCTTCTTGATGGAGGCATTGAGGAGGAACAAGAGCGTGACGAGGAAGGCGGGTTCGAAGAATCCCAAGGAGAGAAAGATGTGGAGCTTACAGAGATTGTCTTGGTGAGAAATGGGAATAGCCGGCAAGAAATATTGGCGACGGAAGAAGGGTAAGCGGAGAAATTCTGTGCAGGCCCAGAGGATGATGAAAAGTACGAGGAGGAATCGTACGGTCCAGAGAGAATTGAAGCCTTGAAGATAGGTTAGGGATTTGGATTTGAAGCGGAGGTGGAAGATGAAGCAGAGGGATAAAACGGATAGAATGATCAAGGCGGAGATGAAGGTGATGGTGATGAGGTCGAACGCTGAATTGAGGAATGGTAAGGCAGGCATGAAGAACATCGATCGCTATATCTCTTGATATATACACATATATGTAAAATTAATATGTATATGATATGAGATGATGAGTGGATTGTTCTATATATCAGTAGAGGAATTGAATTGAATTGATTAGATTACCCCACCAAAAGTTGTTGTTGTTGTTGATGATGTTGTTTTAGTTGGAGAAGAGGGTGGGGGTGAAGCGGTGACGCTGGCTCTGGTGGCGGCGGCGGCACTGGCGGTGGAGAGAGAATGAGGTTAAGCATGGGAGATTAGGGATTGAGGGTGTTAATGGGTAGAGAGGCCGGAAAGGGACGGTGGGTGGGTGGAGAGGGAAATAATGAATTAATTAAAGTTTGGATATTTTTTTTTTCTCTCTCTCCCCACTCTTCCCAAACGGGGAGAGAAGAAGAAGGAAAAAGATTTGGGTGTTGAAGAAGATACGGAGGAGAGTAGCAGATAGATAGATAGAGAAGAGAGCTTTACTTTTCTTTTTCTTTTTTTTTTGGTAGTGGGAAGGGAGAAAGGAGGGTGGTTTTGTGGTGGAATGTGACGGATCCTTTATTTTCGGTCCTTTGCGGTTATGATTTATCAACACAAATAATTAAATAGTATTTATTTTGTTTTCGAATTTCTGAATGAGTTTATAGTACAACCTTATATGGGCTAATGCATGATTATGATGATGATGATATGAATTTTCATTATTGATAGGTAGTTAGTATCGTAACCAAATTGAACCAGTTTTGAAACTCCACAGTGTAGAATACTAGTAATTAGGTGTGCAATTAATTGGGGTTGTTAAAAATTAACTTATATTTATGAATTGGCATGTAGAGTAAATTTGATTTGAAATGATGAGTTAGAAAACGGAAGAATAAAAGAAAGTAGTAGTATGAGTATGGAAATGGAAATGCAATGCGCCAGAGTGTAGTGCTAAAGATTGAAGTATTAATGATCGGATTCTGTTTTCTAACTAATTATGAGGTCAATGTTTTGTAACTAATTCTAGTAGCGTGAAGGAAGAGTATAGTATTTTAATTTTTAATAATGGCGGAAATTGCAAAATGAGTTGGATTTTGACCTGGATTCACCAGCTGCCAGATCTCACATACTATTTTCACTCTAACAAAAATATGTCTTCTTTTTGTTGGTGGAGCTAATATATATATATATATATATATATATATATATATATATCTTTGTCTATAGGTAAAAATCCATGGTTATATATGGAAAATGCAATTTCGAGATTCTCAGAAAAAATAAAATAAAATTGCATACACGATTCCTTGCCCAAAAAAAATGGATTTAGGAGTAGAAACTCCCATTATATCACTATTACCAACAATGACGAATTTTGCATACTCGATTTCTACCGCATATTTTTTGACCGTGTTTGTTAACGTCGTGCATTTTTAAATTCAAAATTATTTTACTCATTTAAGTCATCCTAGAATTAGCTGTGATTATTTCTGAAAATAAGTTAGGAAAAAGAATCGACTGCTAGACATAATTAATTTTTGTTTAGATATATTTGCTGTCATAAGTGAATTTTAAAATTATTTTAAGCTGTGAAAATGATTTTGAAGACTTTTGAAATAATGTCTAAATTTTAAGGGACAAAAAGCTTTTTTTTTTTTAAAAGAATAATCAAAAGTTATTTTAAGTGTAAAATACAACTGTTCAACATATACGTGTAAATAATCATATCCAAACATGAACGAGTAATATAATGTAATGTAACTATATGAAAAACTTTGCACCTCATGGCACACAATTACATAATAATCCAGCTAATTAACACAGATTAAATGGATAAGCATTCACCCACTCAAAGAATATAATTTTGGTATAATTTGATCTCATCTGATTTCTTTTTCCTTATAAAAAATATATATTTTTCTTACCAGAAAATAAATAAAATCAATTGCCAATATTTCAAAACTACAAAGACAATTCGATTCTCTTTGGTAAAACTAACTTATAGCTTATGACTTATAAATTATAGCTTGTAGCTTATGGCTTATAGCTTATGACTTATAACTTATAATTGAGTAGAGGTGTTTGAAAAAATTAGCTTATTAGGTAGCTTATATTTGTTAAATGACTTAAAAGGACAAGTAATAATTACATGTAATAAATTATTTGATAGAGTAAACATGTAGTAAATGACTAGAGGGTAAAATAAAAAAAATTATTAAAAGCTACTTTTCATAAGCTATAAGTTACTTGAAGTAGCTTTTCATAACACTACAAGAATGTTTCCCATTAGCCACGGAAATATCCGTGGCAAAAAAGCAATTTCGGTCGTTAATATAGATTTTTCGACGGACTAGCGACGACCATCGAGCTGTCTCTAAAAGTGGCGTTGCTAACATTTGCGACGGAAATATCCGTGGCTAATTTTTTTTTTGCGCAAATATTTATTTTTGGCGCCACTTATAAACCGTCTCTAATTTAGGTTTGCGACGGAAATTTCCGTCGCAAATTTGCCACAGATATGTCCGTCGCAACTTTGCCACGGATATTTCCGTGGCTAAGTTTTTTATTCTTTTAAAAAATATGCCGGAGCAGGAGCTCCACGGTCGGAAATACAAACCGAACGTTAAGAGGAAAAAAGAACGGTTGAGAAGAAGAAGAAAAAAAAAGGAAGAAAGAAAGAAAGAAGAGAAGAAGAAGATGAAGGATGGTGTTAGAGCTTCGCCGGAGATGGAAGTCATCGGAGTTGAACTTCGCCGGAGATGAAAGTCGTCGGAGTTGGAGCTTCGCGGAAGTCGTCGGAGATGGATGTGTCGTGAGGTGTAGGGTGGTGTTAGAAGAGTGATTGGAATAATTTAATGGAAGAAGAAGAAGTGAATGGAAGAAGAAGAGAATAGAAGAAGAAAATAATGGAAGAAGAAGTGAATGGAATAAGAGGACGAAGAAATGAATAAATAGGAATAAGTGTATGAAAGAACGGACGAGATTAAAGAGAATCAATGGTTGGGATCTCACTAAGGTTAATCCCCGTCACATGCTATCTTCGAATCAAATTTTGACACATGGCACAAAAAATTAGCGACGGAAATATCCGTCGCTATCCATGTCAATTTTTTTTTTAAAAAAATCTAAACGGGCATCTTTTGCGACGGCTGGGACCGTCGCTAATTAGCGACGGCCCAATCCGTCGCTACACCTCTTTGCAAAAAAAAAATTAAACAAAATTATAATTTTTTTGGCCAAAAACGTATTTTTGTGACGGGCCAGTCCGTCGCTATCCCCACCACCCAAAAAAAGGTTTTTTTTCAAATGTTTTTTCTAACAGGTTTTTTGCGACGGCTGGGCGCCCAGTCCGTTGCTATCCCCACCACACAAAAAAAGTTTTTTTTCAATTTTTTTTGCGACGGCCCAAACCGTTGCTATCCCCACCACCCAAAAAAAAGTTTTTTTTTCAAATGTTTTTTGTCTAACAGGTTCTTTGCGACGGTTGGGCCCGTTGCTAATTAGCGATGCCCCAGTCCGTTGCTAACCCACCACCAAATTTTTTTTTTAAAAGGTGTTTTTGCGACGGATGGGGCCGTCACTAATTAGCGACGGCCCAGTCCATCGCTACCCGTGATATTTTAAAAAAATTAAAAAAAAATCAATTCCCGCCCCTTAGTCACGGAATTTTCCGTCGCAAAATTAGCGACGGTTTTTTCCGTCGCAAAAGTTATATATTCAGTCGCAATTTTGCGACGGTGTCGGGCCGTCGCAAAAAATTTGTCACTAAATTGGCATATTCTTGTAGTGTAAGCTAGCTTACATAAGCTAGCTTATAGCTTTACCAAACACCTCTACTTACTCATAAGCTATAAGCTATAAGCTCCTAAATAAGTTATAAGCTAGTTGTGTCAAACACACACTACATCTCATATTTTACTTGTTTTTTTCATTCATACGATTATCACCCACACTTACGTCTATATAATGAGTGTCACTAAAATTAAAATAAATTAATAAAAAGAAGACACTTATTATTTCGTTTATCCTTTATTTATTTATTAACTGTATTGTATTTTTTTTTCCTCCGGACAATGTATGCACAAATGAAAAATAATCTGTGATGATATGATTACATTAAAATAGTGCTGAAAGAATACTATGATTAATAACTAATGTTAGATTTTGGTTACCTTGACTGTGTAAACTTTAGAATCAAATAATATATATTTCACTGCACATAATTCATCTTCAATAACATGGTTTTTATATTATATTTATAAAAAGACATTATAAATACAAAAAGATAATATTTTTATTAATAATTTGACAAGACTTTTTAAATATTGCTAAATCTGTTTTGCAACATAATTTTTATATAACGTTTGTGGAAAATGTTGTAAATACACATAGACAACGTCTTTAATGATTTGGCAATATTTTTGATAATTTAGTAAAATTAATTATCTGATGAATCAAAGTTACTAATTAACTTGCCAAGGGAATATATATAAAGAAAGGCATAAAGAGATATTTTGAAAAGAGAGCAGAAAGACATATATGCTTTTATAAAGAGAAAAAAAGAAAAGAAAAGATGGCAATAAAATAGAATCTATTCTCTATTATCTACAGAATAATTTGAGTCACAGACTCACAGTCACTATATGCTATGCAATATACTATCCCTTCTCTATTAATGTCTTCCACTCATAATATAAAGGAACTGAATTATTACAAAAAATGATGAAATTTTTTTAATAGAGAATAAAAATGAAGAGTAATTAATAGACAAAAAAAGAGTAATTGGGCGGTAAGTTAAAGGTGGTCGGAGACGGTGGATCGGAGATATATAAGATCCTGAAGACTTACAATGATGCTAGGTCTGGAAACTCAAATCTCTATCCAAATTAAATTGAAAATGATTATTTTTTATTACATAAGATAAATATAAATAAATGAATAACTTATATATGGATGATGTAAAGTGATTATATATAGAATTAATTAAGGACAGTAGTAGTGATGAAACTGAAGAAAAGAACCATGCATGCATGTTGTGATAGATACCCCAGAGCTGAAATATAAATAAATTATAATTAAGGGATCGGAACTGAAATTTAATTTAAGTCTAAAACTAAGTAATTTATCGGAAGAATATAATAAAGTATTATTTGCGTGCATACCTTTTAATTAATTTGTATGATGGATGAGTAGTTGATTAGAGGGAAGAAAGCTGTATATAGATGAGGGGAATGAAGCCTGGTCCGAGGACGATATCAACCGAGCTAGGTAGATTCATCTTTGTTGCCGTGAATGAGATTGAATTAATAAATCACAACATAGAACATACATAATAATAAATAATTAATTATATTCCTTGAACCAGACAGCATTCCCCACAACAGATGAGAGCTTCATTTCCCTCCATCTTTCTTCATTCTGATCTCAAAGAGGGAAATCATCAGCAAAATAATTGAGGAGTCTATAGTGTACTCTTGCCTGCCTGCCTTGTATGTGGTTATATATATATATATGCAATGATGAACATATATAATCATTTGTTTGGTTTTAATTAACACAAAATAATTAATACTAAGCTAACTCATCAACACACAAGAAAGAAAGAAAGAAAGTGAGAGAGAGAATAGCGGTCATGATGGTAACTTCTGGAATATCACAACTTAAATAAATTAGCTGCCTCTAGTTGTTGCCTCACCAATGCCTCTTCTAATTATACTACGTCTCTCCTTCTCTTTTAATTTAATTAATTAATAGGATCCTTACAAAAAAATATTAATTTAATGATTGAATTAGCAAGGTTATTAGTCGCTAAACATTAAATCGCAAATCATTTCAATTAATAATTTTATCACTAAAATATTTAGTAACAAAAAAATAAATTTAGCGATCAAAGAAACATGGTGTGCTGTTAAGATATAATAATTAACTAAATAACTTTATTTATACAGTGGTCTTACTTGTAGAATGGTATGTTACATAGAGAATATATGTGATCATGTACCAAAAGCGGATTTACAATATTAATGAATCTTTAAAATTAGGCTTTGTTTGTCACTTATACTTTCTTCATTGTGTCTTCTTGGATAAACAAGAATAATAAAGAGGAACGGAGTGTACGATGCTTGTAACGTTATTACTATTATGTTGGTGTACTTATTATTAGGAATGATAAAAAGAACTAGTCTGGCGTGTTATAATAATTGCGGGTAGAAGGGATTAGCATCATCTCTATTAGGAATGACACAATCCTTTTTAGTATATAAATTTATGATTCTTATACAGAGGGATAGTGAGATTTTCAAAATTAGGTGATGTCAATCCCTCCTACCTAATTGCGAGACAGGGTGATGAAATGAGCCCACCCCATTAAGTCCATCAGCAATGTCGATCATTTGCAGGTTGGGATGAACTAACTTGCAAGTTCCTTTCTAAAATAGTAAACAGATTTTAGGTAGTTTCCAAATAAAAAAATATATATTCCAACCCAAAAAAACATATTCCAGAAAAAATAATAATAAGCAGATTTTAATATGTTTGTGATTTGTGAAGTTTTTTTTTTTTGTTGTCGAGGGACTAATAAAATTTTTAATATTATTGTGAAATTAATATGATTTTTTTTATTTAGTTGAGAATTAAAAGAAATTATGAATTTTTTAATGAAATTAGGTGTTTCTTCAAATTTTTAAAAAAATTTATCGAATATTTCATGAATTTTTTAATGAAATTTGGTGTTTCTTTACTATGCGGATTGGGCTGAATATTTAGGCCCGTTTTCCATAGCAGGCTAGCCCGTCTAATCCGTTTTAGACAGTCTTTTGGCAAGTTAGGCTGGTCTATTTGACCATCCTTACTTATTACTATATTCATACTTTCATATTAGACACATATTTCATGAAAAAACAAAATTATATTTGATGAAAGAGGATGAGATTAGCATCATCTCTATTAGGAGTGGCACCATCCTTTTTATATGTAAAAATCATAAATTTATATACTAAAAATGATGGTGTCACTCTCAATAGGGATGATGCTAATCCCATCCACCTCTGAAACCTATTGCTGTATTGCATGTTATTCCTGTTTTGCCTACTTCATTCTCAAATTTTTTTGGGCAGCTTCCCTCAATTTAACTAGGGCCTTTAAAAGGCCCATAGCCCAAACCAACAACTATGGAGAAGCCCAGATTATTTGATTTTGTTTTTGGTCTTTATTGTTCAAAAATTCTGGCAAGTCTTTTTTTGGTAAAAATCTAGCGATTTTTGGTATAAGTTTTTTTTTTGGACAACAAAAAAAAAAATTAAAGTATGAGTTAAACATGGACTCAGCCCAAGTTGTTGAAAAGAGAAAGAAGGAGATATAGGGATTGAGACCATCCTAGTTGAAAATAGGACCACTCAAATAATATATACAATTTAGCCACTTAATCAAAACTTTCATTAAAATTAATTAATGTATTTATTTTTAAAAAATGTATATAATCTCCTTAACTTACCTATTTTCTCTTTCATCATATATTAATCATCTCTAAAATGTACTTTATAAAATCTCATTACTTATACTAGACAAACATCAAAAAATGTAATGAATGTTACTAAAAAATTATATGGGGCCTTATATTTTGAAACACTAATATTATCTAAAAAGGGTCTTATAATTTAAAAGAGAGGAAGTACATTTTAAGTTCTTTAACTTCTAGCATATAATATTCACGAATTTACATCATTCATGTCACGCCTCAACGCAAATAGAAAAATGACAAAGACACGTGATTAAGATTCGATAATTAAGATTTGCGCGTCATCGATGCATTGAAGCATATCTTAAGGATCTAATTCGTTTGAGAGAAAGGGAGGAGAGTTATTTTAGTGTTTGAAATGTGTTTAATTCGATTAAAATAAGAGGGAAGATGAGGAATTTTTGGGCAATTTTACTTCCCTCCAAAATTGGAGAGATTTGAAGTGAAGGAAGAGGAGACATAATTAACACATAAAATTTTTCTCTTTCCTTCTAACCAAATATAAAAATACTGTTTTTATCTTTTCTCTCATCTTTTTCTTTACACTTTAAATGTTACGGTAGAATAAAAGGAACTAATTATTATTAGTAATTAATGTATAATGAAGTTTGTGTTATGTTTAAAAATATGTCGGAAAACAATGTAATACTCAAAAAATTTAGGAAAAGTATGTATAATTTATTCTAAGATATATGAACAATAATTTTCAAATTGGGTTGGTGATATTAGTACATAGTAACATATTTCAATTTTGTAAGCGAGCGAGTATTCTCCATTATACAATGAAGTTTTGATTCTTTTCATAACAATCATTAGACGAATCTAACTCAGCCAAACAATGATTGGAAGAGCAATCACTTCAATTTGGACTTTGAGGGCACCTAATAATATAAATAAAATAAAAATAGTATATAATTAAGTACCTAACTTTGCTTAGAAATTGGTTTTGAGGGGCCACAGCCATTCGACACATATCCACTCCTCATCAAATTAAATTAAATTAAAAGCACTAGTGAATGTGAATGTGAATGTGACCCCATCGCCGTAAAGATCATTTTAATAGCTTCACGTTTACACATACACACAACAAAAATAAGAAATAAACACCCAACTTCAGGGATACATACATAATTCATCATTTCATACTTACCCAAACGGAAAACCAAACCAAAATCATGCTCTTTTTCACTATGACAAAATACTACTCATGACATCTTTAGATAAGATTCTCAAGTCCTTAAAATCAACTTTCTTAGTAGTGATTTTATATTTGGATATAAATTTGATGGAAATTAAATTTTTTAACTTTCTTTATAATTAATTTCATTTGTACTAAAAATTAAGTGTATTTGGATTAGCGTTTGCCAAACGTTATCCATTGAATTTATAAGTTAAAAAATAGTTGTGTTCATATTTAAATCTATTTTAACGTGAAAAATTGTCTTCAAACATGATTTTAATTTCTAGTCAGATATATTTTAACGTAAAACAAACACACTCTAAAACAATCACGTATAGTTGGCATCCATGGAGGAATATAATGTAGCTTCTCTCCCCACGTAGTTTCTAGCTAGCACAAAAAGAAATGAATAAAAAAAAGGAAAATTATGTAAAGGGTGTCTAGTTTCCTGGAACATGGACAAGATTCCTTTTTTTTGCTACCTTAATTTTTCATTTGGTATATTTATGTATGTGAAAAATCGCACACATATACATGTCATGTCAAAGAACTAAAAATGAGAGAGCATATATACATGGAGGCACCATTAAGTTTGGACATCTCTTTATTACGTCTACTAAATCATCTCAACAAAGGATTTTACTCAATGGTGGATCTAGGATTCAGGCGTTAGAGGTGCAATTTAATTAAAAAAAACTCAATACAAAATATAAAAGTAAAATAAATAAAAAAATTAAAATAGGTACTTTATGGGAATTAAGAATGAATGTTAATTTATATTTAATAATATAGTAAACTTAAAATTATAAAATTAAGAAGACAAACATAAAATTTGAAATCTAGGAATTCAAAAATATAAATTAAGAAGTATAAAATATAAAAAAAATCTTAGTACTACTCGAAATTTTTTCGAGTTAAGGAGGTATAACTATATTCCCTTAACTCTACGTAGACCCATCACTAATTTTACTATAAATGATTACAAATTTTTCTCGACAAATATATAAAATCCTCTTATATAATGCACCATCCTAAAAACTTAAATCTCTTACTCATTAGTTACAAATAATGATAACACTTCACTAATAATTGATCACCCTCTCGTTAACAATAGGTAATTATTTATTCGTTCATCCATTTTACCACTCAATTCATTCATAAATTAACTCCATGTGTCCATTGCACTACTCAATTCATTGAACCAAGCAACTTCTTCCTTTTATGTATCTATTTAAAACTTTGAATTGTTATTCCTAACAAATTGGACTTCGGTTATGTTACAAACTATCATACTTTGTATTGTGGTTTTAAAAAATCATGACTAGCCCATATGACTATGTTAAGTGTTCTGTTCCGTGTTCCCCATGCCATTTGACATTCTTGGACTCGAGAGGATATAAAGAATATGTACAAACTCACAAAATGTTTTGATGAAAAAAAATTAATGTTTTTAGTTCATGAAAAAAAATTAAAAACAAAAACTAAAAATATAAAACGTTTTTATTGATAAATGTTTATGTATGGGTGTACAAACAGTTAGATTTATTTTACGTGGGCTACAATTAATTGTCTTTTATTTATTAAAAATGAGTTAGTACTAAGCCTATTAATATGTGTGATCAATTGATTGGGTTTTGAACACTTAATTCAGATCAATATGTGATCAATTGATTGGACTTTTCAACTCTACGTGCAGACTGAAAGTCAAGATAGTTTTTTCTTACATATTGTAGGCAAGGTTAGGGTTGACAACAAAATGGGTCGTTACAATGTGTCTTTAGTCAAGTTTGTACTTGACTAAATTAGTCAAGTACAAACTCTAAATAGATTGCAAGCCCTCTCGCTTGTCTCCTCATAACTCATCCTTGAGTATGATAAATGTCACATGTTTATTCAAATCGAATGGATTTTTAGTTTTGGACAAAAATCATTCATGCAATTTATTACTTTCAATCATTCGATTCAAATATACAGGTAAATTTATAATTGACAACTAAACATTCAACTATAAAAACTCATATTTGGTCAGCTAAAAATTTGTCGGATAATTAATTGAATGATTGAGAACAAATAATTATATGAGTAATTAAAATTAAAAAAAAAAGAATCCTAGTCCCAAAGCAAACATACTCTAAACTTTTCTAAGCCTGAATTGCTTCTCAAAATGTTGCAAAAGTAACTCACACACTCATAGCCCACAATCATTATGAACTCTAAAACCTAGTGTAGGGACATCTCAATTTCTTGACCTTAGCATTTTTGTTTTACTGGTATATATATACATGCATGAGACACTTCACCAAACACCATTACCAACATAGAGAGAAGCCAATCTTGAAATGCCACTAACCATGGACGGAGCTTGATTAAGGGACACTAATAAAACATGTTAAAGTAAATTAAAGCTTAATCTGATAAGGACTTGAATTCACTGGTTTTTGCTATAAAACAAAACCAGGAATTATAACAAGTGGTTTTCCTAAGGCCAACTAGGTTGTATGATTGGAAATAAATGTAAAAACTCGCTTTCTCTGATTTAACTCCACAATCTGACAACTTTTTTGTTTTTATTAGGCGACACACATCTATTGACCCTTATCTTTTGTGTCATACAAGAAGAAGAAGAAGCTCAATTCATTCATTCATTATTATTAAATTATTAAAATTCTCATCTCATCTTATCTTCTTATCTAACACTTTGTGACTCACACATATGAGAAAATTGACTAGAGTGTAACTTATTCACTGCTCCGAAGTTTCTATTAGTAGTAGTATATCTAACTGCCTCCAATTTTGTGTATATAAAATATTTCTAATATTGTTACAACCGTCCACTCTAAATTAGTATTTTTAAAAAACAACATATTAGCTTTCAAACGAGAATAAAGCAAATATATATATATTGTCTAACTAAGCTCCTAATTTGGTGAACATTCTGTACGTGCACGAGTTAGCAAACTCGTATATGTATAAGTATATGCTACTTATTATATACCAAAACAATTAATTGATTTACTTTATTGCCCTTCAAGCTTCTTTTCCCAGTACATAAATGATATCTCTCTCTCGTTTTACACAAAAAATTAATTTCTTTTGAAACAGAAAGATCTTTATTAACACTAAATTTAAGTAGGAGGGAAAAAAATATGAATAATGATACAACTACATAATCAAAGCACTTTTAGTTTTACTAATTAATAATTAATTACCTATGCCATCAAGTGTGTCAATGAAACAAAGTAGCATTGTTGATTTAGCCAGGTAATTACTTTAGAATAGTGACATGAGAAAAGAAGCTTGTGTTGTCAACAGATGGAAACAACAAAAGAGAGTAATAAGTCCACTACTCTTGACAGAAACATTAGTCCTTCCATAACAAAGTTTCCACCCTCCAATTTAGATGCAACTTACAATCTATGAATAAAACAAAATAACATCTTTTTCCTCAAACCATGGTTTTTGGAAGCCACTGATCGAGTCATCAGAACAGAGTAACTTAGATGAATAATAATCTTACTAATTAATGTGATAATACAAGCAAAAAAGATATTACAAGTTTTGTAGGATCATGCTTCATCTAGTGATTAGTCTCTAAAAAAACACTTGAGTTTGAGATTTAGGATTCAATCTATGCCTTATTACCTCCTAAAAAAGAATTTAAAAAATTAATTGATAAAAAGGAGTTTCATCGAGTCGAGTTTTTTTAGGTGATGGTGGATCAACTTGTTAAACCAAAGTTGGAAATGTTGAATTTTTTATGAAGTAGCACCAATGTAACATGTGTTCTGTTTGAAATTTACAAATCATAATTTGTTGCAACTGAAAAGTAACTTTTATTTGTTTACAACTATGCACTCCATGATTTAATTTTTGTGTATGTGTCTTTTTCAGTCATAATAATATGGCATTGTCATGTTAGTAGCTAACATAAAAAGATCCAAAATGTACATCATATCTCTAATTAGGACTAATTTGGCATTTCCTTTTTGATATTTTTATTTTCTTTGCTTATAAAAAAGCAACACAGAGACGTGTGTTTGTGAGAGTGACAAATGACAATTAAGCAGCCAGTTCCTTCTACAAACAAAATAGCATAATGAACACAATAGATAGCCTACAAGTAAACTTATAAACATAAATATTTTCTTCCTTCATCAAGAGAAAAAAAAAAAGAAAAAAGAAAAAAAGAAGAAAAGTTAGTAAGAACAACACGGTATCTAATCTCATAGGTCATCATTAGATCCTTATATTACAAGTTTTACTAACGTGACACAAATGTTTTGAAATGTTAACTTGGTTGAGTAAACTCGAGTTACATAGTAAAATTAAGTCTTTTTAGTTATTGAAATTTTTGAAATTTTAAAGTAGTTTTAGATTTTCTTAAATAATAATTATTTTAATTGTTTTTTATTTTTTTAAAGTTGTTTAATTGTTAAAATAACTAAAGATCTATCTAGTTTGTATAACTAAAAATGTTGAAAAACAGAAAATAAGAAATAAAATTGCAAACCAAAGGGCTATTTGATTTGTATTTTCATTTCTTGTTTTTAATTTGTTTCCTGTTTTCTAAAATTTTAAAAAAAAAAAATTAAAAATACTAAAAACAGAATTTTTTTCTTTATAAAACTTTAGAAAACAAAAAACAAAAACAAAAAATAAAAATGCAGACTACACTACCCCTAATATATCGGTCATTTTACAGAGTGAATAATTAGTCTGTGTTTTCAAAATTTTAGGAACTAAAATAATAGTTCCGGGTTTACTCTACTTTCTTTATGGCTAGCTATTATATATTCTCCCCCAATTCCCCCTCACAAGACTTTTAAACCACAAACTTGTTTTTTAAATCTAGTTGGGGGGAAAAAACAAATTGTGAAATCCTACTCTTAATTTCTCACATGATGGAGGGAGATGAGAATCTTCAAGCATCAAAGGGAAAAAATGTTGAAAGGTTGATGTGTTCCTTAGAGGAAGGTGCAGCTCAAAATCCAAGGAAGAAAAACAAGAAGATAGAGAGCAAGAGAAGATTCAGTGATGAACAGATAAGATCACTAGAAGTTATATTTGAGTCAGAGTCAAAGCTTGAACCAAGGAAGAAGATGCAACTAGCAAGAGATCTTGGATTGCAGCCTCGCCAAGTTGCTATTTGGTTTCAGAACAGAAGAGCAAGGTGGAAATCAAAGAGGATAGAGCAGGATTATAGAAAACTCAAAGATGAATATGATAATTTAGCTTCAAGGTTTCAGTCATTAAAGGAAGAGAAAGACTCTTTGCAATTAGAGGTAAATTTCTTTCTGTTCTAAACTAAGTTTCTAGCTTCTATATATCGATCTATAGCTCGTGTAAATGAGAAAGTAATAAGTTTTTTTGTCAACGTTTTATATTTTATGTTTTCATAAATAATTATAAAACTGACATGTTGGTTTCATTTTAATTGGAAACAACTGAAACAATTAAAAACGAGAATTACTCATACAAATTTTAAAATATAGAAATCAGCACGAAATCAATACGATTGTTTTATAATTATTTATGAAAACATGAAATAGAAACACAGAAAGAGACCCTTTCTATATCCATTTTTTATTTGAATTAGAGTAAACAAAGAATGCAGTTTCCTAGGCCTTATCTGATCTTCATATTTGTTTGTTTGTTTTTTTTTTTTAATAATCAGTTACAGAAGCTAAGTGATTTGATGGAAACGTCTAATGACAAGGTTGTAAAGGAACAAAGCACAGAAGATGGAGGTTCAGGGAGTGGATACAGCAATTGGAGGCATGAAGCAAAACCAATCTGTTCAAATGAAGGTACTTTGGAGGATAGAGTAGGTATGTATTCAGATGATCAGAATGAAGATAGCAGAAGAAGAAGGACAGAGAAATCAGAAGACAGAGAAAACCAACTTTTGAGAATGGATGATCATGAAGATCATATTCCATTGGCATCATCACTTGAAAAATGGTATAATAATGTGGACCCAAGTGGCATGATCTTAGACCAATCATGCAGTTCTCAGTGGTTAGATTTCTGGACTTGAAAAAAGTGAATCATCTCATCAATCACACTTCATCTTAAATGTTTGGAGTTTTCTCCAAGAAGGAAGAACAAAGAGTGATTGTGGTTGAATTGGCTGGCTCTTGTGCAGCTAGCAGGTTGAAAACTCGAAGAGTAAACTATCACTTTGGTCCTGACTTTGTAACGTAATTTCACCATATTCTTCATCTTTAAAAAAGTCTCCGCTTAGCCCTTGACTCGATCTAGAAGTTTATTTTACTTTAATCTCTTGCAGGATTAATATGAATAATTTTTATATAAAGTCAATGACTAAGTAAACAATTTTTTATATGGTTAAGGATTAATATAAAGAAATTAGAGCAAGAAAAATGATTTTATAAAGATTAAATACTAAAGTGAAATTCCTTAAAAGATAAGGACCAAAGTGAGACTACCTTATAAAGTTGACGACTAGAGTGATGGTTACTCAAAATTTGAAACAAGCCAGCCAGAGAAGGATGTGGAATAGGCCAAGAAACTCAGAGGAAGTTTTGTAGGCTTGATTTGATTGGGAGAGAATATTCAGATAGCCTCACTGAATTCAGTTGTTGGAAAGAAGAAATAATGTGCAAATGTCTCTGTTTGTTCATGCTTAATTCCATGACTTTATGCTTGTGTTGCTTTCTTACCATTTCTGGCTTTCAAGAGGCTTTTAAAATCTAAAACCTCCTTGTGTTAATTTTATAGAGATTTCTTACCATTTCTGCTTGTTAATTTTTTAGTTTGTCTAACAGTCTTATTTCTTGTATTTTATATTGTGTATGTAATCAATGCAGATGATAGTGCTACTTTGATCAAAACTTTGTTTAAAGTATAGAATTTCAGTATATGGATATCTGTCTCATAAAATAGTAATACTAGATCACTCAACATTGAATAGTATAATATCTTGTGTGCACTAAAGTGTACAGCAAAACACTATTCCTTAACAAGCATAAAGATGACCAAAATATGTTTTGCGCCCTCAAAATAAAACCTTTTCTATACGTATGACCGAAATAATAAGGCAAATTTGCAAGTGAGGAAATGTAACTATTTCAGATCATTTGATTTTGGATAGATAGCTACTTTCAGTCTAAAAGAAGGGGATATATGGTTCATTATAATTCCAGTCTTCAATTTCTTCATCAGAATAAGCAGAGCCAGAGAATATAAAGTGTGACTGGGCTTAAAGCAAATTCATCAGTATAAGTTGTGCCACAACACAAGATTATTAATAATTTAAAATATTAAAAATAATATAATACTCCATCTGTTTTCGATTACAAACAAAAATTACCTAACTCACACCCTTTAAGAAAATTAGTTAGCCTCATTTAATTTTTTTTGAATCTATCAAAAAGTCAATTTGTTTTACTAAATTACCCTTCGTTAAGTTACTCTCTCTCCTCTTCAAAACCACTATAATAAATGAGAGAATGAATTGAGTGGAGGGTATGATAGAAATTTTTTTATTAAATGCAAGTGAACATAGTTAGTTTTATTTGCTTATATTTAAAAACGGAGAGAGTATTAGTCACACATAGTTAATTATCACATATACACCATAAATGCACATTAATTATGAAGTGAATTAGACATTACAAATTGGTCACTAGTCTCCACAAATATATCAGATAATAATCTGATACGTTCCTTTCCACCTTCCAACATTTTCAAACAATTAACATTCACTTCAAAAGACTTTTATGAGATTGGGGTTAGAGAGACGACTTTGTAGCAAATGTACGGGAAATTATTAATTTCTTCACTCCATTTTAGTTAGTATTTCTTAACTTTATACTCTGTTCTTGAGTTTTATAGATGTTATTTATACTAATATTTTTATTTTATTTTATAGTATTAAGGTGAATAACTTTTATATGAAGTAAAAATTCAATGGTAAGAGTTTTTTAAAAAAAGTTAAATATTGAAGTGTGCAATTTTACAATTTTAAGCAGTAAAATGGAGATAGATTTTTATTTCACGCATACGTAGTTGTAGTTAACGATAATTTATAAAAATAAATGAATATATATAATTATGATGGATATTGTAATATCAGTAAGACAGTTTGGCCGAGTGGTCTAAGGCGCCAGATTTAGGCTCTGGTCCGCAAGGGCGTGGGTTCAAATCCCACAGCTGTCAATTTTTTACCCCTTTCGTTTTGTTTCCAGACTTTGGCTGATCCATAACGAGGTCGAGAAATCAATGGTTACCACACAGACACAAACCATCGATCAAAACCTTCTTCAAAGTTCAAACTAACCAACCAACTCATTGTTTTATGCTTCCTTTCATTCTTCTATCACTATTCATCAATGGCACTCTCAGTTTGCAATCTTGGCCCTTCAAACACCTTACCCTCTTTCCCATTCAAGTCTCTCAAATTCCCACCTTTCTGGCCAACGCAAAAGGTACGATTTTTATTCAAACTACTCTCATTTCATTTGTGTGATGTCAGTAGAAGAAGCTATTAAGCTTGAATGAATGGTTGTGGCAGGTGAAGATGGGTCCTCTCAGTGTGTCTCCCATGGGGTTTGGAACCTGGGCATGGGGCAATCAGCTTCTTTGGGGGTACCAGGAATCCATGGATGATGAACTTCAACAAATCTTCAACTTCGCTGTGGATAATGGTGTCAATCTCTTTGACACTGCTGATTCTTATGGGACTGGAAGGTTAAATGGGCAGAGTGAGAAGCTTCTGGGGAAGTTCATTCGGGAATTTCAAGGTTTAATCAGACATTCATTTTAAATTTGGCGTTAATTCTTCTGCTAGTTGTTGTAGATTTCAGTGGTGGTGTAGTTCAATTCATTGTAACTTGGCCTGGATTTATTTCATGGATTTTTCTTTTCTTCTGATTTATGTTAATATTTGAGGTGTCATATTTTGCCAGCCTGCAATTCTTTCCCATTATGTAACTTAGATATGTTACTTCAAAGAATTTAAGCATAGCGACCAAATTGGAATCAAGTGTCACATATAGGGACCAAAAATTTATTTTACCAGGAAACATATGATCACATTGTAAATTGATTTCTTTTGGCTCACCAAATTGCTAATTCACTTCCTCAGAGAAAAAAAGGAGCAAGGGTGAGATAGTGATTGCTACAAAGTTTGCAGCATATCCGTGGCGCCTCACGCCAGGGCAGTTTGTGAATGCTTGCAGGTACTCTTCTGTGTTGTGTGATGTATTCCTATTCTGCCTGAATGATACTAATGAATCACCATATCCACTGCTATCAAAACCTTTGCTTAATTATGGTTTTTAACTTTAATGAAATGAAATTTCAGGGCATCACTAGATAGGATGCAGATTGATCAAATTGGGATAGGGCAACTGCATTGGTCAACTGCAAATTATGCTCCTTTACAGGAATTAGCTCTTTGGGATGGTTTAGTGGCAATGTATGAGAAGGTTACTATAATTCATGTTTAATAGTAGGATTTTCTGGCTAATAAGAAAAAAAAAAAAGTAGGATTTCCTAATGTAACACGAGTGGTATAAACTTGAAAAACTAGACACAAAAATCTTTTCCTTGAAGTCACTCATGGTGCTTTTTAACAATTTATTTATTTGCATGGATTATAATTTATCAAATGTTTTTCTTCATTTTCAGATGAGTGTATTGACACATTGAGTTCAAATGATTTCATGAATTACCGAAATTTCTGCACTCATATTTATATTGCCATTTAGGGTTTAGTTAAAGCTGTTGGAGTAAGTAATTATGGACCAAAGCAACTTTTGAAGATACATGATTACCTGAAAGACCGTGGAGTCCCCTTATGCTCAGCCCAGGTATAAAGTTAGGCATAATTGTAGGTTGAAATCCAAATTTTGCTCTTGGCAAAAATATTAAAAATTACTTTTAATTTTGCTTCACATGTTGGCAAAATTCCTATTAATCCTAGTAGTGATTGATGACCATGGTCCAATACTGTGATTGTCAATCCAGTCAAAAATATCCTTGACAGACTTTTAAAGGAAAAAAGAAAAATCAGAGGGAAAGTAATTTGAAACTAATAACCATAATATAGTTCCATGCTAAATTAAGCTTCTGAAAGATATTTTAGTTTAATGAACATGAGTTAACTGCTGTATCACAAATCAGTCTGTAATTCTCATGCTCTACTGATACTCTCTGTCTCTGATGATTAATCTTTACCATTTCAACTTTTCAGGTTCAATTTTCTTTGCTAAGCATGGGGAAAGATCAACTAGAAATCAAGAATATATGCGATTCTCTAGGTATTCGCGTTATTGCTTATAGTCCTCTTGGACTTGGAATGCTTACTGGGAAATACTCACCTTCCAAACTTCCAACTGGTCCAAGGCATGTTGATATCTAAGCAAATATCTTAGAACACTACTTTGTGATTGACTTCATAACCTAATGCAAAATTAGCATTGTTTTCATAGTACTTTTGTTACTAATAAGTGATAACATTTCACAGGGCATTGCTATTTAAGCAAATACTTCCAGGACTGGAACCTTTGTTGAGTTCCCTCAGAGACATTGCAAACAAACGGCGGAAAACCATGTCACAAGTAATCTTTTTTTCCGTTTTAATGCTTTGAATGCTGCTAATTTCTTTTTACTGCTTGTGACTGTCAGTTACTTAGAAGCCACAAAATATTATCCTATTCTCTAGGTATATTATATGTAGTAATATATCTAGCATGAATATTCCTATTTGTGTTAGTTTAAGTAGATGGGACTCAGATACCTGAAGCATGTGATCTTGTGTACATTCCTAAGATCCATGTGTGTGGAAAAAAAAGATTCATAGTAGGATGACTTCACTAAAGCCCCAAACTTTGTCTAGTTTAAGTGGTTTTGATTCCCCTTAAAGCAACTTCTTGAGTTCGAGTCCTGGAAAAAACTATCACTAGGAGAACTAGCCCCCCTTGATATAGATGTTACCGGCTCAAATAAAATTGCCTCCCTTACAGGATATATGTGGATGCACCAAGAAAATTTAAATCTTTATAAATCCCACGAAAGATATTTATTTAAATTGTTGTATACTTGTATTGCTTTGCTACAACATTTATATGAATATTTTCTAAGAGAATCTTAGAGTTATTCTATTTGGAGTCATAAAAACCTTTTGAACCTTATCCACAATAACATCATAACTACTGTTGCTTCATTATCAGGATCAACCACCCAGTGAGGCAGCTTTTAATGTCACATTTACGTTTTTAAAAGCAGTGTTTACTCACGCAACATAACTTTTTTCAGAGGTTCCAAAGTTCCTTTACAGAACTACCCACCAACCCACTTAATTGTCCTTGTCCAAGATGCGTGACAAATGAACAATTCTGACCAACATTGCTTGAACTAAGTATTTAAGTATGTGGATCCAAAACTTGAAATGAAACCATATTTATGTTATTTAAATGTGATATGAGGGAAGGTTGCATTGTATTTGTGATGTAAGGTTGCTATAAATTGGTGCATATGCAAAGGCACAGTTCCAATTCCTGGAGTGAAGTCAATAAGACAAGCAAAGGATAACCTGGGTGCTCTTGGTTGGCGACTCTCCTCTGAAGAGGTTCTTCAATTGGAGTATGCAGCACAGGAATCACCTCGCAAGATGATCCAGAACATTTTCCAAACCAGGTATATGTAACCATCATCCCATTCAACAATTATGTATTTATGTCATATAAAAGCCAATTTTTTATTTTTAAAAAAAAAAGATCATAAATATCTAAGTGTTTGACGTGACGTGGCTTGACTTTGATAACAGATAGCATATATGGCGAGGCCTCAGCACAAAGTGGGGACTGAAGATAATAACAAGTGCATAACTGAACTTAAAGGTCGAAAGTACTGTACAATGGACCTATTCCAATTTCACTCGCAAAAGATTCCTGATGACGTACACCGACAGATCACTCTCAAAAGAATCATCATCTATGACTACGTGCGTAACGTGCGACAGGATCTGTAATTTAGGAGAATCCAATCCCCTTGTGATTCCCCATTTGCACATCACGCTTTTGTACTTAGACACTATTTGATGAAACTGGCGTTTGCTTTGAATTTACGTGATTATATAAAATTGATTTTAAGTAAATGTGAGTTCAAAGTAACCTAATTTATATTTCTAATTTATATTTGGATTATATGAATTCTATTGACATTTGTTACCTTAATTTTATGTTGTTTGTCAAGAACCTTATTTAAAACTAGCTGCAATAAATCTGGGACAACTAAATCAGAGTGTTTAAAAAATAAAAATAAAAAATCTAAATCAGCATGAGGCTACTAATATAGTTCATATTCATATGCAGCAGATAAAACTCTCTGTTCAACAAAAATACACTCCGCCATCTCTTCCCAAACATGGGAAAATGGTAGACTCATTTGTAGAGAAAAAACGCACGTATGGATGAACCCCAGTCATAAGAGTGGTAAACAATTTCTCGGATCCATATCAGTCAACAACAAAACACAACTATAAACTAATAATCCTCAGGCTTGGTCACCCACCAATTATAAGGAAAATAGGAAAAAGGGAATAAGTAATCAAAATATAGTGACAGGTACCACACGCAATATAGTCAAACGCAACAAAATTGTCATTGCATAACTGTTTAACGCATCTCAAACGGAAAGCCAAAATAAAAAATAGTACTTGTGTTTGCCAGTTCCAACATTCCCTACAATATTAAAAAGCTAATGAAGTAGTCAGAATTACAAGACAACCAGTAATCCATGACAACACATAACTCCTTGCAATCAGAACAGTCTACTTGATCTTCTTCTTTGGCCTCAACTGCAATACAAAAATAAAATGAATTATTAAAACCACATGACTTCAAAATAACATGAAAATTCCATTTAGTAAAGTAAGCAGCATAGGCAATGGCTTGGAAAATAAGTTACCTGGTTGCTGTGTCCACACTTCTTTTTCCGGCAGTTGACAGCACGGGGGTGTAAACGTGCATAGCACCTGGGGAACACAATGATATATAAGCAAAATGGTTGTGAATTGACACTACACACACCAATATACATCAGTCTCAGCTCCAATAACATAAGACAGTCATTTTGTCAGATATCCAATTACATTGAATTAATGAAATGAGTATCCCCTTACAAACAGAAAGTTTACAAATAGGCACATATTTGTATCTGATCTTTTTATTTAAGCAGTTCTAAGACAGTTAGATAACTATTAGGAAGTCGATGGTGTTACATACAATGTGCATCATGCGAAATATTCTTGCTCATAATCTATTGCGAAACATTCTTGCTCATAATCTATTGATTCTATTCGTGCACATCAAGATATCAATGCATATAAGAATGTCAGAAACAAAATAAAATACACCATTAAGAAACTTGCAAGGCACCCAAAAAATGAACACACCAAAATGGAAGGCGTTGAATACAGAAAACAATCAAGCCAAGTAACTATTTTCACTAGTTGTCAAAATCATGTAGTATCTCCTATCATAGTTGTTCCAACCCCATTCACTCAGGAGTGAATAGGTAATAGGTTGCCAACAAGAGCGTCAAGGTATGTGCCCATGGTGTTTTTTACTTTTTATAGTTACCAACAAGGGCAAGCTAAAGGCACCAAGTGCCTGTGCCTCAGGCTTAGACTCACAGCGGCTTACATGTTTTTTGGCACCTTCTCTCTACACTCAATGCATAAAATTTTATACCTCAATCACAAAACGTTAACTACCAATGCCATGAGAAAAATATTTATAATTACTTCTGGAATGAAGTCAACTGGCCACACCTCAGGAACTCAGGATCCAATGCTAATAACACAACAGCTAGAATCAGCAAACTTACTTGCGGCAGATAGTCTTATCCTGATTATATTTCCTGGCCAGTGCCATCAAAGACGGCTCAATAATGCCACCACGAAGCCTCAAGACAAGATGCAATGTTGACTCTGCAAAATACAGTAACAGATCACAATTTAAACATCTAGTGTCCACTCTGCTCTGATGAACATGATCAAAGTACTCGGAGTTCACACAATACAGAACAGTAAAGCCTTTGAAATTGACAAGTATGTCATTGTCATAATTCATACAATTGCTACAGACCATAAGAATCGAAAATTAAGCAATTACAACATTCAAAATACTACTGCAATTAAAACTAGCCAAATAATATGATAATCCGAAATTATATATTGCAAACCTTTCTGGATGTTGTAATCCGCGAGGGTACGGCCATCCTCAAGTTGTTTCCCGGCGAAGATTAGCCTTTGCTGGTCCGGCGGAATCCCTAGACAATGAGAGAAACAAAATGAATCTAAAAAACAAAGAGAACGATAACCAATCAACCATAATATTTCAGTTAAACCGCACCTTCTTTGTCCTGAATCTTAGTCTTCACATTGTCGATGGTGTCGCTTGATTCCACCTCAAGGGTGATGGTCTTCCCGGTTAGGGTTTTCACGAAGATCTGCATCTTTCCCTCTCTTCCCAATCAGCTGCTAGGGTTTGTGCGTTCATTTTGAGATGGTAGTATGTATTTATAGTGTAGGTTTTTTCAGGTCTACCAGTATGTTTGGTAACCCAGTGTTGGCCTGCGATGCAAATAGCAGAAAAGGGAGCGCTGGATGATACTAGGCCCAAATAAAACAGGTGCAAATCTAATTTCAATTATCAATTAATAGTAGTAATTGTTTACGTTGACCAAAAATAATAATAATATTAGGGTTTCCAAAAATAAAATTGATAGTAATTGTTTACCAAAAAACATAATAATAATTTAATTTTGATTCTAATAATCCGAACATCTCAAGTGATTTTCAATGTTTGAAAGTTTTTTTTTTTTCATCTTCCCCAATATACAATCTATACAAGTGTTTTTGGTAATTTTTATTTTCTATGCTTATGCTTATTTATAATTGTTCGTACAAAAGCTAAATTTTTTTTCTTCTTCTCAAATAACGATATCTCGAATAGTTATGTAATTTATTGTTTTGTTTTAATTTTATACTTTTTTGTTGTTAATTTCATTAAATGATTAACAAAAAAAACCTAAAACATCGTTGTTTTAAGTTAGGATTTATGCATAAATCAATGGTGATTTAACAAATTTAGAGGCCTAAAACAAATTTTTTGACATGAGTACTTTTAAAATTATTGGTAATAATCAACTAAAATTATTTAACTTTATTTAAAGCATATTTTTTATTTTTTAAAAATATAAAATTACCAAATTATCAAACTATTGTTATTAATTTATGTCTTATTTGATTTAATTAATTGATAATAAATTTAATTATTTAATTTTTCTTAAGATATTATTGACATTGGATTGGATTGGTTAGATTTTAATTGTAGGAAATTTTGTTTTTATTAAAACAATGTAATTGCTAACATTATAGATAAAAGTCAAGTTGAGAAAATAAGTATATTTTTTATACGGAATAATTAAGTTTACATTTGAAGAATTTGTCTTTCACCATTAGTTTGCTTGAAAATACAAATATAATATATATGTTAAAAAAAATGAAAATTAATTATGCAATTACATATATGAACTAATATATCATTTTTTTACTTTTATAATTCCTTTTAAATAATATCTATTTAAATTTAGCATATTATTAAAATTAAATATTATTTAATTTTTGATATTATATAAAATTTATTTAAGGGCTAATTTTTTTAGATATTATGAAGTCTAAAGCCATGGCTTTAAATTGCTTGGATTTTAAGCTGGCCATGGCATAAATTATGTTATTTTAGCATCATTTTTATAACTTTTCACTAGTCATTTGATAAAGTTAAAAAAAAGACAAAATTAAAACAAAACAAAAACTTAGGCAACTAATTTATAATTTTTATTAACTGGATAAGGAGATACAAAAAAATAAAAATAAAAAAATAGAGAACTAAAAAAATGCAAGAGAAGATGATCGAAGACCCTTCTTGCCCCTTGGTGGGTGTCGCCAAGTCAATGAAGAAAAGATGCAAGAGAAGAAAACGATCGAAATGGTAGGCTTCACTTTTTGCCTTTTTGGTGAGTCACCGTCACCGTGCTCCGAGTGACTCAGTGAGTGAGTGAGTGCTCCCTATAATAAGAAGAATCGGTTCCGTGGGGTATGGCCTTCACCCACTCTTCTCTTCTCTCCGACACTTCTCGATTCCCCTTACCCTCCATCCTTAAACCCAACAACATCCTCCTTCATCCACCGCCCTCCAACACTCTCTTCTTCCGTCCCCTCCGATTCAAAGCGGTCTCCGTCCAAACCAACAGGCTTCTTTCTCTTTCTCCGGTCAAAGCTTCAATGGCTGAGACTAATAACGTCGCCGTCGAGGTTTTCGAAAAGGAAGACCTCGCCATCTCTCTCGCCAAATACGTCGCCGATCTCTCCAATAAGTTCACATCTGAACGAGGAGCCTTCACCGTTTGCTTGTCCGGTGGCTCTTTGATCAGCTACCTCCGGTGAGTTTTTCCCCCTTTCTTATTATTATATAAGTCTCCATTTTGCGATTGATGAATATTAAATTGTATTATTGAATTAGGTTAATGTTTATTTGTTCTGTATTGGGATTTCAGGAAACTATTGCAACCTCCTTATGTTGATTCTCTTGAATGGTCCAAATGGCATGTGTTTTGGGTGGATGAAAGAGTCGTGCCTAAGACTCATGAAGATAGTAACTACAAGCTTGCTTTTGATGGATTTCTCTCAAAGGTATGTTGATGTTTTATGCATTTCTCGTGATTTTTCAGGTGTCATATGAATCATGAAATTATTTTTTTAGCTTTAACAATGATCACGTTTTACAATTATTGGAAACTTCTGTTTTATTCATTATGTGTATAATTGAGGAAAAAAGAATGGAGGTTAGTTCAAGGTATGATGTATCTCTTCTCTTCAAGTTGTAAAAACAGCCCATATGTGAGGATAGTGACCCCGTTTTTTAGTTGAGTAGGACATGGTGTGTGGACATGTTTTCATTCAAGTGACCCACAGGTTGAAACAGGCTCTGGGCCTTACCTAACCATATCTATCTTCGCAGTAAAATAAATATTAATATCAAACCTGAAGGGTCTTAGGATATCCTAGGACACCAAAAAAAATATCTATTAGGTACTGACAAGTACAAGCATTTCGGGAAGAGACTTCGAGTGTGTTGGATTTCTGTTAAAACAACGTAACTCCTTTTCATCTCTGTGTAATGATGTTCTTGATGTTTGATTTACCAATTGAAAATCAGTTAGTTCAGAGGTAAAAGACCTCATACTAGCGTTGTAGGCAAGCGTCACTTTCGTTTTGTTGAACAAGAGCAGTTTGACACCAACTCACTTTTCCATTGAATATCTGAACACACACTACTTAATTATGAATGATCAGGCAAATGAATCCCCTAGTTGGATAGGATAGGATGGTATTATATTGACAGTTATGTTGACAACACTCATTCCTTTAAATTGATTCAAGCGAAAAAAGTTGCTGTCATTTTCTAGTTATATGCTATAATTAATTTGTGTAGTCTTCTTTAAAATGACTGCATGACCATAGTGTTCAGTCTTCCTCCTTAGTTTTCAATCAGGATAATTTTCTATCATTCTAACCTGTTGGTGTTTTCATTATAATTCTCTTGGCAGGTTCCCATCCCACCTGGCAATGTTTATGCAATCAATGATGCTCTGTCAGCCGAGGGAGCAGCTGATGATTATGAGACATGTCTCAGGCACCTCGTCAAGACCAATGTGATAGCTTCATCACCCGTCAGCGGATTTCCAAAATTTGATCTCATGCTGCTTGGCATGGGTCCTGATGGTCATGTAGCTTCTTTGTTCCCAGGGCATCCTCTTGTGGAAGAGAATAAAAAGTGGGTTACCTTCATCAAGGACTCCCCAAAACCACCACCAGAGAGAATTACTTTTACGTTTCCAGTGATTAATGCTTCTGCTTACGCCGCACTTGTGGTGACTGGGGGTGGTAAATCAGACGCAGTTCACTCTGTATTAGGTGGATCTCAAAATTCTGTTAAGCTTCCTGCTGGATTGGTTTCACCTGAAGGGGAGTTGAAATGGTTCTTAGACAAAGGTGCAGCCTCAAAGCTGTAGATCCTGCAGCTTAGCCAGTTGATCTATGTATTGTGCTAGTGTATTAAATTAACCTTTGCAATATTGAGTTTGTGTGTGAGAACACTCATCTAGTGGTGAATCTCCTCTACAGTGATAGGTAGCACTGGAGTGGGATCTTAGTTTGTCTTTTGCGGCAATAAAACTTATAAAAGCAATAAAAAGTTATTGTGCGATAGTGCCCGTTTGTTTAAACTTTTGTTCAACGTGACACCTGTTACAAAGTTTAGTTGATGGCTGTGAATTGTGATTTTTTGCCACTTGCATCCCAAATGCATTGATGTGAAACTTAATCAAAAGGGTACTTAAAAATTGTAAATTCTTCCCCTTCCAAATTTTCTATCAAGGTGCAGCAGCTCCACCATTTGTGAGGGGGACAGGATAAGCAAAAAAGTGGACTTTATCTTGATTTTCTTTCAAGTAGTCGTTTGAGTTGTGTTCATTTGATTTTAATGCGGTTGTTCCATCCTTGTCAATTTGTTTTGGTGAATTCCATGATTGTGATTTGAATGAACTGAATGATCATTCTATGTTAATTTTCTTTCTAATTGTCCTTTCCCGCAATCAGTGCCACACTGCCATGTACTGACCCCTCCACCTTGATACTTTCGTGTGGATTTTTTTTTTTTTTGGGGGGTGATGGCGTTGCTATATCATGCATGACACGCTATTGTATTCCAATGACTCAATTTTCTGCAAGAAGCATATAAGGATTTAAATATTATGTAAGGAATTGCAGAGCTGAAAAGTCAAGATAGGAAATTGAATCAAATGAAAGGTAATAAATGATAACTGATGAAATCAGTATAACAGGAAAACTTTATTGCTTGCCATCCAAGTAGGACATATTTTACCCTTCTTGAGGATGGCTTTAGGTTCAAGCGTTATGAATGAAAAAAAAAAAAAATTGTTCCAAGAGCTAGTTCTATCATAAAGTAGGTATTCCTTGTTCAAACTTGATTGTTTCTTTTGAAAAATAACCTAGTTTAGTCCCTGAATTTCTAGTTGCTGAAAACATACCTCAAAATGAGTTATTCCAAAAAAAAGTGTTTCTATTATTAAAAGGGATTATACAATTCTAGTTTACTTCTAGTTGTTATGTTGTGGGAGCCCTTACAACGAGTTGTGTTTATCCCTTGCCACAAGCAAGATTATTTATAGCGTTGGTTTTCGTTCATCTAAGAACTTATCTGAATCAATTTTGTTTTATTAAAACTAGTTTCGAACTAATTTTATTTAGTCAAAATTGGATCAAATCGATTTTTATTTCATAAGTGATTCTGAATCGTATTTCATAGAAAAACAATTCCATTATATCTGAAGCTGGATCAAACCAACCGTTTTTATCTATATTGAACTTAAACTATTTTTGTTTGACCTGAATCAGGTTGAAACCGATTTTTAAATTTAGTACTGAATGAATCATTTATAAAATGGTCCAACTTTTAAGCATTGAAGTTCAATTTAACAATTCAATTTGAATTTTTTAGATTTTTTGAACGGCCTAGCCAAATTTGCATCCATTGGATGGATCTTGCAAATGGAGCATTTGGTGTTTGGGAGACCCGCTGAAATCCATTAGCACGCTCTCATTTTGTTGTTGTTTATTTGGTTTTCTTAATCTTTCTATTTATTGAAAATTTTCAGCAAGAGAGATAAAGAAATAATACTCGTGCTTCTTTTTCATCCGTACTAAAAACCGCATATATATTTCAGATTTGGATCCCCAAGAGAGGGATTGGATCATGGATAAAGGCCTAAACAATTAACTTCTCTCCTGCACTTCCTCATAATATTCTGTAAGTGCTCAAAACATTGTTCAAGTTTGGAGCTGTTACACCAATATCTTTCTTAGTGGAGATTTGTTTAGACTTACAGCTACTCCAAGAATATCCATATAAAAGTTGCAAATTAAAAAATAAAATATGCAATAATATATAATGCCCCTGAGTACATGGGATTGCAATTTTTAGGGGAAGCAAGCAATGTATTCCTTACCTCGCATTTCACACTTTAATTTCCAACACAACGTAACGTTTTATGTGTCTTTTGTGGTTTTATATGGCATTGGTTTCTGTATTCCTTTCTTTTCCTTCTAAAGTATACTTTGGTTTCTAATCCTGCATTCATTTTGCAAGTAAATTCATTTGTTAATTCAACAACATAATGTTTTGCTTCTTCTAGTAGTTTATCATCATTTGACTTTAAAGAAAGAAAGAAAAAAAGAAAACCCACTTTAGTTTTTGGTATTATTAAATGTCACTTTACTGAATGACTGGTATTCTGGTAAAGTGGTCTCAGCAAATAGCACATTCTGTTGTGTTGTTATTATTTGACCGAGTGATGTACCATATATACCAGCTTTATTCATCATCTTTCACATAATAAGACACATCTATTAATTTCAGATAAGACCAATTCGGTGAGCATCCCAGTATCTTGAGCATATCTATAAATGAAAATTAAAAGGTACAAAAGTAAAAGGGGAATAAACGAGAAGAACAATTGAACTAAAATTGTATTGGGAAAGTTGTATGAAATCAAATTCCAACACATAAATATAATACACTAGCTAGGTTTTTTTATTAATATTTTATAATACTAACTCATACTTTAATATGCTTTTTAAAAAAATTGTCATATTTATGTATATGCAGCATAGTACCTAATTTCCCATAGCAGTGCAATAATATAGCATGCCACTATGAAAATGTCCCAATGAAGGATCAAAGTTGCTTAAAAATCAAAGCAACAACTTCATGATTAGCAGATTTGACCACAATGACTGAACATAATTAAGGCCATACTTTAGGATAACAAGGAGTGCAATATTGTAATTAGAGGGCAATTATAGTTAGGACAGACCCTTGGCATGGTGTTGTTGTCATTATCCTATTCCTATTCCTATGGAAGACAAGACTCAAGCTCAATCGCTTTGGACTCACTATTCATTCTTTGGAATCTCTTTCATCATTGCGGTAGATGATGATGAAAATGACCCTATAATAAAACATGAATTGCTCAAAAGTTAAAACATATGGGCCTCACAAGATTGTTCTTTCTTTCTTCTTTTTCCTTTTTTAATTCTTATTCTCATTTTTAAAGAAAGCTGTTTCTGCCTTGCATCCCAATACCCCAATTAATCTGCTTTCTTGTTTCCCTGGTTGATATTCTCATGGTCACTTTGCTGCTCTGATATTTGAATTTAATTTCAATTCAATCTTAAAATTAAGTTAATAAAAATTAACTCATAAACGAAGAAAGGAAAGCTATACAATTGTATACTCTTGTCACGGGTCATATTGTTAGTCGATGTATCCTATCTTAACTCATGTGAAACCAAAAAAGAAAGACCGATTCACGAAAAAAAATATCATCAAATCATTATATATTTTAAGAAAAATTACATTGATCTATAGTAAATTTTGATATAATTACATCATCTCTTATATATTTTAAAAACTATACACATTTTCTCTAAATTTTAGTCTGTCTGGCAAAACATGCTAAGCGTTGGGCTCTAGCTTTAATACCATGTTAAGGTTTCATCACATAACCAATTGACAATATGAGAAGTAACTCAACTGATATTTAAACCGTACCACAAAGAGTAGGGTAGACAATGTGAGACTTATTTCTAACGTACACAAACCTCCCTAAGACAATAAAAATCAAGGGAGATATTTATAATGCAATAGTAAAGTTGAGGGAAAATCGTGTAATATTTAAAATATATATAAGATTGATGTAATCAAAGCAAAATTTAAAGCATGTGAACATAATTTTCCCTATATTTTATTATGGTCATGTTGTTTAACTAGTGTGAAACTTGACTTACACCTGATAAACAACTATTAATGAAGAAAATGGGCTCATTAGTTATTTATATATCACACCCAAATTGAAGTATTTGTGTATAAAAAGGTATAGTGCATGGTATTTTTAAAGATAGGTCTTCATCATTACAATGTTGGATGGTTGTGGCCAAACAGACAAAAGGGCAGCACTGCAGCAATGGAATTGTAGATAGTATGAATATATATATATATATATATATATATATATATATATATATATATATGTATATATATATATATATGATGATGATGATGATGAATTATGGAAGGAAAATGCATATAATTTTGGGAGACTTTTTTTAATCCATTGTCGGATCTCAAAGTGGCAATTGATGGAAAAGCAATAAAACTTGGGAAAACTGTGGGGCCCACAAGAATGGGAAATATCATATACTATTAATCTATTATGTATATTTGGTGGCTACTATTTATGTCACACATAAATTTATGAGAGTATTATATTTTGTTTGGGTTCTAAAATTTAGCCTATAATTCATTTTAAAAGAATTTGAGTGAGCAATTTTTTAACTATTAGCTAAAATTTTTGAACCCAAGGAAAATATATATAGTTGTATGATTCATATAGTAGTCAAATTGATGTACTCGACTCTTGAGCTTTCTAAGAAAACAAAAAGCCCAAAAATTTGTTAAAAAAACACAAAAACAAATCTGAACTTGGGAGATTATGGAGATTCTTGTTTGAAAAAAATAATACTAACAATCAACATCACATTCAAAATTAATGGTTTAATTTGGTTATTGTAACAATTATATTAATATTATAATATAACTATATTATATTCCCAAGTTCAACCATGAACCTGAAAAAAATAGTTTGTGTTGTAGTCCCAGAAAATATTTTCTGAATAGCATAAAATTTTATTAGGTGATAATAAGTTCGCTTGAATATTAATTATTTTATTTCTTTCCTTACCGATATTTTCTTTTTCTGTTTCTTTGTAAATAAAAATACTGCATCACCAATATAAAAAAAAAATACTGCATCACCTGATTTTGTTGACTGGTAATTTCAGAATATTTTTTCGTATACACAATTCAATGTTAGTTGATGTTAACAAAAAAAAAAAAATCAATGTTAGTTGTTAGTTACTTGCTTGCCAATTATATACAAGTAGCTGAATTTTTTAGGAAAAGAAAAATAAACGTACAAAATGTCAAAATGATCGCATAAAAAGTATTACTTCAGTCCCTTTTTATTTGTTCATTTTTTATAAAAAAAAATTATTTCTTTTTATCTGTTCACTTAAGAGTTTTAATTTGATATTAAATGTATTTTTATCTATTATACTTTTATTTGATTGAACCACCGATTAATATTCTACTTTTAAACCAATCAAATAATGAGAGATAAAAAAGTATTATAAAGAAATTAAATTTTATTTTGATAAAAATAAAAATAATAATTATAATTTTTAATATACGTATTTTAATTTAAAATAAATAAATAAATAGAAACGGAGGTAGTAGTTCAAAGAATTACAATTATAGTATAAGTTGTTGCTAACTTTGAAATTATCAAGGCTAATTGTGCATATAGTAAAACCATCAAATACTACTAATCTTATGTTTGGTTAAGCTTTTAAGATTTTACCCAATCCCCAAAATATAAAAGTGAGTGTATCTTTTAATTTATGGATGAATTTATTGTGACTCCAAAATAATTATTGTCACTCTTATTTAATTATTCTGATAATATTTTAATTCATTTGATTATAAAACATTTTTAAAATTAAAAATATTTTAAAATAAATGGCAATAATCATTTTAAAATGGCAATAACTTCACCTAATTAATTTATTTTTTAAAAAAAAGTATGATCATGTTTTTCAAAAGTGAACAGAAGTTCAAGTTCAGTAAGACAAGTCGGTGGCATTCTCTGTAGACAAGTTCAACCTCCTTTTGACTGGTAAGCAATAATAGACTAGGGTTACTATTATTGTATTGTGATTTTTGTAATCTAATTCTATATCTTCAGATGTATAGAGGGTCATTTTATAGAACGTGTGGACTTATAATTACAAAATTGTATTCTATTAATTTTTAACGCCAATTGTATTTTTGTTTTTCAATCGTAATTTTTAATTTTAAAATATTGAATTTCTCGTTAAGGTTAGAATAAACTATGTTTGATAGCCGATCCAACCAATTTTTAGACCTAAACAAATTTTATGAAAATAATAAAAAATATTCTGAAATTATTAACATTAATACTTTATAAATAATATATGCATTCTATTTAATGGATAAAGATGTTTTATAAATAATTTTTTTGTTTTTTATGTCATAAATTATTCAGATTTTTTTAAAGTAAAAAGTATAAAAATAAGGTTTAAATTAAAAATATATGCATTTTTCAAGGGTTTAAAACAAGGACTTGACCGTGTCCTGATGTATGACTAAGTTTTGTTAAAGTGTGAACCGGACGTGAATACTTGCATGATGTAGTATTTAGGTTTAAAATAATTTTGGTCCATATACATGTCATGTTTTTTCAATTTGGTCTATTTACATAAAATCTCTTCAATTTAGTTTCTATACGGGAAAATGTTTTAAATAGATTTGATGTCAATGGTCTTTATAACATTGTTAACATAGAGGCTAAATTGAAAAAATGTTTTACATATAGGGTCCAAACAAAAAAAAAATTGTGAGAGACTAAATTGAAAAAAAAAAAAAGAGTGGTATTCTATCTTTTAACTCCAATCTCTTAAGTTTAAGTTCAGAGCTTCAAAATCTAATGTGTTTTCTTCTATCTTGTGCATAAGATAACCCTAACCACACCTATTAAAGGTGTTGAAGCATTGAAGAAGACAACTAATCTTATATTTTAAATTTTTGGGTAAATTGCACTAACCTCCTCGAGATTTGGAGAAATTGCACTCCATCCCAAACTTCTTCAAAATTAGCACTCCATTTAATTTTGGCCAGTTAACTAGCATTTTGGACCCGTCAATCTATCGCATAAGTATTAAAAATAATTTTTAATGTTAATGGAAGGTTCATAACTTGCATATATGACAAACTGGTATGATAGAAACGTCAGCAGTATAGCAATTAACTAATGTTTTTGCCTCACCAGTATGCTACATCAGCCTTAAAAATAATTTTTAAAGTTAGTAAATAGACATGTTTGTAGATGTGACAGATGAGAACGATAGAAACATTAGCTAGGTCAGCAATCAACCGTCAACAGTTAAAAAAATGGGTGAAGTGCTAATTTTGATGAATTTTGAAGTATGATGGAGTGCAATTTCTCTAAACATCAAAGGGAGTTATTATAATTTATCCTAAATTTTTATTGCATTGAAAATCATTAAAGATGCATTAGCATTGTAACAAGTAAGAAGAAGTCAACTTAATCATAACGGTTAAAATCAACTAAAGTAGCTTGTCAACCAGGAGCACACGAACTTATTGTATTTGGAGTGTATTAATCTCTGAACCGCATAATTTGAGACATCACAGGGGCTAAATTCTTTAAACTAGAAGAAAAAAATATTTATATAATTTTTTCTAGAGTACAATGATAATTTTTATGACAATTGAATATTATTTAAAATCTAAAATCTTCATCTACTCTTATCTTCTAAGTAACAAACTGTTGTTATTTTGTCATCTGGCATAGTATCTTTCATCAAGCAAATAGCAATAGCGTATTTAATTCTTAAACTTGTCCACAAACTTATTTTGGTCTCCAAATTTTAAAGTAAAATTCCTTCTCATACTTTTAAAACAATGCAATTGTTGAGTGCATTAGTCTTTGAGCTAAATAGGGACCAAAATTGTATTACTGGAAAGTATGGCCAGAGATTCGATGGATATATATGCTCAAATTATAAGGTAAGTAGATTATTTTGGACATTTATTTTTGTTTGAAATGAAATCGTTGTTGATTTGTTAGGTTTTTAGTGTTAATATGAGGAATGGAGTTGTGGTTTATTCTAATGGTTAAATGATCATATATCAATAGGTGTAGATTTTAGTTTGTAACCGAAAAAAATTATGATGTTCAGGTTGATAGTCATTTTCTGCTACTGCATTCTTGTTTTAACACTTTATAAATGAGTTTATAAAACATAATTTTGAAGCTTTGTTATCATGTTTTTAATTTGATTTCTACACATTTTTTTTTAATTTGTTCTCAACATGCAAATTTTTTTCAATTTAGTCCCCCCTGTTAAAGGTATTATAATAGTATTTTCTCATATAAGGACTAAACTAAAATCTTGTATGTATAAAGACTAATTTTTTTTTTAAAAAAAAAACTTAATATATATAGACATCAAAATTATATTTAAACATAATATTTATTAGTTATATTTAAGAATAATGTGCATGATTTATAATTTCAAATATATAAGAATTATTCATTTCAAAAAGTACTGCTAAGTTGTCTGAGTCTTTTAATAAATTTATGTAGGGAAGTAATATTGTCACTCTAATAATTGATATTGCCATTTTTTTTTCTTTTTCTTTGTAAAAAAATAAAGTAAGATTGAATGAAAATTTTTAAATAAGAGTGACAATATCAATTTCTATTTATGTAATACGAAACTTTTTTAAGACCTATCTTAATAAGTTTTAATTTGCTATTTTTCTTATTAGTACTCTTTTTAATAGTCTTCTGACATATTTATGTAATATAAACGTTTTTAAGATCTACCTTGATAAGTTTCAATTTGCTATTTTTAATGTTATCCACCCTTCTCAGATTTCTTTATCTGTTTTTCGTTTTGTTTTTTATTTTTTTTTAAAGTTATTGAAGTTTTTACTCTCAGAATTATTGCTTTATAATTTTATTTCTAGGGTTGATTAGACCCTTTTCTTTATAAAAAAAAAGTCTAACCCAATCCAAAAACAAATTTAAAGACATACATTTGTTAAAATCTATAAAAATTAATAAACGTAACCTTATTATTTCCAAAAAAAATCCATATTTTTCGTTAAAATAACCCACAATTTATGTAGACTAAGAATGTAATATAGTTGTTGAATTAAAATAAATGTAAAATGTGATATAAATTTTTGTTCAATTTAATGTTTTTTTTTGTGACAGTTCAATTTAATGCTTAACTTTAATTAAAATATTTATATTTAGCCCTTTAAAAGACTAAAGCAAAATGATTTTGTATAATCAACGACTAAATCGAGAAACGCCATAATATATAACAACTTAAAAAATAACTCACAAAATCTTGATAAACATTTTGATTTTTTACTTTTTATCAACAGTTTTTAATTTTTAAATTTTTTTCCTGATAACGCAGACAATATTTTTGGTACATTGTTCATCGACAATTTTTTTTTTTGGGTGTTATATTTATCGACAAATTTGATTTCACATAAACATAGTTTTGACATGAGATATCTTAATATTCAAATTGTATTGTATTGTATTTTATTTTTATCTTATCTTAATAATTATTTTATTTTATTTTACAAAAAAATCGGGAAAGAACCACAATCACATGAATTAAGGCATCAAGGTTTACGATAATTGAAAGTTATAACTACAATGCACAAAAAAATTAAGATAACGTTTATTTGTATTTTTTTATTATTTTTATAAATAATTATAAATTTCTCTTCTTATTTGTGCAATAGTTTATGATATTAATTAGTAAAAATTAATGAAATTCTGAAAAGTTTTACATGAATTTTGATACAAGTCATAAGTCAATGATATAATATAAAGATAATCTTTCAATTCAGTTGTAATTTTTGTAAAAGCCTCACCATGTAGAAATATTTGGCATCACATGCTATCATAATATTTTAAGCGATTGCTTATATTATGTAATTTACAAATCAAGAACAATGTACCAAAGAGATATTTAAAAATCAAGAACATGTGACTCGAGACAGTAGCCTGGACTGCTACGGCCAAATCTTCATTTTATTATTGCAACGCGATTCTGTTTATTACATAAAGAATTACAATTTTTTTTCCATCTAATTAATATGCAAATTAATTTTACAAGTTACACATTATAATTTGTTTACACAGCGGCAATGGAGTTGAAGTTTTGAACGTAAATTCTGATTGAAACTACGAAAGCCTCTTATCAACAACTTGATCACAATAATTTATTTCACAAATTTTTTTTCTAAAGAAATAGATAAGAGAATAACTTTTCCTGGAAGCCAAAAGACTAAACTATGTTAGTTAAGAAATTACGAAATGTCGAGTGCTGATAAATTACATCGTCTCTTAACTATACTTATGAATTCGATCTCTCGTTGATGAAAATAAAGCAATATTTCGTTACTATCCAAAAATTATTTTGTGCGAACTTAATTTCGACAAATTAATTAGTCATAATTTTCAACGGTAAATAAAAAAAAAATTACATTAAGGAAATTTAATATGTATGCAACTTTAATAGGTTTACCCTTAATAAAGATTTTGACCGCATAATTGGATTAGATTAGATTAGAAGGCAATGTATTATATGCATAAAGAAGGGAAGTTAAGTAGTGAGTAGAGGCAGGGGGAGATTATCTTCATAGCGTAATTATCAATTAATTAAAACCCCTGGCTATAATGAGAAGGTTGAAATTGATTACTCTAAGTTAGTTTGAAAGTTTGAATGATGTGATTAGGAGAGAAACGGCGTCGTTTCGTCCATGGCCGTAACCCTCTTCTCTGCTCTATGAAAGCAAAAGCCCAAGGAGGTTCTCAACAAACATATGCTTAGATTCTTTCCCCACTATAGTCTTCCATTTCCATCTCAGTCCTCTCTCTCTCTCTCCTTTCTCTCTCTAGACAGAGAGAGTGAAACCAATAGCGGAAGAAACCGGCGAAGTTGGTTTTCGCGTTCATCTTCTCATTTCTCAGGGAGGAATTGCCTAGTACCGAGAGATCACGGCGAGGGTATTTCAGTAATTTCGGGCAATTTCTCTTCTCCATGTTCACATCCACTCACTTGAGCACCAGCAGCGACACTCCCTTCATCTCCGGAGGCGGCGGCGCTAGGTTATTCGTTATGGCCGCGACGGCGGCGCCCTCCTCTACGGTGGTGCTCTCTCTGTCGTTCACCGGCCTTGCTCTACCCGCAGTTGTATTCTGCGGTAACAGTAGGTGAAACCTAAGACTGTTGAATGAACATATTAAAGAGAGTGTACTAATCGTAATTGCAAAAACCCTAACTCACGTAAATGATATGTGTTCGATTCCGATTTCCTTACCCTGAAAAGGAAAAAAGAAAGTGTATATAAAAAGAATTTGTAGATGAATCCCCTTAGACGAAGTCACAATTCATCTTCATCGGCTTCCCATTCTTCTCCTTCTTCATCATCGTCGCAATCTTCGTCATCATCTTCTTCATGGATCCTTTTGCGTTCGGTTCTGTTCGTGGTCACTTCTTCCTCACCAGCTTCTTGTTCATCATCTGATCGGTGAGTTCTCTTATCTTTTACAATTTGTATTATTTTGTGTTTATTTCCTGCCAGATCTCTGGCCGTGTCAGCTTAATCTTGTTTTGCGTTTTTGTGGTTCACTCTTCTGTGTTTGTTTGTCTGTATAATACAATGATTGATTTGTTGGAATATACAATGCTCTTTCAACAATAAAAACAATCCTGACTTCTCTTTCAACAGTGAAGAACGGTTGAGAAGGACTAGTTAGTGAGAAGGAGATAGATCTCTATTTTGGTTTTAGTGGGATATTATCTTTTTTGGTTGGAGATTTCTTCAATCTGAAGTTCCTTTCTCTTGCCTTCAACTTTTTATCCCGTTATTCCTGTTTATCACGATGTCAAATCAATTGTGTGTGAAGAAACAATCATATGTGCTTGTTGACCTTGCTCGGATATCAAAACCATTGCTCGTGCAGTGTATTTTGATCATATCTTCCTCAGATGGAGAGTAAGATCTATTCTATAGAGTATATTACTTAGTGTGTGTAATACTTAGAAGACCGAATAAATATATTTTCTGGACCTAATTAAGTTTTTTGGATTCTAAGGAGGTTTAAAAAAAATACTATGTTACAGTGGTAGTCTCAATCCTCAAGTCTGTCAATCAACCTGCTGCATTGAGGATTACAGCTTTGAAGCTTTAATAATTTAGACTTTCTGGATATATATACGATGGATTTTGAAGTGTTCAAGTATTAAAGGATTATTTTTATACTTTTTGTCCTCTTTGTTTATTATTGTAATTTTGTTGCCTTTTTTTAAAATGCATGCCCATAGTTTTTTTATTTGTTATTGTTTAGTTTTAAGTACTAATTTAAAAATTTAAATGTTCATTCTATAAGTTTAGGGCTTCTAGCACTGCCTGTACTTAATTGTTTTAGCATTTAGAAAATAGGATAAATGGATAATTCTACATAAAAACATTTTACTTCAGAATCCATAAACACTAATGAAATGAAAGTGTATGACATAACATAACTGTAATTTGCTTGCCCAGTTTTATCCATAGGGAAATAAGAAAACCACAATTTGTTTGTAGAAGTTTTGGAGCACTGTGATGTGCTTTTAATCAGTAAGAATATGTTTTTCCATGTACTTTTTCATTGTTTGCGGCCTACTTATTATAAAACTCACTTGTGTCAAATATTCGTTATAAATATTTTTTTGTTGGCAAAATTTCAGGGGTCGTCTTAAATCACCATGGTCACGCAGGAAAAGAAAACGCGTCCTTTCACCTCAGCAATGGAAAAACTTGTTTACCCAGGATGGAAGAATTCGTGATGGTGGAATTAAGTTCCTGAAAAGAGTTCGCAGCGGAGTTAGTTCTCACTAATCCATTTATCTTTATTTTAATTTTCGTCTTGGGTGTTTGTTTGTGAAATTGATTTCGCTATGAATATCTATCTGATGCAGGGTGTTGATCCCAGTATTAGAGCTGAAGTTTGGCCATTTCTACTTGGAGTGTAAGCGCTTGCAGTCTTTCGTGTTTCAATTCTAAATGATCTTTATTATTTATTTCTCACGTATTGGGATGTTGGAAGTATGGAGTTTTGAACTGGCAGAAGATAGAAAACAGTCATAAACACAGCGGAATTAGAAGTTTTTTACTCATTGGCTGTGATGAACATTAGTTTTCTCTCATCTTTTAATAGTTCAAACTTGATTCTTTTCTTCGTGTTATGCATTAGGAAGGATATTGATTACCGTCTACTTAATTTATTTTGTTTATGAAAATATTTTCCCATTCTTTTCTGCATGTATTCATTTGTTTATATAAACTTCTAAATTGTCACTGACTGCATGTTCATTTGAACAGCTATGACTTGGACAGTACCAAAGAAGAAAGAGATGTTATAAAAACTCAAAATAGGTAACCAGATAAGTTTGATCCCCATATCCATGCTTGATACAATCTATCATGTTCCTCCTGTCTTTTTCACCTTATTTTGTTTGTACTTCCCTCTTCTGTTTGTTTGATTTAACATAATATTATTTTATTACTAAATCTTTGAACACAGAAAAGAATATGAGAAACTCCGCAGACAATGCCGGCAACTTCTAAAGCAGAGTAATGGGAGCTTTAAGTTTAATGAAATCAGTGAAATCAGCTATGAACGAGATAGTGGAAGTTTTATTCAATATTCTGGTTCTCCTAGTTCGGAGGATGCTACGAGTGCCAGAGAATCCCTTTCTAGTGAGGAACAGAGCCCAGATGTTGAATATTCAGATGATCCATCCAGTGCCCTGTTGGAAGGAGATTCTCAAAACATCGGCAATGCTGACACTATTGCACTGGATACTGATTCCTCTGACTCAGACTCCTCGGAATCTCCTGAGGTTACCCAGACATTTTCTATTGATGATAGTCGGGAAGAGAACGATTCCAAGACAGCATTGAAGGAAAACTCTTCTCCCTCCCAAATGAAATTCCCATCAAACCTACGAACTAATGAGGACTTTGCCACTTGGCAACGGATCATCCGACTTGATGCAGTACGTGCAAATGCAGAATGGATTCCATACACTCCCTCTCAAGTGGTTGTACCAGACAGTAGGGCTCAACGTTCTGCGGAGGCTGTTGGGTTGAAGGATTATGGCCACCTGGACGCCAGCAGAATCTTTCATGCTGCTCGACTAGTGGCTATTCTCGAAGCATATGCCCTATACGACCCTGAAATTGGATACTGCCAGGGAATGAGTGATCTGCTATCTCCTATAGTTAGTGTTGTATCAGAAGATCACGAGGCTTTCTGGTGTTTTGTTGGATTCATGAAGAAGGCTCGGCAGAATTTCAGGCTCGATGAAGTTGGCATTAGGAGGCAACTCGATATTGTTGCAAAAATCATCAAGTTTAAGGATGCCCACCTGTTTAGGCATTTGCAGAAGCTCCAGGCCGAAGATTGCTTCTTTGTGTATAGGATGGTTGTGGTATTGTTTAGGAGGGAATTGACATTTGAACAAACTCTTTGCCTTTGGGAAGTAATGTGGGCAGATCAGGCAGCAATCAGGGCAGGTATAGGGAAATCTGCATTTAGCCGAATTAGGCAGCGAGCGCCGCCAACTGATGATTTATTGCTTTATGCGATAGCAGCTTCAGTATTACAGAGGAGGAAATTGATTATTGAGAAGTATAGCAGCATGGATGAGATCATTAAGGAGTGCAATGGCATGGCAGGACACCTTGATGTTTGGAAGCTGTTAGACGATGCCCATAACTTGGTGGTCACCCTTCATGACAAAATGAAAGTGACAACACACCATTCCGATGACTGCAGTTCATACTTAAACAAAACTAGTCTATAATATTATTGTCTAAAGATATTTACTTTCAGGCGGCCGGATTTCTCCCCCGCGGCTAGAAATAAGCACTGCAAATGCCGATTTTATTACAACGTAGCCTGCTGCTTGCTTGCTGATACTTTCCACTGCTTATTTTCCACTTTCCACAATGCTTGGCTAATGTGGGGATTGAAGATAGCTAGATTTAAATGGAATATTTTTATTTATCTTTTCTTTGTCTCTTTCACTCCATCTTTTTGTTTATTAGTTCTGATTTGAGACACATCTCGGAGCACCTTTGCGAAAAGCAGGTGGGATAGGTGCATGTAACCGTTAGAAGAGGCTGAGATATTGTCGACAATTATGAATGTTGTCCTTTTTGACTGAAACTAAACTCATGAGAGTTCTTTGACTATTTTAACTGCTGACCAAGTTGCGTATCATGTGATTCTGAGGGGATATTTTAGATATATTTAGTTGCGTTAGAGATGAGCGCTTAGATTGTGAAAATGAACCAAGTCCAAAATAGTGAAAACTAAAAAGAAATAATTTTTTCTGTTCAAAAACACTACTAGATGCTGCTGATGTTCGAAAAATAATGTCTCTTTTCTTTTTTTAATTTGGATGATGTTAATCTTAATATTTTTTAAGGATTACTAGTTAGGCCAATATGCTTATGGCCACATAACTTGGCAGTGTAACTTTTATTATTATTTTTTATTTTTGATTATTAATCAGCGGTATCGTTACTTTACTTTACTGCTTTGCCTTTACGGCTATCCTATAAAAAGTATAAAACTATTTGGCTTGTAGTTCAGCTCAACTGATTGTAGATTGTTTTTGTTGTGATGACAAGAGTGGGTTGGTTTGCTCACTCTGTAAACAATGTGGGTATATCAAGTTGTTTCAAATTTAAAAATAATTTGGGACAGTTAACTCTTCCACTTCAAGGTAGATTATTGTTATTTTTTTTAATCCAAGAACTTCCATGTCATGGTAGGATAGTTATTTGAGCGATATTTTTTTACATAATATTCAAACTCAAAATCTTACTTAAGGAGAATTAAATATAGGGATAATTATACTAACTTTTCTTGATGTTTTTATTTATTATGCTTATTTTTTTTTTGATCAGCTATGCTTATTTTCTTTTAATTTTTGAAATTATATAAACTTCCCTAAAGTTTAAAATTTTATTATACTTACCATTTCTAGACATTACACCTACTCTTCTGAAATTTGAAATTCATTACACTTACCCTTCGTTAACGAGTAAGTACAATTTTAAAAACTAAAAAGAGATAAATGCAATTAATGCAAATCTCAGAGGAGGTTGATGTAATTAATTTTTTAAATCTATATTACTTGAATCAATTGTTATTTTTGTTAAGCCAGACAATATATTTAAATAACAAAATAAATAAAGGATTTTTTAAAAAAACAGATGAGATAAAAATGTAAAAAATGTGGATTATTTATTTATGGAAGAAATTCTGGTTTAATTCTTAAAAAATCTAAATTTATAATAAAAAATTAACTAGTCAGTTTACCTTCGTCTAAATCTCTCTTCATATTTTAACTTGTATTTAATTGAATTTTTTTTTTACTGGCATAACTGAATGCTGTGAGCCTGTGACTGTAACATTTTTATCAACAATAATAGTTAGCTACTGCTGTTCAGAATGATGGCTCTAGGATTCGAACTCTAAACCTTAAGAATTTTATATGTTTACCTTGAAGAAACACTCTAATATAATTAGAATTTTATAGAGTAATTTTTTATTTAATTTTATTATTTAAGTGTTAATGTTCTCTCATCATATGTATTCTTTTTTATGACTTTTTCTACCACTATTGGACACTTTTTTCTTCCACCATGGTACATGGGATTGTACCTTAGGCCTAAGGACACACCAATCGCAATGTAATTGCTATTTGTACCTCTTTTTTTCCTAAACACATGACATTGTTATTCTGAAAACGGATTCCAAAAATAACTTATTCCGAGAACATATCTATAGAAGTGATAGAATAAAAAAAATGGGGCAGCTCATTAAACGTGTGGTAGCCTAAGACAAGGACGAAGGAGTTGACACTATCCCAGTTGAGAACGAGATTATTCTTTTTTGAACATCAACATCCAGAATGGTAAAAATAAAAAAGAAATCACTCTTATTTTCTGAATGAGACACTCTGGAAACACCATTCCAAATGTTAGCATCTAGAAAAGAGTAGTCCCCTTCTCAACTAGGGTAGTGCTGATCCCAACAAGACAATAGTGTGATGAGTGTTGACTAAAATAATGCCTTCAAAAATTAGTTTTCGAAAATAAAATGAACACAGAAAAGTGGGTAGTGCAGAAAGCAACCTTCTCCTTCCCGCAAGCCCCAGAAAAGAAATTAAGAAAGCAAGAATCGCAATAAACATGAATGTTCCAGGTTGCAGCCTATGGTGCTGTCCCAAAAAAAAAAAGGTTGCAGCCTACGGATATTCATATTCTTTTTGTGCCTTTCAGTAACAATCCCAAGGTTTACAAAATTTCACTGTCCTTTGATGATATAATAATTACTATAATTTTTCTCAAAATAAATTTTAAACTCTCCATGATATCCTTTATCTTTTATTATTTGATTAGTTGAATAGTAGAATATTAATTAATATCCAATAAACATAAAGTTAAAATTGGTAAAAGTACAATTAATGTTACATTAAAAATATAAGTATACCGATAAATAGAAACAAAGGAATATTTACTATTCCAAGTCATATAGGTAAGTACATGAGACATACGTGCATAAGTATGTATTTCGATCTCTAGTTGTACTAATTTTCTTTGAAAAAAAAAGAAATATTTACTTAAGCGGTTATTTTTAAAACGGAAAAGACTTTTGATTAACCCCAATTGGTCAACTTTCGGTTAAAATAATAATATTTTGCTTTTTCTTTGGGTTAAAATAATATGTTGCTTTTTTAATTTAAAAAATAAAATGCATGACGGAAACATATATTATTATTATATTGAGTTGGCCAATAATTGACCAAACTTAGTTGACCCAAAGATTTATAGAAAAAAGTTATATAGGAGAATTTAGATTTATTTCATGAAAAAAAGAACAAAAAGAAGGGAGACAGAATTAAACCGTAAGTTAAACTAACACTAAAAGAAAGACAAAATGATATTTGTGGTCCCTTAATTCTTTGCTTCAATTCAGTTTGGTCCCTTAATATTTTTTTTATTCATTTTAGTCCCTTAACTATTATTTTTTATTCAATTTGATCCGTTAACATCCTTGACAGAGGTAACAGTAGAAAGTAAATTGAATCCAAAATAAAAGTTAAAGGACTAAAACGGATGAAAAAAAGTTAAGAGACCAAAATGAATTAGCGCAAAGAGTTATAACACCAAAAATGTCATTTCGCCTACGAGGAGAGGAAAGAAAAAGGACAAGTCAATGGCCAAACTTTCATTAGCTAAAACATCAACTTTCCCCAAGCAGCGTTTGATGAATTTCTTGTTTGAATGAACTAACACTCTTTGGAAAGAGAGAATATGAAAGATGAGAAAATTAGTTTCGGAAAGAGAGAATATGAAAGGAGAGAAAATTAAGAATAAAGAAAATTTTAAACTTTTTCAAGCTATAAGTCAACTTTATCGTTATTTGTGTTTTCTCTCCTCATCATTTTCTTTCCTCCTTTCCGAAAGGTAAACGTAAATTCATTTCAATAAAACTAAGAATAACTTCTACGTGTTGAATTCACGTTAAACTTATTCTAACGTAAAACCAAACACAATTGTTAAGAGTTTGTTCCACTGATCATTTTTCAGTCACAGAACAGCAAACTTACCATTGCATCAAAACTAGTAAAGAAGGCAAAAGAAATTATTAATGAAGCAAGGATGCAGAATAACAATAAAGGAAACTAATCATCCAACATTAGGTTCTTCAGCCACAATGACACCAGTACAATTCCCAAAGAAAGTTGGAAAACATTGGCTCACTGAACAAAAGTCTATAATAATCCAGTTTTAAGTTCTCAGACACCAGAAAGAAAGAAAGAAAGAAACTAAGCACTGTCCATTAAACGATCTCCCTGTATAAATAGCTAAGAGACCCTTCACAAGGGTCCAATGTGATTTCATAAAGAAGGGACTTTACTCTTTCTTAGTGTAGTGTCGGACGACGAAGGCTAAGCCCAGTATGAGGAGAGGGACCACGAACTGCAAAATCTTGATCACGAATTCCGAAGTCTTGTCGGGATTGTACTGAGCTTGCTGGGGAGGAATGTAAGTTCGCTTCAATGGAACGGTCGATGCATCAATCTCACCAATGTAGTACTTTTCCATCATATCTCTAGCTGAATCGCTGTGTCCCACATCTTCAAAGTCATTGGTTGCATCTTTCCCTGTAATCCCATGAAGTAGACAATGATCAATATAGTTATCCCATTTGGTGGTGTTCTTATTAAAACTCTCTAAAGATGGTATATGCATAATACCTGTTGCAGATAACAAAACCTCATCGCCTCCAGGATGATCCTCCATAAAAGGGGTGACGTCATACACCTAATATCATTGAAACACATCATTTTGTTAAAAAAAAAGATATTAACACCATGACATAGTAGACATAGTAGAAATGAAGTTTTTTTTTTTTTTTTCTTTTTTGGGTCTCAAACTACAACTTGACTTCAAAAGTTATGTACGTAGCAAGTAATTTCTTTGTAACCTTTTGGCCCAATGGTTACAATTCATGCCATTATAACCAGGTTTTGTAGTCATCATTCATCAGGGTGTTTGAAACTCTGAATAGTCATAAAATCGGTTATCACCATCTCAATTACCGATTAAAATAGGGAAAGTAGGTTTGCTTCTGTTAAATGTTCAAAATAGTGAAAGACGGTTTCCTTATGCCAAAAGCGGATGTCTTGTAGATAGGATGGTTAAGGGAAGGCAGCAATAAAATGCATCAAAAGATTTAAAACCAATACGGTAGCCAATGGCATCTGGCTAATATTCAGCACACAGGAAGATTAAGAAAACATCTAGCTGTTTTAACTCCGAATTCAAACAGCTAAAAAAAAGATGCTACCATGTGGTGGTGGAGCTAGGCTTTTAAGTTCAAGTGCAAAAGAAAACTGATAGACTTTGAGCACCAAACACTTATTTGCTGAAGAGTATCTCTTTTAATTTTTATATCTATTCCTAAATATTCCTAAACCGTAACATACTTATTTTGACACATTAGGTGTCAAAAGATACCAATTTATGTAGAAATACATCAGTTTGTGACATGTCCCAGTATCAAAGGTATTGAATTTTAGACTGTACATTAAAAAACAATGGCACACAAGCAAAACCAAGCCAAACGAAGCATGAGAAGAAGTCAAAGATGAAATGGTGACACATATATTATATACATAGTTGAACAGAACTATTGACCAAATGCTTCTTTCCTTTGTGCGTGTTTTTCTATTTTAATATAACATTTCACATAGAGGGATTTGTTGTGATCCAAAGAAATATTTAGATCTAGGCAATTTGGTGTCGACAAACATTATACCTAATGTCTTATTTGGTTCCTCTGTAGTGAGATAACATGTTAAGCTAGAAAGTATGGGTGTGTTTAGTAGTCACCTTTGATCTGGATTAAAATGCATCATAAAGTTTAACAACTTAAAATTAAGGAAGGAAATGCATTACTTTCTTAATTTACTCATTATTTCACTTTAGAGGAGTTAAATCCCTGAGTCAGTGGCTATGGAATTTTCCTTTTGAATGTCATACCCTTCAACATCCAGTTATATCTGGATTGGATTTGACGTCATTTTGAGCCACCGTGACTCTGTTAGTCCTCCAATCCAGAGAAAAGAATTCAGTCTGTTGATCTTCTCAGGTGTTTTCTTGCAAATTCTTTTTCAATTCTTAACTCACTGTTTTGTGAAGAAACATTTCAGCTTTGCACACTTTTTAAATCTGAAGCTCCCTCTAAGGATAACTCTTCTATTTGGACAGATACGCTTGATAGAGTTAATACCAATCATATGCTTTAGGTATGTGTCAAACCAGGAAATTTCCACTATGATGTTTGTTAAATTAAATGCATGGTGAAGGTGTTACTCTACAGTATTTCATATAAAGTTGAAACGTTCTGTGTGTTTGTTTTAAAGTTCACTTCAATTGAATGGAAACAGAGCGAAAGGCTCTTTCACTTTGGCAGCCTGTAAAGCAAAATTTTTGCTTCCCAACATGCTTGAACGGAATCAGAACGCAAAAACAAGCATGCTAGTAATGTGGAAGTGAATAATTACAACAAAAAATAAATTTTGGTTATGAAAAAAGGTGCTCCAGCCTGCGGAAAATGTAATGTTGCACAAGTACAATAACCTTAATTTGTTATGCATGCGATCCAGAATAGCAAAACAAAGCCAAAATAAAGTAAAACCCTAAAAATAGGAAACCGAAGTAGCAGACAAAATTTCTAAAGCAAACTCAAGCGCGAGAAAACAAGATCTCTAAAAATCTGCTCACATGCAAATGCACAAGGAAAGGGTGAACAGTTAAAACCATAACGAAGAAGGACAAATAAGACCTATGAGATCAAACTTTACCATCAAAAACTTCCAAATGAAGCATTTGACTTAAACACCTAAAAGCATATGCTAAAAGCCCTCATTTTCACCTTTTGGAATCAAATCTGCCTTTGTTCCTTTCAATGTCAACCACTCATAGAATTAATCGTGCATAAGAAAATCAGAAATTCTTCCAAAAAAACTGACCTTCCCAGAGATGATAAGCCAGCAATCTTTGGTTTGATTGTGTTTTGCTACCTCGTCGAAGGTGTGGAGTTTGCGATCTGAAGCCATTTCTTTTCACTGCCAGAAGATCAAAATTTTCATAGGACCCAGAAAAATTAAAGTCAAACCCAAAAAATTTTCATGAAAGAGAAGATCTAGAGAATCGAGAAAACGGAATAATCAGCAATCACCCCCAAAAAAGGGAGTTATTAACACAAAAAAAAAAGTGATTTAATGAATGGAAAAACACAAGAATTTAGAATTAAATCGGTATATGAAGTGCAGTGATAAAGAGATTGTTGTGGGTCAACAAAACTTACCAGAGCGAAAGGGAAATTGTTTTTCCGCTCCTTGGCAGATACAGATGAGATAGATACCTCTCTCACAGTATGAGTGGTGTGCCAAAACTCACAGTCTGTGATGACTGGTGTTATGAGCCACGTTCTTCACTTATATATCGCCACCGTTATTTTCAACCACAAAAATAGCCTCATAATGTCGTCAAATTACAAAATTGACAAGTTTGGACAAATTTCCAAATCTAAATGAATAATTAGGGTATGGAATAGTTTTATCATTTTATGCCTTCAGTGATTTTGAAATATTTGTCTTTTATTATTATTTGAATTTTTTTATTTGTGCAAACAGGTTGTCAATCCAAAAATTACAAAAAATTATCAAAAATTTATGAGATTAAATATTTACTATGCATTTAATATTTTAATTTTTAATGAAAATATTTTATTATTAAAATTTAAATAACATTTCACATGTTAAATAAACTGTTACGAGTATTATTTAATCAACACTAAAGTTGATAAAATATTTCTACTACCTCGATTTTATACTAGTATTTTAACATGTAATGTTATTGTCCATTTTTTATTTATTAAAATTGTAAGAGACGTTGGTTTTATAATTATAAAAGATAAAAGATGGAGCATTACCCTTTTTTTTTCTATTGTTACTCTTTTTTCAATTTAAAATATTCTTAAGAATATTTTTAATTAATAAATTAGATAATTTTATCCTTAAAATATTTATGTAATTAATACATTTATTAACATAATAAGTGAGAAAATTACTCACAATATATTTAGAGTTTTTTTTTTCACTTTTTCGTAATAACTAATATATCTATATTTTTTAAATAAAGAAAAAATTTAGTTAAGGAGCACACATATTCCGTCCAAAATTAAGGCATACGACAAACCCTAGCGAAGATTTACAATGAAATTTACAAATTGTCTACCAGAAGCTAAATTCAACCAAATGAGACTTGAACCCATGACTTTGCAATTATGAATCTAAGCACACATCATCTAGGTCAAGCCACGTTGGCATACCTAATATATCTATAAAAATACTAAATAATTTATAATTAAGGCAAAAAATATTTTTATTTCTTATAAATAAATTACAAATAGTATTTGTAAAAGAAATGAATAATGTTTTGTTGACACCCAAAAAACTTACACTACTCTTACACCCATAATATAATATTATTATTTAATTTAAATGAATTAAAAATTAGGAAAATGAAGGGTACTAAAAAGGTCAAAAAATAATAATAAAATAACAAGAATATAAAATTGATATATAATTTTTTAATGTCAACAAATCAGCAATCGAAAAAAATATTAGTCACCACATACAAATTTTAGCAAAATTAATCATGAATCAATCACAATGCGTTTTTAGGGTTTTTTTTTTATGGTAATAACATAATTGAGATGAGATGTATGTGGAATTGGTAGTGGTAATGATTTTTTTTTTCTTTTTACATAACTGTTATTTTATTATTTTTATATTATATGTTATTATATTATTAGAGTAGAAGATTAATTATTGAGCATAATAAAATTATTCTCCTAATTAATTTTTTTCTAAGGTTCAAATCTATTTTTTTAGCCACTTGAATTAGGCTATCAACCGAGGAGTTTGGTGAGTAAAAATTAGCATGCACAAGATCTTAGATTGAAATCTTAAAAAAATCCAAACTCTTTTAAGATAGTAATAATAAATTATAATATATTTTTATTATTAAGGTTTTTTTTGTTTGATATAATATTGTACAGATTAAAAAATTTATAATAGAAAGTTTTTATTCAAAAACAAAACATTTAATACATAACAAACATAAATCTCGGCAATACTTCATATTTTTTTATACAAAAATTTTAATTCTAAAATTTTTAACTCGTGCAATGAATAAAAAAATCCTTATTACTATTAGGTAAATGATATTTGGTATCCTAAGGGCACTATTTAAGAACACAAATGTAGTAAAAAGATATTAAAATGTGTAATTTTTTGTATTCTCGAAAAATTAAATAATGTGCTCTTATGATTATTTTTCTAATTCTAATAACTTTATCTAGTTCCCTTAGAGTACTGTATATCAATACCATTACTATTATACTAACACCCTTACATGAAAAAACTTCCATTTTCTTTATTAGCCCATATGTAACTTACTAGCATTTATTATTCATTTACTTCACAATAAATGTCTCACCTTTTCTGCCTTTTCTTAACATAAAATTTATGGTGAGGGTCAATGCCTCAAAGACATAAAAAGTTTTTGATCTCAAAGTTTTGCTATTATTTTATCAAAAAATCAAATACTCTCTCCGTCCCATAATATAATCCTCAACTATTAAAATATCTTGTTCCATAATATAAGCACCTACAAGCATTTATTGTGATTTTTAAACTTTCAAAGTCATTTAACTAATAGAAAAAAAATTGTTTAAATTTAATTGGTGTAACATCTCAATAGTCTATTTAATATTTTTAATTCCAATAATTTAACCACTTTTCTTAAATTGCGTAAAATATTAGTTAGGACTTATATTATGAGATGGAGGGAGTAATAATTTAAGAGAATAATGTACACTCTTTTTTGTGTGCACTAGATGTATGTATTCTCAACTAATTATTTAGGTTTATTTTGTCTTAATTTGGTCCCTTACATTTGTTTTTTTAATCAACATTGAACTCTTCTTTGAATCCGTTAGTCTAAGTGGCACCTACATAACATTAATGACATTAGTTTATATCATTTTCAGACTAAAACGACACTGTATTGATTTTTTTTTCAAATGACCCTTCATCTGATAAACGACCCTTTATCTTTCAAAAATAAAATGGTGTCGTTTTAGTCTGTAAAGGGATGACAACTAACGCTGTTAATGTCATATAGGTGTCACGTAGACGATTTTGTTAACTTAGACTAACGGATTTAAAGAAGAGTTCAACGTTGGTCCAAAAAATAAACGTAAGGACCAAATTGAGACAAAATAAACATAAAAGACCAAAATATAATTTCGACAAAACATAAAGGACGTATTTAGCCAATAGTAAAAAATATCATTAAAATAAATATAACTTTTTTCAACAAAATATTTTTTATGTTTATTGACATAATTCAAATCCTAATAGTATGATTAAAGGAACCAATTAATTTGTGCGGAACTTTATTATTATTATTATTTTTTGGGTAAAGGACTTTATTAACATGAATATTTTCGGTCTAACATATTCTTGGAAAGAAAAATATGATTTATTCTACCAACCATTTTGGTTCTTCATGTTAAAAAATAAAATAAAACCATTTTGATTCTTACTTTTGAGAAAAATAAAGTTACATATTTCAATTTTAAATACTTTAAAAAATGGTCTTAATAACAAGTGTACTTATTAAGGTGATTATTACTAAAAAAAATTAATCTTATATATTTGACCATAAACTTTAATCTACTTGATTTTGTATCAAATCTTAAGATTTGAGATATTAGAATTCTAAACTTTAACAACAAAAATTAGATATAAAGTGTTTTTTTTTATCTTAAAGTAAAAATCTAAAAGTCTCCAATAAATAGTTACATGGATACTCAAAGGATATCTTATCTTATAGAAAATACTCATAATCTTTAAAAAGATAATATTACCAATTAATATAATAAATAATGAATATTATTTCTGTTCCTTATTATAATTATAATACCCTATAAAAACCACTATATTTATTAAGAAAAAATGTGTCATAAAATTAGTTAATATATTAAATAACCTTTAATTTCAAATATACCCTTATTCATTTTTATTATTGCATTAATTATATTATACTAATATGCCATTATCACTTTAAGAAAATTTATTAATTATTAAGGGTAGACATAAAAAATAAATAAATAATCATAAAATCTTGTAAATGGTCTTATAGTATTAAGAAACACTAAAAATATTTTTAAATGGTCTCATGAATAAGAATAGAGGAAGTAAATGGAGAAATAGATCGTATTATCATTTACATATATATTATTTTAAGTTTAATATATTATTTCAAATTTTTATTTGATGAATAAATACTCACTCTATTTATGTTTTGAAAGTAGTTTATATAGGTTATTGGTGTTTTTTTTATTAATCAAACGGAAAGGATCATTTCTTTCCGGTGAAAAAAAAAAAAAAGCAAAGGATAATGGTGGTTGTTTTTTCGGTGCTTTTTTTTCTTAAAGCTTTTTGAGTGCTAATAAATGGTGTGTGTGTATATATATCCAAATGAAAAATTAGACGGAGAGTGTGAATCACACCTAAAAGGTTAACACCAATTTTCACGCATCTGCTAAAGTCAAAAGTTGAGTTTAGGGGAAACTAATAAAAAAGAAAGAAAGAAAACTTGACTTGTTTAATTTTTTGTTCTGAAAATAAATAAAAACTTGATTTTAAGAAAAGGGAATAAATGGAAAAAATAAAAAACAACAAAAATAAAAAACAAAAAACTTGACTACTGCACAGCTACCTGCCTACCAGTCTACCAAGAAAACAATGGGCTAGTCAGCTTAACTAAATCAGACGGCATTTTATGAATATTAAAATACTTTTGATTGATTAGTAAGGAAATAATTATTCTCTTGTAATCCTCTTTAATTGAACAGAGACTTAGTATTAAATTATCGGGCAAAGAAACACATTTTGTTCTTCTTATTTAGTAAGTATTCTATTTAATAGCAGAAGTTTTTTCTTTTGAAAATATATATGACATGAACTAGTTAGGTGTTTTTCAAGAAAACAAAAAACACCAAAAAACTAGCTAGTTAATTAGGTTATCCGATCTGAATAGTTTTTTATTGATGCATGGCTGCATCTATGTCAAAGTCCAAAAAAGAATGCTACTCATAGGCAAAATGCTATATATTTGTATGATTTTAGTCATCAATTTCTTTATTTTTTTCAACAAGTAACATATAGTTAGAAATGAATCAATTTATAAATTAAATTATTACAGTTTATAAAACACATTTCAAACTATCACAACTCAAGAAATATTAAGAAAACATATGCAATGAACCTAAATAGTCTCTATATTTGATTTTACAATTTCGCATGTGTTTGATTATTGATAAGTGGAGCAACCGATATTCAAAATAAAAGTCCAAGTTAATTAATCAAAAACAAAAAGTCCAAGTTTTGATACAAAGAAATACAAAATGAATGAAATCAAAACAGCCCCTGGTTTTACTGATGGCTTCTTTTAATTTAAAATTAACAATTAACAATTGATCACTGAATTACATACCATTCTAATGTTGGCCCCACACATCACACCAAAGAGTTCGTTTGGTTTTCAGTTAGGAAAGAGTAAAATTTTTAGTAATAATTTTTTATTTTAATGTAAATCTGATAAAAGTAAAAATTAATTTACTTCTTTTAAAAATATTTTTATTTATAGTAAATGTATAACCATGCAGGTCAGATAACAATTAACAACACAATTATTCCTACTGCAAAATGTTCCATTCTATAATTATCTTTGGTTCCCCTTGGCTCTATAACATACTCCCTCAACTTAAATACTGCAAAAAAAAAAAAAAAAAAAAAAAACCTATTAATTTTCACGTTATAAAAAAGTTAATTAAAATCTGTCGCTAAGTGGCTCAACTTACCTATGACGCATCATTAAATTTTTAGCAGTATTTATAGGTTTTAGAAGGGGGAAGTTCTAGCAAGTAGCAATGGCTCTAGTTACTTGTCCAAAGTGGTTAAAAATTGGCTCATTGACTCAAATTTGTGTAACTTACAATACGATTCAATTAAACATGCTGTGGCTAAACAAAGTAACCTGTTGCTAATCCTAACCACTTAATTTCCTAACAAATTGAATCATTTGGATGAAAACTTACACTCATAGCTCACTTTTTAAAGCTGTCCAACATCAGTTATTTCCTAAGATTATTTCCTAAGATTATAGTGTGAGGCTATTGTTACTCGTAGATCTTTTTTGATAGGTTAAAGTGCATTTATATTATTCGAACTAAGAACCTATTACTTAAAGTAATACTCCTCAACAATCCGATCAACCTATTCGATGCATTCATAGATATTTATTACCACTTAAATGTATTTTTAATTAAAAATATATATTTCAATCAATTAATATTTTTTAAATAAATCAAATTGCATTAAAAGAGCATTAAATATACTCAAAAAAGTAAAGTGTTGATATATAAATATTATTGAAGTATCCAATAGGTTGATTTAGCGGCCGTGAAGTGCTACTTTTACTTGTACTTATAGTAATAATATTTTTACTAGAATTATAGTAATTAATTGATATTTTTAAAATTACAAGTCAAATTGACCATTACAGGCCAGCCACTTTTCTTCTTTGTTTTCTTTTACATTGGGCTGGATCAAACTGGTCAGTCCTAAATGGCCCCCATTTTCAACCTCTCCCCCCATTGATCTATTCACCCCCTTTTTTTTTGGACAATTTTGCCCTTCGGATGAACTTCATCCGAAAATAATTCAAATGAAGGTCATCCGAAAATATCATCAATTTTATAAAATGGTCCTCCCATAACGGATGATGCTGATCCGAAACCATTTCGGATGAACCTCATCCGATAATATGTGTTCCATTTCGAATGAAGCTCATCCGAAAATTTAAAAAACATTAAAAACCAGTTTGTAACCACCGCCGTAACAGTTGCTCGATTTTTTTGCTTAAAATCACTCGAAATCTCTCTAAACTCTCTCAAATTGTCTAATTGTGTAGTTGTTCTGAGGATTCTGTCAGCATTACCATTGAAGAAGCACCATCAACTCTCCGAACCTTACACTCTTCTCATCTCTATCAAGTCAACATGACTCGAAATGTTCACCAAATTGCTTAAATTTTCGGATGAGCTTCAGCCGAAATATAACACATATTTTCGGATGAGGTTCATCCGAAATGGTTTCGGATCAGCATCATTCGTTATGGGAGGACCATTTTGTAAAATTGATGATATTTGCGGATGACCTTCATCCGAAAGGCAAAATTATCCGGAAAAAAAGGGGGTGAATGGATCAATGAGGGGAGTGTGAAAATGGGGGGCCGTCCTAAATCCGACAACTTTTCTAGTTTTTTTTTCTTTCAATTTTGCTCAAAACACGAAAATGTCAATTTATTTAGGGCCCATTAAAGTTGGTCAATTCTAACAACTTTTACAAAGGTATTGGGATTGAGTGATTGACACACTCTACTAGAGAAAGATATCACTCATTTTAGGAAAGTAGTGTTCGAAATAAATGAAATAATAAAAATGAAAAGTACTATTTCACTTTTATTTTAATAGATGACATAGTCCAAAAACACTACTATCTTTGGTTCTTTTTGAAAGACACTATTTAAAAGGTTTTTATAATCTTTTTTATAAGACATTTTATAGTTTTTATAATGTATTTATTGTTTTATTTTTTTATCCTTATTAAATGTATTGACTATTTGTACTCCTTAATTATAATTGGCTAATACATTATTCAATGAAAGGTAAAAATGATATCTCATCCACTTTTTTAGAAAACCAATAAAATTAACTATACTCAACTACTTTTTTTAGTCTGTATAATTCGATTGAAAACGTCTTATAAATAAGACCGGAAAAAGTATTTTAAATGCTGTTGTTTAGAAATGGGTGGTCCATTTTCCAGGGAAATGAGATGGTATAAATACTTGCATCCAAATTTGACATATTTGAATTTAAACAAAAATAAAAATAAAAAGCAAGTCAACATATGACATATTTGAATTTTGAACAGAGTTATATGCCACAATTGGGATGGATTAATATGTGACACTTATTTTATATATCGGTTAGCATAGAGTGATGGCAAGTAAAAAATAAAATAAAATAAAAAAGCAAAGTCAACATATGACATGTTTGAATTTTGAACAGTCATATACCACAAATTTGGATGGTATGTACACTTATTTTATGTGTCCCGATTTTTGTATTGAAGGTTTTTTTATTCAATGTACTCATTGGTTATGCACGTTTAAAAAAATGGTTACGTTAGTTATTTTTTTTTGTTACAGTGTTTTTCGGATTTTGTGGTTACACGTGTAGAAATATGTGGTTACAATGTAAAAATAAATGTTCAACAAAATTTCTACGTGTGTAACCAGATATTTTAATGTATGTAACCATGAGTACAAAGTGAGTGCGAAAAACGTGAATACGAAAAATGTTTTTCTTATTTTATAGTATATGGCATGTACAGTAAAATTGGTCACATAGTCAATTCAAATTTGTCAAAAATGTATCCCATTATTTTGAATAAATGTTTACAGTTACACGCATTCTTCTACTGCCATTTAAACTGGGGAATTTACATACCACTCTACAATCTGAGGAGCTGCATCTTTATGAATAAAATTGCCAAAAGTACCTAATGAGCATGCCTCCTACCACTTATGCGCTTAATTAACTTAACTACAAAGTTAACTACATCTAATTCCTCTAATCTCTATATGTAAGTGTTGCTATGAAATTCCTACCTTGCTGAAAAGAAGCTCATGCATATCGGAGGACGAATCTTTAACAATGCAAGAATCGAAGACGGAAGAATCCATAATCCGTCTCCACAAATCAAACCAGATGCAACCGCCGGAACCATCAACCCGGCCTCACTACTATTTAGTGTATGCCAAGCAAAAACAATCAAACTACCAACGCACATATCAATGGCAAAATAACCACCAACTAAGAAAGGAACTGCCATAGCCATTGGAAGTGGAATCCATTTCCCAACCCTTTTTGGGCTTAGATCTCTAACCAAGTTTGCCGCTATAGCAAACGCAAAAAATCCATAACAAAGTTGCAAGCAATGATGGGGAAGCGCCGAGAACCCTTCAACGCCAAGAATCGCCATGTTTCTATAGATTATGGCATAAGGAGCCTTGTAATCGCCATCTGGATTTCCCACATCAAAGGCCTTGTAAAAAAGGAAGAATGTGAGAGGAGCAACGACACATCCTATTGCTGTTCCAATAGCTTGGCTTAGAAGCATCGAGCGCGGCGAAGTGAAGGTGAGATGTCCTGTCTTGAAATCATGCATCAAATCCGATGAAATTGAAACAATGGATTTGATCAGGCCACAGCCTACAAGTCCAGCAACTACACCATCACTTTTTCCGGCCAAGGCTGCGAGAACAAAGAGTGCCACTTTCCCATAGTTATAGGCCATGTTCATGTCAGTTAGGCCTGCACCGTAAGCGTTGCAGAAGCCAAGAGAGGGTGCGAAAAGATAGGCGAATGCTACATAGTACCACTTCAGTTGGGGGAACATATGAGGGATTACAATGATGGAAATTATGGAGAATAATATGTATCCTGTACATGCTAACCATATAGGAATGCTTTCCCTTGAGAACACTTCGTTTCGCCTAAGATCATCTAGTGGTAGTTGTTTCTGGTCATCTGAAACTGCATCACAAGGAAATATTATATTTTCGCAGACAAATATGAGACTCATTGATATGAATATCATAAACCACACCAGATTGGAACTCGAAAAAATTTACAAGGCCTTTTACTTACGCGTATTAAGATTCTTCTTTTTCATGGTGGCATGAATGTTTGTGGCAGTGAAATAGAGAACTTTGACAAAATTATAAAGTCCATCACCAAGAATCAAGGCAATGGAAATAAAAACCTGCAGCAAGGAAGAAAAACAAGTCAAGGCCTGAAAGCGCCGAGGAACTTAAAAAGAATACAAATCTTGCTCTGATAGAGAGTCCTTTAGTTGTAACTAAATTAAGACCTTATAACCATTAAGACTCTTCATGCTACTTTCTGGTAAACTTGCAGGGAACCATTCTCCTTTTTGTCTGCCGATTAACGGCCACATAATGCCCCATGAAAGCACGGCGCCGAGAAGCAAGGACAAATTAACAAGGTGGGAACAAATCATTCCTGCCCCAACATAAGTCATGCTGAAGTCGAAGTAAAACCTGTCAAATTTTCAAGTGCTTTAATCAGTGAAATGTACAATTATTTCATGCTTGAGACTAGAGAGACTTTTACTAGTAGATCAAGAAAGACGAAGTAACATACGAGTTTTTCCACGCTTTCAATCCAAAAGTAGGAAACTGAACAAATCCACAGCTATCCCCACCCGAATAGAACCATTGAAAGAAAGCCCAAAGGAAACTAGCCGAGAAGAATTTCAAGAAACCATGAACCTGCTTCCTGCCAAAGAAGTTGAACTAGTAAGTTTCCCCTTGTTCAACTTGGAAAAATTATCCAAAGAAGTCATAATCATAATGAATAAATAAATAAATAAAAAACAGAACAGAACAGGTTCATACTTGGCCATAACATCTCCTTTAGGAGTATGGAATCCGTTAATAAGAACAGCAGTAGCAGTTCCACTTGGATAAGTTAATTTGTAGTCTATGATCATGATCTGTTAAATAACAAAATTTTCATCAGCATCACCATTCAAGTTCCAAATTCTTTTGAAAATGAGATTATCATCACTTCTACATTAAACTACTAATCAGATAAACTTCAATAAACAACATTTAAATAACCAATGGCAATAAATGAACCCTGTCAAAATCATGAATTTCATTACTATAATAAACTGTACCTTTCTAATGGGGACCAAGGCTAATAACCCTACAAAGCTTGTCACAAAGAGAAAGGCTGTCATCCAAGCAACTCCAGGCTCCTTGGTACTACCAGGATTATTCCCTTCTGTATCAACCCCTGCTTGCTCATATGTTCTCCTATTCAAGCCCAACAGATAAGACCCAAAACCACCTATAATTACACAACACAAGTTCAGTTCAACAAATTAGTGCATGCTTGGCAAACGTCACCTGCATTCAGATTATATATAAACAGTTATAATTTATTTAGATACAAATCTCAATCACGTTAAACTGCAGTAACAGTAGAAGGACTTTCATGTCGAGTCACTAAAATGTTTGGTTTAAGGTTCATCTCAACTGAACTACACAGAAGGACAAAGTACTTCCACCGGAAGTAATAAATTGTTGTGTCTGTTGAACGTGATAGAGATTTGTATTCAAATGAATCATAACTGTTTATATATTATTGGGATGTGAGTTACGTTGATCCAACTAAAAACGAAACAAGCATGAACGTTTATATATTCAAGTGAAAGTACTTTCAACTTTAAACCTTACATGCTAACCAAATAAAGTTTAAGTACTCTTAACTAAACACACTTCCACATGCACACATTTCGTTAACACAAATACAAGTTAAAGAATCAAACTCAAACATCAAAGAGCGTGAAAATAAAAGAAAAAACTCACCTCCTACCGCGATACTATAGCAAGCAACTGCGCAAGTTTGGATGATGGTGTTCTCCTGTCTAGTGAAAGGAGTTGAAACAATTTTCGCTTTCTCGAGGAGCTTAGTCCAAGCTCGGATGAACACAAAGCCAAGAAGAGCAGCTGAGACATTGAGATTGGGAACTAAACCAGTTGTGAGGTTCAGCTTCATCACAATCACACTGTAAATGATTCCGATCAAGAGGCTAGCTATTAGTCCTCGAATTGTGATCTGTTTCGCCCATGGTGTTATTCTATTTACATCTTCTGCCACAACTGGAGCCTCTTCAATGTCTTCTCTGCTCAGATTCTCAATCTCTTTGAGCTCTTCGTTGCTTAAAGTGCCCATTCGATTCATCATAGCCTCAACTCTGAGTGATCAATCGTCACAGAAAAGAAAATCAGGGAATTGGGACAATATATTAGAGAAAGAGAATAAAAAAGTCATATTCAGTGATGGCTTAAGAGAATAAAACTCTCTGCTCTGCACTTCATTTGGCATCTCTATAATATAAAAATTATCCCAAGTCACGGATAAACCAGTTGTCTGATTCTGACAATAATTTGTAATTATAATTCAAAGCTTAAACTAATAGAATACAATCACTGTAATTAAAAAATAATATTTAAATAAATAAAAAATAACAGAAGGATGGTATAGTATGTATCAGAATACAGAAAAAAACAGAGCAAAAGGAATAAGAAATCAGAATCCGATTCTACAAAATGAAAAGTTCTGAGATTTCCAGGCACGTTGCGTAAACATCAGTGAAAGATGAAACCCCATAAAAAAATCATACCTCAAAATCCGCCTTGATGATGGAAAAATTGAATCTTTGCGACAAGGACGGAGATTTCAATCGAAGAATTGTATTAGCCACCTGATACAATCGAAACCCTGCAAACAACCTCAATCAATTGGGGTGTGCTTGCAGGTTCGAAATAGAAAAACCAAAGGAAGGGAGCGTAGAAGAAGCGTGAGAATCCCAAAAGCCCAGGTAAGATTTTTCGATCAGAAATGAAAGTAAGGAAAAATTTGGGAGGGAAAAGAGGAATTTATAATCAACATTGGAGGTGGCAAATCGAAGAAGAAGAAGAAGAAGAAGAGAGCCTGTATCTTGCATGTAGTACAACGTAGTGGGAGTACTAGTACTACAAAGGGGATGTGTTTATGTGTAAGGTAAGAAAAAAAGGGATAATGTAATGTTAATTGTACTACACAGATAAATGTTAAAAAAGTCTTAAAACAGAGAACATTCCATAATTAAGGTTATAATCTCTCTACATATTAGCGAAATGAAAAAAACATATGCTTTACGTTGACTCATATAGAGAGAGAGAAACAGAGAGAGTGGTTGGAAGTGGTTGGTTTCTCTTTCTCGGTCTTTGTCTTTGTCTAATTTGTGACTTTTTTAGGGATTAATTAACCTTAATTAAAACAGCTAAAAGAGTGGCATGTTGTCATTCTGTGTATGAATGAATGAATGAATGAAAGGAATGGGGCGTGTGGCGGAAACATTGGCGTTTCAATATCATCAAAATCAAATGTAGAAAAACAGAGTGGAAATTAATGTGGTGGTGAGAGAGAGATGTAGTAATAGTCTTACAGGCTCTTTGAAAGGTCAACAAACCATTAATTACTACCAGGAGAAGGATGCATTATTACCTCAATTTTTATTTAGTATCTGATTATCTAGGTAAGATAATGAACAATGATATGAAAAAAAATGTTACATTTAATTTTTTTACAAATCTTTTTACTTATTTAATTTTGGTACGTGTCTTTTATTTTTTATTAAATATTTATTTTTAGAAAGATAAATAACATTTTTTAAAATTAAGTAGATAGAAGAATTTTTAAGAGGATTTAATAAGAGAATTTAGCATTACTCATGATATGTGTATACCATTATTTACACATAACTTATTAACAATCAATTTTATCTCATAATTACGTGGGTCTGTATGTCCTTTTCCTTCTTTTTATTTTAAAAAAAAATACAATCTAAAATTCTAAACTATTGTAAATGGGTTGAAAGTAAATAATGGTGTACAATATCTATTTTCTTAAAATAAAATATGTTTATTAAATAATATGATTATTTTGTTATTAAAATAATGTTTTAAATTTTTTATAATGTCTTTTATTTCTTATTATATTATTAATTTATTAATAAAAACATTAATTTGTATCAAATTAAATATAAAGGTAGAATATATAAAAATATAATTAATATTATTTTAAAAATATAAATAAACAGATAATTAAGAACAAATTTTTTTTCTTTCTTTAGACAAATAAAAAGAAACCAAGAAGTATTTATTATTGAGATATTTTTTAGATGACAATAAAAAATTAATCTCTTTTAAAAGAAATATTATTGAAGTGGATATAACCTCACTAAATATTTTTTTATGAGTATGATTCAAATTTTTGTCCACATAATTAAAAGGACTCAAATATCTATAAAGTTTAGAATTTTTTTTAGGAAAATGATATTTAGTGCCATAAGGACACTATATAAGAACTCAAATATAGTAAAAATATATTGAAATGTGTAGTTTTTTATATTTCCGAGAGACGAAACAATGTGCTTTTATGATTATTTTTCTAATTCTAGTAACCTTAACTAGTGTCCTTAGGGGCACTATATATCAACATTTTTTTTGACAAATGATATTTAGTACCCTAAGGGCACTATTTAAGAGTCTAAATATAGTAAAAAAGTATTGGAATGTATAGTTTTTTATATTCCCGAAAAATGGAACAATATGCTTTTATAATTATTTTTTTACTTCTATTAATTTTATCTAGTGCCTTAGAGTAGATATCAAGACTTTTTTTTTTTATATTATTATTGATTATTGAAATTTGAAGGAAGGAAAGACAAAGAGATAATTAACGGTTGGAGGGATGATAAGAAAATGGGAAGTGGATACGCTAGTTGGGTCCATGCTCCAATACAAGTTGACGTCTTTGGATTCTCTACCCACTCAATGGCTAGTTTGCTTTTCTTTCTTTAAATTTAATAATTACAATTATAGTAGTAGTATTTTTTTAGGCATAGAGTAAATAGTGTAGCACACCTTTGATTTTTTTTTATAAGATTCTCTAATCAATTTATATGAATTAAGAAAATTATTAACAATTTTATTTAATATCTTGTTTTATTAAAAAATAGTACAATATACTAAATTTACTCTTATTTAAAGTCAAAATTTTCAATAAATACATTAATTAAACCCTCTATCTCTTCATTTATTACAAGAGTAGACAAGAAAAAAATCTAATAATTACTTCTTGAATTTTATAAAGGGTCTTATATATATAGGACTAAAAATTTTCCTCCAAAGGTCTCATATATATATATAGAGTTAGGATCCGTTTACACCAATTAGTTTTACACCAACTCTTACACCAATTAGAAACCATACGTCGAATTTTATTTTCACGAAACCCACCATTGGATTGAAACTACTTATCGTATAGATCATGTGTACAAAATTTCACATCAATCTGAGATCGTTTAGTACTCCATCAACGTACTAAAAAAGTAACCTAAAATATAGTTTTAAAATAATAAAATTAACAAGTGTTTTGATGGAGTACTAAACGATCTAAGATTGATGTGAAATTTTGTACACATGATCTATACGATAAGTAGTTTCAATCCAACGGTGGGTTTTGTGAAAATTAACTTCGACGTATGGTTTCTAATTGGTGGGTGTAAAACTAATTGGTGTAAGTGGATCTTGAGAAATATATATATATATATATGATCGGAGGTAGTAGTTATTATAGTGTAGTAGTTTTTTTTTTCATTTTCATTGCTATAAAATTGGTGTTTAAAAAATAGTACAATATACTAAATTTACCTTTATCTAAAGTTAAAATTTTCAATAAATACATTAATTAAACCCTCTATCTCTTCATTTGTTACAAGGGTAGACAAGAAAAAAATCTAATAATTGCTTCTTAAATTTTACAAAGAATCTTATATATAAGACCAAAAATTTTCCTCTAGTGTAGTAGTTTTTTTTTCATTTTCATATATATATATATAGGATCGGAGGTAGTAGTTATTATAGTGTAGTAGTTTTTTTTTTCATTTTCATTGCTATAAAATAGGTGTTTGTTACTTTTCGTTATTTTGATATAATCTCGTTCGTGTTGCGTAGCTAACGTTGGCCCCCGAGAATTTGATATAGGTGACATTCGAACACAGACCTTCCTGTTGTGAATCGTCTCTCATATAAACTTAACGGGACTTTATACCGCTATGTCAATCTTGAGGGTTTTTCGTTTGCATATATAAAAGAAATATTTTTAATTTAACTTAATACAAAAGTTTTTATTTTAGTTTTGATGTTAACTTAAACTATTAAATACAAATAAATATATGATATGTTAGTATAGACACACTATGATTCATATAAAATTATGATTCGAATTTATAAGGTAAAGTGACTTGAGAGAGTAAATTATTGATACCCAAGAAAAAACAAAATGTTACTAAATGCTAATGTAATAGTACTATTCATGTCAATCTATTATGTCATTTACATTTTATTTTTAATTTTTAATCCTTAAATCCTTTTATTTAATCTTTCTCTTTTTTAACCATTATTTTTCTAACAACCTCTCTCTTCTTCCTGTTTTGATGGTCACCATGCTCCACCACCCTTTCACATTATATTCCATTTTTCCAAAGATGCTCAAAATTTTCAGAAAAAAAATGATCTATTTGAACTTGAAGTATGTTTAGAATAGTTTTGGTAGTTTTTTGTTGATGGGATTTTGGAATTGACAATGATAAATTCAGGTTAAATGGATGACTGCGGAGGAAATAACAAGTGATAAAGAAAGAAACTTTAAGGTCTCGTTTTGAATAGCTTATTCGTAAGTTATAAAAATAGTTTATGAATTTTTATAAGTTATTTATAGTTTATTTTTATAAGTTTCTTTGAGTAGCTTATCAGATGAAGCTATTTTTAGTTTATTCAAATAAGTTTTACAAATTTATCTATGAAATATCTCTTATTTAAAAATAGTTTATTGAATAAGTGTTTAATTAATCTGTATATTCAAATACACCCTAAGTGAGTAACACAAATCTTAACGGTAAAGAAATATGACGTGGTATGAATTCGTGGAGGAGAGGGGTGTGTGGAAGAGCAAAAGTATTAGGTTTTTAAAGTTTAGATGAATTTATTTTATTATTCTTACAAGTTTATATCTCTTAATTTTGTAGTATTTCAATTTCATTCTCTATTAGTTTTGAAATATTTTTTATAATCTCTTTTATTTTACATGTATATAAATATAACATGCGTAATCTTCTAAAGAGAGAAAATTCAAGTGTATTTAACAGTAATTAGGGAGGCCACAATGTATAGTTAACCTTATTTATTAATTTCTACTGTGTTATAAAATTGTGAAAGAAGATAAATTAAAAACTAAAAAAATAAAAAACCAATAAATATTGTGATAAAAAATATTGAAAAATTATGTATAAAGATATTCTAAAGGAAACCATAACTAGGAGTATTGTAATTTTACCGGAGATGAACGTTAATTTAATGTTGTTAAAATATAAGTGTCGTGGTTAATTTATACATTTTGTATTTAAAATATTTTTGGCATCATTTTAGTTCTCAAAATATTATTAAATTAGTCATTTGTTTATAACAAATTGAATGGTTAATTTGAGTTGAGTTGCCTTTTATTTGGACGAAGCAATTACAAAATTACAAAAAATTTAAAATTTTAGAGAATTTTAAAAATATATTCTATTTAAGTGAAATTGTGAATGCTTACCATCTAATTAAATACCATCATGTATTCAAATAGTATATTTTTCTTTAAAAAAAATTAAAATTTCTCTCACACAATGAATTTTCCTCTTGAAAATTTTCATCCAAACTCAATATTTTAGTTTAAATTACATTTTTGGTCTCCCAACTTAACTAATTGTATAATTTTAATCTCATTATTTTTAATTGTGTGAATTTAGTCTCATAACTTTGTTGAATATGCAATTTTAGCTCCAAAATTTTTTCAATTATGTGATTTTGATTCTTTTGATTATTTTCCATTAAGAAACTAATTATTAATGCAGTCAAAATCATATTATATGGTTTTATTTGCACAATTTTAGTTTGACACTTTTTAAATTACACAATATCAGTGCTTTTACACACTTTATTTTATTGATTTTATTGTGTTAACCGTTAGTTTCTTAAAGAAAATTAAATGTGAAAAGTCGCACAATTTGAAAAAGTTTAGAGAAACAAAATCGCAAAATAACAAAATTAAAGGACCAAAATCACACAATTAAAATTAAGGAACAAAAACCTTACAATTTAAAAAGTTTCGAGATTAAGATCGTCCAAAGTTAAGAAAATAAAGTCACATAATTAATAAAATTAAATAATTAAAATTATAATTAAGCCGAATATTTTAAAGATGTGGAGCTCCAAAATAATAATGACCCTCCGATCGATGCATTACAAGGAATCGGATAATTTTTTTGGATTTAGAATTTAGGGTTTAAATTGATATTACTTTTATTTTAAAATATTAGTAATTTAAAGAAAAATATAAAGATTAAAAAGAATATTTAATTTCTTTTGGATTTAACAAATAAAAAGTAAATAGACTAAATTAACTTTTGATTTAAAATGTTACTCTACTTAAATAGGAGTAGAAGAATGACAAAAATAAAAAAAACAATAAATACACTCTTGACATTATAAAAATGAAAAATGTTTTACTCAAATTAAAATTTCTCTAAAATACTAATATTTCAAAATATATAACTATTATTTATTTATATACTTTATATTTTGTTATGATAAAAACTAAATTTTTTAACATGAAAATATTATAAAATATAAAAATAAATAATAATGGCACGCAAAACATTTCCCCTTACATATTGCTATATACTTCATTTGGACTGATTTATAAAAAAGAAACAATTACATGTACCAAAAAAATTAGTTAAACACATTTAATTTAATTTTATTATTTTCAAGTAAATGCTTAACTCTATTTAACAAATTAACCTATTATATTTATTCTCTTTCTACTTAAAAAGACAAATAACCAATCAAATAATTATACTTAAAAAATAAAGACATTAAATGAGGTAAAAATAGTTAGAATTTGCTTATATTTTGAGACAACTAACATAACATTTTTTTTTTTTGCTTATAAATCACTCTCCATAATAGTCCGATTTCCAATTATACTCAACTTCAAGTGTGTGTTTGATTTAGCGGTGGTAAAATTGATTACATCAACATGATTTTGAAAAATTGAATTTGGGTAAAATTGATTTTAAGGTAGTGTGATTTATGTTTGGGAAATTTTTAGTTAAAAACAAGTTTGGAGTAAAAATATAGTATAAAATTTTCAATTCAACGTGAAAGCAAGATTCACCTTGCTTTTGTCAAAATCAATTTTGATTTTTTTCAAACTCATAACTAAACAACAAACTAATTATCTAAAATCAATTTTAATGCTTCAAAATCAATTCACAACACTACCAACGTTCTACCAAACATGCACTTTAACATCCAAGTTCAATGTTCCATTATTTTTAAATCAATTTTAATAAATAACATTTAGTTGAGATCATTTATAGTTAAAGGAAAAATATTAAATAATATTCTTATAACACTCGATAAGAATACATAAATAAATTTTTTTATTTGAGGTTAAAAATATTTATTATTTTAAAAGATAAAAATATTTATTATTTTAAAAGTTAAAAAATTATTTATATGCCAGTATCTCTTATATTGTGTTGGTTTGATTGTTGTTTGACGGTCAGAACGGAAGGAGATAGATAAGCACAAGAAAAGAATGCAGTACTACTACAAAGTCTCATTGACCCAAAGCAAAAGAAAGTAGTACATCATACAAAAAGAAAAATGTAGTACTCTCTCCATTTCTTAATATAAATTCTTAACTATCTTTTACATGTTACACAGTTCACAGTTTATGAAAAATAAAAAAGTTATTAATATATTAATTTTAAAAAAATGGTTATCCTTCTATAGTTTTTCTTTTAATTAAGGATAAATTCAACTATTTTTAGTAATAATAATTTATTTTAATAAATAAAAGTAAAAAAAAATTAATAAATATTTTTAATATTTTATATACATGTTTATAATGTAAAACATTAACTTTTTTATTATAAAATAATTATAATATGAAATGGAGGAGTAAAATAGATGCAGGCATTCGGATTTAGTTTGTATAAAGTTAAAATATGAATAAAATAAAAAAGTAAATATGTACTATTTACTATTTATTTGAATTAAAATATTTTATAATTTTGATTCACATTAAATTAAATGAATGATGAATTTAATATGTTTTTTTCACTTTATACACTGAAGGCATGTAGCTACTAGGCTAGAGACACCTCAACATATTTAAAGGAATAAATACATTTTTGAGATAAAACATTTTAAATATTTTTTTTGGTTCTTTTTATAAGACACTATTTATCTAGAATGTTTTTATGGTTCTTTTTATAAGATGTTTTATAGTTTTCATAATACATTTATTGCTTCTTTTCTTTTTTATCCCTATCAAATGCATTGACTATTTTAATTCTTTAATTATAATTGGTCAACACATTGTTCAATGAAGGATAAAAAAAGGTATTTCACACACTTTTTGAGAAAATCAACGAAGTTAAAAAAACTCTACTTTGTTTGGTCTTTGTAATTCGGTTGAAAATATCTTATAAATAAGACCAGAGTGAGTATATACGTTAAGAAAAAAATTAATATTAAATCTGTAGTTACGAAAATAAACTGGTGTATCATTTTTTATTAGTGTAATTTCATTTAAAAAATATTTATTTATATTTAATATATTGCTAAAATTAAATATATTTTTAAATTTTTATTTACAAAAATATTATTTTGAGGCTTATCTTTTATCTAAAATATTTGAAAGTCTAAAATCATTATTTTAGTTAGGTTTAGACCGGCCCGGTTGCTATCGCAGATTCGATTGAATTATTGCCCAATTTACTGTGTTTGATGCTGTTTGGGTCGAATCGAAGGACATTAACAAAGCATTTTGGGAATAATTCAATTTAAATAATTATTGCAATAATTTCATGCTAAACTAACACCCAACAAATACTTCTGTTTATGCAATTATACATAGTTGATATGCTTGGGTGGGATCCATAAGTATTACTATCTCTGGTTTAAAGTATAATTATTAAAATTTTTATATTTTATATTATAAGTTTTTACATAAAAGATAAAATGTATTTATTAATTTTTTAAAAAAATTTATCCTTATTTATTAAAGCAACTTATTATTAGTTGAAATAATGTAAGAATATAAATATATTAAGCACATAATTTTTAAAACTAAAATTAATATTTGTTTAATTTTCTCATTAAAAGTCCGTTTTTGGGTTAAACAAAATGCATCTTCAGTTAATAGTCGAAGACTAATTCCTTCGAGGTAGAGAAATCACTAAAGTGAACTTTGACTCTTCAAACAAAACCTTTTCTATACATATAGCTAGGATTCTAGACTCATTAATGATCCATATTGATTGAAATATTGTTTAGTTATTAACCTATAGATGTGATACATGATAAAAAAAAGGGTAAAAATGCTTTCACCCTTGAGATGTTCTGAAAATTGCAGTAAACCACAAACCCGGAAGAAACAGTAGTATTAAATAACAATCACGGTTAATTGATTTTATTTTTTTGGGTTAAAATTAAGTTGTTCCATATATACGATAGTTGCTAAGCAGCTAAAAATTTAGAACCCATTTTATAAGATATCTCCATCATAACATGGTAATAAGTAAATAAATAAAAAATGAAAAAAAAAACAGTGTCATCTTAATTTGGTGGTGAGTTACAATTAGGGTTTAGTCTCTAAATCGGCAAAATCATTATTCTTCCAGTTTCCATCACAAAAATAAAATATAGCAATTCAATTCAACTAATAGTTTCATTCCAGTCAATCACGATATCCAATTATATATATCGACAAACAACATTATTATTGCGTTTAGTTACAGTACGACAATTATCTCTTGCTTCTTGCTACTTTTATTGAGCATCATTTGTACAATTTCTCTCTGTTCAAATCCTATATTGCGGCATCTAAAACTAGACACAACGTTCACCAGTTTGCTGCCTTTATATTGAATAACGATAACAATAATTGATTCTGATGATAATTAAAAGTATCAGAAAAATACTAAAAATTGAATATATACTATGCTCATCAGCCTACTGAAAACTATGAAACGGATAATAAAAAAAAAAAGGATTATCCTCTATGCAAGGATTCCATCACTTGTTAATTAATGGAGTAGTGGTCATTGATGTCCATTTTGGGGCTAGTGCAGCGTATTCCTGACAGTATCAATTCAATTATTGTATATTAAAATATTTTATTAATCTACAATCATTAAACTAAAATGATTAATTTCATATTAAATTTAACCAATCTAATTAATCCAATTTCTAAAATTGAATTCGTCATGCAACAAGTCGTTCGAATCAATTGATGAGATTCAAGTTCAACTTATTTTAGCTTGTAGTCTTCCCCTTTAAAGTGACCAAGCGGTGTGACTACGAGACATATACTGTATACATATGCATGAGGTTTAGAGATCGATTCTCCACTAGGTAGAAAATCTCACCCCACGTGTTCCCCTTCCCCAAAAGTTCAGCTCTCTTTTAATTTGTAACAGATAAAGTCTGTATAAGATCTAAATAATATATATATATATATATCCCATTTTGTGATAAAATTAAAAGCATAAAAAGTTACAAAGAAAAGCCAATCCTTAGATGAATAAGTGCAACCACATATACACTGGTGAATGGTGATGATGAGGACTTGCATAATTTTGTACCTTTTCAATTATATGCATCTATGTATGTCAACTATTCTCAAGTCACTACACAGTCTTGTTTTACCTTCCAATGATACCTATCTTGATTAAAAAGCCCCTGTAAAAAGAAACATAAAAAATTTATAATTTAGGACATATTTACTTTGCATCCTAAGTGTGGAGAAACCCGTAATTATATAAAAAATAATAATTATTATTTGAGATTTTTTAAGATTTGAATAGAAAACATTAAATATTAGTGACTGCTGTGCTGAGAAGGCTGATAATTTTCAGGGCTAACTTTGTGGGATGAACATAGATTGGGCCAACATCTGAAGCCCATCTTATATTCTCTACTCATTGGGCCCAGCCCAAAAGGAAATATGCGAAGTCACACCATTTCGTCTTCCTCAACCTCAAGCGTCGTGATTCTCTGAACTTTGTAGAACCTCGTTCCTCGCATGCATTCAAGAGAAAGAGTGAGGGACAATCGAAAAAACAAAACGAAGAAGAAGGATTTGTGATGGTAAACTTAGATTGACATATATTTTGTATGATTCGTAATTTAGATTGTTGAAAATAAAGAATGGGAGATTCATCAGATACCAAGTTCTTGCAAACCCTGTTGTTGTACGCGGCGAGCGCGGCTCTGAGTTGTTTGGTGCTGGTCACGGGGCTCCGGCACCTTGACCCCAACCGTGAAGCATCGAAGAAGGTTCTCGAACATAAGAAAGAAATTGCCAAGCGTCTCGGTCGCCCCCTCATTCAGACAAACCCTTATGAGGTCTATTCAAACTCTTTGCCATAGCTTTTATTTCTTTTTGGTGGTTATGAAATGTTAATATGTAATCTTAACATAGAATTATACCCAAATAATCATGAAAAGGAAGGACTAATTCCCCAGCGCATATATGGTTAGTTTGTTAAGTGTTATCTTCCATTTCAATTTTTAGTTTTTAAATTTTGCCCTTTATTGTTTACAGGACGTGATAGCATGTGATGTTATAAATCCTGATCACATTGATGTTGAGTTCAACTCTATTGGGGGATTAGAAACGATTAAGCAAGCATTGTTTGAGCTTGTTATTCTGCCTTTGAAAAGACCTGACTTGTTTTCGCACGGTAAGCTTCTTGGACCGCAAAAGGGGGTCCTGTTGTATGGACCGCCTGGCACCGGAAAAACCATGCTTGCCAAAGCTATTGCTAAGGAATCAGGAGCAGTTTTCATTAATGTGAGGATATCAAACCTTATGAGCAAGTGGTTCGGGGATGCTCCAAAGCTTGGTAAGTGCACAGCAAATTTTTATAGCTACTTAAATTCTACAATCTACAATTACACTACAAAACTATAGTCTTCAATGCACCATTGTATCTTCCATGCTGAATTTTAGTGTATATGTATGGGGTGTTATAACTATCTTAGTTCAGTAAATTAGAACTATATGAAACCTTTTTTCATAAGAACCTCATGTATATTCAAAGATCCAACAAATTGTTTGATGATTACATTACATTTTTATAATAGCTTGGCATGCCAACTATTGAAACTGTTGCTCATAATTTCATTAGCATCTAGCCTATATGAGATGAATGGGTTGCAATCTTGTTTTTGTCATTGTTAGAAGTGTCAATGGTATCTTGTGCAGTTGTAAGGTTAATTGTACCTACTGTGATATGACATGATCTAAGCAGCTCCAGCATAATTTATTTGGCATGACAAAGATTCATGATAGTAGATAGGGACATAGGGCAATTATCCTCTGATGATGATGGGAGAGCAGCTTAGAAGAAGAGTCAGTGAAAAAGTTGTAAGGTTAATTGTACCTACTGTGATATGACATGATCTAAGCAGCTGTAAGGTTAATTGTACTTACTGTGATATGACATGATCTAAGCAGCTCCAGCATAATTTATTTGGCATGACAAAGATTCATGATAGTAGATAGGGACATAGGGCAATTATCCTCTGATGATGATGGGAGAGCAGCTTAGAAGAAGAGTCAGTGAAAAAGTTGTTTTAGTATGCTAATATTTGATGATGATGAAGAATTGAAGATCTTGGTTGAGAAATGGTTCAACATATCTTATGACTAAAAAGTATTAACAAATCAAATTGAGCTAAATAACACAGAAGTAAAAGGGGCTTCATGTTGTCCAATCACTATTATTTTTCATAAAACTCAATCTTTTTCTTCAGTGATTCTTGAGAAAAGCCTTTGACATCATCATCCTCACATATGTGCTTTGAACGATTTCTTTTAATTAAATGCAAAAGGATCAATCAACTACTTTCCTTCAGGTAGCAATCTTTATATAGGATGAAGTCATGTGACAGATTTTCCAAGTCATGTATGTACATTGGTAATGTTTATAGGTTATCCCCATAATCATGTACATGTATAAGTTTCACAACTAACAATAATGATTTTTATTTAAAATATAATACTACTTCTCTATATTTTGTCTATATATTTACTTTGATTCATTGACCAATATTGCGGTGTTTCTCTTATATTTATATTTTTATTGTATTCTACCATGTCAAATATCAGTATTAATATTTTCTGCTATAAAATTGGCTACATTTTGAAAAAGAAAAATTGTCGATGAAATTTTTCTTGGTCATATTTAAATAGGATTGTGTCTTCCAATAATACAACACAACACTACCACATTGTTGATCCATGAGATGAACGTTCGGCATGGATTTATATTGAATGTTGATAGCTTATCACACCCCTCCTCTGCTTTTGGGACTTGGGACTGCATATGTAACACAACATCAGCAATCAAATAGGATAATACAACCTATCGAGGTGTGGAAGGGTTTAGGTGAGAAAGTCAGAAGATGCATGAAAAAGTTGTTTAATGAGATTATAAGGTCTATAAGATCATGTTAAACAAGTGGAGAAGCACTTCAATCCTTATCTATAATAACAAAGGTGACACATGAAACTATGCAATTTTTTGGGGGTTTAAGTTCGTGACGATGATCGATTATGAAGTTATTGGCAACTGTAGTTATTGATTCAGACAAGAAACTCACATTACATAAATTCATTTTTTTTTAAATGCTGGGGAGGTCTACCATGGAAGTGATATAGTTGCTTGCTACATAGATTGATGAAGGAATATTGGAGGAATGAAAAATACTTTTTCATCAATTAAGAAAAAGGTGAATGATTGGGCGCCTAGAGAGGTATTGTGGAAGGCTTTGAAGGAGAAAGGGTTTGTTTTGCCTATTTTTGAGTAATCAAACACGCTCACAATAGTGTCATAACTAGTTTGAGAACATACGGTAGGCCACAAAAGACTTTATCTGATTGCACGAGGTTCAATTTCGACGCCTTATCATTTTCACTTGGTCTTAAATGTGCGTATATTGATGATAGGGTATTATGGTGCCATGTGTTTCATGTAGACGACCCCAACTAGCGGGAAAGACTGTAGTAGTTGTATTTCAATGTGCTTACAAAACATATCGAAGAACTTCTTCTACGATGCAAGTTTTTTACCGAAGATATGCATTTGTGGAGAAGTCTTTTCAGAGTCCTAATAAGGAATTAAGGAGATTTGATCAAATGAAGGGTAGTCTAATAGTTACAGATAGAGGGAGACCACAAAAAGCTAGGCCAAATACCTTAACCTGTTTTGTGGATAAGGTTCTCTGTTCATCTAATGGTAATCTGTTGTTATCAGATTCATTGTATGGGGGAAGCCCCGTCCTTCTGCCTTGAAGGCTTGTAATTACTCAGGAGTTTACCATATACCATTTCTGAAAGAATTCAATGTAGGAACTGGTTTTTAAAATAATAAGGCTAAAATCTTAGGAATAACTCCAGTTTTAGAATGAGCAAAATGATTACCCTACATGTTGCTGGTTGAGTTTATCATCCTTGATTGCTTCGCGATTGGGCTACCATGTATATGTTCTCTAGTTATGTTTTAGCAGCAACTGTGTGGTTGTTTGGTCGAAGGCTTGAATCTGTTCAGCCACATAGAGTTATATAAACCATATACTTCATCAGAGAAGTTAGGTAACAAGTGCATCTTGGTATATGCAACTTTGATTTAATTTTCCAGACACGATTATGTAATATAAAATTGTGTCTGATTTGATGTGCTTAATTATGCTTTATGTTCTTTGTTTTAAATAAGCTTCTTTGTTTGGGGTTTCGGCCTACAGTAAATATTCTACTGTTTTTCTGCAGTGGCTGCTGTATTTAGCTTGGCTTATAAGCTCCAGCCTGCTATCATATTCATTGATGAAGTTGACAGTTTCTTGGGTCAGCGTCGTACAACGGATCACGAGGCTTTGTTGAACATGAAAACTGAGTTTATGTCTATGTGGGATGGATTTACCACAGATCGTAAGTTTAATGTAGTTATCATATACTTTTTTGTTACATAAAGCTTCAAAATAAGTTGCACATAAGGTAATGTCAATTTTAATAGAGATTTAGTCAGTAATTACTTAATATTCCCAAGTTATCTATATTTGATTACCTAGTGGGATAAGGCTTTTGTTGTTGATTATGTTGTATCTTTGTTTGAGTAGACACACTAAACATTAATTATGATGAATACATGGTATTGTTTGTATGTAGAGAATGCTCGAGTTATGGTCCTTGCAGCTACCAATCGCCCATCAGAACTTGATGAAGCAATACTTAGACGTCTTCCTCAAGCCTTTGAAATTGGAATTCCAGACCAGAGGGAGAGGGCTGAGATATTGAAGGTTATTTTAAAGGGTGAGAGGGTTGAAGACAACATGGACTTTGGTTATATATCTAGCTTAACTGAGGGTTACACTGGCTCGGATCTGTTTGATCTTTGCAAGAAGGCTGCCTATTTTCCAATTAGAGAACTACTGGATGAAGAGAAGAAAGGGAAACGATCTCCTGTAAGTATATTTAAGTTATTCTCTTCTACTTTCTTCTGTCTCAACCTTTTCATTTTCCTAATATTGAATGACTAGAATACATGCCTAATTTCCTTTTTACTAGAAGAGAATAAATAAATTTTAAGTATGCCTACTTTATTTGAATCTATCTATATAAGTTATATTTGGCATTTGCATACTTGAACTGGCATCCCTGGTTAATGAAAGCTATTGTGTAATGTACAAGATAAATTTGTGATTTTGTGGCATGTGATTGATTGATTTCATATACTAAGTCTCCTTAAAGAAACATTAGTCTTCTTGGTGGCTTTTTCATGTAAGTGCTGGAAATGCGGAAAGTGCTATAAGCTGTTTTGTTTACTTTTCACGTTTCAGGCACCTAGACCTTTGTCCCAGTCAGATTTGGAGAAGGTTCTTGCCACTTCACAAAAGACAAATGTTGCTGCTAGTGAATACGGTGGATTAGGCGAACAGTCACTGTCAAGATGGACAATGCATGGTGAATCAGGTGATTATCAGCTTCAAGCTGCAATCAATGAATTCTCTAAGCTTGTGGTTTCTCACATGATTAATCTCCAACCAGATGCCCAGGATCATTAATATGTTGACGTTCTTTAGAGCATTCTTCTACTGTCATTTAGCTTAGTCCAAATTGTAATAGCGATTACTTATTTATTACTAATTCCAGAACATATATTTATTACACATTGATGCTAGCAGTGCCATGGTCGGCTATTGCATTTTATTCAGTATTGAAGCATCAATCCTCCTTTTAGCACTTTTGTACATTCCCTTTATGCCAAATTCTTTACCTGTTTACTATTTCGGTAATCCTAAGATATTTTTCTTGTTTTACCCTTTATGTATTGTAATATATGATATAGTATAATTCAGTAAAATGACATAAAAGGTTAGATGATGTCTATTTCGGGTGTCTGATGCATCAACATTGTAACTAGCCAAACATTTTCAATCAGACCCGAGCGGTTAACTGGACTCAAGAGTCAAGACATAGGGTAGAGTTGATTCACGCATTCTATTCTGTTTATCTTGTGGAAAGAGAAAAACACACTTATTATTTGAACCAGTTCTAACTTCTAAGTTACTCTTCTATTCCAAATTTCCTATTGGTATTAAGATAAGCAAAAGTTCATCTGTATTGCTCCATTATATGATTTAATCCATGATTTAACACTGATATGCCCAACAACTTTAACAGAGTAATCTTGCTTAAGATTCATGAAGAAGATGCAGTTATCAAGTTGTCAACAACCATCAATGATTGAGACCTTGGGGGAAATAACTGGCATTGAAGTGGGTTCGGCAGGGTTATGCTTTTAAGCACGGTGGGTCCGTAATCATCCTTGTGCTTTTGCTGTCTTTCTGGTCCACCCCCCATATGAATATGATGATGATGATTATTAACTCAAACCCTTGAAAGTTGCAAGCTCTTCTTCCCATCACATTATCTCATTATTTCATTTTAGTTAGGACCACAAAATTTGTACCTTTTTTTCTTTTCCTTTCCTCTCAAAACATATTTCTACAGTGAAGAAGGCAGGACCACTATGTAGTGGCTAGTGGGTAATAAGGTATGGCTTGGTTGGTGCCTGCCTCGTGGTTCCATCATTACTTGACCATTTTTAAGGTTAGAGGAAAAAGTTAATTACTAATGAATACAAGATTTTTTTTTTTAACATAAAGTTTAGCGTAAAATGATAGTGTCTCAGATCAAGGCAAAACAAGTCTCAAAATGCAAAAAATACTTAGAATTATTACATTTATCTCACTCCAAATGGACAAGTGGAGTCTATTTAAAATTTAAGATAAAAACATTGACCAACATGGTTTATCATCACATTGGAAGAAGAAACAACATCTATTCAACTTTTCACATATTTAGGGTTTTAAAATAATTGTAAGTGGCTATTCTGTTTTGGAAATATGCCCGTCTTTATAGGAGACCTCAGAACTGGAAGTCTTGTGGAGATAACAACCTTGCAGATGACTGGACAGAAAAGAAAGGTAGTATGGTACTGAAAGTGGCAATACAACTCTGTCCGTTAATTAACTTGGCAACTTCATCTTTTTCATGACCACAATCATTTCATAATTGGTTATAATTTTTCAGGTTATAAGGCTTATGATCAAAACAAAGGAATTGTCCCCCCATTGTTTGGCATATCCTCATCTTGCATCATGCAGCGCAATGAAATAATCATTGTCGTCCACAAAAATGCAACAAATAGTTTAAGCATACTGTTACACCGATTGACATTTGTTGATGTGTTGGTCAATTCGTTCAGGTTGCATTTTTTTTTTCTTTTTTCAATCTTGGTTTTTTAAAAGATGTAAAACTACTATGAGTGTGTTTAGAAATACATTCCAAAGATGTTTTTTACTAGTTAAAATATTAGCAGTCCTCTTTGGTAAATGTTCAAAAAAATAAGTGATTTTGACTGTTACTAATTATTTACCCGTGTTTTTTAAATGTTACTTTAACTAGCGTTTAAGGATTGCATATCCTTACTTTTTTATTTTTTTTCAATAGTATCCTTATTAATTAACATTCTCTTAAATTACTTTATCATTTTTCAAATTTTAACTATGAACTTTTCATCTTTCATCCACTTTACATCTCTCAGTTAACTTGTCTCCTAGTGTTATAAATAACACCCTATAACCAGTGTTATAAATAACATCTCTCATTTTTTTTTCTTGGTGATGCATCCTCTGTTTATTTTAAGTAACTATCTTCTAATTAATATATTTTATGCTTCCTTTTTCACGTGACTAAATCACTTTAAGTGATTTTTATATTCTCTTTAGTGGTGCTTTTCCAACTTTTTGTTTTGGGAAAATGGTTACATTTTTTTTTTTACACGTTTTCACTCGTTAGGAATAAGACTTGTTATTCTTCTTGTTTTCAGCCGTCCATTTCATCCATCCTTTCATCTTTATATTTCCATTTTACTTTTGTCTTATATATATATATGCTCGATAAAAATTTTCTTTGGTTTTAAAGCGTACCTTGATAGTTGATACCACATCCTTAACATCAAATAATTATATGCCATCCAAAAAAATTGAGCTATTAATAATTATTATCAGGGTTTTTTTTTTTTGTTGAAATATTATCAGAGTTTCTCAAACTTGTGCATATGAGCAAAGTTAACAATAATTATTAGATTTTTAATGATTAAATTCAATTCTTTTTACTATATCCTATTTGCACTTACTAAATCCCTCACCATCGACTGATTAATAATTAATAACTTTCTCTTAGACAAGTTAGAAAAACCAAGCAAAAGTTGTTACCAGTTGAAAGTTGAAACCATGTTCCGAATACTCAGTTCAAAATCAGCGACCAGTGAATCTTCAAAATCAGAGTGTACAATTAAACGTACCTTTGAATGCAATACTAACTTATTGTATCTTCATTTTTCTTGAATTATTCTCCTCCCGTTCCCTTTGATTCCACACTTCCCTTATCCCAAAAATCAAAATTAAAAATAACAAACTTTATTTACTTTTCTTTCACGTCGTATGAAAAAAGTATCATTAGTTTAGTTATGTGTTTCAGCTGTTTAAGGAATCAGATTATGATGTTTACAACACAAATTAGGAGTAACAATGTAACATTCACCAACAAATTCCTTTATGCTATCTTAAGATAAACGGATTCAATTACTACTACTACGGGTAACTGGTTTAATATCTGTATTCAAAACGAATTGATTGATATAACGACCTTCACTAAATTAATAAACATTAATTAATGAAACTAGTATTAAAATATGGGACAATCTAAATACGTATAATATTCGATACTCTAATTATTATTTTTTTCTAACTTTATTTTATTTTACTTGTCAACAAAAAATATAAAGCAATTCTATCATAGTAATATGAAGAAAGAAAATCCATGGCAGAGAACCCCTTATTTGCATTATTTAATAAATAGTTTAAACTCTCTTTTTAACCAACAAAATTATTTGTTTAAAGATATAAAAAATAAGTTAATCCATATAATTTTCTCTTATTTTCGTTTCAGTTTATATAAATGCGGGATTTATTTTTTGGAAAAAAAAAACTTATTTATAAATTTACAAGATAACTACTAGAACGGAAAACCAATTATTTATAGATGCGTAAGAATTAAAATGAGCAACACCAACCCGCAAAGAACCATGTTCATATTTAATCTTGGGTGTTTACCCTTAGATGGACTTATCAAAAACATATTTTCATAATTATTCTTTGTCTTTGTTGTAAATACCTTGATTCTTCTTCCACATTTACAATTTTCACCATTTAACCCTTTTGAAATGTGTTTTCTTTGCTCTCCAACAAGAAACAAGAAGACCCGGTGCGGCTGCTCATAGTGATTTTTGGCGGTGCACATGGGTGTGACAAATTTGGGGCAATTCAAGCAAAGAAGAAAGGAAGGTCATAAAGAACAAAGGGAACTAGGGTTTTCAATTTCGAACTAATGAACATGATTTTATTTAACAGTTTTTTTCATTTTTGTTTAATTTCAATTGATTTCTATGCTAGTATAATGTATATTCACCATTTGGGTTACCATTAGTAGGTGTTTCGTTAACTACTTAAGATAGAGATTAATATCATTATTAGCAAAATGGATGATATAGACTAATCCGTAATAATAAACATATGTAGGAAATAATTTTTTTTAATATATAAAGACTAAAATTAAAATAAAATATACATATAATGATAAAATAATTAATTGAACTTGAAAATTATTTATTTATGCATCGATATACGTATACATATATACAAAAGAGTTCTTCCATTGATTACCATGTGAAAAAAGTTAAACATGCCTCTTTTGGGTCTGGAGTGCACTTGTTAAGAATACAAAAGTAAAAATGTTTTATTGGGATTTATAGCATTCAGGTAGGATTTTAACTTTCAAAACGATAAATACCATCAATCCCAATAAAACATTTATACTTTTGTATTCTTAACAAGTGTCCTTAAGACACTTGTTTAGCATTTTCATATAAAATATCACTACATCCAATATTACTAAAAAAATAATTATTTTTTGTGTTAATAAATGTAGGTGATACAATAAACAATAGCCGTAAGCATATCATCACCCTTATTACCATATAATCTTGTAACCACAATAGAAAGAATTCTTATACAAATAATTATATTATATTATTTATTTCTTCTTGAGGCGAGTATGATAAATTCTTTTGATATTGTTTGAGTCTTTTGATGTTGACTTTCTTACTGAGATTTTTTATATTCACAAAAGTTGAGAGTAATTATATTATATGCATAATCATAAATTACATAAAATTACTTAATACTATAAGAAAATAGATATATGTCAAAATTTTGTGAATATATACGAAAAAAATAAACACAATTTTCATATTATATTGTTGTGTAAAAATTAATATGTAGAATCCAGTCCCGTCAATGTATTTCCATATGAAGATGATTTCTAGTTCATTTATAATATCTTTTGGTGGATGTTCATTTATAAATGTTTACATAATAATATTAGGTATAGATTCAGCATTCAAAACTATTGATTGTCACAACTATATTCTCCTCTTAATTGTGAACTTAAAGTCTAATACATTCATTAAAGACTCTAATGAAAAAGAATACTTAAATAAATAGTTATCAACTTATCATACTAAATATATTACATTCATACATATGCAAGCTTGATTTAAGACAACTTACCTATAAGTGTGTCATTTTCTGCAAAGTGCCACTTTATGAATTCATATGAGCAACCTATAATTAGAAGTCACCATCATTGGTTAATATATATATTAACATGTATACTACATGCAAGGATTTTTTTTAAAAAAGAAAGACTTTTATTTACTTAAAAAGCTTTTTAACAAAAATTGAGAAAATGTGTGCGCAGTATGAGGAAGCAAGAGTTCAAACACACCAAAGAAGAACACATGTAGTTCATTTTTTATAGCATTGGAAAAAATAATAAATATGCCGGCATAGACCTGCTGCGATGACTACTTCAAAGTTGATACTCATAAACTTGCTTCGTTGGACATTGAAATTGGCATTAACATTCTTCATTCTCATTATTTCCCCCAAATCCAAACGCCTGCATGATTTTCCAAACATGATGATTTTCCCTTGGCTTACTTCCATCTCTACCCTTTTCTTCTTCCTCCTTTCCTCTCTTCTTATCCTTCGTTTCTTCCGCAAAACCTCTGTTCTACACATCCTCAATCAATGGTGGCTTTCCTTCGAAAATCGCCTCCACCTTTATCAATCCTTCAAAATCCCACTCTATAACCATCATTCCCAGCAGAACCAACTTTACCGGAAAATCCTCACTTACCTCGATTCACTCCCTTCCGTTCAGGACTCCGATTTCACCAACCTCTTCTCCGGCCCCAATCCTTCGGATATCTTCCTTCATCTCGATGCTAACCACACCGTTCACGATACCTTCCTCGGCGCCAAGTTATCCTGGACCAGCGACACCGCCGCCGGCGACTCCACCTCCGCGCTCGTGCTTAGAATCAAGAAGAAAGACAAACGCAGGGTTTTCCGTCAGTACTTCCAGCACATTCTCTCGGTGGCGGAGGAGATTGAGCAGAAGAGAAAAAAGGAAACCAAGCTGTACATGAATTTCGGTTCCGGCGAGAACTCGCGGTGGCGGTCGGTGCCGTTCACGCACCCGGCGAGCTTCGAGACTGTTGCGATGGATGCGGAGCTTAAGAACAAGGTGAAATCGGACTTAGACCAGTTCCTCAAGTCGAAGCAATATTACCACAGGTTAGGGCGCGTTTGGAAGCGGAGTTACCTTCTCTACGGTGCGTCCGGTACTGGAAAATCAAGCTTCGTTGCCGCGATGGCGAAGTTCCTCTGCTACGATGTGTACGATATCGACGTCGCGAAGGTAACGGAGGCCTCTGATTGGAAGATGCTGCTGATGCAAACGACGGCGAAATCAATGATCGTGATCGAGGATCTCGACCGGTTGCTCGCGGGGAAATCAACCGCTGTGAGTTTATCGAGTGTGTTGAACTTCATGGACGGAATCGTGTCGTGCTGCGGAGAAGAACGCGTGATGGTTTTCACGATGAACGGAACGAAGGATGAGATTGATCAAGCGGTGTTGAGGCCTGGGAGGATTGATGTTCACATACACTTTCCCTTATGTGATTTCTCCACCTTCAAGATTCTCGCGAGTAGTTACTTGGGGTTGAAGGAGCACAAGCTATTTCCTCAGCTTGAGGAGGTTTTTCAGACCGGGGCGCGGCTCAGCCCGGCCGAAGTGGGTGAGATTATGATATCGAACCGGAATTCACCGACCCGGGCCTTGAAAACCGTCATAACCGCTTTGCAGGTGCAATCCAACGGCGTAGATGGGACGAGAGGGGCACAGAGGCTGAGTCCTAGCGGGTCCGGTCGGAACAGCGACGATAGCGAATCAGGTGTGATATGTAGGGAGAGCGTTCACACGGTGAGGGAGTTCCGGAAACTGTATGGGCTTCTGCGTTTGGGAAGTAGGAGGAAGGAGGAGCCCACCGATTCGGGGCCCATAGAGAAAGAAGTTCCACGGATAGAGGGCCGGGTCGGATAAAATTGGTCCGAATGCCCGACTGATTAATTTATTATTATTAATTATTATTTTTAATTAAATGTAGAGTTGCTTGTCACTAACAAACAATATTGCAAGCTTTTGTATTTTTTTAGTTTACAATTATTTTTTTTTTATAAGTAAAAGTGTGTCTACTAAAATTTGAATAGAGTATTTATTACTTAAAGTAACACTTTTCAATATTAGTCCAACCAATTAGATACTAATTTATAATATAATTATGTTGTTGTATTTTTTTTTTGTTATTAAAATTGTGGGAGACATTGCACTCGTAATTCCGGAAGATGGAGCATTGTGGTTACTCCCCTTCCTAACAAGTGCGCTTTCCGGGATTCGAACTTGTATCCTCATCTTTACGGGAGACCAAATTGCTTACCATTTGGTCAACACCTTGTTGGTATTACGTTGTTGTATTTAGTGCAGAAGAAAAAATGGTTCATTATTCTCTAAATTCAATTTTAATGGCTCATGATATTCTCTAAATTCCTTTCTGAAGTCAACATTCAATTTTTTACTTTTATTAGGGTCAACATTCTTTTATGAGACAACAAAATTAGGAATTAGGAATTAGGAACCATTGACTGAATAGCAAAAACTATTCCATTGGAGGCAATGGAATTATCCGGATATGTGTCTTTCTATTTATTACTTTCATTGGTGACATTTGGCCATGAGAAACGAAAATGATTTCTTTGCTCACAAAAATATATATGAAAAAGTATCATTTCACACTTTATAGCAAGGTGAGAAAGAGTATTTAATTGAGTGTTTCCCTTCCTCTATACACAAGTTGATGGAGGATAGATATGGGTCAATTCACATCTCAATAAAATAGTAGTAATTTGTTTGCCTATAAAATAGAATAAACTCGAAGATTAATTTTGTGATAATTGAGATAGATAAGTCTTGCTTGCATGATCAGAATTGGTAAGAGATGTTTGATTAAGATTTCTCATGCCTTAAAATCAATTTAATTTACAATAATTTTAAATTTTAATATAAATCTAACAAAAATAAAAAAAATTAATTAATTTTATTTGCAATAGAAGTTAATACAAACAAGTCCCAAATCATACAAGAAGATAAGCCAAAAGTATTTGTATAAACCAGGTGGGAAGAGAAACATATATAGCAACTCCACTACATTCCATTAGCTGGTTCAAGAGACTTGATTATCTGTCCAAAGTCCAAACCCAAAACCATGACCTATTCAACGTGCATTAGTTGCGGTCCCATTAAGATTTGACTAAATTAAACCTAAATCCAAACCATGAAAATGAGGGGATATGAAGATTTGACTTAAAATCTGCTTTGACTACTTGAGCTTAGAAAATTTCTGATAACGTGTTAACAAAACCATAATGCGTCAAACTTTTCTTTTAATTGATTGTTATATCTAAATAATACTAGTTGAATCCTAACTAGAAAAAACCTCATAGAACAATCATAATTTTTCTAATAGTTGGACTTATCCACTTGAATTCGATCGCCTAGTATTACGTATTTACGTGATACAATTGTTTAGATAAATGCAATAGTTATAAACACAATTAACTTCAATGCTCTGTTACACTTAAAATGACCCATAGAACCTTAGATATTAGTAAAATTCTATTCAACAATGATTTTTATTACATTTTTAATTTTTTTTAAAAATTTTTTTGTTGTAAATAAAACACGTCACATTAAAATCTTAAATCAATTCAGTTTTTTATATTATTGTCAATTTTTTTTTCCTTGCCAATATTACATATTGAGAGTGAGGCATTACTATAATTTTTTCTGTATAAAGTATTATAATAAATTATTTTTAATCTTTTATTTACTTTTGAAAAATTAATTTCAAAAAGATGAAAAATGTAATAAAAAATTGAAAATTGAAAAAAATAGTTTTAAGATTTTCTGGAAAAACTGATCCAAATATGTTCTAAATTATATTTTCCGGAAGTTCATAAATTAAAAAAAAAAAATCTTCTATATTTTTAAAAAATCTAGTCCAAAAATTTGTGGTGCCACACAAGTAGATGTGACGCATTTAACATCCAGAATAGGATGCTCTAGAGGCCCATAATCTCGGGTAAGAGTATCACTATCCCTTGTATTTTCTTAGAAGTGAATTGGTCAAAAAAAATACCATAGGACATCATCTCTACAACTTAAATTTTGGATGAAATTATTCTAGAATTAATAAACTCTAAAAAAAATGTATTTTCGAAAGAAGATAATCCGAAAACTTTTGAATAACCTTCTTTTGAAAAGGGTTTTTAAAAAACAATGAAAAATTAAAAAAAATGAAAATAAAAATGGTGGTACACTGGTGCTACAAATGGTGGTGGTGCCACTATCAAACCACAGGCCCAAACCATATAACTCAGGGTGACACGCCAAACCGTTATACGACATCGTTGAGAGAGAGCATCGTTCTCTGCTGCTAAGGCCTCCACGCACGCAGCACAAACACAAGGAAAGGAAGTTCCAAAATGGTGAAACTCGCGGGAGTGTGGAACAAGACCTTCACGTTCCGCAACCCTCTGTTTCCCTTGGCAGCGGCGCGTTTCTCCACGCTCCTTGGCACTCACAATGGAACCTTCCACTGCGACGAAGCCCTCGCTTGCTTCCTGCTTCGCCTTTCCAATCACTTCTCCGGCGCTCACGTCGTTCGAACCAGGGACCCGAAGCTTCTCGAATCTCTCGACGCTGTGGTCGACGTCGGAGGTGCCTATGACCCCTGCCGACACCGTTACGATCACCACCAAAAGGGTTTCGACCAAGTCTTTGGTCATGGATTCGCCACAAAGCTCAGTAGCGCTGGCCTTGTCTACAAGGTGTTTGTTCTTATCACTCTTCCACTGTTTCACTCACTCACTTTCGTTTTCGCTCATGTAATGATCCATTTGGTTTCTATAGCATTTCGGATTGGAGATAATAGCGAATGTGCTCGGGCTCGATGAAGAGCATCCTCATGTACACCAGTTATATCCAGCTGTATACAAGAATTTTGTGGAGGTAGCTAACTAATTTTAAAATGCATTCGTATCAGTAGGCAGTAGCTGACAGTTTCATTCTCTCTATCTCTGAAATCATTCGTTTATATATGATGGTTACAGTACAATTAGTCAGTTCCTGTGTGTTCTCTATAGGCAATTGATGCATCGGATAATGGTGTGAATCAATATGACATCGATGAACCTCCAAAATATGTAATTAATACCAGCCTCTCATCTAGGATTAAACGCTTTAATTTGGACTGGATAGATTCTGACCAGTCTTCTGATAGAGAAAACGAGGCCTTTTATCTAGCTATGGCCCTTGCTGGTGCTGAATTTTTGGAGGTTAGACTCTTCTGAAATGCAAACATTTGATTTGTGCGTACCTTTTTCATGCTGTTTCTCACTACCTGCTGAACAGTCAATTTAGTTTTTAACAAGAAAATAAGCTTGAAGTTGGTTTTGAAAATGAAACATTACTAACTGTTTTTCTTGTTTTGGGTTTGTGTGTGCACGTGTTACAGAATGTGAATTATTATGCTAAATCATGGCTACCAGCACGATCGATTGTTATGGAGTGTCTTGCAGCTAGGGAAGCTATTGATTCTAGTGGAGAAATCATAAAGATAAACCAATCTTGTCCTGTAAGCGCACAATTCATCTCACACAGTTTTGTGGAAATTATTATGAGTTTTCTCTTCGGAATGGAAGAGTAAGTTACAATCTTTGATGGTTCTGGATATTTTTTTTAGCTGTTACCTAAAACATTTTCTTGTTCCACAGTGGAAACTTCACATACATGAGCTTGAGGAGGAAATGGAAATCAATCCTTCCGTCAAATATGTTCTTTACCCGGTATTTATGTTCAATTGAATTATCCAGTGAATCTATTAAAATTGGATATAAGCATCCTCCAGTGTCAACCCCAACCCTATATTATGTGGTATATTTTCCAGATCATCACATCAAGGGACCAGGGTGGCTTGAAAATTTTATGGATGCATTCTTTAATTTTCTATTCAATTATCAATTATCATCTATAAATTACAATTTGATCTCCAATTTATAACATAGATGATTGTCACTTGTAGGATGATAGGAGTGAGAATTGGCGACTGCAGGCAGTGGCAATATCACATGTTAGATTTGAGAGCAGAAAACCATTACCATATCCTTGGAGAGGTTTGGAAAATGACAAGCTCTCTGAGGCTGCTGGAATCCCAGGTGGTACTTTTGTGCACATGAGTGGTTTTATTGGAGGAAATCGAAGTTATGAGGGCGCTCTAGCCATGGCCAGAGCATCTTTAAAGGCTTAGGTAAAGGCAGGTTTAACCAAATTCCTTTTTCCCTGAGCATTTTGGGGTGTTTATTTTTTTGTTTGTTTGCATGTGATTGGACAACGTAAGGAATCAAAAGCAATAGAACCTGAAAAGCTTGAATGCTAAACTTGTTTTTTAATTGAAGCAGTATGCTCGAGTGGTTCAGAAACATGGTATGTGCATTTTGCTTAACTTCAAAATGCATGACACCATTTTTCTGATAAATGAACTCTTTTCAGTTTAAGCTAGAGATGCAATCTTTCACTGAATGTAGCTTGACATTTCTGTTCTGTCTGTTCTTGCACGCTAATTTTCTGCACTAGTTGAATAATGACATTTCAGTTCATTGGTTCTATTCTTCATGTACATTTATCAGCATTCTCATTATGGTCAAAACTAGATCTAGATTTCACCACTTGCACATTCTTGGCGCTAGATTCAGTCCTCTGAAACAGCTGGAAGATCCTCTTTAAACCATTGGTAAAGACCGCCTTCTAGATGGAAGACATTGGTGAAACCATTGAGGAGCAGCAAGTAAGCTGCTATGAGTGACCTGTGGGAGCATCAAAAAGTGACCATTAGCGAAACTGTTGGGGACCTTTAGAGCACCAAATCGATTATTAGAAGGGTTAATATATACATTTTTTAAATAATCACAGCAGAAGTAATACACAACATATGGAAAGTTTCAAAATGTGACCATTAGAGCACCAGTTCGATGATTTCAAGGGTTATTATTATTATTATTGTTATTTTATTACTACCACCACCACCACCATTACATTAGATGTGATGTGCAAACCATATAATAGCCATAAGAAGATGAAGTAGACAACCATATGGCTTTCTCCAACCTTACATTCATGCAGTCCGAGTTATTAGTTGCACCTTCCCGCGTGTATTTAGCCAATGATTAACTATTTTGGATTGAGTAATGCTTAATCCTCCTACTAATCCTCCTACCAACTCAATTTTGACAAGTGTCATCTATCTACTAAAAAGTAAATGCTAAGTGGGAGAAAAATGACACTTGTCAAAATTGAGTGGGTAGGAGGATTAGTAGGATTATTAAGCATTTTTCATTTGGATTTCAGAGCTAATGGCTAATTTGGTTGGATTTGACTTCTTATCAACCATTTGTGTTATTGCTTTGAGCAGCTAGTAACTTGGTAGGATGGTTTACAATTGTTTGGATCTCATTTATCCTTTCCTCTAAAATTTTAATGTTTCTGAATCCTGAATTTGATGCTAAGTGGAAAGACATCCAAAAGGTTTGCCTCAGAATTAACAATTGTCTTACAGAAAGTATATATATTTTCTTATAGTATATATGGAATGCTACGAGCAAATAGAAAAGAAAACAAGACACGTGGAAATGAAAGGAATTTAATACCTTGATTGTTGACCTTCTGGCAGATTTTGTGATGGCTTCATTGTACCCCCTGATGAGCAAGCCACTATTATCTTTGCATTTTTATCCAATTTAGCTTCAACAGCTGCCAGCATTAATAAATTTTTTAGTTTTAGAAAACAAGAAATGCATGAATTTAAGAAATCGATGATAAGTTAAATTTATCGTACTTTGGATGAACTCCGGATTCTCTTCTGTACCAGAAAAAATACCAAAAAATGCAAATGCAGCACGTCTGGCAATATCCCATGCTGTCCATTCTTTTATAAGCCTGTATATTTGCACATTGATTGCACCTGGAGGATGAGCCTGCACTAATAGCCAAACCCATCAGTTTTTACTTTATCTCCCAGAATCCCACCATATTCAACAACTGATGGAAATTAGAAGCACCAGAGGGACAGAAAAATGCAATATGAATGTGCAGGCTAGGCACATTGGAGCAGGAGCTTGGAATACTAGGCTTCTAAAATTTGTTCACTAACCTCTTTGAACTCTGCTTCTGGCCTTACATCGAGAATCACGAAATTATTTTCTTTCTGAAGGCGCAGAGCTTCCTTTACATCCACACTTCTTACCTGTAATATCACATGGCACACTTTTAAATATTTACTCTGCATATGAAATGCACGTAGCATCACATCAAATTCCCTTAAATTTTACACAATGAGTCAGGCATTCACGATATTATTAGTTGTAGTAGCATTTGTTTGATTAGATAGTCTGCTTGCCCCTTTGCACCACTGTTCTTGCTTCTGTTATTTTGATTCTCTAACTCATCTCCATCCGCTTCTCTTCTCATTGTTGTGTACTTTAGGTTTATTTTATGGTTCAGAAGACATTTCAAGCTTCTATCACCGTAATTTTTTCCACAATTTACATATTTACATGAAATTTCTGTGCGCTCACTTTGACATGAAATGCTGATGGGAGTGTGCTTATCTGTGCATGCAGGATAATATGTGTGATGCAGAGGTGGAACTTTACCCTTTTCTCCAGCAGAAGTTCTCGTTTAACCTTCCACTCTTCTTCGGCTAAAAACTCAATGAAAAGGGGGGTGATTAGGGTTCTATGGTGTCTTCAAAGTGCTATGACAATTGAATTCAGTAAGAGAACTCAGAACAGGTACCTGGTGACTTTGCTGGTTTTGTGGCTGCACTCTGAATTGTTAACCCTCTTGCAATATTCTCTGGGTGTAATCTTTGAGCTGTGGATTTGTATGATCTCACTCTCACCCACCATGAATTGTGATCTCGTGTAGCTTCTAAAGAAGGCACCAAGGATTGTAAAGATGATGTAGATGAGTATTGTAGAGCAATTGATGATGTGAAAGCTGCCATGCTTTGAAGCTTAGTGTCAACAGAAAAATAAGATATGGGATTTCTAATTTTGGTAGTTAATGATCCTAGTTGAATTAGAGAAAGAACTCGGGATCAGTCTGCGTGCTTTGTGATAAATGAGTGTGAATGTCGTGGAGATATTTAGGGCTCAGAATCTGAGTTTGTGGTCGATGTTTTAGGATTTCTTTACTATTTGGATATCCTTCGTTGTCATCATTTTGTCTTCTTTTGTTATCTGTTCTCAACTCACATTTGCACGATATTCTAAACTCCCTTCTCTTTCGGTATAAGCATTTCAACCTTTTTTTTAAGGGTCGCTAATACTTGCTAGTTTTTTTCACGTTTACCTGTTTGGATGCTATTCATCTCATTAGGAAAAGTAGCTTGGTTAAAGGCAAACCATTAAGCAATAAGTTTCTTGGATTCCTAAAAAAAATGCAAGTGGTCTCAAGTTTGAGCTCTTGTAAATGCAAAAATCCCGTTAAGAGAGTTAGCTCAATCATAATACTCATGTTTTTCACTCCAACATAATTATTTCGTGTGAAAGATACATGTGGCTAGGAAAAAAAAAGAAGGAAAATCACAGTGCATCTCCAGTTAAACTTTACTAGATTTGACCCAAAAAAAGTTAAACTCTACTAGAGGATCGTGTGAGATAGTGTATTGTTAAAACTATTATATAAACATAGTAGTAATTTACTTTTGATTGAAAAATTAAAAATAGATTAAGAAATTACTATTAATTGATATTTACCAAAATAAATGACTATTAATTGATGAAAAAAGTATAATGCATATCGACCAAATTAAGCGCGGTTGTGTGGATTATTGGATGCTTTTAAGCGTTAGGTGCGGAGCAAATTCACATGTCATTTTCGTTACCAAATCACGCGCGTACAATTTCCAAGCTGAAATCAGTTCAATATTCACATAACCAGATTTTTATTGATACAGTTCTGTCAGCATTATCACAACTATGTAAAGATAAAATTAATCGGTGCATTATTGAGATCTTGAAAATACTCAGTCTGAACAAATATGAAAAAAAAAATTGATACTTTTCAAAGTAATTAAGAAGTTTATTTAAAAAGGTTAATTTGCAAGACACATAATTATTCGATGTGAATAAGTCCAGACTTGAAAAGGGAAGGAAAAAAGAGTGAAAAGAAAAAAATCAGACCTTGGTTGACAATTTGTTTTTTTTTTTTAAAAAAAAAATGAAGTTTTATTAATTGACCGTCTTTCTTTGTGGCATGGTTTAATTTCTTATGTATCTCCACTCCTGCATTAAATAGCTGAATGGTAATTAAATCGAGTCACACAAACGGAGCTTACAGTACTGTTCTGCAGCTTAGGAATCTCTCAATCACTAGTGAATTCAGCCCATACATTACAGAAACAGCCATAAATAATTTCAGGCCGGGACCAAGAACATGCTCAAAAGTCCACATCTAATCTAATGTATGAGAATAACTATAGCTCTTTAGTTTATAAGAGTAATTCACATAAGTTCTTGTATTGCACAGAGATTATCATAAGTTCTTGAGTTTTCAAAAGTAGTTTAATTCATTTCTGTCCCTGACATTGCTAAACATTATTTATTTAGGTTATTCCTATAAAAAAGGAACTCAGAAAAAGTGCCCACTCATCTTTCATCCCATTGGGAATTTCTGACCTTCCACTACGGGAAGTGGGTTCCTGGGATTTAAATGCCACTATATCAATATTTGAATGTAGAACCGTTCACCCGCTAGTTCAATTTTAATGTATGTCTTCGCAGTGTTAGATTAAATTCTTGGTATAAAATTGAGTATATTTTGTTAATTAATCACGAGATGAAATAATTATGGAAGAAGAGGTTGGCACGAAGGCTATTAATTAAGAAATTAAAATGGTTGTACTACTGGTCAATTTAAGTCGTGAATAAACGTGAGTGTTAAGGATAATAACTTCACTTAATTTGTGTAGAAAAGTTGTTAGAAAGAAAACAGTGTTCCATTAATTATATGTTTCGCTATCGTCAATGTCTGCCATGAATCACGACTATGACTTGCTAAGCAATAATCATAAATTGAGTATGGCAAATGTTATCCAGTGGCACTTTTCAAGGAGTCTAGTAAAAAGTCGTTAAAAAAAATAATTTTATTATTTTTGAGAGAGACTTAGTAATATATATTTATAATTATTTTTAAATTTTGTTAATTTTTTTTTAAAATTTTAATAATATTAATAAATATCTTAAAAAGTATTATTTAATAATATTGTACTAATACAGTTCGAGATCGATAAGTAAGCAATAGCCTACCAAACCTTTAAGACTTGAGAGTTGGAAGTCAAGATTCAAATTTTAGCAAAAACTTTTGTCCCGTTTAATATATTAAAGAAAAACATTGGAACGTTGCCCAATTCTATTATTCTCATGTTATAAATATAAGACTTTTTTAAAAAAAATATTCTTAAATATAAGTACTTAACTAATTTATAATAGATATTTTTCACTTCTAATTCTTACGATTTTTGAAGATTCAATTAATATTAAAGAAAGAAAGATAGTGAAATAAAAGAGAGAAGAAGTTATTAAGGGCTTGTTTGGAACAGTTTTAATTTTTAGTTTTTAAAAATTGTATTATAAAATAGTTTTCAGAAACAGTTTTTAAAAAAAATGAGAGGAGTTTTCAATACAAGTTTGTGTGTAAATTCTGAAAACTGAAAATTAAAACATGTTTGAGATGTTTTGGTATTTTAGTTTTTAAATACTGAAAAACAAAAACTGTTCCCGAAAATTGTTTTTGAAAACTCGACTGCCAAACGAGTTTTTTAGTTTTCTGTTTTTAAAAACAGAAAACTGTTTTCAAAAAGAGATATCAAACAAGCCCTAATTAAATTAAAATACTTATTAACACATTTATTTAAAGATATAGTTAAAAAAAATCTTATTTTCTTAGTTCTAATGATTTAATTAAAATTAACTTATATTTAACATAAAAAAGAGTTCATTTTCCTCATTTTGAATTCGTTACATAGCCAATATCGCTAGTTTAAGACTAGGAGAAAGAAGATTATTTTGACCCCTTTCAATTAAGGTAGTATCTTTTTCATAAGCAAAATAACTTAATTTACGCTAGGAAAAAATTGAAGTTATTGGATATTGATTTTATTAAGGTTCACGAAATATATCAAATACTTGGGTCTGTTTGGTTCAACGGAGGAGAGTGGAGAAATTTTAATGGAGGGAAAAATAGGAAAATAAAAAAAAATAAAAAAATTTTGTAGTGTATTTGATTTAAATGGAAAGGAACAAAAAAAAAGTTATATTTTTATATTTGGTTAGATAGAAGGAAGAAAATTTTATGTATAAAAACTCCCTCCTCTCGCCTCCCCTCCCAATCCCTCCAAATAAAAAAATTCTAAAATCTCTTCCCTTCTCGTATTATTTTTGAATCAAACAATAAAATTTATTCTTTTTCTCATCCCTCCTAAAACCCTCAACCAATAGGGTAGAAGAAATAGTTAAAAGTATTTCTTGGTTAAAGGAACTATATACACTAACTTAATTTACCAAAAACAAAATACTAACTTAACACTTTCTTTCTATCAACTAATTTTTAACCGATTCTTCACTTTCAACTTTCTTCTAGATTTAACATTTAAAAAGGACCACTATAATATCAAATTAGAGAGGATGCAATGGTTGCACAGATTTCATTTATCCCAAATTAAGTTAAAAGCATTAGTCTAATAGCTTTGTATTGTTAATTGTATTAAAAAAATTTAATTGTACTTTTGGTCTTATTAATTTATATTTATGTAAATTTGATCTTTTAATTTTTTAGTGTGGTTTTGGTCTATCAAATTTGTAAAATGGACGATTTTAGTAACTTTATCACTAATTCACTAATTTTTTTTTAAAAAAAAGACTATTGATAATTTAAAAAATTGTCGCTAATTAAACTATCGAGTGATATACCGTTTCAGTCCTTAACTTTGCGAGAATAATTCACTTTAGTCCCTGACTTTGTGCGGATAAGTCACTTTAGTCCCTAACTTTATATTTTACAGGTCACTTTAGTCCTGAATTATATGATCATTCATTTTAGTCCCTAAAAGTCAGGGACTAAAAAGAATGATGTAGTGAAAGTCGGGGACTAAAACGACTAATAATAGTGAAAGTCGGGGACTAAAATGACTGATTTCGCGAGGGACTAAACTGACTGATAAAATACAAAGTCATGGACTATTTTAGTATATAATTCTTAAACTATCACTAATTTGAAATTAAAACAATTAAGAAAATGACTAAAACTGTTAATTTTGCAAACTTAAATAATCTAAATAGCGCATTTCAAAGTTGGGAGGCTAAATTTATAAATACAAAGTAGGAGAATAAAAATACAATTAAACCCCTAATAAACTTAAAAATAAATAAAATTTAAAAATTCACAAGTTGGTAATTAATGAAACAAGCCTAACAACTTTATTTTTAATTGTTTTATAGTTAGTTGAAGTATTATATTCTTATTTTGGGAGTTGGCCTTATTGAATCAATGGAAAAGATTCCACGAAAGCTCAGAAGCTAAGTTGAGCACATCGATCGTGCTTCCGTTAAACGAGCATATACGAATATCTTTTTGCAGAAAAAAAAATTAAAAAATCTTCCCCAGTAGGCAATTTTCCATTATTTTGTAGCAGGAGAAGTAATTATCATCCTTTTTTTTTATGAATGGAGAAAACTTATTCGCTTCCGATGAAAGATAGATGCATGTGACTAGAAAAAAAAATGTAGCATTAATTTAGAGATTTTGATGTTGAAAAACTGCAGCTTCAAATTTGGGTACAAATATTTATTGGGAAAAACTGTACACTTTCATTCCCTCAATATACGATTGCGGGCACATATTTGATTTATGGAAACACATTAAAATTTATGGGTTATCTTCTTTCGAAAACAAAATGATGGATACGTTTGTGATCTTTTATCAATAAAAAAGCAGTCTTTTTCTTTAAAAAATAATAATAATAATAAAGAAACAGTCTGACTATGAAGTAACGAACCAGCTGTATTTTTTTTAATTTCTATATGCACCACATATATGGTGGTAAAAATAATACTAAAATAGGACACTTGAATTTATTTGTTTTTAGTACAAAATAAATGGGTTTTCTCCTATTTTTCATACATAAAACTTAGGTCTCTGAGGAAGATGTCCAGATTTCAGTTAATACATATGTTTAATTTGTACAAATTTTCACTCTAACATTTATTATTTGTACTTTGAGATAACAACTTGCTTCTCAGTTCATATGATCATGATAGGATTCATAAAGGATTTTATTTCTCGAACTTGAATAGTTTCATTTTCATAACAGACATTATAAGCTCAAACCAACCATCTTTTACTGGGACCCTAATATTTTTTTTAGCATTATGTCGACATTTCTATCCGTACTACTCCATTTGCTTTTGTATTAAGTACTTATTAAATTTAATTTTACGATACAATTTAGTTTTCAGTTGTTTGAAATATTTGGATAATTCAAAATCATGTTATCTTTAAGAATGAAATTTAGAACTCTTTTCAAGTTTTGGAGATGATTACGATTTGTTTTTGGTTTCGAATCAAAGTTTCTTCATCACACTTTATCTATTGGATGACAGATTGATTTCTAAATCCTTTGTATTGCTTGACCCATTAATTTAGCTAAGTATTGTTTAATCATTTGATTTATTGAAGTTTTTTTTTTTTGGTTGAGATTGGTTTTATAATTGTCGACTTAGTTTTGTTATTTTTATTTTTTCTTGTCATATTGGCTTGATCTTGTCAGTCATTGGCTTGCCTTATTGATTTTTCTGTATTATTTATCGAATATCTTTTTATTAAGAAAAGGTAATTATTAAATATTAATATTGAGTAATGTAGTAGGAGTATTAATTTGTGAAAACCTAACTGTGGATCCGTGGTTTAATTTTCACTTAATTGATGGTGATGATACTTAAATGAAGCGATGTATAAAGGATATGTCTGGTCCCTCCATCTAACCTAAGGTACCTATATACTTACACTCTACGATTTCTCACGGTATGCCTTATTGTTTCTTCAGAATTAAATACTTCAAATCATCTTCAAATTTTATTATTTTTATTTTTTAATTAATCTCATATTTTGTAAAAAGATATTTATTTTAATATTTTGCATTTAATTTTTTAAAGTCATGTCTTACTTAAAATGACGAAAATAAATGTTGTTTTCCATTGGCCTTACTAACTAAAAATACAACTAAATTACTTTTTCCAATCTGTATACTGATTCGAATTAGTTCATATCATACATAACTATTATTGTAATAAATTATTTCATTTCTTAATATAATAATTTTCATATAAAAAAAATTACAAGAATTCTTGAATTACTCCCTAACATTTTTTAACTATATTTATGAATTTGGAAGTGTATATTCACTTATTAATTAACTTCATAAACTGATGTAACAAATGTGGTATATAGATAGCTAGATTGAGTAGTTTAATAATTTCACGTAGATTTTTTATTTTTATAATTAACATTAAATATGTGTATGTATTATGTATATATAGTATAGTTTAGTTTATTTTAAAATAAATTTTATCATGTAATGAATAATAATAAAATAAGCATATAATAATTTGAATTTTTTTATTTTTTTACAGACAACTTTTATATTACAAAATTCACGTTTGGGATTATAAAGTGTAGTTGAATAGTTTAATTAAAGTATTTTTAAGTGATAAATGGAAAAAAAATTAATATTATACTTCTTTCATTTTTTAATATAAACAAATTTAACTCAAATACAGTATAATTTTAAAATATAAATAAATTTTAATTAAATTAAAATATTTTTACTATATTATAAATCACTTCATTTTAAAATGAAGAAAAGAGAAGAGTATATATGTATTAAAAAATGAAGAGAGAAATATTACTCCTACTAAGGAAGACTTAAATAGGGTGTGTGATGCAATTAAGGGAAGGTTGGGGGTTCCACTGAACTCTATCCAATTTATGGTATGGCAGAGTACTAGATCCAAGACCTCGCCGTTTGCAACGCTTCTGTGCTGCAGCGCCAACAACCACCGACACTACCCACCCTCTGATTTTATTTTCCTTATTAATCAAACGTCTGATATATTTCCACGTGTCATCGCATCTCAGCTAAACGACGATTATTTATTTATTTAGTAGTAATGCAGAGTCACCAAACCGCGTCGTCGTTCATCCCTTCCTGATTCACGCGTCTCACTCTCACATCAGTCCTTGTTCCCAACATTAATCATCATCATCATCAAGTGTGCTTTGTCGGTGTTATAGTATGAAATTCTTATTAATTTTCTCAAAATAAATACACAAATAAATTACCAATAATCTCCTAAAAGCTAGAGTACGTATTTTCAAATTGACACATACTATTGTTTTATCTTAACTAGTACTCGAGTTCGATTTGTGTTAATAAATATTCAAAGAGAAAATCTCATTATTAACTATTTTCTTCATTCATTTTTAAGTATCATATTTAAAAGATTTTTTTAAAAGTTTTTTTTTTGGTTATTTTTAAGTTTTAAAGTTATATTAATTATTTTTTCAATTATATTTGATTTCAAATTTAATTAATTGTTGACACATTTTTTATAAAAGTGAATAATAATATCAAAGTAATTTTTTTGGTTCATAATATCAAAGTGATTTAAAAAATTATAATAATAAAATTACTAATAAAATAAATTCAAATATCTTCTTAGTGTGCAAAATAATAAAAATTGACATTTATAAAGAAACAAAAAGAGTGTTATGCTAGCAGGAACACACTTAAAAAGTTAAAGAGTTCGGGGACATGCGTGTGTGGATACGGGGTTCGAATCCCGGTTATACTATTTTTCTATGAACAAAAAAAAGAGTATTTAAATTAACTAAAAATAATAATTTAAAAATATATGGGTGCAACTTAATTAATAAGAGTACGAGATATAAAATATAAAAATTTATGATGTTATTAGAATATTTTTTTTTTTGGAGGTGCAATAGTACACTCTATAATAAACTCAATATAAGTCCCTTTAGATATATTATTAATCCTATTTAATTAAAGCAAAATTTGCATTAGATGGATAATATATTAGTTAGACAAAAAAATGTTTGTAACAACTAATATCTAACCATGACACAAGACTATTAGACTAATCTTAAAAAAAATACTTGATCGAGTATAGAAAATGAGTTACTAAACCTTCATGAACTAAAATAAAAGACACTTTTTATAAAAAATTAACCATCTATGATGAAAAAAGGATAATAATGTTAGACATGTTGATAACCATAATAATGACATGGTAAGGCTAGTAGATAGTTACAACTTACAAGGATCAAAATGATAAATATATTTTTTAAAGGGACGTAATTAAAAATAATTTATGTGTTGAGATAAAATTGAAATCATTCTTATCAAAAATTGTATTTTCATTTTAATTTTTTAACATGTTAATGACAAATTAAAGATGTAGTTTTAAACATTTTTACTTATCATTAAACGTAAATTTAGTATTTGTTTTTTCAAATAACATGAAGATTTGGGGTAAAAATAAAATAAAAAATCTAATCACGAATAACGGTCTATTTTTTTTTCAGTACAGAAGGGAAATATGAAATTATGAATACTATTAATATTCATTAGTCTTTTTCGGGTAATTAATAATATTCATTAGTTTTTATGTTCTATTGTTTTTTGGTGAATGCTTGATTATGTATGATATTGGTCTATACAGTAAGCTATCGGGTATTAGAACAATGATTATGGATGTTAAAGTATCATTCCATAAATTTAGTTGCATTTAATTAAAGTGTGTTCTTTTTAAAGTTGGGTTAGGATAACTTTTCTATTTATGAAACATTAATTTTTATTGAATATTTTGTGAAAATATTATAAGAATAAATAAAATATTCTTAAGAGAATGTTTCATTACTCATATGTCAATTTTTTGTTTGAATTAGATACCTATCAAAGTATTTAAAAACTTTTAATTTAAATTTATTAATACACATTACATTATATTAATATATTTACATTCATTTACTTTTTATCAGCAAAACATTCATTTAATTTATTTTAAAATATATATTGTTTCGATATTTAATAAATTAACCATCCATAGTGTGTTGTATATCTTTTCTAGAATTGTACAATTATATTTCTGAAATGTCAATTAAGTAGGAATTCAGAAAAAGATGAAGGAATAAATAAAGCAGAGAGCAAAGCAGAGAACCCGGAGTCAAAGAAAAAATAACAAAAGTCAAAGTTAGAACGTACAACCGGTTCAGGAAGTTTTACGGTAGTAGAGTTGCAGAGGATCGCAGCACCATTTCGTGGCACTATATAGTAACCTTCCTCTTTCTCACACCACTCGGTTCAGTGCCTTGTGGGCATTTTCATTCCAAATCCAATTCCCTTTTGTTCTTTGTTGTTCGTAGCAAATCGCACACTGAGATCGCGACAATGGAGTTGTTCTACTACATGGTGTTCGGAGGATTGGGCGCTGTTGTGGCAGCTCTCGAGCTCAGCAAGAACAACAAAGATCGAATCAACACTTCTTCTGCCTTCAATTCCTTCAAGAACAATTACCTTCTCGTTTATTCCCTCATGATGGGTACCTTCTCCCTTCAGATCTGTCTTTTTTCTTCTCTTCTCTCTTAGATCTCGCACTTTATCCTCTCGATCCGCGCCTGCATTTTTAGTGTTGTGCTTTTCTTTCTCTGATTTCGACAATTCGAACAAATCATGTGTTTGTCACCCTGTTCTTCTGCTTTTGTTGTGGAGAAAAAAATTGTTTTTGAGAAGAAACAATGTTTTTCCCGATTTGTTGTTTTGTTTGGTTTTCTTGCTCCACGACAGAGTATTAATTAATTGTTACCATGGAAAAGCTGTTGTTTGTTGTTTCCTGCCGCGTTACCTGAAAATTGCTTGGATAATTGAAACATTTCAAACGGATCGTGATGTAATATCTGCATCTGAATGGACAATGGAGCTGCTATATGATCTTCTTAGCTTTGTTTGTTAGTGACGTGTCTTATAGTTCTAGTAATTGTGATTTTCACTATTGAGAATAGATATATACACTACGCTCTACTTAGATGTGATGAGGTATCCTTTATGTTTTATATAAACATGTTTACTGATCTTTCTAATTGTATTAATGGTTGCTGAGATCATATTTAAATTGAAAGGTTACTTATAGCCTAGCTGTTTCTTTTAATCGGGTCGGTGTTTGTCTGCTCCTATTTACATGTTCATCATTGAGTGCGATTTAGGTGACAATGCTATTGGTGAATTAAATATATTGGGAAATGGAAGATGTACTGATTGTACTGTTGAACTTGTTAGCAGTTAACAGAGATAGATAGCTCTGTTTGTGGTTTGTCTACAGTTGCATTTGTGCATGTGTTATTGTCAGAAAAGACAAGTTTGGATTGAAGTTACTAGTATTAGATTTTGGTAATCTAATAGGTTGCTGTTTCTATGGCTATAGCTGGAGATTGGTTGCAAGGTCCATATGTCTACTACCTTTACAGTACATATGGATACGGGAAAGGGGAGATAGGACAACTTTTTATCGCTGGTTTTGGGTCTTCTATGTTGTTTGGAACAATTGTTGGATCTCTAGCTGACAAACAGTGAGATGCCTTTCCAGTTACTTTTTTTTCCCAATATTGCGGCATATGTGTCATAGCATTTCTCAGTATCTCATACTTCTTACCCTGTTACCAGAGGCCGGAAGAGGGCTTGTGTGACTTACTGCATAACCTACATTTTGAGCTGCATCACCAAACATTCCCCTCAATACAAAGTCTTGATGTTGGGCCGTGTTTTGGGAGGTATTGCTACTTCGCTTCTGTTTTCGGCGTTTGAATCGTGGCTTGTTGCTGAGCACAACAAGGTGAGGAATAATTGTTCTTTCTAAAAAGTTATCTGCTGTTTATTATGAAAATTGCCTCTGGATATGTTGATTTTTGACACGATAGAGTGCCTTATAATTTGAAGGCCATTGTTGACTTGTAATTATGGTAATGAGATTTTCCTCTGTATTTGGAGTCTGTTCCCGAGTTGAATTATACAGTTTAGTAACTTCAATTATAACTTCCATATGCACCCGTGTGGCTAATATATCCTCAAAACGATAATTAGCTTGATTGTTTTGGACTGGCATTCCAAATTGGGCCAGTCTTACTTGTAATGCATGAACTTCTTAAATTTATTAGAACTGTTGGACGTGTGCATCATTATGTCTAGGTTTAGTGTATTATGTAATAGTTGGGAAAAAAATTAGTTTTGTATTTATTATACTAATTATATTTATTATACTCATTATATACACATCAAGTTCTGGTGTAGTTGAGGCTTGAGAGTTGAGACCCAGTTTTTGGCAATCAGCAAATGCTTCTCTTCTCTCTCTCCCCCTCAACAAAAATTAATGCACTTGTTTGCTTATTGAAAATGATTAACCTAGAAGCAATACTGTTTGGTCTCATCTGAAATTGATATGTTTATTTTGTTTCATTTAGTTTTTCATATCTTTAACTTTCCATTACAACGCCCTCCAGATGTTCAATATGCTTTATCGTTCTTGCTTCTCCATTTAGAACCTTATTTATCCTGAATCGCCTTGTTCGTGCAAATTATATAGATTTCAATTGATGCTGATTTCATGGTTTATATATTTATTATGGCTCTCAAGTCTTGTTGAAAAAAATACATTTTTAAATAGCTACAAAGTGGTCATTGATCATCAAAATACATTTTTATTCACTAATCTTTGACAAAAGGTTTTACACCTTTTTGTTTTATTTATTTTTTTCCTTCCCTAATTATGAATCTCAATTTTCTTTTTTCTTTTTAATCTGTCAGAGGGGCTTTGATCAACAATGGTTGTCGTTGACATTTTCAAAGGCTATATTTCTTGGAAATGGTCTCGTCGCTATTGTGTCAGGACTGTTTGGAAATGTCCTTGTTGACACATTGGCTCTTGGACCAGTGGCCCCCTTTGATGCTGCTTCATGTTTTCTAGCAATTGGTATGGCCATCATATTATCTACATGGACAGAAAATTTTGGTGATCCATCTGACAACAAGGACTTGCTTACCCAATTCAAGGGTGCTGCTGTAGCCATTGCTTCGGGTAGATTTCTTTACCTTGCAATTTTTTTCCTGTGTTAATTCAACAGTTTAATAGTGCGCATTTGGACTTAGAAACTCTCTTTGCATGCCATTAATCCGCATAAGGATTGGAATGGTCACCTTTTGATCCCTTCCTGGTAGTGTAGCAACTGGTTCCCAGGTGCCAAATATGCTTTCAAACAATTAAAATGAGGCATGAACTTAGAATATTAAATGATAGAAATGCCTTTCTTCTTCCTTAGTTAAGTGTTGTCCCGGCTGTTTGTACCCATGGCTAACCACATGACATTGAATTTATATTTTCTCCATGGTTATAGAAGAGAGATCTGAACATTTTTGTAGCCAGTGACAGTTGTTATTTATGCTATCACTAAATGGAATTAGGGAAGCAAAGTTGTTTTTTGGTTTTCCTTGTCTTGTTGTCACCATTTATTTAATTCATCTCTTGCATTTTTTATTCATTTCATATTCCCATGTTCATTTATTATGGCATTTGGTGTTTCAGATGAAAAAATAGCCTTGCTGGGTGCCATACAATCTCTCTTTGAAGGTTCTATGTATACCTTTGTGTTCCTTTGGACTCCCGCATTGAGCCCAAATGATGAAGAGATTCCCCATGGTTTTATTTTTGCAACATTCATGTTAGCTTCAATGTTGGGAAGCTCACTTGCATCTAAGTTGATGGCTCGGGCATCACTCCGAGTGGAGGGCTACATGCAGATTGTTTTTGCAGTTTCTTCTGCTGCTCTAATGCTTCCCATTCTGACCACTGTATGCTATTCTTCCAATATATCTCTTCGGCTTCCCATTCTAGTGCTTCCATTCTGACCACTTAGTTTTGTGATTTACATCATCTCGTACCATTTTGCTATATTTTGACTTGGCTATTGTGGAACAGTTCATGGTAGCACCTTCCAAAGTGAGAGGTGGAAGCATCTCATTTTCTGGTTGCATTCAGCTTCTTGGCTTCTGTACTTTCGAGAGTTGTGTAGGAATATTCTGGCCCTCCATTATGAAGATGAGATCTCAGTACATTCCCGAGGAGGCTAGGAGCACCATCATGAACTTTTTCCGCATCCCTCTGAACATTTTTGTGTGTGTTGTGCTGTACAATGTAAGTTTCACGATCTGCTACTTAGAATAAATGCTTGATCATAACAGTATAGTAATTCTGTCGATGTACAACCCCTACATGGAAATTTATTTAGTCCTTTCACTATTCACCCACCCCAAAAGCAAAAAACAAAGTCTATATATCTCTCTCTGTACCTGTATATTAGTGTGTTTTTGACTAATTATTTCGTTGTCTCTGTGCAGGTTGATGCATTCCCCATCACTGTTATGTTTGGCATGTGCTCAATTTTCCTTTTGGTGGCTTGTATCTTACAAAGGCGACTGATGGTGATTGCAGATAAGCCAAGTAAGACCCTCACTCTTTGATCCGCTGCTTATGGGGAACTTTTAGAAATTCGGTATCAATAGGCTCAAAGTTTTAGAGTTTTAGTCTTATAGACTTAATTTGCTGTGTCATAACTTTATTTTATCTGGGAAATTACCGGAACACCTTTGCCTTCCCTGTCTATCTTGGTCGATATGATACATGTCAATATGACTGACACGATAACTAGCGATGATTATGGAAAATGAAATACGAATCATCGGTGGAATGTTATTTTCAGATGTTAGTTTTCTTTCTTTTTTTTTTTTGTCATAGAAAAAGTGTGTTCTTACTCCTTACTCGGAGCTATGATTGTTTTTGTGGAACAGAAACAGAAGACTGGCATATGAAGGAAAGGGACGCTGAGTCTGAACCATTGACCATTTAACTGTTGAATAGTAATTTTTGGGGAGGCACTGAATACAGCTGCTTCAGTCTTTACATAAAAAAGCAGTTTTCTGTCTAAACTGTGTACCATGCGATTCCAGTGTGAAGGTAAACCTGATGCTGAGCCAAGGGATTCAAGCAGAAAAGATCAGTGCAGCTACTTATTTTAAGTGTTTTGGTATAAATACTGTAGTGCATTAGATTTCTATTGGCTATAATTACTTGAGGAGAAATCTCCGTTTTGGTAGTTCTGATGTTATTCTTTTTGGGGCAGGATCTGAGTTTGTCCCGTTGGGAATAGTATATGAGCCATACAGTACTATTTCTTCCATTATCTTTTTTAAAATTTGTAATGTCCATTCAATTAATGCATCCTTTTTTAATCTTTATTTATTTCCCCTCAACGACCTAACGAGTATGATAGTGTATTATTGTTGTACAATATTCTCGCGAATGAAAATATGCTGAGATCTTGTTCACTGCCAAATGATTTGATGAAAACTGGTACAAGGATCTGCCTGAGGTTCCCTTGTTTGTTTTTTAGTTTGACTTTGTTTGGAAAATTAGGTTTGGTAACAAATCCAAGTTTAGCAAAAAGAACTCAGACTCTTTTTGGTTTGGTAAAAGTATTTTTAGTTAACTGAATTTGACATAATTTACATGCAACCAATGTTTTACATACTTAAAAGTATTTTTAAAAAATTATCTAAACAATATTTAGTTTGTTAAATTTACTTTTACCTAAACGTATTCAAACATAAATTTTGTTGAAGTAAACTAACTTTAACCAAACTAACTTTAGGCAAACTGAGTTTTACCAATAAAAAATAAAATACACGTTTAGTCATTAGTCTTGAGTTTGAGTGTTAGATACAGCCGTACCGGGTACACTACACGATACACGACTCAGTTAAATACTCAAAAAGGGAGGACTATGCTATCTTCAACTTGGCTAAAAAAAACAAGATTGTTTCCTTTAAAAAATTACTGTGATCTTAACCCATAAAATAAATTATCAATGAATAATGCTATATCTTCATAATTATCTTTCTAATACTATATAAAGTATGGAATTAAATGCACTTTCAATCTTTAAAATATAAAAAGCATTAAAAACATTATTTAATAAATAATTAGGAGGATTTTTAGGAACATGAATTAGGAGGATTTAGAATTATTCATTATCAATATAACAAATATTCATGAGTTTTAAATAATTATCTAATACAGTACTTTTTTTTTTTGGTCTTTTCATCTTGTCTTATTATTAATTTCTTAGTAGTTTTGTTTTTTTGTTTTTTGTTTTACATTTTTACTCCCTTCCACACTTGTTCTAGGACTTCCTTTTTATCCTTCCAACATTTTAACCTTTTAAACTATTGGACAGAAGATATGACTAGGCCCCCAAGGTATTAAATTCTGGCTAAAATATAAATTTCGTCTACGGCTCCAAAATTTTTAAATATGACCAATTGGTACATGAGATATAATAAATATTTCACTCTTAATTTTCATAAAATCTATAACTTCAATTACATTTCTTAATCCATATGCCTAAACCTTAGTATGATAGAAATGGGACGGAGTAAGTACATCTGCAATACTTAATTAGATGTAGCATCCTCCAAAGTCCAACCCCAACATATTATTCAGTAATTTAAATTTTAAATTTTAGCTTAAAGATAAGTATTAAATTCGTTCTGAAGTAAATAGCTGATCTCTCTAACAAATTTCACACTTATATTGTTTGGCAAAACGTGTTCCGGTTGTGTTTACTGTTTACTTCTCCCTAAGCTAAGGAGTCTGCGGTACTCGATTCAAACTCAAATCAACATTTTTTGATGACACACAGCATAATTAAAGCTCTTAATCCCCTTGTGAACTGATAAAAGTGTCCACCTTAGTAATTGGCATATACTAACTCTAGATACAGAAATGATCACGTTACAGTAGTTTATAGTTTATACTTACACATGATAAAAACCATTTGTCAGTTGTCACATGTGATTTTCATCAAAGAAAGCTGCTACAAAACAAAATAACTGAATATATTACATAGTTTAAGATACAAATAAGTATATACATAAAAAATAATAATGCTTACAGATACAATTACATACAGAGAAGTTTTACAGAACTTCACAGTTTGGATTGAAAACATAGAAGATGATCACATCACACGGCTACGTTTTGCATCCGCAGAAGCAACCTCCAGATCCCCAATGAAGAACAGGATTCTGTCCAAAATTCCTCTACAAGATCTCTCTTCAGCTAGAGAACCATCACCACTGAAGTCCCTTTCTGAACTATGGCCAGTTACTTGTTTGCGATTTTTCCTTGAACCCAGATATCGCTGTATCTCACCTTGGTGAACAAGATAGTAATCAGTGCCTTCTCTGATTATCTTCAAACCCCTATTTTTTGAAGACAAAAAAAAAAAAAAAAAAGTCATTCCTTTCATATCATAGTCCAATAATTGTTGCAACAGAATGTGTATGTTGAATTCCAGATTTATTTCAACTCTACTACAATTTTTGAGACAATAATTTCTTTTGTTGAAAAACAATGGTTCATGTTATTCAAAATGGAACAACGCTTATAGTGATCCTACCCAACTTGTGTAGGATTGCCTCCAGAAAAGGATACTTGTGGTCTAACGGGAACAAAAAATGGTGTATTGTATTTTGGGTGCATGTGCATGCTGTTTGACTCCCAGTATAGTAAATAAAAAAAACTTACACTCCAACTCGGTCGCAACGATCTTGCACCTCGTATACATCTTTCCATGATTTTGAACCAATTGGAGCATAAAAAACAGCATGATCTCCTCCCCATCTCTCCTTGAAAAGGTTAGACCACAGACCATTGTCTGAGGCCATGAGCTTCCACTTTCTGCATACTGTACAACAAACTGTCAAATTCATGGCTTATCATAGTAAGTTAGGTAATAAAACAGAATCTAGAAAAAAATTTAAATTGAAACATATCAATCACACTATTTTTCGCATCGGATATTTATTCACTGTTAGCACCAGCAGTTGTCAATTATCAAATCTCAGATTTCAACTCATCCTTATACTTTCAGTTATTATCATGTCTAACATCAGAAGGAAGAAAAAATTAAATTGACAAATTGTTGGGAATAAAATTCCAAAATGCCAAGCAACAAGATGGTAAAAAGTTAGAGTAAATTGTATTTTCTAGAAATTTAAACAACATTAAGTTAAGAAGCCTCACATATTAAATGATGGGTGTAATCTGAGAAATTTTGATTTGATTCAATTGTTTTAGTACAAGAAGTGGACATCAAATATCTAATAAAACTTAACATCGCATTCGCATTAATAGGTCCAACATTGATCAAAACAATTCGTATAAGTTTCACTTGAAAAATGCAGGAAACATCAATCAAAGGCATGCCACAAAAAGTGGTCAAGCTCCAGATGTTAATGAGAGATGCTGTGTTAAAGTGTTATGTTTCTTGGAAAGCAGTATATGATTGTTTCAAACACAGTTGACAATAGAATATTGACTGGAATCTGCATAAAGATAACCAGGGTTGAATTTTTTTATTTTTATTTTTTTTAAAATTATCAGCAACCTTGGATGGAATTATTGGATACAGGTTGAGCAATATGTGACAAAGGTGGCAATTTTTATCAGTTCCTTCCCAAAAAAGAAGTGTTTGATTTTACGTTAAATCAGACTAAGCATGAATCCTAGACATGAAGCTAGTCTTGTGTTGTAATTGATCCACATTTATGTCATCCAAATGTGAAACCTAACACATAGGAAAACTCTAAAACAACCAAATCGTACTATCTTCAATTGTATTTTATCAACAACTAATTTTGCTCTCAGAAGCCGGAACAAGCAACTTCCATTAGCGGTCCAATCTAGTCACCGAAATGCTGAGGATGCTTGGCTGTGTTTCTCAGTTAGCTGAATTTTTTCAACAAATTCCAGCTTTTGATGAAGATCTTGGAGCAAATCAAACGGAGGTCATGGGAATGAATTTCACCTTCATATAATTGTGTTGGTTAATGGTTTGTCTTATACTACACGGTGTTCTAATCCTTTAGAATGTATATCTTCATTGTGATTGGTTGCTAGTTAGTTGTAATAATGTTCTGGATTACCTTTTTTTGTTTTTTTAATTTTATTTTGACATTAAATGAAAGAAATAATCAATCACTAACATGATTCGGATCATCACTTTCAATTTCGATCAATTATGTATGCACAGTACCCGGCACAAATTGGAGGATCCAATTCTAACAAACAGAAATCAGAATAAATAATCCTTCAAGGTCCAAGCAAATATGTAGAATTGAATCAAATGGAAGAAACCCAATTCAGATCTAATATCAATATTTCATTCAACATATAGAACATGCTTACTGATTAGAAATTCAGAAATAATTGCAATGGTAATTGAATTTTGTGAGAAAAAAAAATGATATTTTGAAAACACAAAAGAATCTGAAATTGAAGAGGGCATGACTGACCTTGTTGAGCGGCAGCAAGATGCTGGTAGTCCAAGAAACAGAAAATCTTCATACAGATTTCCAAAGGTAAACTCTCCATTTTGAGAATTTCAAAATCTTAACGCAACAAAGAGTTTCAGGAAAAAAAGGATACAAGTTTCTTCAGATTGTGTCCTATGGTGATGGTAATGATATGGTTACTGTATCTGACGCTATGTTTTGGTAGAAAGAAATCTAGTTGTTTCCAGTAAGCGAAGAAGAAATTACCGCTATCTAATATTTAATTATTAATAAATTAATAAATAAATAAATTAATTAATATATTGGCGCGTTAGAAATGGCATTTGGTACTCGCTCTATCTATCTGTCATCCCTTCACGAGATCGTTTACCACGAGCCTCATCTGCTGTTACGTTTGTATATTCGTTTACGTTCGGAATTAATTTTAATCTTAATTTATTCATACCAAATTATATAATATTAATACCTCTATTCCTGAGTACCTAAAATAAAAATTACATGTATTAGAAAATATTGACATCAATAAAATATATAAATTTTTAGATAAATAATAATTTTTTAATAATTTTACTTTTATCAAACTTTATTATTGATATAATTTAAAATTAAATTTAATTATCTTTATTAAAAAATGTAATGAAAAAACGTAGTAAATACTTTTAATTTTGTAGTAAGTATTTATAATAAAAAATATTATTTTTTTATTTAGATGATTATGATTATAATTAAGTAGGAAAGGAGTATTAACTATTAAGGCTTATACGTTTACCCATTTACCATTTAGTTAGTAAAATTTTAAATAAATAATAACTCATTAGCTCAGTTTTACTCATGTAATTTAGTTGATGAGTATGTAGAAATATGTGTGTGGGTACAGAATTTGATCTTGGTTCTATCACTTTTCTATGAACAAAAAATTGATTATGGTGCACTGAGTTTTTTAAAATTGCAAGAGTTTTTTTAGAGACCGTGTACTATACACTTATATGGAGCTTTTTGAAATGAAAATAAAAATGCATTTTTTATTTACCTAAATTATTTGAAGTTTTTTAAAAATAATGTATTATTCACATTGAAGTTTTTAGTTCAATTTACATATTTTTTTATATTTTTAAAATTGAAAAATTGTTTAAAAGATCATGTACTTACACTCGAAGAATTTAACATTTTTTGAAATAAAAATAAGAATGTGCTTTTAATATTACTTAAATAAATTGTTTGAAATTTTTAAAAATATTGTGTTATTCACTTTAAAGCTTCTAATTCAATTTACACAATTTTTTTTATTTTTAAAATTACAACTATATTTTAGAGATCATGTAGTATACACTAGAATAATAAGGTATTTTTCGAAATAAAAATAAAAATAAAAATATGTTTTTTAAATTACCTAAATAAATTATTTGAAGTTTCTTTTAGAATAATGTATTATTCACTTTCAAGCATTTAACTCAATTTACATAATTTTTTTATATTTTAAAAATTGCAACTGTATTTTAGAAATCATGTACTATATATATTAGAATAATAGAGTGTTTTTCGAAGTAAAAATGAAAACGTGTTTTTTAAAATTACCTAAATTATTTGAAGATTTTGAAAAAAAATGTATTATTCACTTTAAAGTTTTTAACATAATTTATATAATTTTTTATATTTTTACAACTACAACAATTTTTTTTAGAGGCCGTGCACTATACAATTGAAGAATAGAATGTTTTTTGAAATAAAAATGAATATGAGTATTTAAGTTACTTAAATAATTTGAAGCTTTCTGAAAATAATATGTTATTCACCTTGAAAATTATAGTTCAATTTACATAATTTTATACTTTTTTAAATTGTAATAGGTTTTTTAGAGATAGTGTGTACTCTACACTTGAATAATAGGGTGTTTTTAAATTACTTAAATAATTTGAAACTTCCTGAAAATAATGTATTTTATTCACTTTAAAGTTTCTAGCTCAATTCAATTAATTTTTAAAAATTTTAAATTGGAATAGTTTTTAGAAATCATATACTATTACTTGAAGAATAAGATAATTTCGAATGAAAATGAAAATGCGATTTTTCATATACCTAGTTATTAGAAGCGGTTAGAAAATAATATTTTATTCACTTGAAAGTTTCAAACTCAATTTTCATAATTTTTATATTTTTAAAATGGTAACAATTTTTTAGAGATGGAGTAATATACACTTGAAGAATACATTATTTTTTGAAAAAAAATGAATAGATTGTTTTTAAATTACTTAAATTATTTGAATATTTTTTAAAATAATATTTTATTCAATTTGAAGTTTTTAACTCAATTTATATAATTTTTTTATATTTTTAAAATTGTAAATGATTTTTTTAGAGATCATGTACAATACACTCGGAGAATAGTGTGTTTTTCAAAATAAAAATGAATATGGTATTATTAAATTACCTAAATTATTTGAAGGTTTATGAAAAATAGTATTATTCACTATGAAGTTTCTCACTAAATTTAGAAATTTTTTACATTTTTAAAATTATAACTATTTTTTTAGAGATCATGTATTTGTCACTTGAAGAATACGATGCTTCTTGAAATAAAAATGAATATAATATTTTTAAATTACGTAAATTATTTGAAGCTTTATAAAAATAGTGTTATTCATTTTTTTTTGGGTAAATACTATTCACTTTGAAATTTTTAACTTAATTCATATAGTTTTTAACTTTTAAAAATGTACTAGTCACTCAAAGGATATATTTTTTAAAATCAAATTGAATAGAATATTTTTAAATTACTTAAATTATTTAAAATTGTCTAAAGTAGTGTATTATTTACTTTGAAGTTTCAAGCTTAATTTACATAATTTTTTATATTTTTTAAATTATAATAATCTTTTTAAAAAATTATGTACTATACACTTAAAGAAGTTGATATTATTCAAAATAAAAATAAGAACACATTTTTTAAATTAATTAAATTATTTAAAAAGATTATATTATTGACTTTGAAATTTTTAACTAAATTTACATAATTTTTTATTTTTTAAAAATTGCAGTAATTTGTTTAGAGACCTTCAACCTGTTTTTCATTTTTTACACTCCAACTAGAATGGTAATTTCAACTTTATTTTTTTTGTCTACTACATATAGGTTTATTTATTTGAAATGGTTTTTTTCAACATTTTTATTTTAGGCCTTGAACCTGTTTTTTTGGTAGCTTTCCAACTTAATTTCAAGAACAAAAGAACGAATAATAATTCTTCCGGTTCTTCGTTGCGTAGACAAGTACACGAATTGCAAAGCCAGCTTGAAAGACATCTTTAGTCATCAACCAAGCCGGTTTCAGCAAAAAAGGGGGCAGAAATACATGGTCAATTAAATACACGAATACATTTGTGAATGGAATTTTGAATCTCTAATTACCTTTTCTTCAGCGCAAGTTCATCCCTAAGCCCAACCCTCTAAAAGGGAATCTCTATGTAAATTGTAATCAACAAAACCCGCTCCTACTTCATACAAATGATACTCTAACCAAATTACATATGCTGAAATGGATAACAGACAGAAAGGGTGATTAACGGAAACTTAACTAACATAAGCAGAAAGCGATGGCAATGTAGATTGAATCAAATAGCTCAGTTTTTCTCTCAACCTGCTAACGGTATTGTTCAATGTTATACATGTCTTCTCAACAGGGAACTCGTTGTCCCGCAGCATGTGTAGCTGCCTTTCCAGATACCTTTTAAGACTTGCCTCGGCAATGTTAATGAGACTGAGCACTTCACTAGTATGCATGAATTTTGTAACAAGAAATCCAGCCAGAACATGTTGATCGGCCTTCATGAGTTCCGATATGAAATTAGGGAAAAGGATACTTCTAAAAAGAAGCAACTGATTTTCACTATCTTCACTGCTGTTAGTTCCTCTACCTGATACTAGAGCCTTTTGACATTGACAGGATAAATTTCCAACCAAGTAGCAGAGATACGAGAAAGTAGTATCATAGGTAGAGTCGTCCGTAATAGAAGTGAGGATCCCAGAAGATAAAATGAGAATTAATAACTCGTAGTCGCTGCTCCTATTTTGAGGGATGCCCTGTCTTATGCTATCCTCAACAGCACGTAGGCACTGCAACTGTTGTGTTTTGTAAGGCAGCAACAGTGACATCTTCAAAGCTTGAAAGCAATCCTTGCCTAGTGCTATCTGGATTAAGCTCCCGGCATCATCTTCATCGAGCAACATACAATTAGGTTTTAATGATGCTTGATCAAGCAGTCTCAGAACATCACTAAACCTTGATAGGCTTACGAATTTTCTAAGAATCTCCGCCCAACACACATGTAAAGAGTGAACATTAACAGAATCCTCTGTCTTTTCTTTCTCAGGATTGTCTACTTGCTCAAGACTTTCCCACCCCTCATCCCAATCATCATTATTCCATTCATTTCCTTCATCAGATGCTTCAGCAGTGGTTTCTCCACCTTTCCCTGCAGTGAAAAGTCCATCCCACTCTTCCAAAATAGCTAGTAGAGTATCAAAGTGGGGGTCTTTATTAGCTTCTCCACACAACCTAAAAAAGCAAGATACAGCTGTGTCTGCATCCAATAGATCATCAGGGGTAATTTCTATGCTAGGAGAGATTGATGCCACAAGCTGAGTCGATTTAAGAGCAACCAGAGTATTTGTAAACCTACTAGTAGAGTCTTTCTGATCTAGTAACTGCTTACCAACATCAGTCTCACTCTTTCTACTAGCATAAAGCAATTCATTCCATTCTTCCCATGGTTGGACATTGGCTAGTATTTCTGTAGAGAAACCCTTAATATTTTTACCTGAGATAAACTGCATAAGCTCCAGTACATAAACTCTGATGGAACTTGGCAACTGTAAATTGTCAGAGAACTGGACCATTCTTTCCCAAATTACATGTCTAACACATTGCATAACTTTAATGTCACCTTCTAGCTTGCTTAAAGACGATAATATATGGTACAGGTTCTCGCTCTCTTGGGATCCATTGATCAATTCCTCCAGAACAACTTCCAGAATATCTAAATAGAAATGAGGAAGATCTTGGGAACCTACACCACAATCAGATCCTGAGCCAGTTTCCAATGATGTCAGTGAGAAAACCTCCGCAACTGCACCAAATCCACATCCAGAAAAAATCATTGCTTTGCAGAAATTATAAATTTCTACAGAAGAATCACCACTTAGGCCACAATTGACATAGCCATATATGCTGCCCCAGCCCTGACTTGGGGAGATGATATCCTCCATCACCAATTTCATAAAAACCTTCAGACAACTCAGTAAACAGTGGGGATTGAAGCTAATAGATTCACCTGAATTTTCCTCCAATAAAATTTCCTGCATATCATCTGTCAATCTCATCCAAAAGTTTAGAAGAACAATAAGGCACTCTTGCCATGCTGAATTGTCAGGTAGGAATCCATATGAACGGTAGAGAGGCATAATGGCAGTTAAGTACTGCTTCATGATCCCCAAAGCATCAGACTTGCTCAAAAGTCTAATATACATTCGGCAAAAATCATAGCTCTGCTCTAGCTTACTTATAAAGCCCTGAAGTGATTCAGGAGTTCTGATACTAGAATCAGTTGTAGCTTTAGTCTCCAAAGCTCTCAGAAAACTCACGATGTAATACTTGTAGACATCCTGCCATGACATGAAATCCTCAGGCAATGAATCACCATATATACTGACAAGAGCCTGTACCATTTTTGACAAAGCTGACAAGCTACTTTCCTCAATACACCCATAGACTTCATCACTAAAGCACTCAAAGTTCAAACCACGTAACCCAGCTATATTTTTGAAGTTCAGCTTATTGATAAAGGATGCATTTTTGCACTCTTGCTCGATGACCTTGTAATAATGAGCAAACCTTAGATTGGTATTTACATGATCAGGCTGTGCCATTTTTGATAAATCTCTAGTATTTTCCAGATGCAAGTAGCACTCTGACAACAGGCCATACACATAAGCAAGGCGAAGTTTGTTACATCCATCAATCGCAGGGTATACAATTGTTGAGATGGTTTCGATGGTTTTGGCACTATTAACAATTATTTCTCCTTTATAATCTGCAACTTCAGCTGTAATGTCATCATTTGTCCAAACATCAGAAACAAGGACAGCACTTAGGTAGCGCAATAGCACCTGCACAAAGCAAAGAAATAGTAAGCTCTCATCAATGGACTAGGTAAGCATTTGGTTCAAAGAACTAGTTGACCTAAAGGCTCATGAAATCAAACATTGACCTATAGCTGCATCCCTTCAAGTGAAAGCACGTTGAGAATGAATTACGGACAAAAATACATGTTCATAACTACTTTATGCTGAACATTAATGCCATTTGACATGAAATTTTAAGAGAACAGAAATCGACAACCTTGCCAATGCATCAAGGAACTGGAATATGAATGGTTTAATAGTAATCAATTTTCTTCAAGATTTATGACCAACACATTCTTGCAAATTCTCATACCTCATTGCAGTTCAAGTCATAAGTATCAGCCAATTTCAGAATGTCCTTCAAAATGTGCTTCTTTTCTAACTTTACAGATTCAATCAGAGACATAACAACATTCTCAATATAGATAGAATCACCAGACAAAAAGCGCTGTGTTTCAACCCCAGGAATTATTTTCTCTAGTGCTCTAGAATGCTCTGTGAGACGCTTTTGCTCTTCCAATTTCAGTTTCCACTCTCTCCAAAACGAGGACTGTACCTTGCCAAGTTTATCTATATCGTCTGAAAACGAAAAAAATAAAGTCTTAGTCAGTCATGGATGCCAAATAACAAATGAAGGTGGAAGAAAGATCTGCAATCAATTAAAGCATGATCTACAAACATTTTAAGTAGATACAGCTTATGAAAGTTAACCAAAAAAAAAAAAACTTGGGAGTCACCTACTAAATAGATATTATACAATGATAAGAAAACAACAGAGAAGCCAATTACCAGAACTTGGTGTTGCATGCTTTTCCTTAAATCTCCTTTCCAATAGCTCCTTTCGATGAGCAGGGTTAGTCCCTACTCCAGAGTTGTGCAGTAAGCTATATGCCACCCCAACACTCATGATGCTACAAATTTCCTGGTAATCTTTTCTTATTTTTAGCTGTTCTTCTATAACTTCTACTCCATTAAAGGCATCCACAAGATTCAAAAGATAGGAGCACCCCATTATATCTTCCTCTTCTGTGACCGGTGGTTCCATAATTGATTTTGCTAGAGAGGCAATCATATTGTCTTTGGGGGCAAATCCATTTCTAGCCAACCAGGACAAAATGGTCACCACAGCCTGCGTTCTAATGTTTAAATACAGCTTTCCAGTATTTAACTTCTTATTATGTTCTCCTTTCCTACTCAATTCAAGCAACCAAGGGAGTTGTAAAGCAGCAAAAGACAGAACTTTCCCATTTTCAGTCAAGCCCGAAGCCCAATCAGTTTGATCCCCAATAGCCAATGTTTTAGCAACAATGGAAAGCATGTCTCTAACTTTCTCGAGATGAACATCCTGATTGTCAGTGCTGATACCATCAAACTCTTGAAAGCTATTTGGAAGATAGTTTACCAAAGAACCTTGCACTGAAAAGTTTGAAGAATTTGTTCCTGTTGACATCATCAATATTTCACATTGGCCTTGCATATCTAAGTCTTTCCATGCATGGAGAAGCTCATCAATAGATTCCTCATCACAGTGGCTCAAAGCAAACCCTAATAGCTGTTTCCGAGAGTTCACATCCATATTTTCAAGGGCAGGACCTCTAGCAATTGCAGCGCATAAATCCCATATGTAACCATGTCCTTTTCTGGCCAAAACAAGACAAAGATCAAATGCCAATTGTAAATCACCAGAAACTGCAGCTTCTCTAGCAATAGCTTCCTCGACAGCCGATATGTCATCAGCAGACCTCAAGCCAAGATGTCTGGCAACCTCAATAAGTTCATCAACATGAAAATATGCTCCAGTTTGATTTGTAATTGCCATTTTTACAATTTCCATGGGATCTTTTATTTGCCTGAACTGCATGGGCAGAATATTCACCCCAAGGTTTGGAAGCTTAACTGTAAGTGCTTCAATAATATCTGCCTCTGCCTTCACATTACCACTACTTGGATATAGATTTAGACATTCTTTAGCCTTCCAAATCTAGAACAAGTTCAAGCAACAAAATTAATCAATTCATGTATTTGATGTCAAGTTAGCATAAAACAAAGCTGCTTAAAGATTATCCAGAACTACAAATGAGAATATGGTGTTTTCAGTTGATTTAATTGACAGCTGACGAGCATAATATATATGTGTGTGTGTGTGTGTGGTTTCAGTTATTAACAAGACGTTACAGCCAATCTTACTTCAGAACAAGAAAGACTTGAAGCTGAGAAGAAGTACTCCCTAGCTGCTTGAATGACTAGGTTTTCTGCCTTCTCTGATGGCAAAGCAACTGAACTTGTACCCTTCAAGTAATTTCGTGCAAGAGAGAACTTCCCAGCTTTAAGCAGTCCTCTGCAAAACTCGACCAAAATATACTCCAAATCCAGAAAAGGAAATGCCTTTTCTCTCAAGTACTGCATATCACGCCACATGCTAGCCCATTCAGTATCTGATCGGCTAGGCTGACGGCGACTAAATTTTGAAAGAATAAGGCGAATAATCTGTTTTACACCTTTCTCATCCGATTGAGCCCCTAGGAAAAAGTTTAATGGCTTTGGGACCTGCATAGATCCACAAGATAAAGGGTAAACACAAGCTGACCAGAAAACAATAACATGAATCGTAGAATCAAATCACTAAATAGTGGAGGGGAAAACCAATGCTAAACAAATTTTGTTAAATTCAAAATATGGTGACATCCACATTAAAGTACATATAATTTTAATTCACCATACAATCAATGGACTTATTGGCCTGTTTATATTTGTTAGAGTACCCCTCACAAGCATGCAGTTACTCCTCTCTGACAAATAACTTTCTGTTTAAGTTTGCTTCAACGGAAGGGAGGGATTTTAATGGAGGGGGAGGGGGGGGAGGGATTTTAAGTACAAATTTCCCCTCCCCTCCAAATCCCCCCACATTTGGAGTGTTTATAAAACCCCTCTTTTTCCCTACTCTTCCCTCCCCTCCTTAATTTTTTGAACCAAACAGGATAGGAAAGGAAAAATCCCTCCCGGCCATTCCCCTCCAACCAAACAGGTAACTGTCATTCAGTTAGCTGTTAGAATCTGTTAGTTAGATCCAACAAGAAGTTTCATCTTTTCTCGGAATAAATACAGTAGTCAGTAAGAGATCAATGTAATTAGAACAGAAAAGAACCATTTCAGAAAATTATGAGATTCTCTCCTCTATGCTTTCTCTCCTTTTCTTTCAGTTTCTTTTACTTTCTCACAAATAACTTCCATATCAAGTATTGCACTCTTCTGACAGAAAACTGAAGAGATAACTCAGTCCAAGCAAATTTTTCCAAAACAACGAATTTATTCCTTACTCCAAATGCCATTTTCGAGACTGACTTACACAAAGAGGCCATTAGAGATTGCCTTCATGAATAGCTCAAGACGTACAAGTGTGATTGTTCATAGAGGTGAAACTACCAACCTGGTAAAACGCCAATAGTCTCCCAGCCTCAACATGACCTTCAGCTAATCTAAGTTTTTTCTCAAGGAGCTCAACTTGAGTTGCACCACCTGTTCAATAATACATATTTAACATTACTCAGTAAACAGATATGAACAAAATGCGACTGAATCAATAAAATCCACAAGAATTCACTCAACAACACAATGCAAACAGACATATGCAGTGTGTGTTGTTGGCAGGTGTTGGGATTCAAATTAGATGCACACTCCAGCACAACAACACAAGCATATGCCAATAAATTACGTGATAGCAGGAAGGCAAAACAATATTGAATAGCTGGATTGCTCATAGAATTCTCATCCACAGTGAATGACAGAAACAAAAGAGTAAAAGACATCATCAACATGAGTCAATACTCTGGTTGAGGAAAGATAATGGCATCGAACGGGGAAGGAAATCAATCACGCAAGGAACACTTCACAAAATTTTGCATCCAAAGTCTAACACAAGGAAGTTCAAGTTGCCAGTGATTTGAAGCACAAGATTGGAATGGAGAGACTTGTCACAAGATGCTTGCCTCGACTTTTTTTTTAATGATTTGTTATCCATGGGCCAAAGAAAAGAATAATGAGTTATGAGTAGCCGTATTAGGATTAGGGTTATGTCAAGTTATGCCAGTAACGTTTATGGGGTTGGCACATTTGGGTTTCTTATGTACTCACGTTTATGGGCTCCTTTCCTAAATTGTGATATTTTAAAAAAAATATAATAAAAAAGGCGGCTGAAGGTATCTTAAAGATTCCAAATAGTTAAGAATCAAATCGCACGTAATTAGTTCCAATACTGCAAAGATATAAAAAATACAATATTCACAACAAATGGCAAGCAAAAACGCATAAACCAATCAAATTACAGCATCTCATTATCATTAAGAAATGAATAAAATATGAAGCCAAACTCACCATGTAGTTGCGGAAGTTTTGATAGTATGGCTGCCATGATACTCCACCTATCTGTAACTGTAGATAAATATATGCATTGCAAAGCACAATCAACAGCTTCAACCTCAGTTTTGAAATAAACATTACTTTGGAAATTTCTGCACCCTTCCTCAATAACCACCAAGCAAATATCCAATTTATTCTCCAAAGCAATTTCTTTCAGCCATCTGACTAAAAATGATTCCTCCATATTTTGATTTGTAAACTCAGCAAGAGTGACATCACTAACTACGGATTTTCCATGAAATTTTTCACGCATAAATGGAATAGCTTTATTCTGTAACCTTTCAGTTACATTTTCCTCTTTGACTCCCTTAAGCATAAATTTAAATTTATCATAGTCTGACAAATTTCCCCATATGACAAGACTCATATTGAAGTTCATTTCACTATCATTGTCATCAGAATAAATAATTTGATACAGGTACAAGACATCCTGATGGAACTCCTGCAACTCAGATATGCCTTTTCGAATAGCAAACTCAAGTAGGCTGATGCAATTATCCAGCTGCCCACTAAAATCATCCATAGCTCTAGCTCTATTTGTATACCAATTTGAGAGTTCATCAACTGATGGCCAAAGGAATCCAAGAAAATGCTTAACAAGAGGTTCAGTTTTTATTTGGATTTGAATGTCATGGTTCTTAACTGATGCATTGATGAAGTTAACCATCTGCTTGCATTCTACCCAATCATCTTGCCTCACAGCAACACCAGAAGGTGGAGACCTCCCAGGAAGAAGCTGCCCATACGTTTGGACAGGAACTGTTTCTGGAATGGCAGCTAAAATTTCCAACATAAAGGGAGACAAAGAATATGGATGACGTTTGAAGAGCAAGTTTAATGCACCAATTTTTCCACTTTCTGCAAGTGCTATGGCAGCTTCATTAATAGGCATAACACGGAATTTGCTATATTCCTGCACAGAAAACCTGCAGAAAACTGTGTCAATGAACCTTGAGTCAGTAGTAAGCATCAGAATTATTGAACAGTCACTCATGTTCAAAATCCTATCATCCGGATTTATCACATAGCCATATAGTGGACTGTGTACATACATGTGTCCCTGTAGGTTTTGTTAATGGGCTACGGTGCAGGGAGCAAGGTAGCCAGATTCGCGACTTAAGTCGTAGAGTCGCTTGAATCTACAACTCCACTTGCGTAAACGTTCGTAAAACGGTGGAGACGGAGTAGATTTGACACGGATTCGTGGAGTCGGTGGCTGTTCCGACTCCGGGCAAGTCGCGGGCCTGTAGCAGGCCATTTGACCCGGTTTTGAACCCAACTTCAAAACCCATTTTTTGGACGCGTTTTTAACCCTAATAGCCTCGCATTTGTTATGCGAGATAGAGAACAAGAGAATCACTACTTTTCCTTCTTCCCCATACGCGTTTCAACTCTTCTTCCCCAAGTGAGTTTCTTCTATTAGAGGTGTTTTGAAGCTCCGTTTCTCTTCTCTGCTTATGCGTTCTCTGTTTTTGCCATTAGAGCTTTCCTTCTCTTCTCCGTGTAGCCTCTGCAACATGCAACCTTCTCTGTGTTTTAAATTTATGTCATTTGGTTGTGATTTTTGTTTCTATGTCTCTTTATATGCATGTCTTTGTGTTTAAAATTAAATTTGCATTTTTTGGTGGAGTCTTACAAATCATCTTACGTTTCCACGGATCACATCTCCGTTTCCGTCTCATGAACCTGCATAGAATCTAGTGTCTGACTACCTTGGCAGGGAGAGGGAGTTTTTGCAACATTTCCAACAACAACAAAAAATAAACAAACACACATGAAAGTTTTAATTGTCACAATCACACACAACCCTGAAGTTCACCTTAAAGAACCTCTTATCACTAAGATTTAAGAATAAACAAAGATAAGCCAACATTTTAATTGAGTTTAAGGACTGAAGGTTTTGTTGTGTGTTTGTACGAAGAACAGAAACAAACTGATGGAATATATGGTTCTGAATTTAACCAAATTGACCAATCGCTCAGTGATCCTCCCCTTAAATTGGCAAATCATGGGAGGATAACCTTGGAACTTTGAAAAAAAAATGATCTTATAATTGCTACTTTTTTGGCCGATGACCATATGAAGCTATTTCAAAAATCTATAGTGCATATTATAATGAACAAATCACCACTAGCGTGCTGTGTGAGGATAGAAAGGCTTAAAAGCTACAGCCAAGAAGACACAGAAAAATAACCAAAAGAATCAACTAAAATGAAGTGATAAAAAATCAATTTTAAGCTCCCCATAAGCTATTTCACCTTATCTATGTCTTATCTGTGGTGCTAGTTTCATATCAGTACCTCAGCTCTACTTACATTATTCTGCTTTTCTTTTTCGATCAGAACTCTTTGTTTGAATTTTTTGGTCAATGCTAGGCATTCCATAGGTCTTTGGACAAATATTTTATGATTATATTTAATTTAATGATTATGGTAGAAGTGAAAAGCTTAGAGTCCAGTGGCAATGTGCAATCCATGCTAGGCGTTTAGTTTAGTAGGTCCTTGGACTAATTTTTTCATTAATATCTTTAATCTTTAACATTCTGGTGGAAATAAAGAGGCTAAAGTCCAGCGCAATGTGCAATCCATGCCAAAAAAATTAGTGTGTGGTCGGATAACTCCCTTATATTTAAGGAGGTCGCTGTGACACAACATTTGAGAAACAATTAGGTGCTAGGCTTCCGATTGGTATAAACACGCATGGATTTTTTGAAAGGTTTTCCCTAACAGATATGATGAGGTATCAGGCAACTTTCCTTGATTCATGTTTTATTTTTACTTTTCTGTTTTCTATTTTGCTATTTGTTGAATAGGGTTCCTTATCCTCCAACCCATTGTAATTTCTTCTGTTCTTATTGATTTCCTTTTTTTTATAAAAAAATTGTAAATAAAAGAAAATATATAAAAAACAATTTTAAATGTTATGCCAAAAGCATAAAAGTAAAGTGAGTATAGTTTATATTATCAGAATTGATATCATAGGATACCTGCCCATGTTTATTCCAAGATATGTTTCCAGCCTGTCTCTAAATTGCAAAATTTGAAGTCTGGCCAGGCGAACATCCCATACTAGACTGGAAATATTATCCTCCATTTCTGAGAATCTATGATGGTCAGTGATGCGTAGACCATAAGCCAGTAAAGCCTTCACAGCTTCCTCTGTTGGTCCAATTCTATCAACACATTCCGAAAGTACAAAATCTCTATCCTTAATATTAGATAAAAATGTATTTATTTCATTTACTCCTTGGCTAGAATTTAACCACTGTGACTTCAAAACTTCATCTTTATCCAATCCATGACTATAAGCAAAATCCAGAGCAGCCTGATATCTTTTCTTGCTAATTAATAAACCATACATTTCAGGGACAGATTTTTCAGCAAATGAAACAAGGAACCAGAGCAACCTGGATAGGTGAAAATGATTAAGCCTATCTTCAATGATCCATTCTGTCTGATGCAAGTCATCTGTCAATCCAGTACCAGAAGGATCATATGTTTCTTTGGATGATAGTCTTGCTAAAAGAAAAAGATAGCCGTTATGTTTCTGTGCTCTTTCAAGAGCAGGTAAAAAATATGCAGGATTCTCTTCCTGAATCTTTGAGCCATTGAGGATGTCAATTAGCATAACCACACCATTCTTTTCTACAACGGCAAGGATATGATCAGACCACCACGTAAAATCCATAAAACCCACGAAAGATTTGTTCCCTTCATTTGTTAAATTAGCAGATATTGGTGAATCATCTCTCTCCCCCAAGACAAACTGGGAGAGGGTAAAGCCTTCTTTGTCCAGCTTAAAAATATGCAAGCATCCCGTTAAATCCAGAGTAGCAACAAATGTAGCTTGTGGTGAGATTTTTACCTTTGAATATGTCACCTGACCTTTGTAACTTTTTGGTTTTAAATATAATCCCTCAAATTGCAAAGTGAACAATTGCTCCAGTTTTGTACTTGATTTTTTATGCCAAAGAGAAAGGTGGCAAGATCCTGAAGATATAAGCATAACTAGTTAGTGCAGAACTTGGACAAACAACATTTAGCAGACAGAAAACTTGTAAAAGCTCTATAGGCTATTCTCCATGTTCAGAGAATAAGTTATTTGATAATAGAATAAATAAATACTACTATAAATATAATGGAAGTAGTGCAAGAGCAAAGGATAGACACACATATAGGGGACAATTCATGTGAGGAATTTGAACTTATATGAGAATAAGAGGAGTGAATTTGGGCCACTTGATCATACATGGATGGTCATGATTATAAGTTTTTAAATGTCTTTAAACTCATGACTTGAGCATTTTAACCTCAAACATTCATGGTAAAATTAAATAGCTCAGATCTTCTCTCAATCTCACATAAAATAACATTTCTCACTTGAGTGAAGCATTATTCATATATGAAGAAGACAAACACAGTATATAGACTTCAATCTAAAAGACGTTTGGAATTACATGAGGCACATGGAGGTCAACTTAAAGCAGTTTGCAAACAATTCAGCCTACCAGTATAGGTAGAGGTTCCTAGTGGCAAAGAGCTTTATTTTTCTTTCTGAAATATCCATTATGATGTCATATTTGTTGCTTTTTTTCTTTCTCTAACTTTTTCCTGTTAAAAAGGATTGTCTGAAACTGGTCAGGTGAAAGGTTCGTTTATGACTACTAACAGAAGCAAGAGCCTAAAGTCATCTAACAATTCCTAATCTTTACCATGTGGGAGGAGTTTCCTTCAGCATCAATCAAGTAATCAGAAGTAAAACAGAGCTCAGAAATGTAAGTCTATAACATAATGCACCAATTGAATTCAAAACCAACGTTTATATCATATAGTAACTAATTGAGAAAATAACCAAAAAGGTAAATACCAGAGTTCTTGCAAACAGCCACAAAAAGGTTAAGTTCACGATGGCTGTCAAAGCAGAAAATATTGTTGCAAAGATGACTCCTGTGGTTAAAAATGTACTTGGAAAAGGCCGAGCCACCTTGTACATAACTGATCTCGATGTGTTGAAGTGAACCATCCGAAGTAATGACAGAGAACCTACACCACATACGGTACCAACATTTCAAACAGATATTCCATCTCTCTTTAACATTGTTTTGAAATGTGAAAGTCTTCCAAATAATGACAACATGACCATATTTTCAAGGGCAGTGGCAACCTAATCACATCTGAAGCGAGGGAAACTGAGAAAGAAAAGAAACTTACGAGTAAGACTTTTGATTATCCAAATCATTATCAGAAAAAAGGCCAACGATTGGTGAAGAAAATTTCAATTGCTTCTTCACAATCTCTGCCACGACTTCACCACTGAATTTGATAAAATATAGTGTATCAGAGTCATCAGCAACTCCAAGAATGTCATCATCTTCAGACCAAGCTCCGACACTAAATGTACAAAAGCTAGAACCTAATGAACCAGTTGCAAAACAGGATCAAATTGTGTTTCTACTTTTAATAAGAATCCAAAAATAGAATATGTTAGAGTAACCAAATCAAACATTACTGGTGAAGATGCCGCACGGATGCTGATAGTCATCCTCTTTACTGAGAATTGTAATCCGATTTCCAGCGGCAACAGCAACGTGTTTGGCTGTAGGCGAAACAAAAAGAGAAACCAATTGTCTGAGTCTCTTTGGTTGATTATAATCGGTCCATTTCTCCTTTAGCTGACTCACACCTACAAAAATGAGATAAGACGAATATGAGATGGATCCAAACAAGTCTTAATCAGTGATTCGACGGAACAAAAAGTTGAAGCGTACCTCGAGACAGGAAGCTCCCCTTAGCGCTCTCATTTGGCTGAAATCCAACAATGATCAACAAATTTGAGGGAAGAAGAATGCGAATCGGAAGGGGGAAAGTGAAGAGAAACTGACCTGAAGTTGTAGCTGTTGGTGTTGGTTTGGGTGTAGCGGAGTGCAATTGGAAGCGTGATGCCGCGTCTCATAAAGCGGCGCCTCCATGCCGGAACCGTCACTGTGTCTTCTTCAGAACCCCACACCTCAAAAACTGCACCGCATTCGAGTGCGTAGCTACCAGAACGAGATAGAGAGAGAGCGCTTCGTTCGCATTTCTCGATGATCATCATTGTTATTTTTTTGTTCTGTGCTTTCGCATTTGGGCCACGGGTGCCCATTTTGAATGAGATTAGGTGAATATTATTTGTACCACCCTTTTAATCCCAAATCTATGGAACACTTTCAAAAATTTCGGTATTTATGTACTTCCCAAATCTACCAACAAAGTCTTTTCTATACGCACAGTCAGGATTTGAACTCCTGTCAGCCTACTTAAAGGATCCAGTTATCTACCAACTGTGTCGGGGTTTGTTGATATTTATCATTGAGATTGTTTGTAAAGAATTTGAATAATTTTTTTAAGTTTAAGTGTGTGTTTGGTAACACTAGCTTATAGCTTATTTAGGAGCTTATAGCTTATAGCTTGTAGCTTATTGTCAAGTGGAGGTGTTTGGTAATAACTAGCTTATAGCTTATATAAGTTATAAGCTAGCTTATGAAAAGTTACTTCAAGTAGCTTATAGCTTATGAAAAATAGCTTTCAATAATTTTTTCCTATTTTACCATCTAGTCATTTATTATGTTTACTCTATCAAATAATTTATTATATGTCTTTTTAAGTCATTTAACAAATATAAGCTACCTAATAAGCTAATTTTACCAAACACCTCTACTCAATTATAAGTCACAAGTCATAAGCTATAAGCTACAAGCTACAAACTATAAGTCATAAGCTATAAACTATAAGCTAGTTTTACCAAACAGAGTCTAAATATGGTTGTTTTTAGTCTATAAACTATGAATTTTCTTTTAAATTAGTCCTTTATTTTCAAAAAATGGTTGTTTTTAGTCTCAAGAGTCAATTAATCAATTTTTTTTCCAAACATGCCTTTAATAAATTAATTCATTAATTAATAAAAAAAATTTTAAAAAATAACACTCCTCTTTCTCCTTTCTCATTTCTCTTTTTCTTACCATCGCAAACGGCAGATCCAACAATATCATTAGAGATCTTCAAGATTTCGGTGACGATAGCCTCCATTTTCTTCTTTTATGAACCTACCACCATTGGTAGAACTTGAGACTACCAGAAAATCTTCTTATGGGATAAAGGGAAGCCCACCAGAGAAGGGTATCAATACCTCGACGAAAAAATAATGATCATTGTCTCTATGGTTTTGCATGCGGTTGGAAATTGTCATGTGCGCTAGAGGTTGCTTGACTTAAAGTTAAACACTTTTTAGTTAGGTTAGGTTTAGATTGAGGTTCTTCATCGTTATAGAAGTAGAGGGTCAGCAGAGTAATCAAAGTTGAAAGAGGGTTAGATGACAAATTGACTTTGGTTGGGTTGTTATGATATTGAAAATGAGAGTTGAAAGATTGGGCTTACTTGGTTCATCATTGTGAACGGTTGTGTAGATGGTGAAAATGGAGATGGGTTCAAGACTTCAAGTTGCTATGGTGAGTGTGAATTGAGTGCTCGTGAGTGAAGGAGCGAAGGTGTGAGGTTTGCTTGAAATATCAATTATGATAAGTGGAAAATATGGAGCATGCTGTGAGTGAGGGTGCTAGACTCCTAGCGTTGTAGAAAAGATTTTTTTATTATTTAATTTAACAATTTAACAATTAATAATAAGTTAATTAATTAAAGACATGTTTGGAAAGAAACTAATTTATGGGCTTTAGGGGCTAAATACAATTATTTTCTAAAATTGCAGGATCAAATTCAAAGGAAAAAAATTCATAAGCACTAAAAGAAAAAATATTATATTTTATAGAGATTAAAAATATATTTAACTTTTTTTATCATCATATATAAACTTGTTTTGCAAAAGATCATAGAAGAACCAAACTAATCAAATTGGATACTTGGGTTTGTAAGAAGCACCAATAAACTTGAGATGAAGGCCACGAAATTACCGAAATTCCTAAACCTTCACTACCCCTACTGTTTTGAATTTTCGGAAGGGACTCTTTCCCAGGAAAAAAATGAATTTTTCAAGATAATTATATTTTTAGAAGAATATTATCTAATAATATTTTCAGAAAATTTCCTTCTAAAATTTTTTCAAATGAAATACTTTTGAGAGAAAATTAAATTTTTTTAAGATAATTATTTTCGAATGAGGTATATCTAGTTATATTTCCAAAAAGTCCTCGTTCAAAAAGGTCATTTTTAGTATTATGAAAATACGGAAAAAAAAAAAAGGATGGTAGCAAGCTCACTAAGGGGATAGTGACCATATAAATTTCCCTTAGAGAATGGCTTGTTTTATAAGCCAACAAATATATTAATATGAAGTACTAGAAATACTTAAAAAAACAACAAATTAAATGTATAGGAGATATTAAAAAAATAAAGAAAAGATAATTAGCTAGCCATGCACATTATGAGAGTCATACACCAATTAGAGAAGGTTAAACACATAACTAATTCTAAGATCTTATCTTACTTAAATCTAAAATGTATGTTAAGAGCCTACTCAACAAAGAGACTAAAGATTTGCAAACAAAATGACTATTCCTTTCTTTTTTTTATCTAATAAATTGGTTTAATGATTCAAGAGTGAAGTTTTAAAGATATTAAATTATGGCTTGAGCTTTGAAGTACCACCTACATATTGACTCAAGAGTGAATAACTAAAGAAACATGGTGCTATAGTTGAAATGCTGAAGCAAGTGGAATTGGGAATGTTTTACTTAAACCAAACAAATTTGTTACTTCCTAAAAAGTTAACTATACTTGATGCCTTGCCTAAACCAAACACTACCATTAAGGTCAGGGGATTTTTAAAGTGTTATTTACTCTTGAAGTTTCTGAACCATGCAAGTATATAAGTATGTGAAAAATGGTAATTAAATAACGGATAAAAGCATATTACTGTTTTTTTCTTGAATATATATAGTTAGGTTCAAATGACACCAAAGTGTCAAAGTTCTTAAATGACATCGCGCATAACTTTTTATAAAAAACGAATTTTGCCGATCCAACCAATCAATTGAAAGTTTATATAATATAGATCAACTATATGCAAAAATTCATACAATTTGAAAACTATTTGATACGTTATCGGAATGTTTTGCTGGAACGTCTAATACATTATTTAAAATACAATTAATTTTCATTTGTTAGATTACATACCTACAAATTTTCAAATTCTATGAATTTTTACATAGTTGATCTACCTCATACAAACTTTCAATTGATTGATTGGATCGGCGAAATTTGTTTTTTATAAAAAGTTATGCGCGGTGTCATTTAACAACTTTGACACCTTAGTTTTATTTGATCCCAACTTTTATATATATATATATATAAGGTCTTGATATATAGTGCCTAAGGGCACTAATTAAGGTTACCAAGAGTAGAAAAATAATCATAAGAGCACATTATTCCGTCTCTCGAGAATACAAAAAACTACACATTTCAATATGTTTTTACTATATTTGAGTTCTTAAATAGTGCCCTTAGGGCACTAAATATCATTTGCCATATATATATAGGGTTAGGATCAAATGACACCAGTTGGTTTGACACCAATTCTTACATCAATCATAACGATAGATCGAAGCTTTTATTTTCCGAAACATACCGTTAGATTGAAACTATTTATTGTATAGATCATGTGTACAAAAATTCACATAAATCCAATATCATTAAATACTCCATCAACACGGTTGTTTTTTTCACGATTTTTAAAACTATATTTTACGTTAATTTTTTAGTGCGTTGATGGAGTATTAAACGATCTCGGATTGATATCAAATTTTGTACAGATGATCTATATGATAAGTAGTTTCAATCTAACGGTAGGTTTCGAGAAAAAATAATTCGATCTATCGTTATTGATTGGTGTAAGAATTGGTGTCAAACCAATTGGTGTCATTTCATCTTAACCCATATATATATATATATATATATATATATATATATATATATATATATATATATATATATATATATATATATATTTGTGTATTCATGCCCAAACACATTGTTACCTTTTATTCAACCTACCTCTAGAAATCTAAATCCTTGGAATCTTTGGAGTTTGAGACTAGTGTTTCTCTGAACTGTAATGCTTTAATTGGCGCCAATCTTTAAAGGGAAGATTTGGAACCTTATGAAAGTCAACCCCAAATTGGTAAGATTCTAAAATTCCTTATCTTTTAATCCACAGAATGTAGAATATAATAATCAGTACCGAATGGATTCAAAATAAGCGCCTATAACCATTTGCAACTTAAGAACATAATCTAATGTGTGTGTTTGGACTGCAATTAAGATGATCACATGAATTAAATGAAGCTGGTGGATCTCAGTATCCGTTGACCATCTTGGCCCAAATACCACTTAAGAAATAAGATTAGATTGAAAAATAATACATATCACTTTTATATATATATAAAAAAAAAAAGAAGTTATCAAAAACACTTATATATATATATATATATATATATAATATATATATATATAAAATTATCAAAAAAGACTAGTATATCCTTTTGCATGAAAATTAGATTAAAATATACATTCAATTCTTATACGCGATACATATGTAATAATTTTTTACCTAAACTCGCTAATTATCTGTCCTTATATGAAATAATTCTTTACAAATAAGCCCATGTTATTTGTTTGAGCAATGAAGGCTTACGTAACAAACATAGCTCCATGCCGACAATAATCAACTTACGGATTAGCAATATATCAATTTGATCTTTATGTAATTCCTTCAATAAAGAGAGTGGGGTTTCATGCCCTTAATTAATTAAGGACTACTCCTTCAACAATTCCTTCAACACGACCATCAAATAAGCCCATGCCGTGAATTTATTTTTACATGTTGACGAAATAAAAAAAAAAAAAAGAATGGTCCAGATCTATTAATTCAACTGTTAGACTGTCCAACACTAGAAAGAATTCAAACTAATTACTAATTGTGACAGATTTTATTAGTACGTGTAGCGGCTATTGTGAGAAGTAGGATTATTCAAGATTTTGGTTCACCCAATAACCAAACTAAAAAAGTGGTTAGGTTTATAAAATCGAATCGGTTTTCGTACTGCACTGTTTTGGCATGAATCGGTTCTAAACCGGTTTCAAACTCTTTTTTTTTGTTTTATGCAAAAATCACAATTGCATCATACATGAACCGGTATTAATTATTAGTTTTTAAACACAAATTGAACGTGAACCGTTTTAATTTTTTTCAATTGGTTTTCAAATTTGGTTTTAGTTTAGTTTTTTATTAAGCAATTCGTGTTTTTTTAAGTGATGCGAATTAGTTTGATTAATAATTTGGTATGGTTTTTTTGATTTTTTTTAAGAGCCCCGGTGAGAAAGGGAAAAGCCACCACTAGTATATTTGCAAATTTACGCCATAGGTGACGTGGGGTTTCATTACATTTAATACTGATACAGTATAGTTTTCTTCACGTGTCACAAGGAATTAAAGAATTAGTCCTCCTCGATTATGGAGTATATATGATTATGATGAGAAACAGTAGTAGTAATAAGGAGATTCTTGTTGATGAAGATAAATTAAAAATATTGTAATTCCAGCTAGCTAGGTTGCTAGATTCTTGTTTCTTCAATTCTTCACTTGTCACAGTACCGCTTTAACTCCTATTTATAGGAGGCACTTGTTGCGTTTTCTTTCCTCAACATACAAACAAATTTAAAGCTAAACTTAGTTATTTGGCTTAACTAATTTTAAATCTTATAATAAATGGGCTTTCAATCTGCAAAAGTTGACACGGCGTGATATTGGTCCGGCTCATTTCAAACATTAATTAATTGAGACGAGCCGAATCAATATCACTCTTGTTTACTTCTTTGCATATATATAGCGAAACCAATTCTATTCTTGTTAATATATTTGTTCCTTTTCATTTTCACCATGAATTTCTTTACATGATAGATAGATGGTAGAGATAAGGAATTATTCACATGCAATTTTTTTTATTTTTTTTTACTTAATTATAGGAAGAAGGCTTAATTAGTCTATCTGCTCAGCACTGAAACAGAAAGGTCTCATCAGGTTCTGCTCATAATCATCATCTTCATATGTGAATCAATATCACTTCATACTAGATATACATATTTATTTGTAATAATCAGTTATATTTTATAACTGTTTTATTTAGCCATATGAGTTAGTTACATAGAGATAGGAATACCAGTTAGGTTGTTGATAAGTCTTAGCCTCTTACATCAATGCATCTTCTTGCAGTGTATGTTTATAACAGTTTTTCTTTAATTATATGATATATGATGAGTTCATTTGGCAGTGAGGTTGAATTTTCTTGTGGTTCAAATTATATTATTCCTCAAATTAAACTTGTAATTATGTGACTATTTCAGTGGATGAACTATTTACCGGGACCGAAACTGAGTCAATTAGCAATATAGTTTAGTGTATAGTTAGCATTTTCAAGGTTACAGAACAGTTTGTTAACATACTTTGAAATATCAACTCAATATATACTATACGCCTTTAGCTGATTAATTATTTCTCCTGCAATTGTTGATTATTAATTATTTAGGGATTTGGAAAAGAGTAATGCTAAATTTTTTTACAAAATTTTTTTACGAATTCTTTTATCCAGTTAATTTTGATAAGTGTCATCTATTTTTTAAAAAGTAAATGGTTAGCAAAAGATAGAAGACCACTTTTAAAATTAAGTAGGTTTAAAAAATTATAGAAAGATATAATAGAAAATTTTAAATTTTTTTTATGAAAATAATCTCTTGGATTTTGACTATGTATGCATGGTAGTTCATACTCCCATGTAATATAATCCTTCATCGTACCTTAGAAAAGTTGTTCATTTACTCTATGAATTATTACAAATACTTAATTGGATTTTTTTTTCTCGGTTTTACTTAGGCCTTTTCGACGATTTAATATTAATTTATTCACACTTATATATTGAAATAAGCACTTGCCAAACATTTACCCCAAATTAAATCAAAAGGTTGGTACCCATCTATAATTTCTATTCACAAATAAGATCTATAATTCAATTCGACTAAAAAAAGTCGAGTTGAATGAAGTTGTAAGTTAATTATAGGTAAAACGTTTTTTTTTCTGTATTTCTTATGTATCTTTTGTAAAGATTTTATTTTGGTCAAGTCCGTCACCTTGTTACAAGGTAATTTGACTCTGTTCTTAGGTTAATTTTGTTAATAGGAGTGACAGAGTTGACGGATTGGACCAAAATGAAATGATTATAAGAGATACAAGATCAAAATGTAATCCAAAAAAACATATGCACTTAAGGTAGGAAAGGGAACTAGTTAGCCAAACTTCGTACATCCAAGTTTGGGTTTATCTCTGAAGATTTTACTTATGGACTTATGGTACTGGTGCACAACTCCTTTAATCACCATTTGTTTATTATTTAAAAAGCAAAAAGTCAACATCACACTTTAAATTAATGGATATTTTTGTGTCATATTAACTTATTCACATTTATATTGTGCATAATAAATGACATCATCTCTAAAATTAGAGGTTTAAGTCTAACATAAGATTTTTTTAAAAGAGTCAAAAGTTACGTTTAAAAGTCTATTTTGTAATAAATTAAAGCCCTTCAAATTATTTTATTTTATTTTTAAATAAGTTAATGGACTTAAAGATAAATATAAGTTAATGAGACAAAACTTTTAACACAATAAATATGAGTAAACTTTCAAATTGGTCCCTCATATTGTAGGTGTCATACAGATTAGTCTATGAGATTTTAAAAATCTCAAAATAGTCCCTGATTTTGCAAAACGACATGTATTTTAGTCATTTTACCTATTAAACGACATTAAAAAACTAAATAGAAAATAACTAAAATGAATGTTTTTTTGCAAAATCATGGACTAATTTGAGGTTTTCATAATCTCAAGGACTAATTTGCATGATACCTACAATCTCAAAGACCAATTTGGGGTTCACTCCATAAATTCATAAAACATGACATTAAAATTTACATATATAATAATATGAATAGCATATATAAAATTACTAGTATATTATAATTTTTTTTTATAGAAAAGTAATATAACTGGGATCGAACCTCATACTCACACATGCATGTTACCATAAACTCACCAACTAAACTACATAGCTAAAACATTATAATTTATTATTATTTCTGTTAATATTATTATTATTTAAATTATTGACTTATTAAACCTGAAAGACATTTTAATTAAACTTTTAAAAAAGCGTTAGTTAAAACTTAATGTATGTTATACTTTAATTCCAATTGAGTGACTTGAACTATTCTCACTCCCGTTTAAGAGAAACATAATTGGTGTGATATTTTCCACATTACCCTGTAGTTTTCACTTTAATTTCTCTACTAAATCTATTTAACTACTGTATAAAAAATTATATATTTAACTATCCCATGATTCAAGTTAATTAATCCCATTTCTTTAATTGATGGATGACTAAACACCGGTAAGTTCCCTGAACAGAATAATAGTATAGTCTTTGATTTGAATAAAGTAGTAGTCTTAATTATGAAGAGGACTAATTTTTGGGTCCCCTATAGAAAAAAGGGAAAATTAAGGACAACTTATTAGTTAGCCACATCACAACTTTTGCTACCGACTTTTATATTAAATTAAAAGCTTCAATGGATTTCTTTTATTTTCTTTTTAATTTTTTTAAAAAAAATTTTGGTAAACTGGTTTCTTTTTCTTTTGAAAATAAATACATGATTGTAGCCAACCAGGATTGAAACTGAAATAAATTATACTATTTGCCAGACTAACCTAGTACAGCTTTTTTTGTTTATGTCCCTAGCAGCCATAGATAGATTCAAATCTTAATTTTCTTTTTGCGAAAGTATATATACACATCTAAGTGCACTGTCCCTATTGCAATCGTCTTTAAAAACTAAAAGTTCCTAACTTCGAAAAGCCGCTCATATATCTTCTTCGTGATTTGAATATATATACATGTGTTTTGATAGGATAATAAAATAAGAGTGCTTATTTTTTTACACCCAAAAATCATATACCAACCTTACATCTTTATTATTTTATTATTATTTCTTGACTCCTTTAATACCTTTTATTTCCTCAATTTTTAATTTATTTAAAGCAAATAGTAATATTATATTATAGGTGTAGGAGGGGTGTGTTAGTTGTAATAAATCAGAATGTTAGTTGTATGTTAGAATCTGTTGATAGTTAATCCCATGTAACTTCCTTTTGTACAATATGTTTGTTATGCTTTCATATAAATACATATCAGAGGGCGAGCATTTTCTAGTTAGTGCTCCTCTGTGTTTTCCCATTATCTGATTACCTTGACATTAGTTCTAAGTGTGTATGTGCCCTGTGTTCTAACAATTGGTCTCAAGAGCCTCAAGATTCTGTGGCCTTGATGTACCTTCTGTTACGTTCTGAGAGTGTGTTTTGTGAATCTTTCGTCACTGCTACGTGATGAATGGTGCTATGCCGGGGCATTTACTCGTTCTTGATGGCAAGAACTGGGCGAAATGGAGTGTGCAGATGCAAACCTTATTTGGTTTTCAGGATGTGATCGATGTCGTTCAGCATGGTTATGCGCTTCTGCCTGAAAATGCCACCGAGGCTCAACGCGCGGTGTTCAAAGATTGCAAGAAGCGTGATTGTAAGGCGCTGTTCTTTTTGCATCAATCTGTGGATTCTGCTCATTTTGAGAAAATTGCAGGTGCCAAGACGTCAAAGCAGGCATGGGATATCTTAGCGAAAGCTTGCTCTGGTGATGTGAAGATCAAGAAAGTGAAGTTACAAACCCTTCGACATCAATTTGAGTTACTACAGATGGAGGAGACCGAAAAGATCGCTGATTATTTCACCCGTTTGCTTGGTTTAGTCAATCTGATGATTGGGTGTGGAAAGACCATTACTGATCTTACCATGGTTGAGAAGGTTATGCGCACGCTCACCCCACAGTTTGATTACATTGTGGTCGCTATAGAGGAGTCCAAGGATCTTTCAGTAATGAAGATTGAAGAGCTGCAGGGATCCTTAGAGGCGCATGAGCAACGCCTTAATGAGCGCAATCCTGAGAAACCACCTGATCAGGCATTCAAGGCACAAGCGGTGCCTAAGAATTCCAGATTTCAGAAGGGGTGGAAAAGGAAACAGAAAGTGAAGAGTGGTATGAGCAAGCCTGCTTCTCATGATCAGTATGAATCTGATGAGCATCATCAAGATTCGTTCAGCGCTAAACGTGGTAGCACCTCCAAAAGTGGAAGAGATGGGAGGAGATTTGATAGAGCTAAGATTCAGTGTTATAATTGCCAAGGATGGGGACACTTTGCTAATGAGTGTAGTAGTGACGATGTGCGAAAGAAAAAGAAGCTTCCAAAGGGTGAAGAAGCACACATGGCAAGAGCACAAGAAGAGTCTGATTCTGCATCAGATTCAGATTCTGATGAAGTATTGCTTATGACGACTACATGGTGTGACTCCACAGGCTCAGATTCAGAAATCTAGTATCTTGATACCGGATGTTCTAATCATATGACTTGCCATCATGATTGGCTTGTCCATTTAGATGAGAATAAGACTAGCAAAGTGAAATTTGCAAATTACAGCACCATTCTTGCTGAAGGATCTGGTGATGTGGTCATCAGGAGAAGTGATGGGAAGACAGCAGTTATTGAGAACGTGTTGTTTGTGCCCAGCATGAAGTGCAATCTGCTGAGCCTTGGGCAACTAGTTCAAAAAGGTTTTTCTGTTGTGATAAAGGACTCAGTGTTGGAGCTGTTTGATTCCAAACATGCTTTAATTCTTAGAGCGCCTTTGTCAAAAAACAGAACATTTCAAGTAAATATTAAAACTGCTGAGACTAACTGTTTTTCTGCTGTAGCATTAGAAGATGAGAGTTGGCTATGGCATTCACGATTCGGGCACTTAAACTTCAGAAGCTTGAATCAACTGTCATCACATAAGCTTGTGGAGGGCATTCCACAGATCAAGACTCCTGCTAAGGTGTGTGACAAGTGCTTTCTTGGGAAGCAGCCACGCTCAGCTTTTAAAAGTTCATCACCAGCTAGAGCCACTGAGTTGTTAACAGTGGTGTATTCAGATGTATGTGGTCCATTGGAAGTTCCTTCATTGGGAGGTAACAAGTATTTTGTAAGCTTTGTTGATGAGTTTAGTAGAATGTTATGGTTATATTTGATTAAAACTAAATGTGAAGTGTTTGAAGTATTTCAAAGATACAAGATTATGGTAGAAAATCAGTGTGGCAGGTCCTTAAAGATCCTTAGAACTGATGGAGGTGGTGAATTTACCTCAAAAGAGTTTGAAGCTTACTGTGTAAAGCATGGTATCCAACATGAAGTCACTGCTCCTTATACACCACAACACAATGGCTTGGCTGAGAGGCGAAATAGAACTATAATGAACATGGCAAGAAGTATGTTAAAAGAAAAAAATCTGCCACATTCATTGTGGGGAGAGGCAGTTTCCACTGCTATCTACATTTTGAATAAGTGCCCAACAAAGAAATTAAAGTCTCAAGTTCCAGAGGGTGTATGGACAAAAAGGAAGCCATCAGTGAAACACTTGAAGGTCTTTGGGTCACTATGTTACAAGCATATACCCGAAGAAAGGAGAAAGAAGCTCGCAGATAGGAGTGAGTGCATGGTACTAGTGGGTTACCATCCCACTGGTGCTTATAGACTTTACAATCCTGTAACAAGCAAAATCTCCATCAGCAGGGATGTAATTGTAGATGAATCAAGTACATGGGACTGGAAAAAACAAAATAATACTACACCTCTTTCAGGCACCTTAACAGAAGTAGAAGAACAAGAGTTTGAAAGCAATGTCAGAGAGGATGAACCTCAAGCTATACAACAGCGACCACAAAGGACTAGGAAAATGCCATCAAGATATGATGATTTTGAAGTAGAACTGCTCTCTCACATAGCAGTAACAGAAGATGATGAGAAGGCTGCTGAGGAAGAATTTATTCACTATGCTTTCATGGCAGATGCAGAACCTGTAGACTACACAGAAGCAATAAAACAAGAGCCATGGAGACTAGCTATGGAAGAAGAATTGAGGGCAATTGAAAGGAATGACACTTGGAAACTTACTGATTTACCATGTAACAAGAAATCAATTGATGTGAAATGGGTGTTCAAATTGAAGTTAAAACCAGATGGTACAATTGCCAAGCACAAAGCAAGATTGGTGGCTAGGGGCTTCCTACAAAGGGCTGGTCTAGACTATTCTGAGGTGTTTGCACCAGTAGCTAGACTTGAGACTGTAAGATTAGTAATTGCAATAGCAAGTGGAAAAGGCTGGCCCCTATTTCAACTTGATGTAAAGTCTGCATTCCTTAATGGCAAGCTAGATGAGGAGGTTTTTGTCACACAACCACCAGGTTTTGAGTTAAAAGGTGCAGAAGAAAAGGTATTCAGATTACAGAAGGCATTATATGGCCTTAAACAGGCACCAAGAGCCTGGAATAAAAGGATAGATGCTTTTTTAGTACAACAAGGTTTCTTCAAATGTGAAAGAGAATATGGAGTTTATGTGAAGAGGAATGGAAAAGAGGATGTTCTGCTGATCTGTCTCTATGTTGATGATCTTTTGGTTACAGGAAACAATAGTGATCAAATTACAAGTTTTAAGAGGTGTATGGAAGCAGAATTCGACATGACAGACTTGGGTATGCTGGCATATTTCCTTGGTATGGAGATTGCTGAAACAGAAAAGGGAATGGTGATGCATCAGAGAAAATATGCAATTGAATTGTTGAAAAGATTCAATATGTTCCATTGCAATCTTGCAACTACACCTGTTGAACATAATTTGAAGTTAAGAAGGAATGATGCAGAGAAAACTGTTGACAGTATCCTCTTCAAACAGGTTGTTGGTTCCTTGAGGTACCTATGTAATACTAGACCAGATATTACTTTTGGAGTTGGTTTGATTAGTAGGTTTATGGATGATCCAAGGGAATCACATTGGGCAGCTGCAAAGAGAATTCTGCGATACTTAAAGGGAACTCTAGAATTTGGTGTGCTATTTCCTAAAGAAATTAATCAGAATCAATCCAAGTTGATTGGGTTCTCAGACTCTGATTGGGGAGGAGATAAAGTTGAGAAAAAGAGCACAACCGGATATGTCTTCAAGTTTCTAAATGCCCCAATCTCTTGTGCTCTAAGAAACAGCTCGTAGTGGCTCTTTCTTCCTGCGAGGCAGAATATGTAGCAGCCTGCTATGCTGCGTGTCAGGCACTTTGGCTTGATTCATTGCTAGAAGAAATCCAGATTGAAGTTCAGAGACCTGTCCAGTTGATGGTTGACAACAAATCAGCCATAGATTTGGCCAAAAATCCAGTGTCCCATGGGAGAAGCAAACACATAGAAACCAGATTTCATTTCTTAAGAGATCAGGTGAACAAGTGTCATATAGAAATGCTGTTTTGCAGATCTGAAGTGTAGATTGCTAACATTCTGACTAAAGGTTTGCAAATGGAAAGATTCCTTCAGCTACGAGACATGCTTGGAGTGGTAGCCTTAACATTCTGAATTATGGGGGGTGTGTTAGTTGTAATAAATCAGAATGTTAGTTGTCTGTTAGAATCTGTTGATAGTTAATCCCATGTAACTTCCTTTTGTACAATATGTCTGTTATGCTTTCATATAAATACATATCAGAGGGCGAGCATTTTCTAGTTAGTGCTGCTCTGTGTTTTCCCATTATCTGATTACCTTGACATTAGTTCTAAGTGTGTATGTGCCCTGTGTTCTAACAGGGTGTAAGCTTTTTGAGTGTCAACAAAACATTATTCATAAAATAAACTATATATGTTGTTTCTAGAATGTTGACACTCAAAAAACTTATACCCCTCTTATACTCATAATATAATATTATTATTTAATTTAAATGAATTAAAAATTAGAGAAATGAAGGGTACTAAAAGAGTCAAAAAATAATGAAGGTATAAGGTTGGTGTATGATTTTTTAATATTAAAAAATCAACACTAAAGTCCTTACATTTAACTTTTTTATCTTTCAACTAACAGTTTTTTATATGTATATGGACATTCAATAAGAAAATTATTATAATTTTTTTCCTTTTTAAACAAAAATCATTACTTTTTAAGATTAAAAAACAATTTTTAATTTTTACTTTTTAAAACAATTCAAAGTATCATGGAAAACAAGTTGATCTACTAATTGAGAGGTGAAACTTTGAGGGGGAAAAAAAAACAATTCAAAATGTGTACAATTTCAACTTTCAACTTTTCATTTTCAAAGTTTAACTTTGAATCTTCCATCATAGTAAATACCAAGTTATTTGTCACTCGTTAACGATTAATAGATAATTGAATTTTTTAAACACACTAAGTAGGGATTGAATCTTTATTATGAATGTGAGAGAGATTTTATTAAGATAAACGGTATTAATTTTACCTATTTCTTTACCTTAATTAAATGAATGAGTCTTTAGCTATTAACTTAGAGATATCTTATTTCACAAAAATAAAAATAAATAAATAATAATAATGGACACACAATAATCGTGCATTAAAATTTGGATGAAAGTTATTGTTACTCTAAATTTTTTATTTTTATTACCTCTATTTTTTAAATAGTTTAATAATATTTATTCTATTTATTAATGTGTGTCCATGGACACACAATAAAAAAATAAAAATAAAAATATTTTTATTGCAAAGAAAGCTATTCAATACTTTAACTTCAAAATTAATATTTAATATTTTTTTTATTGGCAATAATATTTAATATTTACTTTTTGTGATAATTCAAAACATTTATTACTAATGTTGTTTATAATAAAAAAATATTTTTTCTTATTGTGTGTCCATGGACACATCACACATTAAAAAAACACATATTTATATTAGTAGTTTAATTTAATTGATTAAGAATTATGTTTTAAATTAAAAAGTATTTAGAAAAAGTGACAATAAATACTTTAAGACTACTTTATTAAAAAATTAGGAGTGGCAATAACATGATCCTAAATTTATATACTAAATTGATAATATGTATTAAGTTAATATGCTAATAAATTTATTTATAATTATATATTTATTTTGTTGGTTTAAATAATAAAAAACATAAACAATTATGGAGTTGTACTTAGTTTGCGATTGCGTGGAGTATTTGAAAGTGGTGTAATGATATACGAGTAGTTTTTAATAGAGAATGAAAAGACCGTAATTAAAGTGGAAAAACTGATTCAATTAAGAAGTTGACAATACATAAAAGCAAGATATAAAGTTGCTCCATTTACTGTTAATGATTGGAGTTCAATTCCATTTTGTTGTTTAGACCTTTACTCAAAAGCTAGCTAGCTAACAGGAGGCATGGATAATTCTTAATTAATTCCGGTGAAGGAGGACTTCTCGATCTTTTCAAACTATTATTCCTTGCTTTCTTTGGTTTCTCTGTGTTTGGCTGGTGTAGTTTTTTTCCTTCTGCTCTGATTCTGTTTTGTACCCATTTTAAAATTTGGTTTTGATTAGCATTTCTTGTACTTATTTAATCTCTTCATATATTAATATATGTTATACGTAGTATTTGTTTTTGCTGATAAAAAAGAATTAATTTTTTTAGAAAAATTCTATATTATATCGGGATAATAACGTAACTTCTCATCGAAAAAAGGGTTACTAAATAATTTTTTTTAATTTGTGGTGCATGTCAAACAATAGTAAACTTACATGATGAAAATGTGAGATGCCTCACAATTATTTGATTGATACATAAATTTTTTGAAATTGGAATCCTATTCCCATTAGAGTTTAAATAAGAGTTTTTACGTTCAAATAATAGAATTGAGATGCATTGATGAATTCTTCATTTGAAAGGGGGAGTTCAAGCTAGAGCATCCTTAAAGTTATTTAATTAATCAGAATTGTTTAATCCCCATTATCTTGTTGGTTAATTAGCTTAGTATCATGCATGAAGTGATCAACAGTAATTAATTCTCGAAGGCATATAATCCTTAAAATAAGACCCCAGCCTAAGTTAAATTCACATAGGTATATATCTTTTGGTATTAAATTTAAGACTTAGAGATTAATAAAAGAATATATTTTTTAAAAGGCTAAAATAAAGGAATATAATAAAGACATCCGAAATAAATTTTCATATAAAATTTGAATGATAATTTACACACTTGAAAGAAAATCATGTATATAATCAGAGAAGTTTAATTTCATTGTAGTAATGAATGAATATTATAAATCAATGAGAGAAAAACTTTTAAAATTGACAAGAAAGTATATAAATAATTTTTTTGTGTCTATTAATTTGTTAGTGTACTAAAATTTATTTTAATAATTCAAATTAAGATTGATTAAGTTTAAATAAAAATATAAAATAATATTTTAAAATAAATAAAAATATATGAAATACTTAATATAGAAAATAAGTCACAACTTAACAGGTCTCTCTGGAAAAGGAAATAAATTAAAAAAAAAAAAACCTCTAATCTTAAAGGTAACAATTAAAATGTAAATATAATGGGAAAAAAAACAAGTAAACATAGGAAGTGGAATTTGACGTGAGTATGTAAAATAAAAAAGTAAAATATATCTATCTTTTATTCAAAATAATTCAAATGTATAAAATATTATAATGCTCCTACTTTTTTACAGTTTCTATCAATTTTATATATATATCATAACTATCCATGCATAGTGAGATTCTGAATTATAATTAACTAATGATGGAGCTGAAAACCTATATGAATTAAGAGACAACATTCACCTAGAAATCTATATATATATATGAGGAACCAAATTAAATAATCGAAGGTTAAAGACATGAGTGATGATTCCATTCCAATACTTTTTTTTTTGTTGTCATTTATGGATTAATTCATTTAATTTAAAAATTCCCCCTCAAGACAGATTAGCCACTACCACGACGCATCTTTCCAGTTTTTTCTAATTGGCGAGGTATCTTTCCATCTATGTCATTTATTGGTTTTAGCTTTTGATGCCTTAAAAGCACTCACATAAAATGTAATTTACAACACAATATATGTGATATGTGATGCTTAAACAAGTAGTCATTGTTTGTGGGCCAATTGCATGCCTCACTTTTTTGCATTTAGATTTGTCTTTGGCTCGAGTAGTGTTTCTTTTGGTGCAATTTGATAAGCTGATAAGAACATATTAAATCAATCTCTTAGAAATGTGATAAACCTAATTCTTCTCAAAAGTTAATTGATAAGAAGAGGGTTGCCTAAAGCCTTATAAAGGCTATCATGACTCTTATCCTAAACAATGTGAAACTTTTTCTCAAACACTCTCCCTCAAGTACAAGTAGCTTTTTTTTTTTCTTTTTTTAGTTTAGTTATGACTTTTTTTTAATGGGCCTTTTTGTTTTTTCAAATTATGGGCATCTGTCTTAGGTTTTTTTTTTTTTGCCTGGACTTTGTACTCATTTTTTCTTGAATTTTTATTTTTCCTAGTGTTTTTTTTCGGATAGGTTTTGATACCATCTTAGAAATGACATAAGCTTAACTCTCCTCAAAAGCTAGCTCACAAAGAGAATTAGACTTATCTCATTTCTAAGATGATATCAAAGCCTATAGATGAATAATAAATAAAGCTAATAAAGTGTTTGTAGAAAAATAGACAAAAAAAAAAAAAGAAGCTTGTAGAATGCATATTGAATTCAACAAGACTCTTTTGAAGCAAATTATATTTAATTTTCAATATCTTTAATAAGGTTTCGTATTAGTTTTAAAGCTCAAATATTTTGATTATACACACGATAATCAAAATATTAGTTATACGATATATGACCTCAACACTTTAGTTATCCGACCTAGATATTCAAGTTCTATTAGTTAAGGTTTAGAAACTTCTAAAATTTTTCTAAGGTGTTTGACCTCAACAAACTCTGAGCCATGAGCTTAATGATAGGTAGTCCAAGAAAACCAATGACTTGTCCCCGGTGTTGACTTGACTCCCGTCAAATCACTAGACGATCATATTGATTATGCTCTTTATTAAATAGGAGAATGACATGGGCTTAAATGATTATTCATTGTTAATCAATAATAAAATAACTCAATCCAAACAAGATTTCGACAACTTATTCAACTACTCCATGGGTTCACCCACAATGTATCTAGATGCATTAAGCCATCTAGTATATGTATATATATCGAGACTCTTTGTATAGTTTCGTGCTCATAAAATATACTTTGATTTAAAGTTCTTAGGGCTAGGCTATCTCTTGTTGTTAGTATCCCTGATCCATGATATAACAACACTACTAAAAAATAAGCTAATAGCGGCGGCCATATACAGGCGTTTTAGGGAAACTGCCTCCAGTTCCTTCAGTGCAGCGGTTAAGGAGACGAGTGCAGGAACCGCCTCCATTGTCCAGTAATTCGCGGTGGTCTCCTAAATCAAACCCTTCCCTCTTTCAAATTTCATTTTCCCTCTGTTTCGTCTTTACCCTAATCTCTGAGGCGCTCCTTCTTCTTTCTTCATTTCCCTATCAAAAAACCTTAATCACAAGTTGTTCGTGTTCTCAGTTAGCTTCCCGCGGTGGTAGTGCTCACAATGTCTTTGATTCACGGCGGCAGCGGCTCCCCTTCTCCTTTGGTCTCAGGTTTCGTTTCTCAACCTTTCACTCTTCTTCTCAGAGCGTCTTCTTCTTGTTCTTTCTCTCTCTCTCTCTACCTCTCTCTCTCTCTTTCTCGTTCTCTAATTGTAACAATTCTTGGTGTTCTTCCTTATTTAACCTAAAACCCTAGTTTTGATGTTTTGACAATTAAGGTAGAATAGATCAGGAAGAACCCTAGACCAGAGCAGAATGAATGGCTACGGAGCTAGGGCAACAAACAGTGGAGCCATCCACGCTCGTGACTCGAGCTGCTCAAGATTCCTATAGTTCCCTCAAAGAACTCGAGCTGTTTATGGTTCCTGGACTTGTATTTCCTGGATTCTTTTTTTCTACTGAACTCGTGACTTTTTATTTCATAAGGAAGATTCTAAGAAGGTGGAGATTGGATTTTCTAGGGATGCATTCAGTTTATGCAGGTTGTTGATCTTGGATGATACTTTTTTTGCACATTGAGATATTCTTCAAGTTTTACTGGTAAGTATTAATACCAATTAACTCTGACTGTGATGTTTGTTTTAAGATAGTTGCAGATACTCTAATCTAGTGGCTTATGACTGTTTTTGTATGTATATGAAAACTAGTGAAAAATAACAACTTGTCTATTGAGTATATATATATAGTGCTAGTTGATACAATATAGCTAGGTGCTAAGAATCATGATCTCAAAACCAGCTTTAGAACTTATCTACACTTTGTTGAAATAAAAATGCTAAGATGGTCATCCTAACAAAGTTTAATTAGCTATAAATGTCATTCATGCTTTCCTTGTTTTTTTTTTTTCCTTCTGTTGTTTGATTTATCTCCTTCTTAATTACCATAACTTGAATTGCAATATGTAACGGCAACTTGAATCGCATTTATCTTCCCCATCTTCATGAAGTAAATTTAAAGAAAATGTTAAAGTGACTCTTGTTACTCCTCTGTACATGGAAGCTCCTCTTGAGAATCCGCTGCCTTTTCTGATAAAACATAGTTGAGACAGGTTATGTTATAAACAGTTCTTTCTAAATTGGTCCATACATGACTGTGTTGGTTGTGCCGCTTTATTAAACTGCTAAAAAATATAGACTATTTTGTTTTAGCCTAGTAATAACAACTCAAGCATTACCAACTTAGGTACTGCTTTAAGTTTTTGTTTTGTGAAACTTTATTTGCAGACACGATTAATTAAGGAAGGGAACAACAGCAGCAACAACAACAACCACAGCTCAGCAGTCACCACATCAACAGTAGCAGCACAACAAAAGCAGATGCAGCAGCCTTGTTATCTTCTAATGCTTATTGTATTATTGTATCAAGTCTTTTCTGGAGACAAAAAGCAGATTATATTTGATTAGCCTGTGGTTTTGCTAATTTATGTTTAATCTTAAATTCTATGAGTTGAAGCTCACTTTATTAGATTTGAAACTAGCCTAGAAGACTATCTTATTATCTTATAGTCTTTTCTGGACAGTCAGCTTCTGCACTTGAAGGATCAATGCTCATGTGCTCCCTATTAAAACAATAGTTGTTTGGTGTTCAATCCTTTGAGTATCCAACCTTCTCTTATTTTTTTTGTCTGTGTTGACTTTGTTAGTACAAATTTCTGTTAGGGTATGGACTGTTGGATCAGGAAGTGAAGGTGAATGTGTTCATGAACTTAGCTGTAATGGAAGCAAGTTTCACGCTTGTGTTTTCCACCCAACCTACCCTTCATTGCTTGTCATGGGCTGTTACCAGGCAAGTTCACATTCTTTTTTATTTTTTTGTTTTCATCTCTTTTCCCTTTAATATGCAATCTCAAGTGAATGTGTGTGTATGTGTGTTGTCATTGGAGCTGTGAAACATGGTAGAAAACAAGACAATGACATTGTCAGCTCATGATGGTCTTATCACTGCATTGGCTGTTTCTACTGTTAATGGTTTAGTTGCTTCTGCCAGCCATGACAAGTTCTTCAAGCTCTAGAAGTAGAAGAAGTAGAAGTTGCAGCACCAGAATTTTATCACATGTTTCTACTTCTTTTTTACCTTTTTTGTTCTCTCACGCAGGTTTGTTGTTGTTGCGTTTTCTATTCACTGTTCTTTGTTGTTGTTGTTGCCTCTACGCATGATTAACTTTTGCATGATTCACTTTTGCTCATTTATAATCTACTTGTAATTTTGTGGTTGTTTGTATGTTCTGGATTAATTACTTTGATCATGATCAATTCTTTATTTTGCCAAACTTAATTGCTATTCGACTTGGTAGGAGGGTGGTTTAGAGCTTTAAATTCATCAGTCCAAAATGTGTCTTTCTTTTATTTTCTTTTCAAACTTTAAATTGGATTAAGCCGAGACAAAGTTTATTTTATTCTAACATCATACCTCGTGAATTCTGACAATATTGGGATGATGGAGAAGTTTCATTGTTCTAATCTCTGTCTTGACATGAAATTTGTCATATCTTTTTTAATGATTGATAAAGTTAAATAAACTGGTACTTGCTGAAGGGAAAAAGAGGACAAGAATGAAATTTTCCTGATGCATAAGATTGCTTTTCATGACCATGTGCTTATCAATGATCCTGATTGCAACCTTCTTGCCATTGTATCCATTGACAGCCAGCTTAACCTTAGAGAATGTACCTTCTCCAATTATCCTTCCAAGCAGATACTTACAAACAATTTTTTCAAACCACCCCATGAATCTCTGTGGTCCAATTTTTGATATTGCTTCCTCTTTTCCTCACTGTGATCTCTGTATGCACATGCCACCTGCTATTTAAGAGTGAGAATAATAATATTGTTGTTCTATGATGCAGTTAGTGTATGACAAGGACACATTTCTTGAAGCAGTGAAGATGAGGTTGAAAGGTATCCCTATAGTAAAATGGCTGATGCTTATCCTTGTGATGTTGATTTTCTTTATCTAATTTTTTGAACATTTTAAATGTTTTCTTGTAGTAACGAAGCTGATAAGGAATTCGACGAGGAACTGTTATATGCTTGAAAACTTCACCTTGTCAAAGGTATTTTTCTGAGTTGAAAATGGAAAATTTTTATGCTTCATATGTCTGTGTTACTTATAAAATTCATAGGAGCTCAATGGACTAGGATAGTAACAACCACTGCAGTAGAAATGCTTAAGTCAGGCATGGTTGAAGCTGTCATTTGTGTACAAAGGTAACAGAAAGAATGTACTGTTTTAGATGTGAAACAAGATGCCAATGTCTTTCATTGTTAAAGCTAACTTTGTTTTCTTTCATGATAACTTTGTTACAACTTCGTATATCATTGTGATCCTGCCTCTAAGATGTTTTATATAGTATTTTTTGGGGGAAAACTTGTTTTTATTTCGATACTTCCAAATTTTAGTTTAAAGACAATCAAGGACCTAAGAATTATTTCAGTTGGTGCTAATGGAACTAAACTGTATGCTAAATCATATAGATATCTAACTTTTTAATTCTGATATAATGATGATGATAGTATATATATTTTATTTTAATTTGTATGGTTATATTTTAAATTTGTATGGTTATATTCTACTTCTGTCTCATACTTCAGTTATCATAGAAGAAAGTGAATGATAAGAGTCTAATTTCAGTCTAAATCAGAAGCAATTACATGTTTTCATTGCTTTATAAAGAACATTTTTGTGATTGAATTCACGAAGGTAGAAGACTTTTCTCTATATATTCTTTTAGTAAATTTGGCAAAATGTTCTTAAAATAAATTCTTTAGTTCATTTTAACAAACTTCATAACAAATTTTTACAATAAACACTAATAATATCAACAAAACTAATCTGACTACACCCAAGAGATTAGTCTCTGCCACTTGAATAACATGTGCCATGGTGGAGCTTAATAGATGTTTGACCCAAAAAAAAAAAATTGTTACTGATGCTATTGTTATTTGTTTGATGTAGGGCATAAAGCTAGAACTTTGTGGCGAAGACAGGGTTGGCCTTCCGTCTGATGCGACCCGGAAATTTGTTATTGATGCTATCGTTATTAATACTTTTTTGTATTTTATTATTTATTGTATACAGTAACCTAACTTTGAAATTCAAATATGGAATTTGTCAAAATATGAAATCTAAATTCATTGCTCCTTATTGTGTAAAAAAAAAATTAGCAACTGGTCTTACTTGCGGTTCAAACCGTTGCAAAATAATTTTTGCATTTCCAACAGTTTTTGCATTCCAGCAGTTTTTGTATTTTCAGCTGTTAAACGTAAATCAAACCGAAACTTGAATTCCCCGCGGTTTAGAACCGTGGTTAAGAACATTACCACGGTTTTGAGTGTAGGTACCCGCGGTTACAAATAACCGTTGGTAACCCGCTTGGGCCTAATGTTTTTTGGCATTGTATGGCCATTAGTAAATAGGAGTTTTTCGAGTTGGTTTCTGTAAACACAATTGTAGTTGTTTAAAAAAACAAATACAATTGTAAGCATTTTGTCATTTAGATTATGAATGAATTTAAGCATTTTGAAATAGAGAGAGTTCTTTAGCTAAAACTTGGAACTTAATTACTTATCAATGATCTTAGATTCATAATTGACTTATCATTAATTTCTTAATTATTTTAATGTTTCTTATAAAAAAATTTATGTGGCATCCAATGATGTCTCCTTAATTTATGTGTCAGAAATGAATATCATCTACATCTACAATCAATATTGACAAGTGCATTGGGCCTGGACATGCATTTTTTTTTGTCAGAAGAGGGTATCATTATCAATTATCAATTTAAGAAACACAGAATTAACCAAAAATATATGGAAAAGGCCCACAACGGTCCAACTACAGAAACACCTGTGAGAGATACGCTGTTGCGTTTGCATCTTCTCTCTCTCTTCATCGTTTCACTGCCTCAGACACAGATTCACTCCGAAGCTAAACGCTGCAGAAGATGTTCAAAAAGTACGCTCAATCGCTCTATATACATGTCTGCAAATTCACATTTTTTACATTCTGATGCTGTTCACGACTTGCTTCTAATTCTGTGTCCGTTTAGTGTTTTCTATATTTATTTTTCCGGGTTTTGTGGCAATTGCACCATCACTGCTGCTAGTGATGCCCTAAACCCTAAATCACTAATTTATTTTGGTTTCGGAACCCGCAACGCTCACTTTTTTTTTTGCGTCTTATTAACCACAATCGCTCGAGAATTCTATGCCCATTTGTGTTGCATGCTCTATTCCATGGCGATGAATATGATCCTGTGATGTTGAATTTTCATTATGTATCTTTAGATTACTTATCAAAAAATACATTTATTTATTTTTTTAATTTTATTTTTGTTTTCAGATTTTCATCCGAGGATGTGTCTGCTCAGAACCAAGTGAAGGCGTCTGTTCAACGTAAAATACGGCAAAGTATTGCAGAAGAGGTGATGTCAATTTAGAGATGGACTCTTTGTTCTGAAATTTAACCTTAAATAACACAAATGCTACAAAATATGCTTTCCTTCTTGTTAGACATCGATTTGTTTTTCCTATGAAGCTAACTTCAATCACTCCGCTGCAGTATCCAGGCCTTGAACCAGTGTTGGATGACATACTTCCCAAGAAGTCACCTCTTATAGTTGCTAAATGGTTTGTTTGTGATTCCTTTCGTCGTGATCTTTGCTGCTTCTGCGTTTTGTGACTTTTGTTGTTGCTAACTGGTTGCCTTTTCCCTTGTTCTTGTAGTCAGAATCATCTCAATCTGGTTCTAGTGAACAATGTTCCTTTGTTTTTCAGTGTCCGCGATGGACCATACATGCCCACCTTGCGACTTCTTCATCAATGTAAAGTATATCTTTCTTGCAATTTTTTAACTTGTCTAAAATACTCTTTCAGCTAGGAAGAGATAGAAGTAAATGAATTATAGATATTTCCCTGGTTTTGCCGCTGTAATTTGACTCATACCTTTTGTGGTCCAATCCAGATGCATATATACTGTGTAAAATATTATAGGATACAGCTGACTTCAGGTTCAACTCATATGACGAAAAGGGTTTTGAAATACATTTTATGGAAAATTGTAGTTGTTTGTTTGGCATGGTGCAACCGATTATTGGATGAAATAGTTGAACCTTCCTTGAAACTGGTGCATGGAGCTTTAAATGAAAATGTTGATTAGTTGGATTCTTATTCTTCAACCATTGTTATCGAACCGTGAATCGTATCATGTATCAAAAGACCAATTTTTGGAATCGTGAATCGAGTCTTTTATGTATTGTAAAATACAAAATCAATATAAAATACTACAATTTAGAAGTCAAAAGCACAATGATTAACCGATAAATTCAAACATAAACTAAAATAAATACTTAAATAAAAATTATATGAAGTTATAATGCATAATAGTAAAAAAAATTGCCAAAAAGCTCCAATATCAATTTTCCATAACTGAAAATCTTATTTTGTTGTATCTTTTGAATCGTTGATGAATTGGGATTCAAGCTATGTATCGTAAGATTCAAGTAAGATTCAGAACAAAAAAGATACAACTTGCGATAAGTATTGCTGGGCACTATTTTTGTATCGTATCGAGATACGAATCGCTTGTATCGTAAGATACTAATAACTATGTCTTCAACTATACGGTTACGTACCAAAGTCTATGAGGTTGAGGAGAACCAAACGTCAAATTCTTATGATTGTTATGACTCAAGGCAGTTGACCTAAGTTTTTTCTTTTCTCTGTTCCATCTTTCACTCAAGCATGGTAGTGGAAGTTTGGTGGTGGGGTTATATTCTATTACAGCAGGAAGTCAGGAACATTTTAGTTAATGTGGTTTATTGACTCATCAAATGCTTCTAATGTTTTTATGTTCTAGAATCCAGATCAATTCGTAATGAAATATTAAGCCCATTCTGTTGCCTTGTTGAGTAGGAGCATTTTTTTGTTTGGCTAATACACACGCACCCATCCCTAAATCCTAAACACACACACCCATCCTAAACTAACTTCCACCAATATCCTAACCTAAATCACCACCGCCAAGGGTCGAACCTTGGACCTCTAACTCCCAAGCCTTAAAGGCTTGGTACATGACAATTTGGGCTATTGCCCACTTGTCGTTGAGTAGGAGCCTTAGGATGCTTGGAATTACATCTAATGGTTTTTCTAGTTAATTCTGAACAAAAGTGAATGTGAAGATCAAATGGTTCTTCATCTATTGATGATATGATATTTACTTGTTAGATTCTGCTGATCCCTTGAGAATTGTGAAAACCTTCCTCCTATTTGCACTCTTCCTACCTTTTAATTCAAAGTTTGTATATGGTTGCATTGGTCATGTTTTTATCCTGTGGTATAATAGTAGTATAAAGAACCTTGATATGTAAAAGGTTAGAAGAAAGGAAAAAAATGTAAATTTGGAGATAGGGAGAGTGACATAGAGGAGGGGGAATAAACTGTTTCATAGTTCTTTGACCTAAAGCACTTATGAAGCTTCCGTGGAGTTTCAAGGCTCATATAGACATTTTACAATCTGCAATTGCCCATTCCTTATATTGCATTTAACTGAATTATGTCTTGTCAACAAAATTACAGATCCAGATATAATGAAGAAATTTCAAGTTGACAGAGGTGCAATAAAATTCGTCTTGGCGGGTGCAAACATAATGTGTCCTGGTCTTACATCTCCTGGGGGTGTTCTGGATGAGGAAGTTGGAGCAGAATGTCCTGTGGTACTGCCATTATATTTTGCATATTTTAATACACGTTTTAAGCAAATTGATATTAATTTCCATGCATCATGTATTTATCTGATTTCAGGCCATCATGGCAGAAGGAAAGCAGCATGCGCTTGCTATTGGCTATACAAAAATGTCAGCAAAAGACATGTAAGAAACTTGTTTGTATCTTTTTTTTTTAAACTAGATAGGGTTGTTGAATGAAATAAATATGAATTCTTCCCAAATAAATGGAGACTGTCAGATAATTCTCTCTTTATTCAATTTATTCTCTGCTTTACATTGATGGACATTCAAGTAGGAATGTAATTCTGTTGGGTCAGGTTTAAGGTAAAATGAGATCAAATCTGTTTAAAAGCTTCAGTTTGAGTTGGTTCGGGCTTGACAAATTTTTAGGGCGACTCAAACAAAATCAACCTGATTTTGTGTTAGGTTATTTGGGTTGTCATGTTTTGATATCTTTGAAAATAAATTTCATAAATAAAAAAAGGTGCTAACAAGGGCCCTAGGATACACACACAGAAATTCTTTATATAAAATGTGAGCATTTATTGTTTTGAAAATTAAAACACCTTTTAATGCATGCATGCTATTTCAAGTAAGTCAAAGGTGTATTTATTGCACTTTAACAAGTGCTCTAAGGGCACTAGTTAGCAAGACCCGTAAAAAAAAAAAAATTAGGATAAAGAGATCTGCAGATTTCGGGAAACAGCAAAATCACTCCCATTCACTGTAGACCCACACCAAGAAGCATTCCAAGGTGCTGCACCCCTTGCACTGTCATCATCTGTGCCAAACAAAACCACCACCTATTTGCTACACTCTGTCTCTTCAGCATCATCAAGCTAGTATTTTAATAGTAACTACCCAAAACAATGCAGAAATGCTGCTCCCTGTGTCAAATAGCAACCACCAGTATCGTCATGCCCCACACACCCCTGCGGTACCTCCACCATTCAACATTAGGCTCCCAACACCTGCTGATCCAAATTAACCATCCATCCCCAACCATGATGTGTCATCTACCATGGGGTTGACGATGGGCAATCTTCAAGAGATCACCCATGGGAAATGGAAGGGAATCATGAGATGGGTTTCAACTTCAGTTTCAATTGGAAATGAATTTGATTTGAGTGAGGGTATACAACAGCCTGGTTTCACTGGTTTCAATGTCATTAACCTTTCTTGAGTGAACCTATCATCCAATCTACCTTTTTTAAACCTTTGGTTGTCGCCAGGGTCCATAGGTAGACATTAACCTATCTATACCCCCACATTCAAGAGAAGAATTGATAGTTTAGTAGTGTGCAATTGTGGAAATAGGATAAGCATGGAGTGGATGACAGATGACTTTTTTTGGGTGCTAAGATGATAGATCACTTAACTTTAATCGATGGCTATGGTAATTGTTGGAAATGTAACAACTCTCTGCTTTGTGTCAAACTGAATAAGACATGAAGGGCAAACCTATATCTTGGCAGTGCGTAACTGGTACTAGCTCAACTGAAAATTCAACATTGTACCTAACAATAACTTCACTGCATCTATTGTCAATGTTGCTTGTATCTATGGCTTAATATTTGCTTTCCATTAAACAATAAAACATAGGGATAACGTAGGACGAAAAAAGTTGTGACTTGCCTAGTTTAATCTTTTCTTGGTTGATTCCTATGCTCAAGAGGGTTAATTACTTCCATGGTTTCAGAAAAGCAATCAACAAGGGCATTGGGGTCGACAACTTGCATTATCTCAATGATGGTCTTTGGAAGGTATCATAGATATATTCTTTCATTGTTATTCATATCTTTTTGATAATCAAGTATATCAAGTGGTCATATTATGTTATTTGATGTTTCTGCTAGCATTAGGCTTTTCATATTTCTTTCTTCTTTGGTTGCTCTGTACATTACCATTGTTGGTGTTAAGCATTGAAAACCAAATCCAGCTTCTGAAGCAGCACTTTTTTTTGCCTTCCTGATAATATTTTTTATGATGATTCCCAATGAGCTACGACTAACTCTTTACTACGTTGCAGATGGAGCAGCTTGATTGAAGGTGTTGCAAAAGCTGATGGTTGATAAATTCCTGTTTTCTGGACCTTGATCCAGATTTAAAATATCATACACAAACTTGTTGATTTATTTTGTTATACCGGTGTAATCAGTAAAGAAATGAATTTTGTTGCCTAGGTTGCTGTCTTTAGTAATTTTATAGATGTAGATTTCATATAACTTGTGGAATACAATGTGCGTGTTAACAAAACAAACAAAACAAAGTTGTTATTTTCTGGACTCCAATTGAACGTATGAACCTTGCACGTGTTATTAAGGTCTAGTTCTTGCTGCCGTATAATTTAGATAAGCTTGAGTTGTGTATTATGACATTGTTCTCAAGAAATTATTCAGGTTGGATCTAAAATTCCCCCAGATTAATCAAGCTCTTCTTGATGAGTAAACTGGGCTGCAGAACTTGCAAGAATTAGAACTCTTCACCCCAAGAACTTAAGGAAAGAGAGCAAAGTTGTTGGTGTTTTTTTTTTTTTGTTTTTTTTTTATCCGAAGAAAGGGATAACATATATAGCGGAGCCTTACCTACAAGAGTTGTTTCAGCTTGCAAATTTTCAAGGTAGGCAGTCCAATAAGGTGGGCTGTTGGGATTAGTACCATCCTACTTGAAAACGACACTACACTTTTTCGGACAATAGTGTCTGGAATTCATAAAAAAGTGAAAATGGAAAGCAAATTACTCTTGTTTTTTCGGACAGCAATCGGATCAGATGTTGCTGTCCGAAAATGGACGGTGCATTTCTCAAATGAGGTGGTGCTAATCCCTGCGGCCAATAAGATGTGGTTTGTACGGAGCGGAGACTACGAGGTTGGACAGTGCATAGACTAAAAGGTTGGATGGTGCAAATAAAACATGGTAAAAGTTGGTTTTGGTCCAAACCAATTTAACTCATGCCCAAAAAGGAGTCTTTTCGATGAGGCCTAAATAATAAAAAATTTGGATCACAAAAAGAAAGTGAGGCCCATATATTGCATACAGGAGAGAAATTGGAGGATTTACACTGGATTGGGCCTTCAGAGCCATTCTCATGTATGCAAGCCTCTTTCTAGCTTTTATATATATATATATATATATATATATATATATATATATATATATATATATATATATTTATTGACCTTGCAAGTCAGCAAGTAGGTTGCTTATAGGATGATCCCTTTGATTCAGGGATCACCATGGTCTTTATCTTCATTTTATTACTAAATATTGTGAATTTCATAAGTCGTTGGATTTACAGTTCATATAATATAGATTAACTATATAAAAATTTAGTTAGTTTAAAAACTGTTTGATATTTTATCGGACTAATTCTTTTTTTAACTGTATAGTATATACTTAAAATATTTGCGGTTAGATTACATACCTACAAATTTTTAAAAAAAATTAAAATTTTACACTGTTAATCTATATAGTATTTAAACTTTCAATCTAACGGTTAAATCAGTGAAAAAAAAATTTTAAAGTCAAAAAAAACCACAATAGTCTCCATTTTTAAAGAACCACCTTATAAACCACCAAACAAGTAATGTGGACAAACTTTGAAATAATACTAAAATTACATCAGCACGCAGATCCAATTCCAAACACCATAAAGGCAGAAACGTTTCCGACAACGTACGTGAAGTATCTGATTGTAGTAAATATTGGCTGCTGAAATCGGTTTTTTTTTCTTCTAATGTACAAATAATGCTTTTTATTTGTTAGGGTTTTTAAAGAACTTTTGAAATTTAATAGCCAGTCTTGTGTAGTTTTTTTTTTTGGATACGTGGAGAAAGAGTTTTGCGTAGTTTGTGTAAGACTGTTAAGCATTCTTAATTTTAATTAAAAATAAAAGATAGTCCGCATTTTAACGGTGGAGAAACCCATAATTATACCAAAAATAAAATATAGTTATAAATTATGTTAGCCAGCAAGCATGCAATTCGATGAATATTCACTTGTCAATTTTAATCACGTACCTCACAAGTGTAAAGAGTATGAGAAAATTAACGTCCCTTCACTACTAGGCAATTCAACGAAAGAAATAAAAAATTCTAAATTTTTACTTCAGCCAAAATTGATTTTAAGGCCTCCAAACTCAAACAATCAGGCTGTAAAACGTTAGATAAAGCTGGTGATTAGTTGGATTCTAGGTTCAATTTAGGGTTTAGGGTTTGATTAGCATGACCAATTGTCCTTGGTCTTTTTCTCTTTCCTTTTGGTTTCCATCATTCTCTTCAACACAGTGGTGGAAGTTTGGTGATGGGATCAAAGGTCATTTTATGCTCTTAGTCTTAACTTTGGAATGTTTCCAAGAACTGAGACTTGTTTAACTTGTATTGGAATATTATTAAAAAAATACTCATACTTGTTGTCTTGTGGAGTTGTAGTTCTAGGAACTGTAAAATAGTGTTCATTCAAAATGCAGCTTAATCAAGAAAATCATAAAAGAAAGGATCCACTACTATTGACAAATGTACAAACTGTCAAAGAACCTGTCCTTCCTTGATCACATTGCTAAACAGAAATGTCAAAGACCAATCATCTAAACAAAGAATCCTGAATTGTAATAATCACAGAACAGGACAACCTTTAGCCACAACACCCTTAGCAGTAGGACAAGAAGCCAAGGGACACCCTTCAACATTATTCCCCCACCAATTAAGAGAAATATTCTGAGACCCCAAAGAAAGAAACAGTAAGATTGTCATAAAGGCAGTTCCAGCATCAAGTCCACCAGAAAGAACATAATTGTATCTCTTCCACCACTCTCTTTTATATCTATAAGCAACATACCCTGAGAGAAACCCAACAATTAACCAACTGGTGAAGTTAACAGCTGTTGCAGGAGGCATCATAGAGGTAGCACCGAATAAGATTGGCATGTGAATTAAGGGTATCCATGTTTGATTTGGAAATGCTTTGTGACCAAGCCAAACTAGAAAGGGAGCAATGGCTCCACCAAGGAAGAAATAGTTCACATTGCTGTATTCGCCGAGATCCCCAAAGATTCTTCGCGGTCCTAGAAGACCCCAGATGACAGATGCGTCGTAGAACACGTTGTCCATAGGACAAGTCCAAGGGCTATCAGAAGGAAGTTTGGTAGTGTCACAAAGGTCAGGGATGGTTCCCATCAGCCACCATGCTGTAATTGTGTACACAAGTACTGATATGATTGTTCCTACAACCTATATACAATGCAACCAGGTTAAGCATCTCAAGAACAAACTGATGTATGCTATACTCTTATAGTCATGATTAAGGATTTGTTGGTTTTGAGAAAAATGTTTTCTATTTTCATACCGATACCGAGTAAATGGTCAAATTAGTCTTTAAAAAATGTAGCTATCATCGATTTGGTCTTCAAAAATCTTATCTGTTACTAAATAAGTTTTCAAAAGACTTATATCTTTTCTATTATTCAGATGTCACTAATTTGGTTTTCTTTATCTTAGTCTCCGAAGAACCAACTTGGTGATATCTCAATCTTTGAAAGACCAACTTGGTGTTATGACGGAGTTATTAATTGAAGGAATAACATGATGACCATTTAAATTTTTGGAAAACTTATTTGATGACAAAAAATTTTCCAAGACTAACTTGCTGGCAACTACATCGTTAGAGAACCAATTTGACCATTTACTCTTTCATAAATAGTTAAAAAACTTTCAGTCTATCCCATGGTTTCCATTTTGTTTTCTATTTTCAACAGTTTGTACATGAAACTTTTTTTTTTTTAATTGTTTCCTGTACAAAATTAAGAAAACCAGAAACAAAGTGACACTATTGTAATTCTCTGTGAAAACAAAAATTAAAAAACAGAAACAAAATGTTTTCTCACACTAAACAAACCGTTAGGTTTTGGAGGAGTGATAAGTTACCTGTGCCATGAACATTGTTCTTGGTGGAATCTTCATATAGTGACCAAGTTTGAAGTCTTGCAAAAAGGTGAGTGCTTGAGTCATGCTAATGTAACCATACACCTTAAAGCACATGTTAGCCACAGGGCGCTCTGGATACATGTAACCAATGATGTATTCTGTTATAATGTTTAATCCAGGTGGCTGTTAACAAGAAAGAGATCAGCTTTCAGAAAATTGTCCATAGCACCAATACATAATTAACAATCTCTTAAAAAAAAAGTGTTTTGGTACCTGATTTGTAGTGGCTGCTATTATACCAATTGGAAGAGTGAAGAAAATGGAAATTGCACAAGCTAGCAACACACCCCACCATGGCAACTGAAGTGATTCATTGTAGTATTCACATATGAAAATGATGAGAACTATGTTCAACACTAGAATGATGTGAAACCACCACATGGGGACTGATCTGTATCTCCTCATAAGTCTTGTGTGTATGTCGATTTTTTTGTTGTCTCCAAAGGCCCGTTTACTTTGATTCCATATTTCCCTGCATAATGCACATAGTAAGTGTTAAAAAGTTGCTAGACACATCATACTTCCAAAAATAATTTTTGTTCTAGAAATAGTTGAAGTAACTGATAGCATGAATATGTGGAAATCCAGTTTATAACAGAACTTGTTCTAGAAAAAGAACATAGCATATATAAGTTCAACCATGTTTCTGGACAAAAAAATGACTTAGAGCTGAAGGTATTTCATAAGTAGTTCAGAGTGAGGTCTATCAAGAGCTACATAAATAAAATTTTGAAAAAAGGGGGTGCATATATCTAAAATCCTAAAACATGTCATATTGATAACAAAAACAGATGATACATGTAATAGCTACCTTCCATGAAAGAGCAGAACATGAACAACAGTGGCAGAAAGTGCTGCAAATCCAAGGCCGTAAGTCATTGCAAAGAAAGTGCTGAGATGTACAGGCCCGTTCTTTGCATAAGCATTCCGGTCAAGATGGAAATTTGAGTCGACGATAGTGGAAATGTCATACAGCGAACCATTTCCCATGAAAAGCTTACTTGAAAATATAGGAAACGTCTTAGCCTCATAGACATCGAACCAGTAAGCAATCGGTGTCATGACATACATAACAAGCACAAATCCAACAGCAATATTAGCAGTAGCAAACCATGGGCTAGCTAGTGGACTTCCAAGGTAAGAAGAAATTGTGGACCAATCGAATCCGAATGCTGCGATTCCAAGACCTTTCAAGCCAGAACCAAGCTGTTGGACTAGGATAGATTTAGGGGCTAGCCAACATACCCAAGAGAATGATGTCAACATTGAAAATAAGTAGCCCGGAACCACATAGTATGTCAAACCAGTGATCAGGACAAGGAGGAAAAACTGAGTCCTAGTTGTGACTCCTTTTGGTCTTTTGTCTTTCTCATGAAGAGCACTGCATTCACATGATGGCTTAGCAAGAGTTGCATTATTGTAAAAGCTAATGATTAAGGGTGTTTTTGGATAAAAAATTTAAACGAGCACTTATACAATAAACTCTTTCTAAATGAGATCTTATTTATAAGTAGAATTATGAAACTTACTTGTATAAGTTAAATACAACTTATTTTGATAAGTTTTTCCGTGAAAATAAGATTAAAAAAACTTATAGAAAGGTGAGATATTCCATAAGTAGAGCATAAGTTCTTCTAATTGCACCTTTAGGTCAGCTTATTTTAGAGAAATAGTTGATTAATTTTACTGTTGAGAGGCATCCAAACTGAGTTTGATGAAAGCTAAAAAATATTCCATTAGATGACAATAGGTTTTGGTTATTTTTTACTTTTAGTTTGAGAGAAATAAAAAACAAACAGACAATAGCTTCATTACAGAACTATTGAAAAATAAGAGCGATTTTTCTGTGTGCTACACATTCATCTAATAGAATTTACCTGAATAACGAGACCTGAACCAGATTTGAAGGCCACCACATTTCCCCTGGCTCAACCAGAAACTTCCTAAACAGTCCTGCCCAACCAAACCCCAAAACCTAAAATTGAATAAAAGCAAAACAAATTCACAACATAAGTCCTATGGATTCTGAGTATGCTTACATCCAGTCAAGAAACAAATGCAATTTCTAGAAGCACAAGTCAATTTGCTTATTTGATAGCATAAAATGAGAAAATATATAGAAATGAACCTGAGTGGTGAGCATGAGTAACAAGGCAGGAAGAAAACTGAGTTTCCTTTTATACATGAGCTTCACAGCACTCAATATATGAGTAGCATAGACAGTTCCAGCACCAGAATTGGCAAAGATGGTGATCAGAACATGCTCCTTGATATTGAACGGTCCTCGGTTAAGCGAGAATTCGAACAATGTATCCTTGAAGAAGACGCGAGTCGGTAATGTCCTAGCCATGAAATGACCAATAGGAACCACAGCAATCTGAGCAGAGATGGAAGTGATACTCAAAGGCTGTGTTCTGTACCAGAAGAACTGGTTCACAAAGGAGAGGAAGACACAGGAAATGATTCCCAGAACCCACATTCTGAATGTGACAATTGGCATTGTTGGATCATCTGTTTTTGGTACTGTGAGTTCCACTTGTTTCACTGGACACTCTTCATTCCTGAGTTCTTTTTCCACCTCAAAACTTGAAGTAGCCATCATCAAAAGTTCTTTTCTAGCACAAAAACAAAATAAAAAAAAAAAAAGAACATATAAGTGTCAAATCTTATGCGCTTATAAGTTCTAACTATATAATATTCTAATGAAAAGAAGCATGGTTTGATATGAATTGATGAATTTCTTCATGTTATATATATAGAAGAAAGACTGAGGAATTTTCTGCACGCGAAAAGACAGTGAGACACATTGTCCAAAAAAAAAAAGGAATTCGGCAAAGGAAGTTGTCTGTGTTACATCCATATAGAGTACTTAATTAGGAATTTACAATGTTTTTCCTTTTTAACTCTTTTGACTCGAAATGCATTTACTGCTTCGTATTAAAATAAATAAATGCGATCTGTTTTGTTATGAATGTGATCTGTTTTGTCTTTATTAGTTATTAGTAACATTCATAAAAGCGTTTACGTAGGAAAGAATTAAATGCATAGAAAAATATAAGTTAAAAAATTTTAAAAGTAAAAAACAAAAAAGTGATAAATGTGTTTACACTTGAGTTAGACACGGTGTCAAAATGTGGGAAAAGAATTTCAGTGATTTAAAATTTTTTACTCAATTACTCGTTACTACATTTTGATTTAAAATAAATACCCCATTTATTCTGAAATTTTTGTCACTTTGTTAAAAATATTTGTCATTTTCCAATACCAAAATAATATTTATTGCTATTTTTTCAAATTTATCCTCATTTATTCATTACTTATTACTTAATTACTCGTTACTATATTTTAACTTTTAAAAAATGGATAATATTGTCTTATTAGTGTTAACTTTCATAAATTTTAAAATAGTTAATGCTTTTCTTAATTCTTATATATTAGTTTAAGGTGACTAATATTTCAAAATGGACCCAATAATAATAATGACTTTGTTTTTTTTTAACAATAGTAATAATGACTTTAAAAGATCTCATAAATTATGAATAAATAAATTATTTGTTACTAAAAAAAGGCAAAAAGACACGTCCCACCGCAAAGTTGATTACGTATGTCAAACCCTAAAATATTTATTTACCCTTCAAAATAGGAGTATTTACAAACAAAACAGAATAATGCAAAACGAATGAACTAAAAAAACGTGAATCATAGACATTACTAATTATCTTTAATATAAAAATTTCTATAAATTTTTAAGAACAAACGTTACTATTTTTTATGTTTATTTATTATAATTAATAAGTTTTTAAAGTGATAATAAAGTATAATTAATGTCATTAAAAAGAGAATACGGATAGCTTTAAAAAATCATATAAATTTTTAAAAATCAATATATTAATTACTCTTTTTATATATTTTTTTAATAAATGTAATTATCTTTTTAAAAATACAATTATCTTTCTAGGTCCTAAGCTTCTTTCTCAAAGAAAAAACAAAACAATTGCAATACAAAAATAGTAAATTGATATAGTAAATTGATATAAAGAAAGACATTTAGATGAGCAAAAAAACAGACATTTAGAAAATAAATAAATAATGAAAATAAAAGCAGGATTAGTGAAAATAAAGGTAGGATTAGTGAAAATAAAAAAAGAAACAAGTTGACTTAAAAAAATTGAGTGAATACCTAAAAAACTCAAAACCAAAAAGTAAGGGCACGTTTGATTTCTCTTTTTTATAACAGTTTTCTGTTTTTAAAAACAGAAAATAAAAAAATCCGATTGGCAGTGGAGTTTTCAAAAACAGTTTTCGAGAACAATTTTTATTTTTCAGTATTTAAAAACCAAAATATGAAAACATTTAAAACATGTTTTGATTTCAGTTTTCTAAATTTACGCACAAATTTATATTGAAAACTCCTCTCACTCTTTTTTAAAAACTGTTACTAAAAACTGCTTTATAATATAATTTTTAAAAATTAAAAAATAAAACTATTTCAAACAAGTTCTAAGAGTATTCTACCGGCACCGCATGCCTCAAAGCACTTAAGAATCCATTAAAGAATAGCAAAAGAATCTAATTTAAAAAAATTATCACACCAGTGTTTTAAAAACATAACAAATACTAACAAAGAATGTTATTATCACTTAGAAAAGGGGGAGAAAAAGAATATGAATAGTGTATTATCTTTATTTTTAATTAAAGAAGCGGTTAAGCTGTTAATAAATAATTTGAAAAGACGTGGAAAAAAAGAAAAAGGAAGTCACCTGTTTAACTAACGGTGGTTATGCACGGCGGTGGAGGCGGCGGAGTTGCCAGTACTATACGAACACGCGACGGTTGTTATGACGGTGATATGAGTGTTTCTTTCAGATTTTGAGTGGAGCTAAAAACAAAAGGAACATTTTGTTTTTCGTTTCTGCCTTTCTCTCCCTTTATTATAGACAGTAGTGCGAAAAATGTATGCAAATTTTATTAATCCGCAAGAAAAATAAAATAGTGTACTAAACTTACTTTTAAGTTTTAACGGGGATTCTGATTTCGGAAATTTCTGAAAAAATCAACTTTATAACCATTTATTATATAATTATAATTATAATTATATATATATATATATAAACTTTTTTTAATAGGAAAGAAATGATCCCTCTTCAGAAGGCTTTTTGACTACAATAATATAATATTTTATTTTATTTTCCAAAATAACGTAAAAAATAATTAATTTATTAATATAGATATTTTGATAAAAAATAGTCAAATTTTGTCCTTTTTTTTTATCTTTTTTTGTGTTTTTGTCTTTTTACTTTTCGTCTTTTTACTTTTCATCTTTTGTACTTTTCGTCTTTTTACTTATTGAATTCCGCAATTCTCTGTTTTGGGTCTTTCACTTGATTTTTAGTTGCTGTGTCAATTTTTAGATTGCTCAATTTAGCGTTTATCTCCTCAAACGCAACTGCAAGATCTTAAGACTGTCGTTTTGCAACTATTAAATTAAGTTTTTCATGCAACCCAATTAATAACTCAATAATAGTGTTATTTTGTCTTACTATAGAACTTATAGCAATATTTGTAGGACTTTTAATAAATCATTCTGCTGGTGACAAAATCTGAATGGTACTATCAAGTGCTTTTTAATAGTCTTGATTTTGTTCGATCATGCTAAGAATGTAGATATTTTAATATCTATTCAATAGTCTGCACTCTTTCCTCTAATTCTTTTGTTAGTTGAAAAGTTTCTTGTTCAATCTTTCTAGGTTCTTGATCTATTCTTATTAATAAATCCTCTATATCTTTCTTTGTGGGCAACTTAGAAAGATATGACTTATCAGATTTAAATATTAAAGAATCAACTTTGTCTGTTAACTCTTTAATTGCTATTTTACATAAAGTGATTTTTCTGCTTAGAGGTTCTAAGCCTTGTAAAGATGATTCAATTAGAGAGACTTTCTCTTTCTGTTTTTGGTACAAGTTGAGCAAAGACTTAAAGACCGAAGAATTATTATCTTTTTCAGATTGCAAATTATATAACATAGTGTATGAAATATCTGAAATGCAATTAAGTTGAGCAAACACAAATGACAAAGAATTATGTTGATTTCTTGCAGTATGATACGTATGTTTGAAATCTTTTTTATTATCATGAAAACATACTAGATTAACATGATCAGTAGTTCCTCCTCTTATATTTCTTGGGAATTCTAAATCTAAGTAATCAATTCTACCTCTTTCAGTCATTATTTATCCAGTAATTACCTATCCATCAGGTGCAAACATCATTTCCAGCATGGTCTTACCTCCTTACCATGATACTGAGATTGCCTTCCCTAGCTTTCGGCTATACCGGACTCATAATGCTTGGAACCACTTATCATATTAATAATATCATGCTTTTATGATAACAAAAATAAGATCAAATATAGCTCAGACTAACTGTACTCTCAACATAATAAGTTTAGTTCGTCATACCAGGCTTGCTCTCATACCAGAAATAAGTAAGTGTAGAGAAAAATAAATTCATACATTTCTCTTGTCTGAACTTCCTGTACTCAAAATAGCGCAAGATAAAGATAGTAGCGGAAGATAGAAGGCGCAAGGATCAAATAGAAAGGATTTATTTAGAGAACTAAGTGGTTATGCTGAACAAGGTGTATTTTCAGACTAACCATTGCACTCTTTTTATAGGCAAACATAGACACACAGACTTGAAATCCAGACTTGAAACTAAAAATAAAAATACAATAATTGAGATAAGTGGGGCAAAACTTTTCTGAAAGTAGATGCTTTCAGTAGTGATTGAAGGCCACACTTGTACAAACTTTAAATAAAAACCATACACGTAGAAAGAAAACAGTAAAAAGATAAGGAGAAGAGGATTCCTTCCTTATCTGAAAGCTTTGCTATTTGTAGTCTTATGCCGACAGTGCTATTTGACGTCATTGCTTACGTCATTAATTACTCAGCTTTCCATGAGGGATTGATGTCATATCAAGTTGGTAAAAATAAAAAATATACGAGGGATCAAAGTGATTAAAAAAATAACATAAGAGACTAAAGAGAACCAAAACAAATATAAATAACCAAATTGGCAAAAAAATACAACATAAAAAATTAAAATGAATTAAAATAAATATAAGAGACTATGGTGTAATTTAACTTAAACTTTAAAAAAAAACAATTGGAATTAGAGCTGTGTGGGGGCAATATAAAAAAATATTGTGTGGGCAATATTAAATATGACATCTAAAAAAAAAAAAAAGAAAGTAGTGGGGGCAATTGCCCCCAAATCTACTAATGTAGATATGTTTTGTATGTAAGTACCTGGATTCAATCACCGACTAATGTATTTTTCGATGAAAAAAAAATAAAAATAACGATGAAATTAAAGTTAACGTAATCAAAACGATACTACAATAAATCCAATATTATCATAAATATTTAAATATTTGAAGAACATTTGACTTATGAAATTACTTAAAATTGACAATTATTATTTGACAAAAATTATTAATCTATTCTGATTCATTTTTCTTCTTCACTTGTCTGAAATGCTACATGAACAGGTTTTACAGACTTGTGGCTCTGCATTACGTATGGCACATGAACAGTTTTCGACAAAACATGTACACTTATTCCAAAATATGATTAATCATTCTACGTCGTATGAAAGGATTTCGTGTCTTCAACATCGGAAAATGTGATACTATCGGTAGGATATGAATGTTGACAAAATGGGTTACAACTTGCAAGTCCACACCATTATTGACTTCGTGCATGTTTAACTACAAGTTGAACAAATGTGATATTTAAACAAGAAAAAAAAAAAACACAATATGTGTCATATCAAATGGCCTGCATGAGCCAACTTCAACGACAACATAGTTGACTGTAATACTGGGTATTCGAACGTAGTCCGTGGATTAAAATTTTATGTGTATAAAGACCAACAAAATTAAAATCCAAATAAATTGCGAGTCTCACAAATTAAAACTATTTAGTTATGGGCAAACAGACAAAAGCCACAAACCCTGCGTATGTAGGGTACCCGCTTAAATTCAACATAATAATTTAAATTTTAAAAAAAATTCAATTTCTATTAAAAAAAGGTTATTTTTATTATATAAGTAATTTAATTATAAATTTTATTTGTATCTAATAAATTAATAGATATTTTGATTGTTTGATTAATATGGTTACTAATTATAAAAATTACAAGTTAAAACAACTTTTTTTAATAAACAGTAACAACATCCAGAAAAATAGGCTTCGCAGATATCAACAGACTTGCAAGACGGATGCGAACCCATAATTCAGTAGCCCACAAATCATGTAGGAATCATTATTCGAAAATATTTCCTCTAAATTTATCTTGTTTCTATGCACAATACTTGAAAAAGTAACTGTCCTCTCTACAAAATGTTGTGTTTTGCCAAAATAACTTAAGATTCGACCGTTCACATTTATTTTATACTATTCTTTAATAATCATCTTGCACACGACCAGCTCTACCAAGTCAGAATCGAATCACTGTGTTGACTTCCAAATCCATTTGTAAGTAAGTATTTAAGTGCTAGCTATGCAGACCGTATACGTTGATAGTTCGACTATTTTATAACTAAAAAAATATGAACAAACAATAAGAAAAAAACGAAAGGGATAATCTAATGCAAACCCCCAACTCTACATCCTCAAAATATCGAGAACCAATAAAAAAGTTAATCCGATGGAAGGTTACACCAATGCCAATCAAACCCTAAAAATGTAAGTATCTCAACTTGTCCTCTTTCAATGAAAGTACTTCTATATGTGTTTTTCAAAATCCGGTGGCTTTCTCTATCGTGGACTAAGACACCGCCCTAAGCAAGAACCCATTGCAATAATGGGAGAACTCAAAAGAATGGAAGGTACAAACCTACATTGCCTGTCTTAAATACCACTATTCCAACTGTGCAACCAAAAGAAAAAATAGAAAAGAAAAAGTGTAACAGAGTTTACGAAAATTAGAAAATGCGCAACAAAAGATGTCCACGCAATATAAGTACTAACTCAAGTGGTGAGCAGAGCTAGTAACTAGTAAAACATCCATAAAGAGGGCACGGGTTCAACTCCTAATTCCAATTTCCCACTCTCCTGCCCAAAAACACTGCTATAGAAACTTAATTACTGTAAACCACATGATAAGACAGATTTTTTTCTCTTTTTCAACTGCCAATTCCAATTTCCCCATAGCCTACACCAAAAAAACTAGCTCTACAGAGAAATTAATGTAAACCAGGTATGATAAGAGAGATTGCCACTCTTTTTCTATCGTTCCAAGCAAATAGTATATATTTTTGTCATGTACACTGTGGGATTTCAGAAGCAGATAACAAAGGGGCTGTAGCCGCCAAATTTATGGTTTATGGTCCTTAGGGAATTTGATCTATCATGTTGCTACAAACACCTGCTTTGCATTCTATATTAGCACCTCCTTCATCCTACAATTTTGCATAGCATCTGAGATTGCAGATTCACAGTATTTCTACAAGCAATATATATTCCACTTCCACAAAACCTCGTAGTGACTTCCAGAGTAGCATCAAAATACAGTACTCCATACCCCTTTGCAAAATATTCACTCTGTATACAATTGACATGCAAAAACTATGTGCCAATTGGTTTTTTTCTTTTTTATATTTTCCTGTATAATTATAAAAATATCATTTTATTTTCAAACACTGTACACACTTCTATGGTGTAACCATTCAGACACACATAGCATGTTTGATTTGTCGTTGGCAACGAACTTTTGAAGCTTTGGAATGGGAAATCACGAATTTCCATGGAATAAACGTGAAAGTAAAAAAAACTTTAAAACAAACATGCTCACAGTTGTTTCAAAACTGCAGTTATTTCTCTGCTATGAGGAAAATGATCTGCAAATGTGTCATTTCTCATTTAAAAAAACCAGGACCACAGTGAATAACTAAGTCACAATATTTCTATCCACCAAAATGCAAACCATGATAGCTATTTTATTCACTGTATAGGTTTAGTTTCTATTCCATTTGTCTCCTGTATAGCAGTATAACCAAATGCAGCACTAAGAACAGGAGTAACCCCAGTGAGCAACCAGAACATCAGCCCTAATTCCACATTTCCACATTCCTGGTTTTCTTAATCTTTTTATTCCTGCAAAATCCATGGTACAGCCTAGGAGCCTAGGACCCACTCACAACTAGGAAAAATTGGGTCATTCATCGGAAAGTTCACACGGAAAATCAAAATGATCAGGTGCTTTAGTGGCTAAGTGGCTAAAACCCCAACAACGATCAAAATAAAAAATCCAATGGCTTCCCACAACAGGCAGCATCCTTTATCTATATAAAAACCCAACACTAGAAAAAGGAAAACATAAATCTTTTAATAAAAAAATCATCCCATAATCTTGACGAACATGTTTTCAAAAATGGTTAGAAAATTTTATTCTGAAAAAGAAAGTATTAATAAAAAGTTGGCAAGCAAAAAACTAAAGACTTTTAATATTAAAACTACGAAGTATAAAATAAATCATAGTAAGCTGAAGAATATATAAATGATGGAAGTATGCAGATTAGTTTTGGGACAATGCAAGAATGAACGCACTGATATTTTATATTTGTCTAATTAGCCACAACTAATAGTCATCTAATAAAACCAATAATTGACAAACAATATTTGATATCTAGAAGACTCGCCAGAAACATGCATGGAGAACATGCTTCTTATTTCCAGATATGCACAATAGCATTGAAACGCCTTCAGAAAGAGTTGTACCAAACAAGACGATTTAAAGTAATTTATACTTAATAAATTAGACAAATTTCCCAAACAAATGCACAATCGGAATGTCTAGCGAGCGCCCCCCAAATACGAATATCGCACGGTTCGACTTGACCCTAACGAAAGCAACTGTAACTCTCGACTGCAAGGCTGGTCACTTGCCTCTCAAATCATAACCTCCCAATATGAGTGAATCCTACATAGAATTGTTGTTTCACGATTCAGCACGATTAACGGTTCATATTGAAGCTTTTATTCAGCACCCAGCGATGATTAGTAACAGAGCGTGTACGGATCGAAATAATAGCTTTAATCACCTGAAGATTGCATAATCAATGCTTGCCACGATGCCCGCCACCTGACCTCGAACCAGGATAGCGAGCAAATTGGAACCTTAAATTGACCGAGTTGCGGTCAAGCTCATCAAATTTGTAACCTGCAAAATTAATGTTTATAGTTTTACGTCGCACGACTAGCCACCTTCTAGACGATGAATTACGGTGTCAGCAGACAGATGATATAAGACGCGTGCTGTATCTTACCTCAGCTTAAGACATAAAAAACATGAAATATATTTCAAAACGTTCAAACCCAACCCAAAATCCCAACATAGGTGAGAATGCAAGTCCCTCGCTCATTACCAAAAGGGCCAAAGTACCAACAGAAGAAAAGGAAGGAGGAAGCGCAGGTAACCTTCAGTAAGTCTCCTCCACTGTTGGACTGCCAACACCCCCAAGCATTCAATGAAACGTAGAATATTCAAACCATATATCATACTCTAAGTATCAACGCAGCAGGAGCAAATAAAAAATCGTGACATGTACGGGTGTTCCCGAGGAAATAATCCTGGCCCAGCTAACAGTTGGAGGGACAAATGAATATGACAGTCCCCTAAACCAAAAGAGCATATTTGGCCAAACAGGCTCATAGCTATCAATGTTCATGTAACCAAGCTTTCAAGCACGCAGATGGATTACTCATAACCATGAAGGGGACTGCCTGCCTTGATAATTTTGTGGAAATGTCAAAATGACTTGTATTTACAGTAACACCCTCCCCCCCCCCCCCCACCAACCCACAAAATAAAAGAAAAAAATCAACCAGAAATTATAAGAAATAGGTTCAGCTGCATCATAGAGCATGACACACAGATGGTGAAAAGTGCATAAATCTTATTACCATGGCATTAATTTTACAAAAAAGCAAACTGCAACCTTCCAAACTCGAGTGTTATTTTCATCTGAGTCAAACCAGCCACGTCCAACCCAAGAAAAAGTGAGAAAGATGAGAAAACAAATTTCAAATGGTTAAACACGCAGCTTCTTTTTAAGTTATTATGAATTATGATTTATGAATACGAACACAACCAAATAGTATTCCCCACTCTTATCCAGATGCTTACTTAATGTCCTTGCAATAATTTCTTTATTCATTTCTAATGTGCATGTATTAGGCAGTCACATCCTATAACTAGCTCCACCAATCAAAAAGCTGGTTTTATCTATTACCAAAAATCAATCCTGCATATTTTATCTAGGAGCAGCCCCATACTCCTGAAGCAATAACACAAGAGGATCTCAAATCATAAAGTCAAACATATGGATCATTCATCCCACTCTTCTCATAATGATCCAGAAAAATATTCTACAGCAATTTCTCTAGATTCAATAAACTTAAGGGAATAAAGAAATCGAACACACTGGATTAATGAAGACATGCATGAGACTGCCATTACAAGAATAAAAGAAAAATAGATCTTACCCTGCAATGCATCCATGGCAGTTGCTGCATGAGCTGGACTCACAAAATCAACAAAACAAAGTACCAGTGGATCACCCCCAGGCTGCAAATAATCCCAGTCAAAAAATCCAACAATGCAAATAATATAATCTTTTTATTTTTTTTAGTTGAACTTACTTGTCTTGGTTCCTTGTTCACTAGTCTGACTTCTTTGTAGCCAACAAAAGGACGAAAAATATCTGAACCTTCGAGTCAAGGAGAAGGAATATACAGTGAAAAGAATTAAACTATGGAGAACAATAAGAAAGGATACGAGCTACTTCCCTTCTTGTACAGTTGGAAGGTAAACCCTCCACAAAAAGTGTACTGGTAGCATCAGGTGGAAGGGAATGGTCAGCCCTTCTGCTGCCTAATCCAAGGATTTTGTCTTTTGGATTTGTTCCCCTGTCAACTCCCCTAATACTTGAGACATGTCCCCCAATACTTGTGACATGTTTATCATCAATAGAATGACCAGAAATTCGCCCGCCAATGGCTCTAGTAGACTGTCCCGCACCATAAGATGAAACTTGCTGAAACATGTACAATGTGTCAGCCTTCAACATATAGGCCTGTTTGACACACCATATTTGTCTTGTGGTAAAACAAGATTGAACAGCATGCCAAACTCAGTGAAATAAGATATCCCATCTTAAAAACAACATGCCTACTACGACCATAAAAGAACAAGAACAAGATAATTAACCATTTGAGAACATAAAATATAACTAATACCGCACTGCGAAGGTAATGCTCATAGGATGCATCAAGAGATTCAGTGTCTCTTATTACTCGGAGCCCCCCTCTATCATCATCATGGGGGAAGTAACTGGGCAAGTCATGAACGCCAGAGACATCTTCAAAATTAAACAATGTTTTAAATTAATGAAAACATACAGGACAATGATTATGAAAGGGAGAAGATAAAAAATCACGTGACTGAGGAAAATTAGTAATATCAATATACATATGCCTAACAACAAGACACCATTGGAATTGAAACAGTATGGCTGGGCTATTGAAGATTACATACTTCTTGAAAAAAAAAATACAAGAAAATTAGACAACCCTACCTAAACTACCTTCCAATCTTGATATAAGAACATAAAAGGGTAAGATCATGGACCCTAAATACAGGCTTAAGGTCGCATATGGCAAGTTTGGCAAATAAAATGAAAACATCATTTCAAAAAACTCCTGACAAATTTTCATAGGGGCATGATGACTTTTTATGCCCTGCAGTCTATCGTATGTTCTATGTCCATGTAATTCATATTCTGTATGAACCTTGGGAGAACCCACCACAAAAGCTAAACGAAAAAAGCAAGTCGTCATAGTTGGAGAGCTCAAGGTCATCCCATACTTCCACTGTGGAACTCAGGCCCATACCTTGCAATTGGATTTTAGCCTTTGTGATTGAAAGTCGGTTATGATAACCATCAATTCAGCAACTCAATTGCTTTGCAGTTTTGTTATGCAGTGATGTTCAATTATGAAATACGTTGAGTAATTCATGGTGATATTAGGTGAAGATATCCTAAAAGTTTGTTTGCCAACAATTGACATAGTCACTTAGCTATCAAAGAGTTAAAGTAACCAACTATATTAGTTTCAATCCAATCATGTTCTGACAATAACAAAATTGAAAATTGACTCATGAGTAGTGATCTAAACGACTCAATTCCAACTCCTCATCTGGCTGAAATTCAGTTGCATGTTCTGAACCAAACCTAAAATCTTCCAAACATATTGAAACCAAGTCATCAACGCAAATCCATTAAAACAGTTTCATAATCAACACAAACATATGAATCAAATACTTCCAATGCCATTTGTTTCTTGAAACTTTGATATCATGAACATTTTCACCTTTGCAAACCAAACACATTTCTTAAAATGTAAGAAATAAAAAATAAATACATTTTAGCAGATAAAAACTGAAAATAGAGTTGAAAAAACATTTTTGGAATTAATTAAACCAAATATTTCCCAAATCAGACCTTATTTATTTATTTATTTAATAAATATGACGCAAGTAAAGTTCACTCTAGTAGTTCAAGAACCAACACCTACAAAAAAGGGGGAAAATATTATAAAAATGAGTACCCCAGAGAACATAAAAAAATGGCCACCCTGATTAATAGGCATATAAAGGAACTTCTTTTACAATAAACCTCAACAGAGCTGACCAACAAAAAAAACCTCAGCAGAATTCCGTGTTAAAAAACAATTAGGCACTTCGACAAACAGGAAGAAAAGAATGGTTTAACAATAAAGGAAACAATAAAACCAATTTTAGTTCAGTGGACAATTAGCATTTCCAAATACCAAAGGCCTGAGCACATATAGCATAGACAGACGTTCTTTCTCTTTATCCCAACATAATAACGACGAGGAAGATAATCATGACATGTGGCCTATAACCTATCCAAAGTCCAAACTGAAACAAATAAGCAATACTGAAGGAGCCCAGACACCCGTGATTATTTACAGGAATCCGCCTTGTGTTTGATGTGTCATGTTACAAAACAAGTTCTGAGACGATGTAAACATGACTGAAGAATTCAAATACCAATGGTTAGGGACGTGAAAAGGCAATGTTTCCAATGCGCATGGAACAAAGGAAGGTAGGAAACAATTCAAATATCATGTTATTGAAAGAAATCTAAAAATCCTATACTCGATCCCCAAATAATGGTTCAGCAAGACCATAAAAAATCAGCTTTATTCCAGTAAAATAAAGTAGAGAGGACCGGAAAACACAAAGAGAACCAGGGAAAACTCAAAAATTGAAATCGCGAGTGGTAGTTTACAGTTGAAGCAACGAGAGGCAACACTCCCGGGATAAGAAAAGAGGGAAATTCGAAAAATTTACCATTCAAATTTCCCTTAATACTTCGAAAACCTAACAAAGAGAAAATTTGAAAAAAAAGTGACAGAGAGGGCGTGGAAAACCTAAATAGAAGGGTTGAGATTGAAGAGAAGAAAGTTATAGGGAAAATCGCGTACCGAAATCGGAACGGGGGCGCTTGCCGGCGATGGAAGAAGGGTCGGGGCGAGATTCAGCGGGGTATCTCCAATATGCGTCGGACATGAGGATTGAGATTGAAGAGCAAAATTGAGAATGATGAATTACACAACCCACTTACTTACTTCGACACACAACACAACTCAACCCCAACTTCAAATCCGTGTGCACCTCAATCTGGATTTTGTCTCCGTGTACCTTGTGCTCCTTTTTTTCCTTTTCATTTTAAAATAAAAAACTAATAATAATAATGATAATAATTCAGTTCCCATATTCTAAAGCTTGTAAATTATTTCTCCAACTTTATAGTATTATGTTTATGAAAATAAACATTAATGTTAAAATTTTGATTATTTCTTTTTATACAAAAATTAATAAGCAAAGATCAAGAAGGTTCAAAAGAATAACAACTATTTGGTCCTAAAAATAAATATAACACCCTGTAGAAAAAATTGTTGGTCATATATATAAGATTTTTTACAAAATTTAAAAAATAATTATTGATATTTTTTTTATTTATCCTTGCAATAAATGAATAGATAGTGAGTACAATTAATGTATTTGTTAAAAATTTTGATTTTAACTAAGCGTAAATTTGATATATTGTACTTTTTTTTTATAAAAAAACAAGACAATAAATAATATTGTTAGTAGTTTTTTTAATTTGTGTGAATTAGATATAAAGTCTTACAAAAAGAATGTAGTAACTAATAATACCGAGAAAGAAAATTGAGTTCAAGTTCCCTTAATGTTAAATATACTAAAAATAGAACATAAAATTATTATGTTTATCTGTTTTATACTTGATATCAGCTAGACTCAAAAGAATCACAACTCAATAAAATTGAACAAGAGTCTTCTTTAAGCAAATCAATGAGATGGCAATTGATACTTAAAGTTAAAGAAATTAATGTTAGTAATAACTTTTTCATATTTATTAGGGTAAAATACACTCTTTATTTTTAAAATTTTGTGAATAATAATATTCGGAGTACAATTTATACATTATACAACTTATATAATTTTATTATTTTTAGTTTTTTTGCTAAAAAGAACAACCACACATAACTAAATAACTATGAGTTGGAGACGTTTTAAAACAAGTTTTAACTTCTTTTAAAAAAAACAAAATTATATAGAGACTCAAAATTTACAAAAATTTGCACCCTATCCCATTATAGCAAAACGTCACACAGATGGAGTAAAATAACTTAACGGGGTATACCTTTGAATAGCAATGGTTGGTGAGTAGGGAAAAAAATCCTCAATCCAAAAAATTACATCTCCCCGAGATGAGGAAAAAACACTATAATGCTTATTTTTTGGAAATATGAGAACATTTTTTCATAATTTAAAATATAAAAAAAAAAGTACATCTCACATCATCATTTATTTTTGTTTATTAAGTATATTCGTTTAAGGTAATATAGACACTCTGTGAATATTACTTAACATTAGGGCCGGCCCGAGAGCAAGGCCGGCCAAGCTCTTGTTTTAGGCCCCCAAAAAAATCTATAAAATTATTAATATATTTAGGTCATATTTTAATATATTTTAATTTTTAAAATATTAAATATTTTATAGTATACAATGTTATCATTCTTTCCGATAAAATATTTCTTTCTCCTAAATAAAATGCATATGATGCTTATCCAATAATGTTATTAATTTCAAAAAATATTTATTATCGTTAATTTAGAAAAAGCTTATTATGATAATTCGCTTTAGGCCTCAAAATTGGTTGGACCGGTCCTACTTAACACCAGGAATCAAAATGGCTTATGAAGAAATACTTTCTCCTTCACATATGTCAAGAAATGTAATAATTGTTATAGTTTTTCTCAAAATAAATTTTGAATTCTCCATAATACCTTTAGCTCTCATGGTTTGATTAGTTGGATAGTGAAGCATTGATTAGCTTCCAATTAAACATAAGGTTAGACTTGATAAAAGTATAATTAATATTATATTGAAAATATAAGTTGACAGATAAATAGGAACAATAATTTTTTCTCTCACTGAACGGTTAAATAGGAACGAAGAGAGTACAAAGTTAAGGATCTATTTAATTATTTTATAAAGTCATGAAATAAAATATTATAAGATTACACCGTAAATGACTAAAATAGTGTATTACTCTTAAAGTAATATATTCCATCAAAGCATTGTCTACAACCATGGAATGGAGTGTAATTTATTTTAAATTTTAGGATTTTTTTCATCTTACCAAACCTAAAAGGTAAGGGTAGCAAAATCGGCAAGTCTAGTTAGTTTAGGTCGCAATCCATTTAGAAAGTCAAAAAATGGGCCGGCCTCCATGACTATACGGGCTTGGTTTTATAGCTCAACTTGTTTTTATATTGGCTTGGCAAGTCGCGGCTCGGTCTGTTTAGCTAGCCAAAAATTAAAGAACATATTTTTGAAAAAAAAAATTCTTAAGAAAAAATATTTTTATGAAAAAATATATGTTTTCATTAAAAAAAAAGTGTAAATTTTAAGTTTTTTTATTTTTTTGGAATTTTTAATCTTTTTATGCATAAATAGAAAAAATATGCATTTTTATAAGAAAATTAGTGAAAACGAGTATTCAGACTAATCCGACCCGACCCATCACTGGCCCTCCCGAGTTGTTGGGCTAAGCAGGGCGGGCCAATTGAGGACAGCAGACTCAAATATACACCTCGTCTCGCTAATTTAAGGCAAGTTAACAGGCCGGTCCGACTAGCCAAACCTATTTGACCACCTCACTAAAGTAAGGAGCATTTTACTATATATCTTATGAAGTTGGAAATAGATATTTCTATAAACACATGAAAGATTTTATTAATATTGATACTAACTTGTGCTAAAATCTATTGATATAGAGATTCCTCAACACATTAGTGAGAATATCACAATTAGCATAGATCAATTGGATATTGGATAGTTTACTTAAAATTCATTTCCAACATTACACGCTTGATTTTGGTTTATGCAATTCAAACCATGAAAAAGAGCCCAAATCTCTGGAGGGACATAACCCTAGTAATTTTATTTTTTAGGTTTAAATATGTTTTTCGTCCTTGAAAAATAAAAAAATTAGGATTTAAGTCTCTAAACAATGTTTTTTAGGATTTAAGTCCTTAAACGGATGATTTTATGTCCTTAAATCAGTATTTTTCAATGACTCATATCCCCAAATTTTGAGTTTTTTAAGGACTTAAATACTTATTTTTCTATTTTTCAGGGATGAAAAACATATTTAAGCCTATTTTTATATCTTTTTGTAACATTTTATTGCCGTTGTATATTTAAATGTACTATATTTATTTATTATAGTTTTTCAAATTCATGGTTTTCTCTTTTCATGATATAAATCACGGGAAGCCGTGAGTAATTGTCTTCTCCAGGGACGGAGCTAACCCATTTTTATTGGGAGGCCAAATATTTTAATTAAATTTATTTATAAAATTAACATGTTAAAAATAGTTAATAATTAAAATAGTTTTTGATAATTAATACTTATATAAAACATAAAATAGAGGTAAAAATTAAAAATAAGGATGAGAAAGGCCGTTTTGTTTGCATTTTCATTTTCTGTTTTTAGTCTGTTTCCTGTTTTCTGAAATTTTACAAAGGAAAAACTGAAAATGTTGAAAACATAAAGGGGCTGTTTGGTTTGCATTTTCATTTTCTGTTTTCATTTCTTGTTTTCAGTTTGTTTCCTATTTTCTGAAATTTTACAAAAGAAAACCTGAAAATGCTGAAAATAGAAAAATTCTGTTTTCAGCATTTTCAGAAAATAGGAAACAGAAAATGAAAATAGGAAATGGAAATGCAAACCAAACAGCCCCTTATAATTTTTACCTAAAAAAAAGTAAACCTGACAATGTTTTATAGATTTGAATTAATCTATAATTGATTCAATAATAAAACAACCGGTAATTTCTTTTTCAATATAAATAGTTAAGTTATCTGCAAAAAATTTGTCAATTGTATTCCTTTTAAAAAACTTATCAATTGTTTTCATTCTACTCCTAACTACAATAGATAAAATACATTATTATTTAAAAATCACAATATAGTTTTAGTCACGTAAGTGGTAACCACAAAGAAAATTAACATGAGAAAGACGCAATACATTACTAATATGAGTATGTTGTTAATTAATAACAATACACAACACTTTATCAATTCAAACAATAACATAATACAAATTTTTTTTAAAAACACACAAACTTTATAAGTTACAACTAAAAAATATTAAAATTGCAAAACTTACCGTCAATAAAGAGACAAAGGCGCAATATTGTTGTGATGTTGAAACTTCAAAGCGATAAAAAAATTAGGAAATTAGGAGAGCAATCAAAACTCACTAACTGACCAAGGCGTAAATATCGAGTAAGGAGGGATGATTTACAAGCGCACTATGTTAGTATGTTCAAGGTTAGAGAGCGCAAAATAATATCAAGTGAAAATTTTGAGAGGTTTGGTTTTAGCATTTTGGAACTCCACTTATAGAGAGAATAGGACAAGAGGCAGCTTGTTATCATTTGAGAGACAAAGTGAAAATTGTGAAACAACTAACTTCTAGTAAGTTTTAATAATAATAATATATTATATTATACGTTATATTATTATATAATAATTTTTAAATCTGAAACATATTTTCAAAAGTTATTTTAGGCATGTTTTTGTTGTTATATATTACTATTATATAATATATTATCATATAATATTTTCTAAATCTAAACACATCTTCCAAAGTTATTTTATGTATACTTTTATGCTATTAAATATTATATCATTATATAATTTCTTCAAAAATATAAAACACATCTATGTTATTATAGTAATTTTGATGATCTTTACATCTTAGAGGGATTAACATTTGTTATTGGAAATGTTTTTTTATGATTAGAGAACTCACTTAAAATTTTAGTTTGCGCTGACTCCGGGAATTTGGCATCGGTGATATTCGAACACGGAACCTCCTATTGTGGATCGTCTATCCTATGAAATTAGCAGAGCCTTACAACGCTAAGCCAACCCTTGGGACTATAGTTTACCTATGTTGGTTAAAAAGTTGAAATAACTTTTTCGAGAATATTTTTTTATTCTCACTTTAAGAGGTGAATATCACTTACCCAAAAAATATTTATTTAAAAAAATAGTTTTTTTTTTGGTGAACATTAAAAAAAAAATAGTTAAATCTCACCCTTTACCAACCACCCCTAAAAGCTTGGAAACGAAATTACCCAAATTGTATTATTTCTTGGACCCGATTAGAGGTTTAATTTTTTGTTAGTTAATAAGAAATAATAATTTAATGGTGAGAGTTTACTTAATCCTAACTTTTAATTTTTATTTGAAGACACGCTGCCCGTAAAAAATTATTAGTTAAATTAATTATTTAATTTTTATAGTTTATAGGTGTTTTTTATTTTTGTTTTAGTTTTTATACGTACAAAATTTTTATTTTAGTCCCGATACGTATTCGTCATTTTTTGGATTAGTCTATATAGTCAATTTCAATACTAATGCTGTTAATTTTATCCTACATAACTACTTTTATAATTTAATCAATGACGAAAATATGGACCGATAACATAAAATTTGATATCCATATACATATATTTGTTTTTCATTTTAGTTCATATATATATATATATATACTTATTTTTCGTGTTAATCTCTAAATATGTATTTTTTATTAGTCTATGTACTTTTTTTTGTTTTAGGAGAGAATAACATTAAGATAACTAAAGGATCAAAACTACTAACAAAAACAAACTAAAAGAAACTCTTTTACATATAAAAATTCAAACGAAAATAAAAGACACATATAAAGATTAAATGATTAATTTAATCAAAACAATTTTAGATCAAATAAAGAATGAAAATGCTTTTAACTTTAATTTGTTTTCATAAGACAGTCATAAGATGAGAGTGAGACAGATTTTTTTATTGAAGCTTTCATTCTGTCGATAATTAAAAATTAATTTTTTTAAAGTATAGAGATCACTAAAACGAATTTTGCTCTATCAAACTTTTTCTATACCCATGATCAAGATTTAAATTTCTGTCAATATGTTTAAAGACTCAATTATGTATCAACTATAGTACTTTGTTGGTTGTTAAAGAATTACCTTCTCACCGAGATTCCGCCGTTTTTACTTTTCACCGTGACGGTTTCGGTTGTAAATTAACCATCGTCCCCTACAGGCCGCGCACGTGTTCACATGCTGGTTCGCGCGTGTGGAATTCTCATTAGTCATTAATACCTCCTTCTAAGTTCCACCTAACCCCAAAACTAATGTGCCCTCCAAAAATACTACTACATTAAAAAAAAAAAAAATCATTCTTCCCCAAAACTCAGAAATAAAAAATTAATCTTTATATTATTTGAGTTCCACTTTCACACTCAGACTTTCAGGTGAGTGAGTCATCGATGAATCCCATTCCAATTTACTCCTTCTCCTTTTCCTAATTCACTGTGTAGCGGTTTTTTCTTCAGTAACTTCGCAAAACGTAATTCCGATTCCATTCTCGCTTTTTTTTTTTTTTACTTTATTTGGACGAATCAAAGTTAGGTTTTTCACAGCTCAGATCCTCGTCCACCTCGAATTTCCCTCAGTTTCTTTACAAAAGGGTTCTCATCCGGTATATCTATACTTAAATCAAATTGCTTTGATTTTATTTTATTTTAATCTATTTTTTAATATTTATTATGATGAATACTGAATGATACTATGCACAGTGATGGTGTTTTTTAGTTATAATATATATAAGCGGCCCTGTCTTTATCTGATGACCACATTAGATATATCTTTTATTTTGAAACTCTTAATTTGGAATCCTTACTCAGCTTTGTGATCAATTAATTCTAGTCTATTCTTGCACGCTAACGCACTCTTTTCTTCTTATCTTGTTATTGCAGGCTTTAGGGTCATCATTGAGTTTGCTGTAGGTAAAGAAATTTCATTACTTTTCCTTTTCTTAGCTCTATTAATTTGACCCCTTTTTTTCATCTGATTCATTACTAATCTAAAACCCTTTTTCTGCTTTGTTAGTAACTGGTTTTGGTTTATTTGGAGCAGTGAGGGGTTTAATCTGAACTTTTCTTTACCAATTGATATGGGGGAATTGATAGGGCCTCGCTTGTACAGCTGCTGTAATTGTAGAAACCATGTCTCACTCCATGATGATATCATTTCTAAGGCTTTTCAGGTGAAGAATCATCTCTGTCTTTTTCTGTCTCTTTTTACTTTTCTGGCTGATTTTTGTGACTGTGCACTGCTTTTTGGTGAAAATGTTATTGGTGTTTTTTTATGTAAATGATTGTGTGAATTTTACTGCTGGCGGATGGTTTGTCCTCAGTAACAATAACATGCCACTTGAAAAATCTCCATCGGCAACTGTTTATTTGCAAGGTCTTGTTTAATTTTATTTTTCAGTTCCAAACCCTCTTTCAGTTTTTGGAAAGGTAAGGCAGTAGTTGAACCTGATGATTTTTAGGCGCTGTTACCATTAGAATGTTCTGTGAGGAGGAAAGGTTAAGTTGGAAAACTCTTGGGTGATTTCTGGAGAGGGAAGGAATTGGAGTTCATCTTCTGCAAATGAGGTGAAGCATGGGAAGTATGTGGTTTGATCGACAATGTGACTAGACTTGCTAAAGTCCACTACTTAAGCCAAATATTTGCATACTTTAATACTGTTGTTGACTACAATAAATCAAAGGCATATATGTTCAAATTTGAAAACGACAAAAGTTGCATTTTATTATCAATCAATCTTGGGTTCAAATTTGGATGATTTGTTTTTTGTTAATAAAAAATAAAAGAATCTAGTCCATATTATATATCAAAACTGATGAATTTCTTCTGCAATTGGATCTAAAGTTCATTTTTAAACTGCGCCTGGTACAGTTGTGATCCAATGACTATGATTTGATCTTATGTAATCTGTCTATTGTTCTATGAAAATCAAATAAAAGTTTAAAGGTTGAGATTCATTGCAGTCAAATTTCAATTGTAGAGCAACTGTACCCATTTCGAATGCATTATTGGTCCAAATCTAATGTAAATTGATTACATGCTCAGTAGAATAAAATAAAAACCCCCTACTTCTAGTAAGCAGTTAGTTTTACTTATACCAGATAGTTTGTGGTGGAAGTGTCAGAGTGAAAATGATGATCAATTCAAGGGATGAGAGCTGAAGGCGTGTTTTGACTTTTGACTAAATTAATTTCCTATAAAGAAAGTGCCAGTGATAGTTGCAGTGATTTTTGATGTATGACTTCATCCTAGTAAGTGTGGTTTAATTGAAAGCAGCATTTAGATATGGTGGCAAGAATGAGAGACAATGGCAGTTTTAAAGAGATGAATATTGTTGAGGAAAGTAGGTGATTAAGATTTTCAACATTTAGCATCTCTTATTATTATTCTTATTTTTATATATGGTTCTACTGACATAACAACCAAATCAGAAAGACTACCTATATATTTTATGTTCATTCGTTATTACATCTGTCCTAGATAAAATCATCCCTAAATCCCAAGGGATCTTTGTTTTTGTTTCGGGATTTCACATATTTTCCAACTCAAGGCTTTTGGTTGTTATTCTTGAACCTTGGTATTAAAACTTGCATTATGATTTTATCTCTAGCAAATTGTTTCCCAGCGGATTTTCTGATATTCATGTCATTTTTATAACTAGGGAAGAAACGGACGAGCCTTTCTATTTTCCCATGCCATGAATGTTTTCACAGGGCCAAAAGAAGACAGACATCTCATGACTGGCCTCCACACTGTTGCTGATGTTTATTGTGGTGATTGCCGGGAAGTGTTGGGTTGGAAGTATGAAAGAGCCTATGAAGCATCCCAGAAGTACAAGGAAGGAAAATTCATACTTGAAAAATCAAAAATTGTTAAGGAGAACTGGTAGCATTTCCATCTGTTCCCCCAATCCATTCATTTCAGTCTTCATTGCAGTTCATACACGGTTTGTGATGTTCATCTTGTACAGGAAGTTCTTACCTTTACCCATTTGAAATTTCTCATTGTTTCTTCATCTTCATTATATTCCCTCGCGTTGTGACTGAAGTGAAATTGTAAGATCAAAACTGCTTATTCCTTGTTCCTTGTTGATAAAATCGTGTATTCATTTTGTGGTCTGAGTATCAGGGTTGAAATCCTTGAGAGAACATCTGGTCTAAACTATAAAGCATGAGATCTTAACAAATTTCTGTTTTGGAAGTTGAACTTTGCTTCACCTGTCCATCTTATACTCTTGTGGATGTGTTTATATGTATAGTCAAGTCTACTTTTATATTTTTTCTCTTGTCCATGTTTGATATTCCAATTTCTAAGACAGTAACTTAAATGTGAATGCCAGTAAATAGCATGACAAAAGACTTTAGATTTGGTTCCTGCCAATTAATGTTTACTTGTAGGTTATTTACAACTATCATGCTAAGCTTGAGGTTTGTTGAATGTTCAACATAACCAAACAGCAGTATGCTTGAATTGTTGGTGTGAAACACTCGAAAATTGTTGTGTAGAAACGAAAGAGAACTATGAGTGTTGGCAAGAGAATTTAGTTTAATGAACAAAAAAAAAAAAGGAGAGAACCAGTAAGTAGTAGGTGAGACTCTGAAACAAGAATCCATATTCTATGCTGTGTTTGGACTTTGGATTTCTGTTGTTAAAAGTCAGGTGAGTGAAAGTTGAGTTAATGCATGTTTGTATTTGAGTTGCCTCAACCGAAACCGAAACTATAGGCCCTCACCTCTCTTTCATGTTTAGTGCCTTGGTAAGTAACATTTCTTGGTTTCAGCTTGGTTTCAACGGAAGTTGAATGTAAATACAAACATGCTATTAAAAGTTAGTTTTTTAATGGAATTCATGTTTAGACATTTTTATGTAACAATACTTTCAATAAATTGAATATAATTTGGATAATTTTATCAAAAGTACTTTTGAGTGTGTAAAAGAGAGTTCGACCTAAATAATTAAGGCTTAACTCATTTTATGCAAACTGAAAAAAACCTCGAGTCAAGTTGGGCAAAAAGGTGAGTTTCGTTCTCAAACTCAATTATGCCACTTGGATTCAACTGGAAAATTAGACGAATTTTTTTTCCATTTTGTCAAGTGAAAAGTACTTTTCATTGTTCAAATTCAAAAAACAAACATTCGAGGAAAACAGGGTGGCTCAAAATGAACACACTTGGAAAAATATTGTGGGAAAAAAAGAAAATCAAGATGATTGTGTTTTTTTTTTTAACAAAACAAGATGATTGTTGAACGCCATAACTGGGCTCAGGCCCAATAAGAAGAAGCAACTAAAAAACGATCTAAAAACACCAAAAACAATTCAGTTCGAGTTTTGGGCTGCAGCTTTTCCCACCACACTTTTTTTTTTCAGAATCCGAGCGAGTAAAAAACCCGTATTACGGATTCCGAGAATCCATAGTTTATGGATTCTCCAAATCCGAGCAAAATGACATATTCTTAAAATTTGTTTCTTTTAAGTGTACTGAACACTATTTTCCTTGAATTCTCAGAATCTCAACGAACGAAGGATAAAAAAAAAAATGTGTAATGAAGTGTGATATATGTGTGATAGAAAAAATAACTGCCCCAGTGTTGAGCAAAAAGATGAAAAACAGCTTCAACCTTAGCCTCAGTAAGTTTGTTAGGAAAAAAACAGTCCTAACAAGAAAGGAAATTATAAAAGATCAAATATCAATTTTTTTTTTTAATTCAAAGACAACATTTTTCTACTAATTTTTCTGAAATCAAACAAACAAAAGTTACATTATTATCTGTATTTTTTTCTTTTAATTATTTTCCACTATATACAATGGGTAGTACTACTCTTTGAGCTATTGTTTGGAATAGCTAAAATTAAAAGGAAAGAAAATGGGTGAATTAAAAAAACGAGAGAGGAAAGAAAATGAAAAAAACAAAAACTTGAAGGGTTTTTTTCTTTTTATAATTTTACTACAAGTGAAAATATTTTTGAATGGAACTTTTATTTCTTTAAATTTGTATTGAGATCTAAAATTACTACAACTAAAGTACACTTCATTATATATATAAAAAACACTTTGTTATCCGTAATTTAGGGTATGTTTAGATAGTTTTAAATGCAACATATGTTAGATTATTTGATTTTGCACTTACAAAAGTTCTTTTTTGTTCTTTTAACCAAACAAAGCTTTGAGTCTTTAAGCTAAAAATTGGACTCTGTTTCAAAAAGTTTTTTTCACAATAAATATATCCAAATAAAAATTAATTATAATTAGTTTCAAACAATCGATTTTTTCATAATTAATCCATACACCCTCTTACTTTCACTTTTCTCTCTTTATCACATACCCTTTGTTTGGAAGGAAAAAAAGAAAATAAGGAATAGAAAAAATATGGTTAACGAAACATTTTCTTTTGTTTGATAGAAAAGAAAATAAAGAAAAAATTGACTTATATATAAAAGAAAAAGAATTTGACATGTGATCCATAATATAAATTTTTCTCTCTCTCTCTTTATAGAAAAGTAATATAACTAGGAATTAAACCTCATACCCACACACATATATCTCTATGTGCTTACCAACTTAACTACATAATTTACATATATAAAATGTCTCTACACAATTGAAGATAAGGTTTTAAAAAAGTTGTAAAAGTTCTACAATATAAAAATATTTTCTTATACTTTTACTCTCTTATATAATATATATTATATATATAACAATGGACAAATTTAGTAGAAGTATTTTATAAACATAAATTTTATTTTTTTTTATTTTTCTCTTCATTTAAATATAAGTAAAAAAAGACCATCACTTTGCCTATTCTTAATCTTCTTTCAAAATAAATATTTATAACTTTTCTTAATTTTTATTCTTTGTTTTTTTTTTTATCACACTTTCTCTATTTAACGTTTTCTCTTATATAAAGGGTAAGTGTAGTTACTAATAGAAGACATTATTATAGTAGAGTATGGCCCTGATTCTGTACGTGTTGAGGATGCGGATGAAGTAACGTAGCAGGTGTGGATTGATCAGACGGTGAGGGAAGATTCTGTCTTGTAGAGGTGGATGTGATCGGACGGTGTATGGTGGTGCACGGTCACGTGGGCGAAGGAATTGATTGGGACCCCAGATGTTGTGGCTCTGCTTCAGATCAGATGAGATTATTCTAACGTCACCGACACGTTTAGCTATCAGATCTGATCAGATCAGAAAGAAATTCACCTCTTTAAACATACCCTTCCACACACAACACACATTTTCCTCTCTTCTTTTGACACGTGTCTTTCTTATGCTTTCTCCCCGGAGCTCAACCTCCTCCCTTGAACTTCGGGCCGCCGCCGACCCGCCGTCGATCATCATTCACTTGTTGGAACCAAAAAAATGACTTCTGTCACTTGTTTTCTGTACATACTATGGTTATTGGAACCTTTAATTTGACGCTTCTTATCACTGGAAATAATAAAATAAAATAATAAAAAACCTAATAATTAAACTTAATAGTTGGATGAATCTATTTATAAAATAATTGATATTGGCGAAGAATATTTATACGTATTATACAGATGCTTCTGTAATTAACAAAATTATTGATATATGATATAATTTAAGTTGATATATATAAGTTTTTTTTCCCTACAAAGATAGTATACAAAAGTTGATAATATTTAGGGCTTTGTTTGGATGAAGAAAAAGGTTAAAATATACATTTGATTTTGTTTAAATCTTGTTTTAGTCATTTATGTTTATTTTGTCTCAATTTGGTCTCTTACGTTTATTTTTTATCAACGTTAGACTCTTCTTTCCAACCTTTATATTTAACCGAACTGCATACATGACATCTACATGACATTAACCGCGTTAGTTGTCATTCATTTCCAAACTAAAACGATACCGTATTAAATTTTTTGCGTAAACGTATGCAGTTCTGTTAACTCAGACTAACATAGACACGCTTAATAAAAAAATTTAATACGGTGTCGTTTTAGTCTGAAAATGGATGATAACTATCGTCGTTAATTCTATATAGGTGGCACGTATGCAGTGTTGTTAACAAAAGTCCAACCATGGTAAAAAAACAAAAGTAAATGACCAATTTGAGGCCAAATAAACATAAAGGACCAAAATAGGACTTCAGCAAAACATAAAAGATCAAATGCGTATAACAAAATATTTTTTATTTACTTTTTATTATCTTTTTATTTTCCTCCAAACAAAAAAAAATTAATATCTATATTTTTCTTTTCTCTTATTTTTTTTCACCAACTTTTTTCTCTTCCGAATAAAGCATTAGTTATTTACACTATAATTATTGATATAATTTAATATGGCTTGTCCTTCTCCCTTAACCCAACTTGAATTGAGTAATTTGATCGGTTCTTATTTTATGTTTTTTTTAATATTAAATATTCACACACATTTTATATTAAATCTTTTGTATTTATATTAAACTCTTATGCTAAGGATTAAACTTTAAATCTTTAATTTTTAAACCTTAAAAATTAGATACATGATCAAGCGGGCAAAAGTCTAAGGTCAAAAGTGAATACTTATATTTTTTTTATAAGTAAATACACACTTATACATACTCAAAACTAAATTTCTTATATTTTACTGTCAAGATTTGGATCTTGAACTTCTAATCCTTTGAGTCTCAAGACTTTGTATATGATCATGTAAACTAACACCACTTTCTTATGTTTTATTTTATCATTAGGTTACACAACCCGACTCATGTTACTTTATATTATATACTACATTCGATCCTTTTTTACAAGAGACAAAATAAAATAGGGTTTTACTATCCATTAGGGCAATGATTAAGTAACCCATAAATAAAAACTTAGTATTTAAAATAAAATGAAAATAATTTCTTAATATTATATTCTCTACACTTTTCAACACTTAAGTTTCTATTTATGGGTTGCTTAACCAGGGCAATGGTTAGCAAAATCTAATAAAATATTATCTATTGTCTTATTTATGATAAAAAAACAATTATCTTTTATTCTTTTAATTATAAAAGTCTTAGGATATGTTTGGATACTTAAACATCTTAAATTTGTGAGTACGGATTTTAATGCTCAAAACGTAAAAACAAAATTTTATTACATCAGTCATTTTCTGTTTGCAAATGAGTATCTAAACATACTCCTAGTGTTTTAATTGCAAAGTAAAAATAGAAGTTCTTTCTTGCTCTCAATTTTATATGTTACGCATTTTTCATATTAATAAACTGGTATTTTATGAATAAAGACTCCATTAATTATGTTTTATTAATATGTGTAAAATTAGTCCAATGCATTTTATATATAGAACTAAAGATAATAATTTTTTCTTAGTCCTATTTAAAAGAAACATAATACTCCTTCCATTTCTCTTAACCATTTTTCACATAGTTTAAGAAAAAATATTAATATATTAATTTTATAAAAGCTTACTACTCTTTTACCAACCTACCTCTGATTAAATTTAAATCTAAATATATCTACTAGTAATAATTCAATCTAATAAATAAAAGTAAAACAAGAAAAAGTAAATAAATATTTTTAGTATTTTATGTATATGTTTATAATATAAAACGTCAATATTTTACTTTATGCATTTTTATTATAAAACGGATGGAACACTTTTTTTTTGTTATATTAGTTAATTAATTGTAAAGAAAAAATGAATGTTCATTTATACCATTTATTTATTGTAAGCACTAACAATTTTAATGCCAATGTATACATTAACTATAAAAATATTTTAAAAATAAAATTTAACTTTGCAACATTATTTTATTTTATTACTAATTAAAAAGAACCCTTAGCTTCACTTTAAACGTCGTCGTTTTCTATTCCTACTTACATTTTTTTTCTAAATATTTTTGCATTGATGTAATTTCTGATGTACTAATATTAAGGAATTAAATTGTATTAAATGAATTATAATCTTTTTACGTGAATTAAGTATATTTTCTCATTCTCACCAAAAAAAAAGTATATTTTCTCATATATGCATATTTACTTATTGTTCTCTAAATAAGAATCTAAATCCATAACTGTATTATGTTGTCAATGCTACATTATCATTGATAAATAAATGACAGTTGTAAACTATATTTAACATTACAGTAGTGTTATATATTTTTTCTGGTACACACAGTAGTGTTATATTTGATTATTATAATACATTTGTATTATATTATTGAAGTATATATAAGTTCAGATTAATTCGATTTCGTCCTACTGATTTTAATTATACTCAATATATTTTTTAGTTTCTTTGGGTTTAGAATTAAGTTAAAGTCGATTTAAATTTATGGCGAGTGAAGGATAGATGTCACAACCCGTTTAGTTGATATATATTTTTAAGATGTTTAACCTATCTAATATTATATAAGTTAGAAAAACTGTTTTTTTAAAAAATCGTTTAGTTTTTTTTATAGACAAATAGTTACATACTTTAAATTAAATTATTATCTTAATTTTTTCTGTCAAAGTTCGAACTATAAACCTACTATTCTCAAGCGTTATGATTTGAAAGATGACCATTTAATATAATACAAATCATAAATGTTAATCAAGGTTTAGTTTGTAATGAAATAACGTAACATTAATTAAAAATTTTATCTGAATTCTGCACCATCTTTCTCTTCATAACTATTGTAATTTTTTTTTACAAACAATATATTTTTGAGTTTAAATACAATAGGTTGACGACCCAATATAAAATAAGACGTCGGCGTATAATAGAATGTCACATCGTGCGTAAACAATAAAATTGGTGAGATGTAAGGCAGTGGCGATATAGTGTTCTATTATTCACCGACATCCCATTTTACAATGAATCGTCCACTACCCATTGTGTTTAAACTCTATTTCTATTTTCGGACAACATAACTTCGTTTCCCTATCTTAAAAAAAAAACATTCGTTTTCCTACACTTTTTTATTTTTTTATAATTTAAATATATTTTTCGTCCCAATAAAATATTTTCTTTTTACTTTTTATTTTAAAATCTAAACTTATTTTTTCATAGAAAAATACAATCGGAGATCGAACCATATACCCGCACACAAATGTTCCTTGCGCTTACCAATTGAGGTATATGATTAGAACAAATTTAAACTAATTAAAATTTTTGGATTTTAGACCCTAATGTCAAGTTGGGAAAAATCTACAGTATTATTATAATATTACAACAACATTTTAAATAATAAAATATGTTTATTTTTAAAATAATATAAAATTTCTATTAATTTTCACCACTCATTATGTACTGTGAGTTTCTCACTCTTTATCTCCACAACTCTTTTATTAATAAAATATATACTATATGAGTACTAAAAAATGGCTAACTTTTATGTCACATGAGTCATGCCATGTCACTATTATCTTCTATTTAAATTATATTTTTAGTCCCTAAACATTCTTTTTCTTCTCTCTTGCACCACCTTCCTCTTCTACGTCCGGCAATCCCTCCTCTTCCTCCATTGCTATCACCTTTCACGTTAGTCACGTTAGTCGTTAACAGCTCAATAATCACATGAACTAAAAATAAAAAATTTCAAATAATTTTAAATATTTTTAAGCAAAATTTTATTTCTGCAGAGATTTTTTTTTACGGGAATAAAAAACATATTCAGACCTATTTGTATTTACTAAAATAAAATAAAGGACACTGTTGTTTTGTTGGAGAGAAAGAATGGGATGAAGAATGAATAGTGTTCTGTTCATAATGTATCAACCGACTAAATTCCACTGTGGTTCCACAAAAAGACAGCAAGGAAGAATATTGTTGACTTCAGTAAAATACTTTATGAGTACCTTACATTACATAATGCATCATATCATATACTACTATATATTATTATATTATTATCATATAGTGAAATGATGAAAAAGCACTGAAAATACTATATTACCCCTTGATTCATGAGTAATATAGTTGTCCAACACATGGAATGGATCCTCCACTACTATATCCCAACCTCAAAGCTTTTCACACTTGCTTTTAGCTCTTCCTCTAGAAAAGAAAAGTTTCTGTTTTTCCTTTCTTTCTTTCTTTCTTTCTCTCAGGAGTGACTCTCTCATAGCTTTTCCCTTTTTCCAATTTTTTCTCCTTAAATCCATGGACACGGCTCAGTGGGCACAGGTATTCAGACCCCCTTTTTCATCTGTGTTTTTTTCTTCCCATATAATCATCATATATAATCAACCTTAATTTAGATTATTAAGTTTTGGGGTTTTGCAAATCGCTTTGATTATTCTCAGTTTTAAGGGAAAGTTTTCATTTTTACTTTTATTTATTATTTATGATTGATTATCTACCATGTTCACAAAAATTGAATTTTTGTTGTTAATTGCTGTCTTCTTTTTAAGATAGATCCTTTCTTGCTTTCTCTCTTTCAATTCCCTCATTTATTTTGCCTGCTACTGAAAGTACTGCACCTTTCTTTTTCCCATTTTTCTCCTTTCCCACCATCTGATAAAGGAGCAAAGGACCCAAGAAAGAAAAAAAGTTAACAAATTTGTTTGTTATTGCTCTGCTGTTGTAATCCCTCAAACCCATAAAAGCACCTCCTTTCTTTCTTTGTTTGTTTCTTTCTTCTTTTTCTTACTTTCCCTTTCACCCCTTCAATTTTTTTGAATTCAGCTATGCCCTTTTTCCTGTCCTTTTGTTCCTTCCATTTATTTCAATTTTTTTTTTTTTTTTTTTTTTTGCAGGGGATTGGAGTGGTTAAACCCATGGAAGGTTCAAATAATAACAAGGCTACTCCTCCTTCCATGTTGGAAAGAAGAGCAAGACCACAAAAGGATCAAGCTTTGAACTGTCCAAGGTGCAATTCAACCAACACAAAATTCTGCTACTACAACAACTATAGTCTCTCTCAACCAAGATACTTCTGCAAAACTTGTAGAAGGTATTGGACTGAAGGTGGATCCTTGAGAAATGTTCCAGTTGGTGGTGGCTCTAGAAAAAACAAAAGATCCACCCCTTCAACTTCAACTACTTCATCTTCACCACTAATCACGAAGAATATTGTTAACAAGCTTAATCCTGATTTAACAGCTCCTAATAGTGATTTCCCTAACCAACAATCTGCAGCTGCTTCTGCTTCTCATCATCAGAACCCAAAGATCCAACAAGGGCAAGATCTAAACTTGGCATATCCACCAAGTGAGGACTATAACAAATTCATGGAGGTTAACAATTCTACTTCAACAGCAACAATGTCTGCTATGGAGCTTCTGAAAACTGGGATGACAAGTTGTTCATCATCAAGGGGTTTGAATTTGGGTTCTTTCATGCCTGTGACTCTGTCTGCAGGGGATTCAAGCACAATGTATAGTTCAAGTGGGTTTCCAAATTTGCAAGAGTTTAATAAGGGATCAGGAGGAATTAATTTCAGTGTTGAAGGGTTTGAGAATGGGTATGAAGGGATTCAAGAAGGAGGAAATGGTGCTAGGATGTTGTTTCCAGTGGAGGATTTGAAGCAGCAGGTTCAGAATACAACTGAGTTTGAGCACAAAGGAGATTCAACAGGGTATTGGAATGGCATGTTAGGTGGTGGATCATGGTAGATATTTATTTTAATTATTCAAGGAAAATACTAAAAAAAAAAAAAAAAGATTTCACCCCTTCGTTTGGTGTTTTAGCCTTTGTTTTTTTTTTTTTTTATTTTGTTTTTCTAATCTGGGGTGTGGATGTTTTTGGAGTTTGGAGTGATCCTTCAGAACCACTAACAAAATAGGGTACATGGCTTCTGTTTTGTGTCTCTCTCACTTTGAGATCTTATTTTTTCTTTTTTATTTTGTATTTTCTAGCATTTGGCTGAAGAATGTTGGTGCATTATGAAGCTGCTACTACATTTGATAATTATTATTATTGGTTAAAAACTGAAAATTTGGATTTCCCTGCAGTGAAATTAACCATAATAACCATGATTGTTGTTGGGATTTTAGCAGGATCTTCGCGCAATGCAACTTCCACAGCAAAAACGAAAGGGTTTCCCATTCCCATGAATACTGAGTACTATTGTCAGGTAGTTTAAATGGTGGTTTTAACTTGTAATTTAGTTATATAAACTGAGGTTTTATTTGCACTTATACTGAAACTATGTTTTCTATTACAGTTTAATTTCCTTGTTGCTTTTCCTCAACAAATAAATTGTATTTATTAACTCTTTTTTATTAAATTAATTACCATCACTGATATATATTTATAAATATTTATAGTAATAGGTTATACTAACTGATAAGTATATTAGATAAAGTCTATTATATTATAATACAGGATAATTTAACAAAAGTTAAGAAAAAAACATTAATAAATATCAACTTATTTACTTGTATTGGCTGATCAACCAATAGAACCTTAAGGAAATATGTAATTTTACAAACATATAAGAAATGGGTGTAACAAGCTAATGTTATCTTTCTTATTTCTTCAAAATTATTTCATGTTGACTATAAAAATAATTTAAACATATTCTAGTTACTAGCGAAACAAGATGAGTAATGACTTTGATTGTATTAGAGTTGTAGTAGAGTACTTGTTATTGAAAATTAAAATTCATAGGTGGGATATTTTGTTAGGGGTTATAAAGTTGGGGGGACAAAAAAGTGAGATGGAGAATGATGATGGGTGTCAAATCGTTTACAGAAAAAAGTGCCTCTTTTCTTTCTTTCTTTCTTTCTTTTTTGTTTGCCAACAGATCACAAGTGTCAGATCTTAACATTAACACTACACTCTTTCTCATTCTTCCATCAAACCAAATTACAAATACCATCTATAACATGACTTATTAGTACTAATATTATATCATCCATCCATTATTTCATGATCCACCTTAAACCATATATTTAACCAAAAAGTACTCTAATAGTTAATTAAGTAACTTATTAGTAAAAAATTATTAAAAAAATATAGCACTTCATATTATAAATTTATTTTTATTAAATATGATTTTTTTTGTAACAAATTATTTATGAGTTATTTAACTATATATTGTTTTAAAGATAATAATTAATAACTTTTTTATTAAAAGATATTTATTTTTAATAATATTAATTGTACGTACTTTCACTAATATAAGTTCATAGTTTTGTTTCCGACTACTTGATTATTTTAATATTTTTTACTATAACAGATTATATAATGTATAATTTTTTTCCAATGAGATTTATACATAGAAATATAAAAAAAAAAAGTGTCAACATACTTGTTAGAATTTTAAAAATATTAAAGAGAGGACTTAAATTGAATACTAGAAAAAATGTTAAAAAGGTTAAAAATCTGTGAACATAAGTTTTTTTAAGAAAATTCTTTCAAAAGCTTATAGAAAAATTTGAAATATTAATGTGTCAACATAGATCGCTTCTTCTAATTTCTAATTGTAATGTTGTATTCATTAATTATTTCCAACCACTTAGAAAATATTATTATTATTTCACTTTAATTTATATATCCCCACATGGGTTTCTTTTTGTTTTTCTTTTTTCTTTCTTATATTGAAAGCCAAAGAAGCTGGAACTTGACTATGGTCTTCCCCTTTTCCAGTGGGAGGGTCCTACAAACATTCCTCTTGGTAACCGTGCAACAAGAATATTATCCTCCACTGCAACTCCCCTCCTCCATATATACGCACTTTATCTCAATCTTATAATAATAATAATAATATTATTATTATTATTATTATTATTATTATATTAAATAACTCCCGCTAAAATATCAATTTATGCTGCCTAATTACTTCCCTCTAACGTGTTAACCATATTCATATATTTTATAAATTAAGTTTTATTTAACACCTTCGCATATCATGATGGGTGCTACCTCAATAATAATCATACATGATTTAATCCAAAAAGCATATCCACTACGTATTTAATTAGGTTATATATAGGATTATAATATAATTCATTTGGATTTGGGTTGAGATAGATACAGATATATATGTCCTAGAAAAACGAGAAGGAGAAGGAGTCTTGTATTTTTAGAGTTTGGGAAAAGGTAAGGTAAGCATAACATGATTTATTCATGTACCAACGAATTGAAATTCTCATTCCTTATGACAAAATCATGATAAGATATATATCATAGAGAGATAGAATTGATGTACGTAGGCATTGGATATATTCAAAACCTAGAGGGAAGAATTCAATTCAATTCTCTTCAATGATGACATTTTTTCAAATTAGGGTTTTCACGTACTAGACAAGACCCTAACATTAAGGACATAAAGGGTAATTATTCACGTAGATGCGGGACCATATATGTGCAAGCACCTGCATCATTTAATTTTTAATTTTTTAATTTTTTTTATTTTTTCTAACAAAATTGTGTTAAGAAATGTACAGCGTTTGAATGGCCTCGTAGAAATTTGTTTGCCTACATTTGGCAACGTTTTTAAGTCAAGGCACAAAAAAGAATGGGCTACCTAGCTGCTTTGTTTTTTTTTTAATTTTTTTTTTGTGTGTGCGTAGCAAATCGAATTGATTATTCCCTCCATTGATAAATTAAAAAAAAAAAAATTGGGAAAAATTATTACATCTTGTTTCCTGAATTAGGTATATGAAAGGTGCTTGTGAAGTTATACATAAGGGTGGGTGGATTCACGATGTTACTACATATATGTCCAAAATTATAGGTACTCTTTAGTTTTATAGATATCTATAACCGTCGTGTTTATGAATTATGATGACCAAGCTCATCAAATCAACAATATTTCAATACTGTCCCCTTTTCTTCTATCTATGAGTTTAAATTATTTTGAGTCACTATATCGCTTTGAAATTTATATAGGAAAAGTTTTAAAAAAAAATACTTAAATTAGGATTTTCTGATTTTGTCTTTTTAATTTTTTCTTTACAAAATTTTAGAAAATAAAATATAGAATAAAATTAAAATTCGAAAGGATTGAAAATTTGTTTTTTTTTTCAGTTTTGAATTTTTTTTTTTTACAAAATTTCAGGAAAAAAATAGAAACCTAAAATAGAAACGCAAGAACAAATGGTTAGTTTGCTTATTTCACTTATTAGGCGATGTCTACAAAATTATTATGTCTATTTAACTGTCAAGTAACTTAAAATAATATAAATTTTCTAAAAATTGAGTGAGTAAATATAACCACCCACATCAACGTCCCTAGAACTTGATGAAGTACTGGCCGGTAACAAGCTTGGGTCCGGGCGGCTGAACATATTTGGTGGCTTAAAGTAAAATTTTGATATAGAGTCTTTTAAATATATACGTTAAGATAAGAATTAAGGTTAATTATGCAATTACGTGTATTTATTAAAGTAACATTTAATTTCAGCGTGAGATTGAAATGGGAGATGCTCCAGAATAAATGTTAATTAGGGACCCAAAATTTTTAAATAATAAATAGTGAGATTAAAGTAACATTTAATTTTGATACAGGAATAAATGTTTGATGCAGTAATTAGGGACCCAAAATTTTTACTTTTGTTGTTTGGGCCTTGAGTCAAATTGAAGTTGAATTAATTTATATTCTAGAATTAAAATAATTCCTGAAGGAATTAATAACATATATAGATGAGTGCAGTTGTGGTGAATGAGGCAGAAATATTCTGTTGCATGAGCAGAGTATTAAATATTGATAGCCCCCACAACACAAGTAGTCAAGTAGTACTTGGAAATTTCGTTGTTAGCAGTTTAGAAGATGCTGTGAGGAATCTCGATAAAATAAATCAATTAACACTATTCTCTCTGCGCCTGTTTGGACACAGAAATTAATACCAACTTCCTATTCATTCGCTTTAATTTCCATTCTCGTCATTCTCTCTTACTCATATATGACGAAGAAATTCTCCATCTAATAGCAAATCATTTTATATCTACTATTTTAAGCAATATACTATTCAATTCATTCTACTACTTATTAGTTCTAACCTACAAAATTCAACAATTGGGCAAAGTGGGTCAATCTATCCAACATCAATCCACCTCGTGAACGCTATCATACTGTATTTTAGTTGTATTTTATATTAACAACATAATCTTTTTGGAGTTTTAACTCTAAATGATCACGTGCCAAGTTATAAAATTTGAGAGCAGGAGGTTTAAAGTTCGAAACTTAGTAATGGAGTTTTTTAAGGAGAATAGTTTAATTTATGATGTGTGAGTATTTGCTTATAAAAAAATAACACAACCTTTCAATCTTAAATATAAGTCACTTTTAATCGAATTATCAAAATCAAAAAATGATAGTTAATTTATTAAATTTGTCTAAAAAGAATCTTTTTTTCAACTACACCCTCAATATAAATATGTTAATAAATACTTAAGTTAATTAATATATCTTTCTCTCTTTTAATTCACTATCTTTTTCACTCCATAATTAATTGAATCTTTAAAAATTGTAGAATGGTAAAAAGAGAAAACATATATTAATGAGTTAGTTAATGACTTATATTAAGAATGAAAGATTTCTTCTCGAAATTGACTTATATATATTAGATCGAAGGGAGTACAAATTTATAGTTATAAGCTATATTTTAAAAATGATTTTTTAATCTGTGCAACTATGGCAAAAGATAATAATTCTAAAATAGAAAAAAAATATAAATAATAAATACATGTTAAATATAAAATTTAATTATTTTTTTATTTTTTTTTAAAAAAATTCTCCTTTAAAATGTTTAATTTATGCAATATTGTACCGTTAAAAATATATTCAAAATGATGTAATTAGTTAACGCCTTTGTTCCATCACTATAACAATATTGGTCAATGGCGTCAGCTTTTAGTTGACAGGAAAGTTCTAAACCGAGGCTAAACAATTAAGGTAGATTTTAGGATACATCACTTTTAAAGTAGTTTATCATACACCAATAAAAAAATATGAATTATATGTAATTTTAAATTAAATGTATTATTTCGTATACTTTTTATTTATTCATATTTGTTATTTATTAACTTTTTTAACTCATTATAGGTGGATTTTAACACTCACCAATTTTAAAGTGGTGTATCATACACAAGTCATAAAATTATATTTAATTGATTATAGCCCGTTTAAAAGAAAAAAAATCAAAGAGGTATGCATACACACAAAATACATAATTTATTATTATATTAAACATTTTCGGTTGAGTTTTGTATACATTTTTTATGTTGTGTACCATATACTACTTTGGACGTGATGTATGGTAGAAGGAACCAACAAACAACAATTAACACAATTTGTGTCGATGCTACGAGACAAGACAAGTGTCAAAAATTAAGATTGTGTTTAGATTAGTTGTGATTATTTGTGAAAATAAATTGTGAAAATAAATTGATTGTTTGAGACATAATCGATTTTTGTTTAGATATATTTACGGTTGTCAAAAGTGATTTTTAAAATAATTTTAAGCTGTGAAAAACAATTTTAAAGGTTTTTGAAATGTGTCAACATTTTAGCTGAAGACAGAGCTTTTTTCTTTGTTAAAAGAATAATCAAAAAAAATTTTAAGTGCAAAATACAACTATACAACCTAAAACATATCCAAACATGCTCCAACTCAAAAGAGTAAAAATGCCGATGCTAAAAGCGAGATAAAAAACCTGAAACTATTGTCTTTGGTTTACCACTGTTCAAGCTGATGCTAAAAATTTTGTGTCTATTTATCCGTCGACAATAGTAGACACTAAACACACATTAACTTTAGACATGCATGTGTTCTTCAATCCAGGCCTTAATCAATAGAAAAATCTTAATCAAACAATCATTCAAAACTACTAAACCATATTCATAATGTTACTAATCGTATTTAGAAAAACTTAATTGTATTTAGACAAAAAGCACACATGTCAGTGATTATGACGTTGATGAGGTGAGGTTGTGGCTGCTCATCCTCTAAATGAGCAGCCTTCCTAACAGCCACATCTAATCTAATTTATGGCAATTGTCACCTCATTTATTTATCTAACACATTGTTTGGCTACAATAACTTTCTCACGACACAATTTATATATGTCTCTCTATTTTGTCTTTTTATTTTTTGATATATGAAAAGAAAAAATGATAATTTTTTGGTAGCTAACTAACATAAAAAGCGTGATGAATTAGATATGGATGAATAAATTAGTAAATTAGTGAAGATAAAAACAAAAGAAATGGGAAAAATGGGCATATAAAAAAAATTGTAAGATTCATTTTGTTTTTATATATAGTATGATTACATGCATGCTGAGTGTGCTTAGTGCTGATCCGGCTCCATTATTATTAATTAATATAATTAAAATGAAGAAACCGTCTTAAAAATCATTGAGAAAAATCTAGCACGTCTTATCTACTGAGGATGAATATAATTAATTAGTAGTAGGTTCTTAATTTACTTAATTAACCATTCCTTGCTCCACATGTATATCCACCTTTTCTTAACAACCAATTCCCTTCGCTAATTATTTTATTATTGCAACACCAGTTATATCAAAGCTTTGTGCTTTAGGACGACTAACCCTAATTCAATTTTATATATATTAACCAAGGAAAGCACCTAAAAAGCAATCGAACAAAACAGTCATAGCCCCCAAAATAACAAAAATTGCAAGTAAATCAACATATTAAGCGGTTAGGTCTCAAATTCAACTTAGTTAATTAAGTGGTTCATGTTTGTTTTTCTTTAAATAAGCTAAGGTTTTGTTTTTAATCAAGTCTTTTAGATATATAGAATACTCCTCCAAGAGATCTCTTATGTGATTTTTTATTTTTAATTTTTAATTTGAGCATAATTGACTCTTGTAAAAATTACACGATCTCATAAAATTATTAAAATAAAAAGAAAAAAAATCTCAATCCAAAGGCAAATGAAAAGATAAAATTATATTATAGCAACTTTTTAAATCTCATCAGAAATTAGTGTAATAAAAAAAATTAAATCTCAATTGAGTTATAGTACTAAATTTTATTGTAATATGCGTAAACTTAAAGTAAAATTAGTGTAATTTGCCAGTAAAATAAAATTTGAATGAGCGATTTTTAGCATTTATGAACCTTTAATTTAAGGAGAAACGCATGATGAGTTTTAAATTAAACATTGTATTGGCATGGATAATGATATAGTATAGTATAATTAATTGATTCCATGATCAAAGGCGTCTAGTCCGGTTCTGTTGTCTCCGGATTATTCCGTACAATTAATTCCATTGTTCATATTGGGAATGGGACATAAACTCAAATGAAGTTTAAGAAAAAAAGGAAAAAGTGTACTAAAACCATTGCACTCTCTTCTTTTCATTATGCTTTACAAATATTTTGAGAAGGAAGGCATATTCATTTAACAAAAACTGAGTGGCGTTGGTTCATGTTTTTTTCCATGGACTGAGCTTTCAAGGAATGAGTTATTTTTTATCGTTCAAGTTGGGCCAAGTCAGCGCAATAATCTAATAATTAAACAGTAAAGACATTAGAGATGGCATGAGATCGAGATCCAGTAACATTTTTTAATTAAGATTTATAGCTAGCTTCTAGTCTTCTACTACTACTAACTTTGGCATACAGCTTTATCCCATTCAAGGGTCCATCACACTACACCCAAACAATAGTGGGCCCACTAATTAACTGTGCACCCAATATCACTTTCTTTAACTTAGACATCATTACAATCAGTACTGTATCTTTAGTAACAAAAGTTATTGTATGATTACAATTTAATTATCTACAGTTGACTCTATAGCTCGCTCTATTGACCAGTTTAAATAACCATTTGGATACTTTGAATTCAACCTCGAATCGAATTGGGTGAGTTTAAATAACCAATTTGCATAATTTTTAGTTTGTCTTATAAAAATTTGCAAAATATGATTCGGGTTAAAAATCCCTGTGGATTAGGGCTATATGCCCGAATTATTTTTTTACATGAAGAATGCTACTTATTAAATGTGCACTAATTTTTATTTTACATCAATTTAATCAGATTTATTTTTATAGATTTAATTCCTCCAAAAATAAATTCACTAAATTAATTTATCAAATGTTTAAAGGAGTATAAAATTAGTCTCCAAAAATATAAAATACTATCAAATTAATTCTTTAAATATTTAAAACGTTATTAACTTAATTTTTTAAAATATACATAAAAATTGCTATTTTTGTCATCTAACTTTTGTGTTTGGTTCATTTCGTCCTCTAACTTTTTTTTTATTCATTTTAGTCCTCCAATTTTTATTTTTAATTCACGTTAGTCCTTTCTGTCAGTCATTCGTTTCGTTTAAGGTTAATTTAGTGATGCTTGATTTTTATTTTCTGAGTTGAGAATGTTGTTGTGTGGGAAGGGTGTGGTGGACTGGACTGAGCTAGAGGTTGGGGCTAACAGCGGTGGATATAGGTGGTTGTCGGTGGTGGAAGAGGGTGGGGTTGGAAAAGAAAGGGTTAAGAATTTTTTTTTTTAAAAAAAAGATAGAAAATTTATTTATTTTTAAAATATATTATTATAGTCATTTTATTCACCAATCACTCAGAGAATGACACATGATCAATCTTAACGGTGTTGACTTTTTTCCATTAGTTTTTTAAAAAAAGACAAACGTGAATCAAAAACAAAAGTTGAAGGACTAAAATGAATAAAAAAAGTTAGAGGATAAAACTAAGCCAAACCCAAAAGTTAGATGACAAAAATAGCAATTTTTTTTTTAATTTATAGAAAAGTAGTAAAACTTGGTGTTTGTTTTGTAACACTAGCTTATAGCTTATTTAGGAGCTTATAGCTTATAGCTTATTGTCAAGTAGAGGTGTTTGGTAACAATTAGCTTATAGCTTATAAGCTATAAGCTAGATGAAAGCTAGCTTATGAAAAGCTACTTCAAGTAGCTTATAGCTTATGAAAAGTAGCTTTCAATAATTCTTTCCTATTTTATTCTTTAGTATTTATTATATGTTTACTCTATCAAATAATTTATTACATGTAATTATTACTTGTCCTTTTAAGTCATTTAACAAATATAAGCTACCTAATAAGCTAATTTTACCAAACACATCTACTCAATTATAAGTCACAAGCTATAAGCTGTAAGCTATAAGTCATAAGCTATAAGCTAGTTTTAACAAACAGAGCCTTGGGATTGAACTCCGTACACACACACATGTTCCTCATCAACTGAGCTATATGACTGGGATATTGATAAAAATCTTTTAAAATTTCAAATTAAGAACAAAAAATATTTAGAAGACTAAATTAATATTTTAGTGGAAATAAAAATATTGAAGCGATAAGGACGTTTTTGTTAAATGGAGGAGCATGCGATGTCAGCATGAATATGAATAGTGTACAACATAGATGCATTTTGTGAAGTTGAAATTAGTGAATAATAATTAATAATTAATAATTAATATTCAAGTTGGTAGCGTCAATATAATGAAGTTTTATGTGTACTGCATTACCGTATTGGGTTCCACTGTATAAAGAACGTGCATGTTCTGAACTTGCCTAACGTCATACGTCCCCTTCCTTGTGTTGTTTTTCATGTACCTCTATAATTTTTTTGTTTCTTCGGTATAGTTCACTATTTTTTTTAATTTGAGACAATTATTTTTCTCATAGTTTGTTAACATAGATTTAAACGGGAGAGTTACTATTCAAAACTTTTCTCTTCGATCACTAAATTTATCTTTTGAATGCATTAATATTTTTTATATATAATATAATATATATTTTGGCTCTCCATTTTTTTTTTGGCAAAAATACAATTTTTGTCTTTTAACTTTTACTCATTGTTCATTTCGGTCCCATAACTTTTTTAAGATTCATTTAGGTCCTTTTACTTCTATTTTTGGTCCAAAAGAGTCCCTATTGTCACTTTTGTTATCAATTTAACGGTTTTTTTTTACTAACTCTATTATATTCTATTATCTATTTATTTTGAACCGTTAATTTAACAATTTGGATCATTTATTTTGAATAATTTGGGCCGCCAAAAATCCATTAAATTGATAATGGAAGTAACGACAAGATCATTTTGAACTAAAAACAAAAGCTAAAGGACTAAAATGAATCTTAAAAAAGTTATGGGATCAAAGTGAACATTAAGTAAAAATTAAGGGATCAAAATTATAATTTTGCCTTTTTTTTTTTATATTTGACCCCTCTAGTTTGTTTTTATAATCAACAACAACAAAAAATATTATTTCATTAAGTGAAGTTAATTACATAGATCACATTGTGATATTGTTGGTGTCTATTTAAAATGATGAGGAATGCTATATGGTACGACAGATATTGCACGAAATTTGACGAATAACACATGGTAAGTTTTCATTGGTACAAACACATATTAAACAGAATAAATATGAGTAGTTTTTGATAAAATTCATCAAGTAGCACTGATATATATTACATTCGTGAAATTCGTTTCGTACTAACAAGGATTTCTCTAAAATGATTTAATTTGAATTTATAATTAATACATTGTATTTTTTATGTACTCATCATAAAAATATTTAAAAGAAATGTTAGTGAAAATTAAAAAATATTTGACTAATATATTAATTGTCTTATCTAAAGCTATAATTCCTAGAAATTAAATTATGTATTCATTGTAACAAAAAATATCAAATACAAGACTTTGAAAGATGATTTTTTGCACATAATTCAGTCATTTATATTAAAAGAATTTATTCACACAATCGTGCATTAATGTGTTTGACTTTATAAAATACTATCAAATTTAACTTTCTTAAATAATTGTTTGTAAGACAGAAAATTATGAGAGAAAATAACATGAGGAAAAAAGTGAGAGAAAGAAAATGTTTGAATTTTTTGTTTTTAGAAGATGATTTTCAGTTTTTTTATTTAATTTTCTCTTTGATCAAACAAAAGAAATTATATTGCTATATATCTTTTTGTTTTCTCTGTTCAAATAATAGTTAAATGATCACAATAATTTTTTGCTTTGGTTGATTTAGTTTATATTTTATACTATTATTAATTATAATCATTTTAAGTTATATATAATACCTTGTTAGATTTAATATTTTAATTTTAACGCTTGTAATTGGGCTAGCTCACCTCTGTCTACGATGAAAGCTTGCTACATGAATTAGATTAAAAGATTTCTTTTATTTGTTTATAATGTCTTAAAAGTATTTTATAATTTTGTGTTGCATACGAATGCTAAATAATTATGTTACGTACAGTAATGTCATTGAATAGCAAAGTTTGTTTATTTTAGATTAGGTACTGTGGGTATATAGACAGATTTGTGTGTTGGTATAGTCCATAAATTAATATTATATATCAATTACTTAACTTACATATGTACCAATTATATAATAGTATAAATATTGTATATTTATATTAAGAGATTAATTATATAAGATAAAGTTAGAAGTTAGAAAAGAAATATTAATAGATGACAATTTTTTACTGTGGTATGGCTGAAAAATACGGCTGAAAAACCAACTAATACAAATAAACTGATGCCAAACCAAAAGGCAACAAATCCACATTAAAAAAAAAAAAACAAATCCTAGCCTTGTACACTCCAAAAAACGAATTAGTTTCCAAAAAGGATAATTTTGAAAAGAAAAGAAAGAGTTTGAAAAGTAAACTGAGCAGTGGATCCAGTAATTGGTATGGTGCAGATAGTAGAAATGAGCTTTAACCCAAAATAAAACAGACATGTGCTCCACGACAAGTCCTTACAACTTGGGCTTTTGGATTCCCAAAGAGCTTGATACTTTTTTGGAGAACATTGGAATTGATACTGAACCAAACATTATTGTCTGCTGGGTAATCATTTTTAACACCATCCGTTTTTCTAAGCACACCATCGTAGAATTTTTCATTTCAAAACTCAGTTTGAAAAAATAATTTGCACTAGTGTGCGGTGTACTTAGAGATTAAGGAGGTGCCAAAAGCATACGTCGTCTGCCGAGGTTCAAAAAGGAAAAACACATATTGCTTCTTCTTAGCTTGTTCTTTTTTTTAATTGCAGGGATTCTTAGAAAATAGAAATACATGCATACCAGATAAATTTAATATTACCATAATATTGCTTCTTCTTTTGTGATCGGAGAAAGATAGTAGTGTTTCATTAAATAAGGCCTCAGGCCCAACACAATAAATAATATACAATTTAATTACGGTAATCGACAGGCAAGCAACACCGGATCCGTGGCGCAATGGTAGCGCGTCTGACTCCAGATCAGAAGAAAGCGTTTTCGATTCACGTCGGGTTCAAAATCCCTATCCGTAAAGTACCAACGGATCTTTTTTTTTTTTTATATATTATATATACTGTTTCGGTTATGTGCTGAGTTTTATTAATGGGAAATTATGAGTAAACCTTTTTTTAATAGTATGTTTTTTGCACAGTAGAAAGAAAGAAAAAATGGCTTCATTTCTTTTTATTTTCTTATTCTCCAAATGCAAGCAAATTATGAGCTGTTCAAATTTATATCTCCCATGTCAGCTTCGTAAAGGGAATTAAGTTTATCCATTTTGCATTTATGGTTGGATATATTGATATACGTGAAGAAGCTTTTTTTTTTTTTCCTTTCACATCTACTTATATAAATGATGGGATGAAAGAAAATGTAGGGAAAGGTGGACATTGCAGATGAAATTTCAAGCTAAATACTAATATTTTGTTAAAGATAATTGATTTATAATTAATCACATTTATGTAAAAAAGTCACATTTAACAAAGTATCAGAACTTTTCATACTATTCATCACGTGCAATTTTCGTTAAAAATGAGGGGATTCACGTCAAAAATAAAGAAGGGGAAAGACATGATAAGGATGGTGAGAAAAGTAGAAAGGGCATGCTATATTTAAAAAGAGGTGATGATACACCATCAAATAAAAAATGTACAAAAATAAATAAAAAATATTCAATATAATAATAGATTATATTTATTATGCACACGTTTATTTATTTTATTTTTTAATTTTTTTAATTAGTTATAATCGGTTAGATAATTTTACGGAAAATTTTTTAATCTATTATAATTCATTTTTGCTTACTTGTATATGATACACAACTTCAAAAGTTGTATACGCTAAAATCCACTTTAAAAAGATAAAACTATTGGCGGTGACACACTATGTTTTTCTTTTTCATTAGTTACCATTTAAAATTTAAACTTTTAAAAATTAATTATCAAATAAAATTAAAATTCTTCAAAATTAATTATCGTTTACGAATGATAACCAGTTACGTAACAAAACAAAAATATGGATGAAGATTGAAGAGAGATTATGGCTACTTATCACTTCTAATCCATTTTTAAATAATATTAGTAATATATTAATACTTAATTTTTATTGATTATAAAAATATATTTTAAATTAAAAAAATTAAAACGAGAGTAACGATAAATTAAATAAAAGTAACAATAAACTCGTAACTTTTTTGGATGTGGTGGCAAATGGGAGTGTATTTAAAAGAGGGGGCGGTGGGGTAGGCATTAGAATTAACTCAAATGCAACTGTCAAAGTCCCACACTTAGGACCATACCCTCTTGTTTGGTGGAAACCTGTCTACACCGCACACACACTCGGATTCAAATTATATATCTTTAAATTATGTCTTCAATTATGTCCCACTAATGAAATATTATTACGTCATCACAAAATTTTATTAGAAAATTAAAGATTAAAATTAAAGGAAATATTTTCAATGACGTGACAATATTTTATTGGTGGGACATGATTTGGGACACATTATTTGAATTTCATACACTCACACCCCTTTCCCTTCTTTCTTTTTTTATTTTTATTACAAAGTCATTTATAGCCTTGCCACCTCATAATTTATCCCCTTTGTATCTTTTTTTCTGTATTTTTTTAAGAATTTTTTTAATCTGTGCAATATTGTATAGGTTAAGAAATCATAAATAGAAACAACACACAACATTAATTGCTTGTCAAACTCAATCATATTAATTTTTAAATTTTTCTAATAACTTTATTCTACTTATAGTTTCTTTTAGAAAAACCCTTTTTTTAATTAAAAAATAACTTTACTGGATATGCCTCATCTAAAAATATTTTTGAAAACGCCTCTTCTAAAAATATTTTCAAAAGACCTTATCTGAATAAATATTAAGACTATTCCAGAAGAGTCTAGTCTAAAATTATTTCTAAGAGGGAGCTTTCAAAAAATTCAAAATAAGTGTGATGAAAATGGATGGAATGGTGAGAAACATAAATGTACTGAAAACAACCCATTTCCTTCTTTTCTCTCACACTCTCACTTTTCAGCTCAAAGATATTTTATCCACATCCGTGGTACTTTGGATTTGTGCTTTTGTGAGCCCCATTTTGCATGCACATGTCTCAATATCACCCCTCTCCGTCAAAAATAATATAATATAATATATCCCACTTTTAGTTTTCTACATAGTATATATAAATATAATACTATAATCTATTTTTTTTTTCTTTCTATTTCCATGGATTGAAGCTTGAAAAGATCATATATATAAGCCCTCTTATGGCATTGGCATGCATACGCACTGCCTTCTTCTTCCTCTTTCTAGAATTTGTTTGTTTTAGGAAATCACCAAATGGTTTGCACTTGTACCAAAATAGATATATAATTGGATTTCCAAGTCTCCCAAAATTTTAAATTATGAAGCGAGTCAACTCTCTTATGAGTAGTCACTCCACCGTACTAAGTATCTATATTTGATGTTCAATGTATTGGCCAGCTTTTCTATGATTATGATATCAAACGAATTCATCACAATTTTGTACACTGTCAACAACAACAAAAATACTATTATTGTTTTTGGTCTCTTACCGTCCATCAATTATAGAAAGCAATGACTAACCTTTTTTACCAAATTGAAATTGAACTCACTTGAAACAGTTACTATGCAATTACAAAATATTGCTTCATTTCCACCAAAATCACTATGATGAGTTCAATTCAATTGGTTAAGTATGTGTTTGTTTTGAATTTTAATAGAATAAAAAATTAAAAACACAAATAAAAAAAATTATAACTTCTCATTTTAACATATTAATTCATGTGCAACAGTGTTGTAAATCTTAAACAAATAGTGCCTAAGTTTGTTTAGAGCTAAAGACATGGAAGTTCTAAATTGTGATTTAATTGAGTTCCCTTTGGCGACACAAATATTAATTAATTTAAAGCATACTAGCTAGCTAGTATTGTGTATGTCCAAATAGTGCAACTACTTGGCAAACCTAATTAAATTCAGTGATCTTGCCTTAAATAGAATATGTCCAAATGTTGAACCCTTGATAAGAAATTAATGGGACGAAAATCGAAAAGAAAAGACAATTAAGAAATATTTGTCCAATTGATTAGATGTAGAAATTAATGGACCTCTCTTGCATGGGTGCACGTTGGTTGATAGATATGAATTGAATCACATATGATACTTTAATTTCACTTCTTAATTAGCTAATATATATATATATATATGGATGTGTAGGTATATAGCCTAAAACTCAGATTTATTGGATATTCATTAAATAAATATTTTTCTATGGAACCAAATGATGGTAATGATATCAGAAGTTGTTATCATGGCTAGTTTATTACGATCTCTTTCTCGACGCCTTTCTATTAAAACTTCAGTTACCTCATCTTCATCAAAATCTAATCAAAGTGTGCTCACTGAGCAAAATACTAGCCAGGAGGAAATTCCTCCTAAATATAACATCTTCGAAGAAGAAGTCTGCTTCGAGGATATCAACTAAGTCATAGACAATTGGGAAATACCAAAAATCCCTCGGGATGAATTATATATCCCTGAAGAGTCTAATATATATATAATATATATATAATACAAAAATGAATCATTTTCAATAATCAAGCACACCTCATTATACTTTCATTTCTGATACACAGTTGAACATTATATTCACTCATTTTTTTTTATAGTAATAGCCACCTAGTACTTTTCATTTTTTTAATTTATGGATAATTTTTTCTGATTAAGTCTTAAACTTAATTATATGATATTTGCATATTATTTAATTTAATAGAATAACCAATTTCATCAATACCAGAAGAAGTTCCAGCAGGTTCAATTAGAAATTAAAGAAATCAAAAGTTTGACGAGACACATATATTTGCAAATAAAGTGAAGGTTTAAGTTTAATTAGAAATAATGAATAAAAGTATGAAGTGGTTAATACTAAACTAGTAATAGTTTAGGGTTAATTCATATATATAGTGCCTATTTGCAATTGACAAAAAGAATAGGGGTAATTGTATAATCTTTTCTTTACGCTGCAATAATTTGTTTTAGGTATCATATAGCACTTCCTTTGTCTTTAGGACGGAGCATATTTAGTTTTGTTATTGTTTTGTTTTTTGGGCTTTTGTCTCTTTTTTTTTTTGAAAAAAAAGTAAATAATTTTATTTATATATATATAGTTTCTTTAAACTGTGTAATCATTGTACATGATAAGAATTCCAAAATAAAAAAAATGTAAATAATAAATGTATATTAAATACTAAACTAAATTAATTTTTATTTTTTTCTATTAAAAAATTTCTTTTTTTGAGATGTTTAACATGTGTACAGGTTTGAAAATTTCATATATATATATATATATATATATATATATATATATATATATATATATATGAGGTTTGTTAACGTACACCCATATGTTTTATAGAAGGAGTGCGTTAGTAAAGTACACCTTTTGGATGTATTTTAAAAAATATAGTTATAACTTGCTAATGCACTCCTTCTATAAAACAAGTGAGTGTATGTTCCTGTAGAGCTTTCTAACGTACATCACTTATTTTATAAAAAGAGTGCGTTAACAAACCGTACCTTATGAGTATATTTTAAGTTATAACTTGCTTAACGCGTTGTTTCGTGAATTTACGTTAATATATATATATATATATATATATATGGAGGCGCGCGCATGTTATGTTACGTAGTACAGTCTTATACCTATGAGATGTCTATTTTGAATGTTTATGTTTTTATGCATGAAATAAATAATGTGACAGTGGCCTCAAGAAAATGATTATATATTATTTCAATTAATTAATTAATTCTTATTGATAATTGATAATACCTGCAAGATAAGATAGAATAGGAAGTCATCTGCTTGTCTTATTTGTTGTAAAGAATTTTAATGATCCGCGTTAAGATTTCAACCCCACAATGTGCTAAATCAATTGGACTGTCACTTTCAATTCCCTTCACCCACTTAATTTTAATTTAATAATTAAGGGAGCGTTTGTTTGATTTTGTATTTAAAAAATATGGGAGTAATTGTTAAGTTAATTGTGTGGTTAATATTTTAGCTATTAACACATTGAAAATTAAAAAATATTTATCTTTGTTACATTGTTAGTAAGTGCTAGTAAACATTATTAGCTCTGATCCTATATATAGAAAATATGAGACAAAATTCAAATAGACCAATAAAACATATTAAATGAATTTTTTTAGTTAATTTCATACATCAAATGTACTATTATATTGTAGGTGAGAAGAGGCCGGTGAAGAAACTTTGGATGACCATTTATGGATTTTTGTTGTGTATATATATTATCTTTAATGAATGGTCCTTTAATTTAGTTATACATCCACTACTTGCTAGAGAATACTCCTTAATTCTCATTTGATGCATCACATGTCTATTAAATAAAAAATATTAAATACTATCTAGCAAAATATCGACTACATTCAAGTTTTTTCTAACTAATAAAGTACTAATTAACATACATACTCCCTAGTAGTATTAATAATAATAACATAATACGTGTATATATATATATATATATAAAATTTACCTTTATTTAATTCTTTTATCATTCAAAATTTTAACTATTACTCCCTCCGTTCCTATTTAACTGTTCGGATAGAAAAAATCACACGTATTAAAAAATGTAATAATTGTTATAGTTTTTTTAAATAAATTTTGAACTCTCTATAATACTCTTTATCTCTCATTGTTTGATTGGTTGGATAGTGGAGCATTGATTAACCTCCAATTAAATACTTCATCCGTCCGAAAATGTAATACCCTCTAGAGAGTTTTTGTTTGTCCCATAGGACCCTTTGAAAATTTTTGTACACATTTAATTTTTTTTTACCATTATACCATTGCTACTCAACTAACTTATATGAACATTAATTAAAAGAGGTGGGCGATAGAAAGAGATTGAAAGGGTAAATTTGGAAACTAATACCTTTTGTTAGATAAATTTAATGCATTTAATTAAATCAACCAATTTTCTTAATTTTCGCAATATTGGTCTAAGGAGTCTTACATTTTAAGACGAAGAAAGTATAAGGATAAAATTAGTAAAAACATAATTAATGTTACATTAAAAATATAATATAAGTCAACAGATAAATAAAAACAAAATTTGTTTCTCTCACTTAACAGATAAAAAGAAAAAGAGTGAATACAATAGTTTCCAAACAAAACTATTATATGAGCAAATTAAATTCCGTGAAAGTGAAGCTATAGAATCAAAAGACACTATCAAATGAGTGGTTGTATACCGACAACTTATTACTGCCCCCTCCGTCCCTTTTAAGTATTTATTTATATTTTAAAAATATTAATTATAATTTTATCTTTATGTTTAACTAGAATAACAATCAATGTTTCAATATTGATATAATAAAAAGAAAAAAGATAAAGAATAATATAAGGAGTTAAAAAAAATTTAATACAAAAATTAATCATTATTTTTTTTAATTTACCTAATTTAAACTTAAATGACGAGCAGTCAAATAAAATAAAAACAAAGAAAGTATTCACATTATTTATTATTCCTCCATCCATATATTCATATTAAAAACTCTCTATAAAATAATAATTTGGTCTTTTTTATAAGATTTTTTAAAAATATTATGTATAATTATTATTTTTTACGATATAACCTAATTATTTTTTGGTAACATGACTTTTATACTATATTTGTAAACAAAATTATAAATATGAAGAATTTTGCTTAACAATTTAGCAACACTTATCGCAATATTATTAAAAAATTTTAAATATTGGTAAAATTTTTGGCAACATGACTTTAATATAACATGTGCAAAAATACAAATGCAAAAGATAAATTTTTTTTCATAATATAAAAATATTTTAAAAATATTACTAAAATTTAAATATGTTATAGTGTTTTATCAATATACCCTTATATCCAATCACTTTTAAACCAATTAAAGTAGCAATTTATCATAGGAGAGAAATTCCTTTTCGATGATAATTGAGAAAGATTAATTAATTAAATATAAAATAAAAATAACTTTAAAAATTAATATACTAATTTATTAGACAAACTTAACAAGTACTTTGTCTAAAATTATAAACTTTAATTTCTAATTCTTGTAAATTGTTTTTTAGAATATCTAACACTCCATATAGAGATGGAGGGAATATTAGTTATGTCGGTTTCTAATTTAGTTGTCCTATATTATTAGACTAACCAGCCACCCACTCTTGACTTCTTACAATCCTAGAAAAAATGATTAAGACAGAACATTTATAGATGATGATTATTGATTAACGTGTATGTGTCTTAGGTTTTTGTAATTATATACTCCTACTATTATATATGAAATATTTTTAAAAAAATATTCATTACAATTACTCTAAAAACTAAAATATATTCATACACACATGTATTTATACGCTTAACCTGTTATACGGCTGGGACGTTAACGTACAGATTAAATACATTACAAGTATTATACGAATAAAATATTTGATTTGTTCATTTTTTCGTTTTTATATAATTATCCCACTGTATTTAAGTTCAAATGAATATTTGATGCATGTAAAAAAAAAGCAATGTTTTTTTTTCGTTATTACGGAAAGTCTTACATAAACCAGTTATTATTAAACAAAAAGAGAGTTTTTTTTTTCCCTCTCTCTAAGATCACATATATCTCTCATAATAAAAATAAAAAGTTATTCTTAAGCACTCATATCAGTAATACTATCATGTGTAGCTAGGAGTAGAAAGAGGTCAGCCGATCTATCCGGAGCTTATAGCGTGACCTATTTAAAGTCTAGCTTGCCTTAACTTATTTAATAAAAAACTTAGGTTCAGATTTTTTAAAAAGTCTATTTAAGTAAAAAGATTAAGTACAGGTCTTCGAAAAAGCCTATTAAGCCTAATAGGCTGACCTATTAAATTTTAATATATATATATATATATATATAAAATAAATTTTATAAATGTTAATACAATAAAATTTCTAATATGTTTATAAATTAGGCTTATTTAGAGAGTTTGTTAAAAAGATCTATTAGCCTATTTAGTTGCTTGTTGACATATTTAAGATAGAATTGTTGGTCTTTTTAGAGATGTTAGGACAAAATAGGCCTATAAATAGGCTTTCAGGCTTTATAGGCTTTCAAATAGGCTAGGCTTAACCTGAAAAATGAGTCTATAATAAGTCAATAGACCAAACTTAGCTCAATTAATTATAAAATAGATCTGATATATTTCCACTCCTATCTGTAGCAATAATATCTCTTAAAATAATTAATACAGCTAATTGGACTCAAAACTCGAACTTAAAATCATTAGTTAAATTAAAAACACATATCAGTTCACCTGCATATACACATTACACACTCAATGATAAGAAAAGAGAGTGTCTCCTTCGTTCTCTTTTATCCGTCTAAAGAAATTAAAAGAAAAAAATATTTTTATTTATATATTTATTTATGTTTTTAAAAGGTATTAACGGTACTTTTATTCATTTTACTTTCATGTTTTAGATACTAATTAATTAGGGATGGAATATACAATGAGGGGCCTTGACCCCATTATTGCAAAAAAAAACTATTAATATGTATAAATAACTTATTAAAATATAAGTAAAATAAATTATTAACACTACAAATAACTGTCCTTTTCTTTCTAAATTTTGATCTATTTAATCTCGTATATTTAACTCTTAAAAATTTTGAATTAGCTCCGTCCCAATAATTAATATTTTATTAATAAACTAATAATATAATGAGAGATAAAGAATAATATAAAAATTTTAAAAATTATTTTAATAAAAATAAGAATAATAATTATATTATTTAATAAACGTATAAATAATAATAGAGTTATTACTAATAAAAATTGTTATGGCGTGTGAGAGAGAGGCACATGGCATCCACATGTCCCAACTCCCAACCATAATTTTTGAGTATGGAAGGTTTTAGTTGAATCTTTTAATTTCTTGAAATACATAACCCCTCCATTTCTTAACCACGCATGTAAATGATTCAGGAATCATGGGATATGGGAATGTTTGTTTAACTACTTCTTCTCTTTTTTATTTTTATTTTTTGTTTCTATGTAGACAAGGGATGGTGCTAACTTCTTGTTATGGAAGCAAGAGAAAGCAAACTATTCTACCACGTTAGTTGTATTTGATGATACAATTTTGTTCTTATTATCTCAAGATATTATGTTCCATTTATGTAATAGTAGTTTTTTTTTTGGATGAAGGTGGGAAAGAAAACAAATTTAAGGAGAAAAGATAATGTCACTGTTATTTTATACTCCATTTATTTTATATTATAAGATTTTATTTAGATAATTATATTTATCAAAAAAATACTTAATAATATGAACTAATGCATTGATTTTTTAAAAATGTATATAATTTCTCCAATTTAATTACCTATTGTCTCTTTTATTATTATATTAATTAAAATCTCATTAATTATAATGGACAAATATAAAAAAATAATAAATGCTAATAAAAAATTGTATGAGATCTTATATTATAAAATACTAGTATTATTCAAAAAGAGCCTTATAATATAAAACAAAAGGAACATATGTTACAATTTATAATAAGCAAGTATTTACTTTCATAAATTATTGATTACTCCACGTTTGCAATATAAGTAGTTGAAAAGGTGACTCATTTATTTATCATGAGTTAGATTGGCTTGGATTTAGATAAAAAGATAAAAAAAAATTATCAGATAATTTGAGTTTGTGTTGGATTTGAAAAATTGAGTTGGTGTTGGATTGGATGGGATCGAGTAGATTTTTATTGTCACGTGTGATGTGAGTTGACTCGAATGAAGTCGGATTATTGGATAGTCATTAGACATAATTATTTGGTTTTTAAAATTTTATACGTAAGTTTTTGTTAAAAATTAATATATAAATACAAAAAATATAAAAATGAAATAAATGTCAAAATATATACATATTTTATATTTTTAATAAAAAAAGTATTGAAAAAATGTATGGTCAGATCAAATAAGATTGATTAGAATTTAAAAATATATAATATGACATTTGATTTAATTAGTGTGGGTTCAGTATTTTTAAATTCAATCTAACTAGTTAATCTAATTCAATTTAATTAATAGATCGGATGAGATGAATCATGTTCATTGGATTGAACCTATCCATGATCACCCCTATTTAATTTACTGGTTGAAATTTTGCTTGCTTAGTCGTTCTATTCTTATTATTGCGGTTCGCACAAGCTCACTCTTGGGTTCGTCTAGCCCCCTTTTTTTGAAAAAAAAATATAACTATGTTAATTAATAATGTAATATAAAAATACATATTTTTTTAAAAAAAAGGGTTAAAATGATATATTATATTCATCATTTAACATTTAAAATATTTATAAATTAAATAAATTATCATAAAATTAAATAATAGTTAAAAAAATAGCCCAGCAAGCAGCCATCCCATTGCGGCGGGCTAAGTCGCATGGTCCAGTTGAAACTCGAGTCAGGTTAGGTTAGGTTGGGCCAAGTTCAAATCAAGCTTATTTTTTTTAGATGTTAAAACCTAGACATCCATATCTTAAGCTATTCAGATTAGATCATCGAATTCATCCATTTTTTTATGAAGGAGTTCAACCCATTATGACAACTCTTCTTTATATTAATAATTTTTACGATTCACAATATTATTCTTTTCCCTCCCAATTGTATTTAGTTCAGCATATTTTAAAACCATTATTGCTTTCTTTCAATCTTCTCAAACATTTTTATTAAAAGAATACTCCTAATTATAATTATTTATCCAAATCCTTATCTTAACTCTTTTTCAAATGATGTATATGTCCCTTCTAAAATTAAATTCCATCTTCTGGTAACTTCAATCTCTTTCATCATATCTATAATTTTCAGAGATACTTCACATCCAAACTTTGTATGTATCTAAACATTAATTAATTTGTTTCCCATAACATACCTTATAGGACCCACACCACAAAATTTTTTCTTCCCTTCTTCATATCTTGGAGTCATAGTGTTCCATACCCATTAATAAGCCAAAAACATTCGGAAAGTTAAAAAAATACATAGAAAAGTCTTTTTAATAAAAATACACATATAAAATTTAACCAAAGCCTAGTTTGTGGATATAATAAGACTAGATATTTAAGTTGTTCAAACCAAGGGATGGAGATATGGTGATGCCCAAGAGTAATTAATTAAATGACTTTAATTTGTTTGATCATCATAATTACTTAAAGTTTTAAGCCCATATTCCCCAACATAATTTCTTTGTTAACCCCTTAATTAAGTGGTTGGCAAAACGGACCAAACAATCAATAGGTAATAAATTAAGTTATATGTCTCCATCCAATTGGACAAAAAATAGTATAATTATAATATAGCAAAAACCCATATAAGCACAACTAACAATGACATGTATGTGTGTTTAACAAAATAAAGATGTTTGGTGTATATATCACTACTATACTTAATAGTGTATACGTTACACTAGTAGTTATAATAAACAAAATTATTTTTGTTTCATATATAAAAGGGTTATATGATGTGCAAGTGAACAATAACATGTAATTAAGTTGTAACATTGTTCTTGACAAAATGAAACTAGAGTTCTGAATTCTCACACTAGCCATACCACTCAAGACAACATATATATATATGATGACACACCTCCATTAGACAAAGATTTATTTTAAAAAATAAAAGCATACTCATGAGAGTAGGGCCGATTAATTAAATTAAATATTACCAAATTAATTAAATGTGTAAGTAGCTAAAAAATTTTGGATATAACTTTTTTCTACTACTTTAATTAATTTGCATGAGTGAGTGTTGTCGGCATGTCTATTAAGCCGTATACAAATCACTATACAACCTAAAAACTGGGAACATAAAAGTTGAAACATTGAATCATTACTGTTTTCTTTGTTGGTTTGGCAATTAGGTGCCCGTTAAATAAATTAATATTACATTTTCTCCTTAGTTATCTCTCTTTTTCACTTTGCCATAATTACACTTGTTCTTACACTTTAATCAAACATAATAAGACATATACCAAACCCTTTGAAGTAGCATTATTGAGCGTGTGCCTAAATTACGAGTTGTAGTGTGATGATAGTTCATATTGTTCTTTTAGTTATGTATGTGGAAGTTTGATTCTTTATTGGTAGGTAGTAAGAATTGATAGCGACATTATCAAATAAACATTTTGTACGAGTTCATTTTAAAAAAAAAAATTAATTTTACTTTCAACGATAAAGAAAAACAAAAATACTGAGGTTGGCTAGTTCTAGTAGCTAGTAAAAGCTAGTGATAAAGAGTTAGTAACAAGCAATTGGAAAGTAATTAAATATTAATTTGTTGGGTTAAAAGGAAGCAGTGGTTGGCATCTTTTATTGACTTTTCTAGGTTTATATGGCCTTAAAGGGGACAATCCCCCTACTTAATCTGACTTCACAATGAGCATTATTTATAGATTACCAATGTTAATATTACTATATTAATCCTTTCTGTGTTTGGAAAACTTTAATGATTATTGATTCCTATTTGAACATTTTGTATGTGATGATTCCTTGATCACCGTCTCTTGATTATGGTGAGGTTTTTTGTTTTATATTTTCAAAAACAATTATTATTTGTTGCTAGCTATAATGATGTTCCAAGTGGTAAAGAGTAAAGACTAGTTCAATTAGTAGATAATTGGATATTTTGAGTATATTAATTAATATTAAATATAGATTAAATGTATTTTTTGTCCTGTATTTCTTATGTGTATTTTATTTTGGTTTTATATATTTTTTGTGTTACATTTTGGTCTTGTATCTCTTATGAAAGTTTCATTTTGGTCCAGTCCGTTAACTCCGTCACGCGGTTACAAAGTAATTTATTCTATTGTTATTAGGGTTCATGTGTATGTTATGGTTTTTCTGAGTTTAAAGATAAATGACGTAATTTAATTCTATTCTTATTAGGTCAATTCTGTTAATGGGGTGAGGAAGTTGACAGATTGGAATAAAATGAAATATTTATAAGAGATACAAGACCAGATGTAACCCAAAAAAGATATCGGACCGAAATGAAATTCACATAAAAAATATAGGAGTACATTTGACCTTAAATATATGTTGAGCATATGTATAAAAAAAAAATTATTAACACAAATTATATTCGTTTTGATAATTTTTTTGCCACAAAGGAATTAGTAACACAAGAAAAAGATAAAACTTGTGGTTATAATAAGTAAATTAAGTTTTAGATTAAAGTACTCTATTTATTAAGTTAAAAGAGCTAGTCTCAATACACTAATGCTCATGGCTTAAACAGAATTATTTTCAATAACAAATGACTAATATTTATAGCTAAAAAACAGTAACTATGTTGAAATAACTTATGATATACCTTGTTTAGTTTAGATTTTAATAAAATAAAAAATAAGAATAATACAAACTGAAATAAAAATAACACAAATCGAAGTAAATATTGAGATTGAAATTATTAATGCACAAAAATTAAAATCTTTTTATAAAAATAAATATTTTTAGTTTTTTAATTAAAAGTGATTTTAACCGAAATAAAATTTAAAATAAAATTTTAAAAAAAGTTTAATTATAACTAGCTTGGCCTCACTGTATTAAGCGTAACATAATCATAGCACATTCATTATATACTTTTTTTTCTTTTGCTATCTCTCGTGGAACAATTGATATTCCAATTCATGCACATACATACATTTAGCTAAATTTTATTCATCATGATATCAGTTCAGATAAGTCCAAAGGAATAGCAACACGCTCTTTGGGAATAGCAAACAGAAAACAACAATACTAATCATAGGTATTAATTATTATTAATAATAATGTATAGAGTATACAAATTAAGAAAATTAGCTAATTAATAATAAGTCGCTACAATTTTAAAAAATGAGGTCCCATATCGGCGGTGTACATAACATGATTGAGAATACATCTCAACAACCGGTGTGTATGTGTTTAGAAAGAAAAGTGTCTAATTCTTCAACTAAATTTTTTTATTAATTTTTTTACCCACTTAATTTTTATAAGTGTCATTTATCTTCTTTTTAATATTTATTTTTTAAAAAATAGATGATATTTGTCAAAAATAAGTGGATTAGAGGATTAATAAGATCATTTAGTTAGAAGATTAAGCCTTACTCGTTTAGTAAAACTTCGGAACCATAAATTTTAGGACCTGTTTACTTTAGATTTTAGTATGATAAGAAATTAAAAATACATAAGTCGAGATAAAAATTAATAATTAAAATTATTTACGTAAAAAATTGAGACGATCAAATAAAAATAAATAATTTTATCTTTGTTATTGAAAAAAAGAAAATTAAAACAATCCGGCTCTAAGAGTTATATATAGGATTATTATTTTTATTGGTTCAAGGATATATTGGGAATAGAAGAACATTAGTAAGGGTAAAATTGGCATGCCATGCAAAATGAACAGTGGGAGTCAATTATAAAGATAATAACAACAACTTATGGGTCGTATCTGACCGTTGACTATTTCCTCATTCATTCTTTCCATAAATACATACAAAATAATATTATATTAATTAAATATATATACTTTTAGGAATTTGTTCAACCCCATAAATTATAATAACGTGGATCCCCTTTTTGAAGAGAGATTCCGGGTCAAAATAATATTATTCTGACTTATCTTTCTATTAGTTATGTTTTACATAGTAGGAATATTTGGTAAACATACTTTATTAACAGAATAAAATAAGATATTATTAAATTATCATTATGTATTTGCAATTGATACATCTATACAGAAAAATAAAATATGATACTGAGTTAAATAAATAGAATACTTTAGTTTCACATGAAATAATGTAACTAGAAAAAACATAACTTAGTACCTCACTAATTTTTATTTATTTATAGATTTATCATTATTCTTAATGGATTGTATTCTATTAAATTTCACATTTCTTATTGCAAAAAGTGTTTTTTCAAAAGAAATTATTATTAGAAATATTAAACAAAAATTACACTTAATAATTTAATTCTCATAAAAAATTGTATTTAATAATTTAAAAATACTTTTACAAAATATAACATAAAAAAATTCAATTAAGTTTGCATGTAATCGGGCATATATAGTATTCTACTTATTTTAACTGACACCAAAAATAAAATAAAATATATGATGTTATGAGATGTAATTACAGCTAGTTTAATTGGTTGTATGCATATATAATCTTAAAAAATTACAGCTAGTGAAGGTTAGGAGATGTAATTATTTGGCTGTTGTTAAAAGGAAAAAAAAAAAAATCGGATGAAAGAAATTGTGATTTTTCTTTTATTAAAATTATACATCTATGAATATGATCATTTCATTGCATATTATCGTATAATTGAAAATGTTTTTTTAATTGCCATCGCATGGACGGTTGAGCTGAGTATGTTTTTTAAAAGGTTGTATTTCGACTAATTTTGGCATTATGATTAGTCAATTTATTCTCTTTATGACTAAAATTAAAATCTGAAAATCACCTTAGTCGGTTGCCAACCCCACTTTTTTAATTAATTTGGAGGTATTTTTTTTCGACAAAATATATAGCTATTTTTCAATTTTTGTGTGAGTTAAATTAAGATTTAATATATTTTGAAGTGGACGGAGATCAGCATATCAGAAACTTTTCTATTCATCTGAAATATTAATTTACAAAAAATTAGTTTCATAGTAATATATATATGTGATCTCCAAAATTCGAACTTTAGCTATTGATCATAATTGAAATAAAACATTATAATTAACCTTTGTTTGAAAGCAAGAAAAGAAAGAAAATGAGGAGAAAAGAAAACACATGCTTTTTTAGTTGAAGAGAAAACACATTATTTTCTATAGCTTTTTTTTTATTGATTTAAATTAAAATGCGACCTCTAATATTAGATATAGATAGACAGTAAGACGTAGTGAGTTGCCCATCTATCTATTATATATGTATAACTAAAACCAAAAGATATCAACATATGCATTAAAAACCAACTAATACCAAATAGTATATTAATTAATACAATGGTAGAAGAAATAGAATTGAGAATATAATGGGGGGTTTTCACCTCTTGTATATACCAAATAATAAAAAAATTGAAAATGATGTAATTAGTATTATTTACAAGTTATAAGTTGACATTTAAAAAATAGTATTATTTTGATTTTATATATAAAAAATATGTTATTAATTAATTTTATATATATTAATAAAATATATTTAATAAGGTCTTTTGTGAGAAATTGTTTTTTTTTATAAAAAAAATTACAAGATTAGGAATTAAACTTTGTACTACACATGTACTACCTCTGGCATTTTTATAGGACTCTCTAACTAATTCACACGGATTAAAAAAACTACTAACAACCTTATTTAATATCTTGTCTTGTCAAAAAATAGTACAATATAATAAACCAAATTTACACTTGTTTAAAGTAAAAAATTTTAACAAATACATTGATTGTACTCACTATCTCTTTATTTATTACAAGAGTAGACAAGGAAAAAGTTAATAATTGCTTCTTGAACTATGTAAGGGGTCTTATATATAAGATCAAAAATTTTCCTCTAAAGAATTTTATATTTAGGACCGGAGGTAGTATATTCTTATCAACTTTGCTGGTCTTAAAAATATAACATTTATAAATATTCTCTCTCCCAACAAATAACAAATATGTCTACCTTTGTCCTAGTCATGTAGCTCAATTGTGAGCACATGAGAATATTTGTATGTGAGTACGAAATTCGATTTTCGATTATACTACTTTCTTATAAAAAAATATATGTTTACTCTAAATTCAAATTTAATTATATTCTTATTCTTTAGGAGAACAAATTACTACCGATCAATATCAATCTATCAATATCAACAAGCCATTTTTAACTTCTTAATTTAACTTTATACAACAATTTCCTAACATCTAAAACACCATTATTAAAAATAATATTATTGAGATGTAACCAAATAATCCAAATCATAGCTACCAAATGACAGCAAAACACCTTCCCCTTAATTACAGTAGAGTCAATTATGCAAAATCAAGAAAGAATGTTGAAAAATCATTTATCAGAGCAGATTGAAACCCAAGCTATTTGGTTACCTGATTTCATAAAGGGATTGTCACTTCACAATTCAAAAATAAATGAAAAGCGGTCCCGAAATGAAATTATAAAGTTCGATTTTTAAAAATATATTATTAGTATTGTAAAACAAAAAAAATGCTTATAGTATTTGATAACGATGGAGTAGCTTTATTATATTATTATATTAAAATCAATATAAAATTAATTTCCAAAGTCAATTTTTAAGGGAATTTCCAAATTCAATTTGATAATATCACAATAAAATTTACCATCGATCAGCAAATTTGATTCAAATTCAAATGGGAGTACGTATAAAGTTTTCGTAAAACCATAAGTTAATTGGATACCACTATAATGTAACATTAGCCAAAAAAAAAAAAAAGAAAAACGATACAAGTATTTATTACATGGTCAGAGAGTAATAAAAGCAAAACGTATTGTCGTTTTATTGACTTTTTGCTTTTTAATTTTTGAATTTTTTATTAATATTATACTCTTTCTATTTATATTTTTTTAGGAAAAATAATATTGCCACTCTTAAACTTGATATTGTCACTTCTATGATTTTTTTCATGATTTTGGAGTGACAATACTAAATTTAAGAATAATAATATCATAAGGGGTTTTATTATTTACGATTGAGTTACTTGTAAGTAAATTTTTAATTGAAAATTATATTAAAATTATATTTATCTGATTAAATAATATATTTTTCATAAACATATTTTATGTAATGATAATACTTAATAAAACTCTTTTTTAAGGAATTTATAATGTTTTCCAATATTAATATAATAACAGGTGTCAAATTTTTATGGGTCCGTTTGATTTGCTAATTTTTAAGGTACAGCATAGGACAAAAGTTTTTGTTCTGTGTTTGATTCAAAAAGCTGTCAAGTAATAGCATAAAATTTGAGTCACAGGACAATACAAAATAACAATTTTTTGTACCTCACTAAACCACGGGACAACTTTCTTATTCCATGCACGAGTTAAGAAAAGACATAATTAACCTTGTATTTTTATTCAGTACTGTAACTACCTTCCCCATTTTCTCCACTTACGAAATAGTTTATGTTGCACTTTTTTTAAAATCAATGTTTACGTCATTTTTTTGTCATTTATATATATATAAATAAAATAACGTATTAATAATAAAATAAATTTTAACGGTAAATATAAATATTAAAAAATAAAGAGTTAAAAATATTTTTTAATAATAATTTTTTTATATATAATATAATTATTATATTACATAAAATATATTATGTAGTAATTTATTAAATCATGAAATTTTAATTTTATAATAAATAATAAAATAATTATAAAATATCAAAATATTATTTTCTTAGAAAAATTTAAGAAAAATTAATAATATAACATGAAAGATATTATTGTAAAATTTATGTTGTGCTTTTTGTTATGTGCATTGAGTATCAAACGATACACAACATAAAAAATTGTGCTATATCTCATAAAACTTGTACAGTACTGTACTACTTGTACTGTCTGTTCACGCATCAAACGCACCCTATGAGTACTAACCAGTAAGATCAACTCAGTTAGTAGATTGACAAGGTTATTATATTCCAAGTGTTCGGGGATTATTTTGTTCGTATTTTCTCCTCTTTGCAATAATTTCGTTCCTTTACCATTTATGAGTTTTTCTTAATTAATAATAAATATAATGGTTAATAGAATAATAAAGAAAATAAGAATAAATTTTTTTTGGTATAATTATATATTTTTTTATTTTTAGGATGAGACTAATCTCGTTCGCGCTACGTAACTAGAGTTAGTCTCATGAAAATTTAACATCAGTGTGATTTGAATAAGAATAAATTTTAAAAATATATATAATTTAATTTATTTTATTAAGTATTTTTTTAATAAGCACAATTGTGTTTAAGAAGATCTTAAAATGGAGATATGAAATGAAATGGATTCGAATTTCGAAGTTAAATTAGCATTAGCACGAGAAAACAGAATAGAACAGAACAGAAAAGAGAAGAGGTGTTGTTGCGCGCACACAAACACAGCACTGCGCGGTTCTCTCTCTCTATCACCACTATCGATGAATCTCTTCTCTCCTCTTATTTTCCTTTTTCCTCTTTTACCCTTTACCATTACCACCTTGTTCCCTTGAAAATGAAATCGCATTTTCCTCTCTCTTCTTTTTTTCACTTTACACTTTCTCACATATAAATATATTCACTTTGTATTTTCGTTTTTGCTTCCTTGCTCATGCTGCTCCCCATTTTTGCTTCTCATCACTTCGATTCTGCTTCCTTCTTCCTCCTTCTAACTTTCAAACGCACAATCTTATTGTGATCATCAATACTCACACACCCATGTAAGCATATTTCATTATTCCTTTATTACCCTTTTGCTCAAAAACTTTTCTTCCATCACTTTCTCTGTCAAATTCCCCCTCTCTGCTAATTCGTTTCTCTTCACAGATTTTCATTTGTTGGTTCATTTTGAATTTCTGCGATTTTTATTAAAAAAAGTTGATTTTTTTATGGTGGTTTACTTTATATTCCCCAACTGGTGAATGCTTGGTTCTTTTTTGAGACCAGGTTAAATGGGTGTGGATTGGGATCTATTTTGGATCCCTCGGTTTCTGTTTTTCTACTTACTTCTACTAGTATTAAATTATTATCATCTGTTTGTGTGGTTTAGTAATTAGTAAAATGTTAATATTTGTTGATATTGGTTTCTGTGCTGTTTTATTTATTTTTTTAATATCTAGTTCGAGTTCATGATCTGGGTGGCTTTTCCTGCAGAGAAAAATCGGATTTTGACACATTGCAAGGGCTTTAGATGTTGCTTCTTTGAAAGGGGTTTTCATGGGTTGAACTCAAAGAATCATGGGCAGCTTCACCGAAGACGAGGAATGTCGCTTTTTCGATGCGCAAGAGGATGTTTTGTCTGTTTCGGATTCTGAACCTTATTCTGTCTCTGATGAAGAAGGGGTATCCAATGGTTTTGATTATGAACTGTGGGTTCGAAGCCCAAAGAGCGTGATAGAGCGTAGGAGCAAGTTTCTGATGAAGATGGGACTTAGTATGGATCGGATTGCCCTTGAAAATTCAATAGATGTGTGTAGTTTTGAGCAGGAAGAGATGATTAATAATAGAATCAGAGATAGTAGTGGGGCTGTGACCAGAGATTGTGGATTTGAAGAGGAGTTCTGTTCGACTCGATCATCAATGTCTTGTTGGCTTAGTGTGAATTCTTCAGAGGAGTTTGGTTTAGCAGCGAATTCGCCCTCCAGTGATGGGAATTTCGAGAGGGGAGTGGAGGGTAATGTGGATCAAGAATGGCAGCAACATAGGAAGATGAGTGATCGAAGAGATCTAGATTCAGATCAATTGGTGGTTGCAACGGAACCTGAGGAATCTGTGAATCCCTCTGGGGTGGCGGGTAGGGAATTTGATGAGACAGATTCTGGAACCTTTTCCCGGAGAACGAGCAGGGGTAAAAGGGGTTGGTTCAGAAGATTGCGGTCAATAACTTGCATGGTTGATAGGCAAGAAGGAGACAATTGGAGACAAGAAGGGAATTATGCAATCTCAGGATGCAGGCTTCAGAAAGTTAAGGTCCGTCAGTGTAGGAAACAAACGAAGGAACTTTCATCTCTTCACATGAGGCAAGATATCCATGCGCACGAAGGCGCGATTTTAACAATGAAGTTCAGTCCTGATGGGCAGTATCTTGCTAGTGGTGGCGAAGATGGAGTTGTGCGCTTGTGGCAAGTTGTGGAGGAAGATAGATGTAATGAAATTGACATTCCAGAAATTGACCCTTCTTGTATATATTTTACAGTCAATAATCTCTCTGAATTGACACCAATGTTCATGGATAAGGAAAAAATTAACAAATTGAAGAGCATGAGAAAAACAGCAGATTCGGCTTGCATTGTTTTTCCACCGAAGATCTTCCGCTTGTTGGAGAAACCATTGCATGAGTTTCGTGGGCATAGGGGTGAAGTTTTGGATCTATCTTGGTCAAAGAATAATGTGAGTGAATTTCATTAATTCAGCAATTTAATGAACTGAGCATACACTTAGGTATTGGTGATATTTTCAGTAAACTGATTCAGTTCTTCGTCTTATTTCTGAATGCAGTATCTTCTGTCAAGTTCAGTTGACAAAACCGTCCGTCTATGGCAAGTGAACAATGACCAGTGCTTGAAAGTTTTCTCACACAGTAATTATGGTGCGCCTTGCTGCATTTCTGATTGGCATTTCAGTCTTCTTGAGTTGTCATCCTAATTTCATTTTATCATCACAAGTTGTCTTATAATTTGGTTGTATTTGATAATGTTATATTATTATGCAGTGACATGCATACAATTCAATCCTGTGGATGATAATTATTTCATCAGCGGATCTATTGATGGGAAAGTGCGCATTTGGACAATTCCTGATCATCATGTTGTTGATTGGACTGATATCAGAGATATAGTGACCGCAGTATGTTATCGGCCTGATGGGCAGGTAACATTTTTTAAGCCAATTTGAATTCTATAGTAACAAAGGCTATACAAAAGATGATTTCTGATTAATGGTGAACTTCATATAGGGAGGGATTATCGGCTCATTAGCTGGCAATTGTCGGTTTTACAATGTATCAGGTATCATCTCCTTTACACCTGTATATGCATATTTTACTTTTGCCTAGTTAAACTTGAAAGTTGAAATGTGTCATTTGGTAGATTTCATGGGATTTCGATTTTATTTTATTATTGTATCATGGTTGACGAATGCTATAACAGGCCTGGTTGTATTCTTGATAATGATGGTCAAGGCAGTTGCTTTCATGGACTATTGTTGTGTTGTGAATGATTGATTTGCTGATTGACTCATGAGTAAAAACATATCTGGAGAAAGTTGATGTAAAACCTGTCATAAAATTAGTGCTTTAACTTGTTCTGAGTTGATTCCTTAAAAATTTGAGTCACCGTGTTATCGAAATGTATATAGTTGATTGACAGTATGTTAGTTTAAATTATTAAATTACTGATTTTGATGAAGAAGTAACAACTAACAAGATTCTGTGTGTCTCAAAATGTTAATCAAGTTATAAAGGGAATGCCGTGACTGTCATTAGCCTTATTACAATTGTGTTGTCCTGAGCTAGGTCCTTAATCCAGCTGGTTTTCATTTTGCTTGAAACAGGGAACCGCTTGCAATTAGATTCCCAATTGTGCTTAATTAGTAAAAAGAAACTTGCTGGCAGAGGGATTACTGGCTTTCAGGTATTTTTAAACTTTTTCTTCTTGCGCTAAGCGAGTTGTTTTGGCTCTTTATTTTTCCTCATATTACGTGATTTTCTATATAAACTCATTTTTTTGTGATCAACTGATTATGTGTTATCTATTTCAGTTTCTTCCACAAGATTCTAACAAAGTTATGGTTACCTGTGCTGATTCACAAGTCAGAATCCTTGATGGGCTTAATGTGATTGGCAAATACAAAAGTATGTTTGTTATTACCCTATATTTATGAAGAATTTCCTTTCAGTCCCCAACTGATCTGCATAACGGCCATCGTTTTAGGATTTAATAGCTTACTTTTTTGTTGGAAAACTTAATACTTGCAACTAACATGCTACTTAAAACTTATTATTCTTGTTATTTGTTCATTTGCTTCTAATTTGAATTTGAATTTGATTTCGTTATATGTTCTGTTACTAAGATTCACTATATTTTTTTTTTAGGCCTTAGCACAGGGAGCCCAATGTGTGCCTCATTTACTTCGGACGGGAAACATATTATATCAGCATGTGAGGACTCTAATGTATATCTATGGAACGTTAATCAGGAAGAGCCTAATCCCACGAAAGCGAAGAAAATTAGGTCTTGCGAGCGGTTTTTCTCAAACGCATCCATTGCAGTACCTTGGCACGGCTTGAAATCTCAAAATACTGAAAACGAAAATCCACTGGATGTCTTGGACAAAAGGTCACCTCAAGCCATACATCTCACTCCACCCGCTTCGTTCTCTCTGAGCCAAGAGTTTTTCTTGGAGTCATTTCCCAAGGGATCCGCAACTTGGCCTGAGGAGAAGCTTCCGGTTTCAAGCTCAAAGGCTAACAAAACATCAGCTATGCATAAATCTGAATACAAGTTCTTGAAATCTTCTTGCAGGAGTACCTCCTCTGCTCATGCGTGGGGTATGGTCATTGTGACCGCCAGCTGGGATGGGAAGATAAAATCATTCCACAATTATGGGTTACCTGTGCCTATCTGAGATGAAGTGACTTTTCCTAGGTTGGAAAATAGTATCAAGATTCATTGCTTTTCTTGGGCATGTTGGACTTGGCAGGGATCAGTAACAAAACCTGTTGAGGTAAAAACAAGGAAGAATTGCAGTTTAGAAGAGTCATGAACATTGGCTTTTGGAGGGTCCCCTTTCAGATTTCAGGGGATTCATACCACCTATTGGTTCTTGACAAGTGGTGCCACTACTGTGGTTCTAATGTGAAATTATCAAGTGTCCAAGTTTAAGGCTTTCTTGGTGCCAAGTCTAAATTGCCTTTTGCTACACAAGAATCTGCTGGCCCCTAAAAGAGATGCAAAGTCATGTGTTGGAACAAAGGGGAGGGGCCTATGAGATATTATTTTGATTATGTTGTGTGTGGATGTGGGACCTTAGCAAAAGAGAAAACCCTCTTCAAGAGGTGGGGATTGAAGTTCTCTCATTTTGATCAAAATGGCAATGAGTTCGGATTCTCTGAAGTCCTTCCGCTTGATGATCAGGTACTAAAGAGACGGACACAACAATCCACTCCACAAAATTGTGTCTTTCGCTCGTACTTGACCACAAGTGGGACCCATAAAATTATCGTGTCTATCTCTCGTACTTGACCATCAAGTGAATTTGAGAGAATCACTTTGGGGTGTTGATGGTGTTATTATTGGCAGGGCTAACTAAATGAATCTGTTTGTCTGCCAATTCTTCTAGTCCATCATCTCATGGTGGGGTCCACTTGTGCTTTGGGGTTAAAACTTAACTTGCAAGTGTGGTGAGGATTTGTGTTGCAGTCATTTCTTCTTCAATAGAGCTTCTATTAGCTGCAATGATACAAACAGTACAAACAAGTGAACAGCCAAATCTGATTTACCTTCTGTTTAGTGGCTCCAAGTCTAGCAGCTGAGACTGTCTCAAATCCTTTTGCCAACTGCTTCACTGCTGACAAATATTTATATATCTCTCTCTCTCTCTATATATATATATATTACTAACATATATTTCTATATATGCTCTCAATTCAAAGCTGACCTCACTTTTTGATTATTTGAGTTACAAGTATCTTTCTTATCCTTTCCAATTTAGTTCAATACTATTTCCTTTTGTTGGCAGATATATAAATATGTAAATTTGTAATTTGCTTGTGTAAGTAAAATTTTTGTTGGCTTGGCCTATGGTTGATGGATATAGAACACAAATTCTTTGTATGATCTCTCTTTTGGTTGTGTTTGGTGGCTCAATACATAAGTATTTTTACTATAGATAAGAAATTGTTGTTTTAATTGAACTCGATTAAGATTTAGGACTAAATAACCACAAAACTCATAAATTATATTTGTACATTATTTAAACCATAGCATATGAATGGAAGCTAATGCAACTGGTATCCATTACAAACAAATGGCTTGACCACTAATTGAGTCATTTCTAACATAAGGTCAAAGATGGACGCGAAGAATATTTGAAATCACTCTCAAACACGTGTTGTGTTTATTAACAGACAATCAAACGCACACTTATTCATATAATGGGATATCCACCCTTTAGCATCATTATTTCTTCCTAGCTTTACTAGGGTTAAAGTTTAATCAATATGTCATCTACTTTTATAAAGGAACTCTAGGAAAACAAATCATAAAAAAATTATAGCCAATTAGATTTTGAAATGACTGATTGGTATACTTTGTCCCTTGTCACTAAATAGGTGCCATGCACTCAAATTACAAGGACTTTTTGGTATTTTGATAGCAAATTTATTTGATGTCTATAAATCAATTCAATGTGGCTGGAGAATCAGAGCAAGTCTTTATAAGCAAATGTATCTTTCTAGTTGCTGTTTGATGAAATGAGTGATCATATTTGGTTTAGTAAGTATTGAATTGAAAGTAGCATGAAATGTCACTAGCATTGTGATTAGCAAAGGAAAAAAAAAAAAAGTAGATTTATTATGCAAATTGTTCTGTTGAATGAGATAGCGATTTATGAAGTTAGGCACAAATGGTAATGCAATTTTGCCAGCCATGATTTTTATTTATAATAGTACTGAAATGTGTCCTTTCAATAATGTGATTTGTTATTTGAGAAAAGTAATGTGTTTTGTTATTGGAATAATGGAATGTGAGATAGTGATGTGGAGTGTAGTTATCATTACTCCTTTTAATTCAATCTTGCTTAGTGGCTAAGCAGCTTTTATTCCCTAGTTTTTTAACATGCTATCTTTTTTTTTTTCTTTTTCCTTTTTAAAATTGTTTTTGGAAGATACTATTTATTTGCAATTAAATAAGTATCTCATTTTTCTTTAATTTAGTTTTCGATTTTAAAGAATTCGCAAAGTAATTAACTTCTCATATAATAAATTTGAGACTTCATTGTTAAAAGTACACAACCTTCATTTTCGGTCTCTTTCTCATATAGTCGCATATCTATATCATTTTTTAACACATGTCTTTTATTTTTTATATCAATATCAAATCAAATTGATGTTTTTCCATTGTATTTGATCAATTATTCAATCAAATGAGATTTTTAGTTTCCTTCATTTCTATAATCAAATTTTAATATATATATTTTTTTCCAATCAATGTTATATTTCCGAATCACCATTATAATAGCGTTTTATTAACAAATTTGATATTTATGAAATTGTAAAACTAAAAGATTCAAATATGTGTTTGTATTATAATTTTATAAATATGTATTTTAACTTTTAAATCAAATCAAATTGACTTTTCTTTATTTGATCAGTTATTCAATCAAATAAGATTTTTAGTTTCCTTAATTTCTACAATCAAAATTCATTTTCTTTTTCAGTCAATGATATGTTTCTGAATCACCATTGAAATGGTATTTTATTAATTAAATTGATATTTAGGATTTTCTAAATTAAAACTAAAATATTCAAATATTTTTGTTTTATATTTATATTATTTTCATTACATTAAAATAGTTTCCATCAATTGAACAAAAATATTATCAAATAAATTTTCAATTTTTTAATATTTTACCTGTATTTTAATTATTAGTACCCATATAATTCTACATTTCACAGCATAGTTACCAATAAAAATGAAAACAAATGAAGTTATAACTACTATTGATGTTACAACGAACAACTCTAGTTCAAAGAAAAAGAATATGAAAAATTATTGCAGCACACCACTATTCACACAAAATTAATTTACAACTTAGGTGAATTTGGATTTATTTCAAACTTAAGAAAAAAAAAAGACAGAAGAAAGCTGATTTGGAAGGTTGTAAATGAGTTGTCATTCTTAATGGTATGCAAGGATCATTTTTGAAAGAATAAAACTTTTGGAACAATTAGTTGTAATTATACGGTATAAAAGTTTAAATATGTTTTTGGTCTCTCAATTTTTGTAAGAATTTATTTTTAGTTTTTAAACTTTGAAACGTCGGTTTTTTATCCTTGAAGTTTGAAAAAAAATCACTTTTAATCATTCTATTCATTTTTTTGTGATGTGGCAAACTGATCTGCTGATAGCTGAACATGATGAAAGACTCTTAGTTTGCCACGTTACAAAAAAATGTATAGAGAGACTAAGAATGAACTTTTTAAAAGTTTAAGGACTAAAAATCGACGTTTTAAAGTTCGGAGACAAAAACGAATTCTTGTTAAAGTCAGGAACCAAAAACATATTTAACTCCGGTATAAACAATAGTTGTATCTCAGTCATAACTCAATAATAAAAATTTATTTTTACCATTTTTTTTTACCATGCCTTAAAATTAAGAAATAAAGTAAAAGTAATTTTTTTTTTGTAATTATAAACACAAACACATTAACTTATAATGTAAAAATTAAAAGCCTTTTTTCTTTCAAAAAATGTAACTTTCCTTTTCTTCTAGTAGAATAGTGATTTTTATTTTTTTTATCAGCAAACAAATTAAAGCACATATCTTTAAATCAATGGCAATTAGTTGATTATTTAATACAAACCGACAAGCTTAGTGATTAAAACTTGCACGTACTTCTTTTTTTCATTATTTTTTAATGACATTTTTTTCTTTTATATTTGAAATCTTTTTTCCTTTATTTGATTCATAAAACTTGCGCATAATAATAATCTTTATTCTAAGTGGATTTTTATTTTTCTGGGGCGGTTTGCAAAAGGGAAAAATCAGATAGAGAAGCATATGTGCAACCAATTTATAATTTTAAATATATATAGGAGCATTATTTAATTGGAAGAATATTTATGTTATGTCTTGATTTAATCATTGAAATAACCTTTTCAATGAATGATATATTTATCTTTTGTAATGTTGGAACACTCTGTATCGTTCATTGTTGTGCTCGATAATATTTGTTAAAAAGAACATAATCCCCTAAAACATGATACTATATATAATTATTGAAGAAAAAGCGTTTTAAAAGGCTCACGAACCAAAAACTTTGAAGAAACACAAAATTATCAATGAACCTCAATTGAGAAACCATAAAGCATGAACAGGCAAAACAAATCTAAAGCACATGCAAGTGAATATTATTATTAGCACTAATATAATAGACTCTAGAAAAGAATCTAATCAAGGACATAACTAGTAGGCAAAAAATTGAATGATTAAATTTAAATTTAGAACGTGTGTTAGCCTTTTATTTGTTGCAATCTCACTCAACCTCTTGTTTTGGCTCGTGTACCTTTAAATTTAAAGGTTGTTCCTATAATAGAAAACCTATATGAATATTCTTATCAAATTATTTAGGGTCAATTAGAATTGAATGAACTCTAGTTAAAAATACTCTTCTTTTTTTCCTCTACTTAATTATAAATAGAATTTTGATAATTATTACCCTTAAGATTAAGAGTCTAAAAGCAATGATTAAGTAGTAGAAATTATTTATTAAAAAATATATTATTTAATGTTATAAGTGCATTTTCACTTTTAGTCCTGACTTCTAGCTTTAAAGAAAAAAAAGGCTAATCACTTTAAGACGAAGAGTTTACTAACTTGGATATAGTCTCTTTTAAATTTTGATAAAGTCTTTTAGAACACAAGGCTAAGTTTCGATATCTAATTAACGAACCTGGTTAAGAGACACATATGTATTCACTATGATTGTTGTTGGTAAGAAAAGAGTGTGTAATTAATCTATAATATTTAAAGATGTTTGGCAGTTTAATTAAGCTTTAATTTTGAGATTAGGCGAAGGAAGGTAGTAGAGTACACAGTGTTACCCACCAAAGAACATAGGTGCAGAGAATCAAACGCAAAAAGGTGCGTTAATTTGGTGAGGAAAAAGACAAAAAGCATAACTTTGGATTAACTTAGCAGAGAGATATGTTTCGATAAAAATATGCACACACCCGACAAACAAACATGTACCTATTACCTTCAACCTCTGCATCATCATTATACTTAATTAATTCTTTAGTTACTACTTTAATTAATAATAATACATATATTTAATATTTATTCTTTTGATTCCATCAAGTATGAATATATAGCAACAATAGTGATCCAAAATGATAGGGCAAATAAAAAATTAAGACAATGGATTGTACTCCAATGTAAGCAATTCTTTTGGTTACTATACAATGTAATAGATTGATGAAATTAATTTATTTAGCAAATCTTTATATCTGAACATGCGGTTAATTTTTTTTATTTTTTGGTTTAATGATGAGTTGTAGTCTTTTTAAATTAATAGTTTATGTGCTTTATCTCGTGCAAAGCGTAGATATATAGACCCGCTGTTTCAATTTTGTTCTTGAATAGTTAATCCTGCTCCTTCATTAAAAAAGATATTAGACCAGACCTAGCTCTTAACATTCCAAAGAATTTGTTTCTCTTAAATAAATTATTAAATAATATAATTACTCAATGACTCTAAAATTTAAATTTATTTTTTAAAAAATACTAAATCATGTATATAAGGTCAGGGAGTTAGTATATCCCTTAGTATGCCAATTGACTTGTGTCTTAGGTTAAACAACTTTTGTCAAGTACACAAATTTAACATATTTTTTTGGCACGTTAGGCGTATTAACATTTGAATCTAACCTTATGTTTATTATCCAAATTTCTCCTCACTATTAGACCAATTCTAAAGGCTTCAAAATTTAACATTTAACCAAAAATATTTTGTTTTATTTTCTAAAAAAAATATTGATATAGTTAATGGAGAATGGGATTAGCATCATCTCTATTGGGAGTGGTACCATCCTTTTTATATGTAAAAATGGTGTCACTCCCAATAGGGATGGTGCTAATCCCATCCACCATAGTTAATTTGCTTGAATGGGCTAAGCCTATAGGCTGGACCCTACTTAGAGTATTTTGTTTTGCTAAGACTTACTTATTTGGGGGAATTTGTTTGGGCTGCTACTTATTTGGGGAAATATAAGAGCAACTTTGACACAAGTTGCTTATTGGGTTTCTTAAATGCAAGCTTGCTTTGTGTAGACCAAAAAAACAAGATGTAACCAAATGGTTTTTTCTTGGCAAAAATAGTAAGCAATGCTGCTTACTTGTATGTTAAATTCTCCCATAGAGTAAGGAAGAAAAAAATAATAATAAAATTCTCCCGTAGAGTATCATGGGTTGGGTTCTCAGAGCAACAAACATGGGTTAGCCAAATATTAAATATATTCTAACTATTTGGATAACAAAGTTTGGTTTATTTTTTGAATTTCTTTTTTGACATTGAAGCTTTTAAAATCAACACAGTAGAAGTTGACGAGTAGAAGGGGTAAAGGGAAAATGCAAAACAGAAACATTTCACGTTTGGGGACCCATGCTCAGTGGGCTACTCGTTGAATGTCACTTACTATGTGGGACAATCCCTCAATGCAGATGGAATGCCCCTTTTGCAACACTAGGTGAGTTGCATAAGAGCTGTTTGAACTTTCTTTTTTTCTCCCCTTCTGTTTGGTCTTTTAAGCCTTAACAAGTATGAAAATAATATGGGGTGAATAAATTATGCAATTTTTGGTGTATAGTGAATTCGCTCACCAAAAAGTGAACTCAGATAATGCTTCTGCAGAATGTTTCAGCTGCCTTCAACGTTTGTTCATCTTCCTCCTATTTTTATGAAAGTAATAAGAATAGGAATAGTATAATCTGTTGGTTGTGTATCCTTTCTTAATATTATCACCAAACGTATGTACTCCTAACAACATAAATAACAACATTTTAAACATATGCTTAACCTAAAGCTTTTGTTTCAGTTAAGGTTTGGATAGAAGATATATATATATTGGTTCAGATCCTGATTTCTTTTTTGAACCCTCCCAAATGGAAAAATAAAATAATTCCACCTTTACTAAGAAATTGACATAAGTGAAACATAAAACAGCTTTGCTAACTGGTTAAACAATTCATAGATAAAAATGTTGTATTGAAAATCACAATAAGAATGCACTTGTACAATCAAATACTAAACTTTTCAATGAGATTTCTATTTATGGGTTGATTAACCATTACCCTGAGATAATGGTTAGCATACAACCCAACATAAAATCATGATGAACTTACAGCTTCCTCAAGTTTTTCAATATGTCCAAGTAAATGATGGGTTTAGAATTTAGATAGTTGGTACCGTTATTTAGACACCATCCACCATCATTGGAGCATGACTAATCATTACAATTTTGCATTGTGGAAACGAGGTTTAGCTTAGAACTTGAGAGTAACATATCGAGTTTTGTGATGTTATTATAAACACGACAGTATCCAATTCATATCCGTCAAGGGCTAAATTTCAAGAATATCATTGTGATTTGCAGGATATCAGCACAGCTTGGAATCAATGTAGTTGAAATTGATGCAAAACTGCGATTGTAATGCAACCTGCAACAGTTTGAAGTTCAAGAGTCATTTTCCCTCTCCTGTGAAATTAAGTGCATATTTAGAAATCAGTATCTTGTCTAAGTATGCAATTATGATTAGTTTGGGCACAAATTTCAATTATGTTTAAGCAACTACTTTTATTTTTTTACTAAGGGAGATTAAGCCACCAACAAGTCAAACACACACTACCAAGTAGCCTTGTTAGATCTTCTGTTCTGGGATTACTCAAGCATGTTAGTCAACTAATCTTTCTGTTTATTTGCGTTCTTTCAACAAATTACAACTATTATGCATTATGCAGAGACAAGAGAGCCTGTGAGATTATAAGCCATATACCAGTAGATCACCAGCATTCCTTCAACAATAAATGTGATGGATTGTTTTGACACACTAACTCAAAGCAACCTTAAAAGGAACCTTGATAAAGAATATTAATAACTTGTAAACATTTTTTTATAAGCCAAATGCATCCACATGAATTCGAACAGTGGAGCTGCTACCACTAGACCAACATGCTAGATGCAAAACTTGTACACATTTGAATGCAACTAATGCATGCCAAACAAAGAATGAGAAAACTCGCAGGTCTAAGTTCTCAAAACAGGACATTTGCAATCATGTATGGTTTTAAAATGATTTTCCATTTAAGCACTTGTTTGAACATCATTAGCTGCAGCATTTTTATTCTTCATCAACATTTTTCTCAATCAACGATAATAAATTGCGGTATTAAAGCAATTATCAATTTGTTCTTGACCTACCTACCGCAAGTCAGCAAACAATCTAAATGATATAGGATCATATATGTAAGTCGAACAATAGGATCATATATGCATGTAAGTAATTACAGATCATAGTCAACAGAACTTATATTCCATCATGTACGTGAATGCGATAGAGGGAAATTAGAAAAGAAAATAAGGAAGAATCGACTGAGCATTGAGCAATAGGGAAAAGGAAAGAACGTAAGGAGAGATTACCGATTAGCGTTAGGGAACGAGTCAGACGGGGAGGTTGACGACGTCGTTTGAGGAGAGATGAGAAGAATCGTCGAAATGGTGGGAAGACGACATGGAAGAGGTCATGAAGGAGGATTGGGAAGGGAATATGCGAAGAGCATCGTCGATATCGTCGGAGGTGGAGAGATTGATACAGGAACAGCGTTCAAGGGAAGCGAAGAAGGCGGAGGCGAGGTTGGCTCCTAACCAGGTCGCCATGGCGTTCCAGCACGCTCCGTCTTCCTCCATCATCTGTTTCTTTCTCAAACCCTAATGCAAATCCAAAATTCCCTTTTTCTTTGCTCCGCTAAACAAAATCTAAAATCTAAGCAGATACATGTAAACGGCTAAACTTTTGGTCAGAAGATATATTTTTCTTTTGGTCAGACGGAAAGTAATTGCCGTACCGTTCCTATTCTTTCTAGATCAAATGGGCTGGCCCATTCTCTCATTCGCTCTCAATCATGGTGGGATTATACTTTCCTGGGGTACCAAAGCTTATTGTTGTTTGGAATGTTGTTTTTAATTGTATCAATCGAAAAATAATAATTTATTTTTATTTTTACTATTTTATAGATGATATTGTTCCAAATTATCATTTTAAATGTTAATATTCATAAAAAATATCTTACTTTTAATTTGGATGATGTCAATTTTAGTGTTGATTCTCACCCTTGATCTATACTTTTTTTTTTATTTCAATTTCCCAATTTCTTTGTTGGCCCAAAAAAAATTCCCCACTTATTAGTATGTGTTTTTGTGACCTAAAAAAATTATTATAATAGGTTTTGTTATCAATTATGTTTAATTAATAATTAATACATAAATTATCATTAATCGAAATATACCTGTAATGTTAAATGCTATAAGTATAATTTTTAATAAAAAATTATTTAAACCTTGTTTCACTGTAAAATTAAAATAAAAAAGCATGTTTAAACTTGTTGAACATTGTTGTAAGGGTAATGGTAAGAAAACTCTAGTAATAGAACCCACAATCCATTCAATAAGAACAAAAATTAAAGTAGCATAAAAAGAAATTAGTTATTAATATCTATTATAATAATTTAAAGACCATTATACTAATTTCTCATATTGTATCCAAAAAAAAAATTCTCATATTTTTAATAGAAACCAAGAAATTATTTTAAGACTGAAAAATATGAGAAATTATTAATTTTAATCTATTATATATACATCAAAAGGTTATATAAATTATATAGAATGTGGCTATTGTTATTCTATTAAGTCTATTGTCACTCCTTTTATATTAATTTTGTAATTTAAAATATATTTTTTTAACCAATAAAATTAAAGTATTATCGCTAAATATTATTAAAATATTGTAAAATGAGCGGTAATAGACTCTGGGGAATGGCGATAGCCCCACTTATTATATATTAAGACATGATATGTATTTTAATTCACTCAAATTTATTGCATTAAATGTTTTCTAATTGCATTTACCAAAGGAAACAAAATTAAAGTTTAGTGTTTTCCAAAATGAGTTTTCCATTTAAAAAAAAAAAATCTTGGCTTTTGAGTTTGTTTGCCTAGAGAAAAAAGTATATAGTATTTTTTGTATTTATGTATGATGTATTATGTATTGTGTTATTAAATCTAGGTATTTATAAATTATATTATGAACAGACGTATAATTGAACTTGAGAATAGTAAAAATATTCAATATTAAATTACAAACTAGTAAAAAAGCAGTAATATATTGAAAATATAAAATATTAAATTATAAACTAATAAATAAAGGAATAATATTTTTGATGAGTGAAGGAGCAAAAGCTCGTGACAAAGCAAAAAAAAATAAAGACAAACTAATGGCACTCTCTCACCATAAAAGAGGATGCACTATCATATATAAAATGAAAATGCTTATTATGATTAATGTTTATATTTCAGTGTTGGAATCATTGTCTTGAAATTATTGAGTTAATTAAATTAATTAATAAAATAGTAAATTAATAAAATAGTTAATGTTCATCTTACCATTTTCTTATATATGAAATATATTTACTGCTGTTTTTTAAGTTTGCATATCCAATATAAGAAAGTCTTTGTCAATCTATACTCATTATAATCAAGTATTGTTTTTGGTTCTTCAAATTCATATCTTTATGATACATGTTTTTCATATTTAAAATGGTTTTTAAAACACCAATTTTGTTATTGTTATCAGGATTGAATTCACATATTTATGTTACGAATTAATAAAAATTGAGAATTTGTGTTTATCTAAATAATATGTTTATTAGGCTGAATTGTCTATGTGTGCATCGCACGGATAATCAATCTATCCTAAATGAAAGTAATAATTAGTAAACACATCAATTTATTATCTCTATGTACAATAATAAAGTTATTAGTATAGTAATAGAAATATATTATGATTTTTTTTTATATAAGAAAGTGTATTAATTATTGAGAATTGAATCTAGATACTTCTATATATATATATATTTTTTTTTTCGTGTGTTTATCAACTGAATTATATGACTGAAACAATATTATAGTTCGATAAAAAATCATCATTTTTTTCAAGAAAAAAAATCATCCATCATTTGAGTTTTAGAAGGAGTAGTAATTAACAGTCTAATAATCCACATGCCTGATGAATTAATTTTTATTTTATTTTATCTTAGTAATAAAATAAAACAATTATTGAGAAAAAAAATAGATGCGTCTCTTTACACAAATCATTTGTCAATTGGATGTTATCTTTGCATCATTTAGAAGGAAATTATTATTTTAAAATATCCTGTCCCAATAAGCATTGAATATTTGGCTTATGATATTTATCTTAACCAAAAGAAAATAAATAATCAAGTTAACTTTTAGTTCTACCCCCACTTGATATATTTACAACAATTTAAATCATTTTAGTAATTTATTTTATTAATTAATAATACTTTATGAATAAAAAAGTTTCAAAGCAAAAAAAACTCAAGAAACAAGCAGTGCAGTGATGCCACGTGTCATGCCATGTAACATATTTATCCACAGATAAGCGATGGTAGAGTGGTCTGGAACTTGCAAAACTGAAGTAAAGAGAGAAGAATGGCAAACGTTTCAATTCCACTCCCTCGAAACGTTTTCTCCATACGCAATTCCTCACCGAAACGCTCATGCTTCACCCCTCTCCGAATTTCTTGCTCTGGTCCGAGTTTCTCTTTCTCCTATTTGTTATTATATTTTATTTTTAGTAATGATTGTTCGTACTCTGCTTATCAATACCTTAGTGTGACCGATGTTTTGTGAGCTGTGTTGTAGGAGTAACTGAGTTAGATGGATCTGAGAATAACGGAGGACTGCTTAATTTCAATGGAATCAAGGGCTTTGCCTGTGGTATTCTTGCAGCTTGCACTGTTACTTCTGCTGCATTTCCCGTTACTGCTGCTACCCAGGTTCAATTATTCTCCTTAAATATTCACAATGCATTTGCCATGCGGCGCCCATGAATCTTATTTTTCATCAATATTTTGATCCACAAAGTCAATAAAATATCATGTTAATTGACAGTGGATTATTAGGTTCTTGGGGTTGCCTGACTTGCCTGTACTTAAATTCCTCTCGTTCTTTGTTAAACTTAAGCTGCTATTTGATTTCTGAAGCTAATATCCATAGTCTTAAGGTTATACTCAATAAGGAGGTTTCAGTTCCTTTTTCATAGAGGATTTTTTGTATACACAAAAGATAAAAAAATAAAATTCGAGGAGACTGCTTTATTTTGTTAATGATACTAAGGTCCTTGGTTAATTACCTTTTAACAAATCACATAGCTTAGCTTAGTTCAAGTTTTATATTTCAGTTAATTTCTGTTACAGTAACATTTATGTAATATAGCTGTTGTAGGTAGTTAGGATAGGAAGCTTACCATTACTGGTAGTTAGTTATCTTCTTTAGTTTCTTTGTATATGTATAGGAGATAGTTCTAGGCTTCTAGGTGCTTTGTATATATATAGGAGATAGTTGTAGGTGAGGAAGTGAATTAAGTATTGTATCATCATTATGACATTTATTGCAATACAATGGTTCCACTTTGATGTATTCGTTTTCTCTGATAATTCTCTCGTGGAGATGATCTTTTGTGTTCAAACCGGAGAATCCATGAGTTCTGTCATATTTGGCTGTTGTTCACAGAGAAGCTAAGCAGGTTACATTTGCATGATAGATAGGTACTGACCTTGTTAGGTGTCTGTTGCAGGAATTGAAATTAGGCAGTAGGAACAGACTTTACTCTGCAGATGTCAATTGATGTTGGAATTAGGCTATAGAAACAGGTTTTACTATGAAGCTATCAAATGTTTTCTCTCGCAATGTGTCTTTTGAACCCTTTCATGCTTAAATGATAATATCGACATATCTGTTGTTTCAGCCGATATGTGTGTTCAGATTACGATATTCGGGTTTTGACATGTTAGGACAATTGTGGTAAACCACTACTGTATTTGGAATGTGATTCCTTGATTTCCATCTTCATATGGTTTATGGGGTAATAATAATATCATTTGGATAAACAAAAGAGCCTAAGGTCTTAGTCCTTCACAGCTTTGCAGATATGACCTGCCAATGCCACGGTCAAGGAAAAGGTCTATGTCCCTTGAGGCCTATTATTATTTTCTTCTGATGACTGATATATTTTTCAAATTGTTCACTTTCAATTGATGTACCATGTCAGTGTGTTTTCCTTGCAGAGGCTTCCTCCATTGTCAACTGAGCCCAATCGATGTGAGCGTGCATTTGTTGGCAACACAATTGGTCAGGCTAATGGTGTATATGATAAACCATTAGATCTCCGGCTTTGCGATTTCACAAACGAAAAATCCAATTTGAAGGGGAAATCGCTGTCTGCAGCACTCATGTCAGATGCTAAGTTTGACGGTGCTGACATGTCAGAAGTTGTGATGTCAAAAGCTTATGCCGTTGGTGCCAGTTTCAAAGGTAATATATTTTACTAGTGCAAAATAAACTACGGGTGGGTAACATGAAAATTACTCCAGGTTATGCTGAAATGAATCTAGGTTTACTCTCAGCAAATGTATAATAAAACAATTTGATTTTGTGATGGTATAATTGATTTTATTTTATTTTTGATAAAAGAAGGGGCTAGTATAATTGATTTTAGATCAACATAATTTTATAAAATTGATTTCGAGTGAAATTGATTAAGAAGCAACCTGATATATGGTTGTGATAACAGATATCAGGAAGGAAAATGGTATTTTTTAGGTTGATACCTAAATTTTAGTTAGAAAAGTGAGTAAAATTGTTTTTCTTTGACAAAAGCTACGTGAATCTGCTTCTGCAGAATCCATGGGTTGGACATGATAAACATTTATGTTAGGATTCATCCAAAAATGTTAAAGTGGGTTGGAATGGAGCTTGACCAAACTAAAACTATGTTTTCCAAAAACACGCTGTTTGATCAGTGATTTTTCAGGGATCATGGATGACCCAATACAAATTTTCCACAATCTTGTTACTATGAACATATAGAAAGTCATGAATTTGTAACAATGATTAATGAGGAGTATGTTTAACAATTTCAAGGCGCAATTTGTGATTACACATCACATGGACAAGACATTGACCCAAGAATCTTTTGCAGGTGTGGATTTCTCAAATGCAGTGTTGGACCGTGTTAACTTTGGGAAAGCTGATCTTGAAGGAGCTGTATTTAGGAACACAGTGTTGTCGGGCTCCACCTTTGATGATGCTAAGCTGAATGATGCAGTTTTCGAGGACACTATCATTGGTTATATTGATCTTCAGAAGCTATGCACAAATAAATCCATTAGTGATGAAGGTAGAGCTGAACTAGGATGCCGATAATGAGCAAAGTCCTCATCGTTTTTATTTATTGTAAGCTGCTACGCGATTATATGACAGATATTTTGGTGAGGGTAGTAAATGAATGCTACATCCAAAAGTGAATTGAATTATTTATTTTCCCTATTTTATAATGTTGTATAAGTATTGCTCCAATTGATTTTGATTTTCACTTACAAATTGAAGACATTATATAATGAACTACTTTGATCTGTTTCTGTAATCTCCCGTTGATTATCTCCATAACTGTTAACTATTGAAATTCAAATTGTTGATTTTTTTTTTTTTTGAGTTTTTAGATTAAAAAAAAAAAACTGATTAGCAAACTATCTAAGTTAGCATTTTTGCAGGTTTGTCGAAAGGCGCATCTGGTGTAGTGGTATCATAGTACCCTCCCATGATACTGACCGGGGTTCGATTCCCCGGATGCGCATTCTTGTTATCTGTTTTCCTTTTTGTCACAAATGAGTTTGATTCAAATGACTCAAATGTGTCAAAATTAGTAAATGACACTACATATAACTTTTTATAAAAACGAAAGTTTATATGATATAGATCAATTATGTAAAAATTCATACAATTTAAAAAGTATTTGATACGTTATCGATTTTTTCTTGAACGTCTAATACATTACTTAATATATAAGTAAAATTTTTTTGTCAGATTACGCACCTACAATTTTTCAAATTGTATGAATTTTTGCATAATTGATCTAAATCATATAAACATTCAATTGATCAATTCAATTGACAAAAATTAATTTTTATAAAAATTCATGCGCAGTGTGATTTGATCTTTTATATATATATATATATATATATATATATATATATATATATATAATCTATAAATTAATCTATCAGTTAAATTAATTAATTTGTAATTCCAACAGTTGACTTAGCGGTATAAGGTCTCGCTAAGTTCATAAGAGAGACGATCCACAGTGAGAGAACCAGTGTTCGAATCTCACACATGCCAAATTTTCAAAGGCCAACGCCAGCCACGCAGCGCGAACTTCTAAAATTGAAAAAACTTGTAGTTATACCCAAAAAAAGTTAATTTATCCGTTAAATTAATGGTAAGTTAGTCCAGCCATCACTACGGTTCTTATCAACCCAAGGTCGGCCCTGGGGCATGGGCGAGTGGGCATTTGCCCAGGGTCCAATGTTCAAGAGGGTCCATAATACATATATGTGACTGTTATTTGAAAAAAAAAATCTCATTTTTAAGTGTGGATGTTGTTCGTGCTATTATTTTTAAGTCATGTCATGAGAAATTGTGATGTATTGATAGAGTCGTATGTAATATCAAAACTGTATTATAGTTTAATAAAAAAAATTACTTAAAAAACATTCATGTTGTTCACTTTGCCCCAGGGCCTATGAAAAGTCAGGACGGGCCCTGTATCAGCCTCCTTAATTTATAAAGTTTGTCTTTAGTTTTTGTGAGGTATAATTAGTTTTGAATATAATTGATTTTATTTAAATGATTTTAAATAAAATTTATTATAAAGTAATATAATTTTGGTTTTAAAAAATTGATATATTAAAAGTGATTTTCAGAAATAACTTTATTTAGATTTCTTTATCTAATTGCTATGATATGTATAATTAATTTTATTAGAAGTAAAAACAATAATAATAACTTTTCTTTCATTTATAATTTTGACACTATAATAAATTTTTAAAAATTCAAGTATTACAAATTAATTATCATTTTTTTAAACCATAATTTCACCACTTAAAAAGTGGTTACAAACACACACAGAGATTCAAATAAAAATTTTGTTTGCAATACAAAAAAATTTGTTTAACGATTTAGATAGAGAAAATAGTACAAACAAAATTTGCTATATCAGCGTGCATTTGAATCCTTCTGAGTGATGGATGGGTCTCAATCCTTTATTTTTGTTTTCTTTATCTTACTTAGTTGGTCAAATTAATTATCAATTTTTAAAACCATAATTTCACCACTTAAAAAGTGGTTACAAACACACACACAAAGAGATTCAAATAAAAATTTTGTTTGCAATAAAAAAAAATTGTTTAACGATTTAGATAGATAAAATAGTACAAACAAATTTCGCTATATCAGTGTGCATTTGAATCTCTTCGGTGATTGATGGATTGAATCCTTTATTTTTGTTTTCTTTATCTCACTGAGAACTTGTTTGAAATATTTTTAGTTTTTCAAAATTATATTATAAAATAGTTTTTAAAAATAACTTTTAAAAAAGTTATAGGAGTTTTCGATATAAATTTGTATGTAAATTTAGAAAACTGTAAAAAAAAATAATTTTTAGATGTTTTCAAATTTTAGTTTTTAAATACTAAAAAACGAAGAATATTCTAGAATATTGTTTTTAGAAACTCATCTGCCAAACAAAACAAATCATTACGTGGCTGACACTAATTTTGAAAATTTGACATAGGTGAGATTCGAACACGTGACCTTTTGCGATAGATCGTCCCTCTATGAACTTAGCGACGTCTTACACCGCTAAACTAATCTTTAGAATTACAAACCTTTAATTTGTATGTAAAAGTAAATTAATATTTTTTTTTCATAAAAAGTATACCAACAAAGATCAGAACTCTGTACCCATATAGCCACTCACATATTTTTATATGCTTAAACAACTAAACTAAGTAACTATAGCCATTATAAAATAGTAAGGTTCATCCGATTAGCAAAAATGAAAACAAACTTTAGTCTCAACGTGGTCCATCTCATTTAAAAAAGCAAAAATATATATTTTTTTTTATTAAAAAATGGCAAAACTGTTCCAAAGATTCGTTTCCCCTTTTCCCGTCTTTCTGTTCTTGAATGATCATAAAACTTGATAAAAGCATCAACGATCGTCGGTGGCCACCTATAAAATATTCAATCACACGTACACGTGTTGGCGTTTAAATGCGAGTGTAGAAACAACAAGCTATCCTCGAAGCACCTGATCACTGCTCGAGGCGCCAAGACCCCCTCTTCTCCCTTTTCCAGTCCATGGTTCTATCTCCGAAAATTCCTTCGCAATCTTCCTTAATTTCGTCAATTTCAATGGTTTCTCTCTGTTAAACCGGATGAACACATGCTAGGGTTTTAGCTTATCCGTACGAACTCAAACAATTTCGAAGAACCTGAAGGTGTTTCCGCTTTCTAGGGTTTCATCGATGGCCATGGGCGAGTGGCAGAGCCTTCTGCAATCCGTGTTCATCGGTCTCATTTTCTCTTACCTTCTCGCGAAGCTCATTTCCATCGTTGTTTCGTTCAAGGACGACAACCTCACCGTCACGCGCGCGGTTACCACTAGCGCAGAACCCGATGTGAAACACCACGACGCCGTTTTAGATACCAATCGCGCCTTTGAGGGCGAGTCAGTGATGGCCGAGCAGGGTAGCGTGAGAAACGAAAGCGTTGAAGGTGGTGACGATGACTATGACGACGACTGGGAGGGGGTGGAAACCACCGAATTGGATGAGGCGTTCAGTGCTGCCACTGCTTTTGTTGCCGCCGCAGCCGCTGATCGGCTCTCGCAGAAGGTGTCCAGCGACGTGCAGCTCCAGCTTTACGGGTTGTACAAGATTGCCACCGAAGGTCCCTGTAGCACTCCCCAACCTTCGCCCCTCAAAATGACGGCTCGAGCCAAATGGTATATACACTATACACTATCCTTGTACACATTTGTCTATTTGTTTTGTTTAAAGTTGTTCAGTGTGAGACTGTAGATTGATTTATTTTTTTTAAAGAAAGGAGCTTTAACAGTACGCAATGTATTTTGAGGTAAGGTTAAGACTTAAGAATGTATTTTTGGAATCTTTTGTGCAGTTTGAAGTGTTCAATTAGTAATGTATAAATGTGGGGTTGACGATTATTGAGCTTATTTCGGATGTATTTATAGTACCTTTGAAGCTGAAACTGTTCCTACAACAGTAAATCCTTTGTTCTTTCTTTGTTCTCTCTTTTCTAAGCATTTGTTACATTAAAATGTTTAACGTGGGAGTCTAATGATGCGGGAAATATCTTGTGTGCTATTACTGAATATTGTATGCAAACCTTTTTCCCCAGCTGATCAGATAAGTTTCTTTACCTGTACAAAAAAAGAGGGGATTTTCTTTTCTTACTAGTTTTCTTTTATGCTAACTTTTCCCCTACTTTTGTAGGCAAGCGTGGCAGAAATTGGGTGCTATGCCTCCTGAAGACGCAATGCAGAAGTACATTGATATTGTGTCAGAGTTATATCCTTCTTGGCTTGATGGTGCATCTTTGGTGAGCTAATAGGCTGTTTATTGTGCTCTGGATGGGTGAATCACTATTTCTTTCTTTGAAACAATAAAATTTGTATTCAAAATGAAAGTAGTATGTTTACTTACATCTTATTTTTTTAATTTTTGTTTTGTCTACAACTAACTTTTGCTGTGTGTGTGACAGAGGAGTAAAAGTGGCGACGGGGGTGGCTCTAGTTCAGAGGCCAAGGGAGCAATGGGACCAGTATTCAGCACTTTTGTTTATGAAGAGGAATATGGCGATGACTCGTAAGATCCCTGAAAACTACAAATTGTATGAGTTTTAGTGCAAACATCTAAATGTCAATTGTGTAGGGTGTGAGTGTGTGTGTGACATCAGGGTATAATTCTTGGTATTTTTAGACATTTAATAAATTTTTTTTGACTAAGTTGTAAATTTTATCAATTCAACCATTAGATTATTGTATAAGTATAACGTGTAATTTAAAATATAAGTAAATCTATACTATTTGATTATGTATCAACTAATAAAATTGGATTTGGCTTAACTCAACCGCGAAAGGTAGCTCAAACAGTGTGGGATGCCCAAGCCTTATGAAGGCGGCAGGACTAAACGTTTGTGGGTAGGATCCAATAGACTATGGTACTATATTGAAAATGGATTAGATCATACTCTACTTCAATAGCTATCTTAAGGGAGAAGAATGCCCAAGTAGGCTGCTTTGGCCACATTGCTAGCCGATGTGAGATCTCAAGTCTCAACATCTATGAATGTTTTAATAATTTAAAATTTGATATACATGATTATTTGGATAATGTCACAAGATTAAAAGTAGGATTGATGAAAATTATCATTTGTTAAAAGTTATTAAGGGCATAACATTATCAATGCATAGTTGCATACACCTTTTGAGTATTGTCCATGTCTCGGTGCTTCCTTGATGCTTGTCCAGTAATTGGAAAAGTAGGATGTCTTGAAAGGGTAATTCTAATGGCTTTTTGTTTCTTCACCCATTTGTTTCGATCTCATAGGGTTTCTTATACTTTTTGGGAGTGAGATTAATCATCACTCGAATGTACTAGGGCATCCAGTCCCCCTTTTTTAGTCTTGTCTAATTTGACAGGATTCTTTCTGGAGACTCTGAATTGATCCTGTGCAGTTTGTACCTCTTCTCTTCAGTCTTTTTATATTATACCCTTAGTATCTATAATTTATTATTACTATTTCAAAAGATTGCTGTTCAGTTATCCTTTCTTCAACTGTAAGTGTCGATTTTGGTTGTTTGCCAACTCATTATAAAAAGGGAGTTAGAGTGTGTTTGTTTTGGCATTTTCAACGTGATTTCATTTCCAAAATCCCGTTAAAATGGGAAAAATCACGTTGAAGCATGTTTGCCTATAAATCAAAATCACGTTTGAAGGCAATTTTTCACGTTGAAACGGGGCCAAACGTGAACGCAACTTTCTTTAGCTTATGGATCCAATGAATCCACATTTGCCAAACGCCAATCCAAACACACTTATTGGCTTACATCATAAGATGGTTTATCTTCCCTGGGAAGATAAACTATCTTATGAGCTGGCAAACATAGTTGAGTGAAAACAATAGTTTTTACTATTTCCTGTATAGATCTTTTGATTTTGAATTACATTTAATTAACAACAAAACTGTCTAGTCAGGAAGCTTCATCATCAAAAGGGTAACAAAATATCGATAGATATTTATGTTTTTTTTTTTTTAATTTTATTTATTTTTATTATTAAAATCTTCCTTTGTAGGAAAATGGAAGCCATTCATGGCTTTGCCAGAGAAGGAGATGTGGCGAATCTGCTCAAGTGTATTGAAAATGGTGTATCTGTGAATTTGAAGGGTGAGTTATTTGTAGCTATTTGCTTTTCCGAATTCCGAGTATATATTAAGCTATGCGCAAGTGTGCTGTGAACTGCCCCATTTTTTTTTTCATTGTTTTTGGATTTTAAATCATCCAAGCGCCTGATAAGCTGTTTTTGCTTATAGCATTAAGAAGTAGAATCACTGATATAGAAGACATATTTTTAACAGCATTGGTTGACAAGTCTTAAATAGAAGTTTATTGGCCCATGTTCAATGACAGAGAACCTTTTAAGACTCCCTGCTAATATGGAAAGTTTTAATTATTTGGAATTTTGTATTGTTGATTAAAATGCATCTTTTCATGTTTGCCAAAGACCCTCAGTGCTCTTGCTGTGATTGATATTGCTGTTTCATGCCAGTTGTTATCATCAAATTGATATTTTGATTGACTACTATTATTATTTTTGCTTTTCTCTATCAACATGAATTATTTAAATGAAGCAGACAGTGAGGGCAGAACACCATTACACTGGGCTGTGGATCGTGGCCACCTTGATGTCACAGAGCTACTTGTTGGCAGGAATGCTGATGTGAATGCCAAGGTATTCATCACTCATCTGCTTATGTTTAAATGTTGAGTTTTTTGCATGCTTAAATTGCCATCACCTAACTAGTCAGAATAAGATCAGGGAAGTACTTTGATTGGATTTTGATCAAGGCATCATTCCTCACTACATATGTGCATTATCTAAGATTTTAGCTTAGGCTTTTGGAGATGCTTTTGGCATCTTTTAATTGTTGACACTAATGTCACATAAGCTACTTTTTATTGATATTATGTTTTGTTTTTTTAAAGGATAATGATGGACAGACTCCATTACATTACGCGGTTACATGTGAGAGAGAAGCCATAGCTGAGTACTTAGTGAAGCATAATGCAGATATAGACTCCAAGGATAATGATGGGAGTTCCTCGCGTGACATCTGTGAGTCGAACTGGCCGTGTATGCAGCATGTGGGGGAAGTTAATTGATTGTTAGTTTGCTTGTTGCTACTTCTGGCTAATACAACCTTAACACAAATCCCTTAAGGATGTACGTATCTATATCAGTTAATTTTTTTGTCCTTACTCCTGGTGTGTACACCCTTTTCACTTCTATGCACCGCTTAGCTAGGGTTAATCAACTGTGTATTATGGATTATCATTGTTTTATCTGCCAAACTCCTAACTTTGGCTTATCATTTGATGGAGAAAGGTATTCTTAGAAAGAGCATCAGGGAAAGGGAATCATCATTGATAACCCTCCCCTGCCAATATCATCTCTCCCCTTTATCGCTTTATTGAAGGTAAACAAACAAATGGTGTGTGTAAAATGAGAATCTAGATGGCCGGCAAATTGCAAAGCATTGATTGATCAATATTTTGTATTTATCGAAATAATCAGTTTTATCTCAAGGTGACGATAAAACGTAATTATTTTTAGTAATAAAGTCAATCCAACGGGGACCGCAACTCTCAAGTCTCAAGTTTATAGCAGGTTTGCATTTGTATTTGGAAACCTCCAAATTATGGTTTGGGTAAAAATTTATCTTTTGCAGTTTTTGCTCAAATTTATAGTTGATGCTTATATCATCGATGCAGAGGACATTTTCACCAAGGCTAAAGTTTTCACCTGGTTGTGTTTTGGTTTTTCTGTGTTAATGTTAGAAATAAAGACCTTTTTTTTTTTTTTAATTTTGGTCAACCAAAGAACTCTTTATACAATCAACAGAGACCAGTTTAATGATAATACTTCACTAATTAAAAGTAAAGAATTTAAGACCATTGATCGAGTCGAGTCGATGTAGGACAGCAAGTTCACAAAAAAAGCAATAGGCATTGGTTTCCCTTCAATTATGAATCACCCAAAACATAAACAAAAATTATTTAATTCAAATGCGGGCCCGTCGCCCGGGCAAAAGGTACATCCTTTACGCGCTGTACTCACCACACTATAATAGTATTCAATTAATTAATACGGAAATGATAATACTATTAATCTTATTATCATTAATAAAAAATGCAATTATATCACCGTTATTATTTGTTTTTTTGAAAAATAGACATGGCACTGATCATAAATAATTGTTTAACTTAATTAGTGGTCTCAATTTAATAAAAACAGTTTTGCTACCTGTAATAATTTTTTCGGCTTAGAACAAAATTGCCTTAAGGTGAAGTATATTTTTAAACTGTGAAACTAAAAGAATGCAATTATTGGTATTAGTATACTACTATGAACCGGTAATTATATAATTCTCTTTTTTCAGAGTTTAGTTATATTAATCTGAAATGCGATTATCATGGTTTTGTATTTTCTTGTTAATTAGGGTCATAGCTTGTGCTTTTTCAATAACATTAACTAACTAATATTAATTAATTAATTAATGATTTTAATTCGAATCCAGCGCTTGTGGTTGTAACCGCTGTTGCAATTTCTTTCTTCTTCTTCATTCGTTTTGCTGTTGTTATTCACTACTTTCTTGACTCTCTCACTCACTCTCTCCAGCTCTCTCTCCCTTTCGTTCCTTCAGATCTCTTTCCCGATTCCAGGTAATTATGTTAATCCGATCTTGCTTTTTCCTTTTTGTTTTTTCCCCTTTCCCTCCGATTCTTTTTTTTTTTTATTTTTAAATTTATATTTTGAATTTTTGATTGGGCGTTTAGGGATTTCGTTTGCTTTGTCCCAACCGTACAACAGTGCTTTGATTCTAGGTTTTGTTGTTTGTTTGGATTATGATCGATTTGAATGCCTTATTGTATTGACTCGGATTCGATCTGTGCCTGTGGTTCTCTTATACATTTGAATCTACGAGTGGTTTTAATGGCCAGTTATTCTCACTTGGATATTTTGGTGAGATGAGGCCCAAGGGCACAAGCAGTTGCCAAAGTCAACTGGGTTTGTGGCTATGAATTGGCTGCTTAATTTCAACCAATCAAAGAACCTATGGAGCATGTACTACGTTTTGGAGAAATTGAATTTAAATATAGATTTCTGCTGGCCTTCTTTTTTCCTGCTTCGCTCCAGATTCATATGAATGTTATTGGTTTTATTTTCGTGTTTGATGATACTGCTACAGTATGACTTCTCAACCAGCTGGTCATTTAGTTGATTTCTGGATCTGGGATTGGGGTGATTTAATAAAGACTGACTTGTTCAATTAACTCATTGCATCCCCTGTGCCCTCCTCCCCCTCTTTCTTTTTTTGGTTCCTTTCTTTACTTTCTACTGAAAATTAATGAGCTGATTGTTTGTGCCATTAGGTATAGCATGGCAATGGAAGTTACCCAGTTGCTTTTAAACGCTCAATCCATTGATCCGAATGCACGGAAGCATGCGGAAGAAAGTTTGCGACAATTTCAGGAGCAAAACCTTGCTGGTTTTTTGGTCTCTCTCTCTTTAGAGTTATCAAGTGAAGATAAACCAGTCGATAGCCGAAAATTGGCAGGTTTGATACTTAAAAACGCATTGGATGCCAAGGATGAAAGCAGAAAGCGGGAATTGGTTCAAAGATGGTTGTCACTGGATCCTGTGCCAAAGGCACAGATTAAGTCATGCTTGTTGCAAACACTCTCTTCTCTATCTGATGCTCGGTCTACAGCAACTCAAGTTATTGCTAAAATTGCTGGAATTGAGCTTCCTCAGAAACAATGGCCTGAGCTGATAGGATCACTTTTAGCAAATATTCATCAAGTACCTGCTCATGTCAAGCAAGCAACATTGGAGACTCTGGGTTATTTGTGTGAGGAGGTCTCGCCTCAGGTTGTTGATCAAGACCAAGTAAACAAAATACTTACTGCTGTAGTTCAAGGTATGAACTCATCTGAAGGGAACAATGATGTTAGGCTTGCTTCTACTAAGGCATTATATAATGCTCTTGGATTTGCTCAGGCAAATTTTAGCAATGATATGGAGCGTGATTATATCATGAGAGTTGTTTGTGAGACAACTATGTCCCCCAATGTGAACATACGGCAGGCAGCTTTTGAATGTCTTGTCTCAATTGCAGCCATGTATTATGAGAAATTGTCTCCCTACATCCAGGATATATTTAACATCACAGCAAAGGCTGTTAGGGGTGATGAGGAACCTGTTGCTCTTCAAGCCATTGAATTCTGGAGTACAATTTGTGATGAGGAGACTGAAATCTTGGAAGGATATGTGGAGGGAGACTCTGATATACCACCCTGTTTTTATTTTATTAAGCAAGCTCTTCCCGCACTTATCCCTCTGCTATTGGAAACGTTACTAAAACAAGAAGAGGATCAAGATCTGGATGAAGGTGCATGGAATATTGCAATGGCAGGTGGTACATGCCTTGGTTTAGTTGCTTGTACTGTTGGAGATGATGTTGTGCCCCTAGTAATGCCCTTCATTGAGGAGAATATTACAAAACCAGATTGGAGACAGAGGGAGGCAGCCTCCTATGCATTTGGCTCCATCTTGGAGGGGCCTTCCCCAGACAAATTAGCATCACTTGTTAATCATGCTTTACCATTTATGCTTAGTGCTTTAGTGAAAGATCCAAACAACCATGTGAAAGACACCACTGCGTGGACTTTGGGAAGAATGTTTGAATTTCTTCACAGTTCCATTGTTGCCACACCAATTATTAATGAGGGAAATTGCCAACAGATTATTACAGTTCTCCTTCAGAGCATGAACGATGTTCCCAATGTTGCTGAGAAAGCCTGTGGTGCTCTGTATTTTCTTGTACAGGGTTATGAGGATATGGGGCTAACATCTCCTATAACTCCCTTTTTTCCGCAAATTGTTCAATCCCTTGTCACTGTTACCCACAGAGAAGATGCTACAGATTCACGACTGAGAACTTCAGCATATGAAACATTGAATGAAGTAGTAAGGTGTTCAACACATGAAACAGCTCCTTTGGTTTTACAACTACTTTCTGCCATCATGATGGAGCTGCACAAATGTCTTGAGGCACAAAACCTTTCATCTGATGAAAGAGAAAAACAGAGTGAATTGATAGGCCTTCTTTGTGGGTGTTTGCAAGTAATTATTCAAAAGCTAGGGTCGTTAGAACCTACCAAATATGTCTTCTTGCAGTATGCTGATCAGATAATGGGACTATTCTTCAAGGTCTTTGCTTGTAGAAATGCCACTGCACATGAGGAGGCCATGCTAGCCATTGGATCTCTTGCCTATGCAATAGGCCCTGATTTTGCTAAATACCTGCCTGAATTCTACAAGTTTCTAGAGATGGGCCTTCAGAATTTTGAGGAGTACCAAGTTTGTGTTGTCACTGTTGGTGTGGTAGGGGACATATGTAGGGCATTGGAGGATAAAATTCTGCCATACTGTGATGGGATCATGACACAACTTCTCAAGAATTTGTCAAGCGATAATTTGCACCGTTCTGTGAAGCCTCCATTGTTCTCATGCATTGGTGATATAGCTCTTGCAATAGGTGATAACTTCAATAAATACTTGATGTATGCAATGAACACACTACAGCTTGCTGCAGAGATGTATGCCCACACATCGGGTTATGATGATGAAATGACACATTACATTAATTCTTTGAGAAATGGGATATTAGAGGCATATTCTGGGATTTTTCAAGGGTTTAAGAATTCATCAAAAACACAGCTCTTGATTCCTTATGCGCCTCACATCCTTCAGTTCTTGGATAGCATATACATGGAAAAAGACATGTGAGACAGGAGAAAAGTTCTTTTTCGTTTCAGTTCTTTTATTTTGTTTTTGCTATATTTGTTATTGTTGTTAACTTTATTGCCTCTTTTAAATGCAGGGATGAAGTGGTTATGAAAACAGCGATCGGAGTCCTTGGAGACCTAGCTGATACACTTGGAAGCAATGCTGGTTCTTTAATACAGCAGTCTTTGTCAAGCAGAGAATTTTTAAATGAATGTTTGACCTCTGAAGATAATTTGATTAAAGAATCTGCTGAGTGGGCCAAGTTGGCTATCAATCGTGCTATATCTGTTTGAGGTTCATTTGAGTTTAGCATGTCCTTTGTCATAAATCTGCATGCATTTGGGTGTGTCAAGGTGGGTCTCGGGATTGCATGTGTCAAATTGTCTCCATGGTCAGACAACGGAAGCATCAGAGTCTGAAGGTCTTCCTAGTTGTTGCTAACTCTTGCATCATCAACAATGCATCACTGACTTTTGCATGAGCACCATTAAGTCCAGTTCTGTCAAGAGGAAGAAGGTAGCGATGATTTCGCAGATGTGGGTGTAGATCTTTGCATGACATGTAATTGGTTGAGTGGATGAGAGGAGGCAATTGATTCCTGATTGAGAAACTAAGCTACTCTTAGTTGAACTTGGATATTGAGTTCAGAGTTGATATTATCAGAAGATAAACCCATTCTAGCCTGAAAATGGTTTTTTTTTGCTGAACTGGTCATGGGTTTATTCGAATGGATTAATTACAGGTTTGAACTGATTTTGATCAACACCACCCAGGTGCTTTGTTTCAAGAGAATCTCTTCCTTTTTCTGACTTTTAACCCTGCATCATCTTGAAATATTTTGTTGATCGTCCTATTGTGTACAGGTGTCTGTACACGGTTTGTCATCCATATTAATTTTTCTCTCCATACTTTCTTTTCTAGATTGGGTGTCTTTTGTGATTGTTGACCCAGGATAGGAAAGATTAGTAGATTGCATCCTACTTGCATTATGCATTTTTTTTTTTGTCGGTTTGATAGGTTAAGAATCATCATGCATTCATGAAATCATGAACCTTAAATTTCTTTGTTTTAATATGCGTATGTAAATCGTATATTGGCTATTCCTATGGATTGGTACAAAAGCTGGTTATATACTGTGATGGTATCAAAAGAATCAACAGATTGGTGGATTGATGTTTCCCTTGTTGGAAAGTAGTGTTTATGGGTTTTAGCCTGTATTTGTCGTCTTTTTCTTCTATCAGTTTGTGAATTTTGGTGACTTGGGCATTTTGCTATTTTTCCTGTATCTCTTACCATGTATTTGGTGATAGAGTATGAATAATTTTGTCACTAAGGTGAAATTACATAATGTTGTGGGGCTACTTTATAGGTCTTTTCGAATTCCGAATTTGGAGATCTTCACACCGAATGATCACTTCTAACAAATATATTCTCTTGCTGCGTTGTTATAAGAATCCGATGATGAACTATTATAAACTTGAAAAGCAATTCGTAGGGTTATACTTCTTTCAAATATTTACATTTCCCCCACTATAAGTCATTTGTAACTAAGGAAAATTATTTCTGTATAACACTTGTTGTAACTAGTAACTACAGTGTGTTGCTGGAAAAGTATAATTTTTTGGTCAACGCTGGAAATGATGTTGCAACTTGATCCGACTTGAACCTTCTTTCTCATTTTTTAAATTAAAAATTACTATTTTAAAAAATTTATGAGAATCCTTTAAAATAACATTAATTTCGAACTAGATTGAAATACCTCTCTAAATTGACTCTCTAATGTTTTTTCCCTTCTCTGTATTCCTTTGTTATTTTTCTTTTTAACTGAATCGAACTTTTGCAACCCGTCACCTATGTTACATCAACTTCAAAATATTTTTTTGGTTTAATATTATTTAATTTAATTGAAAATTATTAGAGATAATAGTTTAGTAGTTAGGAGGTTACTACTATATAAAGTGCATAATTTTTCATTTAATCAATATATTTCAATTTTTCCTCTTAGATTTCTCTCTACCATTTTCCCTCACTTTCCGTAAGATACTATGTTGACTAACAATTTATTTACGTCTAATCCCTAAAAATTTAATGTTTTTATATTTCTAGTCTTTAAACCGTCTTCATCTTTCTCGACTCTTTCTTTCCTACTTTTTTTCTCTTCCGCCATCACTTTCTTTTTCTTTTACCGGTTCCTCCAACACTAGTGACCGCCGTTTTATTATTCCACCATCACTATTTTCCTCCATGAAACGGTAAAACCACCTCCCACTACCTTCACTGCCTCCACAGCCAACAACTCTTCTCACCTATTGCGCAATTCGCGGCCACCTTCCTCCATTACAATCACTTTATCAAATGCTACATTACCCCTCTTGGATTTTATATATTTTTTTCATAAAAAATTAATACATCCATGAATTGAACCCCGTACTCACACACATGTTCCCATGATTCGGTTAGCCTCTTGGATTTGAGACTTTGAAGAAATAGAAATTTAAAAGAAAATAATAAAAACACTTTTGACTTTTTTTAAGTAATGTATTATTCTTCTTTTTTGTGTAAAATTTATGTATTCCGACTCAAGTAGCTCAAACTTTTTAATTACTAACATTTAAAACAAATCAAACATAAATAAGTCGTAAGTGAGTTGACCATGATCAATTTCAAAACTCAAACTCATTTCTATTCCGATCATGCATATTTCTTTTATAGCTGTAAATATATTTTTATTTATATTTAAAAATGTTGTTTAGTTAAAACAAACATGGTCTATTTCTCTATAATTTTTAGCAAGAGTTATTTTAATGATTTTCTTGTTATTTCTGAGAAAAAAAACAATGACAATGCAGTGAAATCTTAATTCTTGCTTTCCCATGATATGGTTTAGATTCCGAACCCCCAAAAGTTGATGAAGTGATTAGTACATTTAAGAATAATGTCAGAGTAAAATAGATTTACAAATTACAAGTGTATTTTTGCCCCATGAGACCCTGAAAAGCCATCTTAATTATATGATATTGGTAGTGTCTAAGTACCAATAAGTGGTCTGTTCAAAGAAGAAAATGATAAGTTAGGTTTCAATTCAAATTGAGTTTTAATGGAGAAGAAAGGGATCAAATGTGGGTAACTTTCTTACTTTTAAATTAGTTCAAACAAAGTGCTTGTGCTTTTATGATCTGACTGCCACCATAATACATCTCATAAAGCAGTGGTTTCGATGTGAATGAGATTCCCCATTCTCAATTTTGTTCCCTCCTTCTATTTTAATTTTCTTCTCATATGTTTCTTTTAATATTTTTGCTAATCCATCTTCCAATTAAAATTGTCAAGAGGTTAATTTCCTATAAAGTACCGACACCTCTTTTAGCTGTCGTGTCGGCGTTCCTACAATACGTCCCCAACACCTCTATGTTAATGTCCAATAAAAAAAAACTTTTTCAATGGCTTTACACTTCGAGCATATACTCATGTGTGGTTCAAAACTTCCAAAACACTTTTCATAATTTCTTTTAAATTTTTTTAAAATATCTTATATCAAATAAAGTAAAAAAAAATAATTAGGAAAGACAAAATATGCCTTTTTGTTTTTTTTTTGTGTGAGATATTTAAATATAGAGATCAAGAAAAAAAAAATGAAACTTAGGTGGTAGAAGAGACAATATACTTACATCACTATGTCTCTAGATATTTTTATGTGAAGTAAAATTGAAAATTTTAACTAATTAATATGAATCTTGTTTATATATATATATATATATATATATATATATATATATATATCGTATTTTATATTTTGGACATTAGCCGTGTTAAGATATCTGTATCGTATTTGTTGCTGGAGTTGATACTTCATAGTAATAAGTTCATATCAATTAGAAATATGACCATAATAAAATTTACAATAGATGATCAATCTTTCTCTAATGAACTAATTTTTATGACCAAATTAAACCTAAACCTAAATTTAAAATGACATTAGAATCTGACTAGTCTAAAATGAGTTAATCTAGATGTAATTGCCTTCAAACTTCACTATATCACATGTTTAAGGGAAATTGCCAATTAGATTTGAGTCTTTGACTACTATATGATATAGTACCATACCACTCATTGGAAGAAGGAGCACAAGTGTAGATACATTACTTAAACTATGACATAGTTTGGGAAAATGTAGAAAGGAAATCATAGTAAGCATCCAAAATGAACAGCATCACCACTTTGAGCATCTATGTAGTGACCGGATGCATTCATCTCCAATTTTCACATTAAAACAGTGTCACTCACATAAATATTGTTATTGTGTGGACAAAAATTGCTTAAACAGTTGTCAGAAAAATTGCCCTTTTCTCTGTTTTCTCTCCAACTAAGATTTGTGCATATATGCCGACACTTGATGCTTGTAATTCTTTTAAAAATTTGTAAACCAAGTCCTAAAGAGAATCCTTAATTCCTTATTATATATATGAGAAATATATTATTTATCAAGTTGCTATTGGTATTTGCCTATTAGTTCAATTTATTATATTATATAGTTTATTCCATTTGTTGGCATGAGCAATGCTAAGCCACACAATAACAAATGAGAATGCTCCCCCTTTCCCCTAGTGATTTTAAAATTGAGCATATGGGCAAAGATAGATATGCATGTAAAGTTAGTAGCAAAAATAAAGATGTATCCATGTGCATGGAAAAATGTTCATCATATGGGCAAAGAATATGTGCATTTTGATGGTGGTTGATGGTACTTAAGGGCACTTATAAATTCTAACACCAATAGTATAACTTTTTGTTGGAGATTATGTATAGTACTTGCTTCATAATACAATACATACATATGTTATGTACTTGGGTATATGTCAAATTCTTCTATTGCTCACAACTTACATATTTACCATTGCCAAAAACAGACAAAGTGATAGTAAGTTTAATTAGTAATCGAATATATTTGAGATCATATTGAAAATCTCACGTCGAGTAAGAATTCACATTATTATTACTTTATAAGTATTTACTTCTCCCAATTCACTGAGATGTGAGTTCAGATTCTCACATGTCACAATATGGTGCTATAGGAGAGAGAAAGAGAGAGTTTAATTGTGGACCTCACCTAATAGGTGTGACTCAATTAAATTTCATCTTTTCCTCTCATACAACACAATATTGTTTGCGGCACATTACCCCAACTCCTAAAATGTAAAAAAAAACCTGTGAAAAACAATAATAAGAATCAAAGCGGACAATACTTTAGTTGTGATTAGTCTCCTAATATTGGAACAAAATCCATCATTACCAACATATATTATGGTCTCCTAAAGGATGATGAAGTTGAGATGTATTTGGTTAAATGTATGATTAAACTATAAATGCTGTTCCCTCTTCTTTTTTGGTAGTGCACCCACTAACACTAAGGGAAATATAATTGCACATACATTATATTCAACTCTGTTGTGTGTTGCTCTCTGTATGAATTGAATTAATCTGTAGCCCACTCTGTGTGTGTCTGTCTCAATCCATTGACTAAGAAAAGTGACGAAAGCTGAAACACACATGAGGATCAAAAGCACCATTCTACTATAAAGTGGTCATTGGTACCACGGAAAAATTTTGAATTCAACTGAAAGGTTTTTCTAGCTTTCACTACCTAATTCATGTCAATCTATGTGGTTTTCCTGTTTTTGGTAACGAAACAGTACGGCTGTGTTTGTTTTAAATTTTTTTTAATGTATATTATGTTTGTTTCAATTTTTGTTTTGGTGAAAATAGCTTATCACTAAAGATAAAAATATTTACTTTCTTATGGGATCATCTCGATTTTTGTTTATTAATAAGCATAACCATTGATTTTTGATTCTATTGGTGTGTTTTTTACTTCTCATCCTACTACTCCCTTTGTTTCATATTATAATATCTTATTTGGATAATTACGCTTATTAAAAAAATATGTAATAAAATTAATAAATGTGTTAATTTATGTAATCTCCTGAATTTACCCCTCTTCTTTTCCATCATTGCATTAATTACTTCCAACTATCACTTTATAAAATCTCATTATTTTTAATCGGCAAACATGAAAAAAAATAATAAATACTCCTAAAAAATTATATGGGGCCTTATATTATTATGAACCACAAATGTTATCCAAAAAGAATCTTATAATATAAGACGGAGAGAGTAAAATCTAAATTAAACGAACTCTAAATGTTTTAAAAAGGTCAAATTTACCATAGAAAGATAGAATTATTATAGGCAATACCCCTCTCTCTCTAAATATTTAAAACACTTATATAATAAGTATTTATTTCAGTTTAATTAAACACTTATATAATAAATTTTTATTAAAAAAGAAATTATTTATATAAAAATTATGAAATTTATTTTATTAAATTAAAAACAATTTATTCTGATAAATATTTCAAGAAAAAAGTATAAGTAAGTTGAATATAGCTTATTGAATCCTATAAATTTTTTTTATAATCTGTCTATAAACTCTTCTGAAGATTATAATTCAGACAGAAACAACTCATTAAACCATAGTAATCTCCTCTCAATTGGTTATTGCTTTCGGTGATTTTCTTGTAAAAGTTAATTAATTTAGTCTTTAAAACATGAAGTATATATCCAAATAGAATAAAAAATTGGTAATCATTGTGGTACTCGTTCTTAAAATTGGGGCACGATACTGTTTTTTGGTCTCTTTTTAGGGTATTTATCGCCAGAAGCAGTAATTAATCTCTCTAAAATTGAGCTCACACATGCGGTTGTCAAGTAGTTATGGAATATTGCTCCATTACGGTTTGATGTCATTATTGTTATGTAGTTAAATGAAAAAAGAAAAATCAAGTTTAGTATATTGGCGTCTTAGAAATGAAATAGGTCCATGACAAGTTTAGCTAGCCCACAAGAAAAGGTTGTCTAAAATCTTATAAAGGCTATCATAGCTCTTATCCTAAGCAATGTGAGACTTCTTCTCCCAACATGATGTGTTGGTAATAGAACACTACAACCTATAAAGAAAATCATAGTTTGAGCTCTAAAATCTATACTAACTAAAAAAAAAAAAAATGTCTCCATTAGTCTTCTATTCTAACAATATCCTAATCGGATGGGATGCTAAAAAATAAAGAGAGTAGAAGATGGAAGTAGGTTGACTTAGGAAAAGGTGGAGAAGCTAATTTTGAGCCATGCAGCAGGGGAAATGTGAGTAATGTGCACATGCAAACATTTGCTAGTTTGTCTTTTCCTAATTTGATGCAATTATAATTATAAAGCCACATAGAATAAATAGTTAAGTTGACTTAATAAGGTGTGTGTTATGGGCTAATTTTAAAGCCTACAAAGTTATTGCATTTCATCATCACTTTGTTGCTATTGGGTCCCATCCATCACACAACACCTCTCTCCTTCTCAAATTTAAAAAGGGGATGCATCTTCCCTTCCTAGACACCTATTTGTCATGTTATTAGTTAGTTTCAATCTCTAATTACAAAAAATAAAAGAGATCTTTCTAGCTAGGAACCTTACATATATATAACTTGAATTTTTTTTTTTTTAACTTGCCATGGCTATGGCTCTCAAGATCAAGACTTTCTTTCTAGTTCTTCTCTTGGTCCTCATTCCCTTATCTTCGGGTCAGAAATTTTTATTTATTTATTTTTTTGAAAAAAAAAATACAATTTGAAAGCATTTAATTTAACTTTGTTTTCAGACATCTAATAGAAAATGTTGCCCAAAAAAAGACATCTAATAGAAAAATTTTCCTTTTATAGGCTTGGATGAAGGATTCAGGGAAAGCATGCTTCCTGCTCATCACTTGGTTTATAAGGTACCTCTATCTTTCTTATTTCAATCAACTCATATTGAATACTTACAATTTGTTTAGAAATAACAGTTGGGAATGAAAAAGTCTTAGGTTGAGTAGAAATGAGCAACTTGAGCATCATATTAATAATAATGATGAATATTCATCGAACCTGATGCCTTGAGATTTATTTTAGGTTCGACGTCGTGTCTAACTCACTTGTTTTGTTGTTCTTTACCTATTAATAAAGATTACTTTAGCTCAATAGAATTGACCTTTCTTTTAGTTTCTGATATTGTAGATATAAAGTATTTTTAACATATGTTTTGAACGAATTTTTTTTCTCAAAAAAAAAAATGTTTATTTTTTAAAAATTAAAATAGATAAAAAAGAGTAATTATTTCCTTAAAACAAACTTAACCAAACATTTTTTTTTGTTGAATAACTAAACACATTCTTAATCCCTAACAATACTAAATTTTTGTTTTAATTTCTGATTTTATAGAATGTTACAAATTATCCTTTACTGTTTAATTAAAGTGATTGTTAGTTTGTTACATTTCTGATGGAACTACATTATAGATGTTTGCTTGTGCTTAGCAAAGTTGCATATATTCAATTGCACAACAATATGCCATAAAAATAGTCAACTTTTGGATAATAATTAATTAATATATAATCAAATATTAGATTTGATTTGGTGTCTAGATTTCATTAATTCTTTTTACTGACAAGTACATTTAATTATTTTTTTTTTAAATTATATTATGGATGAAGGATATTGGAATGAAGATGAAGTCGAGAAAGCTATTTGGACATGCTTTTGTGTTGGATTATGATGAAGCAGGACCCAACCCAAAGCATACCAAGAAACCTGGCAAGGGCCCTTAAAACATCTTTTACACCTAATTATTATTATAATTATTATTTATAAAATAAAAAACTAAATATATACTATAATAATCTCAAAATGTTTTGTTCTTGTATGAGGAGACATGTTATAATTATAAACGAGTTTCTAATTCACCGGAAGCACCACTACTTGTGTTGTGTGTGTTATGAATATGATGAGAGATAATAATAATAATAATAATATAATAAAGTATGATTTTAATATTTTATTATATTATATATATGCATGTACCCCAGATGTTGCCTATGTATGGACTATTATATTAATTAAGCAGAGAAATCATAATAAATTATGATGAGTACCATTTGTTTTCCAATTAGCAAGCAATCTTGTTTTAGATAGACAGTAATAATTAATTATATGTAACTTAATTCTTTATTTATGGAAACAAAATAAAAAACTTGAGTTCTAAGTAACTAGCACTGAAGAGGTGAAAACTGTTATTACCCTCTCGTATATAAGAGATTTGTTTCTCCATGAATTTATGTATAGAAATAATTTTATAAGGTTAAACAAAAATTATGATAATCTCTAGTCTTAAAAAGGTTAATATTTGATTATTAACTAAAAAATATTTTGATATACACCAAATAAATAAAATTAAAAATACTTCCTCTATTTCATAATATAAGCATTTCAATATGTTTTATAATTAATACTCCTATGTTTTATATTATAATTACTTATACAAAACACAAGATATATTTTTTAAATTTTTTAACTTTACTATGATTTATTAAAGTAACTCACTATTAGTATTAATTTCTAAGATTGTGAGTCTATATAACTATATTTATTATAGGCAAAATTTGAAATAAGTAATTAATTTATTTTTAAAATCAGTACAATATTAATTTCCAAGATTGTGAGTCTATATAACTATATTTATTATGGCCAAAATTTGAAATAAGTAATTAATTTTTTTTTTAAATTAGTACAATAAATATTTTCTAAAAATTTGTAGCTCAAGTGGCATAAGGAAGAGTTCATTGAGCTGAAGGTGTGGGGTTCAATCCCCGATGGGGTATAATTAGGAGTAAATTTAGGAGTAGTGTAATGTGGGATATGTGTGTTTGGCCGATAAAAAAAAGTTAAATAAATATTTTAAAATAAATTGTGTATGTAAAGATTGGCTAAGTATTATATGAAACAGAATAAATACTACACTAATAACTATAACTCCATTAATAAGTACATTTTTTTAATATTATTAATAAGGACATTTTGTAAAACAAAAACTCTCTAACATAATAATTATTACATTTAACTACTATTTCTTTAATTAAGAAATGTACATAATCTTAAATGACAGTAAAATAAAATAGAGGAAGTAATAATAATTATTTGGCAAATGTTATATTCTTTTACTAAATCTTCCTATAAATTTTTTTATCCACTTAATTTTAACCATTGTCATCTATCTTTCACAAAATAAATGCTTAACAAAAAATAAATAGTAACAATTAAGTGAATAATTCATTATTTTCTCAAAGAGTCTTACATCTATTTGGTTGTTCAAATAATTGAGGCCTTTAAAGTGGAATAAATAATATAAGTTTTTATATAATTTTTTTTAGTCTAGAACTTTTAATGTCTTGGATTAGAGTATCATATTTTCATATACTATATAGTTCGGGTAAAAGAAAATCTCTATATATGCTGAGATTAATTGAAGGCAGAATTATATATTGTTTATTAATGATAAATAGGGTTAATAAGAGACATCTAACAGTTTGATTAGGTGGTTAAGAATATATAATTTTAAACAGTTCGAATTTATGTATGTGAATGTATTTAATTTAAGAAAAAAAGGTTAAGAATGCTGGTGCGAGTCTCACGTTAAGTGGAAGTGATAATTATTAAGGTTTTTTTAATTTGTATAATATTATATTTTTTTTTATAAGAAAGTAGGATAATTGAAAATCGAACTTATATTGATACACATATGGGTTCATATATACGTGTACTCATGTACTCACTAACTAAACTATATAACTAGGATATAGTATACAAGTTAAGAAATAAAAAAAAATTATTATTATTAAAAAAATAAAAATTTAATATAAATATGTTTGACATATAATTAATGTATTTTTTATTTTTTAATTTGTACAATATTATACATGTTAAAAAAATCTTAATTACTAAAAAATGATAAACAATAAAATGGTGCATTCTTACGCTATCTTTTTTTTTTTTTTCGAGAATTATTGGACCATCTAAATGTCAACTCTTGCTCTACCTTCATTATTAGCCTGTGTTGGTTGACTTGGCAACCCGCAACCTATTCTTTTCATTTTTTAGAATTTTTAATGAATTAACTACAATTTAAACTCTATTTATCCTGTAGCATAATCGATAAGAATATGTGTGTAAGTATAGGATTCGATCTCTAACGTTAAATTTTTTTGTAAAAAAAAAATAACTCTATTTAAGTATCCGGGTCATTGAATTTTTTTATCCAAATATTTTTCCATCCTCGTGTCCTCCCAATTAATAACTTTATCTTTAAGGCTTAAATATTATCTCACTGAGGCTATAATATATCCAGATCATTACACTAACAATCTAGTTGGTGAAATTATTTGAGTTTGATAATTATTACTTCATTACTTAAATAATGTCATGCAAAAAAGATTTTTGATTGGCTCACTAACCACCAACTTATTTATTTTTTCTCTCTATATCCTTTTATGTAATTATCAGGGGAAATAACTAATTTTTCAAGCATAATATTACTTCTGGTCCAAAATATAAGCACTTATAGTCTTTTTGTTTTAGTCCATCTTATAAACGCTTGCACTTGACAAAAAAAAATTGTTAATATTTTTTAAATTTATTCTTATTTATTAAATTATCCCACTAAAATTGAGAGAAAATAGATTTACATTTATTCAAAGGTAAAATTAAAATAAACTAACTAACTTTTCTAAAATTTATATAATAACTATTATCCGGTGTAAGAGTTGGTGTAACTTATAGCAGTGTCATTTAATATCTCCCTATTTTTTAAACTATACAAAAAGTTATAGATACTTATATTTTTTTGACCGGAGGCAATAGTTAATAAGACTTCCTTTTAATTTGTGGCCTCTCTATAGCTCAAACCTTAATTCTTTTGATCAGTATTATATATGTATTTTTATAAAATACATGAAAATAGATTTTGAATTTTTGGAAATTAGAAAAGCATAACCAAAACACAATCAACTGTTGCCTGACGACAACCAGCAAATAACATACATCTACACTTACCAAAAACAAATAACTAAACTAATCTTTCAATACTTTAATACAAGAATATAAAAAATAAGTCAAAATACAAGTTTAAAATATTTTTGACTGGTGCAAGTATAAAGCATAGACTTGAGTCTATAATGTAGTCTTGTCTTCTCATTCAACTTGTCAACTTAAACAATCCGAGACTTCTTTTATATTATAAACAATGTAAGATTTGGCTCAAAATTGACTATTAACCAACACAATATAGTGAGACAACGAGTAGTCAATGAGGCCTCCTAGCCTTATTGCATACAGAATGACTTATTACACTTAGTTACCACAAATAACTATTTATAATCACAGACAGAACAATTTCTTAAATTGATGATTCTTAAAACTAAATGTTAATTTCATATATTTCACAATAGTCACTTGTTAAAATTTAACATCACATAAATAAATGATGAAAATACGTACTGCTTAAACCATATGAACATATCTATATACAGTTTGTGCTTCTTCTAACATCCCCATGAATAGTAAATACATATCTAGAAAAGAAAAATGAGTTGTAAAATAAGTTTAGATAAATAATGATTTTACATCAATCAGTGTCCATATGCATATATAAAACAGTACTCATTATTACTAATTAAGTTGACAAATAGTATCAAAATAATATCAACATCAAAAGAAAGTTAAATTCTGGCTTTCCCAATTCCTGTGGCTGACATACCATTTCCTAAAAACTTTATAGAACAAGGATTTAGGAGTAGAAAAGTGTGCTTCCTCATCAATCTAATTATTCACACAGTTCATTCATTTTTTGTGGTAAACATTGGCAGTGACATCAGACCTTACTATTGTTGGTATCTAGTATAATGTATATACTAGTTCAATTTTTAAATCTCATTAATTTGACCTTAGAACCCAACAACTAGTGCAATTCAGAACAACCTTAGTTTAAAAAAACCAAAGTTTCTACATCCAAATTCTTGGTATGCCTTACAACCAAACTTTGTAAAAGGACATGAGTTTTGGTCGTATTCCACCATTTGAGTGTAACACAGTAGTAGAATCCTAGTGGAAAATTTTCTAAGTCAAAAGTCAAAACAGATATTTGAAATAGCTTACTTTATGTTAAAAAAACTAATCAAAACATTTACAACACACTTTTTGGCTAGGAAGGTTTTGTGTAATAAATAATTAATGAAAAGCACACATGCTTACACTGTTCATCATTTTCTAATGTATTTAAGTCAAACCCATTTAAGACAATCCAAGATTAACAAATTCAATCTTGATCATTGTGGATATATATTTTTCAAAGCTCATTGAAAGAAAAAAAAGACGAGAGATTCAGGGCATGTTTATCTAAACATTTCCAAAAACTATTTCAGATAGCTTTAAGAAAATTTGAGGAAGAAAAGCTTATTCGATAAACTAACATTGAAATTTATATAAAAAAAAAGGTTATAATATTAGTATTTAACTACTATTTATATAACAAATTCTTCTCCTACCAACAACATTTCTTGAGAAGCTTCTCCAAATTAGTGCTTAGGTGGACACAAATGTAGCCATGTAATGGAGTTTGACATGTTAAGGCGAAATTCAAAATAAATAGTACCTGAATTTTTTAATCAGAATATAAAATGAAGCTTCAAAAAAAAAAAAAAAAAAAAAAAAACCTTGACAATTCTTTAGTGCCCTAAACAAAGTAGATTCATTCTAAGATGTGTGGCATGTACAATTAAGATTATACAGGCAGGAAGTTCAGAAGCATATATATCTGTGTTTTATGTACATGACTAGTATTTTTTATTTTTTGAATCTATAAAGAAAGCTGTGATGAAAACCAGATTCCAATAGACACAATCCCAACGGTAGCAAGGGCTTGAACAAACTCAAATACAACATTTTGTTGCTGCAATTGCACATTCTTCCAATCTGTCCGCCTGCAAGCAGCAATCAAAATAAGACACGTGGTAATTCATTCAAAAAAAAAAAAAAACCTCAAAGTTTGGATGAGTTTCTGAAGAACTGCTTGCAAGAGTAAAAAGCAACCTCATAGCTATTTCTAAATAAATTTCAAAGATCAGTTCCTCGAAAAGATTTTCCTACCTCAACTTTTCTAAAAGCTAATTGTGATGGTTTCTTGAAAATTTGAGGTAAGGCAGCTTATTCAGGAAGTTGATCCTTGAAATTTACGCTGAAATAACTCATAACATTAGTATTTACATACTTTTATAAGCACTAGTTGATAAACTGATTCAAAGGAGCTAATAATATAAATTTCTAAATGATATAAGCCTGATTCAGCTAAACTCTGCCTTCTAAAATGCTCTGATGATGGGAACAATCCCTACTTTCACTTGGAAAGAGTTTCCATAACTGATTATGAATTTTATTTTACCATATTCCAGTTCTAGTTTTGCTCTTTACTAATGCCAAGCCAATAATCAAGACATAAAAACTAAATCCAAAATCATATACACATGAGCAAAATACATACCCTAAATCAGCAATTACGATGCTGACATTATCCTGCGTACGCCGGTCCTGCAGAGTAAATCATTATATGTCACATCATTATAATTAGTTTGTTCATTATAACAACTGCTAAGAAATTTATCAAGACTTACCAAAGCAGCTTGTGCAAGTGCTTCACAAGCTAGCTGAAATAAGAACAAGCAAAATGTTATTGCTGAAATTTCAATCTCTTAGTGCTTGTTTGATTTTCTATTGGCCAACATAACTCACGTTCCAATAATATATAAATTGTTATGACTTGTTTGGACATGAATCCTAGCTGCGTTCAACGGTTGCAGCATTTTCTTATCTTTTTTTCTGGTAATGTATCTAAAAAAAGAATGGAACAATGGATTCTTGCACAATGCACTTCTATTTTTGTTATGAATTAAGTAGTTTTGTCGAGATGTATCTGGCCCAACAAATAAAGTACACAGTACTAATGCAAACATTAATAAATCGCATAGTATTGTCCAATTCACGAGGAAATAAACAAGCGGTCTTTCTTTAGATCTATTTGTTTCACTCCGATAGTATCATAAATTGAGTCAATGCATTGGAAACGAATTTCACACTATAAAGTTAAGTGAAATAGATAAGACATTCGGACGTGAAGGTTTCCTTTCATCTGGCTCAAGTAGTTACACCAAATATTCCAGTAAATGTATTTTTGCATTGAGCCAACTATTAACCAAGCATACATTTATTGATACGACTGAAATGTCCTTAAATGTGTAAAGCATTATACAAACCTGAATGTTTCCATGTTGTCTTAGTTGATCCCTCACAAAAGAAACTGCTTCTGAGCTGAAATAGTAGGAAGAATAATGTGAAGTTGATTCTCATAAGAAGCAGAGAAAGAAAGGTGCTAGAAATTATTCAAAGGATCATGGAATAGACCTGTTCATGTAATCCCATAAGCCATCAGATGCTAATACTATAAATTCTGTATCTGAACCAAGAGCTACTTGGTAGATATCAGGGCATGCTACAACCAAGTCATTGGTTAGCTTTACACTGTGTCACAAACAACATTTTGATATCAAAATTTTTAATTTATAAAATTAGTTAAAAGTCAATTTTAATGTGACAGTACAACATAAAGGACGAAAAATATCATGTTTTCTTCATTGTATTTCACAGAATCAAGCTGAAGCTCATGAAAATAGAAACTGAAAATCTGGATCATGTTTTCCTCATCATGGTATTAATGCCAATTCTCCTTTGTTCCCCCTTTCTTTCTTATAGTTTATTTTTAGATCCTATAAACCAAGGAGAAACAATTCATATCCATTCTTTTTGCTAAATGTTAATGTAATGCATTCCACATTGGAAAGGATGTAAGGAACAGTTATTAAGACAAATAAGATTACCTACCGAGAGATAAACTTTTCTGACCATCTTCCTTCTTCAACTCCTTTTTGCAACATCCTTTTCACAAGAAAAATGGTAGATAATCCTTAGAAAACACTTGAACAATGGTAGGCATCTATGAAAAAATTAGCATAATTTCTTTTATAATAGGAGAAATAGTGCAAAAGATTTAGGACTATACTCATTCTTCTTTGTTTTGAATCGCACATCTCCGAATGCACGAGATACAGCAATGTCTCCACAAATTCTTCCATTGGTAATCTAATAGACAACATATACACGTGTATATTTAATGGTTACAAACTTCATTCAATAAAAAAAAATGTGGCCAACTACCAAACCACAATATATAAATAACAAAAACTAGTAAAGAGAAAATGGTCTTATGCTACAGAAAACTTCAAGTTAGTTCACAATCCTAAGTTTTTACAGTTTTTCAAATCAGAATTTCAATTTTCATTATATAGAACACTGGCATACATTGCTGACTACCAAAGATGGTAAAAAAGCATGCGAAAAAAAAATGAAGGAACAAGGAAAACACACCCATCCACCTGCTTCTCTGATTCTTTTGATTTCTTGAAGAGAAGCTTTGTTGCTCCCATATGGCCGGTGAGGACTAGTCAGCACTTCAGCTTTTCCAGATCTGCATAGAACCTGCAAGAACACACAAGGTGTTAAGGTTCAACAAAAATCATATACTTTCATAGACATTCAAATCCTCTACATATCCTAATTCAAAGATGAAAATCAGAAAAGTCCACATGATAGATATTTTCTTGATAGTTCTTGTGTACAGAAGAAAAGCACAAAAAGAAGTGGATTTCTTTTTTCATCAAAAACATGAGTCAAGTGTATCATCTGGGAACACGTAAAGATGTTAAGTCACACACTTGGTAAATTTAAAATAATGCTATAAAGATGGATAATACATTAATACATACCACAGATGAATCACCAATGTGTGAAATTAGCAGATTATCATCTCCTATGAACACTACAGTTGCTGTTGCACCTGATTCGTCCTCCTCTTCATTCATTTCAAGCCTTCAAAAATGGAAAACTGTCTAAACCTTCAATGCAATCATACAAAATCTAGAATCATATGAAACCTACTTAATTAGAAACATTTTATGGAGAACAGTGTATTGGCTTACCAATTTAACAACCTAGTGTCTGCTTTAATAAATGCCTTCTCCAGTGCTTCTTTAATGGCATTGAAATCTTTCTCAAGTAGTAGTAACCCGCCTTGCAAAGCTTCAAGACACTCCTTGTACAGCTCATCCCTGTGGTTGGCACTTGGCACATCAAATCAACTATTCAGATAATGCAAAGAATAACAAATCATCTACCGGAATTGATTCAGAATGAAAAGAAATATAAACTTGAATTCCATGCAGGTAATCATATTAACTATATTGGGGAGTTTTTCAATTCTTTTGAAGCAATCATATTCCAAATTTCCAATAATATAAAACATTGAGTAAATCCCCCAAATCAATCCTGTACTTGAGATTGTAGAGGTGGGGAGATTTTAAAAACCTCAAATTAGTTATCGACTTTGAAAAACAACATTCATTTTAGTCATTTTGACTACTAAAAATTAAAAAATAAATGGAAAAGGACTACGGGACTAAACGAATGCTGTTATGTAAAGCTGTGGGGACTAATTTAGGGCATGTTTACTTTGCATTTTCATTTTCTGTTTTCATTCTCGATTTTTATGAGTAATTGTATTGCAAAATTATCACCTTATTCCCATTTTGTTTTATGTTTTTAAAAATGTGTATAGCAAACTTTGAAAACAAACAAAACAATTATAATTTATTTTCACTGTTTTCTAAAATCTCCTCATCTCCCCTTACAAACTAAACACAAACACACTACATTTCAATTTCTCCCCTCCCACTCGTTGAACTATACACATAGAAAATGAAAACACAAAAGTGAAAATAAAATAAAGGCCCTTAGAGTTTCCCAAATTTTAAGAACTAAAATGTCTGACTCCTACACTAGATAGAAAATGAGCAAGCAAAAAATACATGGAATATTGTAATTGTACCAAAGGCATAGAATTTAACATAAAATAGGCTAAATTTATGGTATGCAAAGACCTGAGGAACTTGACAGAAGAAAACCCTCCATGGCCATCAAAAACAGCTGCAAAAGAGAAGCCATTAAGGCCATCAGATCGAACAATAACATCATCTTCCATCTCTTCGCGAAGACCCTGCAAGGCTATGGATCCCCATCTCACACCAGGAACCTCAGTCAAAGATGAAGAAGGGGCATCAATGGCTATGGCAGAGCAGCACCTGCTTCTTCTAGTGATGGAAAAGCTGTTTCTGTGTGTGTTGATCTTGGAAGTTGAGTGGCCATGGAGGTTGCTTAAGAGGAATCTTTGTGTCTGTGGGCTTGACAAGGCCATCAGATGAAGATTCAGCCTTGAAGGGAATCAATCTTAGAAGGTGAAGGTGAGAGAGTTGTTGTGGTGGTGGAGATAATAGATAAGAGAGTTAATTGAAGCCTCTAACTGTTTTTAACGGATTGGATTCTCTGATGGGATTAGATTCTCTTAAAGCTTTTAGACACAAACCTTAATAAAAGAAAAAAAAATATTAATTCCACTTTTGGTCACCTAGTAGTTAGATATACATAATTATTTTCTGTCTCCATTTTTCTATAACAATCAATTTGGTCATTTGTTCTGTATATTTTCAAAATTATGATAGATTATATACCAAGGCAAAACGTTTTTTTTTAAATATTTTTTTGTCCTAATATTATTGAAAAAACATTAAGCATCAACATGATTTTGCTATAATTTAATTGAACATTATGAAAATATGGGGACCGAAATCTCTTGGAAAAAACAGGGACTAAAATTTCAAATTAATCATATATGAGGAAATTAAAAATGAAGTTATGCTCAAAAAATAAATGATAATGAATTTATCTTGGAGAGGACCCACCCCCAGAGACTGATGTGGCAAAATAGGAGCTCTGGAAGCATGTTAATGTTATTGAAAAATATTTACTTTGAGTGGTCAAACTAACATACCTGATTTTCTAGAAAATGAATGGTTGCGGTTCGTATCAGATAAAAATTTGTCTGATAGTGGAGTCAAAAAGCTAGGTGGCATTTGAAACCAGAACCAAACTACAAAAACATACCATGTGGCGCATAAATATTAGATTAGTACTACTTTGTTAGTAGTACACTAGTACTTGCTCAACATCTTGGGTTGTGCATAGAGTTCATTCATTTGTTGTGTGCTGCTGCTATATGGAGATTGCAGAAGTAAAAAAGCCAAAAAAAAAACCGTGACTCAATTGGAAACCTAATCTATACGCAAGTAAATTTTTGACTGCACATCAAGAAATCAAGATTCATTGAAAGTGCTATAAGGCCTTGAATTGCATGTTCAGAAATGGTCTTTTCAGAGTAATGATTATTTATTTTTTAAAAATGAGCTGAATAAAAAACACACCAAATCCATTCAAGAATCTTGTTCCAAAGGCTCAAAAAGAGTACTCAAGAAGGGGGAAGAGAAAAAGTTGTTTTTCTAGGACTTGAAAATCATATTTTAGAGTCGACCCAGGAATGTACCCCAAAACCAAAAGGAAAAAAAAAAAAAAAAAGAGTGGATCCAGGAAAAGTTCACTGGAAAAACAAATACTACAATGCTAGTTATAATCCATTTTCAACTTTGAAATGAGTGGCAAAATACATTTACTCCATTTTCCGGTATGACGATGGCTTTAACTAGCATACATACAAACAAACCGCAGCTAAATTTAGACAGACATCAATTATGCTAAGTGAAGAAAACGTATGAATAATAAGATCGTCTCAGCCTAACATTTTTTTTATCTCCACTTATGTAAATTCTTCTCTCAAATAATGAGGTCCAGGCTTGAAGGGATCAGACTCAGCATATGCATCTGGCCGGTAAAATCCAGCATCATTTACTCGGTTGCTCAGAACATGAAGAATTGCCTTCTTCTCACCTCCATACTCATCCATGTTGCTCTCAACATAAGAATTGGCCTCTGCTGCAATCTCATTCACAAAATCGAACCGATTATCTTCTGATAACATTAACCTCTCTATGTCCAGTGTCAACAGCTTTCCCTGGTCCTTTACAATTCGCACCTGCTCCTCAAGGAAAGGAACGCGCTCCATTTTTTGCTCCAGATATTCATCCTTTTTCGTCTGCAACAAAATAATGTTTTGCTCAAACAATCAAGTTATTCACATGATAGTAGAGGATGCTATGCCAGTTCACCAAAGAAAAAGAGGAGGCTATGCCAATAGCATGAATCACATACCACATTCATCAGCATGACCATTATGTATTCATTCTAAAATTACTCTTTTTTTTTTCAAATTAATTAGGAAAGAAGAAATAAAAGCATTAAAGAATATTAATGTGCTTTCTCCTTTATTCCATGCATCAATATTCTGCAAAAGAGGAGTATCTGTTGAGACATACGTATCACGATAAAAAGAAGTGAATACATGAATTAAAATAGATTTGGCTTATGTTTATATCCCATGAAGCTGTCAAGCAATACTCTAGATTGCTCATTCTGTTTCACTTTCAGATTACTTATAAATCCTACAATCCAATAAATGACTCAATGATAGTACCATTAATGCTTCAACTAAAAACCCTTCCTTTTGGGTAAATGTTTTGTAAGGAAAAGCCATTTCCTGATTCATCAAGTTGCACTTAAAAACAACACCTCTTCCAGTTGAAGCCTAATTCCTGAGCCTAAGAGAACTACAAAAACAGGAATGGATCCCCTCGTGTTAAAAAATAACATGATGCATCGTGTTGGTGTTTTTGTGTCTATCTTTCTCTTAATACGTATCAAATGCATATTAAATTTGTGGGTCTCTAAAAACATTAATGAAGAGAGAGATAGACATAAAAACACCAACATAATACATCATGTTATTTTTGAACATGAGGGGATCCATACAATACAAAGACACACTTAACTCACTCTGCAATCTTACCCTTCAAGTTCAAGCTAAAGAAATTAAAATACATTGCAACTCAGCTATTACTTTGCACAACAAAAAAAAAGTGCAGCTAATCGCGCTTACATTCTGAAATACTTGTTTACAGAGTAAAAACAATCTATAACACCAGCAAACTTTCTAAACCACGCAACAATTAGAAAAACAAAAGCAAACACTTTTTTTCTAAACTAAGCAACAAATACAACAACAAAGCAAACACTTGGATCTCTTCTTTTTTGTCTTTTTATTTAGGAATTTATACAAACAGGTAAGAGGCAAAACAAAAACAGGAAAGTAAAACACCCCAAGCGGAAATCCTGTAAGAAAAACAATAAGGGTACAGAAGATACCAATTTTCTTCGCCTCCAGACACGCCGTCCACGACCTTCCTTTCGCATTTGGGGCATCATCTTGCAAAACGAATGGATAAGTTCAGTTCGGAACAAACGCACAAGATACAAAAATTTGAAATTTTTTCTACCTGCGAGCTAACCCACAACCCCGGGCTCCTCGAATTTCCACCAGATAATTCTATCTTCTGCAGAAAAATCATTCCACGTGGTTGGGTGAGTGACAAAATGAGAAAAATAAATATTTGAAAGAAAATTTAGAAGAATAAATTGAATTTCAGTTCTCGTAATTTGGTGAATGTTATCGGAAACAAAGAGAGATTAACAGGAAAATTACAGGTAAAGCGGAAGAGACAGTGAGGGAATTGATGCTCAAAGCCATGGCCACTGTGGTCGCTTACTGTGCGTAGGTCGCGTTATCTGAAAATTTTTTTCCTTGCTTTTCTTTTCTCTGCACGAATGCATGTTTAGTTTTGGTTAAAAATTAAAGTATCTTTACTTTTTTTGGTTTATAAAGTATCTTTACTTTAAGTATCAATAATTAATTATAATTTATTTATATATAAATCTTAGTCACATTTAACAAATAATTTTTAATAATAAAAATACTTCTACTTTCCAACAAATATACTAGCAATTGGCTTAATAGTAATCTTTTGAGGTGTTTATATCTCTTAATTAGGCACTAGCAATTGTATGGTTAAAAAGAAAATGACATTTACCACACATAAAGTCACATTTTCCTATACAAATCTAAGGATTAAAAATATACAATGTAACAATTGAAGTGATATTTTCTATTTTTTATAATTAAATCAATGACTCTAAAATTATTTGTGTATCAATGCATACTTTTTAATTTGTGTATATTAAGTAAAATCTATAAAGAGATATTTTCACGAGGACATAACATCCTATTAGATCTAAATACATTATTATTTCGTAGTTCTTTAAACTCTAATTGCCAAACACAAATACTTTCAAATGAAATATTATTCCGTCTATTCGTTATAAGAGCACCCATATTAATTGTGTTAACTATTATAAGTTATTTAGTAATAATATTCGGGATACGATTCTCAACAATGGTTACAATTAAATAAAATCAAGTTGTTTTTCATTTTATAAATGTAAAAGTTATTCGATTTAAATTAAAGATTAATTATTATAAATAGAAACAATAATTTTTTGTTTGATATGTAATTTATATTCAAATATGATATGATACACATCATAAATGAATGTCTTAGAGACGGAAGAATTCAAACATTTAAATATCGGAATCATACCTTATTTTTATCGAGGCTTCGTAATTAATTGTTATATTAAAAAACTTAGAGTCTGTTTGGTTATTAGTTATGAGGGTTTTGAAACTCATTTAAATGAAAGTGGGATTCCTTTACTTTATCTAAAAGTACATTAATAATGGTTGACGTTAAACAAAGCTTAACTAATAGGCTATTACATATATGTGCAGCTCTTGATTTTGATTTTGTTTTTGTTTTTATCTAACTATATATTTGTCCTTGATAGATAAGATCACAAACATTAAAATAGAGTTCTTTCCAACAAAATATGTATTAACTTTACACTTAATATGATAATTAAGGTTATATTTAGAAATACTAATTTATTAGTGATCATACCCGTACGTTATACAGGTTATTTTTTTAATGTATTACCATTTAAATAATTATATTTAAATATTATTTTTTTCATATCATAATAATGTGTTTTGATTAAATTTGATAAAAAGTACATTGATACAAAAATAACACTTTCATTATGTATACACAATTTAGATTTTAAATTTGTACTTTATATTCTTTTTATACTATTTGTACTTCATATTTATAACAGTACTGACATCTTATTATACTCTCTCCGTTTCTATTTATAAGTTACATTTTAGAAATTTTTTGTGTTCCTTTTTATAAGTCATTTTTTAAAGTATGTGAAGCATTAAATATTTTTTTCTCATATACCTTTGTGATATTTAAGAACTTTACAATTTTCAATAATTATGTCAACCAATAGCCTTATTCTAATTAAAGTGGATAGAATATGTGATGAAAGAGATTGGTGAAATAAAAAAAAATTAAATAAGGATAACTTTGGAAAGTCAACATAAATTTTATTAACTCCAATACTATTAACTAATTTTCTTAAGATATATGAATTAGTTAAAAGTGACTTATAAATAGTAATAGAGGTACTATCTTTTAAGTTTAAAATTTTACTTTCTAATTTGTTTGTGAACATTGTTTTTTACTTGAAGTTGTTATTATGCTTTTAATTTAAATGAGTGATTGAATTTCTTTATTTTGAGAAAAGTCAACCGAAATCAAAATTATAAATATTGATAGAATTAATCTACAAATGGTTTTTGAAGGCAATTTCCAAATGATCCATATATTTACTAATATTTTCAATTCATGTTTATTTTGGTGGTTTCTCACTTTATATAATATCTCCATTTAATTATCACATTCGCTTAATTTATTGAATTCTTAGTTTTCCTTTTTTTTTTAAATAAATTTTACATTATCATTTATCCAAATATGACATCGGATCGGATGAGTCGTAGGATTAAACATTTTTAAATTGTTTAATGTTTTATAATGTAACCAATTATAGTATTAAACGGTTTTACGAAAATATTTATTTTCATATAATTCATGCTTCACAAATTATAATATTTAATTCAATGAAAGAGAATAATACAAATCTTTTAATTTTTCTTGGTTAAAAATAAAGTACTATAGTATTTAATTTAAATGTTATTATAAAATAATGTATTACCCGGTGATTGTATATTTGACAATTTTTTATAGGAATTTCAATTAAAATATATTCTTGTGACATAAACCTTATTTTTACAATCCAAACAGCAACAAAATTCATTATGAAATTTAAAAAATTTAAACTGATACACCCTTTTTAAAATGATATATAAAGATATATTAATTCTTATTAAAATATATTTTTTTACCTTGAAATCCCTTAATTCTTGTTGATGTAATGGTTGTTACATTGACTTTATAAATTTCGTTTGGATTGACATTTATTTTGTCTTAAAACATAATGCATATTCTTCCAAGAGCATTACTTTCACTTTATTTCCTTGCTGATCAAAAATCAAATTATATCAATACCGGTGTTTTAAACATGTTTGTTTGAAAATAGAGTTAATTATCAATTTAGTTTTTTAAAGATTATTTTGTCATCAATTTAGTCTTTTAAAGAATTTTTTCACCAAATTAATTTTCTAAGGATCATCTTTGTCACCAAATTGATCCTCCAAAGAACTTTATCACCAAATTAATCCTCAAAGATGTGTAAGTATACCAAATTGGTCCTTCAAACATTTAAATATATCAATTTGGTCCATGATGGAGGACTAATTTGATAGACTTCTAAATCTTTAAAGGATTAATTTGGTGACAAAGTTCTTTGAAGATCAAATTGGTGACAAAGTAATCTTTGGAGAACTAATTTAGTGGCAAAATTCTTTAAAGGGCCAAATTGGTAACATGATAATTTTTAAAGAACCAAATTAATACTTAACTCTTTGAAAATAATTGTCTATACGAATGTAATATTTGAAAGCATACAAAAATCAAAATAAAAATATTATTACTAAAGGAATAAACATCATCTACAAAATGTGAGAAAGTTTTACAAAACATGAAGAGTTGTGTTGTTTCATGAAAAGTTATGTTGAATAGTTATCTTGTTTGAAATTTATTAAATTTCAAAGGCAACAAATGTGACTCTTCAATTAAAGGGAGGTGACTCTTGAATGAAAACACATCACTTAAAAGTATATAACTCTTGAAGTGTCTATAAATAGAAGTGCATTTGATGCACAAAGATATAGAATTCATAATTCACACGACATTCACAATATTTATGAGAAGTCAGTAATGAAATATAGACACATGATGAAACACCCAAATTTCTCATAGCATCTTTAAATTCATTTGCTTATATCTTTGGTGCACAAGAGATATATGCAAAACATCACTTTGTAAAAGTCATTATTGTCACGACTTGAGTTTTAAAAGTGCGAAACATACTCAAGGAATCTTCATTGTATCCTACAGAAAATTCGCTAGGCAACCCATTTTGCACCCAAGATTTGAAATTGGTGGGGGTGAATTAAGTCTAAAGGAAAGTGCTATGAAACACGTATTGAAAAGACATTGTGTACATTTTCCTATTTCTATTTCTTCTTATTTCTTTCTAATCTTTGTAGGTCCACCACCACCCAGGATTTATAAAAATACAACTAACACAAAAACCAAAATTAAAACATTACTACAAAATGAATAAACATAATCTACGATTAATGAAAAAGTCATATAAATAATTTTCTTTAAAAGTGAGTTAAAAAAAAAAGTGTTTTTAGAAAATTCCGTGTGATACTTTTAAAAATATACCCAAGTAACGTGATTCATTTGTGAAAATTGAGTAGTGCATTAAAATTGGTGTTATGTTTTTATATGATGGTATAATAACCTCGTTTTATAATTTAATACGAGAACTCAATAAAAATAAAAGTATATTAATATTGAACAATATCATATTAGTAAATTTTAAAATTAAAAGTTTTACCTTACATCTCGTAATTATACTATCATCATATTAAACTTTTCTCTAACAAAAATCTTTAGTTGGATGAGACTCACACACATGATAACTCCGATAATATCTATTTTGCGCACACATATATACATATAAAAGAGAATATAATGTTTTTATTTTAAAATTACAACAATGAATTTTAAATAAATAATTACCTATAAATATTTCCTTGCCCAAACGTTTTTCCAAATTTTAACTTGTTTTTTTTCATCTCTAAATTTGTAATATGGTGTATATTTTTCGTTCTTTCATAATATATTTGAATTCACGAGAAATATTATTTTCGATATAAACGTGTATGTAGGTAGTGCTCTAAGAAAACGTAATTCAATAAATAATTATGAAGCATAAATGATTATTTACAAAATATTTTTAAAAATTAAATTTTCTATATATAAAAATAGCAACAAATAGTGTAAAAAAAAATAAGATATTGATACCTTGATTTTCATGAATTAGCATGTGCATCATATCTATGCTAATTAGCTCTTTTTTTTAGCAGTGGGATCGAACTCCATGAGATAACAAAGCTTCATATATAGAGGCCGGAGAGGCAATCTTATATAAAGATTTATAAAAAAAGAGATGACATAACCTTGTATTTGAAAAGCATAATGTATTGCTTTATAGTCATTTACTTTATTAATTTTTTACCATAAATTTGAATTCATTAATTGAAATAAATGACTAATGCATTATTTTTTTTTCTCCTTGCAATCAAACACAAACAATGCAATAATGGTGTTGGATCAAGTCAATAGATGGAGTAACTTTTTACTTAGCAGGTGTATGTGCTGATTACCAGCAGCAGGGACGGAATCAGATATCAGGAAAATGGGGCTCTTGCCCCCATAAGTTAAAAAGAATTTATGTACATATATACATTACATTGTGTTACTATGATGTGATTCTGCCACCCCAAGTCGTTTATTGGTTGCCTTTATTGCATGAAAAAATTCTGCGGGTGTTCGTGGTGCGGATCAATTTGATTTTAGAGAAAAAATTAATTCAATTTTATCTTTATAGTTTTGTCATTTCATCATTAAATCGGTTTTATATCTAGATGATAATTGAACTAATTTTTTGCGGTTTGAATTGGATCAATTTTTTGATTTTTATTTTAGTTTTTCAAAATATATTCTTATTATCAAAAATAGTAAACATGTAAATATGATGCATATATTTAGATCAAATTTTGTTGTCTAAATTTTTTATTTAATTACTTTTATATAATACATATATATTCGACAAAAACTCAAACAATATTTATATTTGAAAGAAAAATCAAACTATAAAAATAATATTTTGAGCACGTCATTTAATCTTTTAAGAGAAAGATGAATAATATAGAAAAATTATAAATTTATATTAGTATATACGATTTGGTCTGAGTTGGTTCGGTTTTAATATAAGGAACCGAAATCTGAACAAAACCAATAAAACTATGCGATTATTTCGGTTTTCAGTTTGTTCGATTATTGGTTTTGACAGTTTAAAATGGGTTGGTTCGGCTGTGAACACCCCTAAACAATACACACCACTATTCACTATAAAACTACTCCCTCCGTTTCAAAATATAAGAACTTAGCCTTTTTTTCATGTTCCATAATATAAGCACTTGCACAGAATACAACACAAATTTATTAAATATTTTCAAATTTATCCCTAATTACTCATCTCTCCACTAAAAATATTTATAATTTTGACATTTAATCATTAAAGCAAAAAATTATTCTTGCCAACAATTCTAACCAACGAGATTTTGAATAATTACTTCTTAGCTTCAATTCCTATAGTGAAGTAATTAATAATCAATTTAATGTTCCAAGATGATATTCTTAATTAAGAGAGAGTAGATTTACATTTATTCAAGGGTAAACATGAAATAGAATAACAATTATTATTTTTTAAATCTATAATATAACTAATTTTTTTAAACTATGTGAAAGACGGCTAGGTTCTTATATTTTGAAACGGAGGGAGTAATTTACAACCGATTTAGAGTAATTTTTTTTTAAAAAAAAAAAGGACAGACGGACCCACATAATAGTGACATAAAAGGTGGTTGTTAATAAGTTATGCACAATAATGGTGTGCACATATCAATGTTCTTCTTGCATTTATTTTCATGACTAAAGTTTACAAATCTTTTGACAACTTGATAATTTTTTTTGGGTCTTGATGTACAGTGTTCTAAAGACACTAGTTAAGGTTAGTAGAAGTAGAAAGATAATCATAAGAGTATATTATTCCGTTTCATGGAAATATAAAAAACTACACATTTCAATATTTTTTTACTATATTTGAGTTCTTAAATAATGCTTTTACAAAACTAAATATCATTTCTAGTTCGGTGGATTTCGCTGCCTCACTCTTGCTAGAGGGTTTCAAGTTCAAATCCCTCTGCTTGTTTTTCTTCATTATTTCCCCTTTTAATAGGTTTCCCTCTAAAAATAGAAGCTAAAAACTAATCAGCTTAAATAAAAATTAAATCAAACAAAAAATTTGTGTCTTTTTTAATTTTGGCAACATTAATGATATTAGCAATAACTTTCATTATTTTTATTTTTAATCTATTTTATTTTTTCTTTTCAATTTTTTGAACTTTTTTGACTAGATAAATCCTTTTAAGATTACAGTGACTGCATGAATGTATTTTTTTTTTCAGTCTTATTTATTATACTATTAACTATTTAACTTTCATTGCATTGTTATTTCATAAAACTTTTTATCTTTTTTTTGTTTTTTAACAAACGTTAACTTTCACCAACCTCTTGATATATTCCTGGATTAGTCCTGCTTCTTCTTCCAAGTAAAATAAAAGTACATGGTAAACATTATAACTGAAATAATTAATTCAAATGCTTTTTTTCTCTTGCATATAAAATAATGATATATTTTTTTCCCTTAAATTATACTTGATAAAGTTAGCTTTCATCATTTTTTCTTAACATATGTTAAGGTTGTGTTTGGCCTATTTTTTTTTGCTTCTCTTTTTTTAGAAGTAAAAGCTAGGCTAAATGGTATTTACAGTAAATCTCTTAAATTTAAGCTACCTTTTTTCTTATGTATAAAATGCAAAAAACTGACTTTTAAGCTAGAAGTTAGAAATATGAGTTTTTCATAAAAAAACTGGCTTATTTGTGGGCCCAGTGTAATTAATACCTGAATATTGTAATTAACAACTGAAATCTTGAATATATTTTCCTTATCTGTTTGCTAAAACCTTCAAAAAGTCTTCTTCTTGTTTGAAAATTATTCATTCACTTTAATATTTATGAGTTTTATTGTTATTTAAAATTTTTCATATTCAAAAATATTTAATGTTATATTATTATTTTAATAAATTTATATTGCATTTATTTTTTTAAAAAAATAAAAATATTGAGTTTTATCAAAGAATTTTTTTTGTTGCAACTTTATTTTTAACAAATAAAGAAATGCCACAATTAATGAGTAATTTAAAAAGGTTGGCACAAGATGCTTTTAACAAAGAAATAGTTTTTTACTCATAAGTAGCTTATAACGTACAAAATAATGAAATTGTCAAACAGCTTTCAACTTTTTATTTAAAGCTCTTATTTATAGTTTTTACTTAAAAACGGCTTATAAGCCAAAAATAACCGAGCCAAATGGAACCTTAACTTGGGTTTGATAGAGTAAAAAGGATAAAGAGACAAATAATTTATGGGTGAAAAGAAATAAAGAGAAAAGAAAATTTAAAATTTTTTCTTTTAAGAAGTTGACAAATTTTCTTTTAATTTTTCTCAATTGTAACAAAGAAATTACATTGTTAGTTGTATCTTATTTCATTTTAACTTTTTTTTTCTTCCTACTGAACATAAAGTAAATCTTTGCCCCTTAAGTCAATTTTTCTGGTTCTATCCCTGACTACCAATAAATAATTTCATAAGTTATTTTATTATATGTGATCATTGTATATTATTTTAAGTCATTTAAATTACTTTATAAGATAATTTTATTAAACATCTCAACATAACTACAAGTCATGAATCCTAAATTATAAATTATAAACTATAAAATAGTATTATTAAGCACAACATAAATAAAGTTAAACATGAAGTTCTATGTTCAATGCTTGAAAAGTATGCAGGTAAACCATAGTACTAAAATGCTAACTTAAAAACACCTTGAGCTAGTAATGTGATCGTAACCACTACTTCTTATAATATATTATCAGGATTATAAACCAAATTGATTTTAAGAAAAGAAAAAAAAATGCAATTTTAAGTAAAAAAATAAAGTAAAACATCAATTTAATTCATAAAATTACAATGATCAATTAATTTAATTGGAAACGTTGTACCCATATTAAATTAAAAAATAAACTAGAAAAAATATTAACTTTATGTATTTTATCTGTCTAGCAGCCGAAGTTGGACCTTGACTGTTCAGTTGAGTGGCAGTGTGATAGCATTGCGACTACTATAAATATGATTAACAAATGAAAAATTATTATTATTATTATTATAATTTATTATTTATTATAATAAACATAAACAATACTCCTATATAAAAAAATAACAGTAATACAAGGCTGTTCTCGTTGCTCAAGTCTTCGAAGATACTCTATGAACTTGTCTTTCTAGGGTTTCATTTTCAGTCACAGAGGAACATAACAAGACGATGAACTCCTCCGATTGAGATTGCTTACACAATCAAGTCAACAAAATGTCTTTAATTTCTTTACCTTAACAACAATGCCAACAACAACTTGATTGGATTGCTACTCGAATTTCGAAACCCTTTTTGAACGCAGAACCCTAATCTAAACCTAGTTTATCCATGGAGAGGTCTAGATCTAAGCGGAACTACTACTATGACCAAGAGTATGATTCTGAAACCTTTGCTAGGAGCAGGCCGCGCTATAACAACCACTACAACGCCAGTCTCCATCGCCACCGCGGCGGCGGAGGTGGTGGTGCTGGTGGTGGCGGCGGAGGCCGGCACCTTAAGACGCAGGAGTCGTCGTTAACGGTGACAACGAGTTACCGCATTCTGTGCCACGACGTGAAAGCCGGTGGCGTGATTGGGAAGTCCGGCAGCATTATAAAGTCGATTAGGCAGCACACCGGCGCGTGGATCAACGTGCATGAGCTGATCCCCGGTGACGAGGAGCGAATCATTGAGATTTCCGACACTAGACGGCGGGACCCAGAGGGTCGAATGCCGTCGTTCTCGCCGGCGCAGGAGGCGCTACTGCTGATCCACGAGAGGATTCTGGAGAGCGATACGGGGTTCAGGGTTGGGGAAGAGGAGGAGGATTACGGCGGTGGTAGCGGCAGAGGGGGCGGTGGCAACCGTGTGGCCACCAGGTTGGTGGTGTCGAGAATGCATGTTGGATGTTTGTTGGGGAAAGGAGGGAAGATTATTGAACAAATGAGGATGGACACAAAGACCCAAATTAGGATACTCCCTAGAGATCACAATCTTCCCCGTTGTGTTTCCATGTCAGAAGAGATTGTCCAGGTGCCTCAACATAAAAAGCTTGGAACTTTTTTCATCTAATCTGTTGTGGAAATGTGTAAATAAACATCTATGGACTATGGACTTTGTTGGAACTCATTGCCCTGGTTTGATTCGCTCCTTTTTTTCCTGCACATCGTCGTGCTTCCTTTTGCTTTTGGAGGACTAATTAAAATTGCAGAACTGACGATATTAATGGCTTCTTCACGTTTCACTCTTCTCTTTGCTTCTTTCTCCATTAAATTAAATAAACAATCACTCGTAACTGATTTTATCTACGGCATGAACGGCACTTGAAGCTCCTTTATTACGTTCGGCTAAAGAGCTTTTAAAAAAAGGATTTATAGTCAGCTTCAAAAGCAAATAGCTGGTTCAGAGTATTTTATGTTGGATTAATGGTTTTCTGCTGCATTTTTCAAAGTTTATTTGGAACTGTTCTTAATTTAGTAGTGGATCTTTTCTTCTGTAATGATCTGGTTGAACTTGGCTAGATGTACGTATTTATTGACTGATTTGTCCTTGAATTTGATCCACCAATTGGACAGAAGGCAGTCAGAACCATACTTGGGATAATGTTTTCTCGGTTCTCTTTCTAGTTGATATTTAACTGGACCATCATAGTGATATAATTGTGAAGATGCATGGTGGTGCAAGGCCATTCCTAAGATCTGATGTGATGTACCTGCAATTTTACTCTTTAATTGATGTTTTAGCTGAACACTATTAATCATATGGTATTGGTGCAGGTTGTAGGCGATGTAAATGCTGTAAAGGATGCCCTATTAATTATTTCGTCGAGGTTGAGAGAGAGCCAGCATCGTGACCGTGGTCATTTTCATGGACGTGGAGTTTCACCAGAGCGTTTTTTCTCTCCTGGTGATCTTTATGTTCCTCCAGCTAGTGGATCTCGTAGATCAAGAGTATCTGCCAACAATACCAGAAACAATAACCACCCCTCATTAGGTTTTGCAATGGAACCAGGGGCTGCTCCTCTGGCTGATGATGTACAACCCTTCTATTGGCAGGAACTTGTTTTCCGGATACTTTGTCCAGTTGAGAAAGTTGATCGTGTTGTTGGGGAATCAGATGGAATTGTGGAGTTCCTTCAGAATGAAGTTGGGGTAGATGTCAAGGCCACTGATCCAGTTGGGGGTTCAGATGAACAGATAATTATCATTACTTCAGATGAGGTACTTTCCTTCTCTCACCCTCTCTTTATCTCCCTCTGTAGTGTACTGTGTATAACTAATAGTGAAAGTTGTAAGTATTCCAGGAATAATACTCTTTGAGCTTGTGTAGCTGTAACTTCAACTTTCTAATGCAATTAACATGTTTTTCACATAGATATAACATGTTACATGTTTCATGTTCTAACTGTTATTATTATGTACTTGTACTTAAGGGTCCTGATGATGAGCTGTTCCCAGCCCAGGAAGCTTTGTTACATATACAAACTCGCATCGTGGATCTTGTTCAAGATAAGGACAATATTATAACCACCAGGCTTGTTGTCCCATCTAGCGAAATTGAATGCTTAGATGGAAAAGATGCGTCACTATCAGAAATAAGGAGGTTAACTGGTGCTAATATTCAAATTTTGCCTAGAGAAGAACTACCGCCTTGTGTTGGAAAAACTGACGAATTGGTGCAGGTTTGTGATTTACAGCTTGCCTAAATATTATAAATATTCTGTTCATTAATGTAGTTTGAATGAGTCGATGCAATGATAAAGGATCAGGATCCTCTCCTTTTCTTTATTAACGGGACACTGTGCTTTTCTTACAATCTAAGCCATTCATTATGGTTAAAAGCTCATCCATGGTCACAATTATTTAGTTAACTATACACCTTGCTTCATTAGCAAAACTGCAAGACACACCATTTCATTTACGTTTTTGTTGCTTTTTTCTCTAGTCAAAAGCCTCTGTCAATTTTTTTCACCTCTGTCAAGTCCTGTTCTGTTGACCCAAAGAAATCAAAAGACAGTTACCTATTGAAGCTTTTACGTTCATTCCCGTTGTTTAGTGTTAAACAAAGAATTAGGAGCAAATTGTTCATAGGATGAAGATGAATCCTACACAACAAGGGTGAAAAGGGTGCAAAATAATAATGGACTACCAAGCTCTGCTTCACCCCATAGTAGTCCGTCCCAGATAGCGGAGTGTAGTGGCCAATCCCCAAAACACTATAGCAGGATAGCGTATAGCGGAATGGCACCTATTGTGAAATTTAGGTGTCCAATTATATAAATTCATATTTACTTAAATAATTGTACAAAAAATTTAAAATACCCAAAATTAAACACATACCGCTCGTTCATAACTAGTAATCATAATTCTAAAGTAAAAAACACTTTAAAAAGTAGCAAAACACAAACCAAAGAGGTGTAAAACATTACTAAAAGACTAAGTGAATCCTAAAAGCCTAGTACTAATCTGAGATAATCATTTGGGCTGCTCCTTGAGATGATGAAGCCAAGAAAATGGTTTTAGGATGAGGCAGAGGCGAAACTGAAATGAACAGATGCACAACCAACGTGCAAGAAGCCAAGAACAGAGGCAGAGGTGCGCAGGAAGAAGAGAAGAACAGAGGCAGCAACAAGCAAAAAGAAGAACAGAGGCATGCAAGAAGAACAGAGGAAGCGGCACATTTTTGAGAGAAAAAAAGAGAGAAGAGAGGAGGTGGAGTTTTCGAAGAAGAGAAAAAACAGAGCAGCTGCAGGTTTAGCCAAAAAGAGAGAAAAAATTGTATCAAAATTCAAAAACCCCACACTCTTTTTTGAGTGAAGGACAAAATGTCCAAACTACCCTTAATGAGGCCCCTTTTGGTCTTTTTGCAATAAAAGAAAACCCTAAATTGCAGCACCACATAGTGGCAGCCGCTACAAGACACGATGACCCACAATTTAGGCCACGAAGCAGCCGCGACTGCCACAACCTTGAAACGCAACGCCACCGCGCTGCAGTGGCGACCAGGGGGCACAATGCTCCGCCACAGTGCGATAGCATTGCCATAGCACGCTATTGACTACTATGCTTCACGCCTTCACCCCATGATAGCATCTTCATTTTGATCAGAAAGACACAATGGACCTTGCTAAGCTTGGAAGTGCATATTCAATCTGATAATAGACCAGTGAAATTTAAAACTTAGCAATGTATTGCACCAAAACCCTAAGCTTGGAAGTGCATATTCAATCTGATGAAAGATCAGTGAAATTTAAAACTTAGCAATGTATTGCACCAAAACCCTAACATAAGGGAAAAGTATTGGACCATCAAATGATTTTGCCTGACCCCCATGGTGAGGTCGAAAGAAGGGGAAAAGGAAAGTAGATAACTAGTAGAAGCCAAAGGGAAAGGTGAAGTATTTCCAGCCTATGTCAACTAAAATAATAATTAAATTAAATGGTGAGTTTGGAATTCAGACTACGTGTTGCCACTCATTGATGATTTGTTGAGGATATTGAAAGGCTAGATTTTAGGAACAGCAGATGCCTGTTAATTAAGAAAATGAAAATGAGAGGATCCTGATCCAATGATGAATCTTGAGCTTTATAATGATGATATACCTTATTATTAGTACTCAATTCATGGTACTGGGTGCATATGTATTACGTTCCTCTGCATCTAATTCTACACAAACAAAAAAATGTGCAATTTTCATTGGCTTTTGTTAGTATTTGTTATTTGTTATATATATAAAACAAATTCCACAAGTTTAAATAAAAAAACTTACTCCATGCTTGGTTTAATTTATTTTGAAAAAATAATCATTTAGTTTGGCTAGCTCCTTGAGAGGACTTATAAAAATAAATGATAAACTATTATTTCTCTAAAAATAATGTTTCCACACATGCGACTAGTATTTGAATTATTCTTTCTACATTTCTCAACTGTTTCTCTATTGCCCTCTACAGATTGTTGCAGAGATTGAGGCAGCCCGAATTGCTGTTGTTGAGGTGACATCAAGATTGAGAACTTATTTGTATAGGGATTTCTTCCAAAGGGACACAGTACCACCATCGGGGCCCTTAACTGGAGTGGAGGCTTCTTCTTCCAATAATATAGCTCCAATTACTGAAACTCCTCCGACCTATCAGAATGTGCAAGCTGTGGCAGCAGCCCTTCCATCAAAGGTATTCTTTTGCTGCAATGAGAAATTCCATGGCATCTTCAATATTTTGCATGTTTCTCTGTTATTTAAGTGAGTTGCATATGAGAGGTTCATTGGCCATCTTTAGGCTAATATTTATTGTCTTCCCTGATAATAACTTTTGAGCACAGGTATCATGGAAACTGTTATCTCAACTGTTCAGGAATATAGGTTTCCATGGACAGGAAATGGAATAGTTTAATTTAGTTGTCCTAAGAAAGATGTGTGATTTCAACAAGGATTGGAATTATGGGCGTTCCTTTTTTTTGCTTTTCTCTTTTGGGAGAGAACCCCGGAAAAGAGGAGGGGGGGGTCTGGGTTGTGAATTGTCTTGTCATAAAAAAAGAAATTTGTCTGGTACCATTGATAGAGCAAATCCTCGCTTGTACTTAAAGATTACTATCGTTGACCAAGTGTTTTTTGTCTTGTTTAAAACGGCAATAGTTTTCGCAATGGATATTTCTGTGTAATTTACCATCTCTGATATTGTCTACAATTTCGGGGAGCTAAATTGTACAAACGAAGTGACAGCTATGGCCACTTTATATAGAGAATGTTGATTTTTTCATTTGAATGAAAAGAAAAGAAAAGTTGATTTTCTTTCTTTCTTTATGGAAGGAAACTGGAGGATCTAGCAGTGAGACTGGAAAGCAGAAAGAAGGTGACCGGAATGAAGTGCTTAGTGGTTTAAATAGGTAATTGGTCTCTGCCTCATTTCTCGATAGGATGATGTATTTTATTGTGAAGTGACTTGCCAATGTCTCATCCTACTCTTCGGATGGTTGTGGTGCAACTTTTGCATGTTTTCTTTCTCCCCATTTAATTTTTTCACCACATTTTGTGTTGGTGGTTAGGATCGCCGTGCCTCTTGTCACGAGGAGTACACTTGAAGTTGTTATACCAGACTATGCAGTTCCAAAGCTTATAGCAAAGTCCAAAAGCAAGCTTGCACAGATAAGTGAGGTTGGTTTCCTTCAATATTTGAATTGAAAAGTGCTAAAACAGGCATTATTATACCGTGTACTTGGAACCTTAAAGTGTCATGCTTACTTTTGTACGTTTTCTTTCCCTTGACATCATTAAGGGGCCTTAAATTGTTATCTTTGTTCAGTTTTTGAATTGACATGTGCTAAAACGGGCATTCATATACTAAGTAGCTGGAACTTCAAAGTATCATGCTTATTTTGTATGTTTCTTTCCACGGAGACCTTTGAGGAGAGAAGCTCACTCTTCCCCTCCTCCTTAGAAACAATAAAACAAAGTTCTGTGAGCAATTTAATCAATCTTAGAACAATGATGACGATACTTGTATTTCTTTGATGATCAGTGAGTTATTCTTTTTGTCGCTTTACTTCCAGATTGTATCTGGATCATACTTAACTGCATTGTTATTTCTTGCTTTAACTTCAAGAATGACAAACAAGGTCCTCAGTAACTTCTCAGCAGTTTCTAGTCTCAAATTTGGATTCTGGAAATTATCATCATTATATTACTTTCTATGTTAAATTTCAATCTCAAGCCATGAATTCTTACTTGTGTTTTCATGGGAACAGTTATCTGGAGCCAATGTAACGCTTGTAGAGGATAGACCAGATGTGACACAGAAGATTATTCAGATATCTGGTACCCCAGAGCAGGCAGAGAGAGCCCAGAGCTTGCTCCAGGGATTTATTTTGAGCAGTAAGTCCTCTTTCAATGTTTGTATTTCACGCATTTATTACTCATCTTTTCGGTTCTTAAACACCAATGTCTTTTTGTTAATCGAAATGACATCTGTTATGGTTTTTTTAAACCCTCTTGCAGCACAAGAAGATGGACCCTGAGAAAGTGATTGAATTGATGTACATGAGGCATTTTGTTCCATGCCCTTATTGGTTTTTCCATGTCTCAACAAGATTGCTTTCTCCTGGAGTTGGAATTTTCAATGTGAGAAGCAATCAACTGTAAATGTTGTACTAAGAAAGCTTCACTGTTAGTTTTGTTAGTATTTTCAGAAAGTTTATGGGAGGCAATTGTTGGCTACCTTTGATAGAGTTTTCCTAGTTGATACATATACATGAGGTAATCAAAATTTTTTCCCCACACTTGACCCTTCTTTTTCAAGTCACATGGTTTCCGTTAATCTCAATTTTGCTTGCAGGAGAGCAACACAAGTTAGTGCAATCTTTGGCCTGGGTTTTTTTTCAAGCTTAAATTCTATTTTATGTTAAAGCTATAAGTAATTTTTTTTTAAAAAAAAGGCTAAAAATTGTTTCATAATTTTGTTATTATTTTTAATTTATAAGTTGCTTATAAATGAGAACCTGTTTGTTTTATAGATATTTTATGTAATTTTAGTCATGTAGGAGAAGTAGAAGTTAACATGTGGCTCATATTTTTTATGCTTTTTTTAAGTATAAAGAGTTATTTTTTTTAAGAGTTTCTCCTAAAATCTATGTGACCGAATTTTTCCTTACAAGGCAAGCTAAAAGAAAACTTAGCCAAAGATGCATGTATAGTTGGTTCCAATGGCCATTGTATTTGTACGGTTGTACCTCCTTATTTGAAAAATCTGAGTCGCAAGTCTGAACCGAAAGCAAGTTGAAGTTGTTTTCCTTTCGTTAATGCAATTAATTCATCACCATGAACATTTATTGAATAATAAATGTGGCACTAACTAATGTTGGTACATTAGTGATCTCGGGTTTTTTAAAGGATAAAAATGACATGTCACGATGACTTTTTCTTTTTTGTATCTTTCATCATACCGAAGATATTGAGTAGTTTTTTCGAAAAAAAGGAGTTTGTTGTTAGCAATTAAAATGAACTTGTTTGTTTAAAATTTAGAATATCCAAAAGAAAGTCAAGTTGGAAATATCATGTCACTAGTTTATTTTTATTTTGTACTGAAAAGAGTTCGTATAAATTGTTTTGAAAGACTTTCCGTTATTGCATTAGCGTATATTTTTTGGAAACTTAAATATGTATTGAGACGGTGATCTTACCCAAAAATAAAAAAAATTTCAGACGGTAATTACTGATTTGGATTTTTAAGTCGAACAATTAATAGCATGTCATTTTTTTCTTGTATATTTTCAAATTAGAATTGACAAAGATGGATGATGATAGCTACTAGGTAGGGTTAATGCCTAGAGGTTGGGAAGTTGGTATACGGTCTTTGGTGGTGATTAACGCCATTCAACTAGTGGCTATGTGTGATGAATAATGCTATATGCTCGTAAAAATTTTCTTATTTATTTTTTTATTATCATATTGAGTATGAAATTAAATATACTTTTAATCTTGAAACTATAAAAAATATTAAAAATATTCTTTAATAAGTAAGTAGGAGGATTTATAGGATTTATAGACATTGGTTCTTGGGTTAAAATATAAGACTTTAGAAAAAATTTGTTGGTTCTATATATAAGATCATCTATAAGTTTTTTTTTCCTTGTCTATTCTTGTAATAAATGAAGAGACTGTGGGTATAATTAATGCATTTGCTAAAAATTTTAACTTTAAATAAGGGTAAATTTAGTATATTATATTATTTTTTTAAAAAAACAAGACATTAAAAAAGGTTGTTAGTAGTTTTATTGATCAGTGTAAATTGAGTAAAAGTTCCTATAAAAATGACTAGAGGTAGTGCTTTTGATCTCATAGTTATAACGAAATTCCAATTTGGTATTTTATGTTGGGAGAGACTATTGTCACTCCATTTTTCTCTATTGCTACTCCTCTTTAATTTTTTTTATTTAAAATATTCTTTTCACCAATAGAATTAAAGAAATAAAAGATAAATACTATTAAAATAGCCTATTTAGAGTTGTAATAGACAAAAATAGAGTGACACTCCCTTTTATGTTTATTTTAAATCACTTTTTTAAAATAGGAAAAGTAAAAACAAAGACAAAACAAACAAATCTAAAAATTTATGAGAAAACAAATCCCAAGTTAGTCCACTACAAAAACTAAGATTACAAGTCAACTGCTTGATTGGCTTCATGGAGAACATCAAGAACATGGCGTAAGTGAACTATCCAATCCCTGATTAATAATGTCTTGAATAATTGTTGCATAGACATGTAACTTAACAGTAAATTCCAAATTCATTAAATGAAGCACCTTCAAAGAGTCTATTTTCCCTTCAATAAAATGAAATTTGAGATCCCAGGCCATCATTAACCCCTACTTGATAACCGTAAGTTCCACTAGAAGAATGCCAGCAATAACAACTGTACCCTGAAATCCCACAACCCAAATTTCATCGGAATTTCGAAAAAGACCTCCAAAGGAGTCCTTAGAAGCTTGCACAACATAACTATCATCAACATTCATCTTTATAAATTCTATGTCAGATTTTATGCAAACAATTCTTGAATGAGAAATCATATTCAAGGCAGCTACCCCATTCAAAGAGTCTAGACCTGCATGAGAAGATGTGATTTGTTGCATGACATATTTAATAGTCCATGACTTATCTCCAAGGACCTACTATTTCGCCATCTCTATAACCACCACAGGGCACAACAAAACAAGTATTGATGGCCATTGCTAAGCTGCGATTGAATCCAAATTACCGAATCTAGGTTCATAAAATCATGAAGATGCAAAAAAAAAAAAAAAACTCATCCGAAGCCACACTTTCCTGGACAAAGGATAGTCACGAAAAACGTAACATGTAACGCATATTCACAACTAGCCGAGCACCGCTCACAATTACCTAAATTAGATAAGCCCCTATGATGCCGAGTAGCATTTAAGGCGAAGTGAATTGTGAAAGATGAGCTAGCACATAAATTTAATCTTCTCAGGGACATGGAGGCTCCAAAGTTGGCGCCATGGTTGCTGAGGAGTAACCACTAAAGAAGGCTGTAGTAACCACTGATGATGAGTAGTCCTAGCTGTATAAATATCGGACAAATAGGTTGTCCACCTCCATACATCTCTCGATCCAAATTTTGATATTTATATCTATTTTAAATCACTTTGATTCTTTACACTGTATTTTTTAAGTAAATTTGGTTTTTTCCGTTAACTTTATCTAATTGAGTTATCACATAGACCAAAATGATATCTTTTTACCTTCCCATATTCATCTAAAAAATACAATATAATGGACCAAATTGGCAAAAAAAAGAATGAGATAAAAATAATTTTAAAAATACTACATAAGAGACAAAGTGAATCAAAATAAATATAAGAGACCAAATTAGTTCAAAAAATATAACATAAGTGGCCCAAATAAATATAAGGGATCAAATTATAACATCCTTATAACATACCAAAAGTGTAATTTAACATATTAATTAAAAGGAATAAATACACCAACCTCATATAAAATTTGCATGTATTAAACTTACCATTTTCTTATTTTTAAAATTAAACTTACCCCCCTCCATTGCTAGTGTCGTTGAAAAAGGAGGATGAGATTAGCACCATCTCTATTAGAAGTGGCACCATCCTTTTTATATGTAAGAATCATAAATTTATATACTAAAGATGGTGCCACTCCCAATAAAGATGGTGTTAATCCCATCCACCCTTGAAAAAATACAGTGGCCTCCAGCAGAAGTCCGAGGTTATCATCAAGCAGAGGCCCAAAAGCTATAACCGATTCAATTGGCCCACAAAACAAACATTGACAAAAAGCAAAAAAAAAATAATAATAATAAAAAACGCCACAGACATAACATTAACACGACGCCGCGCTTTATCCATTTCATTGCGGTAATGCAAACTAATTCGTAATTGGCAAGGTTTTTGATCCTAAGACGAAGACGAAGACGAAGACGAGGTTTCTGTGTTCAATGGAATCTTCGTTTCTTCATCACTCTCCCTCTCTCACTGGATTCAGGTTCTCTCTCTATCTCTTAACTCGCCTGCAATTCTTTTTACTTCTCGGAACTCTGCTTCTTTACATTCTTCTTTTCTTTGCTGCAATTATCGGAACAGCTTGGTTAATTGAAGATTCTCTTCAACATTCCCTGACTATACTATATTCAGTATATTCTAATGTGGATTATTTGGATTTGAACAGATACACTAATGCATGTAGATGAGAACATGAATTTAGATGATTAATCTATGACTTAAATAATTGATTCCAGTGGATTATTTAGACGGTTCTTTGCTTACAATAATTTTTCATGCCTTGGTCTAATAACCTCTCTTGTTATCTATTACTAGGTCAAGCAAAGTGTTTCATACGCCATCACTCTGTCAGTTGAAAAGCTTATTATGCTTCTCAGTTTTTAATCAGAAGCAGAATTATAAACAGAAGCTTTACTTAATACCCATCAGGAATGTTACTCGCTTCTGCATCTCAAATTCTTCAGTTGGGTCATTGGAATTGGGTGAGACAGGTCCACAAAGTGGTACTAATTCAGGTTTTTCAGCTCCAGATGACCGTCAAAGGTGGGAATTTGTTTCAATGTTATTAACTTCCTTTCTTCTACTAATTTTGCCTGTTGTATTTTTGAGTATTTCTGGATTTCAATGTATGCTTAACTTTCTAACAATGTATTAGAATGTTATCCTCTAAGGATGAAGCATCTTTGTGTCATCATTATGACTCAAATTGATGATTCTTGGATTGATGATGTCCCTTGACTCCACAAGCTTTGTATTCCACAGAATCAGTGATTTTGCGAGAGACTTGGAAGAATTATTTGATGAAGTGAAAAGAATGATTAGGATGGGAAACAAAAACGATGCCATAGACCTGCTTAATGCAAATTATGAAGTGGTGAAAGAGCGATTGAATGCCGGCATTAAAGGCATAGAAGAAGCTGGAATTTTGGACATCATAGCACTAGGTTACATGGCTGTTGGTGACTTAAAACTTGTTGGTTCTCTGTTGAATGTGGTAATTTCCCCTTTCCCACTCTGTGCGCACCATTTTGATATCATGTATAGTTGTATTTGAGATTCTTCAGTCTTTGGATTTAGAGTAACTTAATTTTATGCCTGCATGGTATGTCATTAGTTGAACTTTCAGAATCCACATGCCTTAATAACAATTTAAGACAAAGTACTAAAGATTCATGAGATGTTCATAGTACTGACTTTTACTATGATGAGAGTTCAAAGTGGAGTCAGTTGATTGTTTCATTTTTGTTTTCTATCACGAGTTAACAAAATTGTCATAGTCCAAACTCCAAAGGCTTAGATGAACGAACATTCACAAAAAATATATGCTGTCAACTTATCTGCAATCACTCTTGATTGAAAGGCATGTTTTCTTACATGAGGCAGAGTGTTTCGACCTGTCTGGTTTGTGGTTACTAACTTCCGATTAGTATCGCATATTTGACTTCCTTGTACTAGAGTAGTTTCCTCTGTATCTGTCTTATATGTACCTAACTTATAACTGCAAATGATTGTATGTTCCACATTTTTGTTGAAATGCTAAAGGCATACATTTGAACACCTCTTCATGTACTTGTTCCATCTAAAATTGTTGGCGACTCAAATGGGCAGATGAAAGAAGTTGTTGATAATTTGAAGGATGATGCACCACATCTAGATTCAATACTTCTGCATATGGGGAGTATGTATGCTACATTGAGCGAGTTTGATAAATCATTGGACACATATCAAAGGGCTGTCTACATTATGGAGAGGACCTATGGTGAGTGTATTTTACAGTTAGTCTTATTTCATATTCCATCTTATTTACCTTTGGTGAATGGTTGTGGGTATGTTGCTTGCTTATCTTATTTTCTTGACATTTTTGTGATGCATGTCTAGTTGGAAGATACTTTTAAAATTTTTCCATCTCCAGATACCTTAGCAGAAATGATCTATGCCTGTGTTGAAGCCAACTTATTGTCAACGTGATTTCTTCCTTTAGGTAAAGATAGCACTTTGCTTGTCACACCCTGTTTGGGTATGGCAAAAGTTCTTGGTTCTGTTGGAAAAGCAACAAAAGCAATGGAGATATACCAACGTATAATCACTCTTTTGGAATCAAATAGAGGTTCTGAAAGCAAGGATTTGGTTGTACCGTTACTTAGTTTTGGAAATCTTTTGCTCAAAGAAGGAAGAGCCAATGACGCAGAAAGTCATTTTACTAGGTTTAGCTTCTTAAGTTTTTGCTCCTCCTTCCATATTCAGCTCATTGTGACCCTTCTTTATTCCATATTCACTTCTTTTTTTCTTTTTGCTTTTTCCCATTTTCTAGGGTTCTAAACATATACACAAAATTATATGGAAAAAACGATGGTAGAATTGGAATGGCGATGAGTTCCCTAGCCCAAGTGAAGTGTGCTCAAGGTAACTTCATAATCTTGCTCTTACAGTATCTTTGCTGTTGTTTACATGTTCTATTTTCTATTCTTTCCCTTTTGTCTATTCCATTTTCCCAGTTGCACAGTTAACATAAATGTGGGTTAGAAGTTCTTCCATGTAAAATGTGCAAATGAATGGTGGAATAAACACCTATATCTGCACAAGTTTTTTTTCCCTTGCGTCAAGTCGTGTATAGAAATTACTTTGGTTATGCTATATTTTCTTTAAATGGTGTCTTTGGGGGTTATTAAGGCACTGTTTGGCCCGGCTTATTTTGAGTTTATCTTCTACTTATAAGTAAAAGCCAGGTCAAACAGAAATATTGATAAGTTCTTAAAATTTTAAGTGGTTTTTTCTTAATAAGGGAAGAGAGAAAAAAAGAGCTTTAAAATAAACCACATAAAAGAGCTTTTGCTTATTTTTCAACCTCTTATTTTCATTAAACATTTACCAACCATCATAACAAAGGCCGGACTGCCACCCACCATCCGCGGCACCCTCCGCCGCCCGCCAGTCAATTTTTGTTTTTTTTAAAAATGAAATTGCCAAACAGCTTATGACTTTTTTTTAAACCTCTTATTTGTAGTTTTAGCTTAAAAGTGACTTTTAAGAGGAAAATAAGCTGGGTCAAACGGTACCTAAGTCCGGACAGTTATTGATGTTCACTGTATATCTTGCAGGGAAGTCAGAAGAAGCTATTAATTTGTTTAAACGCGCTCTTCAGGTTATGAAGGATTCAAATTACATGTCACCAGATAACAGTATAATGGAAAAGATGAGGGTAGATCTAGCTGAATTACTCCATGCTGTTGGGCGGTAAGTTTTTTTATAACCTTGGTAATTAAAGATCAAGTATTTTTTGGAATTCAAGTATAAAGTCAGAAAATTGAAAATCGTTTTTTTTTATCTCTAAATAACCAAATGGTTTTGCTTTATCACCTCTAAACCTCCTTCTCCAGATCTAAAAACCGAAATTAGGAAGAAAGAAAGAAAAATGAAAGGAAAACAAAAAAAAAACAGACAGACAGAAAACATAGTAGGTTATTGAATTTGTTGGAAATAAGTTCCACTGCCTCACTCTTTGTGGTGCGGTTTAAATATCTGTTGGGCTACTCCTCATATTGCCAATTGGTTTTGTGATGGAACCTTAACATGGTATCAGCCCAATGCTTAGCCTGTTCCGTCAGGCTCCCGGTTTGTATAGGTCTCCGATACCCTTCGCCTGGCCCGACAAGCTCGCTTGTTCTAGCAGGCTCTGTTGGAGGAGGGGTGTTGGAAATAAGTCCCACATCGCCTGCTTCACTCTTCGTGGTGTGGTTTAAATATCTGTTGGGCTACTCACATTGCCAATTGGTTTTGTGATAGAACCTTAACAGAATTAAAGGTTTCTGCATATGGTAACTAAACACATTTTGTGATTGGTTTTTAATGCTTTACTTCTAGAGGAAAAGAAGGCAGAGAGCTATTAGAGGAGTGCTTATTGATCACTGAGAGGTACAAAGGAAAGGAGCACCCCAGCTTAGTGACGCACATGATAAATCTTGCAACTTCATATTCACGGTCTAAGAATTATGCGGAGGCCGAGCACTTGCTGAGAAGAAGTTTGCAAATCATGGTAAAGCATAAGGGAACTGACGACCAGTCCATCAGCTTTCCTATGTTGCAACTCGCAGTTACACTCTACCATTTGAAAAATGATGAAGAAGCAGAGAAACTTGCCCTGGAGGTTTTGCGCATCCGTGAGAAGGCTTTTGGAGAAGATTCTCTTCCTGTTGGTGAGTCTTCCCTTCCTTTCTTGATACATTGGACAGGCTCAAATTAATGTGATCAAAATAGCATTATCCAGACAATTGAATCAATTTCGCATTTCACTTGTGAGTGTAGCGAACAAATTCTTACTCCAAAGTAAAAAAAAAAAAAAAAACCACGAGCCTCAAGGTCTGTTAAATTTGCATTTGAATTTCCTATCTCAATGTTCTGTTTTCATAAACAATTACAAAATTGTCATATTGTTTCTTATGCAAATTCCAGAAAACAGGTAACAAAATGATACCAATGTGGTACTTTTGTAATTATTTATGAAAATAAGAAATGGAAACAGACCTAATTCTGCCATGAAGTTTTTTCCTTAGAATGAAATTGATATTTATCATGTATTATGTATGCATGGCAGGGGAGGCATTGGATTGTTTGGTGTCTATTCAAACCAGACTAGGTAAGGATGAAAGTGAGTTACTGGTGCTGCTTAGAAGGATCCTGAATATCCAAGAGAAAGAATTTGGATATGAGAGTGAGGAGGTTTTGGTTACCCTAAAAAAGATTGTATACTACTTGGATAAGCTAGGGAGAAAAGATGAAAAGCTTCCACTGCAGAGAAGATTGTCTGTGCTTAGGAACAAGTATAAGCAGATGGTTCATCATTAAAGTGGTGTAGTGTAATTATGATAATTTGTAATCTTTATCATTCCTCCATCTTCTCCAAATGTTTCTCTGTGTAATCAATCATGCTTTCCAATTAGGGGGGCATCTATAACTTGGATAGTCTCCTTCTCCTTCTCCAGCTAGCAATCAATTTTCTCCTGGCCAAAATCTCAAGTCTCAACCTGCAATCCTTCACTGGCTCGCTCTCTCCATCTCAATTTCTACGCAAGAATCAATCACTGGCTGAAATCTTGCTGGACCAAAATCTTGCTGGAAGAAACCTAGTGCGTCTTTGTGAGCATGAACATGTGTGATGTGCATGTCGCGACGCGTGCCAGCAGTGTTCCAATTCAAATTCCTATGTAAAGTTAACCAGAGATTTAAGCTTCATAATAACTGGATATAGATGTTGGAATGTTTTGCCAGAGGTATTTTGCTAACAACCATTTAGAAGAGTTTAAACCATAAAAAATATAATAAAAGTTAAAAAATAAATATTTTTGAAGGAGATTATGATGAATTTTAATTTACATTAGTAATATAATAAACTTAATTATAAAATTAAGAAGATAAATATGAAATTTTAAGTGTAGGGATTCAAAAACATAAGGATAAAGAATATAAAATACAAAAAAAATTATAGTATTACGTAAAATTTTCAAATTGAAGTCCCCTAAAATTCGACGTAAATCCCACCTGTCCCCTGATTTTCATAGGAAGTGAAGGCAAATTACTTTTTCTGAGGTCAAATCTAAGATTCTTTTAAAATGTTTTACTTATCCCTTTGTATAAAATTTTATACAAAATTTAAAAAAGCATTTATTATTTATATTTATTTCCACTCTTCTCAATTAATATAATTAATATATTAATTAATTTTTTTTACATTAAATAGGTTATAATAAATTTTTTTAATATACTCAATTTGAGTTAAGAGATTTTTTAATCATTTAACAATTACTTTTCGTGTGAATTCAGTTTTCAGTGAAAGGATTAGTTATTATTTTTAAAAATGAGTACTATGTAAAAAAAGAGAAAATGGGATAAAATAGTCTTATATAAGTAAGAGTACATACTTAATACACTTATATCTGTAATAAAGAGTCAAATTTGCATTTTTTAAGGGTAATTACGAAAATGTTTAATTCTTCTATTAAATCTTCTTATTAATCTTTTTACATATTTAATTTTGACAAGTGTTATTTATCTCTTTTCTAGCATTTATTTTTTAGAAGATAGATGAAACTTGTCAAAATTAAGTAAATAAAAAAATTAGTAGGAAGATTAAGTATTACTCGTTTTATATTATTTTATCATTAAATTAATGGTTGTAAACAAATTTGTGCACCAATGCTGGCAATGCACAACTTAACTTTTTTTTGTTGTGTATGTAAAGTGTAACCCAAAACATAAATAGTGTAGACTGAGTAGTAATAAACAGGGGAATGAGCAAGAAGGTTGATTACTAAGGTGAACGAATGATGATGACACATCCTGTCCACCAGACCCAGAACTGGGACACGATACAAGAAAGAAAGCAAGAGAATAAACAAACAACATGCAAAAAAGGCATCAGATATTTATTGAGAGGACAACAATTCAATTTCTCACATCACATCGAACAATAACTCACAAGAATTCAGTAGGACAACGACATGGGAACCAACGAGCCAGGAAGCGAACATTTTTAATGTAACACAATACTACTACTCTAAAGTCTAATGTATGGTTGTCGAAACAATTTCCATTACTAAGAGGATTCTCTCTTCTCTTGAACTTGAAGGACAGGTGTTCACACAAATCTCTGACATGTGAAGTGTTCAGATGCTAAGCAAGGCAAGTTTTCTCTCTCTTTCTCCCTCTTTTCTGTTTCTGTCTCCCCTTTTATCAACGAATATCCCTTTCCCTTCCTTGCTTCCTTCTTTCTCATCTCATCTCATGTCTCTGTCTGATTCCTTCTATTGAATCATATGATGGTGCTGCTGTGCTGTGCTGTGCTGTGCTGTGCTGTTCCCCTGAACCTGAAAACCCTTTTGTATTGTCGGGTTTCTGATCTCTCTATGTGCTTTTTTGTTTGCATTCCTTTTCTGGGGTTTGGTGTTTTGGGTTCAGGCTCGCGAATTGCAAGAGAAATTGTGAAAGTTGACTCCTTTCTGATGTTTGCTCTGAGTCTGACACACTCACTTCTCTCTAATAACAACGTCAATTTCGAATAACCACCCAAAGTTTTTTATTTGACTGTGCATTGGCTGTATGACTAATCAAATCAAATGCTATTTATTGATTTTGGTTTTCATGAATCCTGTCCTTGATGTGGTGACAGTTAATTTAATATATCAATTAGCTCTTTCTTTCGATTAAAAGGCAATGAAATTTGTTCTATTTGGATTTCTGCACTTCAGTGTGTGTTTGATATAACTCAAATGAGGACAAAACTGAATCCAAAACGTAAAAGCTACTCTTCGTTGGGTTGAAATTGAAATGGATATATGTTTACTATAAAGAAATGTGAAATCGAACACTCAATCATAAGAATACGGAGTATAATTTATGAGTCATTGTCCTTTTGGTCTTGCATTCCTTCTTGATCCATGTTTGAGGATGATTTAGAATGTGTTTGTTTTCATGTTGAATTCGACATAACGAACCATACGAGTGCTGGTGGCTCGTTTTGTGTTGAAATTTGGATTCTCAAACAGGACAAATGGAATCCAAGCATAGCCTTAATGTTCCTTGTCCATTAGTTATTTAGTTTTGGGAAAAATTCCTCATAATAATTAGGAAAGGAATCTTTTTTTTTTTTTTTTTTGAGGGGAGCTTTGGTAACAACTTTTGGACCTGGTAGATCCTCTTTCCCTGTATTCCTTTTGTTTTACATATGTCTTTTCTGGTAAATTTAAAGATTAGTAATTTGTTGGTCATGCAAAAGTCTGCTTTTACTTCATAATCTGTTTATATGCTAGACATTTGGGACTAACGCTTAATGAAGATTTCAGTTTTCAATCTGCACAAGTAGCATCCTATGTTTTGAGTTTATGTCTTACTGAGTCAACAGATGCCGGGTCCATGAAAGATTCCTAAAATAGCTCAAAGCTTAGATACCAACTACCTAGTGATAATGGCATCAGCAGAAGGGAGGGCTACTTATACAGCTAATTGTTTCACTCAAGATTTCTGTATTCCTCTGAATTCTCCGGAGGACCATCCATCACCAGTTTCAAAAAAATTAGTATCTGATTGGGCACCTAATGATTCTATCAATGATAAAATTCATACCAATTCAGATTGTACGCCACATAATCGGAATTCCGATAGGCTAACAGACATGAAATGGTGGTTACATGTGAAAAGCAACTTGGGGGGTGAAGCAAATTATACATCTCAACATCTGAGTTCCTTTGAGTCTGAACTTAGTGCCTTCTATGCAGAATTTCTGGATGACAATGTCAAGAGTAGGGGAGATCAATCTATCGAAGATTTTGATACTCTTTGTTGTACTGGAAGTGCTAATTTATCTGTGGAGCAGCCATGGAATGTCTCTCCTACATGTATGAGAAACAACAATACCAGAATGCCAAAAATTGAGACTTCAATGAATAATAATGATTTACATTTTAGTCCTAAGAAGAAAGATCCGGGGGAATTCTGTTTTACAGATGGTCATTTTATGGACTGTGATATTTCCGATTTCTTAGTCTCTGAACAAGGCAAATTGAGTTCATCTGATCTGGAATCACATTTGATGGGAGCTGAGAAAGCCATGCCATGGTGGCGTAATGCTGGAAAAGATGAGTTGGCTTCGTTGGTTGCTCGAAAGTCGCTTGAGCATATTGAGAATTGTGATCTTCCTCGTCCCCAGAGTAAGAATTTTAGGCAGAAACCCCTCTACCCAAAGGGTGTTGGCCATGATAAGACTCCACCGCTGTCTTTGAACCAGAAAGCTGAGACTGGTTCTTCCAACGCGGATGGTTATACATCTGAAATGCCTACCTCTGACAGTTCATTTCAGGATTCAAACAAGCATTTCAGGTAATGCTGGTTAGGGATGCTTTGCAATTCTTTTTTTCTCAGTGTTTTCTATTACCTTCACCATCATGATCAGTAAACTTAGGAAGAAAAGTTTCTTCAGGTTTATAGTGTTGAACTTCCAAGTCAATTGTTACGTTTGATAGGGCTCGGGTTTGTTATCTACAATGCCAACCACAATACCATGCCATGTGCATGTTCTTTCCAATGCTATTACATTGAGTGTTTAACTCAACTCCAAAAGTTAGCTCGCGGTGGGAGTGATGCTTAAGGCTTTATAAAGGTTACTTTGGTCATATCTCTATTTAATATGGGAGTGTAACGGAACTAAAGCTAGTTTGAAGAACCTTTCAATGTTCACATAAGATAGTCGTAATAGTACTCATTTGATTTATACATTAGATGTTAGGATGTCACCGTAACAGTTATTCCATAATTCCATTCAAATCCAAATGAGTTAACCATCTTCGAGTAATTTTGATAGATTTAGAAGTTATTTTATTTCCGTTGAACCTTTTGGAGGACTGGATTAATGATGATGGTTCTTCTCCTTAGTTAATTTTTCCTGATCTCCTTTGACAGATTTCTGGCTCAGACAACTTGCACTTGCTTTTCTATCTAGGATGTATTAGTGTTGGCCTTTTGAGTTTTGATAATCTTTTATCAAATTACAAGTGTTTACGGAAAAATCATCTCAAGCGAATTTTTGAAAGGTTTGAGGTAGGTAAACTTTTGGGTAGATGATATTTAAAGTTGTGTAAAAGCAGTCAATGCTTTTATGACAGGATTTGTTCCTATAAACACTTCTTAAAAATCTCTTCCAAACAAGTTCATATGTTTAAATACCTTGAAAGATATGGTTTTCCTTCTGACTTTCCATCCTAATGTTTTTCTTATATAGGATCCGCTAAGCCATGGACATGCACTAACTCGCTGATCATATATTTTAGCCATTATGATAAGTAGGAAGTTAAAATGCATAGCAAACACTTCGTTGCTAACTTTTTTCTGTATTTTTGGTAAATAATTTTTTTACCTTTTATACTGGTGAATGGAAATTTCATGCTTATGCTAAGATCAATTAACTATCAAACTATGATCCCTATGTTCAGTTCCAGCCAGAGCAAAGATTCTAGTTCAAGCAACAACGAATACCAGACAAAATCTGACAAGAGAAGCACGTCAGAGCTGTTAGAAGCACTGTGTTATTCTCAAACAAGAGCGAGAGAAGCTGAGAAAGCAGCGCAACAAGCCTACAACGAAAAGGAGCATATCCTTAGTATCTTTTTCAGACAGGCTTCGCAACTCTTCGCTTACAAACAGTGGTTGCACATTCTGCAGCTCGAAAACCTTTGCCTTCAACTCAGAAACAAAAACCGGCCTTTGTTCAATCTCTTTCCAGCAGCCTTACCCTGGACTCCATGCACTGCGATGCTTCTTAAGAAGAATCATAGCAGAGCAAGAAAGAGGAAGATCACTCACAGAAACTGTGGGATTCAAAAATGCGCTTTTGCTTTCGCGGTGGGTTTAGGCCTTGCTGGTGCTGGTTTGCTTCTTGGTTGGACCATGGGATGGATGTTTCCTACATTATAATTCCCATATTGGTTCATAATTTGACGACATTAATCATCATGCTACTGTATATATGATGCTGTCCAGTATCCATGGATTCTATTTTCACCATTTGTAAACATTCCTCCTTATCCATTATGACTCGTTAGTCGTATATATTTAAGAATCCAAAGATTTGCATGATCTTTGCTTTTTAATATCAAATGTATTTAGTTATTGGAAATATAGCATGTGTAAGTCATTCTCAAATGCAGATTAGGAGTCATAAGTTATAACAGATTTGTAGAGATGTGATTCGCACTTTAGAATGTGTTTGGCTCTGTCAATTATCTGCGTGTTGTGCATATAACCCAGAGACCTTGACTCAAACTCCTAAAAGAAAGTGTTTGGTTTTGCAGTTAGCAGTTAGTAGAAAGTAAGTTTTTTTTATTGAAAGTTAGAAATTCTTCCAATAGTTAAACGTGATTGAAATTTGTGTTTAAAAGATACCCAAAGTGAAAATAATTTAAAGTTTAGCCAACTAAAAATCAAACATGCACAAAGTTGAACCAAAAGAAATCCTAAAAGGAAGAACAGGATATGCATTTAGTGTAGAAAGGAGGAACATAAATAGTAGAGATAAAAAGATTTTTGTTTTTTTTTTAAAAAAAGATACAAAAGGAAAAAAAAATCCTCTTATTACATATTCTTACAAATCTTTCTATTTACTTATTAAAAGATTATATTCAATACATTTTATATTTTCGAAAGTGCATTTAGTTATTTTAACTAATGTTTATCTTATGAGATAATAAGAAGATTATTAGGATGATATAATCTGATGCTTCTAGAATCTAGACACATTTATTTTGAGAGAAAATGACAGTAGCTTTTAAGTAGTTGGTTAGAGGTTGATGACTTTGAATCTGAATTGATGAGCATCCACTTTAGGTACTGAGAAATTATGAGATTTGAGAAGGGCGTTGTGACATTTTTTAAGAAAGATTTCTTAAAGATAATCAAAACATCAAATTATGTTAACAATACATAGATTTTTAAGGCATATATGTACATAATGTATCATGAATCATGGGATATTTTTAGCTTACGTACACAAGGTTTAATTCGTTGTTCACACAACTTGAATTTCAACTTGCTTCATTTAGTCAAAAAGAACAAAAGGAAAGAGAAGTGAAACTACATTTACTTGATTATATAAATATATAATATATATAATATATATAAACAACATGATCCATTGTTAAAAATAAAGCTTGAACTACTACACAATCAACAAGATAATTTGGGAGCTTACATTAATCAAATACAGTGGGAAAAACCATACAAATGTTACATTTGATATGGCAAAGAAGTGCAGCCTACCAAACCAAGTAGGTAAAACTAGGAAGCAAAATTGATTTGTTTCCAAGATTCTATAACACTTTTCCCTTGCTTTCTATAAGATTATACCAAATCAATACTCATCCAAGTATGTATAAAGCATGTCATCCTTCTTAGACTTGCGCCTGCTTAGTAAGGCCTTCAGGAGACGTTTACTTTTACTCGGGTGTTGTTCTACGTCTTTGCTGTTGTCTCTTTCAGTAGATAACCTCATTGAAGCCGATTTGCGCGGCTCTGAAGGGTACTGGTAGAAACATAAATGAAGATATAAAGCTGAAGAAATTATAGAATTGAATGGTGTAATGTGTTGAGCATACAACTATGATTTATGTCACTCACCCTTTGTCTTGCATTAGAAGGATTTGGTGTGGTTGGTCTGCTTGGATTTGGAGTGGTTGGTCTACTCGGCTTTGGTGTTGTAGGCCTACTACTTGACCGAGATCCAGTGCGTAAAAGTGGGAACCGGTATGGTGAAACCGACCGCTTCTCTTCAATACATGTAAAAAGATTGTAAATTCAAATGATAATGAGAGAGATATCTTCATCCTTTATGTGAAAATGATAAAATGTGAGGAACCAATAGGGAAGACAGTATTAACCAAAAAGTAAACAATCACTTTAGTCCTTTGACTCTATTGTAATTTCATTTTAGTCCTTGTCTTTCAAGTAGACTTTTGTAAAATAATTTTTTTAAGTTCTTATTCATTCATATTATTCTTTGACTATATAAAAAATATTAATCACTTTACTCCCGACTTTATACAAAATTCATTCACATTAGTTCCCACAAAGAATTAAAGTAAAATGAACTTGTAGAGTCAGAGACTAAGTGAAACTTTTTGAAAAACAAGAGCTAAAGTGTAATTACGTTACGAAGACATAGACCAAAGTGATAACCGACTCTTTAACCAAATATACAACCTAAATCCTTTCTGGGCATGGTTGAAGTGAATGAAAAAGGTCCTGGTCTCTGCGAAGGTGCCGGAGAACACCCTCTACTGCATCAAATAAGGAATTACATCAAGATCCTCATTGAGACAAAGACAAACTTAAACATATAATATAATAGTAATATGCAGAATTTCTTGTTACCTTGCTGTAGATGTTGGCGGTTCTCTGATGGTAGCTCGAACAGCTTTGGGATACAAATGGAATAGAAGGTTTATAAGCTTATATCTAAGGTAAGTTCGTAAATAGGGGGAAGTATAACATCAGGGTAGAAAGGGATACCATTCCTAAAGTTGCGCCAATCATCTTCGTCCTCTAAGTTGCATCCTGCGTATTTCGACTTTGTGCGGTTGCCACCAAGCATGGTCTCCCCAACTGAACATAAATTTGAGGAGTGTGATCATTCAACATCATGAACATGCTTTTTATTGTGAAATAGTATTAGTAATGGGAACAAAATTAAATTTGAAGCATCCCAGAAAGAAGAAAAATGAGGGGAATATAATGTACTTGCCTGGCAAGAGATAACGCTTGTGATATTTTGGAGTATTGATCACCAATGACTGTTGGGTACGCCCCTCATGATCCATATAGTCTTGGCATGTCCTTATTCTCTAATGTATCACATTAAGGAAAAACATTTTTAGTGATCTTTTGCAACATTTCTCTTCCCTAATAATAAATCAAACTTCAATAATACAATGAAGGAAAGCCTTCATTGCAAATTATGCTTTGAATTGAATGGGGCCGTATCTTAATAAAGTACTAAACTGCCACAGAAATACCAGGGTATTTTCGAACCAAATGTTTTACTTCGACTTTGTAAGCAAAATACAGATATTTGTTAGATAGTCATAGATTCACTGTGGAAATCAACATCAGCCATCAACCACAATAACCAAGCAAGACAGTTCCATTGATCTTTTTTATTCATATCATTGTACTTGCTATAGAACAAAAAATACTGTATCATGAAAAAATTAAACAGCACAAACACAAAACTTCTCTAGTGTTTTCCGATTAAGACCTAGGCCTGAAAGTGTTCTGTAACTGCATAACATTTTCCTTTCCTTTTTTCTTCTTTTTTTGTCATCTTTTTAACAATTAAATTATCAGGTTTTCTGTACGTATATAATGCATGTACTATTGGAAGAAGTTCTCTTTGATGAAAAAACACAGTAAAAACATTTCAATAGCTAGCTGTCAATGTCCTAGTCTTGAAGTCTATCGGTGAGAAAAAGGAAAAGAGTTATACATGAAATGCTTTTCACTATGCCTTTTCCCACCGGGTGGACTCAGGTACATGGATCATACACTACCATAATGATCTATAGTGTAATAGGTCTAACGACAGGCTATTTACCACCAAATCTCTCTTTATGGTTTGACTTTGAACTATAGTTTTCTTAGGTCTTTCTCTAACTATTGGACTATCTCCCATGTTATCAACCCTCATCATTAGTGTTTCTACAGGTCTTCTATACACATGTCCAAAACATCTAAGCCAAGACTCTACCATTTTTTCTACAATTGAGGCTCCCCTGCTTTCTCTTAACACCTCAGCAATATAGATAACTTCCTTTCCTATCTCACTAAATTTTGTCACATTGATAATTTCAACATATGAGAGTGGTAAATCAATTTTTCATAGTAGCAAATCCACTTTCAGAATAGCTTTAATGGACTTTATTTATTATTTATCCGAATCTGAATGGAGAATGGAGATGCATACCTGTTCAATACAAGATACTCGCAACTCTGCCCCGGAAACTTCATCAACCTTCTCGTCCAACAGGTCATTCACTTTATAGGTCACAGAACCTAAATGGTCCACTGTATTTACAAGAGCTTTGATGGCATAATCTTTCAATGTGTCTACCACTCTGCAAACAGACAGTTGTAAGAGAAAGCAACAATAAATATGGGGTGTAAAGGATATGACAGTATTAGCATAAATATAGAGCCAGCTTTAGGACAGCAACTCACATTTGTTTTTGGTCATCGTTGGTGTATGAAAGTTCAAAATATTCAGCTGCAGAATATAATTGTCTTCTCAGATTTTTCAAATCCTAGGAACAGAGATGAACATAAAAATATTTAGCAAAACACTCCTCGAATCCACTTAATTGATAATTCTATTTTAGACCAAACAATGCATTAAACAATGATCTTAACAGTGAAAGCAAGGGTTTGAATCATCAGAGTTATAGTCTGAGAAGTAACAAATTTCCCAAACTAAACAGAAAGTACAAGATCACAAGTAGTACCTTCAGACTATCATCAAAGATCAAGCTCTGCTGCATAAAAACCTCATCAAAATTGGAAGCTCCTTGAGATGCAGGCTGTGTTGCAGAAGTTGTGATCTTCCCCATGGATGAAAATAAAGAAAGAAGGACCACCTTATCCATAAAAAAAAATGATAGTAGATTCAAATTCAAGTTGTGAGAGTGAAGAGGGTTAAAAAGAAGGGGTTGCCAAAGAAAAAAGAGAAACAGATCAAAACCAAAATCAGTGCCACTGCCACCTTTTAGACTAAGATAGTGATAGTGAAAAGACAGACCTTGTTAAAATATACAATGACAACAACAGAAATTATGAAGATTGAAAAAGAAGGAGACAACCTCTTCATTAACAACTAATAAGATACCAAAAGCTGATTATCTTACAAAAGAGCTGTCTGAAATAGTATAGTATATCAGCACACATAGTAGTGCTTTACAAAAATAAGCTGCGTATAGCATATGCTGCTCTGAGACAGTTCTGCAACTATACAAGACAAAAATTAAACTAAACAGCAAAATTCCATTATTTATTTTCTGAATCTTCACCAATACTCATTCACTACTATTATAATTCGACACAAGCCACCACAAAAGCAAACCCGACCCAATCCTTAAAATCATCAAAAAGATATAAAATTTCCAACAAAAATGTACAAAAACAATGAGGAAGTCATGGGTAAGTGAAGGAGGTTACTTTTCACAGTTCCATCAATTAACCCTTCTCCTAACCGCTCCCAAAAACCAATTGCAATCGACCAAGTTGATTACTTAAAGCAATAAAGAGAACAAAAAAGGAAGTGGGTATGCAGGGAAACTTGCAGAAACCAACCTGGTAATCCTTTTGTTGCTGCTATTGTATTGTTGAGCTGAGGATAGAGAACTATGGAAGGTGAAAACGAGAAAACCCAGTTCCCATTTGAAACCAAATGTCAAAGAAAACGGTTAGGTGTTTGGTATTTTGACCAAAGGGAAGAGAAAGGGAAAGGGAAAGTGACAGGTCAAATTTAGCAATATATACAGTTGGAGAGTAGAGAAGAGAGGGAGAGAAGAAGAACACTTGGGAACATTAGCAGAGGAATCCGGAGAATTTTTTTGATTTGGGTATTTTTATTTTTCAATGTTTTTTCAGAGATAATAAATAAAAAAAATAAAAATGAATAATAAAATAAGGAAGAAGAAATGAGGCTACTGCTTTGGGAAACAGAAACTGGTCAGTGGTGGTGGCCAGCAAACCCCACCTCTCATCATTGTCATCTCATGGGCTCATTTTTTTAATTTCTCTCTTTCTTTTTTTCTTTTTCTTTTTTTATTTTTTGTTATCTTCAATTATTTTTGGGTATAATGTTATCTTAAATTTTGGAAGGGCATGTTTGGTTTTTCAAAAAAGGAGTAACCACTAACCAGTAGGACACAAGGTTTTACTTTTACCTTTACGGGGTTTCTGACTTGTTGTATCTGTCCGAAGTGGATCAGAGATCACAGGAATTCTTCAATTTTATGTTTTTCTTTTTTGGTAGAATGATGCAAATTTATTAATCACTTTATTATGCTCTCATTCCACATGTGACTAATAGTAACACCGTTTGAAAACATTGTGGAAAAAAGTGGTTTGAAAATTAAGTACTATTTTAAAAAGAATAATATGATTTGTGACTGTGAGTGCTATTTTATTATTGTTATAAATATATTAGTTTAATTATTAAAAATAGAAAAAAAGACTACTACAAATCCAAGTTGTAAGGAATACTATTTTGGCTATGTTTGGGAAGAGAAGCTTTTAGTTTTTTTTTTTTTAGAGATTATAGTTTTTTAAAAGCTTATATAATTATTTAGTATTAAAAAATTAAAAATTTTAGTCATGAGATTGTAATTTTTATAATTAATTTTTAAAAAGTTATATGAGATTATTTTTAATTTTTAAAATTTAACTTTTAATCATCTTCTTAAATTATCCTCATTTATTTTTATAAATCATAAATTTTTCATCAAACTTCCTCTAGTTTATTGATATAATATTATTTAACATTTTTAGTCATTTTATATAGTTCAACTAATCATACAATTTGTTTTATCAAATAATTTTAATTAATAAATTAATTACATAATTATAATTTTACAGTTATAATCTAACAGTTTTCAGTCAATTTCACATCTTAAAATTAATCTAAAATATTTTAGTTTATTTTTAAAACATACTATATTGTTTATAGTTCATACACGGCCGTGGTAGTGATTCGAGGTACAACAAGAGCGTTCACATTCTTAAATTGAATTTTGTTGACTTTTTAAATTTAGCCTAACGGATCAAAAGCCCAAAGCCTCAAACGAAGAAGAAAGTAAAAAAAAACTTACGATGGAACACTTTAGTTCATAATTTGACCAAATGGAAAAACCCTACAGTATAAGAATACGGCGGAGCTAAGGAGGCAGGCGTTACGGATACTCACTGCACCACCACCACACTCTTCACTCCACACTGCCACGTGTTGTTGCTGCTGTAGATTTCTATTACTGGAATTTAGAGTAGTAATATCTATTTTCATTAATTATTAACAAACATTAATAACGATTAAGAGATTAATTTTCTATCGTAAAGTGATTGAAACCTTAAAATAAAGTTGTGGAATATCCAAGAAACTAAATTGAACAATTATTTTTTGAAAAGCCGAATGTTTTTTTTTTTTTTGCGCTTTTAACAGAGTGAACATGGACTGACCAAACAATAGAGAACATGAGCCTGAGCCCAAACAGTTTTTTGGTTTCTTGAATTTGGGCTCCTTAATTTCAAGACCAAAGAAAGATTGAGTGGCTGTACTTTCTCTTCAACAAGTTACAAATATAATTGGATTACCAAAAAAAAAAGTTACAAATATAATTGGTTAAAAAAAAAACAAGTTACAAATATACATAACTTTGTGGTGTAGAAACATATCGGAAGTGCGCGATAAAATCAAGTAAAAAGGAAGATAGAGAAACAACGTTAAAAGTGATATAATAGATAAAAAAGAAGAAGAGTTCAAATATTATGATATACTGTAGAGTTTAAATAATTTAGGAATTATATGAAATGGGTTTGCCCCGATAAATATTAGGAATATTTTAGAATAGTCTATAAGTTTATTATATATTTATACTAATTAAATGTATGAAAAGGAATAAATAAAAAATATGAGTGACATCTTCTCCTCCAAATCTACTCTCTTCTCTCTCTCAATTTATGTTCTCTCTTTAATTTTTTATTCTAATTCTCTTACTATGTTCTTTAATTCATTCTTCTCTATTATTTCTCAATCTCTTCATCTCCAAATTCCGGTTCATATCATCAAATAAAGGCTTAATGCACCTTTTGTGTTTTAACACTTATATCCGTTATATTTTTGTCTTTTAAATTTTTGAGGCTTTATATTAATCACTTAACGAACGTTTTATTTTGGTCCCAACCATCAGTTCCGTTAATAAATTAACGCCCCTGTCACCAAATTTTGTATTTAGAATCAATTCTCATAAAAAAATTGTCAAATTTTATTTTTTTATCAAAATCAATTACACGTCACAAAAAAATCATGATTTGATGAATACTAATATCTCCCAAAACTAGATGAGGAATGGCTCACATGATTTATAAATTTGTAGGAGGCTAAGGCAAAGCATATATAGAAAATCAACATTTGGATTTGAAAGAAACAAATTCAGAAGAGAGGTTAAAGTTGGCATAGAAACGTTACAGACTAAAAAAGATTTGAATAATTAAGTGATAATGCAATGGAAGGGGATAACCGTAGGCAAGAGTTAATTTTCCCTACCTGGCACTCTGGCAGGCAATAATAATAATAAAAAAGAATAAGACGAACATATATATGAAAAAATGCAAGAGGCACAGGCACAGACACAAAAGTAGACAAGTACTACTCTCCAAAAAAGTGGAGGGAATTAATTATATATGCAGACATATACAAACAAAACATAAAAAAAAAGGAAAAAAAAAAAAAAGAAAAGAAAGAAGAGCATGTAGAAGAGTATACGTAGCAAAAACGTAACGAAATAGGATAAAGCAAATTGGCACCTCAAGGTGGCAGGCGAAGGCAATGATGCAGCACTGCTATATATTTTTTCCCAAAATGACTGGACAAACATTAACGATGTTCTTCTTTCACACATACTATACTATAATAATAAAATGAATAATATTTGAAAATAAGAAGGAACATCGATGATCATGAATTAATAGGAAGGAATAGCTATATTATAATAAAATAAATTGAATTGAATTGAATTTGTAATTGTATTGAAATAGTAGAGTGTAGAAGAGAGAAAGAGACGAAAATGTTGGTAATTAGGTTGGGAGTGAGCGTGATGGAGGGTACAGCAGCCGACAATGCAGAAGGAAAGGCATGCTGGCAGCACCTGCAATAAACCATGTCATCCATGCATTACGGAATTAATAATTAATTATATAATATTGTTACGTTGCATGTGCAGCACCATGAGCATATATATATATATATATATATATATATATATATATATACCAACGTTTTCTTTTTTTCATTGTTTTCTAACATTTACAATAATGCACAAATTAAAAACATTCTTATAATAATATTAGTATAATAATATAAGAGATTAATTCTATGTGAGATGGTTAACAATATTTTTCAGTGTTATAAAACTCAAACTTGACTGGCTGGTTCGACCGTTTGATCCAAAAACCGATCTAGTGTCTGGTCCGGTCAAGCTACCAAATCGGTTGTGCATGTGACCCAGAACGAACTTATCAAACTCGGGCAGAATAGTCTTAAATCGGCGTGACTTGTTAAACTGGACCAGTTATGAGTTAACAGAACTACAACACCCTATATTATAAAAAAAATCAACAATTTTTTTTAAGGAGTTTGTAGTTCAATTCCCGATAAGGTAGATTTAGGAGTAAGAATAGTGTAATATAGGAGTGTGTGAGTTTGACAATGCAACATTAAGTATATACTCACTTCGATATCGAACATAAGTAATTTTTTGAAAATTCCTATGTTATTTTTTATAAGCAAATTTAACTACCTTCATTTGTATTTAATGAAAGTTTATCTAAACTATCCTCCACTCAATTCACTCACTCGTTTATTAAAGTAGTTATAAAGTGGAGATAGTATAACGTGACAAAGGACATTGTATAAGAAAATTAAATGTGGCCGACTAACTTTGTTAAAAAGTGTAAAGTAGATATTTTTTTTGCTTATAATTAAAAACGAAGAAAGTATTAGTTAAATGTTTAGTACAAAAAATAATCTTCAATAAATTAAAATAATTTTAAAATTCCATAACGTTAAATATATATAAAATTTGGTTCACTAAATGATTAGTGACCCAACAATCTAGTGTCTTGGTTGACATAATGACCGAATTGAGTTTAATATCTATGATATTTTAACATTTACAATTTATGTAAAATTGATAGGTCGATGTTTCTATCTGACTCATAATAATACTTCCTTTGATCTTATTTATAAGATATTATCTAAAAAATTTTATAGTCTTTTTTATAAGACATTTTATAGTTTTCATGATGCATTAATTGCTTTTTTTCTTTTTTACCTCCATTAAATGCATTAATTATTTTAACTCCTTAATTATAATTGGCTAACACATTATTCAATGAAAGATAAAAATGATATTTCATACACTTTTTGAAAAAACCAATAAAGTTAACTAAACTCAACTACTCTGGTCGATGTAATTCGCCACAAAACGTCTTATAAATAAGACTAAAATGAGTATTTTATTAATTTTAATGCTTTTTGTTAACGCCTTCCACTATGGCGGCGATTCTATTAATATGCTTATATTTATTATTAATTTGTTGTCATTATTATAATATAAGAAGTTATTAAGCAATACTAGTATATACCTATATATACTATACTACTACATTAAGTTGCATGCCAAAACCGAAAACGTTTTGCGAGTAAAATATTTTTTTTATTTTTTATTAATTATCTTCTAATTAACGGTGCGTTTAGATGGTTTCAGAAAAAATAAATAAATAAAGGGTAAAAAGCTATAACACCCCCCGAGGTTTCATTTTATTGCACTCTACCCCAAATTAGTATAAAAATTGTATACCACACCATTGATACTTACAGAGGTTAAAGGAAATGTGACTGAAATTAACTATGGTTAATACATGTATTAACTCAACCCTAGTACATAAAGCACTTGCACGGAACTTCTTTTTTCTTTTCTTCCTCATTCATTTTGCTTAAATGGTTTACACTAACAGCTTCCCAATCTTGGTTCAATTTGGATCCCTAATTCCTCTTTTGATTTTGTCGGCAAGATGCTGAAATGTTGTTGCTTTTGGATTTGTTTGTGAGCGATTCATATGAGCTCCTCTGTTCATCAATCTTCGTTCTAGGAATGGATTCGTGGGTGTTCTTTTGTCCCATCGATCTTCTAGGATTGCTACGCAGACAATAGGAAAAATAATAATAGTAGTCATTAACCATGGTTCATGGTCGAAAAATAAGTATATTCTATTAGAATATTTCACAAACTTTAACTCTGTTAGCTACCAATGGGGCGCTCTACAATTTTTTTTCAAAACTGGGGGAAGTGCAATTTCTTAAAACCTTAAGGAGTGTTATCACATTTTACCCATAAATAAATAATACAGTGCGTTTATATAACGTAAAATGAGCCACTGCGAAAAAAATTCCAGTTGAATTAAGTTATGATGATTGTTTAAAGTTATGTTTGGGAACGTCGTTTTGAGTTTTTTTTTGGGAATTCTGGGCTTTTAAAAAATTTAGTGTCGTCGTTTGGTAAGTACAAAAATAAAATTTTTAGCTACAGGATTGTGGTTTTTATAATTAACTTTTGCAAAACTCTTTCAAGAGGCTTGTGACTTTTAAGGAGGGGCTTTCAATATTTGATCACTTTTAAAATTGTTCTTATTTATTTTTAAAAATCACAAAAAACCCACCATTATTTGATATTACTGTTATATTAATATTATATTAAATATTAATATAATATTATTTATATCATTTAACATATTTCAACTTATTACACAACCTATTTTACCAAACAATTCTGACCAATAAACTAACCTCGTAGCCATAATCTCATAGCATTCAACCAGCTTTCCAACTAAAAGCCAAAAACCTTGAGATTTCAACTCGTTTCCCAAACATAACCCAAATTAGGGGTGAGCAAAACCCGGTCCGAGCTATTAGGGTCGAGTTTTAACCCGTCCTTTTTAAAATATGGACACCAACCTCGGATCCTTTTATCTAATCTGGTGTTACTTTAGGACGGGTTTGGATCAAGACTCGGGTCACCCAGCTCGGCCCGGTGCATATACATTATTTAATTAATAATTATATTATATTGTATAAATTTAATAATTACTTGAGATTCCTTCTGTTTTTATAGTTACGTAAATTTTCACGGCTTTGTAGTAAATTTTTTCATAGTCATATATATTCATAAGCATATAAAATTTTACGGTTAAGCTATGAAAGTTTTCACACGTGTATCCATAGTCACAAAAAATTTCAGTCAAGTTATGAAAATTTTCACCATCATAAAAAATTAATAACAAAACTAAAAAATTTAAACAGCCATATTTTAATCGACTTTAAAATTAATGATGTTGATAAAAATACTTAAAGAAATTGAGATTTCAAAAAGTATTCAGGTCAATCCGATCCCGTCACTTTCAAACTTAGTCTTAATTAGATCCGATAGTCATAGAATTCGTTTTGGTCAATAGACGAGTTAGGATTTTTTTATATATCTGGTGTCAATTTTGGATCGAATGAAAGACAATATTAACTCGTCTTAACCTGTTCTTTGTTCACCTCTATCCTAAATTTCGTGAGAGATATTATAAAGGATTAGCATTTACCGTGATTCTTCCTTTTAATAATTATGCATCTCACAATTGAAATTTGTGCTCTTGTTCTTTCTGGAAACCACTGTTTATTACTAGTCTAACACTTTGATAGACAAGTTCTCTCACTTTATGTTTGAAAAAAAAAATTAAGAGGCATTCATTTAGTGAGAAAATTTAAAATATTTGGCAAATAAATTAGACTCTTTGAATAGATAATTGTATTAAAAAAATTCATAATTTTACTTAAATATAGAAGTATAAGGTTTTCTCAAATTTTTTTAAAATTAAAAGTATTTAAAATTTTGCAATTGCTCAATCGAAACATAGTGCTAAGAAAAGATTCTCTAGCGATGAAAAGTTAGTTAAACAGTTACAACTAGATAAAATTACTTATTCGTTTGATGAGCTCCCATTGCATAAGTGCCTTACTTGATAATTTTGGAGATGTCATCTCCTTCTTCTTACCATTTTTTTTTTAAAAAAAAATGTTATTTTTAAACAATAATATTATCAATGTACTAAAAAAACATGAATATTATCAAACGATTCACTTTTAACACATTCATTTTTATTTGATGAAAATGAATTATGATTCAATAGATGATATATGAATTTTAACTCTCCGATCCATTTAATGAGTGACACTCTCTCTATTTTAGCGGTAGAATGTTTTAAAGAATGTTAACTTGGCATTGCACTTGCAATTTTTTAAAATGAGAATTAAATGAGATGATAGTGCATGATAAAATAAAAATTCATATCAAGTTCCTTTTTTTCATTCAAAATTAATTGAGCTCGAAATGATCCAAGTCTGGAATGACTTTCAAAGTAACAATTTCATATGGATTTTTTTTTTCAACTTGAGGATTAGAAGTAAAAAAGAAGAGTAAAATGCATAAAGTATCATTGAGATTTTATAAAATAGCATAAATTACCAAACTTAAAATAAATAAGCATCCCACACCATTTTTCATAATAGACATAATACTGACCATAGTTAAATGTTTTTCTTTTTTTTTCTGTAAAAAAATTGATTTTCCTACTATAAATATTTTTTTTTTGCAAAATTCATTTACTAAATTTTCTCAAGGACACTCGTTAAAGAAATTTTTTCATAAAAAAATAAATAATTATGAAGCATTTGGTTACATTTACGGCTACTTATGTCTTGTTACTTATTACATTTACTATTACTTTGCTACTATGTAATGTTAACCTTTGGGTTATTGAAGACTTTATATTTACATGCCTTTGTATAAGTGAAATTATTTTGGTCTTTTGAAGCTTTTTCCTTTTTCTATTTATAACCGTGGTTTGGTTATATTTTTGAAAGCTAAAGTGGTTATTTCCTATTTTATGGTGTCGATTTGGTGACATAAAGAGTTTCTCAAGTGCTATAACAATGATTTTAACTAATACTAATATTACATATTTTAGGCTATTTGAATTAAATTTTAATACATGCTCTATATATTTTGTATAAATCTTGTCCACTAAATATGATAGCAAAGTAGCATCTTAGCTTGTGAAGCAATAATAAATGTTGAATTTGGCCTATTTAGCTCATTTGTAAATTATTTAATTTTTATTTAAAAAATAATATTTTTATTAAAAAAATATTTTTTTTTTATTAAAAAAATCTTTAACGCGTGTCATTGAGAAAATTCAGTCAATGAATTTTGCACAAAAATCAAATGATAGGGAAATTATTTTTTTTAACTTACAGAAAAAAATAAGGACAGAGATTTTTTTTTATCGGCAAAAGAAGGAATATATTTCAACAAAAGCAAAAAAAGTACTTCAAGTATTACCACTACAAGTGCATGTTAATGGAGAGAGATTTATTTATGGTTAGCAATAAAGAATATTCTAATTAATGGAGTATTTCTTTGCTATTAGTTTGTGTTAACTACTTATTTATTTTAAGTTTGATGTTTTGTGCTATTTTGTAAAACTTCAAAGGTACTTTGTGCATTTTACCCAAAAAAAAGAAAATGTATTAAAATTAAATACTAATAAGAAAAAATAAATATTAAAATATTTTTAGTGAACTGAAAAATTAAAGACATAAATTAACATTAACAACAACAATAACGACAAGTTCTTTCCTGAAGAAAAATAATAATATATAATATGAGTGTAATTATAATTATTTTACGAAAAAGTAATGGCAGATTGACACTGCACGAGTGTTTCTCTTGCTCACGCTTATGGATGATGTGTTTCAATTAGTAGTACCTGCACAATTGTCACATGTCCCCTAATTCCTGCTCTATTGGATCAGCACTAGTATAATCATTATTCATATGAATCAAACATTATATTTTTATATTTTTATTACAGTATTCATTTATATGAAAAACCGGCATAAAAAAATTGTACGAAATTTGTAATGTAAAAAAAAAGTGTAACAAATATTGATATGGAAAATCGTACTTAGGCTAAATAAAAAAAAAAAAATAGACAGAGAAGAGTAACGGTTCTGATTTTATTCATTTGCAGTCCTTTTCTTAAAAAAAGAAATGTATTTCATCCCCATATTTTACCTGAGATTTAATCTTAGTCTCCCTATTTAAAAATTTTGATTTTAATCTTTTCATTTTATTTTATTAGAGAATTGGTCAGTGTCGTTACTTAGTCATAATGAAACCACTCTTTAACAAAACAACATTTATTTTTGGTTCATACACTTCTATTCTATTTAAAAATTAGTTTCAACTGTTATTTTGATTTTAGTTGTTATATTTTTATTTCATTAAAAAATTGATCCATGTCATTATGACAATGTAACGTCAAAGATCGATTCCTTAGAGAATAAAAGTATACGGATCAAAAGCATTGTTTTTTTGACAATATAAAAACTAAAATGTAAACTAAAATAAAATATAAAAATAAAAATATATTTAAACTTTTTTTACAGTAATATAAAATTTTAAGTGAGAGAATGGTGCCATGTATGACAGGAAAAGTCTTAATTGTGGGTATAATTGAAAAATATTATATGCATAATAGCAGCTGCTGCTGCTGCTGTCGTCGTTTTCGTCGTCGTTTTCGTCGTTGTCGTCGTTGTCGTCGTTGTTGTCGTTGTTGTTGTTGTTGTTGTTATAAAATAAAAGATATGTCTTCTCAAATTGCGCAAACCGTAAAGTTCCGCTAAGTTCATAAGAGGACGATCCACAGAAAAAATCTCAATTGTGGGTCTAATTGAAAATTATTACTCCCTCCGGTCCTCTTTATAAGACGTTTTCAACCGAATTATACAGACCAAGAAAAGTGATTGAGTATAGTTAACTTTATTGGTTTTCTCAAAAAGTGGATGAGATACCATTTTTACCCTTCATTGAATAATGTGTTAGCCAATTACAATTAAAGTGTAGAAATAGTCAATACATTTAATAGGGGCAAAAAAGAAAAGAAACAATAAATACATTATGGAAATTATAAAATATCTTATAAAAAGAACCATGAAAATCTTCTAGATGGTGTTTTATAAAAAGGACCAAAGGGAGTATATGCATAATAGTTGTTATTGTTATAAAATAAAAGATATGTCTTCTCAAATCGCGCGAACCATAAAGCCCCGCTAAGTTCATAGGGGACGATCCACAGCGGAAGATCTTGTGTTCGAATCCGACCAATGCCAAATTTTCAGGGGTCAGCGCCAGCCACGCAGTGCGAACAGAATTAGTCTTATCCAAAAGGTGTGAAAACCCATGGTTATACCAAAAAAATCGCTCTAACTAAGCTTATGTACCGTTTAGTAACACTACATAACAAAATAGAATGGAATGGAACACAACATAACTGTGTACTGTGTTTGGTGTCAACGGAATAGAACATGACCATATGTTTTATTTTATATTTAGTGTGGATTAAAATATATAAATTTTTATTTTACTTGATAAAAAGTATATAAATTAAAGAAAAATCAAATAGTATATTTTTTTAATTTATTTTTTCTAAAATTATGAGTATAACTATAATAATTTTAGAATATATTAATTTTTGTATTAATATTTTATGAAAAAAATAAATTATTAAATATAAACTTCTCTCAATAAATATAATTATTAAATATATTTTTAAAAAAATTATTAAATATAAATTATGTTGAATCTATTTTTAATATGTAATTTTTTTTTAAGAAAAATCTTAAAAATATTTTTTTTATCGGAAAAAATAATATAAGGTTTGAGGAATTTAAATATATATTATTTTATTAATAAAAAATGACTATATAAAAATAATGATAATTCTTCATGTGTGTTCTCTTCTTTTCCATCCACCATTTTCAGCGGAACCAATATATTCTGTTGATTTGCCTCAGTATCCTGTTTTGTTCCTCTTGATTGATATATCAAACGAAGAACAAGGCATAACGTTCTGTTCTATTCAAACATGTATATCAAACACTACCTTAATAATAGATAGAAAAGAATAAAAATATGTCTATCAAGATAGTAAATTTTATTCATAATTATCTGGCCACTTATAATTTTAAAATAATATTAATTATATAATTCTCAATTCTACTATTGTATTAAACTTAAATAGTAATTAATGGCTTACTATTAAACTAATAAAATAATGAAAATAATTAAAAAGTACTAATAAAGAGTAACATAAGAAGTTTAAGATCTACTCCTATTTTTATAAAAAGAAAATGATTGAATTTTTTAATATGTGTTTTACACTCAAAAAGATCGATAAATACTCTCTCCCTTTTAAAATAGGCGGCATTTATAATTTTACACAAGGATTAAAAGACATATTTAGAGTATATTTGGATTAGCTCTAAAAAGTATATTATTTTAAAAATTAATTATGTGTGTAATGGATTATTGTTATAATCGAATATAACATAATCAATTTTTATTTGGGTATGTGGTTAAAAAGTAATTTTGAAGATAATATTTTATGTTTAGATGGTATACAAATTATTCTTTACTATAGAAATTTGAATTGTAAAAGAAGAAAATGAATTAAAACAAAATACTTTAATAAAAAAAACTCCAAATTTTAGCTTATTTTAAAAAAAGTTTTTTTTTAATTACAACAAAGTAATAAAAAAGTGCATGCCCAAAGTGACAAATGACTTCGCTTGACCTTACTTTTTTATATATTAAAAGTTAGGGTATTGATATATAGTGCCTTAAGGGCACTACTAGTTAAGGTTACTCAAAGTAAAAAAACAACCATAAAAGCACATTGTTCCGTCTCTCAAGAATAAAAAAAACTATACATTCCAACATTTTTTTACTACATTTGAGTTCTTAAATAGTGTCCTTAGAACACTAAATATCATTTGCCTAAAAGTTACTCTTATTATTTTTAAGTGTCCACTTAGGACACTTAGATAATAAGTATTTGTTTTTATTTAACTGTTTATTTATATTTTTAAGGAAGTATTAAAAAAAATTTGTTATCTTTAATTAATATTCTAAATTTTATAAAAAAGAAATAATATCGCATTTCTTACACTATCCTTAAGTTTCTAAAGACAGGAGAGACAAACAACATAAATGTTTATTGGTTATGCTTATTGCTTAACTCAATGAAAGAGAAAGTCAGGTGATTTAAGAGCTATGTACTACTATTATTTGCAAGGATAATAGTTTATCTCTCTTATTGGAAATACAAGTAAATTAGTTGAGATATTGAAGATAAAAGTTAAATTAAGTTAAGGGTAATTTAGAAATTTTTTATTAATTAAAGTAGAATTAGTTGATTTTTGCTTTTATTTAAGATCGAGTTAATTTAGTAAAAGTTGCTTAAATAAATCGGGAGGGACTATACCTTATGTTTAATTGGGATATTAGTTATTTTTTTTGGTTAAGTAATTTTTTTTTTATTAAAAGTACAAGAAGTACTTAAAACCAAAAAATACAAGAATATATGAGATTGCATAAAGAACACAACTAGCACACAAAAAAAAGAAAGAAAGCTGCAAACTAAAGCTCCAACGTCAGTGCAGCAACCCAAAAAAAACATCCAAGTTAGTTGATTGTATTTATTTTTATAGGTTTCATGTAAGGTTTTTTTAATCTGTGCAATATTGTATAGGTTAAGAAAGTCAAGATAAAAATAAATCATAATATTAATTATATGTTAAACTAAATTACATTAATTTTTTGTGTTTTTTGATAACAACTTTTTACTTTAAGTTTATTAACCTGTACAATATTACATATGATAAGTCAAATCCTTCGTATAAAAGTTAATTAAGTGAAAGGTATTTGATGAATTATAGCATTAAATAATCTCAAAGTAGTTTATGGAGTATTTTAATCCAAGAAGTATGAGGTTTTTTTTAGTTTACTATATGGGTCCAGAGGAAATATTTCATTATTTATCTAATAAAGTGAGAAGAGATAAAACATAATATATAAAGAGTTTAAAAAATATTTCAATAAAAATAAAAATAATTTATTATATTTTTAATATATTCTTTTAATTTAGTCTTTGTGGACAATTAAATAAAAAAGAATGAAGTAGTTTTAAATTAGTTATAAATTAGAGAAACTAAAATTTTAAAGTTAGCTTTTATTTAATAATAAAAGAAGTTACTTTTTAAACGCGCTAACTTTGAATAAAAGCTAGCTTTAAAATAAGCTTAAGATTTCAGAGTAATGATATTTACACAAGTATTTATTCTACAACTTACAACTCTCCTTTAAATAAAAATATATATAGAAAAGGATTTTTTGGTTACAATTGGTCACATTGTTAGTTGTTTTTAGTGAATAATGGTTGTGAGCTTAGAATATCTTCTAAAAATTTTACTAATAAAAGGATTAATGGTAATTCTATCACTGTTATTTACCATATCATTATACATTATTATACATCTAGTAAAACTAAAAAATATATTTTTCTAGTATAACTAATGATAGATGATACAATGTAGTACATTAAATAATTAAATAATTTTGTAATAAAATTGCTAGTATCAAAAGGAAGTTTTTTCTTTTTCAATAAAGTTTGATACAATTAATAAATAGCTTAGTTATTTAAGTGTGTGTAGAGGAGAATATTCGCTTTACACATAAAAAAAAATTTTGTTGGGAAATAACCACTTTGATCTTAAAGAGATTAATCTTCAATTATCGAATATAAGATACTTTTAATGGAAAAAAATTGAAGAAGTTACTTTTTATTATTAGTATTAGTATGTGCTGCCTATTTAAAAAAAGAAGTTATTTTTAAATATAAAAAAAGAAGTTATTTTTATTTAGTAATCTAAAAAGAGAAATTACTTTATAAGCTAGCTTATTTATAACTTATTTACTAGTCCTAAGTAATCTAATTTTGAATTTGTTAGAGAAACACATTAGAGATGGATATGCAAATGCAAGAGGTGATGTTCATGGGCATGGACATGCACATGTATAACATGCGTGAACAAGAATGAATGAATAAACCTCGTTTTTTTCACTAATTAATGAGGAATTAGGCGTTAATACAAATTCAAAAGCAGATGATTAAGATGCAGCCCCCTTTTATAATTACCATTCAATGGCTACACAATTCAATGCCAAATTATAACTTCTTCTTCTTCTTCAACAATCGTAACCTCCTCCTTAACTTCGTCTTAATCCAACACACACCCTTTCACGGTTTCACACTCTCAATCATCAATCCTCTCTTAATTACAATCATCTTCAGTTAGAGTACGAGACCAGTATTCATTCTCATTCTCATTGCACATACATATATATATATATATATATATATATATATAAATACACGTTCTTCTTCCATTTTTCTCTCACACCCAACCTTCTTCCTCTTTCCCCCATTTTCTCTCTCTCACTCTCACTGATATGGAGTTCTGCAGAGAACTTGATTTCTTCCCAAACCTTGAGATTTCCCATGGCCTCAACTGGTTTTGCTCTACTGAAGAAGAAAGTGGATTTGGTTTCCCTAACCTTGGGATTTCCCAAGGCCTCAACTGGTTCTACTCTGCTCAACAAGAAACCCACAATGACAAGTAAGAAAACAACTTCATTTTTACTAGTACTACCTTAATCATCGATACTTTCTTGTTCTGTTTTGTTTGTGAGAAATGGAGAATTCCTAGAATGATTTACCGAAGAATTTGTTTTCGCGATTTTCTAGGTCGACAAGGACTCTGTTTTTTTATAATATAATGTACTGTAACGCTTGTATGCTTTTTTCACCTTTTCATCTCTGTTTTTTGGGGGTTTGTGTTTTTTCATCATAGGATCATGGAGGTTTCGCCATTTGATGGGTTTTTCGAGCTCGATTGGACACCCCACTTACCATACCAAAGCAATCACCTTTCTTTCAACGATTTCACTGCTCTCGAAAACTTCGATTTCGACCTCGATTTCAATCTCCCAGCACTCAATGAAGCTTCCGTGGTTGACGAAAAGCCCCTGAATATTGTTATGCCCAAACGAGACCATTTCAGCCATGAAAGTGCTTCGGGTGAAGCCTCTGTGATCATGAGTTCTGTGAAGAAGGAAAACGAGGAAGAGAATCGCGAGGAGCCATTGCTATTACCATCACCTAGTAATAGTTGCAGCAAGAAGAAGAAATCAAATGAGTTGGAATATGATGAAATAAAGGAGCATTTTGGGGTTCCAATAACTGTTGCTGCTAAGAAAATGAACGTGGGTTTGACTGTGTTGAAGAAAAGGTGCAGGAAGCTTAATATCAAGAGATGGCCTCACAGAAAAATCAAGAGCTTGCAATTACTCATCGATAATGTCAAGGTATGTTCTGTTATTTACTTCTCTGTACTTTTCTCCCACAGTTTCATGAACCTGAAAATAGCATTCTTCTCGGACTAATCATTCAAGTGTCATGTAGTAATAGATGCAATATTTTAAGATGATTTAGTCTGTGTTTAGCTCCATGTTAATTTTAGCACAACTAAATATAGCTTTCACATCTTTGAGTCACAATCGGTGAAATCAGATGTGTTAAGAGTAGTTCCCATGTTTTAATTCGGTCCCGATGTATATTTCAAAACACTTAATATATGTTTTGTTATGCGTCTAATCACGTCAAAATCACGTTTAAATGAATCAATCCTGAATCTATTTTAACACAACTTCAAATAGCTTTAACTTATATGATTTCAGTCATAGAGTAATCAAATTATAGGACTAGGTCCCCCGGAGAATAAGAACAAATTTTGTGATATTGTAGTTTGTACTTTTAAGTGGGCCATGGAATTGAGAAGGAAATTAATTTGAATGTGAAGGCTTGCACTTTGTCATTAATTGTTTATGTTATCCGTTTCTTGTTCTAAGGATTTGTTATGTTATATTTCAGGAATTGGGTTTGACAGAGGAGGTTGCCATGTTGGAGAAGCATAAGGAGATGTTGGAGAATCTACCAGGATTGGAACTAGATGATGATACAAAGAAGCTGAGACAGGCTTGTTTCAAAGCTAATTACAAGAAGAGACGAAGCTTAGCTCTATGCGCTTAATCCTTGAATTGGTTTTTTGCAGATTAACCCATATAGAACATATAAGAATATAGGGATTTGATTAGGAAAGCTATGATAGAAGGTACTTCATGTTTGTTCTATATAGATTAGGAGACTAATTTGACCCCCAACATATGTTTTCTGGCTTATTTAGAAGAATTCATGGGGTTTATGAATGGGCTCTGTTTGTCTTCTGTAGCTCTGTGATAAACTTCTGAATGTGTTTGTAGTTTTTTTTCCAAATTAGTATTAGTTTCTTTTAATGCAAAGTTACCATTTTAATGCAAAGTTGCCATTGCTTGGAACCTTCGAGGATGTTTTGCTTTTTACTATATTTGGTTTTTTCATCTGTGACACGTTATGTGTCTTAGAAATGCAAACTGTCTGGTAATTACGCGGAAACTGATTAATATGGTTTGGGTTTGTTTACTTTACCTTCCACGAAATTGGTTTGAGATTGTTGGTTTGGTAAATTCTGCTAATAGTAGAAAATAACTCAGATTTGAAGAATAGTTTTAGGTAGAATCTCGGGGTAACACTATTTTAATCTATCATATATACCAAATACAGATACTTGTGACTGATATTTTATGAATCTGAATATTGAAGAAAAGAAAGTAGTAAATGTTACTCTGTTTCTGACCTGTAACATGGTTTTGATGACTTATTTTCAGCAGGTTCATTTCAGTGTGGATATGACTGTTTAATATTGTGTCATATTAGTATTTAGTATGTCATTGTATCATTTGAGGCTTTAGAAGTAGTGCATATAAAATATTCCATATAAATATACAACTGGGTATTTATTTATTCTAGAAGTAATATATGGACTATTCATTCTATTTAATATTTTTGTATTGATTACGCATTTTATTGATCTAACCGTTGACGAAGGAAATTGAATGAAAATAATTATAAATCTTATTTAATTATCTTAATATAAACATTAGTTGATTACTTTCACCTTAATTGATAAAATGTTTTTAATCTATTTTAGTTCATTGTTACCAAATACCAGTAATTCATTTATTCCATTTGTGAAGGTAGTTTAGAAAATAAAATTATTCTTTTCATGAGATAAAGAAAATCATGAATAAAAACAACTATCATTTTAAAATTTTAAGGTACAATTACTATTTTTTTCTAATTTTATCCATTACTAATATATACACTCCTTTTTTTCATCAATTATATATTTTTTATTATCTCTATTAATCATATTATTAACCACTCAACTATTAATTATATAGAGTTAATTTAGTTTTTCCATGACAAAGAATCTCAAAAAACAAAAAAGATATAAAACGAAAGTAACCAAATTTTTTAATTAACGTAAATTAAATACTATGTCTATATAGGACTCTTTAAAAAAAAAAAATTCTTACCCCTTATTATAAGAACGTCTCCAAAATTTTGTCTATAATAAAAATTGTTTTTATCAAAATACTCTTACTAGTAGTATTTGTCAACTATTTTTGTATAGTCAACAGATAATAAATGACGTAAATAAGTAATTTTTTTTCGACGATTAAAAAAAGTTAAAGGAGAATAACATTTCGAGTTCTAATAAATTATTTGTAAATCCATTCAAATTGTGAGACAATATTGATGAAGTTAACTAAGGTAACTAATTTTCTCAAATGTTTATTTTTTAAAAAAAAATAAATGACATAAATAAGTAATTTCTTTTCGATGATTAAAAAAAATTGAAAGAGAATAACATTTCGAGTTCTAATAAATTATTTGTAAATCAATTCAAATTGCGAGACAATATTGATGAAGTTAACTAAGGTAACTAATTTTCTCGGATGTTTATTTTTTTAAAATGATCTTATATATTAAGATGGTGATGATGATGTTAGGACTTAGGTGGCGTTTGTTTTAAAATTTAAAAATATATTTTTGGATATTTTATTCTTCAGTAATGTTTATTTTTAGACATTTTAAAAAAGTTATTTGGTTTTTAGTGTTTATTCCTATGAATCTTTTGAAAAAATTTCAATAAAGTTTAAAATCCATTTAATTTATAATAATGTTACATGTAATAATATGAAAATATTTTTATTACATATAATATTATTAATTTATTTTAATTATTTAATTGATAAAAGGGTAAAAGATAACAAGTAGAAGGACAACCATGTAATGCAATTATATAGATTACGCAAAAAAAGTATACAATGAATTAGATACATAACTTTGACAATTTAGAGGGTGTTGGTTTCGAGGAATAAAAAATATTTTCAGGCATCTTATTTTTTATAATTTGTATATTTCTAAAAATGTATATTTTTGAACATTTTATAAGAGAGTGTTTAATAAAATTAACATCATTATGAATACTTTTTGAATTTCAAATAAAAAATCTCAAAAATAAAAAAGTTGTAGTTATAAGTAGAATAGAAAATAACTACATATATTCCCATAGAAAAGTAACTTACCCACATTTTACCATGGGAATGGAGATTATAGAAAATACAAGAAAAAATATTCCTGAAAATAAATGATGCTAGGGAGTATTTTTTTAAACCTTGAAATAAACACCCCCTTAGATTTAGGTGAGTTCCAAAATATATTAAGCCTAATTAAAATTTTTAGAATATTCTCTTAATTTTTATACTTATAAGATATATTTTGAAAGGATTTTATGATCCATTTTATAAGGCATTAAAAAAATTTCATAAACATTTATGGTTATTTTCTTTATTTGCCTCTATTAAATGCCTTAATTTTATTATACCAATTACTAAACACAATATTTAAAAAGTGTAAAATTGATACTCCCTCCGTTATCGAATATAAACAATTTTTTGAAAACTACTATGTTATTTTTTATAAGCATATTTAACTATCTTTATTTGCATTTAATGAAAGTTTATCTAAATTACCCTCCACTCAATTTACTCACTCATTTATTGTAGCGGTTGTAAAGTAGAGAAAGTATATCATGACAAATGGTATTGTAGGAAAATCAATTGTTTTTTACTACCTCCGTTCCAAAATTATAGTCACTTTATGCTCAAAATCTTGTTCCAAAACAATTGTCACTTTAGGATTTCAAGATGCAATAAATTACATATTTTAATATTTTCCTCTCATCACCTTCTTTATTTACCAATCATCATCTCTTTTTTTAATTCTTTTGTCTACCACTTTAGCTTCTAATTGAACATCTTATTCCACTCATATTAAAAACTTATCAATATTAATGATTTCTTAATATTTGTGAAAAAAGTTAAAATGATTATAGTTTTAGAATGGAGGGATAGATACTTTCAAGAAAATTAAATGAGACCAACTAACTTTGTTAAAGGGTGTGAGGTAGGTATTTTTTTTTTTTGCTTATAATTAAAAACGGAGGAAGTATATCATCTACCTTTTTAAAAAAATTAATACAACCAACTAACTTTATTATAATTTAGGTATTTATATCTTATAATAAGACCATAAAAAGTATATGTAAGTGTTTTATCAAAGAAAATACATTGAATCCTAATTATATAGTTCACTTCGTGAGCGCAAAGATGCATGCATGTGTGGGTACGGGTTCGGTCTCAGTTGCACTACTTTTTTAAAAAAAATAAGAATATACAATGAATGAAAATGAGAGTTTTTATTTTTATTTTTTTCTAGAAAAGGCCCTCCACTCTAATGAAGTAAATTAGATGTAACCAGTAAGATATTTTCTTCTTTTAATTTTTTTTTTCATAACAGATAATATCACTTGTATAAGACCAAAAGAGTACTTATCTTTTCTTTGTTGTAATGGTCAAACATGCTCTATTTCAAATTTCAAGAACAGAAACAAACGTAGCCTATTTCCGATTGGGAATAGAAACCGCCAGCCAATCCAGTAATTAATATTCATGGTTTTTTAAGTCTCTCTAATATAATCATTCTAAAATATTAATGAGTAACTAATGATATTTTCTCAATTTCACTCTTAATAATAAATACACATTTTTATTACAAATTTATGATTCAGTGATTCATAAATGAGGGAGATAATTGTTAACAAAAAATGAGAGATAATAAAAAATTAGTAGTACTTCATTAGTTTTAAAATATAGTAAATACTTAGCTGCTTTTTGTGTAATTTAATAAAAGTAGATATTGTATTAATTTTAAAACATTAATTTATTTATTATAATTTTATTCTTAAATAAATTAATTTCACTGAAACTAAACAATAAATACTTATAAAATATTAACATTTTATTCTAAATATTTGTATTTTAAAACAAATAAAATATATAATAAATATTTGTAAACTTTATTAATACGATATTTAATCATTTCCTTAATTAAAATAAAATAAAATTGGGAGGGGGTAATAGTAGTGTTTCACGACCAGACTATGGGCTTTGCAAAGTTTGGTATCCAATACGAAGAGAATGGGCTTCAACTTCACTGGCCCACTCTTTCATTGTATTTTTCTAATATACTTTTGTTTGATTCAGAACTCTTACAAAAAAATAAAAACTAATTTTTCTGTGAATATTCGTTGACAAAACAATAATGTCTCTAGCTCGTTCTTGCAAAAATCACCAACTTAGAAGAAATGATATTTACTTGTACATATCACTCTAACTTTTGAGACTGTCAAATTCTCCTGCACAATTTTAATTTATCAAAAAAGAATCTCCTTCGTATAATTTGTGAAGAAAGTGAAAATCACTATGTAACAAAGTTCATACAATTAAACAGGCTAGTAACTGTTAGATTATTATGAAAATCTGATCTGAGTCGTGATTTTAATATTACAGAGAGAATTTATTCGAGGAGTATTTTTCATATATGTAAAATCTATCTATTACGCAGAATACATTAAAATTAAATCCAATGATTAATATGAGAGAGACGAGCATGATGCGTAAAAGAAATTTTTATTTACACACTAATCTGTATATTAATTATTATTTAAGAAAATTCTTAAATAGTGAATTTATAGGCAACATGAATAATAAAAGTGGACAAGATCATACGGTGGCTAATTTGGAATTGTATTTTCTCTGTTTTTCTTGGCTCCTGCGTTTCCATGGGACCACTTGCTTAAAGCTTTCATAAATGCTTACCTGCACTTTTAAATATTATTATTATTATCACACATTTCATATCAACCTAACCAAATCAATATCATTTTTGTTTTTTTAATGCAAAGAAGCGGTGCAGTAGGAACAAAAATCTATCAGAGCATGAAATACATATACTTAAAATATTTTTTATTGTGAAGATAATTTACACGCAAAGAAAACAAAATCGCATTCTCCAGCAGCAATAGCAGTGAGTGGAATTAATGAAAGTCCAGTTTTAAATGTTGCTGCCGTTTTGAGTGTTTGACTTTTATTTATTTCTTGACTCTTGACCAAAAAAAAAGTTTCTCGAGTCCCAGAAAATAAGGAAAAATTTTCCCACTGCTTTCGCAAGTTTAGGGTCGATTTAAAGGGGAAAAAAAATAAAAATAAAGGGAGAATATGGTCTTTTAAAGTGAAATCGTAAATTGGCAATTTGGTGATAACAAAACAAAAGTCATACATAAAGTAATGCAAAATAGCAATATTATAGTCAAACAACACTTTTATCTATGAAACAATATAGTGCTACCTAACACATTAGCTGCATTGCATTGTCCATGATTTAGGTAATTAGTACTGTATCTTAAAGCAACAAAAAAAATATGGAAAATGTAAACATGATGCTTAATGGTTTGTCATCATAATTGAATACATGATTCTGGATGGAATATGACATATATAGAATCCAACACAATTATGGGCTTATATTTTTAAAACAGTTTTAGTTTCTCTTTTTAAAGTCAGAAAATTAAAAAAATAGTTTCACAGATTAATTTTTAGAGATAATTGTTTAAAATGGTACGTGCTTTTTAGTTTTTATTTAGAAACATTTAAAATTTATAGTTTTCAGTTTTTTTAATTTATATATTAATTTGCAAAGCTCATTTCTCTTTTTTCTGAAAAACAAAATCCTAAACATTATTTTATAATACAGTTATAAAAAAAACTAAACCAAACAAGTCATTATCTACGATTTCTCGTCACTCATTTGAGATTTTTTTTTTCCAAACATTCATAGTACATACTTATGAGGGTCTAAAATCACTCAAAACTATAGTAAGAAAAGAAATCGATCTCCTAGCTAGGGAGAAAAAGAAAAGCATACTATTGTTTATCAATTGTCTAGTTCCTTTTTATCTGTTTAGTTAAAAAAAAATATTTTTATTCATATATTAACTTACATTTTTAAAGTACTACTCCATCCGGTCCTTTTTATAAGCAACAAAGATAAGATTTTTTTGTTCTTAATATAAGCAACAAAATACACTTTTTAATTTTATTAAATGTTAAAAAAATATAGACTTCATAATATACCCTTAGTTAATTGAGTTTAGTGATTTTTCTCTTTCCACTAATTCTTCTATTCCCAATCTCCAATGACACTCATAAACTCCATCATTTAATTTATACATGGGAAGAAAATATATTTATAAGGGCATTTTGGAAAAAAAAATTATATTCATCATTTAAGTGATTAAAAAAACATCATTTATTAAGGATTATTGGTATGTATAAAATATGTCTATCGTTGCTTATAAAAAGGACCGGAAGGAGTATTAAATATATTTTTATTAATTTATTTATTTAATTAGTATATTAATTAGTACTTCACTTCTAAAGCAAAATAATTATATTTTTAATATGCATAATTTTATTTCAAGTGAACGGATAAATATAGCATTATAAACACAGTAGGTATTTAAATTTCACAAATGATATTTAGTGTCCTAAGGACACTATTTAAGAATTCAGATGTAGTAAAAAGATATTGAAATGTGTAATTTTTTGTATTCCCGAAAGACGGAATAATGTACTTTTATAATTATTTTTTTACTTTTAATAACTTTAATCAATGCCCTAAAGACGCGATATATCAAGACCCTTTAAATTTTCGACATTTTTTCCATGAATTTTGTTTAGCCTATCCTCCCACTTAATTACCAAAAGATTGATTCCTTAATTAAATATATTCATGCTTGCTCTCTCCATCTCCCAAATTGTGTTTTTTTTTTTTTTTTGCTAGCCTTATACTCACATGTAACATTAAGAAGAAAATAGTAGAAGGGCATACCCAAAAATGTGACCTTGCTTTAGAAAGACTCACTAATCCTCCTCTTCTGGAAACCCTTGTAATGTTCACCTCAGGCTCAGGCGTAGTAGTGGCAAAGTGAGGTGAAAAGTCAAAATTACCCCCATGATCCTCGTGGTGTCGGTTAATCTTGGTCCACCTGGTGGATCCAAAACTGGAATTCCAATGGACCTTTGGAGTCCGATAAGAAGAAGTGAATGACATGGCCCGGCCCACGTAAGGCCCATCCAAAAACAGCAACCTCGGTGGAATTGGAAGCTCCAACGCTCTACTACTACTAATTACACCATTCCTTCCGAGCTCCGATTCGGTGCGGCAGTGCCTAGGCTTCCCCGGTGCTTCCTCCCATTTAAAAGGAACCGAAACCAGCGTCGTCTGCGGAAGGGGATCCTCCGCCGCCACCACGCTCGGCCGTGAGATTAAAAGAGAGCGGTTTGTCGGTGAGTAAATTGCTTCCTCCCACTCCCACCCCATCATTTGTTTTGTTTCTCTACTCTCTAGTCAAGTGTGGTGGGTATGGGTGCTTTTATAGAGATAGACATACAAACAATAAGTTGAGAGAGAGAGAAAGAGAGATTGGATAGTGGTGATTGAATGGGAAATCTGATTTTATTGAAAGACAATTTCTTCTTAATTTTGTCTCTCTTAAAAAAAATTACTACCATTAGGGTTCAAACACCTTTGTTAGTAAAAAAAGGCCGAATTTAACTTAGACGTTATTTGTTGAAAATTTTGTATATTTAAGGCAAAAATACATTTTTGACAAATGTTATCTTTTTTTTAGTTCATAAGAAAGTAGTACAATTGGGGGTCGAACCCTGTACCTACACACATATATCTCTATGCACTTGCCAACTGAGCTACATGACTGAGAGTTTGACAAATGTTATCTATTGTTATTAAGATATATTTTTTAAAAGAGTTAAATTTAATAAAAAATTATTAAAAAATGTAGTTTTTTTTTAAATTTTTGAGAGAAAAAATAATCTGTATTTATGATTATTTTTCTAACCGTGATAATATTAACAAGTGCACTAAATACATTGTTTAGCAAGACCCTGTCCTTAAACTTTGCTCAAAGTTATACTTTTTCCTAACAATTTTTGGATTGATTTTAAATTCATAACTTCTTATTTAAATTTAATTTTGTTTAATACGAGATCTTTTTTTCCATAAATTTTCTATAATAACCTATCAAAATAATTTATTTTAATTTGAATTTATTTAAATAAATTTTATAACTTTATTTATAAATAAATTATTTGTTAATATGAAATTATTTTATAAATATTTAATCGAAGTGTATGTGTTTTCAAATAGATCTACTATAGTAGCCTAAAAATACTAAATATACAATGTGATTTATAATTCAAAGAAAATGGTATATATGAGGTCCTTTTGAACAGTCATGAGATAAATTTGTGTATGAGGGTTTGGTTTGTGACTTGTAGTTGTCATAGTAAAGATTAGAAATTCAGATATGAAATGAAATGAGTGATTAAATTTGAGCCCCACACCACACTTCCCTCAATTACAAGGTAACTGTAGGAAGGGTAGATAGCAACTCTACACTCTCTACAATTTTACAAAAATCCATAATTAACATTTTTTTTGTTTGCCTTTTTTCCATTTCGAGAATGACCAACAAAATCCTTATTCCTAATTTTAAAATCATTAGTGTACCACTACAATTTATATTATTGAGTTATCTATCACTATCATTACCCTTCCTAATTAATAGTCTTTTTGTAGCATGCATATTCCAAAACATTAATTAATACAGACTTGAAATTGAGGTTGTGCGAAATAATTGATAGATATCATGAAATGTCACTTTATTCTATCGAACAAAAATTTTATGATGACATAACCAAATAATGAAAAGAATAGATTTAATGAATATTATAAAAATATAAGATGACGTGGTTACAAGTCTTCCTAATATTGTGTGAATTATGCGTATTACCGTCATTGGAAATTATTATTGGTCAGTGAAAATATATTATTGATCTTATTTTTGCTCTGTTTTATGGGTCAACAAATATTAGGAGAATCTAAATAATGTTCCACATTTTATGTCATCTTTACTTAAAAAGCAATTACGGTGACGTTGAAAGCTTTTGTTATTATTATTAATTATTAATTTATCGTTGATTATTGATGTGCATTTATATTTTATACAGACGGCTATTATTTTAAATTTAAACAAGATGGCGATAAAGAAAGTGGCAATAAAAGGGTCAAAGCTAAGAAAAAGTATATGCTTTTATGATGAAATAGAAATAAAAAAAGTATAACAAATAAGAAAGAAAGAATTAAAATAATTTAGACATGCATCATGCAAATTTATAGTATATGTAATGAGGGGGTTGTAAAGGAGTTTGGAAAATTATAAAGTTGTATAGCTTGACCTTCTTTTGAGGTCATTTCCCAATAATTTACAAACGTGAGAAAATGAAATTCCAGATAGAAAATAATGAAACAATGTCTTCTTTATCCTTTCATAAAGGAAAGTTTTTAGAGTCTTAAACAAATTAAGTACCAGCCAACCCAAAAAATAGTTCCAGCTCAGAAATTGAAAAAGGAAAACAAAAGTAAAGGATGAGATCGAGAAAACTAGTATGACACAATTGCTAGGCCTTTTTATCCAACTCTTTAATTTAATTTGTTCTTTAGTCTTAATTATTTTTTACTTTTACAACGTGTTTTTTCCTTCTTCTTCTTTCTCAAGGATATTTCTCAAAAAATTAAATTTTTTTTAGGCATAGAAATTATTCAATGTAAGTTTGTCTCTATCGATAAAGTATTTTTTATACACACAATTTGAATTCAAATATCAGTTAACGTATTTAAAAACTCAATTATCTATTAACTATACTGAAATTTATCGATTAGAACGTGCTCTCTTTTTATATGATATGACATACTTTAATTTTCATGGGTTCCTAACACTATAACGTGTTATTTGTTCCTTCATAGCCATAGGGAAATTGACAAAATCTTATTACGTAAAAATTTTAATTCACTTTCTCAATATATGGTGTATTAGGCACAAAAGTTGGTCATCCCATAAAGGAAGGGTTCTTACTTTTATTAGATTTGGTAGAATTAATTTTGGAAGGATTATGGTTAAAAAGGTTAAATTGGGTTTGGGAATTATATTTTTAGAAAGATATTAAGTAGAATTTGTTTTGTTTGTATAATAATGAATTAATCATATTTGAAATATAAATATAAATATAATTTGTGATTTTACACGAAATCAATTTTTATTGTGCGATCATAAAGTATATAAGTGGTGTGATAATTCTTCTCCTATAAGTTAGCTCCTAGGAGTGAGTTTCACTCAAACTCAAATTGTAAGATTTCAAACTCTAATCTTTTTTATTGTGCGATTTTGGTCATTATTATACTTCTTCCGTCCCATAAGTCATAACTAACATTTCACACAGTTTAAGAAAAATTGTTAAATTATTGGAATTAGAAGTATTAATTAGACTATTGTGATGTTATACTAATTAAATTTTAACTCAATTATTTTTTATTTGTAAGATGACTTTGAAATTTAAAAAGTAATAATAAATGCTTCTAATATTGTGTGAGAGAGCTTATATTATAGAATAAGACTTTTTGATAGTTAGAATTTATATTATGAGAGGGAGTATCCATCTTCTATAAGCTAACAATCAGTTAATGCAGTTAAACTCATATAATCAAGTGTGAAGACCAAAATCGTGCAATTAAAATAATTAGAGATTAAAATCATACATGTGAACAATTTAAAATTAAAACCACCAAATTAAAAAGTTGTGTAAATAAATTTAAGTGCATTGACTATTACTTCTTAATTATAATGAAATGACATTGCTGCAATAACCACTATCAATAAAAAACTATGAAAAATAAGAGATCAAAATCACATGATTAACAAAATTAAGAAAATAAATACAATTAATTATTGAGAAACTAAATGAAATGGTAGAACTCGATGATAACATGCATTGCGATTCATGCTTATTAGGACAAGCAACCCCATCCTTCATGCACCAATATAGTCTAATGCTCTCAATAAAAACATTATGCCAAGTTATACATTCCTCTACCACATATTTATTTGGGTTAAAAATCACATGAATTTTGTTTTGTGTGCATTTTAGTACTAATTTTTTTAAGATGTACTATATTTTAATTTTATATACTTTTTTAAATATGCACATTACTTAAAAAAAATATTTAATGACAATTTTTATTTAAATTAATAATAATTTTTAAAATTAACGACAGTTCAAATCATCACTAAATATAATTTTATATTAAAATATACACATTTAAAAGTATATGATCAAAATACACAAATTAAAAATTTTGATACTAAAATATACTTATGACAAAATACAAAAGACTAAAATGTCTTCAACCCTATTGATCTTCTCTTTTTTTATTTTTTTTATTTTTTTTATTTTTTTTTTGGAAACCATTTTTTTTTTTTCTTTCTTTCTTTCTATCTATCTCCTTTTAGTTTCTTTCTACGCCTACCGTAAGCAATGTGACAACACAATTACTTTAGCCTTTATTTGATGTAGACATTTATGGTTGATAGAAGATAGGAATTGGGAAATAATAATAAAAAACATTAAATTACACAGACCAAAAAAAAATCAAGACCAAAAAAGAGCTTTTACTAAGCCTCGTTGTGTTTTAATTTATTTCAACTACCAACATATGTGCCCCTCTAACAAATATATTGCAAATTTTTTTCAGCAAATATTCACACTCAAACTCTGAACACACACTCATTCTAAATTATAACTCCCACTAATATCCTAATTTAAATCACTATCGCCAAAGTTAGAACGGACTTCTAACTCCTAAGCCTTAATATGATCATGTGGACTATTGTTCACTTGTCGTTTAACAAATTTGTTTGTTAGTGAAACTATTAAAATTTTTTACTAATTGTATGTGAATTAATAGTATATATTAATTATTTGTATAAATATCACCTCTGAACTCGAATATATATATAAAAAAAATCTCTCATATTTCTTAGTTCAAAATATAAATAATTTTTAATTACTTTTTTCTTTTTAATAAGCAATATATTATTATTAGACAAGAGTACTAGAGGTATTAAAAAAAAAGGGTCAAACAATATAAGAAAAAAAAATTAAAAGTGCAACAACTCAAGTCAAACAAAAACTGGCTTACCCATAAGTCAAAATAAGAAAGGGCAAAAGTCATAACTTAAAAACCATTATTTATTGCTATAATTTTTACTTTGCAATAAATATTATAAGGTTCAATTTAGTAATTCAACTTTATCTTTTACCTAAATCAAAAAAATTAAATACAACTAACTAACTTTTTTATTAATATGCATAAATTAAGCAATTTTTGCTTATATATATAAATTCAGAAGTAATATATTTATTTGTTACTAATTATATATTTATCTGACAATATAAATATTATAAGTACATGTTAACGGAATAATTATGTTAAATAAAATCAATATCAATAATAACTAATCCAATGAAAGAAAAAAAACATTAATAAATAAAAGTATTTTTGTTGTGCCCCTTTTATCTTTGATGTTTAATTTCTTCTTTCCCTTGAATTGTCTCATGCTTTTGTGCAATTTTAGGGGTTGTCTTGTTTGATTTCAATTTTAATTTATTTTGTTTCAGAAATAATCATGAAGTCACTTTATTTTTATTTTATTTCATATTTCTTAAAAATGATATAAAAAACATGAAACAACAAAAAAAGTGTTTTTATTATTTTCTATATAATTTAGATGATATGAGTTAAAAAGAATACAATATGATCATTTTATAATTATGACCACATTGAGTAGTGTTATTAAAACATCCACTAGCTATCTTAAATAAATTTCAAATGCAGATTTCTTTTGTTTGATATTTGCTTTTTCTTTTCGATCATGATAATTATTGCCTTCTATCCTTCCTAGTGCGCCATTAGGATAAAATTATATAAACACACATTGTACGTATACGTAAAAAGAAAGAAAAAAAAACAAAACAAAACAGACACATGCACGAAACAACGTAACAAATAAAGGGTAAATCACCTATGAGAATATTTGTGATTTATATTTTTTCAAATATACCTTTAAGTAGCATACTTTTTATATTTATTTATTCTTTAAAAAGTTAATACACTCATTAAAACATGACGAGTCAATTTGATTGACTTTTTAAATCACAAATTAATAATAAAAATAGCATTTCAAAGATTGTACGTAATGTTACTAATTCAATTGCTTATATATATATAAAATAAAAAAACTAATTCAATTATGGAGCTTTATGGCTGGATGGCCAAAGAGATTTGACATAAAACCAAATTATCGGCATTTTATTAAATCACACTAGTACAATGTCTCATCGTAAAATTTAACATTTTTTTTGTGTGTGCTTAAATTGAACAATAATTTGCACAAGCAAAAGCAATTGAAGGCAAGCAATTTGGTTTAATTTGGAGTTTTAATCTGGGCATTAATGTTATTACGGGCTCATTAATTAAGAAGTAATTTTCACGTTTGGTGTCCTATATATCACTATAAAAGAAAAATCACTACAAAAGAAAAGTCTATTAGCCACTAATAAATTAAAGTTAGTCCTTAAACTTTCTTATTTTGTTGTTAAATATGTTAGTTACAGAATTTTAGGTCGAAATGGCTAGTGACAATATATTGAACTACCAATAATATGGCTTATTTATTCCCTAAATCTTTCTTTTTCGATAATCTGTTATTTCTCTTAGTCTGGAAGCAAATTCAGTTTTCAAATATGTTTTTTTTTTTTCTCAATAGTTTTTAAAATGGGTGTGAATGTGTGATATTATAATAAAACCAACTATTGTTTATCCTTTTTTTGGTCAACTTTAATTTGTTTATTTTTCTGAAGTGATGAAAATGAGCCCACGACGATAATTTAAGGGCTCTTCCAAATTCCAATCGATAGTGGCCCAATAAAGGGAAAAGGATTGTTATGTTGTTTTATTTTTGGTACATAAAGGATTATTATATTGTAATTGTAACTAATCACACTTTCACGACTCAAAAAGAAAACTCCGTTTTTTTTTTTTGATAAATTTAAAAAAAAAAAGAAGATAAAAGCAATGGCGATTTATAAGTTTTATGCGAATTGGTGCTTACGATTTTGCGGCTGCTTTTAAAATTTATGCGTTTCTTTTACTTTGAAATTTGGTCAGAGCTAATACAATTAAAAGTGATGAAAAAGGGGAAAAGTTTATGCGTTTCTTCTAAAGCAGTTCGAATCCAAGCCACATATTTTTTTTACTTCCAATAAAAATTTGTTTGAGCTTTTAAAGAATCTTAACCAAACATGCTCTAAGCAAAACGGAGAAAATAATATTCTGTAACTTTAAATTTCATTGCAAATTTTCTATGACTTGACTTCCATATACAAAATAATGTTATTAACTGTAGTAATCATAACTATACTATAGACAAATAAACATAGGAAGAAAACCGCTTCACGCAAACTCAGTTTTAAAGAGAGGATTAATCATTGCTTTTAGCGGTAGATACTCTGAGAAGAGAAAAAAATTGAAGAGAAAGGAAATTTGCATTGCAATGCTATCTTCTCAAACATATCATTCCATCACGAGCAAGTGTTCCCTCAAGGTCTCCAATTATTCTAGCAGTTCGAACTTCTAAACCTCTTTGAACTTCCTGAAACAGATTTCTAATACTGTCTGCAAATCTCTTCATGTCTATTCCAGCACTTTTTTCCATCTCTTCTGCAACTCCAATAAATACACACATAATCTTGGATTGAATTTCCATCAATTTTTGTCCTGTTGCAACTATGTATCTCTGTAATTGAAATGTCTCCTCTAGAAAATGCTCCAATGTTGATGTTTTCTCCTTTGTTCTAGAATCACTCATCATGTCTTCTCTATTTGCATATAGGTCATTCTCATGCTGCAATTATGTGAAACAACAATTTAGGTGGAAACTTAAAAGACTTTCTATGAAACTTATGAAAGAAAAGTTCAAATCTTTTTATAAGTTGTTTTATGTTATTTTTATAAGATTGATGGAGAAAGTTATGAGAATACATAAGTTTTATAATCATCAACATTATTGTAAATCGGGTTACAAAATTATCCTTCGTGAACAATACCCAATGTACGATTTAATATTAATACTTTAGAAAAGTGTAAAAAAATCTCATATTTTATGTGTTGTGCACTTTACTATAATTCGGTCAAAACAATTAAAATTGGACAAATCAGTGCATTTCATGCACCACATCCCACCCAAATATTAAAGATATGAACTAACATGCACAACTAACAAACTATTATTAGAGCCATTTTTACACGTTTTAAAGTATATAATCTAACACACACATTACATATATAGTTCAGGGTATAATTTATTTTAATCCTTATATAGAATTTCCTATATAATGCGTGCCTATCCTATAAGTGATTAATTGAATTATTTACCCAAATATGCCTTACATAACAACTAATGCACCATTCTTCCATTTTTCTATATCATAAATTGGTACAAAAAAGAAGCAAAAAGACTCACATGGATAAAAAATTGTTGTGAGGATATAGTAAATGAATTATAACGTCCAATTAATTAAAATAAATGCTTACCATCCGTTTGCAAAGATCATCAGTTTTTTCTTGGAGGGATTGATATCTTCCAACTTGTTTATGCAGCAAAGTGGTCAAGGACAGATAAGTCTTCATACCAACATTTCCATCATCAGAACAATTTTCTGCATGTTCTGCATCATTACCTTTCGTTCCTGTCAACCTTTCAACAAGAACAAGTTGCTGTTTCAGTCTCTTGATTTTGTAAGATACTCCAAGAGCATGAAGATCCATCTTCCATGAGGAATTTTTCATCTTACTCAAATTCTGGCTTGTTGATGCTATAGAAGCTACATTTTCAGCAGCAGCATCAACTTCTACTGGCTCTGGAATTTGATTTTGAATAGGGGTAGGAATATAAATATCCTGAACCCTAGAGTCACCCTTTTCTTCTTCAATCTCATTTTCTGGAGATTGAACTACTGAATTATTAGATTGATGTACATGTACTACTTCCTTTTCACAATCTTCCTCAATCAAAGTTTCCATCATTTCTAACTCCTTTTCACCTGGTTTTCTCTTCACAACCTTGACTCTAGACCAAGAAACATCTTTGGATAGTTCTGAAGATTGAGGGGACAAATTTGAGATACTTCTAAAGGAATTCAAGGGTCTCAATTTTGATGCAAATTGCTGTTTCAGGGAAGTGAGTTCATCTTCTCTTTCCAATAGTAATGTCTCTAATTTCATCTTGTCATGTCTTAGTTGTGTCACATCTTTTACTAATCCTTCCACATGAGATTGCAGTTGCTTTGTTTCTAATTCAGTTCTTAACAATTGCCACCGAAATGCCTCCAATTTCTCATCTTTGATCCTCATTTGTTCTGCAAAAGCATCTAGCTCTAAGTGATGCCTTTGTTCAATTAAAGTTGCATATCTTTCTGCCTCAGCTCTCACCCAATCTTCTAAACGCTTAGCATTAGCAGGAATGGCTACACACAAAATAAGGAAAAGATTCAGATCAACTAGATGCTCTAACTTTCGATTAATGAGTAAACTTGCTACTTTACTCCTTCAAACTTTAGGATATATAATTTTAGTCCCTGAAACTCACTCACTCCACTTTATCCCTTTAACTTTTACAAATATCATTCATATTAGTCTTCTTAGGACAAACGTCAAAGACTAAATGACCTTTTTCATATAGCTAACGACTAATGTAAATGATTTTACAAAGTCAAAGACTAAAATAGAGTTTTTGTAAAGTTAAAAATTAAAATTCACTTTAGTCCTTCATACTATATAATTATTTTAGTCTTTGAAACTCCACGTTAGTCCTTGAATTTTACAAATTTCATTCTAACTAGTCCTTTTAAATAGCAACGGGAAAGGTTTTTTTTTTGCATAAAGTCAAGACTAATGACTTCTTCTTACAATCAAGAACTAAAGTGGAGCTTCTAATGGACAAAGATGATGAAGGTATACAATCCGAATGATTAAAAGTTAAAAAATTCACATGAAAGTTTGAAGAGATAACTTACACAAGTCTTCATTTCTTTGAGGCAAGTAGTGATCAGAAAAGGGTGAAAATTGCTCTTTCTCCTTTGCAATGTGAGAGGACCCAGTTGAACCATGGAAAACATCCATTCTAGAACTCAAGTTCACCAACATGTTCTTCAAGGAATGTCTCTCATTTTTCCCTTCAGAAACTGCCCTCCACTTTTCTGTTTCCTGCTCAGCTTGCTTCCTCCTTGCCTTAGACAACTTCACCTCCTTCAACAGCATTTGCTTCTCTGCAGTATCCAGCTTAGATTTCCTCAACATTGCGGACAAAATCTTATCTTTCTGTTCCAAGTCCTTGTGAAACTTTGTAATCTCCATAGACAGTTTCTGGGCCAACAAATCTGACTCCTCTTTCTTCTCCAAAATAGAAGCAAGTTCCTGTTTTGCAGCCTCGATTTGTTTCGCCGCGCGATTCAGTTCCGCCTCAAGCTGTCTTTGGTTTGAAACAAGCTCTATGAATGCAGTTTTGTGCTTCCTGAGATCAGAAGAATGCTCTTGAGCTTCTCTCTTAACAGATTCTCTAAGTTCTTCTGCTTCTCTTTCAGTTTTCTTCACCTTTTCTTCTAACTCCTTATTCTTCTCCTTCTCCTCTTCAATTTCTCTATCCTTTGACTCAACCAAAATTTCCATTGCCTCCAGTTTCTGATTCAGTTCAGAAATAGTTTCTTCCTTGTTTTTCTCAAAAACTCTGAACTCATTAAGTAAAGCTCCAATTTGTTGCCTTAGTTTCTTCCTTTCACTCAACCAGCTTTGCTCTTGAGCTGCAAAAATTCCCACAACTTTCTCATTGGCTTTTGCATCTTCATGTCTCATCTTTTTCAGATTTTCAATTTCTCTTCTGAGATTGCAATCTCTGTCTCCTCCATTTGGTACTTCTTTCTGAACTTTCCACACAATCAAACCCAAGAGATGGGCACTTCCTTGAAGTATAGTGTCATGAATTTTATACCAATTTTCAACCTCAAGATTTGGTTTTTTGAGAACTTTAAGGGCAAAAAATGCACAAGAAATACCAAAATACATAGGATACATGTTATCAGAATCACTCTTAGTGTCCATTACTATGAGAGTGAGTGTTTTTTTTTTTTTTACTTTTTCTGACCTCTGCAACTGAAAACCAAAAGTTAAAAAACAACTCTAAAGAAGAACAAGTCCCACATTGAGTACAAGTCACATGAAATGGGGGAAATTCACAGACCCACTTCTGATAAAATAGAACACAATAATTGGGAACCAAAATAGACCCAGTACATTTCTTTTTATGAAGTACAATAATAATAATAATTGAGAAAACAGCAAAACCCAGTGAAATTGATGGCTAAAAGAACCAATTTTTCCTCAAACTAACATTCAATAACTTACACTTTCTCTGCTTCAGGAAAAAAAGTGTTCCAATGAACAAGTTAACTGAACCAGTCACACCAAACAGCAAAGCTCATGTAACTGATGTGAAAGCTATTATCTTTCTGTCTTCTATAAAAAGCTAGAAGATGTAGAAAGAAAAAAAATGGGTGTTTACACGTGTAAGGATTCACATTATTTGGAGGGTATAGAACAGAATACTAGAAAGAAAGAAAGAAAGAAAGGTGTGAATTTATTTTCCTGGTTTTCAGTGAAAGATTGGCCTTATCAACCCCACATGCTTCTTCTTTTCTTTTGATTATTTAATTATTTAATATATTTTTCCTTTCTTCTTCTCCTACCACCACCAACTACACCTTTCTATTTTGCCTCAGGTATTAACCATTTTTGCAAGCAAAAGCACTAGATTCCTGGATGCTTGTCACCATTACTGACAAGAGAGAGAGAGAGGGGCTGAAAAACAAAAAGAATAAATATCTTCAACCAATTTGGCTATTGAATATTCAAAGTAATTATTAATTAGACTTGCTTACCTGTATGCTGATCAGCTGATGAGCAGAAAGAATACACAAAAGGACATTTGTGTAATAAATTATAGCCTAGCATGATATGATGATAATAGAAAAAGACTTGTATGACATAAGGCTAGACTTTAAAAAAAAGAAAAAAAAAAAACCCATGATTAAAAACTGTATGCTTAAACTTTTAATTATTTGCAAATCGACACACTAAACTTTTATTCCTTTACCATCGGCATCTTAAAACTATCATAAGCTTAAAATTTTACTCATTTGCAAATAGATATTCTATATATACTTTTTTCTTTTGAATTAAACCTTAAATTTAATATGGCTGCAAGTTCTATTGAAGAAATCAAATAATTTCGATAACACTAAAAGTTTAAGATTCAATTAGGAAAAAATGAAAAGTATGAAATATTAATTTGCCAAATAATATAAAAATATGGGGTGTTTGTAAGGTTTAACTATATTCAAATTCGTGTTACTATTCTCCCATAAGAGTATTACTAACAGTACATTATTGAAAGTGCATGAAAGGCAGTTACATAAAGTATATATATATATATATATATATATATATATATATATATATATATATATATATATTTTATTTCTGTAAGTTTTCCTTGTTAATGTACCCATACATACAAGTTGTTGGGAACAAGTACTGGAGTTGCTTTGCAATGTGGTTTTCCAATTTTGACAAAATGGTCCCTATCATGATAGTTTGTATAGCGAAATTAATAAAGACAATCAAATTAATACCTAGTCCTCGTCCTGGACCACGTATCTTATCCGTTAGTTATTGTTTCTACGATTGCTTGGGAATTGTTTACATCCATACCTTCACAAGAAAATTCCATTTTTTATACCAAAAAAATCTCAATTTAAAAATTCTAATATATGTATATAAGAATTTATTAACTTTCATCCATTTATTTTATAAAAGTACGTTAACATCTTATACTTGTTGGGCGTATTTTAAAACTCAATTTATAACTTATTAACGTAATTATTTTATAAGTGGTGTACGTTAATAAAACTTAAGTTCGTTAACATACACTCACTCAATTATTTTATAGAATAAGTACTTTAACAAGTTATATTATTTAAGTATAGTTTAAAAATTCAAATTATAACTTTTAACATATTCCTTTTAAAAAACAAATAAAGTATGTTAAGGAACCCTATATATATATACACTTGGTGTTCAGAGTATATTCCTGAGTTTGGAAGGAACAAAGGTGTTATGTGGTTATGTTAAAGTCATGATGGATCCCCCTTCACCAAACGCTTTGAGGAGTATACTTCTCCTTAACTCGTTTCCTTTTCAGAGTTGAGATCTGTAAAAGCTTTAACCTGTTACACAAAAGCTGTACAAAAAATTAAAATATAGTATGAATTCCTGGGTTATACTAGGCCTCTTCTAAGCCTATTAATTAAGTGGTACCTGAGGAAAAACAAACTTCAATTCTTTAAAGACTAGTAAGTTTGTGACAAAAAATAAAAATTTCAAGTAATAAATTTTCTTTTCAATTATTTTAATAATAACTTAATTTTTATTATGTAGTACTATTATATTTTATTCATTCAATTGTTGAGTCATAATTATATACTATCATGATACTTTTGGAGAACTAAAATAGTTGTAAAACTCTTTTAACAACTAAATTGGTGACTATCTTTTAATGATAAAAATAAAATTTTTCTCAATGATATTCTCTTACAACATATTTTTAATAATTATTTTAATGTTTAATAATAAATATTTCATAGCTCATATAATAATTATTAAAATACTGCAAGAGAATTTTAAATTATTCTATATGTACATCACTTTTGCTTTATCATTGCCTTTTCTTTTTTTTTTTCCTTCTTTTTCCATTGGCCAAATTGTGAAGTAGGGACGTGTTGGGTTTTGTAGTAATTTAGAAAGTCCAAGATCTGTCATTGGAACGTGTAATACTAATAGCTGCTTGGAATTGTGATGTATGCAATCTCCGATGAATGATACAAATGTCTTTTCTCAATTTTAATAATCAATACTACTATACTAGCATAGTATGAATGACAAGAAATTGTTGAGTGATAGGGCGTAGAAAGTCGTAGCTTAGGTTCCCACCATGGATCTCGAATTTTCTGTGATCTTTATTTGGGGTCCATATTGCAAATTCCATATCACATCACACATTGCGATTTCCATGTGACGGACGAGTGCATGTGCATATGATATAATCTTAGTATGCTCACTTTAATATATTAATATATAAATAAATGAATAAGGATGTTTTGTGTACAGGTAAGTAAAACTCCAATGCAGTTCCAATTGCTTGCCATTTAGTTTGGTTTAGGATGAAGCTAACTTTCTATTTTTTAAAGGGGAGGGGGAAAAAAAAAAAAGTCTACCAACAAAGGAATAAAAAAAACAGATACATATGTATGCCTATTATTATAGGATAATCGCCTTCGAAAATGAAACGTTCCACACGTATTAATCAATTGATATACAGCATCGCATTAAAGTAAAAAATAAGTAAAAGATCACTTGCATCTCATTAAGAGTATATAGAAACCGCAATCACGCATTTCTTATCAGTAGACTGATACATAACATTATAGAGTCTCATTTATCATTTCACCAAACTTCATACCAGATTATCATTATTGTCCTATTCAACGATTTCAGAATAAATTAGAACTAAACTCTTTCTAGTTTAGCTGTGCAGATATTCTTCATGGGCAACAGTTCTATTGAAATTAGGAACATCCCCAACATAATAAATAAGAAAAATAACTGAGAAGCTCTCTAAGCAAACTGCAAAACAAGCTACTAAAAAATAACCGCGAGAAAGATCATGGAAAACACAAAATAAAAAGAGGGCAGGGCAGGGTAGGGTACTTGCACTCCAACAATATAAACATCTAGTATTAATATAATCAAATAAAGATCCTGGGATACATACAATCTTGAAACAAACTACCAGTAAACTAACTATAAATTAAGATTTTTTGTAACAATCAGAGGTTTATCACGAACTCACTTAACCACAAGGGGTGAGTTTTTTATTTCCTGCACCACGCGGATTATCATCCTTCCAGTCGTCCCAAGCTCTTGCTTTCTCCTGTGCTGCATCATCATCTTCATCGTCTTCTTCTCCTCGTCTTGATTTCCTATCATTATACCAAGACGAATTGGCTTCTTCCATGAGTTTGACGTTTCTTTCTTGCCATTTGTTCATAATTTCCATTTCTTTAAGTCCAGCTTCTTCAATGCTCATCGTTGGCAACCTTCCACATAATATTTAACTTAGCATCTCAAAAAATGTAATCAAAGTAACCAAGGTGTAAATATCCAAACAGCTATTGTCCTTTATTATTCCTAGGCAAGTAGGTAATAGAACAAAACTGCAAGGAGATAAAACTTCATTTCCTTGTTAGGCATAGTACGTTCAAAACTTCAAATCATTTCCTAATTCCAAAGCCTTGACACAATAGTAAGGACATGTTTGTTTAAACTTAAAAAAACAAGTGATCCTCAAGTTGTGTAGAAGTTATTTGTGTTTGGTTACAATTGTAATAAGTACATTTTTAACATTCTCACTTCTATTGCATTGATTATTTTGAGAGGCAACTCAAAGTAGTTTCTCCAATTTTATTTTATTTTATTTTTTTATAAGCAGTTTCTCCAAATAATTTAGCTTCTGATAATTCTTGAAAGTTTAAACAAACATCTTAAAATGTTTTAAAATCACTTTTGTAATAAAAGAAGAGATTACTTTATGAAATAAACACAAACAAACAGGCTCTAAATTTGCTGCCTTGTGACCTGGAGATCAGTCATAGGCCCAATTCCTCTTGGCGTGTCAAGGTAAGGCTGCATAAATCTACTCTCTCTAGATCTTACCAGATAGGAGGCTCATGCACCTGGCTGCCCCTAATCCAAGCCTTTCATTCAGCAGGCTAGCAGTGTATTTTATTGATGAAGGGGATAAGTATATACCTATGACTAGGTTGGAAGACCTGAGCTGCCATTCTTTCTCTTTCAGTTGTTAAGCTTCCATTCACAAGGCTGGCTGGTCCAAATATTAGTGGTTGGTGTTTGTGATCATGTGCCTGTGAAGCCTTTGCTCTTCCCTCTAGAACATCTTGGGCAAATGTGGCACATGTGATCGGTGGTGATGGCTTAGTGTGTTGTGCACGAACTGCGGCATCACGATGCCAAGCTTCTGCTTTCTTGGCACGCTCATCAAGAAGCTCCTTAGAGAACTCCTTATCTCCATCCTAAAACATGGCAAAATCACAAGAAACAATAAATAAAACCAAATCTGAGCCAGCAAAAAGAACAAATCCGCATTCCTCTTAATAAAATTAGTTAAGTATTGATTTCAATTTCAGCAGTCCTTCAAGTTTTAACTTTTGACTCAACAACATTGCATGAAACAATAAAGAATTCCAGCATAACATCAAACAAAAAGGTGCAACGGGGCCTTTATGGAATATTACACATCAAACATATTACTACCTTGGATTGTCTATCCTTTACAGCAGAAAGCATCTCTTCCTCTTTCTTTAACATTTCCAGCAGATCTAATGCCTGAAATGACAAGATAAACATGAGAACAATGAAACTGGAAGTTTCAACGACTGAAACTGTTGCAAAAGAATGAACCAACCTTACAGATTGCTAAAGATATAGTAGTATTCCAAGCCTGAAAAGGGAAAAAATGGTTCAGTGAGCTGATAGTGTTCATATTTCATAGAAATCATAAGTATGCACTCACTCTCACACACAGGGGCACATGAATGCATCAATAAATCAATTCTTTTGGGAATTTGAAACAGCCAAAATCCATTACCTAAATCATAAGCCAGTCCGCCAATATATACGAAATAACCACAATAGGTTCCATAAAACAATTTCTAAAGTTTATCACAATGTCTTAACTATTTCCAGTGATAACTAACAATGCTTATAGCAAAAGTAAGCTGGATTAAAGCCCATCTGATGGGAGGAAAATGAATCATGTAAAATGAGAATTTCTGGGATACAGGAATATAGCATAAGCTCACAAAATAAACCAGGAGTAATAGGGTATAGCAGCATCACACTAAAACAAGACGCAGATCAAACACAAACCTCTCTTTCTTCTTCCCCATCATCATCCAGCACTTCCTCCTCTCCTGCCTCAACAGGGGTGGACAGGGCAGCTGCTCTAGTAGAACGCCCACGGCGTTCCTTTCGTTCTTTTATTTCCAACAACTTTGATTCTGCAGCTCTCTGACGTTTGAATCTAGCAATCTGCACACCAGGCTTCAAATAATTCACTTGAATAATTGTGAGCATTTATGATGCTCTTCATTCAAATTTGCTTCTCCAATTTTCATTTCAAAGCAAAGGCAAAAGCCGTTAAAAATATTAAGCGACTGAATTCCATGATTAGCATGCCACATAATTGAAATATATATATATATATAGAGAGAGAGAGAGAGCACCTTTCTCGCCCTCAGATCAGCAACCGATTTTGGTGCCCCTTCAGAATAAGATTCTAATTCCTCTTTTGGGATTAGCTCCATTGCCTCACAAAATGAGATAAATTCCTACAGAATGTTGTTTTAGTACACTTCAAACAGAGGCTAATTAAAATGACTACTACACAAATTGAATAAGACCAAATTTGTTATGTTAGATTGTCTGTTGGGGAGGAAGGTGGGAAGATTTCCTTTGTTCTCACCTTTAGTTTTGCCTGGGAAACCTTTAGAATCTGTATCCTGTCATCTTGTGCTATTTTTTCAGTCAACTCAGCAAGATAAAATGGCACCTGAGGGAATTATAATGTGAAATTAATAAAATGGCAGAAAGATATCAACACTAAACCTCTGTTATCTCCATAAGTTACATAGAAGTCAAATCAGATGAAGCAAATATCCCATAGATAGTGCATACATTGTTTGACGTTGAAAATAGATGGTTTCTGAGTGGTTATAGTTTTTAGAGATAAATGTCATTTTGGTTCTCCGAAGATGCAAGTGACCAAGTGTCATCAACTTAGTCATCACCATTTTAGTTCTCCAAAGATTGAACATCGAAACGTCACTAAATTGATTACCTCTTTCAGTTAATGGGAGCACCAATTTGATAACGTTTTTAATCTTTTGAGGATTAAAAATTAGAATGGTAGAGAAAATCTTTCAAGGACTAAATTAATGACACTTACATTTTTGAAGGACCAAAATGACGCTTACCTCTAGTTTTTAAAATGGTAAAGTAGTCCTTGTACAGAGATATTCAACAACAACAAGTCAACAACCACCAAGCCTTTTCGACAAAATTTTACATTGACTGTCGACTGTCTACTGCCTAACACAACCCTCACCTTCTATGCAGGCTTAGGACAGGCTATGTAAACATTTTGCAACAAAGCACAGCATAAGCAGAGTGATTGGGGGAAATAAAAATAAATAAGTACAAAAGGGAAATTTACTATACTTTTTATGGGACTTTCTTAAACAATATGCTCAATGATCAATGGCCTAGGCTTCCTATCAAGGATTGAAATATAACTCCACAAATTCAATTTGCCTCAGGTGTTATGCTTTGATGGATTGGTTTGTCAATATCCAAGTGTATAAACAATTTCTCCAATTCTATGATTTTGAAAAGCTGAATATGAAGGGTTAGATTGGGTCCTTTCCTCCCAAGCAACTTCATTCTATCAGCCAAAATATTCTCAGATGGCTCTATCACTACAAGTTAAGAAAAAGTCCACTACATACTCAACTCTTCCAAACAAAACCTAAATGTGCCAAACTTAAAACAACTAAACGAAACTAAAACAAAATAACGATACTTGAATAAAGAATGTTAAACCAGGTAAACAAACAACAATAATTCATAAAATAAATATCAATAATTCGAAGAAACTAATGAAGTAGCATGAGAAGAAGCAGGAACAAGTACCAGAATGTACTTAAGGTTGGCGGTGCTGATATCATCTTTGGTCTCATTAGCAGAGAACAAACCCAACTTATTGACCATTTCCTCGCACTTCTGAAGGGCCACGATGCCCTTCTTCACAAGCTCCTGAACAAATCGCAACCACCCAGAAAACCCAAACACAATCAAGCAAAATACAAAAAACGAAAAAATGAAAAAGGGAGCGTTCAGAGGTGTAGAGTTTACCTGGTCAGCGACGGATTCCGTCGCGGTTTCGTGGATCTTCCGGGCTTGATCAAACAGCGCCGGCAACGGCATGTCGTCCACTATGCACTCTCCCATCGCTGAAATCGAAAGTTTAGAAGGTGCTGGCGCAAATCTGAAGCACCCAGTTTCTGGAGAAGGGGATTTTAAGGAAGGAAAAGATGAAAATCGAGAGAGATCGAGAATAGCAGAACAGGAAGAAGAACGGGAAAGAGGGGCAGTCTTCGTCCAATGCGGAAGGGTGCACGCTACCTTTTCATGCGCCCGCCACTCATATCCTGCCACTTCATGCCTTCTGATTTAAACAAGGCTTCTACTTTACCCACCACCTTGTCTTCTTGATTCACCACACTGTATTTTCTTTATTTAAATTTGTCCTAGTTCAGGAATTAATCCTTATTTTTTAACTTAAAATATGTTGAGATACATCACATTCACGTAGAAATTAATCTTCGTATTTTTTTTTGCTCGGATATTAAAATATTTAGTGAAACAATGTCCAATCATGTTAATTTTTTATTATATTAATAAAATATTTAGTGATTTTTTTTATGAAAATATTTAGTGATTTATATATTAAATAATTTTAATTCAATTGAAAATTACTTTAAAAACTTTTTTTGTTTTGGTAAATAAAAATTTAGTTAAGGAATAGATTGGATTTACAAATCTCCCATCAATGAAGAATAAATTTTATAGAGTGAGACATTGAACCTCAAACCTAATAAGTAGAAGTCCAAAACACTAACTACTCAGATCAAAAAATATTATTCATATGCATAAATATAATATAAATTCATATAAGAGTATCCTCAACCAAAGCCTAAAAATTTATTTTTTAAATCGATAAATCACTAGAGAGTGTATAGCTTCTCATAAAAATTTTATTACACACATGGATAAAATTTGATCGCTGAACAATATGCCTAAGAAACTCAACTTTATAATTGTTCCATTGTTAGTTAAAATACTTTTCAACTGTCGCTATTTTTTTAAAAAAGATATTCCTTATCGTTCCATTGTGTAGTCTTCTGTTTTGTTCACTAAAAAAAGGTTATATAATAGTTCAAATCTATTGTATAATGACCACTGATATAACTTTTGTGGTAAGAGTCAAAGGTTGTGACCTAGTTACCTTGGCATCGAATTCACTTGACAATAATTTCTTTTTTTTTTAAACTATGACGATAGATAAGATTTAGATATTTGTCCCTATTTTCGCTCATATAATAACTTTAACACCTATTTCCATACTGGTTGAGCATCTAGATACCATTCTTGGCCTCATTGCTTGCATTTAATTAAACTCTTTTTCAATCTTTTTGCAAAATGACAAAACAAGAATTATATTGAATGTAGAAATTAATTAAAAATTAGAAAACAAAAAATATTAATTAAAAATATATTTCAATTAAATTTTTTTAGACTGATTATAATAAGTGAGATATAGCAATTATTTTTCTATAAGAAACATATAGTAAGTTATAATTTAGATCCAATACAATAAATAATTAGTTATAAAACATAATATAATGCTCAAACATAGTACTATAGCACAAATAATACGTCGTATCAAATTAATAAATTGGTAATGATGAGAAAAAGATGTTACTTAAAGAAATGAGGAATAATAATTCATCTTTTTAGTTTGACTAACTAACGATAACATATAGGAGTATTTTTTATATATATAAATATTATAGTGTGTGAATATAGGGCAACTTAGTTATTAAGATATTTGTATTTAGAGTAAAATTTGTATGGAATGTGTCCATTGAACACAACCAATAAAATTGTAGTATTAATATTAAAATAATGATAGCACAAGTTATTAGATTCATATTATTATTATTTTATTATAACATTAAATTTTGATTGGTTGTGTCTATAGACACATGTGTCCACACAAGTCCATCTCTTGTATTTATATTCATCTCTATCAAAATATGTGAATAATTATTCGAAGTTGGATCCAAACTCATTTTAACAGGGTATTTTTCCTTTTCGTTATACTAATATCTACGAATACCTATTAAGTCTTGTTGGTAAATTGGTAAATACAAAGCAAAGGAAAGAAAAAGAAACTAAAGTCCTCTTACAAAAATTGTTCCTAGCTAGTTTGTGAGAAGTTGCAGCTTCAAGTGACTCATAGAACCTTCTAAGACAACGAATATGAAATCCACTTAAATTTTAAGTTTCTTCACTCCACAATCAATATCCAATTGCATACTTTGCATGACGTCCCAAAGTTCCATTTTATAAGCCGAAACATTTCCCAAAAATGACTTTCTACCTGTTAAAGAATAGAGATCATAAATGGTACACAGAGCAATAACAGTAGTAGTAGTAGTAAATTAACAAGTACTACTTCAGTTCAGCTCCTGTACAGGGAAACGCTTTCCCTTTCATAAGTGAACTACTAGTACTATACTAACAAACAAATGCTATGATCTATGATTCTTTTTCTTTTTTTGGAAGACATCTATGATTCATAATGATTAGTTGGTGAAACATTATTCTTGTTATAATGTTATTATTAATTTATTATATAAATAAAAGGGAAGTCCATAAATATTTGTGTGATATTAGAGGACCAACGGGAGTTTATATTCACATTAATGCTAAATATAACACAGTATTGACAGGGAAAAGGGGGTTGTTGCACGTACTATAAAACTAGTGGAAAACGTTGATAAGATATTTCAAACTTTATTATGGCGCATATGGAAATAGGAGTAATAATTAAATATTCCTTAGATCCGAAGCCAGCCAGCGAGCGTGCCGACTGGTTTCAATTATTGCTGTTTTTCGTAATAGAGATACATAAATAAGAATATATGATAGGAGTATACTCTGATTAGCTTATTGGTAATAATTCAGTACATCTATCTCATCTTATCTGTCAGTAGTAGTAAAGCTAGGATGCAACGTGTTCGCTGCGCATGTGCTTCGTTACCTGAAACTAAACTTGTTTGTCGACCACCAAACCCTAAAAAGTAAATATCACTGCATGAAAAGGATACTACTTCATATTTGGCCACCACACCGACCTCCTATGCCTGAAATTGACTACTTTTCTTTATCTGTAACTGTAACTGGATTGGATTTGGTTACACTTGCAATTTTTCCACTTACTTTGTGCTGTATTTGGTATGAATAACAAAGTTACAGATTGAATACTCCAACCTAATCCTTACAAAGTTCGATCAATGAAAGCACAACTGCTTGATGGCCGAAGGATGGTTCAAACTCGCTTTTCTGGCCAAAAACAGTCACTTCACTATTCACTGCATTATACTTGAGACGACCCAAATTATACTTCAGCATCTGTATACTATGTTTCTTATATAATAAGTGATATATCAGATTGAGTTGTTTCTTAATAGAACACATGGTTTGCCAATGTAAAAAGCACACTATGCACCTGTTGGGAATACCAATTTAAATTTGTAAATAGATGCATTGAACGGAGTCACAAGAAGAAAAGATATAAACTTTTTTGGTGGAGATGAGGGTCATATGTGTGAGAGTGTTATCATTTCTTGTAGATCTTGAGTGAGAGACTCAGGATTGTAGAGTAATACACATGTTTTGTCCAGAAAAACCTGTAATCTATTGCTGAGATAGTGGAGACTTTTATTTTTAGATGCTTCCGTGGACTTAAGCAAAGAGGTGTTTTGTGTGTACTTTTGCTGTGTTCTTTCTCGCGTGTGCATGTGTGTGCTTTTGTCTTTGATACTTAACGTTTGAGTGTGAAGGAGATTTTTCCCCGATAAGACCAACAAAACATCATCTAAATCAATCAAATATCTATGGAAAAAAAGTGCTAAATTTACAGTGAGACAGATGACAAGAATAGATTCCAAAATTGGGGATTAAGAATGAGAACAGATTCAATTCAAATCTGCAGTCTCTCAGACAAATGCCCTGACCTAATATGCTCAGTTTAAATGTTATCATCACATCGACCAACCACATTCAAATACTACCATCTACCGAAGGAAAGAACAAATACCTACCTTTTAACACAATCACCAAACAGCAATCTATGTACTAAAGTAAGAGACATGCGACATCATAAAATCATGTTAAGCCTTGAAAAGAATGGTTATTATTATAGTCAAAATGTGGTAATTAATTAGAATCTGCAAGCGACTTCATAGATCATGTTAAACCTTAATAAAATGCTTTGCAAGTAGAAAGTATATCATAGTCAACATATGTGGATTCTGTAACTTTGCACAATTGATAAAATCTCAACAGAGAGTACGGCCAGATAACAAATCCAATTCAAAGATGTTGATAAGCAATTCCCATCAAGAAAAAAGGGTGCAACTTTCCAATGGAAATTGAAAAAAACAGAAAGAGCAAACTAAAACCCCAATTACATATACATACCGGGCTTTTCATTCTTTTTCCCATTTACACAACAGAAGATGTATGCTCTGCAATGGAATCCCCCTAGAGGAGGGACAAAAACAGAACTAACAAAAAAACTGCCAATTTTTTTTTCTTCTTCTTTCAGTTTTGGGGGTTGAATTTTGAAAATTCAAAATCAATAGGTCATGCACTTGAAGCCGCTGCAAACCCACAACCAGATAACAAACAAAACAGTGCAGACGAACAAATCAAGGAGGAGGACGACCCAAACATGCTTCTTCCAAATGTGTTTAGCCTTCTGGCGATCATGGACTAGGTGCTGCCTGGAAACGACATCGTCAGAGAGATCGAGCAAGGATACATCCTTAGCGTCGCGCTTCTTCTTCTTGAGGCCGTGTTGGGGCTGGGCCTGGGGCGGGGCAGGGAGAAGAGGCGGAGAAGGATCAGGAGATCTATCGCCACGGAGAGCGTTGCTGAAGATGGAATCGAATTGGGGCTGAAAGGAGAGATGAGTGAAGTCGCGGTGGTCGTGGCGGGAGAGGGATTGACGGAAAAGTGAGCGGAGGCGATGGAGGAAGGAGAGGGATTGGGATTTAGGGAGGTGGTGATCGAAGATGGCGAAGATGAGGAAAGGAGGGTCGAAGAGGAAGGTGTAGGTGCGGTTATGGAGGGTTTGGGAGAAGAGGGAGTGATTGGGAGGAGCGAGAGCGAGACATTGAGAAGCTAAGGATTCATCGTCGGGGTTGGGGAGGTGGTGGGCGAGGATCGTGCTTGATTTCGCAATGCACAGGTAGTGTATCGATTCTGGATTCGAAATCATTTGGGGAAATTTTTTTGGAATGAATTGGAATCGGAATCCAAACACTCCCAGTACTCTCCACCACCACCACCACCGGATTCAATTCAATTCGATTGGATTGGATTCAAACCAGCATTGAGATTCGTTGTTGCTTCTCAAATTGTGCAGGCCATGGTGATGATTGTGGAACTATTAGGGTTTCGGTTAGTTGGATTGGAAAGCGAAGGAAGGATGAGATTGAGAGCATAAGAAGAAGAGGGTTTGGTGCGGGAAAGAGAAGAAAATGGGAAGGGAAGGAAAGGGATTGGGATTGGGATTGGCTGCGGAGCGTTGCCAACCAGAGCCAACTGTCGCTATCGTGTTGTTACCTCGCCAAATTACCAACTTCTCCTTCGGTGCCACTTTATTTTTTTATTTTTTATTTTTTATATATTGGAAATTACATTGACTCACACTGTTATTCTGGTGTGCTCAATAACTGAGTTATGACTGGGACCGCAGTTAACTTTTGTTACCACTCTTCAAAAAAATCACACATTTATACTACCTTCGACTCATATTAAGGAGTATTGTTTTAGATAAAAAAAATTGTCTTATTTTATTTGTTATATTTTATAGTTTTAATGAAGTATTAATTATATTTTATTAAATATACTCAAGTAAATCAGTTTTAAATAAATATTGTGAGGAATTAATTCATTAATTAATAAGAGTGATAGGAAGTATAACTAGAAAGTTAGATAATTATTAGTATAAAAATAAAAAAAAATAACAATTACTGTTTTTTTTAATAAGAAAGGACATCAACTAGAGATTGAATACAGATACTCATACACGTTTATTCTCATATGTTAATTAACTGAACTACATGATTTGAACGATATTTAGTGTGTTTAAAGAAAAAAAATATGTTAAAGCTTTTAACTTTGTTGTTATAACTATAAACATTTTTTTGAATAAGTAAGAATTAAAAAAAGTTTTAACTTTTAATATACTTTCTTTTCTATCATTTAAATTTTAATTATAAAAAATAACTTTTATACGGTACAAAAATATAATATCATCTTCAAATTTTAATTTTTTTTTTATATTCAAAATCATTTTTTAACAACGTATCTAAATAAAAATAATATAATCATGTTATAATAGATCAATAATTGATTATATATATAATCGATTCTTTAAATAATCTAATTTTTATAACTAATCTAAATACACTCTTAGTTTGTCTTAGTTATATAGTTTAGTTAATGAATACAGTAACTAATAACATATACATATGTGAGTATCTGTATTTAATTCTTGGTTGTTATATTTCTCTATGAACAAAAACAGTAACTAATTTTAAATTACGCTTAATAAGTAGTAACTAGTAATTTCTAAGGGTTTAAACTTTAGGCTAAGATACGGTTTCAGTCTTTTACGTGATTAAAAAGTTTTAATTTGGTCCCTTATGTTTTTAAAGTTTTAATTGAATCCCTTATGCGTTGTATTTTTCGAATCACTTTGATCCTTATAACTTTGGACCCTTACTTACTAAAAAAGTATAACATAAGAAACGAAAGTAATTCATAAATATAACATAAGGGGACCAAACTAAAACTTTTAAAACATAAAGATTAAATTGAAAATTTTAAAATATAAAAGACTAAACTAACATTTTTCGACAATATAACAAATAAAATTGTATTTTAACATAAATTTTAAATTTTAAATGTTACTACTAACTAATTACACTTTTTAAATGAGAATTAATTATCAAAAAAGTAGATTGTGCCAATGAATTTACCCCTTCTCCTTCTACTTCATGGGTACCGCTACTCCAAAATGGTTACAGATTTGTTAGTTGGATTGATTAAAATTATGTCATTCAATTCAACCATATCGATTTTAATTAGATAATGTCATCAACTTGGTTGACTTAAAAATTTAAATTCAATCCGATATTCTAGGGATAATATTCAACCCTATTGAATTCACTTAAATGAAATCTAAATTGTGTGCGTTTTTACTCTAATCCTACATTTTATTTTTGTTTGGGTTTTTTGGCACATTATTTTTGTTTGGTTTAAATATATTTATGTTCTTTTTCTTTTTGTTGATAAAGTATTCTCGGTTAGACATAGTGACTAAACTCTTGTTGAATTCGTACGAAAAAATTGTCAAGTAATTACGAAATGTGAATTCTTTCTCAACAAAAGAAATTTAGCCGCCACACAGAATATATTTTTGCTCTTTATGCTTTACTTTAGTTTAAGTTTAAGCCTCTATGTATAAAAATAATAATTTTAGTTTTTATGGTTTTATTTTGTTAAAGAATTAATCTATATTATCATGATAAATTAATAATAAAAACCAATTGTTCGGTAAGGTCAGCATAGCTGGCAAAGACACATGTTTGAATGTGTTGTACAAGGTTTGATTCCGGTGTCGTTAAAATTTTTTGTAAACAAAAAAAACCAATTGCTTTACAAAATAAAAGTTCAAGAATTAAAATCAAAAACTTTTAAAATATATGGGATAAAACCTAATTTAAAGTAAATTAAAGAAAACAAAAATACATTAAAACCTTTTTATTTTTTGTATTAGAAATATCCCTAATGTAGCTTAACTCCTTCCAAGTGTAGGTAAAGATCACTAAAGTTACTTTGACATCTTTAAAATAGAATAAAATTGAATATAAAATTAGTCATTGAATAAAATAGAAAAGATAAAACATAAAATATATAGAACTAAATTTACTAAAAAATATATAAAGAGAATAAAAATAGATAAAGTTTAATTTTAAATTGATTGAAGAGCAATAATATTATAAAGATATGATATTAAGATCACGTTTATATTATAAAACTATAAAAGAAAAAAAGCAATGGTTTTAGTTTCATTAAATTTTTATTAGTGTAAATATGAGTGATGACGGATAATTATTAAACTATTTTTGGTTAATTTAAATATATTTTAAATGATATTATGTTTATCTTTTAATTAAATTCCCCTAAATTTAGTAAATTCAATACTTATCTTAATTTGGGAGAGAATTTGTTGATTTGAGTTTCATCCTTATCTTGTGGATTGATTTAGATAAGATTTGATCCCTAAATTATTGGATTGCAGATAAATAGATAAAAGCACAGAAGATAAGGGTAAAGAAAAAGGAAAAAAAGATCTAAAGAAACCTTATCTCATATTATTTTATCTTGAGCAAGAATAATTCACTTGGGATCTCTTTAAAAGGCCTCATTCACTAGGAGCTAGGGAAGCCATCTCTGCACGAAATTTAGGGTTTTAGGGAGAGAAAATGAGAAATTGAGATATGGTAGCTTAAAACCCTTTACTTGGAATTGGAATTGGATGTAACTTGATGTGTGAATTCTCAATCTAAGGTTTTTATTTATGTTTTTATTTATGTTAAATTGATTGGTTTTCTTTTCTCTTATGTGAAAAGGAATTTCATTAATGAAAGTCTAGACATAGTTTTCATTTATGAACCACTTTTAAAAAGGGAACTCTTAATGCGTGGCAACTCTTTTAAACGGTTACCGTTTAATCGATAATGAGAGATTTTTGTCAGTAGTTTTTATCCTTGGCCATTCAATTAACATAATAAGTTCTTAAGTTTTGGGATAAACATAAGTACAAGTATTCTTATAAATTGTTTTTATCACTTTTTATATTACGAGCACTTATTTTACAATTCAAACCCAAATTTTCTAATTGAACTAATTGTTCTCTGAGGACGATAACTTATTTTTCCACTAACGATTTTGAACACCCCTACCCCTACTTACAAGTGTTTCCAAATCCTCCAAAAATCTTTTTACTTATCCTCATATTACCTCATAAAGTAGGTAATAAATGAAAATTAAATACATCTTATGTCTTTAATAATATAAGAGTATTTTATACATGAAAGATTGGTGTAATTATTCTAAAGTATTTTATAAAAGTATTAAAATTAATTCGCATTAAAATTCAAAATTATTATGAGTAAAAATGATTCTATGAGATAAAAAATTTTAACCAAACAAACACAAAGACTTTCCTCACATTACTTTCACGTAAAGTTCGTTGATAATATGCAAACTTAGTTTTGAACTTCCCCACTACCTAAACAAGAATACTTATATATCTTCCTATAACTTTTTCATGTAAATCTTCATACATGTTAAATTAGAAAATTTTAATTGTTTGATAAGTTTTTGAGACATTAAATTCGCTTACTTTTTTTTTTTTCCTTTTTCATTTAACCCATACTCCCTCTAATCACATACCTAAATCACTTTTTAGAAGAATTCTTAACTCCTACATGCAAGTGAACAATTAACACAATAATTAATTTTTTTAACCTATACTCTTATACAATTTTCAATAATTTAGTTAAGAATAGATTGATAAAGATAGTAAAATAAAAAAAGAGAAAGAGATTTAGTTCACTATAAACATTTATTAAAACATTTATAAAGGGGAAATTTAAAAAATTATTCTAACCTATCTACGTTTTATAATACTCCATCCATTTTAACAGTCTACTTATTATTTTTTGTCCGCTTATATTTTTAACTTAACATTAATTTTTCTTTTATTAAATCCATCTTCATATTTAATTGAAGAGCTAATTAATATTTCACGGTTAGTTCAAAAAATAAAACAATAAAAAATAAAGATTATTGTAAAGAATTTAAATTATATTTTGACAAAAAAATAATAATTATATTTTTTAATAAGCATAATTTATCCTTTAACGAACAAATAAATAAGAACATAAAGAGTATAAGACTCTACATACAAGTTTCTATGAGCATGTATTAATTACTATTATTTTATGTTTGACCTCTATAATTTATGAACTTTTTTAAAATGACAATGCGATGCATCTAACATAATAATGAAAGAGAATATTTTTATATTGTATGTTTACCCTTAATAATGCTAACTTTAATCTTAAATATAAGACCTTTTAAAAGAAATTTGTTGGTCCTATATATAAAATCCTTACAAAGGTAATGATTAATTTTTTTCTTGTTTACCCTGATAATAAATAAAGGGGTAATAAGTATAATTAATGCATTTGTTGAAAAATTTAACTTTAAATAAGGGTAAATTTAGTATATTGTATTATTTTTTAAAAAAACAAGATATTAAATAAAGTAGTTAGTAGTTTTCTTAATTTATGTGAATTGGTTAAAGGGTCTTATAAAAAGGACCAGTGATAATATATTTTAGATGGAACAACTTGCAAAGTGGCATGTTTAACCGTGGGTTTATATCAACCGCAAAATACTAAATTATTTATAAAACAGAGTCCACAAATCAACTCGCTTAACCCATGCAGGCCCAGGCCAACCAGCCCGGACAACCCCCACATACTGAGCTCTGTTGTAAAATATTGCAATTTCGGTATGGCACCGAAATTCCCCCAGGATTAAACAAGCTCCTCCGGTTGTAAGTAAGAACCGGACTGCAGAACTAGCAAGAACGATAACTCGTAACCCAGAGAATTGTTGAACAGAAGAGAAAGAGATGGAAGTAATTTGCTGGTCTGTTTTGAACGGAATAATAGATGTGTATATATAGTACTGGGTTACCCATAGCAGTTGATGTTACTTGTGAGTACCCAGACTAGACTGTCCAATAGGAATTGGAGGTTTGGACGGTGCGGAGAACACAAGGCTTGGCCGGTGTGATGAATCGAAAGTTTGGCCGGTGCACATAAAACACATGAGAAAATTGGTTTTGACCCAAACCAATTTAACACAAAAAAAAACAAAATATTTGGATTACAAAAAATTGGTGAAGCCCATATATCACGCGCAGGGGGGAAATCGGAAGATTTGCACTAAGTTGGGCCTTCGGTGCCCAGACTCATGCGCGCGAGCCCAATCCCCTTTCTAGCTCTTTTAACCCTCTAAGATTTGCTTTAGTATATAAAGGCTTTACAATGCACCAAACCACTCAATGTGAGACTTCCTAAACTTTGAAATAACACTTGATATTACAACAATCCCCCACTTATTTCGAAGTTTAGGATACAAGGCAAAGACTATTCTCTGGGTTACTACTCGAGAGCAATTTTTCAGAGCTGGTGTCTTTTAGACTATGAACCAGTCCTAGATCAGTAATCTTGACACACAAGTGAGTTGGTGGAGCAAGCTCTATGAACCAAAGCACTTTATCGTATATCAGAGGATCACTAATCGTATTACTCCCACAAGATCTTGTTGTTATCGCGGTTTTGCGCCTCTAGGCCATGCGCATGCCTGGTATTCATGAGTGCTCTTAGAGATTTGCCAAATCTCATACAAGCGGCCCCACTTGACACTTATATAGGTGGTTTCATCAAGTGTATACTGCAATTTATACACTACCCTAGTGAGGGCTATGAAAACCATTAAGAGCTTTTATGCTCAACCTCTCATCATTGCAGTCTAGCACTATCGCTTTTATGCTCAACCTTTTATGCTCAACCTCTTTTAACCCCCTAAGGTTTGCTTTAGTATATAAAGACTTTACAATGCACCAAACCACTCAATGTGGGACTTCCTAAACTTTGAAATAACACTTGATATTACAACAAGCTCTAGTTTTATCCATTACAATTTGATATGGTGTCGGTTACTCTCATAATTTTTAAATAATTATACCAAATTGTCATAGAGGCACTTACTCGCATGCTGCAAATTCAGCGTGGCACATGATCCACACTAGCTGTCAAAGTGAACCAACCCGGCTTACACGGGTTGGCTCACCACGAGTTGAAATTTTTTCCACGAGTTAAAATTTTTTTTAACTCACACGGGTTAGTTCACATGAGTTGCAAGCTACAATTTCTTCAACCCAACCCAACCCACCGCGGGTTGTGGGTTAAACGGGCTGACTCACCAAAAATTATTTTTATTAAAAAAAAATCATAAAAAAAAATTAAAGCAAAAAAATGTAATTTTTATTTTAAAAAAATCTAACAAACACTCTAACTTAAAAAAATATAATACAAAACACATAAAAAAGAACAATTTAAAAAAATAAAAAGAAAAAATTCTAAAAATTTAAATTAAATTTTGCTATATTTTTTATTTTTTACTAATTTTTAGCTTATTTTAATATGGAAAAATGAAAAAAAACCATTCAAACCCGCGGGCCAACCCACGAGCCAACTCGCGAGCCAACCCACTTCAACCCGGCCTAAACCCGTGTGAGTTATGCGTTAAACGGGTTGGGTTAAGTGAGTTATAATTTAAAGCGAGCTGAATTTTTCTCAACCCAACCCGGCTCTAACCCGCGGTGAGCCGAGTTGGCTCACGGGTTGGAACTCATATTTACAGCTCAAATCCACAGTCATTTTCACTACAGAAACCAATAACAAATTTAACAATAGTACATCACAGCTTATTATTATACTACCTCTTTTTCCCCTTACATGGTAGTAATGAATTTCCAACAGCATAAAATAATAGCTTAGCTACAAAGAATTTATTTTTAATAATTCTACTAAAATTACACCATGAAAGGGCTCCAACTATAACTATCAAAGAAAACAAGGCCTCCCTGTTACCACTCAGCCATGCCATGATAATTATGAACTAGCGAATCCTAATAAATAATGTGGATATTGAATAAAAATAAATAAATAAATCTAGTGTTGATCTATGGAAAGTTCAAATCTGAATTTTCAGCAATAAGGAGGGTCAATGAAAGCCCATTCAATTACTTGTTCGTATTGAGAAGCAGCATTAACCCATGTGTAGTCTCTTGTCATACCTCTCTTCATCAATTCTTCCCAAGAACCTTTATGTTCAGTGTATGTTTGAATTGCATATCTTAGAGCCTGTCACAATTCATACAAAAAAAAAACAAAGGAACACACAAAAGGAAAAGTTAAAGAGCTAGTATATTCATTGTATTCTACCCAAAGATGGGATAAGCTACATAATTCCACATCAAATAGGAAAAAGACAAATAAGATAGAATTTTCTAGACCGAAAACAATGAATTTGAGTAATGGGCAGGAAATGACAAGCATGAAACTCAAGCTTACCACTAACATGCTTTCCTTCGTTAGTGGAGAAAACGTCCATCTGTTAGTGAAGTTCAAAACAATGTCAAACAATAATATAATGACCTTATATATTCATATTGATTATATTTTGACATAAGAGCCATGATTATCATACAGGTTCCATGTTTTTGACACCCCTTAACCAGGTTGATTACACTTCAACCATAGGGTTATAAGGTTTATTAAGAAAAAAATGGCAATTGGCCGTTTGATTTGCATTTTCATTTTCTGTTTTCAGTCTGTTTCCTGTTTCCTGTTTTCAGCATTTTGAGTTTTTCCTTTGTAAAATTTCAGGAAACAGAAAACGAAAACAGAAAATGAAAATGCAAACCAAACAGCTCCTAAATAATTGAAGATAAAAAAGCGCAATCTCAAGAACAACATACCCTGTGCCTTTAGCATCATCTTCTTTAGCATACGGATTAAAATTTTGAACCGTATCCTATAAAACAATAAAGACAGAGGCATCAAGATTCAAGGGGACAAAATCATATTGAACCAGTAACTTGCATAATTTTTCTTGACTTACTCTTAGTCCCCCAGTTTCATGAACCACAGGTATAGTTCCGTATCTCATTGCATATAACTGGTTTAATCCACAGGGCTCAAATGCGGATGGCATTAACAGTATATCACATCTGAAACATATCAAGAACACAGTAAGAAGCAATATTCGAAGCAGAAACATTAAAACAGAAAAATAATTCAATGACCCTGCAATTGTTATTGTCCTATGATGGATTTATAAATTTAGGATTACCCAGCAGTTATTCTATGAGATATTGGAACATTAAAGCCAACCCAACCGCGGAATTTATCTCGATAAGCTGCTTCCGTTGCTCTCATCCAATCTTCATAAACAGGGTTTCCTGAACCAAGCATCACCTGAAAACAAAGGAAAAATGACTAGAGATTGTCAACCATATAACGGCATACAGTAAAGTATGTTGAAATTATCATTACAAGAAAGTTACATTTGTATAATGATCTTTCACATGTATTTTTTTCTCAAAGATATATCCGTTCAGCTTGAGAGTTGTGATGTTCTACATTTTCTCAAATATACATTTTAAACCAACAAGTAAAATAATCCACACCATGGATTTGATTATTTGACTCAGGATACATGTTTATAGAACTAATTTGCAAAATTACTTACAAATTGAACATCATCTTCCATGAGCTCTGGAATTGCTGAGCGAATCAGGTCAATACCTTTCTGATAGTCTAGTCTTCCAATGAATCCAATCTACAAGTTTACAGTCATAATCAATACCAGAAAGAGTGAGTAAGAATTTAACCAAGCAGTAACAAAATCTTACCAAGGGACAATCAGGCCTCACTGGAAGACCCAATTCCTTCTGCAAAGATACCTTGCACCTGACCTGTACATTATGGATAATTGGGGTAACAAACAAGTTTGATATAAAGAGATAAGGAGAGGTGATAAAAGGGAAAGAGAAAGGCAACCTTCCCAGAAAGGTCATCAGCAGAATATTTCCAAGCAATATGTTTATCAGATGATGGATCCCACTCATCAACATCAATTCCATTCGTGATCCCTATTCAAAAAAAAAAAAAAAATTGTCTCAAGTTTGAGCATCAAAACACATACATTTTTTTTTTTTTTTTCTGTTCATAGGGAAGTAGTACAACTGGGGATCGAATCCCGTACCCACACACGCATGTCCCCATACATTTACCAACTGAGCTACATGACTGGGACAAGCACATGCAACATTTAGTAAAGAATCAACAATATTGCTTGTTTTCCTTTCCGATTCTCATATTTTGTTTGACTGAGAATAACTTGCCCAAGTGAAAGCACTAGGCAGGCTCATGAGAAAAACTAATTACAAAAGAAGCATCAGGACTTGGTGATGATTAGGAAAAAGACAATTCTTCTGCTAGAGAATTTATGAAATCAAATTGGGTATTAATCAGAAAATGAATTGGGAGGAAGTTCGATAGTATATTTTCCTTGTGGTATTTATGCTAAAGGTCCTTTTAAAGGGTGCCTTTGGTACATAGTTAGAGAGATTGGTGTGCAGTGATTCATGTTTCATGTTCTTAGTCTCTTTTCTTCTTTCTTTATTATGTAAATTTTCAGTTTTTGAGGATATCTTGTCCTCTTGCTCTTGTACTACTCCTTTTTTTCTGAAACAAAAAATTCTTTTCTAGAAAATTGTGGGCTTTGCCTTTTGGTAGATAGGCTCCTCAGATATTCAATTCCAGTAATTAGCATTCTTCCGATTTAAGAAACACCAGAATAACGAGTTTCATCTGTTTCATGTTAATACACAAAAGAAGCTCCGTACTTGTGCTTTAATAACCCTTAACATCAACCCATTCAGTAATTTTTATGTAGGAAAACGCGTGCATAGAAACCAAAGTCTGCTAAAATTAGTCCTCCATGTGAACTCAGTGAAACTTGCAATGGGCTCTAACCTCTAAGCATTTTTTTTTGGTTTGGGAGGGGGGGGGGAGAGAAAAACTTGATAGGTACACGGATATGAAAGTCTTCTAATCAATCATTAGAAGAATTCAAGTCACATTAGTGCCTCATAATTTGTGACACTAGTTATTTGCTATCAAATACAGTAAACGTGAAAAAACTACTTTGAAATAGGATTTGATTCATCACTGAGTCAAAAATACTCTAAGGTAAGGACTGACTGTTAAGTTGAGAAGATCAAAGGTTCATGAGGAGAAGGATAAATGAAATTTGTTATTTGGTCAGCAGAATAGTTTTGCAAGTTTATCACAATCAAGTTGACCTACTTTTATGAGTGAAACCATAATGCAGTCACTTTCAAAATTGACCTTAAATGTATAAAATATAAACTGAAACTTTATTGAAGACATGCATGTTCACTAAAGAGAATTATTTTCCCTAAGCTTAGTTTTAACTTGCTCAAACAATCCAAATTCCTTCGGGAGTAAAAACCACATCATCATTTTGAAAATTCTTAAGCCATAAAAACCTGTCATTGTATGAGCTTCAAAATGTATACTTCAAGAAAAAAAATATCATAAAACATACCATTGATAATACTTTTTCGACTCTTTAATAGGTCATGTAGACCACATCCTCCTTCACTAGTTGTTATCTCCCAGGAATAACCCTGGAAAACAGAGGTATCTCTTTACGCATTGCATATCAATTATCAAATATGAAGGGAACAGAAACCATATTCAACAAAAATAAAAATAAAAATATGTAACTTGATAAAATCGCAGGAAGCAAAATATATGCTATACAGTATTATGACCTTGCTCACTGTTAATATCCGGTCAGCTGTAACAACGGCTCCTTTCAGAAAATTGACAGCTTCACCTGTGTCAAGAGCATGCGTCCTTGCCCAAGTAGGGAACACCCATTCCAGTGCTCCATGCCATTCTGGAGGTAGCCCCAAATTACTAAATGTAATTGCAGGTTCCACTCCCTAAGATATAATCTCATCAGCTTCTTTGCTAATATAAAAAAGACTAAACAACTTAAAGATGTGAGGTGCACCATCTAAGAATCCACAATAACTAATTCTGTAGGTTGTTACTCACAAAGTTTCATCATAATCCTAATGTTACCAATTTCTTGAATTAATATAAATAACATTTAGCAAAGCATTACACACCCTATATCAATAACCTTTTCCAAGACAGTTCCATAACACAAATTAGCATCTTTTACATGCATGCACAGCCCAGCCAATCATGTTCAAATCATGAATTTCAATGTGACAACCAACACAGTTGTATTTTCAGTTTTGAACAATATATTTAACTAATTATCAGTCTAACATGTGACTTGATAACCGTCAATAAGAGGCCGGCAAACCAAACATATGCTAGAGAAAACATAAAACAGAACTTATAGAGATCCTTGTTCTGTTTCTGGAGTTAGGTGGCTCATTTGAGAAAGCATAGAGATCAAAGCAAACTGTTATCGCTGCTGTACTTACATCTCCAGAAAAATTTAAAAAAATAATTAAAAATAAAAATAATGAAAAGTGAATCTACCTGATGTGCTATGTTATGTATCACTAATATGCTACGAGCATCCTTATATACCCCATGTGGACGATACTTCGCGGCCAAAAGTCTGCACCGCAATCAAAGTACCAATAGTCATCCTCAATAAGACAATAATATCAACTTTGACAAAACACAAGGAACTTCATACGAAACTTAAAATGTGAAAATCCACATGCCATGACCCCTCTCTTAAGAAATGCTAAAATCACACTGCCCTCTCCTCCGCTTTAAAAATTACAGTTTCCTTTGTTGAGAGATAAATCGTGCTACACTTCAGTCCATTTTAATATAAATGAACCTATAGCAAAATACATCCATTCTTATATTTTAACAAAGAAAATTCTTGATACACATACACTGGAACGAGGCTGGCATGCCAATCATTAACAAGGAATAAACTCTTTTCTCCGTAAGTGAACCCTCCTAATGGTAGCACCAACGGGGCTTCACATGCTGCATGGCAAAGTAAAGTGTACCGAAACTGTAAAACCAAATCAGAAAGAAGTTTATCATTATTCATGAATCAGAGAACCAACTACAATACTAACCTAGCATCAAAACAAAAATTGAGAATATACCTGGTTATCCCCAAAAGTCCCATTCTTATCCCCATATGGATTCCCCGGTCTATGGTAAGAGGGGTGATCCACAAAAACCTGAAACAATAAGGTAATACTAGTGACTAGTGAGTATCATGGCGTCAACACAGACACTAAGTGGATTCTTAGGTGGAAAAAAAAAAAAAAAGACTTTGAGCATCTAAGAATAGCAAATAGCAAATGCCAAACAAGTCAGAAATGACAAGTTCTTACCCAATCAACACCTTGCCTATACTCATGGAAAAAGTCAACTTCCTGAACACCTCCAAAACAATGTAGTTTGATGCGGCAATCCAAATCAACTGCCCTATTAAACTTACTGTCCTCAGAAGTACCATGAATGTATCTGGGAGAAACAACCATAACACGGTGTCCTTGAGCTGCAAGAGCTATTGGCAAAGAGCCACAAACATCAGCAAGACCACCTGTCTTTGAGTATGGTGCAACTTCAGAGGCAACAAAAACAATGTTATAGGACACTTTAGTCTTTGCTTCCTCTTCTTCTAATTGCTCAGCCCCGTGCTCTTCAACTTCATTGCTAGTTAAATCTTCTTCAGTCACCAATTTCCCTGCATAAGATACCCACATAAACTAACTCTTCAATTCAAGGCTCAAAAATCAAAACATCCTCTAAAATTGAGGTTTAAAATTGCAATCCGTTTATATCATAGTTTTGAACCGCGATGAGACAGAGATTTCTATCTGCAATAGCTGCATCTGTCCACATTTGACAGAAGTTGGTGCAAGCAAATAATTACAAAATTGAAAATTGAAAGAAGTGAACGCGAACGCGACTACGATTGAAATCTAGTTAAAACTTTATGGATTGAGGATTATTCTTTGCCAATATAATACAATAGACAAGTTTTTTCAATTCAATAAAACAGGGGAACTATGAAGTGTGCGTGAATTTTATGATACAAAACAGAAAATGAAAAAAAAGAAAAGAAAGGGATCAAACCAGACTCAGGATTAATCAAGCGAAAGCCAATTACAGAACCAGAGGCATCCACCACTCTAGATAACACGATAGCTGTTTCTTCTTTACGGGGAGCCGTTTGTTCCTTACTGTGGTGCACTTCTTCTTCGAAATCGAATGAGCCGTCTTGGGAAGCGGTGGCGCCGCCACGAGGGTCGGCGGAAAATGATCGTAAGGTGGCATTTTGAGTGGCTCTTTTGAGCAAAGAAGGGAAACTCAGAATTCTCGTATGATTAGGGAGATTTGGCGGAGATGTTGCGCGGAGGCGGAGAAGAGGAGAAGCAAGTTGCAGAGACTCCATGAGTTCTGCAACGTAGGGAAGAGGGAAGGGATCGTGAAACTAAGGAAAAAGGAAAGAGAGAGTGTGAGTGTGTGAAAGAAAAGAAACAGGGGACTGCACAGAACGGGTGACGTGGTAGTTAGATATGGAGAGAGAAAGAGAGAGGGAAGAGTGCGTTGCGCCAGATCCAGAAAAAGCGCCAAATCCCAAACAGTTCTTCTAGAGTTTTGCGCCACTTCTGCTTCGCTTTTTTTTTCCTTCTTCTATCCTTAATTTTTTTAAGTCTTCTTTTTGAAGTGCTAAATCTTTTATTATTTTTGTAAAATATAAGTGTGTGATTAGCAATTGCCTCAAACTTACCAGCACAAAACTCACTAGTTAAAGTGTAACATTTTAAAAAATAAAAAAGCGTAAACTTTAGCTTATTTTAAAAATTATGCACTAAATGTTTGTTAAACTTTTAAGACAAAAAAAAACTTTGACTTTCAGTAAAAAAAGAAAAATTTAAGAAGAACTATATTGATATTCCTTCAGATATATTCTAATTCTAATTAGACTAATATCCTGCATGTTTTATATATATTACACATACATTTTTTAAAGTTTATATTTGCATTACAAATATTTTCTAGATGTTAACAATCTATAAATAAGGTGAATAAAGTATAATTAATACGTGACATGCACTTCAAAGTTAGTACTTCCTTCATTTCTTTTTATCTGTCTTTTAAGGTTAAAACACACAGATTAAGAAATTTAGTTAATATTCTTGTAACTATCAAAATTATGAGATAATTCTCTATTATACCCTTGTTAAAACTCTACAATTATTAATTATCTACTACTTAGTATAGGTATAAAATAATAAATGAGAAATGGTATAATAGGAAAACAAGCTATAAATGTTTTCTTGAATTTCTAAAGAGACAGATAAAAAGAAATAATTTTTTTTAAACAAAGACAGATAAAAATGAATGGAGGAAATATTAATTTTACTTGTGTTTTTAATATTACTTATTTCTCTTAATTTTTGTGAAACCCATCATTGATCTCATCTTTTATCAATATCTCTTCAAGCAAAGTGTGTCTCAATCCCTTCACACTTCAATAAGATCAACTGTTTTTATTCTATTTTGTTTATCTCAATATCTATTTACATTTGAGGGTTTTGTTTTATTTTCTTCTCTTTTTTGAAAATTGGGGTTTTTATTGTTGAATAAGGGAAAGTTATTGTGGAGTGGCCAAATATCAAAATAGAAACTACAATTGTGGGAAGGAGGTGGTGGTCTCTCCTTTGTGGGTCATGAAAAGAGCCACGATAACAACATCAAGTGGTGGTTCCCGTGATTTATCCCAAGTTGCGAACATAAAAGAGACGAAACGAAGGAGTCGCAAGTTTACGATCTCATTTGAACTTGGTCACTTTAATTTACAAAGAGGTAAATTCATAAAATCACAAACAAAATTAATAAATAGTGACAATATTTAAGTTTAAGGGAGGTATGTACAATACTTTGAAAGAATCAATATAATTTTTTCATTTTTATATGATATTTAGCATTTTCTACATGATAAATAATTTTTTGTATCATCTATAATGAGATTGATTATCTTAATAAAGAATAACCCTAAAATTATAAACATAAAAGAAGAAAAAAAAATCAATACTTTTGTGAACAATGCATTAAAGGCTTTGTTTTTTGTTTTTTATATATAAAAACCTAGTGTTTATTTTGTTATATTTTTAAATGGTGCAAAAATACTTTTATTCATAATAATTTTGAATTTTAATAAAAATTTAATGGAAGAAAAAAATTATTTTTCTTATAATAAAAGTATTAACAAATAATCCATATACATTTACCTTTACATTATTTATACGCATTCTGTGGTAGGTAAACTGGACAAAAAGAAAATTGCTTATTCTTACAACTATTTATCAAAAGGTCATTTTACTTATATATATAAATATATAAAAATCCCACTGCAAATATATTATATTTTATATTTATATTATATACATATAAAAAACCCTACATGAATCGTATCTGTGTGCAAAAAATTTCCTTTTGGTTTGGGTACAATAGAAATAAGCAAAAATGATAGGTATACTTTAATAAAGTGCTCTCAAAGAATAAATAAATAAATAAATAATAAGGCGATGAACAAAATTGGAAACAAAAAACAGACATTTTCCTTTCACTTGAAACTGAAACAGAGCATAAAACGAGACTCCTACACATTACAATCTTGCCTTTCATGACGTTTTCACCAGGTTGAGGGAGGGACTTTATACAATAACAAATTTTTCTGTTCATGAAATCAATCAACGACATTATTATACTAGCCTTGATTAATAAATAAATACCAATACATGTCAACGTCCAAAGTTCAGACCACACAAAAACATATTACTATATCATAGTATTATGTTTATTCTGATTATGATTATAATGATAAATAAAGCAAGTTATGCCCAACCGTGGGCTCCAAGGGGAATGGCCCAATCCTCAGTGCCAACATTATCTGGGCCTCCGCCGGAAATTCGTCTAGATTGGAATCGACTCCCATTAATTTTTGGGCCTGGGCTTCTCGGAAACAGATGAGGAACTCCAGTGGCCCCAGCAAAGCTAAAAGAGTCACAGCCCAATCCATTAAGATGAGTTCTCCTAGTGGACGAGTTCTGGTGAGGCCCAGACAAACCACGTTGCTTAAGTGGGCCTTGACTCCGAGCCTTGGCCTTTGCAGATTGGGTTGGGGCCATATAGCTAGGCATGCCTGCACTGTGGTGCCGCTGGTGGTGCCGATTAGAGATTGGGCTTGAATCAAGAGAATCGTGGGCCGAGTCCAGAGTCGCAACCATGTCCATTTCAACTGTTTTTTCTTCGGACATTTCGTCTGTGGCAGAAGTGGTTGAAGTAGGAAGAGTCATCATGTAATGTGTCTCACGTGACCTCACTTCTTGTGATTGTGATGACATCCAACGCTCCAACCAGTTCCAATCCCATTTTGCTCTTTCACGCTCATTCGCATACCTTCCAATGTCATCACCATTTGGGTCCATCTCCATGTATTCCTTCTGCTGTTTCTGCAAACAAAATGATCAACAATGAAAAATGAAACCATTTCCCTTTTGTGTTACTAATTCATCTTGCCTTTACATCATTATTGATTTCAATGCATGTTTGAATGACCTGGTGACAGTGGTAAGCGTATGCAAGAGCTCTGTCCCTCTTCATTGCAGCTTCATGTTTCCACAGATCATTTTCCTTAATTTTGTGGCAACTTTGACGCCTACTGTCCCATCCATATGTATCTAAATTTTTGATGGGGCTCATGAACTTAGGTTGTTGTTCCTCTAGTAGTTCTTTTAGGAGGTTCTCCTCCTCTGTCCTCATCTGAAGCTTCTCGTGAGTCAGTTGGAGTCTGCGAGCTCTAACTCTTGCTTGTACTCGTACTAATGCTTGCATGCATCTCATTGTCAATTGTGCTTGTTTGCGCACATTATGTCCCCTCACAAGTGCTTGCAGCCTCACCAGTCCTTTCAATGCACGCAGCGCGCGTCGAGCCTACACAATTCAACACCCAAATAATCAATCAAAATACAAGAGAATTTAAAATAAGAACTTGTTTTACTATTATAATCAAATATAAATATTTTCTGATTTTCACGACAATCACTTAAAAATTTATCATTTTTTTCACATTTCAAAAATAGTTATTTTTATGTTTAAAGAACCCTACTCTTAAGCTTGTTAATTGCTACATCATTGGGTTATAACTTAGATCGTAGAGCTAAGAATTGATGGTCACATGCTCTGCCACTATTAACTAACAAACGCCGAAAACTTGCAAGAAAACATACTAATATCAGTTGAAGAAAGAGATGACTAGGGTTATATGTGTACTACCAACCAAATGATCAAGTTACTTATTTACTTATATTTTGGTGCAATGATCAAGTTATTTACTATAAGCAATTCATAAATATTTTACTTAAAGATAACCCCTTTAATATCCGTACCCAATAAGGAAAATTTTCTTTCCTGGTTAGTTATGAGCTTCTCTGTACACTCGAGACTTTTCCATATAAGTTTACTTGCATGTAGTAAATTAATATGAACTTTAATGTCTGAAGAAGCTGCAGGCGATCATACAGTACTACAATTGTCATTCATGTATTATTAAAATATGTAACTGTAAACCTTTGGGAGTGGGTGGCATATTTATGGTCCATACGACCAATGAATATAATTCTGATGTTACCCTATGATATTAAATCAGGAACAACAACTTTACCCAAAAATGCATGAATAATTACTGCAATTTGTAACAGAAAGAGCATAAGGCCTTACAAGGTAGCCTCTATAGTATGATTGAATGAGTGTTGCTGCTCTTTCTTCCTTGGAGTAGCGTGCCAATTTCACAACTCTAGCTGCAGCCTCAGCGGCCGCCACAGCAGCTTCAGCCGCTGCTGCTGTGGCGGCTGCAAAGGCAACGGCATGATTTCTATCTTCAGTCAAGGGTGTGGATGTGACACTCCCCTCATAGGTGACATCTTCAGAACTCTCTATAGCAAAATGATCTAAAGACAGCACCTCTGCCGCTTCTTGCTGACATTCCTCTTCCCTGTCCTTCTGAAAGTGAAAAACCCCCCAAAATCTTATCAATTACTCCTAATTAGCAATCATTGGAAAATGAAAGAACATTAAGACATCAATTATGATGAATTTTGTTTAGCATGATGGGGATTTAACACGGGATGCACATGATGATCAAGAAGGCTGATGTGATGGGTTAGGTGGTATGATAACTATGTGACACAAATGGAAGAAAAATTATTTGATACATGGTCACATGATAGGGGACCATATATACACATAATTACATACTGCATTGGGTGGTTGATGATCCTAAGCGCCAGGTAGTTCAAGGTGCATGTGGTTGCATAAAAGACAACAACAACATCTAAGAAGTTCATTTACTGTACTTATGATGGAGATATATTACCCTTTATGGTGTAAGGTAGAATGCAATGATAACATTCATTATGCTGCATATGAACATTTTCCACTTTCTTCTTGGTGAAACTTTTGCATAGAAAATATGTCTATAAGCACAATTAATTGAGAAGTTAAGAAAATATAAAAATAATATTTTTATTCTTGAAATTTTTGCAGTATTATTTTAATATTTATAAGAATAAGAATAAGAAATTTTTATTGGTTGTGTCTAAGAAGAATTATATTTTGTTTTGTTTGTTGAGAATTGAAGAAAGGATCATGACTAATGACTAATTTAACAACGCATGATTGAAGTAGCCAAATTTTATGTTAGAATATGGATCCGTTGATTGCCATCAAGGATAACCAGTTTCATTTTGCCGATAAGATGACAAGATTTACAATTTGAAAATGAAACTGGTTTAATCTAGGAAACATGTTTAGAACATGAATTTTACTCCATTGAAAGATTATCGATTTACATCAGTCTAATTCAATGTAAAACATGAATTTGATATTTTGATCAGAGTAAACAGTAGTACTTAAACGGTTAAACCATTTGGATGTCAGAAATTATCATTTAATGGCCGAAAGAATATTATGATCACCGAATGAATAGATTGAAATTGATGTTCGGAAAACCATTTAACTGTGGAAATGCGCATTTTACTTAATATCAAAAATGTAAAATCCATAATTCAGCAGCAAGTATGTGTTTGGTTTCATACTTAGATTACAATTCAGCTTCCACATACATGTTTGGTCTGATTTGATTATTTCCAAAATCCAAACACGTGTTAAACCAAATATTCTGAATGGAAAAAGAAGATAAATTAATTGGTAGAAGAAGACGAAGAAGTAGGAGAAGAAGAATAAAGAAACAGAATTGAAACAGAGCATCGCAGCAAAGAAGTTACGAAGAAGACAAAAAAAGAAGAGGGGGAAGGAATGGATCACCTTCTTATTCTCCGGCGAGTCCTTAGAAGATGATGACTTGAATGCTTTCTTCACAGACGAGAACCAGCTTCGTCCTTTCTTCTTCCCCATCTATGAGTAAATCAAAGGATCTGCTTCTCACAGCCGCAACCACCATCATCATCATCATATGAATTATCAATTCAGACATGTCAGAACCTTGAAATGTAGTGAACTGAATTTCGAAAAGACGAGAAAATGAGGGAAGAAACAAACCTGCTTCTGCGAGGAATCAGTTGAATTGAATAACGCATTTTTTGAGATTCAAGAGAATGTGATGCATGGTGAATTTAGGCATTAAGCTGAGCCTGGGACCTAAAAGTCTGATGAAATCTGAAGGGAAATTGCAGAATGCAGAGAGAAAGTGAGGGAGGGATAGTGAGGAAGCAGTCTCACAGAGCGTGTGTGTATGTGAGAAGGAGAGAGATTAGTTGTAACTGTCATCCTCTAGGTGGCATAAGATATAGAGAACCTTAATATGAAGAAAATCAAAATGGGATTTTAAATCTAACAATTTTTTTTTTTTTGTGATTTAGGTATAGAGTAACGTAACTAAATTAACTTTGTAATTTGTTTTTTTTAATAGCAAGACATATTATTAAACAGGAGCATCATAGGTGCTAAAAAATTAAGAGTCAAACATATGGGCATTATCGCCAATACATAAACGGATGCGAGAACGGCCAACATTCACCTTCAACCAGAGCAAAGAGTGCAGCACGAAACCTTCAAAAATGTAGTTGAAATCCCAAACCTTGTTTTTAAATATAATAATGTTGTTCCTTCCTAACCAAATTTTTTAAATAGTAGCAAACCAAATAATGGACCACCCCACCCTAACCGATTCACACCGATTCACAGAAGAACAAGACAATAACTCGTAAAACTGCTCATACAATTTTTGGGCAGAATGAACGCCCAACCAAGTCAAGATCCTTGACCAGAGAGTTATAGACAAGTAAAGAATAAGTGATCTAAAGTTTCTATAACTTCATGACAAAACGTACGAATCATCAACCAAAACCACTCTCCTTCGTCCCAAGGTACATTTATTATTATTTTTCTCTTTATAAGTATACATTTTAGAATTTAAATATGTGTTTTATTCTTACGTGAGAGATCAATCTGCTTATCACTTATCTATTGACTTGTTTATTTGTTGGTGTTTTACTTTACTATGTAATTTTATAACTTTATTTTATTTAAATTTGTTGGGACTAAAATGAAATGTCTACTTATAAAGTAAGAACATATATATTTTTGCAAGTTTTACTGCTACAATTAATTATTTTCAATAAAATGATAATTTTTTATTTTTAAATAAATCCTATTTATTACAAAATTAAATTTATAATTTTAAAAATGAGTACTACTAAACAAGTTTAAATATTGGGAGTACTAATTGCGTTGACTGTAACCGAGAATTTTCGGTTTTCCTGAGTAACAATTACTCCAATTCACAAGTCTTGACTTCTAGTGCCCAGTCCACCATTCCAACGTTTCTCGGTATATTTGGATTTTTTTTGTGAATATACTTCTTTTTTTGGTGAATTCGGTATATTTGGATTACCGTAATATTAAAAAAATAATTGTCTAAATTATAATTAATTTTTGTTTGTGTATATTTGGTGTAAGAAACAGTTTTTAAGTTAATTTTTAGTTGTGAGAAACAATTTTTAAACTTTTTAAAACAAGGTGTAATTTTTAGTTGAAGAACCAAAGTTTTTTCTTTTTGTTAAAAAAAGAATTAAAAACTTTTGTAAATATAAAATCAAACAATCCAATATATGTTAAAATAAAAAATACTTTCCCTAATTTGAAATTTCAAATTATTTCATTGTGCTTTTATTAGTTTATTTGGTATTTGGTCTGAGTTGAGTTGAAATTAATTCTTAAGCTATACACAATTTGATCATCTATTATTATTATTATAGGATTTTTAATGTTATCTTTTGTTTACCTTACTCCCTACGATTCACAATATCTGTACTTTTAGCCTTTTTTATTTTTTTAAATATTACTTGTTACTTTACATTTTTAATTATAGTATTAATTGCTTTTTTTTAAAAAAAAAATTATGCCCTTAAATGATAGAGAGTTGATATTGAACATTTAGAGAGAAATAAATATAATAAAAAAATTAATTATAAAAAAGAAATAATATATTAAAAATTTAAGTAGTTTATTTTATAAAACCAATAATGTTAAATATATTTTTTTTAGTTATTGTGTCCAAACCTTAAACGATAAGTATGGTTGAAACTTAAGGAGTATATTTTAGGGCCTTCTATTTTACTCCTTTTTTCTCTCAAATATATATGGTTTTGCTATTTATTGCGTACCTTTAAGATAATTGTTAAGCAACTAATGAATGAAAATTTTATATTTAAAGTAAATTTAAAATAATTTCTTAGCATTAAATACTCTACACTTTTCAATACCAAGTTTTCATTAAGAATAATTGTAAATCTTCCTAATTCAAGTTTTTAAAAATCCTCCTAATTATCCATTAAAGGATGTTTTCAATATTTTTTATGTTTTCAACATTGAAAGTGCATTTAATTCCTTAATTTATATAGTATTAGGAGGATAATTAGGAGGATATAACATTGCTCTTTCATTAATGAGTTTCTTAACCATTGTCCTAAGAGCAATAAATAGCAAAACTCATATATATATATATATATATATATATAATACTCCTTTATTTTCTATTTATCTGTCTATTTGAGTGTAAAATACACTTGTTAAAGAATGTAATTATTATTTTTAGTTTTATTAAAATAATTTTAAAAGTCTCTATATTACCTTTTATCTCTTATTATTTAATTGGTTCATTAATAAAGCAATAATCACACTACTCAATCAAATATAAAAGATAGAATAAATAAAAGTACAGTTAATATTATCTTAAAAATATAAAATATAGTTAAGTAAATTTTTTTAATAGACAAATAAAAAGAAACGGAGAATAAATAACCGGTTTGTAATTATATACTAGTAATAACTAGCTATATCAAATACATGTATTGAGTTATTTTATCCTATATTGATAATCAGTTTTAGGGGAATATATAGAAAATTATTTAGTTGAAGACGCTTGTGTATGTCCAGAAGATGATGTGGGAGAAAACTCACAAAAGAAAATGATGATGATGTCCGTATGATTAATGTATCACATTATGACAAGAGAGGGGGACCAGTTTCAACAATTTACTACTAATAGTATATCACATAAATGATTAATATTACGGATTACCACACTTAATTATAAAGTCAATTTATTCAATAAAAAAAATTATAAAGTCAATTTCATGTTCTAATCTTATCTTATGGACGTGGATGTTTCAATAATTGCTTAATTAGAATTATTTTCATTTTTTTTCTGTTTGATTCACTTTATTTTTTAAAATACATATTATTATTTATTTTCATAAATTTTGTAAACAATTTTTTAAAAGTAAGTAATTATTTTAAAAAGAAAAAAAAGTGTTTCCAAACACCGAGTTGTTGGTTTGATCATCAATAGAATTGATATGGTTATGTATTTAAGCCTTTAAGGGAAAAGAGGTTCCTATAGCTAGCTACCTAGCTATCATAGCCTAATTATGTTAGCTAATTAAGTTTAATTTAGGGTTGAAGATTATTAGTGATTAAAAAAGAAAGTCGTGGATGAACAATTCATATCGCAGTGTATATCAGAGATGGAAATTCCTTCTGCAATTGTTGAATTATGAGATAATCGATGTGAGACTTCTGCTTTGTTGTTTCCTTCATAGGCAATTATATATACTTCATAGGCAAATATATATTAAAAAAATTAAGGTTGAATTAAATATGCGTGTAAGGAAAACAATTATGGAAAAATAATGTGATAGAACAAATAAATAAATAAGTTGTTTTTTAATTTGCATTTTTTTATTTTAATTTATGTATGTGTTCGTTCAAAGAGAGGAGGAGAGAAAAAAAATTTAGTACAATATAATATGTTTTAAAATAAATTATAATTATTTTGATTGTTTTCGATGTTTAATAAACAAATCTGAAAAAACTGGAAAAAAATGAAAATAATATATAGTTAATTTGTTTAAACTTAAAAATAATTAGTTATAAAGACAAATAGAGAACTGCTTATTTTTTAATTAATTATAATGAAAATTAAAAATTTGTTTGTGTTTGGTTGAAATAAGAATAATTATTTTTTTAATCTTCTTTCTCTTCTACTACAATTGATAATTTTAAAAAATAGCTCAAAGTTATTTCTAAAATGGGCAGAATAATTCTAATTATTTTCTACTTCTGATTATTTGAGGAAACACAAACAAGCATATAAAAATTTATAAAAGTTTTTTTTATTAAAATAAGCCTAACAAACAGACTCATAATAATTTTATGTTTCAATTATTCATAAAAACAAAAAAATATAAAATACAAAATAAACTAAACCTGAGTGTTTTTAAGATAGTTTATATTTTCGTTTTCTAAAAACTCAACCCAATTAAACTCTCATATTACATTCTATCACAGCGGATAGCTATTTTAAGCTTAAATCTCAATCTCAATGCCTTAATGCCTTGTACTGGTTTAGAAACAGAACATCACAATCACAATTATAGACAGTTTGATATTTCTTTTTAAAATCAGTTTTCTATTTTTAAAAGTAGAAAATTAAAAAACTCGTTTGACAGTTGAATTTTCAAAAACAGTTTTCGGGAACAGTTTTTGTTTTTCAGTATTTAAAAACTAAAATACCAAAATATCTAAATCATATTTTGGTTTTCAGTTTTCAGTTTTCTGAATTTACACACAAACTTGTATTGAAAACTCCTCTCACTTTTTTTAAAAACTGTTTCTAAAAACTGTTTTATAATACTATTTTTAAAAACTAAAAATAAAAAATGTTCCAAACAAGCCCAAAAACATCTAAAACATGTTTTGACTTTCAGTTTTCAGTTTTCTGAATTTACACACAAACTTGTATTGAAAACTCCTCTCACTTTTTTTAAAAACTGTTTCTGAAAACTGTTTTATAATACAATTTTTAAAAACTAAAAATCAAAATTGTTCCAAACAAGCCCAAAGAAAAATGATCCTATATAAACAGTTGCATGTATGAAAAAATGTTAGGTTATAACATAATGAGTAATGTTACATATGCTCCTAAAAATCTTTTTATTTATCCTTCTATTATCATATAAAGTATGAAATTAAATGGACTTTCAATATTGAAACCATAAAAGGCATTAAAAATGTTATTTAATGAGTAAGTAGGAGGATTTGTAAGAACATGAAGTAAGAAAATTAGACATTACTCTAACAGAGTTGATTTTGAAGAGTCAAAATTAATTTTAATAGTTAAATTAACTTTTTGTTTTTGTATTGAGAAAAAGATGAAATTAATTTTGGGTTGGAAAAATTGATTTTGGCTGAAGCAAGGTGAGACTTGCTTTTATGTTGGGTTAAAATATTTACACTGTATTTTTATTCTAAACTTGCTTTTGAGAAAAAAATTACCAAACATAAATCACGTTACTTTAAAATCAATTTTACACAAAATCAATACTATCAAATCACGTTGATCCAAAATCAATTATACTACCGATAAACCAAACACACACTAATATGTTTGCAAGTTACTAAACGCAAATTAAAAGTACTTTTATTTAAAAAGAAAAATTATTACATTTGTATATATGGGCATGATTATTTATATTTTTACAATAAGTAAAAATTCTTTTAAAAAAGATTAAGTAATTAATTTTTTTTTATTTTCATGAGATGCATGTTGAATATGAAATCATTATGAATAAAAATATTTGTAGATGGTATCTAAAGGGGCACTATGATGAAGAGTTGAGGTCATGTGACTCACGAGTAGGTCTCACAAACTCACGAGGTTGAACCCTTCCTCACACGCTATGTACACTCACCTGTCCATTCTTATTTTGTATTTATCTTCAATTATTTTTTTCTTTTTTTTTTGTACAAATATTTATTTATCTTCAATTCATTATTCAATTTGGTCCGTCCCACTCTCTTTGAGAAAAAAATAAAAATAAATAGACTTTATACTTATACTATTATTATTCAAATCATTTATAAATATTATAGACTTTAGTCTCAGACATGTATAGTTCAGCTGTCGAGCACATGGGGACATGCGTGTGTGGGTACAAGTTCGATCTCTGGTTAATATGTACTTTCGTGTGAAAAAAAAATTATAGACTTTATTCTATTCCATTATTTTTAAATTGTTTTAATCTTTAATTTTTTTATTTCTTTTATAGTGAGTTTTACCTAAATGAGTGGTATTGGGAAAAATATATAGTATATGCCAAATTAAATCAACCACCACGCAGTGAGTGTGACACAAAAGTCTTAAGATGCAAACAAAACTACGACGTTAGTACATATATAGATATATATAACCCATTTGATTAGGCAGTAGTGGCTTGCATGGGGACTTATTACCAGAAAGTGGTCATCACTTATCATATATATATATATACATGAATTATATAACAAGTTAAATTATACTTATACGCTAGTATTGGAAGTGTATCAAAAGAGGGAAAAAATAAAATAAAGAACAGCAAGAAAACGTGAGTAATATGATAAACAAAAAAAAGAAAGGTGTATAAGAGTGTATATTAACGTATTTACAGCCAAAACCTATAAATAGCACATAACTTTGATATAAGCCTGATCAGATAATTTAATCACGATTACTGTTATTCATAATTCATGTAATTAATAAATACACTCCTGTAGTTCTTTCTTGCCAACTAAGTGTGTGTTTGGATTGACGTTGGATTACGTCAAATCACGTTAAGATAGATAAATTAAAGGTTGAGATAAATTTGGCACATAAGCCAACGCTGATTCAATGAACGCAACAAAAAGTAGCGTTGAAGTGAATCCACGTTAACGTGAATCCACTTCTATCCAAACAGACACTAAATGTCTACGTCAAAGAGACAAACAAAAAAAATAAAAATAAAAAAAGAGACTTCTTTAAAGAATAATTACAGGTGTACATCAAATGCTGAAATGTATACCATACCATTAGTATAACCACTTTTTTTTTTTACACAAATGAAATGTACATGGTTTTTGTGAATAATTGATGCGGACCTCAAACATTTTTTCAATTTTAAATCTAAGTTTTTTTTTCCACATATATACAATATTATACAGGTTGAAAAACTAAAAATAACAGAAAAATTTAATCATATGTCAAACATAAACATAGTCGCATTAAATTTTTTTTTTTTAACAGCAACATTTTATCTTTAATTTCTTAACATGTCAATATTACATAAATTATAAAAACCTTCAAATCAAATCATTTATATTAGAGTATATTTAGATATCTCTTAAAACCTCTCAAAATTTGTGATTAAGGAGTCTAAATGTTTCAAAAGGTGAAAATAAAATTTTCTTATATAGGTTTCATTTTGACTACTTTCTCTTTCCTCTCCCTCTCCTTTGTTTGAACCGGAAGATATTTTAAAATTTTTCCCTCTCCGCTTTGAAGAACCAAACACTATTTTGGATTAAGATGGAAAAAAGTCAAAAGCAAAAGGGACTGACTTCCATTAATCATGAAAGGCTTTAGGCTTGGAATTGGAAGATTGCTTATTTGCTTGCTTGCATTGAAAGGTAGAAAGGTAAGAGGTGTGCATAAGGAAGGCAACTAGTCTTTTTTCTTAAGTGCCTATTTTTCTTTTTCTGCCATTTGTGATGCCTTGTAATTAGGTTTGGTGACATAGACCTCTCATCATTTTCACTTTCAATATCATATTTTTATGTTATGTTCACTTGTTTATGAATTACAAAATATTGGAGCCTCTTAATTAATAAAAAGAAAAAAGAAAAAAATTTGGAGCCTAGCTCTGTGTCCTAATTTAGCGGGAATTGCAGCCATTGGTTCTTGATCTTTGCATTAGAGGATTTACAAGCCAACCATAGAGCTAAGGTAAAACAAACTCTCCCAATAATATTTTTTATTATTCTTAGACTGAAAACCCATAATCTTACTTAGAGAGAATCAAACATGTATCAGGAAAAAAAAACATGTGCCACTCTTCTTTTTCCAAAAAATTTATAAATTTTTTTATAGGTTAAAGTCCGTCCATAAGGATTCAAACCAAAGATCTGCTATTCAAAGTAGTACTCCACCTGCTACTCAAAGTAATAATCTTCAACCATTCAAATAAAATTTATAACTTGAACCTCTTTTTTTTCAGCAACATCAACCAATAGTGTATTGATAAAATAAAATAAAATGCAAAAGGAAGCCCTGCTAGCCCAAACAAAAGTAGGCCCAACATCATGTCATAGAGGTACAAGAATTAAAAAATCTTGTTCAACTTGATAAAAAAAAAGTTGACCCAAAACGAAATGTCCATAAACTGTAACCTACCTACAGGCTACAGATATGTCACACTGTTCAAGTGTGACGGACGAAGTCCAAAAAAAAAAAAGTGTGACGGACCCAAAAAAATTCTCACAGTATTTAAAAAATTTGACCTCAAATAGATTTTCCACAGTTCCAAAATTTTGAGCATTCTGTTTTAAGTATATCCTCCCCTGACCCTGTTCAATTTTAAAAGTCTCATTACTCTTTTATATATAAGAATTATGAATCTATAAATTAAAAAGGATAGTGTCACTTCTAATAAGGGTAGTCTCAATCCCTTCCACCATCTTCAGGGTTTAAACCTTTGTTCTTACTTCTTACCTTCCGGGGCCGAAGCCGCTATCATTTCGACCAACACCATGTTAGTAGTCTCAGAGTATTATACAACTCAGAGTACTTCTATAACATCTATCAATTCTATGTAAAATATATATATATATATATATATATATATATATATAACAAAAAAAAATACGTGTAATTATATATGTTTGAAAAATAAAAAATTTAAACAAAGTAAAATTATATGTAATTAAGTATAGTGTCATATTACTTTTCATATTATTTCATCTTATATTATTTTTTTTTGAGAATATCAACTTTGGAATATATTGATTAATTTTTTAAAAAAAATTTAACTCGCACAGAGTAATTATAAGTGGTGACGAAATATTATTCTATTTTTATTAGTAAATGATGAAACTCTTATACATATTGCTAAAGTAGGATTTGTGCTATGGATAAGTAAATGTAATTAAAATTCTGCTTTATTATTGGTGAATAATTAAAATTCTCTTCACTCAAAATATTTTTTTGAATAAATCATTCACAAGCTTGACCTTAGTGAAACACTAAAACATAGTTTGATGTCTGCCCCCAAATTTAATTTTTTTTAAAAAATAGAACACATCGTATACATAAATTGATATTTTTTTGTATTATTTATATAAGTCAAGCATAAAAAATTCATGTTTATTAAAAATTATATATTTATTACATTAAAATATAAATCTTAAATAGTTTTTTTTATATATTTAACATCACAAAAAGGCCCATATTATTTACTTTTAACTTTTTAATTTATTTATAAAACTTATTTATAATTTTACTACTAAAATACCTATTTATAGTTCTATTAATTAATTAATTAAATTGCTTTTCGATATATAAAAAATGAATTAATTAAATTTGAATATTAGTACTATTTGGAATTGAAATAAAACCGGGGACTTCAGGATTTCATGCACAAGTCATAAACACAGTACAATTGGGAAAGCATAGAGAATAGCATAGGAGGAGAGAGATTCTTCATTTTTATTCTGTTGGCCCTTTTCCTTTCTCAAATTTCACATTCCGCAGACTCGGAACTCTCACTCACTGAGTCATGTTTCAACCACACAGCAGCAGCAACAACCAGGTCAGCTCCTTCTCTCTCTCTCTCTCTCTCTCTCTCTCTTTCTTCTTTCGTTCCTCATTACAAACAGAACCACTGTTCTAGCGTCGATAGTCTTCGCTGTTAATTAACTTTTCCGGTTAACCGGAGACAAATCTCACGTTTTCAACACTTCGAGGTTTTTCCAAGACTTTGGAGAATTATCATTCGGAGAATTTTTCACCACAACCGCGATTTTAATTTCTCTGTTGTTACTCAAATTTAGGTCAATGACAATGTCAATTCTTCTCTTTTGGCATCAAAATATCACAAGTACATAGTAACCTGCATTTTTTCTACTCACACTGGTGTTGCATGCGATTTGACATTGATTTCAGAGGGAGGCCGAACGCTTTTATGATAGAGTAGAAATTTTGTTTTCAATTGCATTGGTTGGGATGGCAGTAGAACTTCGGGAATGCATGTATATGTGTAATTCGATTTTTTTTTAATAATATATTTTTTTTCCGTGCTAGGTTATCTTTTGAAAAAATATACGATTTAGTATTTGACTTTGTAGGGTTTGTTACATCAATCCTTGATATTTTTGGCGTTGCAAATAGGTTTTTGACATTGTATCTCGTGATATAGTTTAGTCCCTACCGTTAGTTTACTATTAAAATTGTGTCAATTGCAAACTAATAGCATAGACTAAACTGCATCACTTTCAATGATTTATTTGCACTGCTGCAAATGTCAAGGACTAACGTGAACACACCTTACTAATTCAAGGACCAATGTGCCTCTTCACTCGTTATTTTTCTACTGCTGGAAGTTAATTTTCTCCCTTTTACCTTTCTTTGAAACTCAAATTTGTTTTTCATGAGTTAGGAGTGTTGTTCCTACCTGTTTTCCGTGGAAGCAAGTAAATTTTTTAAATTAATAAGAAAATGGTCATACCTCCTGATAGCTTGCCTCATGCTATTTGAGTTAACTTCGCTACTTTCATTTTTTAAAATTTATTGATGCTTAGGGGACAACACTTGCATTGCTCTGTACTTCTGTATCTAATGAGATTAAGATAAAGCAGCAAGAAATTCATCCACACTCACACACAAACACACATTTGTTTGGGGTGGTCAAGCCGTTTGGGCCATCTACCTGCTGAAATGGTATTTGGCAATGTTGTTTCATGCGTGCAAGTATTTTCTGTATTTGTGTATGTTAATAAGTTCTTTTTGTGCAGCATTTGGTTCTTACAAATGCACTATCCATCCAAGGTTCTTCTGCATTGGTGCCAGTGGATTTGAATGAAAACCATGTTCATGCACCAGACAATGTGCAAAATGGGGGGTTACCACAAGCAGATTCATTTACGCAACTCTCTCAGGTTGCTTATATATTATGCTGTTTTTATAAATGGGAAAGGATGACCTTTTCTAGTTGATTGTTAAAAAATTCATTTGATCTTACTTCTGTGTAATACACATGTATGTATGTGCGTAACTGCGTATATGGCAGACATACTGTTATGTTAAGATTTTAGATTTCAAATAAGTGATGGTGGTTTATACAAACTTGCCTCATCTATGTAACACATGCAGAAACTAGAAGATGATCTGAAAATATTAGGAACAAAAATTAAGCAGCATGAGGACAGCATAAATGTTTTGAATGCTGAAAGAAGCAAATTGGACGACTCCATTATTCATCTGCAAGGTACATTCGTTTGCACTTTTTAAGGAAATTTTCTACCTTTGTTTGGCTAATGGAGAAGAAGCTACTTATGTTGAAAATATTTATGATCCTGTTGTGTAAGGTGCATTGCCTGAATCAATGTTATAAGCTTTCATATTGTTGTATGTAATTGTAAGGTATTTATTCCAAGACAACAAAGTAAAGTGTTAAGATCAAGTCCCAGGAGGGCCACCATAGAATATATAAGTGGTGTGGCAATCCTCCTCCTATGAGCTAGCTTTTGAGAGTGAGTTAGGCCCAAACCTAAATTCTAATATGGTATCAGAGCCTATCCTAGATCCGTTTGTTGGGCCTCCATGTTGCTGGGTGTGTTATTGGGTGTTTGTTAGTCCCGTATTGTTGGGCCACCCGTTTGTTTGTTCACCCGTGTTTGTCCACGCTCCAGCTGTGTAGTGCTGGGCGTGAGGGGGCGTGTTAGAAGTCCCACATCGGCTAGTGATATGGCCATTGTTGAGTTTACAAGAGTGTGGCAAACCTCATCCTATGAGCTAGCTTTTTGGAGTGAGTTAGGCCCAAACTCATTCTAATAGATACGGTTGGTCACTTGAGGATTCTGAAGGTTTCACTAGTTTTTATTTCTTTATTTGAGCATTAATATTTTGGTTATGAAGTTCATGGAGCATTGTTGATAAATTGATATTGCAGCTTAGAATATATGTAGACGCTGAAAAACTGAAGTGAAAATATCAAGTGTAGTCATTCAGTATGCAGGACACAATAAACTTTCAAATTTGTTAAATCTTGTTTCTTCTGTGTAATGATCTTTTATTCCCTTTTGGATAATAATTCTCTTCTAATGAAGAGTAGGTGTCATTTATGATTTTCTTTTTGTTTCATAGTTACTATTGGGAAATCAGAGACTTCTAATTCAACTAAGATTGGCAATACGGACAATGATTTCCGTACATTTGAGGAGGTAAATAAACAAATATTGCAGCATGAGAAATCTGCTGCTGGTGTTCTGTGCCAGCTGAAAACTCGTCATGGAGCTCAGGCTTCTCATCTTCCATTGACAAAGGATATTGTCGGTATTGTTGCTACACTGGGCAGAGTTGAGGATGACAATCTTAGCAGGTATACTTGTGTAGATATTCCTTGTATCAAACTTGTATTAGTGCATCTTGTTTCTTCTGTCTCATTGGCATTATCTTTAAACGAGATGAAAAGCAGCTTATTGTCTCTTTTTTGTCAATATCTGTGAATATTTAAGCTCACATGCAGGTAATTTCACTGTACTTATTTGGAATGCAGACTTTTCTCGGAGTATCTAGGATTGGAGACTATGCTGGCAATCGTTTGTAGAACTTACGAAGGAGTTAAAGCTCTTGAAATGTATGATAAGGAAGGCTGCATAAATAAAAGTTGTGGTCTTCATGGGCTAGGTGCCTCTATTGGAAGGGCTTTGGATGGTCGATTTCTAGTGATATGTCTTGAATTTCTGAGGCATGAATGCAAAAATATAGTGGTTTTGTCTTTCATTTGCGGTAGTGGATAAATTATTATGATTATTTTTATTATTTGAAAATTCTAGTTCTCTCTTGTTTCAGGCCTTATGCTGGTAAATATGTGATTGATGACCCACAACGGAAGTTGGATATTCTAAACCCAAGATTACCGAATGGGGAGTGTCCAGCTGGATTCATTGGCTTTGCTGTGAATATGATTAACTTAGACGCTTCAAATCTATTCTGTGTAACTCCCAGTGGTTATGGCCTCAGAGAAACTCTGTATTATAATCTTTTTTCTCGTCTACAAGTATACAAGACAAGGGCTGAAATGTTGCAAGCACTTCCTTGCATAAGTGATGGAGCTCTATCTTTAGATGGAGGAATGGTTAGGAGTTGTGGTGTATATTCCCTGGGCAATAGGTAAGGGTATGAGTGGCAGATTTATTTCGTTATACATCATGGGTAATCTCTGTTTTAGTATCTTTTGAGAATTATATGACAGGTTCAAACCATAAATTATGACATCCTAGGTGTGGGAATAGCTTTGGTGTTTCCTTTTTTAGAAAAATTAGAATATATTAATTTGAGGATAATATTTTCTTGAAATTGTATTCAAACGGAAATCTCTTCAATTTCTTAAGACGTGATTCAGCTGGATCAAATCTAATTTCCAAGACTAATGGAATCCATAATAGGGTCCTATATAGTGTCAATTATCTCAATCAGTAACTGGAATTTGTTACTCGTGATTTGAAGTATGAAGACTTTATATTTCGCTAAACAAATTGGAACTCAATGGATAATCATTGAACCTTGTAAAGCTAAGGTTTTGAAGGTTCTTGAGATGATATATATTTTGAGTTTACTGATGAACTTTTGTATAATTTTCAGACCCGTTTAATTTTCGTTCTTTCTTTTTTAAACAGGATTCACTTTAGAAACATCAAATTTCTATTGTGTCATAATTTGTTTCCAAAAGAATGCATTCATCAAATTTGTGAATTTTAAAAAATCTGTTGGGGTGTACAGGGAAGATATTGACGTGAGATTCCCCCGACCAGAAAGATCAATGGGGTTTAATACCCACAATGAAACTGAAAGGCAAATGAAGGATATCAAATTGAAGAAGGAGAAGCTTCTGGAGGAATTAAAAAGGGAACGAATATTCTTGGACATGGCAAAGTTCAATTTCAATAAAAAGAAGAATGATTTTCTTAAGCTTTTGGCACGGGGTCAATCAAATGCAACTCAGGTAATCTTTCTTGGAATTGGAATTTGGAACCTAGATGATTTATAAAGCCTTCAATGGATAACTATATTGTACAATGCTATCAAACTCTGCAATGGGCATTGACTATTAGTTAATCAACTAAAGATTATCATACTGGTGCATGCCTATATTGCATTATCTACTTGCAAGCTTATCAAATATCTGGTTCACATATGAGTATGATGCATTTAATTTGTAGTCTTAGAGTTGCGATATGACTGGCTGTTGGCCCGTTGCTATATGACTGACCTGTTTCTTTAAACTAATGACGCTCGCAGGCTCAGACCACCCCGGACAGATTCGTACCTAGATGAAATAAAGGCTGGCGGCTAGCCATGAAGAAGAGAGCCAGTGGCTAGCAACTTGTTTTTGTTCTTTAGGTTGTAGCTCTTATCAATTTTTGTAATGTGGCTTTGGAGGGAGAATGTTCCTGTTCTATTTCTTAAATTGGAAGACAAACTTTGGGTTAGAAGAACAGTCACATTGTTTTTTGAAGCTACAGGAGTTTCTCAAGGCTTCATATTTCTTCCAAGTTCTGCTGTGATGAAAAATCAGATTAGCCTTCAAGACACTGTTACCAGATTAACCTGTCGGTATCCATGATTACCCTTCAAGACTAGACAGAGTCTAGGACTACCTTTTTCTATGTTCCTACTTCCTTGTGTTGTATATCAGTTTGTGATTGGAGGCTGTGAATGTTGTACAGCTCAGTTTAGTTTAGTCTTTTTTTCCCTGTTTTATAATTTGTCAGTTAACTTCAGTTTTCCGTAGAAAATTCCATTTTCTTTTGCAGTTTCAGGAGGATTGCAGGACCCATCCCCCTTTCTTTCTCTTTCACTGGGAGTCTGCGGATGGTTTAATAAATGATTACTGAATCATTAAAGGGTTGGACTATTACCACTTTTAAATATATATTTTAATTTTAAATATATTGTATTTTATATTAATTAAAATATATTTTGAACTAATAAAATTAAAATATGAATATATAAATATTATTAAACTAATTAAAGTGACAATAGTCTTATCCATCATTTAATGCGGAAAACCATACGTTCGCGAGATACCATTTATTTGATAAAATTGGATTCATTTAATTTGGCAGAAAGAGAGGACAAATTAATACATTAGTCTAAGTTGATGTATTTTTCAGTCGTCGTGTTTTCTTCAGTTGATGTACTAACAGTCTAGCAATGGCCATTAGACCATTTAATAAAGGTTACATTATTTATTATTTATATATAAAAAAAGGTTTACATCAGGAATAATTTAGGGTCGCATTAATTTAAATTTTAGTAAAATGAGAAATAAAATTTTATAAATAAAAAAATTAATAATTAAGATTATTAATGCATAAAAATTCAGAGGATATATTTTTAACTTTAATTAAAAGTAATTTTTACCAAATCAAAATAATAAAGAAATAGATTCTTAGGGCTTGTTTGATTTCTCTTTTTGAAATCAGTTTTCTGTTTTTAAAAACAGAAAATTAAAAAACCTGTTTGGCAGTCGAGTTTTCAAAAACAGTTTTCGAGAATATGTTTTGGTTTTCAGTACACACAAAATTGTATTGAAAACTCCTCTCACTTATTTTAAAAACTGTTTTATAATATAACTTTTAAAAACTAAAAAACGAAAACTATTTCAAACAAACCCTTAATAGTCAGTTTTGAACTTTTTGATGCTCTTCTTAAGAAGAGATTAATGTGGGTAGAATTTTCCGTGTAACCGTGCAAACAAAAGAATGTGAATTTAATTAGCATAACTCTCAGATTTTGTATAATTTTTCCTAAATACTACTTATTCTATCCCTATATATAAGAACTTGTAAAAAAATTCATCGGTTATTTTTATAAGACCATCTCTAAAATTTTATGTACAATTAGTTTTTATTTTCCAATATACCTCTATTATTCAATCACTTTTACATAGTAAAAAATCAGTGAAACTAATAAGTTATGAGAGAAGAGTTCTCTTTAATGATAATTAATGAAAATTAATTAAATAAAAAAAAAAGGAAAGGTTATTTTAAAATTAATGTAATTTCTTAGATAAATTTAATAATTTATCTTAGATTTTTAAACTTTTTTAATTATGATAAATTTATTTAAGAGTCTTATAAATAGATGGACGGAGTAATACTTTGTGCATTATATAATTACTATTTATTTTACACCAATTTTATAACTCATTTTTCTTTCAACTCTCTTATTTATCTCAACTCTTGGTCATTGTGAGGATGTTTGGCGTTGGACGGAAAACTTGAGTGGTGTTTATTCTGCTAGCAATGCATATAAGTGGGTTGATTAGAGGGAATGAGATGAATCTTGGTATTAGGCCCTAGAGTTTCGTATGGAATCTTAGAGTGCTAGAGAAAGTGAAGTTCATGATTTGGCAAATCCTTCACAACTCTCTTTCGACAAACATTTGCGACATCATAGAAATCTTGTGGCGGCCCCGGGTTGTGCTCGATGCTCTAGCCAATTGGAGGATATTCGCTTCGTGATTGCCCTCACTCCCTTGAAGTTTGGCATCGGTTCATGCCAATGGTTCAGGTTGATCTTGCTATTATGGATCATGTTCGTTGAATGGATAGTTGCTTAACCTCTCCATCCGCTTCTATGCTATGCATCATTATGTGGTGGATTTGGCGGTGGCGCTGTAATTAAGTTCTCAATGATGACAAGTGGCAGATTGATTTTGTTATTAATTCCATACATACAGCTCTAAAGGAATTGTTCTATGAGTTTCCCTTGAATGTCGCCGTAATCGCGATCCTCATCCTCTAATAGTCTGGTCGTGGCCTACTGTTGGGTTTGTAAAGATAATATTGATAGAAGTCTGTTACAGAATATGGACATTGGCAGTATAGGCGGTACCTACTGTAATGATGCTGGTGCCTAGTTGTTTGGCTTCCAAGGTAAGCGTTGGGCTTCTGAGATCACTCTCCTATAACTCCAAGCAATTCTTGTTGGTCTTTCGTTAACTTGGGATTGCGGCTATTAGTTTGTGCTTCTTGAGTCTGATTCTTTATTGGTCGTGAGTTTGATTTTGGATGCTACGGATACACATTTCCATGTCTATGCTGCTATCATCGCTGACATTCGGACTTTACTTCATAGGCTTTGGAATGTCTCAGTCTCTCATCGCCTTCGGGAAGCCAATCGGTGTGCGATATCTTGCCAAGGATGCAATTAACCTTTTAGAAGACACCATTGTTCTTGAGAAATGTCCTCTTATGGTTACTCTTGCTCTTCTAGCTGATAAGATCGGGACTGCGTTCCCAAGAAGATCTTAACTTCTTTTTTCTCTTTGTTTTTTGTTTTTTTATTTTCTTTATTACCAAAAAAAATATAAGACCCTCTTGAGGAAATTTATTGGTTATATGTATAAGACCCCATATAAAATTTAAGAAGTAATTATTGATTTTTTTCTTGTCTATACTTTAATAAATGAAAGGATAGTAGGTACAATTAATGTACTCTCTCCGTCCCATAATATAACGCTAACTACTAAAAAGTCTTGTCACATAATATAAGCTCTTACACATAAAATTAGAAGCATTTATTATGATTTTTTAACTTTCAAAGTTATCCAACCAATAGAAAATGATTGAGTTTAAATTTAATTAGTGTAACATCTCAATAGTTTAATTAAACTTCCAGTTCCAATAATTTAACCATTTTTCTTAAACTGTGTGAAATGTTAGTTGGAGCTTATATTATAGGATAGAGGGAGTATTTGTTAAAAATTTTGACTTTGAATAAGGTTAAATTTAGTAGGTTATACTATTTTCTTGAAAAAATAAGATATTAAATAAAATTGTTAATAATTTTCTTAATATATGTGAATTGATTAGAGGGTCCTCTAAAAAAATTATTCCCTCTCGTCCTATTTATAAGATGTTTTTAACCGAATTACATAGATTAAGGAAAGTAATTGAGTATAGTTAACTTTATTGGTTTTTTCAAAAAGTATACGTGATACTATTTTTATCCTTCATTGAATATTGTGTTACCAATTATAACTAAGGAGTAGAAATAGTCAATAAATTTAATGAGGATAAAAAAGAAAAAAAATAATAAATACATTATAAAAACTATAAAATATCTTATAAAAAAACTATAAAAACTTTTTAGATAGTATCTTATAAAAAAAAAATGATAAATAAGTTCTTTCTAAACTAGACTTAAAACTTATTTAAATCTATAAATATAATCAGTTAGTTTCTCTTCAGAATTACTAGAAGTACAAGGTATGCTTACCGGAGAGTAAAACCGTAAAAGTGAACCAGAGTTTTAGGCGGTTTGGTAGCGCGGCGTGGCATCCAACAATTGTCAAATCAAAACAAAACGAGAAGAAAAGTGTCAAAAAAAAAAAAAAAGAATAACAAAAATTGGTGTTCCTTCCCGCAATCTGAATTCTCAACGAGACCCTCGTCGAACGCAGATTCATTGCTATTTCTCTCTATTCAATTCTCACACGCGTCACATCACACTCTCTTCCATTTTCTTCCCCCTTCTTCTTTCTTCTTACAGTTTACAAGCATACCTTTTTGTTCAAATAAATGTCTTCTACTCTTCTTCATCTATGATCGTCACTGATTCTCTCCCTTCACCCCAAAAATACTAACTTTTCAACTTTATCTTCTAACCCACTAACAACAATCAACTTCCATCCATGGCTGCCGCGGCGTTTCGATCGAAGGCTCACAGTTACAAGGGAACGACGACCCTTGCACTCACCCAGTTTAGGTACTTGTTGTTTGATTACATGCACGCCGGTTATTCTCACTGTCCTCCACCGACCAAGTTCGGTCGGAGAGGGTATAACGTTGTTGCCTCGTTAGGGGACCCTCCCCAGGTTTGGTCTGGCGGCGGGATTCTTCTTCGATCGGGAAATTCCATTTTTGACGGCGCTGGCGGCGGAGGTGGCAGTGGTGCCGCGAGTTCCGATGAGTCGGGGTCGAAGGAGGGGTGCTGGGGTGGGTCCAATTTGGGGAGTAATATCCCAACGCCGAAGGAGCTTTGCAAGGGGCTTGACAAGTTCGTTATTGGACAGGAAAGGGCCAAGAAGGTTTGACTTTTTCTACTTTGTCTACCCTTTTTGTTCTTTGGATCATGAGTGAGATTGGTGTTAACTTTTGCTAGCTCAATTGCATTTGCAGGTGCTTTCTGTGGCAGTTTATAATCACTATAAGAGAATACTAAATGAAAATGAATCTTCATCTAAGTGGTTAGTGTATTACTTCAGCATGATATTCTTTCTTCACTTTAGCCAACTTTGTTTCTGTTAATTGTGTTTGGTTACTGCTTTTCACATGTTCTTACTATTTGAAATGTTAGGCCTGCAGGGGATTCGAGTCATAATGGAAAAGCTGATGCTGTTGAAGAAGATAGAATTGAGCTTGAGAAAAGCAATATTCTTCTGATGGGGCCAACGGGATCAGGTAAACCTGTTTTGTCCTTTCGGGGTTGAGTTAAGCATAAATAATTTCAAATATGGTATCATGGTATCAGAGCCTATTGTCTAATGTTTTTGTTCTTGGAAGCACAATGGTTTGAGACTTTGAGTGAATTGAGATGCCTCTCAGCGTTCTCGTTCCATTTAGTTGCACAAATATGTCATAACTTGTGCCTTAGTGTATACATTCTACTGTGGAATCATTTCTTATCAACTAAGTACGCGGGAGGAGGCAATTCAATTTTGTGACCTTTGCTTTATCCTGGTTTGGAAGATCATTAATGCCTTGTTAAATGTAAATAGTGTAACTTGTTTTTCTTTGATGCTGTTTCAAGGACAGGAAAGACATTACTTGCGAAAACCTTGGCTCGGTTTGTAAATGTTCCCTTTGTTATTGCAGATGCAACTACACTCACTCAGGTAAGTTAGGGAGCTTTATAGTTTATTCTTGCTTTCTGATTTTTCATCTTCTAAAAATTTCTTGTGTATGTTTGGAAATCCCTTCTTCTGTAATAGTACTTTTAAAGCTCCCTAGAGGTTGTAACTTTCAAACAGAAAAGAAAAATATTCTTATATTTATGCCATCCTGTAAGCTTCTGTACTCATCACAGAAATTTAGAAACATATAAATAACGTTTCCTCTTGTCAAATTCTTAAAAGCCTTGAAGGTACTTTCGGAATCATTACCTTCTGTTTTCTCCTATGATTAGAAAACTTGTATTTATTACATCTCAGTTTTTATATAGTGGAAGAAGCTACTTGTTTATGCTACAGGTCTAACACCAATGTCACCTTTGTGCAGGCAGGTTATGTTGGAGAAGATGTGGAATCCGTATTATACAAGCTCCTTGCGGTAAATACTCTGACAAGTGTTGATTATGATATTGTACACACTAGTGATTTGAGGATTCTCTAGACAGCTTGAACAAGACCAGTAATTCTGTATTTGTGTCCAATCTTTGACAAATTATACTTGTTATTTAAACAAAAAATTATAAATGTATAAAGAAAACTAGAATAATTTTATTTTCAATTTTGGAAGCTTTATCCATGAGAAATGGAATTCAGATAAACTTATAGGCCATGGAACATAGACAGGAAGAACATAGGGTTTCAATTCTTGTAATCAGTTAATGATTTGATCATGGCATAGAGTGCTGAATTCTGCATGCAATTGAAAAAGTTTCTTTTGCTGTTGTTGGGAACTGTTTTCTTCTATCTACCTCATTCAGTTTTAGATTGAAATATGGTTTTCTCCGTTGTCTATTAATCTTAAAAAATATTGTTGTTTCTTTCTTGAGGTCATGGCCTCATGGAACTGGTTGCAGTTTGATGAAAGGAACATTAATTAACTGACATGGCATCACAAACTGTAGTGTGAATGAACATTGCGATTATTTCCAGGCTGCAGATTATAATGTAGCAGCTGCACAGCAAGGAATTGTTTACATTGATGAAGTTGACAAGATTACCAAAAAGGTTCCTCCTTCTTATAATGGTTTTTTCCTCTTCATTCAAATTCCAAAGTCAAATACTGTCCATAGCTTTTACATAAACTCTTTACATTTCAGGCTGAGAGCCTTAATATCAGTAGGGATGTCTCCGGTGAAGGTGTGCAACAAGCATTACTAAAGATTCTTGAGGGAACGGTTAGTTGTTTTCATGATGAAATACATAAGCTAGTGGATTTATAGTTTGTGAAATTGCTGTTAAGATGATGTTGCATGGAAAAGTCAAAGATAGCTTAAGCACTTTTTATTTGCAATTATTTACTTTTAGAAATTCATTGTATATTGATTTTGTAGCATTCTTTCAAATCTAGGTTGTCAATGTTCCTGAGAAGGGAGCCCGAAAGCATCCCAGAGGTGACAATATTCAGGTACGTGTACATTAATCTTTGTGCCTTGTGATTTCAGGTATTTTTTATGCTAGTAGGGACTACCATATTTGTTTACGGTGCTGATACTTCAGTGTAATAACATTTCAATATTTAAGAATGTTCTTTGATATAAGCCTATAAGAAAGCTTGGGTGATCTTTCTTGTTCTTCTTTCCCCAGTTTGTTTATCTATCTGTGCACTTTGGGTTGGATGTATTTCATTTTTTGTATCCTTCTATGCAGCAAAGAGCCATCCCATCTGATGTTTTCATTTTGTTATAACTGTTGTGCCATTTGTGTTTCTTCACAGATTGACACAAAGAATATACTTTTCATTTGTGGAGGAGCCTTTATTGACTTGGAGAAAACTATCTCAGAAAGGTTGCACAGATGCTAAACTTTTAATAGCAGTGATAATAATAGTTTGGAGTGTGCAATGTTTCCGTATGTAACTAATAAACTCTTTTGATCCCTTTCAGGCGTCAAGATTCTTCTATTGGATTCGGGGCGCCTGTTCGTGCAAACATGAGGACTGGTAGAGTCACAGATGCTACTGTTGCATCATCATTATTAGAAACTGTAAGTGTCACATAGCAGATCTTCTTAGGATGATGGCTTTTACCAACCCAACTACATTCAACTTGTATCTTTACATTATTATTATTTTTGGCAGGTTGAAAGTAGTGATCTTATTGCATATGGTTTAATACCTGAATTTGTCGGGCGGTTTCCTGTCCTTGTCAGTTTATCAGCATTAACTGAAAATCAACTCATTCAGGTAGGCTATATGTAAAATTTCATCCTTAATGCTTTTCTCATTTGTGTTCACAACCGAATGTAGTGGATTAAGAGTTAGATGAGCTTCTCAAGAAGTGCCTATGAAAATAGAATTTGTCATATAGGGCCCATTTATTTGACCTTTTTTTTCTGCTAATCATCGGGGCACTAAGGCCCATTTATTTGATCTTTTGAAAAAAGGTAATTTTATAATTGGTTAAAATAGGTTCCACTTGTCATATAATGCTACTAACTTCCTTTTACTCTGAATATGTTCTTTAGGTCCTCACAGAACCAAAGAATGCCCTAGGGAAGCAATACAAGAAGATGTTCCAAATGAATGGAGTAAGTTTTTACAAGCTTACTCATATTCCCTTGTAAATTTTACAAATAACATGTTTTCTCTCCATTGATTTGAGCACAAGAACATTCAATAGCGTGCCAGAATCCAGACACACCTTGACCAAAACATTTAAGAGTTAGGTCTATAGGTGTCTTTCCACTTATAAACAAACTTACTAAGGAACAGGGCAATTAATTGCTCAGTTATGTTTTGAATGGTTAACATAGGATTTCTTGGAATGAAAATGGGTGTTCTGACAACAATTTGACATGTACTCTGTTTCTTAGGTAAAGTTACATTTCACGGAAAATGCTCTAAGATCAATTGCCAGAAAAGCAATATCTAAAAATACCGGAGCTCGGGGCTTACGCTCAATATTAGAGAATGTATTGGTAGATGCCATGTATGAGGTATGCAATTTATTCTCTTCAGATGAATGATTTGTTCGTAATGTATGGCACCAAATGCAGGTGTTGTCTATGGGATCAGAGAGGGTGCATACATAAAAAACAGTAGAACCTAATGATATACTGCATCACCTTGAAAAACTAGGTCCTAGCACCCACCCAAGTTCTTGTGAATCTCTTTTATCTTTGTTTTAAGAATACAGAGAGAATAGGGTACTTTTGAAACTTCAAACAACTATCCTCTATAGTATCTACTAAGATTTTTTTGTTGAATGTAGTAGTGGTCTATTAAAAAATATGCACTTCGTTGATTACAGAAACCATTTTATTTAATTTAATTATTATCTATCTCTATTGTTCATTTGGTTATCTTGTGATAGTCCTTATATATCACTTGCAGAATCAATAATGTCATAAAAACCTCATCGCTGAGTTGTTCAAGAATATACCCCCCTCCCTCTTTTTCAGTACTTGTGGTTATAAAAAGGGTGACAAAAATAATGTTTGCAACTTCATTGCCTCTTTCATTTGGAATTTGACATATTGGATTGTCAATTATTTAGCTTTGTTTGTTAAAATTGTTGTGCAGATTCCTGATACCAGAACAGGCGATGATGTCATAGACGCTGTAGTTGTTGACGAAGAGGCCATCGAAAGCGCGGGAGGAGCTAAAATTCTTTATGGCAAGGGTGCATTGGATCGTTACCTTTCCGAGAACAAGAATGATTCAGAGGTGTGTACAGTTTTTTATGACACGAATTTTTTGCTTTTATTCTATCAAATAAATTTTTAATCATGCTTGTTTCTGCACATAGAGCATGGAGGCATCACAAGAAGCAGATACAGAACTTCCTTCCATAGTTGCCAGCATGTAATCCATTGCTGATATTTATTTGTGGCTATATGTATGTACATATTTAAACTTTTTGATATGTTTGTTGAATAAATAAAAAAGGGTTGAATTCATACCTCTTTTTAAGTGTGTATTACTAATTACTAATACCTGATTAATGTAAGTTTTGGACAGAATTGAATTGACGGAACCAAAAAATGTATATAATTAGATGATTCAGGTTCTTTCCTGGTTTTGTGCCATACTTTAGGACCTGTTTTTGCATTTTCATTTCCTTTTCATTTCTTATTTTCTGTTTTTTGAAATTTTACAAAGGTGTGTTCTCAGCATTTTCAGTTTTTTTTTGTTTATAAAATTTTAAAAAACAATACAGAAAATGAAAATAAGAAATGCAAATGCAAATCAAACATGTAGCCACTCATCCTAACCTATTATTGAAAAGAGTAATAGTTGATAGGTTAAATAAAAACATGACCAGAATTGCAAGTTTTATTGAGCATTTCTTTGTTGTTTGTTTTAGAAAGATAATACAAATAGTATAGAAACACCACTGTTTCTTTTTTTGTTTAAATTATACAAAGTCACTTATGCACGTTCACATTTTTTATATTTCTAAATTGTTTATTTTCTATATCATTTTCTCAACTCGAAGGGACTGACATTTATTGGATTTAGCATTTGCTATAGCCATGTCAATATTCAATTTTGTACAAAAATATATCAATAATCAAGTATAATTCAAAAGCAAGCCAAGCCACGTGTGTAGTGAATATCAAGTGATAAAAGTGGTATAAAAACCAATAGGACTCATCATGGGTACCTAAGTCTCTATCTCTCATGATGTTATGTTTTTTTTTTTTTTGAAGAGCATGATGGTATGATGTTAGTAGCATGAAAGAGCTATAAAAAGTTGGGTGAGAGAACAGAAAAACGGTGACAGAAAAATTATATCTAAATAAACTTTATTTTCTTAATGTCACATTTATATGTAGAGTGATTACTTAATTTAGGGCTTCATTCTGTGATTAAGCCCTTGCATCCACAAGAATGAGATATCCCCTCTGGCTCTTCCATATTACTAACACAGATAAAAATTAAAATTGATTAATACAACTAGTTCTATTGAGAAAACTTTAGTTAATTAGGTAACATAACGACATATTTTTGTTTTGTTTCTTGCCTGGTTTTATTCTTACGTACATATCATAATAATCTTATTTTGGAACAACGCATAACCTAATGCTTTGGCGAATTACAAAGATTCTACACCGAAACTCATGTGCTGTGAATACAAAACATACATTACTCTTAAGCAACATATAAACTTGTTACTATTAAAAATCATATTTGCTTAGGGAGAATATGATGAAAAGTTTTATAAAAATCGAGTAGACTACCAACATAATGATCATTGCTTCTAATTAAAAAAAATAAAGTTACAAAACAACCATTTTCCTTTCCTTTAAAAAAGGCTAATAGTATTCTCTGCTCCTTTTATTATTGTAATATGTTATTATGTTTCTAAGTAAGTTTTGGGTCCGAAAAAATTTAACTGGATTAAGCCTATTCAGTTAAACAGTAAATCTTTTTTACTTAATTACTTAATGGGATTTGTTAACGTACACCCACTTGCTTTTTAGAAGGAGTGCGTTAGCAAGTTATAACTTGAAATTTTAAAATACATCCACAAGGTGTAGCTTGCTAACGCACTCCTTCTATAAAACAAGTGGGTGTACGTTAGCAAGCCCTACAGGGGTTTGCTAACGTACACCCACCTATTTTATAGAAGGAGTGCGTTAGCATGTTATAACTAGATTTTTTAAAATACACCCAAAAGGTGTAACTTACTAACGCACTCCTTCTATAAAATAGGTGAGTGTCCTTCTATAAAATAGGTAGGTGTACGTTAGCAAATCACTTCCTTAATTAGTATCCCTTGTGTTTAAATATGAATTGGAAATAAAATACAATGTAAACGGGAATCGGTTTTTTTTTTTTTTTCTTAAAAATTGCTGTAATGGTGCGGTAACAAAAAATTGATGAATTTGCTTTTTTGGCAAACAAGTTCGATGAAACATAGTTACCGTTGGATCGACCCATCAAATATCTAATGTCTGAAATTTAACGGTTCTCTTTCTCTCTCTCCACAACATGATACACAACGCCTAAGCCTCGCTAGAGAGAGAAAACAAAAGAGAGAGAGAGAGAGAGAAAGACAACAAAGAAAAGAACTTGTTCTTCCCCAGAAACCGAGTTTGGTTTCCCGGAATCGTCACATCTATCCATTGATCGATCCAAGTCCATCCACATCTTCCTTCTCCGATTCTCTTTCTCTCCTTCCTTTTCCTGGTAAAATTTTCCGGGAAAGCAGAGGAAAGTTAAAAAAAAAAAACACAAAAGAGGGGAGAAGAAGAACAAAGAGAATTGAGGGGAGAAGGTTAAAAGGGGGGGAATACCCAGGTAATTAATTTGGTTAAATTTCCAATTTTGATATCTGGGTGTTTCTCTTTTTGCTCTTTTTTCCCTTCACCGTTGAAAGGGTTGTTTAATGGACTTGGATAGCATTGAGTGTGTGTCATCTTCGGATGGCATGGACGAGGATGAGATCCACCCACATCATCACTCTGAGTTTTCTTCCACGAAGCCTCGTAATGGAGCCAATAATAACAATAATTCTATGGGCCCCACCGCCATGGCTCCTGCTACCAGCGTTCATGAGTTGCTGGAATGTCCCGTTTGTACTAATTCAATGTATCCACCAATTCATCAGGTTAGTTCTATCATCAATTTCAATTGGATTTACCTTCTTCAATGTATGAGTTATTTTTGTGAATTCTATGTTATGCTTTTTGGAAGGGATCGTGTGGATTTGGTTTGGCAGATTTTGAGTTTTTGTTAACACTTTTTATGGTGGTTGGGCGATGAGGATGCCTTAGATTTGGTTTTGTTTTGGAGGTTTTGATTGGAATTGATGAAGTCTTCAATGATGATTGTGGAATTATGTTAATTAAATTGATAATACTTGCAATTCATGGTAGTATGGTGTCAATTCAAGGAATACTTGCAACAATTTTTTTTTTTAGTAATATATATCCTATGAATGATTCAGATTGTTGATATATTTCAGGTTTGCAGGATGTCATTATGCTGTAATACATTCAGAGCATATGACATGATAATATCATGTCTAGATGCATTGTCTTGGTTGAAATTTATTGATAATGTTGAAAGTGATTAATTCAATTTATTTTTCTGTAAGTTGTACTACTACCTAAGTATGGAACTCAGACAAAGGCACATAAATTTTATCAGGAATTCCATGTGGTAGGTAGAATATTACCCATAAAACACCGGAAAACAGTGAAAAGAACAAACAAAAAGAGGAAACCATCAACTCAAAAGGGATCTTCTATCCTTTTGCATGTCTAATTAAGAAGCACTTTCAAGATCAATGACCAGAAACCCAAAGGCTAGAAACTAAGGCAAGTCCTTACCATAAAAATTAGAAACATATGCAGGTAACAACTTCTGACTGAAAGTTTTCCTATTCCTCTCCTCTCAAGCCGCATGCATCATAGACGAGAAAAGAGAACCCCCATGCAGTTTTCACTTCGAAGACCTTTTTATTACCTTGCTGAGAAAAAGCCTTTGGAATTATGGGTCTGGAGAAATACCAGAAACATAGTTCACAATTGATGAACAACCTGATAAAACAAGAGTAACTGCTGGCACCAGAATTCTTTTAGCATATAAATTGGCCTATCAATCATCACCAGTACACATTTCACAATATAGTTTTTTTTGTGTCTTTACTTACTAATGCGCAAAGCTCATCATATATAAAAAAGAACTTCAGCTGTTTTTATATTTTTTGAAACATTAATAATTATGTCCGTGACTGTCTATATGCATATATGAGGTTCGCTGTATTACAGAAGCGTATTTAAAGCCACCTTTCTTCAGTAGTATTGCCCCTTTTACAATGGAAGTGTTACTTAAAAGTTATTTGGATTTTTTGACAACAACTAATGGTCTTTACTTTCTAAAGCTGAGAACATGTTTCAATTTGCTGAATACGTCTTGTCTTTGAACATGAATTAGTAACAGGTAGATTGATTGAGGCTTATGTTCAGATGTATGGGTCCTCACGCTTAATAGTCCATGTTTGTGTGAATCTGGTGAATTGTGTCTATGAGAAGCTATTGGCCAACATTTATTCCTGTCTTTATTACTTAGCTAATATTTGATTCTGCAATTCTTGTGTTAGTTCATTAGTTTTTTTTTTTTTTCCGATTCATAGGAAAGTAGTACAACCGGGATTCAAACCCCTTACCCACACACACATGTCCTCATGCACTCACCAACTGAGCTACATGACTGGGACTTAGTTCATTCGTTTTAGTTCTGTAAAAGTTGATCTTGTCATGATTTCATCTGCCAAAGGTGTATATATGCCAAAAGGGGGATAAAATGTAACAGTTAGTTTGTTTGTTTCTTTGCAGTGTCACAATGGCCACACACTATGTTCCACATGTAAAACAAGGGTGCACAACCGGTGTCCGACTTGTAGACAAGAGCTTGGAGATATTAGGTGTCTGGCACTGGAGAAGGTGGCCGAATCACTCGAGTTACCTTGCAAGTACTACTCTCTAGGATGTCCTGAAATCTTTCCATACTACAGCAAGCTTAAGCATGAGACAGTATGTAACTTTAGACCATATAGTTGTCCTTATGCTGGATCAGAATGTTCTGTTGTTGGGGATATTCCTTTCCTAGTTGCTCACTTGAGGGATGATCATAAAGTGGACATGCACACAGGATGCACATTCAACCATCGTTATGTTAAGTCAAATCCCCGCGAAGTAGAGAATGCAACCTGGATGCTCACAGTAAGTGCTTCAAATCTTTTTATCTGTTTCTAATTTCATTTTTCAAGTTATATATCTGCTGTTGGAAATAAAGGATCCAATTTCTCTAATCCATGACAGTTTCTCCTTTTCAGTCTCCCCCAAGTAATAAATTATGACCCATTTGTTTACACTTTTACTACAAGTTGAAGTACTTTTGCACTGTTTCAAGTAAAAAACAAACAGGTCCTAGAGGGACATAGAAAGAGATAAGAAATTAATTAACAGGAGAGAAAATACCACTTTTTAATTAGACATAAGAAATTAGTACATGTGATTTCAATCCTAAAAAAAAAGGAAATTACTTTGTTTATGGGGATAAATTTTCTGGTTTGCACTATTACAACCTTTTTGCACACCAAGCTTCTATATTGTGGAGACAGATAAGTTAACTGATTCTACGTCTAAGTGGTTGACAATTACTCCTTTTTATCACTACATAGCTGGACCATCTTTGTGTCCAACTCCAACCTGATTAGTGTAACCATTTTTTTTTCCTGTTGAAGAATGATGGCTAAGGAGAACTTAATTTTATTTCGCTATCATCTGCAACGTGTAATCTTATGTCAGAGCATGCATCTGAATGCCCCTGATTCTTTTGTTTGCCAACTCATGTTTTTCTTTTGGTAGGTATTTCATTGTTTTGGCCAATATTTCTGCCTTCACTTTGAAGCTTTCCAGCTTGGTATGGCCCCAGTGTACATGGCATTCCTTCGTTTTATGGGTGATGAGAATGAGGCTCGTAATTATAGCTATAGCTTAGAAGTTGGGGCCAACGGCAGAAAACTCATTTGGGAGGGAACGCCACGAAGTGTTCGTGATAGCCATCGTAAAGTCAGGGATAGCCACGACGGGCTCATTATTCAACGAAATATGGCCCTATTTTTCTCTGGTGGGGATAGGAAGGAGCTGAAGCTAAGAGTCACGGGAAGAATATGGAAGGAACAACAGAATCCAGATGCTGGGGTGTGCATTCCAAATCTCTGTAGCTGAATACTGTTTGAAGGGCATTTTTTATCTTGTGTTTGGATACTCTTCTAAGCTGTATTTACACAAACGTTGTGCTTGTTGAGGTTGTAATAGTTAAGGCACCAAGGTGGCTTTGAAATTTTCAGTTTTCTTAATCTGTGTAATAAACAAGATTTTCTTCCCTTAAAGTTTTTGCTCATGTTTGATACTACTTGCCGTCAATTCAATTGCATTGCTTCAAAATTCAAATGGCAGAAGCAAAAGCTCCGATGGAATTATCCTGATTCCTGCATTTGTTTCAGTATCATCACTGTATTTGTAATTATGTGTAAGACACTTCTCATGTAGATTGAATTGTAAGAATTGTTTAACATTTTGGCAACATGATTTGTTCAAACTATATAAAGTTGGGAAGAGTGTGTGTGAGGAGCTTTTGACACCCCATAATGTTCACAAATCACAACCCACGGCGTGCATAAATAAGTTGCTTCATCTTTCTTCCAAACAGCCGTTTACTTCAATGTCAAATTGTCAAAGTTGCTTCACTTATAATTTAAGAAAAATCCCATCATAATTTCCAAAGAAACACAATTCGACTGAGGACATAAAACATGTCATGGTTCCAATGGCTGACTCATACCTCCCAGAACAGGGGTTTCAAGAAAATTCAGACCCATACCAATAATCAAATGTAGAATGGGTGAAAATTCATAAATCCCATAATCCTTTCCAACAATAATTACAAGTAGAATGATTCGTAAAGTTGACAATACAAGTTGATCGAATCAAAAATATTTTTGCCAAAGAAACAAAAACATTATACCTCCTCATCTAAGCACATTATGTTATTATACCTCCTCTTACAAGCACCAAGAAGTAGCAACTTCAAGCTGTTGCCTGTTCAGTTGCTCTATCACTTTTAGCCTCTGTTACTCCTGTGCCCTAAGCTTCGTTTGTTTTGTCAGCCAACTCTGGCTCAGAAGCAGTCGCACCGGTGCTCTCTAGATTGAGAGCTAGAGTTTCACCCTGAGGTTTAGAATCTGAATCAGTTTCCTTATTCCCAAACAACTTGGATGGAAGTAAAGAAGCCACTGCAGCTCTTGCACTTCGTTTCGCAGCTTCGGCAGCCTCGGCCTCCCTAGCCTTAGCTTCAGCTTTCAGCCTTTCCTTCTCCTCCATCAGTTTGGTCAACTCCTCTTCCTTCCCTTCTTTTCTCAACTCCACCTTAACAAACTCTTGGAACTCCTCATCAAAATCAACTACATTGTCATCCAACAACGTATCAACAATCTGAAGCATTTCATCCAATCTTCCTTCGTCACTCAGCACCTTCATCATGAACTGATAACTAGCAACATCCAGCTTGAGCTTCTTTACCATTAAGTCAAAGAAAGATTTAGCCTCATCAATCTTCCCAACCTTAACCAGCCCATCAACTAACCTATTGTAAACAGCTAAGTTTGGCCTCAGCCCGGAATCCACCATCTTTTTAAAATAACCAGCAGCATCATCAGGCCTATTCTCTTTGAAGCAAGTATCCATCAACAAGCCATAGGTAAACTCATCAGGGTGCACCCCCTTGCCCTCCATTTCTCCATATACCTCCTCGGCTTCCACAAGCAACCCATTATCACACAAGTGCTCAATCAAGTTATTAAACGACAACGTATCAGGGCTACACCTATACTCACCCATGCTCCTGAAAACTTCTATTGCCTCTTTGAACCTCCCCTGAGCACAGTATCCATCCGCAACGACATTAAAGCTTCCCAAATTAGCACTCAACCTAGTAGGAGGGTTATGCTCCTTTAACATTCTATCAAACAGCTTCAGTGCCTCATCAAACTTACCATTCTTGCTAAGTGCATCAAGCAGAGAATTATAAGCAACAGCACTCAACTTCTTCTTTTTCCCATTGGAACCCTCTCCAACAGCCTCGTGATAACACTCCAAAGCCTCTTTCTCCATTCCCTTGAGGAAATACCCCTTCATCAAGCTCCCGAAAACAACCCCATCTTCCACAACCCCTCCTCCGAGTTTTGCTTTCAAATCCTCATAGAGGCTAAAAACACCATCAGCATCAGAGATCCTAGCGTGACCCAACATGAGATAGTGGTAAACAAGCGGGTCAGGAGCAAAACCTCGGGAATCCATTTCTTGCTTGATGTCCATGGCGCGATCGAGCTTGTTATTATCGACAAGACCCTTGATGAGAATGCGGTAGGTGGTGGGAGAAGGGTTCATCGGAGCATCATTGAGAAACTGCTTGTAATGTTCTAGTGCGGTGTCGGATTTTCGGCAATCCAGGTAGGTCTGGAAAATGAGGTTGTGAGTGATGATATTGGGTACCACGCCAGCTTGGGTGATGAAGCGGTGGAGAGAGAGGAGGTCAGAGTAGCGAGACTGGCGGAGGAGCGCGGCGAGGACGGCGTTGATGGTGAAGATGGTGGGGCGGCAGTTGGAGTAGATGGAGTGGCGCGTGTAGAGCGCGGCCTCGTCGAGGTCGTTCTCTCTGATGAGCGTGAGGATTTTGTTATGGAGGTTGAGACGGTTACCGGTAAGTGCGGACACGTGTTCGGGGAGTTTAGGGTTAGAAGGGTTTAGGTAGTACGGTGGTGATTGTGATTGCGGCTTCGGTGCTTGCTGGTTGCGATTCAGTGCGGAAAGAGGAGGCTCTATACGGAGTTGGCGCTTGCGGCGGCGGCGTTCGGCGGCGGCTTCCTCCGGGGAGGAGAAGGAGAGCAGGCGGAGGGAGAGGTAGACTGTGGAAGGTGCACGGCGATGCCTGTGAGGGATTGCGGCGGTTCGAAGGTGAGCGAAGAAGGTGGCTTTGGAGAGAGCCATGGTAAGAATGGAAGTGGGAGAGAAAGATAGGATTCAGATAGGGTTTAGACTTCAGAGGATAGTGAAGAAGATGAAGATGGCGGGCTGGGCTAGCTGACCAGGCCCAATAGGCTTATTGCTGAAGGCCCAATAGGCTTATTGCTGAAGGCCCAATATGCCGAAACCATTATAAGCTTCCAACACCAGCTTTTTTTGGTGCCGACAGGCCCAATAAGCCGAAACCATTCCAAGCTTCCAACACCACCTTTTGTTTGGCGAAGAAAAAACCACCTTTTTTTACCAAAGAAACACCACCTTTTTTTTCACTAATATTCATGCCACACCTTTTAATAATAATGCCATCTTTTTTACAAAAAACAATTTCTGAAAGTGAAAAAAGGTGGGAGGGATTGAGACCACCCAATTTTGGAAATCTCACCATCCATTTATATATAAGAATCATAAATTTATATATTAAAAAAGGATGGTGTCACTCCCAGTAGAGATGGTGCTAATCCCTTCCACCCGAAAAAAATATGTTTCCGATTTCGATATACTTTTGGTCAAATAATTTAGAAAAGTTTTGTATGATTATTAAAAAGAGAGGTGTAGATATTAGCGGCCCACCTTTCTCATGTTTGGCGCATGGAAAATGAAACAAAGGAATTTTATGAAGAATAAAAATACTTCCCTTGTTCTGTGTTCCAAAATGGCAAAATCCTTGTGAATATGCAACAAGTGTGAATTTTTTAATGGTGATTATAATTGGCAAAATTTCTATTACTCCATCTTCATGTAATTAATAATTAATTTTTTAAAAACAATGTTAATTCTTAACTTCTAAGTTTATTTGTATTTTCATCAAATAATATTAAGAGAAATTATAAGTATACTAAAAAAAAGTAATGATTCCTCCATTCAATTTGGTCTTACCTATCTTTCCATGCATAAAGAGGAATTAATGTTGTGTTTGGATGGTACTACTATAATCATAAATTCCAAAAAATTTAAAATTATAAGAAATTCAATTCCTTCAATTTCATTTCTATCATTTATGAATTTGTTTGGATAAAGCAATTAAAATGCATCTTTTTTAAAATTACTTATTTAAATAAGATAATCAAAATTTTAATTGTTGTTGATGTTTCGAGCTATGGCTACACTCGTGTCTTGATTTGGAGGCCATTGGACAGGATTAGTTCATGATCGCAGCATCGTGGAGGTGTCATCGTGGTGGCGCTCTTCCATTCCGTCCCTCCATCAATTCAATTTGCAACGTTATTTTCGTAAGCAACAGTGATTATTATTGGAAGGTGGCATGAGATACTGATCAACATTAAAGGGATCTCAGTTTTCCCTTCTTTTAATCTGGATCATTTATTATTCACTTCTTCCTATTTATCCACTTCTTCTACTATCATTCACTTCTTCTTCTTTTACTCCTTCTTTCATTTACTTCTTCTTTATCCATTCACTCCCCAACATCACCTCCATTGAAGCTCTAAACTTCCGGCAAAGCTCCATCTCTACAACCAACACCATTTCTTCTTCTCCATCCATTCATCTCTGTCGACCTTCAAAACCTCCTGCGAAGCTCCATCTCTAGCAACCAACATCACTTTTTCTTCATTCATCCACACCCGGCTAAGCTTCATCTTTGGCCTTCAAAAGCTTCTTTCACAAAGCTCCTTCTTTGGCAAACTATAACCCAGCAAAAACCTTGTTTGAGGTGAGTTGGTGGTCACCAACACCGAAATTTAAAAAAAAATAATAATAATATTAGCAATGGCTTTTACCGTCGCAAAAAACAGGACTTCAGCGAGAGTTTTTAGCGATAGCTGTTACCATTGCCAAATTGGCACACAAACAAAAAAAATAGCGCATGTTGTAGCAACGGCTTTTACCGTCACTAATTTTTATTAACGGTAAAAATAACAATGGCTCGACCTCCGTCACGTGGCCATCACTAACGCTTTTTTGGCAACAATTTTAAACCATTTAACGACGGTTTTAGGGCTCACTATTTTTGGCCATTCTTATAGTGACAATAAGGAAGAATTTCTCTTTTCAAACACTGAAAAACCGAAGCAACTGAAGAATAAGAAGCAGAAAAGGAAACACCTTTAAAGCTTCACCGAGGACGATTGGATTTCAAAATGTTAGTTGCAGAATTGGGTGACCATAGCTGAGGCAAAGTGTCACCAATGCTAAAAACTCCATTGTAGGGAAAAGCTTCGGGAGGAAGGATGAGGAAGAGATTTTCAAAATCCCTACTATTTAGTCGTCATTTTAAATTCCTTCTCTTTAGTTAAATGAAACACCCGATTAAAATCTATGAATTTTGAGAGTTACTTTACTGAAATGTTCAAAAGAGAAATTTTGATTGATGGTATTTTAATCACCTTGAAAAATTACTTTCCTCTCTTTTAGTGCTTCATCCAAACACGTTGTAAGAGGACATTTTCTGAATTAGATGAAACTAACTTGTAATTCACGAGAACTTATAATGCATGTAACCCAAAAAAATTTTAAAAAGGTCACTATTATTGAATTAGTGGTGAGAATTAACATGAATAAGATACTAAAAAAATTAATTGTTGTACAAATATCCCACTATGTAACAAAAGAAAAAAAAAGTAATAATCCAAACAAATAACGAAGTCATGGTGTACAGTGCATGAAAACGCCCTCATTTAATTTTTTTTATTTAGTTTATGAGAAGTTATATAAGTGTATGGTTAAAAATGAAAAGGAAAAGAATATAAAAAAAAATGAAAAGGAAAAGAGTAAAAATAAAAATATTGAAAGTGATGTCAAAGATAAAAAAAAAAAAAACAGAGAAATAAAAAGAAAATATATGTAGGTAAATAATAGTGGTACATAATAATTCCTTTTAATTTATATATATATATATATATATATATATATATATATATATATATATATATATATATAGAGTAATATATATAATATAGATGGATGCAAAGTTATATTTGTCTTGTTATTATGAGATGTATTGGTGCAACATGATCTTGCCTATGCATATAAGATACAAGGAAGGGACACATACATTTTATGAAAGAGATAGAATTAATAACAATTAAAATGGTTTTTGTGTCAAATTTAATAGGTAGAGAAGTGTAAAACACTAGCTAGAACTTATCAAGTTACTGAAAACGAAAGCAAACTTAAAAGAAATAAAATATAATGTGTATCTTGTGTTTCTTTCTCATAGCATAATAATAATAATATATGTTTTTTTTATCGGCCAAACATACACACCTCACACTATACTATTCCTAAATCTAACTTCTAAATCTCTTCACCGGGAATTGAACCTCTCCCCTCAAATTCCAAGAGCTTCTCCTTGTGTCATTTGAGCTACAAACTCTTTTCATAATATAATATATGTATGTTGACGTCTTAGAACAAACTTCATCTCGTTTTTTTCTATCTTTTTTTGTTTCCGCTCCCCCAACAAGAGGAAAGATTTCTTCGAGTAGTTACGTGAGATGTGCTTGGTTGTTGACCAAGAAACAAATGGGAGAAAGACGCAAAATAGAAACAACTTACCAGCTGGATTGATGGAAGTGAGTGGGGTATTGGTCATACGACCAACGAGGAGATCTTACTTAAATTGGAAGCGGAGCACGGTATACGTTGAATCTCGAACCGATTGAGGTGGGGATAGACACCTGATTGAAACCTTCTTGACGACCTCGTTCCTGTTCTGTAGACAGGCACGGAAATCGAACACTGTCACTAGGCGCATTGTGAAGCGCTTAGCCGGGTCAGCCATTCAAAGACAGCATTTTCCTGACAAGCACTGGTCACTGAATCTGAACTAACCCGGACGAGAACGGAACAGTCAGAAGCTTTGAAAACTTAACTACTATAGCTAGAGCTTGCCCTATGGAGAGCGGAAAGGACTCAGTTGGTATCCGAATTTGATTGACCAAGGGAAAGGTGCTACACCCGTTCTTCCTTCCCTCTGATGCTGCCCCCTAGATGGGCCAAGCATGGGATGAAGATGATGTATGGGGGTGCCCGGCTGAACAGCAATCGCGTAACAGATCTGGAAGTTTGTGAAAGTTTATTAAGCCCAATTATGAAAAAAAAAGAATGCCCGAACCATGCTTTCAGAGAAGTGGCGGTCCGAATCTTATCTGAACTGCGAGAATAACTGACTAAGCCATGCCATAAGGGTCATTCTCCAAACGGGACGGGGTCTTGGACTTGAGAAAAATTTAAATAATCTCAACATGCTAATTACTCCAACCATATGTCCAACTAATTATAACGTGTACTGATCAATTGTATTATTCTTTAATTTGCATCTTCAACTTGGAGATTTTAATTTATCGTGTATATAATAATATTATACTTAATGAATATCTTTTATAAAAAAAAGATTGATCAGTGGGTCTCTATTTCAGTATATGCATGATATTGTGTATATATGATCTATATATACCACTAATCCCTTTTGTGTATCTCCACTTTATTCATGAATACCATATATATATAAGCATCAATTATTCCAAAAGTTTATTTTGTTTTATTTATTTCTTTGAATTAATAATGTAGCATCCAAAGTTGAAAACACAAAATCCATCAACTGTATACAAGTTAATTAAATGCAAGAGCAATTTTTTTCAGCGTCTCTCGACTTGTCGCCATTACAATGCATGACCTATATATACGGCAAATCATATTCATAATAATACATGGAGTTTTCTATTACATGCATGTAATTAATATTATGCAAATTAAGAAATAAAAGATAAAAAAATATAATATTAATTATATATCAAATACAATCATATTTTATTTTTATTTTTTTAATAACAACTTTCTTAATTTATATAATATTGCATAAATTAACAAACTTGTAATATATACATATACAAGACTCAATATTTTTTTATAAGCATATGAGACTCAATAATTAAGATAATTTTTCACAAGTTAAGGTATTTCACTCGTTAATTAATATTGATCACGTACTAAGTCTTTAAGGTCTAGGAGATTAAACGTTCAATGATGAAATTTTGACATAAGAGAATTAGTGTAGATAATAAAGATCTATTTTATTAGGACGTGTGTAAGTATTTATCTATATAAAAAAAGCTTTTATTTTTTAAGATTAAGGGTATGTTTGAATTAGCCGTAAAAATTAGCTACAAAAAAGAATCGTTAATCCAAAACATAATCATTTTTTTAAAATTAAAAGTATGTTTAAATTAACTATGAAAATTAAAAACAATTTTTAAACTTTTTAAAATAATATCTAATTTTTTATTAAAAAATAAAAACATTTTTCTTTATTAAAAAATCTAATCCGAACAAACTCTTATTTAACCCATTACTCATCCATAGTGAAATGACCTATAAATAATTATTAAAGTGGTGGGGGCGCAAAGGAAAAATAAAGTCGTTTGGATTAATCTGCTTTATGTTAATTTTGTATCAACTTTGACGAAACAATCGACTCGTGTTTAGCATCAGATTAACTTTTAGCAACAATTTCCGTTATCCAGAATTTTCTCACCTAAAATAAAAAAGATTAGCGTGTATCGTTGACAAATTTTTAATAATGAAAAAAGAAAAAAAGAAAAACTCTTAAGAGGTCAATTTATACTAGCTTTATCCATATAATATTATTACTAACTTTCCCTTATTATATATAGTAAATAAATTTAGTCACATAAAGGAATGAAAAGGTTATGCAAATGTACTTCTCCCTACGTACAGAGTTCGGTCTGTATTTAGAAGTTTTGGGATTTAAAAATTTTAAGGTTGTGTTAGAATTACTTGTAAAAATTAACTGTAAAAAATAATTAATTCTACGTTTGAAGTATAATTAATTTTTGTTTGAGCATATAAACGATTTTTAACATAATTTTTAATCGTAAAAATTAATTTTTAAGCTTTTTTAAAATAATATCTAGTCTTTAACTGAAGGACCAAAAGTTTTTTCTTTAATTAAAGAAAAAAAATTATAAGTACAAAATCAAACAATTCAATATACATTATACTAAAAAATATCCAAACATGCCCCTCAGTCTTATTTTAATACTTGGAGAATTAATATTATGCACTTTTTAATGATATATGATTAAAAAGTTGAAAGGAAGAAGAAATTAAAAGAAATGAAAAATGTGAAAGAATTGGATAATTTTACTAAAATAATGCTATTTTTAAAAAATTTATTCAATTGTGTCTCCTAAATAACTAATTACTCCATTTTTGTTACTGAATATAAGAAAAAAACAACTTTAAACTCCTTAAAAAAATTAGTTAATCTCAATTAATCTCTTTAAAATTTTATCAAAAATATTTAATTTTTTTTAAGTATCATTAACTAAAATTAGTTAGTATCAAATTATGTCTCATCATTACTTTCATTGTAAGAAAATTACTATTAACTTGTATTTAGTACGTACAAAATTAAATATGGTAAAAAAATGTATAACTCGTGTTCAAAATAACTATAAAAGAAAATAAAAAAGATAAAAAATGTTAGATAACAAAAAAATTGAAACTCATCAATATTAATAGTACATTGAATAAAATTATTCATACTATCAATAATATAAAATAAAAATATTTTTTTAGGCTTTATAAAATATAGAATTTTAAACGGTTGTTAGTCGTACTATGAGTACAACCTTGACTATGTACTTTGTCACTTGCTGGGATTACTTTTTTTTTAAAAAAAATTATTGTTTTTTTTTTTTAATTTTGTTTAACCTAAATAAAGGATATAGGTTATTAGCCCGTTAGATTATGATCCTTTTTAGTTAATCCAACTTCATGTGTTCATGTCGGTCAAGATTATTATTGATTAAGATGCTTTTATAAAGAAACTCATCAAAATACAGCAAATTGAAAGAAACTTTTGTTCCCCATCGGTAAGCAATAATTTTAAACTCATTAGAGTCAGTTTAATCTAATGGTAAAGAATTTAAATAGTTTACTTAAGTGATAAATTCAAAATTCCTTAATTTAAGGACACAAACTTTGATTAAATGAAAAACATAACAATGGTAACGGTCGGGTTCGTAGTTCGTTCTCAAGTCTTCGACCTTCTCTGGGTCTTGTCGATCTTGTTTTGGCGGCGTCTCCTCGAGTCTCGTTCCAAAAGGTTTAAATGGCAACGGTCGGGTTCATAGCTTGCTCTAAGTCTTCGACCTTCTCTGGGGCCTCGTCAATTTTGTTTCGGCGGTGTCTCCTCGAATCTCGTTCCAAACCGTAGACAAAAATCTTGGGAAATATGAAAACGGGAAGTGATAAAGATAAATGAAAGTCTATAAGACAAATTGATTGAAAAACTCAAAATAGAGTTAAAGGATAAGATCTAGAAAAGAAAAATTATAAAATATTTCATTGAAGGATAAAATACTAGAAATGAAAGCAGCGAAAATAAGGTGGCACAGGTCACGGTGGATGATACCACTCTAATATCATATTACAAATGACATAGGGCTAACTCTTCTCAAAAGCTAACTCGTAAGGAGAGGATTGCCTAAGACTTTATAAAGACTATCATAGCTCTTATCCTAAGTAACGTGGGACTTCTCCCAACAGTTAAGTGGTGGAAAGATGCATATGTTCTATCTTCTTGTGAGGTTGGGCACTATTCTAAATGTTGGTTTGATTCTAATGTTTGTTAAAAAGTAGGGAATGAGAGTCAATTGATTTATGGGGGTGATAAACGGTTATTAGTGTGCCTTTGAAGGTTAGTCCATATTGGAATTGGGTGTTTGGCTTGGTGGCGTTTGGAGTTGGAGGTTTCGTTGGAAACGTACGTTGTATTATTGGGAAGAGGATATATTGAGGGATTTAGTGGAGGTGTTGAGGCCTGTTTGGTTGCGTTTGGAGGAGGAGCTGTGCTTACATGGATAGTGGATTTGATAGAAATTTACATGACTGCTTTGGGCTATAGGCATCTATTAGAGAAATTTGCATCTACTACACCTATGTATGATTTTGTATTATGGGTTGTTAAAGCAGCATGGAAATCAGTAGCATCTTTGAAAGACATGGTTGGTTTTTTAGAATAGGATTCTATGTGAATTTGGTGTGTCGCGGTGTCTTATCGGTAGAAAGTGACTTGTTCTTTCTGTTTTGTTGCTATGAAATTTCATTCTCATTTTTTTCTGTTTGCGATTTTGCTCGTGATGTTTGGAGTCAGATTCTATCATGGTTACAACTTTCTATTCAGTCGTCTGACTCGATGAAGTGGTTTTGTAATTTTCGGTCTCATCTGCAATCTAAAAGGAAGAAGAAGATATTGGCAGGGGTATGGACTACATTGTGTTGGTCTATTTAGTTAATGTGCAGTTATGAAATTTTTAATAATGGTGTTTGAGATTGAATCTAGATCATTGATGTTATTAAAATTAAATAGTTAACTTGGCTGTAACATTATAGTCTTCTTTCATCTTCTAATTTTTTGGATTGGTGTGTTAATTCATTGAGATGTTTAGTGTCATAAGATCTTGATGTAACGCTCTCGGTATGACTCGTACTTTTTAAATATAATTTTGATTACTTTTTAAAAAAATATATCAAATTAAAGAAAATAATTGATGTGATTCTTAGAAATGACATAGGCCTAACTCTCTTCAAAAGCTAGCTCACAAGCAAAGGGTTGCCTAAAACCTTATAAAGGCTATCATAGCTCTTATCCTATGCAGTATGAGACTTTTTCTCCCAACACTCCCCCTCAAGTCTAATTGGATTTTTTTTAGCCTAATTGTGACTTGTTTTTTTTTAATGGGTCTTTTTGTTTTTCAAGTTATGGACATTTGTCTTAGGTTTTTTTTTTTTATTTTATCCTATGTTTTTTTGGATAAACTCTGATACCATCTTAAAAATGACATAGGTCTGATTCTCCTCAAAAACTAGCTTACAATGAGAGAATTGTTTAAGACTTCATAAAAACTATCATAGCTCTTATCCTAACCAATGTGAAATTTTTTCTTTCAACGTTGATTCTCATTTAAACGAAAGTGAGTGTCCCTAGCTAGCTAGGCACTTCAATCAATTTAAATGGAAAAAGAAAATGAGATTACGAGTGAGAGAAGCACATATACCAACTATATTGATCACATACACATTTTCCTTCCTGTTTGTGAAACAACTATAGTTTCACTTTACGAGCTAGCCCCACACTTTGAGTGCTTTAGTAACGAAAGAAGGGCTAATAATGCACCTATTTGACATTTGACATTTGTTTTCTTCTTTTTCCTTGTTTGTTCTTTCTTCTTCTTCTTTTTCTCTGTGTATGTTTTATGCAGGGGTGGAACAGAGATTTTGGAACCTTATTTATTATTTTAATTTTTTTTAAAAACGGAGTTCTTTATTCACAAACATTAGTCTACACAAAATTTATTATCAAATTACATTCTAAAATCAATTAAAACATTAAAAAATATTTTAACAAATCACTTAAAATTCGGCAGAAAAATCGTCAATCACCAATTCGTCAGAAAATCGCCAATTTCGAAAATTGAATGCTGCAAAATATTAAAACCGTAAATTACACCAAATAATCACTAATCAGTTAACTAAAATTTCCCAAAAAAAAATAATATTAAATAAAGATTGAGGAAAAGAATAAATGAGAAAGTATTAAAACAGAATCAAATCAAGCCATCAAAACTAGAAAAATATTCACGTGTGCGAGTGCGAATTAAAAAAAAAGGGTGATGTGTGCATATTAATGCACCTTCGAAAAGAGAAAAAAGAGAAAAATAAGTGCGAATTAAAAAAAAAAAAAAGAGATGTGTGCCTATTAATTGGTTATTCAGTGTTTTATCTTAAAATTAAACTAAATTACACTATAAAAAAAACATTACCCAATTCTATTTTTTATTTGTCTCTTTTTAGAGTATCTGTTGCAGGAAATAATGATTAATTCTTTTCTCAAAGCTAAACTAATACGAAACAATTATTGAATGGATATTATACTTTGCTCCATTCCCACCGCAACGTTACCAAATTCAGATAGGCATGGGGAAGAGGGAATCATCGAAATGAGACCTACTTTTTTTTTTTGGTAAAAAAATGAGACCTAGTTTGTTTGATGAAATCATATAAGATTACATTGACGCATCAAGAACCATTAGTTATATGATGTTCTACTAAAAGCAGCCTTTATTCTTGGGAATAATATTTGGACTTCTTCTGCACCACCCATTCAATTTCTTTCTAGCTAGTTTCTTCGAAAATAATATTATTCCTCATAACATACACTCTGGATATTAGTTATGATTCCTCGTATTTCTTAAGTAAATTAAACAAAATAAAACAATGTGTATTCATAATTAACAAGATTTAGAATGACATCAGGTAGATTTTAATTTAGAAAAGGATAAGGATATGAGTTTACAAATGGCGTGAAACGTTGAAATTAAAGATGGATGATAATTATGCTTAAAGGGGAACGAAGACATACAAGTCACGTGTATTCAAGTGTTTGACCGCTGATTATAGTGGAAAATTTAATTTCATTAATTTTATAAGAATTAGAAATCTCATCGTCTTGATCAACAAAAATTATGAAATCATCACTTTTGTGTTTTCTTTCCATTTTTATAGAATGTATATCCAAGTCATAATTAATGTTATTAATTAACTCTAGCTTTTCCTATTCAGGTAATAAAACGTGGCTTAAATGGCTAAATAATGCAAATTAATATTCAAATACAAATCATAAAAAAACCTAAGTACCGTTTAATTTGCACTACAACAAAATTGACTGTTAGGTCAGATACAACATTTATAAAAAATGTTGCAAATACTAAAAGACAACATTTTTTAACAATTTGATAACATTTTTTAAGTGTAACTCAAACATTTTTGCAACATTGCCAGATACAACATTTGTTAAAAATGTCGCAAATGCACAAAAGCAACATTTTTAGTGATTTAACAACATTTTTTAACAATTTAGCAATATTTTTTCAAATGTTGCTAAAAATCAATTATGTAGTAGTGTTGGCTCAGTTTATTTTTTTCTTAAAAACTACTTTTAAGCTAAAGATACAAATAAGAGGATTAAAAAAAACTATAAGTTATTTGACAATTTCATTTTTTAAAAAATTTAGTATAAGCTACTTATTTTGAATTTTTTTTTATAATATTTTTTAAAAAAATTGTTGACCAGCGGCAGTTTGCCGGCGGCGGTGGGTGGCAGTTTGTCTGTTACTATGGTGCTGGGTGGATGTTCAATAAAAATAAAAGATTGAAAAAATAAACAAAAGCTCTTATTTGTAGCTTATTTTAAAGCTCTTTTTTCCTCTTTTTTCTTTATTAAAAAAAATCACTTAAAATTTTAAGAACTTATTAATATTTCTGTTTGTCCTGGCTTTCACTTATAACTAGAAGATAAGCTCAAAATAAGTCGGATAAAACGATACCTTAGTTAATAGCTCGATCTGTTAGGTAAAAATATTTAGTACAATTAGGTAATAATTTATGACTAATGGCTTATGATTTATAATTTATATTATTTTAAAGTGTTTAATTATAAAATTAATTTATAAGTAAGTTAATATTTGTTAAATGAATTAAAGTTACATGTAATAATTATATAAAAATAAAATAAAAAAATATTAAAATCGATCTTTTTATAAGCTACAAGCTATATTAAGTAATTTTTCATAAACTAAGTTATGTTAAGTAGATTTTAATAAACTAACTCATAGTTTAATTATGAAAATTATAAGGTTGTGTAGTCACACAAAACACCTCGATAAAACAATATGTAATAAGTATAAGCTACTAAATTAGTTTAGGTCATTGACAATCTTTTAATTTAGCCTCTCCGTTGTCTATAGAAAGACGAAAAAAAGAAAAAGAGTTGAGAAAAAGAAGTACCAAAGAAAAGTTACTTTTTTCTGTTTTTTATTTTGTTACAAAATGTTTAGTTAAGAATAGATTTATCCTGCCTAGAATTAGGGCATATCCCAACCCTCTTTATAGATTGTTTACCAATGAAAGATGAATTCATCTGAGTGAGATGTTGAACTCCAACTTTAACAAGCAGGGATCTAAGACGCTAATCACTTTGACCAACTCTGATTTTCAAAATTTTTTTCTATTAAGCATTAAAAAAAAAATATATATATATATATAGAGTCCAGAGAAAAGAAAAAATGAAGGTGAGAGCTACCCAAAAAATTTTCTTCCAGTTAATAGCATAGGTTGCCATTCCGTTTATGTCGTTAATTGGAAGATGAAAAGTAGGATTTTGAGATGCATGTGTTTAGATGCAATAAAATTAGTGATAATTTGAAGAGAGAAATATGGGAAATTAAAAAAGGTGGGGCCAGGGGGAAGTGATGGAAGAAAAGTTCAAAATTTTGCGCCTCACCTCACCTCACCTCAGCGGTCACCACATACATAATACAGTAAGAGTACTCTACTATTCTGGATTTTGATTTCTTTCATTATAAACGTAACGTTGTTTGGCTCTCTATCTATCTTCTCCATTCCCATTTCTCCTTGAAACTCCTCCACCTTCTTAATCCTATATTCAAATTCAAATTATAATTCTAAAATTCAAAGAAAACTCCATCATCATCAATCTAAATCTCGCTGCTACCTCAACTCTAATTAACAAAACAGCAGCCACCAGCAGGATCGGTCAAGGAGGTTAGTGTCTTTAATTTAAATTTGTTTCCTTTAATTCTCAATTTCATCCGAACCGATCCACACACAGATTCCTGATTAACTACTATACTTTTCACTTTATATTCATTCTTTAATTTCCCGATTTCATCATCAGTACTATCTCATTTAATTTCTCATCTTATTCTCCTCCATTCTCAATCTCTCCCTTCCCTTCCAATTTTATCAGCAAATCTATGTATAATAAGATTTATAACAATTTTATATGGAATTACTAGCTAGCTAGCTACTCTGCATTCAAAATTTCTCATTTTCATTTCTCCGATCCCCTTCCACTGTCCTGCCTCTGCGATGAGCTCTCATCAATGGCTCTCTGCATCTCACTCCTTTATCTTTATTATTATTATTTCTTTTTAAATTTCAAATATATATATATATATATATATATATATATATCTATAACTTACGGCCTTACAATATTTATTAAGATTATTAGAACTAAAAAAATAATTATAAGTATCAGTATATTTTTAATAATTTTTTATTATATTAAACTCTTTAAAATATATTTTAAATATATTAAATAATATTTGTTTAATAATAATATAGTGACAATAACTTTTTTTTTTTCAATTAATAAAATTTTACAAGTTGTCTTACATAAACTCCAATGAAATTAAATGCTATAATTTCCGCCGGAGAATTAGGTATTTATTTCGCAAGTTGTTTGATATCGTACATATGTGTAAATATAATTTTCAATAATGTCAAAATGGACAGGTTGATAGATATATGATCTTTAAGACGTTGATTAGAGTTCATTTTTCAGTCCTGTAAACAGAAAAAAACAACTTTATTGTCAAATTATAAGATATGATGTGACCATAGTTTATGTTTTTTTTTAGCAAAATCACATTTTTGGTCTCTTAATTCTTTACGTCAATTAATTTTGATTTTTCAACTTTTTTTATTTATTTTAGTCTTTTAACTTTTATTTTATGTTCAATTTGGTTCCTACCGTTTAATTTGGACAGTTATTATAACTTGACGAAAATAACAGTAGAGACTAAGTTAAATCCAAAATAAAAATTAAGAGGTCAAAATAAATAAAAAAAATTAAAGAATCAAAATAAATTAGCACAAAAAATTAAAAAATCAAAAATGTCATTTTGTCTTTCTTATTTAACATGTTAAGTGTTTAATTTCTTGTTAGTGATAATTATTTCTATAAAATCGAAAAAGAAATTAGCTACCGCTCATTCGGTGATGATAGCCTGAAAAGGGAAAAAATAATATACGTTGTCTGTCTTTTTTTAATTAAGTTGAGAATTTGAATTATAGTTGGCTACCTGTAAGTTGTGAATTGTCTTCTCTAGCCTCGAGTTTCGTGACCTTGTCTTCCTGAATGAAAAGGTGAGAAAGGAAAAATGCTCATTCAAATTACTCTGTCGGAACTGCTAAAAAAATGTGAGCCAGAATGAATTTTTTCATGTTTTAAATTAATATAATATATTTTGTTAATATTTTTGTGTTTATTTTATTTTTAAAAGTATTAAATGTATATTAAATATATGAATATATAAAAAAAATATGAACATGATATATGATGTTAGATTGAGGGATTTATTCCCTATTTATATATTTTTAAGAAAGAAAAAATAATTGCTCCCATTTGTTAGGGAAATAATACTATTAAATAAAATGATTCGGAAACTTAATTGAATCCGTTATTGATTCTTAATATAAAAAATGCTCTCATCCCATGAATCTATTATTGATTCCTTGACGTCCACATTCCATATGAATTATGAAAAACTTGATACCTTTTTATTAAGCACAAGTGAGGGAGGCCATATCGGTTCACCTAAGCTTTCTCAGGCTGTGTAATAAGTGCAATAGTCTAATCCGTTAATTTGTTATTGCACGCTGACTAAAGATTGACAAAAAGTAAAAGTAAGTACGATGAATAGTCAATATGCTCGTCAAAGAGAGAATTCAAGTTTGTGAACTCGAATTTCTCTATGGTCAAAAATTGGTGAAAATTGAGCTGATCAGGTTGATTTACTCTAATGACTTCACCTATTCTTTATTACAGAAATCCGAATCCGTCACTACTCACTAGACCACGGTATAGGATCCTTGCTTATTTTGATCAGAAGTAGGGTCTTATGGTTTTTAAATATTTTTGTACCTCTCCATCCGACAATCTTGATATATCCTCATTTCGTCATAAATAGGGACTTGATTTTCTCTATTTTTAAACATGTCCTTTTCGTTAGGAAAATGAATTTGTGAAAAATCTGACACATCAATTCAATTTAACTGAATAATATGCATTTAGGGGTGTGCTATAGTACATATTAAGAGACCGGGAAAGGATTTTTTTAGAAATTGAAAAAGATGTTTGCGTCTATAGTATATAACAGCATGTCATCAGATTTGTTTTGCCCTGTGGATTTTTCATTTTTCCATAATACAGTACAGCGACAAAATAGTTTTTTTTTCCTCCTTGATCTGCTTTGACTTTTTCCAAAATTTTTACAAGTAAAATATTGTGAGTTGTATGATGGTGACTCTGGTCCCAAATTGATAAACACCAATCCAATTCTAACTCATCATTTCTGGACTTTGTAACATTGTGCCATGATGTTACAGAGGGAATCACAATTTAAACCCCTCGAGTAGTTGAGATAATTTAATTGTGATATTTGCCAGTTCTCAATTGAATAGTACATGAAAATGAAACATGGTCTTCAGGACTGATTCAGCAGTCTTTGCAGCATAATTGTGATTGAAATTTTTACTATATTTCCAGATAGTTGAATGATCCCAAGTTTGTGGCATCCATTGGAATGAATATATTGTTTGTGAAGAAATTTTGGATGTGATTTTTGTGGTTAAATTAAACTTAAATGGGGTGCTATTGTTCAACTTCAAAGAAAGTGGAAATACCAGGTTATGAGGAACCCACTCTTCTTGCTTCTGTGACACCTTGTGAGTATCCATCATTAATTAAGTGGTAATTAAACTCTTGCAGCTGTGTTTCCTGTTGAAATTTTGCATTCATAATTATATTTATAGTAGTAATTCGTGTGTTTTATTTTCAAGTGGACAAATTAAAAGAAAGTCACTATTTGTAAAAACTTCACGTGTCATTCTCGTGAACTAAATATTAACTATCAAGTGTGTTTGTTTTCACGTCTAGATGAGATAAACGTGAATTTATTTCAACACAATTAAGAGTAGCTTCTACAATTTGGATTCACATTTTGAGAAAATAAACATGCTCTAAGTTTCAAATTAATTAAACTGAGGAAAAAAAGTTCTTTTTTCTGTTTTTTTCTTGACAGTTACTGTTAGTGAAGTAGAGGCCTTATATGAACTCTATAAGAAGTTGAGCAATTCTATTATTGAAGATGGTCTTATTCACAGGGTAAGTTAACTATAATTTTTTTTAGTTCAGATAAGATGTCATTAATTTATCAGATAATTTACTTCTTGATCATACTATTTACATCCAGGAAGAATTCCAGCTGGCACTTTTCAGGAATAGAAACAAGAGAAATCTGTTTGCAGACAGAGTCAGTAAATCTTACCCATGCTCTATAGTTCAAGATTATTCAATTTTCAATCCTTTTCAAGTTCATCAACACTTTAAGATACATTTTTAGAGCTTATCATAAAAAAAATTGATCTTTTTCTACATTGATATCCTTATCACTTTCTTTTCATTCACATTTGATTATCCTTTACAGATTTTTGACTTATTTGATGTCAAGCGCAACGGGGTCATAGAGTTCGGCGAATTTGTTCGATCATTGGGAGTTTTTCATCCAAATGCAGCTTTAGAAGACAAGATTGCATGTAAGATTGATTCTCCAATGCAAAAATTTCATGAAATTTTAATGCCTTCTATTAAGTAGTCCAAAGTTTTTCAATCACTCATACCAGATACTTATCTTAGCTTCTGTTAAATTAATTTGGAATGACAATGATTTTGATTTTTGCAGTTGCTTTTAGGTTGTATGATCTGAGGCAAACAGGATATATTGAAAGAGAGGAGGTAATAAATACTGTTAATTAATTTTGTTTCATTTCCTTGATCAAATTACAATGTAAATATAATTTTTTTTGGTTATATTACAAATTTACAATATAAGCTTTGGTTCTTTCATTTAGTTAATGATTCATGTGCATGCACGCAGTTGAAGGAGATGGTGTTGGCACTTTTGCATGAATCAGATCTTGTGCTTTCAGATGATATGATTGAAACCATTGTGGATAAGGTTCATTAAAAATATTATTATTAATTATTAATTATTACTTTTAAAAGCAAAGCTCCTTAAAATTGAATGTTTCTTAAGTTTTGTGAAACTTGTTCCACACAGACATTCAGTGATGCTGATATAGATGGAGATGGAAGGATTGATCAAGATGAGTGGAAAGCATTTGTTTCTAAACATCCATCTTTGATAAAGAACATGACTCTACCATATCTCAAGTTAGTATATATATGCTCCCTCTCAAAATGAAGCATTTTTTTTAGGGACTAAAACCAAAAATAAGATAAATATAGAAACTAAAGTTTTAATTCAACTTTTTTTTAAAAAAAAATAAAAAATATCACTGAGGTTCTGTATATAATTCTTCTGTTGTTGTGCAGGGATATTACCTTAGCATTTCCAAGTTTTGTGGTAAGAACAGAAGTTGAAGACTCAGAGGTGTGACTTTGGATGAGGTTTTGGTTTTTGGTTTAATCTCTTTTGTGACAATAAGGAGGATATGCATACAACAAATTCATTCCTCTATGGTTCCCTGAGACTTGGTTTTGCAAACCTTCAGCCATCAAGTTCAGGATTTAATTTCTTCCGATAGTTAAGTGCGTTTGGTTTACGGCAGAAATTGTCCGTTATGATAAATATGGTTGAAATTTGTGTCAAAACAAATCATAACCATTAATACTCGAAATGAAAATACTTTTATATTTAGTCAAATAAAAACCAAACATACACTAAATATATACCCACTTTGATGAAAATTACATTAATCAATGCAAGGCTAGCTTGTACATTTTATGTATATAAAGAGAGAGATATATGTTATATACATATTATTAGTGTCATCTTCATGATTCAAACTTCACTATGCCACCGTGTATACCTCCACTATCGCACTAATATCCTTGTTGATTTTTTTTTTTTATTTTGTGGATATGCAACAATGGTGTTTAGTTATTTAATTTGTTATCTGAATTTTATAATTAACCATATAGAAAGAGTGCGTTAGCATGTTATAACGTACACCCACCTATTTTATAGAAGGAGTGCGTTAGCATGTTATAACTAGATTTTTTAAAATACACCCAAAAGGTGTAGCTTATTAACGCACTCCTTCTAAAAAGCAAGTGGATGTACGTTAGCAAACCCCTATATATAATGTTAGGATCGAATTTTAATAAATGCACTTTTGTATTTGTTTGTTGCTCATGCGGTGCTTCTCATATAGGTGGATCCATTTTGTAATCAAGGGCCTTTTTTTAATATATCTTATCAAATACCAAATGCTTAATGAATAAAAATAAATTAAAACCTATATTTTATTTAATTTAGAAGTTTAACTTAAAAAAAAAATTATTTAGAAGTTGTGTTTTGCCAATCCTTTATTAATTGCTTCCCCTGTTCGGCTCAATTTGATTTTGGTTTTGGTTTTGAATCAATTGTCAAAGCATTTGGTTTTCGAGTGTTTGGAGAAATTAATGAATGCGATTCGTTAACTCATACCTGTCTTCTATCATGAGTATGCGTTTAGATGGAATTAATGAAAATTAGTATCAAAATTAGCTTAAAGTCTGTGAATGGTTCATGATTTTTTTCACAAAGTTATTAATTCGTCTGTGAATATCGAATTGATGATGTTAAAGCTTGATGAATAAGTGGGTGTGTGAGTTCAGATAGATGATTCATATTTCATGAGTATGTCTATAATTGTAGAAAATAAAAGAATTTATTATGTTTCTTAAATTATGTATAAAAATCTTAAACAACAAATAATATGAGACGTGTTGTGTTTCGGCAATCCCTTATTTCTTCGCCCTAGTTATGCTCAAAATTGTAGCAAATTCTAACTATCCTTTCATTTTAATTTGTATAGAAAAAAATTGTCATTAATGTTTTTTTAAGCTTTCGATAAAATGAGTGTTACTATATCCACCTTAATTATTAAAGAACTTATATAAAATATAAGGTGCATTTATTTTATTTTTTAAAATTTTATCCTCATTTAATAAAGTAACTCACTAATTCTTAAGACATTTATTTAAAAATAAAATTATAATAGAGTGATTAATTTATTTAAAATTAATACAATAACTACTTTCTATTTTTATTTTTTATTTTCATTCTATTTTTTATTTTTTAAAATTTTATAAAAGAGAAATATAAAAATACAAACAAAACAAGAAATGAAAATGTGCAAACCAAATAGACCTAATAAATACATAATTCTTTCTAATAGTCGTGCAACCCGTTTCTAAAAAGTATAGCAGTTTGGAAGTTTAAAAAAATCATTTTTCTTTCAGAGTGACTTACTGACTTTTTCGGAGAAAAGGGAAAGGTATTCTGAATTTCTGGTGAAAAAAGAAAATAAAGAGTATTAATATTAGTACCACTCATTTAATAAGGACACTGTCCATTTGTTATTTTTAGACGGTTCAATCTAGAAAATAGTACATATAGTTTGAGCTATCATTTTTTAAAAGAGTAATGTTTAATCATTTTATTAATTTTTTTACCTATTTAATTTTGAGAAGTGTCATTTATTTTTTTAAAAATAAATATTAAGTGAGAGATAAATAACACTTATCAAAATTAAGTGAATAAAAAAATTAATATAAAAATTTAATAAAAAGATTAAACATTTTTCTTTTTGGAAACCATCTAAAAGTGAAAAAGCGTAGTGTCATTTCTATTCCTAAGTAGTAAAGATGGTGACAATCTCAATACTCTGAGTGAATGCCTTGTTTATTATAAAAAAGATGGTGCGTTTATTATTAGCAACCCATTTAGGATTTGCAGGATGTTCAGCCGATGGGGTAAGCCCTTTTTCATAGTATTGGGCCAATGGCATATATACTGCTGGAGAATGGAATTAGCACTATCTTTATTGGAAATGGTATTATCATTTTTAATATATAAATTTATGATTCTTATATATAAAAAGGATAGTGCCACTTTCAATAGAGATTGTGCTAATCTCATCCACCTATACTGCCTTCAAATGAAATAGCCAGCGTCATTATTCTTTTCGTGTGTGAAAAACTCGTGAGTTAAACAAAATTGATTTTGAAGAGTTAAAATTGATTTTAATTTATAAATTAGGGTATGTTTATTTTAGATTACTTTTGGTCAAAATCACTTTTGATCAAAGTTAAAAATATTTATTTTCATTGGATTATCTTGGTTTTTGTTCACCCAATACTCACAACAATTAATTTTTATCTCGGTTTGTGTGCTTTTTATTTTTCATTTTATTAAAATCTAAACTAAATGGACCCCTAATTGTTTGATTATGAGTTAGAAAAAAGTCAAAATTAATTTTGAATTGTCAAAATCGATTTTGGCTAAAGCAATGTCAGAATTACTTTTATGTTGGATTGAAAATTTTACATTATATTTTTAATCTAAATTTATTTTTTAAAAAATCACTAAACATAAATTATATTACTTTAAAATCAATTTTATATAAAATCAATTCTATAAAATCGCGTTATCTTAAATCAATTATGCTCCAACTAAATCAAACGCAACCTAAATGATTGCACCCAACACTGATTGATTCATGTAAGCCAATTCTTTATGGCGAGTCACTTTCTTACGCAACGTCACAAACTGGACCTGTTAAGCTCTCTTTGGTTAAAACCATATAAAATTACTTTTCATGAAATTCTTTTATTTAAATAATATTTTAATTTTTGATATTGTCAACCTAATATAAAAAATAGGTTTGTTTTGAATTCAACATATTTTTAAGATTAAAAACCATTTTAATGAAAGAGAAGCAAATACCATTTATTTAAGAAAAATACATTTGATTACTTTCTGTTCAAAAATGGATTCTTGGTCCACCATCCACCATTGTTTATCCAAAGCTGCACATTATTGGTAAGTAAACGACATTGCTGTTGTGTGTTTTGGTGGAGCTTTTGAAGACAACAATAACTTCTTTCAGAAAAAAAAAATAAAAAAAATACATGCATCTATATATATATATATATATATATAAACTTATAATATTTTTATACTGTAGAGTTTTAAAAAAAAAATGTGATAAGAGAAACAAAAGTTTAGTTATATTTTGATCATAGAATTTACAAAACGGATTATTTTAATTATTTTATTAGTTTTTTTAAGTTTAGTGACGATTTTTACATAAATTAACAATAAAATTTATTTGAATTAACAATAATTTTTATCTAAATTAGTGATAAAAGGACTAAAATTACTTATTTTATAAATTTAAAGAACCAAAACTAAATACTATTTGAAAGTAAAAATATCAAATTTTCACAGAATATAAAGTTAAAATCAAAATTAAAATTAAGTAAAAAGAAAAATGAAAAGAGCAAAAACCGCCACAACAGTTTTTTTTTTCTTTCTTTTTCTTGGGGACGTGGCAGTGTGGCACGAGAAGATGAATGATTTTTCATTTAGTAGTCCCTTATTTTAAGTGTTGCTTTAATATTCAACTCACTTGCGCAGACTTAAAACTCGTTAACCTTACTTTCATTAAATTAAAATTCTTATTATTCTGGCTGGCAATCACATTTGATATTTATGGAGGACAACTTTAATGGAGTAGTAACATTTGAAGATTGGTATTGTAAAAGAAAAAAAAGTAATTGATTTTACAAAGATTCTCGTGTAACTTTTTTAATTAGTTCTTAAAAAATTAAGAACTCATTTGTTTGTGTGTTATTTTATAAAATAAGCACTAATATTTTAATAAAAAAAATATTTTTAGAATCATTTATTTCCCAGTTTAAACAAATTGACCTTAAAACGTTATTAAATTAATATATTATACTACTTTCTATTAATGGAAGGACGAATTTAATATAAGTTTTAGACTTTATTTATTTGTGTCTAATTTGTAAAATAAACACTTATTTTAATATAAAAGTCACTTATATAATTTTTTTAATATGTTTGTTTATGTTTCTCAAAATAATCAGAAACAAAAAGATTTATGTTTATTTTGAGAAGTAACTTTGAGCAACTCCTCAAAATAATTAACTATAGTAGAAGGAAAAAGATTAAAAAAATATTTTTTTTTAACCAAAATAAATAATTTCTGATTTACACCATAATCAATTAAAAAAAATAATTGCTTCTCTATTAGTCTTCAAAATAAGTTATTTTTTTTATATTACCATAATCTAATATTTATAAATTTAAACAAACTGGCCCTTAATTTATTCAAAAATAAAATAGTGCTAAAAATATCCGAAGTACGAATATAAAAAAAATATTTGAAATACTAAATTAGTTATATGTGTTGTGGTGTAAAATATAAATAAATCAAATTTGAATTAAAAGCTTTGTATAAACTGCTTAATCTTTTACAACAAAAAACTTCGTCATTTATTAACTTTTTTTTCCCGTTAAATTAATTATTATTAGTATAGAATTTGTGTAAGAAAACTAATTTGTTAATATAAATATATATAATTAATATATATTATTGATTTACAAACGTTACATTAATAAATTTCTTTAATGATTATCGAACAATTTTGCTATATTGTACTTACGATAACTATTCTAACGAAGAAAGTTAATAAATAATAATATATTTAAGCACCGACCCGGCTTATTTTGAACTTATCTTTTACTTATAAGTAAAAGCTGGGCCAAATATAACTATAATAAGCTCTTAAAATTTTAAGTGATTTGTTTTAATGGATGAAAGAGAGAAAAAAGAGCTTTAAAATAAGTCACACATATAAACTTTTGCTTATTTTCTAACCTCTTATTTTCATTAAACATCCACCAACCACCATAACTAAGGCCGGACCGCCATCTGCCACCGCTCGCGGCCACCCTCCATCACCCGCCGCCGTCGGATCAACGTTGCCGGTCAATTTTTTTTAAAAGAAAAATTAAATTGTCAAACAGCTTATGACTTTTTTTAAGTCTCTTATTTATAGCCTTAACTTAAAAGTGACTTTTAAAAAGAAAATAAACTGGGTCAAATAATAGCTTAAAATATTTCTATAACTAGACCAACCCTAATGTATAATTGGATTTTAAGATGTTATGATATTGTTTAGCATGAGTATCAAAATTTAGAGAATAATCCTCCTCAAATGCAAAAGACAATAATATAGTAAGAAAATAAACCCGTCTATTATTATATTTATGAAAAAATTATCTCCGGTCATTTTATGTATATCCTCATAAACTTCATGATTAGGATTTATTATCTTTGTTCAATCCGACTTTCTAGGGTTATTTTAGGGTATACTCATTAAGTTTGGGTGTATCATATATCTTATTATAAGTGATTAAATTTTATATTATTTATTTTATTATTATTATAAAAATATTAACTTAAGTACTAAAAATAAAAAAAAAGTATGATACTCCTTAATTTTAAGGGAATATCATAAATTTAACTGATTTTCTATTTGTGAATTTATATATTTTTGAAATAAAATATAAGATAATTTATTTTAACATATCAGAAAAGTGATTTTCAAAATAAAAGATAAGTTAAGTAACAAAATATTCACGAAATAGATCCAATTCGGACTCTATAAATAGAGACTAAAACAGGTGAAAAATCACCATCAAGAACCGTAAAAAGCTAAAGGGAAAAACAAAATATTCACGAAATAGGTCCAATTCGGACTCTATAAATAGAGGCTCAAACAAGTGAAAAATCACTATCAAGAACCGTAAAAAGCTAAAGGGAAAAACATTGTGAAAATTTTTTAGAGTACAGAGAGAGTTATTACTAATTCGTTTCATTTTCACCATTTGAGTTGATATTAGATAAATAATTTTTTGAGTGACATAAAATATCTTCAAAGTTAATAAAGATGCAAGTTAACTATCAATTTGGTTCTCCAAAGACTATATTGTTACAAATTTAGTCACCGAAAGAATTTTGTCACCAAATTAATCCTCTAAAGATTATTTTTGTCACTAATTTAGTTTACCAAAGAACTTTGTCACTAAATTAATTCCCCAAAGATGTGTAAGTATACCAAATGAGTCATTCAAAGATTTAAATATATCAAATTAGTCCATGATGGAAGACTAATTTGGTGACAAAGTTCTTTGGGGATCAAATTGGTGAAAGATAATCTTTGGAGGACTAATTTGGACCAAATTGGTGACATGGTAATCTTTGGAGGACCACATTGATAGTTAACTCTAAATATGCACAATTAATTAGAAGATAATCGCTTATTTAAGCAAACGTCGTAGGGTACTAATACATAGATTTCCTTCTAAGTATTTATGAGATTTTCTTAGATAAATCTCGGTGGCGACTCCATTGTTTTTTTAATTTATCGCCGTCTCAACCGCGACCCTGATTGCTATATATGTTATTTAATAATTTTGGCGCTCTTTTTAATTTGGCTCCAAATTTTTTTCTTTTTTTTTCTCATTTTATTTATTTTTATATTATTAAAATAAGATAAGATTAAAATAAGGTAAGATTATTATAAATTTAAAATAAAATAAGATTAAGATAAGTTAAAATAAGATATATTAATGGTTAGTGAAGTCAATAATTATTCCATACATAATTTTTAAGTAATTTAAAGCATTTTATAATTTAACTAGTCAACAAGATCCAAAATAAAACTTATACCACACGATATAAATAATGACATAAATAAAATAAGTATACTCGGCAAAAATTTTCTTCGTTTGTTTCCCTATCCTTCTATCGATCAAAGTCCAAAGCTTCTAGCAGAACAAGAACAACTCTATTCATAATACTCTCTCTCTGTATCCTTGGTTCCTTCTCCCCCCAACCTTGAAGTTGCAGACAAGTCAATCCATTCCAATCCAATCCAGTTACCATTTATCAATTCTTCGTGTATAAATTCTCAATTCTTATTCTCATTTGCTATCAAACGATGTCTCTGCATCCCAGGAATCCTAAATATTCGAACTAATCGTTTCTTCGTTTTCATGGCAGATCCTTTCCGTCATCCACTCAGGTTAGATTCTAATGATAGCAAACTTTAATAATGAAACTAGGTTAGCTTTAATTAAAGTTAGTCAACTGAAAAATCATTGTTTTATTTTGAGGGGTTATTTTTCGTTAAACATATTTTGAGATCGGATCCAGTTACAGTGGATAACTCACGAGGTTTTGATGCTTCTGTCTTCACAGAGTCTACGAAATGGGTTAATCTTTTGCTTAGATAAATCTCTAGGTTTGATTTTTTACTTGCTTCAGCTAAACCTTCTTCAATCGTGCTTAGGGTCCAAGGATTTTCGATTTTTAAGCTATGCTTCATTAATTTAATGTAGACCAAGAAGCTCAGACTTTAAATCCAGTTTGAATTTATATGTATATGCCTGTCAATGTCAAACGGAACTTTTTGCCTTGTTTGGTGCCTTTTTCTTTTTCTTTTGGGTTTTTTTTTTTTTTTTCTTTATTCTCCGCGTGGATGAAAGTCTCAACTCTTCTAGGTTTAAGTTTCACTCTATACACACAAGTTCTTGTAATTTTGTGTCATTTCATATAAATTTCAGAGGGAAAATAAAATAAGAATCCTTTGATTTGGTCTTACAAACACATTCAGTCAGCCTCATTGGCAGATGAAATTATCATGATTAAGAACAGAAAATCCTTTAATTTCTTTCTATTAATTTTCACTGTAATTTGTCTTGGTGCAAATGTTATTAACATGCCTGTGTAATTAAAGAATTTTTTTTTTTTTTGGTTACTGGGGAATGCTATAATATTCATGCTCTATTGCAGTTGAATCTCAAACCTGTTGGCGTATTTCTAATGCAATCAGTTGATGAATGAGAAGAGGAATCCGAAGCGTCCGAAATTAGTTCCACTCAAAATGCCTGTGACAAACTTAAATGATGTGCAAAATTTCAATGATAGCATTCTTTTTCCTGTTGAAGAGATTGTACAATACCCATTGCCTGGATATGTATCACCAACTTCAATAAGTTTTAGTCCCGATGATAGTTTAATTTCTTATCTATTTAGTCCTGATCACACTTTAAACAGAAAGCTTTTTGCTTATGATCTGAAGACCAGTACACAAGAATTATTATTCAGTCCTCCTGATGGCGGACTTGATGAGAGTAATATTTCTCCAGAAGAAAAGTTGAGGAGGGAGAGATTAAGGGAGCGTGGTTTAGGAGTAACGCGGTATGAATGGGCGAAGACAAGCTCAAAGAGAAAAGCAATCATGGTGCCATTGCCTGCTGGGGTTTGTTCCTTTATCTCACCAAAAAATTATTGCACAATTTTGTTTTTGTTACTTATGAATTGATCGAAATGTTGTATGATTTTTTATTCAGAGAAAAAGATGGTAATAGGTTTTAATAATATATATTGCACCTTAGTACTAAAGCTGGTTGGTAGGAACTGCATAGAAACACACTGTGTGTATTACTCCAATAATCTCTCCGTTACTGTCTTCTAGTGCCATGTCAAACCCTTTGTAACACGTTGCTTGGCATAAGCCGTTTAAGATGTTCTATATGAATAATTTTTTCCTTTTATCTGGATAGGGTGGTCTATCGTTTTGCAGTTATTGTCTGTATGACATGGTTGAAAGGAAGCTTCTGGAGTTACTGATGTCTTCGATTTCTTTATAAAAATTTATGCTTCTTATATCTGATTTTCATAGCTGTGTTAGCTATGATGATTTCTATTCCATCAGTTTCATTGGTACTGACTAGGCCTATGCAACCCTGATACCAGTATAAGAGTCTAGTTGGTACCTGTATAACTGTGTATATGTTGTTGTGTATTGTATAGGTGTTTGATTAATCAATCTTTTTTCATTGTAATATTTTATATTGATTATTAACTTCAAACAATCAACTTTCTTATCGTAGTGGCCTTTTTCCAATGAACAGATTTATATCCAGGATATTTCCCATTCAAAAGCAGAGCTCAAGCTTCCAAGTATACAAGGTTCACCCATTATTGATCCACATCTTTCTCCAGATGGATCAATGCTTGCTTATGTAAGAGACTGTGAGTTGCACGTTCTAAACCTCGTGTCTAATGAATCAAGGCAGTTGACGCATGGTGCAAAGGAAAATGGTGTGGTATGTTCAGCAGTTGGTTTGACATGGCACTAAATTGTATGGAAAGCACCTAATGGCTCTTGTATACTATGATAAGTGATAACCAATTTATGTAACCTTTTTAGTTAAAATATCTTTTAAAAGAAAACTTAAAAGATTCTATGGTTTGTAAGATATGTCTATTTGGAATATCCCAAGGCCCACCTATTTTAAATTACCTGCAAATATCCTATTTTAATTATCCTTTTCTTGGTATTTGATTTCTATTATGAAGCATCATACTGCTGAATTTGGTTAATTTTGGTCCTTCTGTCCTTGTTATCATTAATCTGGATAGCAGAAGTTGAGTGTTGTGTTGATTCTCCTCTAGGGTTGATCTCTTGATGGCTTCTAATTTTCTTCTTTTCTTATTTATGAAATAAAGCTCAGTATGATCTTCCTATAGGCTTTAGGCTTGTATTTGTTGACTTATTGTTCATATGTTTGCATACGTTTTTTTGTTTGTTTTTTAGTAGAAGAAACTTTTTTTTCTTTTTACTTTTACTATGTCTAGCCTGAGATTATTTGACACTGGGTTTGTGTGTTGCAGACTCATGGACTTGCTGAATATATTGCTCAGGTGGGATTTCCTTTCAAAATATATTTTCGTTACTTACATCTCTCAGCCAATTTGGATGCTTTGTTTTCATTGTATGATGTAGACGTCCTTCCTTCTACTTTTGTCCGGGCAAGTTGCGTAATGATTAGATTCTGAATTGATAGCACTAATTACTACTCCCTCCGGTCCTTTTTATAAGACATCATCTAGAAGGTTTTGATGATCCTTAATATAAGACGTTTTAGAGTTTTTATGAGGCATTTATACTTTGTTTCCTCATTTGCCCTTATTAAATACTTTGACTTTCTCTACTTTTGAATTACAACTATTAAGCATGTTATTCAAAGGAGGATAAAATTGATATGTCATACAACTTTTTGACAAAACCAATAAAATCGACTAACCTCAACTACTTTTATTGGTATGTGTAATTTAGTTGTAAATGTCTTATAAAAAATACCGGAGGGAGTATATCATAGCTTGCTCATTAAACATTTTCCTTAGGTTTTAAAACACCAAGAACCAATTCTCCTAAAATTTTAATCTGTTACGTGCAGGCCCAGAGTGGTTTGTATCTTTAACAATAACATGTAATTTTCGGATTTCAGGAGGAGATGGATAGAAAAACTGGATATTGGTGGTCATTAGACAGTAAATATATTGCTTTCACAGAAGTTGATTCTTCTGAAATACCATTATTTAGAATTATGCACCAAGGTAAGAGCTCAGTTGGTGTGGAAGCACAGGAGGACCATCCTTATCCTTTTGCAGGAGCATCAAATGTTAAAGTGCGCCTTGGAGTTGTTTCGGTGGCTGGAAGCTCCGTCACTTGGATGGATCTTCTCTGTGGAGGAGCGGGACAGCCCAATAACGACGATGAATATTTAGCAAGAGTCAATTGGATGCAAGGTAACATTCTCACTGCTCAGATCTTGAACAGGCAGCAGACTAAAATAAAGATCGTTAAGTTTGATATCAGAACCGGCCAAAGGAAAAATCTATTGGTGGAAGAAAACAACACTTGGATCAACATACATGACTGTTTCACACCCCTCGATAAAGGAGTTACCAAGTTTTCAGGTGGATTTATCTGGGCTAGCGAGAAAACAGGATTTAGACATCTATATCTTCATGATTCAAATGGGGTTTGTTTGGGACCCATCACTGAAGGTGAATGGATGGTTGAGCAAATTGCCGGTGTGAATGAGGCTACGGGTATAGTATATTTTACCGGGACCTTAGATGGTCCCTTGGAGTCCAATTTATATTGTACCAAACTTTTTGTTGATGGAAGTCAACCGCTTCAGGTCCCCGTCAGACTTACTCATAGCAAGGGGAAGCACATTGTGGTCCTTGATCATCATATGCGAAGTTTTGTTGATATCCATGATTCCCTCAATTGTCCTCCTAGGGTGTTACTTTGCTCATTAGAGGATGGAAGCATAATCATGCCTTTGTATGAGCAGCCATTTACAATGCCAAGATTCAAAAGGCTTCAACTTGAGCCACCAGAGCCTGTTAAAATACAGGCTAATGATGGCACAACATTGTATGGAGTTCTATATAAACCCGATGCTTCGAGATTTGGACCTCCACCTTACAAAACTATGATCAATGTGTATGGTGGTCCTGGTGTACAGCTTGTTTCTAACTCTTGGCATAGTACAGTTGACCTGAGAGCGCAGTACTTGAGAAACCAAGGCATCTTAGTTTGGAAGGTCAGTTCCCTGAATTTTACACCATTATGGTCCACTTATTTTATTTGCTTTTAAATTTTTATGCATCATGGTTTACATTTTTCCTCCGCATGATGGAACTCACACAAAGCAGACATGGTTCACTTTCTTGAACTTGTCCAATCTATAACTCTTAGTGTACTGCCACATAATTAAATTGCGAGCGCTAGAAGAGATTGATAGTAATAGACCTAGCACAGACAGAACTTGGTTTTAATTAAGAAAATATATTCACCCTTGCATTGGATATTTTATTTGCATGCTCAGTGGTTGTTGCAGAAGCACTCTGATTTCCCACATTTATAGGTTCTTGTCCCTTGAGATTTTGAACTGGAAAAGTTTTGCTCATTTCCCAATCTTGCGAGTTTTATAGTGTATGGTCCACTAAGTTCATCCTTCCAAGTCAAATGTTGCTTTCCTTATTTACAGTTAGACAATAGAGGAACAGCCAGGAGAGGGTTGAAGTTTGAAAGCTATTTAAAGCACAGACTTGGTCAAATTGATGCTGAAGATCAGCTAACTGGAGCAGAGTGGCTTATCAAAGAAGGGCTCGCAAAAGTTGGTCATATTGGGTTGTACGGGTGGAGCTACGGAGGGTATCTCTCTGCGGTGGCACTGTCAAGATTTCCAGACATCTTCAAGTGCGCTGTTGCTGGTGCCCCTGTTACATCATGGGATGGATACGACACGTTTTACACAGAGAAGTACATGGGACTTCCATCAGAAAACCCATTGGCATATGAAAGCGGTTCTGTTATGAAACACGTGAACAAGTTGAGAGGACGGTTGTTGCTTGTGCATGGCATGATTGATGAGAATGTACATTTTAGGCACACTGCGAGGCTTATCAATGCGCTTGTGGCTGCTGGAAAACCATACGAGCTAGTAGTTTTCCCGGACGAGCGTCACATGCCACGGCGTCACAGTGATCGAGTTTATATGGAAGAGAGAATGTGGGACTTCATACAGAGGAATCTGTAATGTTGTAACTTTTTTCATGCTTCTTTCCTTCTTGTGTTCAGTTGAATGTGCAGATTAGTTTCTGAAAGTCTTTTACCAAAGAATTGGTTTTATTTATTCATGCCTGATAACTAGTTAGCTACTTTCGTCGCCATCTACATGGCCCATTTCATTTTACACGACAAATAGAAACACTGTTGGCTATCAAATAACTATAACTATAAAACTTTAAAATTCAACTAGTCTATATCTCATGTTGTATCTTGAGGAGGAATTATGTGCAATTAGAAAATGCTTGGTGGAAATCCTTGCGAAGTAAGAACTAGGAAGAGAGGGAAACATTAAAAAAATAATATATTACTCACAAAGAATTGAATCCTGATCCTCTCCACGGTCCAGCAAGTTTTTCTCTCCATCCAACATGCCAACAATCTATCATACTTAAATTGTGGACCAGATGCCGCAAGACCCCAGCATGCTGGAGAGATCCAAGCACTAAAGAATTGTTTTACCCGTAGTTAACAAAATTGGACTGAATCAGTTGGTTTGATTTAAAAAAAAAAAAAAAGTTACGCTATAAAATAGCTGTCAGCTGCATTCAGAACTGGTCGAACTAACTAGTGTCAAATTGATGACACAAAATCGTTTTGAGCTGACAATTTTTTCTATTTTGATCATGTAAACTTGTATTTTCATCTTCACCGATTTAGAGGTTGTTTGTTTTAGATATTCTTTTACTACAAAAGTGATTCCAATTGAAGTTTGAAACTTGAAAGTTGTAACTTCCATCTATTGTATTAGGGATTTGTGCATTACATAATCGTAGCCGTTCATTTTATGTTGGACTATGAGTCACTTTGTATGAAATCAGACACTAACATGTAGTACTTAGTTTTTTGGTTCTTAAAAATGCAAATACATATCTCATTAACTGAAAGCATGAAATTTTAGCATTTATGAAAGGTATCTCAGTAGAAAGTTTTTCGTAGTTTTTTTTTTTCTTTTCCCGATTCAATTCACCTAGTTGGAGATAATAAATATCAATAGGCATAAAGCATCGAAATGGAAAAGGAATGATGAAATACCAATGCATCATCATTAGACAAGAATTAGCGATCCAAAGTCAAGCAAATAAATAAATAATTAGTGATCCAAGAATTTGCACTTAGCCCTAATTCGTTGCTAATTTAGATTACCTATGAGCCTTTTTATACCAATTTTTTCGTAAATAATCATTCTTTGTGTTCGTTGCGTATGGCTTTACAAGCTTAAAGCACTTTGGCACTTTAATTGGAACTCTTGTTATACTTAACGGAACAATCTACGCATTATTATTGCAATCATGATTAGGACCATCTGTCATTGTAAAAGTTCTATAGTATTTCTTTCTAATTAAAAATATTCCCTCAAAATAATACTAACATGAAAGTGAAGGTTAATTTGTTTATGATATGTAATTTATGGATTTTTCAGGTTAGTCAGAAAAAAAATTTGATTAATACACTAGAATTAATATTAGTTTTGTCAAAATGGTTTCAATAAAAAACGAAACACAAATTGTTTTATTTACTATAAACACATTGTTAGTCAATATCAAATTTATAAAAGCAAAGTAATTTAGTACTGTAAAATAAATTTAATAAGCTTTGATTTAGATCCTTCTGCTGCAGTATTTATACCCGCATTAAATTTTATTTAATTTTTTAAATTACCATATTGGCTTTGTCATACCGAGTGGTTAAAATATGAAAAATATCATAGCCTTTAATAAAATAATAATCGCCATTGCCGAACGTATCAACTTCTAAAGATAACAATCAGTTAAATGCATTACAAAAAAAGAAAATAACTTAAAAATGGTTTTGAAGATTAGTTAAACACGTAACTATTCAAATAAATACCTTCAAACAGGTATTGCAGCGACACTCAACTGCATTTTAATGTTTTAGATTCTATTTTATCTTTTCTTACCCCCTCTGTTTCTTTACAATATTTTTTTTTATTAAAGATTTACTTTAAATATATTTTAAGTCACTAACCCCAATGGTTGGCTTAGCAGTATAAGACCCTGCTAAGTTCATAAGAGGGACGATCCACAACGGGAGGTCCCGTGTTCGAATCCTATCTATGTCAAATTCCCGGGGGTCAGCGCCAGCTACGCAGCGCGAACGAGATTAGTCCTATCATAAGAGTTAGGAAACCCGTGGTTATACAAAAAAGAAATATTTTAAGTCACTAAAAATATAATTTTAAAAAGGCTTAAATAAATTTTTAGTCCCTACAAAATTAATACTTTTTCGTTTTGAGTCCTTTATTTTTTTTATTTTAGTCTTACTTAATTCAAACTTTTGTTCTTAGTCCCTACAAAATTTGGTAATTTTTTGTTTTATTCTCTACAGAATTTTTTTTTTATTTTAATCCAACTTAATTTAAATTTTTTATTTTTAATCCTTAAAGTTAAGTTTTTTTTTAATCACATTTTTTTCAAGGGATCAAAATAGAAAAATTGAAATTTCAGAGAACATAATAAAAAAAATTGAGTTACAAGAACTAAAAAAAATTAGTTATTCTTATGTTTAGTTTAGTAAGAATAAGGTAGAGAGAAATATGGTAAAAAAAGTTATCTTATAAAACAAAGTTATGGGAAAGAAGAAATAAGGAGAAAGAAAATAAGTAGTTAAATTAAATTTTTTTCTCTATATTTGTATTTTATTTTTGTTTTAATTTTTATATAAAAAAACTTTTATTTTAGTCTGTACATGTGTTTTTTATTTTTGATTTAGTCCCTGTCGTTATACTTTCGTTGGTCTCTACTATTAACTGTTTTGAATCCTACAAATTCACCGTAACTACCACAACGGAGTTCTGAGAAGAAGTGAGGATAAAAGATGGCTTTAGTGGTGAGTGGTGATAATAGCAGCGACAGCGACATGAGAGGTTTACGAGTGGAGGAGTCAAATTTACAAACATTCACAGAGGTATTAAGGATAGAAATCGGCATATGAAGGCTTGTTGGGGGTGGCGAGGGTAAGAGCTGGAAGGTGGGTGAGCTTGCAATAATAGTTGCATTGGTGGTTATAGTGGTGGAGTTCAGAGATTCAGATCGGTTAACGGCAGCAACCGATAGATATATAACAATGAGGGCTAAAGCGAAAATAGAAAACACATAAAGAGACTAATGAAACTAAAAAAATAAGGTGCAAATATAAGAATAACAAAATTAATTTAACCAAAAAAAATATTTAAATTCTTTTTCAATAAATCAACTTTTTTCTTCTGATTCCTCTCATATCAAACAAAAAGAAATTGCATCATCATCTAAATTTGTCTTCTCATTTTTTTTACAAACCAAACATAATGTAATCCCTCTCTTCGGTCTTATATATAAATCGTCTTTTCAAAAAAATCTTTGATCCTTAATATTTTCTCCATTCTAAAACTATTGTCATTCTAGCCTTCAAAATTTGTGTCAAAACTATTGTCATTTTTAAGATTTCAACGTACAATTATTTTTCTTTCCAAACATACCCCTATGCAATTAACACATAGCCTAAAAGCTTCTCTCATCACCTCCAACATTCACCAATCACATTTTATCTTTAGGTGACAAGTTATTAAAAAGTCAAGTAGTATTAATTTAGGTGAAAAGATAAAAAAAAGTAAAGTGAGTAATTAATAGGAATAATTTAGATAAATCATATCAAAATTGTGTTGTAATTAATAGTTTCTTAATATACGTAAAAGTAGTTAAAATGACAATAGTTTTGAAATTGAGAGAGTATAAGTTACTAACTAATTCATTAATGCATGTTTTCTCTCTTTATCCTTTTACAATGTTCAAATATTCAATTAATGATAGAGTGAAAAAAAGAGTGAATTAAGAGAGAGAAATATATAATATTAATTAACTTAAACATTTAGTAGCATATTTATATTGAGGATATAGTTAAAAAAGATTATCTTTTTAGATAAATCTAATAAGTTAATTACTATTTTTTAATTTTAATAATTCAGTTAAAAATAACTTATATTTCAGACCGGAATAAATATATTCATAAAATCTCCTGATACCATGATAAAAAAGGAAAAGAAAGATTCAGAAACAAAAATATCAATTTTTGCTGAGGAACCATATTCTAGAAATTTCATTTAGTGTGTGTTTGACACAACTAGCTTGTAGCTTATTTAGGAGCTTATAACTTATGAGTAAGTAGAGGTGTTTGGTAACAACTAGCTTACATGACAAACTACTTCAAGTAACTTATAGCGTATGAAAAGTAACTTTCAATAATTCTTTCCTATTTTACCTTTTAGTCAATTATTATATGTTTACTCTATCAAATAATTTAATACATATAATTATTACTTGTCCTTTTAAGTCATTTAACAAATATAAGTTACTTAATAAGCTAATTTTACCAAACATCTCTACTCAATTATAAGTCACAAATCATAAGCTATAAGCTATAAGTTATAAGCTATAAATTATAAGATATAAACTATAAGCTAGTTTTACTAGACAGAGCCTTATAAGCAGAATGAAAGAAAAGGTTAAGAAAGTAATTAAAGTTTTCGAATTCAAAATTTATGTAAGAACATTAAAATACGTGAGGGTGGGGCCATGTCGTAACGTGTTTTTAACTTGGTTTTCAAGTCATGCGTCTCAGGCTATAAATACCTTCTCACTAACATAGTGTCATTTCAAAACCATATTTTCGACACTGTATTCTGCGTTTTACGACACTGACTCACTGAGTCGACTCTTCCCGGAAAATTTCCGAAACTCAGAAAATTTCCGATTCTGGGAAATTGACTCGCAGAATGGCAGTCAATTTTTCCTATCACCGTCATCGTACCTGACTTTCCTCTTCCATTCCGCTTCACTCTCCGTAAGCTTTTTCTTCACTTAATTCTTGTCGTTTCGGGTTTTTTTTTGGTATTTTCATTGTGAGATTTGTCTTATGGATCGTTTTGTTAGGAATGAAATTCATGGAAAGTTGATTCTCTGTTCGCCTGAAAAGAAATGATTATTTCGTTTACATGTCAATTGATATAAAACTTATTACTGTTTGCATTTCTTTTTTCGAGTTTTAGTTTTTCTTTTTGATTCTGCAAACGAGGACAGAAAATTGAAATTAATGTGTTCAGCTCTTCCTGCTCGTTTGCTGAATGAAGAAAATTACTCATATAAGGCGCAGTCAATTACTGATTTTAATCTGATTGAATGTTTCCTCTTTGGTGTGAGCTTGAACGAGACATTTTCCATTTCACTGATTATCATATTTCTAAGTGTTAGAAGATTTCTATCTTAAATTGATTTCCATCTTTTATGACTGAAGATTTTCTTCCTTTTTGTAGGGGGCAATTGGACTCCGGTTTGCGGGTCATACCTTCTTCCTTTTTAAGCCTCTTCACATTTTCCCCTAACATAGATTAGACATTGCAGCTAGGAACAAGCCATATTATCAATTTAAGGAGACATCTGATTAGCTTATCTTCTTTTTTCCAAAGTGTTGTTGTCCGGAAGTCTCGATTTACCTGAGTCGTGATTTCTGGAAAGAAGTTACAATACATATTTTAGTCTTCAATTTCCTGTTTACTGTTTAGATTGAGGCATGTGCTGATTATGCTGTAGTGAAAGCTAATCAAAGTAAATATAGACAAGAAAGAAGTTGCCAATTTTGTGATTTTCTATTAAATCTCGAATGGGAAATATCGAATTTTACTATCCGTTGTGAGGTTCATTACTTGTTTTATTTTGAGCCAGCAAGGATTTGAACCTGTAATTTGACAATGGCTTGTGTGGCACTACATCCCGCGCATGAAGAATCTTATAACTTCCATGGTGAATTCGCCAACTGTTTCAGTCCTCACCTGAGGGACTCAATTTTGATTTACCTAACTGTTGGTGGATCTGTGATTCCCATGCATATTATGAAGACAGATTCCATTGCTTCAGTGAAGCTGAGAATTCAAACCTTCAAAGGATTTTTTGTAAAAAAACAGAAACTGGTTTTTGAAGGGAAGGAATTGGCTCGTAACAAATCCTGTATCCATGATTATGGTGTTGGTGATGGGAATGTGTTGCACCTGGTGCTAAGGCTTTCTGATCTTCAAGCTATTACTGTTAGGACTATGTGTGGGAAAGAGTTTGGGTTTTATGTCGAGAAGAATAGGAATGTGGGTTATGTAAAGCAGCAGATTGCAAGAAAGGGGCAAGGGTTTTTGGATTTCAAGGATCAAGAGTTGATATGTGAGGGTGAGGCACTTGAAGACCAGAGACTTATTGAGGATATCTGTAAGGACAATGATGCTGTAATTCATTTTTTGATCAGGATATCAGGTGCCAAGGTAAGGACAAAACCAGTTGACAAGGATTTTGAATTATCGATTGAGGCATCACATGCAAACAATATGATGCCAAATCTAGGTGCAGATCAGTTAGGATCAGTGTCTGTAACAAATAAGGTCCCGAAGAGGAAGCCATTAACAAGAGATTTTCTTTTGGAACCAATTATTATAAATTCCAGAATCAAAATTCCACCTGTGATCCAGGAGCTAATTAAGAATACTTCGGAGGGGTTAGAAAAAGGCTATAAACCTATTCAATCTTCAGAGGGATCAGGAGGTGCTTACCTTATGCAAAATTCATCTGGCTCAAAATATGTATCTGTTTTCAAGCCCATGGATGAGGAGCCAATGGCAGTTAATAATCCTCGAGGCCTACCTGTCTCAGTGGATGGTGAAGGGTTAAAGAAAGGCACACAAGTAGGGCAAGGTGCATTGAGAGAAGTTGCAGCTTACATTTTGGATCATCCTAGGAAAGGACCCCACTCATATCATGAGGAACACGGATTTGCTGGAGTTCCTCCAACAGTCATGGTTAAATGCTTTCATAAAGGATTTCATTATCCTGAAGGTTATAAGAATGTCTCGGGTAATGTTAAAATAGGATCACTTCAGATGTTTATGAGGAATATTGGAAGTTGTGAAGACATGGGCCCCAGTGCATTTCCAGTTGAAGAGGTACACAAGATTTCTGTGCTGGATATCAGGTTGGTAAATGCAGATAGGCATGCGGGGAACATTTTGATCGCTAAGGATGGTGAAGATGGTCCAACTGTACTAATTCCAATTGATCATGGATATTGCTTGCCTGAGAGCGTAAGTCTTCTCATAGTATGAATGTTTTGGTTCTGTTTTCCAATTGTAAGGATATTTTAAGATAATGATGTTACGGGGAACAATGCTGTGTATTTAAACTGCTGACGCATGTCTACTTCAGAATAACTGATAAAATGCTGTGAATTTCGAGCACCTTTATCTGCTTTACATCTGCCACTTTTAATTGGTTTTATTTGCTTAACAAATTGGTGTTTCAGATAGATGTCAATATTTTTGCTCAGATTGCTGTAGGCTTTTGTTGAATCTTATTTAGAGTCACTATACTTTGCATATCTTCTGATTTTGATTTTGGTATTGCTTACTCATACATATCTTTTGTCATATTAATATTTCTTATTTAGCCCAGTCGAACTTCTCTTTCGTAGCAAAACAATACAATTATGTTCAGCAATGGCTAGGATTCAGATTTCAAAACCTTTTTCACTAATCTCAACTAAATTTCTGCCATCTTTGCACTGTCTTTATTCCCTTTGTTGATCATATGTGTAAATATCTGCTGACGAATTATATTGTACTCTGTAAATGGTTTACCGAAGTTCTTTTTATGAGGATGTGAGTAGTTTCATGGAAATTGGAAAACATTAACTTTCAACAGTAGTTACTGTCAACTTCTTTATTGATGCTAATTCTTGAAGGAAATATTATTTTTTCTATTTTTTTATATTAATTAAAAGTTTGGCTTCCTTCCTTTTCTTCTGCTTATGCTGTTTTCTTTTTCCCTTAGCAGTTTGAAGACTGCACTTTTGACTGGTTATACTGGCCCCAAGCTCAGGAGCCTTACTCCCCAGACACCATTGACTACATAAAATCTCTGGATGCTGAAGAAGATATTAAGCTTTTGAAGTTCCATGGATGGGACCTTCCACCTAAATGTGCCCGGATTCTTCGTATATCTACCATGCTTCTTCAGAAAGGTGCAGAGAGAGGACTCACTCCTTTTGCCATTGGAAGTATCATGTGCAGAGAAACACTGAAGAAAAAATCCGTCATTGAGCAGATTATTCAGGAAGCAGAGGAAGCTTCACTTCCTGGAACAAATGAAGCTGCATTTCTTGATCTTGTTTCAGTGATCATGGATAATCGTTTAGAAGAGTTATTCCCATGACTGAATACACCTATTTCACATACTTATTAATAGTACTATTCACTATTCATATGATAGTGATAAAGTGATGGTGCTCCATTGATCTTCAAAATGGATCCTTCAATCTCGTATGGTTAAGACTCTTATCGGCTTAGTGATTTTATATATATCTGAACTGGTGGTAGCATGGAAATGAATTCATATATTGACCAGGAATGTTTATGAAGGTCCTGTGCAATATCACCCCTCTGTTCTTCCATGCTTTATGAGTGAATATAAAATGAAATTGTGAAAATAAAGGTTGTACTTATCATAAATAGTATGTATATTCTGCGTTCTGTTCATGCTGATTTTCTCTTAATATGTTGAAATTCAGCTGGGAAATTTGCAGCTACTTACCTCTGCTGGGACGGAATGAAGTTCGTCATTTTTTTCTTGTCAATGAAAGAAACCAGGTGAATGAGGATTGTTGGAATGAAAGAAATGAGAATATGTGTATTATGTTGTTTGAAAACCTGGAGGAAAAGATGAATTTTAAACAAAGGTCAAATAATCTCTATTCTTACAATTTGTGTTTTAGTCTAATTCACTCCCAAAACTAACTTGTGTAATGAGGATTGTCACACCCTTGTAAACTCAATAATGGCTATATCATTAGTCGATATAGGACTTCTAACTTCTATAAATGGTAAAAAAGGAAAAAGAAAAGAAACTGATTCTGTTTCTGGTTGATTTCAGATGCTAAACATGAAAAGTCTAGCTTGAAAAAACTATTCCATCTAAAAAGTTTAGAACGGCTTATTTTATTTCAATTAATTTCCTCATTTCATTTTTCTAATGATAGCCATCATTAATACTAACTAAACATTTATGAAACAAATTTTCTGTTAGAATAGTAGCAGACATATAAGTTTGAATGACGAGACGTGGTCCAGAAAAGGTTGTTTATAATCAATTAATCCCCTATCCTGTACTTGTCAAATTTTTTATATATTTCTAGTAATTGAGATTTTCGTTTCTCGTACAGTCGTATTGTCATGTATGTAGGACTATAGATTGTGTTTGTTTTAGATTTTATTGGAATCGAATAAAAAGTAAAAAAATACACAAATCAAAATACTTCTAAAATAGATAAATTGTAATTTTCTTGCGGTTTGAATGCAAAATGAACGTGTTCTAATTATTTTACTAGGAAAAATTTACATAACTGAGTACTCAACCTAAAAGTTAGCGTTCATTATAAACATGAATAACTTTGTAGCATAATACTCTATGATTAAACATTAAAACTATAATATACATGATATCTAACTCAATCTAAAAAGTTAAGTAAAAACGAATCATGGAGGTAATTATAATAAGCGCTTCGATCATGTGCAATTAAGAAACATAAAATATTAATTAAACGAAGTTTAGTATAGGTGACGAAACTACTATATTAAGATTATATTTCAATGAACAACCCATGTGAGATGTCTTATAATGTGTCCAATTAATTAAATAATTAATTAATAACATGTCATGCGAGCTCCAAGGAAGTTTCTAGCCAACGGCACTTAATTATAAACCTCCACATCTAAGGCTTAGATTGGAAAAATAACTTCGTTTTTTCCTTCTTTTCTTTTTTTGTTTTGCAAAAATCATAATGAATATGCATTTGTTTAATGTATTGTTGATATTAAATGTTATATTTTTCAATAAAAAATATTAAATGTTACATTTGTTTAATGTATTTTTGTTTTCAATAAAAAAAAATATATTTGAGTTTTTATGTGTGTGTAAGACAATGTGTGCCTGTGTGTGTGCTTGATTGGTTAAATTTTTTTTTTTTTTGGCTAAAGGTTAAAAATATTGGCTGATGAAGTTTTTGTTTTTTGTTTTTGGACCGAATAATGAATGCTACTAGTAGTAAATTTTCTTCCTTATGCAGTACTTGGGCTTGTTTGTATACTTTTAGTTTTTATAGGTTCCAACAACATATGAAAAGGCTCCAATAAGATTTGAGGTAAACAAAAAATATGTCACCCTACTCTAAGATATGAACTAAATATGTTAATTTTCTACTTCTCTCAGTATCATTTTCACTCTTTCTAGGCATATTTTCCTTGGTACAATGGAAAGAAAGTCTTCTTTGGAAATTTAAGAGTCTTTGTTGAAATTCTTCTCTTAAGAAAAAGTTTCTTGATATAAAAAATATAAAATCTGAAAAATTTATGATTTTTTTAAAAAAAAAATCAGTTTGAATGTTGTTCCTGAAAATTAGTAAGCATAGTTTCTACTTCTCTCAGTACCATATCATGATGTCGAATGTCTCACAACCAAAAAGTTAACTGGGGTGGCTTTTATTTTTTACCTTGCACCACCCAATTTTGTAAGTAAACTGAAGTGATTTCAATTAGTTTTCCCGAAATATTATTCTTTTGAAATTAATTTACGGAAGTGATAAGAAAATCACTTTGAAAAATTAATTTAAGAAATTGTTAAAAAAAATCAAGAGTGGTGTAGATAGAAACAAAATTATAAACAGAAATTACCAAAAATAAATGTCCGACAGTTCTTTTTCCACTTCCTATTTGATTACAAGCTAGTAGGTTAAGAAGCTAGTGGCAGTCAACATCAATATGCATAAATTATGATACTGTCCTAAATTTTCCTAATTTCATTGTGTGAAATAAAAACTCTAGTAAATTCATCTATGGACAATTATGACACCTTTGACATTGAGTGATGAAAGCCAAAAGAATTAGCTTTAGCTATATATTATATAAAACACTGTTTACAGTTTACATTTTACAAAGTACATTCCTTATTATCATCATTGGGGAGAAAGAAATACACCACTATGCCCAAAAAAAAAATTAAAAAGGAAAACACTATACTTGTAGTTTAGTACAGTTTTGAGTAAAATAACTATAAAACTATATTGGCTAATCCGTTTGGTTTAAATTATGGAGAAAGATTGGGCGAGTTGCGGTGAGATTCAGATCTAGATCCTCTCAAGTTGTTGAACCATTTAACAGCTATGAGAAGAGATCTGGTCTGTTCATCATTTTCTCTTTCTTACTTGATATACATATACATGTGAAAATATAATTAATGATATGAATAAAATTCTTGAGCTACAGAAGAGAGCATGTGCAGGAGAGGATCTTACTACGTGGAATTCAGGTTGATAAACCAGCAACAAATGCCACCCCGGTGGACGGCAACCACAACGAGCCCGATATGAATTGGCCTACCGTGAATCTATTTGCTTCCACGGTGGACGTAATGACTCGATATCCGGGCCAGTTGACCCGTTGCCCGATAGCAGCACCGGGCCCATAGTTCATATATTCACCATAATACAATGTGTCCAAAGCAAAAGTTGTATTCCACTCGAGCCATCCACGTGGATGGATGTGATCTCCCATGTAAGATAACATGTAAACGGTTCTAGAGTATAATTTCCACGGACGACCCAAGTATGTAGGGAAGCTACCCTTGGATGCTTCTAGATCGGGTGTGGCTAAGACCCGACAATTATGAATTGAAATACCCGTATTCTGATTCGGGTCTTTTCTGTTTTGAGCTGTGATAGTGTTTTTTTGTTGAGGTAAGGGCTTTCGAGCGTAGAGGCTGCAATTTTGGAAAACTACCGCAGCGTTTCCGAATATGAAGTCTACGGTTCCGTAAATGTCACATTCACGAAAGAATTGACGGTTGGAGTGAACGTACATTGTGTCTTGGTACCCGATGACGTTGCAGCGGTACACCACCGCGTGATCTGCTCCGACGCGGAGGGCCACCGCTTGGTGCTTTTCCGGTCCGGCGTAGTTCTCGAACGTCATGTCTCTTGCTATAAAACCAGCGCCACTAGCAGCTGCACACGTCAGGAATTAGGATCAGTAAAGAATGAATTTATAAATGAAAGTGGTTAGTAAAATAGAATTATTGCTAATGATGTTGTCTTTTCGACAATTCTGTTAAAATAGAATTAATGCTGGACAAGAATGTGATTATCTTTATCAATTCCCTAAGCCTTGCATGACCCCAGACCCACTAACAATAATTTCGTTTTGCTGCTTTACTTTTGAGCCCACCGTTAGAGGATAAGATTAGTACTACTGTATACTAGACTTTTTTAACCTGTACAAAAGTTAAAAAATTTTGTTAAAGAAAATAAAAATTAAATATAATTTTGTTTAATATATAATTAATATTATATTTTATTTTTACTTTTGGTTTCTTAACATTGGACAAATTAAAAAAATTCATACTATTATATTATCATAAAGGGAGTGTCCACTGTGATTACATTTTAGTCTATTTCACTTTAAATAAATTATTTTAGTAGTATTTATCTTTCATTATTCTTTTTTATTCAAAAAAGTAATATAATCGGGGATCGAGTTTCGTACACACACGTATGTCTTCGTACGCTTAACAACTCAACTATATGATTGGACTAACTTTCGTTATTTTGATTCTATTTAGTAAAAAAAAATATTTTAAATTTAAAAAATTAAAAAGAAGTAAAATAGACAAAAATGGAGTGAATTTTGAGAAAGCACCTACACACTGGGTCGTAGAGCCAATTATCCAGAGTTTTCGGATCTATTAAATTAGTTAATGCAGTGGCTTGAATATAGTATATATCGTTAATTACTCCATTAATGATGAAGTGTTTTTAAACATATGTAAAAGAAAATCTGGGTGAATGCACACTCACTTGAGTAGAAAAGGAATCTCAAATAAAATACGACAACCTAAAATAGCAGGCCACGTGCACTTTGCACTACTCTACCCCCCTCCTGTCCTGCATTGCTTTAGACCTTCACTCTCGCGGTTTTCAAACATTATACTCTTATAGTAACAATTTTTTATTTTTTTAATTATAAAGCCGTCTCTCTTTAAGATTTTGTAACCACTTTGCATGTAATGTAAGTTGAAATATCATAATGAGAACCTATAATTTGTTTCTTTTCTTTGAAAGTGTTCGATTGATGAGTTTTCTAATTTTTATTTCACTAAAATTTTGAAAAAACAAACACACTAGATAAATTATATTTAATTTTCAATTCTTAAATTATTTTTCACAAATTAATTAATTAATTAATTTTAATATATCAAGTTATTTTTAATTTAGAACAATTGTGTAACTTATAATTTTAAACATTCTATATAATATTTATATTTATATTTATATTTATATTTATTTAATTGAAAAATAATAAATAAAAATCTTACCAAAGGATGCACTGTGAAATGTGGTCAAGCCATCCTTAACATTTTTGCCACCTGTGATGACTGTCTTACCTTTGCCGTCCCCTATGAACATCACGTTCGTTTTCTTCCTCCCCACCTTTAAATTCTCCTCTTCGTACCTAAAATCAAATTAGCACGAGGGAAAAAAAATGTTATATTTTTCTGTTAAATTTTTTTATAAACATTTTTATTTACTTAATTTTAATAATTATTATTTATTATTTTAAAAAATAATAGCTATTTAATATTTAATGAATGATATATGATAATTATTAAAATTAGATGAGTAAGAAAATTTGTAAAAAAAATTAATAAGAAGATATATTAATCACTTTATTCATTGCAACCTTTAGCACCAAATGATTTTTTTATATATATTATAGTATTATATTATTTGATCCACACAGTCAAACATTGAGCACATTTGGGGTTCATCATCGCAAGTTAATTAATTCAAAACAAAAGAAATTTAATATATCAAAATAATCAGCATATATTTTGTTAAGGTATAGTGAGTGTTTTACTTAAACCAGTTTTAAATTGTAAAAAATAAATTGTTTAATAAAAAATATAGTATTTTTCTTACATAAAAATAGTGTTTGATATATAACAAGATTATATTTATTTAATGTTTTATTTTTCATTATGATCTTGATAAAGCCCTCTTCCATTTTTTTTTAAAAAAATATTAAAATAATAAACTCAATTAGTATAATATGGATGGAGTATGACAAAAGAATTGACTATGATTGCATTATTATTTTCTGATGGATTAATTATTATGATTAAAATTTTATTGCATTCACATGACCACAGTTGAAAGCAAGTGAATGCATGAATCATGATTATTAATAGCAACAAGTCAATGACGCAATGACTCCGCAATCCACAGTCCACAAACACACGGATTTTGAAAATAAAAAGTGATTCCCGTTAAAAAGTGCTGCTCACTGCTCACGCATAAAAGGTTAAAAAAAATAAAAGTGAAAAATAAAAGTGAATTTACCTTCCTGCCCTGACATAGATAATGAAGCGCCGGTTGTTATACTCCGGAACCTTCTTAATGGCCTCAGCTATCGTCTTCACCGTTCCGTTCCCGTCCTTCGATACGATTACATTCGCCTGTATCGCCGATATAGGCATGCTCAGCAATCTCCTATCTCCTTTATTTAACCATCTCGGGAATTTATCGTCTCGCATTGCCATTAATCGTCTCTTGTTTTGAATCGGAACTCCCGCGAAATCATCCCCTGGCCCCGCCGACGAGAATATCGCCAGACAATTGCTCAGTAGCTCCGATAAATCCTTCAGGTTGTTAGCCATCTGATCTTTAACGGCACCGCTCGTGTCGGCAAATCCCTCCGCACACGTGTCTTGGTTAGTGAGAGCGGCGCTGAGCCACGTCATCACATCCGAAGAGGACGATGAACCGAGTTGCCTCACGGTGCCGGAGGGACCGGGAGCCACGGAGGTGAGGGAGCGGGCGAGTGCGTCGACAGAGTCGTCGAGGAGCTCCAGGCAGTCGTCGTAGGCGGCGCGGACGCGGTGGTCCATTGCGCCGTAGGAGGTGGATATGGCAGCGGAGGAGTACAGTGCCTTGGAGAGATGCTGTAGAGTCATGTTTAACGAAATGTGGACAAGGTCGTTCTCAGACGCCGACGAGGATCCGGGGAAATCGAGAAGCGAGTTCACGCAAAGCGTGGGGAACAATGTTTTGCTGCAAGTGCGTGAAATTGCCTGTGTAGGCTTCCCGCGGAGTGAATCTACGTTGGCGCGGTCGCCGGAAGCGCGAGATTTAACGACGTTGACCAGAAGGGCGGAGACGGTGGAGGCAACAATCAGAAAAACGGCGACAATGGACAGCATTATGACAGTCTTCTTCTTTTTACCGGAAGATCTCGGTTGGGAAATAGTCGCGTCGGATCGCGCCGAACCTCCAGGTTCGGATAGTCCGAGCCTACCGTACTCCATTAGAGTGAAACAAGAGAGAGAGAAAGAGAGAAGGTAGTTTTGTGGTTCGTGGCGATGAGAGATGCATAATGAGTAATGAATGGTGTCCTTTATATAAATGACGGTGCTTAATACATACAGTGAAGAGACAGAGTGTTTCTATTGTATGTGCTCTAGTAGTAGTTTTTTGTTTTTTTTGCTTGGGGGTAAAATGTGCATATTTAAAAAACATTTTTATTAATTTTATTTTATTTTATTAAAATATTTGTTGAATTTTATTTTTGGAGTACTCTTTTTATAGTATTCTCTATTCTCTATGCACTTATAAATTCATGTTTTTATTATTGTACTGAATCAATATAAGGACATTTTGGACAAAATAAATATTAATAACATCTTATAGGAGTAATTTATTTATATTAATAACATCTTATAATTGTTGATAAATATAAGAAATCCTTAGGAGAGAGTCTATTTGAGAATTGAGACAATGTGTGTGTTTGTGTGGTGCTGTGAAAGGGAGGAAGATTAATACTACCAAAAAAAAAAAAAGGGAGGAATTAGAGGTTGGTTGGTGTGAAGTCGATTTCACAGCAATTAGCATAGCTGGCAGCTGTTATGCTACTTCCACTACTTTCCTTTGCCCACTGAATTGGAGAAGGATTACATTATTACATTACTATTAAGTTTTATAGTCAAGAGTCCTAACTCAAATGATATTAGAAGGTAGGATAAGGTGAAATTCTTGAAATTTAAGGTGTGAGATTTAATTTTCAAAGATGTGTAGACTTAAAAGGAAATTTAGTGTAGTTTGTGTGTATATTTAGCAGATAAAAAATTAATAAGCTTTGTGACGGTTCCAATTAAAGAAATGATAAAATTAATAAAAATATATTTAGTACTTACTTTAAAATTATAAGTAGATAAATATGAGTAGAGTTGGATATAAAGATTGGGGTTTGCGGGCTGATTCGCGGGCTCGCAGGTTACCCGATTTTGGGTTAAAAAAATCAATTCATTTACATTGCGGGCCAGCTTGTTTGTCCGCGGACAAAACAGATAAAATTTGCGGGCCTCGCATATTTTAATACTGAGTTTTTTTTCAAGTTATGAGGCCTAAGGGCTCAAAAGAGATGTAGTTAGGCCTAATTTTTTTTTAAAAAAAAAAATAGAAACAGAAAGTAAAAATTTGAAATTGAGAAATAACATAATAATAGAAATGGAAAAATAGAAATAGTAGGTAAAATCATGTTTAGTTTTATTATAGAAGAAAAAAATCATATTTTTTTTTATAAAAGAAACTAAAAAATGGGCTTAATACAAAAAAAAGCTTATTCGGGCCCGTAGGTAACCCGCGGATTTACAATACGGATACCAATAATAATTTTATTGACCAATTTAAGAAACAAACTTATACGGATTAGCCAATTAATCTGCAGATCATTACAAATTGCTCGCATACCTAACACTAAATATAATCATATACTAAGTCAGAATGTGTTTAATGTATTTTACAAATCCAAGACATAAATATACTTCCTTCATTCTTTTTAATTTGTTTATGTAAAAAAATTATTCTTATTTATTTATTTACTTATATTTTTAATAAAATATTAATTATATTTTTATTAATTCTATCCTTATATTTAATTGGAGTAGTAATTAATTTTTTACTATGAAACTAATAAAACTAAGAGAAATATAAGATATTATAGAGAGTTAAAAGAATATTTCAATAAAAATAAATATATTTATTAATGTGTGTAATATACTTTGGGTGGACATATGAATAAAAATAGATGGACATTTTATTTAATGCTTACTTTAAAATAAAATAAGAGAGTATTTCTTCATTTTCTATTTAATTGTTCACTTAAAAAGATAGCATTGCTATATACTACCCCCAGTCTTTTTTATAAAAGGCAAAAAGAGAATTTTTTTTTATCTTTTTTATAAGAGACTTTGTGAGTTTTCTAGACGTATTAATTGCTAAAAAATAATAAAAATGCTTTGTTACCCTCAATTTATTATGAGTATTCACAATTTTTCATATAAGTAGATGCATTAACTACATTGATATTTTAGTAATTTTCTCATATCATTAATTGAAAAAACATCACTTATTATGTTTTATTGGTATGTGTAAAACATGTCCAATATTTCTTATAAAAAGGACCAGAAGTAGTATATATATGGAAAATGCTAACAAGTGCTCTAAGGGCACTTTTTAAAGAATCAAATGTGATAAAATATTGTCAGAAAGTATAGTTTTTGTATTTCCAAAAAAAAAACATACCTATGTAATTAATTTTTTTATAGTAATAACAAATGCTCTTTTAAAAAACTTGTCAACAATATATATATATATATGATTTTTTTAACGTGTGCAATATTGTACAGGTTAAAAAACTAAAGATAAAAATAATACACATCATTAATTGTATGTTCAGCATAATCTCATTAATATTTTATTTTTTTCAAAAAATATTTTTTATCTTTGGTTTCTTAACCTGTGCAATAAAAAAATCAATCTATATACATATATACACCGAGTAAACATTGAGGGCTTCTAGCTAGTAGTTTCTATAATTGCTTTAACCTTTTGTCATTAATCTCATTAATACTATGACCTAAGAATTATGAACAAAGTTTTGCATTGCGTTGAAACTTTATTATTGTTATTGCACAAAAAAAGCCAATTCATGCTGCATGATCATCTTAATTACTCCTATTAAGCTACCTCTCCAACAATAGTCCATCCCCGTCCTTTTCATTCTCTAATCTTTCTTGTTAGTAGTACTCTATTAATTATTTCACCTTTCCGCTTTACAATAAAAAATCATGTTCATAATTAAATTTGCCGCTTTTATTGAATTTCTCTTTCTGGTTTTTTTGGTAATTAAATTTCTCTTTCTGGTTTGAATAATTTTCTAATCTAAATTTCCGTATCTTACTAAGGATTCACTACTACTCCTACTTGTTATACAGTAGTAATTAATATCTCATCTAATGCTTTGATTTATAATTTCATACATCAAATAAATACTTTTAATTTTATATTGAAAAATAATTTGAAACAGTATGAGTTTGAGAACATACAAGAGTGAGAGTGCCAGCAGACGGTGGTGACAAAATTACGAGAGATATGGAAAATTAAAAATATATTTATATTTGAGTTTTGTTATCCATTGTCTTAAGAATAATAGTTAAGTAAATACAAGAAATTTTACATTTAAAATAAATTAAAAGTAATTTCGTAATATTAAATATTTTATCATTTAATTTTCAACACCAAATTTTCATTTACGAGTCGCTTAACCATTCTTCCATGGATAATGGATAACAAAACTCTTTATAAATAAAATTACCTAATAGATATTAAATTGACCTTCAACACATTCTATTAAATTACGAGAACAATTACCTCTAACGTTATTTTTTAATTCGAACTTCTAACATTTTTTATTAACAAGAAAATAGAACAAATTCGTGGCTACCATTGCAGTTGGTTTACACTTTAATGCTCTCCAGGGGCTCTCCTAGTAATTCCAAATTTCATGAACAAACAAGCTGTCCTTCCACCCAACATGGCAGCTTTCATAAAAGTTTGTACATTTAGTTATAAAAAAATACAAATGATATTTAGTGTCTTAAGAATACTATTTCTTTTGGTCTTTATTATAAGGCATACTTTAAAAGAATTTTGCGGTTATTTTTATAGGGTCTTGATATCTAGTGTCCTAAGGGTACTAGATAAGGGTACTAGATAAAGTTACTAGAAGTAGAAAAACAATCATAAGAGCACATTGTTCCGTCTCTCGAAAATATAAAAAACTACACATTTCAATATCTTTTTACTATATTTAAACTGTTAAATAGTGCCCTTAGGGCACTAAATATCATTTGTCATTCTTATAAGGCATTGCACAAATCCCATAAAGTATTTATGGTTATTTTTCTTATTTGTCCTTATTAAATGCCGTAACTTTATTATACCAACTACTAAACATAATATTTAAATAAGGGTAAAATTAATATATCATCCCACTTTTTAAGAAAATTGATGCAACCAACTATCTTTATTGGTATGCGCAATTTAAGTATTTATGTCTTATAATAAGGATCAGAGGGAGTATTTAAGAACTTAAATGTAGTAAAAAGATATTGAAATGTGTAGTTTTTTGTATTCCCGAGAGACGGATAAATGTGCTCTTATGATTATTTTTCTACTTCTAGTAACGTTAACTAGTGCCCTTAGGGCATTATATATCAAGACCCATAAAAAAATAACGATTTTTTTAACATTCGTAGTATTACACATGTTAAAAAATTAAAACTAAAAATATTTTATGAAAAAATACAATATTGATTTTAATATAGAATTAAAACCCATTAAATATTTGTATTTTCTTATAAAATATTTTTACTTTTAGTTTTTAAACATGTGCAACATTGCAAATATTAAAGAAATAAAAAAAAAAATTGTACATGTAATAAAGCACTAGTTCTGTTTTGCACCGGACCAGGGTAAACAAAAAAGTGAGTTTAATTCCGAATCTTTTCATAATTTGGGTAGTTTTATGGTGAAAAAAAAAAAATCACGTCATCACTTTATTAAAAATATAATAAATGAAAAGTATGAGATATTTTTAGAAAGAGTTAATTTTTTAAAAATATCTCATATTATCTATTTTTGATAAAGATCTTTAATAAAGGGCTGTTTGATTTGTATTTTCGTTTTTTATTTTTATTTTCTGTTTTTTGTTTTCTGAAATTTTACAAAGGAAAAATTGAAAATGCTGGAAATAGAAGGACTTGTTTGAAACAGTTTTGGTTTTTAGTTTTTAAAAATTGTATTATAAAACAATTTTTAGAAATAGTTTTCAAAAAAAGTGAGAGGAGTTTTCAATACAAATTTGTGTGTAAATTCAGAAAAACTGAAAACTGTTTTAGATGTTTTCATATTTTGGTTTTTAAATACTGAAAAACAAAAACTATTCCTGAAAACTATTTTTGAAAACTTGACTGCCAAATGGGTTTTTTAGTTTTCTGTTTTTAAAAAGAAAAAACTGTTTTCAAAAAGAGAAATCAAACAAGCCCGAAATTCTCTATTTGCAGCGTTTTCAATTTTTTCTTTATAAAATTTTAAAAAAATTAAAAACAGAAAATAAAAATACAAACTTAACATCCCGTAATTTTTTTTGTCTACCTTAAAACCACTCTCGTGATTTCTATGAATCTTTCCCACGGTAAGGGACACAACTGGTGATCCAAACTCTATAGTGCATATATTTGTGAAGACACTTTAAACTCTTAAAGTTAGTTAAGGGTGAGCAAGGGATGAGATTATGAGAGGTTATTTGTTTTGTTCTACAATATTTGTTGTTTTATCTGTTTTATTTTTTTTTAAATTAGTTGTCATTTTAGGTTTTTAATGATGGTATTAATTATTTCTTTCAATTATATCTTCAAAAAAAAAAGAGTTAATGTTGAGTATGGAGATAAATTAATTTAATGAGAGAGAAATTTAATTATGAAAGAAGAAATGATAGAAGTATATCAGGAAATTAAGTTGATTATTTTGTAAAACCAATAATATTAAATATTTTTCTTATTTATTGTATCAAAACCTTAAACGACAAGTATTGTGAAACGAATGAAATACTTGTTAAGGGTCATGCTTATATAGTAAGATTTTTTTTAACCGGTACAATTTGCACAGGTTAAGAAACTAAAAGTGAAATTATTTTATTGAAAAACAAAGCATTTATTATAGTACAAGCTCCAAACTTATTGAATGTTTGTTTTTTCTATAAAATACTTTTACTTTTAGAGCTCGTTTGATGGTCAGGATATGATAATGATTGATAGAATAAAAAAATTGAATAAGAGCAGGATATGATAAGAAGAACTATGTAAGCTCTTATTCTATTTAATATTTGGTACTTAACAAATAACAGAAATGATATATATGATTGCATTATTATAAATATATTTTAGCCAAATCATAGTGTAGTAGAAAAGACTTTGTTCGGTACATTATAGTAAATATTATATTAATTATAAATAAATATAAATCTAGTTAACATAGTTATACTCGTTTTTTTTGTTTTTTAATTTTCATATTCAAAATTAAAAAAATAATATCATATATGATACAATCATAAAAGAATTAAGTCAAACTCTCTTAAATTAAGCCAAACAATTGTACATAATATAATTTTTTAAAAATAAATTAGTCACTAACAATTGTAATTTAATTCTCTTTAGAATTTTGCTCTCTAGTTTTTCCATAATATTTTCTTTTAAATTTTTTCAAGCTATTTTTTAAAATATTTTTTTCAATTTATCTCTCTCGACAATCTATTTCTAAATATGTTCTCTCTATAATTTTTTTTCAAAAAATAGTGATTTTCTTAGTTTATACTTTAATTTATTTTATTTTTTATTAATAATTTACACTTTATAATATATCGCTCTCAAAGTTTGTATCTATTTAAATTTTTAAAGTTAAAAATTAAGTTAGAATAAATATCACGAGCGAGAGTGAAACATGAAAATTAAAATTATCCTGCTTGCTCGGTTATCCTGGCTTCTCTCTCAAAATAAAATTTCAACTAAAAAGCAGGATATGATAAGCTGACAGAATAACTTTTTTTTTTATTCTGTTGGTACACCAAATTAAAGATAATAACATGATATGATAGCTTATCATATCCTGTTCAACTTATCTTGTGCATCAAACGAGCCCTTAACTTCTTAACATGTGCAAAGTTGTACATGTTAAGAAAACCTATATAATAATATTAGGGTTTAGTGTGCTCGAGGCTTTAGCAACCTTTGGGCCCAAAGCTCAATTCTACGGATAACAACTTGTGTATTATGCGAATGGCAGGAGACAACGGTATCAAGGTTGTTTGCCCCATGTGTACTCACTTATTATTCCTCCTAAATGAATCTTAGGTGACATTAAAGATGTTAAGTTGCCTCCTAAAAATATTTTTAAAATTTAATTTCGATTGTAAGATTGGGCTTACTAGGTATATTCCATTATACAGAATTGAAAATGAACTGTGGATCCACTTAGAAAAAATAAGGCAATGGATAAACGTTACTAAACTAGTAGAGTACTATTTTGCATGTGCTACTTTAGTAATTAGTACTAGACATTATTGGAGCAAAACGAGTTATGGATAATGTTGAATTTAACATTGATTAATGGTTGAAATAATCAAACACTGCTAGAAAATTGTCACAGACACTGAGTGACTGATGCTTATGTGTTCGCTATATCCAGCAAGGGCTTGACGTTAACAGCCATTAATTTCCCATTTTATTTTAATAAATACTTACACTTTTCGCTTTTTGATTAATCGCTTCAGTCTTGACAGGTTTTTTCAAATGACATTGTCACATGCACTTTCTTTTTGCTAATTAACATGGTTTTTTAGTCTTCTTTTTGTTTTGTTATCTCCCATTTTTTAAATCGGGTCCACCAAATTTTGGATTTAAACTAATAACCAGTAGCTATTGGCTCAGTCGCAAGTCATCGTGACTTGCTGCTTGCGTCTTTTTTTTTCAGGAAAATTAATGCACTTATTTTTTTAATTCGAACGATTTTTTTATATTTTGTGGGTGCATTTTGTTATTGTGGAAAAAAAAAAGAGTCTACATTTATCAAAGCAACTCAAACTAATATTAAGATTTAAGAGCATTTCTATTGTTTTGTTTTGCTAGGAGGGGTTGATAACGGGATCACGGGAAGAACTCCGGTCTTTATGTGCTCCGGCGGCGCTCCACGACGGCGGGTGGGAGACCTGCAAGGACTCTGACGCTCAAGTCAGTGACTGTATGGGTCAGAGTAATTATCATTAGAATAATAACATACCTAAGTAATTATAATGTATTATATTTATAAAGAAGTATTAGGGTTTGCAGGCTATATTTTGAGCCTCCAAAGTATTGTCTCTGGGTCTAGCCTAATCTTTATAATGGTTGAGATATTAGGCCCGACATAACATTTGCGACCGGGATATCTCTAAATTTCGATCCACGAAAATTTCGATTTACAAGTTTGCATGCAAAAGTTAGAAAACATGCAACAATTATTTTGTGTGTATGCAGCAAATTAAACAAGTTAAAACACTGCAATTAAGGTTCAGAAAAGATAAAAACAAAAGGATAGCCCAAAAAGGGTAAAAAAACATTGTGAGTTTGTGACACAAATGCTCCAATTCCACACAGTCTCTAATGGTGAACTGGTGAAGTAATTGCAATTGATGAAGTGTGCGTTTGTTTTAAATTTTATTAAATGAAAAACAAAAAGTATATGAATCGAGACATTTTTAATAGTAGAAGAGAAAAATTGATTTTTTTTTTTTGTGATGTCTTAATTTGCACGTAAATTGGTTCTAAATTCTTAACTAAATAAACCTGAAATACTCCTAAATGTACAAAGTAATAGCAGGTCAATTCTGTTCCTAAAATAACAATTATCAATTAATTTAGTTTCTAAAATTAAGAAACAAATTTGTAGTCACTGAAATTAATAACACCAGTCATTATAGTTCTTAAAATTATACTAACAACAGATTATTTTAATTCTTTAAATAATATCTAGGAACTAAATAAATTGATCTATCTTAAATAATTTAAAAATCTATTTTTAATTTATGTAAATAATTTATGGAGTAAATTAATCAAATAGATTAAATTGATTAATAAGTATAGTAAATTTCAAGGATTGAAAAATATTTTCTATAATTTTAGGTAGTAAAATGATTGATAATGATAATTTTATTAACTAAAATAGTAGTAATGTTTTAGTCGATAAATAAATAATCAGGAAGTGAAAAATTTCAAAAATGAATAAGAAGAGGAAAAAGAGAAAGACGCGTGAGGCTGACTGAGGCTTAAGAAAGCAGCCACCGACACCGCTGCGGGACGAAAACAACGTACCTAACGTTTCCAATCGGCGCTGTTGCTGCTTTCAATTTTTTTTTGTTTTCAATTAAAAAATGGATATTGATATATAGAGTCCTTATGACATTAATTAAAGTTACTAGAAATAGAAAAATAATCATAAGTACAAATTGTTTTATTTTTCAAAAATACAAAAAAACAACTTATTCTAATATATTTTTACTATATTTGACTACTTAAATAGTGTTCTTAGATACTAAATATCATTTAACTTAAAAAATTAATAAAATATAACACTTTCAAACTACCGAATACTGTCTCAAACATATAACTCAGTTAATAAACACATAAAAACATACCTACATAAATACGATATTCAATCTTTCATTATATTACTTTTTTATAAACTACAAAAATTACTTAGTAATGAGTAGGACATTAGTATGCAATATGTACATTTATACTTTCTTTTTTGTTTTGTTTTTTATTTTTTTTCGAAAGTTTAATTAATAAAAAAATCTACATTATCCGGAAAGGTAACGGCCACCAGTATACTACCAGAAGAAGAGATCGCAAGACAAAGCGGGGTCCGTAATCTCAATGATCAGTCAATACGCCATTCGCGAACATAGCTACTCCTTCCGTTTTAAATTATAAACAAAAATTATTTAACTTACACTCTTTTATTATTTATATCTAAATTTGCTTTTTTAAACTTCTCATTTTCTTATAATTGATTATTTTTTGAAACATTTTAAAGTCATTTCTCAAAACAGTAAAAATTTAATTATTTATCACTTCTCATTAATTTTAAAAGTACAAACAAATATTTTAAAAATTTTAAAATTATTTTTTATTATATAAAACAAACAATAATAAATAAGCTCTACCATGATTGTGGTGTTTATTACAAAACTTGATGAGAAGTTGTCCCGATTATAATATGATCTTATTATGTATAATGTATCGTTTTCATCACATAATTATATAAGAATAAGTTTCATTATCAAATTGTAGAGGAATGCACATGCAGCTACTTATCAAATTAAATAAATTTAATAATAGTGACGCATTAGAATTTGATGTTTGCAATCTGTATATTATACATTGGTCTTCATCTGGACCCACAATTAATTATTTATATTATAATATTATGTACGAACAGGAACATCTGTAGAGAATTTTAATTTGGGTCATAATATCTGATATATATATATATGAATATGATCCAAGCTAAGGTAGTAGTACAATATATACAACTGTCTTAAAATAGATGCCTACCTACTTAACGGCAAAGAATTGAACACAGAAACTGAGCTATCTGTTTTGAGTTTTGTTGGTTTAAATTTAAATAATATTTTCAGAAATGTTGTTAAAACTAATTATCCTTTTGAGATCAAATAATTCAGAACTAATTAATAGTTTGTGTAATTTTATCATGGAGACTCATCTGCACACACAGCTTATGCAATATATATGAAAAGTAGTCATGCATTTTAAAAAAAAAAAAACGTTTTTGTGAACTTTCTCTAACTGTACAAAATTGTCTAGAATTTTTTTCCCCTTTTTGGGAAATTTTCTTTGATGTTTTTTTTTTCTAGTTTGGACTCCATCATTGCAAAGCCCATACAGTATACTACACCAGCCCATCTGCTTGCAATGCTTGACGCTATCACATCATGTGATTCATATATTTAGATCCAAAAAATAAAAAACTTGGCTATTGGAAATAAAATAAAATAAAAATCCATAATTTAGGCCTATAATCCCTGTTAACGCACATGGATGGCACACTAAGAAATAAAGAAAATGAACCATTGAGTTGAAACTTGAAAGATCATAATTTATTGAAATTCTGACTTGCACTACAAATTAAACAATTGTTGGAAGAGTTATGATCCAACAAATTAAAGGATGTGGTACAACTGAAGTGGTCAAACTAAACTGCACTAACTAGACCCTAAAATACTTGTAAGGACAAAATTTACGCGCATTTCATTATGTGTTTGTAGTGCTATTTTTCAATTAAAATTGAAGTTTCACCTTGATAATTCCGTAAAAATGAAACTTTAATTTTAATTAGGGAATAGCATCAAAAATACTTTTAAAAAAATACTTAAATTTTATGCTACTTGTAAATCATATAGTAAACACTTAACGGACATTGCAACTTCTAAAAACTCTCTCCACAAAATCACACTAAATATGGAGCTTGGTTAAGATGACTTGTGATTTTCCATTAATTGGTAGTTATAATGGGATTTCTCTAGCTATCTTATTATCAGAGATAACAATCATTTACTTAGTTAGTTAGAGTCAAAAGTTACTTTAACTCTCGACTCAAATTAAGTAACAAAATGACTATTTTGTTCAATAATTAGATTTATAACATTTTACAAATATTACTTGTAACGGTAAATCAATGTTTGAAATTGCATACTGGGATTCCACCACTGTTCAATTCCATGTGCTGCTCTAAAACTTGGCATCTGACCCATATTTACAATTAACTCTGCAGAGGGAATCAGATGCAAAGGTTCAGAATTTTTGTCCAAAACCCCTGAAATCAAACTCTCAATAGTGCACTTGGTAGCAATCTTCTCAATTTTCCCAGCATCAATCTTCTCCATATTTTCCCTATGTGCAAAATAATTAATATACCCTGAACATATATGATCAGCAGGATTCACAAAAAGATGAGGTACCCAATTAGACAACACATCAAATGCATCATCCTCTTTCTTCTGATGATTATTACCTTTCAAAGCAACAGATATTCCCACTTTAACAACACTACCAGCAATATGAATTCCTTGGTTGATTTTTTTATTACTAAATTTTTCAAATGGAGCTGAAGTAAAAGGGGAATTAAAGAGGTAAGTTGGAAGATGATAACCAATTTTTGCTATGTTTTTTTCCTGCAAGCAATGCTATAGATGACTCTAAAGAGTGCCCTGCTAACCAGACGTTAGCAACGCCAGCTAGCTCTACTATGTTGTGGATTGTTCGCAAAGCGAGTCTGAATCTTGAGCTGCGATGCAATGTGTTGACAGTGCTTATGCATTTGAGGTCTAAGAGGAAGTCCCTTGCTCTTGTTCTTGTTCTTGGTTCGGTTAAGGTGCCTCGGAAGGCGATGACATATTTTGGCGCGTTAAGTGATGAGTTTTTGGGAAATGAAGGTGGAAGTTTGAGTTCTAGGATGGCGCCGAAAAGGGAGGAGTCAGCACTGTCTATGAGGATGTTGTGGAGGTGGAAATGGAAGATTATTAATTCAGAATGCAAAATAAGCCTTGGTCAGATTTATTAAATTCAAGAAAAGATTATTAATAACAAAGTTGAAAAGTGTGTCCAACATATGAGATGATGATGATACAAGATTATTAGGATAAGGGAAAAAAAAACTTGAGATTTGGTAATTACTACTGCAGTTTGTATCGAATTTTTGTATCAGTTTGAAAACAGTAACAAACAGAACCAGAATGTACCTTGAATTAACAAGAAAGCAAGGTCTGCAAAAATTTATGGTTTTATCTAAAAAATTTGAGTTTCTCTCTTATGTGCAGCCTAAAGAGTGAGGGAGAGGTATATATATAAAGAAAGGACAGTTCGTTAAGCTATGATTCTCCACCCAACTAGTACAAGCAAGTACAGCATAATTTTAAATCAAAATATGCAACTTGTTATAATTATTAATATTAATTATTAATTAATTAATTAGCACATGAATTCTGAAGTCAATGAGCAATTAACAATTTGAGTCAATACTAGTAGGAGTACGAAGTTACGGAGGAATCAAACGAATTCAACTCACATATTCACTGAACAACCTAAAAAAACTCAATAAAAAGAAAAAAAGGAAAGGAAAAAATATCAATAAGAAAATAAATTGATTCAGCAAAAGTTCATTTGTTTTAGAGGTGCTAACAAGTGGAGTATTATAAGAGTTTCTCATCTTTGTTTTATCTTGCTAATAAATGCCAAGAACTTTCGTAGTTCATGTTCACTCCTTTTTCTTTTTTTTTCCAAATTCTCCAAGCTGGCAAACCATTCATTCATATTTTGAAGATTTAGAAACCTCAAACCTGGGATTGAGTGAAAAAATGACTATTGACTACTAAAATGTTGCTATGCTTGTATGGGTTGACAAATTAATTAAGTTGTAAAATTTATCTGTTTATTAGTTAAATCCAATGCAAATTAGCCTTTCTTGAAATTTCTAAACCAAGTTACTGAAATTTTCAATCAACATTTTGTTTACACATGAATTCTGAAGTCAATGAGCAATTAACAATTTGAGTCAATACTAGTAGGAGTACGAAGTTACGGAGGAATCAAACGAATTCAACTCACATATTCACTGAACAACCTAAAAAAACTCAATAAAAAGAAAAAAAGGAAAGGAAAAAATATCAATAAGAAAATAAATTGATTCAGCAAAAGTTCATTTGTTTTAGAGGTGCTAACAAGTGGAGTATTATAAGAGTTTCTCATCTTTGTTTTATCTTGCTAATAAATGCCAAGAACTTTCGTAGTTCATGTTCACTCCTTTTTCTTTTTTTTTCCAAATTCTCCAAGCTGGCAAACCATTCATTCATATTTTGAAGATTTAGAAACCTCAAACCTGGGATTGAGTGAAAAAATGACTATTGACTACTAAAATGTTGCTATGCTTGTATGGGTTGACAAATTAATTAAGTTGTAAAATTTATCTGTTTATTAGTTAAATCCAATGCAAATTAGCCTTTCTTGAAATTTCTAAACCAAGTTACTGAAATTTTCAATCAACATTTTGTTTACACATGGGGTGCTCCAGAACTGTTATCATGAACTAAAATAAAAAAGGCAAGCATGAAACGAATAACAGGGAATGTTAAATGAGTTCAGACTTCAGAGTCACAACCGAAAGATAGATATATAAAAAAAAGAAGAATTGGAGTTGCGGGGAATCGAACCCCGTGCCTCTCGCATGCGAAGCGAGCGCTCTACCATATGAGCTACAACCCCTCTGTTGATCTGACTTTGGTATGTAATATAAGTTGTAAAAACACATATCAATACTTTACTGAGTTACTCCACATTTTTCTTTTTCATGGACTATAATATTTATTATAAAATTAGGATAATATGGTTAAGAATTAAAATATATCAATAATTATTAAGAATACCACCAATTTTTTTTTTCTTTCACATGCATCAATAGTATTATTTTTCAACTTATAAAAGACTAATTTCTTTCATATTAAATAAACCTCCGAAACAGAATTCAACCCATTTTTAACATGGTTAAAAGATTTGGTTATTATTAAAAAAAACTAAACAAAGACTTTAAATTTGACCATACGAATTATATGTATGAATTAACACATGTTTTTCCGTTGTCTCATTTTTTTTTTTCTAAAAAAAATAATAATGTGGGCGTCACGTCTTTAATTGCCTTCCCTCTTAAGTCTTAATGTATTATTTTTAAGAAAAAAAGACGAGATGGTCGCAACATATAAAAGGATAAATGTATTCTATTATATAAGTATATATCAAATTTGTTAAACTCTTATGATATTTAGATTTCAAATTATTATGAAAAATTAAAAACGCAATGTACATGATATAAAGAATGAAAACTAAAAAACTTTAAAATAAGTTATATCAATCTACCAAAAAAAAGTATATTAATTATTATAGATCAATAATAATAAATTAAAAAAGATTACACATGGGGAGTACTTTAAGTTAGTTTTCAATTATACCTATCATTTATCAAGAAGATTTTTCACTATAATTTTCAAATAAAGATGGTACATTCCTTAATTTTATTTTATTTTTTGAAAAAGATTCAATCCAAACTTTTTATAATTTGATATCAAATTGAATTTTCAAAAAATCCATTCCGATATGATTTGTTGCATTACAAACTTAAAAAAAAATGGATTTTCAAAGTTAATAAATTAAATGATATTCAATTCAAATTAATATAATTACATGGGAGAAAATTTGTTTGTTAAAAAATTGATCCATTCCAATTTTTTACCATGAGTCCTCACCCCATTTTTTCCGGGTTAAACCTGCAACTTTAATGACAAGAGTTAGCAACCAAATTAATATTCTAAATTGTAGAGGTCAAAAGGTGGTATAAAGTATAAACCAATCTTTAGTTTTGTAAAACGAACAACATTTTGCTCTTTTCAACTAATACTATACAACATTAAATAATTAAATAAAAAAATTTAAAATTCTTTTTTATTTTTATTTTCACTCTTAAAGTCTACCTGACAGACAATGTAAGTCGATAATATGTATAATGATATAGTTATATAAGAGTAACATAGAAAAATAGTCAAATAAAATCTTATCAAATCTAATGTTTAATATCTACTAACTAATATATTTGATGTTTATATAATAATTAAATGTGAGTGATAAAATCTTAATCAATCAATTATATTTAATTTTTAATTTTATAATTAAAATCAAAATTAATATTATATATATAATGTATAACCTACATTTAATTCTCCAATAAATATTATTTTTACCATAAAATAAAAAATTATAATATAGAACTCATGAATTAAATCAAACATACTATTTTTTTTTAATTATCTCTAAAATATTACACTCTAATATTTTCATTTTCTTTTCTTCGTATTTTGTTAAATTCACTTACTTTGATTTTTCTCTCTTGTGAATTTATTTTCAATTTTTTTCTCTCTCTAATATTTCTGACAAGCATCTTAATATTTTTCATCTCTTGTATTTTTTAATTTTTAAAGTTTTTTATGTAAATTTTATAAGATAATTATAAATATGGGGTTAAATAACAAAAATTCTTATCTTATCGTATCTTCTGTTATCTTGATTTTCTTTCAAGATAACTTTTGAACTAAAAAATATAATAAGATAATTTAAAAAGATAAACATATCTTATTGGAGCACTTACAACGAAACGGGCCTTTAAAAGGAAGGGGGCGTGGCTTCTAGACATCTAGTTCTGCTCTGGCCTTAAAGTACGAAAGTTCTAGTTCCCTCGTAAAACCCTACTTCCTTCCATTCCTGAACTCTCCATTTTCGACTTCGCTATGGCGATCATCTCTGATTTCCAAGAAGACGATCACTCCAAATCCGAACCCTCCTCGTCTCAGCAACAATCCTCTTCGTCTTCCTTCACCGCAACTTTCGATCGATCGAATCCCCTCGCTTTTCTTGAGAGAGTCTTCGATTTCATCTCCCAAGAGAGCGACTTTCTCGCTACCGATACGGCCGAGAAGGAGATAGCGTCGCTGGTGCGCGCCGTCAGGGAGAAGCGCAAGAAGAAGAGAGAGGAACTCAAGGCCTCGGAGGAGAGAGCCAAGGCCGAGAAAAGGCTCAAGGAGGAGAAGGAAGTTAAAGTGGCGGAAAAGAAGCAAGAGGGAAGCGGATATATAGGTAAATCGAAGCATTTTCGATGTGCATTTCTGGTTTGCCCTAGCTTTCTCTTTTCTCCCTTTTTTTTTCTGCTCTGAACTGATGGTGTTTTTAAATATATCTGTTCGCTTTGTTATGAATTCTGACTAAATGCCTATACTTTAAGAGATGTTTAATTCTTGATGATAGTTTATTTGTTTGATGTTTGATATATGTACTGGTAGTCTTCATAAGTATCAATTTAGAATAAGCCTTAATTTAGGGACCTAATTGGTGTCTAAGAGGTACTTTGAGAGAATTTGAGCCTGATTTGACAAGCTTATGGTAGCTTCTCTGTCTAGACTTTTATTATGTAGAAGAGGCGCTAGGTTATGATTCAATCTGTATAAGTGTTTACAGAGAGGCTATCTCAAGTATTTCCATGACTAATTCTATTTCTATAAGCACTTTTTGGAAAGTTCATCCAAATAGGCCCTATATTGATCTTGAAAAACTTTTGCATGACCCATTTGTGTATTTAGTCATCTCTTTATGTTAGCAAAATATATTGATATTATTGAATAATCACATGCTATGAGTTTTAGCTTTCTCCTTATATGTCAAGAATATCCTCACACTGAGCAAATGCACTCTACAACAATGCCTCGTTTTGTCGTAAATGTTGAGGCTTTTTTTTTGGGTTTACTTTATTTATGGTTTCTAACCTTTTGTATGTGTTCTCCTTTATAGCCTGCTTGCCACATGATCTTTATTTGATTGCTGATTATATTAGCATTGTGGAAGTTCATATTTTTCTTATATACTGCTTCCTTCATTCTTGAAAATTTTCAAATACTTTTAGAGGAATGCTTATAAATGAAGCCCTTGTTTCAATATTTCCCTCTTTCAAATTTTATGCAGGTTAGTGAGCTGGAATGCTACTTTTAAGGAATATATGGCTTTTTAAGTTACTTTCTTATGTGACAATGTTAGAGAACTATGAATGAAGAACTGCTTCATAATGCTTGCTAATGTTTTCTGCTATTTGTAATGTGTTGTTCCTCAATGTGTATTGAACAAAACTTTTACTGCTTGAGTGCTGATGAACTTTGTAGCTTAAGTTTTGAATTTTTCCTTATATTGTTTACTTATTTATCTTACTTCTGTTTCAATACGTGGACAGAACCAAACAAAGGTAATGGCTTGGATCTGGAGAAATATGCTTGGACTCAAACTCTGCAAGAGGTCAATGTGAATGTTCCTGTGCCAAAAGGAACTAAATCAAGGTTTGTTGTCTGTGAGATAAAGAAAAACCATCTAAAAGTTGGTCTCAAAGGACAACCTCCAATTATTGAGGTCGGTTTCCCCTCTTCTTCATTCATATTATTGAAATATTTGTCCGACAATGTTACTTTTTATTATTGATGCTATATGATATATGTGTCTGAGTTAATATTTTATTATCTTTACGTTTATATGCTTATGTTTATTGATGTCTGTGTTGTGCGTGATTTCAAAATTCACAGGGGGAGTTATATCGACCTGTCAAGCCTGATGACTGCTATTGGAGCATAGGTACATGACTACTTGCAACAATGAATAATCCTTTGAAGTGACAATACCCATAATTCATATTTTTTTAATTCTAATTTTGTAAAACACTGAAAACCCTAACATGCACCATTATGAGTGATCACATACACGGTATGCATGTGTAAGCTAATATGGGGGTGTAGTTTTTTGTTGTTGTGTTTCTTAGTGATGAGTCATGACCCCTTGATATGATTCTAATCACGCCAAAACTTTTTTTTGGCAGAGGATCAGAGTTCAATTTCTATTCTGTTGACCAAGCATGATCAAATGGAGTGGTGGAGATGTCTGGTAAAAGGCGATCCTGAAATTGATACCCAAAAGGTTGAACCTGAAAACAGCAAACTTTCTGACCTGGATCCAGAGACTAGAAAGACTGTTGAAAAAATGATGGTAATCCATTGATGATGTTTACTTTAATTGGTTATATAACTTTGTTTCTTTTTTAGTCTGTCATCATCAATTCACCATCATTAGTATCCACTAATCCATTTGAATTTAACTATAAAATTTATGCGTATTGATTTTCAGATATGTTTGTTTTAGTTATTTCTCATGCAATTAGACGAGGATAGGTTAGATCTTAGTTTATTGAATTCGTGGAAACTGAATTCGTTAAGTCTCAAATCATCGTTAAGTCTCAAATCACAACAATGTTTATTCATTGGTTTTTTATCATTGGCCTTTTCTTTTTATACAGTTTGATCAGAGGCAAAAATCCATGGGTCTTCCTACCTCTGATGAGCTCCAGAAGCAGGAACTTTTGAAGAAATTTATGGCTGAGGTGGATACTTTTTCTTACTTGCCCTCCTCTCTGATTTCACTATCCATTGCTTGACTGGTTTCTATAATCTGCTAATTTTGATTTTATTTATGTTATGCAGCATCCAGAGATGGACTTCTCTAGGGCGAAAATATCATAAACTGGGGTTACTCGCCATCCTTTTTTGATTCTGATCTTATAGGCTTGTCCAGAACTTATAATTTTAGTATTTATGATTGCTGTTTGTTTTTTATTTTACTATTGCTTTTTCAGCTGTGGACACAATGAACCTTGTTCTTAATAGTTATGTTTTGGTTGAAGAATTAGTTTTGGTTGTGCAAACAGCAAATAGTATATAGATATTGTTTTAAAGATATCCCTGTATCCGTTCTCAATGCTATTTTGATCCCAACTCTATGAAAAGTGTTTAATAATCTAAGTATAAGTAAGATATCGAAAGCGAATGGGAGCCATTTTCTTGGAAGGAAGCTGCTTTTTAGCTGGGCAAAAAAGCAAAATAACAAAGCATTATTTAGAGATTTTCCCGCAAAAAAGCAAAATAATATATAGCATGAACTGAAACACAAAACTCTCAATGGAACACCATCTTGTTTGGAAACGACACTACTCTTTGTCTAGTGATGCTAATCTTAGTAGCCCCTCAGATGGGTATCTCTGTATCCAACGGGCCCAAACCTCTTTTATAGCTTAGGGTTGGGATTTTTAATTGACCGAATCATGTTGGACATACTTATGTCCGGCCAACGATGTTTCACTTTTATAAAGATAATCGGCAGGGTATGCATCATATTAATTATAACCCAAATAGAATTTTTTCCCATGAAAATTATAAACAATAAATAGTCGTTTTCTTTATAATACTAGAATGTTATTTTGATAAAGAAAAATAACTATGAAAAATTAATAAAACAAGAAGTATTAATTGAAAAGTATTCAAATGTCTTTCAAATTTGATTAAAAAGAAGACAACAGATTATATAATTATATTTAGCCTTAATTTTATTTTTTAGTCCATATAATTTATTAATTGTATAATTTTTGTCTAAGGTCTAATTTTTGTTCAATTTAAAAGACTTGTTAGGGTCTGTTAATGACATTACTAATAAAAAATTAGGGTTTGACCTTAATTCTTATCAAAATTTTCAGAAACACTAGTAACATTATTTTATTTGGACGAAAATTAGACTTCATAACTCAATTTTCACATTTAAAATTTTAAATTTATCAAAATTATTCAATTAAAAATACATAAATTAAAATTATACAATTAATAAATTACAATGATTAAAAGTATAATTAAACTTTATATTTAACCCACGTATAGGTATGGAACGGTAAAGGTAGGGTAGGTTTAGGTGTTATAGTATATCTATATACACACTCATACACATTTTTTTTTATTTGGATAATAAAAGTTTTACCTCTTGTAAACATTATTATTGTATGCGTTGAATCTGGGTTCAATTCTAAAAAGAGTTAATTTATCACCTACGAGAATAAAAATTTTCCTTCCGGATTAGTATAAAGAAATTTGAATGATTTAGAATTATTGCGTTTTATATAAAATAAAGTATAATATAAGAGCATTTGAAGATCATAATATTATTCATCACGTTTGTTGATGAGAATGGAAGATCCTACTTCCCACAGCAAAAGAGACAAAAAAAAACAGAGAGAGAGAGAGAGAAAAGTCAATGAAACTATGAAATAGAAAGGGCAAGTTATTGTGTGTATGCTCTATAAGTTTGTTTGGTGTACATCAACTTATTTATAATGATTATTTAGGGTTCGTTTGATTTGCTTTATTTCCTGACACAACACAAAAGCATAAAAATTGTGTTATTGGACAGCACAAAAAGATAAATTTTATTATAATGTTTGTTAATTTTGTAAACATGATCTACATGTAGTTTCAATCTTAAGTTGAGTTTCGTAAAAAACATGTTCGAGAAATAGTTATTAATCAGTGCAAGAGTTGGTGTAAATTACATCGGTGTCATTTGATCCCTCTCCATATATATTAAAATTTAATAAAATAATAATTTTTTAAAAAAATTATAAAATATAACTTTTTTATGCAAAATAATAATATACAACATAAAGGTTACTATGGTAAATATATATTATAATTTTAGTTATGTTTTTTGGTTATTAAACAATGGACAATAAAATAAGTTGTGTTGTATCTCATTAAGTTGTACTGTACTGTATCTCCAGTGTTCGCATCAAACGCACCCTTAGAGTGTTCAAGCTAATCATTCAGTTGATAGTTGATGATTAATTGCTTATTTAGATAATTTTTTTAAGAATTTTTTTTTTACACGAGCGTGGAGAGTTCATGGGCTTCATGGGCCCATGATGTTTCTTTGTAGGGATATTTAAAAGTTGAATAATATTCGAACAAAAAAAGTTTCAATAATGAAAGAATGTATGTCCAAAAAGACAATGGAAGAATGGAATTAAGTTAGGAATAAGAACAAATCCGAAACTAGTAGTAAAACCATACTCTTCTTACACTCTTGCTCACAATGTTGTGCAGCAACCACGTGTCGACACGTGCCATTATGTATCCCTTTCCACATAAAGGTAGAGGATGGTGATGGTCCCTCAACCCTATTGTCTTGTTGTTTTCTAAGGTCATATTACCTTATTATGGTCTATATCATTTCACATAAATCCATCTTAATATTTATGGTCGAGAAAGTGAAATCAGTTTTTGTATTTTGTAATATATTCAGTTTTGGATCTAAAAAGGCCAAAATACAATTGGGAGTTTAACTTGTATTCCCTTCTTTAAGGGTTCAGTCCGTCAAATATCAAAGCATCACATCTATAAATAATATTTGGATTCATTTAATATTTCAAATGTTATTCAAGTATTTTAATGGAAAAAAATTGCTAATTTATGGCATGTTCAAGTGTTCAACACTCAACACTAATTTGTGTAAGTTTTATTTGTTAAGCTGATAGGGAGTTTGAGTCATGTGTAGAAGTAGAATCAATTTGATGGTAACTTATTTCACATTGTAGATTCTTTCTCTCACTTTATATTTTAATTTGTTGTCTTTGACACCTTTTTGATACTTTTTCTATAAAGATTTGATTTAATAACGTAATATTAGTATATTAATATTGAGGAATAAAATAAAGTTGTATAAATAACTAGATTATCCTTTGGCTCAAATATATGTTGTTTTCTGTTTTTGTTCATTTTATATAAAAAAACATATATAGAAGCAAAAAACTCTGCCTTTATTTGATTTTTTTCTCTATTTTTATAAATAATTTTAAAGTTACCATCTTATTTTTTAAAATTTCTATAAGAAACCTAGACATGCATAAATTTTTTTATTTGATGAAAGTCACTCCAACCGTGTAAAGTTGTACATGTTGACTGATGAAAGTCACTTTCAAGTAATTTGTGAAGAACAAATAATTACAAATTTGAGAATGTCAGTGTGGTGGTTTTTTAGGCCTTGAATCATGATGATTGCGTTGAAGCTTCGGGTTGATTTTAATTATTTTGGAAAGAAATAATTATTATTTTAGTTAGTTGAATTTGTAAGAGTAATTTATATAAGTCTTTAAATTAGATAAAAGTTTATATAGGTTTTTAAGTTTATAAAAGTAGTTCATATAGATCTTTAATTAAATTGCACAACGATTTATTTAAGTCTCTGATATTATTAAATTTTATTCATTTGAAGTTTAATAATTTCATGGATTCAAATGAACTAATTTTACAAATTTAGCGACCTAAGTGAATAATGTTTTATAATTTCAAAGACATAAGTGGACTACTCAAGGCTGGACTTGATTCTACCAGAATTGATTTTGATTTTCCAAAATCAAGTTGAAAACCAATCCAATGCAAAACCAAACGATTAAGTACATGTTTGGAAAACTATTGGGTTGGAGTAAAATTGATTTTGAAGAGCCAAAATTGATTTTGATTGATAAATCAGCTGTTTGTTTTTGCGTTGAGAAAAAGTTAAAATTGATTTTGGGTTGCCAAAATTGATTTTGACTGAAGCAAGGTTAGACTTGCTTTCACGTTGGTTGAAAATTTTACATTGTATTTTTACTCTAAACTTGATTTTGAGAAAAAAATTTCTAAACATAAATCACGTTACTTTAAAATCAATTTTACACGAAATCAATTCTATAAAATCACATTAATCCAAAATCAAATCTACCAACGCTAAACCAAACACACATTAAAATTTTATCGAAAATCAATTCTGCGACTCTCAACCCACTTTTAAAGGACTCTGACGTTTTTTCAAACACACACTTAATTACTAATCCAAACACGCTTTTAATACTCGTATACTTAAATTCGAACTTGGAGCCAAACTATTGAGTGCATGTTTGGAAAACTGTTGAGTTTGAGCAGAATTGATTTTGCAGAGCCAAGATCGATTTTGATTGATAAATCAGCTGTTTGTTTTTGTGTTGAGAAAAAGTTAAAATTGATTTTGGGTTGTCAAAATTGATTTTGGCTGAAGCAATGTTAGACTTGCTTTCACATTGAGTTGAAAAATTTACACTGTATTTTTACTCTAAATTTGATTTTGAGAAAAAAATCCCCAAACATAAATCATGTTACTTTAAAATCAATTTTACACGAAATCAATTCTATAAAATTACGTTGATCCAAAATCAATTTTACCAACACTAAATCAAACACTCAGTGAAAGATTGTTAATATATATTATATAGTACAGTTGGTGTAAAATAGTTATAGTTGGTGTGTGAGAATAGTTTTTTTGAATAAACGGTGTGGGAGAATAGTTATCATTTATATTTTTTTCATCAATTAGTCGAATGAATAAGAGATTGTCACATTGTTAAATGAATAAATAATATACATCAGAGATTAAATAATCAATAATATAATTGTAAACTTTTTTCAAAAAAGAAAAAAATATATAATTGTGAAATTTATTCTTTTTTGCTATTAAATTGTGATTTTTTTTACCAAAAAATTGTGAAATTTTTTAGTAACGTATCAATAAATTTTTGTATAATTAGTAGTTAGTTTTAATCTTTAATTAAGCATATTAATAAAGTTAAAATCTTAATTATGTACATAAAAAAAACTATGTTAAAAAAGATAAAATTTATTTTAATAATAATATTTACGTTTTAAATAATTAGTTAGTAGTTATTGACTGAAGCATTTTTTTTTTGACAACAAAAATACCTTTAGACGCTTTAAAAAAATTAGTGACTTGACACACTTTCATTCTTGATCAGTTCTGCAATAATGAATCAACACTTGTATATTTATTTTTTTAATTGATAGCTTGCTCTACAATCAGGTAACATAATCTTCATTTTCATGATAGTATGAAGGTCATTTTCAACAAATTTGACAAATGATTAAGAATTTCTGAAAGAACTAATTAATAAGGAATAATTTTATTGGGCTTTGAAATGATTATGGGAATTATTATTTTTTCTGCACGTAAGCCACATATTTAGCAAAGAAGGCCTATACTTATATAAGAATAAAAAGATTAAATCTTAATCATACAATAATACTTAAAAAATTATTTTTGAATTTGTGTTTTAAAAAATATTTGAAGTCATATGAGACTTTTTATTACCTTAAAGCAAGCACTTCTAAAATTGAAAAAATAGTTTCATCAAGGAAAAAAGATCAATTAGGTTAGGCCACCTATTTGATGATTTGGAATTGAAAATGATGACATGCATGCATTACGTTTGAATATTGTATCATGCTAAAAAATTTCTACAGAATTGACCTTGTTATGTTAAACTACTCTTTATTGTCTCAGTCATGTAGCTTAATTGGTAAGCGTATGGGGACATATATGTGTGGGTACGGGTTCAAGTCCCGGTTGTACTAATTTTCTATGAAAAACAAAAAATTACTCTTTATTATCTTAAATTAAAGATCACAAATTGCAATAAACTCTACGTACCTATTTATTAGTTCATAAGAGAAATAAACAAAAAATTAAAGATGAGAAGAGTTGATGTGAAATGTGATATGTCTTTATGAAGAGAAGTCACATTAGGGTTTCAATAATTTGCAATTGATATAACCACTTACACATTTATACGATGACATGCGTCTTAATAACATTGCTGCCACTGGACATACAAAAAGACCACCAATTGACATTTTGTTTTGTCTTATATATTGCCATTCTATTTTAATTAACAGGAAAATCTTTAAAAAAATAAAAAAAGGTATATAGTCACACAAATTTTTTATTTTTCATGAACAAGCCACTAGACAATTACCTTGAAAATAAATACAAATAATTAACAACTTGTGCAGTTTTATCTAATTACTATTACAAACCTGTCGGCAAAATAGCTCTCATTCTAATTCAAGTATTGTTTGAATATTATTACTATTTCATCAAATGAGCGTTGTTGTGAATTGGGATATAAAATCAAGTAATCACATCAAATAATTCCATTTTGCTAGTAAAAAAAATAATAATGTACAAATTAATAAGTATATGACAAGATGGAACTGGCTGAAAATTTTGGCATCTTTCATTAAAATTAAAGCACAAATATAATAATGGATGCATATGCATTAATATTCCCTCTCACCGTTCACTCAGCTTTAGTATATAAAATAAAATTAAACCCAAAACAGAACACTTGTGACTATTATCGTTTCTGTCATTTTCTCCATCTCTTTGTCTTTAATGATTACAGCAACGACAATATGCGCTAACATTACATTCATTTTACTGTCAATCTGCTGTTCAAAGCTATTATATTAGAATAATACATTTAAGCAAAAATAATAAAAAAATTATTTGTCTTAGTTATTTAGCTCACTCAGTGAACACATAGAGACATGTGTATATGAGTACGGAGTTCGATCTCTAGTTATTGTACTTTCCTATGAAAAAAACAAAATAAGAAAATCATTTTCTTAATCCAACCACACTGTCTTTTTAGGAAGTGTATCGCCCCTTTTCCAGATTTCTTTTCCGGTTAAGCCTTTGAAAGTTAAAAAAGGAAAGGCGTTTTTTAACTGAATTTTCTGAAAATAAAACTGTATTTTTTATAACAAAAGAAAAGAAAAAAAAAAACAATGCATTTCTAAAAGGATGGTGTCAATCAACTGAAGTTGACACGGTTAGTGTGAGGACTGTGAATGTAAAATATCTCAATTGAGAGGATTACTCCCAAAAAGACTAAACAGTATTCAAAAGAATTAATTATCATATTTGTTTCGGTGAATATTTAATGAAACAAAAAAATTGGATGGTGTCAATTCTGACTGCTTAATTTGGCAGCGGCCATTCTTTCTTTCTTTTTCATTGACAAGCACATTCAGGAATCTCAAAAGTGACTTCCAAGTTTGGGCCACAAGGGAGGGAGCCCATTTATTAACTCAAACAATTCCTATAACAATTTGTCCAAAAAAAAAGAGAAAGCACTAAGATAAGACATGGTCCCCTCCACCTGTTCTCTCTGACACACCCCACACTTTTGTTCTTTTCTTCCTTTCCTATTTCCATTTCCTTACCTTCGCATGTCAATTGCCCTTAAATAAAAAAACAAAAATTTTCAGACCTAAAACCCAAATTTGTGTGACCATTAAAGACATATATATTGTCTTGAGTTGCAAAGAAGTTCATATAGGTCTCTAAAATTATAAAAGTAGTTCATATGGATCTTTGAGTTACAAGAAAGTTCATTTATATTTTTGAAATTACTAAATATTTATTCACGTAAATCTTTAAAGTTTGATAATCTCAGGGACTTAAATGAACTACTATTGCAAACTTGAAGACCTAAGTGAAATGTCTTATAATCTAAGGGTGTAAGTGAACTACTATTGCAAATTCATGGACCTGAATGAATCTTTGTGCTACTCAAGAACTTATGTGAATTACTATTGCAAACTCAAAGAGCCATGTGATGCTTATCTAAAAAAACTATTAAAGAAATAAGACTTTTTTTCTCAAATATTTAACTTAATTGCATATTAGAGCTCGAAATTAAAATTATTGGTTAAGTAAGAACAAGGCCTGACAAGCAGTGTTGAGTGCAGCAATACCGTGTATTCTTTTCTAGCAAGTAAAGGGGTGATGAAATGGTGACAAAATGTATAAGATGCCTATTTTGCACAAACAAACAAAGCATTGATACAATGGCCAAATTCAGTTTATTTCCTCCAATTTGGTCTTACCCTCAAATTTAATCATCCAACTGGTTCCTGTTAATTCTTTTTTATATATTTTTGGCAAATAAAACTATAGAAAATATTATTCTCTTAATTCTAAAAAATTAAGCATTATTGTTATTTTTCCTTATAATCAATGAATTTTTTTTAAAATTTAATTTTGTGTTTTTATTTTACAAAAGATCAAACTACTTATTACTTAATATTGATTTAATTGTGATTGATTTATGTTAAGTCTGATACCAATTGGTTGGCACTTTGCAGCCAATCCATGCCTTGATTCTTCAAAACTACAATTGGAATTTGTCTATTCTAATTTGATTCCATGAATTGGTGTGAAAAATACACAACCAATTGGTTAATTTTGTAGATATAATGAGTATACTATAATGTTTAACTTTTTTTTATCAGCAATAATATATTTTCATTAAAAAAATATTAAAAGTACCATCCAAATACAAAAATGAAAGAACATTACTATAATATCACCATCATAATAACAACATCATCATAGAGCATCAAGTACAAACAGAGAAGTAGTTTTGGAGATGTAAAATAACAAAAACAGACTAAGACATGCTATTAACATGATATGCAGCGATCAACAATCTGGAGTCCGAACATACCAGGTTAAAAAAACTACCCCAACAGTTTATGGTCATATAAATTGCAATTCAAGAGCACATAAGCATCTCTTCACAAATACAATTGAATCAAAATTCGACAACAAAGAGCAACTTAAAATAACAACTAAAACAAGCTATGCATTCGATTAAATTGACACGTAGATGTAAAAATCTGCAATTATGAAGTAGAAACAATACACGCAGAAACTAGAAAGTATATCCACTGTCCAAGCAAATCAATTAAAACAACCAAGATGGACTCGAGCATCACAATCTAAACAGTAGTGAATTTTTAGAAAAATATTACCCAAACAAAAATTGCTCAACTTTAAAATTAATTTTATTAAAAATTAATTCTACAAAATCATGTAGATTGAAAATCAATTATACTACCAGAAAATTAAACAAATACTTTTAACAGATTCCATGTCCCTAACCAAAAGAATTAAGCACGTTTCTCACCGTTACAAGCGGTGATGAGCACACAAAGTGGACCTATCTTCATGAAATGCTTGCACTTTGGAGAACCAACATTCATTTTGTTCATTATTCTGAAGGACACATAACCTACAATGCAGCTGCCAAATGGTGCAATCCACACGTATAGTGAACTCCTTAAAACAACTTACTTTTTCCATGAAATGGACATAAAAAAACTACCACCTAGCTAGGTAGGTAGTAAAAAGGTCTTTTTTCTTTAATTTTAGGTAGGTTCCTAGAGAGTTCTCTATAGCCTCAAATTACCCTTTTTACTAATGATGATTTGGGACTTTAAGATTTAGTAACCTCCAATTTAAGCCATCTTCACATGAACATCATATGTTTCCTAATTGCTCAATAAAAAGAAAGATAAGAAAAAGAGAGAGAGGTTGAAATTCCTGGTGGACTTTTTACTACCTTTACTTTTACAGCCCAATTTCATATTCCCCACGGCCCTGAAATTGATGACTTTGGTGCGTATGATTAAATTATTCTTCTGAAAATTAAATTAACTTGCTATTATTGAATTGGTTCTTCTTCTTTCTTTTTTTTTCGAATTGGTTCTTTATCTGTTTGCCTATATAGTTTATATAATAAAGTTTTTTTACGAATGAAATTTAAAGTGAAGAGATAATGTCTCATTGGCTCAACTCAAAAAAAAAAAAAATTGTTGTGAACTAATTTGAGAGGGTTGTATCACGAACACATAGAGATTGAAGAAGATTTCATGCGTCGTTGTTGACTAAGCTCCAGAACGGTGGGGTGGTTGTACTTGTAGAGACTTTGACGTCTAAGTAAATAGATAAATAGGATTTTGTATATAAATATAAAATATTACGTACCATGCATGATGCTCATGTATATGTAGATATAATAGAGTCATTAGGGTTTGCAGGTTGTATTTTGGACTTCGTAGGCCTCGTTCATAGATCCGACCCAACTTTGATAAAACATGGTATTTATCTACTGAGATAATTCCAAGCTGAAATTCTCATGTCATGTCTAACATAATAGTTGTGACAGAGATATCACTCTACTATGACTCGTAGTATTACTCTAAGATTGTGCTTTTAGGGATGTGATTATGTGACGGCTGTCCAGCCAAAGGTTAAGATACTCACAAATGGCACACCAAATTAAAGAAACTACATGTTTATTGATGAAAGAATAGTAATAATAATTTTAAGAGTAGGGTTACTATCACTTTAAATATATCTAGAGTTTTGTTAATCATTACTTTTAAGACAATGAATAAACAGCTTATAAATAAAAATTATAATTAATAAAAATTATTATTTAATTTATTTTTCCTAAATTATATAAGCATAACTCTAAGATGTTTATATTGATTCAAATTATCAACATCTTTCAGCAATTATATATTACTTTTTTCTTAACGTAGCCCTTGTAGGTTTGATTTGATATCTTATTAAAATTACATCTTATTTATCCTTAATCGTAATCAATATATTGACCTTGATATAAGCATATCAACATGGGAAAAAGATCCACATAAGTCATTTTTGTCATGATTTGGACAAAACTTGAATGGAGGAGTTAAATTGTCATATTTAAAAAAATTAGAAGATCAAAATTACAATTATGGAATTTAAAGATTAAAATTATAATTTATCATAAGAAAACTCATAATTAATTATAAAATTTTCTTAATTAATTCATAGTTAAATTGTTATTGGTTAGTTACTAACTAAATTTTTTTGGTTAATTCAAAATTAAATAAGTTTTAACTAGAAATTAACTATAAATTAGTTACTAATTTTTAAAATTTAACTACGAATTATCTTCGAAATATTTTTGTAATTAATTAATTAGCTACTTAAATTTAGCTGGAAAAATTTCATAGCTAATATGATTTGTTACTAGTTAATTACTTATTGGCTATGAAATTTTGTGAGACAAATTTGAAAATTTGTTGTAGTGATATCCTAAACTTGAGAATTAAAAGTATAATTAATTTTTGTTTTTATATTTATTTATTTTTACTCTAATTAAATTATTATTGTTCTAAATCATTTCAAGTTTCGCGTTAGATAACAGTTAAGACAATAAATATCTTATATTTTTTGTTTATTCTCAACCCATCAAAATATATTTTAATTTTAATTTTCAAGATAAAATCGTGAAATTTCAAAACATCAAAGCCAATAATACTTCAATTGTGATATTCGTTGCTGCTTTGTTGAAAAGTTTAATTTCACTTGATATCGAAAGTGTTGAATGATCCCTTTTACTCTTGCAGTAAACTAGTACTAGTACTAATTGTTTAACTAATTAACCTTGGATTTTATTATTAATGAAGTCAAAATCCTATGAAAATTATTTATTTTTAATAGTAAGTAGCCATTACCTTTTGTTTTTCTTTTTCTTCTTTTGGTGATTCCATTACCCTGCTTTTAATAAGCAGAAGAAATCAGCTGATCCCATTAGGCATTTGAAAAGGACTCAAAACAACTATTTAGGCAATTCTATTCTCTGACTTGTTACCTTCAATTTATATGTTATCTACCAGAATTTTCTGCAATTTCTCTCTTACTTTTCATTTTGAATGTTCTTAATTCACAGCACAATTATAACACTGGTCATGCAATTATTTTGTTACAATATATACATGAAATATTTTCTTGTAAAATATAAAATTTTAAAATACCCTTCAAAAAATATACTCCATATGATAATTATTTTATTATCAATCTGCAATTAAATTAGTTATTCTACAAACCAACTAGGGTCAACCTACTGATTGAAGGATTTTTTTTAATAATAAAAAAGTTATCGTTTACTAACAAGAGCTAAATTCAACGAGATAAGACTCAAATTCATGACCTTGTAATTATGGGTCTAAACACATACCATCTGAGCCAACCCCCGTTGACACTTATCGAAAGATTTTGATAATTTGCATTAGATCTTATATTCAAACCTCATCTATACAAAAAGTTAGTTAGTCTATGAAGGTTTTTTTTGGGATACAGTCTTTGAAGATTAAAAGGTTTTTGAATATTTAGTTTAAAACAATAATTTTTAAGACAAATTTGTTCAATAAAATCATTATCATCATCTCAATTTTTTATTAGGTTAAATATTTTTCGGCCATTTGTACTTTCACTTCATATCGCTTGGAATCCCGCCAATTTTTTATTAATTAACGATTGTTGTGTTGATGTGGATGGTTTCCTATAGCTATATATATTGAACATAATACTATTAATTTTAAGGAAATTATTAAATGGATCCTTTTTCCAGCTGATAAGGAGATAAGGTACTTTATTTATTTATTGGTTAAAATAGATAAGGTACGTTTGGTACATGATTATATAACGAGTATAAATTTACTATTTTATTATTAGTTCAATATATAATATTAATATCTATTGAAAATTCTTCTTTTTCTGATCTTGCCATTTTCATTTTATTTCTGACCGAAATCTAGGTTTGGCTCCAGTCTGTTAAAGCTTTAAGTTGGGGGTATATAAATTTTGGGATACTAATAATTTAATTAGTTTACCATAGTTATGATAAGATTATTGTTATCATAATTTTTATAATTAAAAGTGTGTTAAGTGTAGTTTCAATCGGATAATTACTTAAAATAGCACTCTTTAACTAATTAAATGCAGCATTTGAGATATTGTTATCATAATTAATTAAGTTTATTAATTAGTTATTAGTTACGTTCTTTTTTTTAAATCTTTTTTTATATGAATATAGTATATTCTATTAAATCAATGTAAGTAATAGTAATAATAAATTATTTTGTTTTGATTGCACTCTCTATTATTCTTATGTATGTCACGTTTCCTGACACATTTGATTTATATATTTACCAAAAGTTAAAACAGCATTTATGAATGTGTTATTTTTTTTTAGAAAAAAAAAAAACTAGTCTATGTTAGCCTTTTTTTTAAATTGGATTAGACTTTGGCAGATTCATTAAGTTGGACATTAGAAATTCAAAACCCAACTAAGTGACAGTTCAAATATTGTCTATTGAGTTTGTCTCATCTGAACAAGCTATCAAGACTCACAGCAGAATTTTTTAAGAAAAAATATTTGCTTATATAAAATAGAAATATTTTAAAATAAAATAATTTAAAAAAAACAATTAAGATGACAATAACATTTAAAATGCAAAATACGAGTTTAATTTGTCCTTTGTCTTCTGGATCTTTAATTATATTTCGTGCAATAAAATTTGATATAAAACTCATAGATATTTAGTTATTTTTAATAGATTTTTTTAAAAAAAATAATTAAAATACTAAAAGTAAGAAGTTGTATAAGTTGTACAATATTTAGATTATACCTTAAGGAGGCGTTTGTTTCACGGATTATAATAATATTCTTGGAAATGTTGGGTTGAGAATTCCCATGTTTGGTGTTACAAATAATAAAAAAATATTCTCGGGTAAATTTTGTTCTCAATAATCTATATTCTCATGATTTTATGGATTTTCATTTCTATCTAGAAAGGTGGGTATCTACATTCCCATGATCTGACTAACAGATTTTTTTTTAACTAAATCTCAAAATTACCCTCATAATTAACCGCCTAAAATTTTTATGCTCCTCCAATTTACTCTACCCTCCGAATTACCTGCCAAAATTTTTCATGTTCCCTCTAATTCGCTCTATTACTATTATGTTAATTGTTTAATTTACATGAGTTCTTCAAATTATTAGTATGAAGTTGGACATACATTTTATGACTTTATGAGTTAAAAAATTATTTTATATCTTTTTACTGTTTTAAATAAATTACCACATATATTTTGTAAAACTTTAATTTATTTTCTTATTTTAATATAAATTGTTTAGTAACATATAAAAAATTTAAATGATGATAAAAGTCAATTTGATTTAATATGAAAAGGCCGAACTAAATTTTTTAATAATTAGTTGATCGATGTTATTTATTTTTTTAAACTAATTATATTACTACCGCGGGATTAATTTGGAAAAGCAATAAGGATATCCAAGAACAAACTATTTTTATTGGAAACATTCCTCTAATGAATTCCCTGGGAACTTCTATAATAAATGGAATATATAGAATTGTAATCAATCAAATATTGCACAGCCCTGATATTTATTACCAGTCAGAATTGGACCATAATGGAATTTCGGAAATAATTTTTACAAGACGTGAGACGCGACAACAAGGGTATTTTAATAATTACAACTTATATTTCCAATAATACATGTTATACACCAAACATACATTTTAAACATTCTTATGAATTCCATCAAATATTCTCAATAATAACAATTATCAATCAAACAAATCATATTAAAATACCTAAAAATAAAATACTCAAAAATATATTTTTAAACCTTGAAACAAACTTCCTCTAAACATTATTGTATTCGATGATTCCTCCCTTCCGTGGTATACATCTTTTCTTGTCATTATTTTTTTTTGAAAAGAAAGCTTCTTGTATCCCTTTTTATTATCCTTCAACGCCTTATATTATACTACTTTTGAATGAAGTAGGGTTCAGGATAATTTAACTTGGATTTTTTCGTTAATTACAAATTGACTATCACAGCCACATTAGAATTATTAATCATTTATAGAAAGAGCCAATCTGAAGTAAAAGAAAGCTCAGCCAACCGGGTGTATTTTCGGCTGTTTATTTTGTTCTAGTAACTAGTAAATGTGTGTTATATAAATAAATTAAATATTAATAATTAAGATTATTAATGTTAAAAAATTATAATGATCCAATGGAAATAAACTTTTTTTTTACTTTGATCACTTTTGAAAAAAAAGAAGAAATTAAAACAAACCCACCCTAAGTGATGTTTTTGGGAAGGGTACCCCATATACTTTATAATAAAGTTTTTATGATACTGAATAGAAACAAAAAAATAAACGATAAAAATGTTTTCGGTCTATATAAAATAAATATGTTAATCTAGTTTATGTAAATCTTATGTTTTTTTTTTCTTTTAAAGTTTTGCATAAGAATTAAGAAAATGATTAGAGATTAAATTTTCTAAGTGTATTTATTATGTAATTTTTTATTATACTCTCGTCTATGGATAGTAAACCATACTTAGTGAAAACATATATTTATTACTACTTTCGGTCCAAAATATAAGTCCCTAGCCATGTTTTACATAGTTTAAGAAAAGTAGTTGAATTATTGATTTTAGAAGCATTAATTATTTTTGTTTAGTTTTAACCTTACAAAGTTCAAATTCTACCATCTCTTATTGGTGGTCTAACTTTTGAAACATCAAATAGTTGAAAAAAATATAATAAATACCTCTAAATTTATGTGTAGAAGCTTATAATATGGACCAAAACAAAAAGAAGATAAGAGCTTAGTATTTTGGACCAGAGATAGTATAAGAGTGTAAATAAAAAAATAATATTAATTACTTATTGATATTCTAAAATCACTATTAAAAGTGAATAATTTAAAAAAACTAAAAAAAACTAACATAAAAATCAGAGGGATTAATGAAACCCAGAAGTGCAATTAATTTTGATGGATTTTTTCAATGCAATAAAATTTGTACTTCTACCAAATTCATATATTTCGACATATTATTTAATTGTAGTTTTATTCTCTTAATTTTTATTAATTGTTTAATTTTAGTTTTTAATTTTTAATTGTGTGATTTTAGTTCTCAAATTTTATTAATTGTATGATTTTAATCCATAATTTTTTCAATTGTCCAATTTTGGTTCCCTAACATTTTTTAGTTGCACAATTTTTGCCATTTCGTCTATCTTATGTTAAGAAGCTAACAATTAATGCATTCAAACCAATATATCTAATTAAAATTGTTCAATTGAAAGAAAAAACAATTGTAACCAAAATTGTGCAATTAAAAAAGAAGAGAGACAAATTTTGCATAAATTAAAGTTGGTTATATGAGTTTGCCACGTTAACCATTAGTTCTTAATGGAAAATAGTCAAAAAGACTAAATAAAATCACTTAAATGAAAAAGTTGAAAATTAAAATTGCATAATTATAAGTTAATGGAATCAAAATCACACGATTAAAAATTTATAAAAATATATTTTTTAATAAAATAAGTGTTTATTTTATAAAATAAACACAAACAAACGAGCTCTTAATCCTATTAAATAATATCGACAAGTTAAACTTCAATAAATTTATGAAATATAATTCAATAATGTCAATAATGCAAGGTTGATTTTTTGGTAACAGTACAAGGTTGATAGACAAATTTTAAATTTTCGATCAGTGCAGTGTAACATTCAGTTAATGTACTACCCGAGATTAATCCGGAATAGATGAAGGATAGCTCTGCAATTTTGTATTATTAGCGTCCTTATTTGTAAATACTAGATTCTCCTCTCTTAGCTACAACGAGTCAACGACAGTTAGATTAACCCTTTAATCAGGTAATTAATTATCTAACTAAAATTAAAATTCAAAATAAAAATATTCTAAAAAATAATTACTGTTGACGTGAATATTTTAATTCTTTTTGGTGAAATGATACTTTAATTTCACTTAACTAGATCCATTTCAATTTCATAATATATACTTATATGTCATCTTGTCTAACACATAACCATTTAATAAATAAATCTAGTCATAGAGACTTAAATCAAAATTGTTTAATTTTAAAAGATACAATTAATAACAAAATGGTTTTAAAGACTTAAAAATAAAAGATATTATATTTCTAAAAAAAAAAAAAAGATACTATCCCGTATTTAAATATAAGTAAATTTCAACTACTTTTCTCATATTTAATGTTATTATTCCCAATCTACCTTTTATTTAATGTTATTACTCTATGTTATTACTCTTACCTTGCAATAAATATGATGAAGATCATTTTAGTAATTAGAATTTATCTTTTACATGAAATCAAGAAAATTAAATATAATTAATTAATTTTTTTAATATGCATAAATTAATTAATTTTTATTTATATATGAGTCCAAAGATAATACTTATTTATGAAGAAAATGTTGGTGGATATTCCATGAAGATGCAACATAAAGTGCCGTACTGTAATTAATAAAAATGTTCGTAGCTAGCTCAATAATTGAATTATGAAATTCTGAACCCCCACAAGTTATGACAACAAAAAATCTTGGAGTACCATTCTTACCCTTTCCGTTGCAAGAGATAAAATTGAAAAACCAAAAAATCGAAATTAAACATCCAAACATTACTAGGTGCAGCACACAGACAGATCAAGTACTCTTTGATACCTGCATAGGGGGGGACCAAATCAACATGTCCAAATTGCACTTAAAATTTTAACTAATCAATCAAATGAAGGACATGGAATTATTTTCACCTTAATCAATGATTTTGAATTTATGTACGATTTGTGGGAGTGTATAACTATATTAAATATTTAAAGAGAAAGTTTATCTTCACAATAGTTCTATTTGGATTGAATAAAATTATCTGTTACGAATCAATAAAATCTAATAGTGTTTGAATCCTGATAATGTTTATAAAAAATACTTTGTTAAAAGACACAACTTATTTTAGGGATTTCTGTGTCCCAAAGAATAATAGAAAATATCATTGGTAGAAAAAAAAAATACCTCACGAAATTGTAGGAATTAAATAGCAAATTCAACGTGTCCGGATAGTATATACTCCTATAATAATTCAGACAAAGAACATGATTTGGGCAGGTTCACTGTACTGTTCATAAATATAAATATCATGCATGCGGCACTAAATAAAATTATAACTCCTTCCGTTTTCATTATAAGAAAAAAAAAATACTTACATTATACTCTTTAAGAAAGTTAATTATAGTCCTAATTCATATTTTTAGAATTATGTACAAAGCAATGAATTTTCCTACAATGTCCTTTGTCATGTTATACTCTCTTCACTTTACAATCACGACAATAAATGAGTGAGTGAATTGAGTGGAAGGTAGTTTAGATAAACTTTCATTAAATGCAAGTGAAAACAGTTAAAATTAGTTAGTGATATTGAATTTAACAAAATTTATGTTGACTTTTCAACACTACCCTTATTTAATTTTTTTTAGTTTTACAAATCTCTTTTCACATTCTCTATCCACCTTAAATGAAGCTATATTATTGGTCGACACTATTGTTGAAAATTGTAAACTCATTAAATACAGCAAGGACATATGAGAAAAAAATTATTTAATACTTCACATACTTTACAAAGTGACTTATAAGAAAAATGTTTTTTTTACACCATCTTTTCATACACTTTCCTTACACAATGAAAAAAATAATAATATGTTGATTAAAATTAAAAAAAAAAGAAAAATAAAATTGGGAAAATAATCATTAAAATAAGAAGGGTGCAAGGAGGGTGTAAGCAAAATGGGTGTACAAAAATCATGATTTGACTTATAAATAAAAATATTAAATACTTTTAGAAGGTGACTTATAAAAAAATATTTTTCTAACACCCGTTAATGTTACACCCTCCTTATACCTATAATATAATAATAATATCTCAATTTAAATTAAAAAAAAAAGAAAAAAGAGTTAGAGAAAATCAAGAAATCATTAAAATATTAAGGGTGTAAGAAAATTGGGTGCCAAAAAATCAAAATTCGACTTATAAATAGGAACGAATGGAGTAATAGTTAAATGACCTTGATATACAGTGCCCTTAGGGCATTAATTAAGGTTACTAGAAGTAGAAAAATAATCATAAGAGCACATTGTTCCGTCTTTTAAGAATACACTGCAAGGAGGGTGTAAGCAAAATGGGTGTACAAAAATCATGATTTGACTTATAAATAAGAATATTAAATACTTTTAGAAGGTGACTTATAAAAAAATATTTTTCTAACACCCTTTAATGTTACACCCTCCTTATACTTATAATATAATAATAATATCTCAATTTAAATTAAAAAAAAGAAAAAAGAGTTAGAGAAAATCAAGAAATCATTAAAATATTAAGGGTGTAAGGTAGGTGTAAGAAAATTGGGTGTCAAAAATCAAAACTCGACTTATAAATAGGAACAAATGGAGTAATAGTTAAATGACCTTGATATACAGTGCCCTTAGGGCATTAATTAAGGTTACTAGAAGTAAAAAAATAATCATAAAAACACATTGTTCCGTCTTTTAAAAATACACAAAATTACTATACATTCTATTATCTTTTTACTATATTTAAATTTTTAAGTAATACCCGTACTTAATATCATTTGGCATAGTTAACTGATGATCCCTCACCGTTAGCTATTTAGCATAATTGTACACGTAGTGGCTTAACAAGCTGTGTTGTTTAAAATTCTTGTACAAGTTAAGAAAATAATGAATAACATAATAATTAAAATAATTTTACTAAATTACCTTTTTTTATGTTCAATCATGAAAGTATTATATGATAAATCTTAATTGTATATCAAAGAGTAAAGAAAAAAATATAATAATTACGCATTAAAAAATGGTCCTAATAATGCTTTAGATATTTGTTCTATATTACAATGCTATCTAAATTATTTAAAATTGGATGAAAACTAAACTTTATGCATAATTTTTAATCAAACTTTTAATTGCTTGTAATAACATACACACCATATAAAATACATATATAGGACCTTCCGTGTATTTTTAATTTATCACACTGTGTATAATTCGAGATGAGGAATTTATTTATAGGAAAAATGTTTTTTTACCATTAAGTTTGTACTATTGATTAAATAAAAAAATATGTGATTAAATTAATATATAAATTGATTAATTATTATATAATAGTTTAACTACATATATTTTTTTATTTTTAACCACGTACAAATATGTGATTAAAAGTAAATAAATATATAATTAAATTATACTAATAATTAATTAAATCATATATTAATTTAACCACATATTTTATTATATTTAACCATTAATACATAAGTCATACAAACTTAATGGTACACCAATCAGTACTATTATTTTTAACCCTATAATAAGAAACAAAAAGTTACTCTAATTAATTATTAGTTATCCTTTATTTTTATTTTTTTATTTTGGTGAACTTTAGTGATCCTTTATTAAAAAGTCATCTTTTACCATACATTGTGTATAATTTTAGATGAAGAATTTATTTTTAACCCGAAATAAAAAGTTCCTCTAATTAATTATTAGTGATCCTTTATTAAAAAGTTATCTTTAATTTATCATGATTTAGTTTTTATTGCTATTTTGGATGCCCTAATTTTTTAATAGTTTTTTTATTGTGTGCTCATAAGCACACAATAAAAGCTTATAAAGGATAATTTTTGATTAAAATAATTTATATATTTTCTTAAATTTAAACATAATAATTAGTGTTTATTTTTTATGATAATTCAAAGTATTTATTAAAATATAGTTGATGTAATTAATATTCTATTTATAGCTTTTCATTGTTTGTCTATATATAGACAAACATTAAAAACAATTTTTTAGTAGTATAATATAATAACCTCCCATTTAGTTAAGCTTTTAATCTCCAAAAAGTGCATTCATTTATTTGTTCTTTAAAAATATCAAACATGCTATAAAATGAAATTTATTAGATTAAAAGATAATTCATAAAATCAATTGAGTTAAGTTTTATTATAGTCTTTCAATTTGTATGCATCACTCAATAGAAAATCTTTTTTTTTTTTTAAAAAAAACTCAATATAAAAATGTTATATTCATTCGGTAAACTAATTTAGAAATCGTTTTTAAAACGTTCAAACTAACTTTTCGAGAAAAATGAGCGACGACCTTACCAAAATGGATATGGTGCACTTGCTAGGAGGCTCTAATGGTCTAACTATCACACTCTTTCATAATATTCCAGACCTTATAACTCATTTATATACATTTTATTTCACCTCAATATATTAAACATGAATTTAAAATATTAAAATTATTTTAAATTAATATATATATATTGAAAATTTGAAACGTGTGAGAACATGAGAATCATGAATTTTGATCATACACATTGGCATGGATGTGAAGAAGGGCTGCTGGCCTACTCTTCCCATTGCACTGAGTGATGAGTGATGATTACTGTTCACTTGCAGCTCCTTACCAACCATTACCATTATATGTTCACACTCCACTCAGTGCAATTTATTTCCCTATAATACTAAAATAAATAATTTCATTTAATAATCTTCATTAAAAACAAAATCTCTTTTATTTTATTTTATTTATCTTTAAAGAAGGGGTGTGACAAGAAAACATGGGGTCACTGCATTATAAAATGGTCATGTCCTTTTCCTAGTTTGTCCTCATTTAAATTACTACTTTCTTTCTTACATCACTATTTCCAAACTCCCCTAAGTATTCTCAAATTATTGCCCTGTTCACTCAAACCCCATATTCATTATTTCCTTCTAAGTCCTATCTATATATAAATAACAAATACCCTTTATTTCTTTTCCTCACACTTATTTCTTTTGCTGCTCTCTGTTTTACTACCCACTACTCTATGTGCTTCTCTTCCTCTGCTTTTGCTCTGTTTTCAGTTGAACAGATTTCTAAATAGCTTTCATCCTTGCTTTCAAAGGGTGTTTCTTTATTGAAGAAATGTATGCAGAAACTGGTCTTTTCTTCCCATATTTGCACAATCTCTCTCAAGAGCTTCATCAACTTGAAGAGTACTGCAAAACCCAAAAATCCAATGCTTTCATGGTAACTTACTATTCATCTCTTAATCTCTTACTTTGTCAGCTCATTTATTCTTTCTGAGTTTTTTTCAACTGCATTTGTTTGATGGGGTTTTGCCGATTTTCGTCATATCGCGTAAAGGTCGAAACTTTCTCTTTCATCTTATGTGTTCTGCTCTTTCTTCCCGACACTGAATTCTCCCTGTTTGTCTCTTTAGAGTAAATGAGGCAACAAATAATGGGTCGGTTTGTATTTTTGAATTAAACTGCGTTTTTTATGCGTTGGTGTGTAAATTCGCACTTGAATTTTTGTTTTTCACATTTCAGATTTTTGTAAAGTTTCCCTTTTTATGGATGAATAACTTGTATTTTCTTAGTTGATTGATAGTATCAAGCTAAAGAAGGAAAAGTGATAACCAATGTTTCAAATGTAATATCTGTTAATTCATTTGAGTTTTGAACCTTCCCTTTTTTTAAGAAATAAAATTTGATAGTAACAGCACAAGTGGAACAACTGGTGATGAATTCACACGCTGGATCTGGAAAAGTATGAGAAAGGGAAAGAAAAAAAAAGTATAAAAGGGAAGTTTTTTTGTTTCTGATACTTCCGTCTTCTATAATCTTTCTTCCATTTTTTAAAAAAGTATAGTAGTGTGAACTCTCAGTGGGGTTTGTCTTTTTTTGCCGCACTGAGGGAAATTAAAGAGGAAAAAAGCCTTTTATTCGCTTTTCTTCTTTATAGTAATGAAAAAGTTTAGATGAAAGTGTTTGTTAATGCTCAATTTAATCATTTCTTCATGGTATTGTCGGGCATTAAACATAGTTGTGGAAAGGTTATTTCTATTTCTACTTCTATTAACTAGAATAAATTATACCCAAAAAAAAATAGTAGTTTGTTTTCATATGATGTTGCTTGGTGCCTTGGTAATCAGGGAAATGTCCACACTTTAATTAATTCAGCTTAGTGCATGTTTGATTCTTAGTTCGAGTGTTAGAACAATGATAGACTAACATGACTCGTGATTCAATAATTTATGATGAGTCAGGATTTATTTGGATAGAAATCCCAACCACATATAACAACAGAAACAACAAATTCTGACTTCGTGTGAAAGTAATTTCGTGTTGATCCAATAGTAAAATAAGCACACCACTTAATTTATAAAGAAAGATATTGGTTGCACTTGAACCATACACTTTTTTTTTTAGGCAAATACTCACACACCATTACTAAACTATTCACCTATTCTCCTCTGCCAAGGTTCGAACCTTGGACCTCCTGCTCCCAAGCTTTATGACTTGGTACATGACCATTTGAGCTAAACTCTTGGTCGCAGCATACACTTTAATAGTTGACATAGATAGGATTCCAACTTTTGCTGCTTGAGATATTTTGACATGTGTATAGTTGTTCTTCAATGAAGCATGAATTTTCAATTTGAAACCATCTATATATCTAAATCCAATTAACATAGCCTGAATCTAGCTAATTCTTTCCTTTCCATGTGAAGTTTCAGCTGAATATGTATTGGTACTTATCATTCACACAAGCTTCTGTTTTGCAGTATGAATATGGATTTTGCTACTATGTGTGGTATTTTTATACTTTTACTATAATTAAAAAGTAAAAGACCTTTGCTTTACCATTTAACCTGCAAACTATGCTGTTTTTTTTTTTTGGTTAATAAAAGTTTACATCAAGTGAAGGTTTGGTCCCATGTAAGTTGGTTAGGGAATATCACCAACCTCAACAAGGATTTGTGATGGAATTACATATCAAAATGTACTTTTTTTCTGACAAGTAAGTACTTGAGTCAATTTCCTAAACCAGAAAGTTTTACATATTGCTTAGCTTGTGGTTGAAACTTTTGAAGCCATTGCTCAAGTGTCTTACTGACATGTAGCTTTTCTGTCACCTCACCATCTCAGATAGATTCTCTCTTTTTTTGTTCATTGTTTCTCTTTTTTCTCTCTTTCCAAAAAAGTTGAAGAACAACACCTATTTGGTCTATAAACCATGTTTTGGTAGGATGACCATGACATGCAATTGGAATCTCTTTGCCCATTCAAATAAATTTTTAATCTGGTCAGTTGCATTCAGAACCACTTTGCTTGATGGAATCAAGCAATTATTATCATGACAACTTTTGGCATCTTTCATGTCAGGAATCCTATCTTGATTAGAGCAAGTTTGAGACATTCGTAAGTTAAAACATGATGAGAGAAATTCTGATGAAGGTTAAAAATATCATATCTCCAGCTGGAAACAAATGTTAAATTCTCACAACAATTGACTATTGAATATAGATTGAAGATTAAACGTGCTGTTGCACCTTTTTTTTTCTTCTCAGAAGTGCATGGTGAGGGAGAGGCAAGTGCACGTGCCCTTTTGGTTTAGCTTCTCATCACCACAAACGGACTTCGAATGGAAGTTTAAAAAAATATGCTTCCATTGAATTTGTTTGAGATAGCTGCAGCAAAAAATCACAACCATTGCTTTTACTTCGTAACACTGTCATGTTGAGTGTAAGCTTAACCAAACAAACACTAAATCATTGTAGCACACGCTGCTTCTAGAATTAACCGGGTGATATGTCCATTCCTTTAGATGTTACAACTGTTTCCCCCCTTTTGTGTTCTCTCACCCTATTAATAGCGTAGAAAACTAAGGGCCCGTTTGGTTTGCACTTTCATTTCCTGTTTCCTGTTTTATGAAAACAAGAAACAGAAAATGAAAATGCAAACCAAACAAGCCTTAATATTTGGGTGTAGTAAGGCTTGCCCTATTACCATTGTTTTTCTACAATATCATTATCTATTATATTAAATTTGTCTGTTTACATGTTCAGTGTAATTACTCATATATTTTCTGTCTTTTTTTTTGTTCTAAAGATAACATTCTAGTTATCCATTCTTTTTCTTTTTCCCTCTTCGCAGGCTGTATAATTATATTTGTCAATAACTTTTTATTTTTTATTTTTCTCTCTGCCTTTAATGCAGAGTGACCTTGTTCAATCTTCTGCCATGTCAGAATATGATTTGGCAGCAGAGGGAGATCTGTTCAAAGCACCTGAACCTATAATTGAAGAACCAGTGATGGACTTGGATCCCATGGCAGCAGCAATATCAATGATGTCTTGTGGGGATGATGTCTCCTCTCATGGACTAAAATCCTCAGAGATTGATATTCTTGAAAATGAACAGCTTCTGAGTGAGGTGTTCTATGAATGCAAAAAGGATCTCTTAGAGTCACCACTGTGTGAGATTCTGGAAATCAAGGTTCCTGTTCTGAACACAGACGAGAACTCAATCGATGAAAACAAGCCGCTTCCTGACTTGCCGTTACTTAAGAGTGGCAGCTCGGGAAGTTTGAGCTCAATGGAGTGGATGCATGGAGCTTCAATGAAGCCTGCTTTCCTTGACATCCCTGGAATCGATTTCAATGCGGTTTTTGGTATGCGGAGATCATTTAGTGAAGGAGATATCAAGGTATGAATAAACTGATTCCTATATACATTTATTGAATTAAATCACTATGAAAAAAGCAGCATATACTGAAAGCTATAAAAAAGATACTATTAGCTAGAGGAAGTTTGAAGTTCTTTACAATAAGTCTTTGTCTCTTATCAGAATCTTGACAACTTTTTTTAACTAAAACAAGAAGGAAAACTTTCCCTTTTTATGAACTGACCTTATGTTAAGTCTCATCCTTTAACCATGCCTCATGTTGAATATGTGAGACACCTAATTTTCCCTTATCTGAAACCCCTTTATTTGGAAGTCTTTTCTTTTATTTAAAATTAAAACATGAAAAACCCTTCCAATCCAGAAAGGGGATACTCTATCCAGGAAATCATGCTTCCTTCTGTTGAATCACAAAAAGATGTCTGCTTTAACCTCTTCCTAGTTGTGTGTTTGGTTCAACTTACGTTGAAGAAATAACAACTTATTTTTGTGATCTTTTTGAGAAAACTTTTGATAAATAAGCAACAAATATCCACAATATGATGGAATACTTTGTTTTTGTGACAGACTCTTGGTAATGGTAATTTGAACATCATCCATTCACCCCATGAGAGGCCACTTCTTATCAGCAACTGCACCAGCGAGGAACGCCGACAGAAGCTCTCCAGATACAGGAATAAGAAGACAAAGAGGAACTTTGGGAGGAAAATCAAGGTAACTATAGGTGTCAGAAACTACATGAACTCCATGAAAATTCTGTGAAATGCATAAGATACTTTATCTGTTGAAAGTTTTTTGCTGCTATAAAATGGGATGAGAAAAGCAATTGATAACTAGGGTTTCTACTTTCTAGAGTTGTTTTCTTCAATTTCTTTGGTGATTTTAAGGTTGCATATTGTTGAGACGCCGCGTTGATCAGAAAGTTAAAGTATTCTTTATAACAAAACTTCGACAATCCTCCTCTTTGAGATAGCTTTTGGGTTAAATTAGGTCTGATCCATTTATAACATGGTACCAGATTTTATTTAGTCCTTATATTTGCAAATTTGACACTCTAGTTGTATATAGTCTTAGGCACAAGTAAACCAATACATTAAAAGAAAAAACATTTTCTGTTTCAGTTTTCGTATGCGACCTAGTTTCGCCGACACCATTTTCATCTTAAAAACACATTCTGAATTCAATTCAGCTGATGATGTGTTTCGGCTTCAGTATGCTTGCAGGAAGGCTCTTGCAGACAGTCAACCAAGAATCCGCGGAAGATTCGCAAAGACTGAAGAATGCGATGTGAAGAGGGAATGACTTTTCGACTGATTTAGTAGAAAAGAAAGAAAGTAGGAGTCAAGTAGCTATAGCTAAATCTGATCAAAGCTAAGCTAAATGGAAGAAGTAATCTGTGCTTGAAATGTTGTATTATATGTTCTATAAGATAAAAAAAATGTAGCTAAAAATAAAAAAACCAGATGTTAAAACTCCTTAGGGTAGTTTTCTTCATCTCTTATCTCTGTTGTATTAATTAACTGTCTTTGTAGACGGAAATAATATGTAAATAAGTTTGGTCAATAAAAGAAGGAAAAAGAAAAAGAGTTGTACCTTGTTCATGTATATGATGAAATAATGACAAGGGTTAGATGCACTAGTTCTGTATTTTGGTTACAAAGTTAAAATTCAAGTGAATGGAAACCTCCACATACTGGTTTAGCATCAATTCTTGCACAATGTTAACAGTTTTTTTTTTCATGAAAAAAAGTTGTTTATATTAATTCAATGTATATGAAGGACCAAAATGGATTTTTTTTTTTCATCAAGGTATCATCGGCTGATAGGCGAAGATTAATTCCTTTGAGACGAAGAGATTATCGAAGTTGAGACAAAGAGATTACCTGAATTGGTATAATTTCTCTCAACAAAATTTTTTTTATGCGTACGACCATGATTTGAATTCCTGTTAACATGTTTTAAGAACCCAACTATTTACTAAAATGAAATAAACACAATCACAAAGTGTTAGAAATTAATATATGACTTCTTAAAAAATAAAAATAAAAATGAAATAACTTTACAAAATAATTATGAAACAATTATAACCTCAAGGATGCAAAATCAAAGGTTGCTCCATGCAGAGGTTGTTCTTCAATAATGGAATCCAAAACTGATAGACCTGTCATGTTGAAGCTATCTAGTGTAGATGATTACAAACTTCGTTTCATTATTCTCTTCCAAAATTATTAATCTTAATAAAGTGAGAATCTAAAACACTATTTATTTTTCAAACACTAAACAAATTAGACACTTTGTCTCTTTATCAGTCTGTTTTCAATTGACAAGACTCATCCAATTACATTTCATATATATGCAAATGAAACATCTGCTACATTATTATGCTGTGGCATCAAAAACATGTTTGAACAATATTGCTAGATTTCCAATTGAGAAAGTGGATTAATTCACATGAACTTCTAGAAGAAAATAATGCTGTAACATTGCATCAACATTGATTTTAACTCAATCTGCTTCTCTGTAATTGTTTTATCTATCTCCAAAACCAGACAGACCTGTCATGTTCATAATCATGCAATCTATATTATTACAAACTTTTGTTTCATTAATCCAAAACCAACAGATCCCTGTCTCCCACAGCTTGACATTACGTTTTTTTCCATCGAAGAAATTCCTTTCTAATTAAATCTTAACCTTAATCTTTCAAACACTAAACAAATCGGACGCCTTTCCTGTTTGTCACTTACTCTTTAGTCTTTTCAACTGACAAGCCTCATCTAATTAACCATCTCTGCTATCAAATATAAGTAAAAGTCAATTGAATTACACATATTTAAAAAAATTAGTTAATTATATTTAATATTCTTGATTTATAAATAAAATAATTTTATTTTCTATATTATTATTTAGTCTTTCCTCCGTTCATCTAAATAAGTACTAATTCGTAACTAAACGGTGTAACGTGAATACGTGATGATAGTTCACTCTATCATTTAATTATATGTATATGGATTAAGAATAATATTTAATTCTCTTACTAAATCTTCTTACTAATTTTCCTACTCGTTTAATTTTGACAAGTGTCATCTATCTTCTAAAAAGTAAATGTTAAGTAAGAGATAAATAACATTTGTCAAAATTAAGTGGATAGGAGGATTAATAAAAAAATTTAATAAGAGAATTAAATATTTTTCATGAGATAAATCTTCCGTTATTGAAAATAAAATGATATTTCGTATACATACTTTGATATTAAGAGTTTGAAAGTGAATTTTTTTAGGAAAAAGATAAATATTGATGAGCATGACCTATGGGCTACACCCACGCAAATTTATGAGAGCATCCCTATAGGCTAAACACACGTGACGAGTGAATGGCTTTTGCATAATGTGGGCTTAAAAATAATTAATTAAGATGTACCATGATGTGGACAGGTTGATTGGTTCATTACATATAAATTATAATTAATAACATATGTTTTAGTTTATGCTACTTATGTCATTGTCTGTCTATCGCCAAACCTTCAATTTTGACATGGTTAATATTGTTTGATTAATTTCAATTGAGATCACCTTTTTATAATCCATGTTTATTTATCCGTTTTCTATTACATTGTATTATTTTTGAGGTACATATACATCAACGAATGTAACAAATTGTGCTGTAGAAAATTTTCCACTTTTTGTTAAGTTTAAAAAATATATTAGTATAAAAAGTAAAAACAACTATACCATTTCATTTTTGTTGTTAATATTAGTACTATTGTATTTGTAAACAAACGTTATCTAAAAGCAAGATCTATTATCAAATAATAAAATATACAAAGTAAGCACAATTAATAATTACATCTCTTGTATTCAATATCGGTTAAATAGCATGCGCAAGTAAAAAAAAAAAAATTGTCATAGTTACTTAACTCGGTTGATAAGGATAAGCACATGTATATATAAGTATACCGGCTCAATCTTCGATTAATGTATTTTTTATAAATAACAAAAATATATTTATAACAAGATAATTTTAAAGGATAATTACACTAATCTTTCCTAAAATTTGCACATATTACACTTACTCTCTTAGTTTTTAAAATTACATTTACTCTTTACCGAGAAGATAAGTGTAATGAAATTCAAATATCAAGGACTAAGTGTAATTAGGAATGGCAACGGGGCGAAGCAAGTGATAGCCCCTCGCTACCCGTCCCAGCGGATTCGAAGATATCCATCAAGTATCTGCGAGTATTTTACTTAATTAAAAAATCATTAAAAAATGTAAAAAAAGTATATCTAAAATTATGTTTTAACTTAAAATTCATATTAGTAATTATATTAACTATTAGAATAAAGTTAAAATGTAAAATAAATGTTCAAATAATATAATTATCACTTAATATTTATATTTCTTTAAAGTGAGAAGATATTATATTTTTTAAAGACATTTCACATTGAAAACAATTATAACATACTTTTTTATATTAAATATTTAATATCACATTTACAAATCATTAAAATATTATAAATTTATAAGTTTTTATTATTTTTAGCAGTACCACGGATACTCATATGTATTTATGATAGGTATTATCCGCGGATATTCACGGGCGCGAATTTTTTTGTCATCCCTAAGTCTAATGTCTTGAGGGGTAAATGTAATGACATTTCAAACTTTAAGGGGTTTGTTTAATTTCAAAAACAAAGAGGAGATAAGTGTAATAGTGCAAATTTTAGGGAAAGTTTGTGTAATTATCCCTAATTTAAAAAAAAAATCTAAGAAAAATAACACGTTTGTTCGGTTTTTTTGGACTAAATTCTTTTTTTTGGACACCTTTTTGAAGGCCCATACTGGCTTCTCTTTTTGGACTGAATTTTGAATTGCCTCCAAACACAAGTTGGGCTTCTAAACTAATAACCCAAACATTTTTGCATCAAAAACTAATAACGAAAAAAGAAAATTGTGGTTTTAAAAACAAAAAATTACGGTGGGATAACATAAGTCAAACATGAATTTGACCAAGGTTAAATGAGTAAACCCCTAATTTTATCCTTGATATTCTAGGAATTAAACATTTTTGTCTACAAAAGTTAAAAAAGCTCAAGTTAGCTCTAATTTTACGAAATAACATTTATTTTAATTAAGTACTAATTACTCTCTTCGTTTCTTTTTATTTGTTATTATTTTAAAAATCACATAAATTAATTAAGTACTAAAGCTTTATTGAGCTTTTAAAATGACACATAAAAAGAAACAATTTTTTTTTAAAATTACGATAATTAAAAAAGAACGGATGGAATAATTTTTATAATGTCATTTAACACGACTAAAATATTTTTCATTTTTCCGAAGTCATCAATTAATTGGTTTTTTTTTAAATCTAACAAACCAAATTGATCAATCATTTCAATCTTAATCTCCAATCTAAGAGTTTATTAGAGACAAAATGCTAAATAAAAAGTGAAAACAATACCTGAATTCTTTTTTTTAAAAAAAATAAGCAATGTGAAACCAAATGAAGTTTTAATATGATATTGTACGATAAAATTATCTCATGCTAAATCTCTATCATTTATCTGATGATTTTTTCAACATGTGTAATATTGCATATGTTAAGAAATTATAAGTAAAAAAAATTGATAAAAAAATAAAAATTTAATGTAATTGAGTTTGACATACAATTAATACTATATTTTCTTTTTACTTATAATTATCTTTTATTATAAAATAACATGACTATTTTTACGTAAGAGTTAAAAAGATAAACACTATTAAATTTTATAAGAATGTCTTTCATCAAAACAAATACTACTCAAGTTAATGATTAACCAAATATAACTAATCATTAATAGGAGTATTGTTTAGTAGTATGATTAATTATTAATGATTAGAGATGGCAACTTGGGTTCCGTCGCCAGTGTTGACTTATCTATTTGATTCTTTAACATTATATGCTGGCCAAGCATCACAATATGAGCAGCATCCAAATATACACTTTTACATTTATATTTATATCTCTATAAATTAATTCCAGACTCAGCATTTTTTGGTGAGTTTATTGCACATGATCAAACTTTCATTAGACTTTAATTTATTTATTTATAAGAAAAATATATTATTGATGATAAGTTAGAGTAAAAAGAATATCTTAACCTATTTACAAACTAATGCATCTACTTAATACACATAAGAGGCTTATTTAGCCTAATAACATACCGTAATTGTCTATCTTTTAAACTTGCCGCTAGCCATTTCCAAGATTTATATTTAATGGCATAAATTTTTTTAACACAATCTAAAACTCTATTGTTAAAAATAATTTTAACTTATTTAAATAGATACCATATACCTCCACTTCATTTTCCCTTTGACAAAACCACACATACAAAATAGCAAGTCTTCCAAACTCCTTGGTACACATGCAAAGATTCCCAAACAGTGTCAAACTAAGTACCAAATCCTACTAGAAATATGGTCGTAATAATCTCTTGTAACAACAATTGCCACGCAAAAACGATGGAACCTTGGTCTTTCACAGCCGGCACAACCCCTAAAGGCCTAAACCACCCTACCAGCCAATTCAGACCCTGTAGAAAAAAAATGCAACAATTCATACGCCAATTTAACTATAAAGGTCTTTGTCAGGGACAGACCCAAAGGGGGCGAGGGAGGCTTTGGCCCCCCTCCCATGTCATATTCGTTATATACAACATAGTTCGTAAGATAACTATATATGTTGTGCAACAAAATGGCTGTTTTGCGCGTCCCCACCTAAACTTACGATTCATGCCTTCGAACCATCAAGAGGCGTTTTTCTTCTTTTTTCCCTTTCTTCCTCTTTCTCTATTATTTTCCCTTTCTTCCTTCTTTTTCTATTTTTTTTTATTTCTCTGATTTATTCTTTTATTATTATTTTTTCATTTTTAAATTCTTTTAATATTGTTTCTATTTTTCATTCTACTTAATATATTTTTTCTTTTGTTATTTAACAAAGTTACATACACATATAAAGAATATTATACTATTTAATATATTAATAAATAGTAATATTTAAATATTTTATTTTAAATAAATAATATTTATTTTCCATAATAAGTTGTTATTGTTGTGTTTTAATAATTTTAATAACAATTAATATTATTAAAAGTTTCTTATTTAGTTATATTTAAGAAAAAAATATTAAATTTATGTTCTTAATTATAAATTTGAAAACAAAAAATGTGATGCAAATGACAACATATATTCTTTTTGAGAAATTCTTGAGTGGACAGGGACTTAACATATTATTTTTGGACACAACCAATAGAAAAAACCAACTCACTAAATGGGTAGTTTCTTTTGATTGAGTTTAAAAACTGTAAAAAAATAAAAAAGTAGAACAGGAATGAGGGAGAAGCAAATAACAACAACTACATAGATCATATGAGAGAGAAACTACCCATTTAGTGAGTTATTTTTTTTTATTGACTGTGCTAAAAAATGACGTATTGGGTACGTGTCCATACAAGAATTTCTCATTCTTTTTATACTAAAAAATTTTCATGTTGTTTTTTCTTTCAAAATTTAAAATTTTTTCTCTTTATTTATAAATTCTCAGTATGCTTAATAATTCTCATTATTATTATTTTAAATTTCATTTTCAATCACAGACAAAAAAAATCGTTTCCTCCCACCGAGTTTTTGGGGATCCGTCCCTGGTCTTTGTCGAGTCACAATTCCATAGCAATATATCTTGCATATTCGCGGTTTTACTCCACCAACAAGCTCCCCTAATTGAAATAGTAACATGTGACGCCATTGAATTTGCCACTGTCATACCCCTTCTAAGAACCAACCTTTGTTACAAATCTTTGACTCCTTGTTGGCTGCAAATGAATATAAACGTAGAAAGACCTCACCTAAAAATAATACCTCCCACCCATCTATCCAACTAAAACCGCACATAATCCCATCGCCAATTACTCTTTCAAGATTAGTATCCACCTAATGAACCGGTTTGATGGCACACCAAAACTAAACCCTTCCACCAATCCCATGTTTTGGAATCCACTCTATATCCTGCAAAATAGAAGAAAAACACTCATAACGTGCTTTAACTGTTTGTGTCCAAAATATATTTGAGGATTTTAAACGATGTCATACCTATTTTCTCAATTAACTCATGTTAAATCAAACTACATTTTTCATTAGACTATTTAATTGGATTGAGATTTTCTGTCGTTGAAATTCTAACTGCACAAATTTCATCATTAAAAATTAACAGTTTTATATTAGATAAATTTATAAAAAAAATGTTTAAACATTGGTAAGATGTTAGTTTCCAATTGCGCCCCTATGCAGTTAAAAAGCAAACTGCAAGGGATCTATTTCTCATTCAGTTACATTTTAATTTCAGTTTTCTCATTCAGTCTTACTTTGGTGTTTTAAGTTTAATTAAGTAGTAATTAGTTTCATTTTTTATGTTGAATTTGCAAGAAACAATTATCAGATGACCATAAAATATCACTTCATTTATATCAATAAAGAATCGAACTCCTATACATGTGATTAACGCATTGAGTGAGTCACCACAAGCCACACCTTGTGGTTTAATCATTATAATTTAATAAGTCGTGCAATTTTTGTTCTTGTAATTTTAATCAAGCTATTATAATTGGTATATAATTTAAAATGTGAATCCAATTGTTGTCTAACACTGATCTATTAGTAGTACTGTTACTCACATTACTTTTAAATTGTGATCAATAACAGATAGTTTAAATTTAATAGAAATGAACCTTATAACTTAATTTTCATACTTAAATTTTATTAAGGCAAAAACAACTCAATTGAAACTATAAGAATTAAACCTTTAAGAAGAGAATAGGATAATAAAAAGTAAATTAGTTGATTAAGCAGTCTTGGGGAAACAGAAACCGATTCCAGCGCAGGGCAAAAGTTGCAGATAAATAGGAACAGTAGTAGTAGTACCTGAATTTCCAAAAATGACACACTTTTTCTGTGTCGTATTGTTCAGCAGTTGCCTTGTTTAGTAGCACACAAGTACAAATTTACAACTTTCACGCTCTGTTATACTATGACATGCCTCCAATAAGGTTTAATTAGAACCTCCCTAACTAAAAAAACCAGAAAGAAGGTAAATTTAACTTGCTTTTTGCCACAACTTTTGGGCACCACCATCGTCAAACTCCACTAAAACATAAAATTACTTAACATCCTTAACATTTTATTTTCTCAGTTCAAACAAATTTTCGTCTATTTTTCATCTTTGGGTTCAAATTCAAAGCCACAGGTACAGCAGCTGAGAAAAACCTGAAATCAATGCTATTAAAGATTAGAGAGTGATACCATAAATGGAACCACGGTTTGAGAATAATTAATTTTGACTATTTACATAAAATTAAATGAAAAAAATAAATTAGTTGCTTAGTCCTTTTGGGATAATTAATAAACAAATTAACTTATCCATTAGATACCCATAATTATAATTATTTGGTTACTTTCTTTCTATGGCTACAAACAATGAAGGATCAATAAATTACTTTACTTCCATGGCTTCACAGAGCTACTGCAAACACGAGAGCTTCCTTTTCGACAACAAGGAAAAGCAAAAAGTAATAAATAAATATAAATAAAACAACAAAAGTTTCTTATATAATCAAATCAATTTTCTTGAGATTTTTCAGTATCATGATCTAGCCATGATGTCATGACCCAGAAGCAGGAGGTTTCGTCTTCAAATAAAAAACTACTTTTCTAAATAAAATAAAAAAATATTGAAAAATGAAAACAAGACATGAAAATTGAGAAAGTGGAGTGAGTGGCGTGTAGTGCTTTAGATCCAATCACAAGCAGAACTCGGTTTATGGATTCACAACTCATCTTTGTGTGGAAGAAGAACCAAACGCCACCGTTTCAATCTTCATTTCATCAATTAGTAATTTCCTACAAAATAAAAAACCCAAAAATCAGAAATCAAATCCTAAAATTCACAACAATAAATCTATTTCACTGTTTGAGACTGGTCTTTTTGCACTGTTCCACGTCCTCCTCTTATAAGTAACAGACACACAAAAAAAAAACACTGGCTAAAAAACTTTTTTTTTTTATTTCTTTTTCTTTTTCTCTTTTCTTTTTTCCTTTTAGCGATATCCACCGGATCCTTGGAACCAAATCTACAAGCAGCTTTCGAATGTAAAATTTCATGCTCCCAAGTCCAACAACAACACAAACCATATAAAGCATAAGAAAATTAAAATAAATTTCACGAAATGCAAATTCAATCCTATCTAAAAAATACCCCCTTTATAAAAAATAAAACAAAATTGCAACTTCCCCACTGGAGAATAGTTATAGAAGAAACAAATTTTTGTAGTACACTATGGTGGCAATGAAATTCCTAAAAATCCCAAGACGAAGGACAAGAACAACAAAATCGAAGGACAACATCTAGAATGAAAACATGTTTCCCATTCATAAAACATAATTACTACTACTACTACTACTACATTATGGTTCCAAAATTCTTGGAACAAAATTGGAATTTAATCACCCACTTCAAAACGCAGAGCTTCGTTCATGGCCATAATAACCGTTACGAAGAAAGAAAGAAGCAAAAATAGTAACACGTGAAACGAACCCGGCCCACGATGCCGAACCAGAAGGCAATGCCATCACCAAAGCTCACCACTTTGGAAGATGAATTTGCGTTACCCAACACGTTAGGCGCAAGTTAGCCTTAGGCCCCATATAAACACACTCAAGATAACGCCGAGTCTTCTCTCTCTCTCTCTCTAGTCTTATACTCTGTCACCCCTTTCCTTGTTCCTCTTCCTTTCTCTCTCTACAATTTTTCCGGAATTAAAATCCGTCCTATGTTACATTTTTTTTTTTGGTTTAGTTCTATAAAAAAATACAAATTACATTGCATTTTGTCTGAGAATTTCCGCATAAAAATAATGCTTACGTTTCCCTTCTGAAGTTATCTCTCTCTTTCTCTCTGTGTTCTGAGGAAGTTGGTGAGAGAAGAGAGATCCCTATTTCTTCTTCTACTCTGCTTATTCGATCTTCTCGATCAGGTTCTCAGACATTCTTGCGCTTAATTCCCTCGCTTTCTGTTACCCTCTCCTCGCGTCTCTCCGATTTTCTGCTCGAAATTCGGCCTTGTTAATTGCTTCCGCGGTTGCTCTGTTTCTTGGAATTCAATTCGCGATTAGGGTTTATGAGGTGTGGTGGGTGTTTGGCCTCGGGAGTGGAAATTTCGTTTCTGGGGTTCTAGAAGTTGGGATTTTGATGCGACCCGTTGCTTCAATTTAATGAGGTGATTGATTGTTCACGCAGCCTGAAGAATGATTATCAAGCGGAACCTGAAATCCCAAATGCCGAGTCTGAAACGGTGCAAACTCGGTGACCCGGTGGGGGAGGACGACGAGAGTTCTTATGCTCGTAAGAAGAGAAAGACGAACGGTTATTACCCTTTAAACCTCCTCGGCGATGTTGCAGCCGGAATAATCCCGTTGAGCTTTCACGGCTTGCTAAGTGGGGGCGTGTCTGAGAAGGGATTCTCTGCATCGTGGTGCACCCAGGTTCCGTGCTCCCCTGGCGAAGTGCAATCTAACTCGAAGGAAGACTCGGTTCGAGCCAAGAAGAAACCAGCTCAGCGGCCGGCACTGGTTCGGACATCGAGGGGGCGAGTCCAGGTTCTTCCTTCGCGCTTCAATGACTCTGTTATTGATAATTGGAAGAAGGAGAGCAAGACCAGCTTGCCTGATTGTGAATTGGATGATGATTATGATTCCAAGAAGGACAAGTTAAGCTTCAGGGCACCCAAAAATTCCAACCAGAATGCTAGAAAAGGGCGAAACTACGAGAAAACTAATTCCAAGCCTCGCAGGTACTCGGCATTGTGTGAGGATGACGTTAGTGTGAGGTATAAGAGTTTTGATACTAGCAAATATTCAACTTTGCGTGGTGCATTGACCTTGAAGGGCGAGCTTCTGGCTGAGGATGAGAGAGGAAGGTTTTTGGAGGAGGGTGAAGTTGATTTGATGAGCAATGATGAAGCAGCTTTGAAAGAGAATGAGGAAAAGAAAGATGGGTTGTATGGACCAGAAGATTTTTACGCAGGTGATATAGTGTGGGCTAAAGCAGGGAGGAAGGAACCTTTTTGGCCAGCCATTGTAATTGATCCTATGTCTCAGGCACCTGAGTTGGTCCTCAGGTCTTGTATAGCTGATGCAGCTTGTGTCATGTTTCTTGGGTATGCAGGGAGTGAAAATCAAAGGGTAAGTATGAATATGATTACTACTTCCTATATAGAGAGTCTCTTTGCCATTTTTAGAAATACTGCCTATTTATTATATTTTTTATGATTTGAACAGGACTATGCATGGGTGAAGCATGGGATGATTTTTCCATTTATGGATCATGTAGACAGGTGTGGAGTTTTTGGTTATGATCTGTTTGTTTTCATTGTTTGGATAAAATCTGCTGCTTGTTTTTTCTTTGTAGAGGATTTTTTGCTTACTAGGCATGATATTCCTTGGTTTAGGTTCCAGGGGCAGTCTGAATTGAGTTTCTATAATCCCGCCGATTTCCAAATGGCAATAGAGGAGGCATTTTTGGCGGACCAGGGTTTCACGGAGAAGTTGATATCCGACATAAATGCAGCAGCCAGTAACACTGCTTATGATGATTCTATTTTGAAAGCCTTTCGGGAGGTTACTGGTTCAGACCGGTATGCAGGATATAATTTTCTTAACCAGGTAATTCCGCTACAGGGCTTCTTCCTTTACCCCCATATAGTACTCATGCTTCATAGTTAGGGGACACTGAAGTAAAGCTGATAATATAAACTTAGTTCACAACTGGAATGCTGCTGAAGTCTGGTCAATTCATCACTTCATTGATATGAATGCCTCATATTGCAGGATTTATTCGATAAGAAAGACACACGTCCCTGTGAAGCCTGTGGAGTGCGCCTTCCTTACAAGAATTTAAAGAAAACAAAGGGTTCAACTCCTGATAGCCAATTCCTATGTAAAACATGTGCTAGGGTTTGTATATCTTGCCTTTTTCTTCTAACATCTATATTTAAGTCTGCAATAAAAGCATTATTATTGAAGCTCTTTGGAAATTGCATATTTTGTAGTCTTTGAACTCATTTTCTTTCAGCAGTTAACAAAATCAAAACATTATTGCGGTATATGCAAGAAAGTTTGGAATCATTCCGACAGTGGAAGCTGGGTGAGTTAGTTGGATCCTGTTAGTTAAGGTTACAATTTTCTGCTCAATGATTATTGCTTTGTATTGTAGTATTAATTTCTTTTACCGTTTGTGAATGCCCCCTCTAAATTAGGTGCGCTGTGATGGATGTAAAGTATGGGTGCATGCAGAATGTGACAAAATTTCTAGCAACCTTTTCAAGGTTTATCCGTTGCTCGAAATCATAACTTTGTTTCTTCTCAGCATTGAAAGCTCATAACTAGACGTTCTGAATTTTTGCTGACTGTTATATTCTGTTTTTGAAGAATCTTGAAGGCACTGATTATTACTGCCCTACTTGCAAAGCCAAATTTGATTTTGAGTTATCTGACTCAGAAAAATCTCAGACGAAAGCCAAGTAAGTCTATTGTGGTCTCTATGACTTAACCTAATGATTTCATTTGAAATTTTCATGAAGCCCGTCCTATTTGTTAAAATTCAAGTTCAAATATCAATCAACTTTTTTTTCTCGGTATTATTAAAAAATATAAATGCAGTCAATACTCGGTACAGTTTCTATAATTGATTGAAATTCATTTGGGACCAACTAAATCATGTTGATCCCACTCCCTATTTAGTGGGATCCACGTGAAATTCACCCAATATTAGTTTGTCGAAAAGAGTATTTCTAGCATTTCTCTATAAAGAAGTGCCGTTGTTTCTTGTATAATTTTTATATTTTCTGACTAAAATGGAGGTTTTGGTACAGTTCAAGCAAAAACAATCGGCAGCTAGTGCTTCCAAATAAGGTCACTGTTCTCTGCAATGGCATGGAAGGCATATATTTTCCTAGCCTTCATTTGTAAGTACAACCTCTTTCAGCAGTATTTGACACAAATTTTTTCTCTGTCCTCTGTTGTGGTTATCATGGTTCTAGTATTATATTTTTAAATTGCTCTAGAATCTAGATTTTTTTTGATAAGCTGCTCTAGCTATTTATTACTTACAAATAGTCAGCTTTAAAAGATATTGTAATCAGTAATAGAATAATTGCCTGTTTTGAGATTGGCATTTAATACCCAAACATGCCCTAAAAGGAAAAAGAAAAAACTGTTTGAATTTTAGAAACTTTCCTGTTTATGTCCTTTTGTTTTAGTTGTTGAAGAATGAGTAGTTATATGGGAAATTATGCCCAAAGAATATTCTCTTTCTCTTATAACCCTTGTAGAGATTAGTAGTTTTCATCAATTTGAATGTTGATCAAATTTCCGCCAAAATCTGCGCCAGAAAATATTTGATTTACTTTGTTTTAGTCATACTTACCATGCTTGTTCAGCTTTCCTAATATTTAGTGTAGCTTATCATTCAAGCTTCACATTGCCATATTCCAAACTGATTGATGTGAATGTTGACTGTGCTGCTGTTAATACTCATTTCTTCTTGTTCTTTTTGGTTATGATACATGTTTTCCTACAGAGTTGTATGCAAGTGTGGTTTTTGTGGGACTCAAAAGCAAGCACTTAGCGAATGGGAGCGGCACACTGGTTCCAAATTAAGAAATTGGAGAACAAGTATAAGGGTGAAGGACTCCAAGCTACCTCTGGAACAATGGGTCTGTATATGAATATTGTTTAACTTGGCTGCATAATATTCCCCCATCTCCTTGTGCTGAAAATATACTGCTTGTTTATTGGCTGCATAATTTTTTAATTTTTTAGTCCCTTATGTTGTATTCTTTGATTCACTTTCGTCCCTCATGTTGTATTTTTTTACCAATTAGGTCCCTTATGTTGTATTTTTTGGACCAAGATGGAGATTCAAAACAATGTCTTTTTGGCCTTTCTGATAACTCAGTTAGACGAAGTTAACAGAAAGGACCAAATTGACCAAAAAATACGACATAAGGCACCAAAGTGAATCAAAATAAACATAGGGACCAAACTGAAACGTTGTTACAACATAAGGGGACCAAAAGTTCAATTTAGCCTTTTTTTTTTATTAAATAAACTTTTCTCCATCTAAAGGATTTGGTCTTGGATTTGATGTCTCTATCTGTCAAAGTTATCAATAGCGGCCATAGTGGTGGTGCGGCCACTTTCCGCCATAGAGGTGAGGTTGCGGTTAGGTTTTGAAGGTGCGGATGGTATGGTCGCAATAGCAGGTTGTTTACTAGGTGCTCTTAGGACACTAGTTAAGGTGCAATAACTACACTCTAAGGGCAAAAGTTGGAATTTTTGAAACAATAAATGCTTTCAATTTAAATGAAAAAAATTTATTTTTGTTTTTGTTTGAATTATTTTGTATTCTTAATTAAAAAGAAAAAATTGACTGTTTGAGTCACTAATTTGGTGGATGTTTTGGACTTTAGAGTATAGCCGTTGCTTATTTAAAAAGGAAAAACCCTATTTTTTAAATTTGTGTCTCTCTAAAACTCCTCACAGCCACAACAATGATGACCCGCCTGCGATCAGCTGCACAGCGCACGCCTCCACCCGAGCCACCATCTCGGGTGATTTCCGGCCACAGTTTCTTGCACACTTCCTCCCCTGTTCTTTTTCTAGACCTATTGAATTAGTGTTTTTTTGCATGATTTTGATATGATTATACTATGGAATTATGATTACTCGTTATGAAAAATGGAAGTGTGTTTCATTTTGGGGGCCAACCGCTACGCACCGGTATCCGGGATTGATAACTATGCTATTTGTCAATATCGATATTTTATTTAAATATTGTAGTCTTCAGTTTCATAATAATGGTCTCGTGTTTTTGTATAACATGGGACACTTGGAAGAACCAAGATTTAGGTTTTTTTTTTTGGAGGGGGGGGAGTGTTTAGTTTCAGGCATTTTAAAATTTGTGCATTTATTTGCATAGAATATCACTTAGCATATTTAGACATTTTAGTGTACCTAAATTTTGTTGCATTTTGGGGGGCGGCCTCTACGCACCAATATCTGGGATTGATTATTATGCCATTTGTCAATATCAATATTTTATGTGAATGTTGTAATCTTGAGTTTCATAATAATGGTCTCGTATTTTTGCATAACATGACACTTGGAAGAACCAAGATTCGGGGTTTTGTTTTTATTTTTTTGGGGTGAAGTGTGTTTAGTTTTAGGTATTTTAAAATTTGTGCAATTTTTTGTGCATAATATTACTTAGCATATTTAGTTATTTTAGTGTACCTAAATTTTGCTATAGCTACCGTCCCGCTATAGCATTTTGGGGGCCGGCCTCTACGCACCAATATCTGGGATTGATAATTATGCCATTTGTCAATATCGATATTTTATGTGAATGTTGTAGTCTTCAGTTTCATAATAATGGTCTCGTGTTTTTGCATAACATGACACTTGGAAGAACCAAGATTCAGACTTTGTTTTTAATTTTTTGCGGTGAAGTGTGTTTAGTTTTAGGTATTTTAAAATTTGTGCAATTTTTTGCGCATAATCTTAGCATATTTAGTTATTTTATTGTACCTAAATTTTGCTATAGCTACCATCCCGCTATAGCATTTTGGGGCCGGCTGCTACGCACCGGTATCCGGGATTGATAACTATGCTATTCGTCAATATCGATATTTTATTTGAATATTGTAGTCTTCGGTTTTATAATAATGGTCTCATGTAGTCATATGTTTTTATGTAACATGGGACACTTGGAAGAACCAAGATTCGGATTTTATTTTATTATTATTTTTGAGGAGGGGGGGGGGTGTTCAAAGACATATGGATGCATGCAACTAATACTTTGCTATGTGACTTCTCAGATGTTGCAGTTGGCTGAATTCCATGCGAGTGCAGCAGTTTCTGCCAAACCTAAAAGACCTTCTCTAAAGGAAAGGAAGCAGAAGCTGCTTAACTTTTTGAAAGGTGCCCTTTTACTCCTGTTAGTGTACTACTTTGTACTTTGATAAGTTTACCAGATGAAGTTCCCATACTGATAAAAAATGGTATTACTATCTATTTCGTCTGACAGAGAAGTACGAACCTGTTAATGCTAAGTGGACTACAGAACGCTGTGCTGTTTGTAGATGGGTTGAAGACTGGGACTACAACAAAATTATCATTTGCAACAGGTAAAGTAACCTCAGTTTGTTGGTTGTTCGATTTTGATCAATACTCATCCTGTAAAGACATAGGGATTTGGACAAGTTGCTGCATGTATCCACATCCGCATAACTTGTTGTCAAGAAATTTAATGATTAAATTGGATTTGGTTTTTGTCTGTATTTTAAAATGTCATATAGCAAAAGACGTACCTCCAGTGCTTTGTTGTATTGCATTTGACAGGAATAGGCACCTTGCCTTGTGTATTCAATGATAAGTACAGCAGCCTGCCATTCTGACTAATATTTTGTGTAGCCTTGTGATCTACAAATATAAGTCAGGCCTTTGCCAATGAAACCAAACATCTTTTTCTTCTTATAATGCTAACTTGAACATGAAAAGCAAGACTTTGATGGTTGCTGCATTTCCACTATATATGATGAATTGCTTTGCAACTAATACAAAAATGCATTATATAATAGATGTCAAATAGCTGTTCATCAAGAATGCTATGGAGCAAGAAATGTTCGAGACATTACGTCTTGGGTTTGTAAGGCTTGTGAAACACCAGACATCAAGCGGGAGTGTTGTCTTTGCCCTGTAAAAGGTACGTCTTCCACAATATTTCAAACTTATCTTTTCATTTGTTTGGGTATGATTTTTTTACCTTGTATATTCATATAAATCAGTTTTACTCTCCTTGGCTGTGAAATTTTTTGCCCCCTTTTTTATGACGAGTTTAATTTGATCTACTGTATGTGTATGTAAAACTTTTAGTTTTTGACCAAAAAAGTTATTTTTTACATTATCATCCAATCATGTGTTTTTCCACATCACAATAAAACTTCTGTTACGTTAATGTTCAAGTTATTATCATGAAGCTCTGTAGACATGCTCCTATGTTGGCAATTTCGTTCGATATCTATAATCTCATTCTCTCAACTATTATTGGACTCCCAGGTGGTGCTTTAAAGCCAACCGATGTTGACACACTATGGGTTCATGTCACCTGTGCTTGGTTTCGACCAGAAGTCTCTTTCGCTAGTGATGAGAAGATGGAGCCTGCTTTGGGCATTCTTAGTATTCCATCAAATTCTTTTGTTAAGGTGAGGTGCCTGCTAAAAAAGTTCCCCTGGAAAGTGATATTAGTTACTAGCCTAAGTAAATTCATTCTTTGTTTGCTCCTCGCTAAGTTAAATAGTTCTTCACTTCACACTACAATATAAAGCTGAACAGTATCTATCTGATTTTTTATTCATCAAATGTGATATACATGAAAATCATCAAACTTCAGGTTTGGTCCAGTGTGACAAATGTGATCTAAAGTCACTCTACTTAAATTTCAGATTTGTGTTATTTGCAAGCAAATTCATGGTTCGTGTACTCAATGTTGCAAGTGCTCCACTTATTTCCATGCCATGTGTGCATCAAGGGCCGGTTATCGGATGGAGGTGAGAATTCATTCAGATTGACATGGCTTACTTGGTATATTATGATTTGGAATTTTCTTTTATTTTTAAAGGAAGATTAATGGCAATTTTCAATTTACTTCCCTTTTTTAAGAATATACAATTTTAGTATTAATCATACATTTTGGTGATTAGAGTTACACACCAGTCACCTTCATAGCATATGCATTCTCAGTTTAGGCTTTTATTTAACAGTAAAAAACGCTATTTTCATGGTACGAGAAGACTAACAAGGATCTTATGTCTGATAGGACCTAATGACATCAATTAATCCATGTAGCATGAGACTCGATTGCTGTATTCTTGAATGTTTTATTCATGCCAAATATTTTGTTGAATTTTCTCATCTTCAAATGCAGCTGCATATTTCGGAGAAAAATGGCAAGCAGACAACAAAAATGGTCTCTTATTGTGCTTACCACAGGTATCAAGTCCTTAATTACATCTAAGAGAACATTCTGTCATTCTCACTTGCTTCCATTTTCTGTACATGTTTTGCTTTTTACCCAAGAATTGTCTTTTCTGTAATTGCACGTATATATGTATGTCTATCTGTAATTCACCTAAATTTTAATCTTATTTTCAGCCTTCATCGTTTAATCATGTCTACTGTTTATTACAGGGCTCCAAATCCAGACACTGTTTTGGTTATGCAAACTCCTTTTGGGGTCATTTCTACCAAAAGCCTTCTTCAAAATAAGAAAAAAGCTGGATCACGGTTAATCTCATCTAACAGAATAAAGCAAGAAGATACTCCTGTAGATAATGTTGAGATTGAGCCATTCTCTGCTGCTAGGTGTCGTATCTTTCAAAGAACAAATAATACCAAAAAGGTAGATTGGAGAAAATTGCTGTTCATGTTGATGTTGGTGTTTTGTGAGATAATACTTAAGCGACATACCAATGTATCTGATATTTATTTATTCTATGTTCATTATAATGTTCATTGTTCCGGTGACGTGCTTTCATGTTAGTAATAAATCTATAATGCTGATATCTTATGTATTTTGCTAACAAGTAATGCTACTTCACCAAAATTTGACTTGCACGGAAACAAACTTGCATGTGGGATGTAATAATTAAACATCATGATTACTGCTTTTCTGGCTTTGCTTCCTTTGTTATGGACTTCTCAATTTTTTTTCTTCTGCTTGTCAGAGAGCAGCAGATGAAGCCATTTCTCATCGAGTGAGCGGTCACTGCCATCATCCTATAGATGCAATACGGAGATTAAATGCAAACAGAGTAAGTCTTTTATCATCTTGAAGTTATATCTGATTTAGCTTGAACTTAAGATCTAGAATGTCCCCCTCCTTTCTCTCCCTTCTTTCCCTCGTCTCTTTTGTCTCATATCTTTCCCTTAAACAGGTGGTAGAGGAACCTCAGGCATTTGTTTCTTTCAGAGAACGCCTGTACCACTTGCAGGTAATTCTTATTTTTCTAATATATAAGGTGGGTTATTCTTTGGTGGTCTATTTTCTAACTGTTTTTATTGGTACATTCACATGATTCCAGAGAACAGAAAATGAACGTGTTTGCTTTGGTAGATCGGGCATTCATGGATGGGGCCTCTTTGCTCGAAGGGATATTCAAGAAGGAGAAATGGTATGTACATGTGCTCTACTAAAATAACATTACAGTAACCCACAACCTGCTAGTGTGTGTGTTGATCAATCATCCGTGATATATTTTTTTTAATTATTAATATTGTTTAGACCCATGGAGTGTTGGACTGCATTTGAATGTCTAGCACAAGTGATTTATCTATTCTGTTTTGCATAAAATTGAGACACACATAAAGGGGAACCCTTCCAGAAAATCATCATTGTGACATGTTCCTGCAAGGGAATACCTACTTCCAAAGCTAATTTCTCTTGAGTAACATCGCATGCTGAAATATAGAAAGCATGTTTTGTGCATGATATTTTTTAGCAAGATTTTGAATGAAGCACACAGGCTGATGAGGCAGTGTGAAAAGTTTAATTACCATGTCCTCACCTCACATGTCCCTTTCCTCATCTCGTTGTTTGGTCCCGTGGATTCTCCTGAACTGATTTCTGGTTCACATATTCACATAATTCATCCTCATTTGTTTTTCATTATGATTTGATTCTTAACACAAGCAGATGCATGAAATCGTTGTCCTTTGACCACCCTTTATATTTGTTTACTTATCTACCATGTGAATAAGATTACCTCCTTTTTCGTGGCGATAATGAGCACGATTTAATCCTAAGCAGGTTCTTGAATATCGCGGAGAACAAGTGAGGCGCAGCATTGCCGATCTAAGGGAGGCACGCTATAGAGTAGAAGGGAAAGACTGCTACGTGAGTCGATTCTCCCATGTCTGCTAATTGGAGTACTCTGATCATCTTTACCTGTTATCAAAACTAAAATGCCCTGCTTTCTTTTTGCAGCTGTTTAAGATAAGTGAAGAAGTGGTGGTAGACGCAACCGACAAAGGGAATATAGCAAGGCTGATAAATCATTCAGTGAGTCATTGTGCATCACAGTTCTCTAGGATTCTCAATACTGGATATTCAACATCTTAACTTTTTTTCTTGGTTCATGTTGATGCAGTGTATGCCAAATTGCTATGCAAGGATCATGAGTGTTGGTGATGACGAGAGCCGGATTGTACTCATTGCAAAGACTGATGTGTCTGCTGGCGATGAGCTAACGTATCTCCCTCTATCTCTCTCTTTTTTCTCTTGGAACATGCATGTGCATTTTCATGTTGGTTGATAATGCTTATTGCTTTGGTTAGGTATGACTACTTGTTTGATCCTGATGAGCCAGATGAGTCCAAAGTCCCTTGCCTTTGTAAAGCTCCGAATTGCCGGAAATTCATGAATTAGGAGGGAAGGAAGGATCATAGGGATGAACTGAAGATCAGATGACAAAGCATTGTTTCTTCTCCGTAAGGAGCACTAACCCATCCCCTCTTCTGCAGGGAATCTCATACACCAAAGCTGTTTTTATTTTTTCTCAAACTGAAAGAAAACAAAAAAGTAGGGAGAAACAACAAAAGAGGAGGCATAAATTGTGTTTTTTGGTTTTTTTTTTTTTTTCCCTTTAACCCTTTTGGTTTTCTTTGGACATTTTATAATAAATGCGTAGATTTAGCAGCATTTGGCTCTTGGCGTCACTGTAAATGTATCATTGGATTATATTATTCTTATTTGCAATATCAACCGATTTCTTCCCTTTATGTGGTTGGTTTTCTGTTTTCCAATGTTCTACCAATCTAGAGCTTGTTTGGATGTACTAACTATTTGTACTGATTTTGGATCTCAACATAGTTTGATGGAAGTAAAACTCTTCAGCAAAACTAATTTTTTCTTGTAGAAAAGTATAAACAAACGGTCCCTAATTGTAAGGAAAAATTCAAGTAAAAAACGTGTTGAACCTAGACGATATATGGTCAAGTATGTAAGCTTTGAATTCTTGATGCTGTAATGTAAAGCCTATTGTCATTGTCGCCAATATTCTCATGAAAAAAATTAAGAAAAAGAACAGTATGCATAGAAAAAATTTTGTTTGAAGACGCAAAATTCACTCTCTTGAAGTGGTTAGTGTTTTATTGAAGATATAATTAATGCTCACTTTAGAAAAAAAAAAAGTTGCTGAACCCTATCTAAGTTTAAAGAAATTCTTTTTTCTGTTAATGTTCAAGGGGAACTATGGCTTTCGAACCCTATCTATTGTATATTAGTTTAAACAGTTCATTGCAATATGAAGTGTATAATATCGTAAACGAATATCGGATACAAAGCCTAGGTTTTGTGAGAAGCAATATTTTGTTGCTTCTACTTTTCCATAATCAATTATGCATTAAATTTATACTACAAAATCTAAATTTTGATAAGAGTATTCAGAATCATTTTTATAATTATAGTTTTCCAAACGTAAATCAATTTTATCTGTAATCAATTCTGCTTATAATCAATTAAGACAATCAATTATACTCTGAATCAATTCTACCACCATCAATCTAAACATTCACTTAATCTACAAAGTATACTCAACTCAATCTAATTCCTATAGGATAATCCTATAAATAATCTTTAACCTTAAGATTTGTTCAATAAGAAAAAAAAAAATAAAACAAAATAACAAGAGCAGCATGAAGAATTGAAGATAATTAGGTTACCCTCTACGAAGAACACATGGAAAAGGAAAAAAAAGAAAGGGTATTTACCTGTTTATGCCATAATCGTGCAGCTTTTGTTGATCCTCCTCGTCTTCTTCCTATAATTATAAACAACCTTTAATTCCTTTTCTTCCTTAGCTTGACATGACAATTGAGAAAGTGATGTTGTTGGAGAAAAGGTGCAAATTTGTTAGATTCATGAGATCTGCACACACAAATTCACTTCACTGTTTTTCTTTCCCATTCCCATGTTTACTCTCTATTAACCATTCATCTACTTCTTTTGTTTTCTTGTGTGAAATTGTTTGGTATTACTTCACTTCTCATAACTCTTTTCCACTTTTTTTTTTCTCCATTCTACCTCTCTAATATTAATTGAATTCCATGGGCAACGGTGGAGGGCAGACTTGGAAAAGTATTGTCTGTAGCGCAATATAACAACTTGAATATACGCTTTTTTTTCTATTTTTTTTAATATACTTTGATGATTATCTCAATTTCTTGCTATAATTTGATTTTTGATATGTTCGAAGGTTTTTCAAATGCATGATAGGTATTATTTTCATTAATTAATATATTTTTTCCTCTTTTAATGCATAAGGAAAAAAATTATTCAAATGCTGATTATCGTTAAAATGGTAAAAAATCATGTCATTCACAAATAATTGCTTTTTTACCATTAATTATTTAAATAAATAAAATATTTTTTTATAAGTATGGTATTTAGTGTTTTGTAGTGATAATTTTCCAAAAAGCGAAGGAAACATGCCCCAAGATACTCTCCAGCTGTGCAATGAATTTGTGCTTCTTAATAATTTTCTCTTTTTTTACTAATATGTATAAATAAATCAATGTTTTAGATGTTAAAATTATGATTGACCTCTCGCGGAGAGAATTAAGACGGGAAGAAACACTAAAAATGAAAATTGTTATTAAATCTTAAATAAATTTTCTCATATTCACACATGAAAACAGGCATGCAATGCATCTAACGAAATACGTAAACAAAGTTACCTAATTTTTATTTTTTATCTTTTTGCATGTCCTGAAGAGTTTTAGAAAAAAAAAGTATGATTTAACTTCAAAATTACGGTAATGACTAATGAAGTGAATTTAATATGGGTTTTTTTTATCTCTGCTAAATTAAAAATTATTTATTAAAATTTAAAGTATTTAATATATGATTAATATGGATCAAATTTAATTTTTATCCTTTTTGCTATTACATTTAATTTTTATCTTTTTCAATACAAATTTCCATTTTAAAACTTTTGACCAGTATAAAATTGCACTAGATAAAAAACTCTATTTAATATAGAGTTACGCCCTTTTTTTTAAGGCTAATATAGAATCACTCTAATACTTATACATATATTTATAATATAACTATTTTTTCAATAGAATCACTCTAATACAACCGCTTCTTTTTGCAATTAAATTAAACGAAGAAATTTTATGATTATGTAATTTGTTTTTATTATCTTTTCCACATATCTCCATAGATGTTATTGATTAAGGATATGATTTTGGAAATAAGCTAAAAGTTTAGCTGTGAATGAAATTATGACTTTGAGATTATAGATGTGTAGTTAATTTGTAAATTAAAACAGTTTGGCAAAATGAGCTGCGTGATTAGTTAAAATATGTTAAATGACTTAAAAGAAAAATAATATTATATTAATAAATGATGATAGTGGAAAACGTAGCTTGTAATTTAAAAAAAAAAATTAGGGCAATTTTGAAAATAAATTATTGGAAGCTAACTTTTAAAAGTCAAAAGCTATTCTATCTAGCTTTCTAAAAATTAATTATGAAAACTATAATCTTAGAGTTAAAAGCTTTAATCTTGTAATTACCAAATAACTCTACGAGCTTTTGAAAAGCTACAATCTCTTAAAAAAGATATAATCTTGTGTTATCAAATATTACTTGAGAGGCTAAGACGAGTTGGGTAAGTCCATTTTCACTCTAATGCATTTATTGTTCTTTGCTTGATCCTTAAACAATTTTTTCATTTTAAATATAATTTCTTTTACTGACAGAATCAAATTATTAACATAATTATTATTAAAATAATTAAATAATGGTGACAACAACTATTAAAATGCAATAGACTAATCGATAGAACTCCTTCCCATAGTTGACTAGATTGACTAGTGCAATGGCTCAACATTAAAACCTTTTAACATTATAGGTGATATGCGGTTAAAATTAAAACTATAAAAATTGAAAACACACATAAGATGGATCCGGAATCGCTGCTATTACAGTAGCATGTTATTCCCGATTTAACGGTTATAACAACAACAACATACTTTTCATTTTATCATTTTTTCCTCAAAGTAAAAAAATAAAAGATTAAGATTGAGACACATCACTATAGCATGATGTTGTTATAACACCAAATCCATTTCCATAACTAGGGCCTGTTAATATCCGAACAAAGACTAAAATTGAGAGAAAAACAAAGTGTGTGATGCGCTAAGGTGAGGGTGTGACGTTAAAAGTAGCGGCAAATAAGTACTTACCAAAAACCAAAACTACATTAATGATATACAATTTGTACATCTAAGGATCAATCATAAAAAAAACTATAGGGAAGAACCCAAGGGGAACAACCATTTCTTGGTGCATGGGAGGAAACATTCAATTCAGATCGCCATTGACAAACCAAGCTGTAAAATAAAAAGGAAATATATACAGGCATGTAATAATTTTTACATCAACTACAGCAACACTTGACCAGAACTGTTTCTATCCACAAAAGACCTTGTAAATAGGAGCGCTGATCCATTAACCCCTCGAAGGACTAGCAACCTTGAGTCCACATAAGTTCCACAAACAAGCTTAGACAAATCAAACATTTCTGGGGGAATTTGAGTTCTTAGTTCTTGTAGAACATTTCTCGCAGTCTCAACGTTTCGATTCAACGGATCATCGAGATTTATTGTCACATCAATATCGCTAGATGCAAGCTTGGCTGCAGGAAGACTTGAAGGAAACTCCTTGAAAGGGATTATTTTTCTCCATTTCTTACCAGTGAATTTCTGAGCTAACGCATCCACATTGCTGGAAGGGCCAAAGAACAACTTCTCTGTAGTGGTATTTTCTTGCTTCAGATATAACCGTCTCCCAGCTGTTAGCGAAAATGAAGAAGCTACCTGCAATTTTCCGCTTTTTCCAACTTTGTTATGAGGCCAGTCCTGACCAATCATGACCGAGAATCCAATGTCAGAGACAAATGAAAGACTGGGATTTAACATCGATGATCTTCGCACAGTTAAATGCACATCTCCGATGAGTACACGGGCAGGAGGTTGGCGAAGGGTCAGTCCTACATGCCTTCCAGTGCAGTACAATAGACGCCATTTGCCTGGAAGCAGCTCCAGCCAGTTCTGCACACATGCAAAGGGGTGGCAGGTGACACACAAGTTTGCATAGTAGCATAAAATGATAAAAAAAATTCTTCTGGAAAAAAAAATATTTTGCACTAAGTTTTCTGATTATGATTTCATCCCTCGTATTAATGAGAAAACTTGGTAACGGTGTAATACCAAATGGTGGGAATAAATAACTGCCATTTTATTTATCATGTATTGAATGAGGTCTATGTCAACTGTCAAGGCGGGGTGGGGTCTGGTTAAGCTAAAGTGCCAGAAAAATGGCCAAGGCACCGGAGCATAAGCATCACGTATTTTTGAGAACAGAAGAAATGAAACTATTTTTAAATTAAAACATTTAAGAAACAAAAATACAAAAAAATAATTGAAGCTATAATTACCCTTGGCTTTGGATGGGGATTCAGCATCTCCATTAAGTCAATGAAGTGAGCAAGCCTGCTGCGCTAAAACATAGAAAAACGCCGAACTTTGTATCACATGTCTTGTGGATTTAACTTACATAATTTGCTTGAAGTTAAATGTTTCCACTGAGATATTAAGGACTATACAAGTGATGAAATGAAACTTCAGAAAGGAAAAATCAGAGGACATCAGACTCCAGTAAGTATAAAATCTCTTATAAAAGCATCAACGAACTCAAAACAACAAAAAGGACATATTGCATATATGGAGAGTACTTGGATGAATACCTGAGGCTGACGATAAATGTACTCTTCACTAATACGCATTGCAGTAGAACCCAGACCCCATCTGATAATATCCATTGATGGGACTACTCGCCATCTTGGCCCACAAAGGAATGGGTGCCTTAGAGCGTCCAAACAACTGTACAACAGCTCACTTTGTAGAGATCAGTAAGACTTCAAACTTGGGAGAATCAAATTACTATCTCTTATTAAATGCCATTCATGTTTTAGAATCAAATTACTATCTCTTATTAAATGCCGTTCATGTTTTGCCAGGTGATCAAAGATAGATCAAGCCTACTGAAATACATGTGCACGATATAGTTGATCAAACCCCAATGAGGGAGTGGGAGCATTATTCACATTTTCAACTAGATAGATATTGCTCCATAGAAATACCTTATCCTTTGAGAAGGTTTGGTTGCAAGCAACAGAGATAAAAGATGCCAACCAGCACCCCAGTTCCTATCAAGTATCTGTAAGAAAATGATATGAGAAATAATCAAAAGACTTGAAAAAAAGAATGCTAGTTGAGTGTGCACCTTCCACTGATGTAGCATAAACTTACTTGTAACCCATCATTTCCATATGGGGAACTTCTACCAAGGATTTCCAACATTAGCTCTCGCAAACATGAAGGATCATACCCCTGAAGTTTAATGTGGTAGGAATTATCGTTAGAAAGTTCACATGATTGTGTCACCCCTTTCATCATCTATTTCACTATAACTTATAGGTTTCAGTAGTTAAAGGAGGCAGTGCAGAAACATTTGAAGCACATCTCTGTAACTAAACATCAATTTCCCCTTTCAAAATTGTTTAGATGATCTTACTTCTTAATCGCCATGAGTCATTTGACTTATTATGTCCATTATCGACAAAGTGACAAAGTAGATATATAGAGATGAAATATTGACAAAAGAAAGGACTAAGAATCTGGTAAAATACTTTTAATTCATTTAGAGTAAATATATGACCAACAAACTATCAGAATAAGCCACCCAATATCTCACCATGGTAAGACCAGATATATAACAAAAAACGCTAAGGATGAGTGTTCTCTTGCAGAGTTTCAGTAGTCCTACAGATAGTGTTACAGAAGTAGTCCTACAGATATATTTAACCATTTTTCTAACTGACCACATATTTAACAACTGCACAATCTTTAGTTTCGTGATAACAGTATATGCCCTACAAATGAATATATGCAAATGAAAAAGTTCCGGATAATGGGAAAAAAGGAACAAGTTATTTAGGTTTCAGTTTTAGTTTGTATGTGGGACATACTAGAAACATGAAGCCATTGCTGGACTTTGCTCAACAGTCTAGACTCTAAAGCATTTAGGTCAACTATACATTTTTCCCTTAAAAAAATGCTTAAGAAATTTTTAAATAATCAAGAGACTAAAACTAAATAAAAAAAATTAGCTTCCCGTACCTTTGTGAGGAATGATTTGAACTTCGCAAAGATCACCGGATCCATAAGTTCCCGCATTACCATTTTTGCCATTATAAAACCCATGCATCTTCACAACACCGATATAAGCAGTTATCAAAAAGATTATGAGTGTGTTTGGATTAGCTGAAATTAATTGTGAAAATAAGTTGTGAAAAAAATCGATTGTCTGAGACATAATCAATTTTTGTTTGGATATATTTGCTGTCAGAAGCGATTTTTAAGATAATTATAAGCGGTAATAAATGATTTTGAAGCTTTTTGAAATAATGTCCAATTTTTAGCTAAAGGACAAAAATCTTTTTCCTTTGTTAAAAGAATAATCAAAAGCTTTTTTAAGTGCAAAATATAATGGCCATACCTCATATCAAATGCAATCATCATCTGTCGCCTGTCCATGTTATCCATAGAGCCGCTATATGAACCATCCTCAAAAAAGTCAGCAGCATTTCCCAGTATACCTACCTGTTGTATAAACACTAAAGATTAAACCAAGCATGAGAGGAAAGATTGAACATATTATACATTATGAAACACCAATTATTAATTTCTAGTATCATGGAGTGCCAAGAATTATCAGCCTTCCGGAAATCACCATCTAGCAAGTAGGTATTTGTATATCCTATCTGTTATTTTCTCTTCCAACATTCCATTGAATTCTAATCTAATTTTCTATTTTAGCATAGAAGTGGCTAAGAGAAATTATAGCAAAGCATCATGTCCTAAGTTGCGTTTACAATATTTTCCAAACTAGCAATAATAACAAAACTCTAGGTTTGTCTTTGTGACATTCTGTGAGCTTATAGCATAAGCAATGTGCAAAGCCTTCTCTGGGATTAGGCAACAAAGAAGAAGACATAATTCTAATTTTGTACGAGGATACAATGCTTACTTTGATATGTCTGTCTATTGGGCTTATATGCACATTTTCCACCCTCAACTCTGTATGCGCAAGACCATGGCTGTGCAGATAATTCACCTAAAGTAAATAGGTGATAGAAGATAATATCATTCTCCTATTGTTATGTAGAATATACAATGCACTTATAAGTAAAACTTCCTTCCACAAAATAAAAGATTAAGCAAAGATTTTTTTTAAGATAAAAAATAATTACCCCAATTAGAAGATCCCTCATTAATATTCGAATAAGTCGCAACTGCCTAGAAACTGCAGGACCTCCAGTTGTGTCTTCTCCTATCCTCCTAACAGACTCTTCATCCAGTGCAAGAGTGGCCTCAAGAGTTGGAAGCCAATCTGACCGTTGAAGCCAGTGTCTCAAAGAAAAACTATCATGATACTGCAAGGAAAAGTAATTAAACCAAAAGAACATTCAGATATTTTTTTTTTATTCCGAACAAAAAAAAGGACTCAAATTGACAAAACATTCAGAACAAGAAAGAACAAACCATATATTATTACATTACAAAGATTTATAACATACCCCATGGACTAGGATAAACGAACCACTACCATCACTTGCAGGTAAAGAGATGTATCCATGAACTTGCATTGAGTAAGAATGATACAAAAGTTTACGTCGAACCAGCTTCTTCAATACCTAAATGATGCCGACAATAAAAAAAAGTGTGATGGGATCCAAACGGGTTAAATTTAGATGCTAAAAGATGATCATACCTCTATTGCTCGTTTCCCTCGACGCTGAGCTTGGGCACTAGAAAGTTGTCTAAGTACAACTCTTGTGTTATACAAAGGGCTGCAGAGGCAAATGACTAGATACAGTTATTATAATCAAACTAACCAAAACACCTGAACCAAAAAACAAATAAAAGAATAAACTTACCTACCACTATCCTTCACCTTGCCTTCAAAAACAACCTCATCCGACTACAGCAAAACTCAAATTAATCAGAGCAGCCTTAAAAATTTAATCCAGTCCGGATACATAATAAACTTATTTTGAATTCCATACCCGCCCACCAAGGCCAATGCTAACACGATCCAAAATCTTAAAGTCTGACATTTTGAACCGTATAACATGATCCAGCTCCTCTTCCATGCAAAATGATAAGGTACTTGAAGCATCTTCATGTGACTCCATAGAAGATGCAGATGAGGCTTTCCAGAATGCTGAACAACATACTCCCCTGTGGTTTCTTTTTCTCCTGCCTGAATTGGAAAATTGTCCAGTAAAACGCAGGGGAACGGGTACTATAAGTCTTGTCGACAAATTTCTAGCGGAACGAGCTAAACTACTACTCCCTGGAATAGGATTCGGTCCAGTTCTACAAAGTGCCATTGATCAGATCTCTGATTGCAAAGAGGGAAAAAAAGGATGACGGTACTTGTCAGCAAATCTTCACAGCGGGTCCATTAATGGTGTAAAAGCACGTCTAAATGTAGCAGAGATAAAAGACACTAACTTAAAATTTTATTCAATAAATAAACAATTAAATATCTAATGAAAAATTCATTTGCCAGCTGAATGTTAAATACAGAAAGCAACAAAATACGTGAATGTCATGAACAATATATGACCAAAGAATGATCCATTTTGTAACAAAAAAATAAAAATAAAAATTCCAGAATTCCGGAGTTTGACCAAGGTTTCAAGTTTCTATTTATGATTTTCCACATTTCTGGAGCAATTAACTAAGCTGAACTTTCTAGTTTCCCCCGACAGTAAAAGAACAAAAGCAGTTACGAAACATTTCACTATCTCGGCAATTAACAAAAAGAAAAAGGTGATGAATCTAGAAGGCAAATAGTGAAATTGAAATCCTCCGAATCCAAATTGCAAGCGTCAAGATCACAAGAGAAAATTAGGAATCAGAGAAGAATGAAAGTATAATTACCAGAAAAGGAAGAGAAGGGAAGAGCATGGAGGTAGAGAAATACAAGCGTTAATTACGGTGAAGTGGTACGATACATATAGAAAGGGAAGCGTGTGAGAGTTGCGTGCGTCGGAATGCTCGAAACGTTTTGCCACGGGTTTCTCGCACGTCAACGTCTGCCTCTCCAAATATCTAAATTTATCCATTTACCTCTTCTCTCTTCCTCTCTGTTTCAATGAATTATCAAACTAAGATTTTAGAATATAAGAGATTAGAGAAGTTTTTTAAAAAATAAAAAATCAAATTACTACACTTATGAATTAAAAAAATAATAAAACAGCACAAAATTATCAAACAAAGCTAGCTTTATAACAGTTATAGTTACATAGCATAGTATTTACATTCTATTGTATATTTTTAAGAAATAGAATATTGTCCGGTGACTAAATTTATTCAATATGAAAGAGAAATAAAGGAAAAAAAAATTGTCAGTTCTATATATTAGGTAGAGTCTAAAATTTTTAAGAAAAATATTATAGTATTGTTTAGTTTATTTGGTAATTTTTTATTAAACAATTAGATAAATATATTAAAAGACTATAAAATGTATCCAAAAAATTACATAAACGCGTCAGGGTGAAATACAATTAAGAGAACATATACATCAATCAGAAAATGATGAAAAGCGAAGAAAATTACTATGCTTCAACTAAAGTTCTGTTTGTTAAAACTAGTTTATAGTTTGTAGCTTATGATTTATAGCTTATAGCTTGTAATTTATAGCTTATGACTTGTGATTTATAATTGAGCAAAGGTGTTTGGTAAAATTAGCTTATTAGGTAGTTTATATTTGTTAAATAACTTAAAAGGACAAGTAATAAGTACATATAATAAATTATTTGATAGAGTAAACATGTAGTAAATGACTATAGGGTAAAATAGGAAAAAATTATTGAAAGTTACTTTTCATAAGCTATAAGCTACTTGAAGTAGCTTTTCATAAGCTAGTTAGCTTACAAGCTAGTTGTTACCAAACACCTCTACTTACTCATAAGTTATAAGCTCCTAAATAAGCTACAAGCTAGTTGTGCCAAACACACTAAATTTAACTTCAAATCTTAGGTTTCTTCTACCATACACCTGTCCTAAGTGGTGTATGGTACACCACATAAAAAAATGGATACAAAACTCAACCGAAAATGTTTAATATAATAATAAATTATGTGTTTTGTGTGTATGCATATCTCTTTGATTTTATTTTTTTAAAACGGACTATAATCAATTAAATATAATTTCATGATTTGTGTATGATACACCACTTTAAAATTGGTGAATGTTAAAATCCACCTATAACGAGTTAAAAAAACTTAATAAATAATAAATATGAATAAATAAAAGATATACGGAATGATACATTTAATTTTAAATCACGTATAATTCATATTTTTTTATTGGTGTATGGTACACCACTTTAAAAGTGATGTATCATAGAGTCCACCCAAATCTTAATGAGATCCAAAACTTAAAAATCATTTCAGATACTATTATTAAAAATTACAGAATTTCACATTTATCGATTAAGTGTGTGTTTGGATTGGCGTCGGATCACGTTAAGATAGATAAATTAATGATTTAGATAAATTAAGCACATAAACCGAGACGGATCCACTTCTATCTAAAAGGTGACTAAAACATCACTTTTTCAGCAAAATTAAGATGAAGAAATAAATATGTTAATGCCAAGAGTCCAAGACTAAAGCGAAGGGTTTGTCTGGTTGCAGGAGTGTTGTAACTTGTAACAACTACTTGAGTCAGTTATCTGCTAGTTTTGCTCAGCACTGGACATTGACGGAAATGAAACTTCCGCATTTGTGGTTCTAAGTTCACTCCGTTTGGTGTCACTAACCGATGGAAATAGAAATTATAAATTATAAACATTTTTTTAATAGGTATTCAGGTTATTTTGAATCTACGGTAAAAAACTAATTCATTTGAGATAGAAATATTATTGAAGTAGATACATCTTTCAACAAAATATTTTATATACGCATAATCATTATTGAAAAAAAAATACTTACTAATGGTCATTTTTCTCTATTATTATTCTTTTTTAATTGTTTTTATTTATATTTTCCGTAAAATTTAATCAATGATTTATAATTTATTATTATATTCCTAGAAAAAGTGTTCATAAGAAAAATAATCAAGGAGAAACAGAGATCAAAAGCCTTATTATATTAGTTACTTTAGGAAAAAACACAAAGATTAGGGAGACTAATTAATTCATCTTGAATCTAACAAATAAAGGGTGAATACATTAAATTAATCTTTGACTTAAAAAGTTACTTAATACTTATTTGATACAAAAATGACAAAAGTGAAAAAAAAATATAATAAATGCATTATTAATAATATAAGAGTGACAAACAATTTGGAATTGAAAGTTTTTACTAAAATGTCCAATATTTTAGAACGGATAGAATAATTAATCAGGATAGTTAAGTTAAATTTAAAATGATATAGGTAACGTAGTCTGACTTAAACAAGTGTAATTATAAATAGATGATTATTTGTTAAAAACCAATACATTTATTGAAGTTATTATTTTTCCTAATGTATTATTTTTGATTTAGGTGCTTATAAATAAAAATCGTAAGAGCGCTAAATAAAAGCACTCTTCTTTATCTCATTTTCCCTTTCTCATCCATCACCCTAACCTTATCACCCTATTTTGATCTCCTTCTCCTCCCTTTCTCCTTTTCTCTTCCTTGACAATCGCTGTAAAGGAACTAGACAATATATTTTAACAGCCAAACATAAAATAAAAACCCACATTGTTATTTTAACCTAAAAAATTAATGAAAAATTAGGAATTAATTAAAAATTTTATATAGATATATTAGTATTTTCTACACAATGCAATGATGGAGGCTTCTCCCACATCTCACCAAGAAGCCGCCCCTACAACCACACATCATCATAAGCCCACAATTGCATTGTCTCCACCTTGTCCTAGTTAAGGCTAACTACTCCTTCATCCCCCTAAAAAAGGGTGGGTGTTTGAGCCACCACCTCACGCGAGCTTTGTCTTCAAAGTTGTAAACCATTTATAACGCATGCCTTGTAGATTAGCCTATTAAAATGTGCGTTAAACAAGTTTGATTTGTGAGTGTAACAAATTGGCAAGTAGGATGCATTAAAAAAATCAAAACTTTGTTTAAATTATTATTTCTTTAATTTTTGTTTGTGTTTAAAATTGTAACATAATATAATTTTCCTGGTTAAAAGCAATTAAATCACTAGGATTGACTTGATGGTATGAGATTTGAGTAGTTCACATGAGATTTTAGATTCATAACTCGCCTACTTTCACTGCATATAAAAAATAAAATTGTAATATAATTTTATGAAATTTTAAGCAAATTTATTAATATACTCTTATTAGTAAAGACAAGTTTAAAAATAAATTCTTAAACAAAAATAAAATTTTATTCTTTAGAAAATATTTTTAATAAATATGTTTGCGATCTGACTCGATGTTTGGCCCATTTAGTCCGTAGGCAAATGCAAGTCTATAAAATACAAACTCATTTAAACGTGATTTTATGTGAGTTGATCTGTTTAACTCACAAGTTTTGGGGTAGACTGATGTGGGCCAACCCACTTACCCATAATTATAAATGTAGGCTAGGGGGAGCAAGGTTTTGTAGGGTATGTGCATGATGGGCTTCTTTTTAAATTAGCAATCTAATAAAGTACCTATCATGAGTTGTTTTTATTGAACTTGAATTTGGGTATATGATAACACATTTGATAATATATGTTATTGTATCTATATTTTAGTTAATTATATGATAATAAACATTATATTAATTATAAAATATTAATATTTTATATACATTTAATTTTCATTTTTCATGTTACAAATTAAAAAATAATAATATCATATGTAACATTTTTTTCGGCAAATACACACGCATTCATCCCTAAACCCTAAAACACATACACTCATCATAAACTAACTCTCATCAATATCCTAATCTAAATCACCACCGTCAAGGTTCGAACCTCAGTCCTTCAACTCCCAAGCCTTAAAGGTTTGGTATATGACCATGTGGGTTATTGTCCACTTATCAATATCATAGATAACATCAATAAAAGAAATGTTAAACTTCCCTTGAATATTCATGATAATATTACTTTTACGGTAAAAAATTACATAATAATGAATATAATGTCTATAAATTATATCATACCACAAAAATCATATTTTAACTCTCTAAAATCTTGCTATTTTTCAAAAAAAAAATGATATTTGATTTTTTCATAAATATTTCTTTTTTAAAATATGATTTTTAAATTTTCTCAATCTATTTATTTTATATCTTTATTGTTTTTAAAATTTCTCTATTTAAACATAAAAAGACGAAAATTATATTGAGAAAAAATATCATAAGTGAGAACGAAATCAAAAAAAAAAAAATAACGGAACTAAGTACCACGACATGATAAGATAAGATATGTTATTATATCCTTTATCATATAAGTCATAAAATTTATTTAAAAAATCTATTTTATATTTTATTTTATAATTATAAAGTCTATTTATAAGATGAGGTCTTGTAAATAGCCTTTTATATCAAAAGTTTTTCTTACATTACAATATTGTATAGGATGAAAATTCTAAAGTGGAAAGAATGGTATGATATAATGCATTAATAGAGTCATGCTAAATTAATTTCTTTAGATTATTACTCTTTTATCACAAAACTTCTTGTTTTAAATGTTTAATCTGTACAATATTGTACAAGTTAAAAAATTCCTTATATCAATGATGTCACACGGATTAAGGAGGTCAGGGGATGACAGGATGTCACGCGGATGGAGGTTTGGGGCACTCGCTTGAAGAGAAACACTAAGGGTCTGTTTACTTTACATTTTTATTTTGTGCTTTCATTTTCTATTTTATCCGTGAGTTTAGTTTAAAAGATGAGAGAAGAGATACTAAAAAGTAATGTATTTGTGTATAGTTTACAAGAGAACATAGAGAGACTTTGGAAAATATTAAAAAAAAATTATAGTTATTTTAATTGTTTTCAAAGTTTGTTATATAAAATTTTAAAAACAAAAAACACAATGAAAGTCAGGTAAAAGTTTTCTAATACAAATACTCATAAAAATAAAAAATAAAAATACAAAGTAAAGAGACCCTAACATTTGCTAGATTTTAGATGTTTGATAAAAGTTTACATTAAGTTAGTAAATAATTGTGTTAATAACGTGGTATAAATAAAATAAATGAGAAGAAATATGAGAAATATAGTCAACTTTTATCATTATCATAATTCATTGGAGTAAATCACATGAACGTAAGTTCACTTAAACCATATTACCTTATGTAGGGCTATCTATTCCTTTTGTTTTTTAAAAAATATTTTACAAGTCTCTCTAAAAAGTTTATGCACAATCAACACTTCTTTTTTTTTTTATTAAAGTACCTTTGTGACTTTGAAAAATTAAATGACTATAAATGAAATAATCTATTTAATATTGATATTAGGGGCATTTGTTTCACGAATTGCGATAACATTCCCAAAAATGTTAGGTTGGGAATGAACATTTTCACGTTTAATTGCAAATAATAAAAAAGACATTCTTGTGTAAGTTTTGTTATAGGAATCTAGATTCTCATGTTTTAATGGATTTTCATTCTCATAAAGAAAGGTGAGTATTTACATTCTTATGACTTGAATGACGACTTTTTTTTTTTTGTAAAGTCTCAAAATTATCCTCACAATTACCCGCCTAAATTATCATGATCCTTAATTCCAAATCACTCTAGGACTATTAGTTTCTAATATTTTATAGTGTAACAATGAAACTTTGTTGAGATTATTAGTTTATAATATTTTACTTAAATATTTGTAATAATATTTACGAGAATTTTCTTGGTTAATGTTATTTGGTTGTGTTTGTATTAGCAGGACATTTGTAACTGATTTGATATTTTTTATTATTGTTATTATCATCTTGGACATTAGATATTTTATGACTTTGTATAAATTGGTTAAAAATATTTTATGTCCTTTTATTATTTTAAATAAGTTACAACATATAATTTGCAAAGCTATAATTTATTTTTCCATTTTTAAATAAAATTGTTCAATAACATATAAACAAAATAAAGTGATTAAAATCTTTTAATTTAATATAAAAAAAAAGCAAATGATAGTATTCATTCTTATGTGAATGAGAATGAAAAATAAGAGATATAAAGTTCAACCCCTGGGGAAGGGCTTTATGGAGCCTCATGGAATTTGATTGATTGATTTATTCCCTTTTTACACACAAAAGAAGAAACTTAAATTTAAAAAATAATTAACACAAAGTTATTTTACCCATAATATATTGGTTAAGAATAAATTAAGAAAAATCTTTTAATAATAAATTGATGTTATTTATTTTATTAAATTAATTATATTATTAAAAATAACTTTTCCAGGACATAAGACAACAATGTTATTTGGATAATTATAACTTATATGTTCAGTAATATATGTTATACAACAAACATACATTTTAAATATTCTCAAGAATTTTATAAAATATTCCCAAGAATAAGAATTATCAATCAACTAAACAAATTATCTTAAAATACATAAGAATGATATTCCCATGAATGTATTACCTGAAATAAGATTACTAAGAAAGTTATTGTAATCTATGAAACAAACGCCCCATAATATTTTAGTAATTTGAAGGTACTTTTTTTTTTTTTATATGAATTTGAAGGTACTTTTAAAAAATTATTTTTTAGATAAATTTAATGATTATAACTAAGTCAATTAACTTTTTTAATTTGTGTATTTTTTTAAGTTTTCATATAAGAGTATATGGACGGAGGAAGTGTTATCTAGATAAATTGCGAATGAATCAATTAACTAATATTATTAATAATAAAACAATAGAGATAAAAATGTATATAATATTTATATTTATTTATACTTAAAATTACATATGTTTATTTTTCCTTAACTTTATCCATAATTAGTTTTTAGTCAATAAACTTAAAATGATTATTTTTTAATCCCTAAATTTAAAATTTTGTTTGCTTTCAACCTCTTTGTACAATTATGTTAATGTGACAAATAAATATATTGACATGTGAACTAGCTGAAACGTCTTTATTTGTTATACCAAAAAAAGATTATAAATAGAAACTAAAAATAAATTCAATTCAAAGTTTAGAGATTAAAAAATAACTTAAAGTTTGAGAATTAAAAAAAAAAATTACTTAAGTTTGGAGGAAAAAACATATTTAACACTTATGTTTATTTACGATAAAAATTGTGATTTTGAGTAAAGATAAATTATAAATGAAATAATTTACCTAATTTTAAGATAAGGATTTGTTTTGTTTTATATATAAAAAAAGAGATGTATTTGTTTCAATATTTGTGTTAATGATTTTTTTTTTCTGGGTTTTTAAAATGAAGGGATTGAAGTTTGAAGGGGATTTTATCTTTAGACTAGACCCCGCCCAACGGATTGGAGGGCACAGAGTGACCTAATTTACAGCACTGTGAACGAAACACGAAAGGCAAAGCCGCGCCGCACAGGGACACCCCCGCCATAAGATAAAACATAGAAGGGCATTCCCGTCACTTTCACTTGCCATTATCCCCCACCAATTCTCAATCTTCTCATTAACGCCGATATACCAAAAACCAAAAAAACAGCCTGCACAAGCACAACACTCACACACAGAACCACACAAACGCGGAGAGAAAGAGTGTGTGTACTTGGGACTTGAGATTTTCATTTTCGATTTCGTTGCGCTTTTCTTCCACTGTTCAACTCATCAACATTCACATACTTACCCGCATTTAACCCTAACCCAACCGGTCCGCGACCCGACCCATGTTCTATCAATCGATCTCTGCGATCTGCTTTCTTTGTTAGGGTTCGGTTCCAACTTCCACCCTCTTATTCAACCGCTCCTGGATTAGGGTTTCTCTTCCGCGCCTCTTCTAATTCGAACTCTCCCAATAGGGTTTCACGATGCCGCGTAGTTCCAAGCATAAATCTAGCAAGCATAGTTCTAGGGATGCGAGGGAGCACTCCGATTCCGAGAGAGATTCCGGCTTGAAGGATCGGAAGACTAAGGATGAGAGCGCCGCGAAGCCGTCCAAGGATTCGGGTTCTGGTGAGAAGCGGAGGTTGGATTCGAAAGACCTGCACGGGAACGGAGAGTATTCCGATGAGTATGTTTCGTCTTCAAAGCGGCGTAAGGACGGCGGAGGAGATAGGTGGAATGGCGCCGAGGAAGGATCCAAGAAGTCAAAGACGTTGGGGGATTCAAAGAGTAGGAGAAGGGATGGGAGCGTGGGAGTGTACGGTGAGGGTGAAGAGGTCAAGAGGAGTAGCGGCAAGGGTGAGGGGAAGCATAGGGATTCCTCTTCTTCAGGTCGAAAGGAGAATAGAGATGGTGGGGTGGAGAAAGAAAGGAAATTCAAAGAAGGCAGGAGCGAGGAATCGGTTGACGAACAAGAACCGCGCGTGTCCAAGCAAGTATATGAAAATAATGGTAAGGTAACATGAACTGATTTATTCATTTGTTGTTTGTTTAGGTCTTGCTGTTTTAGTATTGTAACTTGTTCTGAACTCAAGCACATTTTGCCTTCGTGTTAAAATGGATTAGCCTCATTCTGGGATTGGTGCTGAGCTTTCTTTTTTATCAAGAACATAAACAACAAGCAGTAACCTTTTAAATATTAGCTTTCAGTGTTAAGGTTCCTTCTTACACTAGGATCAACAAACAGCAACCATTTGAAACCTACCAGTTGTTTATTGTATCAATGTGTTGGCTTCCAGTATACAAAAGTATTTTTAATCACATTTGGAGTTGTTTATGACCAGTTTGACTAGCAGTTAATGGCACCAGTATTTTGAATACCATCTTTAAAGTTTTCCCATACACATATCCACATACTGATGCTTTTTTCCTCTCCTTACAATACATTGTTCTTGTTTGGCGGAACAATTACACCCTTTTGAGTAGTGGAATCTCTCCTTGTAACTTCCGTTGATTCATTCTGTTTTTTCATCTTTGTTTATTAAATATCAGTATTCATATAGAAATCATTCCACCAATTTGTGTCTTGTGACACTCTTTTGGAAATATATGTAACAGTATCAGACTCTTGGGTTTTTCTCAGTTTTCTTAGTGATTTTGTTACTCCATCCTTTTTAAAGAGCTAGAAATCTCTCCCTTCTCTTGTGGAGGTCTGTGAGATGGTGACCAGAGTAACAGAGCTTATTTTCCTGTATGACATCTTATGGAATTGTGGAAATAAAACTATAGTGCATAGTATTTGGCTTTGGATATTCGTTTGGTTCCTTGGGTGAATGCATATCTGCATTGTCCATAGAATATTAGATCATCTTATGCATCAACCTAAACTGTTTCAAATGGATGCCAACAATAGCATGTTTGGGAAAGATTAATCTTGGGAAAATAATCGCTTATTTTTCTGAAGCTCTCTCACGGAGCTTATGAAAATAATCCAAATATGCACTATATAGTCTAAAAGTAATTGACATGTTTGAAACTATCGAAACTTTCCATGAAGATTGTATATGTAACATGAAATAATTATAATACACACTTCATGCTGAGTGTCAACTGTAAAGTAATTGGTTGGAGCTGAAGAAATGGATGCTGCCTGCCTATCTAATCATTAATTAGGATTAGATGGGATAACGTCACTGCAATTCAAAGTCACTTATCAAAGTAAATGCCTCTTTTTGATGAAAAGTTCAAGTTATATATCGAGACAATGTTACAGGGATATGTGGAGTTTGGATCCTCTGCTTTTCCCCAATAACAGGAGAGTCCTTTCATGAAAGAGGGATAGACAAGTAATTGTGAAGGGACCTATAATGATTTACATTGGGTCATTAGTTTTATACAGTATTGTATGCACTCTGTATTTTTCTTTTATAACATGATCATCTATTGGTAGTGGATAAAAAGATAATTCAAATCCTATATTATTTATGTCATATTTATGGTCAACTCTTTGGACTTGTTACTCATATGCAAAGCTTGCATTAATGACATAAATTATTTTCTATTTGATATGGACTAGCAATTGAAAATAGTTCAGAATTTTTTAATTGGAATTAAGGGTGGTGTGTCTCATTGAGGGATAGATTTGTTGGATTTTTGGGGTAAATTTTAAGGTAATTGAACAAAAAAGTTCTCTATTTTATCAACCAAATGTGTTTGATTCCAAAATGTCAAAATTTCGTTGACTTTGTTGATGTGATATAGGCCTTGGTACTAGCCAGTGTAAATTAATATGTTTGCTTATGCAATTTTGAATATTAATATTTTTTTTAATGAATATATCACCTACTGACAAAGATGGATGTTACACAAGGTTTTTTATCCTCATTATATCCTCTTGTTAACTTCAGATTTTCTTAAAGCTTGCTTATTGTTGGAATGATAATGTATTATGTGCTGCATTATTCTGCTTCGGATTTGGTATTGTTTTATGTTTTGCTGGATTTGATTGTGTTTAGTGGATTGTAAACTACACTAGAAAAGGTGTTTCGCCTAGCAACTTTGCAACTATGATGTTGCTATTTTTCCTGTGTTGAAATATAACTGGTTGGACAGTGTATGGATAATTATTCTGATGTATGTTCATGGTTGAATCTATGGATATTTATTGTTGCCACATGTATTCCATTAACAGCAAAGCATGCCTACTTAGCTTGTGTCCAAAGGGGGGTTGTGTCTTTGTTGTATTTGGTTGAAGCCTTAAAGCTCACAAGTCTAAGAACATTTCATTATCCTTAGATCTAGAATGAAATAAGTGTTTTATGCTTTCTATTTGGTTTTCCATCCCTTGTTTCTTCAAGGCTATTTTCCACTCTGGTAAGCTATGCAGTGTGACTGCAGAGCTTTATTTTGCCAACAAGGTTGTTTATTTTTATGTTTTCTTTCTAAGAGTTTGTATTCAGTAGTACTCCTCCTCTCCCTGATTTATTCTTTTATTTTATTTGCCTTCTAAACATTTGGCTAGAATTAGAGTCATGATTATTTGCAGAAAAACATTTTTTCCTTCTGGAAGTAGGTGGTACTGATGCAGAAAAAAGTACTTTTCAGGATCTGTATAAAAACCAAGTTGTATTCCGTATACAGATCTTTCGCAGAATCTTCACAAAATTTAGATTGTAAAATTCTGTGGATGTTTTCAATCTTTTAGAAAAAACTATAATGTGGGACTTTGTCGGTTCTTTCTAGCAGTCTATAGTTCCAGTACATGTGTAGCCTAGTAGTTTTATGAACTTAAGAGATCAACAGAGGAATCCATCTCCTGTGTGTTATTCCAGCTATACTGAATATCGTGCTGTGATTAATCTAGCAGCATCTTTGTCTAGGATTAGGGCTCTGGATGTTAAATATTCATGTGTTGACATGGCTTGAAATGTCCAAACTTCACTAATTCCACACGTGGTAAGTTTGGACTGGCAATTTATTATGTTTTGGTCCTTGCTTCTTCATGTTCTTTTTTATAACAACTTCCATACATAGCACATTGTTTTTTGTCCACTGTTGTTTTGTATAGATATATGATGTATTATGATTTTGTCAGAATGCATTGTTAATTTTGATCTATATGCTACTATGCCTTTTTTGCAGACTCAAAGAAAATCGATGAGTTGCGAAGCCCTGAACTTGATAGCCAGCTCGAGAGGCAAATGAGGAAGAAGAGGGATGAGTATGGTGACGGTGATAAGCATCAAGATGATGTTGGGGATGGTTATGATAGACATCTGTCTTCTAGGGATGACATTTCCAAAGATGGAAAGAAGAAGGATGATAGACGAAAAGATGATAAATATCGAGACAAGTATAGGGACGAAATAGATAGGGATAACAAACATCGACATGATAAGCAACGTGACGAGCGTCCTGCAAAAGATCACACTAGTAGGTCTGATGATAAATATGCAAGGGAAGAGAAGAATAGTCAAGAATCAAAACTTAAGAGAACCAAGGTTCCAGAGAGTAACAGGGACCATAATCGTGATCGTGACGGAGAACGAGACCGTGATGTTGAATATGTTCGTGATCGTGAACGCCATAATGAGCGTGATCGCGATCGTGATTATGATCTTGACAGAGATCATGATTATGACAGAGATCGAGATTGGGACTGGGATCGTGATCGAGATCATGACCGTGGCCGAGACAGAGATCGTGAGCGTCACCGTGAACGTGATGGATCATATGTGGATGATAAAAGCACTAGAGGTAAAGAGGGTGGGGCAAAGAAAAGAGCTTTAGACGATCGTGATGATTATGGTGACTCTAAATCTAGAGCTGTTAAGAGCTACCAACCTGATGCTGAGAAGAGGAATTTGAGCAACAGTAGAGCTGATTCTGATGCTGAAAGGGGAAGATCTCTACCCCGGCATGCTCATGCAGATTCATCTGGGACTAGCAATAAACTCAGATCTTCTCCTGCTTCAAATGCACATACTGACAAAGATGAATACAGGTACACTTCAATTTTGTTGAAAGTTTGGTTGGACAGTTGCAAGCTCTTGTTCTGAAATGTTTTTTTACGTGTTATTACCATCCCATCTTTTTTACTATTCAGGTAATATTAGGTAATTTGATTTGTCTATTATGTTGGTGTAATTTTTTGTTACATTTGAGTAGTGCTGTACTATGATTGCTGACAAACAGTTATGTGTAATTTACTCCAATGAAGTTTTACTCAGTAGCATCCTAGTCATTTATGATTACTGGCATTGTCTGTAACTAATACCTTTAAGGCATCATTGAATTAATTTTACACAATTATTTATTGTTTAAATAATGAGATGAGATTTTGAAGCTTGAAAAAAATCCTTTTGCTTGACCAACGGTGAAATTAATTAACCTGTTTTTGTTGGTGACAGTTGAAATATTGCTTGATGATTTAATTTTTAGTGTTTGGTCTAACATTTGCTCTTGCTTGCAGAAGCTTGTAAGTATGGGAACTATAACATGGTCAATTTAACTGGTTTCTGTTTTCCTCATATTTCAGGAATACAAATGCTGAAGATCCAAAGTATAGAGAATCAACAGCAAAACAGAGAACTAAAAGCTCAAGAGACAGTTACTCTGGGATATCTGACAGAGGCCCTAAATACAAATTAATGGAAAAACCTGTTAAAATAGATGAATGTGCTGCAGGAGACTTGTCAACTGAAAGGCCTTCCAGTGCTAAAGCGTCACCCATGGGTCTGATGGAGAGATCTCCTTCATCAACAAGCATTGATCGCAGGTATGTTAATAAAAGTGGTGTTAAGCGGAATCTTGAAATTGATGAAAATGGAAGGAGGAGCAGTACTGATGCTAGAGATTTCTCTACTTCTGATGATAGGCATGGCCGGGAGCTGGCTCTAGAGAAACCACTGTTAGATGAGCCCTCTCAAGCAGATTCATCTTTTTATAGTAGGAGTAATCAGGGCAATACATCATTGGTTCCTCCCCCAGCTGGTTTCAGAGCTACCCTAGACAGACCTTATATGGGTCCTTTAGAGGATGATGTTAGAGATAACTCCAATGCACGATTCAGGAGAAGTAGTGAACCTGGTTTTGGTAGAGTACATGGTGGCAATTCTTGGAGGGCAGTTCCAAACTGGAATTCACCTGTGCCAAATGGATTTGTTCCCTTCCCTCCTGGCCCAGCTCATGGAGGTTTTCAGACAATGATGCCACAGTTTGCATCTCAACCTATATTTGGTGTTAGGCCCCCGATGGAAGTAAACCATACTGGACTTCCTTACCATATTGCTGATGCTGACAGGTTTCCAGGTCACTTGCGCCCACTTGGGTGGCCAAATTTGATTGATGGTACAGGACCTGCTCATTTGCATGGGTGGGATAGTAATAATGGTGTCTTCAGAGAGGATCCCCACTTGTATGGTGGTTCTGATTGGGACAGGAACAGGCATTCAACAAATAGCCATGGATGGGAATCTGGTTCAGATACTTGGAAAGAACAGAATTGTGATTCAAAGAAGGATGTGCCTCCCCCATCCTGCAAAGATGAACCAATCTCTGCTCCTGTTGATAACGGTTTGACTGATCAGACTATTCAGACGTCTCAGAATGAACAGAACAGAGATGAATTTCATGAGAAATCTCCTGAAACCAAGATGTCCAGTCTCAGTTCTCCTGCAGAAGCATCTTTGAACTCTTTGTCCCCTTCTGTTAAAAAGATTGTCGATACTTCATTACCAAGTGACAATAATTCTCTTCTCAGCCGTTTCTACCTTTCCAAACTTGACATCTCAGCAGACTTAGTACCGCCAGAGTTGTATGACCAGTGCGTGTGTGCTCTGGATGTTGACAGGAATGCATCTGGTGATGCAGTTGCTAATACAGAATCATTATTGAAGGTATAAATTTTATTGAACTTTTTGTTTTCCTTGATTTTCTCAAAACTTGAAAAACTTCTACTGCACTTGACTTTTTTTTGGGGGGGGGGGTTCAAAGCTAATTTTAAGTAACCATTCTTTATCTCTAGATAAGTGACTTTATTGAACTGGTGCATTTATTTAACTTGTAATTGTATTTCTTACTCAATCAATTTAACATAACGAATGATGCCTGACATTTAGTGTTTCTTACCCTGTGATTTGACAGAATGGTTCAAGAGCACGGCAGAAATATGATGCTACTTTATCAAGGCATTCACCATTTCCGGCAATAGATAATTCTGTCTTCCAGGTAAAGCTATTTGAATAGTTTTAAGCTTTGATTAAATGAATTCTCTGTAGGTAAATAATACTCATTTTTCTTTACACTTATCATTCTTTCTTTCAATAATATATTATGTTTATGGAAGTTTGCATCAACTTCTTGATGTTTAACTTCCTAAACTCGTCCATCTTGTTCGGTTTAATGAATTCATAAATACTAAATTTTGGAATCTTGACGAGTACATTTTCCCCAATTGACAGAGAGCTATAGACCTTTACAAGAAGCAGAGGGTGAAACTTCCTAATGGTGGGGAGATAGGTATTCTTGCAGTATCAAACCAGGGGCAAGTGGATGGGTCAGTTCCTGTTCCCAGTTCTGAGAATAGGCAGGTTTCTGTCTCGGCTTCTGATGGAACAAGAGATGTGCAAATTACTGCATCGGAGCCCAAGAAATTGGAAAAACTATCTCCTGCGAAGGAGAATTTGGAAGAGATCAATCAAAACTGTGATCAAATGGAGCAAGATCATGATTGTACTAATTCTTTGAAAGTAGGCATGTCCAGTCCATCTTCCGGTGATGTGAACCAAGAAGCAGCTGTATCAAGTTTGCAAGAGAAAGATGACACTGTCACTTCGGATAAGGTGAATCTAGGGAATGCAGAGGAGAATGACTCCATGGCATCCAAAAATGATGCTCAGTTGGTCTCCACTCTGCTCGAAGAGGGCGATAACATGAATAGCAAAGCCGAAACTGGTTTTGCCGATTGTGCAGATAAAAAGCTGGTTTTTGGTGAAACAAAGGTTAATCCCTTAATTTTTGAGGATGGATCTCCCAAAACTTGTGATGCTTTGATGCCTGGTTCAAATGAGTCTGAGTCGCTAATTTTAAGCCGGGTACATCATTCTCCTGAAAGTACACATTGAGACAATTTCTATATCTTTCATTGCTTATTATCTATCAGGTTTTAATTTCCTCCCTTTTTTGTTGCTTTCATTTCGAGCGAGAAAATAAAAGGAAATGGCATTCGTATTCCCCTAGAATACCTCTTTTCTCGCATTTCATTCCTCATGTTTTAGCATTTCCGCATGAGCATTCCTTAAAGCAGCATTTTTTTAAAAATCTTTTTTCATCAAAAAGTGTTACTCATCAATTGCGCATTACCATCTGCATGAATGCAATGGGCCTAATACGGCTCGTAAATTCATTTCATATTGGCTAAAACTTTTCCAACTAAAAGTTAACCTGGTGCTATTATTTATGCCTTTGATTTTGTTTCATGTTTGTGCATTTATAACCCATTTTGACCACTCATCTAAGGTGTCGGTAAAAGAATTGTCTTTTTAAAAAATACATATATAAAAGAATTTTTTTTATTGATTGAATGATGAAATTTCATTAAAGATACAAGTGCATAAGTTTCAATGTTTGGTTCAAAAATTTAAATAAGTCTAAAGATTTGTTATAAATTTTATCCTTTAAAAGATTTTTTTCATCAAATTAGTCTCATATTTATAACACCATTAAATAAGCCCTGAAATATAAAAAAAACATTATTAATGAAGTCTCTTGAAGATTTAAAAATACTAGTAAACTAGTCTCTTAAAATACAAAAAGTCATAGAGACTAATTTTGCGATAAAAATAGAGATTAAATTGGTGAGAATTAATTTTTTGAAAATTAAATTGATGTTTTACTCTAAATAATTTAATCATATTTTCTTTTTTTTGGGTAGTCATCTTCGTTTTTTATAATTTATTTATTGCGTCTCTTGATGTGTCTCTTGTGTGTGTCTTCTTCCTATATTTTCGTTATTACATGTGAATACACCACTTACTGCTGATTAGGGGAGTAAAATTTTAAATAGCGGTGTAATTTCAGTTATAAATTAAAAAGCTTTACTACTGACTAGAGTCACATAGTGCCCCTTCTTTTCAAATAAAAAAAATTCACATAGATTAGTGTTTTTATAGTCCTATGGAGTATCACGTTTGCAATTTTTACCAATAAATAAATTTTTTAAATTAATATTTAATGAGTAAAGAAAATCACTTTAGAATCTGGTAGTGTTGGCCTGGACAAATAGCTTAATCATTCATTGACCCAAAAAACGCCTTAATCATTATTTTTACCAATAAATAATTTTTTTAAATTAATATTTTGATAAATTTTGGTGTGTAATTCATTATTTTTTTTTGGACAACAGGATAATTCATTCCATAAAAAAGAGATAACAGTGCACATGACTCTAATCAGTAATACAATAGAATCAAAGATAACATTATATAAGCACATATCTGCCCACTGATTTAAGCAAGTACAAGCAAAAAGCAACTAAAACTCATTTAAAATAAAACAACCACTCCCTAATAGGTTTTAAACCAACAACACAAAAATTAAACTCGGCAGTGCAACAATCCTGTTACCCTAGCTTCTGTTATTGATATTACCAACATAAAAATTAGAAAATACCCATCTTTGGCTTGATTGTTGGTAGATATGATAACAAGAATGAACTAGCGAAATTACCGACATAAAATTCAGAAAGTACCCATCTTTGACTCGATTGTTGACAGATTTAATAACACAAATCTGTTGCTGTGAAAATTTAAACTTGGGTTTGTAAGCTCGAAGAAGTTGGTATTCAAAGGGGAAGTTGAAGGAGGGAAGGAGAAAGAAAAGCTCCGGCCATCAAGATCCTGGAGATTTAGCCGCCGTTGTTTCTTTAAACTCCATCGCTGGCGAGCTATCTGTATCACCACCGGCAGAAGGGACCCATAATTTATTAACATATCTTAATAATGATGCCAGTAATAACGGCGATTAGGATGATAATAATGATTACAATGACGATGACGGTAATAATAATAATAATAATAAAGAATAACGACAACAAAAATTAGATCGTATTATTCAATTTTTTTTCTTGTAAAAATCGTAATGTTCAATTTAACTATCTTAAAAACTGTCTAGTTTCAAAATCAATTGAAATCGATGAAAACCGATTATGAAGAATTATTTTGAATCGCATTTTTATATTATTTTATTCTAATAAAAGTATAATGTCAGATTATAAAAGTCCAATATTAAGTCCAACTATAAATAAAATATTATTATTAAATTTCTTATTTTTAACATTTTATGATTTTATCTCAAAGGACACAATATTCTATATAACTTCCTAATTTTTTAGTTTATTAATATAAATATATTATATGATATAAATATTTGATCAAAATTTAACAAAGTAGACCGTGAATAAATAATGTGTTAACAATTTACATCAACGTCAAATGTTTAAAACATGGATTAACTATATTATGAGGTTTGTGTTAAATGTATTTGGGCCTGTTTGTTTTGAAAATATCATATATTTCTCTTAATTCTTAATTTATGTATTATTTTTACACGTTGTTCCCTCCTAATTTTATGATATTCTGATTAATCCTTTTCTTAATTTTATAACATTTTAACTATCTTATTTCATATATTGTTCTTATCCTTCTTTGGTCAATCAAATTATATAAGACCCGTTTGGTTTAAATTTTAGTAGGATGATAAGTGAAAGACAAAATTTTGAGATTATCGATATACAAAAATCGAGAGATTCCAATAAAAATAAATAATTTTAACTTTGGTCAAAAATAATTTTAACTAAAAAAAAAATTAAAACAAATTTACTCATAATTATTACTCGTAATTGACCTAGCTATGACATACATAGAATATCTCCTGTCGACTTATGACGCAAAAAGGATAAATAAAATAAAAATGATACAAAAAGATTCTTTAGACTAGCTTGCACAATTCACTCCCCTTTTAAGTTTTACTTAGTCTATTGAGCAATATTCATTTCATCATATTCTGTTTGAATTGCAATGTGATATGGCGCTCCTGATCTCCTAGACTGATATATAGCTTGGGATCTTCCTCCTGGTGATGCCGGATTTGGTTGGTGAGATTTTCGTTTGGCTTGGGACCTTGGTCATCGAGAATTATTGCGGCATGATTTGATGTGTGAATTATTGCAAAGCTAATTTTTGTGTGAATTTCTTGGCAAACATAAGACTACAAGGGAGATTACCTATTGTTCATCTTCATGAGCCCCCTAAAACACTAAATATATTGTTACTTTTAAATGTTTTTGGTCTTTTATTCTTTCGCTCTTAATTTACTTTCCTTTCTAATTTTTTTTAAAAAAAACATCGTTATATAGCTTATAATTTTTAATAATTCATTTCAGTTTTGTTCTTGTCTTTTTTAGATAATTATATCGTTGTTGTTGTTGTCGTCGTTGTTGTTGTTGTCGTTGTTGTTGTCGTTGTTGTTGCCGTTGTTGTTGTTGTCGTTGTTGTTGTTGCCGTTGTTGTTGTCGTTATTGTTGTTGTCGTTGTTGTTGTCGTCGTCGTTGTCGTTGTTGTTGTCGTTGTTGTTGTTATCGTTGTTATTGTTGTCGTTGTTGTTATCGTTGTTGTTGTTGTTGTCGTCGTTGTTGTTATCGTTGTTGTTGTTAATTTTAGAAAATGTTTATTCTTATTTTATTATGTTTGCCTCTAACCGACTCCCCATTCAAAATAACTTTTTGTACTAAGAAAGTAGAATATGATAAGTTAACAAGATAAGTTATAATATCCTGCTAGTAAACTAAACTGCATATAGTAATAGTTACGTTATCATATCTTGAGCTACTTATCCGATCATCAAATGTGCCCAAAAGGTAGCTAGTGAAATTTTCTTATTTTATTTTTAAATTAAAAAGACTTAATTATGTTTTTGGTCCCTATAAAATTATTTTTTTGGGTTTTAGTCCAACACGTTGCTTAAATATTTGGTTTTAGTCCTTGAAGCCAAAAAATGGATTTTGTGCTAAACATATTTTATTTAATTGTTTATTTAATTATTAAATTTGATATTAAAATATAAAAAAACTGTTTTTAAAAAAATAAAAAATCCTTCTTCTTCTTAACTCCACCACCACTTCCATCTTTCTTCCTTCAACCCGCCGCCGCCGCCACCACTTGCAGTAGCAATCGTCGCAGCCACCACCTCGTCCTTCTCCTTCTCCTCCTCCTCCTTCATCTCCTCCTCCTCCTCTTCTTCTTCGCCGCCACCTCCACCTCCACTGCTGCTGTTGTCCCACCACCAGTTCTTCTTCCTCCTTCTTTAGATTTGGTTTTGTTCTGTAGCTCTAAATCCTCTTTCCTCTTTCTCAATTTTTTTTGGTTTGTGGATTGTGACTCTAGGGATGGATGGTGGTTTCTGGTTTGTGGGGTTGAAGATAGTGGTGGTTGGTGGATGATTTCTGGTTTTGGGGTTGAAGATGGTGGTTGGCGGATAGTTTCTGGTTTGTGGGGTTGAAAATGATGGTGGTTGGCGAGTGGTTTCTAGTTTGTAGGGTTGAAAATGGTGATGGTGGTTGGCGGGTGTTGGTGTTGATGGTATGGTTGGTGATGATGGTAAGGAAAAGACTTTTTTTTAAAAAAATAGTATTTATTATTCAATTTTTCTTAATTTAATAATTAATTGGTTAATTAATTATTAATAGAGATTTGTTTGGCATAGAATTTATTTTTTGATTTTAGGGACTAAAAACAACAATTTTTTAAAGTATTAGACTAAAATCAAAAACAAATTTTTATAGGGACCAAAACAATAAAACCCCTATTTTATTGGGACCAAAAATATAATTAAGCCAATTAAAAATCAAAGACGAGAAAGACAAATTTAATAGTTGAAACAAATTTTGGATTTTAATTCTTTGTTTTACATTTTAAACCCAAAAATTTCAGGTTGCAATATAAGTGCTCTCAACTCCTGCACTCAGCTTTGGCCGTCGCATAGAACCCTAGCAGAACAGAGGAGAGGGTAGTAGTTCTTCTGTAACCATGGTTCGAGATCTTATTTTAGTTCTCTCAATTTTCGTTGTTTTTTTTTTTCTGTTCTACTTTCTACGATTCTTAACAATGGCTTTTCCTCGCAGACATTCAAGCGCAGGAATGGAGGTCGCAACAAGCATGGTCGCGGCCACGTGAAATTCATTCGATGCTCCAACTGTGGCAAATGCTGCCCTAAGGTATTATGGAACTTCAAATCTACGTGTGACAAAAATTTCGATTAGGGTTTGATCTTTGAATTCGCGTCTTTGAAAAATAAATAGGACAAGGCAATCAAGCGCTTTCTGGTGAGGAACATTGTTGAACAGGCAGCTGTCAGAGATGTTCAGGAGGCTTGTATCTATGACCGTATTCTTCTTTTCCTTTCATCTTCTTCTTCTCATGGATCTATCACATAGTATGTTTCTTTTTCCCCAATTTATTGATTGATTTTTGTTTAAAATATTTGTAGAGTACACTCTTCCGAAGCTGTATGTGAAGATGCAGTACTGTGTTTCATGTGCTATCCACTCTCATGTTGTGAGGGTTCGATCCCGCACTGATAGGAGGAAGCGTGACCCTCCTCAGCGCTTCATCAGACGCAGGGTAACTCTTCTTTTCAAGTTTGCTCTTTTTGGTCTATTCTCTGTGTTTTTATTAGGATATTTGCACAGTATTGGTTGAAAAATCGCTCTTCAATTTGCACATTGAGTTTTGCTGTAATAAACTCGAAGGGAATTAAAATTGTGTCTATTAAGTTCTCTTATTTGAACTGTATAGTTTGTTCTAGTTGATAACTTGATTTGGCCCTTTGAATTTTGTTTCTCTATCCTTTCACATTGCAGTGTCAACTACACATTATTTTGTTGACGCTTGAAAATATTAGTTCCTTTTCGTGGTGTTCATCTGAGAATGGTAATGTCAAAGTGAAGACCTCCTATTCATTTGGGTGTTTGGATGCCAAGCTCAAAGCGATTGCTTTTGTAATAAAACACCTAGGGGGAATTCATATCCCGATGTGTTTGTTTTTTGGTTTAAAAAGATAAAGGTGTCTTTGCTTTTGAGTGTGTAAAGCAAATCATTCAACTTTAAGATTGCTTCATGTGAATGTGCTGAAATTGCTTGATTAGGCTGTGATTCTGTGACCTTGAAGTTGTTATGACATGTTTATCTGTTGCTGTTTTCCTATTATTGTTCTTTTATTTCTGAATGATGGCTTGATCAATTTGATTGGTTCTCTTTTCAAGGATGATACACCAAGGCCCGGACAGCCTGGTCAAGCACCTCGTCCTGCTGGTGTAGGAGCTCCTGCCCGTGCCTAAAAGCAAATTTGGAGATTCTCAATGTTTCAAAACTTAAATTCCTTTTGCTAGTTGATTTTGGAAATTTCAGTTTTGTGCAGGGATGTTTTGTTTTCTTCTGCTTTAATCCTTGGAAACACCTACGCATCTGGTTGCTATAATTTGGTGCCTTTGATGAGAATAGACCTTCATATATGGTGAATTTTAGCATTTTGAACTTAGTAATTCTTCTCCAAGTTTCGCAATTTTAATTATTGTACTCTTGATAAAGGTATAAAAAATGGTGGCCTTCCTAAGTTGTTCGTCCAAATTAGTAGTAATCGTTTATATTTATCTTTCTTATTATAACATGGGTTTTTCTAATATTGCACGCGTTAAAAAACTAAAGATGGAAAAAAGTACATTATTAATTGTATGATAAACATAATCCTATTAAATTTTTGTTTTCTTCAAGAAAAACTTTCATACTTTGATTTCTTAACCTTTTGCACAGATTAAAAAAATTCTTATAACATTAGACAATGCTAATTTTACTATACCAGTATATTGAGAAGTTGAATTCTTGCAATCTCGCAGAACATATTATCAAATGCTGAGATAATTGAAGTTACTAGATGAAGACATGTAAGAACATTTGCAATAAATTTTTTCTGTAGCATAATAAGATACCTAAGGCTATGTTTGGTTTGTACTATTGTTTTCTGCTTTTTATCTTCTGTTTTCATGTTTTTTTGTTAAAAATATTGTATAGCAAAAATTGAAATTGAATGAATAATTTAAAGTCTGTTTACTTTGCATTTTTATTTTCTATTTTTAATTATTATATTATATTTATGAATAATTGTAATACTATTACTTTTTATTTTAGGTTTTTGAAGATTCATATAGAAAAATTAAAAACAACCAAAGTATAATATATTTTTAATGTTTAGTAAAATTTCTATATTTTCAAATAAGCTAAAAATAAATATATTACTTTAGTCATTTTCCTCCCATTCTTAAAACTAAAGATTCACATAAAATAGAAAATAAAAACAAAATGAAAATACAAGTAAACAGGCCAAGGTTTTTAAGTCATTTTCAATTTTTTTTGTACAAATTTTAAAAAATAGAAAACAAAGCCAAAACAACTGAAAATTTACGTAGAAAGATGAGCTTCTTAAAGGTTTTATAATAAGGATTTTGCTAATTAGGGTAATGGTAGAGAAACCTCGATATAGAACATTCATAAAGTTGCGCTACTACTAACATGGTATTGGAGCCAAAGCCAGAGCTAGAACAACCACTCTTGAACACCACCATATTTCACTTCGACCCCAAAAAACCCATATTTCATACAAGGCTTGCAACAAATTATGGCTTTACTCAAATATCTCTACTTTAGCAAAGACGTGTTGGTTGGCCAGAAAAAAAAAAAAAAAAAACCGTGTATAGGTAGGACGGATGGAAAATCCAGATTCTTAATTCACTACATTTGGGGCTCAATGCAACATCAATGATAACGCTTTGTTTCTTCTCACCTCTGGTTATAGAGTATCGATCACAAATTCACAATTAATCAAAGTGCAACCCATGTCACAAAATATGGCTTCCTCTCTGTCCCCATTCTGTTGTTTAGATACTACCTGCAGTGTATCCTATTGTTTAGATACAACCATCCCCCTATCAACTCCGCGGAAAACAAAGTTCTTCCACTTCAAAGATATGGTGAAAAGAGGTTTTTTTTTTTTTCCTTTCGGATCCAAGTTGCTTCTTCTCATATCAGTCCCTGGCGCTGCAAATCTGTGTATGTCTTCTTATTATAGATGTTGCCTTCCTTGTCTTCATACTCTTCCTCTAGATCGGGGCGCCACTTATTCACTCCCTGTCTTTGCTGTATCTTCTTCCATAGTTCCTTTGCTTCCTGCAACAGAACACAGTAAGCATGTAAGATGCTGTAAATGTCAAAGACTCAGGTAAAAAATAAGTCAAAGATTTCAGTGAGGAACTGATTAAGGACTGCAGAGTCCCTTGAGAGAAAACTGCACACGTTTCAAGGTTGTTGACGGTGAATAATTCTTATATCGCGGTCTGCTTCTGCTAAATTCGTCTTAAAGGTTTACCATATTATCTGAAGATGCCGGAGATATTGTCATTATTAAGTTATTGATTACCCAGAACTGCTTTTCAACGCCCAATTACTATAGAAGTCAGGAAATTTTCAAATTAGCCTAAGGGAACAAAATTTTCAAATCAATATTGGAAAAATCAGAGGTAGCAGTAGCATAAAACATTTTAATGTTCATACACAATTTAAAATTACACCAAGATCCAAAATAAGATACGGAAAATTATTTCCCTTTACAGAGTATATTTACACAAATAGAAAAATCTAATAGTGAAGGATCTGTTAGTACCCAATTAAAATTCAAAATACAAGATCAACAAGTGTACTGGAACAAAAGCACAATAGAAGATGCAAGTAAATTATAATACTTACAAGCTAAGCTACAGATAAAACATCAGCAACATAATGAAACCAAAAAAAATGCATACCTCAATTGATGTGATTTCATTGAAATTCTTAGTATTTGGTATTCCAAGGCACCGCATCCCATGTTGATGACGCCATTCTTTAAAATGTCGTTCAAAAGCCCGACGCCCCCAATAACTGTAGTTCCCACATATCTCACACTTGAATTCCTGAAATGCATATCACATTATCTAATGATCAAAATATCGTGAGCAATAAAGAAAACTATATAAAGTCCCCAACTAAAGTTATCTAATGCAATATGATACTGCAAGCAGGTAAGTGGCACATCAGTTCCCAAAACTTTAACAGAAAATAAATAATAATACCTGACCCAGACCATGTAGCTTATACAGCCAATAAGGTATAGGTTTCCCATCCCATCCCATTGGTAATTTCAAGGGATTATATATCTGCTGCTCCTCATCTTCACTTTCAGTGTCTTCTTGAGTCTCTTCCTGACAAGGATCATTTCATATAATGCACTATTAAGAGAGTCATGTTTGGAAGCAAAGAAGGAAAAAGTAAATAAATGTCCAAAAAACAAAGAAAATGTAATGTGCATGGCTGACAAGCGAAATCCTGAACTACCTAATTTCTCATTAGTATGGACCAGGCAACTTGGAAAGAAACAACAAACTTTTTTCATTTGTCCAATAACCTTTCAATGGTATCAAGAGCAAAAAAACAATGGATACTCAGTACATTCAGTTAAGCTCCAACCACTTTATATTTTTGGCATCCAAGATATGAAAGATGTTAGGTTATTTTGTTCTTTTACAAATCAATGAAACTGCAATTTGAAAAACCAATATCATAATAATGCGCCCTAGATCCCTAATTTTGGAATTTGGAGGATCTTCAAATTGCTTTAACCTCACCTCTTCACGTTCTGCTTCAATTTCCTCATACGTTAGAGCTTGCTTCTTTACAATATTGTCTTTCGTTCGACCAATTGTCTGTATAAAGGTCAGAAAATTATCATGCAGTGCAGATAGAAAATCAGTACATGTAGTCACTGTATATGCCTCAAATGTTGAATATAATACATCAAAGAGAGTAAAGAAAAGGAAATTAAGCATCATATGCAAACCTCTTCTAACAGTTCACACAGTTTTTTCATTTTGGCCTCCACTAATGCAATTTCTTTTCCGTCATCTTGTGGAACTGCAGCAGCAACCCCATTTTTTTCTGAACCACGCATCCCCTTAGCAAAATGCTTCCTGTCCAACTTCTCAAGAGGTGTGTGCTACATAAAAAACACAACCAAAGAATAAAAATTTCGTTAAGCTGTCCGGCCAGCTTGTGCAGATTGAATATGCAGGCAGCAAAGCAATTTTGAACAATGTTAAGAAAACAATGGCCCCTTCCTACCAAATGGAAAATTGGGATCTAAATGATTGGAATATGATTTTGATTCACAAACTAAGGTGGAAATGTCACTCAGTAAATAATTAACGGATTTATATTTTAACACTATTCAAAATCTGATAAAATGGATAAGGTGGACAAATCTGAATCAAGGGCCCCTAATTAAATAGATTAGATATCCACATGAAGAAAACAAAATTAAAGATTAGCTAGTTTTCCAGGAACAGTAACAAATTCCTTTTTTTGGTGGCATTGGAAAGGGGGGGGGGGAGGGTTTTGAGTTTGATAAGCTCCTAGTCATAAAAACAAAGGTCCCTAAAACCCCTTTCAGGAATTATGCTTACATTCTATTTCCTTCAACAAGGAGAAGAAACAATGAAAACAAACCAATAAATGTAATGATTTGCATTATGTAAAAGGTTAAAAATTACCTTTGTTAGGAAGAGCCTCTCCGCACGTTGCTGAACAGTACCACCGGTCTTGAGTCCCAACGCAGCCAATGCCTAACCCATCAGAAAGCACAGCAGGAAAAAAAAATAAAAAAATCAAGGATCAAATCAAATGACTGGTAAGAAAATATACCTAACCTTTGTATTGTTTGAACACTGAAATTCAAGATATTAAGTTTCTAGAATGTGAGGGTGAACCCTTGTATCACCAGCTAAATTGTTTATGAAACACACACTCACTTGTATAATCCTGAATTTTACCTCTTTTAACGTTTCATGACCCACTTCCATCAGCTCTTCAACTGTACTGTAATAATCAAGATCAATTGTAGCATGCTGAGCAGATACGTGTGCATTCTCCTGATTCACATTCTCCCATCCCCGCACTTTTCCAGTAGCCCAATTTTCTTCAAATTCACTTGTTAGCTGCCACAAATATATCAGATTCTCATCCCATAAATAAAATAGAAAAATGCAAATAATGCACCGGCAATCCCCCATCTCAATGACGTGGAAATTCAGTTTGTCTTTAAAAAGTTTATGCACAGATCACAGTTAATTAAATTAAAACTTAAAAAGTTCATCCTTGGCAAATGGTCAAGCATGCATCTGTACATAGAAAATAAATTTTAAAATTAAATCTCTAGCCTCTATTATAGTTAAGTACACAAGAAATCTTTGTTGGATTTAAACTTTTGTTAAAAAAGTCATTTACTTAAATGAAGAAGGCTATAGAAAACAGGATTTTATGAAAGAAAGGAAGGGCAAAATTCTTCATAAATACTACTTCATCAAAGAGGAAAAAGTATGATAATATAATGACTGAGAAGATGAATAAATTTTCACAAGAACTATAAGCATATTTACTAGACACAAAAACCTGTATGTAACAATGAATATCTTTGGAATACAGTTTACAGCTACCTAACTAATGCAAATCATTTAAAGATCCACTAGGTTTTAACAATTTCAGAAAAATATGAGAACAAATTTATATTCTCAAAGAAAAGTGAGGCTTAAACTCATGCTAAAAGATTCTACAAGTTCAAGATAGTGGCCAGAATTAATCACCTTAGTGAAAATTCTATCAATATCTTGCAGGGGTTCTGTCCGCTGGAAAAAATACAGCAGATACTCTAAAAGGTTCTCCAAATATTCTCTGTATTGCCTGTATAAATTGAACAGAAAATTTACAATCCTATAAAACTCCATACAAAACTAGGAAGCACATAAATGGCAGACCAAATTACCATCAAATTGGTTATATAGAGAACACAACTCACCTGGTCATTTTCATTTTCCGGGGAATCTTATCAGTATCTGAGAAAACATCAAGGTATGCAGAATACTCAATAGGCTCTCCAAATTTAGAGTTGATATATTGATAATACAGTTCATGCATGTCCAAGTATCGACCATAAGCTTCCTGGAAGAATTATTTTCACAGAATCAATGACCAGAAAAAGCTGCAGGAGTAGACAATATGAACATTTGAAACAAGACACTGCTTCTCCTAACAGTTAAATATATTAGATTTCCTCTTGCTTACTCACTATACTGATTGTCTCCAGGAAAATTTACCTAAATCAAGAACCTCTTTCCCGCCAAACTATTTAAATATCCAATCAATTACGAAACATATTTGGTGTAAATTCTTAAGAAATGAAGAATCCCAAAATATGTAGTTTTACAGCTTATCTCATATGCTAGCCCAAGTTAAATTTCACTAAAAGCAACACCATTCTCTATAAGTTCATTTTCTCCAGAGCTTTGGTAATTAAACACAGAGAGAGAGAGAGAGAGAGAGAGACCTCTCCACTAAACTCAATTTGAGGCTCCTCTTTAAGAAGTGTTTCATAATCGTCATTGGCATCAACAACACGTGCAACTGGGTGCTTCCTGTGATACTCTCGTATCTGCAACACCATCCAAAAAAAAAACGATAGACGTAAACCAGTACCAACGTTCAAATCCTATTTCAACTTTAAATTGAAAAAAAAAAAAGAAATTCAAAACGAAATTACCTCTTTGAGTCTATCATAAAAGGCACTGAAAACATTACTTCCAGTAGCAGTTTGACCTCCCAGTGCAGCAATCTCGTCCTTCCTTGCATTGTCGTTATCTTCGTATATCTCAATCTGAAATTGAAAGGTGAACTAGGTTAAGATGTGAATTTCAAAACGTAAAAACCTAAAGAGTAAACTTACAAGCTTTTCAGTGGTGGAGGTGATGGTGTCGATCATGTTTCGGACGCGGTGACTCTGAAACAAACGGTCTTTGTTGGAAGCGGGATCATTCTGAAGCTCCTTCACTATCAGTCGCTCCAGCCGCTCCACTTCCTCGTGCGCTGCCCGCGTCACCTCCAGCACCGTCGACGACATCTCACCCACTCTCTCTCTAGGTTTCGCTCCCGTTTCTCTCTCGAAAATCTCTATTAAACTTTAAACTATTATAAAAAATAAAAAATATAAAAAAATAAAACATAAAAAGACGCTATTAACCCGCACGATTCGATTCAAAGCAACCCAATACGGCGTCGTGTCTCCGCTTTGAAAATTTTGATTAGTGGGCCCTCATAAGTTAACTCAATGGGCTCAATTCAATAGGCCAGCTAGATTTTAAAATGTAACTGGCCCGATATTTAAAGACAAGGCCTAATTACTATCTCACTTAAAAATGATATCATCCTTTTTAAACAGTAGTGTCTAAAATTCATAAAATAGTAAAAATAAAAAGCAAATTACTCTTGTTTTTCTAGACAGCGGCGTTTAAAAATACGTTTTCGACGCTGCTGTCAAGAAATGAATTGTGCATTTCTCAAATTGGATGGTGTCAATCCCTGCGGCTAAAGACAAACACCGTACTAGTTGGGATTAAGATCATCTTACTGTGAATATTTACGTCTTAATTTGTGTTTTCGGATGATATTGTCGGTAAAATAAGAGTGTTTTCTTTTTTATTTTCACTATTTTACAGATGACACTGTCTAAAAACACTATTCCGAATATTAATGTATGCAAAAATAGTAATCTCATTCCAAATCAGATGGATCTATACTTCAATTTTTGCTTAAAACTGCTACGTAGACAAAAAGACCCAATTATCCAAAAAAAAATAACTATGGTATTATTGTAATAAATGACTAAAATAGTCTTCGACTTTGTCACCACAATTCAAAATGGTTCATGGCTTATACTCCCTCAGTTCCTTTTTATCTATTCAAATAGCGAAAAAAAATTTATTCCTATTTGTTCACTTATATTTTTAATGTAACATTAATTGTACTTTTGTCAATTTTAACATTATGTTTAATTTGATGTTAATCAATGTTTTACTGACCAATCATATAATGAGAGATAAAGGAGTATTACGAATAGTTCAAATTTTATTTTGAGAAAAACCATAACAACTATTACACTCTTTAATATGTGTGGTTTTCTCTCTCAAACCAGTTAAATAGGAACGGGGGAGTAATAAGTAAATTGGGCCCTGACTTTATCTTCTATCATTCAAAATAGTTCCTGTTATTAACACACATCAATTGAGTCATGATGTGACACGTTAAATGCCACGATGAAATCCAAACAACATCATAACAATAAGTGTTCCGAAATCAAGCGTTTTAGAACCAAAATAAAAGAAGATGATGAGCTAGTATGAAAAAAAAATGATTGTTTTTTTCAATTTTGTCGAGACCAATATGTTTAATTCTGTTCACTTGCTTATATGGCGCCGTTTTAGACTTTCACTATGTCACTTAATGTGTTACATCACGAGTTTGTTATTGTGTTAATAACGATGACCATTTTAAATGATAGAGGATAAAGTCATAGATCATTTCGCTTCTTCTTATAAGTCAGAGACCATTTTAAATTGTAATAACAAAGTCGGGGACCATTTTAATTATTTTTCTTTATTTATATTATTATTGTTAATAATATTATTATTACTATTAAATGAAAGAAGAAAAATACAGGAGTAATAAAATTAAATTTAAACACAAAATAATATAGAACCACAGTTCTATCTATATACAACATTCTATTTCGAAAAAATACATCATTTAGTCTCTGACTTTGTAGGATTTATTCATGTTATTTCTTGATATTTTTCACCGTGCATATAGGTCACTAACATTGTGCTAATACAATTTAGTTCCAACCAGTAATTTATGATTAAAATTGTTAAGTTCTTGGATTAAATTGAACATTTTTTGAAAAACTTATGGCTTAAACTGAACATTTTTTAAAAACTTATGGCCTAAATTGAACAATTTCGAAAAACTTATGCATTAAATTGAACTTTTAATAGTAAGTTGATGGATTTATACGAATCATTTTTCAAATTTTATGGACCAATGTGAACAAACGTTAATTTTGTTAATTATAAATTAACAGGGACTAAAATGTATCACGAAATAAAATGCCACTGGCTTATTTGCACAATTGATATTATCAAGGACTAATTTTAATCTTAATCTTAATAATATAAAAGCAAGCAAGTGAGACTAAAAGGAGGAAAATTTGGAGTCAAATTTGTAGTTATCACTTAAAAATTATGCAGTGAATGAGCCTTCTATTTTCAGCCAAATAAAATATATTAAAAGAACACTGAATTAAAAGAGCAACAAAAGTGCTAAATAACATAGTACAAACAGATAATAAAGCCATGAAAAACAAAACCAAAAATAAAAAAAGGTAAAATGACACTTTTTGTCCCTTAACTATTTGCGCCAATTCACTTTGGTCTCTTAACTTTTTTTTATCCGTTTTAGTCCCTTAACTTTTATTTTAGATTTAATTTGGTCCCTATCGTTATATCTGTCAAGAACGTTAACGGATAAAACATCATTTCTAAAGGGACCAAATTGAATAAAAATAAAAGTTAAGGGACTAAAATGGATAAAAAAAAAATTAAGGGACCAAACTGAATTGGCGCAAAGAGTTAAGGGACTAAAAGTGTCATTTTGCCAAAAAAAAAGACAATATCTTATTCACTTAGAAGTTTATAACTCAATTTACATTATTTTTATACTTTTAAAATTGCAATAGTTTTTTTAGAGATATTTTATCATACACTCGAAGAATGGAGTAGTTTTGAAAATAAAAATAAATAGGGTGTTTTTCAATTACTTATATTATTTGAAGCTTTCCAAAAATAATGTATTATTCAGTTTGTAATTTATAGCTCAACTTACATAATTTTTTATATTGTTAAAATTGCAATAATTTTTTTTATAGATAGTGTACTACACACTTAAAGAATTGAGTGTTTTTTGAAATAAAAATGAAAATTCATTTTTAAAATTATCTAATTTATTTGAAGTTTTATTTAAATAATATATTATTCAATTGAAGTTTCAAGCTCAATCTTCATATTTTTTTTATATTTTTAAAAATTCAATAATATTTTTAGGGATCGTGCACTATATGGTGTTTTTTGAAATAAAAAATAAATAGGATTTTTTTAAATTACCTAAATTTTTTAAAGCTTTTTGCAACAATATATTATTCACTTGAAAGTTTCTAACTCAATTTACATAATTTTTATATATTTTAAATTGCAACTGACAACAATTATTTTAGAGATTAAGTATTATACTCTTCAAGAATATGGTGTTTTTTAAAAAAAATAAAAATTAAAACACGATTTTTAATATATCTAAATTATTAGAAGTATTTTGAAAACAAAGTCTTATTCAGTTTGAAGTTTTTAACTCAATTTACATAATGGTTTATAATTTTAAAATTGAAAGTATTTTTTCGATATCATATAATATACACTTGAAGGATATAGTATTTTTTAATTTAAAAATCAATTTATTTTTTTTACTTTTTTTTATATTTTTAACATTGCAAAGATCTTTTCAGAGATTGTGCACTATACCGTTGAAGAACGTGGTGTTTTTCAAAATAAAAATGAATAAAGTATTTTTAAATTACCTAAGTGCACTATACTTTCTGAAAACAATGTGTTATTCACATTAAAGTTTCTAACTCAACTTACATAATTTTTTATATTATTAAAATTGCAATAATTTTATAGAGTTCATCTATTATACGTTTAACGAATATGATGTTTTTTAAAATAAAAATAAAATCACAATTTTTAAATCACTATAACTATTTGAAGTTTTAATATATTATTCACTTTGAAGTTTCTCAATCAATTTTTATATATTTCAATATTTTTAAAATTATAACTATTGTTTTAAAGATTATACATTGTACATTTGAAGAATATGATATTTTCTAAGGAATTAAGCATTTTTTCAACCCAACGTATCATTTATTATTAAAAAGACAACTATATATCTGAATAATGTTAATAATGTTAATAATTTATAATGTGATTCTTTAGAGATAACTTGCTACTTTGTAAGGAAAAAGATCTACGTGCATTCAACTATCCCTTAATCTGAAGTCATCAATGAATTCATTTGAACCTAAATTATAGTAACTAAAATTTATATTTTATGCTTGTAGGAGATTTTTAAAAGAAGCTACAATCAATACACATATAAAAGTTGTTATCACTATTTATATGTTGTCTCCTATTTAATATCTATTTTAATTTCATAAGTTTTAAAATAAGTTGAAAATTTCAACCAAAATTATTATGCTTTCTAAAACATTTCTAATTAAATTGAATATTTTTTTAAAAGAATTTTATATCCGTGTGTTGCAGAGGTCACACTTACTGGTAGAAAACCGGTAGAGCTTTTATTGGTGCACAAAGTGTTGGAAAAACAGAAGCCGATGTGGTGAATTAAAATCATACCGTCCTAAAGGGTTTATCTAGTTTAAATTCTCTAAGATATAACAAGCTCTTTTGATATTAATCGAGATGTAGAAACTAGCTAGAGATAATATCGATATAACTCATAAAGTATTTAGAGAGAAGCTCGAACTAGAGAGAGCATAGAATAATAGTTTTGGTGTGTTTAAGAAGTAAGGTGTGACTTCTCTTATATAAGCTTGACACCTGTTAATTTTTATATAAAACATTAATCACAAAGATTAGACGGTAGTCTCTATTCAGTGTTCAATATGTACAAAAAAATTAATATTAACAACAACATAGATAAAATCTATATTTGAACGGTGTCTTTAAAACCAATAATATTCTTAAACTTTGAAAATATATGAAATATACAACACAAAGCAAAGTAAGCTATATGAATATTATTTTTTTATGTTTTTATATCTTAAAGGTTAACCCCTTTTAAGTTCATTACGGTGACAATTTTTTTATTAGTTAGTCAGCGATGCATTTTAACAAAATTTTGAAGGATTTTATGGATAGCATTTTTAATCTTTTTAAAAATTTAATTAGTAGCATGATACTTATATCTTCAGGTGAAACATTTCATTTTATCATAAAGTCCAACGCCAGATTCTGTCGGAGTGAATAAAAGTGATTGTTTTAACTCATTTTAAATCATAAAACCACATTCTTAGAAGACTTTTACACCGTCGTCGCACTCATAAGAATTGCAACTGGAAATACTTCCAGAATATTTTTTTATTTTTTTATTTTTTGGGTATAAGAATAAGAACTGCTTCCAGAATTTTATTACTGAAAAAAGTCTATTAGGTGAGTAGACCAAGTGTCACGAAAACCCAAAATTAACACTGTGACCACAAACATGAACTTTCCCAATCCCATACTCACACTCTCCATCCTCTTCCTCTTCCTCTTCCTCTTCAACCCTCCTCCAACACCCTTTCCACTGGTAGCAGCAGCAACCACAGAAACATGCTTAGACACTGTTTGTCAATCCAATCAACCAGTAATCCGATTCCCGTTCCAGATAGAAGGATTTCAGGAAAAAACATGTGGATACCCAGGGTTCACAGTATCCTGCAACGAGAACGGCCAAACACTCCTTAACCTACCTAGTTCAGGAGAGTTAACAGTCAAAGCAATAAATTATGCACAACAGCAACTATGGGTAAACGACCCCAACAATTGTCTCCCAAAACGACTTCTCTCCCTAAATCTCTCTGGTTCCCCATACGACGCCGTTTACTACCAACACTTCACTTTCTTCAATTGCTCCTTCAATTTGGAGTACCTCGCGTATCGGTACAATCCGATAGCTTGTCTAAGTGATTCTCCAAACTACGTCGTTTTCGCGACGCCTTCACCGAGTGTGGTTGTGCACTTGTCGTCTATTTGCGATGTGGTTGACTCCGTTAAGGTGCCGGTTCAGTCGCCGTTTTATGATCACGTGATGTCGTCTGATCTAAGTGAGGATCTGCGGTTGTCGTGGGATTCGCCGGAGTGTGGGAGGTGTGAGTCTCACGGTGGCCGGTGTGGCTTCAAGGATAACAACAACGCTTCTGGACTCGTCTGTTTCAATGTCCCTTCAAAAGGTACCCCTAGTCAATTACTATTTTGCCCTCTTAACATTTCAGTTCTACTTAAGCATTCTTTCATTAGTTGCCTCTGATTTTAATTAGACATTATACGTTAATTTTCCTTAGCAATTTTCCTTCTAAGAAGTAATAGCTGATTTTTGGGTTGGATGAGAGAGTGGATTTTTTTTTTTTAGGTAGCTGTTAATAATAATCTGATTACATCTATTGATGAAATATGTGGCTCTAAGTCATGTATCCTTTTATATATATAATAATATATCTATATAGTAATAGTAACTAGTAAATATAATAGTATGATAATTATAACAAGGAGTTTTCTATATAGTAATAATAATATATCTATATAATATTATTGCATAGGTATAGGTTTAGAAATTATAGATAAAAAAAAAGTGATTATATAAAAATAGATAAAAAAAAGTACAATATTTATTATAAGTCAAATTTAATCTGATTAAATTTTTGTTCATTTCAACAATAATTTTATAGTTTTAATTTATAAATTTATGTAATATTGCACAACTTAAAAAAATTCATATAACAATAATACTAACATTCTTCTCCGTGAATTTAGATTTACATATGGGTATGGGAATATAAAGAAAACGACGAAAGTTTTTAGTTTTAGGTTTATAAGGAAAGAAAAAATTAAATTAATCATTTAGTCTATCTCTTATTTTCTTTTTATCTTTACAATCCCTATATATTAAAAAATTCCTTTTAATTTATGTACGTGTTTCTGTCATTGCTTTTGATCCTTTTATCATCCTCCTTTTGTCGTGTCATTGTTAGTTTATGCTAAAACGAAAAAATAAGGAAATAAAACGAAAAATAAGTAAATGTATAGTGATTAAAATGAAAAAAAAATACATATATAGAGATTAAAACGAAAAATAAGTAAATGTACAGAAATTAATTAATTTTCATGCAGTATAGGTGTCCGTCATTGATTAACTCACAGAAGTTAACAACATTAGTATTGAAATTAACTATAAAGACTAATCCGAAAATGACGTACATATACATAGAAAAAGGAATATTTTTTATTATAAGAAACACGCACAGGAATTAAATAATTAATTTTTTTTAAAAAAAATCTGGAGAAACTTATTTAGAATACTAACGTGAAGTCACCTGATAGAGTCATAATAATGGTTTTTTATTTTTTATTTTATCTTGGATCGCATTTTATTTCACGGGAAGTTGAAATAGAAAATTAGAGTAGTTGAATACTTTCATGATGATCGAGCTTACATAATCTTGCTTTAGATTTTTTTACTTCATTTGCTGTTGTCATATCTGTGGATTGTTTGCACTTGGCACTTTTGTTTATATGTTCATTATAAATTACCGACCTCAACCTTACGTATTTGTTTAAAATAAGAGAAGTATCTAATTGATTCAACTCTCAGTATTTGTTTATAAGCAACAGAAAACTCACAATCAATATTTTGCTTGAGTTTTAAAAATCCTATTAGAGTATGTGTCTTGATATATAGTGCCCTAAGGGCACTAGTTAAGGTTATTAGAATTAGAAAAATAATCATAAAAGCACATTGTTCCGTTTCTCGGGAATATAAAAAACTACACATTCCAATATTTTTTTACTACATTTAAGTTCTTATATAGTGTCCAGCACTAAATATCATTTACCTTATAGTATTAATAAGCAACTTATAATTTTGCTATGAATCAGCATCATTTAACATAATTTTATGGGGATTGGAAAAATATTTGTTTAGAATATAATCCTACAATTGTTTAGACTTACATAATAAGAGTTTTATTAATGTATATATAATGGTTGAACTAAACAAGACATTCATTATTTTAATGATAAGAGACATTATATAAATGAAAGACACTGTAACGTAACATAAAACTTTAAGCCATTAAATGTAAGGGTCTTTTTACTTATAAATCCTCTACTTAGCTCTTAACCATCTAATATGGGACTTAACTTCCCACTTTACACTTGACTTTCAACCGTTGCAAAATAGTTAAGTTAACCACATTTTTTTTGTTTAATAATGTTGACAGGGATTTCCCTTGGTGCATGTTACGCCATAGCCATATGCCTAGGGGTACCAGCACTGCTATGCTTCATTGCAATATTAAATCTCATCTGTAGCAAGTTAAGAATCTGGAGCTACCGTTGGGCTTGGGCTCGCGAGACGGTGGCAGATTTCGAGCCTCTTGTTGGGCCACAGCCCACCATCATTTGGGGCCTTGATGGGCCCACAATTGAATCCTACCCAAAGACAGTTATTGGTGAGAACATACGGTTACCCAAGCCCAATGATAAGACATGCCCAATATGCTTGTCAGAGTACATTCCGAAAGAGACAGTGAAAACGATACCTGAATGTGGACATTGCTTTCATGCACAATGCATCGATGAATGGCTTCCACTGAATGCATCTTGCCCTATTTGCCGAACTTCTCCCCAAAAGTTACCACAAAGCCTTGCTCCATCATCACCATAATTTACTCCATGTACTTTGTTTGATGTTAGATTTACTGGAAAAAACTTTCAAAATCAAAGTATATATACTTTTTAAATGTAAAGTTTATTACATTTCATTAGTGCAACTATCCAATTTGCTTACATTTTTTTTTGGTAAAAAGTTGCTTTCATTTATAATTTTAAATTTATGTTTGTTGCAAATTCTAATTCCACTGCAAATCGATGACCCGATCACAATGTGTTCGAACGTAATTTTTGTTTGCACTCTCATTTTCTCTACATAAGCCATTTAATTTTGGAGTCACTTCTAGAAATTAACTTCAGTTTTTACTTTTTACTGATTCTTTAATGTCCTTTGCAATTTGATGTATTTCACTGTTATTGTATCTTTCTTAAAAAAATACAAACCGCACAAACTCAACACTGTTGAATTGAAGTGGAAGTATCCTTTGAAAGAAAAAAAAAAGAAGAAAGTGACAGCGTTCAAAATTGATCCAAACTAATCTAAACTGATAAAATAAAAAATTAAACAAACTGAAAACTGAATAAATCAATTAATCGAAATTTTTTGGATTGGTTCGAATTTTAGATCCTCTCTATCCAATCAACTCAAATCAATTCAAATTGAACTTTTATATACATATACCACTTTTTAATAAAATTATAATATTATTCACATTTATACAAATAAACATTCAATAATACTAATATCATAACTTACTTTTTATTTATTTATAATTTTACAACGTAAATATCATCTAAATATTACTTTTTCATACTTTTGTCAATTTTTAATAAATTTCAAATTGAACTTCATCTCTTTTTATGTTATTTTTATATTGTTTTTTGTTGAACTTTATTCAATATATTTAATATTTTATTAATTGTATTGTATTTAATCTCTAGTTTTATATTCAATTTTGTTTATAATTAATATAAAGTTAAAATTGAAAATCGATTGTATCTAAATGATAGGTGATTTAGTCCCTCAAAATCCATGCAATTCTTGCTGCGAACGCCTCTAACATTAACTATTACTACCTCCATTTCATATTAATTATCGTTTTAGAGAAAAAAAAATCGTCCCATTTTATTTGTTACTTAATAGTTTTAATGAAGTATTAATTATGTTTTATCAATTATATCTTTAAGTAGTTGAATTTTAAATAAATATTTTAAAAAATGTGACTCACTAATTAATAAGAATAATAAAGAATATACTCCATTCGTTTCACAAAACTTGTCACAAAACTTGTCGTTTTAGCCGCTTTTAATTTTTTTCAAATTAGTTGTCACTTTATATTTCCAGTGATGATATTAATTGTTGTTTTCTAATTATATTTTTAAAAGATATAAAATCAATGTTCAATATGGAGAGAGATTAATGTAATGAAAGAGAAATGATATATTAGAAAATTAAGTAGTTTATTTTGTAAAACTAAGAGTATTAAATGTTGTTCTTAGTTATTGTGCTAAAACCTTAAACGACAAGCATTGTGGAACAGATAGAATAAGAAGTTAGACAACTATTTACATAAAAACAAGAAAATTAATGACATTTCTTAAACTGTATAACAACCTTAAATGACACTTAATATATGATGGAGAGAGTACTAGTTAACTATTATTCCATTTGTTTCATAAGTTACGTTGTTTCAAAAGTATTGTTATTTTACATTTTTAAATCATAATTAATTACTTCTTTCCAGTCATATCTTAACTTAATAATTATAGAAACCTATGTTAAATTATATTTTTATTTATTAACCTATTGTATTTTCAAATAATTAATAAAGATATTTTAGTCTAAAATATAAAAAATATGACATAGTTATTATTTTCTTAATATGTGTAAAAACCTTAAACATTAACTTACTAAACGCGGGGAGTAGTATTATTAATTACGATTTTTTTAATATGTTTAATATTGTACAGATTAAGCATTTTAAAAGAGAAATTTTTCATAGGAAAAAAAAAATTAATTGAGTTTTTCTTCAACATACATTTATTACTTATATTTTTTTTGATTTTGGGATTCGTGTGCTATGGTTGCACAGATTAGAAAAACCCTATTAACTATTATTACCTTTGATCCTAAATAAAAAAATTTCTGGAGAAATTTGGTTGTACTCTACAAGAACCAATCATTAATTTTTTTATTGTGTATCATTGTAATAAATGAATGGATTCTGAGTACAATAAACATACTCTATTTGTTAAAAATTTTGACTTTTAAATATGAATAAATTTAATAGATTATACTATTTTTTATTTAAAACAAGACATTAAATAAAGTTATTAATAATTTTTTTAATTCATGTAAATTAGTTAGATGGTTCTATAAAAAGCAACAGAGTCATAAATAATTAATAGTTGTGTATTGACTACTAGTGCACGTGCACCATCCACGTGCAACGCGAGGTCATTTTTGTTCTTCATAGTCGTCTTCTTCCTTTTTCCTATTTTCCCCGGAACGAAATTCCCAAAGCCGAAAGAACACCGGTGATCACATCTGCACCCACTGTAACTGGAACAACAATGGCAGTGTAAGTTAATTACCACTAATTTCATCACATACCTTTGTTGTACCAATTTCAATTTCATGATTGTGAATGAATGGTGTTCCACTGCAACTAACTTTGTTTTCAGGGTTGCTTCTGCTCCTGGAAAAGTGTTGATAACAGGTGGATATCTCATTCTAGAGAGACCAAATGCAGGTCTCGTTCTGAGTACAAACGCTCGCTTTTACGCCGTTGTAAGACCTATCCATCACGAAATCAAACCTGATAGTTGGGCATGGGTGCGTTATTCTTCATCTCAACCATTTTATTTTTCTTCGAGAAATCTTAATGTACACTTTTTCCTTTTCACGCAGATAGGATAACTGTAGAAAGATCTAGATAGAAAGAAGAAGGAAAAAGATAGAGTGAAAATGATAACTGTGATAAAGTGATTTAATAGGAAGAGAGTGACAGTATAAAGAGAAATGAAGTGTACTAGCATAATTATTTTTTTTCCTTGTACTTACTTTCCACTATTCATATCTCTCATTGGTAGCTTTTTCTTCAGTCTTGGACAGATGTTAGATTAACCTCTCCCCAGCTTTCCAGAGAAGCCTTGTACAAACTCGCACTCAAAAATCTCACTATCCAAACTGTTTCCTCCAGGCACGTTTTTCATTTCTTGGCATTGAACTTTATGCTCCGTTCCTTGGCAAGTGATGTGGAAATTGCTTTCAGTTATGGTTTAACAAAGGTGAATTTTGATGTAATTAGGTAAGGCTTACTGTAGTTGGTTTATCATTTCAGTGAAACGAGGAATCCTTTTGTGGAATATGCAGTGCAGTATGCTGTGGCTGCAGCCTATGCAACGTTTGACCAGAATAAAAAGGAGTTGTTACACAAACTACTTTTACAAGGTAGTGTTATTATCAACCCTTTAATAGATTCGGAACTTCTTTAAACGTCCAATTTTTGGCTGGATTTGTCTTGTAGGTCTTGACATTACGATTTTGGGTTCCAATGATTTTTATTCATACAGGAATGAGGTAATTCACCCTTGTTTCATTATACTTACTACGGGTCAGCTATTTTTTTATTTGAATTTGTCCTTAAATTTTGATGACTTGAAACATCATGTGTATCATTTAAAAGCCTAGATAAAGAAACTTATGCCTTAATAAATGCTTCTGCAGATTGAGAGACGTGGACTCCCTTTGGTACCAGAATCATTGGCCTCTCTTCCACCTTTTTCCTCCATTTCCTTCAATACTGATGATTCTAATGGAGGAAATTGCAAGCCTGAAGTCGCTAAAACTGGTTTGGGCTCATCTGCGGCGATGACAACAGTTGTGGTTGCTGCTTTACTTCATTATCTGGGTGTTGTAGAGCTTTCCTCTTCAAAAGACTATCAAGAAAGGAAGGATATTGCAGATCTTGATTTGGTGCATAAAATAGCTCAAACTGCACATTGTATTGCACAGGGAAAAGTAGGCAGCGGGTTTGATGTCACTTCAGCTGTGTATGGCAGTCAGCGCTATGTGCGGTTTTCACCAGAAGTGATTTCTTCCGCTCAGGTCTTTGTCCCCCTTTCTCTTCCTTCTCACTGTCTTGCATACTAAACAACAATACTATGATTCTTGACTTCTTGTTAATTCAAGTTCGTCAATAACATATAACATATATTATAAAAAAGATATTTGCATTTGAACTAACTATGCAAGTTTTGTGAAGTGTGAACCTATAAACTAAATATGGAATAATGCATTTTGGGGGAGGGGGTGTTAAAACATACCTCAAGTTAATTAATTCATACATCTAGTGCAGCAATTTTAGTTTACCCAATGAGGTTGACAAGCGTGTTAGGATACATTGACCAAATGATGTTTTGGAATTATTAGTACTGTTCCAGAACCAGCAAATAACTTCGGTTGTCTTTGTATTATTTACTTCATAGGTTGCAGCTAAAGCAGTGCCTTTTCCAGAAGTTATCACTGACATTCTAAAAGGAAACTGGGACCATGACAGGACTGAGTTCTCTTTACCTTCTTTGATGACTCTTGTAAGCAACTTAAATTTTGCACATGTTGGTACTGATAGAATATGTGTTTTTTACATGCCTTGTTGCAATTTTCTCAACTCTCTCTCTTTAAATTCCCCCAATTTTCCTTTTCCCAACATTGTTTCAACTTGTTATACTTTTTTGTCTGAAGCATATTGTTAGAAAACTACCCATAATTAAGGTGCATATTAGAAAGGGGCACAACAGGTCTGGGCGTTTTGATGTATCAGATTGCCAAAAAGGCACTCAAGGAGAATGAAAATATCAGGAAGGAGAGATTGGTGTAAAAGATTGCCATAAAGGCAATCAAGAAAATTGGGATATAAGCAACAAATTGCCAGGAGGCAATCAAGGGTAATTAGGATTAGTGGACCTGTATGGATAATTGAAAAAAGAGAAAGAAACAAGAAGACTGGATGTTAGTGTAAGGGAGGGTGCAGGGTCTCTTGGTTACCTTGTGTCATCTGTTTGTGTTTCTGTATTTACCTTCCATTGTAAATCCATCCACGGATATAGATACACTGCTATCTGTATCCACAAAGAATAATGCAGAGGGTTTACTAAATCTGAGTGTGTTTCATACTTCGATCCAGTTTCTATCACATATGAACTCACTTGTTTACCATACTGATATCTTTGCCTTTTTAGTTACTGGGAGAACCAGGAACTGGAGGATCATCCACGCCATCAATGGTTGGAGCTGTCAAAAAATGGCAAAAAGCTGACCCTCAGAAATCCCTGGAAACATGGAGAAGACTGTCAGAGGCAAATTCAGCATTGGAAACACAACTAAAATTGTTAAGCAAATTAGCGAAGGAACAATGGGATGCCTATAAATCTGTCATTGACAGCTGCAGCATGCTCAGAACAGACAAGGTATTACTTCGAGATAATTTGCGATGGTTTACTTAGTAGAAGTAATTTGACAATTAGAGTTAGACTCAAATAACTTTAACAATTGTGCCCCTATGGTATTCTTTGGGTTGGGCCTGGCTTCCACACTTCTTTTTATTGGTTTTTCCTTAAATAGGGCATCCTTAATTAAACTTACACACATCTTTAATTACTTTTGAGGGGTTTGAAAGAGATAACATTCAGCTGTTTCTATGTCTGAAGCTACCCTGGAAAGGAGTATAGAAGATTATTTGCAGGCAATGGTCATACTCATGATATGTTTAAAATTAAAAAGTGTGCTGGAGAGTCTGATTATATACAGTTGGAATTAACTAACTTGAATTTTTAACACCTTTATAGTACCTCTTGGCCTCCTTCATACTTGATATGACCTTATTGCCTGAGAATTGTGAACCTCATAATAGGCCAGTAATAAAAACATGTTAACACTAAGGATAAAATATAGACTAGCTGCAGGGAATAATATTCCATCCAACTAACTGGTTGTAACAGAGTTAGTTAGGATTCAGTTATGTGGGAGAAGAGGAGTCGGAAATAGGAGTCCTTATTGAGAGTAGTAGGAATGTTGGAGATGGTCATGGTCTCCCAAATACCCTTAGGTTTCACATCTATCAATTATTTCACCTGTATATCGAGTCAGAGGGCATACATTGAATAACACACCGGAATTCTGTTTCTTTTCAATTATTTCTTCTGATTTGGTTTCGTTCTATAAGAACCTCACGGCTCACTGTTAATTCAAACCTGATAATAACGGAATGGTACAAATTTCTGTGGCCCGATTTAAATGGTCTGATTGGTTACACTAAAAATTGTAAGGTGATAAATTAGTTAACAACATTCATGTTACAGATTATATTGAAAAATATACGTGAGTTTTTCATCCCCATTTTTAAGAGCTTACCAAACTCACCCAATCTTTTTGGGGAAAGAATTGAGGATAATATACCTTTTCCTGCGTGGCACAAAGAGAAAGGGGAGCAAGTAAAATAAGTTACTCTGGCCAGGCATATAATCCCCAGAAATTAAATTTAATGTTGTGATTATCAGTAACAACCCAAGTTGGATAAATCTATTATTATGCAACTCAATCCGAATTTCTGTGGCCATTGTAGCCTAGGTTTTAGTTTCAGGTCGTGAACTCCACAGGCTGTCAAGTTTTACTAATTGCAACATTTCTTCTTTCAAATTTATGTTTTAAATTCAAATTGCATAATCAGTGGATAGAACAAGCTTATGAACCTAACAAGGAGGCAGTTATCAAAGCGCTGCTCAGTGCCAAAGATGCCATGCTGGGGATTAGATATCATATGCGCCTAATGGGTGAGGCTGCGGGTGTTCCAGTAAGTTCGTCATACTAACTGAGTGCTTATCCTTATGATTCTTTGTCCATATGATGTTATTTTGCTTAAAATGTATGTCCTGATGGAATATACGTTACCCTTATGAATTTGGAGTTAGATTTTAGTGATTTTGCTTCAACATTGACACCTGAAATACTGTATCTTTGTGCACTTTCCATGCTTCAACTCCATAGGGCTTTTGCATGTAGTAGATGTTATCTAAAACCATTTTTATGCTTAATTATTGGCTTAAGCTTTTGAAATAGCTGATTCATGACAACAATTTACCATCTATAAACCTGTTGTTATTGTTGTTGAATCAATCAAAAGACTGATGTTTTAACCAATCAGATATGATTTAGACTGTTATTGTAGAATAAATGGTATACTTACATGGTGTTTTTGCTTGAGAAATTTTTAGTTGATTTTCTGATTAGTCATTTACAAATTTGACAATTTGAGTTCAGTAGTCTTATATGTTGCAATGTATATAGATTGAACCAGTTTCACAAACACAACTTCTAGATGCTACAATGAACTTGGAAGGAGTATTGTTGGCTGGAGTTCCAGGGGCAGGAGGATTCGATGCAGTCTTTGCCGTGACGTTGGGAAATTCGAGCAGTAATGTGACAAAAATATGGAGTTCACTTAATGTTCTTGCCTTGTTGGTTAAAGAAGATCCTTGTGGCGTTTCTTTAGAAAGTGCTGACCCAAGAACCAATGAAATCACATCAGCTGTGTCTGCAATTCATATTGATTGAATAAGTTCGATTTGATTCCATCAATTAAATATTGCTAAATCACCGAAAATTATTCCTCAAATGTGGCTTTTAGACAAGGTATAAGTTTCTTCTTCGGTCTGGGAGAAAATGAGTGGACGATTGAAAATAAGCTGTGTTTTAATGTTTAGGTGCGCATGGTTATTGGGTTTTTGATGAGCAGGAGATTTTTTTTTTTTTTTTTTTTGGGTCTACAGCTGGAGATTGTTTGAATCTTCTAGTTTCCTATATAGCTTGTAGAAAACAAATTGTATCATTAAAATTTCGGATTGTTGCCAAACTATTCTTTGGCTATTCAGAATCTCAGATGTAGTACCTACGCAGATATCTATAATTGAAGTGGTTAAACTAGCTGAGATTCTGTTGAATAACTTGACCAAGGCTCTGTTCCTCTTAATGACTAAGGAAAATATCTACAAGATCATTGGGGGTCCCAGAAATTTAATTGTTCATGAAATAAAACCGACAACTCAAAAGAGTAAATTTACTACGTGTGTCTAAAAACTTTTTTCTCCAGGGATGGGATTGGACCAGCTAGTTCCTCCGTACTCAAATATAAATTTAAAAAAAATTATGTTTCTTGATTCAAAATATAAGTAAATTTAAATCACTTTTTTATTTTTTATTTAATGCTAGCATTTTTATTGTGCCTTTTATTTGATGAGCTACTTTATTTTCAAGTATGAGAGAATTTGACTTTGCAATAAATCATATGAAAGACATTTCAGTAATTAAATTGTCTTTTGAATAAGAACAAGAAAATTAAATGTAACTAACTTTCTTAATATGTAGCAATATAAGTTAATTTTTATAGAGTATTTTTTTTTCCTTATATATGAGTTCAAAGGGAGTATCTATTTCCGAGCCATTAACTATATAACACACACAATGACACAGACATCGTTGGAATTTGTGGAAATTTAAAATAAAAGCGAAAGGATAACGGTACTTACTATCAACGGTATGATAATTTTCTTGCTTGACAATTCAGAAGATACAGAGAAATAATCATTCGCCATTGTGACATAGAGCTATACAATTTAGTAACACTCATACATATGCACACCCCAAACATCACGTGGGAAGTCGGAACTCACCAAAGAGGACACTAAGAAAGAAGGCCAACATTGCAAAAGATGAGACCAGCCATCCAAGTTCTAGCAGCGTGGAACTCATCAATGAAAATTAATGATAAGTATTTCAAAAGAAAAAAAAAAATCCTCGCCGGGAACGCATTCCAATACTAAATTTCCATAATAATGAGTATATAATAACTTGTCTGACATTTCAACTAGCATTTGATTCTCTGGCATGGAACTGAGCTTCTGTTGGAAATGGCCAAGACCTCAATACAAATTACTAGGATATCCATTTTCTACTGTAAAACTGGTACACTCTGCCAGAGCTTTTGCATTGAGCTCCCTACTATATCTCCAGACATAATTCAGACCCACAAGAAGCTCAGTGATTATTTCTTCTGTCTTTTCTTGATTCGCAAAGTAAAGGGTTTGTACTAGCAGCACATTTGTCCGCGAAACAAAGCTCTGCTGCTCATAACTTCTCTCGGACTGCCATCTAATCATGTTATGAGCAAGTGGTGCCAGCCATTCCAATATGCTTGACATAGCTTCGGTCCATTCTTCTGCTAGACTCGCGTCATAGGTTGATGATGATGACGATGATGCAATGGCGTCACTATATGGCTTTAACTTGGCCTTAAGGGCAGCTCTCACGCGTCTTGGTAACATGTTGTACAGGTCTTCTCTTGCATCAACACCAATCAAGTGTGGAGAAGCTGCTAGCTTCTCAATCACAATGATAACATTTGCATAATGCAGTGCTAAAGCAGCAGCACCTAGGGTTTCGGGTGGAGGATTTAATAGCTTGCACATGGATTTGAAGATCGATTGAGTATGATGAAAATGAACTACTTTTCCAGGGCCAAGAGGGTTTGTGTTAAGATCTTTGTGATTCTGAATTCCGTCATGAACACCATTTGCATTCGAGTGGCAGTCGATGACCGAGGAACTGTCCCAAGCCATACATCCTTTGAAAGGTCCTACCTGTGTCAGTCGACTTGGTTTCGTGTGAGTTTCCTTCCCCCTTATGCCGGCAGAGTGTCCGTAAAACTTCCAAATTTTGCTCTTCTTATTTCTTCCAGTAACTGGGACTGATTGATTCAAGTTCCTTCCAAGAGGACCTGAGTAAAAATTGACACTTGAATGCTTTCCCGAAATTGGGCCTGACTTTGTGGATGAGTGACCACCAAGAGGGCCTGAATGAGAAATGCGGTCTGACTTTGTCGATGAGTCACCGAGAGGACCCGAATGAGAAATACTGGTCTTATTTGTTCTGACAATTGGACCTGATCTAGCAGTAAAAGCATTCAGGGGTCCTGAAGAAAACCTGGGAAGCTTGTTCTGTGATGGGTGGATTGAAGATTGCAATAATGCAGAAACCGATTGACTCCTATAAATGAAATCTGAGTTCAAGTCACTCGTGTTATTGGTAGTTCCACCAACATCTACCATCTCCTGAATTCCAAATACATGGTTGATTTTACCGAATATTGTGAATAAGGTTCTTGCTAAAAGAAGTACTGCGTAATCATATGTCCTGTTCCACAGAGAAAGATCCTGTAAGTTCTTCACCTCCTGCCTCTTCCATCCAATCTTCTTCTGATATTCTATTAAAGTCACACCATCTGACTCACCACTAGCCTTCATTCTTGCGAAAGTTTGCTCAAGATCAGCAAGAACTTCCATCTCTTGATACAAACTTGCATTAGTTGATATAAACCTTTCCATTCTTTTAATCTTTTTTTCCATCTTTTTGCAAGTGAATTCCCACCCATATGGATCAATACCAATAGTGACGAACTCATAAAAGGCATTCTCAAAACCTTTCAGAATCGGATCACCGCATTTCTTCCCAAGCCTAGCCACAGATTCAGTCACGTGTGCCATATTCTCAAGCATCTCCGTACAGATCATCCGTTCAATGAAATGATCATCATCCGAGACAAGCTTTTGTATGCCCACTGAATTCGTGATCTCCTCCCTCAATCTAGCAACCTGTTTATCGCTCAATGACTGCCATAGATTAACCAGCTTAGACATCAAGCTTGCTATTTCAAATGCTAATACTCCAATCACCACTTTCTCGGAACTAGCATCATGCTTCCGAGGAGCCTTCCAGAAACTGCTAAACCATGATTCGGCAACCATCGCTTATCTAAGAATGGCAAAAGTCTATGCTCTTCTAAACAAGTCCATAATCATAGCTGTGTAATATTCAGCAGAACACAAATGAGATTGTTACATTGGTTTAAGTATCTCATACAGAATTACAGATAACAGATTTCAGGTAAATTTCAACCTATATAAAATATTTTCAGATGCTTAACATAAATAACTCAACTAAAAACTAAAGAGGCTATAGTACACCAACATGAAATTATCTTTTTCTTTACCAGTTTTCTTTTAACATTCCACGTCAGGAGAAGAAAAGAAATGGGTGACATTGAGCTTGTAGTAATTCACTTTGGTCTAGTGCCTATTGGTTTGGTCCAATTTCTGCCAGCTAAATAGCATCAGTACATCTTACAGCCATGCCAAACTATCCCAAGTGTTTTATTCTAAGAGTGGATTATAGAATCTTCTTTTGTTTCACATGTTTCGAGTACAAAAATACATTACTTGGGAAATTAAAAGCATATGTATCCTTTTCTCAAACCACTTTATCAGTTTATCTTTCTTCCCCTTTGTTTTCACATGATTCAAATGTATTCCACATATTATGCATTTTCAGAGAGAGGGCGAGCCTTGGCGTAACAATAAATGGCTGTCACATCTTGCAAGTTCAAATGCTGGCCTCTCCACTTTTATTAGGCATTTTGAAAGAATGAATGGATAATGCTTAGCCAGCTTAGGTAAACAGTAAACTGCTAGGCATCATAGATTGTCAATTTAGCTCTTTATTAGGGTTGATGAAGAAGTGAATCAAGTGTTAACATATAAATTAGAAATTCTACTGAAGACTAAATTAAATGGAGATATATCATATAATGCTCTAAAAGTTCTTAAGTTTGACTTTAATTTATAGTCGAAAAGATATTTTAGACTAAAACAATACATTTAGAAAGCTTAACTTCATAAATCAAAAAAGAAAATATTCTTTATGTTTTACATCCTTTGTCAAGGAACATAATTCTAACTAATTTCCTTGCATCAAGTCATCAACAGTAAAGCAATATGAACTGGCTCTGATACCTCCAAAAAAATTACATATATTCCAGTACTAGCAAAAAAATCATGCTTATATTCCCGTTCTTACTATTTCTGGTATTTGTTCTGGACCTTCTAGTTTCTTATTGATAAAAATACTTAACTGAGAAGCAACAAGGGTATATAAGTTATCTTTTCGGGTAAAAACTGCTAAAAAAGATATACTAAAAAATGCTAAATGACATAAACCTAAATTTTGCTCCTATAACTTGTCAAATCTTTCATTAAATCGAGAATCAACTAAAATTCAAAGCTGAAGGGGACTGCATTTTTCTGGGGAAACAGTTTCATACAAATTCCCACTACAATTAGGAAGAAAAATGACATAAATCTAAAAGCCCACAACTAAACCCAAATCCTACCAGCAAACCCAGATTCCCAAACCTTTATCCTTTATTCCCAATGAAAAAAAAAATCACAAATTTACATGCTTTTTGGCAATGAAAATGCTTCACGTCATTCACTGTTTGCTAAATGGGCAAAAACTTTACCAGTCAAAGCTCAAATCTTTACACCATAAAGTGATTGAACCAAAATTGAAGCACAGATAAAGCCAAGCCGTAGAATCAGAGGAGAAAAACAGCATAATGAAGCACAGTTGAAGACCCAGAAACTCACCGATCAGAAAAGGCAGAAGCACCAAAGAATCTTAGAGGTTGGAGCTACCTAGTGGGGGGAAGACGAGGAGCTGAGGAAGAGAGAGAATGGGAGGAGAGAGAAAGAGAAAGAGAAAGAGACAGAGAAGCTGCAGTGTTAGGAAAGGTGCACATGGAATGGAAACAAAGCAGAAATTGAGAAACAGAGAGAAAGCGAGTGAAATCAAAGACATCAGAAATAAATATTTTACTTCAAATTTAATATTTAATAGTACTCAATAAATATTTCACGACTCATTTTAAAATTGAATTTAAATAGAAGGAGTGTTGTCGTCGACCTATTTTAAAATAAATTAAAGATAAATATTTTTTTATAGTTAATTAAAGATAAAACTAAAATGTCACTTCCTTAATCATTAAATATATATTCTCTCTTTATTATAAAACATATTTTAAATAGAATTAATAATTTTTTTATAAAATATTCTCTGATTTTTATAAGTGTTTATTATATTTTTCTTATTTATTCTTGTAATTTATTTTTTTACTATTATCCTTATAGTTTATTAATTTAATTTTTGTTCTCTTTAATGACAACTGTTAACGCATTTTATGAGGATAAAAATAATAAATTATTTAAGAGTTAATATAGTCAATTAAATCTAACTATTTTTTAATATGTATAATTCAATTAAATATACCTTATAAATAAAAATTAATGAAGTATATATCATGGAATAAAAAAAATACTACATATCTCAGGGATTAAATAATTGATATAAAAAAAATAAATATTTTCAAAAAGAAAATTAAAAATAAAAACTAATATTCATTTGATTATCGTCTTCCCCTAGAATTAAGAAAAGGAACAGTGTCTTACCAAAAAATGAAAAGGAGCAGTGTTGACTCTCCATTCGAATCAAAGCAGAAAACTTGCCTGAAAAATTGGTAAAATTAGAAAAGTAATTAGCTGTAATGGGACACATTGCATATAGGAGTATTAATTAGTTTTATACTTTTATTCTTTGTTTTATTGATTAGTTAATAAATAATAAATAAAAGCCACAAGATGCATCGCAGGAGAATGCGTGTATGAACTTTTTGAAGCCTTTTTTTGGTCATGATACATAGCTGAATCTTTAATGCTATATACTTGAGGCACACATTTCTTTTTACCTATCCTTGAGGACTTCGATAAATTGAGTGAAAAATTACGAGACACTCATATATATAGTTTAGTGTATAACAGAGAGACCTATAATTACTTTCTTAATTATCTTAAAAATTATTAAAAAAAAAAACAATAAGCCTACAATCTATTTTAGTTTTAGTAGAGGTGCAGATTGACACAAGCCTTTTTTTTTTAATGAATAAAAAGAAAAAAAAATAACAAGCTAAAAATAGTAAAAAATGAATATTACGATATATTTTAATTCTTTTTAAATTTTTGTATTTAATTTTAAGATATTTATTACTATCTCAGGTTCTTTTTAGAGGACCCTTTAACTAATTCACATAGATTAAGAAAACTATCAACAACCTTATTTAATGTCTTGTTTTTTTTAAAAAAAATAGTACAATCTACCAATTTACCTTTATTTAAAGTCAACATTTTTAACAAATGCATTAATTATACCAATTATCTCTTCATTTATTACAAGAATAGACAAGAAAAAAAACTAATAATTATCTCTTGAACTTTGTAAGGGGTCTTATATGTAGGACAAATAAATTTCTTTCAAAGAGTCTTATATTTAAAAACAAAAATAATATTTGTTATTCAATTCTAATAATATATATATATATATATATATATATATATATATATAAAATGATTGACAAGGTGACGTTTTATTCTTCTTTTTTCTGTTTAACAGTTTCTAAGTGGAATTCATATTTGAATTGTCGTTTACTACTAGTGAAATAAAAAATGAACTTATCTTTGAGAGTTTTCCAGTTGTTGATGGATTGTGGTGGAAGGTCTGAGAACCAACGGCTTGCAACCTCTGACAACGTGAGGGGAAAGCACGACATACAATTGCCTCATTCACCCCTTGAAAGTACATGGCCCTTTCAAAGGTGCTGGCATGTAAAGTGAGATCCTTGGTTCCATCGTACTCCTTCAATTTCTTTGCAAACTGGAATCCATGGGGAAGAGCATGGGACATTATCCAGGGCTTGAAGGGATTGTCAATGTATCCGAAATCCGGGACATTTTCAGCCATGTGCTCCTGGTTGCCGGCGGGTTGTCCGGCTTGCTGGCCCCCAGGGGGAACAGGTGGCGGGTTGGTCCCCTCAACCTGGGATTGATACGGAACCCCTTCATGTCGGCGACTTACCTGTCCTTCCTGTTGCCTTTCCTGAGTTTTCGGATTTCCTTCTTTATCTCCCTCAAGTGCGAATTTTCGTTGCTGCTTTTTCGCATTGTCGTTATCTTTTTCCAGATTTTCAGGGTTTGCCTAGGTATGCTTCTCAGCTCTTTCCTCTTCTGAATCATCTTCGGTAACAACTTGCTTGCCCTTTCACTGTTGCTCTTTGAGATCTGCAATCTCTTTAGCCTGTGACTGCACCAACTGTTGCAGTTTGCGGAATTCTGCTTCAATATCAAAGTGCTAGGATGCCCTTGCTTGACTCGACGCACCAGCCTGCTGCCCTGCTCCTTGGTTTTGAACACTGGGATCGTTGTAATCCCTATTCCTAGTAGAGCCAACCATTGTTGACGGTGGATGGAAATGAGACTTTTGTTGCGTTCCCCACAGACGGCGCCAATGTTGTGATCTAACCTGATGAGTATGTAGGACTAGCAGAGTGGTCTCCTTGATCTGCAAAGGGCAGTACGATTGGTTCCTGGTCCTGAGCTCCGGCGGCGGTGGTGTGCACCTGCAAGTACTCCGACGCTCAAGTCAGTGAGTGTTTTAGGGTTTTTATCTCTGATAATATATCTTATGTACCTTGCATGATGCATTAATGATAGTATTTATAGACGAGGCGTATGACCTAAGTGTGGTCCGTATTGGGCCAGGTCCTGTTACTTGGGCCCAAACCTCATTAACTGGGCTCTCAATATGGGTCGCGCCAAACCTACCGGGATGCCCCTAGGTAGCTGGTGATTGTTTATCCCGGCATGCATGCGGATATCTGGGATACTGTTATTCTGGTCCACAACAAACTCATTCAAAAATATGTCAACAACTCATTTTGTCGTGGATCGATATTCCGAATTTTGGCTCATGCATGTTGGAATTGGAGTCATAATGTCCATTCTAGGATACGAGATAGCTTTCGTCCTGGGTAAATTGGGTTAGGCCCATAAATCCTCAAATGACTCATCTATGAGTGAGTGATGTACCATTTCAGTTTTTAACTTTGTGAGGATAAGTCACTTTAGTCCTTAACTTTTTGCGGATAAGTCACTTTAGTCCCTGACTTTGCATTTTGCTGGCCACTTTAATCCCTGAATTATACGAACATTCATTTTAGTCCCTGACTTCCAATGACTAAAATGACCGATGATAGTGAAAGTCAGTGACTAAAATGACCGGTTCGATGAAAAACTAGAATGACTTATAAAATGCAAAGTCAGAGACTATTTTGATATATAATTTATTTAAGAGCATAGAACAATAGGAGAAACACTATAAATACATCTTAAATGTTTCATGCACATTTGATTTACGTGTTACTCATTAACTACATGAAACCCTAATCGGCAACTGACTTTCGTCAGAGTCTTTGTAAGTACTCCCCACCATAGTGGGGTAGCATAGAAGCTAGAATCCAAGCTAGAATCCGTTGTCTGTGATACTCATACATTTCCTGTTCATCAGGTACGCAACACATTTTATTTAAAGTCTTTAACATTTAAATTGAAAATTAATAAACACTACTATGTACTTCATGTATTTTAACAGTTTTTTATTTTTATTTATCTCTTTCTTTTCTATTACACAACTTATAATATTTTTGTTTTCTCTTTCTTTTTTTATTCATTCCTATATATCCAACAGCCTGAGAGTGAAATGTATATAAATATCTGCTCTTTTAAAATTATATTGTAGCAATACTGTCTCCATTTTTCTTTTATTGTCCTTGTTTTTATACATTTTTTTCCAGTTTGTCATGTTGTCATGTTACTACGTACATGTTGGAAACTTGAAATCCTATTCCATCTTTATGGGAGTCGGCGCCAATCACACAACGCAAATGAGATTAGTCTCGTCTTAAAAGTGAAAAAATTCGTGTTTATAAAAAAAAATTTGAAATCCTATTATGCTTAGAACTTCAAAAGGGTTATATGTTGTTAGTTTAGTTTTTTTCTTTTTTTTTTTCCAACATATAGTTAAGATGGTCAATTTCTCGAGGTTATCAAACTTTGTTTAGTTAGTTTAGTTAAGATAGATGGTTATCAACATATAGTTCGTTCAATTAAGATGGTCATTTTTGGTTGAGGTTATCAAACTTTCTGTGCACTTCTAGTTTGGTACTCTTATCTTGATATGGTAATTTATTATTAATATATTAATTGATTTTCTCTTCATGAGTTGTTGAAATTTTCAGTTAAGTTTGAAAATGATATACTCCTAAGTTTCAGTCATGTAGTTCAGTTAGTGAGTATACAGAAATATGCATGTATTGGTACGGAATTCGATTTCTGATTGTATTATTTTCCTAAAAAAAAAATGACATGCTCCTAAAGAGCTCAAAATAAATTAGTAGTAAAAAGGTATGGATGTATGTTGATGCGTACCTGGGATCTAGATGTTGCGGGGTCCAGGGATCTGATGGTGCTCCAGGGTGCTCCGCCGTGGACTCCGACACCCAAGTCAGCAATAGTCAAGGAGCGGAGTGTATTAGGGTTAGATGATCATATCTGGATCCCCTCTTATTCCCTGTATTTATACCTTTCGTGTAGGTATTTGTAAGTGGTATGGGCCGCTATGATGGCCCGCGCGACTTGTTGAGCCTCTGGTAAGTTCGAGTAGTGGGACCGGGATATAGATCCGTAACATATGTGTTTAGTGAGTTAGATAATTGTTCCCACTAACATTTATATTTTCACTTATACTATATAGATATTTATGTATAGAATTGCCCCCGCGTTCAACCAAAAAAAAAGAAGAATTGCCCTGCAAATTTTAATTAACGTTTATTTTCCCCCAAACTCAAACTTAAATACCATTAAATTTTTTATTTTTTTTGATTACTTATATTGAGAGATATTTTATATCAGGTTGACACTGAGCAAATAACATTCAAAGTTTAAAAAATAGTAAACCTAGTAGAGAACAAGAATTTAAATCATGTATCCTCAAATTATATCTTAAATTATGTCTCATCAATAGAATATCGTCACGTCATTAAAAAATTCTATTAGAAAATTAAAGATTAACATTAAAGGAAATATTTTTAATGATGTGATAATATTCTATTGGTGGGACATGATTAGAGACATGATTTGGAAACACATAATTTGAATCCAGAGAACAAATGTGACTTAGCTAATGTGTGACTAGTTGCTCAATTTTTTCAACATTACCTTTTTTTTTTGTAACATGCAAAATTTTCATTTTCTAAGTATTTTTCTCAAATTTCAACGAATTATAACGAAGAAGAATGTTGTTTTCTTAACATTTATTTAATTATAATATTACTAAAAGATGTTTATACATTAGTAAGAACCCTCACTCCAAAAAAATAAAATAAAATCATATAATAATAAAAAAAATCATACAAAGTGTTTGCATTACTAGTATTATTATAAACTTCTTGTAACATAATTAATCGGTTAGTATAAATATTTTGAGTCTATATTAATTATAACCGTTTTATAATCTACACTAACAATATGATATATAACGGTTAGTGTACATTAATTTATATACAAACAAATAAATATATGATTAGTAACAAATAATTTTGTTAATAAAAGTCATAATATTTATATTAACATATTAGTTATGTTAAAAAAAGTATACACTGACCGTAGTTATCCTAATATTTTCAAACAAAAATTCACTAATATATGAAATGTTTTTGTAGTGCCTTCAAATTTAAGAAAAACACTGGAGAAGTAGAAGAAATTGCTCATTATAATAAATGGGAGACCAAAATTGCTCGCAAAAAAATCAGGAAATTAAATCTCACGTTGATTATAAAAAAAAAATTGAAAGTGCAATTAAACTATGCTTTTAATATTTTTTTTTTGTCTAAGCTATATTTTGAATATTATAATATACTGTCTTTTTAATATTATAAATTTACATTGTTTGTTGCCTCAAAAATTTAAAATTTATGGATTCTTCACTAGTAGTAACAGGTTTTTGATAGTCTTATTCACATTATCAATTCCAATTATAAGTCTTTTTTACTACATATATTTATTATGGCAAGCTAAAAAATGTCTGGATTATTATGTTCAATCTAAAAAATTACGGTTTTAGGGGAAAAACTATTGGTTTGCATGTGAATTAACGGATTTAAATTATGTGTCTACAAATTATGTCTCTAATCATGTCCTAGCAATAGAATATTGTCACGTTATTAAAAAAATTTATTAGGAAATTAAAGATTAAAATTAAAGGAAATATTTTTAATGATGTGACAATATTCGTGGGACATGATTGAAGATATAATTTGAAACGTCTGAATTGAATCCGTGAATTACCAAATACTTTAAAATTATGTTGTGCTTGTGTATGTTTTATAATAGACAATCATATTTCAGTTATTCTCCATTTCTTTTTTTTTTTCATAATATCTGAAGAGTTAAACATATACCACTTGAGACTTGACCCATTTAACCACTAGTGTTTTTTCTTTTAAAATCAGCTAAAAAAGGATTTTATTAATAAAACCACTACATGTACTCATAAAATTACAATATAACTGCAACAATTAACAAAAGAGAAACTCTAAAGGCAAAATATATAGAGTGGAAAAAGAAAGACAGGAAACATCTTTTTTTGGTAACCCAACTCCAAGAGCGAACGTGAATAAAATCAAACACTTCGTTATTTTTTCGATGTACCAAAAAAAACACTTCATTATTATTTATTAACCACTAGTTGGTAATTCCTGCATTAATTTGATCATATTTAAAAAAAAACAAATAAGTAAAAAAGCCTATATCAAATATTACATAATACTTATTTTCTAGGAAAATGATAAACAGTGTCCTAAGAGCACTATTTAAGATTACAAAAATAGTAATATTTTATTGAAAATAGTAAACTTTAATGTTTCGAAACTTGAAAACTACTTAATGAATACTGTTTATAGTAACTTCAATTATTTAAAAAGATATATTTATTGCACCTTAACAAGTGCCCTAAAGACACTGTATAGCATAACTCTATTTTTTATTATTAGATGACGAATTTTGTATGACTAATCTCTTAACAATTAAATTGATGTGGGATGTTTCCATATTTCTTGAAAACCAAATCATTCATTCTAAAATTTAATCCTTCAACATATTTTTCATCATTTTAGTGGTAATGACAAATTCTTTGTTACGACTCTAAACAAATCTTTTCGGAGTGAATTTGCATTTCTTGCTTTAAGCATACTTTGTAATAATTAAGAAAAAGTTATTTAATATTGATAAAAATTTCTTAGTCCATGAGCTTGAACCATATATGTTTGCGGTTTTATTAGCTTCTAAATCTAAAGTTATGGTCTGATAATGATGTTTGAGGATTGATTCTCACTAGTTACTTCTCCATTTTGTTTACTTATATGTGTATACCATATTAAAAATAAAAATAATTATGTAGTATATATAGGGCGAGAATAGAGCAGATAGCTGGATATACATATATCAGACTAAAACTATCTGAAAAGCTCGTTTAATTAAATAAATTAAGCTTGGAACATGTCAAAAAACTTATTAGGCCTAATAGCCAATAAGATAGTCTATTTAAATAATAATAATAATAATAATAATAGTGGTAATAATAATGAATTATAATATGACTATATATGTTATTACTATTATTCTGTGAAAATTTTAGTGTTATATTTTATTATTTTACATTTATTGTGTTAATAAATTTTTTTTCACTAGTTTATTTATGTAGTTAGATTCATTAACTTGTTTTTTATGCCTTAAAAAAAATGCATAACAACTCAAGTCTTTAATTTCTGAAGCAGTCCAGACCTAATCACCTAAAACCTACTTCGGCAGTAGAGTCTATTTTCATCCCCAAGGATATGCTATCGATTTTTATTTTATAATAATAATAATAATAGTAATATTCTAAAAGTTGATTTATTTGAAAGTTTTTGCTCAATTTAAGGCACATTAAAGAAGTTGTCACAATGCACATGACAAAAAAATTTGAAGGATTTCAATTTTGCTGGGCATGAATGGGAAAAGTCACGTCACAATCATTAATGGAAAATACACGGAATTGTCTCTTTTTACGAATATATCCCTCTTTTATTTGCTCCGCAATCATGACCCGGGATTTGAAATCTCATTACCCGACCCGGATTCTAAAATACCATTTTTTTGGGGGGTTAGTTTGTAAGACCTAAGAGAATGTTGTTTAGTGCGTAATGGTTGTGTTGTTAATTGTTAGCATTCTCTTTTTGAGTGTTTGACTTTCATTTTAGGTAGTCTTTCTTATCAGACAAATGCAAACAAGTGCCTTTTAAAAGAAATAAAAATATAATAAATTATTTAATACTTTTTGTAACAATTTAATATTTATAATAAGATGCCTAAAACTAAAAACACTGATTTACAAGATGTCAATACCCTTCTTATTATTATTGTTTCACGAGCAATACTATATCCTCCTAATAATCTTTTTAATTATCTTCTTAATACTATATAAAATATAGAATTAAATGCACTTTCAATCTTGAAAATATAAAAAGCATTGAAAACATTGAATTAGGAGAATTTAGAATTATTCTTGTTTCATAGTTGTACCGGTGTGCGACTGTACGAGGAACAACCAGTTTTGTTTTGATCAACAGTTGTTAAAGCTTTACATCTATTGAATATTAATCTTGACAAAAAAAGAATGACTACATAAAAAGAAAATGTGAATTAAAAAAAAAAAAAAAAACCTTCAAAAGACCAAGTTACTAACTTTACTAGGTGCCTTTTCTTTTGGTTAAAAAAAATCTTTTCAAACTAATTATTTTAAAAAAAAACCATTAACTTTTAGGTGTGCATCAAGCATCATCTTACCAATAGATGAAAACTATTCTCTTTTAAGCTAAATTTATTTTCTTCAAGAGACATAGATGATTTAAGTTGTTTTTCCTTACAAAAACTCTACTAAGAGTTGAACTCTGAAAACAGGTTTTAAAAACTCAACTACTTTACTTACTAATTGTGTCAAGCTTTCTCGCTATTAATTTTATGTTAACAAGTTCAAATATTAAGAAATAATCATATTGTTGTCTTTGCTCATAGTCTATCTAGAATTATGATAGTTAGTGTTGCATATCGCCTTAGTTATTAATCATATTAGTTAGAATTTTCTCTTTAAATTCTAAAATTTCTCTTGAAGATCCAAAAGATAGAATACCTCCCGAAGAAGTTATTATTGTTGTTCTTGTAGTCGAGTGGTTGGGTAATTTACATAAAGCAATAACTCGAAATCCTATTATTAATAATTACTAATATAATTTAAAAATTAATCCCTCAACAATACTTTTTTATACACAATGATCTCTATCATGCTTAACAAGTTTATTTCACTTAAAACAATATTCATTAGTCCCTTATTTAATAAGATGATATTATATTATATGAGTACACACTTTGTATTCCTTAGGTTTTTTGTTATTATTTTTAATCAGTGCTCGCAATGATTAGCCCATAGCTCGTAGATGACAATGCTTAATTATCTTTTACCCGTAAGGAGTATTTGTTGATAGCTAATCCGATCCGATCCAAATCGAAACATCTGAACCAAAAAAATCAAACTAGTGTGTGAAACAGACACCAATCAGAATGGGGCATACACAAGATTCAAAAAGCTAACGAGTAAAATATGTAAGTGCGGGATGAACTAATCCATTCACATAGAGACTACAGCTAAAGGAAAACACGTAACTTTCACCATTAAAGAGAAAGAAGTGTACACCTAACTACATGTTGAGTTGCCAAAAATGTATGAAAAGCATTAGAAACAGAGACATTGTAGTAAGCTGAGAAGAAGAGTCATAGAGCCTCTGGGAAACGTAAATCAGCAGGGCCAGGACCCAATATCCCTTTCTGTTCACTTATCATACCCAGACCAAGAGAAGGTTCCACCGGTACGTGTCCATTTATTATTATTACTTCATCGTCTCGCCAACCCGTTACCTGCAACAAAAATGTGATACATATTATTTCATAATGATAAGGATTGTAATGTCAACAGCTCCCACCAACAATAAATATAATATGGATGGAAACAATGTTATTTTCTAATTATAAAACGATTGAAAGATAATACTAATTTGGCAAAGCAAAAGCCAAGAAGTAGAAGCATTGTCTATCATAGAAGTCACAAGTCACAACAATGCAAAATGAGAAGTCCAGCTAGTGAAATCAAGACTGATCAAAGTCGTAAAATGCTTTTAAAAGTGGTACAAGGTAAAATAGCCTATAATAATTATAAATTACCTCATCAAGATTATAACTAGCATCTTGCAACAATGGTGTAGCAATTGGGGGTGCAAATTCTGGGTCAGGCTTTTGAAATATAAATGTGGTATAGAGACCTGCATTGGAGTGGAAAGACAGTATCTTCATAAGCAATAGGTGAAATTGCAACCAAGAGACTTACAAGCAAGAATATATGATTAAAAAAAGAAAGAAACCATTAATGCATCACCTAGCGCATCACATGATCGAGGAAGAAGTCTTCCCCGTGGATCCAAAAGGTTCGGAACATAGTTCATTAGCAGTCCTGATAATTGAGCTCTTGCAGCAACAAAGAAAAAAGTGAATTGAATAAACAGTCTTGCAAACCTCAATTGCTAATAACACAAATGAAGGATTGGAAGGATCAGTCTCCTTCAGAGAATGTGAAACTAACCTGTTGTCATCATAAAACTCAGTCAAGTTTTGAATCTCCACATAATCAAGGCCTGCTTCCCTGGCCAACCTGAGTTTCATGAAGCAGAAGGCGTGCCAGATGATTTTAAAAATCTTAGTTGAAGATATGAACTAAGCAAGTACAAGCAGATATAAATCCATTCCAATTCCTTCAAAGTTTAAATTAATTTCACATAGAAAAAGCCAATTTCAGATTGCTTGCAATTGCTTTGAGTAAAGTCTAAAAAAAATAAAATAAATTTAAAGAACTAGAATTCAAGGTATCCATCTTTTTTTTTTCTTTAATCAGATTTGCTTGGTAATATCTGAGATAAGAATCAACATAGCGAATTGCACACCAACCAAAGCAACTTTACAATTGTCAATCTTGATTCTTGAGTTATAAAGTAAGATGAAAACCTGATGAAACTGGGAAAATGAACTAAGCAATGGGTTTCGACAGAGGCATCATTAGCAAATTTCAGCTGGTATTTCTTTCCAAATAATGGAAACCTAAAAATGTTAAAAAAGATTGAAATGAATATTTTAACTAAAATAATCAAAACAAAAAATAAGGAACATGTAGTTAAATTAGTTGATCAATTATGGAGATATGTACTTTTCTTCTTCAACTTCAAAAGTAATCATGTAATTCTCTGTCCGGATGCAGTTGGGAACAATGTTTGGCTTCATGCTGCTTTTGTTGTGATAAGCTTCAACATTCCTCTGGTACTTCGCCCTACATTCTCACTATGTTAACATTATCCACTATATTTGTGTATAAAAATCCCGTGCATACTTTAAATGAATGTCAGAAATACGGTAATGAAGAACAACCCAATGGAGCCCAAGTGATGTTATGGATGATATTCATATATTGAAAACAAATCTAAACAATCGCAAGTAATAGTGCGGAAGAAATTGTTCAATTGAAATAAAATCATTCATCATCTCATTCTGGACTTTTTAAGCAGATTTTATCTGAAACCGCTAAGCGATTCTTTTCCTTTCCTTTTTTTCTCTTCTAGTTAGCATAAAGAACTGCTACAATTTCACTGATATAATTAAGTATTCCAATTTCCAATACAGCATCTACTTCAAACTCAATGGAAAATCAAGCCAAAAAAAATGTAAATACAATACAAGCATTATTTTTCAATTATATTTCAAGTTCTAGAGATGAAATTGAATAAGAGAGGCAATGTACAAGTACAGCTTTAAGCTTCCAGGGGCACTGTCTCCAGAAGTTGGAAATATTTTCACTTGCAGTAACAATCTAAACTTGAGTAATAACTATATGACACCATTAAAAATGGTTCATTTAAACTTGAGTACATAGTGAAACATTTTGTTCCAAATAAGTGGTGTCCAATGGGCAAACCCTTAATCAAATCTTAAAAAAAAAAAATGATCTCTACTGTATATCTCATGGATTTTCTTCCACTAACAGACCAAACAAAAAAAAAGCACATAAGAGAACAAGCAACTAAACCCGATAATAATAGGCCTCTGACAATTGTCTCATACCATATGGTGGATGAGTCAGGAGTAATACCAAGAAAATAACCCCCTGGTTTCAGCAGAGATGACACATTGTGTAGAAGTCTGCGTGCTTTTTCTTCAGTTTCAAAACACAACTGCATCAGATATGTTAATCAGAAGACAACCAGGAGGCAAATCTTAGAGGATTAATTAAAAAAACAAAATACAAGGAATTGGAAAAGATAACAACTGCAAGTACCAAAGCTTACCATTTCAAAAAGAACTGAGATTTTGTCTGAATTTATTCTATCATTTTTTTTCAGAAGAAGGTTTTATCATAAAAATAAAAACAAAGGCTTAGAAAATAAGATGCTGTCTATAAAAAGAACAGCAACATCTATAAATCCATGTAAATATTAAAAATATTAACAAATATAATGCTTCAAAACGTCTTTACAAAGTGAATGTCAGACCTGCAAATGTTGCAAACAGCAGACAAAATCAGCAACATTGGCCTTCCCCTCCAAATGCATTTGTATATTCTCCTGTCAAAAGACAGGAAAACATAAGTTGATAGTGATAATAGATACAATTCAGTTTACTTCAATTCAAGGTAGTAAAATGCAGAATGAGCCCTTAGCTGCAAGTTGGTAAAAAATATATATGTTCAATTCACCAAACTCTAAGCTGCTTGTTGGTAAGAGTGTCAAACACCGACAATTTTTTTTTTTTCTTAAATTGCATTGTGACATTATTTTGTCCTTTAGTATATTACAGACAGAAAGTTAAATCACTTGATTTTGTTTTTTTCTACAGTTATCAATAAGGCGCTAAAGGCATGTGTTGCCTAAACCAAAAAGGCGTGTTAAAGGTTTGCACCTCACTAGAAGGCTAAACCTCAACAGGCCCTTTTTGGCACCTTGCCTTAGTGCCTTGGACCATACTGCTCAAATTTTTTCCTTAATACAATTTACTCAAATGATCACATACATGCATCTTCATTCACTTCTCCGTTATTATTCTACTCTGCTGAACGCCTGAACCCTTCAGAAAATCTTACATAAAAACCAACAACTTTAGTTTTTGTTGTAGTATAGAAGGGTATTCACAAGAAATCAATGTAACAAAACTACACTAAAACTAATTTCAATTATTAGGAATTACGTGCTGACTTGGCTTCTAAGAATATTAATAAAGGAATAAAGTAAACAGGGTCAATTCTGGCTGCTTCAAATTCATCTACTATTAAACAGCTCAAACAATTGCTGTGCTAAACAAGCAAGTAAAAAAGCAGTAACAAGCATAGTTAAACATATGGTTAGATAGAAAAAAGAAGCAGGAACAAATAATAATGTCACAAATATGGCAACAAATAGCAGCTTTATCCCGGACTGTTAGCAAGGAATGGGAGGGAAGAGTAGTTAGCGATAAACAGAGCAGTTCGTCAGTTAGAAAATCTATATGAAAGGGGAAAGAAACCCATGGTGGAGAGTTCTTTCTCCTACTATCAAGCATGCGTTCAATAAAATTGTTTGTTTCTACTCTCTATTGACTTCTCATATCTCTTTCTTGAGTTTTTTTTCCTTATATAAGCTAAATGCACCCATACGTGTTTGAGCTGATGAGTTGCTACTAAAGCTTTGCTCTCTAGCCTCTAGCCACCAGACAAACATGCTAGGTGCATCACTGCATCTCTTTCTTGAGTCCATAGCAAAATCTTGAGGAGTAAAGCACCACATAGGTCCCCAACTTTACAAGAAAAGTTCACATAGTCTCTGACTTTCGCAAGAGTTCACTTAGGTCCCTGACTTTATCTGACGTTGTTCAGTTAGGTCTCTGACGTCAACCACTGGTTCAACACCATTAATAGAGATCTAACGTGGCACTTAACGTGGTATTTAAAGTTCAAATTGGTCCTTGTGTTTGAATCAAAAGTTCAAATCAATCTCTGTGTTATGTATCAAAAGTTCAATTCAAATAAAATATTTCAAATCTTGAGTCAGACTGCATTAACTTGAGTCTTTAATCCGTATTATTTCCAAGTATTAGATATTTAAGCTACTTAAGAGTTCTTGTTCTTTGTATCTAGCTAAATGGCTAATTGTAAGTAAGTTAAGCCTAGAAAATTTCAATCTCGTACGCAAGGGTGCAATACAAAATCAAGAGTCACTAATTAAGACTCCTAAGAAAATTGTACCAACCCAATTTATGCTAGGACTTAGTAAGAATTATGCTTGGACGACCGAGTAAGTGTTTTAAGGGTCCATAGCATAAAATTGAAAAAGTAAAAAGGGTAAACTTCTTCGGCAAAGAAGAAAAAAGCCTTCCTGGAAAAGAGGAGAAAAAAGCTCACCGTGCAAGGGTCAACCTCAAAGAACTCGGCGGTGTAGGATTTCTTGTGGTTCTCCTCCCAGGCTTCACGCAATTGGTGAATGGTAGAGGAAGAGGCATCAATTCCAATGTAGTGGCCAATTTGAGCGTCAAGCCATTTATCGGCAAGAGGAGGTCCTCCGCCGCAGTACAAGTCGCAGACGGTGGCGTAGGGATGAGCGAAGATGTTGACGAGAGCCACTTTCGCAAAATCATAGAGGCGCTGATGGGTGCAGTCGCTCGTCCTCGCCGATTGGCTCATTTCTTCATCACAAACCAGAACAAAATCCTCTCTCTGTAGAATCTTCTTCTACTTCACACGACACAATCAAAGAACCGCCACTTCTCTCTCTAACCAACTATGGCACTGGCAGTTTGGCATGGAATCCACAACCACGCAGCTCCTTTGTTCTCTGTTAGACCTTAATTAGTGAATTATTCAAACAATATAAAATAATTATTTTTTCTTTTTCACTTAACCGAAAATTGAACCCAACTACCCGCATGTAAAAGTGGCAAAACTTGTCTGGCCTGACAGCCACCGGCTGGTATAACCCACTATTTATATGTAAAGCGAGTTGCATTAAAAAATATTTTTTTTAATCCTTTTTATTAGATATTATTTAAAAGATTTTTATAGTTTCTTTTATAACATGTTTGGTAGTTTTTATGATATATTTATTGTTTTTTTTCTTTTTTACTTTTATTAAATGTATTGACTATTTCAAATTTTTAAATGTGATTGACTAACACATAGTTAAATGAAGGATAAAATTGGTATCTCATACATTTTCTTAGAAAACCAATAAAGTTAACTAAACTTAACTACTTTTCTTGGTCTATGTAATTCGGTTGAAAATATCTTATAAATAGGACCGGAGGGAGTAATATATTGTGGTGTCCTTGGTTCCATTTAGAGAAAACACACGTACAAAGAGACACAATAATATTCTATTAATTAAAGTTTTTAAAAATCAAGAGAAGTCCAATAAATATTATAGTCTACAACATCTCTTTTTGTGGCTGTGGGAGTGTGAGACTACGCAGACAATTGCAGGACAGACCCGTCCATCCCCTTTTGTTGAGGCCAACTGCGAGGCGAGTTGGCCCACATTGTCACCCCTACTCACATGTTATATATGCTCACTACATGACTGTGTCATACTTAATTTAATCTATTTTTAAGTAAAATTTTAAAAAAATTAATTGTGTACCAAAAAAGTTAATCCACTTTTAAATAATACAAAAACTAAATTAGTATAATATAATTATTTTTTTACACAAAAATAGAGAATAATAGTAGATTAATACTATTCTTCTCTAACTTATATTTTGTTTTTGATTTTGTTCTCGGAGTAATAAAGTTTTAAAATTAATCTTATAAGTTTTCGTTTTGTTTAACTTTAGTCATTTTACGTTTGTTTCATTAAATGGTTATCGAAAACCTTTCAAAACAATTTGGGCTAGAATTGTCCTATTTTCCTCTTCCTCGCATTTGCAACTGCCCTATCACCTTGTCAACGATTGTCGGCCACCACGATTAACATCGTCATTGTTCTTTCCCCTCCATCTCCTCCTCCTTTTCTTCTTCTCCATCCTTTCTTTCCCCTTCTTTTCTCCTTCATTTTCTCTATTTTTTCTTTTTCTCTATCTTTTAGCTAAATTGAACTCAACCACTCCATCATCCACCCTAACAAAATATAATCTCATGTTATCATAAATCATAGCCTCATCACTCCATCTCTATTTATTCATTTTAATGTGAATAATGAAAAGAAGAAAAAAGATTAGAGAAGGGATCAGAAAGGGGAGGGAGAAGGAGAAACCAAGAAAGTGAAAGAAGGATGGTAATAACTACAATGGTAGTAGCTAGCGACAGCGGCGCAACGCCTAGATATGAAGAAGAAAAAGAAACAAAAACCCTAGTACTTAAAAAGACGTCATTTTATGTCATTTAACTTAATCAATTTGAGACTTTTATTAGCTATAAAGTAAAATTGAAAAAAAAAAAGTTAGAGAAGAAAAGTACTATTTTTTGTGATAGTAAAATACACCTCTACAGCTTATTTGCATCAAAAGCTCTACAAACTCAAAAAAATCCTCAACTCATTCCTTTGTTTCTTTAATTGAGTTATGTAATTTGACTAGATTTTTCAAAAGGATAAAAATGTACGTAGTTATCTTAAATTTTAATTGATTGCAAATAAGGGCCTCAAATTATTTTTTTCTTATAATTAGTTGCAATCAAACACAATTTTTAACTTTGGTTCATTAATAAATACTCCCTCTCGTCTTATTTATAAGATCCTTTTCAGACAATGTTAGTGGTCCTTTTCATAAGACCCTCCATCAAAATTTACAAACATTAATTATTCTTTTTCATGTTTGCCCTTCATAATGAGTCAACTTTTTTTAATTCCAAAATTTGATTACAAGAAGAATTAATATCTTTTACTACTTCCCAATACATTAAATAGGGGTAAACATGGAAGAGTATATAATTTTCTAAAATCTCAAGACATTAACTAACTTAATTACATATTTTCTTAATAACTGCAATTGTCATGTTGGATCCTTATAAAAAGGACCGGAGGGAGTAGAATGTTATACTTTTTTTATTTTATTTCAATGAAACTTTAGATTTTTTATTTTTTATTTACTGAAGGAATAATATTATTAATATGGGTAGTTTATATATATATATATATATATATATATATATATAATATTTAACTTTTAGTTAAAATATACAAAATTATGTGTGACGTGATGGTAGTTCTTTTTTTCTTTTAAATGTATAAGCAGGAATTTAATCTCCTAATGCTTGTTAGAATGAAGAGATATTTCGTGTTGAATATTTCAAAAAATTATATATTCAATCCCAATATAATTTGGGTTAAACAAATTTGAAAAATTGAGTAAAATTCCCTTTGTATTTGAAGTTATATAAGAGCAACTTCAACACAGTTGCTTTTCATGGTTGCTTATGGGAAGTAACCCTTCTGAAGCAACAAAGCACCATTAGAGAAGGATGATGTATCGGTTGCTTAAGGAGAGAAGAGGGGGGTTGCTTGTTGAAGCAACTGTACAACAGAATTACTTGGGCTCTTTTGTGGATCTAATATTAGTTTTTGAAGCAGGGAAGATGGCAGGTGGAAATGAGAGAGAAAGAGAAGAACAATAAATGAAACACCACATCAGAATTTTTGAGAAATTAAAGAACAAGCAAAAAAGAAATTTCCAAATGAAGAAGATGATTTGAAGAGAGGGGAGTGGATCTGAATCAGAGGAGCTTTGGTTGGAGAAGAAGACGATGAGAGGAGAAGGCATGGCTGGTTGCGTTTGGAGTGGAGGAGGCGGTCGCGTTTGGAGGAGAGGGGGTGGGGGTGACGGGTGGTTCTGGAAGAAACTAGAGTGAAGAGTACGCTCTTCTAGGGTTTCTGTTTCTGGATTGAATATGTGAAAAATGAGAGTGAAGAGTAGAGGTTTTGAGATTAAGTAAAATGTGTGATTGAGATTAAATGAAAATTTTAATGAATGGTGGAGATCTCATCAATAGATGAGTGACCCAAAATTCATCATCATATTAAAATGGATGGCCCTAATTCACTTTGATTTTAAAAATAATAATAGAGCAAGCAAAGCTCAACGCTTAGAAAAAAAAAATCATGTAAAACTTGCTGTATACAAAGGTTAGAAAAGAAAAAAAAAACTTGTTGTACACAATGATAATATAGTAGATCAACAGTAAAATTTTGAAAATTAGTATAAATAAGTGTATGGTTGAATCAATTTGTACACCAGAAAAATCGTTCTTCAATTTTCATATATACTTAAAATTCAACTTCTTTTCTCATATTCAATTTCTTATGATTTTGATACATTGTTGCAAAAATTTTCTTTGTCAATAGATCCCAATTTATATAATTTCAATCTTTTTATGCAATATAATTATCAACCAGCTCCGAGTCAAAATTTTCAGCTCGTGCTTGGCACATGAAAAACCCTTAAGAACATATCATAAATACATGTATCATATTGCATAATATGATTGTTGAGGATGAATATGATTGATTTCTCGTAATATCAACGAAGTATTAACATGTCAACAATCGAAATAATAAATAGTATGCATCCTAGCTTTGCTTCTTACCTACAAAGACGATCCAACATGCGTCAACTATCAATTCATCACCAACTTCAAGCAGATTTAGCGAAGTATATTTGGGAACATTTTGGACACATCAACTATGACAATTGATCGTTAATTTTCTAAATTTAGATTAGGTATAATTTCTGTGTCATTTGTGTTAATTTCATTGTAATGCCATTTATATTTCAATGTTAGTTTATGTTACTTTTTATTTTAATTTAGCTCAAACAAAATTAAAATTGAATATTAATTTAAAATTAAAATAATAAATATAAGGTAGTTAATTTGTGAGATATGTGGGAGAACTTTGCTTGTGGAATAGTTGAGTTGCTTAAATTCAATCAATACATTGTAAACCTGAAATAAAAAAAAAAAATTTATAAAATATTGTTAAACTACCATGCTAAACAACTCTTTATTGGAGTTGTTCAAAGCAAAGTAGGATTTTTTAAAACCAAAATAACAGTATAATTTTCATTTTGTTTTTGTAGATAAAAGCAATGTGCGAATTTTGATTGATAGAAAGAAAGGAGAACGGGAAACATGGGAGTATCAGTGGAGGACGAAGAGAGCTTAGTGGAAGCAGCGCTCCGAGTTCTCAACTCCGCCGACCCCTTCGAGAAGGCCCGCCTCGGCGACTCCGTCGCTTCGCGGTGGCTCAATGGCTCCATCGCCGTGCCCTACCACCCTTCTCGTGACCTTCTCGTTCCCGACCGCCCCGCAAGGCTCTCCACCGTCTGATCTTCATCCATTCAATTCAATTCTTCTTTCTCCCTTACCAACTCACTTTCACTGTCAATGATGCGAATTGAACGTTCAACGTTTTGCAGGTAAAGTTGGTGTCGCCGAGTCTGATGCCGAAGCTAGGCAAAGCTGGGAGCTTGCAGAGCAGGATTGCAATTGTGCATAGCCTTGCTCACACTGAAAGTTGGGCTATTGACTTGTCTTGGGTATTCTTCCTTCTTCTCTGTTCTTCATCTATGTTTGCAATTTGGATAACCAATGAAGGATGGAACGGAACATAATAGAGTGGAGTGGAATGAGTCACAGAATGAAATAAATATGTTGCTTTATCATTCGTGTAAAGATGGTTAGGAGAGAACAAAAATGAACGAATTGGATGAAATGAGATGGAATCTATGTCACCACATTCTATTCTATCATTTCATCCAATTTTAACACGTCTAAACAATGAATCACTCGAATATTCCGCTTCATTTCATCACTAATCATCAATCCAAACATTTATGTTCTTTGAAATTCTCTTTGGTGTTCTTGCAGGATATAATAGCTCGCTTTGGAAAGCAAGAGGCAATGCCTAGAGAATTCTTCACGGATTTTGTGAAGGTAGCACAGGATGAAGGGAGACACTTCACTCTTCTAGCTGCGCGCATTGAGGAGCTTGGTTCTTATTATGGAGCATTACCTGCTCATGATGGCCTTTGGGATTCTGCCACTGCTACTTCTAAGGATTTACTCTCTCGTTTAGCAGTTGAGCATTGTGTCCATGAGGTAGGTCTCTCTCACTTCCATTCTCATCGTCGGTTATTTATTTTGGTTTTTGGTGAATGAATTGAGGCAATTTAATTGATTATGGTATTATTTCCTCAAAAGTTGTTTGCTGTAGTCATAGATGGAAATTCTTGCAAATATCAAATCCATTTGATAGTTGTATACCATTTTATAATCATAAACAGCTTGATTAGCATCAACAAAATTACATCTTCTGTGCCAGAGTTTGGTTTTCACAGTTTGAATGGCCTGAATTGCATTTACCTTCAAATTAGTGCTTTCTGGAATATACTGTGTATATCAAGTTTTTCATTGGTTCTCACTTCTCAAATAACTGATTTCCTTGGAGGGTTTTTTTTTTTTTTGTTATCATTTGATGAAGAAAGAGTGCTTCAGCTATATAATACAATTATAAGTTTATAACAAGGAAATTTTCTACCCTGGCAAAATCCTTGCAATAGACTTCATTTTTTCTTAAACTGTTGGCATTGCAGTAGTGCTGAACATAGATGTGAGTCTTATATCCTTTCTTGTTCAATGTAAGGTATTTGGAGTATGGCACTCAGGTGCAAATGGGGGCTGGGAATTTCATGTCAGCAAGTTCAATATTCCCAATATTGTGAACCTATATTTATGTTATTTGAAATTCTATTGTGGTACTCATTCTATGAAATAAATTTAAATGTCAAAATAGAAATTACATTACATTAATATTTGAAAACTAAGCATCACAGTTTCCCTTATTCTTTTTCCTTAAATAAGAAAGATTTCCTATCCCGGTTTCTTCTTGGCGCATTCAAATATGGCCACATGCCCACATGTCCGGTGAGAGTTGGCTCAACTAATAGGATCAATCATAGCTGACTAAAGGGTCTTGGATGGCTTATTGATTGTGGACTTTTGTATTCATTCTTAATGCAAAAAAGTTTAACACAATCCAACAGTAACAGAAGTGGATTCTCCAAAACTACATATACAATCTCTTGTCCTCAACTGTCCGATTAATAATCTAACAATAGACTATAGCCGACCAAAGAGTTGTCTATGATATGTTGGTTATAATCTACCGTTGAATTATTAATCAGGCGATTGAGGTTGAGAGCTACAAGTGAGGTGCCCACCAAAATTTAGAGAGAATCTGAATCCTCTAATAACATGTTACCACATTACTTAATGAGTCTGACATATTGTGTAATTGTTAACATAGTTGAACTCATTGAATGACGCCTCAAACAACATTAGATAATATTTTTAAAAGGTTTTGTACTGACCAGTGACAAGGTATAAAAAGGATTGTTTATCACCTTGTTTAGATTAACTACTTAATTAATGATGTCCCCTTTTGTCCTGTAAACTATTTCTATTTTATTTAGTGTGGCTATTAGGATTTCCTTTGTTTGCTGCTATGTTATTTTCAAACTATAATTTTCTTATAATGGCTCCTCTCTATCATCTCTTTCTCTCTCTCTCACACACGTGATTCTACCTCACATAATAATTGTGCTTATTGTATCTGAAATGTAAACACAGGCCAGAGGACTTGATGTTCTGCCTACAACAATCGAAAGGTTCCGCAATGGTGGTGATAACACTACAGCAGATTTACTAGAAAGTGTAATTTACCCAGAAGAAATTACACATTGTGCTGCTGGAGTGAAATGGTTCAAGTATCTATGCCAGAGGTCTAGAAATCCTGCCTCAGATCAAGAACAGCAAGAAATTTGTGCAGCAGAAAGTAGGAGTGTAACAGAGGAGGATGGAGTGATTCTAAAGTTTCATGCAATAGTGAGGGCATATTTCAGAGGACCTTTAAAACCACCTTTTAATGAGGCAGCAAGAAAAGCAGCTGGATTTGGTCCCGAATGGTATGAACCTCTTGCTGTTAAAGAGACCAATGCATAACTGAGATAATATCTTCTTCATTTGTTATTATTTTTTCTGGAACAGAGATATCTTCTTCATTTAATTAGAAGTTTCTTAATGCAAACACCTTCGGAAGCTGTTACACAGAATATCAGTTTTGGGCATTTCCATATTGAATTTTTTCTAGTGTTGTTTTTTATTATTATTTTATTATTTATCAAAATACTGATTTATTTTCAATATCAGTGATGCTTAAACTCAAATAACTAAAATGTCAAGGTCACACAACAACTGATGTCAATTTTAAAGGGGCATCTTGTTTTTTTCCCAATCATTTAAGTTGCAAGTGCTGTTACTTTGGTATCAATCAACATTAAATTCATAAATTGAAGTGCCTTTGTCAATGTATTAGGAGAGAGACTGAGATCTCTGGTAGAGATTTCTCTCTGCAGTATTTCCTTCATCATCATTCATAGATGTCAAAGTAGGGATTTCTCCCAGCATTTTTTTTCCCACGGAGAGATTCAATTCAAGGTCACATGCGTAAGAGAAATTTTTTTCTGAGAAAGATAAAATTGCTGTTACGAAATAACTCAGCCAGCCGATAAAAAAAAAAAAGAAATAACTCAGCCCGTTTTGAGAAACTAACCGAAAATTATACTACTAAAAAATTATGGGATCTAATTAGAAGAATTGTCAGAACTAGACCCAAAAAAAGTATTATGTCAGAAGCATCGATTAATACCAGCGTTTTATAAGAATAATGTTTTGTTTTGTTGACACCAAAAAAATCAGCACTCGTTTTATAATTCTATGATAAACTACAATAGTTTTACATTGCTATAAAGCAAGCGAGATTTAAACTTGCTCGTCATCATGATGGGATTTTGATAATGAAACAAGGCTATGGAAAATCAATGTTCTGTCTTAATATGCATTCAACGAGAATGCGTGACATTTATTGTACATTCGCACTTGAGAAGGTTCGTCGCTCCTCTGGCTTGGGATTCTTAATCTTTACGTTCTTGGACAGTAGTCAAAGAAATCCAAATTCCATACAGTCACACAAATTCTTCCTTTAGAAGTCATGGAAATTATTGATGTAACATTTGCAGAAAGTTGCTCCTGCATATATTCTTTTCTGCTTTATTCCTGCCTTAGTGTTTGTAGGGCCTTAATACTTTGACCGTAATTGCTTCACATATGGCACATCAGAAGGAATTTAATCTCAGGAAACCTCCTATATATCATTATGACATTTTGTTGCTAAGATGCGTTGTATATATCTTGTACAGAGTTGTTTAGCTCCGGGTGAAATTTTCAGACTTTGCTTAGTGGTTAAATTTTTGGCTTTCTTCAAATGGAGTTCTGCCTCAATCGTCTATGCAAACGAAGAGTTCAGCTGAGGATCAAAGCCTCCCATGTATCCTGAGCTAATTTTAGCCTTTCCTTGCTCTGTATATTATCATACCAATTTGTCCGAGGATTCATATTCCCATCTGATGAGTAGCCAAAGATGAAGCATCATTGCATTTGCATCTTCTGCAGAGAATAACATCTCACTTCTTAAGAATAATGATAAATCAGCTGAAATACCCAATATCAAAGAACCTTCTCTAGGTTTGTCAGGAAAGGAAATATGATCTCACAAATGGATGAAAATAGCAAACATTTTATAAATCTAAAATCCATCGCACTCCATTTCCAGCACTTTTCAACCTTGAAGGAGACTCTGCCACACAGATGATAGACACTGCCATCTTTAAGCTTCTAAAGATGAAATGAATAGATGTACTGCCCATTCAACACTTATTACAGATCTCGTCTTGCATCAACTGTCATCCCTGTTTCACTTGAAAGCGAGGACATTGTAGAAAGCTCACCATGGATTTAACAATACTGAGTTCTATTTGCTCCAGATGACTATCATGAGCCGGTGAACGGCTACCAATGTTCCCATCCTTAAATATATTTGCTATTAGCGTTTCTTCCTTTAAGCACCGTTAATGCAGCTTGTAACATCTGTCTAGCTTTTCTGTCAGGAGTACATCCATCATACTCCATTTCCTTGTAAATAATGGGAACCTGATCATGATAAAAACAGCATGAATCAGACAACATTGTCTTCGGGAAGGGCAACAAAATAATTGAAGAATTTAAAGCACCTTCTCGAACTTTTTGGCCCTTATAAATGCCTTCATAAGCGTAGTGTAGGTGACCACATCAGGGCTAACACCCTTCATAAGTTATAGCAATACCATCAGGAATTGAAACGGAAATAATTCACTGATAAAACATATTGAAAATGTTTCTAATGCGAACTAGTGAGGCTTACACTTTCTTTTATATGATGATAAACAGACATTGCTTCCATATATCTCCCAACATTACCAAATGCATTGATTAACATATTGAGCATAACAATGTTTGGTTCGATTCCCTCTGCTTCCATGATCTGCAGCACCTTAATTGCATGCTCACATAAGCCCTAACAAGAAATCAAATCAGTCATACCAAACACTTTAAATCTTAAAGAAACAGCGCTAGTAAGCATCTCTCTTTAGTTTCCCTTCTGTTTCTTAGCAACAAACTTAACAATCTTACATCAACTACTTTAAACTGTTTGAAGTCCTAAATAAATAATTGTATCCAAGGAGAACGTTGGAAAACAAAGGAACACAAGAAAGGAAGAGAGTAGGCTGAGTAGCATACCTGCTGAGCATAAGCATTTGCTAACACACAAAAAATGCTTGGTGAAACAAGCAGCCCTTCAGACTTAAGAGCTTGTACACACTCCCCAGCATCCTGAAATTTCCCATATTGTCCATAAATGTCAACCAAAACAGCGTAAATAGCCCCATGTTTTTTATTTCCCCTGATTCTCATGCTCTCAAAATATTTCTTTATTATATCCCACTTCCCCTGCTCGCCCAAGCAGCTAATAATGGTGACAAAGATCTTAGGGTCTGGATATAATCCTTGCTCTTGCATATCAGTAAACAACTGAAAGGCTTTTGAGAAATCACCCTCTTTGCAGTGCCATTTAATCAGTGAATTCCATGTCACTATATTAGGCTTTACACCTTCTTTTTGCATTTTCTTAAACAATTTGAATGCTTCATCCAATTCACCATATCTTCCAAAGGTATCAATAATACTGTTGCAAATATGTGTGTCTATAGAAACTCCCCTCTCTCTCATCTCTTCCAAAATCTGTATTGCTTTCTTCCACATCCCATTGTCCCTATAAAGCCCAACAACCTTGCTATACACAAATGAATTAAGTCGAAATCCGTTCCACTTCATCTCATTGATTGTCGACCAAGTATCTTCCAACCTTCCAGCACCGACATAATAATCCAGAAATATCTCGTATGTCTCTCGACTCCTCCAGATGCCGGAATCATCCATTTCCCGCAAGAGTCCATTTGCAAGTCCTAATAGACCTTTCTTCAAGAACCCTCTAAACAAACTGTTGTACAAACCCAATCTGGGTTTAACCCCATAACAAATAATTTCCTTAAACAGCATATCAGCCTCTGAAGTCCTTCCAACATTTCCAAGGGCTTCAATCAGATAAGTATAAGATAATGTACTGAGCTGAAACCCCTGAGCTTCCATTTGGGCAAGAAGAGACATAGCTCTATCCAAGTCTCCTTCTTTGCAACATTCACAAATTAATTGACTATACAACTCATGAGAAAGCTCTTCCCCTGGTCTAGGACCATCAGGACACTTCAAAAGCATGCTTTTGCTATCAAATTCTGAACCCATTTCTTTGAAACCTTTGCTTCGATTCCAGCTATTCGAGGAATTAATGAAGTAGGGTTTTTTACTACATTGGATACCAGATGCAGGAGATAAACAAAGAAGGATACCATTGCATGATAGTGAGATTTGCTTAGTGCAAAAAAAGGACATCATGTCCATGCTACTGCTTTGTGTTGTTTCCGTTAAAAACAATTATCAGAAAGCTAGTGTTCCACTAAACAATCTTCCAATCAAAGCAACCACCGGAGAGCAAAATAACATTAAGAAAGACAAGAATGAAAACACGTTTAAAAATTAGAATAAAAAGTGGCTAATTGAAGAAAAAAAAAACAAAAAAGGATAATATTGAGAGTGGAAGCCTGGATACGAAAGTAGATGAGAATGAGTAGGGGAAATTGGTGATACCTGCCCTTCGAATTTCGAACAGAGGGCGAAAAATAACACAGAGAAAACGGAGAGCAAGAAAGAGCACAGTGGCGTTTACGGTGTATACTTTCCAGCCACACTAATTTCTAAGGGCACACAAAATTTCTATTTTTCTTCAAAATTATTCTTCGCTCATTCCGTTATTCTGGATTTTAGTTTAAACTTATTCTGCACCTATAACAATAAATTAAGAATTTAAGATCTGCTTTTAGCCAAATTCAAAAATAGCTAAGATTGAATATCAAAAAAATTAGCTAAGATTAATTTTAAAAGGAAAAAAAAAACTTAAGAATGAATATAAAAAAAAACAAACAAACATGTGTGTTGAGAATGACAATGGAAATGGTGTTACTATGCGCACCATCATATTTTAATAGTGCATCGCACGAACTTCTTTTTTCCTTAATTCGGAACTTATGTTTTGTTTTTCTTACTTAAATTTATGTACTAATCACGTGAAAATACAAGGAACATAGTTTTCGTTTGCAGTTTCTATTATAATACATGCTCCGTTTTAAGATGAAAAAAAATGGATGTTAAAATTTAAATAAGAGCTCGCTCGGAACTGATATTTTGTATGGCTCAAAACTTAGTTTAGACTTTAAAAGCATATAAGTGCCTTCCCCTGCTTCCAAAAGCAAAAAAAAACCATTGCTTTATACTCTATCTCGTCCTTTTTATAAGACATCGTCTACAAAGTTTTTATGGTTTTTTTATAAGATATTTTATAGTTTCTATAATATATTTATTGTTTCTTTTCTTTTTTATCCTCATTAAATTTATTAATTATTTATATTCCTTAATTGTAATTGGCTAACATATTATTCAATGAAGGATAAAAATGGTATCTCATACACTTTTTAAGAAAACCAATAAAATTAACTATATTTAACTATTTTTCTTGGTCCATGTAATTTGATTAAAACATATTATATATAAGACCGGAGAGAGTATCAATTTTGGGTTTCTAGTGCTTACCTTGAGGGTTTTTCCCCATTTGTAGCTATTTGTATTATGATCAACACACTTTACAAGGAAAAAAGAGTAGCTATATATACAGATGAATGATCATGAGCTGTATAACAGAAATGAACCAAAAAACAGTCAAGAAAATAACTGAGTATTTTCCGAGCGAAAGAGAAAAAAGGAAAAAAGTGGATATAGTACCACACCATTGAAAATGGATAAAGTGAAACGTGAACCGAATGCTCATTGATTGTTCGTTAAAGGACGTTTCTTTTGCTAAGCATTTTTTGTTGATTTTTTCTGGCGTTTTTGATTCATTAAGAGTGTTTTTATTTGGGTGAGAGAAATTGAGATTACTCTATTTAAGAGTTTTATTATCTTTTTATATATCAATCTATTATCAATTATTCATATAAAATATATGAATGTTTGGTCTGTAATGGATTTATATATTACTTTTTAACAATCGGATTCGTGATTCATATAAAATATATAAATTTATGATTCATATTAGTATTAGAATCATAATCCGTATAAAATGATAACGAGATTCTTTAATTAAATAATCTTAATGTCTCTCACCTTTCTATTTGGGTCATTGTTATTTGTTTTACACTAAAACCATTTTTTAGTGGAAATAAAAACAAATTGACTCTTATTCAATAATTAATCAAATCACGCTTCTAATTCAAAAGAATTACATAGCATTAATGGGATCCGTAAAACTGAATTTGTTATTCATTATTCTGTTCTGAAAAACATAAAGAGCAACAAATATATACAAAAAGGGAAGAGTGAAAATAAAGAGTTGTTGGGAGGGATTGAGACCAACTAATTTTGAAAATCCCATCATTCCTATATATTTAAATATCATAAATTTATATATTAAAAAGATGGTTTCACTCCCAATATAAATGGTGTTAATCTCTTCTACCCAAAAAGTCAGGGAGGATGGGATTAGTACCATCTCTATTGAGAGTGGCACCATCATTTTTATATGTAAGAATCATACATTTATATACTAAAAAAGATGGTGTCACTCCCAATAGAAATGATGTTAATCTCATCCACCAAGAGTCAGACACGCAGGCCCAATGAAGACATGCACGCAAGCCCAACAAAGTAGAGGTATAAAAAGCATAAAACTGTTATTTATTTATCTTTCTTCCATACTCTTCCGCAAGCTGACGAGTAAATATTGAGAACTCCCAACTTGGACAGAGAAAATAATCAAGACTAAATTAATAAGTTTAAGGAGTTAATGAAAAATTAATCGAGACTAAATTTGAAATAAATAATTAAAAATTATTCAATTTTATTTAATTCGTGGAAATTATTAATGTACAAAATTAATTTTTCATCTAAATATCTAATACATTGTTTCTTTTTTGAAAAATAAAAAAATAATAAACTTATAATATATTAATTTAAATTAAAAAATTAAGTAAAAAAAACTTGAAAAAATCAACTACTTCATACTAGAGGTTATAGAAACTGTGAAAAGATGGATTCTATAATCCGCATCAGTGTGATGTGGTGTACGATTGAAAAATTTTATTCGGAAAAGTTTTTGAGCGTGAGATATTTTTTAAAAAAAAAAACAATTATGCATGTGGTGACACTAGAAGTTACAACGATGAACTAAAGGAAAACTAGGTTTATTAGTATTAGAGAAGAAGAAAAGAAAAGGAATTAAAACATATTTCTTCAGCTAGATCCTTCTAAAAAAATTTTATTTATCTTATCATTACTATAAATTAAATGTTTTTTTAATTTTGAAATTATAAAAAATATTAAAAATAATTTTTTAATGAATAAATAAAAGAATTTGTAAAAACATAGAAATTACGAATTACTCATTTCTTCGTTCATTAAAGAAAACCATAATCTGGTTACAGCTCCATATACTAGACTCAGCAATACAGTTAAAGATGCATCCTTAATTAGCCATACAAGTGGCAATATTCTAGAACGCCACGCTATAATAATAAAAATAATTCTATAACGCATAATGGCCTTAGTGGACGAAGTGTTTCAGCCAAATCGATTTAAGTGATTTTTGAATAGATTATGCGCAATTTATAAAAATAGTTTATGAATTTTTAGAAGTTTTTTAGTTAATTAATTTTGTTAAGTTTTTTGGAATAACTTATTAAAATAAGTTGTTTTAAACTTATTTAAATAAGTTTTACATTTTTATCTATAAAAACTATTTAAAATAATTTATTTTATAGATGCTTAATTAAGTTGTATATCCAAATACATCATTAGTCTAGATCTATGTCAAATTTTCGAAGACCAGTGTTAGCTACGTAGGGCGAACGAGGGCTCTGTTTGGTAAAACTAGCTTATAGCATAGCTTATGACTTGTGACTTATAATTGAGTAGATGTGTTTGGTAAAATTAGCTTATTAAGTAGCTTATATTAGTTAAATGACTTAAAAGGACAAGTAATAATTACACGTAATAAATTATTTGATAAAGTAAATATAATAAATGACTAGAGGGTAAAATAGGAAAGAATTATTGAAAACTACTTTTCATAAGCTATAAGCTACTTGAAGTAGCTTATCATAAGCTAGCTTATAGCTTATATAAGTTATTAGCTAGTTGTTACCAAACACCTCCATTTGACAATAAGTTACAAGCTATAAGCTCCTAAATAAGCTATAAGCTAGTGTTACCAAACACACACGAAATTAGTCTTATCCTAAGGATGAGAAAATCATTGGTTATACAAAAAAAAATGAGATTAATTTCATCTAAAAACGAAGAAACCTTTGATTATAAAAAAAAATAAAAAATACATCATTAATCCTCTTGCGTTTGGGCCTAGAGGCTGCAGGAAGCACCAGTTCGCTAACATAGTGCCAACTAAACCTGTGGGATTCAATTCCACATCACTTACCTATTATTTAGAAGTGTTCACCCAAAAAAAAAAACTATTATTTAGAAGAGAGAAAAGGTAGTCCAAAAAGAAAAAAAAGAAGAGAGAAAAGAAAATATAAAAAAATTTTGTTTAGTTAGAAATAAAATGAAGAGAAAGTTCACTTATAACTTTTTTTTTTATTTTCTCCCTTCTCATTTTTGTCTTCTCTCATTTTGCTTCTTTTCATTTTTTTTTCCCTGATGATGATGTACAGACACTCAATTTGCTTTCGTCGAATAATTCGGCTAAGCTTTAAAAGAAGAAAATAAAAGGGGAAGACGACACGTATGTTTTCACTTTTCACCAATGTGAACACATTGTATATTATTTTTTTTTTCGTGGATCACATTCGTCGATTCGCCAACAGCTTTAATTTTTTTTAATTATATAGTTAATATTAATATATTCATGTTCCATGGATCACATTCGCCAACAACTTTAATTTGATAATATACTAGTTAAATATATTTTTGTTTTATGGATCACATTCGCAAACAACCCACATTTAATTATATTATATAGTTGATAATATTTTTGTTTCATGGATCACATTCTCAAAGAACTTTAATTTAATTATGGAAAGAGTTATTATTACTTTAAAATATTTATTATAATTTTTTATAATTATTTTTAAATTAAAGTATATATTTTAATTAATAAAATTAAAGTATAAATAATTAAATATTATTCTCTCAGTTTTAGTAAGTGCATCATGTGAACTTATATATGTAAATATAAAATTTGATTTCTAGTTATATTAGTTTCTTATAAAAAAAATTAAATATTATTAAAATATTAAAATAATAGTGACAAATAAATAAAGTTACAATAATCTCACTCCTTAATTATTATCTTCGTTTTAAAATATTAGTTACTTTAATAAAAAAAATTTGTTTTAAAATATTTGTCATATTTATATTATTAATGTTATATTTATTAACTTTTTTCATTTTTATTATTTTTATAGTCTATTGAGTATACTTCAAAATTAATAATTAATAATTAATTTAATTTATTTATTTGTTAGATTTTATACAAATTAATTATTTTTTTTAATTCATGTTAATTCTTTTATATTGACTAATATTTCATAGGAAAGAATATATAACAATAGTTAATGTGTACGAAGAGATTGACTTTTTGTAAAGTGGTCCTTGAGCTCTTTACAGATTCCCGCATCTGCAGCTGTTGGTAGCAAATGAATTTCTTCCTAGTTTGCGTGTTTAATTGTTTTTTTCTTTTTTTTCACATTTCGCATGTGACGTGCCGCTAATAAAATTTTATGAAATTATGGTATACTACTTTGCAGATATTAGTTATTTTAATACTGATCTTATCGAAACTAATTTTAAGTTCTTAATTTCTTAAAACTGGTTAGAATAGTATTGCCTTAATAAAAAAGTTAAAAAAATATTTTTATTCTAAAATATACTAAATTAAATAATATTTTATAAAATCATGAACTAAAAATTAATTTTAATAAAATTAAGAAATAAAATGATATATAAGTTATCACAAAAAAATGATATATAAGTTTAATCATTTGATTTTATAGTATCTCCTATTTTTGTTTTATCCTTATATGTATAAAAACCTTTTTTTACAGGTGTATTTGTTAATATTTTTGGTCACTCTGTTATTTTATTGTTAGTTTGTGCTAAAACAAAAAAAATAAGTATATGAACTAAAACGAAAAATAAATACACACATGAGGACTAAAACGGTAAATAAGTACAAATATAAGGATTAAAATAAAAAACAAGTACATATATAGCAATTAAAACAAAAAAAAAGTTTACGTGTATATGGACTAATTATTTTCTATGTCAGCAATATATGTTGTTAAATTATAATGTATCATACTTAACTAATACCATATTACAAAAGCTTGGATTTCATTGTTGATTAATCACAAGTTTCGGATGTAAACAAATCAATGCCAAGAGAGAACGAAAATGAAAGCAGAGAGAACAAGTACACTGAATTAATTTCATTGATTGATCGATGAAGTTACAAAAAGTATATATAGCCATATTACATAAAAGGAAAATGAATGACTAATTTGCAGCTGATACTTACTCTGCAGTTAATAAACTAATAACTTATTATAACTAACTTTTATTTTGATAATGACATTTAACTAGTTATAAATTGAGAATGAGAGTAGACTAAGTATGATACAATTTAATAATGTATCCGTCATTAATTGATTCGCATAGATTCCGTTAACTACATAAGATAAAATTAATTCTATATTAAATTTGACTATAAGAACTAATTAAAAAATTAACGTTCTTTATATATTAAATATAAAAACTAAAACAAAACTAAGAAGTTCAATTTATCCATATATATAGTATAGTATATTTTCCAGACTCCTTTAAAGTCTCAAACTCTTTATTATTTAGGGTTTGTCTGATTTCTCTTTTTGAAAATGGTTTTCTGTTTTTAAAAATAGAAAACTGAAAAACCCATTTGACAGTTAAGTTTTCAAAAACAGTTTTCATGAATAATTTTTGTTTTTCAGTATTTAAAAACCAAAATATAAAAATATCTAAAACTTGTTTTGATTTTCAGTTTTTCAGTTTTCTGAATTTACACACAAATTTGTATTGAAAACTCCTCTCACTTTTTTTAAAATTTGTTTCTGAAAATCATTTTATATTACAATTTTTAAAAACTAAAAATCAAAACTATTTCAAACAAGCCCTTAGTTTCCTGTCTTTTTTTTACAAGCATCATCACTTTTTTTTTTCATTTTAAATTGTGCTAAATGATATTATTTAGGTTCAATCAGTAAATCTTAATTTAAAATTTTGATATGTCATGTTAAGTCAATGAATACAAAAATGATATGTCTTCATTTACCCGATATGTTTTCATTAAATTTTAAAAACCTTTGTTATTTCATCAATTTATTCATATTTAGAATAATTAAATTCTTACATAGAGTCATAGACAACATAACGTCTCCTCACTCCTATTATATTATTTTTCTTATGATGCATGATTTTATTATTATTACATAATGATGATATTTTTTATTTAAAAAAATCTTTATATTTAAATATTAAGGATGATCATGAATCGAATTAGATAAGATTTCAACAAATTTAAAGTCTAATTCAATTAAAAATAATTGGATCAAATTAGATCAAATTTTGAATTATCTGGTTTAAAGAGGATAATATAAAATCATGAGAGAAATTTTAAAAAAATATTTTTTAAAACTTATATATAGGAAAATTATATTATTATATAAAATATATGTTAGAAAATTTAGTTTTAATTTTATAAAATACAAATATTAGAAAATTTAGTTTTAATTTTTAGAAAATTTTGGGTTGGATCAAATTACTCGGATTTATAATGCATTAATTTGATACCCAATCCGTATACATTGAATTTATGACTTTTTAATTCGTTTAAATATGTTAATCCGAACCAATCCACTTTTTTACAGGTGGATAGGATTAAATTTATCGAGTTAATTGAATTATTTTACCCATAATCACACTTATTAAATATTAATTACTTCTTTTTAAATACATAATCGTGCAATTAATATATAAGCAATTTAATTACACGTGAGATACTCACACATGCAAATATACCCTATAATTTTTTTATTATTTATTTCTGGTACAATATCCTATAAAATTGAAGTTTGGCCTACTTATCTTTTGATAAATAATTATACTCAATAGGGGAGCTTAGATGTGCTTGATGGGTCCATGGCTAATTGCCCTCTGAAAAATGTGTTTTTTTACTTTATAAACATTTATGTTAGTCTATAATTTTAACGAAATTAAATTTCAATCCTTAATTTTATAAAGTTAATTGTAATTATTTTTGATTTTATGAAAAATCAGTTATAATACAAAAGTAGAAATGTTTTATTTTAATTGGTAGCATTTAAGTGAGATTTAAACTTTCGAAATAATAAATACTATCAATCCCAATAAAATATTTTTACAAGTGTCCTTACTATTTAGCATTTTTCTATTTTTTTTTATAAAATAAATAAGTGTATATTAATAAACATTTAAACATAATGCATCTAAAGTTCTAAAATAGGTTTGAGTAAAGAAAAAGCGAAAAACAAACTTTATTAGAAAGAGAAAAAAAGAAAAGAAAACGTGGAAATGGAAGGCAGAATGAAAATGTGGGAAGTGGTTATAAATAAACGCAGAAACTCCATTTTTCGCTGCGAAGTGCAAACCTTGAAAGGTTTGGGAAATTGTGAGGAAGAGAGAGACAGAGAGAAAGCAGGTGGATTGGATAGGGTGATTGAGAAGACGACTCTGCGTTTTTCAACCTTCTTGCTTCGGTTACACGCGCACACTCACTCTCTCCCATCGACATTCACGTCAGGCAAGCAACACCGTTTTCCTTCCACCGATCCTTTTCCTTTTTCTTTCTTCCGCCTTTTCATTTCTTCTCTTCTTCCTCTATTCTGTTTCTGTTTCTTTCTTTTTTATTTTTTCCAAACACTCTCTCTGCACTTTATGCTTCTGCTTTTTCTTTTTTCAATCTTTCTGTCGATATGCTAAACCCTAGCATTTTTTCATTTTCTGATTCTTAATGTAGGAGCTTCTGATAGTTTTATATCATATTTTGCGGAGCTGAAGTTTTTCTTTTGCCCCCTTGTGCATTTTCTATTATTTACCTACGTTTTCTGGTCTGCCAAATAGACACTTATATTATTGTTTACTTATTTTATTATTATTTAATGATATACTATGATTATGCGTTATGAACTTATGATGATTAGGTATCACAGAAAAGGAAAAAAAATAAGTCTGGAAACTGAAGGAAAGGCAATTTAAAAGACTTGTTTCGTGTCCTTTTTGGTAACATGGGAGCCCATAAAATCAGAGCCTGCCAGGCTTATCTAGTTATTTAGTAATCATGACAAAATCAGTTAGGCACCCTAATTTGGCAAATGATTTGATTAATTCATCTATGTTTATGATTTGATACTGCAATAATCACAATTAATTATTGCTGTTGGAAACTGATATCAAGCTGCGTACTCAGCTAATTTCATTCTGCTTGTATGATATTAATTTATTATTCAAGTTATGTCATATTGTCATGTAGAATCTTAGTTTTAATTTTATTTTATTTTTGTGGCTTCGTTTCTTAGTCATTTTGCCCTTTATTTCAGGAGCCATATGTTCAGTACTTTATTTTTTCTATGTATGGAATGCAAAAACTTAAATTTATAAAATCAATTAAATATGATAGGTCATACTTTCCAGTTTTACTCAATAGGGTTAAAGCTTATAAATGGAGATCTTTATGCTTGAAATTGCCAGTGTCAGGGTGTTTCCACTTTATAATTTGCTATTTGGTTTTGTAAGTATAGGGTGTTGGTTTTCTGATTCTCACTAAAGCTAAGTAAAGGGATTAAGGTTTTGGTCTTGTAGTTCTGATAACTATTATGTAATTTTGTGTTAACTCTTCTTGTACTTGTTATACAGAGACTGGAGCCAGAGAAGAAAAAGATAATATATGGAGGACGGCGCAGGAAGAGGTTTGGAATGCCAGAAGACTATGGATGGGAAGGCGAGTAATGGTAATGGTTTAGGGAAGGAAATTCCTTCCTGTTGTTTGAAGGCTAAGGCTTCAGCCCCTGAGTCAGAGGCAAAGTGCCATTCCACTGTTGTTTCTGGGTGGTTCTCAGCATCTCAAACTTGCTCTGGTCATTATCTGTTTTATATGTTTTGTATTTTTCAACTTCCCCCTCACTTACAGGAATTATACCTGATTGCTGGGGAAAAAATCACTGTTGTTCAGTACTTTCTTTCATGTTGTCATTTCTTTTGACAGGGAAGTCTGGAAAAGCTGTCTATTTCAACAACCCAATGTGGCCAGGTGGGTGTTACACGTATGTCCACTGTTCTGCTAATTCCATGTGTTATTTCCCTATGATCAGTGGAGTGGGATTCTTTTTCTTCTCCTTTCTGATGTTTGATGACATTTATCACAGAACTTGCTTTTGAAATATGATGATATTCTTCTTTTGATGGATTTAATGATTATTGTAATTTGTAAACTTCAGATGCCATTTAGTCTTCACACAGAAGGCTGAGTGGAAATTTTTGTTTGACTTTGAAAATTTCCTTAGGCTATGGAGACTGACCTGAATGTTTGATGCTATTGTAACACGTTTTCCTTGTTTTTGCATTAAACCTTTTCTAGAAACATTCTGTTTTCTTATAAAGTGCAATATTTTGATTTGTTTTCTCTTTTCTGAAATCTGAACTACAAATCATGCTTATATGCATTACTTACAGTCATTTATAAAATTATTTTCTGTAAGATTAGTGCTGATGGCTTTGGTGTCTATCATTAGGAGAAGCCCATTCAATCAAAGTAGAAAAGACCCTGTACAAGGAAAAGTCAGAGTACCAAGAGGTTTTGGTTTTTGAGGTTTGGCATCTTCCTCTTATAATATTCTCTAAATTCTACCTATAAGTCAGTAATGCTAATCATTTTGTTTTGCAGTCACTGACGTATGGAAAAGTGCTTGTACTTGATGGGATTGTTCAGTTGACTGAAAAGGATGAATGTGCTTACCAGGAGATGATAGCTCATCTACCCCTTTGTTCAATTCAGTCTCCCAAAACTGTAAAGCCATTAATCAGATGATCATTGAATTTGCTCTCAGTTTATATTTTGTATAGTGTATGTTTGTTGAACAAAATATTTCAATACCTTTTGTTACTAATTATGGACAAGGGAAAATGATACTGCACAAAATTGCTGCATTTTGGCTTTCAGCAGTTTAACATATAACTCTTCCTGTTTATTCTGTCAGTGCTCATCTCATCTTCACAGACCACATAGGAAATTGTTCGTGACATATTAAAATTTTGAGTTGGATTGAATTCACTAGATTTTTTTATGCTTGTCTTTTTCCTACTTTCTGTTTCCATAATCTTCTAATAGATTCGTATGTTCTTGATTTAGGTTTTAGTTGTTGGTGGTGGAGATGGTGGAGTTTTAAGGGAAGTATCCCGCCACAGCTCTGTGGAGCATATTGATATTTGTGAGATAGATAAGATGGTTATAGATGTAAGTTAACATATTTTAATCATTAATATGTCTGGTTTCATTGATGAGAAGAACTTACTGCCATGGCCATTTTGTAGGTTTCTAGGAAGTTTTTTCCGGAGTTAGCTGTTGGGTTTGAAGATTCTCGAGTACACCTGCATGTTGGTGATGGTATGTATTTCTATTATCTGGTAACTTCGTTCTAAGTTGTTCGAGTTGCCAATCCTGTGTCTTTATATTTACTGATTACAAACAGTAAGGTCCCTTATACTATTTTTCACCCATTTTGGCAGCTGTTGAATTTCTACGATCTGCTCCTGAAGGGAAGTATGATGCCATAATTGTTGATTCCTCAGATCCTGTGGGTATGTCATTTCAATTTAAAATGGTTCATCCAATATATCCAATTTGGCATGTGTATTGTCGAAATGAATGCTTAAAAGAAAAATGGATTTTATTAATGAAAAATAGTTACAAGGAAGAACTATTTTTTCAAAGAAAATTTACATTTTTCACATTGCTTAGTTTGATAAAGTCAACCAGAACTCTTGTACCTCCGTCTCGTACACCATTATTTTGCATATTAGGGCTATTCTCTACAAGTTTGGCGGGTATTATTTATATGGAAATGTCTGTGACAACTTTAATTTGTTCTGTTGGCTGCTATAATGATATTGACCTGCCATCTAAAATCTCCATTATGCACAACCCTGCCATGAATCTAATCAAATACTTCCATTTTTTTCTATGGTTTTCTAAGAAATTTTGTTGCCTAATGATTTACTTTGCATTATCCACTATCTGAAAAATAATTGGCCACACATTTATTATATAAGAAGCTTTGAAAGAGTAAGATTCTTCCTTTGTTGGTTATTATTTTATCAATTTACAAGATTGCTTTTGTTATTTAGGTCCTGCCCAGGAACTTGTTGAGAAGCCATTTTTTGAGACAATAGCTAGGGCATTAAGGCCTGGCGGAGTTCTTTGTAATATGGCAGAAAGCATGTGGCTTCATACCCACCTCATTCAAGATATGATCTCCATTTGTCGTGAAACATTTAAAGGTTCTGTACATTATGCATGGGCAAGTGTTCCAACATATCCAAGGTAGTTCTGAATTTCAATTTGCTGATATGTATCAATCAATATTTTGTTCTATTTTGAACTTTCTTTGAGGTTACTTTTAGAAATTCTGGTTTTCACTTTTGAAATGATAGGCCTTCTTCTATTGTAACCATAACCTCTTTTTTTCCACTTGAAATTTTATGAATGTGTACGGAAGTGGTTAAGAAATTCAGGTAAATCTTTTTGTTCTATTTTGAAGTTTCTTTGAGGTTACTTTTAGAAATTCAGGTTTTCACTTTTGAAATGATAGGCTTTCTTCTATCGTAACCATAACCTTTCTTTTTTTTCACTTGAAATTTTATGAATGTGTACAGAAGTGGTTAAGAAATTCAGGTAAATCTTCCTGGGTGTGTCACCTTGCTGCATCAAGAGTGAAGTCTCAAACATTTTTTTTAGTTGACAAACATGTTTTACAGTTCGATTTATATAGACTATAGTGGTGATTTTATGCCACTTATCCTCTCCTTTACCTGGCATGCAGTGGTGTGATAGGCTTTCTTCTATGCTCAACAGAGGGGCCGGCCGTTGATTTTGTAAACCCCATCAACCCCATTGAAAAACTGGAAGGTGCTGATAAGCACAGAAGAGAACTTCGGTTCTATAACTCAGAGGTAAAATATATATTAATCATATTGTGATTCATAGATATTAGGCTTTTAAGAGTGAGAATATCAGAACCATGATGGAGTTGCCTATTTAGGTGTTCCTCTCATGCAAATTTTGCTAAGCCTTGATAACTTGTTATATTCACATGACTTACAATATATTACTAGTACAGATTCCTCAAAGTATTGTCTCTTTTTAATACACAAGCTTGAGTATTTCAAGTATTCATATAAACTAAATGCTGGTGTCGGGTATCATCTCGATCCATTGGCAGCAGAAAAGAGTGATAGCTAGCTTCATTCTAGAGGTTCTAAACTAGACTATATAAGTCTTCCTTCCAAGTAAAGATTGAAGATCATATGCTTACACTATATCCCTCAATCTCCCAAAAAAGAGGGTCTTTCCTGGCGACCTTACCTACACTTGGTAATTTAGGAGTCAAATCATTCTTTTTCTCTGATGCCTTAATCCTTTTAGTGTATCGGCATTTCGGTTGTAGCAGTTGTAGCTCTTCCTCTTCTCTTTTAGCTTGAGTGCTTGTTGTTTAACGTCTTTCGATTCAAAAGAGTTTGTTGACCTTTTTTTTGGTCTGCAGATGCACACAGCAGCTTTTGCATTGCCTACTTTTCTGAAGAGGGAGGTGAGCTTGCTCCGCAATGGTTCCCATCTGTAGCAACGCATGTTTGTGTTGTAACTCCTGAATCATCAATTTTGACAACATTGTCATTTGGGGAAATAGAAAAATCTTTTCTGGGAAGAATGTTGTGATTGTTTTTAGTTGACCAAATCTGTGTGTGGAGTCAGTTTGATTAGTATATTGAATATTTTGGGTTATTAATTTTACTGGTCTATATAATGCGTTTTTACTCTTGTAAGCATCCATTGCCTATTACGAACTAAATATGGAAATAAGTTGCGATGCAGATATGTTTTTCAAGAAATTTGATTTCTTATTGAAACTTTATCGGTGTTGGTGTGCCTCGATGAATTAATTGGAAATTTGGAGCAATTATTTAGCTATGATCAAGCCATGAATGGGAATATGATTTAAATCGGAACATTGAATAATGAAATTACAGTGTCAAAAAGCTTGGGTTTGGTTTGGTGCCGTAGCTCGTTTGTCCAAACCCTTGTTAAGGGTGGGGGCTGTACTTTTTCCATCACGCACAACACTATTTAGGAAGGCACCACTCATTTTTAGAATTTTTGGCCAATCCACGTCTGAAATTGTCTCTGGACGTTGCTGTCCTTAATAAATAACAAGAGTGAATTTACTTTTTATTTTAACTATTTTATTTATTTTGGATGTTACTGCATGGAAATGTATGGTGTTATTTTTAAGTGAGGTGGGATGAATTTCAGCACTCACATTTTTTCAAAGGCACTGTGGGTTCCTTTGTTTGTTTTACTAAATACCCTTTGTTTGGATTCTCAACTAACCAAATATCTTAGCGATTGAGAATATGCAATATTTTCAAAATTTATAGTTTAAAATTTGTAGTTTAATATTCTTATTTTTAAATTTTTTTTGAGAGTCATAGATTCTGAGAATTTATAAACCGTAGATTTTGATTTGCTTGAATTTGTAGTTTAATATTCTTATTTTTAATTTTTTTTTGAGTTGAAGATTCTGAGAATTTATAAACGGTAGACTTTGATTTGTTTGAATTTGTAGTTTAATATTCTTATTTTAAATTTTTTTTTTTAGAGTTGTAGATTCTTAGAATTTATAAATTATAAATTTTGATTTGCTTGAATTTGTGGTTAAATATTCTTATTTTTAATTTTTTTGAGTTGTAAATTTCGAGAATTTATAAACCGTAGATTTTGATTTGCTTGGATTTTCACGTTTTAACGTTAAAATGTGGTATTACATTTTGATTTGTTTGAGTTTGCTAGAGTTGTTCATTTGTCTCTAAAATTATCAAATCTTATTCATTAAGGTCCCTAAGTTTACAAGAGTAGTTTGGGTGTTACTATGTGCATCACACGCTGTTCTTGGCGCACCACATAACTGTATTTTTTTTTTTTTGACTTTCACACAGTCAATAATGTCCGTTTTGATACTTGAAATAGGTGCAACTTTCGCTCGGAGATATTGTTTGTCCTGTTATTCGTAATACGGACACTAATGTCCATATAGTTTTTAAAATTTTTGACAAGTTAAGGTTTAGAAGATGTTTGTCTTGAATGTTATATTTCGTATGACTGTGTATGTTTTTAACTACGTTTTCTTTTTGATGATAGTGCCTTATTGTGATATTTATAATAGAAGTGATAGTCTTATTCAATTTATTGATTATTCATATATAATGTTGCAGAGATGACTATCCGGGATTCTAATTTCACACACTTCTGCACACTGTGCTCGTCAGGAGCAGTTACACACTATCATCCGTTTTATTCATACAAAAAAATAAAAAACCGGACACTATTATCCGAGCTAAGGTCAAAAATGAAAAAAAAAAAGGTTGTGTGGTGCACCAAGAACAGCGTGTGGCGCGCATAGCAACGCCTGAGTAGTTCACTTGGGTCTCTGAGATTATTAAACTTTAGGGACCTGAGGGGGTATTTGGTACAAGAGTGAGTTTTAACTACTTTTTTGGGTGCGTGGTTCTTGGGTAAGTGATACCCACATTTTAAAGTGAGAACAAAAAAACATTCTTGAAAAAGCAACTTAAACCTTCCATCAAACATGAGTTAGTATGATTTTAAGTTAGTTTCCTGAGAATGAAAAACACTCCCCATACCAAACGCTCCCTAAGTGAATAAATAGTTAATAATTCCAGTGACTTAAATGAACTTGTGCAATTCAAGGACTCATGTGAATTACTCCCTCCGTCCCAATATATAGGACTCTCTCAACTAATTTTGTGGGAATTAAGAAAGTTGGTTAGTTTAGTTTTATGCATTAAAATTTTCTAGCAAATTCTATGAATTTTCAAATTAACCTTCATGTTGTTGGAAGAATCAAAGTATGATTAAATGATAGTGAAAACATGGTTCCACATGTTGACCAATTATATTAGAGAAAGAGAAATGTTTTATCAACTTCTTATTTTTATTGTGTTTTGAATTACTCAAAAGTGATTGAATAGTAAAGATATAATGATAAAGAAAAACTAAATGTACATGCGAATTTATAAAGGGTCTTATAAAATGCAATAAACAAAAATGTTTGAGGGTTTTATATAATGGGACGGAGTGAATACTTTTGTAAACACAAAGACTTATATAAATTTTCATATAACTCAAAGACTTACGTGACAAAATTATTTCATTTAAATCTTTATTGAAGTTATTTACGCTCGGTAGTCAGTACCAATTTCTATTACAATGTCATTTTAATAATCTTCTTTCCTTAAAAACAAAGGAAGTTTTGATACATTCGTGTGTTTGATTCTGCGAACTTGTTGCAGAGTTTTGGAAGGTTCCATAGCAACTTATTGTTATTGCATTCATATCTTAGCATGTAAAATACTTAAATATTTACCAATAATTCTTGAACAGCAAAAATGCAGCGACATTCGATTGTTTTTAATATGCTATTGAATGGAAGAAACACTATCTTGTCCTGCATTTTTACTTGAAATATCACCTCCATCAATCAGCAAAAAGAGGGAAAAAAGGAAGAAAAAAAGAGTGAACAAGATTGTTCGTCTTTTCTCAGTTTCGTTCACGAACGATTAGTCTTCAGTAGCAATCATATATTCATATTTACAACTTCATAATTGATATTTTTTACATAATATATCTTACACTACCTTACAAAATACAACAAATAAAAGAAATGACATTTTCCCTTCTATGAATAGGTCATTTCACTGTGATTTTTTCCTTCTTGTTAACATTTTCTTTCCTTTTCTCAAAGAACCAATAATCCATAGCCATTGTTACCTACCCTATTTCTCTTCAGCAGTAAAATCAGGTTCAGCAGGCTTCTGCAGCAGCATAGGTGATATTCTCTCTGGAACCCTTGTCTTCCTCGTGCTATTTCTACGTAGAAGCCTAAGTGCATTAGCTGCGAATCTTGAAGCATATATTGTGGCACCGAGACTAGGTGAGCTTCCACCTGCTTTGGCCAATGCATCTTGTAGCCTATTCTCCTCTTCCCTGAGAGACTCTTCAAGCTTCTTTTTACTATATCGCCTCCAGGCCGCTTGTATGAAACATGCTGCCCATGTACGCCATTGTTGAGAGTAGAACCTGAAAGTGTGGCGGAGCTGCTTACTGTGAAGGCGTCGGAACTGAGATGCAACGAACTTCAAGTCATCGGCTTTTAGAGCAAAGGCTTCCACTTCTGAAAGAGTTTGGACAGTCCTGGTTGAGATGGGAAGGTTGGATGAGGAATTAGGGTCCAATGCCCATGTGAGAAGCTCCTCTCCACAAAAGTCACCAGCCTTAAGGTATTCGGAGTTAAAGAAGCCTGTTCTTCCACCATTAGTTGTTACGGACAATAGCTTCCCTCGCATTATGAAGAGCATCTCGTCAACAGGATCTCCTTCTCGCACAATGCAACTTTCTTCTGTGTATAGCACTGGCTTGAGACGGTCACACATTGCGTCCAACAGCTGCTCATCCATTTTCTCGAACATTGGCACCTTAAGTTCATACAAGGGGAAGATCTAGTTATTACTAAATATTGTATGGAAAATCAACAATAATTTAAAGCTTCCAATAGCAATAATAATCCTTTTTCTAGGATCATCTCAACCATCAGATTGACCTTTTTTACATACATATTTTTAATTACAAATGGGCATTGCTTGAACAAGTAAGCAACACATGCACAAAAACGTGACATTCTATTACCATAGAACTCAGCAACGCTTCAGATACTAATGAAAACATGCACAACCCTTCTTTATAGAGTTCAAATGTATATACAAAACATGTTCAAACTAGTGTCCTCTTGGAAAAGGAAAAAAAAAAAAAAACGAAGTTGCATTCAGATATATGCCACAGCAACTGATGTTATTCACTTTTTCTACATGTCCTAGAAACAGGCAGAACCCCAGAAATCTTTGAATTTTATAAAATCACGATTTCTGTTATACTTTTGCAGAAGTATATCATATCTTCCTACCCAACGGACATTCTATCATGTGTGTCATCAACCAAAAAAATGGATATACTAAATAAGTTAAATAAACTTTCGTTTTCTATATTCTACAAAGTAATTCAGAACTTTTACCAAAAAAGAGTAATTCAGAACCACCTAAACACAGGAATAGCTCAAAAAGTTTTCAGAATGAAACAACTCAAAAAAAGAAATAAAGATCATAGTTAAAGCAAATGAACTTTGATATTAATCCATAATACAATACAAAAAGAAGGGTATATTAACAAGTGCTAATCGAACATTGGTTAGGGAGCATCTAATGCATCATTAAATAATTCAAGTTACTTAATAAAACAAGTATTAAATCAATTTTCTGTCTCAATATAATAAATACTATATTTTCTGATAAATATTATTTTACTTTCGTTTCCTCAGCAAAGCATCTGCCTAAAAAGAATACTGAGACAAGGTAAAACTTACCCTCATCAGCAAAGCCAAGCAAAGATGACGCTTAATGTCTCTTCTCAAGTCCTTGGGAAGATCTCGAATCAAACTGTCTTCATCAACACCTCTGGTTTCTTGCCATTTGTACTGCTCATGTCGTCTGATTCTTTCTCTTAGGCTATCGGGGAGTAATCGATGAGACATCCACTGTTCTGCATCTCTCCTTTTAACTCTCATTTCCTCCAATCTCGTAGTTGTTGACTGCAAATATGTCTGTTGCAAAAAACTAGTTTAATGAGTCAAAGCCTAAACGAAAAATAACCACAAAACAGAATTAACCATGTGTCAGACAACTTTCCACGCAGAAACGTGAAAAATAAAATAGAGATCCAGATTTAAGGGTATATTTCAAAGATTAAAATATAGAAAATAAAATAGTCAGATAATGTTATGGAAGCGGACAAGCATTAGAAGGACATCTTTGTATACACACCTACCAATTAGCAGTAAAAAACATTTATAGCTTGCCAAACAAAAAACTGCAATTAAAGGGAGTGGTGGACAGATTTCTGGAGGAAAATATGGTATAACTGATTTATTCCAAACTCAGAATAGTGCTTGAAAATATTATTGCTTAATCAACAGAAAGATATTTGATACCAACCTGCATATTTCCAATCAGGAATGCAAATAATACCAAGCCAGCGATGGAAATGAAAATTGCAAAGCAGATTTCCCAAACATAGGTACTTGTTGCTAGGTTCTGACCAAGAGAACTGCAATAAAGGATGTGATATTTACAGAATGTAAGATAATAACTTGGTAAAAATATGCTCAATGTCAAAATTGATAATTGAAGGACACTTTACTATGGAAGTATTAAACAAGTCAAAAACTGAAGCAACCATTTTTCACTTCTCAGAACCAAATCAGACTATCTAAAAGCTGATAAAAAAAAAAAGCATATACTACAAAATAGAACCGACAAAGCACACCTCAAATTTCTTAGGCCCCACCAAAAACAATAAAAGAACTTTTGTGGGAAATCTGTTGACTCCACAACCCCAGATTGAAGGGCATCAAGGAATATTCCAAAATTGAAGAGCGTTGTATTTGAATCCTGTATTGGGCAAGAAGCATTCAGGAATCTTGAAAATGTGCCCACACCTTCATGATGATCGCAATACAAATCTTCCTTGTTACAAGTATTATTTCTTCGACATGCATCTTGCCAGCATGTGGTTTCTCTTTCTATAGAAAACAAGTACCAGAAGGCACCAATAACCTAGGAGCAACAAGTAAATCAGCAATCAGAAAAGGTAGATGAAATCATTTTGACTTTACATTAAAAAATCAACAACAATATCAGATCTATATATGTAACATCTGGAACCAGAATAAAATGGTGGACCTCAGAGTTCAAAACGACAATGCACATAGAGAGTAGAGACCCAACAACCATGGAAAGTCTTAGCATGAACACAACTCAAAAATTCAGCAGAGTTGCGTAGCATCTGAAAGAAGTGACTGATATGTGTATGTACTCTCCAACATAACTGCCTAATGCATGTCCAAGTCCAACAACTGAACAAAGGCACAACTCGTTTAATTTTTAAGTGTCTACTTCATTGGAACACTTATTGCAGCCTTCTTATTGAAAAACATATCTAATTGACATACAGTGAGCTGCAAGAAAATTCGCTCCAGCTCATCATACAATATTACTAAAACAAGAACGTGCACCATTGACAAGGAAAATAGCAGATTCACACGTCAAGTTCTGTCATATTTTGATTCATATACACACTCACGCTATACATTTGGTGGAAAAAAAATGGTCTGAAGTATCAAATCAGCACCAACTAAAACACAGAATCAAGTTTTACCTCCCCGCACCCCGCGTGGGAGAAAAAGGGGGGGGGGGGAATCGACCTCTTATAGCTTTGTAGAATTCACAAGTGGTTAGCATGCATAATAGCATCATAAAATCCATGAAATAAACATCTTGCTTTGATTGATTTTATTACCCAACATTCTAATATCTGAATCTAATAATCTCATCTCAGTTATGCAAGAATAGTATACACCAGTTGGGATCATAACCTAGTTGTTTCTTTTCACAAAGTCACCACAAGGGAAAAAATCTTCGCCAAACAAAAATTACTAATTTAATACAGTTAACAGGTAAAATGAAATTAAGTAGCAGATAACATAAATAAAATACATTCGAAATTCGAACAGAAACACTTAACATTCTAGCAAAAAAAAAATTTTACACAAAAGACTATTGAACTCAAAAATAAAGCCGAAGGAAAAAATACTTACAGTATAAAACAATATAACCAAAAATACTTTAGTGTCAACACATAAACTAAAAGAAGGAAAAAGAAAAATTATAGTGCATAATCTTACGTGACTAGCAAGCATGTAAAGGAAGAGATTGAATGCTGCTCCTGCCCAAGCTGTTTCAGTGAGAATGCCAGAGGTCCTTGTAACTTCTTTATATAATGGAATTATTCGTAAAAACCGAGGCACATATTGGAAGAAGACAATGAATTTCAGCAAGTTCTTCGTATTCAAGGACTCGGAGCCTTTCATCTTCGGAATGATAATTAGAACTGCCACCTACAAATATAGGAGCAAGTTCCGAGTCAAAATAAGCTTACTAAATGAACTCAATAAAGTTTTCACCAAAAAAAAATGAACTCAATAAACTTTTTAATCAGCCCACGAAACTCCCAAGATATTAATCCTGGGGGTATCTTTGGAGGATAAACTTATCTTATAGTTGAAATATGAGGGTATCTTGGGGGGATAAACTTATCTTCTAGTTGAAATATATGAGTGTTCCTAGGTGTTTTGTTATTGGCCTATCATAGCGCAATTATTTGGCAAATTAATGACAGCAAAAATAATCAAATCATGCATATACACATGAGAGAGTGAGATAGAGAACAAGTGAAAACCAAGTTGAATTCCATTCACGTGCAAAAACCATCAACCAACAGTTCTTCTCAACAATTTACAGAAATGAACGTCAAAAAGTCCAAAAGAAATTTTCAGACTTTTCCTTACCTGTGGGAGGGGAAGAACTGCCAGAATATCAACTAAGAAGTATGATGACAGATATCTCATTGCTATTGCCCAAGCATCTTCAACCAAAACACCTCTTCCAAATACTCGAGAAGAGGGAGCAATGAATCCAGTACGAAATTGGAAAATTATATGGATTATATAAAAAATATCAGAGAAAGATCTTAAAACAGTTGCCGTAATTTCCATTTTTCTGTCCAGTGAAAGACATTTCTTGTTATCATCAACCACAGGGACATAGAAGAACAAAGGATCTAGTGATACAGCAATAAGACAAGATAACACGAATATCTTGTTCCACTTCTGAAGGAAAGGGCCCTGTGGATCAAGGATTTTCTTTCTAGAATTAGAACTAAAACTTCTACCAAGAACACTGTTCCTGGGAAAAGATTTGAATGATTTTCTAAATCTCTTTATCCTCTCGGAACCAGATTCCAAGCCCCTTTGAAATTTCTCTGAAAATGAATTTAGTGTAGTTCTAATTCTTCCCGAGTGAGATACATGAATTGCAGGAGAGTTGCTCTCGGAACCCAAGTCTGAATTCCAATCCCGAAATCTGAACAGCATAAAATAATAGAAACCTCAGTCCATAATTAACCATCCTATGTCAAAAACAATAGAGCTAAAAAGAATATACAGTCATCCAGACAGAAAAGTTCTGATTTGGGAATAACACTTCTGATATTAAAATGGTCAAAATTTGAAAATTTTAAACAAATTTGACATTGAGGAGTGACGATTGAAAAAGTGGCAGCAACATTTGAGAGTAACAGAAGGGAAACCTCAATGGCAAGCATGAAAGACAAACTTCGACTGACAACTAAAATGCTTAAAAAATACTATAGATAGCACCACGGAGAGTAGATAAAAGGCAAGCACCATAAACTAACCTAACAAACTTGTCTTGCCCGAAATTCATGACTGCAGCCTAGTTCAAAAGCAAGGTAGAAGACAACAAATCAACGTATTGTCAATCTCACAACAACGAATAGATTCTTCAATGACCTCAAATCCTCACAGCCTACTCCTGAAACAACGAGATGAGAGAAACATTCAATATTAGATACTCCATTAATAAACCAAAACAAAAACCAACTTGTCCACAGACAGAGACAATAGTAAAAAAAACACAAACGAAACAAACGAAACAAAATTTTTCAAAAATGGCCTGGAACAGAAGAAAAGCCAGAGATACAATTTCGCACCAATTTGCCAGCGCCTAGAAAGGAGTACACATTATATCATATAGATATAGATAATTACAATTACAAAACAGTGTATTATTAACCACGATACAGGAATGAAGTTTCAAATAGTGGGTTTATAGAATCATAGTCATGTGTGATAGTATACCAAGTAAAATAGAACAGAAAAATAGAATGTCAATAATTTGAGAAAAGCAAACAAAAAAATCCCCAATCCAATAGAATCAGTATCTCTCTGTTTATAACCTAATTGTTAAATCGTCAAATTGGGAGGCAAGTTCAGAAGAAGGAAATATGAAGGGGAGCAGTTACAGAGGAAGAAGAAAGTCAAAGTGAAGACGAAGGAAGTTGAAAAACAAAATAAATTAAAAAGGATGCGAGAGAGAGACGGATACCTACCCCGAGGCAAGGCGAACAGTAAAAAAGAGTAGTTGCAGAGAGCGGCATGTGAATGATTGTGAGGAGTGAAAACCAGAGATGTAGTTCTGAATCGTTGGAACACAGAAGAAGAAGAAGAGAAGAACGATAGTGAAGAGAACGAAGAAGAAGAAGGTTCGCGGAAAGTAATGACTTGTTTGGGACAGCGACGGGGAAAGAGGGACAGTTGGTGTTCATCATAGATTGAAGAAAGTCTTGTCTGTCACCGACCCCACCCCTCCTCTGTTAATTTCTCATTAGTATAATTAATTAATTATAAAATCTCAAATATATAATAAAAAGATATTAGAATGTATAATTTTTTGTATTTCCAAGAGACATAACAACATGTTCTTATAATTATTTTTCTAATTCTAGTAACTTTAACTAGTGCACTATATATCAAGACTCTTAATTAATTTAACAAATTTAAATTAGTTATGATATTAATTATTAAAAATAAAAAAATAATCATAAAATACATCATTGTGTCTAGAATACAAAAAATTGTACATATTTCAATATCTTGTTAAATAGTCCATGAGGCACTAAATATGATTTATCTTGATTTTAATACTACTTAGTAATGTTCAATGTCTTAACTGCTCTCAGCAACTAGTAGTACATGCTTAATTCGTTACTTTGACTGATACTACATGCTTATTTTTTCTTAATTTTTCTTAAGCAATTCTCTTAATTAATGATCTACAATTAAAGTTAATAAACGAGAAAAATTCTTACAGCGGGTAGGGAGAATATTAGATGAAAATAATTTTTTTATCTGTTCTCTGCTAAGTTAGGAGTACTCATTAGCAGTCAGTGGTGCGTGCGTGATTGGTCATGACTTCTTGGCCAACGACCCTGACCTTGCCGTGCCGCTGTTAATTCCTTTATTTTTTTAAAAAATTATTATTATTATTGTTATTGTTGATGTTATTTTTATTATTTATTATAAATTATAAATATAAATTCCAAAATTTACAAACTTGTTTACTACTATAATTTATTGACTAGAATTGGCTAACACAATTTACAAACGTTTTTTATAATTTTTAGAAGCATTTGTGTTAATTATATTAATTATTAAAAATTAGATAAATAAATTTTTGAAAAGGAGTTATTATTTTTGGTATGCACAAAGGTATTATCAGCTGATAGCTGTATATGAGTCCTTCCGAAATGAAAAGATTATTAAAGTGGATATAACATTATAATCGGTCTTAATTCTCAATAAAATATGTTTTTATATACACAATTAGCATTTCAACCGATATGGGAATGTTTAATTTTTTAAAAGGAGTTATTATGACTATGAGAAATGAGAATTAGAATAAACTTTTAACATTTTGAAAAACAATGTTAGTTTTATAAATTGATCATCAATTTGATCGCTGATTTACTCAGTGTGATCGTTCATTTTTTTAATAATTAATTTTGGAGTTTATCTTTCATTTTTTTAGGATTACAATTCTGTTAGGTTTACTCAGTGCTTAAAATCATTTTGGCGTTTCGTGGCTTGTAGGGCATGTCTATGAACCTGCATGCAGAGTTGATGGGTTTAGTATAGTCTGTATGGATAAAGTTTTTGGGTTTAAGATTCTTCTTCCCACATAGATTAATTTCAATTTATTTTCCAACAGGATAGGTACCTTGTATATGAGGTAGGGAGTAGTAATTGTAACAAAATATAAATAGTTTATAATTTTTGTTATAATAAATTTTAAAAATAATTTTCTGTTAGATTAAAAAATAATTATTTTTTAACTAATACTAACAAATAGGCCATTATATCGGGCTCAAACATATTTGGCTCATTTGCATAATATATTTAGTCTAGAAAAAAAATTATTTTGACTCTAGATTTGGCAACTAGGCGTAGTGAAAAATACAAAGAGGAGGTTTTATATAATTTAGTGTGAGTGTGATTAGCAATGACAATATCGACTGGGTTCAACGAGTTGACCCGTCTGCCCGTCATTATTAGACCGATTGGGCAAATAAAATGAATTTGTTAACAAAAAAATCTGTCCTCATTTAGACGTAGGTTATATGCCTATTGATGGGCCAAGATATGTTGATTCGATTGGTTTATTTTGAACATTTTATTTTACTTTTTAAAATAAAAAACCAATTTAATAAAACGAAGTTTTTTTCAACACTAATTTCGCATAAATTATGTTTATTAGGGTGCATTGGGAAAATAATTCCCTACATGGGTTAGGTTACTATAAATTATCTAGAAGGACTATTTTTTTCTTTCTTTGAACTTTACAAAAGATTAAAAAAATAAAAATATTAATGTTAATGTCATCACGTCATAGAGAGATATAGAACACCCTATAATTTTTTAACTACTTTGTCTATTTATATACCATAATATATATATCATTGTCCTCTCCTTTGTACCTCTTCTTTCATTCGAAGAGAATCTTTCCTCTCCTTTCTTCTTTCAACCCTCTCATAAGAAAGATGAAGGCAGAATGCCAGCAGAGTTAGGAGAGGATAGAAGAGAAATCGACTGTCATTTCTCTGTCTTTCTTTTGTCCCATAAGCTATAAGCCAATCGACTACCAGAAGAGGTAGGCTCGGGTTCCTGGTATAGGTATAAGAAAGCCAGTAGAGCTAAATAGAGGTAGACTTTACTTCTAGTAGACTTGACTTCTATGTGTACTGAGCTGAGGTGCTAATGCTTCCCGCAAGGATAAACTTTCTTAGTCAGACTGACTTCCTTGATAGGTGAGACTTCCACGAAAGCACGGATAAGAATAATCTTAGTATGCAAGGACTGAGGAGCTTCGGTGTGTTCTTTGCTTTTATAGAATATCCTCCGCTACTGCTAAAGGAAATGGTTCTTAGGTCGGTGAAATTGTCCCTATAGCTAAAGTAAAGTAAAGCCAGTTCATTCATTCATGGCAATCGGTCTAGTAAGGAAGAAGTGAGTTGTAGCCTTAGTCTTAGTACGCGCACTAGAAGGGGCTACCGAATGCGCCAGTGAGAAAATCAAATATTATTTGTGTGCCGCGAAGGGCCTACCCCTTGAAAATGGAAGGGCATGGAGAAGCGGATTCCTACTTCTTAATAGCTTGATCAACCGCCATCCTTACTTATTGACCTTCCATTGGGTTGGTATGCTTGTGTCTCAAGCAATCCTGCTTCGGTAGCAGACTTCGATCAAGGAAATCACTTCAAGCAATGGCTTTGGATCGACCTGACTTATTAGAGAGGAAAGCCAGTGAATGAAATCCGTTGAATTAATAAGTCTTTATGGCTCAAGCAGCTATCGGGCTTTCGCCCATTGTCCAAGATTCCCCACTGCTGCCCCCCGTGGGAGTCCGGGTCGTGTCTCAGTCCCAGTGTGGCTGATCATCCGAAAAGACTAGCTAAGCATCATTGGCTTGGTCAGCCTTTACCTGACCAACTACCTAATACTACGCAGGCTCATCAAACAACGCTTTTTAGCTTTCTTCAGGATTTGGCCCGAACTGTTCGGCAGATTCCCACGCATTACGCACCCGTTCGCCACTTTGTTTTCAACTGTTCCCACCTCCTGGGCAAGACAAGCTACCTTCACGCTAGGAGCCTCTTTTCCTTCTGCCCAGCCCCCCGAAAACAACGTTCGACTTGCATGTGTTAAGCATATAGCTAGCGTTCCTTCTGAGCCAGGATCAAACTCTTCTTTTTTGTTTGGGTGAGTATGATTGGGCCCTGCAGTGGTAGAACCTGGTGAACCAGGCGTACTACTTCCCATCCTCTCCCTTCCGGTCGAGCGTCTTCAAAGCCCGCCTATCTATAGTAAGGGACCTTGCTTCTCTTATTCTTTTTCTTTTTAGAATAGAACAGTACACAGATAGGCATGTGCTCCCAAGCGACCTCTGTAGTATGGAGAGCCACTCCACTTGCAGGATCCATATCCGCCTTCTTGTACTGATGCGCTTCTTTTGTGATTAATGGATTAAGGCTTTCGACTAGAATCATACATCCACTCAGAATGCCGAGGATCCTCAGACGAGATCCTATACTAGGTTCCACGGGATTCATCAGTGAGGACACTGGCTTAATCGTTCTAGCGGGTTACTGGACAAGACTGTATTGGCAATACCGGAACATGCCGCGTTGAGCTTGGTTCCGAGATTCTAGTCTACTTCCTTAATCCTAACATCAGCGGTTTCGGATATCACCTACGATATTTGTGATGAGTCTTTGGAACCTGATATCCTTCTTCTCACTTGTAACTGACTAAACTAAACTAATAGGGTACCAGTTTCCTTCATATTCTTTGCACAACCATAACTAGCTTCCAGGTAGCTCTTTCGCCCCGCCATTCCTTCTTCAGGAATGGAGTCAGGCCTTTACCTTCTTCTCTTACTTGCTTGTACTTGACTGCCGGATACTGTTCCTGTCCTGATTTACTGATTTCTCTTCTATGAATGCACGAGCATTCAAAGGTGGTTTACTTACTTGTTAGAGTAAGGACCAACTGTAACTCCGCATTCATTAGCTCTTAAGCCAGTGAATGTGAATTACAGTGAGTAGCAAGCAAGCGAACGGAGCGTAGCATAGTTCGCGAGAAGCTAGTCAGCAGGAATAGCGACCTTTCCGCTGCTAGGTCTAGTCGGCAATTCAGCTGCTAGGCTGAGGGACACGAACGCATTAAGAAAGCAAGTGAACTCCCTCTAATCAGTACAGGTCCTTCTTTCGTTTCCGCTGCGAGGTCTTTCACCCCACGCCAACCAAAAAGGCAGGTTCATCAACCAAGGTAATTATTTCGCTTCTAGAGCGCTCAGCCCTGTGTCAGAAAGAGATTGAGGGCACATTCCGGCTAAGAAAATGAGTGAAATCCGTTTTTGCATAGCTTGCATTCTCTTTATTCGCCAATGAACATCTACCTTTCGTCTGTAACGTGCATTTTTTGCTTTATTTAATTTAATGGATCCTCGAACTTGAGTGAAAGCCAATGCATTTTCCGAAAGGGGGTCTTGAAAAAAAAAAAGCCTACCCTATTCAATCAAGGCAGGAGATGTTGAAGTTGCGCATGAAGTAGTCTCTATCTCCCGGTCGGAGACAAGGGATGGATGTCACTAGGCTAGGTCAACTCTATCATTGGTTTCATTATCCCAATAACGATAACTAAAAAAAGATATGTGCTACTACTATCCCGATGCAGCGAAGCTAGGTGGTGCTATTATGGCGGGGGAAGGGGCATCTTCACTAGTAGCCCTTCTTCTCTGCATGCTCAGGCTCAGTCTTTCTATAGAGTGAGCCATTTCTCTTTCAAGCAAAATGGAATTAGGCTCATTCTCCAGGATCACTGAACTTGCTTGTCCCTATCTTCATGCTTGGGCTTCTGATCTCTCCTGAAGTCAAGCACAAAGAATGATAAAATGCGCATAACAACAAGCACAACATAAATTTTACAATAATATATATATTATTAATTTTTCTAAGAAAATAATATTTTGATATTTTATAATTATTTTATTTTTATTATAAAATTAAAATTTCATATTTTAATAAATTACTACATAATATATTTTATGTGATATAATAATTATATTATGTAAAAACAAAAATTATTATTAAAATATATTTTTTTACTCTTTATTTTAATATTTATATTTATTATTAAAATTTATTTTATTATTAATACGTTATTTTAATTATTTGTGTGTGTATATATATGTGTGTGTGTGACGTTAACAAGTAAATATGTAGAAGTGACAACAAAGTAACGTAAACATCGATTTAAAAAAAAATAAAGCAACATAAACTATTGTGGGGAAAATGAGGAGGTAGTTACAAGGTTAATTATGTCTTTTCTTAACTTGTGCATGAAACAAGAAACTTGTCCCTTGATTTAGTGGGGTACAAAAAATTGGCTTTTTGTATTGTCATGTCACTCAAATTTTATGATGTCTCTTGACAGTTTTTTGAATCAAACACATAACAAAGAGTTTTATCTGTGCTGTACCGTAAAAATTAGTAAATCAAACGCAATGTTACAAAATGTCAACACTCATCACCCATGACATCAATAGAACCCCCAATCTACATGTGATACAATAGCGGCTGAAAACAAACCTCTACACGTCGCATCTGCTCACGAACCAGGGGCAAAACCAAATCAAACCCTCCCAAAACCAACAAGCCATCTCTATACAACCTTCACCCCTATCAATTTATCCCCTAGAAGTGATTGTTAATGGAGAAAGCACCCTCACAATAGAGCGTTTCTAGCAAGATTATGGGCATCCCAATTTGCACCTCCTTCATAACTAAATTGACCACAATCCTTGAGTCCATTTCCCACAGATACGCCGAAGGCCAATACTGCTAGCCATACAAAGCCTCGTGGTCGTGATCTCAGCTTGGGCGGACGATGCTTTACCTAGGTTACAAACAAAGCCTTTCACAAAGTCACCGTCGCTGCTGCGAATAAGTCCTCCACACACGGCCTTCTTCTCCGATGTCCTGCAAGAGCCATCCACGTTGAGCTTGAAGACGTCACCGGGAGGAGGATTCTAGTGTAGAAGGATTTCAGAATTCGAAGATTCTCTTAGATTGAAAAGGACTCCAAATTCCTAATTGAAAATCCTGTTATTCCTAACCTTCCAGAGGAACCACAGGCAATAGTGCCAAAGGCATAATTCCATGACGGCACTTGAGTGCTCATAGACTCCCGAGGATTAGCTTCAACCAAGTTCACGAATCCCAGACTAAAGAAACGCGCTCAATTCTTGTTAGAGATGAAGGACGACCAAACCTGCTTCACAACATTGCAATCTCGAAGAACATAACAAATGGTCTCACTGCAGTTACCACAGAAATCATAGGTATCTATTCCTGTCATATGCCTTTTCTTCCTTTCCTCGTTTGTAAGTAGTTTACCATGACTCATTTGCCATAAGAAAAGCTCAATCCTCTTAGGGGCCATTAAGAATTTTTGCCCGATCAACCCCCACTAAAAAATAAATATAAACTTTTGGAGTAATTATTAATTCTTCTACTTCACTCCATGTTCTTACAAATCCTCTTAGTTACTTATTAAAGAATATTTTTAATATTTTTTATAGTTTCAAGATTGAAAATAAGAGGATAAGTAAGAGGATTTTTAGATGAAATATCATTACTCAAACTTTTGAAAATAATTTTTTGATTATCAATTTCAGATTTTTTTTAAAAAAAATAAAAATAAAAAATAAAAAATGAAAATAGCAATGAAAATAGGTGATACGTGTCAGTTCAGCACGGATTTAAAAGACGCACCGTGCGTATGAGTGTGTATCTGAACCTATCAGTTCCCCGTTTTTTCTGTGATTGCCATTGTTGTGTCCTCCATTGACGAGCCGTGTTTGATCGCCGTTCCTCGTCGGAGTCCGTCGCTCAGGTGACCCCGTCCTTACGTCTGTGACTCTGAATTAGCTTTTGATTTTTTGGTTACAAATTAGTTTTTCTTTTTCTTTAAGTGGATCTTAATTAATTTTGATCTCCACCTGTCTTCGATGTCATTTTGATCACTACATGTCTCTAGCGCATCACATTTTATGTTAATTCATTCATCATCCATTCCTTTTATCTTGTCGAATGAAGCAACGTTATAGAGAGGAAGTGACAAATATACCATGTTAAACTAACAGAAACAAATTTAATTAACTAAATATAAAAGCGAGTTTTGATATTATCGGATAAGTTTTTGAATATTCGCATTGGCATAGCCTGTACAAACAGCCGTAAATTGTAGAAGTACATTAATGCCTGTATCTTGAATTTACTTTCTGGCAACTGCGATTTCGCATAGGATCCAGTGTTTATCTCAGATGGTGTCGTTTGAGTATTTTGTCTTTGATTGTTGTGGTTATGATTTAAAACAAGCAAATGTTATGGTTATTTGAGGAACTAAAGAACATGGGGCCTAAACTTTATCCAGCTGTAGGATATATCTATTAAAGTCTATGTTAATTCTTTCATGTCTTCTAACTTTGCAGACAAAGCAAGGTTATTCTCTTACACAGTTACACTTAACTCAACACTTTAGACATTTGCTTAAATTTGTGGAAGTTGAAAAGCTTGAGCTGTTGAAGCAGTAAAATTTTCCTTCAGCGTCTGAATAAAATTATTACCATAGTCGAAGTACCTTTTTGGTAGGCCTGTTAATTAATATAGAGGTCATTGGCCTATTTAAGGATAGACCTACTAGCCTATTGATAAACTTTATTGATAAATAAACGTTAAATAGATGTTCAAGCTACGTGAGACTTCTAAAGAGATCATGTTATGTCAAGCCTTAAAAATAGACACGTATAAGATAAAAGGGTTAGACTTAGGCCAAGCCTTGCCAATTCGAACCGAAGCCTAACCTGTTTCTGTGGTGATAAACAAATCGTAAGTGTTACAACTTACAATTTATTTATTTTTTGATAGGCGTTACAACTTACAATTGTAACTGTACTGATTTTATTTATTTATTTATTTTTTAAAATTAACATTCAACTTTAAAATCTCATTTATAAAAGGTGTAAAAATATTTATTTTACATGCCTAACAATTCCATTCTTCAAAACAGGCAATCTTTTCATGATATCTTCAATTGTTTAAGAACAATGCGGAGCAATGGAATGTGAAATCAGAAGCCTGAAACCTACAATGAAACTTGAAACTAAGAAGACAACAAAACCAAGTTGATCGTTGAATTCCTCTTATCTCTTGTTGATCTTTCATTACTGCTTACAACTGAAGCTTAAAAACACGCAACTAATTATAAAAATGACAGTGATTATGTTAGTGAAAGAGTTGTGGAGGGTTCTCCATTTTTTGTGCTCAGTACAATTCTTCAGAATGGCGTTGCTGTGGACGTTTTCTGCTCTATTCTCTCATTATCAACTGTTAAAAGCTTCCGTATTTTCTCAAAAACTCATATCCTATCCCAGGTGTTCCCCTTCCATGACTCCTTTTAGGCCTGTTTGCGTCATCACTGGTGTAAGCCTTTTATTTATTATGCAGTTTTGATTAGAAATGTGTAATATTGCTATTGGATATGGGATTTTCATTCCATGTTTTTGTTTATTTTTTGTTGGTTTAGGCAACATCTGGCCTAGGATTAGCTACTGCTAAAGAACTTTCCAAGGAAGGATATGTTGTTGTGATCGGTAACTGTTCATTTTTTATTTTCTTTGACTCTTAGTGTCACTACTGCCACTAATATTATAGTTATTGATATTGTTGTTGTTGTTATTATCATTTATTCATTTTTTTTTATTTATTACTGCTTTGGCGCTGATGCTAGATACCAACAAGGAACTCATATTTCTTGTCCAGTGAAAGGCTAATATGTCAGCCACTCTTTCAACACTCCTTTCAACCTTATTTTCATAATCTTATAATTGTTGACTTTTAGAGAATGGAGCTTGGTTATTTAGAGAAGTCCTATTTGGTACGGAAATGTGATGTATGAAAAGGGACCAAAAAGTTATTTGTCCAATAAGATATTCTCAATAAAATTATAGTATTTCATCTTTGTTACTTTTTTGTTCATTAAATTTCATTCTATTTATGATTTTCTGGTCATTTAGGATCCACATGGAATTTCACCCAATAATAGTAACAGTTTTGAAAAGGGTGCGTTGATAAATGTCTTGCTTTCATTTCTCCTCTAATCGATGTAATAGGAGTTGTCTTTGAACCCTATCACTATGCTATTTCTAAGATTCTGATTGTGGATGCAGTTGGACGTTCAGAGCAGTTATTAACCGAGGTAATTTTCTACATTAATTATTAATATATTGATTATTGATATATTGATATTGATGACCCCACACTTATAAATCTCTTATTAGTGTTTCCACCATTTGATAGACCATAAGAAGAATCAAAGATTGGAATAAAGATGCCCAACTCAAAGCTTTTCAAGCTGACTTGTCTTCAATTAAGTCAATCATAAAGTTCAAAAAAGCCTTATATCAGTGGCTTTTAGATTCTGATTTGCACTGCTCAATACAAATACTGATAAATAATGCTGGAATACTTGCAACATCACGTAGAGTGACAGCTGAGGGCTATGATCAGTAATAAATACTTTCCCCCCTAATCTCCCCTATTAGTATTTAGGAATTTTTACATTATCATTTAATAACTTTTGTGCTTATGCATGCACTCATAGCGTAACATGAGATGCATATGTGATATGCTTGCAAATTACTTTCTGATTGTTGACAAATTGTTTAAGCTAAGAGAAATTGTTACATGTATTTGTTACTCAAAACGATGCAGCCAATGTTGACTTGCATCACTTGCATGGTCAGGATGAACTTTAAGGATCTGAAACCTGGAAAAGACAGATGGAAGTGTTTGCATGCAATATGGATTTAATTTTTAATGGGAGTTTTAGTTTTACAATCAGTAGTAACTTCTAATGTTTTTCATTTTTTCTTTAAGGATGATCGGTACAAATTATATTGCTGCATTCGTTTTAACCAAGCTTCTGTTACCACTTCTCGAAAGCAGCCCTGTGTCTTCCAAAATTGTGAATGTAACATCCTTCACTCATCGAGCTGGTAGGGATAATGATTATATTCCTTACTTTTTGGTTTATGTTATTTTCTGGTGATCCAACTCTTTGACTTTGTCTCTTTCCACAATTCTTCATCATATTGCCTTTACTCAGCTCTGCTCCTGTGAAACCTGTTCATGATCTTTTGTTCAGTTACTGATATGCAGGTTGATGAGCGAACTGTATCCGGGAAGAGATTTTTGAGTTTAAAACAATATCCATATGTTCGTATCTATGAGTATTCTAAATGTAAGCTATAACTTCTAAAGGAATTTATACATAATTAGTATATTACTTTATGTCTTCACTCTTCAGTCAAAATTCCTAACTAGCATATAATTTTGTTAAAGTATGCCTACTTCTCTTCTCATATGAGCTTCACCGACAGCTTTGCCTAATGGATAAATCTCATCAAATATTTGTCACGTATGTATTGTCTAACCTACTTTGATTTCCTTTGTCTATCTTGTTTCCAATTGCTGTGTATTTTTGCATAGATTGAAAAAATAAAAATTGTATACGTTAACAGTTAAATAATTATGTATTACTGTCAACTATAATGTTTGAATATATTAGTTTTTTTATTTTTTCTAGAGAAAAGGGGCTTAAGCCCATAATGAGTGAATTACACTGAAATTAACCTTGGAGTAGAAACTCCACTGACATCTGCTAGCAACATAATAACCAGTTGACTAGGAGGAGAAAAATAAAACTTCCTATCTAAAGGGGGGGAAGTCCCAAGTTTGCTAAGCAATCAGCACATTTATTAGCTTCCCTATAGATGTGGATCACTCTTATATCCCATGCTTGGTTTATGAGACCCCGGATTTGGCGCAACAAAGGGTAGGCCGAAGTACATGCACACTGTGTCTTGTCTGCCAATCTATTGCCATGGATGAAATTCATGCATGTATATTTGACAAACCTGAAATTTCTCCTCTTTTTGACCTTTCAATCAAAGGCTGAAATCTATTATAAGCCTGTCATGTTGATGAGATGTTTCTTTTAAAAACTGAGTTTTAAAGATCTAGCTCCACCCTGCTCCCATCTAGCTGCAACTACATAATCATCGGCTGAGTTTGACTGAAAAAAAAAGTTTAAGTGGGATCAGCTACACTCTTATAAATCCACTTGTGGTCAGTTTTGAGCTAATGTTGTCTGAATAGCACCACTCATTGGTTTTTTGGAGTGGGTTTGGGTTGTTAGGTTAGAGGATCCAGTCTCTTGGGTCAAATAAGAAGGAACATGAATAAAAATGAGACTAGGAAATGAAGTTTCAGAAGAAAGAAAGAGACACGAAATGTTTTGAACATCTTCTATACGCTTTATTCCTGTCAGCTTGGATTCTACTTTGTTTTAACATTTAGTTTTTGTATTGTTACACATTAGTGTTGCGGATCCTGGAATTGTACATACAAACATCATGCGAGAAGTACCAGCAAGCTTGTCTTGTTTGGCTTTATGTGTATTGAAACGTCTACGCCTATTACAATCCCCTGAATGTGGGAGTAGCTCTATAATTGATGCTGCCCTTGCTCCACCTGTAAGTACTCCTTTTGTGGTACTTCCTCAATATTGATTTACTTTTTTTACTTCATGTCATAAATGCTCCTAATTTGCCAAAGCTGGTGTTTTAACCAACTTACATACATATGGTTCCATCACCTGTATTTATGCTTGTAACAGTTTTTATCCGATGCCTTATGTGTTATCCTTCGTGATGTAAATTTATCTTGAACTCAGTCAAGGAAACAATATAATGGCCAATTTATTAGCAAGTTTTTACATGCTATAGAGAATCCAATGCAAATATGCATTATAATGTGCACACGCGCGCACACACTCGCATCAATACTGTCAAGTAAAATGGGTATCTGTCGATTTTCTTCCAAAGTAGCTCTTAAATGTGCACACGCGCACATACATCTCTGGTTACTTTTGTTAGCTGTCTATATTATTTTCAGTCCTTCTTTGGCGTTTCCCAAATTAACCCCCTTTTTAGTAGCTGCAACTATTGACTTGTGAATTCATGGTGTTAACTGTATGGTACATGACCCAATCATTTAACTTGACTTTTCCTAATCTTCACTTGGGAAATATTGAAAATAAAATAGTAGGCCTTGTAGCAATCTCCCGAAAAACATTGCAGCTAAGACTTGAAGACTACCCCTGTGTTTGTTTAAGATTCCTGTCAAAGTTTGGCGTTCCAAGGGAGAGACAAATAAGTAAGAAAAATTATCTTCCACGAAACTCAGTTACAGAACCATCCCACCACTTAAACGAACAGGCTATACATCTTCGATCTCACCGTTTTTTTGAACAATTGATCTAAGCAAGTAGTTATTCCTCAACCATTGGTATTTTTGTGAAGTTGGTGCCATTCTTTATGCAGATGTTTAGTTTATACCGATCTCTTATGCCTGCTGTATTTCTTTTAGTTTTAGTCTTGACTTGGCTAATGTTCATAATGATATATGAACTTAATTTTTTACTTCTTTTTCCAGGGAACATCAGGAGCTTACTTTTTTGGTGGAAAAGGTAGGACTATCAACCCTTCATCGCTTTCAAGAAATGCCAAATTAGCACGTGAGCTTTGGGAAACTACATGTAATCTGCTATCAGTGACCCCTTTTGGTGTCGAGAGAAACAGCTCTTAGCATTGGATTGCATGTCATGTTGCTTAACAAAGAGATGATATGAAGTTTCGAGATTTTTAGTGTAAAAGATGAGATGAGATGAGATGAAGTTTTGAGGTTTTTAGTGTAAAAGATGAGTTGATATGATATAAAAAAGTATAAAACAATTACATTAGTTTCCTCTTACCAGTTTGAATATTTTGGATAATTTGTTCATGACATTTAGTTCTTGGAAGGTACCACCATCATCATTCATGACATTTTTTCAGCATTACGGCATTACCATGTAATGGCAGCTTTGTTTATATTTCATTTTCGAGTTTCATATAATTTTCAGGATGTGCTAAGTCATCAGATGATGCTAGTTTTTAGTTTCTAATTATAATATTGGTATTAGATTGAATTTGATTTAACTCCTGTTTTTTCAAAGAAAAAATGAATGATTTCGCACCATTGTATTTACCATAGAAATGAGATTTTAGATGAATCTGTTATGACATTTGGGTTTTTACATTCTTACACCGAGATCTCTGGTTCGCATTCAAAAGCCACAACACTGCTTGGCCATTATTTTATATTTATACATATATACATATATTTATATTTACGGATTGGGACGATGACACCAAAAGAACATAATTATTTAAACACTTTTTTTAAAGGCAAATTATTTAAACATTTGTGCATGTGGCGAATCATACACTAAGTTATTTCACTAATTTATGAGACGCCCAAGAAAAAAGCACCAGCAAAACCACCACCAACCCAAAAGTTCATTGGATTTTCCTGAAGGAAAAGATGGAATGCCAAATGATATTATTGCGAATTTGGATCTTCTCACTTAATGATAAGATTATCAATTAGTTTTGTGTTTGTTTCTCTTTATTTTTATTTTTATTAATCTTACTTATTCAATGTTTATCATGAGAGATAAAATTTATACTATTTAACGTTAGTTTTAGTCATTGACAATACGAAGGTTGACATTAATCTTGATATTATCGTTCATAATTCATTTTAGTTTAGTTTTTAATTAATATGGTTTTTTGGTTTATAAGAAAATTAATAACATCGGGAATTGAACCATGTATCACACACTTATACATGAATGTTATTATTAGTTGTGTTAGTCTTACGGACTTTTAATAACAAACATGAGAACTTATTAAAATTATTGTTTAAAATTTCTGAAATTAATATGAATTAAAATTAATAGTATTAATTATAAACTAATATCATACTTCAATCTTAGAGAATAAAGTGAATTTGTACTAAAATCAAGATCTAATATTATCTATTGAAGGACCAAATTAGTATTTTTCTCTTCAAATTAGAGGTTTTTAATAATTTTTTCTTTTAATAATTAATACTAAATATTAATAATTTAATAATACTAACAAAAATAAGCACGAATCCTTACTTTTAATACTTAAATTTAATTTAATATGTTTTTAAAGAACACTTCAAGCAAGTTTTGGCATTATGGATACAAGTCTTATTCAGAAAGACCGGACCTAATGCAATGGTCATACTCTCTAGTTTAGGGGAGTATATGGCATGTTTGGATATTTTTAAGTGTAACGTATGTTGGATTGTTTTATTTTGTATTTATAAAAAAATTATTTTTCTTTTAATAAAGAAAAAGTTTTTGGTGTTAAAAATTGGAGATTGTTTCAAAAAGTGTAAAAATTGCTTCTCAAATCTAAAATTATATTAAAAATTGTTTCTCACAGTAAATATACCTAAAAAAAACTGATTATGTGACAATCAATTCTTTTCCACAATTAATTTTCACTACTAATCTAAACACACCCTAAGCTGACTAAACTCAATTTTATTTTATTTAATTTTTGATATTAAGGTCTATGGTTTTTTATTATGAAAAAAACACTTGCCTCTTAATTACATGTGTAGTGGGTTCAATCCCTTGGTGAGAGTGGAGCGATAACTTTTAGTCATTCAATAATTACTTCGTGCAACATCAACTTTAGAAAAATAATTAATCACTTTTTCAGCAATAAATACACTAAGAAGAGACAAAAAAAAAAGTTTTAAAATTCCTTATTTAAAGTGAAAACAAAACTTGAGAATAAAGATAAAAATATGATTGTGGTATTAAGAAAATGACAACTAAATCTAATAAGTATTTTGTTGGTTAAAAAAATAACTAAATTATCAAATAAATTTTATCTTTACTATTAAAACTCTTATTTGGCTTTATTTTTATTTGGCTTTATTTTCTAAGTAGCTTTTAAGAAAAAAAATCTAAGCCAAATAAAAGAAGATGAAGATGAAGGTAATTTTACATTTGTTTACTTTAAAAAAAGTGAAAGGCCAAATTGATAATTTGATCTTGTAACTTATTTTTTTGTTTCGATTTGGTCCTATAACTATTACATATTCCAACTTAGTCTTGTAACTTATTTTTCTATTTCAATTTAGTCCGGTAACTATTAAACGTTTCAATATGGTCCTGAAACTTATTTTTTTACTTCAATTTGGTCCTGTAACTTTTTGTTTTTGTTTGAATATGGTCTCGATAGAAAGGACTAATTTGTTAGATGAAAAATAAGTTACATGATCAAATCGAAACAGAAAAATATGTTATAAGACCAAATTAGAACGTTTAATAGTTACAGGACCAAATCAAAACAAAAAAAATAAGTTACAAGATCAAATTGAAACATTTAATAGTTACAGGACTAAATTAAAACAAAAAAATAAATTACAGGACCAAATTATTAATTTGGCCTTTTTTTTTCAACATTTATAATATTGTTAACCTTTTGTAGCATACCCCTAGAATGAAATATAAACAAAACAGGGAAAAAATTAGGGATAATTACACGAATCTCCCCTGAGGTTTGCTGATATTACACATATCCCCTCTAGTTTTCAAAATTACATTTATCCCTTTGAAGTTTATACTTTTATTAGAAAAATGGTAAAATAAAAAAAAGTAATAAACAGTAAAATTAATTTTTCTTAGAAAAATGAAAAACTTGCACAATAATACCATTAAAAAAATTAACATTAGGGGGGTTTGTGTAATGAAAGTTAGAATTTCAGGGGAGTAAATGTAATTTTGAAAACTAGAGGGGGTAAGTGTAATATAGGCAAACCTCAGGGGAGGTTGGTGTAATTATTCCAAAAAATTATTAGTTAATTAAATTTTAATTATTATTACTTCATTTAATATAATGTACTCTTCTGTCAAAGGATTGTTTTATTGTTAAATTAGAAAGATAATACTATAAATGTTATTGCTGCCGTTATTATTTATATTATTTATAAGCATATAAAACAATGAAACACGTGAAATACAAACACAGAAAGTGTTAACATTAAAAAATGTTTTGATATTGTGTATGGTTTTGTTTACAAAAATTGGTATATGTTTGGTTAATAAAGTGAAATTTTGACGAGGCCTTTTGAAGGGTTTAAACTTATTAAGATTTTTGGTGTATTTATTTTAAGGTTTGAAAATATATTTTTGGGTATTTTATTTTTAGTAATATATTTTTAGTAATGTTTAATTTCAGACATTTTAAACAAGTTGATTGGTTTTTAGTTTTAGTTCTTAGGAATCTTTTGAAAAAATTTCAATAAAATTTAAAATGTATTTGATTTATAATAATGTTAAATGTAATAATATGAAAATATTTTTATTGCATATAATATTATTTATTTATTTTAATTATTTAATCAATAAAAAAGTAAAAGATAACTAGTAAAAAGACAACAATGTAGTGCAATTATATAGATTAAGAAATATATATATATATGTATATATATAAAAAGAATTAGATATATAACATTGACAACTTAGAGGGCGTTAGTTTCGAGGAATAATTTTTTTTTTAGGAATCTTATTTTTGATAATTTGTATATTTATAAAAATGTGTATTTTTAAACATTTTATAAGAGATTGTTTGATAAAATTAACATCATTAGGAATACTTTTTGAATTTCAAATGAAAAATCTAAAAAAGAAAAATAAAAAAGTGATAGTTACAAGTAAAATATAAAATAACTATCTATATTCTCATGGGAAAGTAACTTACCCATCTTTTACCATGGGAATAGAGATTACAGAAAATATAAAGAAAAAATATTCCCAAGAATAATGATGCCCGAAAATCTTTTTTTAAACCTTGAAACAAACATGGTAATCTCACATTCTCAAGTATATTCCCAGAAATATATTTTCAAACCTTGAAACAAACACTCCTTAACTTTTTTTTTTTTTGCGTTGTGATCGAAATGGACTTCAATGTTGCGGTGTATCTTATTAAGATATAATGTGATACATTTAATGGCTTGTATCATGTTGTAAGAATTATCCGTGCATTTGTTAGGTTACCAAATATTGTAGGCATCTACAATAAACTAAAGTGTGGATCATCTAACTAATATTGCTCATAATTACAATTTAAGATTTATTCTTATTGTATCCTTTCTAGTGTTATTCCTTTTCTTAAAAAGGAGTATTATGGTATTATTTTTTCTCGCTTGATTAGCTTTTTTTGCCTTAAAGTCCCAATGAATAGAAAAAAAAGTTTTGATATTTTAAAACCTTCATATGCCATTTTAACTTCACTTTTATTAAAAACTTATGTTAATTTTTTTTCCATACAAAAGCGTAATAACAGGGGATTAAATTCAAATATTCACATATGCTTGTTTTCATGTGCTTATCAACCGAGTTATATAATTGGAACACTCATGATTACTTTAAAATCACTACCATTATTAATTATGGACAATAATGAAAAAAATGTATAAATGTTCCAATTTGATATATTAAAGCTTATAAAATAGAACATGAATTTTTTTCCATGTGCATATAAATAGAAGTAAATGAGTGTTTTGATAAATTAAACTATTTTCATAAAAAATTAAAGAAATTAAATATGATTAATGATTTTGTTAATGTATGTGTAAGTTTATTTTTTATTTTTTTGCTAGAGAGAGTATGAAATATGATATATAAAAAAAAAAGAGATTTTTTTTAAAAAAAGAGATTTTTTTTAAAAAAATTAAAATTTGTCCTTTTTTTATTTTCATTTAAAGTTTTTTTTTTAATTTTAATTTTTTGTTTTTGGTGAAGATTTTCGTTTCAAATTAGATAAGAAAACTTTCACTCACATAGAACTATTCATTTTTGTTTGCCTTCATGATCTTTGTATACGAGATCAGAGAAGTTATTATTTTTATCTTGCTTTCTTTTATTTGCTCCATTATCATTTTCGCAAGCCAGAGCCAGCATATTCATTGGGTAATAATTTACAATAACTATATATATATATATATATATATATATGAACACAATTAAAACCCTCTTTTTAGATTGTTTGCATTGGAACGCGAGTAATCGAGCACTGAAATCTTTCTGAGGTCCCGAAGTGATCGAGTTTGTTTTTAATTTCTCCTTTTATTGAGATTTCAATTATTGTTGAGATGAGAGTTTTCGGTACGATAGTAGTGGTAATCGTATCTGAGATTGTATTTGTAGGCGGTTACGAGGCGAGATCTGGCGTTGGATTTAGATGGTATGCGGGGGTTGTGTGGTTGTTCAAGCTGGAATCGGAACCGTCACCAGAAGAGTGCGATTCAGCTACATTGGGAGGAGGACTTTGCAATCACTTCACCGCATTGCTTATTTTACAAATCGTGGATTTAAGACAAGCATCGCTACGATGGTTGATACGGATTCTATGTCAAGGGCAGGACCCCTTGTGAACGCCATGTCTCGCAATGATGATGATGGTGGCGATGGTTTTGGCAGTGGAGGCTGGAAAAGGTAAATATATATATAATTTTCACAATTTGAATATGATCCTGTGGTTCATTGTAATGTTACGATCGAAGTGTCTGTATGTGTGTGTGTTTCTTATTTTTTTAAAAAAAGTAGTAGAAAACTGTTTTTTGCAACGATTGATTATGGATGCTCCTGTTCTGAGTATGATTTGCTCTTGTTTGAGCATCTTAAGGGGAAATTGTATTTTACTGTAGTTTTTAGGTATGGGGTTAAAAATGGAGGTGAGAAAATCTATGGATCAGTTTTATTTGAAAAGTTGTATTGAAAGCTCATCCGTGAAATTTTCAGCCCTGTGTAGTGTCCAGTATCCCCTTGCCAAACGAAGTGATTGAAAGCTGTTTTAGTTTAATTAAGGTTATAAGATAGTTCTAAATTATACAGATAAAGAGTATTCTTGTCATTACATTACACTACCAGAATAAACTTTTCATGGGCGTGTCAATTGGAGAAGTTTGGCTCTTTGAAGGACAATTTGGAAATGCTATTTCAATAAGACACAAATACATATCCCAGTTTGTGACCGGAAGTGATGTCAACTTATTGAGTAGAAGCAATTTTGAGAGGGTGCAATGCGGTGTCAAAATAAGTACACCATGGGTGGTTGTTGCTAAGAATTTTGAAATCATTGAAGCTAATTTGCTGATTTACCTTTTGTATTTTGGGCTGTTTCTTTGTGCATGCAAAATCAGACTGAACAATAACACGGGAGCTTTGACAGATAATAGTTGTCTTCAGAAGTTAATACGGACTACTTTTGGTGGCTGAGGCTCGATTTTTTTATGATCTTTTACATTTCAAATCAGGAAGTTAAATTCATAATATCTCCATTCTTTGGACATTCCAATCTGTATTCATCTTTATTCATCCAGACTAAGCGTCCAATGGACACTGAAATTTAATAGGGCTTATTGTGGAAGAATGCCATTAATAAATAATTTAATTTGCTTGAGTGGTTGAAATTATATCAGACTCTTTTTCCCCTTGTCTATCTTGTGATCAAATTGTGCTTATTTCATTGAATATTTTATTGACAGCGATGACGGAAAACTTAGCTGTGGGTATTCAAGCTTTAGGGGGAGGAGAGTGACCATGGAAGATTTCTATGATATTAAGACATCAAAGATTGATGGTCGATCGGTATGCTTATTTGGAGTATTCGATGGTAAGACTTCCAAGCTTCACTTGCTTGAGAGAAAGATAATTCTTTCCTCTTCTACATGCAACACAAAGGAAAGGTGTTATACATAGGATTTCTTTAATTATTGACGACATTATTGTGTAGGCCTCATATTATCATATATGAAGAATGAACCACTTTCATGATACACAAAATGAAAAGAAAGAGAAAGAGAAGCCAGAAATTGTTTCTTACAGAAAGTTTTGAGCTATACTTAGTAGGCATGTTCCTACCATGCAAATCAAAAGCACAAAAAGTTTGAGTCCAACTCTACCATAATATATGTCAAATGTGTTGATCGTAGCTGAAAATACAATTTCTAAAGACATGCTAAATATTCCCTGAAGCAGACTTGATCCGAGTTGCGCCAAACCCTCAAGTCAATTGACCTCCTCTCCTTACATTTATTTTCCATTTTTTAGTGTATGAAATGAATTAAGTGCTAACATTTTTTTAGCTTAAGCAGCTTGATTGCTGAAATTGAATGTTGAAGCTAACATGGTGTTATTAACGTTTTAGCTCCAATAAATATGCTAACCTTATTTGCCAACAGTGAAGCAGGTTAGTAATGTTTTAGCTCTAATGAAAATAAGGGAGAGTCTATTATATTAGTTGCTATTATTGGGGTGCATATTTATCTGTTGTAGTCTTGTGGATGTCAGTGGTCATACATGATCATGTGTTGTCTTGGTACTATGTCTAATTCGTTTTTTTTAAATTGCTGTGTAGGTCATGGTGGTTCCCGTGCTGCTGAGTATTTGAAAGAGCATCTATTTGATAATCTCATGAAGCATCCAAATTTTTTGAAGGATACCAAATCCGCTATAAGTGCGTTTGCATTATGCTCAACTATCATGAACTTACTGTAGTGCAAAAGATGTGGCACTTTTTTCCTCCAATTTGTTAATACTTTGTTGTCGTATCTAACATTGTTCAAACTGTTTGTGTTCATTTATTATGTGTTTGTCCTATTTAGTTCATGGATTTGGGGCTAGGTCCTGCATGGAAGGCTTTTAATCTTCCACCGGCTTGTGAAATTATGCTAACTTATGTAAATTTGCAGGTGAAACATATCAGCAAACTGATGCTGACTTCCTGAATTCTGAGAAAGATAATTTCCGGGACGATGGTTCCACAGCTTCAACGGCAGTTTTGGTTGATAACCATCTTTATGTTGCTAATGTTGGTGATTCAAGAACTATAATATCAAAAGCTGGAAAAGGTAATGTTGGTTATCACCTACTATATTTTGATTTCTTCACTCTAAAGTTTCTATCTCTTTTACTCATAGGTCATACATAATATTGGTAAATGGTATAACATAGAAGTTCTCTTATCTAATAAATTCTCATGACATATTCGGTAGGTGTAAGTAATTTTAACTTTTTTTTTTTAAAAAAGAATTTGTGTAGTGATATGATTAAAGGAAAAAACTAATAGTGCAAAAGGTAAATAGAGGCTATGTGGAAATTAAAGTAATTCCGACGATAATTTTCTTGCCCGCTGATGGGGTGTTTGTATGATTATATGGTTAATTTCCTTATTTACTTTAATTTGAATGCAATTTGAAATTTAGATTATGTAACGGACTTCTTAAACTTCCATTTTTGGCAGCAATTGCTCTCTCTGAGGATCATAAGCCGAATAGAAGTGATGAGCGGAAGAGAATTGAGAATGCTGGTGGTGTCGTTATGTGGGCAGGTGACATGATTTCTGAAGTATAGAAATTACTCCTTTAGATGGTTCCACTATTGATAATATGCTTTTCGCACGTTTTCTGCAAGATGCAATGAAAATGGTTATCCATATAGATTTAGTTTCCATCAGGTTATCTTTGGCCGAAGTTGAGATTTGAAGTAATTTGGTGGTGACATTGCCTTTTTGTGTAGGTTCTGTTGGCGTAAATATGCATGCAATGTTATGTTCTCGCTGATTGATATGTTTTGATTATTTTTGTGGAAATCTTTAACCAGAAAAGTTTAAACTGTCCCAATATATGTGTTACTGGCATATATGTCTATTACATGTTCAATGTTTTATGATACATGTTAGTATTTGAAGTGGATGTACATCACATTGACATTTTATTGGTATATGCGGGTAGCATGTGTGTTCTCAAAGTATACTGCATTGGATCATGTTTCATACTTTCTCCTTAACAAATTCCAGCCATCCAAGGGATGGAATTTGATCAAGAAATGGAATGATTAGCTCAGGGAGAGAGGAGATATTCACATGTCTTTATTTGCTGATCAGGTACTTGGAGGGTTGGAGGAGTGCTAGCAATGTCTCGTGCCTTTGGCAATCGTATGCTGAAGCCATTCGTTGTATCAGAACCTGAGATCCAGGTGACTGCTGACACCTCAAAGTTATCTAATCTATTGATTGCTTGGATGGTTCAAGCTAGTAATCATTATCACTGCATGGATGCCAAATCCTAACGGTGAATGTTGATCATGTCTCTAGCAGAAAATCTTTAAAAAATTAGGTGAATCCCACTTAATGAGGTGTGTTCCCTATTTCGTATGTCCAACTAGCCATTTAATGGAAACGACATGAATTTCTACCAATAATAAAGAATGTGTTGTAAGAGTGTGTTAGAGACTATAGAGATAGAATGTCATGCACCCATTCAAAAATTCATTGTGAGCAATGGCAGATCATGACTTCAAATTTAAGGCCTAAGAAACAACTCCATGTATTTATTACTGTATAATTCATGTATAATTTTTAGCCCAATCATGTTAAAATTATGTATTTAACTTAGAAGGTATATAAAACTAATAAAATTTACTAATAATTGAAAAGAAAAAAAAACAGAATTAGCAGGTGGCAAAGCAGATACTTTTTTCATCATATGAACTACTATTAACTAAAAAATTAACAATGCAAAACTATTGAGAAAATATAAAACAGGAAAGATGGTAACATTTATGGGAATGGAAAAGAAAGGGGGTAATCATATTTAAAAAGAGACAAGAAAGTACTCTTTATGTAAATATAGTTGTGGGATTGTGTTAGAGATCGGAGAATTCAATGGCAAGAGTGGTGAGATAGAAAGAATAGCAATCAGTTTTCTCCCTTGATCAAGAATGAAAACAGACAGTGGATCCCTCTCTCCAGAGTACAGACTTCTCTACCTGAGATCTCTCTCCTAATCGGGAAAAAAGAGAATGAATGTATCCTTCCTCAGCCTTTCCCCCCTAATATCCCCCTCGAACTCTTAACTGCTCCTCTAACTGTTAATTAACTCCTAACTGTCACACTGTCTACCCATTATGGCAGCTGGGAAGGAATTCCTCTTTCTAGAGTACGCATGCCATGATGTGGGCATAGCTGGGGAAGTCCAAAAGCTTCTCATCCTCTTTGTCTGAGGGTCTAACAAGTTGAGGGTTTAGGAATTTCACAATTTGAAAATGATAGAAAGTTGCAAGTGTGAATAACCCAGCTATCGAGGGAAGGGAAAAAATGAATACACCGTGAGTCATTGTTTATGGGGTTATTGAGCACTGGGTGCAAGTTGTGAAGCACTAAAAAATCGCACCTGTAAATTTATTTGATCCCCATTTTCGTCATTGGCCAGAGCGCAAAAGTTTATGGACTGTTCATAAAATCACTAAAGCTCTAGCATGTCTGTGGGTTTAATATGAATTTGGATCCTCTCCATTTCTTCGAAGAAATGGAGAGAATCTTATCCATTGAAATATTTATTTTACTTTTAGAAAATGTGATGAAAAATTGTATGGTGATAGTGAAACCATTAGATGAGGAAATGGACAGGTGCAGTTCTTTTGGGAAATGTTGACTATCTGAACTCGTTTAGCATAAGCTAGTATAGTTTGAGATTCTGGTTGAATAGGTTAATAGTTAATGCTTGTTGACTATAACTTCCATGCTGGAGTCAAGTGAGTTTTGTCCATATTTTGTGGGAGCTTTATAATTTTTTCTCATGTAAAAGAGTTTCAAAAATTTCTGCAGGAGCCATGTCACTTAACACAGAAATTGAGATATGTTGTCTCCGATAAGGTAGTCGGAGTCGTGACTCTGGTCGTTGAGTCGGTCGACTCCACGGCTCTACCGGCGGGAATGACTCACGAACCCGTTGGAGTCGCAAATCGGTGGAGACGGTGCGATTTGTGGATTCGGTGGCCCGTGGCCGTTCCGACCAACTCCGTCGCGGGTCAGCTTCCTTGTCGTTTGACCCGGTTCAAAACCCGGGCCTTAAACCCTTTTTGGGCGCCGTTTTTAACGCTAGGTTACTCACAATTGGAAGGCGAGACGCAGATGAGTAAACTCGCGATCTTTTCTTCTCCCCTGATGTGTGTTTCTTCTCTTCTTCCCCATGCGTTTTGAAGCTCTGTTTTTGTGACCTTCAGCAATCTTCAATGTTCTATGCGACCTTCTCTTCTTCTTCCTTCTCTGTTCTGTGCGATCTTAAGCCATCTTCTCTTCTTCTTCTCTGTTCTGTTTTCCCGTACCTCTGTTCTGTGTACTATTCCTTCTCTCTTATGTGTTAGTTTTTAGGGTTGTATTTTTTTAATTTAGAGTTGTATTTTGTCTTTTATGTGTTAGTTTCATTTTTATTTTTTTTTTGTGACTGATGACTATTAAATCTATGCTTTTTTTTTGGTAATTATTAAATCTGTGCTTTGTGTTTTAATGTTAATTTTTTATTTTTTGCTTGATAGAGCCCACTAGGGAGGGGGTGTTTTTTTAATGTTTAAGCCTTTTATGGTGTGTTAAATTTGAGTTTTATGTATTTTTTATTGTGATTTTTTTTAATGTCTCTTTATATGCATTTGTGCGTGTTCAAATCCAAATTGTATAGTCTTACGAATCGTTTTATGATTCCACGAATCATGACTCCGTCTCCGTCTCACAAACCCGGGTAGAATTAGACTTTGACTACCTTGGTCTCCGGTAATTTCTGCCATGTTTCCCATTGTAGCAAGAAAATTATTAGATTATCTACTCTCCTTTAATGATCCCAGAGGCTTTGATTTATACTTCTGGTTTTGGTGGAACCACTTCCATGACGTGTACCACCTTTACTGTCCTCAGCAACAAAAAAGGACCGCCTTTGTTGCAATGAGCAGTTGCATGTTAAAATGATGGTTATAATATATTGACAACCTAATATTTCCTCATTTATTTTCAGGACCAAGAGATAGATGAAAAGACTGAGCTGCTTGTTCTTGCAAGTGATGGACTCTGGGATGTAGTACCAAATGATGTAAGACTTGTCTTCCTTCTTAGTTCTTAGCCATGCACTTCTTGTTGTATTCTCATGTTCACACATAACGCACTAATTCATTTCTAATCAGGCAGGAGTGGATTCTCATCAGTAACATATGATTGGTAAAATAAACTAGAAAAACTAATGAGCCTGAAGGTATATATTTCCGCAGGTGAAATGCCACGTCACCCTTCCCATAACCTGATCCTGTTATCAAATCCCATATGTTCCCCAAGGAACAAGGGTAGCGTTTAAAGGAAGTGAAAAGATTGCCTAATAACATTCATTGTTTGGCATATAAGATGGGAGATTAAAGAAAAATAAGGGTACAATTGGCTTTTAGGAATCTGGTGAGGAACTTGTGACTTTGGCTGCTATTTTAGGCTCCCCGGAAAATAGCGGGCATAAAATAGCGGCAGATGATTACCTTAGCCTTTGGAATTTAGGATTCTTTCTTGTCATTCTCTAATTTTTTTTTCCCCCACTTTAATTGCTATTGGTCATAGCGTCAAGTTATCAATACCATGAATGAAGTTAAAGATAAGTACTCCATTTTTTAGTCTGTTTGGATGAGGTTTTCAAAAATTACTTACTAGAGTAGAATTTTCAAATGCCGTAAGTTTCTACATGCATTTCAAAGGTTAGCTAGTTTCTCAAATAAGTTTTCTTGTCTCAACCTTTTTGAAAGTTATCTCAAGTACCTTCTGGAAAAGTTGAGATCATGAGGTCGTTTTTTCATTTAATGTGAGATAATGAAGTCTTTGAAATGTATGTAAAAATAACTTACAGCTTTTGAAGATTCTACCCTTATAGGTACTTTTGAAGAAACTCCTTCAAAATTCCAGACAGTCTCTTATTTCTTGAACCAACTATATTTCCTCAAGAATATAATACTTCCAAATAAACTCTGCAAGGGAGTGAGAATCTTTATAGTTGTCATCTTTGGTACAAGGTATTTACTTTCATACTTGGTCTTTCTTTCTTCAGGATGCTGTTTCTCTTGTGAACGAGGAAGAGGAGGCAGAGGCAGCGGCTCGAAAGTTAACAAAAACGGCATTTACACGTGGTAGTGCAGATAACATTACGTGCATTGTGGTGCGATTCCATCATGAGAAAGCACACCCAGCTAATAATCCTGATAAAGCAAATCCAGCTAGCAGCCATCAAGAAAAATAGACAATGAGTTCATGCAGGCATGTGTCAGGGTAATATTCAATGAACACACTCATATCTGCACATGCACCATTTCTGACATTGCATGTCCATCAAGCCAATTTGTTTATTCATTAGTTTTGTAATCTAAGTCACTCGTTGTCTCATGATCATGGATAGATTCGTGGTCTTCCTTAAACTGATTTCGGTATTTGCCCATAAACAAGTTCTCGGCTTGTAAAGGCTTCAGTTCGGTATTTTTGTTTGAATCTAATAAATGCAACATGCATCTTTTTGGGCAATCATAGTCTCTTGCTACTCGCAGCATGCCAGTCGGATAACGTTACTACGTTTTCTTCTCGTTTACGCAATTGAATTCAGCAACTGCCTAACTAAACTAACAATGTAGACGAGTGTCTGCTATGTTCATGAAATTATGTAAATTTAAGTAGTCCAAAATTATAGGAAAAAAAAAACTGTTAGACTGTGTTTCTCATGTGTTTAGGAGTTATTAAACATGTGTGTATTACACCCAACAAGTTATCTAATAATTGAGGATGGAAGCTTTTAAGTAGTGGTAGTTCTTTAATTTGAATTCATATGAGTACATTTTGCCTATGAAACTTCAAGTAATAACTTTTCAGTTTGAATTCATGTAACTACATTTTGCCTAAAAATATAGTGTATATTACTATTTTCGTAAAGAAAAAGTGACAAACTACTGGATGTTGCCATTTCGGTAATATATGTATGTAACCAAACTGAAAAGGGTTAATTATAAATTGACCATTATACTTTTAAGTTATTTGCATTTTACTATCATTATTTAAAAAAGGCAAAATGACACTTTTGGTCCCTTAATTCTTTGCGCTAATTTATTTTGGTCCTTTAACTTTTTTTTGATTCATTTTGGTCCCTTAACTTTTATTTTGGATTCAATTTGGTCCCTACCGTTTAATTTGGACACTTGTATTATTACTTGACGGAAGTAACGGTAGGGACCAAATTGAATTCAAAATAAAAGATAAGGGACCAAAATGAATTAAAAAAAAGTTAAGGGACCAAAAGTGTTATTTTGCCTTTTTTAAATAAGCGATTTTCCCCTTCTACTTCTAGAAGTGTGCAGCTTTCTTAAAATGTGGGTGAAGGCAAATAGCACAAGCAATAATAATAAATTGCATATAAAGTATAATAGGATAAAATTATAATTAACCGAACCGAAAAAAATCTGTTTTCTTTCTTTAAATCTTTTATTTAAGCAAATTATTCTTTTTATTTTATTTTTTACTTGCACAACACCACTGGGATGCTGCCGGTTTCTCATGTGGCTTGTTGGCATTAGATTATTCTCTCGTCTAGTTCGTACTAAGGTCGAACCGTGAAAGGAAAAAAAAAAAAAAACTGTGAAATGCCCTGTTAACGCAAGCATTTGTCATTTGCCACTGCCGGACAAGATAATTGATTTCTGTTGATTTACTTTAGAAAAGGATCCCAACTAGTATTAATTTAATTGATTTAATTGATGTATGTACATAATAAAATATAACTTTTATAAAATTTGGTACTCTCTCAATTTTCTTGTTAATAGTTGAGATTTTGTAGTTTTTCCTTCTAAGCGAGCCTCTCATAGCACAAACGGTCTACACATCTTGTAATTTATAACACAAGAAATATTGAAGAGTTTCGCGTTGCTGAAAAAAAAAATCCTATGCCTAGTGACTTTTTTTTTTCGTTCATTAATCCTTTGTTTAGTTTAAAGAGAGAGTGTGTGACAAAATAAAGTATAAAGAAAAAAAGTTGAAGAAAGAGAAAATTGAGCGAAAGATAATAGAAAATGAGTGTGTTTGGTTTGAAAGAAAACGAAGAGAAAGATAAAAAAAATTATGCATGGGTTCTATGAATAATGGAAAGATCATCTCTCATCAATTACTTTCTCTCCAAGATGGAGATAAACTGTTTTTCCGCAGACTCCACCAAATTTGACATTTTCTCTCAACTTTCTCTCTCAAACCAAACCCGAAAAAATTACACTACTCACCTATTTTCTCTCCTCTCATTTTCTCTCCTCGCAAAATAACCCAAAATAAAAAAGGGTTAAGGGAGCATTAAAGCTTGTAACTAACTAACGGAATGGCAAAAAAAGATTCAATAGTGTCTTCTCCGGAAAACTTATTTACAATCAAATAAGACACACATTAAAGATATGATTATTTTATTTTACTTTTATTAATGCTAGTGTTCTTTTGTGTTACTTAGTATCTTTATCGCATCTCTTGTGCAAGTTTAATACTACCTCCGATCATAAATATAAGATTCTCTAGAGAAAAATTGTTGGTCCTATATATAAGACCCCTTACAAAGTTCAACAAGTAATTATTGGTTTTTTTCTTGTCTATCCTTGTAATAAATGGAGGGATAGTGGATACAATTAATGTATTTGTTAAAAAATTTGACTTTGAATAAAGGTAAATTTGGTAGATTGTACTATTTTTAAAAAAAAACAATATATTAAATAAGGTTATTAGTAGTTTTCTTAATCCGTGTGAATTGGTTAGAGGATCCTATAAAAAAAACTAGAGATAGTATAATTCTCCTTTTTCTAAGCAACAAAAAATTTCTACTAGTTTTTAGAGCTGGGTATACGGGTTAGCTAGGCTCGACCCAACATATATTGGTACGCATGTTAAGTGGGTTGACTTGTAAAGCTCGCTTTTCAAATGACCCGGTATTTTAGTAACTCGTATAAGCCTGAGGTTAAACAGGTCAGCTTGTGAGCCAGCTCACATAAAATATTTTATTAAAACAATATTTTTTATTAAAAAATTAATCATTGTTTAAAAATTCATATGTGAAGTATGTTTTTAATTAAAAAAATTAACTTTTTTTATTTGTAATAAAACTATTATTATAAAATTAAAATTACACAATTCAAAAAATAAGGATTAAAAGTAGAGTTTTAAATTTTTTTTTATTTTGTAGATGTGGCTCGGAAGCTAACTCGCAAGCCCACAAGCCAAATCATTTTAACTTGCAGTTTAAATGAGTTAACCAACTTTATAAATGGTCCTCATTTTTCTAGTCCAAGATCGTGAGGGTTGCGGGTTTTGCGAGCCAGCTCGCGGGCCACGAGCCATATAGCCTAGAGCTGTCAAAATGGGTTATAGCTCGCGAACCAACTCGACCCGGCTTATAGATGAGTTGGGTTGCAAAAATATTGGCCAAAAAAATTTAAATAAACAATAGCTCGACTCATAAAAAAATTCCTCGCAAGCCAAAATCCATTTGAAAATTATGATTATAAAGTTTGAATTTCGTGAATTTTTAAATATGGAGACATAAAATTATGATTATAATATGTGAATTTGTGAATTTATAGATACAAAGGCATGAAATTATGATTATAGTGCATGATGAGTAATGTAGCTTTTATGGATTATAGTTTTATAATGGAGAAAGTGTCATAATTTTTTTCATTTTTTAGTTTCCCTCAAAATTTTCATGTCCTTTTGGGATTTTAAAGTTTTTTTTAAAAGAAAATTATTTAAGTGAGCAAACAAGCTTAACTCGCGCGAGTCAAGTCAAGTTACATATTTTTTAACTAAAAAAAAAGAGTCGAGTTGAGCTAGCTTATTTTTCAGTCAACTCAAAGCGAGCCATCAAACTGACCGCTATTGTGTATACCAAGCTCTACTAGCTTTATAGCTTCTAAAACTATTGGAGCTAAGGTCTTCTGTGAAGAGGTTGTCTGACTTGATAGAATGATAGGTGTTAGAATACAAAATAGTTATATTTTTGAGTTGTGTTTGTAAAAATTTCTTAAGAGATGCTCTTTTTCTTTTTCCTTAATATTGTACAATGTTGACGTCAATATGTCGTGAAGAGGTGTAGAACTTCCTCCATTTTTTGACTACTCCATCTATTTACTTATAATACATAAAAATAAAAAGTAAATATTCCATCATGCTAATGTCACTTCATCATGGAGAGATATAGCACTCCCTCCATTTTGAAATTGGCTTTCATGTCCCTGTTGGGTTGAATTTAATTGGTCAGTATAATTTTTTATTGACATCGAACATTTTTTACAAACTTAATTTTCAAAATCAATGGTTAAGATTTGAGACAGCAGTAGGTGCCTAACACCAAAAAATCAAGCGGGAAGTCAAGTACCTCCATTTTTTAACTATTTCATCTATTTACTTATCATATTTAAAATAAATAAATATTACGTAAATATTGTAAGTAAATATATAAAGTAGTTAGAAAATGGAGGGAGTGATATATCTTTCTATGACGTGGTGACATCAACATTGTATAATATTTATTTTTTATTTTTATATACAATAAGTAAATGGATAAAGTAATTAGAAAATGAAGGAAATTTTACGTCTCTCTAAGACATGATAACATCAACATCAGTATTTTTTTTTATAGAAAGAAGGAAAATAAGACAAATTTACCAAATTAATGTTTTTTTAAAAATATTTATCAAATTGGATCTTTTTATTGTTTAAAATCATTTTTATAAAAATAAAATGGGTTGGGTGCCCCATTGTGTTACGTCTACTAACAGACGTCAACCAATAGGGATACGCCTCGTGACAGAAAAATATTTTAACAGTAAAAAGACTCAATTTGATATTTTTTTTTGAGAAATTCAATTTAATAAATAAATTTTAAAAAACATTTATTTAATAAATTTGTCAGAAAAAGTAACCTCTTTTTTTTAAAAAAAAAATGTAGCCTAACTCCATGCATAAATTTACTTTTTCTTGTAAGCTCCTTTGACATAATTTACCCTGGGTCAAGAAACCACACCAGCGGTTGATTGAGATCTATCTACTCAACTCACCTGATGTCCGAGATTAAAACATCCAACTGACCCAAGCCTTATCCTAATTCTTCACCTGTCACCTGACATGGCTGTATCTCTGACGGTCCAATCCCCAAAACTAGGGAATCATACCTTCACATACTACATTCTGCATGAATCACGATATATGCTATCACAAGCGCTATTTATTTCTTTTTTCTTGTATATCCATCATAGGTTTGATTACATTAGTCTTAGACAGAAAAATATGATCATTATTATCCCTTGACTTCGTACGTGGGTCTGGCTCCAAGACAATCTAGGAGAAGAGAGTGTCTGACGGACGACTCAGTGTGTGTTTGAAAGTAAATTTTGAATTTATGTAATTTTATAAAATTTATTTTCTATAAAATTAATTTTAAAGTTACCTGATCTATGTTTGGAGTTTATTTTTAAAAGTAATTTAAAGTAAAAATATTGATATAAATTTTCTAACTCAGCATAAAAACAAATTTTACTTGTTTCAACTATAATCGATATTGACAACACAAAATCAATTTGAGTTTTCTTTAACTCATAACTAAACAACTTATGACCTGTTTGTTTTAACTTTAGTTTTGGTCAAAATTACTTTTAATTATAGTTAAAAATATTTATTTTTATTAAATCATCTTGTTTTTTGTGCGTTAATAATCTTAACCATTAATTTTTATCTCGATTTATGTGTTTTTTATTTCTTATTTTACTAAAATTTTAATCAAACATACCCTCATTTATTAAATAAAATTAATTTTAACTCTTTAAAATTAATTTCTCTTTCACACAATTAGTTTTCTAAACATGCACTCAAATCATGGCTAGTGAGAGTGGTTGGCTTAGCTCAGATCAAAGGTCAATTGTAATATATTGATGTAAGCTTTTGTATAATATTCAACATAATAATTTATTAATTTATCAAATAATTATAATAACTAATTATCAACTAATTATACCAATCAATTAGTTATTGGGTCAATTAACAATGTTATTAACGAAATTGAAGCAGAGGATTAATTTGAGAAAAAATAGAGACCAAATTTAGTTAAAAAATAGGGGAACAAACTGATTTCTTTTTTTTATAGTGGAGCTAGCACACAAAAAAAAATAGTTTAGCCTATTATATATTAATTAAATTATAGTTAACTAATGTCGAGTAACTTAGCAAAAATGCTTGAATTTGGGAGCTTGAGTGATTCTTAACTAGTAAAGTTCAAAAAAAATTCAAGTTTTAATGATGAGTATGCATGCTACCTAAATTAAAAGAAAGTCAACTCGTATGATTAGGTGCTTAAATTTGGAGGTCTACTTTAAAATGCACCTTCACATGGAATCTTTCATACTTTAATTTACTTATGGATGTCATGAATATGAGTTATTCAAATGTAGTATTTGATAGCTGAATCGAATACAATTGAATAGAATAGGAAAATGAAATGGTACGGAGTAAAACAGATTGTATAGTGTGTTTTGTGATTATAAACATAGCCAAATGTTATCTAGTGCTTTTATGACACTTTTTTAAAGAGTTAATAAAAAGTTGTTGAAAAATGTAATTTTTTTATTTTTTATTTTTGAGAGACGAAAACATGTACAATTATAAATATTTTTTTAATTCTAATCATTTTAACGAGTACCCTAATGACATTATTTAGTAAGATCCTAAAACATAATATAACCAAATATCTTATCTATTAATTAATTATATATCTATTTATAATATTATAATTTATATACTATTTTATTAGAATAATTTTAACATTATTCATTCAATTCCTGTATTATTGAATGATTGACAACCAAAAGTAAGGCTATATAATTGGAAGTGAATTTGATATATGTTTACAAATCTATTTTTTTTGAGAGTTTAAATATAATGGAGCATCGATAAGTGGTAAAATGCATTATTAGTGAATGAAGAAATCATGTCTTAAAAAAATTAAATGACTTTGATATAAAAAAACTAAATAATAAATAAAATATATAACATATATTTATTATCAAATTTATCTTTTTAATTTTGTTTATTTTATTAATATCATGGTACATCCTTATTTAGATAATGTATTTTAAAATACATAAATGCTTTATTGTACATCTTCAATTAACGAATTTATCCTTTTGCTTTAATGATATCTTAATTCGGTGATTCCTCCACAATAAGGGTGGATGAAGGTCAACTGTAGTGAATCAATTGTTCGAGAATTTTAGTCTACGACATGTGAGGTGTCATTCGTGACCATAATGGTTATTTTGTATTTAGTTTCTCAACTCAGTTAGGTCCATAATGCATTGTGAACTATGAGAAATGATTGAAGGGCTCAAGCATGCTATTGAGAAAAAATTTCGTAAGGTTCTTCTTGAGTGAGATTCTTATATAACTAATTGATTTGTTTAACTGCCATCACACTCATTCATGTGAGTCTTTAGTGAAGGAGATCTCGAGACTTTAAGGACTATTGCTAGAGATAGAATGTTGTCATGTGATAGGGAGGGAAATAGCATTGCAAATGCGTTTGCTAAACATGGTCACAATATCTCATATGGCGCAAGAGTTTATGATGTTGTGCTTAATTATGTTCCTATTAGTCTTAAATTAGTTTCTTGTAAGTCTATAATAGTGATAGGATTATAATTTTTATTTTTTTATTTTTTCCTTTCTTTATGAAAAAACTCTTGTAGAAAACCATTAAGGTTAAAAATTAACTCTAGTTAACATTTTTGGGTCTTTATCCATTAAAAAAAAGGTGTGTTTGAGTTAGGAATAAAAAGAGGAAGAGATAAACACAAATAAAAATATATGTTTAAGATAGTGAGTCAGCCTTTACCATATTAAATTTAGGCTTTGAGCTAAATTTATTATTGAAAGTTAGTTTATAGGATGATATTTATAACATCTCTTGCATTTTTGTTAGTTATATTCCTAATCGATATGAGACCTTCATCACTCTCTTCTTAACATGCTTTAAAATTAATCTTAATAAGAGAGAAAAGTAAAGAAAAAAAGGAAAAGAAAAAGAAAAAAAAATACTCTCCTTTTTCTTATTAGGACTTAATAAGATAATTGTGTTTATTAAAAAAACATATAAAAAATAATTTAGTTATTATTTTTTTAAAAAGTTATATAATTTTTTAAACTTATTTTTATTTTTTTTATTATTGCATTAATTATAATTCGTTATTATTTTATAAAGTTTATTTATTATGAATGACAAATATAGAAAGGTTATACTAAAAAAAGATAAATATAAAAAATAATAATAAATACTTTTAAAAATTTATAAAATAATTTTATGTTATAAAACACTAATATCTGAAAAGAGTCCTATAATAAGAAACAGTGAGAGAGTATTAACCAGCACATTAGTGGGTTCCCATTTTTTTCACTGGAGAATTGGGGCAAATTAGATTCTTCACAGTTTCAGAGGGCTTTGACAGATGGGTCATTGTACATGGTGACTCCTTCTCTTCTCTCTTCTCAGATTCAAATTCCTCAACGTCTCAGCTCTCTCTCCTATTTGGTAATTTCACTCTCTCATTACTCTTCTTCTCAGCTCTTAATTAAACTCATTTCTTTGCTCTTCAATTGTTCCTTAGATTCGGGATTCGCCTAGCTCTAGGGTTTCCTCTTCCCCAGTTACTGAATTTCAAAATTTGCTGATTTCGACCGCTTATAGTTGCTTTGTAATGCTCAGCTCCTGTAGATCCGTGCCGGGATTCTGTTGACTTCAAATTCGGTGTTGAAATTTACAGGTTCGTCTCCGAACATTTCGCTCTCCGTTCTTTCAACGCTTTTGCTTTTATTGTCCATTTCGCTTTCAAGTGCTTGTGCCAACTGAAGACAGTGCTAGTGTTCTGAATTTGGCCTCTTTTTTTCCGGGTGAATTTCGCTTGTTAATTGGATTTGTTTGTTTATTAATTATTAATTTTGGCGGTTCAGGGTTGGTTGTTTTGATTTGTGATTGCTTCGTCCTAGCATGTAAGTTTTGAAATAATAAGGTTTTATTGCTGTATTGGATCCAGGGGAAAAATAATAAGCAATTCTTGGTCACTGTACTGAATTGAGCTTACAAATGAGAAATTGATTGATTAGTTAAAGGTGCTGCTAATATATTTTATATGATTTGTGGCAGTTTGCAGTTCATTTTCAAGTAGATCTGTCCTGCACTTGCTTTTTGGTAAGATAGAAAATAGAAAGAAAAAAAAATGACTATTATAATCTTACACTTGCTTGTCTAACTATTAGTGTTGTTGAGAAACTTAGCATGGAAGGGAAGGAAATTCTGGAAATTTGTTGGATATATGGATGGATTCTGTATAAGTATTAAAGTTGGGTATTATTGTATATGTGGATATTATTATTGCCGTACCTTGAAAAGTATAAATTCACTGAGAAAGGCAATTGAAAACACTGGTAAACAGCGTCCAATTGTACTGATGAAAATAAAGAACTTTGTAGTAAACGGAACAAGCATATAAATATTTTGGTTTGGAACAATTTATCATTGGAAAGGACTTTTTTAAGTCATAGGAAGCTTAACTATGGTCCGTATCCTATAATGTAAGATGGAAATGATTGTATAAACTTGCCCAGTGCCTACTGATATGATATATGCAATATTTATTATAAGAAAATGTTGAATTGATCATGCCTTATTGTGTTGTTCACAAGAGGAGCTTGAAAAGCAACATGTCATTAGCAATCAGTTGTGTTAGCAACTTGGCATATTATCTTTTTTTTTTTTTTTTTTTGAAAGGGGTACGTGATTATTTGATCAAGCTATATAAGTCAGCGATACATAAATCATATACGTTGATATGGTAGCTTAGTAACTAGTACTGCAAATGGGAAAAAGGAAATAATCTAGTTTCTTTCTACATGCGTTCCACCAAAATTATAGTTAAGGATCCAGGAAATTGCTTGATAGAAAACAAGTGCTGAATGCTGACATTGGCTATGTTATTGCTTTACATCTGTTTCCATGAAATCACATTTTGATGTTTACTTTAGTAGGATTTAAAGTTCCATGCAGGGGACTTGTCTTATTATATGTCCTCATTTTTCTTCGTTGGATTATATGATGACTTGCTAATTGCTATAATCTTTCAATCTTCCCTATGGATGACAGTGACATATATATTAATATCTTGTCTCTCTTTCACACTCTTCCATACAGATTTGCTTAGAGTTTTGACATGATAGTGAGTGGAAGTTGTCCTAGTTTAATCATACTAGATGAAAATTCATATCTAGTGCTCACATGATGTCATAAACCACAGCTTTTGTCATTAGTAGTCTTGAATAATGAATATCTATATGTGATGCATGATTTGTGAAGCTATTTTACTTATTATTGTTGCTCCACGCACCTAAATGTTAAGAACTTCAGTGGCATGTCTTAGTTTCTTTCTCCATTGTTTCAGGTACAACATTGAGGGATTTCCTCAAGCAAAGGTGGCATGCTATAGAATCCTGTGTGAAGAGAAAGTGACATATCTGAGTTGAGACAGCTGGAAAATGATGGAGTGCAACAAAGATGAGGCAGTTAGGGCTAAACAAATAGCAGAGAGGAAATTTTCAGAAAGGGAGTATGTCGGTGCCAAGAAATTTGCTCTCAAGGCTCTAAATCTGTATCCTGACTTGGAGGATCTATCCCAGTTTATGACTACTCTTGATATTTATATCTCTGCTGAGAACAAAGTTAGTGGAGAAATGGATTGGTATGGTATACTTGGAGTGAGCCCCTTTGCTGATGAGGAGACTGTTAGAAAGCAGTACAGGAAGCTGGCTCTCACACTTCACCCTGACAAAAACAAGTCTTTAGGTGCAGAGGGTGCATTTAAGCTGGTTTCGGAGGCATGGAGTTTGCTATCAGATAAGACCAAGAAACTAGAATATAACCAGAAGAGGAGTTTGAAAGGTTTTCAACAGAATACTTCCAACCGTGCTGGGCCTCAATCAGATGCACCCAGTACAAATGGTTTTTATAATTTTAAGAAGGATGGGAGGACTGGAAATAATAATGCACGGGCAACTTCAACTTCTGTTCCTCCACATAAAAAGACTGAAACCTTTTGGACCATCTGTCATCGGTGCAAGACACATTATGAATACCTCAGAATTTATTTGAATCATACCCTTTTATGTCCCAATTGTAATGAAGCTTTTGCGGCTGTCGAGAGGGGTCCACCTCCCAATGTTTTCAAGCAGACAAATTGGTCTTCTCGTCAACAGCATCAGAATTCTCGACATCATTCTGGAAGTAATAATACAAACTTTCAGTGGGGTTCTCAGTCCAGAGTTGCTGGTTTTGGTAGCATGGATGGATCAACCTCTGTTACTGCTCAAGCTGCCAGTGTTGTGCAGCAGGCGAGTGAGAAAGTGAGGAGAGAGGGAGCACCGTCCATTGCTGAATGGGAGAGGAATCAAATGTCTAAACCTATGAAAAAAAGGAAGACAGATGATATTCGCATCAATGGATATCAGGGATACATGGCAAATTATATGGCTACTGGACATGGAGCAGCAGGTTGTGAATCAGGAAGTGCTAACTTGGAAACAGAAAGGAAATATGGTTTTTCAGGTCTTACTAGCAAGCATTACAGCACGAGAGAGTTGTCGCTGTTTGAATTACGGAACATGTTGATGGAGAAGTCACGGACTGAAATACGTAAGAAACTTCAAGAATGGAAATCAACGGCTAAAGCTAAGATTATCAACAAGGACAAAGATAATAAGAGACAAAAAAGCACATTTGATGGCAGAACAGCTGGTTCAGAAAAGCCTGGAGAGTCCACTGTCAATGGTAACAGACATATGGATGTTGATTCTTTTCCCGTCGCATCTGATGATACAGTCAAGAAAAACCCAGCTTATGTTACTATCAATGTTCCAGATCCTGATTTTCACAATTTTGACTTGGATAGAGCTGAAAATTCTTTTGCAGAGGACCAGGTCTGGGCTGCTTATGATGATGATGATGGAATGCCTCGATTTTATGCTAAAGTTCACAAGGTGATCTCCACAAAGCCGTTTAGGATAGGGATCAGTTGGCTCAACTCTCGAAACAACAGTGAATTGGGCCCAATAGATTGGGTTGGTTCTGGTTTCTATAAAACATGTGGAGATTTCAGGACTGGCAAGCATGAAATAACTGAATCATTGAATTCATTTTCGCATAAGGTTAGGTGGACGAAAGGAACTAGAGGAGTTGTTCGCATCTTCCCAGGAAAGGGGGAAGTCTGGGCTCTGTATAAAAATTGGTCTTCTGATTGGAATGAACATACTCCAGATGAAGTGATACACAAGTATGATATGGTGGAAGTGCTTGAAGATTTTGATGAAGAGCAGGGTATACTTGTTAGCCCCCTTGTTAAGGTTGCTGGTTTTAGGACAGTGTTTCAAAGGCACATCAACCCCGATCAGGAGAGGAGGATTCCTAAAGAGGAGATGTTTCGATTCTCTCATCAGGTTCCTAATTACTTGCTTACTGGCCAAGAAGCTCTTAATGCTCCAAAGGGTTGTCGAGAGTTGGATCCAGCAGCTACTCCTTTAGACCTCCTTCAGATAATTACAGAAGTTAATGAGGCATCAAATGATGTTTAGAAGCCCAAGGAAGACGCATGGCCCATTTCAACAAGAACATGCCTTTGGAAATGGGAAATAGAATGCTTTAAAAACTTGTAGAGCAAGAGTTGTTAAATGAGGATGGTAAACAGAAAAAAAATGGATGATAGGTGACAGTGCATAGAGAAGTTGGTGTGACTGATTAAAATGAAGATTGATGAAAACACACACTTTTGATTTTGTGTGCCTGACCCAGATCATCTATAGTGCCTTCTGGTGTTATAATTGGGTAGAAGGGATCAACAGCTTTTCTTTTCTTTTTCTTTTTTGGTTTCTTTGGTATAATTTTCAGACATATTAATCCGTAGACTATGGATGTTCATACTTAATGGTGAACGCAGTCCTTATTCATCATTCTGCAAGCAAAATGATTAAACTATAGTTCAGGGATTTCGTGTCCATGCTTGGTGCTTTGCTTTTCCAGTTTTTGGACATGCCGTATTCTGTCTTGTGAGTTTTATTTTACTTATGTTTGATTGATTTGCTAACTGCAGTTTCATACCTAATGTGATGGTGCTGCCATTTCTTGCTTTAAGATGCACTTGGTTTTTCATTGTAACTTCCCGATTACAATCAAAAGCCTTTGTTCTTAATATGATCTCTGAGATGTGTTTCATTTTTTATGGGTTCTTGTGCTTTACGTTCTCAAGTTATCTACGGACTTGTCTGAAAATCAATAGTCTGTTTACCACCAGAAGCGCTTTTAAAATTCCATTGGTCAGAAGTAGAAAACAATTTGTAAATAAATGCTGGGAACAGCAAATTTTCCAGTTAGTGGTGACTGGTGAAAGCAATCCTAACCAAACATGCAGCAAATCAGTAGGATAGAAAGACTATTCATAATAGACAGAGAGACTTGCTCTTTCAACTGTTCATTCTTATATTCGAACTTTTATTCTCCTACTGGACCTTGTTGGTAGTTTAGTGCATATTGAGTCTATTTGTTTAAGTTACGATAGAAAATCACAATTCAAGATATGCATTCACAATTTTAAAATATAATTTTGAAGATTAATTTTTGTATCACTTAAGTTTCAGTATTAAATCTTTAGCATATATTTTGTTTGATTGAACAAAAAATGATATCATTTGAGATGAAAATAGAGGAGAAACTTCTGTAAAATAGTAAATGTATCTATTTATTTACCTACTAATCGTTATATTGGAACCGTCATAAAGTTATTTAATTTGAATATATTTTCTTATTTTATTATGTCAAACAAAAAAATATTAACCGTTCATTTATTTCATTTTTCCTCCAATTTAAATATATACATAGTCATGTAGCTCCATTAGTAAGTGCATGGGGGTACGATGTTTGATTCCAGGTTGTACTACTTTCTTATGAAAATATATAAACAAAATATCATATTTTTATTTCATTTTCACTCTTTGTTTTTCATTCATTTTCTTCTCTTCATTTTCATCTTTCAATTTTGGTGGATTTAACCATGCTTCTATTTTCTTTTTCATTAGACCACCTGGCAAGTGAACTTAAGAATTAATGGAAGTTATTTGCTCCAGGTCCAAGCCATAATAATATTTTAATATTTGTTAATATTCATTTTTTTTTGGTCAAGGTTGTCGATATTTGTTAATATTCAACGCGTTATCATAATATTGGTAGCAGGTGGGTATATGGGCTGGCATGCACCGACTCATCGATACACACAATCATAATGGGCCAACAATTAAATGGTCTAGTATTTTACCGTTCATGTGTGAGCCTGCATTTGAACGAGTCGGCCCATGTACAACATTTAATAAAAAACAATTTTGGCATAATTTTTATATAAAAAATGATTTTTATATCTAACTTCTTTTACAAAATATATATTAACTTTATTTAGATCATAATAAAAGTATGCATCATTAAAATTATACACAAATTAGAGAAATTATGATTACGAAGACAGTTATAAATTAAATTAATCATTTTTTTTTTTTAAAATGGCCCGCAAGTCAATCTGTGAACCTATGGATCAAAATCTAGTCCGCAGACCTAAACACATATACCCAACTCACGACAATTGTAATGAAGATGTTGAGATTTATACCATCCAAGTTAAAAACGAGATTATCCTATTCCGAACATCAACGTTTGGAATGATTTTCCAAATAGGACGTGTCGTGCGTAAAACAAAAATAGTTATTTTTTCTTTTTTACTATTTTACGGACAACAACGTTTGAAACACCATTCCAAACATTGTTATCCAGAAAAAAATATAGTCTCGTTCAATCCCAATCTATTGAACCACCATGGTCCGTGAAAAATAGGACTATGTTAGTTAGCGGCCATTCATTTTTTGGCTGGCTCATTCCTCTCTTGTTTTTGTTTTGTCAAGGGTCATCTTCTCTTGTTTTTTTTTTCTTTGTCAATCTTCTCTCGTCAACAAACCAAAAATTATTCAGAAAAAAAGCCAAAAAACTATGGGACAAAAACTTCTACTTTAGCATTGGGCTTGTTTAAGCCGATGGGCTCGTTCTCATCTTGAACACTGTACGACTCTATATTTTTTTTCTGAACTAGAACCGAACCCCTACTAATTTTTCTGGTGCATAATTGATGCAACTATCATGTCACTTTTTGTTTTTTTTTTTTCCTTTCAGTTTTATCATACAGAACAAGAGATTATTACCCTCGTATGATTTTCGTGAAGAGAGGTGTTCCTTTGAAATTATATTTTATGCCGTGTCTCTTGTTCGAAGACATTTATGCAAAATCCATCTGCATGAGACAGAGAATCCCACGGGCAGTTTCAAAGCTGATTTAATTTATTTATATGAATATGAATATGAAAAGCATATGGACACATTGACTGTTCTAATAATAAAATTTTCCTACGAAGGTTCATGGAAATTACTCAAATGGGTCAAATTCATGGAATTTGAAGAGAAAAGCCAAATTATACTACTTGATTACAAGATTTCTGATTATTTCCATAAGCAACAAAAGATTACTCTTTATATTACCATCTTATTTTATAACATCATTGTTTCCTTTACAAGAGACCTAGCCCGGTAGGGGTGTTTCAGTAAAGTTCCGATGTTAGAAGAAACTGTTGACTCCATTCAGTCACCACCGACTCTGCGTTCTGTTTCTGCATATGATTCTCAGAGCTTTTCACCTTTTTTCCTTTCTGAACTCAGAGATCAATAACAATAACAACAACATGTGGTTCTTCTATTGCATTAACGTTTAAGCAATGTCACAAGATGCCAAAATTTCCACCGAAAAACTTTAAGGAAATGCATATTTGACTAGAACAAGTATCATGTGGGGTTTTATTCTCTTTCCTTTTTTAAATTGTAAAGGTTAAATATGATTTTAGTATGTGAAATTTCATGAAAATTCATTTTAATTCCTTAAGTTTAAAATATATGTATTTAGTCTGTCGTTTGTGAAAATGTCTGTTTTTAGGCTCCGTTTGGTTCGGCTTATTTTTGACTTATAAGCGGCTTTTAAGTAAAAGCTGAAAATAAGAGCTTTAGAAAAAAAACTAAAAGTTGTTTCACAGTTTATTTGATACTTTATAAGCTATTTATGAGTAAAAAGCTATTTGTTTGATAAAATATTTGTGTCAACTTTTTTAAGTTATTTATCATTAACTGTCACGTATCTTTAATATACGAAAATAAATTATCAATATAATTATTTTTAAAATGAAAGTTACAATAAAAAATAATTTTTTGATAAAACTCAATATTTTATCTTTTTTAAAAAAAAACTAAACACAATATAAATTTATCAAAATAATTATTTAACATTAAAAAATTTTTAAATATGTAAACTTTTTAAATAATAATAAAATTCATAAATATTAAAGTGAAATAAATAATCAACAAATGAGAAGAAATTTTTTTGAAGGTTTTAGTAAATTGCTATTTTTAGCAAGAGAGAAGAAAAATATATGGAAGATTTCAATTGTAAATTAGAATATTTGAGTATTAATTACGATGGGCCCACAAAATAAGCCAACTTTTTATCGAAAAGCTCATATTTTTAGCTTCTGGCTTAAAAGCTAGCTTTTTGCATTTTGTACATAAAAAAAAGCCAGCTTAAATTTGAGAGATTTGTCACAAATTTTGTTTGGCCCAGCTTTTACTTATAAGAGGAAGAGAAGCCAAAAAAAAGCTGGGCCGAACACTACCTTAATCTTTTTGAGGAGTTGTAATACCTTTCTAAAGGGCTAAAAATTAATTTTTGCAAATAAATAAGAAGCTAAAAAGTTATAATTATTACAAAGATAATAAACTAAATATACGCGTTTAAAACAAGAGACAATGAAAATGATTTTTTTTCTTTGAAAAAGTTTATATTTAACCTTAATTATTTTTCCTCTCAATATTTTAAAGAGTGAAACGTAATTTTGAACATTGAATAAATATTTATGTCACTAATTTATTTTTAAAAAATATTTATGTCATGTCATTTTTCAAAATAATAAACACATCATCAATTAATACTTCATTGTTATAAGGATTTGGGATTCAAATCATGTGTCCTTAAATCATGTTCCCAATCACGTCTTACTAATAGAATATCATCACGTTATTGAAAATATTTCCTTTAATTTTAATCTTTAATTTCCTAATAAATTTTTTAATGAAGTGGTGAGACATAATTGAGAACATAATTTAGGAGACACATAATTTGAATCCAAAGATTTGACATGATCATACTACAACATAATTATCTTTTGAGTAACATGATTTTTATATAACATTTACAATAAAAATATTATAAATACAAAAAGACAATAATTTTTAATAATTTAATAATATTTTAAAAATGTTACTAAAATCTTTTAGTAAATGTTACAAATAAACAAAGATAATATTTTTAACTATTTAACAATATTATTTTAATAATTTAACAATATTTTTTTTCAAATGTTATTTATGGTCAAGCCCGTAGTGAATTAATTTAAATTTTTTTTCAATCTTTTAACAATAAAAATAGCGTCACATGTATATTTAAAAGACCAAATTTAATGAGGTTTTCTTATAATTACTTTATTTCCGGAAAGATTATAAAATCATTTAGTTGTTCTTAATTTTGATGGATAAAATATGTTTTTAATTTTTATAAAATAAGATTTTTTTTGTTTTTACTTTTTATAAAATTATTTTTTGCATTTTGGCTCCTATAAAATGGAAAATAGTTATTTTTAGGCTCCGTTTGTCTCAGCTTATTTTTAGCTTATAAGTCGCTTTTAAGTAAAAGTTAGAAATAAGAGCTTTAAATAAATAAAAAGCTAAAAACTGTTTGACAATTTCACTATTTTGTACGTTATAAGCTACTTGTGAGTAAAAAATTATTTGTTTATTAAAAGTATTTTATCCAAAGTTACTTATCATTAATTGTCATATTTCTTTATTTGTTAAAAAGAAAGTTGCAATAAAAAAATTCTTTGATAAAATTCAATATTTTATTTTTTAAAAAAATAATCGCAATATAAATTTATCAAAATAATAATATAATATTAAATATTTTTTAATATAAAAAGATTTAAATAACAATAAAACTCATAAATATTAAAATGAATGAATAATTCATAAACGAGAAGAAGACTTTTTGAAGATTTTAGCAAAGAGAGAAGGAAAAGATATTCAAGATTTCAAGTGTTAATTAAAATATTTAGGTATTAATTACACTGGACTCACAAATAAGCCAGTTTTTTTCTGAAAAGTTCATATTTCTAACTTCGGGCTTAAAAGTCAACCTTTTGCATTTTGTACATAAGAAATATACCGTTAAGAAATTTTCGTTAAGTGTCATGTGTTAACACCAAATTAAATCTAAATAAGTTTATATTTAATTAATATTAATTTTCAATTATTTTATTAATAATAAAAAAGAATAACAAAAAAAAAATCGTTAGGAAAGTTACGCTACAGGGATCGGTTAGGAAGGAAGAGTGATAAAATAATCTTTGTTTTTTTTATTATTAAAATAATTAATATTAATATTAAATAAGAACTTATTTAAATTTAATGTAGTGTTGGTATATGACATTCTATTATCCTAATCCGCACTTGATTGAGAGACTAAAAGTAATAATTTTTTATTTTATAAGAATTAAAATTCAAAAAATAATTTTATAAAAACTAAAATAAAAAATATCTTTTTTTATAAGTACTAAAATATATTTTGTTTTAATTTAATTGTAGATGATTTTAGTCTTCCAATGACTAAAATAATAACAATAATCTTTTAACAACTAAGTTTAATGATATATATATATAGAGGATCAGTTAACACTAATTTTACCCTAATTAAAAATGATATTTTGAAGTTTTTTCACGAAACTCACTGTTGGATTTAAATTATTTATCGTATAAATTATGTGTACAAAATTTTACATCAATCCGAGACCGTTTAGTACTTCATCAATATAATAAAAAAAATAATATAAAATATAATTTTAAAATAATAAGTGTTTTCATGAAATATTAATCAGAGTTGAATTGATGTAAAATTTTGTACATTAAATATATACGATTACTAAAATTACTCATTCGTTACGTTAATATTTTGTAAGGAAAAAAAATACTCATTCGTATTTTAAAGGTAGGTAGAAGTCTAGTTCTCGAATGAACTTGCTTAGGAATGTATATAACATAAACTTTGAATAATTATCTTCACTTTTCCTTCTTATATTATTATCTTGGGGTAATATTCTGTTAGGTTGCTTGGTGATTCTTTTATGTCTTATTATCAGATTTTCTTTTTCAAATCATTAACATTTTAACATTTCATAATTATTTGCATTAATTAATTCTTTTATGTAAGACGGAGTGAGAATTGACAGGATGATTCCGTGTAACATTTTTGTAGGTGTAAAAACTACTATTCGTATACGTATACATATACATATACCTTGCACGGCACATATTTCAATCCTTAATACAATTCCATGTATCATCTCCAAACAAATTAATGCACAGTGGTTTTCTAATTAAAAAATATAAATGTTCTCATCATGTTCAATAGGGGATATAGAACTAGAGTAATTAAAATAATCAGCACTTATTTATGAGAGGGCATTAAGAGACACAATGAAAGGAAAAAAAATAGTTTTTCAATTTCTATTTTTCTTGGGGCCAAAATTTAATTTGCACCACAATCTTGGTTGGTTGTTATTTAATTTTATTTTTTTTTCGTTTTTGAAAGGTCTCTGACTAAACATAATTTACTGTGCCTTTTTCCATGCATGACAACATTGGAAATTTTGATATTATTCTAGTATTTTTTTTTCTCTTTTTTTAGTATAGGTTGCTAGTATTTTTTCACTTTTTATAAAATAAATTTTATTTTGTGTATAGGTCAGACCCATATCATGGGCCCAAATACCGAAACAAGTCTAAAATAGCCCAATAAATATAATGTCATATAGGGAATTTCCAAGAAAAAAAATTGTCATATATAGGGGTTCAGGCATCAAACCCCATAAACAAGGCCATCCAATTCAATGTTAATCCTAATAAATTTGTATAGAATTTTATTTTAATTGATTTTAATCAAAAACTGAAAATACTTAATTTTATTGAACAATTTCAGTTTATATGTATTAATATATCTGAACTACTAATTGAATTTTAATTTGTCTAACACACTGTATAAGTCCTAATAAAAACTGCCTTGGATAATAGTTACCCATGTGTAACAACCCTCTATTCAATTAACTAACTTTGAAATTCTACGAAAAAATCTATTTTTGCAATTAAAAGTGAGCCAATCCAACTCACACGGGTTGATTCACTATGAGTTAAAAAATTTTTTAACTTGCACGGATTGGCTCACATGAGTTGCGAGCCATAATTTCTTCAACCCAACCCAACTCACTGTGAGTTGTGAGTTAAACGAGCTGGATCACCATAAATTGTTTTTAGTAAAAGAAAATCATAAAAAAAATTTAAAGAAAAAAATGCAACTTTTATTTTAAAAAAATCTAACAAACACTCTAACTTAAAAAAATATAATACAAAACACATAAAAACAAAAAAAAGTAAAAACAAAAAAAATCTAAAAATTTAAATTAAATTTTTCTATTTTTTTATCTTTTACTAATCTTTAGCTTATTTTAATATGGAAAAATGAAAAAAAACTATTTAAACCCATGGGCCAACCTACGAGCCAACTCGCGAGTCAACCCGCCTCAATCCACCCTAAACCCGTGTGAGTTGTGGGTTAAACGAGTTGGGTTAAGTGAGTTGTAATTTAAAGCGAACTAAATTTTTCTAAACCAAACCAAACTCTAACCCATGGTGAGCCGAGTTGACTCACGAGTTGAAACTCATATTAACGGCTTTAGTTGCAATGTTATCCTAATTTGAAGCATCAACAACCGACTTTGACATACTAGTCTACTGCATGCATTTAACTAGGGTCACTATGAGGGACTAATAAGTTGCAAATTTAGCAATTCAAAACTTTACTATAGATTTTGGTTGTTTAATAATTGAAATTTTTTTTGTATTCTTCCAACATTCATATACAACTCATTTACTCTTGTTGCATTTTAAAAATATAGGAACGACATAAATAGAGGTACCTGGCTTGGAGGTGATAAAGACGAGATCCACAGGAAGAACTTTGGTCTCTACTGCAAGGACTCCGACGCTTAAGTCAGTGACTGTATGGGTCAGAGTAATTATTATTAGATTAATAGCATCTCTAAGTAATTATAATAAGATTTGTATTTATAAGAAGGTATTAGGGTTTGCAGGTTATATTTCGGGCCTCAAGGTTCTTGTCTCTAGGTCTAGCCCAATCTCTATAATGGCTGAGATATTGGACCCGACATGGTATTTACAACCTGGATATCTCTTAATTCCGATCCACAACAACTCTCATGTTTAAATATTTTTTTAATAAAAAAATTAAAAAGTAGAATAAAAAGCATGATTTGATTGATGTTAAGTTAGTTATAAATAAATTATATATACTAATGATTGTATACAAATTGTGATTGTTTATTAAATAAGGTTATATCAATGGTATGACATCTTTAACGGTATGATTGACCAAAATTTTCATTATAAATAAATATTTAAAATAGTGGGACTTCATTAATGTGCTTACTTCATACTACTACTTTCGGTCTTAGTTATAATCAAAAAAATTTGAAATTTTTTGGTTTAAAATATAAGCAAATTTTAACTTCTCTTTCTTTATTTAATGCTAATTTCGAGCGTTTTTCTCATATTCAATATCATTTGATCTATCGAAATGGGAGAGAGATTACTTTTTTTGTAATTAAAAATTATCTTTTTGAATGAAATTAAGAGAATTAAACACAAGTAATCAACTTTTTTAATATGCACAAATTATGTTTTTTTGCTTATAACCAGGACCGGATGTAGTAGCATACTATTTCATTGAATGGACAATAAATACAAAGTTAGAAAGTCAATATTTTTAATTTTTGAAAGCAAAGATGAATTAAAGTAGTAATACTTTTATGAAAAAACACTAACAAGTGTTCTTAGGATTCTTAGAACACTTGTTAAGGATTAAAAATAAAAAATCTTTTAAAAACTAAAAGTATTTATAGTCTTAAAAATTAAAAATCATTGAATACATATTTTATAAAGTAAGTCAAATCTTTTAATAAGGTGTACCAGTTGTTAAAACTCTATTTTTGAATAAAAAAATGAATGCGTTATTCAAAACAAATGTTTATTTAATTACTTTTGAGTGAGTTATTGTATTCAGATGTCGAAGAGAGCGAAAGCATAAAGAGTATAAAAAACGGAACAAAATTGAATCGGACCCAAATCAAATTTAATGTAAATTAAGCATCATGAAATATATGTATGGTAATAGATTATTTTTTTCATGTTTGATTATATATTTATTTAGTTAAGTGGCAATAAATTTAGTTTGTCTGGCCTAGTCGCACGTATCCTCTAAAAAAAGGTATGAATCGAGAACACTCACGTCAAGATGAGACAAACACTTCTATTTATTTAATATAAAAGATTCAAACTCGAGATTTCTTATTCAAGAAGAATTAAACATATATCAAACTTATTTGTTACATGTTTATAAGTTTTTTATTTTAAAATTTGTTTCTTTTTTTTTAAAAAAAAAAGACTTGGAGATTTTTAATTTTTTTAAAATATTTGTCCAGCTCGATTATTCTGGGGAGCACTTGACAATATTTTCTTCTTCTTTTTTGTTTTTAGTATTGAAACGGGCCACTTGACAATATCTTCTGGTCAATAGACTAATCTCTTTATATTTTAGTTAATCAAATATGTTTTTAGAATTAATTAATTGCATGATTGCATCATCGAAATTTAAGAAAAAAAAGAAAAACAAAGAAGTTTGTGTTTCAATCCTCATTTGTGGTTAACTCAATTTGGCCAATTTTTTACTCACCTTAATATAATATTATTATTATTATTTTTTTATAATCACGGGTTTTCCCATCATTAGGATGAGATTAATCTTGTTCATGCTGCGTGAGTGACTTTGGCCCCGAAAATTTGGCATAGGTGAGATTTGAACATGGGACCTCCCGCTATGGATCGTTCCTCCTATAAACTTAACGGAGCCTTACACTGCTAAGCCAACTCTGAGATTTAATATAATATTAGTTTGTGTCTCTTTTCTAATTTTTATTTTTTAATTAAAAAAATAAAATATTATTATTTTAATCAAATTAGCCAAAAGTTAACTATTTTTTTTTGGCTACAAAACTTTATTGTTTGTGTTTATATTATATCCTGTCAAAGGAAAAAAAAAAAAGATATTATTATGTGAATATAACTTGATACAATCACTAAATAGCTAGACCTCTTAACTATATGCATTGTCAGTTCTAATCATATGGATAAAAAATAGGTAAAATGTAACTTTTAGTTTCTTAATTCTTTATTTAACTTTAATTTGGTTTTTTAACTTCTTTTACTCAGTTTGGTTTTTTAATTTTTTTTTTTAATTTGGTCTCATAATTTATATTTTAAGTTCAATTTAGTCCCTTCTGTTAATTCCGTCAGTAAATTTAACGAATTTATCTTAACTTGAGTTATCTTGCAAATCATCAACTCAGGTTACTTATAATCAATGGCTTAAAATAATTCTAGGGACAATTTTTGTAAAAAATAAAAATTTTCAATCCTTTAAGCACTATTAATCTTCAAAGAAGAAGAACACTTGTTCATCTTCTTTAATTTTTGGAAACAAGTGAACATTAATTGCCACACTGTAGTTAATTTGGCAATGAATCATATGGAGCATTTACCTTTATTAGGATTCATAAACAAAGTATAAAGCAAGCAAACTCAACATCAAAAGGATCTAACGCTATTTGAAACAAAAAAGATTCTCAAACGAAAAAACAAAAATCAGAAAGAATCGGGATAAAAAATTCACAAAGACAAATCAGTCAAAATAAATGCAAAAATCAGAATCAAATAATCCCCTAATTTTAAAAGTCTAATTCCCAAATTTTGAAACCCTAATCTCCAAATTTCCGAACCCATAAAGAGGACAAATTAGCACCATCTGAACGCACCAGAAGAAGATGACGAAGCAGAAAAGGACAACGAAGAAGCAGTAGCAGTAGCAGAAGAAGACGACGAAACAATAGAAGAAGAATACGACGATGAAGCAGAAAGAGAAGAAGACAACGAATTCGCTGAATAAGAAGAAAGAGGAAGATGCAGAAGAAGAAAGAAAAGAAGAAAGAGGAAGATGCAGAAGAAGAAAGAAAAGAAGAACGAGGAATGTAGAAGAACGAGGTAACCCAGAAACACAGATCTATAACATGTTCTGTTCTTCTTTGTTTTTTTTAAAAAATAAATAATTTATTTCCAGATTTATTTTAAACCGTTAATTTAAAATCACCAAGATGGTTGATTGATTTGAAGGATAACAGAAGTTAACACAAATCCGTTAAATTCACTTACTGAATTAACGGAAATGATCAAATTGAACCTAAAATATAATTTATTAGACCAAACTGAATAAAAAAAAGGTTAAAGTACCAAACTGATACTAGATAAAGACTTAAAGAATTAAAAGTTGCATTTTGCCTAAAAAAATATCTTGTTGATAGAGATGATATTTACTTTAATAATTCTATATTGCAAATAATTTATAGCTGATTTATTTTGTTTTTTTAGGATTTTAGAACTATAATGTAAGATAGTGTTTAGAAACTTTTTTTTTTTTTTATAACCACGAATTTCCCTACCCTTAGGATAAGCTAATCTCGTTCGTGCTGCGTGGTTGGTGTTGGTCCTAGTAATTTGGCATAGGTGGGATTCGAACATGGGACCTGCGAATCGTCCCTCTTATAAACTTAGCGGTGTCTTAGACCGCTAAACCAACTCTTTGGGTTGTTTAGAAACTATTTTAAAAAAAATGTGAATTTTAATATAAATTAATATGTAAATTTAAAAAATAAAACAAGTTTGATTTAAGTTTTAAATTTAAATGTTTTTAAATTTTAATTTCCTGTTTTTAAAATAAAAAACTTATTTTTAAAAACAGTTAAGAAGAAAAAGGCCCTTAACCTTAAACTACCATTGGTGGAAAAAAATAAAGGTTTAAATATGTTTTTAGTTCCCATAAAATTACCCATTTCTGATTTTGATCCCTAAACTTTAATTTTTTTGAAGTTTGTCCTTAAACTTAGGAAAATAGCATGTTTTTGGTCCCTCTCCTCCAATGAACGTTTTCCACCCAAACGTGTTTTAAAAAGTCAACATGACTTGTCTATGTGGCATGAGTGTTGCAATATAAGCAACAAATGTGTTAAGTCATGTGAGAATCACATGACCATGTCTTCCTCACTGAAAATCCAAATCCCTAATTTCTGAAATAATTCTCAGGGATTGGAGGCACAATCTACATTTAACCAGAAAATAAATTTCTTTTTATCCCTTTCAGTTTCTTGAATAGATTTGGCTATGCAAACAGATACATAAGCACAAGTGAGGATAAAAGTGGATAAAGTTGTTGGCTTTGAAATAGCCATTAATTTTGCTTCTTCTTCCACCAAGTCCCACATCGATGATAAAACCCTTTTCTTTATCTTCTCCAAATTTTCTCTTGTGGTGGAAACATTAAAGTCTTTAAGCTTCTTCCTTTGCTGTTATCATTGGGATCCAACTTAGCTGACATTTCTGCCCAATGATTTATGAACATAATGAAAGGTTATTCGGATCTCTGATGACTTCCCTTTGAAGAAAGGTTCCAACTTTGGCACTAAAGATGTTGAATCTTCATTAGAATTATAGAGAGAAGTCCAAGCTTTGAGAAACAGAGCTGAAGATTTTTCATCAAGAACAGTATGGTGGGTGCTAATGTCGATGCGGAATCCTCTGTTTGGAAACAGAGTAATTTGTAGGGAGAGAACATAAGCAAAAGAATTTGATGATTCCAAATGGGGTACTAAGGAATGAGATTCTGATGCTTGGTGAGGTTAATTGTCCAACACGTGATTGAAAATTGAACCAGACTCTGCAACGATGAAAGAAACACCACCACCGGGGGAGTATTGGACGATGGGTTTTGGGGATTCCGATGGCCAAACAATGTTGGCAGCAAGAGGGAGGAAGTGTTGGAGGGTGAGAGAGAGTGAGGATTTGAGCTTCAAAACTAGTTTGTCAAAGAAAGAAACAGAGTCGAGAGTGGAAGCAGAAGGAAGTAGAAGAAGATGCGTTCCACCGGGTGGGATTTTCACATCTTTTAATTTTTTTTATTTTTTAATTAAGTTATTTTAAAATTAAAAGCTGACATGGAAAATACTATCCACATAGACAACTTAGTTAAGGCCGCGTTTGGGTCGAAAATATTCACCTAAGGAAAGGGACCAAAAACGTGCTATTTAACTAAGTTTAAGGACTAATTCAAAAAAAAATAAAGTTCAAGGATCAAAACCAAAAATAGATAATTTTATGGGGACCAGAAACATATTTTAGCCAAAAATAAAAATGCATAATGTGTAGTAGGGCATAGTAAGAGCGAAAATCAGCTGAGCTATTCGTAAAATATCCAGGTTTGACTCGTTAAATATTCGTTAAAACTTAATTAAACAAACAAGTTTAAATTTTAAGTTCAGCTCAAATATTTTAATGAGTCAAATCTAAGCCTTATAAGCTTGACATTAAGGACTAAAAATTAGCTCGTTTATATAAATAAAGAAACTTAACAAATACTCGAGTTTAAACTCTTTTTTTATTAAATCAAATTCAAACTTATATTTTAACTCGTTTAAATAGATGAGCCAAACTTAAATTTTTTATTTATTTTACAAACTAACACTCAATTTTAAATATTCAATTCTGTTCGACTCGTTTTCATCAGTAAGATAGAGTTAATAATTGCACATGGAAATGAAACCCCAAAATCAAAGGGAGGATTTTTCCAAAGCATGCAATTAGTAGTAATTCAAAATAGGTAGTTAATGGAATCTCTCTCTTTTTCTTATTCTTTCTCTCTCTCCTCCCTGTGGTCTATGGTCTATGGTCTATGGGGATGGCCCACCATTGGCACTTGGCACTCACCCAAACCCCATAATCCTCTAAACCCCTTTCTATAAATAACCCTCTTCCTCTTCTCTCCCTTCTCCTCCCTCTTCTTTCTCTTTCTCTCTTTTTCTTTCTCTTTCTCTCTCGGAGCTAAATTAACAAGAAATATTTCCCAAACGCCTCCGTATCAAATCTCGGTATGTAACTTTCTCTCTTCCACCTTATTTTCCACTTTATTAACATTAATCATTAATGTATGTTCATATATGATGAGTATTTAATTTTTTATATATTTCCAGCTTAACAAACGTCCTTATGCCGCTAATTGTTTATTTGTTCATTTCATTTCCGCATGCCGTTCATATTTAATTTCTTTCAACTGTTTCGATCCCATTATTCCATTATTTTTAGATATCATAAATAACAATAATTGTCGGTAACATCCTTAATTTCTCTTCTTCGGTGTTCCCTTTTGATCACGTCTCTCTTCTCATTGCTGTTGATTCTATGTATCTATCCTTAATCCTTCACCTTTTCTTTCGGTTCTGTGCTTCATTGTTAGGACTTGAGACTATTTCCTTTTTTTTATTTTTTATTTCGCTACATTAATAGCAGTCATGATTTTTTGGTTTCATGGGAAGAAGAAGAGAGGAAAAAAAAGAGGTTGTGCACGAGAAACAAAAAAGCGGTTGGAAATCGTTTTTTTGGTTTTTACTTTCTCTCACCGTTTCCCGACGCGCTAGATTTGAGAGCGTGTTAAGCACTTGCGCGCTTTCACTCCGAAAGTTGGAGAAACAATACGGGCCAAACAGGTTTCTGCCACGCGCTATTGGGCTTTCGTTAACCTCTGGTTTCTGCCGTCTTATTGAGATATGGACCGTACACGTGTCTTTTAGTTGGGCCCACGGCCCGTTCATTTGGACCCACTTTCGGTTTGGGGGTACAAATAAGAAATAGAAGGATCCAGCAGTTAGAGTGTGGGAGTAGGATAGTTATACTGTAGGCGTTCCTTTCAATCTTGGTGGTTTATTTTATCAATTTTATCAATATGCTAACCTTACAAGACTAAAGTAATTTTTAATAAACTTAAAAAATTCCTGATAGAGAGTAGAAGAAGGTAAAGAAAAGTGAGTTATAGATATTCATACCGTGTAAGTTACTTGATTTGATAAATTTTATTAACTATATATAAATATTCTTTTTTACACTATTTAAGATATAAGACGCTTAACAAATTATCTCAATTATATAGTTTAGTTTGTGAGTACATAAAAACATGCATGTATGAATACGAAATTCCATCCCGAGTTAAGATGTATAAATTTATTAACACAATTAAAATATTTTTATTTTTAAATTGACATATAAGCTATCTCAAATTTCCAATACCAAATCAAATCAAAATGAACACATAGTGAAGTATGAGATTGGGTGAAAGCACATGTACCTTGATAACGGTTAAAGTGAGTGTTAGTAGACTGGAATTGGAATGGAACATGTTCTGTTCTGTTCTGTTTTGTGTTAGCCACTTCTTTCATGACACGTTACTCTCTGCATGCACTTTTCTTTCTCGTGTCAACTTATCATACTTTCCTCTACCTTTTCCTTCTCTATTTTATATCTTTTGTTTTCTTGTTAAATAGGAGTATCAAACAAGAATATTTTTCAAAGATTTTTATTCAAGATATAGAAATAATTTTGACTTTATTATAAATTTTTAACTTATATTTGAAGAAAATCATAAAAGAGTTATCAAAGTTATATTTACTTTATATATATTATTATAATTATAGTCATAAATAAATTAACGTGTAGTAACTACTTTTATTTTACCATAATTATTATATTTAGTAATTGTTATTATGAAATTAAAAATAGAAGCTGAATTGCCGATTGCCTGCAGGTGCTGCAAGCATCTGTTCCTTGGCAGAGTCTTAAATCTCTCCCTGCACAATTACATTTATTATAAGAACATGAAAGAGAAAGACTTGTCTCTGTTTTCTCTCTCTATTAATAGTAGTATCTCTGTGTGTCTCTGTGTGCTGCTGAAGCTGTGTCGGTTTGTTGAATGAGGATATTAGAATATGAGAACTCACTTCAGTTTCTATACAAAAATTTATTGAGTGCTAGATTTTGTTGTCTATACAGCAGGACAATTACGTTTTGGCTATTCAATACCCATTGGATCCTTAAACATAGATTTTTCTCTTTTTCTTTTATGGATGCAGAACTAATCAAACTTAATACTCCCTATATATTCTCCTTGATTGATTGCATACTGTACACAGAAATTAATTAAATGTTTTATTTTAATTGTACACAAACAAGTACTAGTACTTAAATTATTACCAAAAAAACAAGTACTTAAATACATTGTATTTTAATTTATGTAATATGCTTTTACTATCAACTTAAATCTGATGACTCCAGATTATGTTTTCATTTATGTCTGCAAGTAGAATATTGTCACGTCATTCAAAAATTCTATTAAAAAATTAAACATTAAAATTAAAGTGAATAATTTTAATATCGTGACAATATTCTACTCATTAGACATGACTAGGGACATCAAATTTTAATTCTCTCTGCCTTTTATTATTATTCTTCTTATATTGAGACCTTTACTAGAATACTGGCATGGAACTTGCATCCTAGATACTGACTAACTTTTGCTACTAGTTCCCTGTTGGTCCATTAAACACTTAATTAATTGCTCATTAATTAAGTTAATCAACTAATTAATTAACTAACAAGATCGTTTGCATCCTCAAGGTGTCTCTCACACAACATGCATTGGCCTTTCCATTCAATTGTTTATTCATGAGTCCTTTTTGTCTTTTGTTATACAATGTTATAGTATTCTCTATCTAGCTTTCAATGGTGACTATGTTCTGCTTAGATTCTTTGAATAATACACTCATGCATTGTTTTTAAGTCAATAAGTACAACTCTCATAATTATAATATAGTTCACCAAACAAACAATATACTAAATGTTAACCGATTCTTCTTAAGAGAGTTGTTAAAAAGTTTATATATAATTTTGTTTATTAGAGAATAAGTTTAACCTTGAGCTTAAGAAATTGTTGAACTATTCTTTAGATTTGACTGGTTTTGTCGTACTAGGATGTCCATGTCTTAGAAGTTAGATCGGTACACCTTACAACTCCTAGTTTTTCAAGCTTTCTGCATCAAATTGTTCTGTTAACTGACACGTGAATTCTCTTTGTCTTTTTATGATTAAATTAACTAATTTCCAACACATTACTTTTCTTGCTAATTTTTGTTTGTGTTCACACTTTCGGTTTCCAAAAGTCAAGGCTCCTTTTTTCACTTGCCGTTTCTCTTCAAAACCCCTTTTGCCTTCCTTCTTTTTTTTTTAACAGATAAAAAGGGTTAGCTATCTTTCTGGTTTCTGGTTTTTACACGTGTGTTCTGCACTTTGTCTGATTCTTCATTTTCTTCTTTAGTGTTTTGTTTGTTTTTTATGTTTCTTTATCGTTTTTGCAAAGGTTTTTCATGAACTTGTGGTTTTGGTATGTGAGAACAAGTTTACCAACCTAATTGATGTGTCACCATTTTCTTTAATTTACAAGGAAAAAAAGAGTTCACTCTGTTTTGTTAACAGAGTCTGTGGGCATGACATGAATAGTGTCTTGCTTTAATACTTATTTGTTTCAAGTTTTAATTAATTTTGTATTGAATTATATAAAGGCTTACTTGTCTCAGTAAAATTTCTTGTTTTTTTAATTATCTTTGAAGAAAAATCAAAGTCAAATTTCAATTTACAGTTACTCTATTTGTCAATTTTGAATAAAGCTAAAGATTTGTTTATTCAATGGCAGGTAAAACCTATATCATTTTACACTCCTATGATCTGCGTTGATCTAAAGGAACATTTTTATTCAAGAATTAATAATTTCACTATGTATATAGTGCACCCAAAGGACAGCACATATTTGCTGTTATTTCATTTTGGAGTCAGAAGGAGAACCTTGGCGCAACTTGTTGGAGTTGCTGTCATGTGACTTGAAAGTCACGGGTTCAAACTGTAGAAATAGCCGTAGATCCATTAGGTTCCCTAAACCCTGCGCACAGCGGGAGCTCTTATAGTGTGTTGTCCTCAACCGTTCAATTATGAATTCAATTACTGATTATAATCGACATATCATAATCAAATGGTTGAAAACAAGACATTACAAGTATTAAATTAAACTGGTACAAGCTAGAAGTATAATTCTTTGAAATGCTGTATTTGTTTCCAACATATGATATTGGAAGTCCTTTTCCTAGATTTATCTGAACCCAAAAAGAATGATTATTGTCTGTAGTCACTGTTAATCTCATCATGAAACCCACTAGCAATAAATGTTTGAAAGATTGATTAATTAACATAATTTACTTGTCAATTAGAGTTTGATTGGATTAGTCAATTAAGGGGGAAAAATAAAACTGATTCAGTTAGAAGGAAGTTAAGTGTACTTGGCTTATAGTGGTAGTTGATTGGAGCCAAAAAGCTAACCAACACAGAGTAGTTAATTTTTTTTATTTAATTATTATTAATTTTAGAGCTTGAGTCACTCTCATCTGAGTCAGAATCGACTAATATCCTACCCTACTTTAGGACACAAGTCTTTCAATCTTTGCTTTTGTACGTGGACATCTTGTCAAATCTAATACTAATGCTAATATTTCATAAAATATGTTACCCTTTTGTTTTTTTGTGTTGTTTTCGTGCATTTTTTCTTTTTTGTTTAAACGGAATAGAAGGGGAAAAAAAAAATTCAATATGGAAAATGACTTTTGTGTTGTTTAGCTACTTTTTATTCCTTAATTACTTGGCCCACTGAAAACATTTGTTAGCTGATGGTTTCTCCAGATTGATTAAATTAAAGTGTCCAGAAAACATTTTTGCATATTTGAAATTGTTCTTGAACTTGATAGGTGAAAGTGACATCCTAGAAAACACTATTTTGAAGCACTTTCAAATGTAGTCTTGTTGAATCAAACTAATTAAACTATTAGTACATGATTTTGATTGATTTTTTCCCTTTTTTTTATGTCACTCGTACAACCGACTTTTAATTCTGATTTATACCTTTTTTTTAAAAAAAGGTTTTAGTTGTAGCTTTTTTGTTGAATAGAATAACAAACTAATAAGAGTTTTTGCTCAACCTTCCAAGACTGTTTGGAGAGCATTTTTAATGGAAAATGTTTGTGATAACAAGATTTGCCATGATTTTGGTGGACAGCTACTATATTGGTATGATCAAGCATGATTAAACCTTTTTTATTGTAATAAATTAAAAAAAAAATTGCTTCGATAGCGTACTGTGAAACCTGGACTTGGAAGTTTGATAATGTCTTAGACGAATTGCAAACCTTCTACTTGAAAAATGCACAAGGTATTCTGCTTTTCGTAGTTACAATAGAAACAAAAACAGTTAAATATTACAATTTCTATAGGGGAAAAATGTAATTGGAACCATTCTTTTACTATTTTGCTGGGAATGACGTCTTCGACCAACGAGAAATTGAAACATGGAGGAAAAAAATAAAATAAAAACGGAGTAACAGAAAATGTGGTGCTACTCCACTCTAACTCGTCTGTTGTCATTCATGTTTAATTAATTTAATAATATTTATATATTTATAATTTAATTTTTTTAGTTAAAAAATATTTTAAAACGAGTGTCAATAGATATTTTACTTGGTAATAGTACCATCTGGTCATGTACTAAATCTTTAAGTCTTGGAAGACTGAAGATCGAAAGTTTGAACTATGAGATATATGGTAGGATATTAGAGATTTAGTTTTTTATGGTATAACCACGGATTTCTTCACGCTTAAAATGAGATTAATCCTGCGTAACTAGCGCTGGCCCCTGAGAATTTGACATAGGTGTCTTACACCGCTGTGAATTGTCTCTCCTATGAATTTAACGGGGCCTTACACCGCTAAATAAACCCTTAGAGTTTAGAGATTTAGTTTATGACGTGTGTGAGAATATTTTATGATAAAAAACTTGAAAAAAATGCATTAATGATCATGGATTCCGGTTCTAATCAACCTTTATCTTTTTATCGTGGGGTCCAGATAGTTTTTCTGGGTCAAAGGTCCATCAGTTGAACCATTTGACAACTTGGGATTCGTCATGTGTTTTTCCTTACTGGGCTACTTTTTCCAAATCTTATTTGTTGATTGGGCTTAAAGCCCATGACCAAATCGCTGTTGTTATCTTGTATTCAAGCTTTTTTTTTATATATTTGTTTTCTTCCATTTGATCAATAATTGATTGATGAAGTTTGTGTTAATTTTGTATTTACCGTCTTCTTTACAGGAAATTACTGCCTGAAGGAGTTGAAAGGAAAATTACCTCGGGAAATTTGAACAAAATATGAAATATATATTTCTTCTGCTTGTCACTTTCAAGGTATGTAAATAAAGTCTTTTTTCGTAGCTCAGCACACGGAGATATGTGTGCGTGAATATGTGGATTTAATTCTCCGTTAATGTACTATAAAAAATAAATAAATTCATTTTTTTAAAATAATTAAAGACATAATCCTTAATTAAAGCTGAAACTGTTTTAATTAAATGAAGTATAATTCTCCTCTTTCTAGTAGTTATTTCTATTGACCAAAACGTTAAATTAATTAAAGGTGAAACTGTTTTAAGAAGAAATATAATAGAATCTAATTAATCCTTAATTTCTTTGTTTTTGATATTTTGTTATATAAATAAAAGTAGATTATCAAGAAGAAGCTCACAAAACTACAGGAGGCAATGGGGTTTCAAACTTCACAGAGCAATAAACGAATAATAGTACAACAACCCATTTTCAAAGCAAAGGAGGACTCAACTGATTCTCAATCTCATGAACGCTCTTCAGTAACCAATCGCAAGTTCATTAATCTCTCTTCCTCTGCCTATGATTCATGGCTGGTAAGTATCTCAGCCCAATGGGCTTTCTGCAACTGATTCTGTGTTAATATTGGCACTACCCATTTTTAATAATAGCACCATTCTCTTATCATCATATGGTAATGTATGTGAAAATTGTTTGTTTGCATGATGATTAGGGAAGGCACCCTTCTGCTTTGAACTCGTTTGAAAAACTGATGAAAGCAGCAATTGGGAAGAAGATGGTGGTTTTTTTAGACTACGATGGAACCTTATCTCCCATTGTTAATGACCCTGATCGCGCTTTCATGTCTGATGAGGTAAATAATACAGTACATTGCATTTTATTTTATTTCTGCTAATTTGCTGTATATAATTATGTGGTATTTAATGTAAATTGCAGATGCGTGCAGCAGTGTGTGAAGTCGCTAATTATTTTCCAACAGCAATAATTAGTGGAAGAAGCAGAGATAAGGTAAGTTCGTAGCAGAGTTACAGTAAATTAATTTTTTCCTTTTTTTTAAAAAAAAATAAGAAAACCTCATTATTAATTTGTGGTTAATTAGGTGAAAGATTTCGTGAAGTTAAATAATTTATATTATGCTGGGAGCCATGGCATGGACATAATGGCACCATCATTGCCAGTTATATCTTCTGATGTCAAGCATTGTGACATTGCCATTAACACAAATGTGAGTATGATATTACTTTGATGCCCGCAATTATATTTGTTGGAATGTCAAAAAATCTATCTTCAATGAATCATAATGTTAATTTTGTAGGGCAATGAAGTTCCATTTCAACCTGCGAAGAAATTTTTGCCTGCAATTCGAGAGGTACTTTTTGTTTTTATTCCTTGATCAACACTTCCTTCCATGTTTTACAATCAAAGCTGAAAGTTTTTGCTATTTGTGCAAACTGCAAACAGATATTAAGAAGATTAGAGAATGGAGTGAAGGAGATTGAAGGTGCAAAGCTAGAGGACAATGGATTCTGCATCTCTGTACATTTCCGCCAGGTTCATGAAAAGGTACCATTCTCCTTTTTATTTTCTGGATATTTCTCTTTTCCTCATTGATTGACAAATATTAAGCAAGCAAAGTTTATTCTGCTGTTTAATTGCAGGATTATGAAGTTTTGGAAGAGAAAGTGAAGTCTGTGCTTGAGAAAAATCCACAATTTTGCTTAACAGAGGGTAAAAAGGTATCTTAGATCATATATATGCATTTTCAAATCTACCTCTTTATAACAAAATTAATCCTATATTTTGTTTTACCTCTGCAACACTGAACATAAGCACTGGATTCTGTTTATTGGTAGGTTTTGGAAATTAGGCCATCTATAAAATGGAACAAAGGAAATGCTGTAGAATATTTTCTTGACACACTTGGATTAAGCAGTTCCAGCAATATCCTTCCTGTCTATATCGGGGATGATAAAACCGATGAAGATGCTTTTAAGGTAATATGCTTAGTCCACTGTCACACAAACTCAGTTTAATTCAAACTCACCTTTAAACTGAGTTTGATATAACCATGAAGAAAATATCTCTAGCAGAATATTTTCTCCTTGATGGGTATATGTATATTTTTATATACACCAAACTGATAATTATATGGCTTTTATGAAATTTCTGCAGGTCATAGAGAATAGAGGGCAAGGTTATCCAATTATAGTGTCTTCAATTCCAAGAGAAACAAAAGCTTTGTACTCATTGCGCGACCCATCAGAAGTGCTAATCTTCTTGTCAAGGCTGGCTAAATGGAAGAGATCCTCTTAATCAGGCTTTTAAATTTTGGTTAAGGGGCCATCAAAGTAAAGAGTTTTGCAGTGAATATAGTTAATACTTCCCACAATGGATTTGGAGTAGTGGGCATAGTTTTAATTTGCTTCAAGTAGTTGGTTTGTAAAATAGCCTTGTATATTTCCATCTTGTAAAAAGGTTCCATAGGAAAGAATAACAACTTTTCTTTTAGAATTATCTTTTTGAAAACATCTATTTATTATCTATTATCTATTTATTAACATTTTCGACACTTTAACTACATTATTTTATAGCAGTTTGCCATGTCATTTTATTAACTTATGTGGCACTTTTAGAAGCACTATAGCTCTTCATAAGAGCTTGGCCTCAAAGGCCAACACACTCATTCAAAATTTTAATATCACTTATTCCTTTCTTAATTGTCACATGTAAGTTACAAAGAAGGAAATAAAATCTTTCATAATACTAATTCTAAAAATTGTCCAACCCTTTAACTCTTATGCAATTAAATTAAATTACACACCTATCGTAATGAATTTCAAGAAATCTGCTACATACATCCCTTACTTGCAAGAAAATAAGGAAGAGAAACTTTAATACAATTGCATCATGACAATAGAAAGACATGCTTGAGGTTGTGGCCATTAAAACCAATCACATGTACCATCATCAAAGTGCAGCAAGAGTTTATAACATGTTAAACTATTTTTAATCTAAAAAAATATATTAATTTGATAAATTTAAGTTCAATTATATCAAACAAAGGCATGAGTGTACCACCATTTTTCCCACAAAGGATTTAATAATGAAATAAAAAATATTAAATGGAATATTATTTTTGTTTTTCTACTCATAAATTTGTTTTCACCAAACTCAAATGTGTAAGCCACAAGCCACTATACCCAACTTACAAAATATATTCTATATATAACTAATTATGCTATGAGATTTATTTAAGGAAAACCATGGTGAGCTAAAGAAAAATATAAGCGTATATTTTAAACTTGTATTTTAATAATACTATCATTCTATTTTATAGAAAGTTTTTTTAAAAAAAAACATTTCATAATACATATGTATTAACATAATTTATTATGAAATTAATTGTTAAATTCACGTCATACTCCATAAATTTATTTTCATTTAAAAAAACTCTTAACAAAATAATTTATAGTGTAGAGATTCATTCACCTGCACAACGTGCGGATACACATCTAGTTCAGCAACAATTTTAAAGATTTTTATATTGGTGATCACTTGACCGAACGAAACGAAGAGAAAGTCTCTTTCACGTGCATTTCTGATGCACTTGAATGGAGAAATAACGCAAACCTAAATACACATTAAGACACCAATAACATCGGACAATGGAAACTGATGCTAAATTCAGCACATAATAACAACTTACAAAAATTATAGAAAGTAACAATAATGTTCATACTCAAAATGGCACTACTACTGAATTGTTTTTCAGTGTACAGAAGTTCACTGATTCAAGCTTCCTTCTCCTTGGGGTGACAAACAAAAAATGGAACCTTTTCTGGCTCAGGACAGAGACATGAAATCAGCATCCTTGTCACATGATGTCAATTTTCTGGAACCCTGTTGAATGCAACAAATTTTCATAAGTGATTACACAAAATTATGATAACAAGTTGAAAGATAAAATCATCTATATTTATAGCTTGTGATAAGCAATAAATATGTTACATTCCATATCCTAATGAACCAAACAAACCAATAATTGCTGCTCATAACATAATTAATGTACATGCATGGTGGAGTATTTTGTTCTACCATGCTCTTTAGACATTACTAGTGGGAGGGGTTACGCTGTGATTGTAGCCCACAACGCATCAAACAACATTTTCCATATCTCATTGCAATGCAATTGCTACCCTGCAACTATATCAAGCATTCACAATGGCTACGTCAAACTGCATTGGCTACATTCCATCGCAACACAATTGCAATTCAATGGTAAAATCTTATATTAGATGTGGACAAGACAGATAGATTTTCTGATGCCCTCTCAAATTAATTTCAATTTATTTACCATTTATTGGAGGGGGTGTTAGAACAGCACTACAATGGGTAGAGGGAAAAAAGAAAGAAAATAAAATAAAAAATAAAGCATTACCCAGGATTGGATGATGAGGGGTGATGTAGAGAAGAATGATCATTGGAATCTGTTCCAGCATTTGCTATCTCATTAGAAGCACTCTGTGATTGTGATCCTTGTTCAGCTTCATGTATTGTTCCACTTGTGCCTGAAATGTGTTCCAAGATATCAGATCAGAACCAAACACAACATAAGCCACTTATTATTATAATCACAACATTATTTTAATCATAAATCATACTTGATCTGTCGACTCTTTTAAAAACATGATTTAAATTAGGGTTGAAACGATAAGGCCTTGGCCTCCGTTCAAAATTCCTACTGTCTTCCCTTCTCCTTTCGTTCCTCGAATATTTGTCATCATTCCCCTCATCATCCACCCTCCAAAACACCCTACGCTGCAAATTTAAATATTTAAAATCAACAAAAACATATATATTACAAAATATACTACTTTCAAGTTTCAAAACCAATATATATATATATATATACTAACCTGACTTGCAGGGTTTGGGAGAAAAGTACCAGTTCCTCTACTTGACCTAGGAGGCCAAGAAGAAAAATTTTGATTACCCATTCTGAATCCAAGTCTATTATCTACCGGTGGCATCATGGGAATTGATGGAGGTGGTGGAGGAAGAGGATGAATACCGCCATAACTTCCCATAAATTCATCTTCCCAACCCATTGGATTTGGAAGAAAAGGAGATGGTGGAGGAAAACTCAATGACTCATGCAACCTTCCACTCAGGCAATACATTCCATATTGCATGTTCATCCAATAACTTCTAAAATCACCAGCTAAAATATCAGACGTTTGGTTCACAAAGTTCTCTTGAGTTGGAGTTGCTTCTTGAGCCATAGGGTTAACACTGAAAGGATTTAACTGTTGGGGTGGAAAAGAAGTTCCTTCCTCAAAGGGAAAACTGTAAACTGGTGTCATGCTGTTAAATGGCAATGGAAGTAGTCTTTTTCCATTGGCAGAGCTAGAACCAGCAATACCAGCCATTTGCCTTTCATGCTCAAATTGAGCTGCTGCCAAATTGTAATTAAACAGATTCGGGATTCCTCCCTGATTCCACCATTGGAAAGGAGGAAATTCGTGCGGATCCTGTGGGAAAGGTGGCATATTTTGGCCCGGAAAAGGCTCAAAATAACGAAAATTTCCCTGAGGATTCGCGCCAAATGGTATTGGTGGAAATGGCGCGTTACCCGAATCCATATCCATGTCTTCATCAGAAAAGTTCAAATTATGAACTTCCTCCGATGGATACGCGATACTTTTACCTTTTTCCTCAGCTGTAAACCTCTTTGAACTTGGTTGCTGCATATCAGAAGTCACTCTGGCATTATCAGATTGAGAAGCAGCAGCAGCAGGTAAATCACAGTTTATAAAAACTTGTTGCGGCTCATTCAAGTTGTTAGCTTGCATATTAATGCCATTAGAGCCATGAGAAGAAGAAGAAGAAGAAGATGATTCAGCTTGTTCTGCCGCCTCTGCAACAATTTTGTTTCTTATGAAAAAGTTATAAGATTTGACATCAATCCAATACCCCTTTCCATGTCTTGTCCATGTGTTTCTGAAGAACAAATCAAATTCAGGTATTAGACTGTCTTCTGAGCATTCCAGAAATCTTGCAATGTGTTGAGCACCAAAAGCAATTGCACTCCTAATCCTTGTAAAGTTACCTATATATATATATATAGATTACATTAATAACCAAACAATCAGATTAATATTTAACAAATAAAGTATTCAAAGTTAAATACCTCTAGTGACGCTTCGTCCCAAATTATTTCTTCTGTGCAAGGGATCGATAATATTAAAAAACTTAATAAAAAAACGTTGTGAATTATCTTGACAACGGTTTGATGTGACATCATAACAGAATCGGCAGGCATCTAAAAACTGTTGAGTAAACCTTAGAACCGCACAATCTTTTCTTGGAGGCTCAGCTTCAATTCAAGAAATCAGAAATCAAACAAAAACAAATTAAAATTAAAATGCTGTCACCAGAAGATGTCATTAAATAGAGAGATATATTATGATGAAGAAGACCAAAATTTATTTATTCATATACCTTTCATATTAGGAAGTGAAGCTATGGGCACTGGACCCCACAAGCTGATGCAGTAGTTTTTCCAGTCAAATCTACTGAAGAAGTCCAGAAAGCGATAAAGTGCCTAAGATATGCCAACAATAAGATCACAATAACACCATTTTTCCTTTAATTTCTTCTTCAGGACCACAATACACTTTTTTTTTTTATGCTGAATAACTATTTTAATTTGGTGCTTTAAAGATGTTTATATGGTCAACTTATTTTTGAAAATTTTTTATTATCATTTCAATCTTACAAAGATTAAAAATGTGAGCAAATTAATCTTCTTAACAAGGATTAATATAGTAATATTTTCAATCTTTCATAAATTAAAAATTATCAAACAAACATCTTTTGATGATGAAAATGAGATTTTCTACCTATCACTAATTAAGTCGTCAAAAAGATTGAAAATGTCACTATCCTATGTTTTTAATTAAATCTTTTGAGAATTTAAATGATACAAACAAACTACAAAAGCTAAGTTAATCACACAATATGTTTGAAAGACAAAAATAACATTCTACTAAAGAAAATGCGCATATTAATGAAAAAAAATCTTTTATAATTGTTCCTATTTCTATAAACTTTATCTAACACAAATAATTTATTAGCATTAATATTTAATTCTACACTAACCATTTGAAAAAGAAACATTAAATGAACAACAAAATAAAAGGATGAGATAGATTAATATATACCATATTCTTGTACTAATTTATAAATAAACAAATAATTACTAAATAGAAGAAGCCAAGATGCTTATAATAGATTAATTTTGTTATATAAAAAAAAAAGTCTATATTAAAGGGAGCAACCCTATTAATTTGATTTTATTTTGGTTAGTACGTAAAAAGTTATTTTTGGTGACAACACATACACAAAAGCAAAGAATTTAAATATCTCACCTCAAGTGGTCCAGCAAAATCATGGGTGTAAATATGGAAAATGTACAAGACTAAAACTTCCAATGCATATGTTGAGAAAAGTCTATGTTGAGAACCAAGGATGCGGCTTTCATAGTAACACCAAGCTTTTATCAGTATGACACTTCTCTTGAATAAATGGTCCTGACCAATCCAACTGTCAACCTATAATAACAAATAGTTAAATATTAATTAGTGTTCTAAACACACTTTTAAATAATTAAATATAATAAAAAATTGTTAAAAAATTACGTTTCTTTTTATATTTCTAAATAATAAAATAAGTATTGTTTAACATGACCCTAACACATACAAAACTATACATTTGTTAGATATCTTAATTAGTAATTAGTAAAATAAATATTAATTACTAATAAACATGCTTGACAATTAGTAATTAGAATAACTTTGATTTGTATAAAAATAATGAACAATTCACCTCCTCAAGAAAACAAAGAGTAGTTAAACCACCAAGCTGGTTAAATGATATGTCAACTACATAATCTTCCACTACGCACTTTATGAGCTTCACCTGCAATTAGTAACAATAGGGAAAACATGAAATGTAAGAATGCAGACAAAATAATCAAGTTGCATTTAAACAATTATTTTTAATCAGCATTTAAACCGTCTGAATCCAACGGTCAGTGTCAATCGTAATAGTTAAAAGTAATTATTTGAAGTCTTAGGTTAAATCATAAAAGTCGCATTCTTGAAATGATTTATATTTACCTTTCATTACACTCAAATAGAATATGTGAGATAATTACTCTCACAATTGTAAATCGAGAATAACATACCTCTGCTTGAATAAATTGAATGTCTTTAATACGAAATTGAGCATTTCGATTCTTGCGTTCATTTTCTAAGACTTCAAGTGCCTCGTGGATCAAACTACCTTCCAAATTTTTGTTTTGACCAAATACTGTCAGATCAATATCCCCATCTGGTAAATAAGTCTTTAGCGGTACAGACCCAAATGCAAATACCTATTAACATTGTACCAAAAAAAAATTAAACAAATCATTTTTATTTAAAAGTTAAGCATTATACATATATTCGTATCTATGCAATTAAGCTAAGTATCTAGTATTCCAAGTATACCATCATAATTATTGGATAATTAGTTAGTCGTATGTACATGGAGTTTATATAATTATCATTCAAAATGAAGAATATAATTTTGAATAATATATAAATATACCTGACAAGGGAGAAACCTTTTGAAAAGACATTGTAAGTAATTAACAACAGAAAGTCGACGCATCTCGGAATTTTGATTTGGTACAACATTTTTTAGAAGCTCCGCAGCTCTTGTTTCGACTTTTGACCATCTTTCTTTCCTTAGTATCCATGATACCACTGTTGCTTTGTGTGGTAAAAGACCATTAGGAATAAATAGATTATTCTCCATATTGCTCCTCCTTTAATTAATTAATTACAACAATTAATCAATGCAGATCAAGATAATTGTTGAACTTGTACGTGATTCTCCTCGGTTTCTGCTTTATTTTGGACAAGAAAAAAAATATGAGGAAATTAATTACAACATTTATCTCCAAACTTATACATACATACAATGCAATTTGTACAAGTCTAACAACTAAAGATTTAAGATATAAAAATGTCTTCTGAACCTAGCAAGGTGAAAGATTAAAACTTTACATAATACATATTGAACAAATTTTGTTAAATACTGTCTTAATCGATATTTTTAACACACTAATTAATATGACCTAAAAATCATATATTTGTGCAATCATATGCTCACTTTTCTCTACTACTCTACTTAGATAACTCTCACTAATTAATATGACCTAAAAATGATATATTTGTGCAATCATATATACTCACTTTCCCCTACTACTCTACTTAGATAATTCTCACACATAATAAAATATCTTAATTAGTGAATTATATTAAGTTATACATCAGTGACTCTCTAGTTTTCTTACCAATTCTGAAATTACATATAAGTCAAACAGTTCTTGTCTTCTTGAAATATGTTGTATAAAGTAGTTCTAAAAAGCTAAAACAAAAAAACAAAACTGAATCAAATAAATCTTAAAACTTTTATCAGTTTTTTGAGTTTGTATAATACAATTTTAAAAAATAAAAACCAAAATTGAATCAAACATCCAAACCCTAATAATTAGGATCAACAATGAAAAAAAAAATTAAAATTAAACCCAACTCCATTATCTAATTCGCCAATAAACACACAGCCCCTTTTAATAATATATGATGCCATCCAGTTTTTCGAAAATATATTCTAAAGGTGAAAAAATGTATTTCTAAATAAGTGTTTTCAGAAAAAATGTGGTGCGATTAAGGTGTGGAGGATTGAGATCACTCAATTTGAGAGTCTCAACATTCATTTTAATATTTAGATTCATTATCCGAATAAAGTATACAAATTCGTGATCTGTACATACAGATCCATGATCCATATGTTGTTTTTTAACATAAAGATTGACAATCCGTATAAAGAGACAATGAAACTCCTAAATAAAATAATCTCAATAAAGGGTAGCGCGTTTTAGAGATAAAAATTTAATTATACCACTAAAAAATCCAAAACATTTTTTAAGATAAATTGATAATAAGACCGAGCGGTTTCCCCTGTCCAACTTGGTCAAAATCACAAAATCTATAAAATTAAATAAACAACAAATACGTAACGGAAAAAAAAAACAAAAACAATTGAGTTCAGTACTGCATTGAAAACACATCAAGGCAAGTGAAAATCAAAGGATGATTCCTAATTCCTATATCGTAAATCGTATATAGTTGAAAAGAAAGCACAGGAAACTAAATCCACCATTCATGTTTAGTGGAATTAAGTGTCAGAAAAGAAAAACAGAAAATTAAGAAGGAAAAGAAAAGATAGATATGAAATTGAAACTTACAGAAGGTGAAAGTGATGGATCGAAGAGGAAAAAGAGGCAGAGAGTGATTGTTGAGAGAATTTTGTTGGAGTTTAGTCAGTGATCACGAAAACTTGCAAGTGAGTGTGAGTGACACAGTTTATAGGCTGAGAGACTGTAAGTGTAACGTAGAAACAGACTTAAGGTGTGGACTTTCACATGGTTTTCAAGCTTCTCACAAAAATGATAAAAAAACATTAAATTTTCTTACACAAACTATTCAATGCACATACTACAATAAATTACCCATTAACGCATGTATTTAATATTCTTTTCTAAATTTACTATTATTTATTACTCTTTCCGTTATTATTTAATTTTCTAAAGAAATAAAAACAGAAGTATAATTATTGTTAAAATTTTTCTTTAAATAAATTTTAACTCTTTATAATATTACCATGTATCTCTCATTGTTTAATTGGTTAGACAGTGAAACATTGATTAACATTCAATTGAACGTAAGGTTAAAATTAATAAAAGTACAATTAATACTCCATCTGTCCCAAAATGTAAGACCCTCTAGAGATTTTTTGCTTGTCCTATTGTATAGGACCCTTTGAGAATTTTGTGTTCATTTAATTTTTTTTTACCATTATACCCTTGCTACTCAATCAATTTTGATGAATCCAAAACACAATAAATAAAGTAAAATAAATGAACAACATTAATTAAAAAAGAGAGAGTGAGATGATAGAAAGAGATTCAAAGGGTAAATTTATAAATTAATGCTTTTTGTTAGACAAATTTAATATATTTAATTAAATTAATCACTTTTCTTAATTTCCGCAATATTAGTCTAGGGGTATTACATTTTGGGACAGATGGAGTATTACATTAAAAATGTGAGTAGACAAATAAATATGAACAATTTTTTTTCTTTCTAAATTGATAAAAAGATACGAAGGGAGGATTCTCTCTATTTGATATTATAAAACTCTTTTTTGGACAATATTAGTATTTTATTCCATCCATCTCTATATGTAACCCTCTCTAAAAAATTATTGGCCCCTTTTTATAAAAAAATCTCTTTGAAACTTTGTGCATATTTAATTAATTTTCATTAGAATAACCTTATTTAATCAATCACTTTTTGTGTGGTTCAAAATGAATAAATATAATAACTCAATGAGAGAGAATTTCTCTCTCTTATGATAATTGAACAAGATTAACTAAGTGGAAAGAGAATAAAATTATTGGTTTAATAATTGAAGGGTAAATTTGGAAATTAATATAAATTGCTAGACAAATTTAATAACTTTACCTAGATTAACCAACTTTTTTAATCCATGTGTCTTTTTTTCGTAGAAGATCTTACATATAAGGACGGAATATAAGATTCCATATATAATCTTTTAGGAGTATTTATTATTTTTTTCATGTTTACTTATTATAATTAATGAGATTTTATATAAAAAAAATAGTGGGAGATAATTAATGCACAATAAGAAAAATGAGTAAGTTAGGAAGATTATAAATATTTTTTGAAAATTAATGTATTAATTAATTTTATTATATATTTTTTTAATAAACATAATTATCTAAATATAACCTTATAATATAAAAAATATAAAATAGGAGAGTAAATAACTTATTATTAATAATGTTAATTCTCAAGATAGTGATAAGTTATATTTATTTAGGGTTAAAATTGTAATAAAGTAGTTATTATTAAAAAAGTTGTATTAAAGTGATTAATTTTTTAAAATTAATTTAATAACTAATTTTTTAAACAGGGTAAAAAATAGATAAATGTTTGTATTTTAAAATGGTAGGAGTACTTACTTTTCCTTCCATCTTATTTTCACCTTATTTGTTTCTTGGTATCTCTTTTTTTATCACATCTTTCATTTTGGCTTCTCTCAATAATTAAAAATTAATATTTTGACTTCTGACAGTTTTTTCTGAGGCTTAAACAATAAATAAAGATTATATAACTTTTTTTTTACTTTTTTTTGGTTTTATATTATTATAATTGATGGCAACCGATATTCTCTGCATATTAGTCAGTATTGCTTTCAGAATATTAATTAATGCTCTTAATTAACTTTCCTTATTGAATTTTCCAAATTAAATTTTCTATGAAAATAAAGTTTTTTTTATTTAGGTACGTGGACCAGCTTTTTTTAAACTTGAAAACTATATTGAAGTTAAAGTTAAACATAACTTCCTATGTTGACAATTGACAATAAAATAAAAAAAAAATAACAGCTTTCAAAATAAAGTTAAAAGTTTTTTCTTTTATAATTTTAATATATTTAAAATTTATAAATCACTTATTATTTTTGGATTTTATCATCATCACCAGAGACTCTTTGACAATTGATAATTAGTTTAAAGACAAACTTGAAGAAAAATAGAAGCCGCAAATTTTAACATCTCAATAAACTCTTTTCTGTTTTAGACTTTTCTTTAGAGAAAGAAAAAAAAAACTTTTCATTTTAAGAGCTTTCAAAAAATTGTGTCTATTTAAATTTTACCTATAATGAGGAGAGAAGCTTTAAAAAAAAAGTTAAGCCATACACTACTTTCATCTTTACATTTTTTTTCCTTTAAAATCCTTTTTTATATTAATTTTTATCACTTTTAATATTAAAAAGATAAAACTTTCTTATTTAGTCTGTGATTTATTACCAGTTTAATTTATTCTTTCTTTAAAGAAAATATATTAGTCCCAGTCACGTAGCTCAGTTGGTGAGCACATGGGGACATGCATGTGTTGGTACGGGGTTTGAATCCCAGTTTTACTACTTTTCTATGAACCAAAAAAGAAAATATGTTACTATAGTTTTTTTTTTCCTAACTTGTCTTTCCTCTAGCTAGTATCTTACATTCCATTTTAAGTTCCTTTTTATATTATTACTATAAATTTTAAAAGAATTTATTATTATCTTATTTATTCCCAAAGATATTTTTTTGTAATTTGTTTTTTCCATTTCAAATTAAATGAAATAATCATCCTTTTAACTATATAGTTACTAACCGGTGTGATAATTGGTGTAAGTTATTAACCGATGTAAGAGTTGGTATAACAATCATTAATCGGTGCAAGAGTTGGTGTAAGTTATACCGGTGTCATTTGATCCATTCTTTTATATATATATATATATATATATATATGGTGATGTTATATGAATAGTCAAGATAACGTAATTTAATCCTTAGCTAATGTGATGTCCTATTAACCAAAAAGATTATTTAAAATCCATGTGACTAAATCAAATATCTCTAGGAGGTCATCTTATAGTGGATATTTACATGTTTTAAAAATCTATTACTCATTAAATTGACTATTAATGTAATAGTCATAAGTGCACATTATTTCGTCTGTCAAAAATATTAAAAACTATATTTTCAACAATTTTTTAATATATTTGATTCCTTAAAAAATATCCTAAAAGTACTAAATAACATTTGGCATATAACTAAATGGCATAAATATATTTTTGGTCCCTATAAATACCATCACTTTTAGTTTTGGTACCTAAAAAATAATTTTTTGTTATTAGTCCTTTATTTTTAAAAAAATAGTTTTTTGAAATCCCCAATTGTAATAAACTTGTTATATACCAAACACTCCTTTGATAAATTAGTATTAATTAATTAATTATTAATATAAAAAATAATTGTGAGAAAAAAATCAACCTTTTCCACTTCTATTATCTCTCTCTCACCATTAAAGCTCCTTCATCTTTTCTTTGACCTTCAGCAACTATCCATTGCCACCAACTTTCTTATGCAAGAGCAAATATACCACCATCATCCACTTCCACCGTCTCTTGCTCTTTCCCTATAATTCACCTCGCTCTCGTCTTTAGCATAAGGGAAAAGAGAAAGGGTAGGAAGCATATTTTTTAAAAATAAAATTTTTTATTTATGTTAATGGTCAATTTATTAAAGGGCGTGTTTGGCCAATAACATATTAATTTAGATTAGGGACTTAAAAAAAGTATTTTTAAAAAATGAAGGACTAATAGCAAAAAAAATATTTTTAAGGGACTAAAATTAAAAGTGACTATATTTATAAGAACAAAAAACATATTTAAACCTAATTAAATAAAGAGTTAACTATCAATTTAATCCTCCAAAGATTATCATGTCACCAATTTTGTTCTTCAAAGAATTTTGCTACCAAATTAGTCCTCCAAAGATTACTTTATCACCAATTTGATCCCCAAAGAACTTTTTCACCAAATCAATCCTCTAAAGAATAAAAAGTCTACCAAATTAGTCTCCAAATTAGTCCTCATCATGGACCAATTTGATATATTTAAATTTTTAAATGACTAATTTGGTATACTTACACATCTTTAGAGGACTAATTTGGTAATAAAATTTTTTGGTGGACTAAAGTGGTGATAAAGATGATCTTTAGAGAACTAATTTGGTGACAAAATTCTTTAGAGGACTAAATTGGTGACAAGATAATCTTTAGAGAACCAAATTGATAGTTAACTCTTAAATAAACTTTAAATACATATTATTGTATAACCAAAAAATTATATTTAGTTCATATATTATTAAATTTGTTTTATAAGTTAAATATGTTTTTAGAATCTTACAAATTTATCAAAAATAATTTAATTTAGTTTCGGAGTCAATTATATATATAAGTGACTTGTAACTAAATATCAAAACTAAAGAATGAATAATTCTTAACTCACTAAATTTATCTTCAATTGTGTTTTTTTTCCAACGTAACTATATACCTGCATAAATGTCTAATAAATATTTAAAGTATTATAACATCATCTTTTTCTATTTCATTATCTCTCTCACTCTAATATTAACTGAGTCATTAAAATCATAAAACTAATAGAAATAAAAAATATTAATTTATGTATTAATTGATGACTTATATAAAATTAAAGATCACACATTTCTTCTAAAATTTAATTTATTTATAGGATAAGAGGAAGTATAAAGTAAAACATTAATTTAATTAATTCCAGAAATTACAGCATCCAATCAGTTTAGTCCATGTCAATCAATTTGTTTCACAAAGTTATGGAAAAAAAATTTAGTCACTGAAATTAACGAGTTAAGGCCAATAAGTTTAGTCCCATAAAATAATTAAAATAGATCAATTTAACCTCTATATATAAGGACTAAATTGACATGATTTTAAATAATTGAGAAAATAGATTCATGCCACTTCATTTATTTTAAAAAATCCTGTTTAATTGGTCCTTGAAAATGAACTGACTACCGATATAAAAAAAAAACATTCTTATTTTTTAATCAAAAAGATTCCTCATTTTTGTACAAAGGTTTTTTTTTACTCAATATACTCATTGGTTACATACGTTGAAAAAAGTGGTTATATTAATTATTTTTTTGGTTACAGAGTTTTTCGAATTTGATGGTTATACGTGTAAAAATACGTGGTTACAACATAAAAATAAAAATTCAACAAAACTTTTATATGTATAACCAGATATTTTAACGTAAGTAATCATGAATATAAAGTGAATACAAAAAATATGAATACGAAAATCTTTTTTCTAATAAAAAGAATAAAAATTAATATTATTTTACTCCGGACTAAAATTAAAGAGTAAAATATCATTTTAGTACTTTAAAAATATGTTGCATGAATTTAATTTTGAAAGATTTGTTTTCATTATTTTATTCTTCAAAAAATTAAAAACATCATCAAACATATTGAAAATTGATAGAAGAATCTCATTTGGTCCTTAAAGAAAGTGCCCATACCCCCATTTTAAACATTAAAATTTTAAAATTACACCAAAATGATCATTGTCTTGTACTTCCTTCCATTAATCAATGATAAATTTGGTGACGTTTTTAATTTTTTAACGATTATAATCATGACAAAATAATTTTTTAATGCTCTTAAGGCTTGTTTGATTTTTGCGTTTGAAAACAAAAAAATTAAAAGCTCATTTAGTAAACGAATTTTCAAAAATAATTTTTAAAAATAGTTTTTATTTTTTAGTTTTTAAAAACCAAATTTTGAAAATGTTTTAAGACTTGTTTGAAAAAACTTTTTTTTTTTGTTTTTTTGAAAAGTCAAATATATTAAAAGGAGTACTAGATGTACTCATAACAAATTACAAGAGTCTCGAGGATGTTTGAAACAATTTTGATTTTTAGTTTTTAAAAATTGTATTATAAAACAGTTCTCAGAAACAACTTTTAAAAAAAGTTAAAAGAGTCTTTAATACAAATTTGTATATAAATTCAGAAAATCAAAAACTGAAAACAAAAAAAGTTTTAAGGGCCTGTTTGATTTCTGTTTTTGAAAATAGATTTCTGTTTTTAAAAAGAAAAAACTATAAAACTCATTTGGTTGACGAGTTTTTAAAAATAGTTTTCGGGAACCGTTTTTGTTTTTCAGTATTTAAAACCCAAAATTTGAAAACATCTTAAACTTGTTTCTATTTTCATTTTTTTATTTTCTGAATTTACACATAAATTTGTATTGAAAACCCGTTTCACTTTTTTTTAAAACCGTTTTTGAAAACTATTTTATAATATAATTTTTAAAAACTAAAAACCAAAACTATTTCAAACTAGGCGCTAATTTAGTGGTACTACTTTACTCAAAATTAAAAATTTTAATCAATTATGAACTTGAAACATATTAATAACCCTTATTTTACATATACCTTCCGAAGATGTGGTGAGCAGTGAATAAATAAATAAACATATATGCAAATATTTAGTATATTTTAGAAATCTCTAATTATTATTTATTTAAAATTTTATTTTGTGCATATTTTAATTTTTTAAAAAATTAGTTTTTTTAAAACAATTACTTCTATTTTCTATGTTAATTTTGTTTTTCCATCTCACGTCTTAGTTTTTTTTTCATCTTGGTAATTGTGTGTTACTAGGAAGAAAAAAGCCCCAACACGACCAAAGTAGAGATTTATCCCAAGGTTAGTCAAAGTTGCTTCCCACACCACACCTATCTCGTGTGTTTGTCAACCGCAAAAACCATAGGCCCACGGCCCGCGACCCACGTATGCCTTTGAAAAACAAGCCCAAACACAGGAAAATAACAAAAGGTGGAGGTGGATGGGATTAGCACCATTTCTATTGGGAGTGGCACCATGCTTTTTAATATATAAATTTATGATTCTTGCATATAAAAAGGATGGTATCACTTCCAATAAGATGGTGCTAATCCCATCCACCTTGGAAGATGGGATTAGTACCATCTTTATTGGGAGTGACACCATCCTTTTTATATGTAAGAATCATAAATTTATATACTAAAGAGGATGGTGCCACTCCCAATAGAGATGGTGGTAATCACATCCTCCATAACAAAATCCTAACCCTCACCAAGGAGGATGGGATGATTACCAAAAAAAAAAAAACTTAGGAGGATGGGATTAGCACCATCCCTATTGGAAGTGGCATCATCATTTTTATATGTAAGAATCATAAATTTATATACTAAAAAGGATGGTACCAATCCCAATAAGGATGGTGCTAATCCCATCCACCCTCACTAATCACCACAAACGGTAACAATCGGACCTGGCAAAGCGGCCTAACTCATCCCGTTTTGGTCCGTCATGAAAATCTCAACCCACCTCTTTTTTGAGTGAGCTAGCAGGCTAGAGGGCCAACCCGCTTAAAGATAAAAAAATACTTATAAACTCATAAAAACATTAAAAAATAAAAATTTCATATAAACTCAATTTTTTTCTATATATATATATATATATATTACTATTTTATATCCAACACATTTTAAAGAAATATATTATCTCATATTCTAAAATAATTATTTAGTATATTAGTAAATTTTATAAATTATATAAAACTATATATAAGTTAAATCATCAAATACTAAACTATTAAGTTGGTAATGTACTAATATAAGTACAATAAATCAAATCAAAGTGTCAAATTACAATAGAATTAGAAAGAAAGTTCAAACAAGTATCAAATTGTCAAATTTCATACCAATTACTTGAAATATGAGTCCAACAAAACAAATAAAAATAACAAGCAAAGATAAATAGGCCAAAGCGGGCTAACCCACCCTATTTTAACCAGCACTGCTTTGGCTCGCTATGAAACGGGACGGGACGGGCCAGCCCACTTCTAAAATTTGAGTTCAAATGCTCAACCCAACTTGTCAAAAAAGCGGGTTAGACGGGCCAACCCAACAGGCCTAGCCCATTTTGTCATGTCTAGTAACAATATCTCCTCCGATTGTGCCTACTCGCCGCAAATCTCAAGCCTTACAAGGAAGCAAATTTTCATTACTCCCGTAGTTTATACTCCCTTTTATATACTACCTCCATTTTTATATGTATGCCCTTAAAAAAATTCGTGTTCCTATTTACAAGTTCTTACAACAAAAACAATAAGCATTTATTATGTTTTTTTAATTTTATCCTTAATTAATTAAAGTGGTTGGGTTGAGTTTTAAATGATGGAGAGAAATAATTGAATTTTAATAAGTATAATAATGAAAATACATTAAACTTTTTTTTAGAAATCTATGCATTTTTGTATGTTAGTACTTTTTTTAATATGTCAATTTTTTTATTTATCTAAGAACTTACATATAGGAATGGAGGTATTATTTAATTAGTAGTGAACCCACGATACACCGTAAGTGTTTCATATATTTTTAATTATTTAAATTTATTTCAAAACATATGATGACACTTGTCAATTTTAAGATGATGTATGTATTACAATAGATTTTTTCCTCTAAAGGGGAGAGGTTGAAGGCAAGAGAAGAGAAGAGAAGAGGGGTGAAAGAAAGCTGGAGATAGAGAGAAAATATATTTTGTATTTTCTTTTGAATATTATTTTATTATTTAAATTTTAATCAATAAATATAAAAATGTTATGTTTTAAAAATATTTGGTTATTACGTGTATAGTTCAGCTTTTTAAATATGCAGATAAAAAGTCGAATTTTAGATGTATGTATAAAAAAACTTTTTTAGACGAGACAAAATTCATTTTATTTACTCCTCAAAAAGATTATTATTCGTGTCGGTTGAAGATATTCTTAATATACACTAAAAAATTATATGTTAATGCAGCAAAAAAAAATCATATGTTAATATGTATAAGGAAACATAAATTCATTCTTAAAAATTAGTGATCAATTTGACAAAAAAAAAAATAAAAAATAGAAGACTCAGAAAAGTTATTCCTTAAAGATTAGGAATTAAATTGAATAAAAATATAGGGATTAAAAGTAAAAATATCATATTTTTTAAGGATCGTATTTGAACGAAAGATTTTTAAACTATAATTTGTTAACTTATTGTTTTTTTAAAACTAAGTGAAAATACATTAACTCAATTTGTAAATATTTATGAAGATTTTATATTTTAGAAGAATAAATCTAAAAAATATTTTTTAAAAAATGGAAATTACAAAAACTCTAAAAAAGTGTATCATGAAAGAAAAGTTTCATTTTTTCCCCAAGTACACTTATTATTACCGGATTGAAATCATCTCCAGTAGGAATACCATCCAGTTTTCCTCCCGTAAAATGTCAGCCATCCAATGATTATGATACAAATTAAAATCCAAGTCGGGGAGATCGAGTGTAGTGGACAGGTGGAATTTCTACCGGAGACAATCACATGCTGGAGAGGCTGGAGAATGGAGATGATCCCTACACATTATTACATACATCATGGGCTGATAAATTAAATAAAATGTTTTTCATCAAAAAGAAAAAAGATTCTTTAAAAAAAACAAAAACAAAAAATAAAAAAAATGATTATGAAAAATTGATGCACTTGCCGACATTGCCACCAAACTCGAAATTCAGACTTAACGTTCTCTAGTTTTCTACCCATGCCAAGCAATAAATGAAATATATATCACAAGTCACAACACAATTATATCGACTTTGCCGTCCAACCAAATCTTAAAAAGGAGTATTGATAGGTGTATTATTACTATTTATCATATTATTATATCGATTTTTTTAACTTATACTGCACAATATAAATAACTCAAAAGAAAAAATTTTCATAAGAAAAGATAAAAATTAATTGTGTTTTGTATTCAACTTGTAATTTTTATCATGTGCAATGGTTGTACAAATTAGAAAAACTCTTATTATATATCTTTGGGGGTGTATGAATTTTGTTATCTATTGTTTTAAAGGCAATGGTTAAACAATTCACAAATAAAAATTGTTGAAAAGCATAGTAAATATGTGAGAGATTCAGTGGATGCACTGGAGATCTAAAACATCATATTTATTTAAGGCTGTATTTAATAACCCTAATTTATAGTTTATGATTTATAGTTGTGTAAAGGTATTTAATAAAATTAAAGCTTATATTTGTTAAAATACTTAAAATGACATAAAATAATTACATATAATAAATATTTCTACAAAGTAAATATATAATAAATAACTTAAGGATAATATTGAAAAGAATTATGCGTTAGAAGCTAGCTTTTAATAAATTATAAGCTATTTTAAAAAGCCTTTTTTATAACTATAAAATTATAGTTATTAAACACTTCTACTTAGTAATAAAGTATTTATTTAAAATTTAATTAATGTTAACGTGTATTCGTAGATATAATTAAAAAAACCCTATAATATAAATAATAATAATAGATTACACATTTTTGGCACAGAAATTTACCTTTCCTTATCTTTCAACATCTAAGGTAATGTTTGGCTCAGTTGTTTTTTGGCTCATCTTCATCTTATAAGTAAAAGCTGAGCCAAACAGGATTTGTGACAAACCTCCTAAATTTAAACTGGTTTTTTTTTTCTATGTACAAAATGCAAAAAAATTGGCTAAAAATATGAGCTTTTCGACAAAAAGTTGGCTTATTTTGTGGACCCATCGTAATTAATACTCAAATATTCTAATTAACACTTGAAATCTTCAATATCTTTTTTTTTTCTCTTTGTAAAAATAGCAATTTACTAAAACTTTCAAAAAGTTTTATTCTCATTTATCGATTATTTATTTCACTTTAATATTTATGAATTTTATTGTTATTTAAAAAGTTTACATATTAATGTTAAATAATTATTTTGATAATTTATATTGTGTTTAGTTTTTTTTTTAAAAAAATAAAATATTGAGTTTTATTAAAAGATTGTTTTTTATTGTAACTTTAATTTTAAAAATAATTATATTGATAATTTATTTTCTTATATCAAAAATATGTGACAGTTAATGATAAATAATTTAAAAAAGTTCACAAATATTTTAACAAACAAATAGTTCTCATAAATAGCTTATAAAGTATCAAATAATGAAACTGTCAAATAGCTTTAGCTTTTTTTTAAAGCTCATATTTTTAACTTTTACTTAAAAACTACTTATAAGCCAAAAATAAATTCGGCCAAACGGAACCTAAATATAAGGAGGATATATATATCTCCTCTATCTTACCTCTTGTTTTCCCTACCATGCACTTTCCTGTTTCCTTTTAGTAAGCAATCTCCTTCCATGTAATAATTAATCACAGCCCAAGTGTGATTATGTGGACGTTGAAAAGTCTTTACAAAGGAAATCAAACCTGTAAGCCTTAGGTTAAAAAAAAAAAAAAAAAAAACCCGTAAGCCTTATTTAACTTGACATTTATTTTCTCTTGCACTACTACTCTACGTGCATAAGAATTTCAAAACATCATATTATTTAAAAAAAAAAAAAACTGGTTTGTCCATCTTGCCAACATTAGCTAAAGAGTTACTCCCTCTATTTCATTTTAGAAAATGTTGTCTAATGCTTTAAAAGCACTAATTAGGATTTATAAATAAAAATATTTTATTAAAAATACAAAAAATTATTGTTTTAAAATTGTTAAAACTATTAAATGCATAGGCTTTTAGCTGACGCATATTGTCCATCTCATATTATTTGTTGTTTTAGATAAAAAAAATTTGTCTCACTTTATTTGTTGCTTTACAATTCAAATAAAACATTAATTATTCTTTTACCAAATATACTTTTTAACTAGTTAAGCTTTTAATAAATGTCATGAATTCAAGATATGGCTCAGTAATTAATAAGAATGATAAGGAATATGATAGAAGGTTAAACACATATTTGCATGAAAACAAAAGAGTTAATTACCTTTTTTTAAACTATGTGCAAAACTTTAAATGACAAATAATATAGGACATGGGTAATAGTTAGTATCACAGTTTCTTTTTGAAAAATGTTAAACAATGCCCTTTAGGGCACTTTTTAAGGAGTCAATGTAATAAAAAATTGTTACTTCCTCAGTTTCAAAATTACAATCATTTAAGGTTGTTTCACAGAGATTGAGAAACATAATAAATGTTGAGTAAAGCAATTTTACTAACATATCCCTATTAATGATTGAAACCTTAACTATTTTGCATTGTTTCTAGTTGAGCATTAATTGTTATATAGGAGTAAAATAAAGAAAATGACATTTAATAATGTATTAAAAATATAAAGTGACAAGTACCCTAAGGGCATTATTTAACGAGACCATTCTTTTTAACTGTCCGCAAAATAGTGAGTAAAATTTTGTTTCTATTTAACTATCCACTTATATTTTTAAAGAAATATTAATTGCACTTTTATCAATTCGTTTATTGGAGTACTAATTAATTAATATTCTTATATTCAACCTCCGTCCATGCTTCCATCAGTAATGCTAATTATAAACTAACATTAGCGATTAAAGTGAATAACAAATGAGTTTGAAGAACTTATACTCCTTCTTGTCTTTGTTATAAGACCCTTTTCAGACATTACTAGTTGTTCTTAATATATGATCATCTACAAATTTTTAAGAGCAATCATTATTATTTATTTTATGTCTATCAATTATAATTTATGAGTTTTTCAAAATGATAATAAAGTACAATTAATGCAATGAAGAAGGAGAATAGGGGTAGCTTGGGAAAATTGTGAAAATCTTTTGAAAATCAATGCATTAATTATTTGCATTCAACTAGATGGTCTAGTGGTTGTGGAGTGTTCCTTTGTGTAGTAATACTTCAGTTTGAAAATCAATTCATTAATTATTTGAATTCAATTAAGGTTCTGTTTGGTAACACTAGCTTATAGCTTATAACTTATGACTCAGTAGCTTATAGCTTACGACTTGTGAATTATAATTGAGTAGAAACGTTTGGTAAAATTAGCTTATTATGAATTTTATATTTATTAAATGACTTAAAATGACAAGTAATAATTAGATGTAGTAATTATTTGATAGAGTAAACACGTAATAAATGACTAGAGGGTAAAATATGAAAGAATTATTCTACTTTTCATAAGCTATAAGTTATTTAAAGTAGCTTTTCATAAATTAACTTATAGCTTATAAAAACTATAAGCTTGTTATCACTAAAAATACATTAATTATTTTTTTTTACGTATTTTCTTAATAAGCATAATTAATTTTTTAGATCTTTATAAAAGAGACTGAAAAGAATAATATAAATTTACCCTAAAATTAGAGATTAATATAAACACCATTTACAATCTCATCAATCAAGTGGTCTATCACTCCAAAAAAAAAAAAAGTGGCAATTTACTTAATAGAAAATATATTAATTAATAAAATTTAATATAATTGATAGATAGTTAAATCTTTTAATAAAGTGATATGAGATTGAATTTTAACCTTGCGTACAGAAACACTTGATTGAAAGAGGAAAAAACACTATTTAACTTGGAAAACTTTTACATTTTAAAGTATCAATTTTTAGCTATATATGAGGCGAGTATTATTGGTGGGGGAAAAAAATGTAGTACCTCGCACATGATTTTTCCCTCATTATTTCTGTTAGCTACTACTAGTGTTAAAGGTACCTTACCCTTTAATAAAAAGAAAAGGTAACCTTACCCTCAAATGTCGCACCAGAAATAGCCAATCGAATCAGGCGTTGGTTTTGTCCGGAAAAGACAAGCACATATTTTCAATTTTTTGTTTTTGACAGTTAAATCCTTTTTCTAACTTTTTTTGAACACATCGTTATTACTACTAACACACTTCAATACAAGGAGTAGTTTTTTATGATCCATGTTTAATTATTGTTTTTTTAAAGGGGGTAAAAATGGAAGCTCATTAATTAGAAACCGAATAGAGGCTTGAATTAGGTACAAAATAACCACATTCAATTTTCACAAATGAGAGCATACTTTGCATTAACATCAACAATTTCATCAAAGTAGGAATGTCCTTTTTAAAAAATGCATCGCAATATATATGAAATCAGCTAGCTGCATTCTCAGTTTATGTTAATTAAAAGTAAATGTGGATTAATTATTTAATATTGTTTAGTTTTTTTAAATGGATAATCTAGATTATTACGGTAAGAAGGGGTCGTAATGGTACCACAAACCAGTAGCTGCATTCTAAGTTTATATAAGAGTATGTATTAATTATTTATAAATAAATTTAATTTTATTATATTTTTAATTAGAAAAAACATCAACATATTGATCTTAATAAAACTAGTCTTATGTAGAAATAGTATTTCATTCCATGAGTTGGTAGATGGAGGATAAAACAGAGGGCATTTGAGTCATCTCACAACGAGAAAACGACAGCAATAGAAAAGGACAAAGCAGTGTCGATTTTGCAAGTTGGTGGCGTTTTGCAAGGAACCAATGAGAAGCAATGAATTTTCATATTTACCTTTTTCATAATTTCAACCATTTTTTATAAAAAGAGTTAATTGTGGATAATACCAATAGAGAGGGAGAGGAGAGGAGTAGGTGTAGTTGATAGTGGATGAGTGCGTTTTGAGTTTCACAGAAACTTTCTTCTTTCTCTGAAAACAACTTCTCCGTTTGTTTTCTCTCTCAAACGGTGGCGTTTAGCTTTTTGGTTAAGAACACATACAATCACAAAAATGGAGGAGAAAGGGATTAATGGAAGTTTTAGCAGCAAGGAGATGGAGTACATAAGGAGACACCACAAAAGGCACCAGCAACCAGAGGACAATCAGTGCGGTTCTGCTCTCGTTAAGCGTATTAAAGCACCTCTTCCTCTCGTAATAACCCTAATTCCTCTTCTTTCTCCCTTAATTACTAATTGTTGTGAAATTATTGGTTACTTAATTAATTATGATTACAGGTATGGTCGTTGGTGAGGAGATTTGATGAACCGCAGAAGTATAAGCCATTTGTGAGCAGGTGTGTGGTGAGGGAAAATCTTGAGATTGGAACTCTGAGAGATGTTGATGTCAAATCTGGGCTTCCTGCTACTACCAGCACCGAGAGATTGGAGCTTCTTGATGATAATCAGCATATTCTTAGCATCAGGATTATTGGTGGTGATCATAGACTCAGGGTATATGTGATTCCTTATCAATCTATCTTTATTCTTATCTCCTCACTGCAATTTCACCCTCCTTTTTGTTTTTTTATCAAAAACAGAAAAGAAAAAAACAGAAGAATGATTTTCCTCCCTTAAGGAAAACCACTCTTATTCTGCATCTATCCATTTCTTCTGCTTAACCTTGTGCCATTGTGTGTAGAGTTGTAGATCATTTTGAGTGAGAAAACAAGTTATACCAATAATATAGCGTGCGTTTGGATTAATTACCTAATTAAGCAATTACGTTACCCTACAGTTTATTTGAAACTATGACCAAAACAATTTAATTAAAAGGGTTAATTACGTCAACTTATCTTAGTTTAGAGTTAAATACATTTTAACCTTTTTTTTTTTGAAACTATGACCAAAAAAATTACATATGACTCCCAATTATTCTTACAAATTAATCTCGTTATTTTTAAAATATTACGTCTACCTCTCTTATTATCTATGCTAAAAATAACATTACGTCTACCTCCTTTATTATATGCTAAGGAACTATACTCATGAACATGGTACCCTAAAAATTAACAATGCAAGGGAGGTATGCATAATTTTACTAAACAAGAAAATTGTAAGTGTATTTAACTTTAACTTAAAAAATAATAAGTATAATTAACCCTAACAAAAAGGAATTAAAAACAATTTATTATGATAAACCTGTCCATCCATTAAACCTATAAAACAAAGTTAAAAAATTTCCTATAAAAGATAAGTTGTCTATATGTTATTTTAAGCACCCTTAGTTTTTCGTCGGCAGCTAAAAGTGATCTGATTTATAGTTATTATCTTGATATTTGACCGATTGACCCCATAACGGAGGTCTATTAGTTAGTTTATTTGGGTGCATGCATTGTGTTTTATCCATATAGTTGACTGAATTTGATCTTGTGATTGGTTGAAGCAACATCCTGAATTTAGAATTATTAATAGTCAAGTATGAAAGAGATAGACTTAAAATTTTTGTGAATTTCACTTATTAAGCGTGAGATTCATAAAATTATTGTATCACTTATTCCTGAATTTGTAGTGTTCATTGCTTCTAATATTTACTATATTGTTGCAATGCTGAGTATAGCAATAGCGCCGAAGACAATTATTATTATTATTTTTGGGTGGAGGCTTGGGGTGAGAGTTTTATTTGTGCTTACAAATTTGTCCTTTATCTTCTTGATGGTATGTTCGCTATATCACTTGACATTCATGGTACGTAGGTTCTCTTCTTAATTTTTGTTAAGTGTTTTCTCTTCATTATAATATCTAGACGCCAAAACATGCAGGAACAATTAGGATAGTTTGAACTGTTAAAGCTTAAAGTGTTAGTAGTGCATGCTTTATACTCGTTCTATTATAAGTTGCTGGATAACATTTTTAAAAACTGAGATAAATGTTATATTCAGAAAGTGGCAGTGACCTGTCCGTTTCAAGGTAGTAATCAAGTTCCTTGGATTATTCTTGGTTGTGGCTTCCATTCTCTAGTGTATTTTTCAGACTCAGCTAAAATTTTCATAGTTCGGGAATCAACCAAGTGTCAGATTAATAACAAGTTAAGATTTCCTGAATCCTATTGGTCGCTAATTAACTGTTACAATGTGCTGAGTGTAAAACTGATGTTCCTGTATGGCAGATGTGACTGGAATTGCTTGTCAATTCAAACCAGCTAACTTTCCAAAGGTTTTAAGCCAAATAAAATCCCATTGGTACCAAACTTCTGTTTGACTTTGGGATTAGACTCTGAACTAAGAAAATCCTCGTATTAGTTCACCACTTGCCAATGACATTTGTCATGCATATTAGTAGTAGTATTTATCTAGGGACTAACATGTGTAAAAAATTGGCAGGTTATAGACTAATAGGGAGGTTTCTTTCGTTTCTAGATTAATGTGAAGTTAGTGAACAATTTTAAGGACTAACTTGGCTATTTACTTAATATTTTCGAAAACAAACCCTTACCCACAAAAGAAACAAAAAAAAGGCATTTGATCTGAGCTGATTCTTTATGATTTTCAGAACTACTCGTCTATCATGTCCCTGCACCCAGAAATCATTGATGGAAGGCCAGGAACCCTGGTAATTGAATCATTTGTGGTGGATGTACCTGAAGGGAACACTAAGGACGAGACTTGTTACTTCGTTGAAGCATTGATTAAGTGCAATCTCAAATCACTTGCTGATGTCTCAGAAGGGCTTGCTGTGCAGGACCTCACAGAACCAATTGATAGGATGCATGAATTGTTGATGACAAGTGGCTGAGAATTTTATCTGCCATGGATGAAGCTTCTGGGGCTTCCCTATCTTGGAGGCTTAGGAGACAGACTGGCAAATCACAATTGGTGCTTGTTCATTTGATTTTCTTTGTTAGTCTCTGTTATATATGCTGCTTTATTATCTCTTTATTAGTAGATAAAAGTTAAAATTAAAATTAAAATTAAATTAGAAAGAACAGAATATTTTAGACACGTGTCTGAATCCAGCGCAGTAAAACGTGAAGGACTAGGTGTTTAGGTGTGGTCTCGGTGTTATGTTTCTTTTCTGTAAATAGGTACTGGTCAAAGTTGGTCTGTAAAATTGTTTCGATTGGTCAGTTGTGATTTCTAGTTGCAGGAAAATTTTAACATGTGATGGAGGTTACGTCTTACGTTATTATTATAAATGGAACTTGATGGCTTCGTTGGTTATTAATCCAGCCTAGGAAGTATTTTAGCACTAGTGTTATTAATGGTTATCAAATTAATATATGCAAATGGCATTCGGTAGGTACACCTATTTTCCGGAGCATATATTGAATCTTGTTATTATGAATTGAAAGATGGAGTACACGATCAATACTCTCTCCGTCCCAATATTATTTTTTTAAAAAGCAAGGTTTTGACACGTTTATAGAAGTTAAGACTAAAATTTCAATTCTACCGTTTGTAATTTCACACTATAAATAAATATACATAAAAGTAGAATTTTCAACTAGTGGTTGAGAGGAAATCAACGTTGAGTAAAATAGTAAAACAATTAATTTTGCATTGGTATTCTAAAAAAACAATGAAACTGAGACACTTTGTTTTTTTTTACTAAAATGCCTAGAAAATGGAACGGGGTAGGGGTATAAGATAGTACTAGCTTTTAGAAGTTAAAAACTTAATGAATAAGTAATAAATTGAAACTTAAATTCAAATAAATCATAATTTAAGTCACAAAATAAATAAAAAAGACTAAAAGGATATTCCAATAACTATTCAAGTAGTTTAACAATTGGGAAACCAAATAGGATTTTAAACCAAAAATGAGGGGCAACGCTTGAAAATAGACTGAAGGTATAGGCTGTCGCGCAACTAGAGAAGTGAAGGGAGCAAATAGGGTTTTAAAAAATAAATTACTGGTTAAAACTTTAAATTTACCTTCAATTGAAAGATTCTTTTAAACTAGAAACTATAAAAATTAGCTTTAATCGTTTCATTAATTTGGTCTGGCACTAACTGTGGCAGTCTACTCTTTAGCACTGTTTTCTTATTTTTGTGATCTAGTCAGTCTTGATAATTCTTTTTCTTTTTGGGTCTAGTTGGGGCTTGTGAAAATTTATTTTTTGGTCTAATTGGGTCTTGAAAAATTGGTTTTTGTTGTGTCTAGTCAGCCTTTAGCACTCTGTGATACTTGGATGGATGAGTAGGACTGAGCAGAATTGCTGAGAGGGATTGAGACTACTCATATTTAAAAATCTCACTATTCTTTTATATATAAAGAATCATAAATCTATACATTAAAAATAATGATACCGCTTCCAATGGAGATGGTGCTAATCCCTTCCACCAACAGAATCACTGTGAGCTGTCGATTGGCTCATTTTATCTTGCAATTCTCTCTGACTAAAAAATGTTGGAATTCATTAGGACTAACATATTTGGCAACTTTGTCTGTGTTTTTTATTTAGATTTTAACAGAATAAGAAATCAAAATATATTAATCTACAAAAATCGAAATCAATAGAAACGAATATTCCTAACTTCAAACCAAAACAAAATTCTATACAAACAAACACTTTATATTTTTATTTTAGAAAGATTCGCTTTTTAGTCCACCAAAAAGTGGAAAAAAAAATCAATTTTTTAATAAAAATATAAACGAGTATTTCTTTAACATACACCGAACTAAACTTGCACTTAGACCAAACATTTAGAGTATTTCTTTAACATACACTGAACTAAACTTGCACTTAGACCAGACATTTTAGTGTGTTTGAAAATTAGTTGAATTAGAGTAAAATTGATTTTGAAGAGCCAAAATCAATTTTGGTTGACAAACTAATTGTTTGGTTATGAGTTAGAGAAATGTCAAAATTAATTTTGGGTTGCCAAAATTGATTTTGGCTAAAGCAAGGTGAGACTTGCTTTTACGTTGGGTTGAAAATTTTACACTGTAGTTTTATTCTAAACTCTTTTAAGAAAAAAATCACCAAACATAAATCATGTTACTATAAAATCAATTTTACACAAAAACAAAATCAATTCTGTAAAATCAGGTTCATCCAAAATCAATTCCATCACCACTAAACCAAACACACATTTATAAAGTTTGTTCAATTATTTAGTTACATGCCCAACTCATTTAATCAATACATGAATAGCCTTTTATTGATAAGATAGGGGAAAAAAGGTATTAAATTATTAAAATGAGGAAAAGAAAAGAAAAACTCTGGGAATAGGAATCCAAAGGCTTTGCATAACTTAAGCTCGTATAAAAGCATAAAAGTTAACCAGATAAATTCACGCACCCGGACCAAAAAAAAATTAAATTATTTATGCACCCATGAGACAACTTATGGGAAATGAAACTTGTTTTCAGTCCTTACGAAGCAATTCAGTGGACATGTTACTGGTTATAATAACCCTTTTCTGCTATTCAGACTTGTTGGGTCTCTTAACAAATTTTAACAGGGGACATCACTTTCGCATGTTATATTTGGTATTTAATTCAATATTTTCCTAGTCCATTCAAAATAGAGACCCAACATCAAAGATCGACCCCATTTTTTTCAAGAACATCAAGTCACTAATGCTCAAGAGTTATGAACTTTATTCCTACAGACTTTAATTAACACCATAACCTTGTCAACAGACACTTCGATCTCAGTAAAAAAGGAATTCTAAAAGCAATGAATAATGTGAATACTACTAGTAAGCACACTTTTCCAGATGTCCAATAAATATCTTTATACAAATTATACGTAGTTCTCTTCCAAAGAATGATACTTGAACTACTAGCAAGGGCACTACCCTGATAACTGACCTTTGTCATTGCAAGCGGGACTAGATACTTCAGAATACTTAAAAGGTGTATAACTTACTTCCTTTAAGAATCATATGACCAGAATAGTGTGCACAAAGGAGTGGAACTGCAGAAAATGGATCAAGAAAAATACCTGTGGCGCTTCTTGGTATACTGTACAGAGCGTCCCCTATAGTTAGTATAGACAGAATGCGGAGAGAGTTTAGACCAGCACGAGTTCCCCTTCTGCTGCTTCTTGTTCCTGTTTCCCTGGCAGTTTTCCTTCTCCATTTGGCAAAAGTATCCGCCTGATTTCTTCTGCACTAAGTGTCTCATACTCTAACAATGCATTTGCCAGTGCATGCAATGCCTTCTCATGCTGAAGAAATTCATAGGTTATTTGGGTTCAGAAATCATTCAGATGTCAAATAATAGTAAATCCCATGCATGGCATAATCTAAGTTGCCAACTTTTAGCCTAGGAATCTATCATCCGTATACAGTGTTATGGCTGCATAAAATGATTTATACCAGTGTTCCACAAATCATGTATTGGACATAAAGGTATGAAATTGGGGCATAAAACACAGCAAAAAGTAGTTTTTGTTTCACAATTATTAACCTTCCAAAAGCTATGTGTGAGAAAATGTAAAATTTTAATTGAGGACACTAAATAATGTGTTCTTGGATATTAGGTGTTAAAATGGAAATTTTTTTGAAGTACAATGATAGATCAGTTAGGAAGTGTTAGAACTGAAAGATAAAACATAAAAATTTGATTTGACAAACCTTCTTTAGAAGGGCTTTCACTCGATCATATGCTTCTCTAAGAAGTTTCACAACCTGAAGAAAAGTAAAGAAATTCAAATCCCGTAACAAAAAAAAAAAAAAAAAAACAGAAATAGAAATTCATATCCTAACCAGATTTTGTTAATTTTTAAGATAAGCATTCCTCAAAAGAGGAAATAAAATAACCCAAATATGAATATTCATTATGGCAAAGGATATCGGTCAAAAACACTTGCCTCTGCGTCAATGCGTGATTGCATTTCAGAACTTGGTTTCTCCTTTACATGGACTGGCCCTATTGCATCACTCATCCCACAAACTGATACCTTGTGCAGTAACAGAACAGACAACAGAATTAAGCAATGGCTTTTAAGCTCGTTTTAAATGAAAAGAAAAAGATAGGTCCAGAGTCCAGAATTTAGTAAAAGGTTCTAATTACTAACATCAGACGATAGGGGGAAGTTGTAAGTACTTGGTGAATATTTTTAAGTAATAATTGCACTGAAAGAAATATACAAGCACAAAATTTTTTGTATTGCTTCTATGGCCAAAATAAAATCAATAAAATTGATCCCTACTTCCACAGACAAAGAGACTGAACTTAGCACTAAACAGGAAGCAAAAAATACCATATATTGGGCAAGCTCAGTAGCTGTGTGAAGATCACTACTTGCTCCAGTAGTGATATGATCCTGACCGAAGATAATTTCTTCTGCAACTCTTCCTCCCATACAAACATCAAGACGAGCTAGCAACTGCTTCTTGCTGATTGATGTCTCATCACTAGAGGGAAGCTGAGTCACCATTCCTAAAGTAGATCCACGAGGCATGATTGTTGCCTTGTGAATTGGATGTGCACCCTCGGTGTTAATGGCAACGATTGCATGGCCACTCTCATGATAAGCAGTTAGCTGAAAATTTTATAAAAAATAATTAGATAACAATACATCAATAAACAGTTAAATGCTAAATATTTGATGCATTCGAAAGCAAAAGCTATTAGTTTACAGATCAATATTTTGCAAGCTGCTTTCAAAAATTAAAATCTCAGGTTCAAGTAAGAAAATTAAGAAACTGGCAATAAAATACAATCTCATATTTTTATTACACCAGATTGGTCTCTCTACAGAGAGCAGTGCATTGCAGAGTGTAATCAGAAGCTGATTTTACTGAATAAGCCAAAAGATTGAAAAGGCTATGATAAAAAATTATATAAATACGTAGGTCATCATGTGTGACTCTGGAAAGACTATTCAAGATACAGGGCCATTTTTGGAAGGGAATCAATTTACTGGCATATATCCAACTCAGAAGCTGACAACTGGTTGACCAAAGAACTATTTATCAGAGTGTCATCCATTTAAGGGAAAGAAAATTATAAAGGTTGATGATTTGATCCTTTTCATAACTGAAGGTAGTTTCATTGCACAGAAAACGGAATGTCTGAGAGTTGAGTTATCAGAAATTTTCAATTTTGGGGATTTGCAGTGTAATGACTAGTTAAGTTATTGTAAATTTTCAACAATGGAATTTTCAGGTGCAAAAGTTTTAAGTAATAAGATTAAAAACAGTTGTGAACTGCAAATCTAGACCATAGTTCAAAAGTTGAAATGCTAAACCGGATTACCTAACATATAGACAGTAGGTTTACCTTTTTTGACTCTTCTGATATAGACATTGTTTTCCGCTCTGTACCCATCATTACTCTATCTTTTGCAAACTCCAACTGTGCAGCTGCTAATTTCTCAGCACCTTCAACAGCAGCTTTAATGGCAGCTATGTTTACCAGGTTTGCAAGATCTAGCATGAAGGAATGATTCAATAAAACATCCTTCACATGAAACTTGAAGGGGCATAAGAATTGGATTAATAGAAAAGGAGGTTTATATCACTTAAACAGTTACTCACCTGCCCCATTGAATCCTGGGGTTCCGCGAGCTATTGATTTAATATCAACATCATCAGCTAAAGGTTTATCTTGCAGGTATAGCTCCAATATTTCTTGCCGACCACGCAAATCTGGATTTGGTACAACAATCTGGAACTGAGTTGGTTAGTCTTGTATTCTATAGCAAAATTAGCTGAACATGCACCATACTAGTTTGATATAATTTAACAGGTAGGTTCAAATAGAGATTACCATAAGAACGCTGAAAAATAAAACAAGTTCATGTTTATAGTTTATACAACTGAAAAGGTGGGTGTAGAGTCTGGAGAAAAAAAAAATGTCTATAATATTGCTTATTGTGTTGCGAGGTTGCTTGTCAGTTTTCTTCTTTTCTGTTTTCAAATTTCTACAGATAAAAGATCAAGTATTATTGGTGCAGAGAAATAAATATACACAAGAACCCAGAGACTAAAACATCCCCCTTAGTAAATCTGATCATTAGGTGGGGCTAGAGCCTTAATTTTATTGACTTTTAAAGGGCCAATCTGTAAAGCCTGAAAATTGTTTATGTAAAGTGAAATCTGGTGCCTGGCCTGCATCAGGTCTACTCCCAACAGAGGTCCCAAAAATACAATCCAGAACAAAGAAGAGTCATACTGCATGACCGGCAGACAAACTACCATAAATAGCATTTAATTGAGCACCACAAAGAGGCTCAAATCACTTTATCCCATAAAAGACAAAAGCATAACATTATCTCTGAAGTTCTAGGACCAAGATATAGCAAACATAAAAATACCAACGAATATTGGGTTTCTAAAGCCCCTACAGAGCACTATTTATCCGTCAATCTTTGGGGCTAATGCAAAACAAAGGAGTGTAAGATCCTTTGGAATGTTCTCTTTTTGCAGGTCTGTCGTGTGAGCCAAATGCTGAAGTTTTTGAACAGTTAACTCATCTTCTCCACTTTTTATAGTAGAAAGTTGTCTTTTAGGCTACCTTGTGATTTGTGAGTTTCAACCAGCAGTTTTACCAGAAGGTTTTCATTATAAGATTGAATGAGGAACTGAATATCTATTCAAAGCTAAGATTTTTATTGTCGTTCATCTCTTTTTTAGTTTCTTTCTATGTTGTTCTAGGAGGGTTTACTATCCTCCTTTCTCTTTATAAATTCTTTTATTGGGAAAAAACTTACATGTCGATCGAATCTACCAGGCCTTGTTAAAGCAGCATCAAGAATATCAGGCAAGTTTGTTGCTGCCATTATTATTATTCCCTACATGACAAAGATGATGAATTAATTTAGAAAACAGAGAGAAACTGATTAACACTTCCAAACATTCACAACTACAAATATACTTCATTCTGTTCAAATCCATCCATTTCGACAAGTAGTTGATGCAATGTCTTCTTTGTATGACCCTCCCACTGTTTCCTAGTTGAACCAACAGCATCTATTTCATCAATGAAAATGATGCAAGGAGCCTACAAAAAGTTGGGGGGGGGGGGTTCTTAATCAGAAACAATAACAAAATATCAGGTACAAAATAACTTAATAAGCCAGAAAAATGGAGACTTTACAGTCCATTGACCAAGGGTAACAAACCTGCTTTTTTGCTGCTTGAAATAACGATCTTACGCGCCGAGCACCAACTCCAACATACCTGACGATAAGAAGTGAGGTGAAATTTAACATCTCTAACATTGAACATAGTAGAACATCTCTTAATCTAATAACCAACTAAGAAGGTACGCCCTTCAGTTCAAAATATGTGTCATTTTAGCTAATTTTATTTTTTCTAAAATACTAGTCACTCCGATGATAGATTAATTATATTTTTCCAGTTATGTATTTGATTTACAACATGGAAAAAATATATTCATGATTAGACTTCACATTTTACCTTTTTTCTCCTGATACAGTGTCCTATATGCATCCTTTCCAAGACTATATACAATATATCTGTAGTATATTCTAGCAAATAGCTCATAATGTGCAGCCTCTATCATTCGAATATGAAGACAATTATGGAATATATACACACATGAGGAAGGATCCATTTACACTAATATAACTTTACATTAATCTTACACCATTGAATGAATTTTATCACCTTTTTTTTTTACATATCTACTGCCGGATTCAAAGTTTTAACCATATAAAATCCTATCTATCAAGTTTCAAATTACGTCAAAATTATTTAGCACTCTATTAATATACTAACAAAATATTATCTTTACAATTTATGAAAATAACAATCATGTTATTAATTTCTTATCGATATTCGTCTATAATAAAATTCACAAACAATTTAGTGTAGAATTATAATTCAATGGTTTGATTAATAAAATTCATAAATATAACAAGTTATTAATAATATAAGAATCGGGTAGACTTACACCAATATGAATGGACCCCCCCCTCCATGTGTATATATGGAGTATAAAGGAATAAAAGGATATATATTTGAAAAGAACAAGACTCACATCTCCTCAAATTCAGATCCTGCCCGATAAAAAAATGGAACACCAGCTTCTCCAGCAATAGCCTTGAAGGTCCCAGATAAAGTAAACATTATCAGATCACAATAAACTATGAATTTCAATAGATTAACTGAAGCAGTAGATGATATCAAAGTAGTGATTTTTTTCAAAAAATGGATTTATGGACTCTAAAGACCAAATAAGAAAATGAAGTTGACAAATAGGTAGAGCATGTTTGTTTTAGCTTTGGAGTCCAACGAAACGCAAAAGCAAGTTTTTTTTTACTTTCACGTTCATTTCATGGGAATTCGTGATTCCTCATTCCAAAGCTTCAAAAGCCCGTTGCTAACGACAAACCAAACATGCTAGTAATAGTTAAACAGCTAGATGACAAATTATAAGGAAACAAAACATATACAGCTATTAATATTGATAACCATATCCAACCAATTCACAAATTAAGAGCAGAAGATGTCATGAGATGTGCAGAGTAGAAACAAACTGACCTTGGCTAGCAAAGTTTTTCCAGTTCCAGGTGGTCCTGTCAAGAGAATTCCCTGAAAAGGGAAATGTTTAAGGCTCACTCGACAATAAAAAACTACCAGATTCCAATGTACACTGAAAATCATGGCATCTTATCATTGGACAAGCATAATTGTCAGTATAGCATATAAAATTGCATATGAAAATAGTACAGAAAAGTTATCAGCTCATAAACTGGGATGGAAACCTAGGTCCTCCTACAAAGAAATGAGAAACAAAATACTTTTAAAGGAGAAACATAAGAGTAAAAGAAAAGGCTTCATGCAGAAAAATTCAATAATAAAAAAAAAAATCATTTCTTGATACCTTTGGTAACTTTCCACCAAGGCGGGTAAATTTAGCTGGATTTTTAAGGTACTCCACGACTTCCTCAAGTTCTTTCTTTGCATCGTCACAACCTTTCACATCCTTAAATGTTTTGACATTCTGCAAGGGGAGGAGGGGGGGAAGAGAGAGAGATTATATATGGTTGTGGGCCATAATTTCTGATTTGTTGGTGTATTGTCCGACAGACAAGACCTTCATATACTTAGAAAAACAAACTCCAATTTTCTTTTCTTTGGAAAATATGAAAAAAAAATGAAAGAATGAGGAACACTAGATGACTCCTCAAGAAGCTAACCCACAGAATCTGCCAATAGTAACACGTCAAGATCAGTAGGGGGATTAAATATAGTTCAAAAAAATTGATTGTCAGATAATGGATGGCATGTTATGAATAAATGCTAAGCCAAGTTTGCTTAATTTGGATCACAAAAGGATTATGCACATGGTCACTTACTGTATAATTGAATACCAATTACACTTTCGATCTTCGCATATAAAATTCTCTGTGCTAGTCCAAATTTTGTAGCTGACTATGCCAAGCAACAAATCATCTAATTTTAAAGGAATACAGAATGAAGTACTTTGGCATGCAATATGTGTAAGATAATGTTAGTTAGAATACATCTTAAGATGTTGACCTTTTCTGGCATTGTTTCCTTATTTAGTTCCTTTGGGGCATAGGAAGTACTTGAGCCAACACCCGAAGTTCCAACACCACCCAAGCTTCCTATGTATTTATGAAGTACCACAATACCCGTGACCCTGAAAGGCATACATATTTTGTAAGACAATAAATGAAACTTCGGGGAAGATACAGAAAAGAGAAAGACAAAAAACCAAAAGTTCAGACCAGACAAATCCCACAGCAATGATAAACAAGCAAGTTGCAAGAAAATCTTGTACGAGATGTGATTTATTTGATGCTTTTGGCTCAACCTAAAGAAGGAACAGATTCATGAGAATCCCAAAACAGACAGATAAAAAAAAAAAAAAGAAACTATGCTGAAAATGCTAATCACTAAAACTGTGAGGCAAAAGAACATCTTTATGTAGTAGACTCTAGATGTTACCATGACAACATGTAATGGCTGCCTCTCAGATGTTCCAGGGCTGAGAACAGGCTCATCTGTGTTACCTGATGCTCGCTGCTTTAACTCTTGCAACTAGAAAAATATATTTACCATCAGTTGTTCATGTTTTAAAGGTCACAGAACGTGGAATTTATGAGAAAACAAAAGCATCAAGAAGAGAATCAAAATAAGTATGAACTAGATAAAGGTAAAAAGTGAAAGAGAAGCACATCTTTTAGGCTCATCAGTTTTGTTATATCAATGATTTGAAGAGAAAATGCAAGTCAAATAGTTTGGATTAAGAAATGCATATAGGAGAAATAATGATTGGAAATTTGTACATTTGTATATAAACATGTAAAGTTTGAACGTATCCAACAAACCAATCATCTAAATTTTAGATCGCTAGTGACAAAGATATATGATACCTCAGTGATCAACAATAAAATACTAGTAAATTTTCTAAGGCAACATAGAGACAAAGATGCCTAGTAATTAGTATACTACTCTGCCAATGAAAAAATAAAATAGTGAATTGAAAAAATGAAGTACCAGGGCAGGAAGCCTAGAAGGTTTTCCTGATTCCTCATCTGGAAGATATTTAGAGATAGCATCAGTGACCACAAGAGCTCGAAGATATTCTACAACACCTCTGCCGTCTACTTCACCCTCCCTTTGTTCGTAGTGCTTAACTACTGACTCAGGACTGCGAGGAATGGAAAAGAAAAGAAAAGAAAAACATGACACAAACTTAAATAATCATTCCTAATCATTTCACATGCTAACTACATTCTTCAACGTCTTACACAAGCCATGCAAAGTGCAAACAGAACATGGAATTCAACATTTTATTTCCATTGTGATTTCTGATTTGATTGTGAATGGTGAGTCCTCATACCTATGCTTATTAAGTTCAATAAGTAATGCAGTTTGTTTAACAGCATCTTGGGGATTTGCCTCGGCATCAACAATTAACCTCGCCAAATGCCTCTCTTGCTGCCAAAGAGGCAACCAATTGAAGAAATCAGAGAAAACCTTTTTGATCCTCCTTTCCATTCCCCTCGGAAAGGTTTCATCGCCATCATCCTCTTTCTGATTCTCACTCTCTACCACTCCCTCGCTCTTTTCTTCCATCGGATAGGAAGTACCTTCAGCGTCCGTTCCATCGATGAGGCTGGTTTCTTCCGTTAACTGTTCAGTTTGGGTTTCGATTAAATTAGAAGCAGCACCGGAGGGATTCAATTGAGACCAACAAATTACGTTGCATGAGATGGAAGAGCGAAGGTAGGAGTGAAATTGATGCGGAGAGAGTTGAGATGTAGAAAGGGAGGTGAAACTGAGAGAGTGAGGAAGTTTAGAGAGAAGAAGATGATGATGATGATGGTTGGGAGAAGTGAATGAGAAGGAAGTCCTGGAAAGTAGAGAAGCTTGAAGTGTGGCCATGGTGGTAGGGTTCTTCTACCTCCCTAAGTGGAAATGAGAGAGAAGAAGAAGATCAGAGCTGAAGAGTTACTCAACCTTAACCTTATCGACTGGTTGAAAATGGTGCCGCGCAATCGGATAATGATTTTGGATTTTAAACGTTGTGGTGTTTTGAACTTGGAAGTTTGCTAAAGGATAATACAGAGTTGATTGATAAGGGATGTGGATTCACGGTTTCACTACCATTCCGCTTCTATAGTGAACACTCAACAGAATATTTTCTGTTTCTTTTCTTTTCAAAATTACTTTACATTTTCATTTTTATTTTATTTTATTTTTATTTTATATTTTTATGAATAATTATAATTACTATAATATAAAATTATTATCTTTTTTTATTTTCTAAAAGAATTATATAAAAATTTTTTTGGTTAAAATATAACAAATATTTTAAAAACAGTTAAAATAATTATATTTTTTTATATTTTGTACAATATTTTTACTTTCTCTTATAAATCACACATAAAAACATTTCTTATTCTCCTCTTATTTTTTAAATTAAACACATATATAAAATAATATATATATATATAAATTAAAATTCTAAACACATATAAAACTAAAAAATATAGATATAAAATAAACCAACTCTTGATATTTTTTATTTGGTTAATTTTTATCAACTTAGTACGTTTTTTAAAGGAAAAAAGTAAGGAAATATTTGGATTTTTGGTATTTGATGGATTGGAGCGGAATGGAGCTGCATGTTTTAGTGTTCCATTATTTAAGTAATTAAAAAACCTATGAAATGAAATGGCAAGTGATGGAATTGATTTGACTCCATTCCATCGTTTTCACTCATTTTCATTTCCCATTTCCCATAATGAGATGGAATTGTTTTATATTTTACTATTATAATTATAAAAAAAATTTAATATATGTAATATTGTTCAAATTAAATAATTATAAATAAAAAAAATTGTTAAAAAAATAAAAATTAATGTGATTAAGTTTCACATGCAAATTAATGCTATATTTTTTTTCTATAATAATTTTTTAATCTGTACAATATTACATATTTTAAAAAATACTAATTATAATTACTATTATAATTTTATCCTTTACACGTTTTGTATTTACTATATAACTGTTTTTTCGTGACATTTGTGACATTTATAATGCATCAATTGAGTAACATTTATAATACATCAGTTGAGTTTTCAAGAGAGAAATTTAAGAGTTGAGAAAGAATGAAAGAGATATTTTTATTTTATTTTATTATTAAATCAATGGCGATAATACCAATACACAATTTTTTGACTGTGTACCTCAATTTAAACCTATTTCTCCCTCTTCGCCGCGTGTTTGTTCATCGCAAGTAGCAGCATGTGTTTTTTTCTTAGCAAACAATGATTTGATGGATTATTTAATGGCAGGTGCATGGATGTACTTATTTGGGGCTAATAAGCTCCCAGTTAATCCATGGCTATCCTATTTAAAACGTCTTTTTTATATATAGTATTAGTCTGGCGTAATAATCTACGTTGTTGCGGGTGCTTTATGAAAGAACTAATATGTAGTCACTAAAGAATGAGGCTACATATATTTGATCATTTGTTTGTTTTTGGAATAACGTGTTATTCTAAACCAAGGTTTATTTTATTAAATTAAAACTCTGCAAACTTTTTTAGGGATGTATCTACTTTTATTTAACAACCAATTCATGTTTAAAATATTGATAACAAAAAAAAAGAAAGATAAAAATTCCACTCTGCCGGGCTATCCCTGAATTGGAAACCATTCATGTTATGACCTTTGGCGACTGTGTATCATCATGTGCTAGTTGCTGAAAAAAAGTATGTCAAGAAATGGGTAATTAAGTAAAAGAATGATCACATTTGAGGAAGCAAGGGGCGACAAAATGTGATCAATTAGAAACTGTGATCTAAGACAAGAATATGTTTTTGTTCTGAATCATAATTAATCTCAATTAAGTACTATGAATCTATTACACCTCATGAAGAAACTTGTATATATCTATATGTGTATAAGTTAATAAGAAAAAAGACCCCGAAAAGACAGATGCAGCAGGAAAAGAACGTAAGAATATAATGATGATGATGATCAGGATCGAGTCTGACCCACAAGGACATCTTTATAAGGGGTGCCAGCAGCAGGGGGAAGAAGAGGAGGTAAAGAAACTGTGGTCTCTTCGGGTGGTTGATTATTGGTTATAGTTTGATGATGTTCCATAATCAAGGGTACCTGTCCTTCCCTGGCTCTGACGAATCGCTCGTGTGCTTCTCCTCTCAATTTCTCCATCCTGATTCCATTCATTTGTTGCATCTTGAACACTTTGATCAAGTTCGTCAATCCACCAATAAAGTACATTAGGCTTCCAAACATACTTAGCCAGATCCAAGTCTCACCCTACTCAAAATAACATGCATTATATTCATCAAACATACTTAGACAGACACTAGTACGTTACGTTTAATTATTAATTATTAATTATTACTTACTAGCAAGTGAATGCCGTGATGGATGGCTGTAGATTGGTGGTTAAAATTGAGAATTGAAGCGAGCATGAAGGACAAACTCCCAATCAAAAAGGGGATATACACACATTGCTGCAATATTTGAACATGACCATCAGCTCTCTCGTAAATTTGGCATGAGTTGTGAATTGATCCTACCACCCACAAAACAGGGCCAGCTACCAACATCTTCACACTTTGCTTTTCTAACTTTAAGTAACCGTATCCTTTCTCTTCCTGCACTTCGCCCCCACACAAATTAAATCAATTTTAATTAATATTAGGTAATTACAATTTATTTAATTATGATTTAATGTAATACCTGAATGAAAAGGAAAAGAAATGCTAGAAGGAGAAGAAGCGTGGCGAGGATATTGACGAGAGGAACGGCAAACTCAACGAAGGCGAGTTGAAGGTCGAAGGCCATGAGAGATAGCTCGAAATCGATGCCGGCAATATGTGCAAGGAGATCATGGAGATTAACGAGGAGGATGATAGCGAGAGCGGAGACGAGGAGGATGAGACCGGAACGGGCTTCGGAGGAAAACTGAGCGGCGAAACCGGAAGTGAGGACGACGGAGGCGAAGAGATAGAGACCGGCGTTGATGTACTCGTAGCGGTTTTTGGTGAGGCCGGGGCCGTAGGTGCGGAAGTCCCTTGCGGATGCTAGCTTCGCCATGTTCTCTTCTGATCCAAACTCTCAAACAGTAACACAAAGTTCAAAAGTGGGGTCGGTGGTTTTTTTGGTAGTGAACAGTGATGAGATTTGGGCTTGGTACACGTGGCGACTTGCATGCAGTTGTGTTCATTTTCCTTGTGACGCGTGGCGTTCTAGAGAATTAACTGCCGATGCTGCTGGACAGTCGAGTGCCCTGTCAATTACTAGTGCGTACTAATTTCTTTCATTTATTCAAAACATGGTGTATATAGAGAAAACCGATGGTGGAAATACTAACTGCTAATAAATTTTGGTGATTGTCTCCATCAAAACTTTTTCTGGGATTACCTTTTTTTTTTTTTGTCAACACTCTTTAGGTCTGCCTAGCAAGTGGTCCCTGACCCAACTCCCTCCTAAAAAAAATTTGACCTATTTAAAAAAAGTACCATTTATTTTTGGACAACAGTGTCCGAAAAAAGATGAGAGTTAGTATAACTTGTTTATCAGTGGATGTTCGTTCGGCCCAATAGGCTTTGCATATAATTTTTTCTGTTTATTTAAGAAGAAAAGGAGATTGTTCCAACAAAAAAAAAAGAAGAAAAGGGAAAAATCAACAAATGAAAAAATTAATACGCGAAAATAAAGTTCAAAATAAATTTATAATTTCGTTAAAATAGAAATGAAAATATTTAATTTTCATAAAAATATTCCTCTTTAAATAAAATTATACATGAAAATTTTTAAGTGATAAATTGAATTATCTATTTATCAATTATCATCATATTAAAAGAACAAAATTGTTATTTGTCATATCTATATTTTTTATCTTATTTTTTTCTCAACCAAATAAAAATATTATCTTCCTTCCTTTTTTTTCTTTATCCAATTAAAATAAGTTGACAAACTTATTTTCTATTAGTATATTTTTCATCTTAGTTTTCCCCCACTGCCCTTAAGCAATGCATTAGTGCATGGTTGTACTTGTTCCACCTTGCAAAGATGCATGTGCAATTTCACTAGCAAATAACTTTAATCTCCTTGAATCTTTAACGAATACCCGGTTATATATCAAAATATATGTTTCTAAAAGTTAACTAAAAGCGTAAAATGTATCTTTATAAAATCAAATATAGTGAAGTATATATGAAAATTAATCTAAAGCAAATGAGATGTAATGTAATTTCATTAAGCCAACAGCTTGTATTCTTACAATTTGGGTTTGGACTTAACTAACTTTTAAAAATTAAATGTGAGACTTCTAATATGTTGGACAAACAAATGGGTGGCCCAACAATACGAAACTAACAAATATCCAACAAACGGATCTACGATGGCTCTAATACCATCTTACGATTTGGGTTTGGACCTAACTCACTCCTAAAAACTAGCTTGTAAGATGAGGTTTGTCAAACTATATCACTAGCCAATGTGGGACTTCTAACATGTAGCTCAAGTGACATAAGGAGGAACTTTTGGAGCTCAAGATGCGAGGTTCGATCCCCATTGAAATAGATTTAGGAATAGTATAGTGTGGGTGAGTGTGTGTTTGGCCAACAAAGAAAATGTAATTTTATTAAGAAAATCATGGCATTATTATGCAATATGCATGCATGTGATCATGTGAAATGTAATAAGATGTCACGGCGGTACACTTTATTTATGTACATGTTCAACATCAAATAGACGCTGCAACTATGGAATCACAGACAGTTGCTAACTGCCAAGCGATTTCAATAAATAAAATAATAATAATAATAATATAAAAACTTGCGGTTATTGTAGGCACCGCGTGGAAAGAAGATCATGATTCGTGCAGCTTTTCCAACATAACTGGGTAAACAGAATCTGCTGCTGGTTTGAATCAACAAAGCGATATGGTGAATGGTGATAGTACTTGTCACTCACATAGTCTCTGCTCTGCAAACACTTTTGGAATTCTCACATTTAATTTGTTAGTTATTTTTGTGACCATCATGTGAGAAGGATCAAATTAAAAATGCCTTAGATATGAAACAAGATAAGGAATGCAGGCAGGTCCCGAGTGCGCAGTGTTAGGCGTGGAATTTATCAAAAAAGTATTGTACATACATACATATATATTTAACTCTGTTTTATAGGATGAGATGATCTAAATGAATTATTAGTATAAATTTATGATTTATGATATATAGTGATGACTACTCACTATGCACGCACTTGTACGAAATTCTGCAGATATTATATAGGAAGTAAGCAATGAATTTGAATTGGTGATAGTAGCTAGTGATGTGTGTCTGGAGAGGGCAAGGCATACATCAAAGTGAAGTGTTCCATTGGGAAGAGACAGAGAATCAACGACCATGCGCTCTCAAATAATTCTGGAATTATATATTAATTGTTACTTGAATTGAATCCATTCCAATGGTGACACGTAGAAATAGTGGAGTTTTCCCAAACACAAGCTAAGCTTTCAGACTCTGAGACTGAGAACTACTTTAATTTGCGTATACATGTTTCAGAAAAAGACTAGTCTGGGGAATCGTTCAATCGAAAGTAAGGTGTTCATGCTCCATTCAAATGAGAATATATATGGAATGGAATGCAAAATTGAAAGTGATGTACTCATAAATAAAAAAAAAATAAAAAAGTGATGTACTCATAGCATGTTTACAATGGTAATTGGTATTTGTCACCAATCACCATTAAATTATAATTCTTTTTGGACATAATTGATTTTGATTTCAATTAAAAAAATCATGTTTGTAAATATTAGGTTATAATTGATACTGATATAAAATTTAGGTTTTGTTTTGAAATAATTTTTTTTTGTACTTCTTCATAATTAATTATGTATTATACTTACACTACAAAATCTATCTTTTGACGAGAGTATCTGTTATGGAAAGAATCCCGCGAAAGGCATTTTAGCTAGCCCTAATAAGAGCATACCCAAGCCTAAGCGTGGGATCCTAAAAAAGGGCTATTCCGCAGGATGTTCTCGAAGGGTCATGCAAGCCACTCCTCATCACGACTCTCGCGTATCTCACCTTAACACAATTGTCTCTTCCTTTTTTCCAATAGTACATAGGTCGTTTTCTTCAGATTTTGACATATGCTCAAATCAATAGACCAGTCCCCAAAACCCCCTCAATTATCTAGTACTACTATATAAAGGAAAGAGGTTGTCCATTTCAAATAAAAGTCGTCCAAAAAGCTAGGTCTTTCTACTACTCCATCACTCACTTTGGCATCGAGTGATCTTGTAGGTTTTCTCCCCTCTCTTCTGATGGACGTCGGAGCTTTACCTCCAACTCAACATATTTGCATGATTGTGTCCCTACCAAGGAGAAGGATTATACTAGTATTCAAACACTATTCTCTGTTAGAATCAATTTTCTAATCCTAATTTTTCAAATGTAAATTAATTCTACCCAATTAATCGTTATTATGCGACAAGCAACCAAACAAAATATGTTGTTTTCGTTTCCTAAATTTTTAATTGCTTAAAAGTGAAAGTGTTTTCAATTTCGACCTCAAATAAAACATGATTAAAATATGTGTCCAAATAAATTGTAATAATTTATAAAATAAAATAAAATTATTCAAGTGAAAATCAAGCATGCATCTCATAACAACATTCAAGTGTGATTTCAATCAGTTTATTTTTAAAAAAGCATCGCTAGGTATTCTTATTCTGCGTTTTTATTTTCTAATTTTAATTTTAATTTTTTTTGCTTTTTTATAATTTGCAAAGAAAAAACTAAAACACCAGGTACAAAAATCAAATGATGTTTTTTATTTTTTTTATTTTTTTATACAAGAAAATAGACGTAGAAGTAATGTAAGAAAAATGAGACGTGAGAAGATTATTATTCACCATAAGTTTGAATGATGATATTCTTAACCAAGTGTATTAAGAGGTGAGGATATGAAAGAGAAATAAATAAATAAATAAATAATGAAGAAACGGAAAATCATTCCGTGTATATAAATTATTTACAATTCACTTATTAACATCAATTAAATTAAGCTTTTCATTTTATTTTTGTAATTTTTTTATATTAAAAAACAGTTTAATATGAGAGTTAATAAGTTATATATGACTAATAGATGTATACAAAAAAATTTCCAACAGAAAATAGATTATATGATAAGTGATGTGATACAAAATTAGAAGAGATTCGTGTGAAGAAGAAAAAAGAAAAAAATATCAATATGCCCTCCAACTTTAGGGTCAAATTTAGGTGATCCTCCTATATTTTTTTTCCCTAATTCCTCCCTTTATATTTATGTAAGTATCGATTTTATCCTTTCATGTTAAATTAGTCCATGAAAAATTTTACAACCACCATTATCTCCATCTTCTAACCGGAAAAGCTTCACAAGTTTTTTTCATTAAAAACAACTATAATTAATCATAACAATTTTTATTTTTTTTTTATGAATGAGAGCTGTAAATTGTAGATGAATACTAATTATGTGCTAACCAATTATACTCTTCGAGAAAATAGCATAGTAAACATCAAAGGAGAAATTAAAACTGACACTTTTTTAAGAAAACTAAATGGATAAATTTATTAAATTGACTCTTTAAAAAGGACGAAATAAAATAAAATACATAAAAACTTAACATGAATTCCACTCTAAAGTTAAAAAGACAAAAATTGTACTCTTGACAAAGAAAAAATAAAGAGTAGTTGTGATATTACAAGAGAATTAATCTACATGTAAAAATAGAGTAATTTCTCAAATCGGTTTCTAATATTGTAAGAGTCGGTCATTTTAATTTCTCAAATTTTAAAAACCTAAAAAAAGTCTCTAGCATTTTAAAAAATGATTATTTTAGTTCTTTTTATATAGTTTTTTTTTATGTTAATTAATAGCCAAAAGAACTAAAATTCTCATCATTTTACAAAATTAATGACTAATTTAAGTAAAATTCCCATCATTTTTACAAAGTAGTTGACTAATTTGATGTTTTTAAGATCTCCAAGGCTAAAATAATATAATATTATCTAATTACAATCTATCAAGAATTAATTTAAAAATTCACTGTGTGAATATAATTCTTGGGATTTTATTTTTTATGTTTTTTTAAATTCCTAGAGAATTGTTTGCCCGCTAAATTCATAGGAGGGACGAAATTAGTCTTATCCTAAAATAGAGAAACTCGTAGTTATAAAAAAAAAAAAAAACGAGAGAATCCAACCCTCTTCCCAATCTTCTTTTATTTTTTTGCTAGGGGAGTAAGTGAGTAAGGGTATGTTTGGATTAGTTGTGATTTATTGTGAAAAAGAATTGATTGTCTGAGACATAATCGATTTTTTCTTTGATATATTTGCTGTCAAAAGCGATTTTTAAGGTAATTTTAAGCCGTGAAAAACGATTTTGAAGCTTTTTGAAATAATGTTTAATTCTTAGCCGAAGGACAAAAAAAAATTTCATTTGTTAAAAAATAATTAAAAACTTTTTTAAGTGTAAAATATAGCTATCCAACGTATATTTAAAAAAAAATCTAATTCAATTATGCTCTAAGTGTGTGTTTGATTTTTATTCATCACATACTCATTTGATGGTTATTTTGCAGAAAGTAACCAATTAACTTTTGCTTTAATTTTCTTACATTTGAGGAAATTAAACTTTGGAACCAGCTGTATAAGGAATTTTAGTGTCCATAATCAGATTCTTGTTCATCTCCCTGCATATCTATTTCTTGTATTATTCTTAACTCTTAAGACAAAGATCCCAGTTTGTCCGAATGTCAGGTCTCATTTCCCAACATAACATTCCGTTATAATTACTTGTACAAAGAGTCATGGAAATCACTAATCAAAGTCAAAATTGAGGATTTGAGGTAATAAACACAAGTTTTTTTTTTCTTTTTGTTGCATTTACAGCTTTCAAATTTAAGAAATAATTACTAACCTTTTTTATTTTAATATTCCCCTTTTTTTCCAATAATATAGATCGATGGGTGAACACATGAGATTATACATGTATGAATATCTGAGTTTAATTTCTAATTATTCTACTTTTATATAAACAAAAAATATTTCAATATTTTAATAGTAGTGGGGTTTTCATTGGCATAAAGCCAAACCATTTATATTTATAGTGCATTTAGAAATGTAGTTTTTTTTTTGTGTTACGAAATACAGTATGTTTAAGTTCAAATAATAAACACTAATTAAAAATGAGTTTATTTATAAGTAAAATTATAAAATTTATTTGAAAAAAATTAAAAATAACTTATTGAAACCTATAAATTATTTTTAAAATTAAGCTGCACACACACTCTACCATATGCAGAGCCAGGTGAGAAATTAGTTAATTTACCTGAGGGCTTCTAAAATTGTAGACGCTTTTATATTAATTTTTATTTTTTAAAAAAAAATATTCTTTTTATATCATAATTTATTAATTTATCAATATAAATCCATAATTGATGAGTAACATGCTTGATAAATTGCAAGTTCACTTACTAAACATTAGAGTATCTTTAGTCATTAATTAGTCATTGATTGAACAAGAGAAAAGAAAAAAGATTATATTAAGAAGTATGACTTAATTTCATTTGAATAATAATACATACAAAGCTAAGAAAGCCATCTTCTTTTTTTTTCAAATAAACAAAACAAACATTACATTAACATTAAAGAAAGAAGAAAGGAATTTGAGTAGAACTTTGAGAAATGATGAACCATTTCCCCCAATATTTCACAACTCGCCATTTCTATGATCAGTGACATTATTTTTTTCCACATTATTTCCCATTTCCAAATCCACCTTCTTCTCCAAGTTACTACTCTTTTCAATGCTTTCCTTGTTTACTTCTTCCACAACACCACTCCTTTTCCTGTATTTACAATGTAGAACAAGCTGTACAATCGCTAATGGAGTTCCAACCAAACTTGGCCCCTGCATCAAATTCCCAAAAATTATATTATTAATTATTTTTTATACTCCAATTAATAATTATGAAAAATAACAATGACTAAAGATTAAGGTACAAACCGCAACGAATATATCACGAATGAGAAGTCCATAAGTTAACCATAATACAGAAGCTAAGAATGAACACGTGGATAATGGTAGTGGCATGAATTCCACGCTCTTTGTTTCTATAACCTTCTTCTGCAATTCAACAAAATAAAAATTTCTGTTACTAAAATAAGAGTCACAGCATTTCTAAACTTCTATTTATATCAGAATGAGGTAAACGTGAATTCATTTCGACCGTAATTTTTTACAATTTGAATCCACTAGGTTTAGAAGTTAATTTACTCTGTTCAAATAACCTTTTACTAGTATAACAGAGCTGTTCTGTTCCTGTTTCTCTGTTTTGATGTAAATAAAAAAATAAAATGCAGTTTTTGAGAGGAAAGTAGAAAAGGAAGAAGAAGAGGAAGATGACTGACCATAACAACAAGAGGAGAAGCGTACATGGCAACAGAAACACCTAAGCCTAAGCTACCAACGAGAAGCTTTCTGTGGCGACTGTCATGAAACGCAAAACTTGAAACTGCTGCTGTTATGCAGAACACTAACATTACTGCTATTGTTGTCATCGCTACCTTCACCTGCAAATAATAATTAATTAAATTCATTAATTTACGCTAATCAGAAATTTACCATGTCTACTCTTCCAATCTTTGGAATTGTGGAAAAACCGAAACTGTTATAGACTCTGCATTATTTGATGCAGAACAGACGGAAATGGCTTGCACTCAATCGAGAAAATTAATCCTTCTACAGTTATGTTTCCTCAAGTCACATTTTTCCTTCTTCTTCTTCTCATTTTTTTCTATTTTCATTTCGTGGTAAAAGATTTTTCACTAAGGAAGAAATTAAATTGCTAACTTTAGTTAGACATATTTTTTTTTGTCCGTCTAAGAGATAGTGACATGAGTTTAACAATAAAAATCAACAAACTTCCATTGCTTCATTGTTGTTTTCATTTCTTGATCATAAAAATTTAAAAATTCACCCTTTTTGTTAAAAAAAAATATTCTGTTTACCGAACTTTGCAGTGGAAACACCGAAAATGCGTTTCCATGTGGCTTACTGGCACGAGATTATCCCCTCGTTCCGTTCGTGTAATCAGGAAACAATAAAAATAATGCGACAGTTTTGTAATTAATTATTTAAAAAACAGTAAAGGAATGTGAATTAAACAGAACTAGTCACATTGTTGGTGTTTTAGGTTTGATTACAATTTAGGAAGAAAAAAAAAGTGAAAGATTTGGAAGCATTTTAAATGCATGAAGAGAAGAAGTTAAGCTTAAAAGAGGGGTAGGAGAGAGTATGGAACTACTAACCTTTCTTTTGGATGAAGCATAGCAGAAATAAATGAGAACATAGGATAACTCAAGAACAATTCCAACTCCATTAACAGTAACCAGAGGAAAATTTTCCCACTTGTAGCTCACAACAGGCAAACCATACCAAGTGAATAGAAGACAGTTCAAAAGTCCAATTATGTAAGGAATGCATGAAAATTCCTCTGTGCTTTTCTTCCTTATAACCCTCCTAAAGGTTACCCTGCACATCAAAACCATGATCTTAATATTATTTTTGCTTTACTCTAAATAAGAGGAGAAGAACATGAAATTGAGCATCAATGGACTACTATGTTACATACATTGGTGCAGCATAAAGGGCAACTGAGGCAGCATTGCCTGCAACAAAAAAAAATATCAAATTTTAGTCACTTAATTTTCGTGCATGAACACTCAGTTCGGAAATATATCAAATCAAACCAAATGTGAATCTAAAAGGTGTAAGGTATTTTTAGTTGAATTTAAATAAATTCCCGTTTATCGTATATATAAATGTGAAACTCGAGACACTATAAGTAATAATGAAAGGAAGAATGAAGAAAGAAGTATACCAAGAACAGCAACAGCCAAACGGAGGGTCTCTGCCATATTTAGTGTTTCTTTACTTTGTCTCTGCTTAGAAGAGAATATGAAAAATTATGTGTTTAATGCAAAGAAGATCATTCAAGATGCTCTATTTATAACAATTTGGAACTACTGTTGGACGCGTAGCTAGTGGCCAACTTAATAAAATATTATATTTAGTTATATTAAAATAAGAAAGAAAAAAATGAAAAATGAAAAATGAAAAAAAGGAAGAAGTGCGGTCTACGTCTTTAATAATCATGTGGATGCAAAATTTTGTTAGCTTTTTCATCAAGTTGCTCAATATAACAGTCTAATTCTAATTAATAAACTTATGCAGCTTCAAATCCCCTTTCTCTTTTTTTTTTTTTTTGTTGAATTTTAGTTTTCTCCAGTTTTAGAGGCTTATGTTATGGTGAAGCAATTGAGAAACAAACATTATTTGCCGTAAACTGAGTGGTGTTATGGCACCATTTTAGATAAATTTTGTTGCGTGTCATCACATGATATATTTCACATTATTGATCTGGAACATTTGGGTTAAGTATACCTTATTTTGCGTGTGTGAGTGTTTTTTTTTTTTTGGGTTGTAAAATGCAATTTATATATAGAGTGGCTTCTGCTTTTCTGTTGGTAAAGCATTATAGATACCAATAATGCGTCTTAAAACATTACTAAAATGATCTGCTCTTCATGACGTGGTTCCCATTTTGTAGAGATATGGGAATTTATTTGGCAACCCGCATTTTAAGTTGAGATTTTTTTAAAAAAAATCACCCATTTTTTAACGAGAGACAATTATGATCGAGTTAAAATAATATTTACCTATTTAAATATCAGATAAAATTACATATTTTTGAAAATAAATGTTTCAGATTATGATTCTCATTGCGGAAAGAAACATTTTCTTCTACCTATGAAAATAAAAAGAAATTAAAATTATAAAATCTTAAAAATATTATATTATACAAAAGAATTTTAGATCTATCTTATTATACAAAAATAAGTGCAGTGCTTTGGTGAAGTTTTAAATTTTTGAATATCTTTTAATGTGTATATAGGGTATCTTCCAACCTATTATCAAAAATTAATTTCTCCTAAGAAATATGTCTTAACATTTTACGAGGTGTAAAGTGGGAGTGTGTGACCTATTTTTTTCCTATTATCATGTGACATTTTATTTAATTATATAGTATTAAGTGTCATTTGTTATTATTTAAAAATAATTGATTTTGAAGGTAGATATATAATTTATTATTTTTTAATTGATTATCATAAAAATTATAAATTATTTATATTTGGTTAAAATGAGAAGAATTAATTTTTTAATCTCCTCTTACTCCTACTACATACAATTGATTATTTAAAAAAATAGTTCAAACTAACCTTAAAAAAGAATAAATCTTTTTTCTAACTTCTGATTATTTCTAAAAACACATATAAACATTTTTAAAAACTTTTAAAATTAGTTTTTTATTAAATAAATTAATTAATTTTCAAAATGAACTCTTAATCTTGGGACGGTTGCCTCAGCTATCAAACAGGCTAAATATCAAATTTACCAATCTGTTATTTCTTTGAAAAGAATAATAAATAGTATAGAAGATATCGAATAGATAATATAATGATATTACGAATTAAGTCATCCTATTTGGTCAGAGAATATAGCATTTTATTATCCTTATTAATGCATCATAAAAATCCTTTGAACCTTAGAAGAACAATTATATTAAATTCCTAGTATATGGAATAAAAATCATCCGACTTAAGGGTTAATGGTGTGCATTTCACATTCCATTTCACTGCCCCAAAAGAGGGTTATCTACTTATCTTTTTTGATGGTGATGCCTTAATAAGAGTAAAATAGAAATTAAAAAATATGTCAACCACTAAAATTAATTAGTAAATTAGTGGTAATTTCTAGTTCAATATTTGAACCGGCCACAAAAGGTTACTAAGAATTTGATCTTGATTGGTAATTGTAAATTGTAAATATTCAGAGATGGGGAATTCAATTTAAATATCCAGGACCGAAAATACAGTAAATTTTTTTTCCTCATCCCAAGGTATTTATCACAAAATAGGTTGTTTATAATTTTATACACCCAAGAACCAAATAAGAAAAATGGTTTGATTCATAGGACTGAACCAATTTTATTGTTAAAGACCCAGTTTTGGGCCTTTTATGTTTTGGTTCGAACCGATTTACAAAGTCGGGCTAAACATGGACTAGTTTCAATTTGCCTGGTCTAGTTCGAGACTAATTTTTAAATTTGGTTCTAGTTCGATATTTTATCTAGTGGTTCGCCTTTTAAGTGGTGTGTTTTGATTTCGTTAGTAATTTAGTGATTTTTTTTAACTGCACGACAACAGAAATTAGTAACTAATCATTTTCCCAAAGTTGGGTTCATACAAATCAGTTGTAGGGTGGTCACGAATTGTTGCTTCATTTCTAATAGCAAACAGTGGCGGACCTAAGACCTGGAGTCCGGGAGTGTAATTTAATTAAAATAAAATAAAATGTAAAAAAAAAAAATATATATATATATATATATATTAAAAAAAGTAGGTATTTTTAAAGGAATTTTAGTTGAATTTTAGTCTATATTAAGTGATATGTTAGACTTAAATTTATAAAATTAAGAAGTTAAATATTAAAATTTAAGTTAAGGGTTAAAAAATACAAGTTGAAAAAGTGTAAAATTCAAATTTTGATAGTATTATTCATAAATTTTTCATGGGGAAGTGCACTTGCGTATTTCTCACAAACATAAGTTTGCCACTAATAATAAGAAATTGAATCTTACATATATAGTTAAGAGATAGAGTGATATAAAACCATTACATCTCGTGATTATTACATTTTGTGATTATTACATAGAATATTTATCGTTCACTTTTCAGTCAATAAAAAATCAAGCATCTCATACATATAATTAAGAGATAAGATAAATTATCACCGCAACACACGTATCATGGTTATACAACAATTGGTTTGTCATGCCTTTTGATTGTTGGGTTGTGATTCAAGTAGGCAAAGAGGAATCTTAATTTATTTATTTTTTAAGACATGGATAGGTTGTGAAATAGCTGGCGCTGCTTGTGTATCCAAAATCACTTCCACTTGTTTGTTTGTTTGTTTGTTTCACCACCAACACAACACCTGCTTCAATTTTACAGCAACTCTTTTTTGATTTACAAATACCTTTTTCTTTTTTGGACTTCAAGTACCTTATATACACTCCAATTCTGTGCTGTACACGGAGGAAGGAATAGGGTTTGTACAATGGGTTCCATTTTTTTTAACTGAAAATTTTCACCAGAAAAGCGACAAACAATATTCGTAGTGTTATTTTTTTCACTCTTGTACGTTGTATAGTGTTATTTTTTATCATTAAAAAAACGAAAAATATAATTTTAAAATAATAAATATGTTATCGTAGTATTAAATGATTACATATTAATATGAGATTTTGTAAATATAATCTATACACTAACTCGTTTTAATTTAATTTTGTGTAAAATCAATTGATATTAATATATCCTATCTCATTTGAATTTAATTAAAAGAATGGAGGGAGTATTAATTAAATTAAATTAAATTATAGCGGTGATGTGAGTTAGACTCGAGTCATACGAAATTCAACGCCAGCTTGCAGGGAAGCCTCTTAGAAGGATGTTGCAGTTTTTTGTTTTGTTTATTGGGACAGAGTCTACAGCATTCCTTGTGGTTGTGGGATTACTATTGGACACGTGCTGGAAACACTCATGTGAATTCGGTGACCTCTGGATGGATCACAGGCAGATTATGTCACACTTAACTTAATAAAACTCACTCCATTATTAGCTACTCACATCTATATAAATCACTGAACATCGTGGTAATTTATTTGCTCCTTTAAATATATTTTAAATTTTATTCTTTATTAATGACACAGAGGGAGAATTTTGACCCCCTAATAAGTATTTCAATCGCATTCTGTTTTCTCTGTTTCTGTTTCATGTCAAGCTTTTTAATCATAATATAATAACACAAATTGCCTTAATTACTTCATTTGCGCACCAAGCTGCCAATATGGAAAATCACCAGATATTTTTCGTTTTTTTTTTATTCAAACCAGATATTTTCCGTATCAGAGAAGATTTAAATAATTTTTTTAGTATTTATAAAATTACTTTTTTTAAAAAAGAAAAAAAATTAGTTCCTGTAGAATATTTTTTTGTTTTGATTCAACTTAATTTAAAATTTTGTTTTTAATCACCATAAAATACGCACTTTTCTGTTTTAATTTGTGCAAAATACTTTTTTTTTAAAAAAAAAAGTTTGATCCAATTTAATTTAAAAATTTTGTTTCTATCCAACGGCTAGATCTTGCTTTAGGCAAGAAAGATAATCGCCTAGAGTCCCTACTTAATAAGGCACCTAAAAATATTTTTATTTAATAATGTTATTAATTGTTAATTATTGAAAAATAATTTATCAATGTAATAATATATTATAGCATGTTTAAATAATTTTTATCAACACAATAATACTTTATATATTAAAAGAAATATTGAACAAGTAAAATTAATATTTCGTTAGAATATTAAATTATATAAAAATAGTAGATTTTTTTTAAATGCATAATTTGTAAATTAAAACATTAATAACCCTGAAAAAATATTTATACATAAATAATATATTAATTATATTATATATTGAGATTTGTTTCATTATAAAACTTTCATAAATAATTTTACATCTAAAAAAGATTAAAGACATATAATAAAAAAATAATATGTTATATATAGATAAGTATTCATCGTGAATTTCGCCTAAAGCTCCAAAATGTATAGATCCGGGCATGCTTTATCCCTAATGTTAAGAATTTTTTTTCTATCAAATTTTTTCAAGGGAACAAAATAAAAAATTAAAATTATAGCGATCATTATAAAAACAATTATGTTACAAAGACTAAAAATATAATTTCAGTAATTATTGTGACTAAAAAATTATATTTATTATTAAACTAATGTTTGTAAAGACTAAAAATAAAGTTTGAATCACCAAAATTAAAAAAATAAAAAGTATCAAATTGTATGAATTAAAAATTTATTTAAGTATTTAGAGAATATTTTAAAGAAGAAAAATCCAATTCAGAAATACTATGGCTATTTTTATTTCCCTCATTTTATAATTGTCCTCAACATATTTGTCTAATGAAATCTTAACTTTTACAAGACTTGGGAGAGAAGATTAAAGATCCCACACGTGACAAAAGTATCCGTCACGTGATGTTAGAGTATACGGTGTGTGCGCCTACATTCTACATTACCATAATTGTAAAGTGACCCATAAATTCTACTCCATCCTTTTTATGCCCACATGTTAATTAGCCCGACCTATCAAAATCTTATATAGCGCCCCCCTGATAAAGTTTGCTTTACATTGAAACCCCACAATTACTTTATATTTATTAAGATGAATCGGAAGTCACTAATTTAACAAAAGATGAGGGGCCAATAATTAAGGGATGAAAATGCTTCGTGCCACAGGCAGCTACTTTGTGCACCACGCACGCACTTAATTGATTTTTTTTATTATTTTTGACATTCACTCAAATATTAATATTTGTTAATTTTATAAAACTATTGAAATTAATATCTATTTTAAAACACTACAAATAAATTATCATTTAATAGCATTCTTCATATTAACTTTTATTAGATTAGTTATTATTAGTATAAAATTTATCTAATAGATTTATTTGTCAATATGGTCCTTAAAGACTTTTACTAATAGTTTTAAAATGGATAGCATATATTAATTATTTATACTAAATTGTCGAGAGTTTGTAACTCAAATGACACCAAAAAAATGGAATAAGGTAGAGCTCTTGCAACTCAAAAGGTGAAATAAGGTAGAGTTCTTTGAGTTCAAAGTGTGGGGTTTGATCTTCACTAGTATAGATTTAGGAGGAGTTTTAGTGTAATTATTTGTGTATGTTTGACCAATAAAAAAAATATTTATACTAATTTATTTATCTGTTAATATAAATATTATATGTCTATACTAAAGAATTAATTCTATTAAGTTCAGATGTGATAAAAAGAATAAAACCTAGTTTTGATATTAATTTGTGAACAAAGAATAAAATTAAAGAAAAAAATATGGTATAGCAAAAGAAAAGCATGGCGTGCAAAGTAGCAGTTGGTGTTGGTGTTAGAAAGCACACCACAAAACAGCTATTGCACAAATAGTCTAAAAACTAGCAAATGATCCTTCTCCAGTTCTCCATAACCATGCAGGTGCAGGCACATGCATATATGCGCTAGACAAATGTTTTTCTTTTAACTTAACTTATAAAAATAAATAAATTGGTTTTTTATTTTATTACTGGTCACTATCTAAAATTGTGTTTGGATTGTCGTCGGATCACGTCAAATCACGTTAAAATAGATAAATCAATGGTTAAGATAAATTTGGCACATAAGCCGAGACAGATCCAATGAACGCAACAAAAAATAGCATTGAAGTGAATCCACGTTAACATGAATCCACTTCTATCCAAATAAACACTAAAATGGTCACAATTGTTAACACGCGTTAACATAGTCATGATGTGACATGTTAAGTGACATAATAAAAATCAAAAACGGTATCATATCAATAAGTGAATAGAAATTAAATATTTTAGTTTTACAACCAAAATAGGGGAAGAGGAATGAGTTGGGCGCCAAAAACAAAACAGAGGAAGAAAAGTGAGCATGAAAAAAGATATCATTTTTTCTTTTGTTGGTTATTGAAAAAAATTTTGTTAAGAGATTGATGACGATAACTTTCATGATCTCTTGTTTTTTTTTCATAATAGATTAGACCATCTCCAATGGTAGGATCTTATGAGGTATCTATGAATTATTTTAAAATATTTTAGTAGATCTCACATGTACAAATCACTCTTTTAATTTAAGCACATCTTATGTTCTAATGCAAATTTTTAAATAGATACTTTGTATGAATCTCGCATGCACCACATAAATCTAGTTTTTTGGCCTCACTCTTTGACTAAGATTCAATCGCTTAAATTAGCAAATTTGTTAAGCACTCTATGACAAGTCACGAAGATCCAATATTGGAACTGGGGTGTTTAGCTGGTGAGAATCATTTAAGCACCCTTATTAGAGAGTCTTAGATTTCAACTACAACTCATTGATCAAGTAACACTTTAAGCGTGTGTTTGCATTAGATTTTAGTTGAAAGAGAAATAAAAAAGTACATAAATCGATATAAATCAAAATTTGATCAATGATTAAAATATATTAATGCACAAAAATTAAGATCACTTAATAAAAATAAATATTTTTAACTTTAGTCAAAATTAATTTTAATGAAAGTAAAATCTTATACAAATTAAACAAGCTATTAGTGCATTAGAAAATATATTAATGATAATAAATGGCTATCCTATCCACGAACAACAAGTTAAACCCATTAGTTTAACAAAAACTAATTAATTAGTTACTTAAAGATTGGAGTGTCATTTTCACAATTCAGAAAGAACTGTTTGATAAGCTTGCTCATTATGAATTTGAATTTATAATTAATATTGTAAAACAAGCACACACGAGCACAAGCGCTCATCTTGATTTTTAATTTCGAATTACATTGCCCCACCTAAGTGTCTAGATCTGATTATAATGTCTCCAATATTTTGATCCTCACATGTCCAACAAATAAGTATTGATTCATCAATGCATCAATCCCTTTCATGTCCTTATCATCTATCTCCAAGTGATTAATTTTCATTAAATCTCATAACATAAATTAATATATCATATATCCTCCTGATTTATTAAAGAAAAATGCTAACAATTATTTTAAGGGTATTTTTTAAAGAGTCAAATAGAATAAAATTTTATTGAAAAGTGTAATTTTTTATATTTTTTATAGACGAAAAAATGTGTACATGTAATTAATTTTTAATAGTATATAATAACATTAACAAGTGTCTTAAGGATACTTGTTAGCAAGACTCTTTATCAAATACTTAGTGGCCATTTACGGTATATAATCGCTTCGTTCCTATTTATAAGTCACTTCTAACTAATTCACACATCTTACAAAATGTAGTTAAAGTTAGTTGGTGATATTAAATTTAACAAAATTTATGTTGACTTTCTAACACTATCCTTATTTAATTTTTTGGTTTTACAAAACTCTCTCCCGACATTCTCTATTCATTCTAAATGGAGTTATACTATTAGTTGGCACTATTGTTGAAAATTATAAACTCATTCAATATAAGAAGAACATATGAGAAAAAAATTATTTAATGTTTTACATACTTAAAAAAATGACTTATAAATAAAATAATTTTTTTAACCTGTAAAATATTGCATCAGATAAGAAACTAAAAGTAGAAGGTTTGCATGAAAAAACCAAAATTTTCTTAACATCTACAACATCACACATGTAAGAAAAAGCGAAATGATATTGTCATGCCTAAATTTGATATTGACACTCCCATGACACTCATTCGTAATATTTTTTTCTTCATAATTTTAGAGTGACAATATCACTTTCGTAAATAAAATCCTAAATAAAAAAAGAAAGAGTATTTTTTAGTTACACTTCGTTAGGAGCATTGATCCGTGTGTCACTTATTCATTGTGAATTTGTGATTCTCATTCAATACCAACAATATAGGCTGTTAATATTATAATTTCCTAAAAGTAAGAGAAGAAGAAGGGATGGAATTCAACGGTGTCAAAGGGTTAAATTAGAGGATTAAAAAAATAACTTTTATTTTTGTTTTTTATCATACATAAAATCTCTTTTCCTTATATATATTAAGTACCTTCTTAATTGTTAATTTTTTTTATTGACTTTTATTGTGCGTGTGGGGGAGGAATAGAGAAGGGTATAAGAAGTTAAGAGAGATGATAATTTTATTATAATTTTTAATGTTAATGGTATACTATTCTATGGACATTTGTAAGTTTGACGATATATATATAAGGAATAGATATTTTGAATTTCAGCTATAGTACAGTGGATGGAATGAACCACAATCACTATGATTGCGGTAAGCTAGTTTTAAAATTAAAAGTCCCAAACAGGGGACACCGTATTATGCTATGCATTTAACTGGACATTATACTCAAAAAATTAATCAAGAGCATGTAGACTTTAGTTCACTTAGTTTATCATTACTAAAAGTATTAAAAGAAAAAAAGCTCTGTGAAAAAACTTCAAAATGAATTAATTTTCGAAAGTGTCATCACTTAATGACATCTTTAGCATAAAAAAACATTATTATTGAAAGTTTTAAATTTTATGATAATTAATTGGGATAAAATTATACCAATAATAATTTGTTGTTGAAATGCATTAACTCAGATACGCGCTTAATTTTAATTTTTATTTTTTTTGTATAACATTTTTAAAAAATCATTTATGATATACAATAAAAATGCATTCTTTATGATATAAATTTAATGGTTAAAATTTTGTTTATTTCTTGTTAAAAATCGAGAGGATCTCAACCCAAAAAAGCAAGAGTTACCTAACTCCATTTTCTGGATTTGCTATATGGCAACTGCACTATCTAACACACACCATTATGTACTTATCCTGTTGGTACACATCTCATATATGGCTTGCATTCTATGCAAATATTATATACTATTATATACGTCATATATAATAATGTCTGGTGGAAAAAAATTGAGGACATTAATAGAAGAAAATAAATAATAATACGAAAAATAAAATAAAATAAATCAAGCATATCTCACCAAAAACTAAAAGCTAATTCATATTTAGCTATTAGGATAGGATAACGATATTGGCAGGGAAAAAGGAAAGGCATTTAGCAAAGTTAATCATGGAAAAAAAACATGAAACAAAAAAAATTAATGGTAGTTATAATAATTCTATAAAGTCAGCAATATAATAAAATAATTGCATTTTGTTAGCAGAGACAAATTAGAAGTTTATAGAACGCCATTAGCGGCCTCAAGTAGTTGTCTTAAACATTGAAGGGTGACAATTATGAAAAACAGGGGAATTTAATGGGAAAGGAAATTAAATCAATCCTTAATTATTGATGGGACACTTATCTTGCTATAAATATGTTCAATATTATGATCGTGATTCACAATCATACGTTGAAATTTCTAGGATCCCTAATATTGGAATGATATTTTTAGGTATAAGATAGGATGATTTGGGCCTCTGTTGTCTTCACTCTTCATCATTAGTTAAAATAAAACTATTTTTGTTTTCCAAGACTGATAGACTAGTAGAAAAAAAAAATTGTGTTTGGTTAATTTTTTAAAATTAGTTTTGAAAATTTTAATTTTATGAAATGAATCTTAATAAAAACTAAAGTCAAAATGAATAATTTATATTTAAAAATTTGTATCTTAAAACCATTTTTACAAAAATACAGCGACCCGAAGGTATTTTATTTAGGGAAGGCTTAAATAATTTTGATAGAATTATGAGTTTAAACTTGAATGTTACGAATATTGCAAGAAAATCTTGTTTGAACATTTTAGTGGAGAAAAAAAAAAAAAAGAAATAGTAAAGGGGTTGAATTTTTTCAGCAACCGAAATGATATATGATTATTTTTTTGGGGTTGAAAACCGATGTTATATGATTGAGTGAGAAGAATATACTAGTAATTTGTCAACTTTATAGTGGGTCTTTAAAAATTCCTGCTAATTTCTAAGGATCAGTACTTCAATTTGTACGAACAACAAAATCGATCACGTGCACACCTATAGGTCACGTGATTGCTGCTTCCAAGTCATTTACCCCCAAAATTAAAACGTAACGTTATGGGTAGTCAATGGCTCCAATGATTAAGAAAACAATTCATAATTTAATTTATGACTTTATCATGAAACTTAATATATTAGATTGTGACACATTACGTAACAAATCCATTTCACGTTTATACGATGAGGATCATTGCTCTTACCAGATGTTCATACACTGTGGCCATGTGGAATTCTACGATCAATATTATAATTTTATTTGATTTTCAATATTTGCTAACTATTATTTCACATTCCACTTACTCTTTTATGTTTAATTTTTTTTTAAAAAAAATTGCATTCAATTCTATGATGAAAAAAACTAATATTAGAATAAGTTCATATTAAATAAAATCTGTGCTAAAAATATTAAGTTCATGATTGTTTTATTTTTTTAATTCTCTGAAAAAATTGTTAATAAAAATTAATCATAAACTTAATCAAATACGCGTTAATGTTGAGTGAGATAATGCAAGCTTCAATAGCTAATTAGTAGTACTAAATTGTATCATATTTGTTTATCAATTTTGATCTTTCTTTGCAGACTCCAATAATCTACTACAGTGATCTTTATTGTTGATCAAGTCTTATATGCGGACCAAACATGTTTGTGATAAAAGTTATTAGATCCAATGGTTTACAAGTGGCCGGATAGAAAACCGGCTGGAAAAAATCCAGATCCATTTATTTATTATATTTCATAGTGACAAAGTTGCTTTAGTTCCCCAATTAAATATACATAGATATGGAAGCGGAAAATTAAGGCCCAAATTAGAGCTTGGGTAAGGTGTGGGACTAATATGAAAAAAGTTAAAAATATTGCAAGAAGAGGACACTAATTATTTATTATTTTATCACTTCTTACCGTATTTACAGTTGGAAGTCGTTATTAATTCTTTTTTCGAAATTAACCTCACACAAAATAGTTGTCATGTAATCATAAAATATTTTCAATTATGAGTAGTATGAGATCAAATCCTTACACATATAATTAAGAAATAAATTGAGTTATCATCATGTCACACTCAATAATTAGGAGTTCATTAAATTGGTTAATTGAATATAAAATAAAAATAGTTGAGATTTATGTACGTTTCACTTTATAGGTGTAGGGATATATAAGAAGAGAAAAGTAAAAGAAAATGTTGAAAATAATATGACAATTTTATTTTATTTTTTTAAAAAAAAGATAAAAATAAAAAATTAACAAAACAGATGAAGTGAATAACAATAGTATAAGTATAATTATTATTTAAATAAAAATAGCTTTTGAATCATGTTTCCATTAACTGTTTGTCTCATCTTCGAAAGGCATATTCAAAATCTGAATTTAATAGTACATGTGGGTCCAGGATTTGAAGGAAAACCTAGAATGCCTGGCTGCTTAGGCAGTGGAACACTATATAAAATCTTATCCATTCACTCATTTTGAATAAGCTCTGTTGTGTTTTGTGTCACCTCTACGTGGCATGGGAATGGGGATATTGATATGTTTTTAAAAAAATTATAATTTACTTTATATAACACATTGTTAATATTTTTAAAAATTATTTTTTATTTGAATTAATTGTGGATTGAATTTTGTTAATTGTGCTGATGCTATGACCAACATAGAAGTGCAACGGAAGATTTCTTATGTGCATATTCACTTAGCTCTTAACCGTGTTATTGCTCATTTGTTAGTTAACATCTCTGATGTAGCTTTTGTTAGGCCTTAGTTTGCTTTTTCCTTTCTATTATAACTAAAAAAAAATCATAATTCATTTAAAAATAATCATCATACAATCACCTATTATCCTGTACAATTACAACTTAGTTTAATAAAAAATGTTTCATTTTTTCAAATCACTAGTAAGTTGTAATTATATACATTGTATGAGGATCATTATTCCAATATGTTTAGCGTGTTTTTAGTTGAGGATTTTCAAAACTAATTTTAAATAAATTTGATTTCGTATAATATATTGACATGAAATTATATTTGTTTAAAATCTATTATCTTAAAAGTAAATTATAGTGGCAATATAAATTTTGCAACTCATATAAGTTGGATAAACAAAATTTCTAGAACTCTAATTTAGTAGTACGTATTATGTTGATTCAGCCCTGTTAGAAATTGCCAAACCATTTGACTCTTCACCGATTCCAATACAATAATGTTAATGTGATCAAAACACAAAAATTTCTATTCATTGTGTTGACAATAGGTCTCTATTCAACCCATCTTAGATCAAGATGATTCAGTGTCAAAAGCATAACATGTTTATTTGATTTATTTGTTCTCTTTATTAGTACAAGTTGCGTCAAAATTAAAATTTATAGTACAATTAATTAATTTATGTGCAGGTTTGTAACACAAGAAATGTGCAACATTCACAATTTTCTAGCTACATTCTTTATGTTTGATATAGGGATATATCACTATCAATGGTAGCAATGTAAGAATACTGAATACTCCAAATTGTAAATTAAAGCCAGTTGGAAGGCAAAAAGGGGACAAAGAAAAAAGCTGCAGAATTGAATTAATTAATTTGTCAACTAGAGTACCAATTAAATTCCGAATTTAGCTCGCTTTAATTTTCAGATATTTCACAACGAGTATAACATTTTTATATAACTAAGACCTTAATTATACATATTTCAATACTATGGTTTTGCTGCTGTTTTGGACTCGTCACGTTATTCTCGTTTATAGACATTTTAATTTTATTTTATTTTATTTGGAATAAATAGACACTTTTATTTATTTGGTGGCAGAATCAATGTTCCAGCTGGATTGGCGCGCTTTCACCTATAATTATTTTGTCCTTGTAAAAGGATTGTCAAAATAAGAACCAACATTGGATGGTGGCTGCTACATTAAAACTTCTTTTTTTTCCACAAACGTATTTTCATATGAAATTTAACTCATCTGAAGTGATAATACGTATAAAATTTTAAAAAACAAAAAACAAACTGAAAATAAAAAATGAAAATGAAAACCAATCAATTCTTTAATTTTTAATTTGAATCAAAATATTTTATAATTTTAATTTACATTAAATAAATAATAGATTTATCGTTACTTTATTGTTTTATATATTCGTTTACTTTAAGAGAGTCAAATCCTCTTGTATGAGCAGTCAAAGACTATTATTTTTTTAAGAGTTAGAGATTATTTAAATAAATTGTGTTGTAAACAGTCTCTTCCATAAAAATTCTTTTATACATATGATTAGAATTCGAACCCACAACAACTATAAAATATTAACTATGTGAAATTTTGTTAACTGTGTATTTGTAACTTTTGAGTAGAGTTGGATGTGTGTCATTGCCAAGTAATTTGAGAGTAGGAGAGAAGCAAAGGATTGTAGTGAATGAAGGCTACGCGGAATCAACGAAAGTGGGCGCACACCCTTCTCATCATGCTTCCATGTTCTGTATTCACCATTATTTCCCTTTTCCCATTTTGGGAGTTACAGTCTGTGATTCTTTTTTTAAAACCATATCCATAATCCAATGTTTTAAGTTCTTATTATAATAACACTTATTAATATTCAATATTTTTTAAGCGAGTCTTATATATATACATATATTATGTGAGAAAATTTATAAAATATAAATAGTTGTCTTGTTCTATAAGGAGCTATCTTTATTTTTTGTACACAAGAAATATACGCACAATATTAATTTTTGAAACATATTATTGTTATCACTTAAGTTTTATAAGTGTGAAACATACTCAATGAATCTTCATTGTTTTTTACAAGAAATTCACCAGGCAATTTATTTTGCATCCAAGAGTTAAAAGGTCCGTTTAGTTTAAATTTTAATACGATGGGAAGTGAAAAACACATTATGACAAAAATTATTAGTTAAGATGATTGATGTACAAAAATCGAGACCGTCTAATAAAAATAAATATTTTTAACTTTGATCAAAAGTGACTAACAAACCCAAAATTAATGAGGGTGAATTAAACGTAAAAAATTACTATTATTATTATTATTTGTTATTATTATTATTATTATTAATTTTTAATATTCAAAGATCCACTCTCACCAACAATATATTTTTCCAACACATTATTCTCTTAATTGAAGTGTGTATTGTACTCCAATGCTTAGAGCTCTAGAAGCATTTCAACATGAATCTCACGTAATCAAAGCTTCAATCACTGAGAGTTTGTATTTCAAGTGGTATAAGAAGTTTTTAGAATTCAAGAAAATGAGTTCGATTTTCGGTAAAGTAAACTTAAAAGTAGTGTAATGTGAGAAAGTGTGTATTTGATCGATAAAAAAAAAAAACTGTTGACCCAATCGTCTCAGGTCTCTGTAAGATTTGGGATCTAGTTTGCTACTGTTACAGCAGTATGTTGTTCCTGATCTAACGATTGTAACAATAACAACATACTTTTTATTTTTATCATTTTTTCTTTAAAGTAAAAAAATAAAAAATTAAAATTGAGACACATCACTATAACATGTGCTATCACATCACCAAATCCATTTTCATAAGATTTGGGTGATATTGAAACACCTTTGTTAAGCAGCTTTGCTAAATTCACTTGTCAATAATGAAACATAAATGCTTAACAAATATGCCTAAATAATGTGAATCCAACTTAATACCCTTATTGAAGGTAGTTTTACTATGTACTCCCTCAGTTACGGTCTTACGGAGTATAAATTAAAAAAGAAAAACTTATCTCACGTCTTTTAAAAAAATATTTTTTTTAAATACTTTTAATAAAATTAATCATTTTCTACTTTAAAATCATTGTAATAAATGAGAGAATAAATTAATTGAAGAATATTTTAGATAAATTTTCATTAAATACAAATAAAGAAAATTAAATTTACTTATATTTAAAAATATAGAAATATTCAAAAATTTACTTATATTTAATAACAGAATAATATGTAAAATAACAATCGATAATAAAAAATTAATCTCTTCAAAATAACAAGTGACTTTAATTTCTTTTAATGTTAAATCTTTTTACTAAATTCTCTTATAAATTTTTTATCTACTTATTAATTTTGACAAGTATTATTTATCTTCTAAAATATAAATGTTTAATAAAAGATAAAAAATACTTCTCAAATTTAGTATTTTTTTTTTATTATATTTAAAAGATTTGACTACATAAGAAGGGCACTGGGCGTGTGATTCCATGCACATCTTTACCAACTCATTGGGCACACAACTTTTTAGGTCTCATTTCTACTAATTAAGGTTTTACTTTGGTCCGTACATATGTGGCATGCTTTGTAAATCGATCGTCTACTACTATGTGTGATGATAACAGATTTCTTTTAAATGTGAAATGAATTAGATCTTTTTATGGATATGACATACTCTCTTATCATGTATTCGAATTTGATGTACCATAGGCCCACTTCTAACTAGTTTCTTTTCCCTCTTTGCCCCTTAAACAAACACCTTAAATTTACATTCGAATGATTAATTTTTTCAGGAGAGGAACATCTAATTATTTCCATGTTTATTAAAAATGTTAGAATAAATTGCAATAACTCTCCTTGAAGTTTGAAAAAATTGCACTTTACCTTAAATTTTATTAAAATTAGCACTTCACCCCATTTTGGTCAGTTAACTAGCATTTTAGGCCCGTCAATCTATCACATAAGTATTAAAAAATAATTTTTAATGTTAATGGAGGGTCTAGAACTTGCATATGTGACAAACTGGTATGATAGAAACGTCAGCAGTATAGCAATTAACTAACGTTTTTGCCTCGTCAGTTTGCTACGTCAGCTTTAAAAATAATTTTTAAAGTTAACAAATGGACATCTTTGTAAATGTTGCATATGGGAATGACAGAAACGTTAGCTAGGTCAGCAATCAACCATCAATGATTAAAAAAATAAGGTGGAATGCTAATTTTGGTGAAGTTTAGGATAGAGTATAATTTCTCCAAACCTCAAGGGAGTTATTGCAATTTACCGAAATGTTAATCTTCACACAAGTCTCTTTAATTAAGACCAAATAATCATAAGAGATTAATGTTGATGACGGATGAGAGAAATGGTAAAGTGATAATTCTTTGTGATGACAGAGTGGTAAAATTGTCTAAAGCCAAGTTAATAAAGTGGCGGCTTTAAATAAGTCCCATATTTTTCTCTGTTTTAATTACTAGTAGTTTAGGCCACATTTTTAGATTCTCAAAATATAAAATAAAAATAAAATTATAAAAATTTTAGTTAAATATGTTAATTTTAAATATTTTTGGGTGGAGTTATTGTCGCTTTTAATTAATTATTCCAATAATCTTTATAAATTAACACTTTGATTTTAGTGGTTACAAAAATATATTTTAAAATAAAAACATTTAAAGAAGAGTGACAATAAATGAAATGGAGTAAAAATCGGCTCACCCTATTTTTATTGTAAATTAAATTTGTTTTAGGGTTACAAATATACGGAGTCGTCCTTATCAAGTGGAGAGAGATGACAAAGTTGGATGAGGGAAGTTAAAGGATAAAAGGACTTTTTTTTTCTAAATCTCTTCATTTAAAAAATATTTGTAGATTTTTTTATCATTTCAATTATAAAAAAAAACATGTCAGTATCTATTGTTAATTTTTGGATGAAAATTTAATAGGAGGACCTAATTGCAACTAGTAAAAAAAATCTAGGAGTTATTTGTCACAATAGTAAGTAAAAAGATTAAAATTACATAGTTATAAATGTTAAGGCTAAAAAGTATATTTAAGCATAATTAAAAAAAAGGGATAGAGACATATATTTAGTAATTTTTTAAAATTGTAAAATTTATTTCTCTACATTTCACAAAAAAAAAAAAAAAAACCTCAATACAAGGGCGTAAATTACCTTGATTTGTGGACCATGGATGTCTCTTTTTTTTTTTTCTTGTCTTACTATATACTATCTGGACTTAATTTCCAATTTTGTGGACCCAAACGGCCCAGTGGATGACCAATATAGCAGGCTTTGTTGGTTCCCTTCACTGCTTAGTGCTTAGTGGGATTCGTATACCCAATTCATTTTGAACCTTTTCCTCTCACATTTCTCTTTCATCCTTTTCAATCTTCCATTCTTTTTCTCTCTTTTCCTGAATATTCCTATACCTTAAAATTAGGATCATTAAATATAAAAATTTTATACCTTTCGTCTTATAAGTAGGGCTCGCAAAATAATTATATAACTGTGTTTAGCAACATTAACTTATAAATTATTTAAAAATTTATGGCGTGTGTATATATATTTCTTAATGTTTAGTAATTATAAGTCTATAACATTTATAAATTTTTTTAAATTATAAACTATTGACTTGTTAAAAGTTATTTAAAGTAATTTATATCACATGAAAAATTAAATTTTAACAATTATTTCTTATTTTACTTGTTTTTTTATCACATGAGCTTGATATAACATTAAGAATCTCTTTCAAGAATTTATTTTTATTGTCGAAAAAAAAGAAGCTTGATACATTAAAAGACAAGTTTGAAAATAAGAACACTTTCGTCTATCAAATATAGAAATATATATTAAAATAGTTTTTCATTTTGTATTTTATAGGTCATTTTAGTCTCTCACGGAATCAGTCATTTTAGTCCCTGACTTTCACTATTATCAGTCATTTTAGTCCCTGAAAGTCAGGGACTAAACTGAACGATCATATAATTCAGGGACTAAAATGACCTACAAAATACAAAGTGAGGGACTAAAGTGATTTATCCGTATAAAGTCGGGGACTAAATTGACTTATCCTCACAAAGTTAGGGACCAAAATGGTACATTACTCATCAAATATAAAACGACCAATAAATATATGCATGACGTTAGAGCTGGATATACAGATTTAGGCCCGCGGAACGGCTTGCAAGTGGTGGAAGGGATTAACACCATCCCTATTGAGAGTGACATCATCCTTTTTAGTATATAAATTTATGATTCTTATATATAAAAGGATGGTGTGATTTTCAAAATTGGGTGGTCTCAATCCCTCTTACCCTCGCAAGTTAACGGGTTGGGCTTCTAAAAACCAAGACTATTTAATTTGTGGGCTTAGACCGACATGTCTATTAACCCACATGCTAAACGGACAAAATCCGCGGACTTCGTGACTATATGAATATCCGCTTTATTATTATTATTATTGAAACAAGTCACTTAGACTAAGATTTATAAAAAACAGGCCCAAACAAACTTTTGGACTTAATTTAGACTTTTTATGTATTTTTTTAAAGTAAAGTTGTGTAAAGTAAAAAAAAAATCTATAAAAAAATTGTTTTTATGCAATTTTTTTAAAGTAAAATTATAGTATAATGTCAAAAAAAACTAGTTAAAAAATGGAATATATCTATCTCAGGGTGCGTTTGATGCGTGAACAGGACAGTACAAGTAGTACAACATTGTACAAGTTTTATGAGGCACAACACAACTTTTTATGTTGTGTATCGTTTGATACTCAATACACGTAACAAAAAGCACAACATAAATTTTACAATAATATCTTTCATGTTATATTATTAATTTTTCTTAAATTTTTCTAAGAAAATAATATTTTGATATTTTATAATTATTTTATTATTTATTATAAAATTAAAATTTCGTGATTTAATAAATTACTGCATAATATATTTTATGTAATATAATAATTATATTATATATATAAAAAATTATATTAAAAAATATTTTTAACTATTTATTTTTTAATATTTATATTTACCGTTAAAATTTATTTTATTATTAATACGTTATTTTAATTATATATATATATATATAAATGACAAAAAAATGACGTAAACATTGATTTAAAAAAAAAATACAACATAAATAAGTGGAGAAAATGGGGAAGGTAGTTACTGAATAAAAATACAAGGTTAATTATGTCTTTTCTTAACTTGTGCATGGAACAAGAAAGTTGTCCCTTGGTTTAGTGAGGTACAAAAAATTGTCATTTTGTACTGTCCCGTGACTCAAATTTTGTGCTGTTACTTGATAGCTTTTTGAATCAAACACAGAACAAAAAGTTTTGTCCTGTGCTGTACCTTGAAAATTAGCAAATCAAACGGACCCTCAGTGTAAAAAAAAAGACTTAAAAAACGGACATCGTTGATGAACACGAACTTTATTTGGTCCATTTATAACACAAGATTAGACAAATTACCCGTTAAGTTCGCGGGACGGACTGTCCGTGTACCTAGTCACGCATAATGTCCACATACAAAATCGTATTATGTCGATAAAAAATGGAATATATCTATCTCAGTTTTTCTAACCTGACCTTGCACAGATTAAGCATCTAAAAAGAGAAGCTTTTTATCAGGAAAAACAAAAATTGAGTTTTGTATTCAACTTGTATTTATGACTTACAATAATTGCACACATTAGAAAAACCAATCTAAAATTGTAAAGAGGCAAGTAAAGTTTGTAAGCAAAATATAAATAAAGGTGGATTTTAGGATACACCACTTTTAAAATGGTGTACCATACACCAATAAAAAATATGAATTATACATGATTTTAAATTAAATGTATTATTCCGTATATCTTTTATTTATTCATATTTGTTATTTATTAAGTTTTTTTAACCCGTTATAGGTGAATTTTAACATTCACCAATTTTAAGGTGGTATATCATACACAAGTCATGAAATTATATTTATTTGATTATAGCTCGTTTAAAAGAAATAAAATTAAAGAGATGCATACACACAAAATACATAATTTATTATTATATTAAACATTTTTGGTTGAGTTTTGTATACATTTTTTTATGTGGTGTACTATACACTACTACGGACGTGGTGTATGGTAGAAGCAACCATAAATATATACTTAATTTATTCTTAATTACCAATAAACCAATAAAAATACCTTGTACTGCTAATCATTTACCTAATGTCACTCATCACTTCTAGAGTAGTCAGCCTTCATTCCAATTCGAATTAATTTCATTCTCATGTCGTCTTATTCATCACTAGTGCAAGAATAATTTCGAGATAACATTCTAATCAGAAAAGATATTTCATTCTAAGTCTTCTTCTCCCCCACTTGTTAATTAACTTTATCAATTATACTATTCCTTAAATTAAATTACATACATTGATCAGCATTACCGTCAAATCAACAAAAGTCTACGACTTTACCTGTAACATGGAATACAATTCACTAAATGTTTGATATTTTATTAGCATGAGTAAAAAGTAGCCATATATTAATATTCTAATTCTAATCTTGATGTGAAGAATCTTAACTATGGATTACTACCAGGTGTCAACAAAGTTAATAAATAATTAAGTCTTTTAAATACGTCGATAAATAATCAAATTTTGACTATATACATATAGATAAAACCTTCTATTACAAAAGACAAAATCTAATTTCGCGTTTTCACGCTATTCAATATTCATTTGAGTTTGTGAAGTCCGAATATACTTAATTGAAAATGTTGGTTGGTTAATGAGGCTATGCATCGGATCCAACTAAGCTAATTAGTAGCTAAAAGCAAGAGATTAGAGATAGGCCACATTCGAAGGATCAAGGATATGCTTATGCATGCATACTGTAATCAATTACAGTTACAGACAAACAATCTTAGCTAGCTTCATTACCATTGTTTAATTATCTTATTCATTCGTTTCTTCACCTAACACCATTTCAGATAAACATTGTACGGTGGATATGGTAACTATGACAATCAAATTTAGTGACCAAGGCACTCTGCTAGCCTGTTTGGCGTATCAAATTTTCACTTTTGGTCACCACAATCTTAAATATTATTATATTTTCTCATAACTAACTTTTATTATTTGTAACAAAAACTAAATAAAACAAACGAGTCATATATTGTTTGATAAGCTGCGACCTAGTTTCTTCTTGTTGGGAACCAATCACGCAATCTCAACTTTTCTTATTGTACCAAAATATTGCAAACCCTCAATATTAATAATGTTTGTACAAAAGATTATAAACTTTTACACGACATACAACTACTCAAATTTCAATTAAACCAAAAGATTAATAATATTGTGGAGAGAATCCTTAAACTAACTTTTCTTTTTTTTTTTTTTTTGAGTATTCTACCTCATAATTCTTAGAACTATATAACGTGAGACTTTTTCTTTTACTTTCATTTTACTCAATGTGAGATTTGGATGAACACAGAAAATGTCCCCCATTCATCAAAGTCTCAGATTTTTCATGTCATCCTCAATTGTTCTCTTCATCGTCAGCAAGCTCTTTTTGCTTGGATCCTTCCATTATGCAAAATCCATCACTTCAACTCCAAATGCATTGTTATGCTCTCTTTAAAGAAATGACGCACTGCACTACTTCTCTTTTCTACACTTCTCTTTTCTTTTTTCATTTTTATTATTTTATGGACGTCATTGTTCAGAAATATCATTTTGGACGCCGATATCTAAAAAAATAGTTTTATTCCCAATTAAAATAATGTCAATTTTTTTATTTTTTTGGCCAACAAATGGTGTCAATCCTAATGTTCTAAGGAGAGATATACCTATCATTTTTACTATCTGGCCCAATGTTTTTCAGATGGCCTGTATTTTTTTTTTGGACAACAGATGGCCTGTATAAATAAATGTGTGATGACTGGTTTCCAAAAATAATGTGTGATGAACTGGCCCAACTCTCTAACCCACGTAGGTTGGGCCTGGCCTCTGAAGTTGCTATATTTGTGAGAGGATGGGATTAGCACCATCTCTATTGGAAGTGACATTATCCTTTTTATACGTAAGAATCATAAATTTATATAGTAAAAAAGATGGTGTCACTCCTAATAAGGATAGTGCTAATCCTATCCACCATATTTAGAGGATGGAATTAACACCATCTCTATTGGAAATGACACCATCCTTTTTATACGCAAGAATCATAAATTTATATATGGTACCACTAACAAAAAAAAGTAAGGGATCTTTCGTCCAAAATAATAGAATGGGATCTGTTGCAGGCAAAAAAACCATGGGATCTATTGGACCGAAAAAGAACATGGGTTATTGTTCGAACCTCTAGAATCCATCTTGTTCCATCTTTACTTGAGTGTCACACTAACCAATGAAAGTTGTTTCACAAAGGAGGTTCCCATTCAAAATCAGATACGTTAGTGAATGTGAATCATTAGTTGCAATCTGTCCCCTCCATCATGAAAAACCGCCAGATCCAAATCACACTGCGGATTAATAGATAGGTTATTCTTCGACTGTAACCTTTTAAAATATTATATAATAATTTGTTATGTATTTTCATAAAAGAAAGTCATATTACATGTAACATGTATAGGCAGTTATATACTTCGTGCAATTTCAAGTCTATCATATACAAATTATTACACGAGTATGATAATGAATTTATAATTGCGGGACCAGTGATACAAATTATCACTCTACTGTTACTATATGACTATTATACCACAGCACAAGTATTTCTATACATGTTGAATTTATTTATACATAACGACGAAGATAATCCAATCTAGCTGAATGCTTGAGCTTCATGAGAGCCTTCACTTCATGCTTTCTCACCATTTCTCTAGATATATTCAAGTTCCCTGCAATTTCTCCCAACGTTCTGTCACCTTTACCATCAAGCCCAAATCTCTGTCTGATCACCAGGCTCTCCTTTGGCTTCAGCGAATCGAGCTAGAAAATTGAAAAACATTCCAAGATTAGTTGCAAAATGGTCATATTTATTTGATCATATGCAACAATAAATACTTATTTTACCACTTACCACATCATCAAGAGCAAGCCTAAGTAGAGCAGGTTGCCTCCTATTATCACCATTAACACCATCATCATCCACGATTCCATCGATAAGCTCCTCTTGTGTTAGGTTATGTCTCGAGTGAAGCGAAAGGATGGGTTTCGATGCCTTCATTACGTCATGGTATCTTTCAGGGGATATCTGAACTTTTTCTATTATTTCTTCCTCTGTTGGTGGCCTCTTAAGCTCAAATGTTAACTCAGTTTTGGCTCTTTGTATCTCCGCTCTAACCTGCTCAAAAAGAATTGAGAAGTTACTCAGAGCTGACACACAGGCACAGCCTAATCAAATCATCAAGTTCCTTTTTTTCTTTTCTTAATTTTCTCACAAGTCATATTTTCTTTGAATATTTTGGCTGAAATCCAGTAAGGTCTTTCAAACACTTTTTTTGTTTTCTTCTAGATATTATACTTGGTTTTCAGTCCAAGCCTTTCCAATTTTTTGCGTAAACAAAATACAGGTTTAATTTAAATAGAATGGAATGTCGCTCTATTGCACAATGAATTATAAAGGACTAAGAAATAAGTAGAGTGAAATTATTCATTTAATATTTAATCTTTCATATATGAATTATTGATTTATTTGGAAACATGACATTCTTTCATTCCCTGCTGACCCGTTCTGCCATAGATCAATGCTCTACTACATTTAAACTGATAAGATATCCTCCTTGCAACAATCACAAAAACTGGTTGATTGGGAATCACTTTTTGACACGGGAAATAAAGTATGCAACTAAAAGGCAGGCAATTGACGCACATGCTGGATAAACCAATATATCACAATGCTTAGTAAGAAGAATCATACCGATTCAAGTCCAAAGGGAACGCGTGTGAAGCTTGAGAGGGTCATGGAACGAATGATAGCATGTCTTATCCAGAACAAACCATATGTAGATAGCCGAAATCTCCTGTTTGGCTCAAAACGGTCGATTGCTGTAACAAGTCCCTTAACTCCCGCTTGACAAAGATCTTGAAACCTTGGGCCACTTGCAAAATCTGGAAAATATTTGTTGATCACAAACAAGACAAGCCGAAGATTGTGCTGCAAAATATATGACCATGGTATTTAGATTGTTGATAAGACTTAATAATTTCAAAAAATATCAACAAAACCACAAAGAATTTCACTTCCAGACTCCAACGAGAAAGAGCAAGAAAGTAAAATACTGAAGTTATGAAGGCACGTCATATAATTCATTTTTTTAAAATTGTTGACACTTGACATCCAAGTTATTGAAGAATTGAAGACTTCAAATTACCTTTATGAGCTTATTCCTAGCAGCTTGACCAACCTCTATCACTCTCTTTACTCGAGCAACGTTCATATTTGTTGCCTCAGCTAATTCACCATCCGTTGGTTCCCTTGCTATCTCCTTTTGTAAATCATCCTTCACTCGAAGTAGTGCCTGAAAATTTAACAACGGCTTAATGTCAGAAATCAAACAAAAGTCTGCGTTTTAACCTAACAACTTCAACTACTATATTTGATATTTTCCTGACATGACATCAAAGCCTTGAATCCCTTTATTACAAACTCACTAGAAATGGGATAGTGGTGTGGGTTTCAGGTTCCACGCCAGGTTATAAGTTCAAACCAACATTATCATTGAAAGAAAATAAAGGATCATGATAATACGGTCAAGACACGGGTTAGTAGAGGTAGAGCCCCCATTCTCATTCTCATACAGCATTGCTGGTAGTGACCAAAATTTGTTCATCAGTCAAGGTCAGAGGTTCTTAGCATGAAGAACCTTATGCTAGAGATAGAACTAACTATAAACCTTGACTGGCCAGCTAAAGCAACTAAAACAAGAATAGTTAAGGAAATGGGGGCTAAAACAAAAAAGAAAAAAGAAATAATACAGACAAACTGCTTACCTTCATAGGTTGCATCAACTTGAATAACCAGGCATGTTCTGAAGAAGGAAGAACTGGTGGAATTTTCATCCTTTTCCAGTCCAAACTGACAAAATCAGTTGACACTGAATATTCCCTAACAAGTTCCTCAATCTTCGCCACTCCATTCTTAACATCTGCTTTCATTCGAGTTGTAACGACTACCTCCCCATTTTTATTCTTTTTCAATGCAATCCTCTTATCAAGACTCAGCCTTTTGGATTTTCTCTTGGGATTTCTCACCACCCTATCCTTGTTCAACTCCTTTTCTTGACTCTCTTCCCCAATCTTCTTCCTCCTACGAGAGACTCTTTTGATCATTGTATCTACGCGTTCTGCATCACTAGTATCAGATGCGGGGCTGAGTTTGTATATGTTTTCAAGTATGGCAGCAGCCTCATTGTAATCCACATCCAAGGAAGATGGAGAAGTTTCCTCAGTGAATACATCTTTTACTCTCTTGGGCAATTTAGTACTTCTTCCAATCCTTTTCTTTTGTGTTTTGGCTGTTTCAATTGGCATAGGAATTTTCTCTTGTGTTGCGACATAAGCTGTGTCATTTGGTTTATCTCCTTTGAATGCTACAGTAGAAGGTCTCTTGAGTGCAGCACGATGACTTGAAAACTTTGTATTCAATCCTAGTGGAGTCCGAGCAGCTGAGCTAGAAACAGTCACAACTCCCATACCAGGTTAACTAATCCACGTTTAGAAAGAAATGCCAAGATCCTGCAACAGCAGAGCCAAATACTGAATATACTCAGGTGATCTTCTCAAAAGGCTCTTATATCAGAAGAATTTGTTATCTACATACTAATGTCTTAAACTGTTTCTACATAAATTTCAACAATCACCTCAAAAAAACTTACGTACCTCAACTTCTCCAGAAGTTATCTCAAGTAACCTTTAAAGAAGTTGAGGTAAGAAAGTTTATTCAAGAAATTAACATTTGAAACGACATTAATGTACATATGACAAAAATTTGCTTCTATAAGCACTTCTTCAAAAAATCATCCAAACTAGCTCAGAATCTGATTCACGTGTGCTGAGTGCTGACGCAAGTACGCAACTAATAGCTCCAGAGGAGAATCAAATGTTAAACCTTGTCTCTCTGTAAATCATTCGCACATTCCTTATTTGCTTAACCAACCACTAAAACCATTTATACATGACTAGTCCGATTGTACGTATTAGATTAAATGATTAATTCCAACACAAACTAAATTAAGGGAGAAGTAAAATAAATGTCCTTCCTTCAAAAACTCTAGGGATTTGTGAAAATGTGCTTTTACTACCCCACAAATCTAAAACAATCACACTGTAAGATGGTTCTAAACTTCCTCCCATATATAATTGGTTCAGTAGCAATTAAATTTCTTCCCAATCAAAGGAAGAAAGCGGTATCCAATTGTAAAATTGCATGATTAACCAGTGATTTCTTCTGGTTAGTAGCAGCCTTCAAATAACATACACTAAAACATCTTAACCAACTCTAAAATGAGTTGAATATAGATACTATTACCAATCAAGTTTCAACCCTAGCCTTTTTCTTTATTAATCAGAGTTAAACAAGTCAGAACATGTACTTGTCACATATATTCAGGTATGAATGTTGCATCAAAAAGGCAGGAACAGAACACACCAACCAAAATCAAATAGCAAGTTAACTGTGAAATCAAATTATCGAGTAAATTAACGCATGCTCAAAGAAAAACAGCGAAGCAAAGCAAATAGTACCTTTGATCTGTGAGAACTCGATGAATCCAAACAGAGGGATCAATTGGACTTGAGAATCAGAGAATGAGAGAGAATGAGCGATGTTGAGGTTGTGGTTTTAACGCGAAATACGAGAATTACGGCAACCACAAAATTTGCCTCCGGGAAATCAACGGTCAGGAACTAACGTCCTTTGAGATTGCGGTTCCGGTTTTGAACACGTAAGCTGCGATGTGGAACTCTAGTGCTGACGTGGCTAAGGTAGAAGAGGATTTGTGTAGCTCGTGGCGCTTTTGGAGTGGGGGAGCAGATATTTTTTGGAATATTGTGGATTATATGAACGACACGTATGGATCTTACATGAGATGGAAGATTTTGAGCTGTAATCGTCTCCATCTCAATGTCCCTCCAGCACCGTCTACCAGCGATCTCAGCCATTAATTCATTTCAAGTTGATAACCAAGGATGAAGAGAATGTATTGGATGGTATAGATCTTAACTGCACACACTATACTACCAGAGAGGCAGTAGTGGATTGGGATGCGAAAATTTTGAAGTACTTTTGTGGGACCCGATATACAAGAGGTGTTGCATGGAAATACGTAGCCCATTACCCACCACGAGACTTGACTCTTGAGGCTTAAGACTACTTCCTCTTATTTGTACCGTAGGCAAAAATATAATTTTAGTCTCTTGAATTTTATTTAATATTTATTTTGGTTTTATAATTTTTTTTAAAATTATTTAAGTTTTTTTATTTTTATTTTTGGTCCAAAATTGTTTTTATTACCATTTTCATTATCAATTTAACAAATTTTTTATTAATACTATTATATTCTGTTATCTTTTTATTTTGAGCCGTTAATTTACAACAATTTAGACTATTTATTTTGAACAATTTGGGCCATAAAAAATCCATTACATTGCTAATGGTAGTAACAACAGGATCATTTTGAACAAAAAATAGAAGTTAAATGACTAAAATAAATCTTAAAAAAATTATGGGATCAAAGTAAACCTTAAGTAAAAATTAAGAGATCAAAATTATACTTTTTCCTTTGTATTATAAGTAATTATGATTTTTTTATATTTTGTAAATCTAATTATGTTCACTTCATTTAATATAAGTGTGTCTAAAATATTTAAATAAGTAATTGTATTATTTTTAATTAATATAATTCATAAGCTAAATACATAACATTTTTAATTTTATCTTCACTATACAACTGTTGAATTTTTTTGCACTTTTATGGTATTTAATAGTATTATTTATTATTTTACAATAAATTGAAAAATAAAATTAAATACAACGTATTCAATTTATAATGAATATCATATTTTTTAAAATTTCTTTACATAATTATCACTCTAAATTTAGTATTGTATTGTGTAGTTTACAACAATTATCTTAGAGTATTTTTAATTTAGAGTGCGCCTGTTGTCATTTTAATATATTTATTATATTTAATTTATTGTGTTAATTTCAGTTAATTATTCATACTATCTATATATTAATATTTTCATTTTCATTAAAAATTACGTTAAAATTTAAAATATTTAAGAAGTTACAATAAATATTTTGAGGTAGCACTTTAAATCTATCAACTATAACGATAATAAGAGGAGTCTTCTTTTTATATAAGAATCAAAGAAAATATCTATTTATTAAGATTAATATTTTTGAGATTTAGAAATTATTGAATTGAGTTTTATTTTTTACAAAAAAAAAAAAAAAAACTTTTTTTATATATGTATAATCAAAATTTAAATTTTTGTTACCATATTTAAAGAATACAATTATTCACTAACTTAGTCAAGCTTTATTTATTGGTATGAGTTTCTTGTGACTAGGAAACTCACCTTTAATTTCCGGTTCTATTGAGGAATATTGAGAGAGAACAAAATCCAATATTTGAGAGATCCACACACACTCGTTGAGTTCATGCATGGACGGGAAATCGAGGTTTAGTTCAATAAGAGAATTTTCAATACCTATTTTGTACTTCTTTCATTACTAAATATAAGTAAAAAAAAAATATCTCGCACTCCTTAAAAAAATTAATTAGTTTCATTTAATCTTTTTAAAACTATTATTTTTAATTAATTAATTTTTTTACTTTCAAATTATTGTAATAAATAAAAAAATAAATTGAGTGGAAAGTATTAAATAAATTTTTATTAAATGCAAGTTCAGACAGTTAAATTTATTTATATTTAAAAATATAATTCCAAAAATTTGCTTATATTTAATAGTTTAATAGTGGAGTAGTATATTTTTAATTAGTAAAAATGTTGTATATAAATGTCATTAATCATTTGGCTGCAGGAGTATAGAGGCATTCTTAATTTTTCACATTAAAAAAATTGAAAAAAAAATAAATTTAAACTCTTGTCTTAAATATTGAATTTATTTTTCCAAAATAGGAATTGAACAAAAGACAAAATCTAAATACACAGTAGGTATTTTTTTCGTTGCTATTTACAAAAGACAAAATATTAAAAAATATAATAATTTTTTTGTTTTTAATTAAAAAACTTCTTATATTTTTCTTTATTTTTCTTTTTTAATTATAAAAAATTATTAATTATTATCTCAATTAAAAATAAAAATAATGAATAATTAATAAGAGTATAATTAATATTTGTATAAAAATATATAGATAAAAATAAATATTTACACTTTTAAAGAGACCCTTATAAAAGAACACAAGGAGTATTGAATATTGATTGGAGTTCAATAAGCAGGGCTGGCTACATGCCACGTTACCGCAGCTAAGCTATGAACTTTCACAAACACGTTGACCCAAAAAAAAAAACAACTTGACAAACAATAATAACGTGAACGTCAATGACACGAAAATGGCTGGGAAAGAAAACTATTCTATTTGTTTTTTTTTTTTTTGCTATAAAAAAATTATTTATATTTTTATGTTAATATTAATTGTGTATTTTATTAATTATATTTTAATATTTAATTAGAAAATTAATTAATGTTTTATTATTAAAATAATAAAATACTACTAATATTTTTTTTAATGTTTTATAATATAAGTATATAGTATAAAATGTTGGGTTTTTCTAATTGAATTTGTCTATCTTGTGCAATATTGCACAGGTTAATAAACTTAAAGTAGAAAGTTGTTATTGAAAAACACAAAAAATTAATGTAATTTAGTTTAACATATAATTAATGTTATGATTTATTTCTATCTTGAGTTTCTTAACTTGTGCAATATTGCATAAGTTAGAAAAACCCTTTCTAATTTTGTATGGGCACAAGTTAACAATGTTTGAATTGAGTTAGCGACTGGTAGACGTGTTTGAACAGAACAAGACACTGTGTATTGTTTCCTGTTTGGTACATCAGTCAAGAGGAACGAATACTAAATCCAATGAATGGGACAGATTGTTTTCATTAAAAATGGTAGAACGGGACAACGGGAAAGAATAGAACAACGCGCAGAAGAATTATTATTATTTTCCTAGATCATTTTTATTAACAAAATAATATATATTTAAATTTCTTAAACCTTATGTTATTTTTTCCAACAAAAAATATTTTTTAAATTTTTTTAAAGAAAATTTACATAATAAAAATGCATTCAACATAATTTATGTCTAATAAATTTGTTCAAAAAAAATTTAATAATTGTATTTATTGAGAGAAATTTTTATTTAATAATTTATTTTTTATAAAAAATTAATAAAAATTTAATAAATTTTAAAATTATTATTTAGTTATACACATAATTTTTAAAAATATACTTTTTTTTTCTTTAATTATATATTTTCTATCAAGTAAAGAAAAATTTTATATGTATTATATAAAAACATATGGTTTTGTTCTGTTTCTTGGTCACCAAACATAGTACATGATTCTGTTCTGTTCATTCTGTTATGTACCATTCCGTTCCATTCTGTTTTGTACCATTACCAAACGCTATACGAATATTACCTCCGCACCTTTTTATAAGAAACATTAGACATGTTTTACACATACCAATAAAACATAATAAGTGATATTCTTTTGTGAGAAAATTACTAAAATATCCATATAGTTAATGCATCAACTTGTATGAAAAATTTTGAGTGCTCATAATAAATTGAGGGTAATAAAGTATTTTTCCCTTTCTTAGCCATTAATACGCCTAGAAAACTCACAAAGTCTCTTATAAAAGGAACAAAAAAAAAATTCTTTTGTCTCTTATAAAAAAGACCCAAGGTAGTATTTTATTAATGGTTGAATTTGTTTCTTTATACTATACTCTATGTGCACCCACTGAACCCTCACCACTCACTACTTAATAACTTTCTCTTACATAAAATTTTATTGGTTGTTTATTAACTTATGCCCTATAAGCAGAAAAACCTTATACCAGATACATAAAGCATAAGATGTATTTATTATATATTTTTTAACTTTTTTCTTATTTATTAAATTAAAGTAATAACTCATTACTACTATTGTTAATTAGGAGACAGTGAGTTTATGTGTATTTTTGAGAAACAAGTTAAAAGCGTTTAGATTTTAATCTTATGAGCACTAACTAACTCTAAGCTTCATAAGTGACTCTAACTAAATTCGATTTTATCTCCAACTAAATAATTCTATCACTAATCAAGTAAATATTATTTCTAACAGTTCAGCTATGTTATTTTGTTTATTTCTTTTTTTTTTTATTCTATTTGGTATTGTTTTTTGTGGTTGGCCTTATCTTTCGTTCTCAAAATGAGTCGAAAAATAGAAGAATCACATGAATTGCATGATTTTTTAGGTAATTACTACAAATTTAGCTTCAAATTTCTCTCCTTTTTCATATTATTAAGATTAAAATTAAGATTAGAAAATATTTGTATTACTCTTGGATTTGCCCAAATTACAATTTAAGGTAACTAAATAGATTAAAATTAATTACGTATGTGATAAATTTTATTTGAATTAAAAATTACGATATTTAAAAGTTAATTTTATTTTGAATAATTTTTATAAAATCATGTTAATTTAAAATTAATACTACGTAGTAAGTAGTATTTGTTTGGTTAGACAATTTTTCACTTTTAATCACCATAATTTCAACTAACTATTTAATTAGTAATCAAATTTCTTTTATTTATTTTTGGAGAAGCGTGTTAACTGTTTAATTAGTGGTTGGTGATTACACACACATTGTACACGCCCATTGGGCATGGCCGCTGGCCGCATGGGCTATTAAGGTAGGGAACCATATAAATGTGGATCACGAATTTAGGTTTGAAGGTCTACTCTCTTCTCATTTAAGGATTCTGTTCGATAAAACTAGCTTATAGCTTATAATTTATAATTTATAGCTTATGACTTGTGACTTATAATTGAGTAGATGTGTTTGATAAAATTAACTTATTAGGTAGCTTATATTTGTTAAATGACTTAAAAGGATAATTAATAATTACATGTAATATAGAGTAAACATATAATAAATGATTAGATGATAAAATAGGAAAAAATTATTGAAAACTACTTTTCATAAGCTATAAACTACTTGAAGTAGTTTTTCATGAGCTAGCTAATTATAGCTTTTAAGCTATAAGCTTGTTGTCACCAAACACCTCCACTTGATAATAAGCTACAGCTTATAAGTTATAAGCTTTTAAATAAGTTATAAGCTATTGTTACTAAATAACTATAAATGTCCCGTACTGTATATAAATATAAATAAAACTTTCTTTTCATCACCAATATTTTGTTGATTCCTCTAGCTCCATATTCCAATAATTCATGTAAGATCCTAAAATCGAAAAACAAAAATACAAGACAAAAAATAAAAATAAAAAAATACGTACGTATAACGTAACAATGGTTTTGTTCCATTTTTCAAAGTATACTAGCTTTTATATCCGCCCTCCTTTTCCCTTTTCATTTGACGACAAAAAGCTGTGTTTCCACTCTTCAGCCTTGACAATAAATATGATCATTGTTGAACTAGTCTAATATATTCTAGATCTTTTTTTATTTTATTTGAATCTTTCAAAGTAAGGAGTGGACACACTGCTTTTCATTGCAATGTAATTAACTTTTGAAAAATGTTTAAAAAATCTTGCCCTTTTGAGTTGTGGACATGTGTCCGAGAAATTAGAAATCTTGGGTAGACATTTGGAAATTTTGTTGAAATGAGAGAAGGGGGAAGAAGAAGTTGAACCAGAAAATGGAGAGATATAATTATAACATACGAAGTTTTATGATTCAATAATGTGAATTATATGACTATATATAAGACACATGCATGCAACAATATTTAATTTATATATATATATATATATATATATATATATATATAAATACATGTAACAAAATTTGAGTTTCCCATAATATGTTGGACACATAAGCAAAAGATGAAGATTTTGTTGAAGGAGAAATGTAAACGATCGACTTTTTTAAATTTTTTGTATATATTTTATTTTATACATAAATAGAAACATATGATGATGCGCACAGTTTGATCTAAATCGTTAAAAATAAAGAAAGAACAAGTTGTAGCATGTGCACCTTGAGGTTGCTGATGCATGTATCTCACCATGAAATCATCCTCCAGTCTCCAGATATATCAAATAATATATATAAGGATGCCCTCAAAAAAATAAATAAAATAAAAAGCAAATTAGTTCAAGAATCTAGTATCGAGCATTCATAAATTTGTAAAATACCAGGTGGGTCGTAGTAGGAAAAACGTGGATGAGAAAACGGAGATTAAACTAATAAAGATCTTTGTACAAAACAAAATTATTTATATATGTATATTACGTAAATTTGATATATCGAATTAAATACATATAAATATATAATTAAATTAATATATATTTAAAAAATTATTTTATATTAATTCAATTATATATTTATATGCATTTAATTGATGTACTAGAGTACGAAAATAGATGGCTTACAAAACCATAGTAATAAGAGTTTAGAATTATCAGGCACGTGCTTGTCAGTGGCAAAGTTCGCGGCAGCAATAAGGGAATACTATAATTTAGATATTAATTTTTTTTAAAAAAATAATCATGGGTTTCATTATCCAAGATGAATCATGTTCGTGTTGAGTGTTTGACGTTAATCTTTGGAAATTTGGCATAGATGTGATTTAAATATCGGTGTTTTTGCTGTATATCGTTCTTCCTTTGAATTTAGCACAATCTTACACTGTTAAGTCCACTTTTGAAATTAATTTAAAGTAATTTAAATATTAGTAATTTGGAGTAATGCTAAGTTATCCTATTAAATATTTTTACGAATTCTGTTATTTATATAAGTTTGAGAAATGTGATTTATTTTTAATAAAAAATAAAAAATACATATTAAAATTAAAAGGACATAAAAATTTGTAAGAATATTTAATTAGAAGAGTTAGGAATTTTAAAGGTGAGAGATTAAAGTTGACGTTTGAGATGATTGGCACGTTGAATTATAGTGACGGAAGCAGAGTGGGAAAGATGACGTGAGAATGTTGTCACAAGCGTCGTAAGGGTACCGACGCGGAACATGGTTTGAAGATTCCTTTCCCCTTCACTCTGTCTGACTTTCTTCTTCCTTTTTTTTTTAATAAATTAATTAAAATTTTAATTTGGTGTTTCTTGTTACTGCTCCTAAGTGAAGGAAGATGAATTGTGGAAGATAGATGGATCGGAGGGTCAACTTGAAAGAAAGAAAGAAGAGATGATATGGAGTAGAATTGGTCAGCAATTGGACTCTCCCATATGACCAAAGACTAGTCCCATCTTTCTTTGTTATTAGTATTACAATAGAAATTCCACTTTCATTTTCTCAGTCAAACTTTTCCCCCTTTCTTCTCATCTTTTCCCACATCCCCCTACCTTCCCATAAATTAAATCACCTAGCTACTTGAAACCTATTAGTATTTCCAATTGCCATATATACTATACATGCACACTCAATAATCACTAATTAACTACTGCATCATATCATGGGAGATCCCAAAAATATCATACACGAATTACTAAAAGGCTTGGAGTTTGCCAGGCAGCTTCAACTGCATCTCCATGTCCCTTCTCCCTCCTCTCAAGAAACCCGTGATCTCTTGATCCACAATATCATATCCACCTTTGAAAACGCACTTCACATCCTAAATTGGAAAGCCTCAATAGTGGAGCCGTCGCAACCACCACCCGGGCTTCCCATCCCAATGTCTGAGTCCCCACCTTTCAGCGGCAGTCCCCGCAGCGAAGACTCCGATAGAGACCACGAACCCAATAATGCTCCCAAAAAGAGGTACACATATATAATGCCTTTTTTTTATCACCCTGTTAATTATCGTATATATAGTTAGTTTTATTGTGACTTAAATGTCATCTGATGCCATCGCAACCATAGTGCAATGTGATTGCAAAAACTGCATCGCATGATCATGATGATGATGAAAACATTTTCTCCATTTGATCGATGACAGAAGCAGTTTGCCAAGATGGACAAAACAGATTAGAGTGACGCCAGGAATGGGAGTGGAAGGACCTCTTGATGATGGATATAGTTGGAGAAAGTATGGACAAAAAGACATTCTTGGAGCCATGTACCCAAGGTCATTCATTATTAACACCATATTACATTCTCCAACTTTCATAACTACTTCTAACGATGGTCTCATTGTGTATGCAGGGGCTATTACAGATGCACCCATAGAAATGTTCAAGGTTGCTTGGCGACAAAGCAAGTGCAGAGATCAGACGAAGACCCTACAGTTTTCCAAATTACTTACAGAGGAAAACACACCTGCACACTATCCTCCAATGTGCTTCCTACATCAACTCCATTATTAGAATCCCAACATATTCCTCAAATCCAACCAAACCAACTCCTTTCAAACCTTAGATCAGGTCTAACAATCCAAACAGACAACTTAGATTCCCCTAACAAACCACAATTTCCTTCCTTCAATTTTCCTTCAACGTCAAACGTCAAAATTGATAACCGAGTTTTACCTGCATCCCCTGTGATTGAAAATTACGGTTCTGCTTCGTATGTGTCCCCTGCTACTTCGGTGTCACCCAGTGGGGTCCACACCTTCGATTTGGGGAATTCTTCTGGTGGGTCGCAAATCACTGAGATCATGGTTCCAACTGCTGCTTCCGCTGTCAATTCTCCCACCGTTGGATTAGAATTTCCGTTTGATCAGTTTGAATTTGACGGCCACAACTTCACTTTCCATAACCCGCGTTTTTTCTCTTGAGCTAAGACCAAAAACCTCCCAATCAAACCCAAACACTAATTTTCAAAAACATAATATTGACCAAAAAAAAAATTAAAAATCATAGGCTTAGACACGTCTTAGTCCACAGAAACTTCCCTTTATCATTATAGTTATCACGTAGTTTTTGTTTTTTCCCTATTTTTATTCTGATTTGTGGACTTTTATAGTGGTTTAATTAATTAGCTTTTTATTTATAGAAATATTAGAGTTCCACGATGCAAAATGGATAGTGAAATGCTCATTTACTAGAGTCAGTGAGGAAGAGGGAAATTAAAGCGAACCGAAAAGGACAAACCATATTGTATTTGTTTCCAATTTCCAATTCTCTGTCAAATAAAATATTCGACTTCTAGAACAACAAACCTGCTTTTAGATACCACTATTGATATTGATCTTTGACTCTGGAAATTTTGTTTATGCGGACAAAAAATAAGAGGAAAGCAACAGATTATTCATGATATTTTCTTCAACTTCGGGGGCAATAGTGTCATTAAAAATAGTCTGTAACAAGACTAACTAAATTGGTCACTAAATTTGTTTATTGGGTCAATAAATATAGTGATAGTATTTACAAGTTACGTTAAAACAATCATATCATCCTCCAATTTTTCATTTCCACGTACATGTTTTTTTTATACAACAGAAAATAAAACAGAAAAACTAGGATCTAGTACATATAAGATGCCCATTCTATCCGAAAGGAAGGTTTGTGTCTCAACGTAAGACGCATAGACTCATGTATGAAAACAATGAATGTTTAAGAAATAGAGTAGTATTATAGTTGCGTGAATTGTTGCTCATTTAGTGAACAAGTTTCGTAGAAATAGAATAGTCTACAGTCTACAAAAGTCAATTTTTTGGTCTAAAGAAAAGTCGCTTTCATGTTTCAACAAGAAATCCCGACCCAAAAAAAAAAAACAGTTTCAAAAAGAAATTAGAGATTTGTTTTTGGGTCCAAAAAGAGGAAAGAGGTATTGACCAGCAATTATTGGATGATCTAGGCCCAAAACCGTTACTATCAGGGAACCCAACATACAGAATTTGCATATCTTGAGATCAATCCGACGGATTAAACAAAGCATCTGTTAGATGAAAGACTAGTGATCTTTTTTAGCTCAGTTGAGTTTTACTAATTTGGATTAAGTGGTGGGACAGGGAACGAGACAAGGAGGTAAAACTAACAACAAAATTTAGTGAAGTACTTTATGTAATGTTCTAACTCTGTTGCCAACTAAAAATTCATTTATTAACTTCTCTTAATATAAATATTACAAAAACAATTGTTATTTATTATTATTTTTTATTGACTTCAGCTCAATTAACCATTATTGATATAGACTCTATCTAACATAATTAATTTATATTATATATACAATTTTTACACTAACGCATAAATATATACTTACTAACAAATACTTATAACAGCATAAGTAATTGATTTATAAAGATCTTTAATAACTATACTAGACAAAGTCTTATATCGGTAACTAATCTAACAAAAATGAAGAAAAAAAAGTTAATAAATAACAATTAATTTGTATATGTATTAATTCTCTAGTAAAACTAATTTGTTAGTATAGACTTCTTAAATTTATATTAACAAATAGATATATAATATATTACTAACAAATGAATTTATTAGTATAAATTTATTTTCATTGTTTTGTAAAACTGCTCTAAATATAAAACACTACCTTTTAATTTATTTTTTCTAATTCTTTAAATTAAATAGACACATAAAAAATAAAAATACAAAAAAACAAATAAATAAATAAACAAACCCTAAATATTTTCTTCATTTTCTTTCTCTTCGTTTCCTTTTCATTTTTCATTTTTTTTATCTAATGGTTAATACTATTTCGTATAAGTTTTTGTTTTCTTAGGATTTTATCCATTTTTGTGTTTATTGAAAAAAAATGGAGAAGATCTAAAGCAAAGCTTGTTTGTTTTAAATTTTATTTTGATAAAAAATTACTTTTAACTAAAATTAAAAATATTTACTTTTCTTGAATAAATTTAATTTTTATGTATTAATAATCTGAATAATTGATATTTATTTCAATTGATATGTTTTTAGTTTCTCATTATACTGACATTTAATTGTGTGTTTGGATTAATGTTGCGTAAACATTGATTTATTGTATCATAAACTATAAAAAGTTGCGTTTACATTTAGTTCCGTTTCAACGTGAAAAATTATTTTTAAACCTGATTTTAAATTTTAGCCAAACATGCTTTCACGTGATTTTTTCTATTTTAACGAAATTTTAAGACTGAAATCAGATTAAAAACGCCAAAACAAACGTGCGCTAAATCAAACACAGTTGGTAACAACATTAATTGAATAGAGAAAAGGCTTATTGTATCGACACTGTTTTGTTTTCTGCTAACTTTTATTCACAATTAGTCAATTAAGTAAAGACAAAGAAAAAGATTTTTATGTGTAAAGTAAAATTGATTATGACTCCCTTGCACTGAATTCCAGTGTGTTCTGTATTTGTGTAAAGTACAAAACGCATGCAAGTGCAAAACTTAACCCAAAATTTGCCGGCATGTACGAGTTAACAATGTAACAGAGTTTCAATTTGGGAAGTGGAAATCTAATTAATTCATAAACCAAATTAAACTAAAGCTTGATGGAATCAATTACAAGAGATTCATTCACTCTATACTAGTAGTCATGATGACCAATTACACTAACAATTGTAGTTAATTAAAAAAAAAAGAAAGAAAGAAAGAAAGAAAATGAAAAAAAATGCTGGTAATTAAATAAAATGACTCCTCTTCCCTGCACGTTGTCTCTGTTATTAGTACAGAACAGAGTAACGTAAGGATTGAAGTTTGGAGAATTAGCAGAATGTTTGCTGGATTTGTTGAGCGAGTTCTTCAGCACTGAGTTGGCATTCAATTCCAATCTGCATATTAATTAAAGATGGATGCCACAAATATATTAGTGAATCTAAATGGAACACGTTACTACCATCCGTACTCAATCATAAGCTACTTCTATGTAAAAACAATTTTAAAATTAAAAAAAAGGACACATTGATTAATTCATATGTGTCTTTTCTGCTAATGAAGACAAATCTCTGAAATGACTCTTGTACGCTTGGTCTCCCGGACGGATGCAGGGAAAACAACTACTTCAACTATACTTTGTAAACCAGATTAAATGTATATAAATACATAGTTAAATTAATATAAAATAATTACAATAAATATATAGTTAAATTAAGTTAAAATATTTTAATTAAATAATATATTTATTTAACTACATATTTATATATATTTTATTCGATGTATTAGATATATATATAAACAATAAGTGTACATAAATAAACTTTTCAGGAAAAAATATACTACATAGTACATCGTGATGCCATTATTTTTCTTTAAAAATAAAAATGTTTGTTGTAAACTAGTGTACACCTTATGTTGCAATAAATTAAAATACTCCAATATATGCATATAGCACGAAAAAAAAAAGTATTGCTATTTGCCTATTAATTGTCCCTTGTGAGATGTTTTTTTAGTTGGGTTAGTCATTAGACCAATTCATTTATGGGTTAAAATTTTGCTAACCTACCCTAACCCACTTATGCTAATTTGCTTGTGCAGTGAATTTTGTGAACCTAGTCTAACCTATTACTGGTTAGCCCATAATTTTCTCATGCCGATTCATTCAGTTACTCTCTATTTTTTTTACTATTGTATCCTTACAAATTAAGCTGATTCGTAAACTTATAGATTAGAGATGAGACTGATTTATAAACTCATAGATTGAGTTAATTCGTAAATATATCTTGAATTTACAGGTTAGCCTTGTATGTGAATTTACACATACCTTACAGATTAACTTAATCCGTGAGTTTATGGATCAACCTCATTAAAAAAAAATTATATTTTATATATTAAATTGATCTATATGTTTATGGATCAACTTTGTGAGATATAACAATAAAAAAAAGGAGAGTGAGTGAATGGAAGTGGGTGTAAAAATTATGAGCCCTATTACTGATTAGCCCATAGGCTTGTGCCTCTCTTTTTTTAAAATTTAATTTGGAAACAAAAAAAAATTAATTTGGAAGATATATAATAGTAAGCAGATGCACAATATTTATAAAAAGTAACAGTTTATGATTATATTTAGCATATAATACATAATATTTAATGTATTTATAAATTAATTTATATCATCATAAAATAATAATAATGACGATAATAAATAAATAAAAAGGACAAAAAAGCTAGTCTTTAATTGAGCAAATTTAAGATTGGACTAAAATTTTTCAAATTCAATTCACACCATATATGTCAAGTTGCTCACGTCAGCCCAACTAATATGACCCATTTTTATTGTTTTATTTTTATATTTTACTTTTTCGGGTACCTTCCACTTTGTTAGCTAAGTAGAAGATTAATTTTTCAAAATATAAAAATATTTGTCTTTCTGATTAATATTCTCTTCGAGACTTAAATCATGATTATTTCTTTAAATTGTGACATATCTTTACCTTGAACACTCTAAATTTAAGTATTACAAACATCAATACTTGTTTTTTGATATCTTAATTTTTTCTCTCTCTTTTTTATTTCTTTATATTTTTCTCCTTTTTACAATGCGAGTTTCATTTCCCCTTATATCCTAACTCTATTTATTCTTTTTGAATCTATTTTTTTTATTATTGAATTTTTTTTAGTAAATTAGTTGATTATTCAATTGGTTGAATTTAATTATTTATTTATGCTATATATATTTTTTAACTTATACAAAATTACACAATTTAAGAACTTTTTCAGAATTATTTTCTAACCCTATATATATGATTCATTCTATATAATCTATAGAATTCTTTTTCAGATGAGTTTTTTTTTTTTTTTGAAAAATTCATAATATTTGGGAAAATTTTATTAGGAGTTATAATTAGTGTATGACTATTATTCACTTATACTATCTACCATTAGTTTAAAAAAAATATTTATTATATATATTAAACTAGCTAGTAATAGATGATATAGGTAAATAGTAGTATGTTGATGAGGAATGAGTTAGAAATAGAATGAAAGATATGATAATTGATGAGAGATAAGAAAGAAGAAGAATATTAATGTATATATATACCTTGATAGTGAATGAGTTAAGCATGGTATCATCAGCAGTACTGGAACTAATGTTAACATGCAGAATTTCAAGCGCAAGTTCTTCAAGTGCCGTTATGATCTTCAGCGCTTGTCCCGGAATCCGTTGCGAAACCGTTTTCAGAATTAGGTGAGGTCCCGAAAACTTCACCTCCACGTCAGCAGTCGCTGACTTTGAATTCGCAACTAACTCGTTTATGTTATCATTTATCGACGAACTCGCTGAAGATGTTGTCGGAGATGGCTCCACTGAGTATTGCCCTTGCATCCTGGGCTTGTACGGGCTTCCTGGTTGCGGAGTCCTTGGGCTCACCGGCAGGTTCACTCTCGGGCTCAGTGGTGGTTTTCTAGGACTCAACGGTGAAGGCCTTGGGCTTGACACAGTTAGCCTCGGGCTTAGTACTTCGCTGTATACTTTTCTCTGTTTCTTTGCTTCCAATGCTTGTAACACCTGCTGCAACTCGTTGATGTAATCCACCACGCCTCCAATTATCGATGCTTGATCTCCCTACACCCATTCATTAATTAAAGAGTTCTTATTCTCTTATCATTACCTGTTAAACGTGAAAAAATATGTGATTAAAATACGTACTCTTTTGACATAAAAACAAGGCATGAGTGATCGTAACACAGCCAAGTGTTCATTCATTTGCTTCCTTCGGTTGCGTTCAACGGTGATGTGAGACATCCTCTGTTGTCCATCATCAAGGTTCTGCAATTCCTCCGGTAAAGACGAAGACGACGGAGCGGCGTTAAGCCTCTGTCTCTTATTGCTTTTGGGGGAGGTTTCAATCTCATTTTCTGAATCTTGATGAGGAGGAGCACTGGAAGAGGTTGACTTTTGCGACGCCAATCGCGAACAGTGGTTGTTTACTATCTCCTTGGAGACAGTTAGAGGTTGGTTAGCAGGAGGGAAGTCGGAGAAGTCTTCGAGGCTCTCCAAAATGGCGAAGAGATCGTCCCCACCGAAGTCTTTGTCGTCGAATAAATCGGACAAGTTGTCTTCCATGGGAAACTACTTTTGCAAAGAGACAAATTAAACAACGTTAAGGAGAGAGTGTCCGAGAAGAATGAGGTTAGGTTGTCAAGATCAAGAAAAAAGAGGGTGCAAGAGAAGAAAGTAAGAGTAAATAGGAGAGGGCAGGGGTGATATTTATTTATGTGAAAGAGACTAAATGATCGCCATCATCGTTTGCATGCTAGCTACTCATGCCCTTTTTTTCTTATTTTCTAAACCGTTACAATGTATGTCAAATAAAAGAAATAATGCAGAACAGATCAGAACAGATTACAGAACAGAACAGACTGCATTACCACCACTGCCACCAGCAATCAAATCTTTAAAACAAATATATACTAATACTCAGAAGAAGCCTTATAGAGAGAAGGTATCCAAGTAGAAATGGGAAATACTACAATAGAAGGGTTTTATGAGTTTTATATGTATAAATAAATGGATACTGCCGTTGGATGGTTAATGCAACTGCATATTTATATATATGGAGTTAGTTATAATAATTATTTGGCCTCTCGCAACTGGATGTTTTAACTTTTTAAGGGTATACATCGCCAATGAGACTATAACAGTATTATTTTTGTGATTAGGAGAAACAGAGGAGAGAGAGAAAGAGAAAATGGTGAGGTAGGGACTACTGCATCCACATTACTATTGCCCCTTCATAAATACCTCTGCTCTTCTTCATTAATATTTCACTGATTTTTTTTTGTTTTTTCGTGATTCAACAGTAAACTAATATTATATATATTTAAAACTTGAATCCAAGTTGTGGATATAGTTTTCTTGATGACATTTAGTTTAACTAATTTGCTTCATAACTTGCACTGTTTCTGTTTATCATGACATGATATTGTTTAGTTTGCAGCTATCTCTGCTTAATTATGGCTTTGCTTTTTAATTTGTATAGATTAATTTTCTAAAGTACCAGTAGGTCTGCAATTCATTTTATATATAATATGATATCATGGATAATTAACTATGTATGATCTAATTTAGTCAAATTGATACTTCAGACAATTTTCTTCTACGTAATTAGTAGTAGTACCACACGTTTCTAATGCTGCATACATTCGACTATATGTACATTCTTGTTTGTTTTTGGTAATACTATCATTTATAACATAGATTTTAGAAGTTGACATTGTGAAAGTGATTGAAGAATCGAAAATCTAAAAACAAGAAGAACCTACACACACACACACACACAAACCTTGCATGTTTCTTTCTTTTAGTTTGCTCCGCATTTTAACTTTCAACTTAAACACTAAGTGCAACTCTAGATTTGTGAAGCTTCTGATCTAAACATTATTTTTTAACATGATTGTGGGTCTCAAATCATGATTTGAACAAAAGCAAAAAAAACTCTGCACACTACCGGATTTCTCCAAACCAGACTTGATAATAAACATGGCAAGCTATGATGGTGTGAATATAACAATTGTACTTTATAGAATTCATTTTATCCTTTCATATGTGAATAATTCCCTTGGATATTATTAAATGGTGATAATAAATTTAATTTATAAAAAAATGGAAACATGTAAACTGATATCCAGTTAATAACTAAAAGCAGTAATTTCTTGTATATATTTCAAATTGAGTAATTAATTATGTAGATATTAGTGTAGTATTTAATAAAGGGCATGTTGTTGAGTCAGAATTCAGAATCAGAGGTAAGGGGGCCGGGGGTGGAGAGCAATTTTAAAGAGAAGTTCTGTTCAGTTCGGTTCATTAGAATTAAAAGGATATAAACATATAAATTAAATGAGGCTGTTAATTAAAAAAACCGTTACGGGTGCAAATTAAAGGAAAAATTAAAGTGGGGGGAGAAAGAATGTTCTGTTTTTCTGAATGAAATCTCAGTAAATACAATTACCTTGTTCTGAAGGCACTGAGAGATGCATAAATGGTGGTGGAGGCGGCTGTATGTCCTTCCTCCGCGTTGGCCGCTAGTTTTCTAACTGAAAAAGTCTGCAACTGCAAATGCAAATGCCCCTCTTCACATTCTTTTCAATTAAACAATTACGTCCTGCAATAACTTTCTTTTTTTCCTTTTTCTTTTCTCTCAAACAACCATTTCGTTATTCAGATAGATCATAATTTCATGGAACGTACTCATCTCTTCATGGATTGCTTTCTGATCATGTAATTATTTTTCTTGGTACAATAATCATCACGTAATTATTTGAACAAATCATTTCCTTTTCTTTTTCTTTTTGTTCTACCAGTCCTTTATAGATTTATGTATGCTTACCATAAATCACTGCAAAAAGATTCCCATAAACTAGCATTTTACTGCTTGGGATTGCTTTCGTCAATAGGCTTTTTGTAGCAGAAAATTTTTTGTCTATAAAATAGAATAACAACCGAAATACCACGTATACATATATTGTGTTCATTAACTGAATTATATAATTATGATTTTATAAAAGAATTAAACTGTTAATATAATTAAATTAAATATTCCTTTCGATCCCAATTATAGGACATGTTTCAATAGTCCTTTTTATAAGGTACGGTATAATTTTTTAAAAAAGTTAGTACAAATTTTTATGTTTGCTCTTAAATTATTGATATTTTTTATTATAAAATATTAAATACATTTTTCCATAAAAGATAAATTAAATATAGTATATAACTTTTCGACAATGTAATTATATACTTTTTTTAATATGCATAAAGTCATTAACTACGTCATATAATAAGGACAAAAGAAAATAATATTTATACTATCAAAAAATATATATATTGCTAGAATCATGTATATTTATTGTTTGAATCTTAATCATTCAAACAAAGTCTAAATTTCAATATTAATATTTTCATTTTTTATCGATAAAAAAAATCTTATTTAATACATTATTCATTATATATAATTAATAACACATAGATCTATTAGTTTATACTATAAAAAAAAAAACTTGACTATCAATTTATATATAGACTTTAAATGTTTATATATCTAGACTAATCTAGACTAAGTCAACAATAATGGGTTAAGGTAAGAACTTATTTCTAATGAATATTTTATTTAGTTGATAATTTATTAATTATATATTTATCTATTGATAATTTAGACACTACTAATAAATTAACTTTTAACAAAAGGAAAATGTAAACAAATGTTCAAAGGACATTTGTCGTTAAGAACACAATAATAGTCTTTTTTATATTAACATTGAAAGCATTTATTGTTTTTAAAGTTTAAAATCATACTTTAGGTAATTTAAAATATTTAAATGGTATAGTTATTAAGGGCACTAGTTAACACTTTAAAAAATTATTCCCTTTATCCCTTTTTATTTTTTCATTTAGAGAAAAACAAATTGTTCTAATTTATTTGTCTACTTACATTTTCAATATAATATTAAATATATTTTTATCAATTTTACTATTTGTTTGATTGGAGTACTAATTAATATTTTACTTTTAACCAATAAAAAATAAAAAATAATGAGTACTACAAAGAATTCAAAATTATTTTCCTAAAATAAGAATAATAATTATATTTTTTAATATGCGTACTTTCTTTTAGACAAAAAGAATGTAAAAGGAGCTTCTAACCATGATTTGTTAAGAGAAAGAAGGTTTTGAAAAAGTTATAAGAAATTATTAATTTATTATTCCATTCATTCATATTTATTTGTCTACTTGAGAGTAAAACAATGCATAAAAATATTTTTTTATGTGGAAAAAAAAATAGAGAAAATACTTTTTAAGTTTTTTTGATCCAAAGAATCATTAATTTAAAAGTTGTGGCTGCTGGGATTCGAGCCCAGGTCTTAACGGCCACAACGTGGAATTCTTACAACTAAACTACAGCCACTACATATTTGGTATAACCAATATTTATTATAATATCCCATTTATTATTTTATTGTTGCGCTAAATGGCGTTCGAGAAAGTTATATCATAATTTCTTATTTATCAAAATTATTGCGATTCAGTATTACTACCTAAGACAATAAGACGTGATTATATTTATTCACACTTTTTTTTGGTAAATATATTAGTTAACACTTTGACTGGGGTTTAAATTTGAATGAATGACCACATAAACCTTTGTGTTTGAAACGATAATTTATATAGATTTTTGAGTTTGTAATATTATTTTATATAAGTTTTTGAGTAGGTCATATAGGTTTTTTAATTTATAAGAGTAGTTTATTTATGTTCCTGAGATTATCAAATGTTATTTATTTAGGTCCTTAAATTTGTAATAGTAGTTCAGTTAGATCCTTAGGATTATTAAACTTCAGCAACTTAAATAAATAAATACTCTCTCTGGTCCTTATTATAAACCATAAATACCTAAATTACGCATACCAATAAAGATAGTTAGTTGCATCAATTTTCTTAAAAAGTAGAATGATATATCAATTTTACCCTTCCTTAAATATTGTGTTTAGTGGTTAGTATAATAAAGTTAAGGCATTTAATAGGGGCAAATAAGGAAAATAACCATAAATACTTTATGGGATTTGTGCAATGCCTTATAAAAAGGACCACAAAATCCTTCTAAAATGTGCCTTATAATAAGGACCAGAGGGAGTAGTTGGTAATTTCAAGGACCTAAATAAATTTTCGTGCAACTCAAGAACTTAATTGAACTATTTTTGTAAACTTAAAGACCTATGTGAAGCTCGTGCAATTCAATGACCTATGCAAACTACCCTTTGAAATACAAAGAATAAAATGATAATTATTTCATTTAAATTAATACTCTTATCCTTTTATTATTATTACGCTTTTTTTTATGCATTTATTATTTTTAGGCTTATATGTTCTTTATTAAATTTACCATTGTGTTATTTTAGGGTCTCTTTGTTTAAAATTTTATTTTGATTTAAATTATTTTTTATCAAAGTTTAAAAAAATTATTTTATCGAAGATGACTTCAAGTTTTGTGTATTCAATAATTTATTAAATCTCAATTGATGTATTTTTACATTTATCATTTCACTAAAATCTAAATTGAGCGCTCACTTAATTCATAGACCATTTGTTTTTTTTTTCTCGATAATAAGACCACTCGTTATTTGTACAAGAGAAAGAAACAAGTTTACAGTTACAAGTATAACTTACGATGTTAGTGAACTATAATAAGTTTAATTTTTTATTTTTTTTATCTATTACATCGTATTTAATAATTTTTTATTTTATCATTCTGTTTTTTTTTATTTGAGCAATGTTATATTTCCCTAATAATCCTCCGATTTATCCTCCTAATACTATATAATGTATGAAATTAAATGCATTTTCAATTTTAAAAATATTAAAAACATTGAAAACATTATTTAATTAATAAGTAAGAAGGTTTTTAAGAACTTGGATTAAGTAGATATGGAATTATTTTTTTTTATTTCTTTCCATCTCTCTTCTTATACAATTCTACAAACTAAAACTGACTTGTATATATATCAAACATTATTCTTTTATTTCAACTTTTATGTTGTGTGATCTCATATGGGTGTATTCTTCGATGGTGCTTGAGCTTTTTTTTTTTGGGAAGAAATAGGGGAAAATTAGATTTATTTTAATTAGACGGTATAGGGAAGTCTCAAGTGGCTAATTTAGCATGATATTGGTCAGTGACTTTGCTGTAGGGATCAGTCGCAATGATAACTGTTGTTGTTTGCTCAACACATTGGCAAGGTACATATAATTTGGTTTGCCTTCCTAGGAAATTAGGTCTCAAATTTTGATCACTTGATGTTATATTCGCGTTACATCAAATGCAGTCACTGTGGATCGTAATTACAGTTATATGCAATTTACATTATCGCTAAAACCTTAACGTTTGCAGCACATTTGTTGCGGAGAACGACCTAGCTAGATTTTAAACCATGCTTGGAACTTGGTTTCTTTTGTTCATAGCATTTTGAGCTAATTCAACTTTAAATTCTTGTATTCTTTAGCACTGTTGATGGTTTTCCTTAATAATTTTCCTTTGCTGATGTTAAAAAACAGAGCTTCTAATATAACAACTCATTAATATGTATACAACCTGATTATTAATATATACACATAATCACTAACATCAAGTAACAAAGCTAGACGAGCCCAGAAATTAAAGTTGATTTGCAATAACTGGTGGCATAATAGAGTGATTAATTATGGAAAAGATGAGAAATAAATATTTGCAGAAGGGGTAGTGATGAGGACTGCTGGTACTGAAGCAAATGTCTGCTGCAACTTGTGTCGTCTTGCTTTTAATTTACCTGTTACTCCTATTACTTTCATATATATTCGTATATATACATATACATATACATATACTAGTTATATATTATTATTATTACTATGAATGAATTGAAGGTAGGTTTATTTTGAATGTTTTTTAGGCACGGCATCTCCGTGTCTACAATGATCAATCCATTCCCCTTTGCAATTTGAAACCAGCCTCCACTCTGCTCTGCTGGGTCCCACACACCCTTCCTCTTGCAGAATGACAAATACTCAGCACTAATTGCTTCCTTCTCTCACCATGGGAGTGCGTTTCATTTACGTAGGTACTCCTACTTATGACATCTTCATTGGTGAAGTGATAAAGACATATTGTCATAATAAAAGAATTAAAGTTGAGTTTTAGAGCAAATGTTGCAGTTAAGAGCCCAAATTTGACCATATATGATAGATTAGTCTTTTATTATAATAATCAAATGTAAAGATACCTTATAGAGTCTTGCACATAACAGATTGCAGGTTCAAGTTCTCATTTATCCTCTTTGGATAAAATAAATGTAAATACTTCTGTAAATGTTTATTGAGCTCAGAAACTTTCCTTGCCTTAAATTAGAGCACAATCTCCTCTCCCTAAATTTTCTTTTTAAAAATTGAAAATTTGTGAGTAGTACTGTTTTTTGTTTCCACATTTACTTTTCATGCAAATGCGTCCATTTCTTTGGTATCATACATCAATTTTCACATTTACCTCCCTCAACAACCAACCTCCAACCATCTCTCTCTTCCGAATTTCATATGATGCCAAAACGGCTGAATTCAATTAATTACTACCATAGATAATTAAGACCAAAATGTTGCATCTTCCATGCATTGGTCTTGAATAGTGTGATGTGTTCAATTTTAATAAACGTATATAGCTCCTCTCCATCACCTTTTAGGACATGCATTATATTCTAACTCTGAAACTTGAGCGCGTTTTTAGCAAGTTTCAAACACTTCAAAACTTGCTTCTGATTCTCATGACATGCATATGAAATGAATTGCCATGAACAAATGCATAGGTTTCCTCTCCAGCTCCTGTTTAAATTCACATTTTCATTTGATAAGTATCAAAACTTGTGAGTTGTGACAACTTGCCCATAGTAAAGTGTAAAGAATTAAAGAATTAAATTCTTCTCTACAAAATGAAATATTTTGCTCCTAACAGAGTTCCACAACAGCTAAAGATGATTCTTGAAACTAGGTTTATGTCACGGCCACATTCTCACGCACATCATTGACCTGTATGCATTGAATTTGGAATCTTTCAATCCTTCATGCAAATACAGAGGTTTAATTTCCTGGTTTCTTCCTCTGTACCAAGTTCTAACGTAGTGTGACAATTACAATTTCTATCATATATAATGTATCCCTTTTTTGTAAGTACTCTCCAAGAGTATGCCAAATCATATAATGCTCAATTAGACATTATAAACTCAGCTTATAACAATGGCAATTGTCAATTATGCAGTTTATATACAGTAATTTTAAGACGAGTTAGTGTCTAAGTGATTTATCATAAATCTGTTGTTTTATTTTGTTCATATATAGTGTGACAATCCAATTCTTTCATTTGTTAAGGGGATTAAATAAACAAGTCATGATTAGGCAATGGTGCCACAATCTAAAGTAAGGAAAGTATACTTACTAAAGAGCATTTTTTATATCATTTACATATTTTATTCAGATATCTTATCTCAAAAGGATGCGTAAGAGGCTTAAACCTGTGACTTATCAAATGTGAGACTCTGTCGTGCCTTAATTCACCAATCCTTTGGAATTAGTCACTTAGTTTCTCATGTTGTATCAAACAAGTTGTATATGCATAGTGCCAAATACTATGATTATTCCATCTGCATCATCAGACACATTAAACTGGTTTAACAGGTTCTGCTATGCAAATCTCAAATCCATTAGCTTGGAGAGAAATTATATATGATTGAGGTTGGGATTAAAGGATAATTAATCAAGTTTTGAATTTGAATCATTTGTTTCTGTTGAGATTGAGGAGTACAAAGTAGGTCTAAGCTTCAATAGTATCAAATAATGCATGCATGGTATGGTTTGTAATTTCAAAAGCCTGATTGGCAATTGGCAACATTCTTGTTATTTAATTAATTAGTTTCATGGAATCTTACTACCATATGCTTAGAGATTTGATAGGCTTACGCAGATCTAGATTATAAGCTACTGAGCATCTTTAAATTTGTACACACCTACTTAAATTCAAGCATATGATATAACTATCTTGATTCTTGATCATTAATGGGCCTGATACACAACAATAATCAATAGTAAATGGGAATGTGGGACAAAATTTAAAAACAACAAAGAGATGGAATATATAAAAATGAAAAGAAGTAAATAAGGGTGGGGTCCTGCAGCTCCTCTCTAAGCAAAATAATAAAACTTCATTCATTTCCCAATCTGAGAACACATTGATTACCCACCCATGAAATGTATGAGCAAAACATTACTGCTTTTTCACCTAAACCTCTCTCATTTGTCTCTGTATGTTCAAATTGAAATTAAAAAGAAAAGAAATTAAAGTTGATGGAGGGCTTGTTGGTAATTGTGCATTTATAATGAATGAATGAGATGGATGTTGGAGGGGAAAGGTGAGACCCACAGGCTTGATTCTGTGTTAGATTTCCATGCCCCATTCTAGATGCCATGTCCCCATCCTCCTCTTCCTCTTTTGTAAATTTGACCTTTTGAGCCTATATTCACTGTAACCCTCCTTCCCATGTTTATTTAATCCCCTATATGTGCTTGTCGGAACAACAATTAAATGGTTGTAATACTAATGTTTAACCAAGTTTTTTACTAAAATGATTCATAATTTTGTAGTCACATGGTGTTTGTTGTAATCTCTTATTTTATAAAATACTTTAATTAGTTTCTGACTTTGCATTTAGTAAGTCGTGTAAGTGGACTCGCGTGTTAAACAATATGCCACATAATCACTTAACGTACCACATGCTAAACACAGGGTGGTGCTAACAGCAAAAAAGGTGAAAATCCACGCCACACGTGCATTCCATCAATGTCACTTAACGTCTGAAGTGATCTATAAAATATAAAGTCATGGGCTAATTCACACCTTCTATAAAATCAGGAATTAAAACACCTTGTGATTACAAAATTACTCAATGTTTATCAAACCTTTTTCATCAGATTAGCATTATGCATTACTCTTAAGTTATAATTTCATGAATCTCGAATAACATTATATTATGTTAAGATGCCGAGTTAAGTATCATGTTTATTGGAAATATGGACATAACAAAGTATCATGTTAAGATGCATTACTCTCCGTTAGGTTAGAGAAGAGATGAATAAAGAGAACAATTGCTATAAAATGATGATGGGTGTTTATGGTATATCTTGTATGGAGGCCACTGTACCATACATGTATCTCATACTAAACACAAATACGATTTAAAATTTGGAGTATCATACGTATTTCATGGCCCAAACCCAAACTTAAGAAATTGTTATTCTGAAATATGTTAACATATGCAAATATGTGAAGCAGAGAAGAGAAAAAAAGCTACAAGTATTTGACATGCATAATAAAAGAGTTTTGAGTGGCAGAACTGAGAGTGATAACTAAAGATCATCATTACTATTCTGTCCATATAAAGCAAACAATAATATGTTTGTAATCATTTCTTTTCTTTTATTTTTCTGGAAGCAGCAGCATATATATTATTGAACGCGGGACATGCTATTTTATGGCTGAACCACCAGTAACAGTTACAAACAAAAATGCAGTCAGAAGAACTCACAGTAGTAAAATCTGTATAATAACAACACTCTACAAGGCTAGCTAGAAAAAGCAGAGTAAAAATATATGCATCCATTTTTGTTCTGTATTGTCTTTTAGTAGTAGTAGCTACACATAAATAATTAAGTTAATTTTTTATTTTTTCTTTTTTTATATAGAAAATAGTGCCTGCAATTTTCACATGCCACTTCATAGTGATATAGTTGTATTGGCAGAGATTACAAAAGAAGAGACAAAGTTGGGTGGACCTTGCTTGCCCACTTTTTTCCAAGTTGAGCACCATGTTTTCTTCCATCAAAGCCAACGGGGCAGAGAGGCATAAATATTTGTGGCCCTAAACTTGTAAGTACCTATCCCTAGCTGCTTCCTACACAATTATTTTCAACATAAACATCAAAAATACTTGTTTTGAATCAAATAGCAAAGAAAATAATGTGTGTTCAAATTTTGTATTTTTGTTGTTTGAAAGAAGAGTGATATATATTTATATTTATATAAATATGTGTCACTCTGTTTTGAATGCTATTGAGTATTGATGATGGCATTGTCGGGGTTTCAAATAAGAACAAAATTTTAAATTAGATTACAATAATTATTACTACTATTTCTGTTTCTCTTTTTTGTGATAGTGACTAGTGAGATAACATGTCCTTGCCTTTGTGTGCTTCGTTTGGATTATTAGCCATGAGAATGTTTCAAACAAATGGGGACTTTCACTATTCACACTTCTATCTTTGTTTCATGGGGGAGAACTTTCTCTTTATCAACTAGTTAATAAGTTTTTATGTAATATGCAACAATAACAATAATTATATACTTCTTTTCTCTCGTATTATCTATATATCTTTTTCATCTCTCGTTTGATCTCCTATTTTTTCTTTATTTTTTAATTTTTCTCTTTCTTTTTTTTTTCGCTATTTCTACACCAAAAAGTAGGATCAGAAATATCATCCCTCAATTTGCTCTCAAATACTATAAAATTTACTATTGTTTCTGGAATAATTCTTACACATTTAACACCTCATTCTTACACATAATGAATAAAAAATTTCTATTAATATTAAAATAATAATAAGATAAATGCGAATGTTGGTTTTTTTTAAATAATTATTTTAAGCTTTGATTGGTCATGTCTAGGAATGGTAAAAAAATTCACACGCGAAAACTTGCGGGTAAAATCTGTCACGAAAAAATTACGCTCTGCTTGCAGATATTTATGGATACTTACTTGCCAAAAAAAAACACACACATACACATATATATCATTTTGATTAGTTTTTTTTTTTCATAATTTATAAAGTGATACTTATTATTTAATAATGGTAAAGATGTTGAGAGTTTATTAAATATCAAATCTCTTAAGAATTATAATGTTTTCTCCTTTAATTTTAAATTTAAATTATATTGACTGCACATTTATTTTTATATTAATTTTATTTTGCCAGTTATATAATCTTCCACTTAAATGTTGTTCAAAAGATATTGTTCTAGATATTATTTTTCACATATTTTAATATTTTTAACTATTTTTTAATTCAAATAAATACTCGTTGATACTCTATGGGTACTGCAAACTCGTGGAAACAGAAAGAGAGGGCTACTATTAGACCTGTCAAAATGAGTTAGGGTCGTTGGGTTGGCCCGTTTAACTCTTTTTTTGGCGGGTTGGATTGAGTATTTGAACCCAAATTTTTGAAGTTGGCTAGCCCGTCCGCCCCATTTTATAGCGGGACAAAGTGAGATGGGTTAAAACATGGTAGAATGGTCCGTTTATCTTTGCTTGTCATTTTTGTTTGGTTTGTTAGACTCATATTTCAAATACTTGGTATGAAATTTGATAATTTGATACTTGTTTGAACTTTGTTTCTAATTCTATAGCAATTCGACACTTTAATTTGGTTTATTGTACTTATATTAGTACATTACCAAGCTGATAATTTGACATTTGATCATTTAACTTATATATAATTTTATATAATTTAAAAATGTTATTTATATACTTAATAATTATTTTAGAATATGAGATAATTTATTTTTTTAAAATGTGTTAGATATAAGATAGCAATATATATATTATTTATTAAGAAAAAATTGAATTTATATGATTTTTTTAATGAGTTTATAAAAAAAAAAATTATCTTTAGGTGGGTTGACTTGTCAACCCACTAAAAACGGGCGGGTTAAGATTTTGAACCTACATTTAAAAAGTGGATTGGCCCACTCTACCTAATTTTATGGTGGGCCAAAACGGGACTCGTTGGCCTGCTTTGCCAACTCTACCGTGCTCGCTCCTATCCCGCTGTTATGGATTAAGAGTTAGGCTAAAATTATAGGTTAGGACAAAAAGAAAACTAGCAAAAAGTAATTATACTAGCTACTAAAAATTTAAGAGTATTCTATAAGTCTATATATGTAATAGTAAAAAAAAAATGGACAATAAATAATACTTTCTCTGTCCCAAAATGTAAGATCTCCTTGAGAGTTTTTGCTTGTCCCATTTTATAGGACTCTGAGAATTTTTGTGCATATTTATTTTTTTTACCATTATACCATTGCTACTCAATTTTGATGAATTCAAAACACAATAAATAAAGTCATGAATTAACTAAATTCATTTCTCTCTCCATATAAGTGGATCTTATTGCCAAAAAATTTAATCACTTTGACTTTTTATTATGACGTACTATTTCCAAAACATGAAATAATTAATAGAGTCTTTTTAAAAATAAAAAATTAATAAAATAAATAAATGAACAATATTAATTAAAAGAGAGAGAGTGAGGATATAGAAAGAGATTGAAATGATAAATTTGGAAACTAATGCTTTTTGTTAGACAATTTTAATGCATTTAACTAAATTAACCACTTTTCTTAATTCTCGCAATATTAGTTTAGGGGTCTTACATTTTGGAACGGAAAGAGTAATAAAAAATTTATTTTCTTGTTAATGGAAGTTTATCACCTTGAAGAGTTGAAGTTGAGAATCCGCCCTGTTCCCAATCCTACTTATGTTTGTCTAAACACATTGTTTGTAGTGAGGAGTATAACAAGAGGATAATTGCTCACGTTAGGCAATGATATTTGATACCTCAGTTTTTTCGGTAGTTATTTAAGGTTATACGTAAGAATTAAGAAAATGATTGAGTTTTTTAAATTTTATAAAAATATATTATTAGATTTTTTAATATATCTTCACATAAATTTTTTTTTTAATTAATATCTCAAGTCACAATTAAAAAGGATACATAATGATTAGATCTAGTTGGAGCAACAATTTTTAATAAGTAGATAATTAATCTATGTAGACAGAGTGAGAAGGTTAATAAATATGAGTAGTATTGAAAAAAAATATCAACTTGATTTTAATTTTTTAAAACAACTAAAAAAAAGTGAACATGATAAAAAAAATTAAAACGTCTAGATAAACAAAGGATTAAATAAATAAACCTGCGCTATATTGCCATCTAGTTGCTGTAGTTTAGTGGTGAGAATTCCACGTTGTGGCCGTGCAGACCTAGGCTCGAATTCCAGCAGCCACACGATTTTTTATATTTTTTTTCCCATCTCAACGTAATTAATAATGCAAAATACCGAAAAATTAGGGGGTGCAAAATACCGAAAAATCTTAGTACTACTCGAAAATTTTTCGAGTTGAGGGGGTGCAACTGCATTCCCCTCAACTCTATGCAAGATCTGCCACTGAATTTCTCTATGATATCTAGAGCTGAGTACGCGGGCTGTCTGTCTCGCGTCGGTGTGCAGGCTTAACGGGTAATCCGTATAAACTCGTGATATAAATGGATTGTAAAAATCGAAGCCCATGCCTGCCCGCAATGTTCGCGGACGTCCGCATAACTTTTTTTTTCGCAATTTTTTTGCAGTTTTTTTTTCTTTAGACTAAATTACTAAAACTTACCTAAAAAATATTTTAAAGAAAGTATATAAAATGTTTAACATTTTAGACATTCAACATATAAATTTTAAAGTAATATATCACAAATATTCAAATTTTAAAGTCAAGATTAAGTCTAATTAGTAATACAAACCAAATATCCAAACATTAAAAAAAAAAGTCTTAAAATAGCAAATTAAAATTAAAGTCTAAAAATTCAAATTAAAGGCTAAACATACAAATAAAAGTCTTAACATGTCAAAAAATTCAAAATAAGCAACATCAAGCAAGAGGATGGGATTAGCACCATCTCTATTGGAAGTGGCACCATCCTTTTTATATGTAATAATCATAAATTTATATACTAAAAAGAATGGTGTCACTCCCAATAAGGATGATGTTAATCTCATCCACCCATCAAGCAAATTCTAAACTATGTTTAGAGTACTTTAGGGTTTTTTTTTTTTTACAAAAAAAGAGGTTTGAGTTGGGCCTATAGATTTCAAGAAAAAAATCAATAATAAGTAAATGGATAGTCTGCGGGGCCCTGTGGATTTGTCCGTTTAACCTGTGGGATAATGAGTACGTCCCCCTAAACCCGCAAATTATAGGTGGATGGGATTTGCACCATCCCTATTGGGAATGACACCATCCTTTTTAGTATATAAATTTATGATTATTACATATAAAGAGATGGTGGGATTTCCAAAATTGGGTGGTCTCAATCCCTCTCACCCAAATTATATGGTCTTCATTTTTAGTAACCTAAGTCAACTCGACCCGTTTACCACGGACCAGTCTGTGGGCTTCAATCTGTCTACTAGCTCTAATGATGTCTCTCTCATATTTGAGTTGGCTTCTTTTTTTTTTAAAAAAAAAAAGTGCACTTGTCAATTTGTGGTCAAGTCCAACGCAAGATGGGCAAGACAAGATGTCCAAATGAACAACTTGAAGGATGTATCAATACCCTTCCAGTTAAAAACGAGACCACCATATTCATGATATTAGTATTTGGAGTGGTGTTTTTGAACAGCATTATCCGTAAAATAAAAGTAATTTCTTTTGTATTTTCACAATTTTATTGATAACAACGTTTGAAAACAACATTTCGAATCTTAATATCCTAAAAAAAGTTGTTGTTCCCAACTTGAATTTGTTTTTTGAAGAACAAGAATGTTGAGTTAGAGCCTTCAAATCCAAGCCCAACTTCGATCCAATGCTGTAGCTATTTAATTTATATCCCTCCTTAGCTGTTAGTAGGGTTGGACTTCCAGGCCCACGAGTCAACTCCTTCTATATCGCGTACCATATACACTTTCGTAAAATCATGCATTGCACCACCAAATTTTGAATATCCATTATTTCATAAAATATTCACTCGAATTTTTCTGAGAATCCCAGATAAATGTGATGGCCTCAGATCTAAAATTATTTTTCTTTGAAAATTATTTTGCTAAATAACTTAAACAATATGAAAATAGAATATTTACTTAATTTATTTTGTTTCACTTTGCCATACTTCGCTCGTTATTAGCTATCCGAATGAATTTCAAATACTCTTGTGTATATTTGCTTTAATTTGAGTCGATTAATTTTCCATCTCAAGAAAAATAATTTGATTTATGCAAAATGAAAGGTAGATATTATTGAATAAAGAATCAAGAAATGATTTATACATGAAAAAATGAATATAATGTTTTGTTTGTTAATTTTTTAAATGATAAAATAGTATGCAGTTATAAAATAATCATAATCAATGAATATAAATGAAGGATTTTCCGTTTTCCATGTCAACACCTGTGTACAACGTGGCAGCATTTAGGTACTACACGTTACGAGCAGTCATTGGTGAAAGTATTTAGTTTCCGCGCGAAGTTTCAGTTTCGGTTTGGTTCTTCTCCAATACGTTTCTGTTTCTGTTTCGCTTTTGCTTTCCTGCAATCCCTAATTCCTTTCATTCTACTCACACTCCACTCTCCAAATTTCCCATTTTTTTATTGTGGTTTGGTCATCCACACTCTAATAATGTAAGTTCACTGCACATTTTTCTGGTTACATTTTATGTTATTCTTATTACTTTTTTGGAGATAGGCATGGAGAAATTTAAAGAAGACAAAGAAATGCCAAACCTCAATATTGTTAGCAGTAGCTTGTCTGAAAATTGCAGCTGTAATGAACTGCAAGAGAGAAGCAAGAAAGCTGAAATGAGGTGTGCTGAGTTAGAATTTAAGCTTCAACCGAAAAATCATCAATGTGAAGCACTTGAGGCAAAAATCCAGGCACTTGAAGTGGAAAATTTCACAGTCAAAGGTGAGCTAAAGGTGTCTGGTGAAAGACATGAAGAGAAAAAAGAAGCTGGTAATGTAAAAGAGAGACAGGCAGAAACAATTATTGATTTGACAGATGACAATGAGGTTGTTCAGCTAATGATTGAAAACAGTGTTTTGGAATGTGAGAAGAAAAGGGCCGAGTGTGAGGTTGAACTCTGGAAAGACAAGTACAAGAAATTGGAATCAAGGCTCTTACAGTTAGAGCTGAGAAATGGAAGTGATTACTATGATGCAAATGGAAAGAAGGTGGACAGTAACCGGATAAGTGCTGATGGTAGTTTGCGTCAAGAACCTATTTTAGATTCTAAAGTGCATGCTCTGAGGAAAGCTAGAAAGCAATTGTCATTTGATCTTGAAGAGAGTCGCAGCAAAAAGATGGCTCCATCTACACCTATACCAGTTGGTGCAAAATCTGCTTCTTTCATTGTAGTTGATGTCATTGACAGCAATGATGAACCCGATAAATCCCATCATCCTGCACTAGATAGTAAGGGAAGCGAAAGTGTTTCTATTCCAAAGTATCTTGCTGAAGAAAATGGAAAGATGCCTTGCAGTATTGCTCAAAAGAATGAGGAAGATTTGGATTTTGGTGATGATCTCCCTTTTGTTGCAACACCTAAGAGGAAGCAAAGTTGTAGTGTTGTCACAAGTGAATCAGAATGCGATGATGATGATGTGCCGATTTGTAAATTTATGAGGATGCATATTCAGGAAGCAAGTCCTGATAAAGTCAGATGTGAGACAAATGTTTCAGCGACTGCTTCTACTGACTACAAGACTACTTGTACTGAAACACCTAGGCAGCGTCAAATGCCTCCGAGAAAACGTGCTAGAAAAAATTAAGAAAGAAATCAAGAAACTAAAAGGTCTTCTTGTAGATCTAATAAGGCCAAACATCAACAAAGTATCCCAACACATGTTGATGATGCTTATGCTTACGAATCAGAAGAGGATTTTTAAGATGTCGAAGACGAAGGCTTGAGTGATGTTATTGTTGATGATTCTGATGAAACATCTAGTGAGTCACAAGATGTATCTAAGGATGATGAAAAATTAAATTCTAGTAACTCACAAGATGTGCCGGATAATGACATGGGCCCTAATTCAGAGGATGTATCTGATGAAGACATGGATTTCGGAAAGATATTATCACAAATTCATAGGAGGAAAGACCACATGGAGTGGGAATTTGAGGCTGACATGCTTGCAGCTTTTGGGAAGAATTCTGAACTGTGTATGAAGGCTGTGTGTGCTCTGTATCAGCAGCAAACTTCCATGGAACAGATGAGTAGGGAAACATTGCATTCCAACCGGCGAGGATTCAGCAAGTTTGATGCACACAGGTAAGCAAGAAAGATAATTGTTATAATGCATATGCTAGGCTGTTTTGCTTTTATTTCACGAGAATTGATTTTTTCAGGTTCTTCTCTTCTTTTATTTCGGATATGATGTAGGATCTTCTTTCAATATATAATAATGGTCCAGTCTTATTCTTTGATTCAACTTGGTCATATCTTAAATTGTGTCCTAAAACACTCAGCTAATTTTCAGTTTAATTCTTTACTCTAAATGTTTTTTTATTGGAATTAATATAGTTTTATATCCTTCAAGAAATATTGGTATCATATCTGGAGGATCTGGGCAAGCAGTCTGTTAAAATCATGCAATGAATAGCATGTTGCCCTTCCATCAAGTTGTCCATATGTTCTTAATATTATTATTGTCATCTTTGAATTTATGACTTTAAATTTTTAGAAAATCTCACATTGCTTAAAACAAACCTTAAAGAATTTACATACACAAACAATACATTCCGTTAGACTCCCTCCACCGTTTTCTCCTTACTCCTATCTATCAGCATTCAAATCTCTTTTCTCACAAACATGTATTATTTCCCTTGGTTCAAGTTCAACGCACTCCTTATTTTTTCTTATCTTATATACATGTGTCAAAGGCCAATTGTTATCCATATGCGTTTTTTAACTTAGTTATCTGTTTCATTTTTTTTTCAGTATATCATGTTTGATTTCTTTCATAACAGAGGCAGCACTTTGGCTGAGTTCCTTACTGATGGAGATCCGCATGGTGGTTTAAAGAAGTCTGTGAAGGAATTGCAAGAATATGACCCGAAAGCCGTTGAACTGTGCAGAACATTGGTCATTCGCTACTCAAAGCAACTGTATAAGATCTACAAGAACAAAAAGGAAACCTTTTTCCCTTGACTTGGCTGCAATGGATTCCTTCTTTTAGCATTAGTTGGTGTAATTATGTGCATAATTGAAGCATTTTGTTTTAGTAATTTCAGAATATGCAAATATTATGGTGGCTACATATACATATGCCTACATCATTATTCAAGAATATGCTGGCAACTGTAGCTCTATTATTTAATGTTAAATTAAAAATTGGTCCGCATTAGTTGACACACTATTCGTAAAGTTCTTTTCACTAAGAAACCAAAAAGTATAGTTTTTTTTTACGTAAGGACAAAAAAATAGTTTATGGGCCAAATTCTTTAATTTAACCTTTTTTAAATTCCTCTCCAGTTTAGGTTAACATCAATGACAATGACTATACATAATTACATATGAAGTATGTACACCTGGCAACAACTTGAAATCTCTGTCATATTGTATAGACATGAAATAGAAAATAAACCAAATAATAGCTTTTTATTTGTTGATAGAAAACTTTTGTTCAAACCATATTTAGAGGTTCTTTATAGAGGAAACAAGCAAATATGAATTGCCTATGTGAAATAAAAAAAATATATGAAGGAAATATTCAAACATAGGTGTAAGGGTACCCTCAACGTGCGGATACACCATTAATTGTACACCTCAAAATGGTTGGCTGTTATGATTGTAAAAGATTATAAAAGGAACTCCATTGAGCTCTTCATTTTCACCACCCAGACATCTTTCTCTTACAAGTTTTTGTTGCTTGGATTTCTCTCTCCTTTCTTTCTCTCTTAAAAGTTTCAATAATTAAGAGAGAAAAGGAAGAAGGGAGAGAGAAAGAGGGAAAAAAAGAAATATTGAAAGAAAAATGGCAGATTCAATGAGGGTGGTTGCTTTCCTTGGCCTCATTTTGGCAGCTCTTATGACAGTGGCTTCTTCACAATCCCCTGCTCCAGCCCCTGCCCCTACAAGCGATGGTATTCTCTATCTTGGACTAATATCCACCTTTGATCTCGAATTTATTATTGATTTTGCTGATAAATAAATAAATTGTTCCTAATAATTTGCAGGGACCTCAATTGATCAAGCGGTTGCATATGTCCTAATGCTTGTGGCTTTGGTGCTGACCTATATCATGCATTAAGCCACCAAAACGGATTTGTGTCACAAATATTGAGAGGAAGAGATTTTAATTGAAAAAATGCATTTTTGAATGTACACTTGTGCTTCAATTAATGATAATCTCATATTGATTTATCACCATTTGCTCTATTTATTCTGCTTTGTTTTTTCATTTAAGTAAAACTCTTCATCAGAGCATTTAACGCACTCAAGATTAATACAACTCGTAAACTTTCTTATGTACATGAGAAAGTCTTATTAGGAGAAAAAAAAACAATTTGAATAATTTTTATGCTTGGAAGACATTAATTATTTGTTGGCTAAAAGATATAATTGGTGCTAAGAAAACATATAATTAAAGCTGCAGTTAGAGAGCGAGGCAGAGAAACAATAGTTTGTGGAGACTACTTTTTCTTTCTTTTTACGTGTAATTGTATTGTACTGCAGTCGAATTGCTACTAGTGATTTAAATTCACTGTTAAAAGTTGTGATTGCATTAGTTTTTTTCTTTTTCTAAGAGCTGTATTCCTTTATGAAAATATAAGTTCATTTAAATGGAAGAGTTATTTTATTTAAATTTCAACTGAAAAGTTGTATTATTCAATTAAATTTGAAGAGTTACCTTAGTATGCATGAATTGAAATAGGTTTTTTATACTATGAGAAAGGGTAAAACTTTACCACCACAAGAAATGATGAAAGTTTTGAAATATCATAAATAATGATAAAAAAATTGAAAGACATTGATGTTTAACTGAAAACCAGCAACAAAAAAATTATCACTACTTTCTCCCATCATAAAAAAGATGAAAGTTTTAATAAAAGATCTTAGATATAAGGAGTTTTCTAACCTATGCAATATTGCACAGGTTAAGTTTTTCAAAGGAAAAGTATTTTATGAGAAAAAATAAAAATTAATTAAGTTACATTTTAGCATGCATTTATTATCCACTATTATTTCCACTTTGAGAAGCTTAACCTTGATATAATAATAAGAAGTCAAACAACGATAATGTTTAACCGTAAAAACCAACAATAAAATAGCTATTGTTGTTATTCAAACCAATAAAATTTTCTATGCTTGATTATTTCAACCATTTCCAATCGTTGAAAATATCGATCCCTTCCTATTCTAATGTTCACCATTGAAATAATGCCTATTAAGGAAAGACACATACTAAATAAAATAAAATCACTCTTCAGATAATACACCAAGTAGAATGCTATGATTATTAAATCTTTTTTACGCTAAAATACTTTCAGTCAATAATAGCCGAAAACCAATTCTTTTGAAACGAATAAAATCAATAAATCACCAAATGAATTCAAACTCTTTCAACTGATGTTATAATTATTAATTAAATGGATACTAATATCATTTTGTAGAAGTCATATATTATCATAACTTGAGTTTTATGAATAAAATTAAACTGAGTCTTTTGTCGTCATATCACTGTATTTTTAAAAAGGATTCGCCATCAACCAATGTAACCATGTTACTTAGAATTTTCTCGTTTCCTTATCTATTTTGTCCAAACATCCTTGTTAAAAAACATACTATAAATACAAAATTATCCCTTTATAAAAACCATATCATCACAACTTGTTTTGAGTTCAAAACATAGTATAGTCTTTTGTCATATCACTTATCGTGCAAATAGATTGTCACGTTCCATCCAACTTTTGATATTAGCATGATGAATTAAGCGACTACTTATTCACACACACTTCATATATATTTCTATTTTTTCTTACTCTTGTCCTACGCTTCGAAAGATCTACTGCAACCAATATATTTTAATGACGTTCACGGTTAAGGTAAGATTTGTTTTCTAGAGATAAACAAAGGAAAAATTTGTTTCTTTCAATAACATTGGTACAGTAGTCTTCACAACCCTATACGGCATAAGAATAAATGAGAAACCAAGCAACGTCCATGAATAAAGAATGTGACAAGAAATTTATTGATATTCTTTTCAACAAGCATAAAATGGTTGCATGGATTGAATATATTTTAGATAACATATCATGCGTAAGAATGAAATCATCCTTGTTTCCTCAGTCGTAGGCAAAACTTTCTGTCTCAAGAGAATACTTCAATAATGTCTGACATCAAAATGAATAATACTTCTTAACATTGGGGAAAAATCTTTTGATATTAAAGGGTTGTTTAGATATTCAAGATAGAATGGAAGTGTTGTAAACCATATACACACTGTAATAATATAATATTTCAGCACTAAATTTCTTGAAAAAGGTCCAAGTCAAGACGATGGCATTTCTCTTTGATTAGATTTAAATTTAAAGCAGAGTTATAGACATAAATAACTCATCACAACCAACCCCACATATGCCCCTAGCAAATATCAAGAAATACATTTTCCCCCTTCATTAAGTTAACTGGTTTGGAAACTTGATTTTTGGTAAATCTTCAAACATTCAATGCATTTTTGATTTCACATTAACTTACACAAAACATAAATCCAAAATGTGAAAACTAATTAATTGCGTTTAAAATCAAAATACGTGGCCAAATAATCCCCCAATGTGAAAATATCCCAAAAGCTACAGAGTACAAAATATTCTCAAATTTAGCAGCACAACACATGAAATTCCAACATGTCTCTTAGAAGAATAAAATAGTAGTCTGATAAAAATAAATCTATATATATCAAAATCAAATCATTTAACATTCCTCGAGTTAGTGGGGACGTATACGGCCCTAGCATATTCAACAAACAGAACCTCAAATTTATTTAGAATTGACTGAGGGGAGAATTCCAGGTGTAGCAAAAATTTTGCTGGCCAAATACAGCAATATTACAACAACAAAAAAGAAGAGCTCAAAAACCTAGACAAGGAGCACGCCCTATGCTAGTCATTTTCCTACTTGATAGTGTTAGTTTTGGTCAGAAACGGATTGGAATGTCTTCCATTCCACAAAAAACTTGCTGCAAACTCTCCAGAGACTCTTAACAGAAGCCGCTTTGGTAATTTAAAGAAATAAAAACTGTACGTAGAGTTAGCATGATCTAAATCATGTTTTTGAGTACCGCTGATGTAGAGCAAACTTTACAACTTCATAAAATGAAACTACAATTCCAACAGAGGGGCCCGCTCGAGCAACTCGTGGACCTAAACCTGTGAAGAGTCCTCTCAAGCCTCCATCTCTGACACAAAGATATTGAAAACCAGATTAGGAAAAGCATATCAATAATCTCACTTGTATCAACATATTGATCAATTCAAACAAGTTGCCCGTACAAGAAGTCAAAATTGTAACATCTGCAACTCAAATTATAACATACCTCCAAACCTCCACTAGTGTTTGTCTTGTAGTCATTCTCAACGCCCTAACAGGATCTCTCTGCATTTTTTTGCAAGATAATATGACATTAGAAAAACCAAACAGACAAGTGCCTTTAAAACTGTTTCGTCATTTCAAACTAAACAGATTATTTTCTTGTTTTTCTTTTAAGTATGAACCACATCCATTTACTAAACAAACATGTGAGGAAAATTTTGAAGACCAAAAAACAAGAGGCACAAACCTCTATCTGCCTTCGGGTTTTCGCAACATCAAGCGGACATGTAGCTCCAGCTGCAAGAGTTCCAGCAATAAAACCAGCCGAAAAATTGGCCCCAAGAACACTCAATACATTAGCATTATCACCTCCAACCAAACTAAGAAGTTTTCTTCTGGTCTGCAAAGCAAGAGTAATACGCATGAGAACATTAAGACTGTTAAGAAAAACAAATTCCCATGCCAAATAATTTAGGAACGAAACTCACTGGTTCAAGTGTAGACCAACAAATCGCAGAGAAAGGGACATCACGGGCAAGTTGAGCTCCCATGCCAGTCCACAGGACACGATAACCTTGCACTGTGATGAAATGAAGAGGTTCAATGACAAAACCAAGATTGTACCCATACTTTTGTTAGCTTTTTAATTTGTATAAAGTTATGTAGTCTTGCACCATTATATGAATAGCTGTGCTGCTTGTCAAGGTTCACTATTGATCCAAGATTGAAAAAGCAAACAGATATGCGTGTAAATAATTCCATGCCGCTACTTGCATAACATAGAGAGAAGAATTATGTATTCAATGCCTAGAGCTAGATTTAAAATTACCAATTTATCAAGAAGTAATTCGATTATCCTAGACCTAGACACTGTTATGGCAAACTCTATAAAACCATATACAAATCTTACAAATAAGAAAATGGCTGTTACTTAGACTGGAAAGGAAAGGAAAGTTGGTCAATTAGTTTAATAGGACCTAGACCATTGGGCCAAGGCCCATTATTCAGACTGAATTGTAGTGTTAGTGGTCTGTACAAGGAAGGGAATAATGATAGAGAAAGGAGGGCTTGTATTTGGAAAACAGTGGCTAGGAGCTTATGCTCTGGAATTAGGAGCCTTAGCTCTTAGAGAGACGTGTTCTTCTTATCTTGTACCTCTTTTCTTCTGTTGACAGTAATAGACACCATTATTAATCTTTCTTAATTCTTTCTTCTTTACAATTCAGGGTCCTATCATAATTTAGCCTAACTAATTAGCCTATAATAAAGAATTATGTTTGTAGTTAGAGATGTTGAGTTTTGATATTTATTTTGTGATTGAGAAAAGGTTCTTTATGAAAGATTAGTCCTTTGTAGTGGAAAACCCTTGGAGAGAGTTATTTCTCCTTTTGCATTAATCTTTTCATTTAAAGAAAAATAGTATTTCCTTCATGTTCCTCACGTCCACTCTAGTTTTCTATCAGTTTGGTCTGACATGCCGCATCCCTAGTTGGAGAAGAAATGGATAACAAAAGGGTGTTCTCGGGAGTAGAAACCAGCGATGTTGGATTACAGCCTTGTTCTTGGGAGTCCAGCTTTATTGATATTAAAAGGATTTTACAGTAGTAGTTAAGGAATCAAGGAATATGTCATGAAAGTAAAAAGGTGGAGGGGCAACCCTCTAAGAAGAAAATCGTATATGAGCTGGAAAAGGTCAAGCAAATGCAGGAATGCCATATTGAGGATAAAAAGTGGTTGATCTTGTGGAAGAGCTGTCCATGGCACAAGGAATAGAGGAGCTGGGGAATGTCATGTGATGGAACAAGCTTAAGAGCAGTATGTCCAAGAAACATCAAATTGGCAGCGCCCACAACTGCAGCAATGTAAGCAGAAAATGGAGGCACCAGAAGAATATGATGTCACAAACTAAGATGAAGAACAATGTGATCGAAACATCAAACTTGCAGCAGTTTCAGAAAAAATAGAGGAGCAAGAAAAACGAAATTTAGAGGATGCCATTAATGAATATAGTTCTTGGGGCTTGAAAGGTGGAGCCTCCTACCTTGGATAGGAGCAAACCTTTGGGCTGCATTCAGGAGCAAAATTATTTTTCATCAAACAGTTCAAGCATGGGAAAAGGTTGCAAGAAGACTTGTTACAGAACCACAAACCAACGTGGGGAAGGAATCAGAGCATGATCCAATGAAAGGGAAAATTGAGCACCAAGAAAATGGTAGAAGAGATCAAGGTGGACAATGAAGATGGAGATGCAACGACGGTTCAAGATTCCTAGAACTTGGTATCAGCTGAGGAGGTGATGTGATCCTATAAGCTTAAAAAGAGAAGATTCAAGAAGGAAGAAGAATCAAGGAGGCATCGAAGAAGAGCTTGTTTAATTATAGGATTTTAATTCAATAATTCAACCAAAACTAGTTAATTTGGTTCAACTAGTTGAATATGATTAATTATGTAATTAGGTTGATTAATTTTGAATTTTGGAGCTTAATCATAATTTTGGGCCTTGTATTTGGGCCAAACTGCCAAAGTGCCATGGCCATGAAGGGTCCACTAGGGTAAGAAATATTACTTAAACTCTCTTGCAAGGCATTATGCCTCTTAATCTAAACATTCTCTTAACTATTTAATATAATATATTTTTAGTATGAATATACTATTTTATCTTCTTTCATCTCCTTCCTCTCCCTATACCGAAATCCCATCATTTCAAAGTATCATTTGTAAGATTGGGCATAGGCTCATTGTTGAAGGAGATATCCTTTGTGAAGGGGGGAAACCTTTAAAATTATTTTTCCTTTTGTCTGTTGTTTTCATTTAAGAAATTAGAAATGGGCTTTCTCTTTGTTTCTCTCTATTTCTGTCTTTGGATCCTAACAATGCCCTACTCAAGAAATTTAAAATCCAAATACAGTATAACGCCAATTCAGATTCCGTTTAGTTTTCATATAGTATGGCTATCAGATATTCAGATTGTCAAAAAGGCTGTGCACTTACAGCTGTTCTGTGGACTATTTGTGCTCCTAACATGAGAGACAACACCTAGCAGCGTCTGAAACACTCCAGGAGGCTTTTTACCAATTTGAGCCTCTTTAAATGCCTACATCGGCAATGAACTAATCAAAACCCAATAACAATCCAATAGACAGTAAGAATTCATGAAGTTTATGTAATAGGAAATATAGCTGAGAAAGTAAACATGATCAATAAATTTAGACACCTATTCAAGGTTTGTACTAGGCGTGATTTGGAGATAATTGTGCTTATGATGATGTTTTGAACGAGTTTGACATTATTAGGCCTACCACAAAGAATCAAGAAAGCCAAGGGAGTCCGAAATGAAGCTCTAAACATGGACACCTAAAATCTAACAACAAAATCCACAACAATACCACTAGGACCAATTAAATGAAGAAAGCAAACCACATGAGTTACAGTAAAACAAAGTATGTCCTAAGGGACAGACAAGCATATATATATCTATATCACTGTGGGATAAGGCTTTTATTCTTGTTGTATCAAGCCACAAGTCCACAACAATACAATTCTTTCACTATAAGTTGAAATCATCATTTTCAAGACAAATGGTGTCCATAAAAATTCAAGTTATTTAAATTACATAGATCATAAGATAGTAGTAAAATAAATAAACACAATTAATCATGCATTCCTGAGACCAACAGGAGCACAATCGCTAAAAGCCAAGGGTCAGCCATGAATTGCTGGTTAAGCTAGCTACTCACCAAAATACATGATTCAGAAAAGCAAGGAAAATCACTGATTAAAAAAGCACTGCACGTCATGAATAGATACTGTGAAAACCACAACTTCTAAACACTGGATGCCTACAAAATATGGATAGTTATCTCCAGTACCTGCATGCGAGTTCTGGCAAGTTCAATAGGATAACAAGTTGCACAAGCCAGTGAGCGTGCCAATGAGCCAGCCACTAAAGGTACATATGGAGTTGTGGCTGGTGCATTTTTTGTGGTGAATTCCTCCAACCCGTTGCGGAATATGTCATAGCAAGGAAGATAAATTCCTACCTGATTAAAGCATTAAAAAAATTATCAGTCAATTTCCCTGCTTTCGTTATATAATGCCCAATACTTAAACAAAGAATTACTGTTGATTGACTTGTGAACCTACAGTTGGTACTGCAAGTGCCAGGCCTGCATTTGTGCCTCTCCACAGCCTAGAAATTCCTTCCTGTAAAACCACTCCGGCAATGATTAATAATTGTGTGCATGTTTGCAAGTGTAATAAACATAAATGACCACTTCAAGTGCAGACGCACTTAAGTAACTGATCTATAATATTAAACCTCCAACCTGTTGTATAATCTTGTAGAGGACATCCAGTGTTCCTTTGTACCGAAAGCATTCAGGAGGACAAAGTGACACCGTGCCATGGATTCCAGCCCGAGTGCACGACGGTGAACATCTTAAATCAGCAAACATCTGAGAAGCAATATTGAAAAGATCAAACTAATTGCTCAACTACTCTGGATAAATTTAACTAAGCTGACTGCTGACTTCAAAATGATGCAGTGAGTCATTCAACCGTGCAATATCCCAAAACCAAACGAACAATTCAGCATTGCGTTAACTTTGTTTGGCTGATGCAAGTACAAAACAACTAAATACAGACACAGAAATTCCGGGAAAATTTATTCTCATAAAAGGTTTTCACTAAGGGGCGGTAGACGAATGGGCACATACCATATTTGGCCCAAAACAAGCCATACGTCCGGTCATGTTACTGAGCGGATGAGAATAAGCAACCCCTGCGGCTTGCGCTTGCAACCTCGTCTGAGAAATGGTGAAAACAAATTAGAATACACCACAAGATGTACAATTAATCAAAACCCCAAAAAAAGGAGAGAAAAAAAACAAAGATTGAAAAACACAATGAAAAAAAATTGTGGAATATCCAATATGAAGAATGGAAACACTACTAAAACATCAAAAATAGCACCCCAGAAATCGAAATGAAAATTCATCACATCCCTATTAACAATTAAAATCTATATCCGGAATTACACTTCCATAATTTCCCTAACTTTGTCAATAGGTTTAGAAGAGAAACAAAACAGCACCTTGGCAACATCGAGGGGATTAACAATGATAGCGGAGAGGAAGGCAGCACCGGCAGCAGAGAAAGCTCGTTCTCCAATTCCCAATTTATAGCAATCGGATGGTTGCGGCGGCAGAGGAGGAGGAGGAGTTAAACCTCCCCTGGAATCTCTAACCGCGGCCGTTGATTCAAGTACAGATTGCTCTGAAGCCATCCACGGATTTTGGATTCGCTCAGAATCCACCATTCTGATTCGACGACCAATGAGGACTCAATTATTTTTAATTAATACATCCCTAACAAAAATAAAAGGGAAATTTTCGCGCGTGTTGGATGGGAAGCAAACAAGTAATAGAAAATATAAAAATAAAAAAGGTAAGAAATTGGACGCCGAATATGTGGGAGAAGAAAGAATGGTGTGGAGAGGAGAAAAGAGCGAAAGGGGCGTACGTAAGCGCTTATTTGAGAAGCGCCACGTTTGTTGAAAACTGTGGTAGTAAAAGTCCTTTTCGGCGCTAAAAACCCTAGAAAACGATCTTGTTCGTAATCGCGTTCCGTTAATAGTCAAATTGGAAGGAGAAGAAGCTGAGGATAAGGCCCCACCTTTGCGCTCGCTGCTGCCACCAAACCAAGTGGCCAGTACCTTCCCAGTTCACACTCAGGTTAACTCAGCGAACTCACAATCAAACCTAATAGGCTAATTACGATTTGTTAACGGAAATAATGTCTTAATTTCACATTAAATTTTTCTAGCAAACATGGCCTTATAGCCTTTTGGCTTTCTAGAGCAGTGGTTAACCTTCGTTTCCTAACCGCCTTCACCTTCTAGATCTTTCGAGTGTAAAATAATTGTTTTTCTAAATATAAATAATTAAATAAATTTTGCAAAACTGGCGTAATTTTAAGCAACTTATAATAATAGCTTATGAGAATAATCTGTTTTTAGTTTATTCAAATAAATTTTATAATTTTTTATCTATTTAGATTAACTTATTTTAAAAAAATAATCATTTATTTTTATAAGTTATATGAAGGAGCTTTTAAAAAATAAACTATTATTTCTTTTGAAATAATTGTTTCTAAACATACTCTTTATCAATAAAAAAATTATTTAAAAATAACTTATTATATAAATACTTAATATATATATATATATATTCTCCATTATTATTTATTACAAGTCACAACTTGAAAAATGTTTGTGGTTTTATGTGCTCATTTTTTTTCATTTTTTATATGCTCATTTATTTTGTTCGTATTTCATGTGCTCAAAGACACATATGAAATAGATATAAGTATAAATTTTTTGTTTGTCTTTTTTGTTCATGAATAATCTTTTACTGACTTGTTTTGTCTCTAAAAAGAGATAAATGAGCACTAATTTTCAACACGGTTTTATTATTTAAGTCTAAATATAATTAGAGAATTCATTTCCATCTTTTGCTTTGGTGAACATTACTTCTGTCATTTTTCCTATATTATAAATTTTAATACTCCTATATGTTAACAATGGGAAATGAAAAAGCTTTTAAAAATTCTCCCTTACACAAAATGCCCATCATATATATAATTTTTTTTCTCAAAAAAATTAAATCTCCTAACCATACTCCAGATTGAATGATACTCAATCAAGTCAAGAGTATATTCAACAAAACACGATGAATAATAATTACATCAATATTCTTCGGTAATATGAACCTCAATATGTTTTAATTGGGTAGTTTAATTGATGAGCACATAAAATATATGTACGTAAGTATTTAAGTTTAATTTTCAATATTATTATTTTTATGAAAAAAAAATACCCCTTAATATTAGTATCTCCTTTACAAGAAACCAATAAATTTTACAAGGCCTCAGTGAACTAGCCAAAAATAAAATAAATTTCTTAATAGTTATTAACTACTAATTATTAGATACCCGAATATATATAATTCAGTTGATTAACATATAATAATATGTATATATAATTATTTGGGTTAAAAATTAGTTTGATTTAATAAAATATATTTAAATACTTTTAATTACAAATAAATTTTACAAAATGAATATTGTTTATATGGGATGATAAAAATTATTTTTATTAACTAAAAAAATTGAAAACTCAATTGAGAACAAACTAAAAACAAACATATTTATATATTCAAAAATACATTTTGGTAATAAAAAATAAAAAATACTTTTATTAAGAAAAAGTTATTGTCATTTTATTTTTATCTATTATCACACATCTTTATTTTTTAATTAAAAATATTCTTTTAATTAATAAAATCAAAATAATAAAAATAAATATTATTAAAATAATATATTTAAAGTGACAATAGAAAAAAATAATGTCTATGGACACTCCCTTTTGCTAATCCAAAGTGAAATTCACGCATATTCTTCGTTGTAAAGATGCTGACGTGGGAAGAGCATGAAGCGCCACGTAAACATACTTATAACCACAGTCATTTACATCGTGTCAAAGATAGTACCTTATCTTATTTATTCAGCTGCCACGTGTAATGTTAGCTAGTCTTGTTCAATAACTAGTTTATTATTAATTGTTAAAAATAAAAAATGGTTATAAAAAATAATATTAAAAATTAAAAGAAAAACAATAATATTTTTAAAAAATTAAATATATTTTTAGTCCTCATCAAATTTGTTATTTTTTATTTAAATATTTATAAATTTTTTTTATCTTTATTGCTAAGAAATTAAAAATTTGATGTCTTAATCATGTATTTTAATTAGTGAGGACATGAAAATATGCGTGTGTGAGTACGAGATTCGACACTACTTTTTTATGAACTTAAAAGATTAAAATATTTGATTTTCTTATAAGAAAAAAAAAACTACGTCTTAAAATTTCATAATTTTTTCCTTTATTTCTTGCTTTTTATGGGAAAAATAAAATTAAAAAATAATTTATAAAAATGAAAACCAACAAATTTTTTTTGAGGGATCCAAACTATCGATCTTTAATTTTATGGAAACTAAAAACATATTTAAACTTTTAAAATACATTATTTCTATTTCTTAGAGGTTAAGTAAATCTAATAACTCGTTTATGCTTGTTTTAATAAAAAAAATTATAATTTTTTAGTATATTTGTTTATGGTTTTTAATATAATTAGAAACAGAAAATAATTAAGTATAATATAAAAAGAATAAAAAATTAAAAAATAATGATTCTTATTTAAATCAAACATAAATATTTTTTTATTTTTATCGTATTCAATTAAAAAAATAATCACACTTTTACTTGTTTTCAAAATTAGTTATTTTTAAATTTAAACAAACAAACCATGATTCCTTATGAGTCGTATATAGAAAACAATGAATTTAGGATATTTTTAGCAACTCAATATTATGATCTTTATTAGGGATTATAATATTTGAAAAGTGTGTCTAATTGGTTAGTAACTACAATATTAAATTTTGTTACTATAAAATTTTAGTTTTTAAAAAACTAATTTTTAAAAACCTATCTAAGATAACTTTTGAAAGTTAACTATCAATACCTTATTTTCAAAATCACTCTTACTAAATTCTAGAAATCACTTATTAGTGTTTTGGTTTTTTGGTTTTGGTTTTGGACGAGAAGCACATAACATTTTTTGGTTTTTGTTTTTGGAAATTAACGTTTTTTGGTTTAAACAGTTTTGATTCATTTACAAAGGCTGGAATGCAACTGAAGTAGGCCCACGATTCTGGATTTCAAACTCACTCAGGCCTTCGTATTGGGCTATTGAACAAAATAACGACTATTGGAAGGTGGTTGAGATTAACATCATTTCTATTGGGAGTAACATCATCATTTTAGTATATAAATTTATGATTCTTACATATAAAAGGATGGTGCCACTTCTAATAGAGATTGTGCTAATCTCATCCTCCCTATTGGAATTGCTTTCTATGAAAAGCAAAACTTTTCGGACCCCAAAAAAGAAAAAAAAAACACAAATCTTTCATGTCAAGAGCAAGACCTAGAAATGTTAAGATCAAGTCCCATATTGACTAGAAAGAGGGTCATCATCATATAATATATAAGTGGTGTGGCAATCCTTCTCTTATGGTGGGAAGGGTTGAGACCACCCAATTTTAGAAATCTCACAATTTCTTTATATATAAAAATCATAAATCTATATATGAAAAATGATGGTGTCACTCTAATAGGGATGTTGCTAATCCCTTTCACCTCCTCCTATGAGCTAGCTTTTGGGAGTGAGCTAGGCCCAAACCCAAATTTTAATATGGTATCAGGCTACTCAAATTCTAATATGGTATTAGTCATGAGCGCCACCCGTAGATGTCTAGTCCTGCAAACTTCACACACCAGATGTCCAGTCCTGGATGTGAGAAGTGTGTTAAGATCAAATCTCACATCGACTAGAAAGAGGGCTACCATATAACATATAAGTAGTGTAACAATCCTCCTCTTATGAGCTAGCTTTTAGGAGTGAGTTAGGCCAAAACTCAAATTTTAATATATAAAATAAAATTGTATGTAGCCTAAACGGTTAAGAAAAATTCATTTCATGGTAACCTATGTTGAAATATTTATGTCGAAATATCAAAAAAGAAGAAAAATATTTCGATCAGTGATTTCTCTTATCTGTTTCACTGTTTGTTTAACTATTGACAAAACTTAAACAACATGAAGGTTAATTGAGTCAATATCGATTATCACGTCAACCATGCAATATCTTGTTGAAAGGAATAACGGAAAGTTTTTGACTTTTTTCATTTCTCTTTTTGTTTGTAACTTTTTTGACTCCACCTTTTTTTTAAATTTAATTATTCAGATTAAGACGTAAAAGGCAAAACAATTTAAAGATTTTGGAACACATAATTAGCCTCATGATATTCATCTACGTGTAAACACTTCTTTTGATTTTCCATTGGATAATATGCATCATTAGAACACAGTCAAACTTGGAGCATGGAAATAAACTTTTTTTTTCTTTCTTATCGGCACAAAAAAAATATATCAATAATCATTAAAAAAACTAAAATGTTGTGTTAATGAAATCGGGATTAAGATATGATAGACAATCAAACAGCAACAAAACATTCCTCCCTTAGCTTTAATCTTTGTAACATTCTCTCTGTTCCTTTAATTTCTTGCCTTCAACTTGTTATCAATTTTCATTTGTCAACTAATGCTTTTACGATCGCGAAAAGGACATAAAAGATTTTGTGTTCCATATGTGGAGATAATAAACAAACTGTTGTTAAAAGTCATATACAACTTGTTTTTCTCATTATTATGTTTCTGTAGAAAGTGGTTGTTTTGTAATTTAATTTTTCCTAGCCCACAAATAAATTGTAAGTAAAAAATACACCGTAAAAAAATTCCATATACTAAAGAAAAAACTATACAAAATTTTAAGGATGGTTAACGTTGCTACCAACTTTCTCTACCACAGTTAATCTGTTATTATATATATTATATATTATGAGTTTACACTAACAATTCCATAATCTCAAGTGTACATCAACTTTTATACAAACAAATAAGCATATAATTATAACAAATGATTCCATCATAAGTAAAAGTCGAAATAGCTATATTAACAAATTAATTATGTTAGGAAAAATTTATCCTAAGGGTAACTATCCTAACATTATTTTTAAAATAAAATCCTTTAATATATAGAATTTTATTTTAGTGTTAGGTCAAATAGTGTCTTTGATTATTCATGATAGATGGGTGATTTTGTCTATTCATAAATTTTCACTCGAATTTAACCTCTAAAAGTTTTTGAACCATTATAATTTAACAGAGGAATTTATAATTTACACATTATACAAAAGTGGTTGTTTTTCTCATTATTATGTTTGTGTAGAAAGCGGCTGTTTTGTAATTTAATTTTTCCTAGCCCACAAGATAATTGTAAGTAAAAAATTTACATTGCAACGAAATTTTCATATACTAACAAAAAAATTATACAAAAATGTTAAGATTATTAGTGTTGCTATAAACTTCTTATAACACAATTAATATATTAGTATATATATTTTGAGTTTACACTGACAATTTTATAATCTATATTAACACTATGATAACCATTAATGTACATTAATTTCTATACTAACAAATAAACATATAATCACTGAAAAATGATTCTATTAATAAAAGTCAGAATAATTATATTAACTAATTAATTATGTTAAAAAAAAAACTATACTAAAAGTAACTATCTTAACATTTTTAAAAGAAAATCCTTTAATATATAGATTTTTTTGTAGTCTTAGGTCAAATGGTGTCTTTGATTATTCATGATATATAGATGGGTGCTTTTGTCTATTGATAATTTTTCACTCGAATTTAACCTCTAAATTTTTTTAAATAATTATTATTTAACAAAGGAATTTACGTAATTTACAGGAGATATTAAGATCAAATCTCATTTGTTTTTATTGTATATAAAAAATATTATAATTTAGTTATGAATCAATATTTATAATACTTTGTTGGAATGTGTTTAATGTCATGATGCGTGCTGATGACGAAGACTTTAATTATCTCTTTTTAAAGTGTAATATTTCTTGAGATGTTTAATATGCTATATTTAGTTCACTGGAATTTCCTATATAACCATTTCAGGTAATTTGACTTTTTTAACTTTGATGATGCATTATGCATGTTGCAATGGTGGGATGAAAGACTTTCTATATATTTATTTGGATAGTTGTTATTTGTTCTTCATGATTATATTGAAACAGAATCGTTTTTAATGTTATAAAACTGGTTGATTATACTAAGTATAGATATAGATATTAGAAACGGGTGTACCTGATATATAAATATTTATTATTTTATTTCACTACAAGAATTTTGTATATTAGCTACGCAAAAATTTGTAGCTAATTTATAAAAATTTCGTAGCAAAAATAGAATAGTTGCAGATTAACTACCAATTAGCTATCGAATTTTTGAGAGCTAATATTACGTCGTTAATTGATAGCGGAAAATTTCTGTAGTCAATTCATAGCTAAAATTTTGTGACAATTCATAGCTAATAACTATCTAAACTGTAGCTAATATATATAGTTAAATTAAATATTTTTAATTGTTAAAGTCAGTCACTGTATCGGATACCACTATTTGGATAGAGAGAGTGGAGCCAAAGACACAAGCCAAGAGAATGGACTACAAGTATAGGACAACACAATACAACCAATACCTTAATACAACCCAAATCCTAAGACAATATGTCTATGAGTTTATTTACTTGTAAACCCCCTAACTTGCCGCTAACTATCTAATGTGAGACTTTTGATTCATTATTAACTTAGCTAATTTAGTAGTTAATCAGTAGCTAAAAAAATTAGCTAGAAATTATTATTTTTAGCTCATTAGTAACTATTTAAATACAAATTAGCTATGAAAAAAATTGGTAGCTATATTTCGTAGCTAATTAGTAGCTAATTTAATAGCTAATTAATGACCAAGAAAATTAGTTAGGAAATTTTATTTTGTAGCTAATTGGTAGCTATTTAGATACAAGTTAGCTATGATATTTTTTGGTAGCTTAGTAACTAATTTATAGCTGTTTAGATATAAATTAGCCATAAATAAAAATCTGTAACTATATTTTGTAGTTAATATTAAATTTTCTCTTAGTATTTTTAGATTGGATGGAAAATTCTATGATATGTACTTTTGTTGTATTATTGGTTTAGAATACTCTTTGTACTATTTTTAATAATTTTGTTTTGCTTATCAAGGGAAAAAAATATAAAAAAATCTTTATCTAAATTTCTTAAGTTCTAATACTAAATTTACTCAAAATCTCCACGAGCTAAACTTATGAAATTATTTCAAACCATCCACGCTCCACCACTTAAAATTCACCATTCAGAACAATTTCACACAAAAGTATGTATTTGTATATTAGACATATATCTCATACCTATACTCTCAAACTAATTTATGTTACAAGGCCAAAAACTAATCCAACAATAATGTATTAGTTTGTATACTTTCTTTATCGGAGATGTCACCATACTAAATGGTTTTGTTTTTGTTTCTTAGTCTGTTTTTTTTTTTTTATCTTTCGTGGTTAAAATATAGAGTGATGGACTATTTTGGTCTTTCATTAGTTAGTCACAGGATATTTTAATCTCTGAGTTTTTAAAATATTTGAATTAGTTCCTAACTTTACATCTTATAAGTCACTTTAATTAGTCTATGAAATTAAGTGACATTGACGAAATGCTTATGTGACATACTAACTGCCTATACGACACGTTATTTATCACATATAATTCCATGTAAATGACCAAACGATGTCATTTTGGTTAAACGTCAAAGTTATATAGCGTTTTAGGGTTAAAAATTGAGTGTTATTATAAGTGATTTGAAGAACTAATAGAAATACCTATTTTGAGATTAAATAAATTAATATCATTTCGCTTACTTGGACTCCTAAGTATCCATTAATCTACTATATAGACATTTAGTGTGTCATGAAGATATTTTGCCAGTGTCACTTAATATTAGGACTAAAGTGACTTATCGTGTGTATAATCAGAGACTAATTCAAATATTTTAAAAAATTGAGGACTAAAATATTCTATAACTATAAAGTAATAGACCAAATCAATAAATAATTTTTAAAAGTATATGATTTTTTAATGATACGGTTATAGATTTTTTTCGAACTACTACTACTAATTTAGCCTCTAGGGTCATTTATCCTTGAATTCTTAATTTCTTTTTTATTCTATTATTTTAATCTGTTTATGCAGAGATATCTTCTTCTGTTTTCATATTCAATAATAAATCCTTTGATACGAATACTATATATAATCGCATAACATTTGAAAACATTGTGAAAAGGAAACCGATTATTTTTTTATTTTGTTACAGAAAAAGATTATGAGTGTTCCACGTGTTTGGTGATGAGGAAGATGACAGAGCGTCATGATTGCCACGTAGACATTGATGATATATAAAAAAAAAATGGAAGACAAAATGAGTTTAGGGGCAGAGGAAGGGCACATGTAATTCACGTGCTCACCCTTCCTAGTTGTTTCGGCATTTTGATGAGGTTTTAGAGAATTTCAAAAGAAAAAGAAAAATGAATTGCATAATGTAAACATGTGAGGGTCATTGAAGGTGCTGATTTTGTGGGGCCATGTGGGTAACACAAGTCAGAGTTGGATACTTATACACGTGCTTGTCACATTTTTACTTTTTACTGTTTGAAAATTGAAGATGAAAATTATGGGTTCAAGAAAAAACTACTGTTGCCACCACTAACGAAGAAGCATCGTATTCATGAATAATCACAATCACAGTCACACTCACAACTCACACCAACCAGCTGCCCTTCACTTCACCAACCACAACACTACAACACCAATCTTCTAACTTTTTTTTCTTTTTAATGAAAATTTGCAAGAGAGTAATCACATTGTTATGACTGCCATTATACTAGTATAACATATATTAGTACATTTTTGTAAGCATTTTTTTTAAAAAAAAAAAAAAAATTTACACCCATTCAAGTTGAGAAACTACACAAATGATTTTTTTTTCAACAATACACACTCACACATCTCACATAATAGGATAAAGATTTCTTGTTATTGTTATAATACACACTCATAAATACATGTTAAATTAAATATTCGTTACCAAGGATTAAAGTTTTGACTTTTAATCTCTCAAGCTTTGTTATTAACCAATGATATTTAATATCATTAGAACAAATTTTAAGAAATTAAATAAAATAAAATGTTATTGAAAATATAATTTTTATTTTTAAAGACAAAATAATTTGTAATTTTTTTAATTAACAATTATATAAGCGAGCTGTTCTATTAACTAAAGGATATGAGCGAAGTTTTAAGTAGTAGGTGTTCACTTCGAATTCATACTGTGATGAGTGTATTTTCACATGTCAATTTTTTTTTTTTCCGCAAGTGTGTATGCACGCCCCATGTGTGTGAGTAATTGAGCATTAATAAAGACAAGAAACATATACTGTTAAAAATAATTTTGATTTATGAAGAAAAAAATTGCTTTTATTTTGTTGGGGAGCTTGACTATATATGGAAATATGTGGCTGTGTGTGTGAAACACGAAGTATATTGAAAATCAATTTGGAAGCAATACCTGCTGCTGCTATGACATTTATGTGATAGCAAATTAGCAATAACAAAGAAATCATAAAGAATATAAATAATTGATTTTCAATAATTTGAAAAAAAAAAAAACCTATGAGAGGTATTGTATATAAGGATTCAAGTCACATGTCCTCAAACTATGTCCCAAATTATGTCCCACCAATAGAATATCGTCATGTCATTAAAAATATTTCCTGTAATTTCAATCTTTAATTTCTTAATAAAATTTTTTAATGACGTGGCGATATTCTATTGATGGGACATGATTTGAAGACACAATTTAAAGACACATAATTTGTATCCTATGTATAAATGGCACGAACTGTACAGAAAAAAGGAGTTCATATAATGTTCTTAAGTTATATATTAAAAAAATTAATTATAAATATTTTTTTATTTTAAAAATGCAAAAATATAATATTATATTTTTTAATACATTTAACTCCTTAAAAAATAATTTTAGAATATTTATTTGCATTTACTTTAAAAATATCACGAAAGATTTATTAGTAGTATAGAATAGTATACGTGTTTATATATACACAGGGTGGGTTAAGAATAATATTTTAGTAAATAGCCTTTATTTTATTACATTGTAATTGGAGGAATATTGGATGTGCTCGTCATCTTTAGGAGGATTGAATGCTATTTAAAACTTTACTTTCAACCATTAAATCAATACGTTACATAAAATCATAAAAGTATTAGAGATAAAGATAATAACTATTTAGTTATAGTCGTAATAAAATTATTTTAAATATATTACTTAATTGTTATGTTATTCTTATTTTCATGGTTTTAATTCTCTTTATAAATAGAGAATGTACTATATTGAATCAATTGAGTAATAATAATATTAGATAGTGTTTGACCCAGTTTTTTTTTTCTTCTCTTCTTCTTATAAGTAAAAGCTGGACCAAACATGATTTGTGACAAACCTCTTAAATTTAAGCTGATTTTTTTTTTCTATGTACAAAATGCACAAAGCTGACTTTTAAGCCAGAAGCTAAAAATATGAGCTTTTCAACGAAAAGTTGGCTTATTTTGTGGGTCCATCATAATTAATACTCAAATATTCTAATTAACACTTGAAATCTTTATCTTTTCCTTTTCTCTTTGTAAAAATAGCAATTTACTAAAACCTTCAAAAAGTTTTATTCTTATTTATCAATTATTTATTTCACTTTAATATTTATGAATTTTATTGTTATTTAAAAAGTTTACATATTTTAAAAAAAATTAATATTAAATAATTATTTTGATAAATTTATATTGTGTTTAGTTATTTTTTAAAAAAAAAATAAAATATTGAGTTTTATCAAAAAATTATTTTGTATTGTAACTTTAATTTTAAAAATAATTATATTGATAGTTTATTTTCTTATATCAAATATATGTGACAATTAATGATAAATAACTTAAAAAAGTTGACACAAATATTTTATCAAACAAAAAGCTTTTTACTCATAAGTAGCTTATAAAGTATCAAATAATGAAATTGTCAAATAGCTTTTAGCTTTTTTTTTTAAAGCTTTTATTTTCAGCTTTTACTTAAAAGCCGCTTATAAGCCAAAAATAAGTCAGGTCAAACAGAGCCTTACTCAATCTTTATTCTATTCTCTTTTACTTCAAGATATTTCCGAATAAAAAATAAGAATTAGATGGACATTGATCATTATTTATAGTATCGTCCCTTTGGTGGTTGATTTGATTATCTATATGGGTCTTGTTATCTATTTATGAGGTGTTTAATCATTACCCTAAGCACAATGAATAACAAAATCCTATATATAGTTAGCGGCTAATTAACCAATAAGTTTAACAACTAAATCTGTTAGTGTCATAAGAATTAGATGAATGGTAGGCAGTTGCTTGAGGCAAAGGAAAACATTTTTTTGGGTGTGTTTAGTGTTAATTTAGAGTAGTATAACTTGAATTAAATTAATATAATTAGAAAGACACATGTTTTGAAAGAGAGGAGCCATAGATAAAGGGGGGACCAATGCAAGTATTGTCACTAGGTGGCTAAGCTAGTTAGCTATATGGTAGGAGAATTAGACAAAGAACACAATATATGTCATTGTTCATTAAATTGAATTGAAGAATTGGACCACATAAATGATACGCCACACAGCTAATAAAACTGATGCAAGTTGAAGTCTCTTTAATTAATCTTATTATTAGTATTTGCTTGCTTCTCTGATCTATGTCTCACAAAAGCCTGCAACGCCTTCAACAACAAGTGCCTGTGGCCTGTGGCTTTCCATATCACAAACAAAACCATCTTTATTTCATTCACCAAAAAAAATAAACCTATTTATTTTCACTAACTCACAATTTATAGCTCTGCCAATAGCATACTAGTACTATAGGAGTAGATCCTATATTGCTGATGATAACCATGCTTCCTATTTAGTAATCCCTCTAGACTCTACTCCTTACATTTATGGATTGCTTGGAATCAAAGGAAAATGGAAGGAAAGAAGTGGGCAAGAAAGAAAATAGGATGAGGGAAAATAAGAAAAAAGAAAAAATTTAAATTTTTTGGCTCGGATATCCTCTATTGAATTTAGAAATTGCCATTATAAAGTAGAAATTGTCAAAATCCTCAATAAGAATAAACAAGAAAACAAGACTTAAATACTTCATAAGAATTATTAAATGTCTTGCAATCAAAACCACTAAAATTTTCTAAACAAACGTCCTATAAAAAAGACAGAGTGAGTAATATTTTCTGCACTGCATCGTCTTTAATTTGATTTTACTGACTTTTACAAAAATATTTTGTTTTGATTGAAAAAAAAAAAGAAGGTAGTCTGATTCATTTTATGTTTCAGATTAATTTCTTAATTTATAAATATATTTATACAAGGTGTTAATTACACTGATGTCCCCTAATATAAGCATCAAATAAACTTGATCCTCTGTTTGTTTAAATTTTTTTACACATACTGTCTCTTGTATTTATCACAATTAAATTAACAATGTCCCCTCTAATAAAATGAAAACAGAAAAAAAGTTCAAACTTGCTGATCCACCATGTGTGCAAACCTGTGACTCTGCATTGTGGTAAAATTTTACATCTGCCAAAAAACATTTAATATGGGCTTGGATTTTCTGTGAAACTGTACTGTTGCTTAACCTTAAGTTTCTGATGATGATGGCTTATACAAAGTTACTCAACGTGACAAAAGTGCTCTACTCTGCTAGCTGTTAGCTGTTAATTTTAAATGAAAATGAAAATAACCGACAACAAATACGCGTTTTTCTATAACGACTCTGTTTTTTATTTATTAGCACACCCCTGCTTTTTGCCTTGTTTCTTTTTTCCCCAAATTTCAAATTCTCATCATTATGAACTAAGGACTTATTAAATCAATTCTACTATATAAAACTATAAAAGTGATGAAATTAACTTTTTGTCCTCGTACTTGTAGCTTATTTTTATTTTAGTTTTTTATTAAAAAGAATAGTTTGTTTTAGACTTTATACTTGCACCTTATTATTTAAAAAACTTTGGTTCTAGTCTCTATATATATTTTCTGTGGGCCTAACTATTATATTTCTATTAGTTCTCGTTGGTAACCATTATGACTCTACTATTATAATCACCATGACAACCGTTATTGCAAGCTCACTGATCTTTCTCTCTTGTCCCAACCACTCTGACAAGCCTTCATCGGCCAGTTTATGCCTTTCAAATCTCTGCGAATGTATGCTAGTCTAACTCCTTCTCTGCTCGTAAACCCCTTTATCGCCACTAGTCCATTACTACCGTCATTGTTAAAGCCATCTTTAACCCCCTCTCCTCAAAACTACGCCATAATGATTATGGTAGTGGAGATGCATAGCAGTTATAGGTATAAACTAATAAAAATATAATGATAGAAATTAAAATGAAGACAATAAACACGTGTAAGAATTAGAAAAAACATTTTTTATAGTGACTAAAACAAAATTAAGGTTGGAATATAGCATAAAAAAGTTAATTTGAACCAAGAACAATTATCATGTTTTCAATAATTAATTAACAGAAACAAAGTATCACATTTTGATTACGTACCTTATGTTTTAATTGATGAGACACCAAAAGAGACCATATAACAAAACTAAACCTGACAACTAAAGGGTTGTTCTGAAATCAAATTTAGTAACACTATGTTGAAGATAATGTATTTTTTCATTTGTTTAGAAGAAAGACTTATCCTATTCAACTTTATTTTATTAAATAAATATTAATAACTCGCATGCTTGTGTTACATTTTCATTCTATGCTTGAATTTTGAAGAACAGGAACATGATCCTGACAGTACTCAAATTAGAAGGTGAAGCAACTATGTGAATTATGATCCTTCATGTTATGAACAATGGGGAAGTGAGTATGATTATAAATTAGGATTAGAGGGTTGTTGTGACAAAATTAATGTATTACCAAAAATATCCTTTTATTTGTATTTTTCAGTAAATGTGGTGGACAGAGTGCAATAATTGCCCCAACTTGGTAGAAATAATAGAAGCTGCCTATATATGGTGATAGGTGAAACAGTTGTCCAAAATCTGGTGAGCAGAGAGTAAATTAAGTAACTTCCAAATTTAATTAATTAATTAATTTATATATTGGAAGTGAAAGAAGATACCATGAATCTTTGACAACATAAAAATAAAGTGTCTAAGCCAAAAATAGCAAAATTCAAAGTTCCATTAAGAAGTTGCAATGATGAAGTAATTATTTGGAAGAGGGTACTTTTTATCTAACCAAGCCTAATGCCTAATACTAATGAATGGAAGAGACAGAATCTGTGAAGAGTTACAACATGAGTTGCTTTACACAAGCACAATGTTGTGTCACTCTAGTTATTAGCAGCAGCAGGGTCTGTCACTTAACTGCTGCACCTTCTCAAGTTTTCTTCACGCCCATGCATTTTATAATCATTATTTCTACTATTATTTAAATAACTACCTCTCAAGTGTTGAGCAAAATCTGTTGGAGAATTATCGCTAACAGTCAAAGACTCATTTCTAGATGAGAGTTGAAGATTAATTTTTTTAAAATTGTAAAGATTTTTTTAATGAGTTTTATCTCTTCTCATTCTTCTGTAAAGTCTTTTTTATGGTTAAAAAAATTAAACTATTATTAATATGCTTAATTTTAAGTTAAAGTCTAGTTTTAAAACTATATTTAAGTTAATAGAAACTTTAAAATAAAAGTTTAAAATTGTTTTTCAGTTCCATTGTTTTTTATTAACTTTTAAGTTATTTATAAATTAAAAGCTATAATTTTTTTCTTATTTTTAAGGTAGGATATATATAAAAATATTTAATGAATAAATCCATTTTAAATATTCCTAATATAAATATTTACATAATTACTAATGAATAAATTCATAAATATAAATATTTAATGTATATTATCATTTTAAATATTCTTAATAAAGATCTTAATGCTATACTAACAAGCAATTCTATTAAATAATGTCTTTATACTAAAGTGACTAATGTAGTGAAAATCAACATAACACTATATCAATAAATATCAATTTGTTTATAATGCGAGTGTTTTTTTTTTTTATGAAAGTGGGTTTTCTTAGACTAATGAATCGAATTTCGAAAGTAGCATTTGGAAAGGATAAAAAACATATAAAAGAATATATATATATATATATATATATATATATATATATATATATATATATATATGGTTAACAAATTGCCTTTATACCAATAAAATTTAAAATAATTTATAGATAATTGAATCTTTTAAGCATATCTTAAAAAATAATTTGCTTTGATATTTAATTTTTTTAAAAAATATGTCAAATTGAATGCCATCCTATCAAATACCTAAAATTCAATATTTACTGGCATTTGTCTAGATCATATGGTCATTGTTGAAAAGCAATATCATATGTATTTGGATTCAAATGCTATTAAGAACGGAACAGACAAGGGAAATGAAAAATGATAAGGCCACCACAACTATTTAATTCATCCATTCTATCGCTCCCTTTTCTTTTCTTTTTTTCATTTTCTATCAAATCACTTTTAATATTTTTATTTCCCCCCCTTTCCTTTCCTTTTCATTTTTTTTTTTTCATCTCTCGTGTATACAGTAAATAAATAATTGATCTACTGAAATATGCGTTACCCAAGAGAAGAATGGAATTGAAGAAAAGGCACGTTATTGGTGAGGATTTAAATGCTTCATGGCTTATAGAACGCAACGGAAGCTACATTTCTATTTATTATTCTTTGGCAGAAGATGAGAGTAGTAAATTTTCGAATTAATAATGTAACATATCCTCTAAAAAAATAAAATTCCTTAGGTAACACCAGCAGTTGCTTTACCAGAAAAGTGTTTTTTCTTTTTTTAATATTCAACGAAATAAGAAGAAAATAACTAATCTCACCCATCTTTAGATAATAAACGAATTAGTTATTTGGTATGTAGGACCAATTTCTTTAAACTTAAAAAAAAAAAATTAACTACGACACCAAACAATATAAAAATTATGAAAAGTAATAAATGAAAGAGAAGATCTATAAAAAACTAAGTGATCAAGACAATGAGAGTTGTATTTGTAGACTGAAATAAATTGATGATAAATACATTAGAATGACATGTTTATATAGGTTACTCAAAATAACTTTAAACCAATAACTAAAATAACAGGTAGTATTAAAATACAATAATAACAACTTGATTTTGAGTAAAAATAGAATAATAGAATGAGAGTCACGAGAAGGAGAGTTACTTGGTCAACATTAATAAAAATAATTTTTTATTAAAATAAGTGTTTATTTTACAAAATAAATCCAAATAAACTGGTTGAGCAAACAATTCAGATTCATATATATGTAAAAATAAAAAACAAAAATAAAAAAAGAAAACGAAATATATCGCTTAGCTTAAACATTTTGGGTTGGAATTATCCAAGATCAAGTATATGTTTTATTTTTACTTGATTTGCCCTACTGTAAAAATTGGGTTAAAATTGGTGATCATTAATTATTAGCTTAAACATTTTGTTGGAGTTCATTTGGACAACACTGAATTATTTGATCATTTTACTATTTTAAAACTCTCTTCCGTACGTATAACATAATTTTGTAGACAAATAACACTACTCGTATAATGTATTATGTATATTGGTAGTATGTACTTTATATGTACGAATTTGAGTTATATATATATATACTATACTGATTCCTAAAGCTAAATTCATGTATGAAAGTGGTCACGTGGTGAAAACGACACGGGATATATTCCTTTCCTTGTTTAGGCTTAAGTTTTTCTTATCATATTTATTTATTTATTTATTTTATAAAATGAAGCAAAAAAATTCAGGTGACAGCTAATTCTGAAAATTCTTTTGCATCTCAGACAAAGCATCAAGTCATCAACACTGCAATTTGGGAGAATTATGGTCAAGAATCGTCTTATTGTCATTTTCTACTATATCAATTAATTAATTTTCTTTTGACCACGTAGATAATGTCCATTTTTGTTTCATTGGTAAATTCAGCAGAATATTTTACAGCTTGGCCAAAAATATACTCCCCAAACGAATGTATCAATAATATCTTTGAATATAAATCAAAGGTTAATTCCAACTTTCCAATCATTAATTAACGAGAGCAATACATATAATCCTAGAAATGGTTAAAGAATGAAATTTGAAGATTAAAAGAATCAACACCGTCGATGCGATCAACGGTAGCGAGCTAGAAATTTAGAAGCTGTCAAAGCAATCAACGCTACATATGAAAACAGAGTATAACTTTGAATTGGTTTCTTATGTACTATCAAGGAACAGAGGAAAACAGAGTAGGGTACAAATTAAATTGCAAGTTTGCAACCAAAAGCACTTTTCACCAATTTTTAACATAACCATTGTTCGAAATAGTTAGATTGAAATATTTTATACTAGCTTGAATGAAGTTTTTTTTTAAAAAAAAAAAATATAGAAAATAAACGATTTTTTTTTTTAAAAAAATAAATTATGCTTGTGTGACATGTATGATCTAACTTTAGTGATCAAAGCGTTGATACAATTCAAATGGGAGGTTGCAGGTGGCCATTTTCATTTTTTCAGAGATGCCACATGCCATGGGACATTCAAATCATAAGTATGCACATATAATATGATATTTTGAATTTCTTTTTTTTTTATAAAAAAAGAATTTTTCCCTTTTACCAACCGGCAACCATGACACAAAATATCCCAATCTCCATAACCAACCAAAATGGTGGGAATGACCTTTTGATTATGTCCACACACATATGCTCATGCAAATTTGACTCCCTATTCTAAAGCAATATGCCTTTTACAGAATGCATGGGTATATGGAGCCCATTTTTGGTACCTTCATTCAATTGGAGATTAAAATTATGATTTATTATATTAAACTGAAATAGTGGCATACCCCGCTGACTTTATTTTTTAGCTTCCCATAGGATTTGAACATACAACACCACTTGAAGAAAAGTCAAATATGTTTTACAAGAATTCGGACAACTCTAACTGATTAATCTTAACTGAGGTATTGTCTACTTTATCGTATGCCTCACGACTATATCATGAAAATGAGACTAGGTGAGTTTAGTAGGTGAAGAGGCTCATTAGGTTGGAATACGAGTTCAACTTCTATTCGATATACTTGTTTCAGATCATGCTCAAGTTTGACATTCAATAAGAGGTCATATGTTAGACTCCTATACCCATTAAAACACATTTTTAAGATAAAATCGCGATGTCCATACTGAAGTGAAAAATATATTGGATGTAGGTAGTCAACCAATTTTACCTAGATTGATGTTGGAACATTGGTGCTAGAAGGAGAAAATAGGCATGGGATTGAGATTTCATGTTATACCTACCTGTGTCATGTTTATGTTTTAACAATTAGGTTTTGATAATAAAACTGTTATTACCCCTTAAATTAAAGGATATATCATTGCGAAGATTCACCCAATCATACTCAAACAACCAAGAACAGTAAGGGAATTGGATTAAAAAATAGAAAATAAATTGAGGAAGAAAATGGATAAAAAAAAAGGCCACAATTCTTTTGAAGAATAAATGAGTTTGTGTTGAATTACTAAGTTTTGCCATGAAAACATGGTCTTATAGGCAACCTAATTCATATGAGTTTTTCACTAATCCTAGGTCCAATTCAAGCTATGCTAAGATAAAGGTCCTAAAAACATGTCTTAAGTTGAATTACAAGGTAAATGTTCTCAAAAAGCACTTTATTATAATGAAAAATATTCCAAATGATATTTTAAAGACAATAGTCCTTCACTATGTCTAATGTCTTTAAACTCTCCTAAGTTCCTAATATGCCAAACTCCTCAAAAGTTAGTAGCATTCCAAAGTTCACATAATTTGGCCACATCTTTATAAAATTGGAGGTTTAATTCATTTATATTAAAATTCAAATTCATATTTTTATGGCATGGCCAAATCTAATTGGTGTATCATAAACATGACATATGTAAGTGTGATGGGTGATGGGGATGTTCATAACGGATCTAGTTCACTTGGGTTTTAATCTCCTTAAATGCTTGAAGAGAGGAGCATAAAAGAAATGAACATAAGATATGGAGAAGAAAGAGGAACATAGAAATTAAGACATGAATATAAAGGAAGCATAAATGGTGCAAAATAAAAGAATGGACAAGAAGAAAAAGATGGAAGAATTAAAAGTAGGGAGCCACAAATTGCCTAGGCAATTTGATAATCCTTGTTTGATCGCCACAATAGACTTGATTCCATTGATAAGACCATTTGCCTCATGCTCAAAGAGCTATGAATTCAAGAGAGAAAAATGCTCTCACAAAAGGATTCAATCCAATTTCTATTATATCAAAAAGTGTCTACAATGTGATTATTCAAGGCTATTTATAGAAGTCTTCCTTGCCTCTTACATGTGCACCTCACATGATCACTAAAAAGGCCTAAAACTAGTCCTATTTTGCCCCTCTTGTGCGCATGAGATTGGTCAAGAATTGGACATACCTTGACCAATTGATACATGTCATGAAAATATAAAAAAGACTTCTAAAAATGTCATTTAACTAACAAGGCATTATTTATTACAAATCTTCACACTAAAATTATTAAAAGTAGAATTAAAAACTCCAAATTCTTCTAAGTGTTTCCCAAACATGATGCTAGTAGCAAATTCTTCAAGTCTCTTCTTTTTGCTCCTAGTCATAGGACCATCTAACCTTAATGCTTGTCCTCCAAAGTCCTTCAAGTTAGGATCCACTCCTTTATTTCCATCAATGGAAGATTTTATTCTTCGATCATACGAATGCTAAGTCCACTCCAACATCTTACACTCATAGGTAGATCTTATACTTTGACCTACCAAGTTGGTAAGTCTCATACTATTTTCAAGTGTAAATGAATCTTCTTCTGCTCTATCTCAGTTCAACACGATCTGAACCATTTATTTCACTTTTATAATATTTTTTATATATCAATCACCAAACTAAGAGGAATTAATGATCTAGATAATTTTACACAGAACTATAGAAAATCTGGATCGTGTTTAAGTTCTATATTATGTATGGAATTGTTCAATTAATCAATCTTGGATACTACTAAGTAATCAATGTTCAGCATGAGAAACAGGGGAATTTGCCTCTTAGCTTCAAGGAATTGGAATTTGGCACCGGAGGGGTATAAGCTATCATTAATCTCCCTCTTTATGTATGTATGCATATGGTAGAAATTAGTACATGCAACGAAAACAGTTATAATTAAGCACGTTAAATTAATTAATTAATTAATTAATTAATTGATCAAGTTGAAAACACAATTATGATGATAATGGATTCAGGGAGAGAAATATTTTGAGAGCATCAGGTGAGCGAGTGATGAAGAATATACAGCGCGTGAGACTAATCATAATGCCAAATCCAAATTTAGTACCAACTGTTGAATAAAACAACACATTAATATACCAGAATAATTTTAATAATCTAGCTTTCGAATTGCGACATAATCATTTGCAGGAGCTTATCCCTTATTATTATTCCTTTTTTTTTTTTTTAAATTGATTCAGTTCTTTCCATACATATATATGTTGGTATAATATGTTTGGAGTAATAGTGAAGCAAATGAAGTAGTTTGATGGTCATAGAGTGATCTCACGAGACATGGCCTATCTCCAACCACGCATAGGCATAGCACTGTTTTCATGAAATACAGAAATGCGAATTTATGAATTGCGTAACGGATATTGCCTGCAACATTAAAGACATATCAATATTCCTCATTTTATTATTCTCTACGTGTTTATAACACAAAAAAAAAAAAAAAAGATGTTATGATTTACTACTAACCGTTAAAATAACAAATGGGTAATTCTCAACATTTTTTTTCCTAAGCCAATAATTTAGTTCCGTGCATTTTGTAAGTGCGGGAAAATGAAAAAAGAGTATGAAAAAAACTAATTAAATTAAATTATAAGATTGAATTAATTTTTTTTCATGAAAGTAGTGCAACCAGAGATGGAACCATGTATCCACACATGCATGTCTCCATAAGCTCACCAATTGAGTTACATGACTAGGACGAAAATTGAATCAATTGATAGTTATTAATTTTAAAAACTAATTTAATTTAATTTTAAATAACTTAAGATAGTTAAAATAGTTAATAAATGGAATTTTCAGATACTATCTATTTTTTAAAAAAAATTTACAGATTAAATAGATGTTTTACTTGTCTTTTATTCTAAGCTCAACACAATTTAGAGATAATAAAGTCCTTAAAGCGTGCTTAGGGATTTCGATAGTGATCGTGTGTATATAAAACTTTCTAGTGAGAGACGAAACATATTTAATAGCCTCTATAATTTGGAAGTGTTAATTTTTTGCTATCAACTTTAAAATACTTTAGTGAAAAAAGAAACTCTCATCTATTTTTTTTATTTTTTTTTGATTTTCCATAAAAGACAATCCTGATTAAGCTAACAACATTCACCCCTGGATGCCAAACAACTAATTCTTTTTTTTCGGTAACCGTCCTCCCTCTTTTTATATTGACGAAGATATTATTCTTCCGGTGTATGAATAAATTTCTTTCTAATTAAATAAATACATCCTTAAAATATATAGCAATTATTTAGAAATAAAAAAATAATGAAATTAAATTTTGGTTGAAGGAAGAAAATGCAACAAAAGGGTTCAAACATTGAAAGCAACAGCAGAGGGATACTAGGAATCTTTAATTGTGTGAAATTGAAGCTTCCTCTTTTGTCTTGTACACAAACTGCTACTAAGTTTTCTTTTCCTTTCTTTCCAGGCATGGCATTATACAAGTACCTAGTTTAGTTCCTATCTCTTTATTTTACTTTGAGTGAATTAGAGAAATACTTTCTCTTCTTCTTTTTTATTTATCTTATCATCGTTACTTTTAGACAATTGACTTCAAAAGAAACTCTTGATGTCAATATGTAAATAATAATAGCATTATTCAAGTGTTATTATAATTATTTTTAAATATTGTCAGCAATTTCATTTTTTAAATTCAAATATAATCATATTATTTTTATTACGGTTCTTATATATTAATTTTGCCGTCAATCTTTTTGCTTAAAGGTTAAAATAATACTAATTAGAAAGTTATTTAAATAGTTTTAAAACATTGATTAATTAAATAAAAATAAAGAAATGGACCTTTGACTTTTGAAGAATCATTTTGGTAATAAAATTCTGGAAATAATTAATTTAGCAAGATACTACTATTATTTTTTGAAGGAGATTTTGCGTCATATGAATCTGAATCTTGTTTTTTAATTTGTGTCATATCAACTGGATATATTTTTTTAAAGCTATAAATTGAAAAGAAGAAAACTATGGGATACATCCCTCCATCATTGTATGGCCAGCTTGTTTAACCCGACCTTTCAACCCCATTTTTGCATATTTTATGGGTTGACCCAAATAATACAATCTACTAAGGATTGGGAAAGTTCTTACTACTTTGAAACGCTCCATTTTTACATTGAAATAGAAAAAACACATTTGTGAGAAAAATTATGTCTTTTGTGCAACACTTTTAGTACACATTTTGTACATTATCAATAAAATAATAATATTTAGATTTTAAAATAAAAATTTGGTGAAACGGATAAGGAAATATTTTATTGTTTTAATACTATTGTTTACAAAAATTGTTAAACAAAAATCGGGGCTGTCGTGAGAAGGTCTTTAATTACCAAAAACAAAACAAAACAAAAAGAGTAAAAGAAGGTCATCCAAAATAAATAGGGTAATAACTGTGAGAAACGTGACATTAAAAGGAAATAAATTAATTTAATAGTATTATTTTTTAAAATGTAAATGTCCTATTTACAAAGTAAAATCATATTAAATCGTAACAAAAGAAAATCATACTCAATTGATAGTATTTTCACCCATTAAAATGCATCCAAAGTGCAATATATATATTTGCAACTATTATGTTTTCATATTGTATTAGAGGAATCTAATAACCATTTTCATATATAATATTTCACTTATATATATACTACTAGTTCATTGTTATTTATAAGTGAATTTGAGGGTATAATACTGGTTCTTTCTTGATCTAGAGTGTCAATAACATAGGATAGTTTGGCGATTAGAATCTTTGTATTTAAGTGTTTTAGTGACCATAAGAAGATACACTAAAGATATAAAGAATATTTGTAGTGGATATTCTTACATATTTAGGTTCATTATGTCTAATCTTATCGGTAAAGTTGACTAAATTGGTAGGATGATGTCTAATTAGGGCTGCTTTTCGTTAATCTTTTCACTGAATGCCTATTAAGGTCCCTAACTCTTCCATATTTGGGATGGGGGAAATCAAGTTAGCAAGCGGGATATTAATATGACTAGCGGGATGTTGGCTTGTTTTGCTTGCTTTAAACATTGATGGTTTTTAGATCGGTGAAATTTGAGGTGACAAACTGTATACCAATCTTGAAAGTTTTGAAGTCTTAGCTGAAGGAGCTTGATGAATGTCAAGGTGACCAACTATACAACACACGTATTAAAAATTATAATAATTATTTTCATTATTATTAAATAATTTTTAAATTATTTATAATTAATTTTATGTCTCATTATTTTATTGATTTATTAGTGAGACATTAATTAATATTTAAATAAACAATAGCAAGCTTTATTCAACTAGATAAGATTGAAAGAAAGCCAAAAGTAATTAGTATTTCAATTAAACATAAAAATAAAATTAATAAAAATACAATTATTGCTGCATGAAAAATACAAATAGACAAAGTAAATAAGAATGATTTTAATCTCTCAGAGTAGACGGTTAAAAGTTGAAGAGTATAATATTTCATTCAAGACTATTAAGAGTATATTTTCTTTGATGTACCAAAAATGGAATGCAATGCATATGAACTTAATTTGGAGTCAGTTAAAACTTAAAAACTCTAGATTAGGCCAAAATGAATATTCACGCCTGTTATTTTGTTAAGGACAATGATACTAGTTTATACAATTCACAAATTGTAGTACCAATTTTTAATTTTTTTTTAAGTTTAGCTAATTGTAAGTGGTAAAATATTAATAGTAACGGTAAAGATGTTACTGGTTCACATGTAAAGCAGTGAATTGTAACGGTAAAGATGAGGAATTTGCTAAACACGGTCTTCCCTTGTAGCAGGAAAGTTTAATAAGCCTGGTCGTGCGCTGAAAAAGTCTAATCCCCTACGGACTATTTCACCTTTTCATGTACACGACACACGCACCACTTACCTTTATAGCCTTTTTCCTTTGCGGCTTCACACTTGCCACCTAAACCTCCCCGCATTCTATTTTTCTTCCCCGCGTGCGCTACGTAATGTTTTAAACATTTCTTCATAACAAAACAACTAAACCAAACTCTATATTTCACACCTTATAACTTCAGCCAGACAATTCACTTTAAAGTCGCGCACTAGTTAGAAAAACTAAATTTATAAATTCGCCTTTTACACTAATGATAAAATAATTGGAGATACTTAAAAAACCATTAAAAAGTATATCATTTTAAATTTTCTTATTTATAAAATAAAAATTATTAAATAGTTTCTACTTTTTTAAAATATGAATGGTAATTAACTTTTTATTTATTACTTACAATATAAAATAATAAGAAAATATATTATATACAATTTTTTTTATGTAGATATAACATTACAGTTAAAGTTATGCATTTTTGTAAAGGAAAAAAAAAAAAACACATAATGAAACAAAAACCATGTCTGCCTCCCACCGCTCTGGACGACTGGACCCAACCGACTGACCGGCCACAACCGCAATCAGCGCCCCTTCTTGACATTTCCTTATTCTAGTCAAATAATGCTAATTATTGATATTAAAATGCAAATAAAAAAATTCATAGGTAGAGAGAAGAGGAAATCAAATTGCAAAAGAACCCATTAGGCCATTACACTCCTGAACAATATACACTGCATTCTCAACTATCCTAATTATTAGGCAAACAAAATTAATATTAAACGCTCAAAATTTCAACAAAACTTCACTCAACTTAACTCTACTATTCTCCGTTAGCTATTTGTAACGGAGTATCTCAAAACAAATAAACAAATACGCAAATAAACCTTAATATTTTAATTAATTAATTCATTTTTTTTTCTGCCACCGGAAACAAAATCTGCCGTGAAGGCAGGGCGAACAGCGACGGCAAATGGCAAAAGCTGAGGCTCTGTTTTGTTTTGTTCTTCTTCTTCTTCTTCTTCTTCACGCATCACTCTCAGTTTCAGAGCACGACCAGAGGGTCTGAGCCTGATAAAATGTCTTCAAAGTAATCCTCCACTTGGCACGAATTCGATGGAGAACAAGCTTTGTCGAAATCAATGAGAGAATCCGCCAGCAAAATGTTGTTTTCACTGAAATCTTCTTCCGAGCAAACCGGCGTCGTTTCGCCAAACATCTGAGCAGCTTCTTCTTCTACAAACAGAGTAGGATACTCTGGGGTTTCGAAATTGAACAAATCGCTCCATTCAGGCATATCAAGCTGCAAAAACGCACCCGTTTCTTCGAATAGGCTAGTCGTCGTTTCCCCTTCACATTCTCCGAAAACCTCCGATACTTCTTCTCCCTCTGGTTCCATACGCTTCTGCGGTTCGGCAATTTCCTCGCTCGAATTGCTTCGGAACTCGAGGACTGAGGTTGGAGATGAAAGATTGAGACAGTGATCGTCGCCGGAGTCGTAACTGGAACCGGAAGCTTCGGCGGGGACAACGACCTTCATTTCTGGTTTCACCGGCTCTTCTGCGGGCGGCTTTTCGTTTTGCGGTGGCGTGACGAAGTTTGTTAAAGCGTCAGGGCCTCGGAGGTTAATCGCGGCCTCGTCGTAAGCCATGGCAGCTTCTTCAGCAGTTTCGAAGGTACCAAGCCAGATTCGCATCCTCTTGGCAGGATCTCGAATCTCCGCCGCCCATTTCCCCCAAGGCCTCATCCGAACGCCGCGGAACTTCTTCCCGTTGGTTGCTGCCGGAGCCTTGGGTTGCCGGCGGCTAGAAGGGACATCTCCGGCGGGTCTCTTTCGGGCATTTGGAACGGCGGTGGTTTCTATTTCAATCCGGTTGACATAGCGCTTGGTTCTCCGGCGGAAGAACTCTCCTCCTTCCTCGTCGCTGGAGGAATCGGTTGCGTCTGGATCAGTGTAAGAAATCCTCACCACTCTGGGCTCAAGGGGATTTGGATGAGACTTCTTTGGGTTAACGAGCTTCTTGGTAACACTGTGGTGCTCCGTGTATTTGCATAGGATACTCTGTTCCATTATGTCTCTTATTGGAAACAGACTGTATGGAAGAAGAAACAAATAGACCCAAGGTCAGGAATAAAAACAGAATCGTGAATCAGAAGATTGAAACTTTAGGAAGAGCACTCCAAAGGTTTTTTGTGGAGAAAAATCTTTGAAAAGGAGGGGATTGACGGGGAAAAAAAAGGAAAAGTGATAGATATTAATTAAAAACAGGGGAAGGTAGAGATGGTAGGGGTGAGTGATAGGAATAAAGAGAAAAGAAGAACTTTAGACATGATTGGAAGAAAGGGAAGGTGAAATGGAATTATTGAGATAATGGTGATGATGGTGGCGGAGACTTTCGTTGAAACTTCTGGTGAGGCAGTTGAATGGAAAGGGGATATCTTCGGATTCAAAGGGAAAGAGAATAAAAGAGAAGGAAGGGATTGTGCAGAGTAGAGTGAAGAATGGTAGTACTAGTACTGTGCCACTGGTATGGGTTCAATGGGAAAAGGAAAGAGCAAAAAGAGTTCAGTTTCTGAGAAGACCCAAACACTGAAATTGCTCTTTTATAGCATCCACCAGCTGAAACCGGAACATTGCTATCCTTTCCTATTAAATTAAAATTAAAGTATGAATATATAAATACACTTTTTTGTAGTGTTTTTTTTTTTGTAAAATTACTTTTTTGTTGGTATTTTTTATGTTCTTCTTTATTAAGTCTTGAAACATAAAATTATTACATTTATAAATATTAAAAAATTGTTAAAAATAAATGTAATAATTGTTATTGTTTAAAAATAATTGATTTTGAGTATAAATAGAGAACCAATTATTTTTTACTTGATTAGGATAAAAATTAGAAGCTATTTATGTTTCGTTATAATGATCACAATTATTTTTTTTAATCTTCTCTTTTCTATTAAGTTGATTATTTTAAGAAACGACTCAAAGTAATTTAAAAAAAAAAGCAAAAATCTATTTATCTTTTCTGATTATTTTAAAAGCAAACAAACATCTTGAAAATTTGTTTAAAATATTTTTTTTGAAAAGTAATTATTTTACTAAATAAGCAGTAAAAACAGAGTCTAAAACTCACAATTTTTTTTAAAAATATTTATTCTCTAAAAGTAATACTAAATGGCAATGAATTTGGCATTTAAAGTTATGAACTAAATTCATTGAACTTGTTAATTAATTTATCTTCTAAAAATATTTAAAAAAATCAATTTTATCCTTTAAGTTGTAGGATTAAATTACCTGTTAATATTCATGAATTCAATGGATATAGGAATAGCATTAAATTCATGAACTTTTGTTATTTCAAGCCATTAAATTTTCTTTTTATCATTTTAGAATAAATTAATTGGTCATTATACTTTTACTTTTTTTATAAACTAAATTGATGTCTTTGCTATATATTGAATTTTTTATATTTTGTTTATTTAAAAGGGAAAAGAAATACTTCATCAATATTATGTACCAAAAGAAAAAGAAAAAGAGAGGAAAGGAGGGTGGTGAGAAGGGAAATTATACCGACCCGCCGCATCTGTGCGATTAAAACACGTTGGTGATATTTGTCTCACGAGAAATCTGGACCAATGAGAGAATATCTAACGGTGATGAGTAATCATATCGAATGGTTACGGTTTTAGTAGTGTGATGTGAGTCACGTGAGGCCCAAGATACCCGGGTCAAATTGGTTTGACTAATCAAAAAGAATTGGTTATGCCAAATTAAGAGGAGAAGGGTAATTTGGTAACGTGAACCTCATGAAACGAAAACACTTCATCTTGTGCTGGTTTGGCTATTGGGGTGGGTGGGTCATGTGTGTGTGTCTTTGTGGGTCATGAACTTTTTTAAGCAGTAGTAACAATGTTTTTTTTTGTTTTTATTTTTATTTTTTGGATCAGAAAAAATGATTTTTATATTTATGTTTTTACAGCTAGAGGTAGAAATTAACATGGCGGGCAACCTAGAAATCGCGGCCAATTTACAATATAGAAATGGATTCTGTACTGTACGTCTCTGGGTGTTTTTCTGGTCATTGTTATTGTTATGCAAACTCTACGCGCCATCATTAACCGTGATAAACACACTCTTTACTCGAAAATAGGACTCAAACGTGGCCTCCAAGCAAAACTACTACTCCACTATTACTATTTCTACCGCTCTTCTACGTTCACTCAAATAACACCTCATCAAATTAATAAAAAAAATTTACTTAAATATATTTTTAATCTCTGAAATATTAAATTTTATTGACTTAAGTCTTTAACATTAAGAATTTAGACTTACGTTCTTATAAAATTTAAAATGATGATTTAAATTTCTTTAAAAAAAATTTGGATGACTTAAGAACTTAAGTCAATGAAATTCAATATTTTAGAGACTAAAATCATATTTAAGCCAAAAAAAATTTAATCCGTACAAATAGTAAATCATAATTAAAAAAAAATCACAATATTAATATAATCTAATTAAATTCTTATATTTTTCAATAAAAAGTTTTTATCTTTAGTTTTCTAACTTATAAAATATTAAAAAAATCAAATTAACAATTACTATAATATTTTATCAAAAAGTTAATATATAATGCACCATATAGTATTTGATTGTGCACAAGTTTTTGGTGAATCTGCTTGTGCAGAGTTAATATTCACAATTAAATTATTTGATCTGTTAAGAGATTTTCACAGAATAAAAGAATGAACTGATTTATTGGATTGAAAAACTAGTCAAAGCAAATAGAGGATCAATGTTCAATGTTTTAAAGTTATTTAAGGACTTGATTTTGTCAATAGGTTAATCTAGATGGTATATGCTTAGGCTTATGACTTTGAGATCATGGGTTTAAGTTTCATCTTATTGAATTAGATCCCGTTTATAGGCAATTAGTAAATTCTACTATAAATCTTCGCTGAGATTGGTGGTATGCCCTAACTTTGAATGGGATAAACTTGTCCCTTAACTAAATTTTTTGAGTAGCAAAAAAGGACTTGAGTGCTATGAATTGAATTACTGTAATTTACTTATTTAAATACTAATAACAAATTTAAAAAATGAAGTAAATAAAAAAATTAATTGAAAAAAAGAGTTAATTTTTTTTTAACACTGATATAATGAAAACATAAAAACACTCGTATAATAATAACACTAATATAATAATGATAAGGTTGTTTTAAAAACTGATAAGGATGATTTAAATACTAGTAATGATGTTTTACATGAAAAAGTATGAAATGAAAAAAAATTAGTTGAAAAGTTTTTTTTTCCTTTTTACTCGACAACTTTACACATGTTGGGAAGATTAAAAACTGATAAGGATGTAGTTGTTTTAGTTACAATTATCTTTCTATTATTTAGTTCTGTTATGATATTATGTTTTTTTTTATTTTGTTTGATTCTATTTTTTTGTGGTTAGCTTTATCTTTTATTTTTGGATTCTAGTGCTCTTTTAATATATTTTATTTATTTGGCTGAAAATAAAAGACTCCAATTCATTACATGATTTTTTTATGCAATTACTATCCATTTGACTCTAAATTTCTCTCCTTTTTGGCTTCACTTGCTTTTATATTATTAAGATTAAAATTAAGATTAAAAAAATAAAATTAAAATTAAGATAAGATGAAATTAAGAATTGCTATGACTCAAGTTTATATTAATGTTTTTTATCAACAATACTAAAATATTTTATTAAGAAGGTACAAGGGGTATCAAAATAATTACAACGTAATGTTTATCATCAACCACAACCAAGTGGGATCCAAAAACCAGAACCAGCAAAACAGCAAAAGTAGTACAGAGTCAATGGAAAAGAAAAACAGAGAGATAGTTTAGGAAATATGACTCATCCAACAGAAGTCATCAATATAAAATGTTAGTACAGGAAAAAAAAATTATAGAACTGAAATCTAAGTTAAAAATATTTACAGAATATTTCGTTGAAAATGTTTTGTAAATAACCATTAAGATAATTCTGCATTATTATACTACATAGCTTTTAAAACACTGCCGCAAATTAAAAAATCCTTTTTCTTGAGATATATATAGATTCAAAGTGAGAAATTATTATTCAAAGTTTTACTGTTTAATCATCAGACCAATTTCTTTGGTGCATATAAACAACAAATTAATAAGACATGTATGTTTCTCTACTTTTCGGAGTAAATTAAATTAGAGTGAGTATAGTGATAATAAATATTATTATTTCATCCATATTCACATATTGTTACAATCAGATGCTGGCGATAAAGTGTACATACATTGAAAAGATTTTTGAGTTGAAGGTGATATGCTTTTGCATGTGTATAGTAAAATGTGTTCAAAATTATATTAAAGGATAGGCCAGGGATAATCCTTTGCGATTTTTATACTGAAAGGTAATAGTTGGGCAAACTTCCTTATAAGACAATATGCTCTTGGTAAAATATTTCACTATATATATTTTGGAGAAACCTCTAATATATATTATGATGTGTAGTACAATTTGTTAGTCTTTACTATTCATATTTAGTTATTGTTGTACAATAAAAACGGATAAATTTTGAATCTAAAATCGTCATACATATAAATTACTCAAATCCCTCAAACCACCGTATTCCGATCCCTTTAATCTTGCATTGAAAATTTGAAAATCATCCATAGAATGACCATTAGAAGAATTATCCTTATTGCTAATTAAGATTTCAGGTTAAGGGCTTTTAGAATTTGGGTACCCCAATCAATTATAATACAACATTCACCGCAAATAAATTTGTTGGTATAAACTTTTTATAATACAATGTATTTATTTGTCGGTATAGACCTTTAAAATTTTTATTAACGGTTTGTAAATCAATAATATATATGAGTTATGTATAGTAATACAATTATCTGTTAGTAATTTTATATATATTTATATTTTTAGATTGGGTAAATTTTTTAAAAATATTCTATATTTTTAAAAATTACTTCATACTTTTTTTTTTTAAGTAAAATTCTCATATAATTCCATTTTTTTGTGCAACAATTTCATTTTTTTTATCACACTTTAAAATTACACATTTTTTTATGGGCCAAACACACACCCTTATATTATACTACTCTTAAATCTACTCCTAATTCTATTTCACCGGAAATCAAATCCGTTTCATTGAGCTCAAGAACTTCTCCTTAAGTTACGAACTCTCAATAAAATCACCCATTTATATTTATACTAATAAATTAATTTTGTTAATTACATCAACAGTAGCTAATGAAGCAAAGTTCAGATACCCGAATGACAGTGACTTTAGTATAACTATGTTTCATTGTTGGCAACATACACTCTAATTTATCGCTCAATCAATGTCATTGATATTGTAAAGGAAAAATACATCAAACAATTACCACAATCAACTTATTGCAGGTAACTTTGTTTAAATTTAAAAATAATTGAATTTGAAAATAATTGAGAGTTTATAATTCAAGTGATATAAAGAAGAGTTTTTTGAGTTCAAAGTGAGGAGTTTAATTTTTGGTAAGGTAGAATTAAGAGTAGTGTAGTGTGGAGTGTGCGTGTTTGACCAATAAAAAAAATTGAATTTGAAGATAAGTTGAGGATTAATTTTTTTAATTAATTATGGTAAAAATAAAAAGTTGTTTATGTATAGTTAAAATAAGAATAATCAGTTTTTAATCTTCTCTTTTATACCGCAGTTAATTATTTTACGAAACACACTACTACATAATTGATTTTTAACAACATTTGAAAAAATATTGCTAAGTTGTTAAAAAATGTTGTTAAATCACTAAAAATATTGTCGGTGTGCATTTGCGATATTTTTAACAAATGTTGTATATATATGGGCATCTGGCGATGTTGCAAAAAGGTTTGAGTTACATTTAAAAATATTGTCAAATTGTTAAAAAGTATTATCTTTTAGTATTTGCAATATTTTTTATAAATGTTGTATCTGACAATGTTGCTCAAGTCAATTTTGTTGCAGTGACAACTCAAAAAGTAAGTAAAAATTTAATTATTTTTTACTTTTAAATATTTTAAAAAAACAAATAAACATACTAAAACTTATAAATTTTTTTTATTAAAATAATATCTTATTTTACAAAATAAACATAAAAAAAGGGACTAATAGTCTCACTCAATTTCCACGATATATATCCTCCAACAAAAATATTTCATGCACATCACGCAAAGCAAGCTTCCTCTAACGTATTTTAATTTCTAATTTGTTTCTTTTCATAATTTTATCATGGAGCGCATCTCACCTCAACAGATTACAGAGGCATGCTATTGCTAAGGATATGGTGCTTATATATTATTAACTAATAACTTAATTCCGAAAAGTAAATATTTACAATTTCGAGATATAATTTTATTATAAAAGAAAAAGAGAATGTTGACGAATAATTTGGTTCCTAGTTATTTTGGTCATTTGAATCGCTCGTAACAAATTTATTTTTAAGGATGATGCTTGGAATTCTAAACATGTCTTGGAGATGATTAAGATCCGCTCTTAGTTCTGGATTAAAGCTTCATCGAAGTTTCATCGAAGTTCTTCGGATATTCAATGACAGACCGATTCCTCAATCCTTTGTCTTGTTTGGTTCACTAATTTAAAATGTAGAATGAAAAATGATGTTTGCTTTGGGCAGTCTCTTGACCTTTAGCGGTCTTTCTTGTGTTTTTGCTTAAACATATATGTCATGATGGATTAGCCTTGTAATCCATATTATCTTTAGAGTATGTCTCGTACTCTTAGTTACTAATATTCATTGGTTTATCAAAGAAAAAATTTAATTATCTTTATAAATTTTTTTTATAATGTTTTTATTATTCTTGTTTTATTTGTCGATATTCTAACATTATGCAATGTCATAATTTTCTTGTGGGGTTCCAGTTCCCTTTGATTTTAAGCTCACTTTATTTTTTTATAAGTAAATGCTCACAACACGTTATAAACGAAAATTTTAATAATTATACTAAATCTTTCGTATCAAAATTTGAATTTTAGACTTTTAATCTTCAAAACCTCAAAGACTTATATATGATCAAGTGAATTAATATCTAAGGTCATTTTAAGCTCGCTTTAGGCTTAAGCAGAACTAGATTGGTAGTTAACCACATGAAGTACGGTGGTGGTAGCTTACCTTATCATTTAATCACATCTGTGAGAAAACTCTACTAATAAAAATAGAATGTTATTTTGTGGTCACCTGGCACAATTTCATACAAGGTCAAATTCATTGAAAGAATTAATGACTACTTCTAGTGAAAAAAAAATACTAAATTAACAGCTTGCACAAACTGCTACCTATAAGTTATGGCACAAGATGTTTCAGCTTTTGTTTTGGTAAACCAAAGAAGTATATCGATGATGATCAAAGAGTACAATAAATATTTACGTGAGCTTCAACAATATAATAATTAAGTTGATTCGGCTTTTAATTTAAAGAAGGAAGTAAATATAGATATTTTTTTAAGGTCAAAATGCGTTTATAAAAATTTAAATTAAAGAGTTGTTATTCAAACCATAACTTTCCAACTATTCAACTAATTTATTGGATACAAATATAGACATTTTTCTACTCAACCTAAAAAAAAAGAAAGGAAGAAAATGATAGGAATAGATAGCCCAATTTGACAACCTTCTCCCCCTCTCTACATATAATTTAATTATATATGAAATTAAGCAATAGGGTGGGTCTTAAGCTTGACATATATCATAATTGGAATCAAAGTGAGTTGATTATATTATTTTTTGGCTTTTCTTTTGTTTTATTGTGGTTTGTGCTAGTTAGGACATGTATTGGTAATGCTTAAAAGTGCATTTGGAATTGTTTGTGGAGTTTATTAGTTTATACTTTAGAAAATTAGTTAATGTCGATTTTAATTTTATAATTTTGAAGTTATTTTAATTTTTTCTTCTGTTAAAACTTATGCCACGCACAAAGTTTATATGATAACTTTAATTAAATAAATAAATATTTATTAATTAAATTGTTTACCTAGTTACGACATGGCTGTGTTTGCTTTAATTCCCGTTTGTGTGAAAGCTCCAAAAGTTAGGGAATTGAACTAATTAACTGTTTGGTTAATAAAAAGCAAAGTAGTGATTGATACAAAATTAAAAGGAATTTAAATATGGAAAGATACAAAATTAACTTTAGCCCTTGATATTTTGCTGTCCTGTAAAATAAGACAATAACCATCAACCATGGCTCGTACTATTGAATTGTTGACCATACATTTGTCTAAATTTGATTATAAATGACAAATATCAATCAAAATAAAATAGTAAAAAAGAATATGTTTAGATTGTAAATTCATGGCCCAGTTCCGGCTCTAAGAAAAAGACCCAAAAGAACCTGAAAGGCTAAAACAGTACATAAAACAAATTGGCCGATTGTTTGGTTTTATTTCAAGAAATAAATATACCCAAAATTATAAAAGACAAAAATACATTTTAATGCTTCTGAGCTGACTATCATAAGTATAACTATGACATACGTCCTTATGTGTCACCCACTTATTGGCAGTTTTTCTCAACAAAAATAATATAATTGTTAAAATTTAAAAGTTTGAATAAGTTTTTAGCTTACAAGGTTATTGATATTTTTTTTATTTTAGTTTTTATAAAATTTTTTTTTTAAATTTCAAACCTACTTAATTTAAAAATTTTGTTTTTAATCCATACAAAATTAAGTTTATTTTGGTATTTTGGTCCAACTCAATTTAAAATTTTTGTTTTTAGACTCTTATATTAAGTTTATTTTATTTTTTATCGCATTTTTTCAAGGGAGGAAAATAAAAAAATTAAAATTTCAGATAACAAAATAAATTAAAAATTTAAGTTACAAGAATTAAAAACAAAATTTCAGTCATTCTATATTTTCTATGAACTAAATTGTATTTATTGTGAAATAAAGTTATAGAGACTAAAAATAAATATTTTGAATTATGTTGAACCATAATAAAAATATATATTTTGAAAGGACTAAAACAAAAAAGTGTCAATTTTGTATAAACTAAAAACTTATTTAAAAAAAAATAGATAATTAGATATAGAACTATTAAATTAAATTCTGTTAAAAATAGCGAGGGACTGCTGTTTGCCGTTTTGTTTTGGAACAGAAAGGCAGTTTTGGTTTATGTGGCATCCGTTATTGTTAGATACATACGGTATTCCACCATTTAACCGTATATTAATATTATATTATTGTTGATATCATTAATACTTGTGGTTTCGCATGAAGGATTATATTATTTAATATATAAGAGTAATGATTCTTGTATTATTCATTTTGCGTTCTAAAAATATAGGAACTGTATGAAATAGAGATATCTAGTTAGGAGGTGATGTTGACGGGATTTACGAGAAGAACTCCGATCTAGCGGATGAGGAATCCCAAGAATCCTGATGCTTAAGTAATGGGTCAGAATAATTAGTATTAGATTAATAGCATACCTGGTAATGCGTTATATATTTATAAAGAGCTATCAGGTTAGCAGGTTATATTTTGGGCCTCAAGGACCTTGTCTCGGGGTCTAGCCAAATATTAACAATAGATGTGATATCGTGTCCGACATGGTATTAACGGATATATTTTAATTCCGGTTCAAAACAATTCTTAAAAAAAATGATTCTTGTATTATTATCATTTCTTCTATCAGTTTTATCATTAATTTTTCTTTTACTTATTTATTTCATTATATTTAATATTTTTATTTTTTTACTTTTTAATTTTTTTTCTCATCCTAAATCATTTTACATTTCGAAATTAAAGTTTACGATGAGAATTTTTCTTGTAAGACAAACATAATAATATGTGCAGGTGCAGCCAAAAATAGACAAGCAAACTCAAACATGCATATATATAGTACATGGCAATAACAAGCAAATTAGTGCATCTTTAATTTGTTTGGACTCAAATTGTAAAATGAATTTTAAATAAATAAAAATGTGACAAATATACGTTACTGAATTACTATTCAACAATATAATAACATAAGTTCAAAAACATAATTTTAGTAGAAGTGAAAAAGAAAACTTCAATTAAACCAAACTATGATTTATCAGCTATCTAAACAATTATTAATAAAACTTGGTATAATTAGTAGATAGTTGAGTCATTAAAACATACTTATAAAAATTTAAATCTTAACCGTACGTATAGAAAATATTTAACTTTATTTATTTTTTATTTGGAGAAACTATCTCTTTACTTCAAAGAAATTAATTTCAACTATGAATTAGAAACTTCACATTAAAAAAGTATATAAAAGAATCAGAGTGGGCATGCAAGTTGGTGTGGTCACAAAGAGGGAAGTATGTACACGTGTACCCTCCACAAGGACTATATGTGGTGCTAATTATAGGAGCTGGATGCATGGTGTGTCACTTATTTATGTAGTATATACTATTTAATTGTTTTTTTGGAATTACTAATGTCTCATACTAGCTAACACATTATTATGCATATGGTGTGTGGTAGGGTGTTTGTGTCATTGTGAATGCATAAGTTCATTTATGTTTTCACACTAGAGACGACCAAAACATATTTTGGTATAGCTAATTTGGAAAAAAAGTACTTATTTTATATCTAGTTTTTTATTAAATTGATTTTAATTTTAAAAAATTGTAAACAGTACTCTTCAAAATTAGTTATAAGTTCTTATTTATTAACTGACCAATAAGATTTTATTTATGAACTATCTATTAAATTCTTTTGTTGCTATATTCTTCAGCTAATTCATATAGTATGATCTAATTTGTATTTTTTGTATGATGTAATTAAATTTTAATACCTCAAAGTTAACTATAAATTTTTATTTAGTAAATAATTAATAGAAATTTAATTATAGATAAGCTACAAAAAAAATATTTATAGGAAAATTTGATAACTAGTGAATAATTTCCTTGTGTAGTGATTTAATTTCCACTCTCCATTATAAGAAAGCTCTTTTACAGAAACAAAGTTGAACAATACTCTAATAATATAGCATATATAAACGCTCGAAAATGACAAATGCGCATATCAACCAAAATACTCCTTCCAGTGTCAAATATATAAAGAAAAAAATAATAACTTACGCATGTTAACAGAATTAGTCGAGTGCATTAGTTTTTCTTAATTTATATTTTAAAAAATAATTTATTAAAATATCATTTATGCTATTTAATATAAATTAAGTAATATTTTTTTAAATGAAGGTTAATGAATTGATTAAATGAAAAGTATTTTAGTAAATATAGTATGAAATGACACAAAAATAATTGATTTTTGCTTTAGTCTATTATTCATAATATTTGTTGCTTATATTATTTGAGTATGAAAAAACAGATTTTAGGCGAATCATATATAGCAATATAGCTTGCTAATTCCGTTGTAATACAAACAAGAGTGATATTCATATATTGGGAGTTCGATGATCAAATTAGTGCATTCAGACAGGTCAAATGATACAAAGAGACAATTTTTGTTTTATAAAAGTATAAAAAATAAATGACGCTATATATATATAGTTGGCATGAAGATAGGGATAAAGGGGTATCCAATACAACTACTACTACTTGTTTTGGACAAGTGGACGCATTTCATATCCCAAAATGTATTCCCAAAAATTTATTAAAATGTTTGTAATTTGCTAATCTATACACACATTTCCGATCCTGTCTCATATACAATTCAAGTTTCAACAATAAAGAGGAGTAAAATGAAATGAAGAAGAGAAAGAACATTTTAATATGGGTAAATTGCAATAATCTTTTTTGAGATTCGAGGAAATTGTACTCTATTAAAATTAACACTTCACCTTATATTGGTTAGTTAATTAGCATTTTTGGTCCGTCAATCTATCACATAAATATTAAAAATAATTTTTAATGTTAATAGAGAGTCTAGAGCTTGCATATGTGACAAACTAGCATGATAGAAATGTTAGTAATATAGCAGTTAACTAACATTTTTGCCTTGCCAGTTTGCTACATTAGCTTTAAAAATAGTTTTTAAAGTTAACAAATGGACATCTTTGTAGATGTGATAGATGGGAACGACTGAAACATTAGCTAGGTCAGCAATCAACATTTAACGGTTAAAGAAATGTGGTAGAATACTAATTTTGGTAAAGTTTGGGGTGGTGTACAATTTTTCCAATCCTAAAGAGAAATTATTGCAATTTACTCTTTTAATTAACTTGATTACGGTGGAATGCACAAATTTTAGTTGGTTCCAAAAAGTTGACCTTTTAAGTCTAATATTTCCATGTGTGTTAGGAGTCCCACATTGGTTAGTAAACGACCGTTGTTGAGTTTATAAGAGTGTGACAATCCTCATCCTACCAGTTAACTTTTGAGATTGAATTAGACACAAATCCAAATTGTAAGAATGTGTTTGAATTTGAAAATCCCATAAAAGAGGAGAAGGAGCAAATTAAGCAAATAAAGGAAATGAGTGTTGAGAAGGAGAAATTGTAGGAAGCATTGACATTGAGCCAAGTGAGACAGACATAAAGACACGCAGCCTGGAACACCCAATTCGACAAAATCACCACTGCCTACCTCCAACTTGCTTCCTTTCTTTCTTTATTTAAAGTTCACCAAACGTCGTCGTTCTGTTTCCTGGTCAAACCTTTTTTGTTTCTTCCAGCCACCTTTCTTTCATTTTACTGCGCGTTTGTATAATAATACTTATGTGAATGACGAAAAAGTCCAAGATGGTGATGATATTTTAGTGGGTAATTAATGAAGATGAAGGGATAGATGATTTTAATTTGAAGTAATTAATTTAAATTAGTGTAATGTTATGTCCGTACGCAGATTCGATGCCCTTGAATTGAGTGTGACCGGCATATCACACTCCCTTTGCCTTCAACCCAACCCAACTTGCATCGCCCCCACCAAATTTAGTACTCCTATCATTTTTTTTTTCTTTTAATTAAATCATCATCGTAAAATTACTATTTAAATTTATTATTCCTTAATTACAAATTAATAGTAGTAGTAGTACTATATAATTTACAAAGCAGCTATCTGATGACTACTCCTATCTAATTTACAGCATACATACAGAATTTCTCATGTTCGTTCCTGCTGTATGTAATAAATCCCAAAACATATATAAACTAAAGTAATTATAAGATCTATTCTTAAAAGAAGGGCCAATTGCCACATACTATAATTTGAAGCTTTAATTAGTATTATGTCGGTCTTAATTTTTGTGTCTTTGTTTTAGATCCAACAACATAGCTCGAACTTCCATGGAACAAAACAAAACAAAAATTAACGGTTGCAATTAGCTAGTGTATGTTCAGAGTTGTATGATGGGTTAGTTCCAAAATACTAATATTATTACAATTAATGATCCAAAGATGGAGTGATATTCAATTTTTATTCCCACACAGCGAAACTATATATCGTCCGCAGGCTTCTCTCCGAAGCAAGAGATGTTGGTTTTGTGTGTCTCATAATTTTCAAACCATTACAAACAAATATATATCAAACAATTAAAAAAAAAAAAAAACAAAAGTGATGGCTTCATCAGTAACTTAAACAGCTAGCAATGAATATGAAAGTCGACAACATTACGGAATTATTATTCATTTTCTTTAGATAACAACTTAGTCATTAATATCAATCACGTGATTCTTCGTGTTTCCCAAATACTATTACTTAATTACTACAAGTGTAGAACCCCTACGTACCAAAAAAGACACAATTAACTAGAAGAATAATCAAAACCAAACTTAGCTTCTTTTTTAATTTGGTGAAAAAAATATCTCCCTTACAAAATGAAAAAGTTTTTCCCTTTATATGAAGGAATTTTGGTGCTACCGGAAACAGAGATGCTGCCTCTATGAAATATTGCAATGAATATATATTATCCGAAAAGTGTAATAGAAATAAAGAAAAAAGTAGAAAAGTAAAAGAGGTACTCTACATTATGTAGGAATCAGATTTGCATGCCTTGGTAAGCTTGCTTTTTTTCAGGGAGGGTCTAAGCGTTATATATATGTTAATTTCCCTTTTCTTTTTCACATAAAGTTAAATTGTTCCCATGACTTCAAACTCAAAAAGGAAACTGAATTCATTTTGTAAATCTTTTATTAATTGTGTCTTAAATAACATTGTTTTGGACCGATATCTAGAGTATTTTAATCTTATGAGCACACCGGATCCATCCTCAATATAATGAGTCATCCCAGAATGGCGCTCAGCCAACTCGAGATGTCAAACAACTGAGTTGGGTCTGAGGTGCAAGCCCAAAAGATTCAGAGGGCGCCGCGGTCAACCCTAATAATTCTCTATAAATGCTGATGCTTCATGCAAGATACGTAATATTTGTTGGATCGAGCGCTTACCACTAGGCTAAAAACTATAGCTGATAGTCAGGGTGCAACTCTTTCTACTTAAGAGCGTAGCAGTCCAAGCGCCATGATTCGATAGTGGCTTGGCCCACCTAGCCTCTGCCACGGGACAATTGATGCAACCCGCAACAATCTCCCCCTCAGCAATTGTCCCGCTAGGTATCGAACTCATGACCTTGGCTCTGATACCAATTGTTGGATCGAGCGCTTACCACTAGGCCAAAAACTATAGCTGATAGTCAGGGTGCAACTCTTTCTACTTAAGAGCGTAGCAGCCCAAGCGCGATGATTCGATAGTGACTTGGCCCACCTAGCCTCCGCCACGGGACAATTGATGCAACCTGCAACAATATTCATTATTCACATATAAACCCTAATTCCTATATTGACTTAAGTGTTAGAGTCCTGCATCAAATAGGTTGGTCGGATGGCTGATAAGACCTGCTTTGAGTAGCAGGTCTTCAGTTCGAACACCTGTGGACGCACTTTAGCCTTTCAAAAAAAGTGTTGGAGTCCTTTTAGGTACAACTCCCCGAATTCAAATCATGGATCCCCAAATTATATCCCCAATCATGTTTCACCAATAAAATATCGCCACATCATTAAAAAATTCTATTTAGAAATTAAAGATTGAAATTAAAGAAAATATTTTTAATGACGTGACGATATTCGTGGGACATAATTTTAGACATGATTTGGGGACATGTGATTTGAATCCCAACTCCCCTCCCCGAGAAAACTGGTCAGCGACGTCCAGATCGCCATCTTCCCTTGGTGCACCTTCTATTGTATTAGTAATTTTACCCTATAAAATTAGATCACAACAAATATCATCGTTTCATATATTTTTGTATAATTTGAAATGACATGCAGAAGATGGGGATAAGTATATATATAGAAATAATTTTCTAACAAATAAATCACGACAAAACATCATTAAGCTCCGGCATAGTGACAAATATAATAATGACCAGAGTCTGTTTTTGAGGCTATGTATAAAAAGTAGTGGAATTAAATTTACGCAAATAGAGTAAAAAAAGACTAAATTCATACATACAAAAATATAGACGGGGAATAAAAATGCAATAAATAGAAAAAATAATCGAAATGAAAGTAAACAAAACGGAGGATTACTAAAAATAGGCACGTATAGCTGGTTACCTATAGGCTATAGAGTTGGGTTTATTCAGTCTTTAATTAATTAATTAATTGAGTAATGATAAAGATTAACTAACATACATAAATTCAAGTAGCCGATCACGTGCCCCTCTATAGAATTTGAGTTAATTAATTAAATAACATATCTTGTAATAAGGCATCACTACTCTAAAATCTAAAATTACAAATAAATGTGAAAGAGATGTGGGTGGGACGTGCATGAAATATATCCAGAAATATGATCACTCACTCAGTTGCACATACTCCCACACATAGTTTTAATTTTAATACCTATTTATAAAAATCTCATATATATATATATATTTGAATTTGTTCAACAATGAAGTTTATATACACGTACGTAATGTAGAGGTTTTAATGTATATAAATATATAATTTTCTGTATGAAAACACTCATAAAGTTGCTTTCAAGTAAAAGATTTTTTTCTTTTCCTTTTTAAAAAAAGTGTAAAAGATGATTTTTTCTTAAAAAAAAAGATTAAGAATAATAAATAGCCGGATCGGAATCTTTGGTGCAACACTTACAAAATTAGTTTTCACCAAAAACAACTTTACCCTTTTCATAAAGATGAACATGTAATATGGGCTTTAGCCCCTTTCCCTTATCAAAAAAAAAAGAAAAGAAAAAGTGATTTTGAATAACAGTTACTTGTTTGGTATAAAATAGGTGACATGAAAATAAGTAGAAAATGGGTTTGACATGCACGTATGATATGTAATGTAATAACATAGAGTGATTAGAGGAAGATTTAATTTTGTTAGTACCTGGTACTAATATATACGGATTGCAAAATAATATCTTGTTTTAATATTGGCATCAAATAAAATATGAAGTTATGGGAACTGAAAGTGCAAAATTAGACATGAATTAAGAGAGTGGAATGGAAATGGGGGATTTTAATTAAATAAGTAATTAATAATTTGGGACCCACAGCCACTGACAATTTCACCGTTCAGTTGAGTAGTGAGTACCGTACCGGTTATCGGCGCCACCTCTGCTCAAATAATAGACGCTAAACGGTGTCACTCACATCTTTTTTCTACTAATTAATTAACCATTACCACTATATATTAAGCTTTTATTATTCTTCTAAATTATACTTAAAAAAACATTATTATACTTCAAATAAATAAACATCGGTCTCAATCATGTAGTTTAGTTGGTGAGCGCATGAAAACATGTATGTGTTGGTACGGGGTTTGAATCCCGATTGTATTACTTTCCTGTAAACCAAAAAAAATAAAAATAAACATCTATTCTCTGCTATACTTCAATATAGTAACTGTATGATATTCTATCTCGGCATTCGACTTTTACACTTTCAAATCATTTCAGCAAAAATTTCAAGATTTTTGATGTTGGTATACAATTTATAGTCGGCATGTACCGGGTGCCGATATTGATCTTACTTCATCTGAATCGTTAGACATATTATCTTAACTAGACATATATATAGGATAAGAATACGAGGGCATTAGTGGCCATTTGATGATAATTGATCGTAAATGATTGACTTTTGAGAGAATCTCTTAATCTCAGCCATCACAAACCTGGACACCTTGATTATTATTGTAAATATGCTTTGAAACCTTAATATATTTTTTATGCTCCTAATTGTACTTGGATTAAAAGGTTCCGGAAGCTAAGTTATTCCCTCAGTACCCTAAGTCTAATCCAGAATGCTAACTAATTTTGGACTCAAGTATTGTGTGCGAAAAAGGTGTTAGCGTAAGCATTGAGGCATAATATGGTCTTGTTGATGTAAACTAATTAATTTTTTTTATCTTAATAATAAAGTAAATTATTATTTAAAAATAAAAAATAATTTGATATATTTTTTTTGGTAAATTAATATATCTTATTTGGTGCAATATTTTTAAAATTAGCTTTTATTTAATGAAATTTAACTTTTGAAACGGAGAAATAATATTACTTGATAATAAAAATATGATAATTTTTTTTTAGTAAACATAAATAGTTTCATATTTTTTATAATCGTTAAAAAATTAATTACCATTTATTTTCAAAATTTATTTAATTTCATGCATGTAATTACAAATGGGTCCTGATGAAGGTTATGAGGTGCAGCTTTGGGCTTTGTGGTTAAATTCATTTGTTTTAGTTTTAATTTTCTTTTTTTAACGGTTGATTGCTCAGTGATTAGCACTTGATGGTAGTAGTAATTGGTTTCAGAGTTTGGAATCCCAATCTGCTCTGAAAAATAGGCAGAATTTGGTGGCAATCCAAAAATTTGTGCCTCAAAATGGGCGTGGTGGAAGGAACATGCTTCCCTTCTCACCTAAACTTTTATCCCATCCTTTTGCTATATATTGGGTTTGGTTTCACACACATTCAATATAATACAATATTGTTATCATACACTAATATAACATAATTCACTTTTAATAGTATTTATAGAAGTATTCTTTTTTAAGTAAAACATATTGTTATATCGTTAAAAATTATTGTTTTTATGTATTTGTAATATTTTTGGTAAATATAGGATAAAAATTATGTTACTAAAAGATTTTAGCAAGATTTAAATAATATTATCAAAATTATTAAAAAAGTTTTATTCAAATGTAGTGTAAATATGATAAGGTTAAATGTCAATTATGTTATAGTAATATGTACTAGTATATTTAGAGCATGTTTGAATAAGTTGTGAAAAAAATCGACTGTCTAAAATATAATTAGTTTTTGTTTGGATATATTTGTTTCAAGAAGCAATTTTTAAGATAATTTTTTTGTAAGCTTTTTGAAATAATGTCCAATTTTTAACTGAAGAAACAATTTTTTTTCTTTATTAAAAGAAAAATAAAAAAACTTTTGTAAACGTAAAATCAAACAAATGTTTGAACCCAAAAATACCTAAATATACCCTTAATATTTGGTTAATTAAAACAAGATGTAAAAGAAGAGAAAATGGGAAATTAAATTAATGATATTAAACTACGAAAAATTAAAGAAAAGGCAAAAATAAGGGGGGGGGGGGGGGGGGGGTAAAGAACCAAACAAAAGAAAGAGAAGCAAAACTGAGAGAATAAGGGGGATTTGGTAGAAGAAAAAGCTCAAGTCAAAAAAACCTGTCCTGAAAAGCATAACTCACTCGTGCTTTCTTTGGTTTTCTGTTTGGGAATTAAAATTTTATATTTATAATAATTTAATTTTCCAAACTCATCCAACCTTTTATTCGAATATATGCTCTTTCCTCCTATATACTGCAACTCTCATGTGATTAAATAACCCTTTTTGGCCTCGGCAAAAAAAGTTGCTTCCCACTTCAATCTTTTCATTAATTCTTTTCGTCAGCATAATGAATTACATTATTACAAATTAATACTACTATAATTTTTAGTGCGCTGCATGAGAAGGTTAGAACCAACATCATTCCTCAATTCATTATTTCGATCAATTATTTCAGGTGATTAACTAACTATATATATACTAAAATCTTTTTGATCTTTTATATAATTAATAATTGCTTAGATAGATTAAGTGCTACTAATTAATAAAATTATTGTCGACAGATCCAGCTCAGGATCAATGCATTGACTCTAAGTGGTGACTTAATTCAAAATGACAAGTGAATTTCCACTAATTAATGAAGATATTATTCAAAATTTGTCTTCACAAGAGACAAATCCACAAGCAGAAAAAGAAGTACATAGAACTGAGATTAGGTATTTGGGTTTTACTAATTAAACCGGATTTTCAGGGGCTTTGCTCTCTCAAAATCCACTCGTGGGCACGACCCATTTGCAACTATTTTTTTTTTTTAAAAAAAAAATAAACTGGTTTGATTAATTTTAAAATGTAGATTATTGAACAGGTTCATGTTGGACACGTATGCTTGTGAATATAATAATGAGATATTAAGTACCTCCCCCATAAAACAAAATATAAAAACATACAAGACATGGGTCACGATGTCCCTAGATATTTAAACAAGTTAATTATTTAATTTATATATAGTCAGAAAAGTTATGTTATGTCTTGGCTTTTTCTCTGCAGCATATATATATCTTTAAAATAAGTACAAAATTTGGTGTTTGAATTCCAATCCTAGCCTCTATGCCTTGATCAACCGTGCCATTGCTACTTTCTTAAGATACTACTGTATTTTTTTATAGACAAATACTTACACACTCTAAACTAAAATATTCTTTTTTAAATTTTTATTGTCAAATTTTAAATCTTGGACTTCCTATTCCCAAATCTTATGACTTGGTACATCACCATTAGAACTAAAGTTCTTAATCCTTAAAATATTTATTAATTTTCATCTTAGCATAATTTTCAGTTAGCAAAGACACACAATACCGCATAATGCAATAAATATGTTTTTAGTATTTCTGATTTTTTTTAAAAAAATTGATTTTAGCCTTTCATTTTCAAAATATATAATTTAATCCCTCATATTTTAAAATATTTAGTTTTAGTCCCTAGTTAACCTCATTTACTTTTTGGTGTATATACAATCCAACAGTGAAATTCAAACCTAAAATCTCATTGGGAATTAAAATGTACATATTTAAAAATGAGGAATTGAAACCATGTTTTTTTCATTAGAAAGTATAATAATTAGATATTAAACTAAAATATTTGTATACATATATTTTTACATAGTCATTAACTAAATTACATGAATAAGATTAAGTGAAGAACTTATATTATATATATATATATATATGTAAGTGGTAATATATTTAAATGATACACTCAAAGTTGAAAATGAGTACGGGTGTTTATATATATAAGTTAATGTGTGTCTCTATTCAAATATGTTAACAAAATAATAAGATAATAAATAACTAAAAGTGAATTATCAAATTAATAACTATAAATTTAAATAAAAAATAAAATTATAAAGATGCTTATATAATGCAGCTTAGCTTACGGTCCATGAAATTGATGTCGCCGCCACAATAAAGCTATCCTACTCTTGTATAATTATATATATATATATTTATATTATAGATAATTACTAGATACTATCTTTTTAGGTTCGTAGTCCTTTGGAATTAGGGACACCAACGGTTCCATACTTAGATAGATAAAATAATGTTCACCTCTTACAAAAAGATAATAATAAAAAATAATTTTCATCGTCCCTCTGAGGTTACAGTCAAGTTGCCAACCTACCACTATTTAAGTTGACAAGTATTTATTGTGTTTAGTTTATCTTGTTTTCCCTTTCAAAAATAGTTTATCTTCTTTTCAAAACAATTTTTTTTCTTCTGATGTATCAATTAAAAAACCACAATTTTTTCAGAAATTTTTTAATTGAACAGTAATAAAATAATTATTTTTAGCATGATAAAATTTCCAATGTGTTTATAAGAAAATTTATTTATGTAACTGAAGTGCAAAGTAAATCACATACAAGTAATAATAATACTAATGATAAATTTGGGTGGTTACCCTGCAAACCTCACAAAACCCCCCCTTTTTTTATTCAATAATGATTTTTTTTCAATAATGATAAGTATACATCTATTAAGATGTACAACTCACTTAACATTAGTTAAGCTTTTCATAAAAAAAAGTTAAGTTTTTCATTTTACTTTTTTTTTTCAAAAAGTGGATTCAACGTTGGAATTCTGTCGTAGACCAAAAAATTGTATTCGGCGGCTTAAATGAAAGTTTTTTTTTTTTTGGGTAAAAGGTGAAAGTTCAATCCAAATTACAAAATATAAAGGGTCAACATCCAATTTATGATTATGGATTTATGGGCTGTTGTATAATTTTAGTGAGCCTATACCATCCAATTTATAAATATAAAGGGTCAACATCCAATTTATGGGCTGTTGTATAATTTTAGTGGACCTATACTTTTTTTGTCTAGACCAATAAATGGGGTGTGCATAATTTTAGTGGGCCTATACCATCGTTTTTTTTTTGGAACGAATGAGAACACAAATGTTCATATTTAAGGTAATACTAATTCCTATTCATCAAGCAACAAATTAGAGCATGATATCATCTCTTTGGCAGAATTTTCGGAATATAAATTAGAGCATGTTTTTCAGAAGGCAAATAGTTCTGTAGGTGCGTTTGCAAAAGCTGTTTATGAGTTGGATAATTCTTGTAAGGTTTATGACTATGTTCCTGAGTTTGCCTCATTGACTTTTTCTTTTGACGCTTCTCAGTTTGTTTATTAGGGTTAGGTAGTTTTTCTTTTCTAGTTTGGGCTTTGCACCCATCTGAATCAACAACAAAAAAAATAATGAACTAAGGTATAATAATATTAAATTTGTTTACATCGTTTAACATATATCATTTTAAAAAATAATAACCATTACATTTTCCCCCTTTTATTTGGCCGTAATTATCATCCAAAGACAAAGATATTGATAGAAACACACTATGATAGAGGGAAAAACCTTGTTTCAAACCCATATTCTACACTAGATGAGAAAACAAGTATGTTTATGTTTAGTAAGAGTGCTACTAAAATATTAAGTAATGATATAGATTTAAATTTTGCTAGATACAAAAGTCTCCTGCTCTTTTATAAATGAGTGATAAAAAAAGAATGAGATGATACCAAAAAATAAAATCAAAATATTAACTAAAAAGCTGATACGTTGATAATATACGACTCGAACTTATACACAAGCATCAATTTATTTTCTATATTATAATGGTGGTTTTTATGGTGTCATCTCTAATAAGATGGTACCATGTCCTCTTATTTTTAATTTGATATAAGACAATTAGAAATTCAATTAAGTTACATTTGTTATTAAATCATATAGATTTGAATAGATATAAACTTGGTTTGATCATAAAAAAAAAATATCAACTTGATTTTATTTTTAATTTGAATTTAACATTTAGTTTTTATTTTTAATCTACACTATATGTCCCTATTTTTTAATTAAATATTTATATTTTTGTTACATTATTTAATGTGTATTTGAGCTTTAATTAATTAAAAAAAATTAATTTCAGTTTGATTCTTTTATTTTTGTTCATTTTAGCTCTTTTACTTATTTTTGTTTCATTTTATTTTATTAAATAATTAATAAAAATATCTAAATTTGTAGATGGATGTGAGAAAAAAAGAAGACGGTGATAAAAAATATTATTGCGAGGCATTAATTATTTATCAACAAAAATTAATACAAAGGATGATATTATATATTGTAAAGATAAATTACTAATATGAAAACAAAATTAAAAGACCAAATTAAAATTTGACATAAAGTTATGAGACAAAATACAAATTTGGCTATAAAAAAATAATAATATTATTGTACAAATTTTTCAAGTGAAAATTTATAAAATAATACAAAAACAAAAAATGATTAATAGAAAAATTTTATAAATTTGACACGAATAAATCCTACTTAAATAATATAATTGTATTTTAATTTTATTTTATTGTTATATAATTTTTAGTTCAAATTTTAGTTAGGAAATATAAAATTTAAATATGATTTTCATATAAATAGCTAGTACACTATTCATTACATTGTTATCTCTACGTTCAACCGTCAGTTACTTGTGTCATGTTCTTCTAAGTTTTATAATTTGTTTCAGGCACAATTATTAATTATTTATACGTTCTATTATTTTGAAAATATAGTTTGCTTCAAGTTCAAGTATTAATTAATTATGTATTTTTCTTCTAGGTCTACTGTTTGCTTCAGGTTGAGTATAAGTTACCTAAGTCACGTTATTTTGGGTTTAATGTTTGTATAAGACTCAATTATTAGTTACTTGTATTATCTTGTTTCAGGTCTACCATTTACATCACGCTTCCCATGATACAAGTAATTAAAGCGAACTGTATTTCCAAAATAACATAATGTAAATAATTGATAATTGGACCGGAAACAAATGATAAGACTTAAAAAAATGTGACACAAGTAATTAATACTTGAACATAGATATGACAATATAATGAAGCATATAGTAGCTATTTATATGAAAATAATATTTAAATTTTTGCATTTCCTAACTAAAATTTTAATTTTAAATTGTATAACAGTTAACATAAAATTAAAATACAATTATATTATTTAAGTAAAATTTATTTGTGTCAGATTTATAAAATTTATTCATGAATCATTTCTTGTTTTTTATGTTATTTTATGAATTTTCATTTGAAAAATTTGTAGAATATTTTTATTAGAGTTAACTATCAATTTGGTCATTCAAAAATTATTTTGTCACTAATTTAGTTCTTTAAAGATGATCTTTGTCACCAATTTGGTCCACCAAAGAACTTTGTCACCAATTTGGTGACAAAATTCTTTGGGGATCAAATTGATGACAAGGTAACCTTTGGAGGACTAATTTGTTGGCAAAATTTTTTGAAGGACCAAATTGGTGACATGATAATCTTTGAAGGACCAAATTGATAGTGAACTCTTTTTATTATTATTTTTATGGTTAAATTCATATTTTAGTACTATAATTTTATTTAAAATTTTAAGTTTGTTTTTTTATTTTTTCTTCATATTAGTAATTAATCTTGTTAATATAATATGTTTATTTTTTATGATAAATAACAAGAATGCCCACAATAATATGTTTTTATCTTTGACTTCTTTTCCATATCCAACAACTGTTTTAGATATTTTTATTAATTATTTAATAAAATAAAATGAAGCAAAAATAAGTAAAGGAGGCAAAAAAATTTAAAGAAAAAACCAAACTAAAATTTGATATAAAGTTTAGCGACCAAAAATAATATTTTTGCTTTACAGTATTTATTATAATATTCACCGTTAATTTATTTATCTTTTAACTAATAAAAACACATTTTTTCAATTAATTAAAACTCAAATACACCTTTAATAATATAATCAAGATATAAGCATTTAATTAAAAAAATAGACATACAATTCAAAATAAGAATAAAAGCTAAATATTAGATTAAAAAAAATCAAATTTATATCTATTCAAATCTAAACGATTTAATAAAAAATATAACTTAATTAAATTTCTAATTGCCTAATATCAAATTGGATGGCAACATATAAACCACCATATTATAAATAAATCAACTAATTCTCCGAAAGACAATTTTACTACTAAATATCTTAACAATTGAAAGGCAAATGATGATATTTAAGAACCCAAATGTGTAATTTTTCTACTTCTAGTTAAGTGCCCTTAAAACACTTAATATCAATACCCTAATTAAAATTATTGATACACAAACATCAAAATAATCCCATATAAATATTTTTAACTTTCATCAAAACTAAAATTAAAACAAAAAGCCATAAATTGATTGATTATTATGAAATTCACAAACTACTAAATCTTTTTATGTAATATCGAAAATTAAATTGATCAACAAATATAAATTTGAATATAGAGTTGATATTTTACTCTTTCTTGTCATAAAAAAAATTCTTGAATTAATTCATATTTAACAAAGATTTAAGGCTTTCAAATTGTTAACATCAACCCTTAAAAAATTTGAGTTATATTGAAAAATATTCATATAATTCTATATTTTAAAAACAAAAAGAACTTTTTAAGAAAAGAACTTCACTTCCGTTTTGGCAGACAAAATAGTTTTACTTTTAACCCCATAAAATAGTATTTCCAAATTCTTTCTATAAAATTCTATATTTCCAAATACTTTTAACCCCATAAAATAGCCACGACAGTTAAAACAGTGAGCCGTCTGTGAACTAAATCTTCAAAGCTTCAAATTATCAACGATAAGCAAACCCTTCAATGCTTCAGACATTAATGATAATCAAGGATAATGCCAATTCATAAATGGGAAAGGAAATAAGGAACACATTAAATAGAGAACAAGGCATTATTAACACAGTTAAAAATTTGAGCATAACATTTAAATGAGACCACATTTCACTGTTCTAAAATTAACATTTGCAATACAAACAGCTGGAGAAAACGTTTTTCCCCATTCTTCTTTAATTGGAGGGGCCTTAATCCGTTCATGATTGAAGACGACAAATATTCATACAAGGGCCTTTAGGCCTAAACACTGAAAGTAAACAAGGCTAACCCTCACAAATACCATAGGTCACTTAGCCCATGGCATATTTCTGGGTCCAGCTTCTTGCAGTTGTCTCGTACTTGTTCCTGTCTGTCTTGTACATGTGGGCGATCTCCGGGACCAAAGGATCATCAGGGTTTGGGTCCGTCAACAGGGAACAAATTGAGAGCAACACCTAAACGTGTAAAAGACAAACGCAGAGTTACAATCCAAACTCATTATCTGAGTAAAGGAGTTTTTAGGTTAGTAATTCTTAAAAATCCACAGAAAACTACAACTGCCAAGCTACATGTAGTGTGATCTCCTTTCATGGGAATGGGTAAGAAAATTGAAAACTGACGTCTGCATTGGAATAAGCGTTAATGGGCCAAGGGACTGTTTGGTTCAAAGGAGGGAAGGGAACGGAAAATAAAAAGCCCCCTCATTGTGTTTGGTTCAAATAAAGCTTCATGGAAAAAATTATTTAATTTTATTCTAGTATCCTTCAGAATGTTTTACATGATCATGCAATCACTTATAGATACATCATAAAAACAACCATAGTAACTATCTGAAATCAAACTTCTATGATACAGCAAAAAATGTTTAGATGATAGATTAAAAAAGCTACTCATTGTAAATAAAAATTAAATAAAAATTTTAAACCTGGATTAAAAGAATGTGCCTTATAATATAAATATTGTTGGTCATTAAAACCATGAGATTGACACATCTAAGTTTGGATTGTTGACATTGGAAGAATAAGTAAAACATGTTTTAAAGCTGTTCTGAATATGTGAAATAATCAAGAAACAGACCTTGGAAATGGTTAGTGCAGGACTCCATTGTTCCTTCAATATGTCAAGGCAAATGCTTCCATTGCTATTTATGTTAGGGTGAAATACCTTCGTCCTGAATGCAACCTGGATTATATTCGTAATACAAGAGCATACACAAGGCCAACTCGAGTTACATGGTGTTCATGACAGCAAACAACAAGGAACTTGTGTTGATACATAAAGAAGGTACAATTCTCATGAAAATCTTTAACAACATAAAGCCATCTAAGGCGGTGTTTCGTTCGGTTTTTCTTTCCCAATAAACTTCACCCAAGAGCATGTTTGGGAACACTTAATTTTAGGGAAATAATCGCTTTTTTTTAAAAGCTCTCTTGCAAAGCTTATGAAAATAAGCGATTATTTCTCCAAAATAAATAATCTAATATAAACACACTAAAATATAACTTACCCACATTCGATAGATTTCATAGAAGATATTAAAACTTCTCTCAGGTGAGTTCCTTGAAAATCTAAAATGCTAATGATTTTAGATTTTACAATTCCTTCCTCAAGAGGTGGGTACAACCCTAGTTTGCCCAGAAACTTAAAAATTTAGGGTGCTTAGTTATTACCCCTATTAAAATTATATGACATGATTACCTCCCTTATTACTAGAGAAATGAATTGATAAACAAAATATAAAACAATTATCTCGGGTATCACTTACCTAGTAAACACGTTCCTAGTAAAGTAACTTAAATTATGTCATTTACCCGAAACTACCAAATATTAATATTTTGTCCGTTTAGACTAAACAGAAACTTCCTATTCTTATTGCAAAATGATTGTTTAAGAGAAGCATTCACTATTATAAGGCTCCCATGGGGAAAAAGCTCCAAACAAACTAAATCACTGAAAAAATATATTACAGCATTACTTGAAAAAAAAAATATTGGACCAGAATTCAAGACAACGTAGTATCACTGCAGAAAAAAACAGACACTTCAATTAATACAAACCTTGGGTGGCTTGAAGGGATAATCTGGGGGGAAATGAATAGTCACAAGGAAAACTCCTCCTGCATAAGGACTGTCTGGAGGACCCATAATTGTTGCTTGCCAATGAAACATGTCTTCAGCAACTGGACCTGCATTTTTTGAAAGACACAGACCATACATGGGATCAGTACCCTCCGCAACATAATGTGTGAGACCAGCTGATACTTGTGAGACCTAACCGAAGAGAATTCCCAACAGTTTTATCCAACTATATTTATAATTCAAACTTAAAAGACGTAGCATGTTCAGTAAAGATTAATTTTATGCAAATGAACAGTTATTTAACACTCTCTGCAATAGCTACAAAAAAGTCGTAGTCATTGTTCAAAATAGGCTAAACCAAATATGCCCTAGAATTACAATGTTAACTTTGCTTGTAGGTCACTAAAGATCAGGGTCATGAATATCTGGAAGAGATTTTAAGTAACATAGATAGCAGACAAATTTGTTTCAATTACCCCACTCACCACGTTGTAGAATAATATGAGTGGAGATGCAAAATGAGAAATAATTCATAATAGTGTATACTTAATAAAACACCACCGATCACAAGCGTTGTTAATTTGGATAACAGTTGAACTATACTCAGGCCAAATGCAGCAGAAATACATTCTCCTTATAGCAAAATCCGGGTCTGTTTGGTTTGAAAAAACATTTATGTTTTCATGAATAATTACAAAAAAAACATTAGTTTCATTTTATTTCCTGTTTTGACAGATTCATACAAAAAAAAGGGAGAAAATCAGAAAGCTTTGACAGAAACAGAGAAAATAAGATTACAAACTCGTCATTAATTGTAAACAGGACATGAAAACAAAAAACATTTTCTCTGACATGAAACATGCCCTTAGTCACAACACAGAGTGGTGCAGCAATTAACGTTGTATGATCCAGACACCAACATTATACTTTCACAACAATAAAAGGAGGAAAAAAATTGTAAGAAGAAGATCAAGCATGTACATGCTTATTAAAAAAAGGTCATTAAACATGTACATAATTTGTTCAGCAGAAAGTTGTACATAAATATCCTTAAAATGTACTGTCGTCTATAATTATAAATAGTGCATCGGAATCATGATACAGAAGTCCTTCATACATGGTACGGATTTGATTCTTGAACATGAAATTAGCACAATCAATTCACCTTCAGCATAATCAAACCAAACCGAAAATAATTTTCAGACCGGATCATCCTTAGATCATTTATCCCCAACGGCTCAAAAATTGTCCGAATTCCCCAAATATTTTAAACGACCACTTCAATAAAAAGTATAAGGTACAAAAAATTGCAGATCGACCGGATCGTAAATCGCAAAACACGCGCACAGAACCGAATTCATTCATTAAACAAAACGAAAAACGATAACAGAGAGAGGTAAGAGGCAAGAAGTACCAGCGCTGCAGGAGGTAGGAGGATCCTTCTGGAGATCCTTGAGTTCCTTCAAGATCCGCTTGGATGCCATCGCGAAAACCTAAACAAGAACCGAAAACGAGATCAGGACCAAAACCAAACGCGAAAAGATCGATAGATCTCGAGAGATGCGAAACCTTACCAAGGTAAGAGGAAGCAAGAGAGATTCTCCTTTGCCTTGTTTGGATTTGTATCTGTTGAGGAGGAAGGAGAAGAAGAAGGGAAAGGTAAAAAGGGACGAGCGCGTTGTGCGATTTGGGGAAGGAAATAACCTTTTTATAAATGTCTGGTGCGGCTGAGGAATCGATCCACTCTCTTCCTCCCCCTTTCCTTTTTACCACACTCCTCTCTTCTTCTCTTCTATTTCTATTAAGTACTACTATTACAATACAATTACCGCTTCTATTATTAATTACTAACTTATTATTAATAGTTCTATTTTATTTTTTTTTCCCTTATGTTATTATTTTCCCTTAGGTAGTGGTTGCGGGTCCCTACTTGGCGTTTTCTGTACGAAATCCAATCCTTTTCCCTTATGGGGTCAAAAGGTGACAGCCCAATCAAAAGGAACGGTCTTTCTTTGCGCTACCGAAAGTTATTATTCGTTAAATCATCTCTTCTACTACGACGTCGTTTCAAAATCTGCAATGGAAAAAATATCATTTTCCCGCGTTCGGGCAACTTTCCTAACCGCTGCGCGGTGGCCGCCGGCCCATGGTTTTTTGGCCTGACCAAACCGTGTTTCTCGTTATCTCGTCCAATTTCTTGATCCTTGCTGTTTTTTTTTTTGAAGAATTAATCATTACTGTTACACTTACTAGTGTAGTAGTTTCTAATATAGAACTTTCAATGAAGAATTAAAACGCATATATTTTATTTAACAGAATTTGCATGTAGTTTATTTATTCATTAAATATATTACGATTTTTCTCATGTTTTTTTTTGTTAAAACTTTTACATATTCGCTCTTTCAGTATCATGCTTTGGGCTCTATATCCTCTCTTTGCCTCTATTGTATTTATAGGTGTCAAGATCAATCATTGATAAGCTGCATTTTAATCGATTTGACTTTTGGAAAACATTTTAATCAATCATTGATATCCTCTCTTTTGTATTTATAAGTTTATAGTAGTAGAATAAGAAGTGAAAAATACAATATAAATTGAAGTAAAAATTAATAATTAAGATTAGTTTAGGTCAAAATTTTGACCAAAATAAAATTTAAAACAGTGCGCCCATAATACTATAGGAACAATTATATATATTTTTTGACAATATAGTAACAATTATGTGAATGATGCTGTTATACTTTTTTTATATATAATCTTTATATTTATATTTTTCTTTACAGTAAAAAATATTTATAAGTATTTTATTTTTTTTCTCTATTGTTTTATTAAAAAAACTGAAACAGTAGTGCTACAAAAATTAAAATGGGTAGATATATTATTTAAACTTTAATCAATGCCTATTATCGACACTTACAAAACTATATAACCTAATCTGTATATTCAATAAGTTATTATTTTAAAATATTTATGGATTATATTTCTTAACCATTTTGTAAAATAGTAATATTATTATAAAAAAAAATGTTTAAGAGAGAGTTGATCCTGAGTTCAACTTTGATGTATAAAAAACTCTTACAAAAAAATCTTGATCCATTTAATTTAGGAACCACCAAAATCATCACTTTTTTTTTATCATTAATATTCTGAATTTCATCAATTTAACTGTTGGATTGACAATTCATATAATATATAATATAGATTAACCATATGAAAATTTAGCCAATTTAAAAATTATTTGATATTTCATCGCACTGATTATTTTTCTGGCAGTATAATATATACTTAAAATATTTGCGATTAGATTACATACCTGCAAATTTTTAAAAAATTTATAACTTTTCACCGTTAATCTATAGTATTTAAACTTTCAATCCAACCATTGAATTGGTAAAAAAATGGGTAAATTGCATTAACCCCTTAAGGTTTGGGGAAATTGTACTACAACTCAAACTTCACCAAAATTAACACTCCACGCAATTTCTTTAACCGTTGACGGTTGATTGTTGAGCTAACTAACGTTTCTGTCGTTCTCATATGTCATATTTACAAAGATGTTTATTTGTTAACTTTAAAAACTATTTTTAAGGCCGATGTAGCAAATTGGCAAGGCAAAAACGTTTGTTAACTTTTATATTGCTAACGTTTCTGTCATGCCAGTTTGTTACATATACAAATTTTGGACTCTCCATTAATATTAAAATTATTTTTAATACTTATATGATAAATAGACGAGTTAAAAATGCTAATTAATTGATCAAAATAGGGTGAAATACTAATTTTTATTAAGCTTAGGTGGAGTATTTTTTCCCTCAAACCTCAAAGAAAATTATTACAATTTACCTAAAAAATTAAAACCAGAGAGAACCATGGGGCCCTCATTTTTAAGAGACCACCCTAAATTTAAAAAAAAAAAAAACTAAACTAATCTAGCTAATAATCATGCATATGACATGATTGCTTCTATAAATATAAAGAATATTTTATTTTAAATAAAAAAACATGTTAAAAGTTCATTATCGTTACATTTTTCAATCTCTAAATGCAAATAAATTTTTTTTGTTATTTTGAAAATTAAAATAGATATTAGAGTAGGAAAATCTCCATATAATATATACTATGATAATACCTTATTTGCTGAAAAAGGTTAAAAAAAAATTACAAATTAATATTATAACCATTGCTCCTTCGGAATATTTATTTTGAATGTAAAATTATTTATATATTAATTATTGCCTTTTTTTTTAACATCTAAACTGCAGTTTCATTTGTGTTAGTTTGTTCTTTTATTTATTTATTTTTATTTGATATTCATCTTTTTATTATTAATTATATTATTTCCTTCTTTCAGTTATTATTTCCTTTCCTTCTTCCTTTGACATTTATTGAACATGTAGGTTAAAAAAGTTATATGAAGGTTTTGAAATTTTGTTTATTCATTTACTTTCATTTGTTATTTTTGCTTAACGCAGTTAATGATAATACATCTTATTCTTTGGTTTTCTTTTTTCTCCTGCAAAATATCTACATATGGAGACAAAATTGTTCTTTTAAAATTTAGGACACTTATTTATTAATTATGATATTTATAATATTATTGTAAGTCTGGAAATTTATTGATTGAAAAACAATTAATGTAATATTTAAAATGGTGTAATTTTTTTAAAAAACTGATAATATTCATTTTAAATGAGTGGTTAAATTAAATTTAATAATAATATTAATCACAATTGTAAAACTTAACATCTGGAACAATTTCTCAATAATAGATACCAAAGGAACGAAATTTCAGTTGACAGCTATAAAAGAGTTTCTTAATAATTGAAATTTTGCTAGGAAATAGGAATCAGAAATCAAACTGACATCCACGAAGGGTCAGTTGAATTAAGTAAAGTTTTTTTTTTCTCTCTTTTATAAATATGTACAATTAAAAATATAAAAAAATATATTTTAAGACATATTTAATTTAGATTTTAATAGGATGTAAAGTAAAAAACACATAAATTAAAATAAAAATTAATTATTAAAATTTTTGATAAAAACAATTGAAATTATTAATTCAAAAAACTAAAACAATTTAATAAAAATAAACATTTTTAATTTTAATAAAAAATAATTTTAACCAAATTAAAATATTAAACAAACAAACCCTTATTCGTTTCATGAAAAAAAAAAAAGTTAAAACTGATAAAGTTAAAGTAGCTTGACCGTTTCCAAAAAAAATAAAAATAGTAGCTTGACCCAGCATGTTTTAAATTTTTTTTTTTTTTTGAAAGGAATGTTTTAAACTTAAAAGTACCGTTTGTAAACTAAGAACTTTGAAATAAAAATTTAAAACTATTTAGTAAATTAAATTTGAATCCCCAAAATTAAAAGAGACAGCTTATATAAACTAGAAACTCCAACTTTCGATTTTTCACAAAGTTCTTTTTCTAATATATTTTCATTTCAATAAAAAAATAGTTTATAAGAGAAAGATATTTTTAAAAATTCTATTTACCTCAGCTTTAACTTATATATGTAAATATGTTGAAGAAAAATTAAGAAAAAGCTAAACCTTACTTAACAATTATTTATACACACTAGTACTACGAAGAATCACATTATTTAATGTGATATTATTGCATAATTATACAAGACAAATATGTACATTAAAATTATAATAAAGTGATTGTAAATTATTAAATTGTGAAAGTAATAAAAAAATTTGGACGTAAAATAAAGGGGGCAGACCCAGCTGGATGGAGTCGAGTCCAGCTGAAAAGACACAGCCCAGCGTGTTGTCTCATCTCCTAACTCGTACCCACTCCCAACCCCTTTCTTACCAAACACGATGGAACGGTTCAGGATGGCGCGGCGGGTCCAGATCGACGATCCAGCACCTGAACCTCCTCAAAACGACGACGTTCACGACAACGCCAACGACAACGATGACCCCTCTCCGGTCCAGCACGATGAACCGGACGATCACATTAGAGGCGACTACATCAACCTCCGTTCTCACCCCCATGTGATGAAGATTTTGTGCAAACAAGGTTAGGTTTCCCCAAATCTACTCATTTTAATCATAAATCAATTAACAGTTCTCATTCTTATTCCATTCATTTTAATTCGGTGTCTTTTCTTATGTGATTTCACTATGACATATATGTTTGTTTCTCGCATCGTGTCTCTAGGGAATTAGCTTCTAAAATACAAAACCAATGCTACTGTAATTTAACGATTATAGGAAGATGTGCATGATTGCAGTTTTCAAAGCAATTCCATTTGTTCTTTGTAGGGGACCAGCAAGTTCTATTTGCCGATAAAGTTTTGAAGTTCACTAGTTCAGGGAAGATGAAATGCCGCTTTCTGTTAATTACAGATTTTGCAATTTACATTGTTGACCCAGAGACTGATTCCCTTAAGAGGAGGATAGCCCTTGCAGCTGTTGAGAAGATTTGTGTCAGCAAACTGAATGATAACTTTTTAGCAATAGTAATTCCAACTGAGTATGATTTACTCATAGCGAGTGCTAGAAAGAATGAAATTATCATTGCGTTTAATGAAGCTACTATGAGAGCATCTGACTATGAGCTCGAGGTGGTTTCTGCTAACAGGTAATTGGAATGTACACCTATCATTATTACATTGTGCTTCCATGTGTCATTCCTTATTCAAGTGATTTGTTGGATCGTCGATGGTTGTTTATATGATCTGTGCTGGACATTTTCAATAATGCAATTCCACCTTTAACACTAAAGTGGTCAGAAAATTGGCCAATTTTGTAATGCCTTTCTGGTTTGGAATTTGGATTATCATTTTTTGTGTTGTTCCCTATTGATTTTTGCAGAATTCACTTAGATTTTTTTATTTGTTTGCACACACATGCTAACAAAGACAATAGGATTTTCTAGCATTTCTTTACTTGGATTTTGTTTGGATCTAAAATAGAAATGACATACTGAAATTTAACTACAGAAAGATAACATTCGTTATTTTCTTTGTTTCAACAAATTTTGCTACATTTTACTTTGTTGAGCTGCAATGTTTCTGATGTGTTCTACTGGTTGACATTTACACTATAAAACTAAGGAAAACCCCAGAGTCAAACAATGTGTGAAATTCTTTTATTATACATTAACTTAAACTTATATTTCATCTTTGTCTTTCTTAGGCATATAAGATTCTATCTGTTTTGATCTGAGTGCTTTGGTATATCGTTTAATAGATTAGGTCTTCCTTGACTCCTATATCCGCTAGCATTTTTTTTTTTTAATAATGATCCGCCAGCATTTCATTCCTACATTTATAGAATCCTATTAGATAATAATCCAGTTCTCTCCAAGTATCTATGTTCAGAATGCATCTCATTATCCCATTTCTGAGCATCTAAAACTCATAAGGTAGGTCCTAACGTGCTTGAAAATGACACCTGAATAGCCTTCGTAGCATATGTCTCCAACACTACTGCATTCCCTATCCCCTTAACTCCAGGGATGATAATAGTTAAAGCCTTATTGTAACATTTCCTGACCCCAAGTTCAAAGTTGTTTCTACTGAGTTTAGTTAGTGTTTTGGTGCAGTCTTCGTAACAATTTTACTGTTTGAAATCTGTTGAATTTTGTTTTTAACAGTTAACATGAAACTCTTGAATTTTAATCTATCAATGAAGACGTGTTTTGCAATTCTTTTGTAGGTTTGAATATAATGCGGCATCTGACTTGGTTAAGGAAATTGAATTTGAGGAAGTTGAAGGTATGTGGCAAAAGTTCTCTTCCTTTTTTTGTTGTTGTAGGGTGAGTGCAGATGTGTGGAAGGGGGAATTATCTTCTACAGTTCTACACATCATGTACATCACAGCTCATGCTTCTTTTTTTTTATTTCTACAGTGTATAATACATTCTGATATTTTTTCTGATGCTCCTTTTTCTGTTTAAATAAATTTCAGGGGGTGTCAAAACAAGAATATTGAGGAAGTGAATTTCATTTTGTATTTTTGTGATGACGTCTGTAAACTTTGTAGGAGATACGTACAGGAAATTATTTTTGAGTGATTGTGTGGGAAAGGATCTTTCAAGTATAGCTTTTCCTTTCCAAAGGTTGATTACACTGTTATTCCGATTCAGAAAATTTTAAAGAGAAGAAATATATACGAGATGTAAGTTTTGTACTTGAAACCAGATTCAGATGGACGTATTAAATGAAATTATATCATTTTGAGAGTTAATGTGAAAGTTTTGTGATATCTTCCATTCGAAGTGGCTTGTTTCCTTTGCATGAACTAGAGTGGGACTAAGTTTTACAAACTCATACTTAATGAATCAAATGCTACACATTAATTCTAAACATATTTGAAAACAAGATCCTCCAATATCTAACTGTTCTGCTCATCAAAGTAGATGGAATATTATAAAACAAACAAATGTAAAAACATGAGGAATTGAGGACTTGAGATACATCACAATCTAGGATTGTACTGATAACATAAAAATTGTATGTCATGTATGCCTTTATTATTATAAGCTTTAATTGAGTTTGCTGCTCTGCAACCGGTTTACACGTGTTGGTTCCAAAACAATTTTTAGGAGAATTTTAATTCTCAACTATTTGTACAGACCACACAGAAATTTAATATATCTTAATTTGTAAATTTTCCTCTCATGTGAAAATTTTGGCTCTCTCAGACTTGTACATTTTTTAAATATCTTTTTTTGAAAATTTTAAGTACCAAACATTTTACTTTCCAATGTTTTCCTCAATCTTTTTAGAATGTTTTACTTTCAAAATTTTCAAAATCTTAAGTTTTCAATTCTTAAATTTTCTATTTTGAAATGTTTTATGGAATTTTTTTTCTTTCTAAATTGTATATTTTTTAAATTTCTTTTTTTTGAAATTTTTTAGTCCCAAACATTTTCCTCTAACTTTTTAGAATTTTTTACTCAAAATTTTTTTCTCTCCAAATGTTTTCTTAAAAACTTTAAACTCATAACTTACTTTCTAATTCTTATTTTTTCTATTTTGAAATGATCCATGAGAATTTTTGCTCTCTCGAACTTTTATATTTTTTAAATTCCCAAGTCCCAAAATTTTATTCTTCAATATTTTCTCTAGCTTTTTTTAATTTTACTCCAAAATTTTTTTACTATTCAAATGTTTTCTTCATAATTTTCAAATTCTTAACTTTTCAATCCTTACAAACTCTTTTGAAATGTTCCATGAAAATTTAAGCTCTCTCTAACTTGTACATTTTTCAATTTTTTTTTTAAATTTTAAGACCCAAACAATTTACTTTCCAATATTTTCATCTAGATTTTTTGAATTTTTTAACTCTCAAAATTTCTTTTCTATCCAAATGTTTTCTTCAAAAATTCCAAACTCTTAAGTTTTCAATCCTTACTTTTCATATTTTGAAATGCTCCATGAAAATTTTAGCTCTCTATAACTTGTATATTTTTTTAATCTCTTTTTTTTTTAAAAAAAAATAAAAATAAAATCAAGTCCTAAATATTTTACTCTCCAATATTTTTATCAAGCTGTTTAAAATTTTTTACTTTCAAAATTTTCAAACTCTTAAGTTACCAATCCTTAACTTTCCTAATTTGAAATGTTCTATGGAAATTTTTGGGCTAAAATACACATTTGGTCCTTTATGTTTTGCCGAAGTTCTATTTTGGTCCTTTATATTTATGTTGTCTCAATTTGGTCCTTTATGTTTGTTTTTTTACCAACGTTAGGCTCAATCCGTTAGTCTAATTAACCGAACTGCATACGTGACACCTACATGGCATTAAAGACGTTAGTTGTCATTCCTTTCGAAACTAAAACGATACCGTATTGTATTTTTTTCTTAAACGTATGCAGTTCTGTTAACTAGACTAACGAAAACACGCTTAAGAAAAAAATTCAATACGGTATCGTTTTAGTCGGGAAAGGGATGACAACTAACGCTATTAATGCAATGTAGGTGTCAGCAGTTCTATTAACTTAGACTAACAAATTCAAGAATAGTCAAATGTTTCTCAAAAAACAAACGTAAAGGACCAAATTGAAAAAAAATAAACATAAAGGACCAAAATAGAATTTCGACAAAACATAAAAGATCAAATGTGTATTTTAACCTAAAAAAAATATGAAGTTCTTTCATCAGGTTGACGATTCCCATAACCTTTAATGAACACTTGAGGGAAAACGCCAGTTTTGGACAGAATAACTTATGCTCTGTTGATGCGAGAGCGAGAGGTCAGTTCTGTAGTCTTTAACTTTAAGGCATCAACCCTTATGACCGATTAAGAAAAAGATACTTGTGATTAACACAAGAATTTGCTTACAGTTACAGATAGAGATACCTTGCCATGCAATTTGTTTTTTTCCTTAAAAAAATTATATCTAGCATTTTCATCTCCAATCTCCATTATTATTTTTCTTCTGCTTTCGCAATTTGGACAAACAAAAGACGTTTATTCCAATCAATGAAAAATATTATATTAACGCTTTAGTTCTAGTTTATTGCAAAAGAAACAGTCGAGACTTCAGCTTCATGTCGAGGTTTAATAAATCATACCAGAACCAGTTAACATCATTAAATAATTTTGATTTTGATGTAACAACTAATATAACAAAATAGTATATAAGATTTATTTGGGAAGCACCAAAAGTTTTTCTTTCTGAATAGCAAGTGGTACATTAGGTTGCATTGGCTAGTTTAATCAAAATTTGATGTTTTGATCGATCATAGGGATCCGAGATTGAATTACCAAACCATAACTTCACAGGTGTCATGTGTAGCACAGTTCAAGACAAAATTTGATAATTTCATGAATCTTGTTTCATTGTCATTGTGGATCCCAGCTTCACAAGCATAACAAACCAGGAGTTCAAGAAGATTCCCTTTCTGCATAATACTACTCAATAATCACTAGCAGAGGGACCCAATTTGATTCTCCATCTTCTAAATCTGGTAGCTTAACTACTTAGCACCAATTTTTATACCAACTTCCAAGATCCACTAGGCCATGTTAAGAATATAATTGAAATTAGACATTAATCACATTTTAACAACTATTCACCAAAACAAAAAGAATCTCACTGTGGAAAAGAGGTAGAAACTACAAGGTACTAAGCTGCATGAGGGGTTGGGGTAGAAACTTCTGATCTAGACTCCGATGATGGTCGATTTCCGGTATTTACACAACGGACTTCCTCCATCATTCTCACCACATCCGGCATTTTCGGTCTCTGATCCGGTATTCTTGCAGCGCAAGCCATCCCTATTTGTAGCATCTCCACCATTTCTTCCTCTATGTTTGGATATGACAACAATTCTACATCAAACACTTCAGCTGTCCATTCTTCTCTGACCACAGAATTCACCCATCTAACCAAGTGAACAACTTGTTCACCTTCTGTGGCATGTATAGGGGATTTCCCGGTTAGAAGCTCTAGTATCAACACACCAAAACTGTAGACATCAGAAGTTTGAGTTGCTTTGCGTGTGTCGGTTACTTCTGGTGCACGGTATCCGGCTGCTCTCAGTGCTGGTGCTGGTATTGGACTCATCAATGATGCCAAGCCTATATCAGATATGAATCCATATCCTTGTGAGTTGAGGAAGATGTTTGAGGCTTTTATGTTTCCATGAACCAGTTTGCCTCCATTTTGAGCATGGATATGAGCAATGCCTCTTGCTGCACCTATTGCTATTCTCAAACGGCTATCCCAATCTAAAGAACTCCTTCCTTCCCCTCTTTTGCCTGCATAATATGCGGATGAAAAAACATACTTACATTAGTCACTTTTGTAAAGTTCATGGAAAATTGTTTGATAGTATGAAGGAAGCCACTTAATTGAATCCAATTTTGTTAGTTTTAACTATCAAGACAGAAGCATGAGATTTGAATTAGCCAAAATCCTATCCCTGGTTTTGTATTTAACTGAGGGGTTTTGTAATTGCACATGATAGATAAATACTTCTTGAATAAGTGAATATTAACCAAAATCCTACTCATTAAGTTTGCAGTTATGATGATATATTTACTTTCTACTAGTTCGGAGTTGACATTTGAGAAACTAGGACTCAAATTCACTCTAGTTTTGCAAGGAACTACACCTGCAATCTCTCACTCTCAACCGTCTGTTTAACAATCAAACATTGAATTGACTATAACCCACTGTTTGATTATTAATCGTGCTATTGAGGGAAATATATTGAAGGAGAAGTTTCCGCCAAAACTAAAAAGGATTCTGTCTTGAGAAATTACATGGCTGTACAATTCCTTGAATGTTGCACTACATACCTAGTGGTTCAGAGTTCAGACCAATTCCTAATTTCCTACTATAGGATAGCATAAACCCAACTTTTAACTTGGTAATCCTGCTGAGTAAAACTAGAGAAGCTAAAGATAATTTAACTGTAATTTTCTTAGATAATATAGAAGGTTCAATCAACATACCATGTAACATTGCAGAAACGCTGCCTTGCTGATAGTAATCATAAACTATAAGTCTCTCCTCCTTTGAATAGTAATATGCCCTTAATGCATCCACATTTTCATGCTTAATTTTCCCAACCACCTCCATCTGCTGTTCAAACTCCCGTTTTCCAACCGCGACTTCCTTCAACCTCTTCACCACCACAGTGGTAGCATCCTCTAGAGCGGCCTTATATGTCGTGCCGAAAGTACCCTTTCCGAGAATCTCAGCAGAAGCTCTCAACAAGTCCTCTAGATCAAATGCAAGATTGCATCCCTCAAAGAAGACAATTCTGTTTTTCTCTTGACTTCCAGAAGATTCTGTTTTCATAGACACTTCTTTTTTCTGTGATTTAGTCACCGGTTGCCCATCTACATCCACATCAGCATTCTGATAGCAGTAAACAATCATGAAACTAGCAATCCCCACAAATCCCAACACACAAACACCAATTACAATACCCAACAATGCTGGCTCACTAATCCCTTTCTTTTTCTTTTCTGGATGAGGAATTGGTGGTTGAACAGGAAAAGCAGGAGGAAGTGCATTAACTGATGTTAAATTGTTACCAGAAAAGGCAGAACTTGGAAATCTAAGAAGAGATTCAGGAACAACCCCAGTAAGGTTATTGTTGGTTAAATTCAGCTCTTGAAGGGTAGAAATGTTAAGATCAGGAATCTCACCAGAAAGGAAGTTGTTGGCAAGGACTAATGAAGTCAGATGAGTCAGATTTGAAATTGAAAAGGGTATGCTCCCATTAAAAGAATTGTTGGATAAATTAACAACAGTGAGATTTTTCCAAACTGAAAAATCATTTGGCAATGACCCAGATAACTTGTTGGATTGGAGATAGAGGAAAGTTAAGTTTTTTAGGTCAGAGAAACCTTCAGGGAAAGGACCTGTGATTCCATTTAATCTAAGACTCAAAGTCTCAAGTGCTGTGAGGCGACTAAGAGTTTTTGGAGGAATTTCACCACTCAAACCAGCTCCTGGTAATCTGAGAGCTATAACTCTTGATTGGTCAGAATTGCAAGTCACTCCTCTCCATCTATGGCAAACAGAAGTGTTCTCGTCCCAGTTTATATGAGGAGAGTGATTCATGTTTTGAAGGAAATCAAGCAAAGCTTGTTTATCTTCCACTGGTTCAGCTCCAACACTAAGAAACATCACTGAAAAGATGAACAAGAGGGTTAACTTCTTGTTCTTCTTCATTTTCTGGCTTGAAAGACAAGTTGGATTCTTCTCTTGATGTTTGTCAGTTTTAGATGGAACTAAACTGGAGAAAGAAGGGATGATTAGAGAATTAAACAGGAGTTTATATGATATATACGCAAAACTGTACCAAAGATAATTTGGTATTAGGAGAGTTTTTTGAGTGTACGGTATGCATTTTACTATGCTTGTTTTGGGTCAAAATAAACAGCCTGTGTTTGACATGGAAATTAAGTAATTAACCTTATTAGTAGATTTTTTTTTTCTGTTCACCTACTCTGTTGGTTTCCTTAATGACTGTGACAAAAACATTATGCAAACCAAAAGTTTGAAAGTAAAACTTGACTAAACTGTTTAATAGTCAGACAATAATAATCTGCTGACCAAGACTTTGACCGTATATTTAAGATAAAATTGAGGAGTGAATTTGGAACTGTTATTCAATTAAAATTAAAGTTTTAGCTTGATAACCCGCGTAATAAAACTAAGTTTTTAAGTTGATTACACAGGTGAAAGTCCAATTTAGATTGGCAAAGAGAAAAAAAAAAACACTCGATTAAGAGCACATATTATTCAAACAAAAAACGCAAATACCAAAAATATTTCCACAGCTACACAAGAAATGCAAAATAATAGTACTATTAAAATATTTTATTTGGTTTATTCTTTACTTGCAATTTGGAAATAATCCAACTGAAACAGAGGAATATAATTATATAAAGCTGAACACATTGAGAGAGAAAAGGAAAGGAAATTACTTACAACTCACTCCTAGATCCCAAAATTCACGAAGCTAGTGTTAAGATCCATCCATATGCAACAGCAATGTTCTCTAAAACAATAGTAGTACTAGTACTAGTACTAGTAATATGGAAGAGCAGAGAAAGTGAAGAAGAATTGGGAAGTTAGGAAGAAAAAAAGCAGTATGTAGGTCCATATTTTGCTGCAGAATTAAGCAGTTGAAGGCAATGATGGTGCATTGGTAATGATAGAAAATGAGCTGTATGATGCTTGCAACAACAGCAGCATCACATGCAAATGCAATTTGAAGTAAGAGAAACTCATTCCCTAATCATTTACAACCCAACAAATTAGTATTCATATTATTTTATTGCGTACAATTAGGAGGGTGCATATGGATATGGATTTTGGAGGAAGGAGCCCATTAGAGTAACCAAACAAATTAGTATAATAAGCTGTGTGTTGTGTTAATTTTTTATGCACGTTTATTTATGTGTTTTATGCTAATTTAGTCACCAACTTATAACACGAAGAACCTTCGTAAACTTGAATTAAAATTAAAAAAAAAAAATACCTGCTGGCTTTAACTGATCCATAGAATTTTCTCTGACTTCGGGCCATTATAGGGTTCTTAGTGAAGGAAAGAGAAAAATTAATTAATGTTGTCACTCAGCTCTAAAAAATTCTTACATCCTTCCTTTTTTTAAAAAAAAAGAAAAAAAAATCTGAATTGACATTGTATGTCTTTGTTTTAAGTCTATAGTCGTTTAATGCTTTGTTTGGAAGGATGGAACAAAATGAGAAGAAACAAAATTACAAAAAATGAAATAGTTTTATTTGTTTGGTTTAAGAAGAAATAGAAAGAAAATAAAAAGAAAAGTTAATTTATTGAAACAAAATATTCTTCATTTTCTTCCATTTTTTCTGTTCTCCTATTTTCTCACCTCTAATTTTCTTAATTTTCTCTCCACTTCTCCCAATCAAACATAGGTTTAAAAAGCACTTTCTATTGAAGTATATGTTCATTTTTAAGTTAGAACGACAAGAAAAACATACAAATGGATTATAAATTTATAATGATCCTTATGGTCATATTTTTCTCAAATTATAATGAATTATATACTTACTGATCATAGTGTTTTAATTTCAACAAGATAATAAAAAAATGTACTAGAATTTGAGAAAAACAGTAGATTAATAACTAGAATTAAGTGTTACAAAAATGCGTGATACTGAACTTATAAACAAATCAATAGGAATAAACTTGCAAGTAAACACTAGCCTTAAATAAACCATAAATGTGATTAAGCAAATTAACAAGTTATAATTTTTCGGAGAATTTTGTCTAAATTAAACCGATTACAATTTTTAAACAGGGTGCTGTTATCATTTAACTTACCACTACTACAATTGATTATGTGTTACAGTAAAAGATTATGATATGAAAAAATAATAACGTTGACATTGGGTTTGATTGACAGCATGGATATGATAATGTTGCTGCTTAACCACCGAAAGAAACGATCAAAAGATTCATTCAACATTGTCAATTGTTGTTCTCTCAACCAAGAGGAAAAAAAAATTAAAATAAAAACAAAACGTTGCATGACCATATATTATTGGAAAAATAGATGGTGTAGAATTTGATTTTGAAAAGCTTGTTCATATTAATTCATGAGATATTTAGCTACATTTGATCAGCAACAGACAATTATATCGCACTTATACCAGAATCAAACTTATCTATCAAAAATCAAGATGAAGTTAAATTAAGAATCACACATTTGTCGTTTATCCAAAAAAAAAGAATGACACATTTGTCGGCAAGTTCACTAACGCATTAGGTTCATTGGTTTTGGTTCATTATATTGTCATTTGTGAGTAGTTGACAGTTAATAAGTAATTAAGGTTCTTTGCTTACTTAATTAACTCAATTATGGAAATACACCAAAAGTTAACAACAAATTTTGTAATGACAAAAATATTGTTCGCCACATGCTTTTACCCCAAATTGCCTAAGCTGAAAATATAAGAAACATATTAAAATATATTACCATTATAACAATAAAAAATGAACCATGCATGCATATGTAATCAATCTTTTAATAATAAAAAATAAAATAATAGGAGTGGGTGGGCGATGCTCTCTGAAATTGACAGTAGCATTCTCATTAATAATTTGTCTGGTACATGAGAGGTGAGATGGAAAAAAGTTAACTGAAATAAAGTGATTTAAATTTTTCTCTCTTTAAAGTTAATTATTTTTACCTCGTAATCTATACTTTCACTCTATTTCCATGATAGTCCTTTGCGGCCAAACAAAATATGAAAGTCAAATAACTTGCATGAACCATGTAATATATAAAAATAAAAATAATTAAATATTTGGTGACTCGTGGGTGCTGTTAGAGGCCATGGTGGTCAGGGTTCTTACTTTTTCCAATACCAGAATTTTCGAGTTGGAGAATAAATAAATAAATATATTTGTGTGGTTCACTTATTGCGATTATAAGTACATTTCTTTTTATTGATAAATTTCAACCATGAAACTCAAATGTATTAGGTTCACGTAATTTGAGAATATGTATAAAAATACTTAAATTTTAGTTCAATTTTTATGCAAAACATTTTTTTAAAAATATATATATATATATAATATTACTCTAATTTTTAAGACCGTAAAATTTGGTGTACGCTAATTTTACTTGACCAAAATAAAAATTGAAGCATGGAAGAGAGTATATTAACAGTAGAGAAACGCATGAGACATAGTATAGGTCAAATGCTGCCCTTCATATTCATATATGCATGAATGTTAATTAAGCATGGTCTTGTACACATATCCTTCCCCATTTTCTGGTCCTGCCATGCCATCTCAATAAATCAATATATAAATAATAAATAAATAAATAAACAAATAAAACAAAGGTTAGTTAGGAATAGGTACAAGTACAACTGGTTCTAGTGTTCTACACTTTCCACCAGAGAATGACAAGGTTGCGTGTGTGTATTTATTTTTGCTGACAAATTTGGTTTTATGTTAACTTGAATTCTGAACAAAAATAAATCTTTGACATATATTACTTCAGTTCCTTTTTAAACATTTATTTAGACAGTATAAATTTATTTTTATTTAACTGTTTATTTATATTTTTAAAAAGTATTAACTATTTTTTTTATTAATTTTATTTTATCTTTAGTTGGAGTAATGTTTATCAAGCTCAAGTAAGAGTAGTATTTATACAATAGAAGTATCTTATTATTGGTAAAAACAAACAGTTAATATATATGTTTTATATATATTTAGGAAGTAATAAATACTTAATTTCGTAGTAAATCATTTTTACTATATAATTATTATTACGTGCAATGTTACACAATAAGAAAATGTTATAAAAAAACTGAATAATTTCAAAAGATTCATTAACCAATATTTCTAAAAATATTAATTAAAATATGATTGATATATTTTGAGTATACTTTTACTTTTGAAAAAATGGAACAATGAATATGAGAAGTTTTTAATTTCACCATATTGTGTGTGTTTATTTTTTATTTTTCATATAAGAAAGTAGTATAATCGGAGATCGAATCTTGTATCTACACACTTATGTTCTCATGCGCTCATCAATTGAGTTACATGATTATGACACGATACTTTGTTTTAAATTAAATATTTCTTTTAAAAATTAATAATTTCTAACAAATATTTAAAGTTTTTTTTTGTAAATGGCCAATCTAAAAATAAAATGTAGTATATACTTTTAAAGGACGGTCGTGCAAATTTTGTTTGTTACAACTTATGTCGAAAGAATCTCGAATTTCATAACATAAGTACAAAAAAAGATATATGTATGAAAAAAAGTAAAGGGAGTGGGGTGGCACACCTATGGTGTGGTCACCCCCAAATTTTTACTATATATACCTTATTAATAGATATTAATATATAATATATTATAGTAGATAGGTGGCATCTTCATAATTTATTCTCACTGTATAACATAATACTCCTCCCGTCCTAAAATATAAAACCCTCTAGAGAGTTTTTGTTTGTCCCATTTTATAGGACTCTTTGAGAATTTTTGTGCACATTTAATTTTTTTTACCGTTATACCCTTACTACTCAATTAATTTTGATGAACATTAATTAAGAGAGAGTGAGGTGATAGAAAGAGATTGAAAGGATAAATTTGAAAACTAATATTTTTTGTTAGATAAATTTAATACATTTAACTAAATTAATAACTTTTTTTAATTCTTGCAATATTGGTCCAAGAGATCTTATATTTTAAAACGAAAGGAGTATAACTTGCATGACTTGACTTGTTGCCTTTGTTGATATATTGTCACTTAAATTTCTCTTTTTGTTATTATTTTAAACTGTTACCAATGGAATTTAACAAGGTGTATGTATTTACTTTTTTAATCTTCTAATATTTATTCCCAAGCATATGTAATTTGAAGTGTAATTATACTTTTTGTTGTTATACTGTGTGATTATATTTTTTTAAAGTTGTTTTGAATTTTGTAGTGTAATTAGATTTTAGAGATGTAATTTGTAAAATTAATTTTGTAAAGCGTGTTTTGTAATTAGAGATTTTTACTATCTTTTTAACCTAATTTCCATTCTTTTCTTTTTAATTTTAAATTAGAGTAATAAACCCTCAAATTGATCTATATGATAGTACGAATAAGTTACTTTAGTCATTGAGATTTTAAAATACTCAAATTAATTATTGATTTTGTAAAAAACTCAATCATTTTAGTAATTTTAACTATCAAGTAATAAAGTAACAAAAAAATAAAAAATAAGTGCAAAAAAGACTAAGGGTGTGTTTAGATTAGATTATGTTTCAACCTATGTTGGATAATTGTATTTTTCACTTACAAAAGTTTTTGATTATTCTTTTAACAAAGGAAAAAGTTTTTTTGTCCTTTAGCTAAAAATTGAACATTGTTTCAAAAAAACTTTAAAATCGTTTCTCACAACTTAAAATTATCTTAAAAATTACTTCTGACAATAAATATATAAAAAAAAATCAACTATGTTTCAGACAAATGATTTTTTTTTAGAGATTATTTTCACAATTAATCACAGCTAATCTAAACACACTCTAAAATGATTAATTTTTTATAAAGTCGGAGATCAATTTGGATATTTTAAAATTTTAAGGGCTAAATTGATTAATCCATACAATCTCATCAACTTAATTTTCAACTATCACATTTTTTTAATTTATTATCTGCCGAATAGTCCTTTCATAATTGATCAATATATGATTTAAGGAAAAAAAGAGTCTAATTTAGTTCACTAGATTATTTTGAAGGAAATAAAGAGTCTAACTTACTCTTAAATTTCTTTTATTAATTTAATATAGAGATATAATTGTTGTGATTTAACTTGGCGGAGATGTAGGATGAACAGGATGATCCTCCTGATCAGCAAGGGATAATATGGATGGCTTCAGGGCTTGAGTTTCGGCAGTGGTGGTGTGCACCTGCAAGGACTCAACGCTCAAGTCAGTGAGTGTATTAGGGTTGTGTATACTGATAGAATAATTACGTACCTTGCATGGTACATTTTTGTTAGTATTTATAGAGGAGCGTATGACCTAAGTGTGGATAATATTGGATTTGGACTTGTTGCCAGAGCCCAAACCGTATTACCTGACCCCTGATCATATGCAGTGTTAGACTTTCCGGGATGGTTATCGGCTGTTGACCCGGCATATATACGTACACCCGAAATACCGCTATTCTGGTCTACAACAATAATAATATTATGCTATTAGGTAAATAATAAATAATAACGTGATAGTTAATAACTTTCTTTGTCTTGTTAAATTTTATCATTAGTTGATGTGAGCACCTCTTCATCTTTAATCCTAGCTTTATCTCTGTGTCAGTATCTGGATTCAATTTCTGTTAATATACTTTCTTATGAATAAAAAAAAGTTTAATTGTAGTTTTAATCGCCCTATTTGTATTTTGGGTGATGTTAATCCCCTAAATTTTAAAGGGGTGATTTTAGTCCCTTTTATTTATAAAACAGACAATTTTAATTTTTCAATTAATTTTTCTTTTAAGTTAATCGTAATTTTTAATTTTAACTAATTTATAAAATAGGCCACTCAACTATGTCCTATAATTAGGACAGAGGGAGTAACTTTTTGTGCTTTTCATAATTTGTTAACAAAATAAAAAATAGTAACGTTTAATTTATTATTTGCGGATTATGGATTTTATTTTTCTTTGATATAGTAGTGGTTTCCTAGTAGGAGTATATTGTTTCAGGAATCTTCTCCTTCGAAATCCCACGTGGCTTCATCTGGTTGGGTTAATATATGAGAATGAGCGCGAGATATCGCCAGAATGAAGCCCAACGCAGAGATGCACGTACGCAAACTCAAAATAGTGAAAATACAAAAAATTTAAAAATTGAAAAACGAGAAAATACAAGAGAAGATAGGAGTTAGTGAGAGGAGAAAAAAACGAATGAAAAAGAAAAGCAGCACAAACCCTAGTTCGAAAATATCGCGATAAATCGAGAAAGTTATTCAAATCTCCGATCTCCGTTTTTCTCTCCGCCGTGAAACATCAATCTCTCTCACTCCGTAAGTTACAAATTTCTCGCTGTCTCTTTCTTTTCTTGATCATCTCATCTCCATCCTCATCTATTTTTTTAAATAGTTATTTTCCTTTTACTTTGTCTTAAATTTGGATTATTTCAGTAAATCTGTAATCTATTTTCGCAAGTATTTAATTCAAATTGGGGAATAAATTTAATTCCCTGTATGATTTGGGGAAGGATTTAATTCAGTTTATTTGGTGGTTTGAATGATTGGAAAATTTTAATGTGTTTTCCAGAAATGAGCAAAATGAGAGGTTAATCAAATTTGATGAATTTTCCTTCTAGTTCCATCCAAAATTACTGCTTTTGCAAGTTATGGGTAACAATGTATCTTGAAGAAGTTCACTAATACACTTGCTTTCATATTAAAGTACATTAGTTTAATCACTGAATGATCACTGTTGTGGTTGAATGATCTTGGTGCATGTTAGTATTCTGTATTTCTGATGAGATTTCTTATTATCATTATCTGGTTTGATCTTTTCGTGTAGGTTGTCTATACTCTTCCACAAGTGTGACGTTACTGATCCAAAGTAAGTTGAAGTTTTTTTTTTTTTTTCCCCTCCAGTATATCTATCTTTTAAAATATAAGTGATCATAGTATCATTGATGGACCTTGCATTAAGTGATTATTTTTCCTAATGACTTCAGTAGCTTCTGCATAAACTTGCTTCCTATCATATGTATAATCTTTTCCCCCTGTAGGGTTCTTAGATTTCGTTATTTATTTTGCATTTTGCTATATCACCGAATTTTCGTTTTAATATTTTGTTAACCTTGTTCTTGGTTACTTTGATACAACTGTAATAATTAACAGAACCAAAGAACAAATTATCATATAATGTGTTGACTGTAACTTCTTTTTAACTTGTAGTGGTTCGAGAAAAAGATGTCTGTTGGGAATATGCAGAGAAATTAGATGGAAACAAGGTGAGATGTAAATTTTGCCAAAGAGTTCTAAATGGTGGCATTAGTAGGTTGAAGCATCATTTATCTCGATTCCCAAGTAAAGGGGTAAATCCTTGTAGCAAGGTCAGGGATGATGTTACAGACAGAGTAAGGGGTATAATAGCATCAAAGGAAGAGGTCAAAGAAACCTCCTCTAGTGTGAAGAAGCAAAAAGTAGCAGAAGTCAAATCTCCCAGTAGTCTTTCTGCAAATAAAGCTCTTATATCTTTGGATGCAGCATCCCCTGTTATGAAAATTTTCCCTACTGGCAATCCCATGACCCCTTCTTCTACTAACAACCAAGAGAATGCTGAGAAAAGTATTGCTCTATTCTTTTTCGAGAATAAGCTAGATTTCAGTGTTGCACGGTCATCGTCTTATCAGTTGATGATTGATGCCATTGCAAAGTGTGGTCCTGGATTTACAGGTCCATCAGCAGAAATCCTGAAAACAACATGGTTGGAAAGGATAAAATCAGAAGTAGGCTTACAGTCAAAAGATGTTGAGAAAGAGTGGGCTACTACAGGTTGTACCATAATTGCAGACACATGGACTGATTATAAATCAAAGGCCATGATTAATTTCTTAGTGTCATCACCTTCCAGAACTTTTTTCCACAAATCTGTGGATGCCTCTGCATATTTCAAAAACACAAAATGGCTTGCTGATCTTTTTGATTCTGTAATTCAGGAGTTTGGCCCAGATAATGTCGTGCAAATCATTATGGATAGCAGTTTTAACTACACAGGCATTGCTACTCACATTGTCCAAAACTATGGAACTATATTTGTATCTCCTTGTGCCTCTCAATGTTTAAACCTAATTTTGGAGGAATTCTCCAAAGTTGATTGGATTAGTAGATGCATTTTGCAAGCGCAAACCATATCAAAGTTGATATACAATAATGCATCGTTGCTTGATCTTATGAAGAAGTACAGTGGAGGCCAGGAACTTATCAGGACTGGGATCACGAAGTCTGTGTCCACTTTCCTGTCATTACAGTCTATGTTAAAGTTGAGAACAAGATTGAAGCATATGTTCCACAGCCCTGAATATGCCTCAAACACTTCTCATGCAAATAAACCACAAAGTCTTTCTTGTATTGCTATTGCTGAAGATGGTGATTTTTGGAGGGCAGTGGAAGAGTGTGTGGCCATCTCCGAGCCTTTTTTGAAAGTATTGAGGGAGGTATCCGAAGGAAAACCAACCGTAGGTTCCATTTATGAATTGATGACCAGGGCCAAAGAATCAATCAGAACATACTACATAATGGATGAGAACAAGTGCAAAACATTCTTAGATATAGTAGATAAAAAGTGGCGGGACCAACTCCATTCGCCTTTACATGCTGCTGCAGCATTTTTGAACCCCAGCATCCAATACAATCCTGAAATAAAATTTCTCTCATCTATAAAAGAAGACTTCTATCATGTTATGGAGAAATTGCTTCCTGTTCCAGATATGAGGCGTGACATCACCAACCAAATCTATACTTTTACTAAAGCACATGGTATGTTCAGCTGTAGTCTAGCAAAGGAGGCAAGAAATACCGTTGCACCATGTAAGTTTTAAACAGTGCCCCTTAATCCATTTTGTTTCTCAATGAGTTAATTTTATGATGAAATATAATTTATAAGTTGCATCTTTGAACCCAATAGTAAATTTTGTGTATATTAGGGACTGACTTCAGCATTGAATTTTAGATAGAGAAAACCATGTATATTGGAGGTAAAATGTGAATCATGCTTCATCTTGTTTCGTGTGGGTTCTTCTTTTTGTAATTGGGTCTCCCAGTTAGTGGTAAAGTTTAAGAAACTTTTAGAGTTCATTTTACTCATGAAAAGTGAACACTTCTATCATTTATGATTAATTGCCTATAATTCATGCATATCCGGGAAGCTAGTTACCGAGCTTAAATCCAGAACTAAGGATGTTCCACTCGGAAAAAAAGTATGTTTTGGAGAAGGAAAAAGAGGGGGGTGGGGGTTCTAAGATTTGTTCATTAGTAAATCATAAAGGGATTATAGCTGAAAAGAGGGGTCACACGACTAGATTTTTTACCTTTTCTGTTCATTTTTTGTTTGATAAGATTCTTTTTTAATTCATTCACTGACAACTGGTTCGCATATGATTTTTCCTTCGGTTGTGCCCTGAAACTTGGATTCAGCCAATGCCTAGTCCTAGGAACAACTCTTATACTCTTGCTTCTTTGATAGGGCTTTGGTGGGAACAATACGGTGACTCTGCCCCGGCGTTACAGCGAGTTGCCATTAGAATATTAAGTCAAGTTTGCAGTACCTTTTCATTTCAGAAGCAGTGGAGTACCTTCCGACAAATTCACTCAGAGAAGCGGAACAAGATCGATAGAGAAACATTGAATGACCTTGTTTATATAAACTACAATCTCAAGTTGGCTAGGCAGATGAATGCAAAGTCTCCAGAAGTTGATCTGCTTCAATTTGATGATATTGACATGACTTCTGAGTGGGTGGAAGAGAACGAAACTGCGAGTCCGACTCAGTGGCTGGATCGTTTCGGTCCAGCCTTGGACAATGATTTGAATACCAGACAGTTTGGTTCTTCTATATTTGGTGCAAATGACCCTATTTTTGGATTATAGTTTTTGTATCCTTTAAATTTAAATTACTCATGTAGCATAGCAAATGTCCTTCTTAGTTCTAGATAGCCTTTATGAAATAGGTCTAATTTTTAATTGTAAGAATGTATGTATATGAATTGTTTGTAAAGTGATGTAAAGAGGAGAATATTGTTTGTTACCCTTTCTCTTCTCTCAGCCAACGTCCCCATGCATGTGGGAACATAAGATTACTGATCAATGTAATGTATTTAAGTTTAGTGTATTCGACAATAGAAGTTCAACGCTTCTCACATTTGATTTGTACGACGCACGTTTTTTATTTTTAACAATAAACGATAAAAGGTAACAACAGAAAGATAATTTGTGAATGAATGTTTGTTATATTATTTGAATTTAATGATGTAATTTATATACAAGAAAATCCTATGAAAAGAATAAGAAAAATAGAAAATAGTACAACAGAAATGAGTCACTATGTGTAGGATATTTCTGAAATGGGTCTGTTGTCTCCATTTGGGCTTTGTTATCTTGCTTCTCTCTTAGCCTCCCACAAGTTGAACGTAGAAAAATATTTGCTAGCTTCAACTTGGATAGATTTATTTGAAACGTGGCAAAGCTTTGGTGAACATATCTACCAATTGCCTAGAGGAAGAAACAGGCAATAAGCGCATCAACCCTCTTTGCATTTTTTCGCGAACAATGTGACAATCTATTTCAAGGTGTTTTGTGCGTTCATGAAAATCCGGGTTTGCTTCTATGTATAACGCACTTTGACTGTCACAGTATAGAGTAGCACGTTTAGGACAGAATATGTGAAGATCTTGTAGCAAGTAACTTAACCATGCCAATGCTCTGTATTCTGCTTCAGCAAAGGATATGGAAACTGCTTCTTTGATTTCCAGGATATTAATGAGTCGCCTAAGAAGAAACAGTAACCAGAGATCAGCATCACTAAAACCTAAAATGTGAAGGGGAGATTTTCTCTTGAACAAAAGGCCTTTTCCTGGACTACTCTTCAAATATCTAAGAATTCTCATAGCTGCATTGTAGTGTGTCTGGGTTGGTTTACTCATATATTGGCTTAGCTGTTGAGTAGCAAATGTTATATCTAGACGGGTGATGGTTAAGTATATTAAGCGACCGACTAGACGCCTATATACTAGAGGATCAACAAGGAGGGTAGCAGAATCCTGGTGTAATCACAGGGAGCTGTCCATTGGTGTTGATATTGGTTTAGAGGCAAGCATTCCAGAAGATCTAAACAGTACTTTCGTTGGCACAGAAATATCCCCTTTGTTGAGTGGGCGACTTCTATGCCTTTAAAGAGACCCAAATATTTAATGTGAAAATGCAATTTCAGAGTTCTTTTAATGCTAGTTATTTCATCAAGAGAATTTCCAGTAAGCACTATATCATCAACATATACAATAAGTACAGTAAATCCGTATTGTGAGCATTTGATGAACAGACTGTGATCAGAGTGTGCTTGCTTATAGCCACAGGATATGAGTAAAAGAGAGAGTTTTTCATACCACTTCCTGCTGGCTTGCTTTAGACCATAGAGAGATTTGCGCAACTTACAACACTGGTTGGATTTGAAAGCAGCAACCCCCGGGGGTATTGTCATGAAGACATCTTCAAAGAGATCTCTATGTAGGAATGCATTGCTGACATCTAGCTGAAACAAATGCCAGTGATGGACAGGCAAGAGCAAGAACAAGGCGTATAGTGGTCATCTTGACAACGGGAGAGAAGGTCTCGAAGTAGTCGATTCCTTCTATTTGAGTGAATCCTTTAGCCACTAAACGAGCTTTGTAGCGTTCTACTGTCCCATCTGGGTATCGTTTGATTTTATATACCCATTTGCATCCAATGGGTCGTACATGAGGAGGAGTGTCAACAATGTCCCAAGTTCTGTTCTGAACCAAGACATCAATTTCAGATTTCATAGCCTCCCTCCAACAAGGATGTTGAAGAGCTTCACGGTAACTTTTGGGTTCAGAGACATAGGATAGAGCCAGAATGTATTGTTTATGATGGTAAGAAACAGAATCATAGCCTAGAGTAGACTGAATCGGATGGACGCTTCTGCTGGATGATTGGACTGAGGGGAGATGATAGTCAAAATCTACGAGGTGTTTTGGGGGACGATGGGGACGAGTTGAACGGCGAGGAGGAGGATGCGAAGGGGAGGGTGAAACAGAGGATGGTGGCGGAAAGGTGATGGGAGAGTGGCTGGAACTTGGGTTTGGTGAAGGTGGGGTTGGAGGCATGAGGGTTAGGGTTGGGGAAGAGAAGGTTTCGGGTAATGGGTGAGGATGGGTTTCGGGTAAAGAGGTGGGTAGGAGGTTTGGGTGGGTTTGGTTTGTGGGTGGGTTGTCTTGGTCTGTTGGGTTGTAAAAAACAGGGGGTGTGGAAGGTAAAAAGGTTGGTCGAGGGAGAGGGAAAGTGGATGATGAATTGGGCTGGGAAGAGCTGGTAGGAGATGGGCTAAGGGATTGAGGTGGGTATGTTTTTGGAGCAAAAGGAAAAATGTGTTCATAAAAAATAACATTTCTTGATAAAAAATAGAATTGGTTTCTAAATCTAGGACAACATATCCTTTAGTACCATGTTGAATCCCAAAAATAGACCACGTCGTGAACGTGCAAGAAATTTGTGTTGATAAGTATGATATGAGGCATAACAAAGACACCCAAAAATCCGTAACAAGGAAAAATCAGGTTTTTGTTTGTGTAAAAGTTCAAAAGGAGTAGAACTTTGAATGACGGGTGAGGGAAGACGATTAATTAAGTAAACAGCATGTTTAACCGCATAAGACCAAAAACGTGTGGGAACATGAGATTGGAAAAGAAGAGCTCTAGCAACGTTAAGTATGTGTTGATGTTTTCATTCAACTCTAGCATTTTGTTGAGGAGTTGAGACACAACTTGTTTGATGTAAAATTCCTTTTGAAGAAAAGAAATTACGTAAAAGAAATTCAGGACCATTGTCAGATCAAATAGTTTTAATTTTGACGTTAAATTGAGTTTCGACCAAAGCGACAAAATTTTTGATTCGTAGACCCACTTCAGATTTTGATTTTAATAAGACAATCCAAGTGTATCGACTATAATCATCAACGATTGTGAGAAAATATTTATGACCAGTAAAAGAAGTTTTAGGGGAGGCTCCCCAAATGTCCATGTGAATTAATTCAAAAATAGTGGATGCACGATTATCACTAAGAGAATAAGATAATTTCTTTTGTTTAGCCAAATGACAAGTATCACAAACTTCATTGGAATTTTTAGGAATAAAAGGGTACTGTTGATGTAAATCATTAAGACGTTTGGTAGATAAGTGTCCTAGTCTAAAATGCCATAAATTTCGAGTGGTAACAGGAGTGGTGATGGAAGTGTTGATGATTGGGGATGGTGTTGGGTCATGGTTGTGATTTGTCAAATGGTAGAGTCTTCCTTGTAGTTTAGCTAGTCTAATCATTCGGTGGGAGCTCACATCCTGAATTTTACAAAAGGGACCAGAAAAAGTAAGCATGTGGAAATTAATTTGGAGATTGACAGAATATTGAATTTAAATTGTGGAAGATATAAGACATCATAGATGATAAATTTTGAAGAAAAAATAACAGTTCCAGAAATATTGGAGAAAACATGTTGACCATTAGGCAAATGAATTTTAATAGGGGTGATATACTGATATGAATGAAAATGAATTAGTGAACAAGCAATATGATCAGTGGCCCCTGAATTGATGATCCAAGGGGTGGTGTGTGTGGAAAAAACAGGGAGAGCGTGTGAGTGTGGGTGGGTGGTGAAGTTAGAAATAAAATGGGTACCAGAACCAGAAACATGAGGACAGGGTGGTGTTGGGCTTGGAGAATCAGGTGTGGGTGTGTTGGTGGCTGGGCCCAAGTTACCATGAAGAGAGGTTTGTTGGAGTAGGGTCATCAAATGCTGAAATTGGGCCTGGGTCATAGGAGAACTTGAGACAGTGTTTGAACCCTCGACAACAGAGGGGGCGCCATTGATGGCGGTGCTGTTCATAGATCCTTGTCGTGGGTTGAAGCGCGGCCTGCCAGGGTAGCGTGGGTGTCCCGGCGGATAGCCATGTTTGCTATAGCAAACATCGATGGTGTGGCCGGTTCGTCCACAGTAGGTGCAAACTTTGGTGGAGCTGTTGCGAGTAGAGGTGGCGCTGGGAGGACCTGATGGTGGACCAGAGCGAAATTTCTGGGTAGCAGCATTGATGAAGCTGTTCGGTTCGTCCTAAGGAGGAGGTGTGCCAGCGTGTTGTCGTTCGTGTTGAACGACCATAGAGAAGACGCGGTTGATGGAGGGCAGGGGATCCATCAGTAGGACCTGGGAACAGACAACAGTGAATCGATCATCTAAGCCCTTCAAGAATCGAATGGTGAAATCTTGAAGGTGATAGTTCTTGGATGGGCATGTGCAGGGAGGAAACGGCCTGTAGTTGTCAAGTTCCTCCCAGACAGTCTTCAGAGCGGTGAAATAATCAGAGACAGTGCGTGAATCTTGCTTGAGTGCATAGATTTCTTCCTGGAGTTCTGCTATCCGGAGTAAGTCACCATGAGAAAATCGTTCTCGAAGGTCCGTCCAGATGTCAATGGCACGGTTGAGGTAAATGACGCTCTGAGCAATGGAGGGTGACAAGGAATTCAGCAACCAGGACATGAGGAGGGTATTGCACCGCTCCCATGCCGGAAATAGAGAATCGGTGACAGTAGGGATTGGAATAGCTCCATTCAAGAAACCCATCTTGTTTTTGGGAACAAGAGCCATTTGAAACGACCGAGCCCAAGAGTGGTAGTTGCTGCCGGTGAGGGGCGGAGCAACTGTGACGAATGTAGGACTCTCACTAGGATGGATATAAAATAGGCTAGAGGGATTTTGGTTGGGATCCTGAAATGAGGAAGGTGGGTCTGCATCAGAAACGTTGCCAGACATGGTGAACAAAAGGCTACTGATACCATAAAAGGTAACAACAGAAAGATAATTTGTGAATGAATGTTTGTTATATTATCTGAATTCAATGATGTAATTTGTATACAAGAAAATCTTATGAAAAGAATAAGAAAAATAGAAAATAGTAAAACAGAAATGAGTCGCTCATTGTATTTCTAGAACAATCCTATTTGTACGGCTATTAGGATATTTCTGAAATGGTACATTTCTTGGATGGGCCTGTTGTCTCTATTTGGGCTTTGTTATCTTGCTTCTCTGTTAAATAATAAATGATAAATGATAAATAAATGAGTCATGATTTTTCTACTCATAATTTTCTGTACTTATTAGCTATGTACGTTGAAAAAAGTGGTTACATTAGTTTTTTTTTTTCGGATTTAGTGATTACACGTGTAGAAATATATGGTTACAACGTAAAAATAAAAATTCAAAAATTTTTTTACATGTATAACCACATTTTAACGTGTATAACTATGAGAATAAAGTGAGTACGAAAAACGTAAATAATAACTGAAAAATAAAACCTTATCTCACTCTTTGATCCCATCCTGAAAAAACTAAAAAGATAAAATGAAGAAGGAATTAAAAAAAAATAAAAATTGAAAAGCTTTTTAGCTGCTAATTTGCTTGTCATATATTTATGTAAAATTTCGTTTTGGTCCCTTAACTATTTTTGATTCATTTTGGTCCCTTAATTTTTATTTTGGATTTAATTTGGTCCCTACCGTTACTTCCGTTAAGTTATAATACAAGTGTCTAAATTGAACGATAAGGACCAAATTGAACCCCAAATAAAAGTTAAGGGACCAAAATGAATCAAAAAAAGTTAAATGACCAAAATGAATTGACACAAAGAGTTAAGAGACCAAAAATGTTATTTTGCCTATCATAACTCAAAATAAAATGCATATCTCACTCTTTGATCCTATCCTTAAAGAATGAAAAGATAAAATAAAAAAGTGTGAGTCTATTGTCACTCTTATTTGATTATTTTAATAATGATTATATATTATATATTTATATATTAATACTTTAATTTGATTTATTGAGATTTTTTTATATAGTTGAGAAAAAAATTTTAAATTAAAAAAATAAAAAGAGTGACAATAGAAAAAAAATGGCAATAGATCACCCTAAAAAAATTGAAAAAAACTACAAAAGATAAAATCAAAAAGGAAATTATCACTTATATTAAATTTGAAAACTGATTTTTTCTTTAAAAAAAAAGGATAAAATGAAAAAGAAAGGCTTAGGGCTTGTTTGATTTATGTTTTTGAAAACAATTTTCTGTTTTTAAAAATAAAAAACTTGTTTGACAGATGAATTTTCAAAAACAGTTGGTTTTCAATTTTCTGAATTTATACACAAATTTGTATTGAAAACTGCTTTTACTTTTTTTTTAAAAAAATCTGTTTCTAAAAATTGTTTTATAATACAGATTCTAAAAACTAAAAATCAAAACCGTTTCAAACAAGTTCTTAATTGCAGTTTTAGTCATTTGTTTTATCAATTGTTGATTTAATTGTTTGCTTTTTAGTCTCTCAACTTGGTCTATTATGTGATTTTGGTCCCCTCAACTTTTTCAAATGATACGATTTTGCTCAATTAAATCATATTTCGTTAAGAAGCTAACGGTTAACACAATTAAACCAATAAAATAAAGTGTGCAAGAGTAACAAAATCGTACATTTAAAAAGTTTCAAACCAAAATCGTAGAAAAGAAAACTTATTATATGAGTTTGACTTGCATTGACCATTAACTTCTTGACGAAATATGGTGAAAATAATTAAAATGAGCCAACTGAAAAAGTTTCAAAACTAAAATTGTGCAATTCAAAGTGAGGGGACAAAAATTGCATAATTAACAAAGTTAGGAGGACTAAAATTGCACAATTGAAAAAATTAAGGGACTAAAAGTGTAATTAAACCAAAAGAAAAACTAAACATATATATTATATATTATTATTATTATTATTATTATTATTATTATTATTATTATAAAAAAAAAAAAAACCCCTTATCCCACTCTCGAATCCCACCCTTAAAGAATTTAAAATGATAAAATCAAAATGAAATTCGAAAAGTTAAAAACTGAAAAGCTTTTTATATGCTCATTTGCATGTCAATCATTTTTAACAATAACTGAAAAAAAAAATCTTACTCCACTCTTTGTTCTCATCCTTAAAAAAAAGCTGAAAATAAAAATAAAAATAATATATATACGTATATATGTATATAATATAATATATATTATATTATATATTATTGTGTTATTATTATTTTAAAATAAAAAAGAACCCCTTATCCCACTCTTGAATCCCACCCTTAACAAATTAAAAATGATAAAATCAAAAAGAAATTCAAAAAGTTAAAAACTGAAAAGCTTTTTATATGCTCATTTGCATGTCAATCATTTTTAACAATAATTGAAAAGAAAAAATCTTATTCCACTCTTTGTTCTCATCCTTGAAAAAAACTGAAAAAAAGATAAAATAAAATAAAAGTTAAAATCAAAAGGAAAATTGTCTTTCAAATCAAATTCAACCTATAAAAGAAAGCTATCACACACAGCGACAACTATTAGCGCTCTGAAAATGCACAACACAGAGGAGAGTATAAAAAGGAGATACAAGAGAACATTGTGATTCAATCTGCAAAAGTAAAGGCATGCTTTTTTCAATTGAAGGTATGCTTGTTTTTAATAAGGTATCAAAACTAAAACTAATTTACTTTTTAATTCAATTTAGACATAGCATTTGACTTTAAGACCCGAGAGAGTTATCATACTCTCATGCACAAGTATTAGCATTGGGAAATAGCAATTGAAATTAAAAACAGAGAAACACAAGAGAGAGTTCAGAAAGTCGATACTACTACAAGGCAACAAAGAGTAGAGTAAATAAAGAAGAAAAGAAGATTCAAGGCAACATTATGGTTCAATTTGCAAAAATTAAAGGTATGTTTGCTATTAATCAGGCTCAGGGTTCAATTCAAAAAATGCAATTCAAAATTAAAAATTGAAGATATAAAATAAAATCTGATTTACTTTTTTAATTTAAAATGTATACATAGCATTGACTTAGGTGACAAAAAAAAGGGGTGTCGCATTCTAGGCCGCAACGTTCAGAAAATACTACATAGCAACTGATAATAGAGACAGAAGAGGGTTGAAGTGAAATTAGAGAGAATGTGCATAAGTTTTTGGGGAAAGAAACTCAAGAAAGAGTTTAGGGACAGGCAACGCAGAAAAAACAAAAGAGATGCAAGTCACCATTGTGCTTCAATTCGCACAAGTCAAGGTATGTAATAGCAATTATACAATTATTATTATTTTTTGGTTTACCAATGCTACAATTATTGATTTTTTTTATTTTTGCATATTCCATCAATAATGGGCCATACTTGCCTTTAAAAAAACAACAAAATGGGCCTCATTAGAAATATGGTCCAACACTTTTGGCACTACACTATTGTTTTAGGTCACCAAACAAATATCTTGTGATATGAATTCTCATAATTCCCTACTATAATGTAGGAGTGTGCACAGGTCGGGTTAGTTCGGTTTCAATCGATATTGAAATTTAATTAAAAAACAATATGGTTGGAATTTAATTGGATAAGTAAGTCATTAAACAAGAAAAGAAAAAGAAAACCATTATTAGGTTTATAAGATCACAAAAAATGCACTTAAAAATTACTTCTTCCGGTCCTATTTATAAGACACCATAGGTTTTTATGGTCCTTTTTATAAGACATTTTGTAGTTTCCAATGCATTTATTGCTTCTTTTCTTTTTTATCCTCGTTAAATGCATCAACTATTTTAATTCCTTAATATTAATTGACTAACACATTATTTAATGAAGGATAAAAATGGTATTTCATACACTTTTTGAAAAAATCAAGGATGGATCGGTCCATCCAAATTTGTGAACACTCTTACTATAATGTGTATGTAGTATTGTGAGAAGTGTGTGGTGTCAAAAGTGCTCGGGAGAATGTAGAGAATTTCTTGCAAGTTTTCTTTTTTTAACCTAAAACAAGGTGATGGTTTTTGTTTGGTGAATTATTTCTGTTTATTTTGGTGAGAAATTGTAACTGAAGTCGTTGATAATTGTTGGCAAGAAAAAATAAAAATCGTTGATAATAAATGTTTGATTATTAGTCTAATAAACTGACGATCCAACAAGTGTTAACAGGTTCCGATCCAGCCTGCCCGCAACGCAAAGTGGTGATTACTTGTTCCTCTTCCATGTCCATGGATTACGATTTTACCCGAACCAGGTCGGGTCCACACGCTCCTATGTACCGTCCGCCACCGTCATTCATGTATCCGAAGCTCGCTCCACACGCCCAATCTGCCGCTTCCCCCACCGTAAGCCGTCCGTCACCGTATAATCCGAATCCTGCTCCTTCTTATTCCTGTAAGTTTCTCCCTCTGCTTGTTTGATCTCTTTCATCTCATCAAATTCCTCGTAACGAGAGTTGTCACGTTGAACTGGAAGCATACGACAGTTTTGTCGTTAGGTTTTCTCTTTAACTGATTAGCAGGATTGGGGATTCTTTTAATTTATGGATAACGAGAGAGAAATAAATTAATTTTGGTCACAACTTTCACTGCTCTAGCATGGTGGAATTGATTGTTTCTTATTGAATTTGCAGCAGGATTGGGCATTAGGGTTGCTATTAAGCCAGAATATAGGATCACACTGCCGGTAAGATTTGCTCTGGTTGTCTCTGTTGTGAATTGAGGATATGTAGCATTTCTATTTGATTATAATTATACAGTATTTGGCTGAATCACTATGCTTAGCTCCTCTACGGTTGTTAATTGTGGATGAATTCCCATCGATCTGCAATAGTTTAAGTTCCATGTTAATGGACAGGTTTCCTTTTTGATATTCACTTTGGATGTTGGTTTCACCTTTACTCATCTCTAGAGCACGGTGTATTTTGTACTTGTAGTATATCACTGTTGATGAAAGTTAACCAACAGTTTTAGATTTGAATAGAGCATAAGCAATATATTGATTTTAATATTAACTGCATACTTGAATGCAAACTTTTGTTGCTTAACTGAGGCATCTTGATGCTATTTTTCATTCCTTGAGTTAATGTTGGTTTTCCACTCATGTTTGGGTTATCTTAAAAAATACTGTTACCATCTGCTCAATCTTTTCTGTCGCTTCTACTATACCTGTTATTGTTAGATTTAATTTTATCCAGACCTTTTCATTTTCCCCTTGTTTGGATGGCACAGTTACTGAACTTGTCTTTTTCTTTCTTCTTCCTCGCTTGTATTTTGATTGTTCTTGAATTTATCATAAATCTGGGAATGTAGCGTTATGAGATGGCTTTTGTACGATGCACAGCTAAGTTAAGCAGGAATGGTAGATTACATGTTTGTTTATACTCACTATCCAGTGGGGTTTGTTCATACAGACTTTGGCAATTTTTTATTTTTCTTAAAAAAAATTTCTTTTGCATAAGTTTCAATTTGGGTTTGTTATCCTCATGCCAAGATTGGGAAATTACTGTAACTTCACATATTTGACTTTGGTCTGTTTTGATTGTTGACTACAATTGTTGATTGGTTTTGACAATTTTGCAGCCTCTTCTATCACCACACGCTGGAGATATACCAAAAAGCAACTTCCAATTTGATTTTGGATTGGAGAGAAAAATTTTGGCTGAAGCAGAGAAGGATAACCCTAATTGGTCTAAATTTGTGTTAGACAATCTTCCAACTAAAGTTTCTGAATCATCATCGTCATCATCATCAAAGGTTTGTTCTTGATTGAGATTTTAGAGCAACAAGTTCCAGTTTATGCTATTATAACCTTTTTTAGTGACCCCCCAAAATTTATAATACAGAGGTTATAACTTCGTATTTGCTAGTTCATGATAAATTTCTGTGTATAGATCAATATTTTACTGTTTCCGACTCTCAGTTATAAAAATGAAACATTTTTCTTTCAGGTTACTGGTTCAGATCCCATTGTCAGCAAGTATATAGCCATGGGGCTCAATCGAGAGGCTGTTCCCACTGCTGTTGCCAATTATGGTGATAATCCAACCAAGGTATGTTATTGATCCTTGTAACTCATATTGCACTTGATGCTCAGATAATAGCACTCCTGAAAAGTATGACTATTAGGGTACTGAATAATAATATATACTTTGAAACGCAAATTGTTCTTCCCGTGGTACCAGGGTTTCTCCAAATTACTACTGTAAGTGTAAACCTATTACTAGTCATCAAGTTTTTTCCAGAATTATAGAAAGTGGTGACTTTATTTATCTAAACATGGTCTACAACTTTGCATGTCTTGCTTGAATTGAGTAATTGACTGTCTTCTGTTTCTGACCATCCCTCCATCTGCGTTGAGAAAAAGGAGTAACTTGGTGTGTTTGGTTTAGCGGTGGTTGAATTGATTTTGGATGAACGTGATTTTATAGAATTGATTTTGTATAAAATTGATTTTAAAGTAACGTGATTCATGCCTGGTGGGTTTTTTCTTATAAGCAAGTTTAGAGTAAAAACACAATGTAAAATTTTCAACTCAACGTTAAAGCAAGTCTCACCTTGCTTTAGCCAAAATCGATTTTGGCAACCCAAAATCAATTTTGACATTTTCCTAACTCATAACCAAACAACTAATTTATCTACCAAAATCGATTTTGGCACTTCAAAATAAATTTTACTTCAACTCAACATTTTTCCAAACACACAATTGGTTTCCTTTTATATTGACTAACATCAATGATCAAATAGTTTTGTGCTTTAAGCGTAAATGAAAGAGTTTTTTTAAACCAAATTTTCTATTCAACTAGAGAAATTGTTGCATTCTCTTATAGTTTTGCTACCTGTCCTTTGGGGTCTGCTTCCAGTTCAAATATCAGTGTAGGAATGACTTATCTGAGCATCTGTGAGTTTAAGGATCTTTTCCCAGCCTTTATAGGTTTTCTCTTTGCCATTCTTGTGAAATATGTGACTATACTGCCGGACAGTGGTGCGAAACATACTTAAACCGGACGGTTCTGTGTATTGCTTGTGTTGACCACATTGACTGCTTGTTTATGGTTTCTGAAGTAGTGTAGTCATCACATGGTGTTGTCTGCTGATTGCAATGCCACCATCAAGTGGTTTAGTGTTTTTCATATATAGAGTTTAGACTAGTGCGTGAAATATTTTCTTGTCCTTGTCAGTTGCCAAGCACACTAGCAGGCAGAAGATTTATCACAGTTTTTATTGATTAATTCGTTTATCTGACTTAATGTATGTATTATACATTTGAAGGTTCAGGAATTTGTGAATGGTTACACCCTTCTGCGTGAGATGGGTTTTTCGTCAAGCAGCGTTGCTGAAGCTTTGCTTATGCATGACAATGATACGGATAAGGCTCTAGCACATTTCCTAAATGGCTCTTCGTGAGACTTCTGGAGCATATTTGTTGTAGGTATAATATATACATTGATAAAGAAATATGTTTTTGTATAATGAATAAATAAACTACGGTCAAATATAGATAGGGACGTGTGCAATCCGTTATGTCTCTGGTTTGTTTGTTTTTATTTTATTTTTTTATTTTATTTTATATTTGTCAATATAAAAAAAGGAGCAGAAGCCAATTGTTTAATCTTTGAGTAATTTCTAATCCTCGGACTCTATATTCCTACAAATCTTCCTACTTACTCATTAAAGAATATTTTCAATGTTTTTTATGGTTTCAAAATTAAAAGTGCATTTAATTTTATACTTTATATAGTAATAGAAGGATAAGTAAGAAGATTTTTAGGAGGATTTAGCATTACTCTTAATTTTTTTATAGGGCCGAGAGAGAAAGACACAATTTATATCAAACAAACTTGCTCACTTGATTCTTTTTTGGTCGGTTAGAGGATATTTTTGGTGCACACTTAATAAAGACTTGTTCACCAATTAATATCCACTAGTTATGTTAATGTTCAATGTTCTTCATTATCAACAAGAGTATTAGCAGAGGTAAGCACATCACGATTAAGAGAAGAGCTGCGGTTCGAACCTTGGAAAAAGCGTAACTTTTTTTTTGGACAATGGGAAAAGCAGAACTTAAGAGAGTAAGTTTGTCTAGCATAAGTGATGAGTCTTCTATTTTAATAATAAGGTGGGAGATGTTAAAAAAATAACAAATATTGTGTTCTTTCTCAGATGATAATATCCTGTACTAAAAAAAAAGATCATCCTTTTTATAGATGTTTTAATTTTAAAGAGTTTACAATAAGGTTTGAACAAGATATATAGCTTATGTTGTTTGACTCGTTTAAAAAGATTTTTTTGCAAACTAGACCCAAAATGAAAGTATATGTATGGGGATTATGGATTAATTTGGAATGATTATAATATTTGAAAAATTAGGAAAAGTAGAAAATCATATATTTATTATTGGAAAGCAAATATTATATAGCTCGTCTGAAATTGGTAGTTGTTGATATTTCTAGTTTTAAAAATCACACTCAAAATTCGGAAATGTACTGTCACATATCATATAACCCCGTTGTTTAGAAATGTGAAGGGTAAAATAGCATGATTTTTCCCCCTGGTCTAAGTACTATGATTTCTAGTGACACTGTTGTAACATTTTGAACCTTCATTGTAGTAGGAATGATATTGTTGCCTGATTTTGTACCAGCAAAATTACTTTGATACTTCCTGGTTAGAATGTAAACCCAGGAGACTTAGTGTTTGAAAAGATGATTCAACAGCTGTTGATTATTTTTATTTTTTATTTTTTTAAAAAAAACAGTTAGCTGATGTAGTATGATGTTTGGGTACTTTTTATAGGATTAATTTTTTTTTTCTTTACAACTACAAACAACTTTTTAAAATAAACAAGAATTTAGAACTTATTGAAAACAAACTTAACTAGTCTATTTTCTTTTTCCAATTCAAATTTTCACTATAAAAATTAATTTTTATACCATCTAAACTTAAAAAATTATCTTGAAAATCACTTTTTAACGTACCCAAACAAATATTATGTTATAATCAATTACAACAAGAATCGATTATACATATAATCGATCTCAAAATAACCCAATTTGCATAGCTAATCTAAACGCACCCTTAACCAAAACTCAACATCACACCTTCAATACATCAACCACATTTCTTAAACAGACTATTAGTGCTCAAAGGAGCCCCCTGGGATAGTATATCTGTATGGATTTTTTTTCTCACACAGCAAACCAAGATTTTGTCTCACTCAAACTACATCTTAAAATATTTGGAAGAATATGACAGAATTGATGACTGACCATGAATTCTCCAAAAGTAAGTTTAGGTGGCTTTTGCGAGAGAAGAATCAGTTTTACTTACTCTTCATTCTTCAAAGTAAAATTTTAGGTAGTTATCTACAAAAATCACTTTTCATATTCATGTTATCCAATTGAAAAATCATGTCAATTTACAATAAATTATTCTCAAAATGAATTTTATAAATCAAATTGATTCAAAATCAATTCTACCACTATAAATCATAACACAGTAAATATTTTCTTTTAAACCTGAAATGTTTATCCATCGAGCGTAAATATAATTGAGACAAAGTCACAGTGATTACTAACGTCTATAGATAAAACATAACCATGATTCATTTCTCAGCCTGCTACTGCCAATGTGCCATTTACAAATACAAAGTTCGCATTCCCGCAAAAGAAAGGATGGTCGACCAACATGTCAGTCCTATAAATACTTCCACTAATGTACTTTCGAAGTTCTTCTAACAAGAAACGAGTCATTTTCTCCTGTGGTGATTAATGAATGAAAGAACCATAAAACTACCTAAGCTAACTTACAGGTGGAAAGCTAAATATTTATTTGCTGTACTAGGTTGCATGTAACTAACTACTAGTGAACCTTCAACCCACCAACTTGCCAACTGTGCTCAGAAGCTAATGGAAGTATATTACCCGATGGACTTCAAATCTAGCAGCAACTTCCCAACACACAAATTCAGAAATCACTCAGCTCCCAATAGATATAAAAAGTTTGTGGACGTCAAACCTTATAATAATCGGTGACTCTGGTGTGTACTACATTGCTAGTCTTCTCATAATTATGCACTGAAACCAAATCAAACACCAGCGCAAATTGCTCCTGAAAAATAAAATCATGTACAGCTTTGAGGTAGCAAACAAACTTGATGCGTATGCCAACCACTCAAATGAATTTGGAAAATGATTTTAGATGATTATAGTCAGGCCATCTTTGTGGTAACTATAAAACTAATTTGATGAACATGAATTTTAGTCTTGCTTATGTGCACATGCATGCAATACTAAGAAACATTAAAGAAAGAGACAAACCTGTCGACCAAGATGAGCAGCAAAACTTTGCCTCATCAACATGCTTCACATCAAGCCCAATAAACCAGGACCCAGCACTAACATCATCATGGGCATATGTACGAAGAATAGATCTGCCAACTCAACAGATTCAACATTGATCGATAAATGGTGGATAACAGCAGTATGGGTGCAGAAAAGATTGGATCTGACCTGTTTATTGATATGAATTTCGCTAAAGCTCGTGATATGACATACATCTCTCCTGAAGCATGACGAAAATATCTGCCAAACCGGATGTTTAACCATCATTTAAAGAGGATTAAAATAGATGAAACAAGTCAAGTATTTGCAATACTAGAGCACATCAATGCTTCTAGAGTTGTTCACTAAAAGGCTAAATAAATGAAATATTCAACTTGCTTGCCAGTTCTGCTTGGTTTTGAGACTCAGCTAGCACATGATACAACTGAGTTATCTTTAGCAAGGACTTGGGATTTTGGCACTAAGATGTATAATCATGTTTTGAGAAGCAAAAGTAAAACACGTTTAGCAGTTTTACTTTTTACTTATGGATCAACAAACACACAGCATTGCAGAATGCCGTGCAAAAAGGGAAAAAAAATAGTTTTACCAAAGATCCATAAGCAGCTACTCACAATTGATCAATACTGTGCCATATGTGATTGATTTATATTTATTTAGATTTGCAGTAAAATAAATGCAATTTTTTATTTATATGAAATAACTTGTTGCTTGGCTTACGATTTTTTGTCACCAAATTTCCACCATTCTGGTTCGTACCATTTATGATTCCTGTCACAATTCACAGACACCAGGATGAGAACCGAAATATGTATTCTTCATAAAGTGCATGGCATTTCAAATAACATAAGAGCCTCACGGTTCAGAGAAAACTTCGCCTGATTTCATGCATCCAATGTAAACACGAGGTTTGTCTAAATGAGCTGCAAGTGTGGCTCCCAAGGCATCTATGCAGGAAAAAACAAGTTTCAAGACACACATACATTCAAATATGCGAAACAACTTCATTGGAATTTTGTTGAATAGCAGAATGAGACACACCACATAAGGATCATTTCAGGGTTTTGGAGGCAGTTATTGATTGAAGTGACTTTCTTTTTTCTGCTTCATTTTTTAATATAACTCCTCAATTCTTGTTGGTGCTTTTATAGTTTTATTAGAACTTGATACTTTTTCGTGGCCAATGCACCTTGTTAGGATGCAATCATTTTTTACTCAGATTCTTCCAACATTAAGGTTTCGTTTGCATAGGCTTTTACTTGGGTGATTCCAAGCCATATTTGTAATCTCTTATCAGAGAGAAGGAACCAATTGCAATGAAAGAAGCTCAAACTGTAGCTACTAAAACTATGCACGGATGAAGTAGCTTTAAAACTCAGATTTCTGACATGTAGCTATTAAAAGTAGGTAAGCATGAAGTTTGACATACCACAACGGCACATATAGATATACATTTGTATTTACAGGCAAAGAAAACGAGAAAAGGAAAGACCACGTTAATATAAGGCAAAAGCCTTCTGCCAACAAAAGATTGATAATTGCAAAAATCAAAATAAGAGTATCAAAACTTGGAATTATAAAGATGACAGAAGAAGTACAACCCAGTTTCATAGCTTTACTTTAAAGTCATGACACAAACTTTTCTAAGATCCAACTGCAGAAGGGCATATCCAACCTGTGATTTTACATTACCGTGAAGAACTTAAGGGATAATTAAGTCCATGAAAATTTAAAACCTGATTCCCAATTTCTTTGGCAGCGGGTTTTTCTTAAGAAGCTAGAAAATGGATCCTTAAAAATAAAAAAAATAAATAAAAAGACATTCTTTAGGGGGTTCTGCTTCTTCCTAGAAGCCCATCAAGACACCCTAGAGTTGATGAAAAGTCTTACAATGATACAAAAACCTTTTTTCTTGGAAAAGGGCCCATCCAAATATGCCACAATGACAAGATTTGAAGACATGGTAAAATTATCCATAATTCAGTAAAAGATTATTGAGCACAACTGCAATCTATAGGCTGACAAGAAACTCAAAGACATATGATCATATTATGATCTATAACAGTGGAATTCTCTAACGCAGAGAATGATTTAGACATGGAGTTCCCAAGAATTAAAATGAACAGATAACAACAGAGCAATATTGGGTAAATTGCATGATAAAAATTATCAGCTCATCCAGTCGCAGAAAAACTAACCAATATTTACATAAACATCATCGTTGACTTTAGCATAAAACTCAGCGTCCCATTCCTCTGCAGCAAGAGCAAAGAACAATTTAGCCTTCTTTGGGAGACCATCATCTGCTTCCACATGATTATCCTGTCAACACAAGTGTTTAAGGTCGTGAGCTAACTAGCTTATGCTCTTGAACCTTATGCTCCACTAACAGGAAGCTATAACATACAAAAACAAATCTTATGAGCACCAACCAAGTTATGCAACTAATTGGCAATATATTAATTTAATCTCATATCTGTTTGCTTATATAAAGCATAAACCACCGTCACTGAACATATAGAGTACAACATTCATAAAAGAACTGGTGTTAACAAAAATACAGATCAACATTTGTTCTCTGTTTTAATACAAAATATGTGGTTTTAACAACTGGAAACAGAAGAATAAAACAACGGAATCCTCAGTGTAATGGCTATTTATTAAAACACAACAGCAATTGAAACACAGGTTTTTCTATAACTACTTGGTCTATATTGACTAACACAACAAGCGAGAAAACACTTGCCATAGAGTTCTCAGTGGTGAAATGAAATTCTCACCTACTCTAACTTCTAACAACTTTATGGTTACTTGAATATATACTTGGTAGATTCAATTATTGCATGGTCATGGGCATTATTGAATTCAAATCCGAATATTTTGCTCTGGAGGATCCATTTCAAAATTCAGAATGAGAAAATTCACTTGGGTTTTACAGAAAACTGGATGCCAACTTATATACATAGAAATACGTATTGTGGAAAATTTGCTGTTGTAATAAAAAACGAAGTTTGTAAGAAAGTGAATAATAAAATCCTTAAATTAGATAAACATACAAGAATTAGGAAGTCATTTGTCAGCCTGTTCTCACGATCAATGTCTTTATCCAGATTGTCTCCGCGATTTGCACTGCAAAATTATATATAATTCATACGAAGTGGTTTCAATTTAACACCCCCCCCCCCCAAACAAAAAAAAACACAAGTCAGAGAGTAAGAATTTAAACCTTCTACCAATAACAAATCGCACAACGATGCCCTTTCCGTCCTCATTTTTCTTCAAAGATGCACCTACAGAGATGTTGCTTTAAAATTTAAACCTCTTCGTAACCAAAAAGTTGAAATAAGTCATTACACGAGACATACAGAGTTGCATTACAGAGTTTTATCATGAGTCAAGATCAATATCAGATATCAAAGGAATTAACATATATCAATTGGAGGATAATGAACTCCTAAATCTAGGGCAGAAACCAAAGATACTCCTTAGAGGTAGGAAACTAAAAATCACAAGTTACTTTTGTCTCTCTACGTGTACATTAACTCATTATCAACTGGTCCTATGTAGTTGTGGTATACAAAGGTCATAATTTTGTTTTTGAACTCATTTAAGCTCATGATTAAGCGATGTATTAGCATTCGGAGTTCAACTGTACATAATTCTTTGTACCGGGCTTCACATTTATTTCTGTTTTTTCACTTCGAAATGAATTCAGACAAACGTCCTGGTAGGGTTATTTGCATTGTTACTGACTTATGGCACTGATTATTGAGAAAGAGAAAGCAAAGAATATCAATACCACTTCCCATCCATGCTTTACGAATTGCATCTCTATTCTTCTGGCGGCCAAACTTTGTCATAATCCCTATCACTACCAAAGGCCTTCTCCTAGAGTAAGTCCCATTAGTCTCTATCAGGCGCTTAGAAACAAAACCTTCTTGTCTAGCTGCAGCAAGTTCCATCTCAAGGGCATCGAGCTTCTTATGTTGTTCCCTAAATGACCACATAATTAAACATTAAGCCATGAAAGAAGTTAATAAACTTATGAAAACCATGGAGATCATATTAAAGAAATTTTTGCTGTTTCAAACTTTCAAATGTTTTATTTTTGAAAGGAGTACATGAAAGTAAATTTAATTCACCTGCAGGCTATGATCTTCAATGTATCATCCACTGATATAGCAGATTGCCCCTAGAATGGAAACCTTACAGTTAAGTTAACCCAAACAAAAAGTAGAAAAGTAGAGACGCATGTCCATGACCTAATGAGTTAAACTATACTATAATACAGTAACCCACAATTGAATTTATTGCATCGCGCGGGGCTAGCGCGAGTCCTTAATAACAATATACGCCCATTCAACTAGTTCTCAGATTCAATTATAAATAATAATGATGCTAGATGAAATTCAAAAGCAATCACGCCAAATCACGAACACGCATTCTCCACACAAATTTCAGATCCTTTACTTCATTCAACCGGTGCAGTAATTTAATCCACAATCATGAAAATCAAATCCGGTGCAACAAATCACAACGATAACGATGATCCGTCCGCACGGAAATCACGAGAATGATCAGCGATAACACCGTAATTTAAATTGAACAAAAAAATTGAATGGACGGGTAGCGATGGATCAAGAAGAGCGAGCGCAGTCACCACACACTAGTAATAACTGACCTGACCAGTGATCCTATCGAGTTCTCTGATGACATAAACCCTGTTCTCCGCGTCCTGCCATAGCCTGAAGAGGACAAATACAATTGAGATAAATCAAATCAAATTAAGCGCAACAAAAATAGAAGAAAATAGAAGAACTACGGAAGAACCTTCCAGCTACATAGATGGAAGCGAAAGTGGCGAACATGGAGATGAGTAGTGCAGGAATGCGGGATCGATGACCCGAATTGGAAAATCTGTAGCTCGATCCCTTATTCTGCATTTCGAATTTTATTAATCAAATCGAATCCAATCCTATGATTGAACAGAATGATAATGATTTAACTGCAGATGCAGAGAGAGTTTCAATGGAAGCAAAGGAAGAAGAGAGGGTGCTTTGGTGTGGTTGGTGCTGATGAGCAAAGTCACCAACCGTTCCCTCACAACACAACCTCACTTTGCCCCTCTGTTACTTCGATAGTGTCTTTTTATCTTTTCTTTTCTTTTCATGTTAAGGAAATAATTTATTATTGAATATTCACTCCTCAATTAATCAATCATGATTTCTTTTTCCTTTTTTTTACAAACTTGTGACTGTTTCCTGGTAACTTTTTTATTACTGTCTGAATGCTAGATCAGGAATATAAGGGGAACAAAAATTTAAAAAAATAATGTGGGACTATGGGTTAGATATTTCAAGATTTTCTTTTATTTATTTATGGTTTTGAAAATTTTAAATTTAAAAAAGAAAGATTTAGATAAATTAAACTATGACAAATTAATGTTAATCATCAATGTTTTTAAGTGCCAGTTAATCAATGTTTATAAGAGACTCATTAACAAGATCCTAACACTATTACTACTAGCACTTAATCAATAGAATGAAATAGTAGTATTAAGAAATTCATTTGTTTCAAATTACTACCTCCATTCTAAAATTATAGTCACTTTAAATTCAAAATCTTGTTCTAAAACAATTGTCATTTTAAGATTTCAAGATGCAATAAATTACATATTTTAATATTTCTCTCTCATCACCTCATTTATTCACCAATCACCATCTCTCTTTTTAATTCTTTTGTCTACCACTTTAGTTTCTAATTGGACACATTAGTCCACTCATATTAAAAACTTATCAATATCAATGATTTATTAATATGTGTGAAAAAAACCTAAAATCATTATAGTTTAGGAATGGAGGGAGTAAAATAGACATGAACGAAAATAAAGTGTTTCTCAAGGCATTTCTTTGTCCTCAATGTATTTTTCTAAAAAAATATTTTTTTACAAAGAAAGTCCAACACAATTTATAAATAATTTGACCTTTTGAATAAAATTTAAATGTTGACTTAAAAAAAGCTCGCTTTGATATGTATGAGAACCCAATCCTCTTCGGCATTGAACAGTCTAGCAGCTGAAAAAAGCACTAGACCTAAGGATGTTCGCGGTGCGGATTGGTTCGATTTTAAAGGAAAATTTCATCCGATCCGATCTTTGCGGTTTTGCCAACTCATCATCCGATCAGTTTTATTTCTAAATGATATCCAAACCAATCCGAACCAATTTTTTGCGGTTTGGATTGGATCGGTTTTTGTTTTAGTTTTTTAAAATATATTCTTGTTATAAAAGATAGTAGACATTAATAACAAAACGTAAATATGATGCATATATTTAGATCAAATTTTATTGTTTAAATTTTTTATTTAACTATTTATATATAATACATATATATTTGACAAAAACTCAAACAATATTTACATTTGAAAGAAAAATCAAACTATAAAAATAATATTTTGAGCACATCATTTATTCATTTAAGAGAAAGATGAATAATATAGAAAAATTATACATCTATATTAGTATATGAGGTTTGATTTGGGTTGATTCGGTTTTAATATAAAGAACCGAAATCCGAATCAAACCAATAAAATTATGCGATTATTTCAGTTTTTGGTTTGTTCGACTTTCGGTTTATTCGGTTATGAGTTTTTTAGATTAATTTTAACAGTTTAAAATGAGTTAATTCGGTTATGAACATTCCTAACTAGACCGCATGCGGTCTAATTATTTTGTGGCACAACAAACAAAAATCTCAACTAACATTAAAATTAACTAGACTGCATAGGATCTTAATATTTTTTTAAAATTACATGACCGCGTTGGAGAGATCCATATTAATATGTATAATATTTGGTTATTAGTTGTGTTTTAGCTACAATCAAAATCATTACACGTGGTTGTCTTGAATAAAATTTTGTGATAACAATTTAAATCACAATTTAAAATGGTAGCTACTGCAAAAAAAAAAAAAAAACCGTGCGGCTAAACAACATTTTTTGTTGTAGTTTAGGAAGTGTCCTATTTTAATAAATAATTTAAAAACTTACTCAATTTTTGACACATAAAACCTACCCACTTTAAGAAATAGTTTTCAACTTTTAATAAAAGCATTATTTTGGTCAAATCCCAAGTATGTTAGTGTGTTATTCACTCTCATCCTACTGCGATATATTTTTCTTTAACTGCACCTGCACTGTAAAGAGAGAAGCCCACATTTTTCACATCCCATTTTCAATCATTCACTATCCTTCTTTTTTTTTATTATTATTATTAAGTTAATCCGTACACTTAAGGATTAGTTTAACACGTAAAATTTTTTGTATGAGACTGATTTATAAACTCATGAATTGAATTAACCCATAAATTTTGTGTAAATTCACAGACAAGACTAATCTGTAAACTTAGCATATGTTTACAGATTAACCCAATTTATGAGTTTATGAATCAATCCCATCCAAAAAAAATTATATTTTGCTTGATCCGTGAGAGTACACCAGTCAGAAGAGAAAAAAAAAAGAAATTGAATAGGAGCGGAGAAATCATAGACCCAAGAACAACACAGAGATTTAGGGATTGAGGGCTCAACACTCAGATGGGCCTTAAGGGCAGGGTCGGATCAATAATAAAACGGCTCAAACTCTCGTTTTAAGCTCTAATTTTTATTTCTTTTACTTACTATAGGGTTGTTTTATAAAAATTATTTTTTTAGATACAAATATTAAAGAAACACTAATTACACAAGCATATAGCATTTAGCTTGTTGGTCATGTTGATTTCTTACATTCTCAGTGTGCTTGGTTTTGAATCTCCACTCTACTACATTTCAAACAATGCTATTTAATTATTTTTTAGACTTTTTCACTTTAGACGGTCCGACCCTCCTTAAGGTATTCAAAGTGACCCACACGTTTATTATTAAAAAAAAGTGACCCACGTTACCTGATTAGGGAGGAAAAAGACCATGCAAATTAATTAGGCTTTTTTTACACATGAAGAAAAAACAAAATAGAAAAAGAAAGAAAATTGTACATAGACGTGGGTTACTCCCATTAAGTGTGTGTTTGGATTTAAGTTTGGTTGGATAAAAATACTTTTAACTAGGTTAAAAGTATTTTTATTCTTGTTTGTTTTTCAGTTTGACCCAGTTGACAAAATTCAGTTTCTCAAAACTACTTTCAACTCACTTTTAGACAACGAAAATAAGATGACTATTTTCCGTTTGTAAAAAGTACTTTTAATCCTTTTATAGTTTATAAAAATACTTTTATTCCCTTATCAAATAATGTTTAGTTTGTCAAACTTACTTTTAGTTAAAAATATCTAAACATAAATTTCGTTGAATTGAACCAACTTTTAACTTAACTTACTTTCACCAAACTTAATTTCAACCAAACTAAGTTTTAAACGGAAAACCAAACATACACTAAATTCGCAAGCAAGAAAGAGCGCATGAGATGAAGTGTCTTGTGATTAGTCACAAAATTAGCTCTTCTTAATACATGAGTGATCTAAACCTATCAAGTATGTTGGGTATGCAAAAAAAGTTAAGGGACTATTATTAGTAATTAAATCTCATAATTGTAAAAGTAACATATTGTTTTTTTATAAACAAATATTCATCACATCTTAAACTAAATTTTTCATATTAAAATTTGAACCTTAAATCTTTAATCTCTAAGTCTTTAAAATTTGTATATATATTACCCAATGGACTAATGTCCAAATAATTGCAAAGCAACATATTGTTGTTTGGGACATGTAGCTAAAGAGGAAATTTTTTCAAGAAACTAGCCCAAACACGTAAGATAGATGAAGGAATGATAATTTTTTTTTTTTTGGTAAAATAAGGAATGACAATTTATGACACTCATATATAGGTGTTATTGTGGAAAGAAATTAAATGATACCCAAGCTGCTGCTGCTGCTTCACCAGAGATGTCTTCAAAATCGACCTCCTAATAATTCCCTCTTTCTATTTCAATTCAAAATAATATAATAAAATATAGAAGATTTTATTGATGGTGTAAGTTTACGCGAATTTCTCTAAATTCAACTCAAAACTGTCAAAATTAGCAAGAATAATCTTGCATTAATGTTAATTAAGTTTGACATTCCGCAGGTTAATTTTCCTTGTAGCTATGCAAAGATGTTAACAACTGATGTGGACTAAATATTATTTCAGACGGCTAGCTTGCTGTAGCAAGATCTCAACAAAAGATCCCGTGTATCATAATTTACAAAGACATTATATATATTGATAAATATAAAAAAAATATTAAAAGAAATAAATTTACTTTTCTTACCAAAAAATAGTTTAGTCGATGGAAAATTATTGATAATAAACAATAAATTGAAATATATAGGATTTCCAAATTTTTTATTCAATAATCAGTAGAATATAATTTAATCAATATACTATTATTTCAATGATTTATAGCTTTAAGAAAATTATATTCGATGTACTAACGTTGATTAAAAATTTTAGTATTTTTAAATAACTTGAAAAAATCAAAAGCATTTTCTTTATCAAATAAGGTAGTGTTTGGTCCAGCTTTTTTTTGGCTTCTCTTCCTCTTATAAATAAAAGTTGGGTCAAACAAAATTTGTGGTAAACCTCTTAAATTTAAGCTGTTTTTTTTTCGTGTACAAAATGCAAAAAACTGATTTTTAAGCCAGAAGCTAGAAATATGAGCTTTTCGAAAAAAAGCTCGCTTATTTTGTGGGTCCATCGCAATTAATACTCAAATATTCTAATTAACACTTGAAATCTTCAATATTTTTTCCTTCTCTACGTAAAAATAACAATTTGCTAAAACCTTCAAAAAAAGTCTTCTTCTCATTTACCAATTATTCATTTCACTTTAATATTTATGAATTTTATTGTTATTTAAAAGTATACATATTTAAAAAAATTTAATGTTAAATTATTATTTTTATAAATATATATTGTGTTTAGTTTTTTTGAAAAAAATAAAATATTGAGTTTTATCAAAGAATTATTTTTTTATTGCAACTTTCATTTTCAAAAATTTATATTGATAATTTATTTTCTTATATCAAAGAAATGTGACAGTAAATAATAAGTAACTTAAAAAAATTGACACAAATATTTTATTAAACAAATAGCTTTTTACTCATAAGTAGCTTATAAAGTACAAAATAATGAAACTGTCAAACAGCTTTTAACTTTTCTTTAAAGCTCTTATTTTTAACTTTTACTTAAAAGCCACTTATAAGCCAAAAATAAGCCGGGTCAAACGAAGCCTAACTAATTAAACCAAAAAAATGTTGAATTTGACTCAAACTAAAAAGTTATTATATATTAGCAAACACATGAAAAATAAATAGTTACAACAAAAAAAAATTATCATTTACTAAATATTTTTTTTGACTTTAGTTAGATTAACTATAATTGGTATAAATATTGTCTAACAAAATTAATCTATTAATATAGACATGTAATATTTAATATAGACCTTGGCATTAGTCTATTTGGCCATGTACCAAGTCTTTAAGACCCAAGAGATTTGAGGTTTAAGGTTTAAACCTTAATATGAAATATTAAAGATTTAGTATATATATATATATATATATATGAGTGTTTACCCATAAAAAAAATATTTATATTAACAAATAAATATATAATTACTACCAACCAAATAAATATGTTAGATTGACATATAACATTGACTTGCAAATCATTAGTAAAGATTTTTAATGGTTATACTAATGGATAAATTCGTTAGAGAAAATCGATACTTACAAAAGCTAATCTAATATATAAGAAAAAAAAAACGTTAATAAATAATTTATTTGTAGGAGTGAGGAACAAATTTTGTTAAGATTATGTCCTTACTAATGAATAACATGTTTTACCGATGGAAGGCTTCTCGCTTTGTAAATGTATTGTGATTTGTGAAGGAGCATTGTAGACAATTATATATTTGCTTATGCAAAGAGGTTTTTTCAATCCATATTCAAATCCACAACTAATCTAATTATAGAAGGTAAAGCTGTAAAAACTGGCTATTTAGCTCTGTAACGGACCGACCTATTTAGATAGTGAGCTTTAATGTTTTGGTTCGAGCCAAAAAAATCAGGCTTATTCAAGTCTTTATTTTTGATATTCAATCCGACTCCAGATAACGAGCTTTTTAGGTAGTGTACACTTGATTAGTAGTATTTTGTTTTGTAAAATATTATTCGAATACGAAGCATAAATTCATGGGCTTTTTGAGCCTGAACCTGAGCCCCTTTTTTGCAATATGGGCTAAAAAGACAATTTTATTCGGCCTTGAATTTTGAACGTTGGGACTGATACAATCTGCGTTTAAAATAGTGTTTTTATACGTTATTAGCGGTAAAATTGTGAAAATAAAAAAGAAATCATTCTTATTTTATCGACAATACTGTCTGAAAATATTATTTCGGACGTTAATGTCCGAAATATGATAATCTCTTACGTGCTTAATTTGGATGATGCCCATCCTAACTTCTTTGAATTGTAAGTATCGAAATATATTTATTTTATCAGTATATTCAGGTTGATTCTAACGGCCGCCGCCCCATTTTGTTGGCCCTACGAATAAGGAACTGTTTCTGATATTACCATTTAAGGGTGTGATCTAGAAACAAAAATAAAAAGAAGAAAAAGTGATGAAGAGGTTCAAGAAATGGAATTCAAGTTGAGGTCTTCGGTATTAGGTTGATATATACAAATTAAATTTTGAGGGACTACTCACTACTAATCCAGGCTGTTTATAATTGACCCCAACCAAAATCCCACATCTGCTCCCGATTATATATCCTCTTTCAAGCACTATCCATTATTTTAATGCCAAGTTAAATTCATCTTTGATGGCTTGTGTTTAATTTAATTTATTAATTACTTACTAGACAATCTTTTTTTTTTTTTAATCTCTAACTGCTCCCATAACATTGCTGTCAATTATCAATATTAATTAAATAAAGAGATATAAACAGATTTGGATTGAGTTTTGCTTTAACCTTTTGACTTTGAAGCTCCAAATGTAGATAGATACAGTGAATGAATATACGTCTCATATGGGGGATTGAATGGAGGAGACAAGTAATTTTGATGAAAGCAGCTTGAAATCAAAGTTCTAGTAGTGACTTTTACATATTCTAAAATTAAAGCTGAGTGAGTAAAAATATTAAAATACCTAGGTCTCTCATTTTTTTCCCTCCTACCCAAAGTCGTTGGTTTCCAAAATAATTAATTAAAATGTAAAATACCCAGTTCTTTGAGATTAACCACTTCAAAACAACGCTATAGGTATAATATAAGTGATGACATTTTCAACCACACAAGCTAAGAGGTATATATATCTAGAACTAGAATGGTATAATCAATTACCTCAATATATACTTGAAGACCCTATATATATAGAAAATACTTGAAGACCCTATATATAGAAAATTAATTATAACAGATCGCAGCAATTAATAATAATACTGTAACAACAATTACTACGTACAACGATAATAAAAAATAAATAAATAATAACAGATAACTACATGTATATTAATATTATTATTTAAAAAGGTTAATTATTATTGAAATTTAAATATACTGATATATTAAGCTTAAAATATTAAATTCCTAACTCACGTTCAAAAACTAATTAACTCGTAGAAAGAGGATTAACACACCACTTAAATACTCTACGATGATTATATATATATATATATATATATATATATATATATATATATATATCTAATGTGAAACTTTCAACATAAAAAAAGACTAATAACTAAAACTTGTTTAATAGTGTCATGGATGGAATTCTGCAATTGGCATTTTGGACATTTAAGCTAAACTTAGAAGGGACTATCCCCAAGGCATAGGATAAAGGATCCCAAGAAAGGGGTTATCCCACTTACCGTTTCCATAACATGCAAACTGCTTTTCGTTATGATTCCTCCTATCCCGTCTCACGGATAAGTATCCCGTGACTCTTTAGTAACTAGCGTAGGAGTCAGCTGGATAAACAATACAACAAAGAAAGGCACGCTCGACACGATTGTCTCCCCGTATTTTCCTATAGTACATAGGTCGTTTTTTTAGGATTTGAGCATGCGCTCATATTAGTGAACTAACCCCAAGATCCCTAACTACCTAGCATTACTATATAAGATAAAAAAATTGTCCATTTTAAATAAGAGTTATTTTAGCTATCCGAACCTTTCTCTTACTTCTCTATTGACTTTGATATCAAAATAGCCATACAGATATCTCTCCCATTTTCTAGTGGCTGAGAAATATTAGAGCTAAGAATCAACCCTTCAACTCACCACATTTGCATGGTTACGTCCTTACCAAAAAAGAGGATCAAACCAATTAGGATGTTGAGTTAATTACTATAAAGCACGTTCTAAAATACTAGTATGTTCATTGCCAAAATAACGAATGACGAACTAATATTTTTATTACATATTTTAAATTCTGCATAAACAAAACCTATATCATAATTATTAAAAAAAAACCTATTATATCATAATTCCTAATGTGAGATCTTGATAGTTTCAATGAACAACAACTGGTGAATTAAATTTCATTTTGTCTTTTTGAATCTTTGTGATTCATTCATATTCATTTTTAGTATTTTAATTTCTAGCTAGTCATGGTATCCTACACATACATGATGAGGAAATATCATGCTTATCAACTCAAGAATATCTACATTGCAGTGGGGTATTAATTATCTTATTTAATAGTTTTTTTATCCATAAGATTAAAATCAAATATTTATCTAGTTCGAAGATAATCAAATATATATCACTTCAAACACTAAAATATTAGTGATAGAGCAATACAATGACACCCACATAATTATTATTTATCTCATAACTCACAACATTTATTCAAACAAAAAAGAATAAGAAATTATAATTTGTTGTGAGTTGATTTAAAGTTGTGTGTTTAGAATTTTGTAAGTGATATATGGTTTTAATTGATTCCTTATATATGTGACGAAAGAAAAATATATATATAAATGGCATTTATTCGTTGACAAAATCGTGGTAAGATATAAAATATGCTCCCAATTTCATGATTAATTGATTATCGATTTATTAACTATGCAGTAAATTAACAGACCAGACTACTTCGTCAAGTCAAATATTACTGTTTGAACGGTCAAATTAACCTTATCAATTTAGATTCTTACCTTCTTTATCATATGATTATTCCAGTGGAGAGATTTTGTAACTATTCCGTAGAAAAATAGAATAGTTACGAATTAGCTATTGAATTTTTGAGATTTAGCGATCAAAGACATAAGTTAACAGAATAGAGTCTAGGACACCACAATATAACCAATACATTAATACATTTTAAGACAATATGTGTATGAATTCATTCACTTATAAATCTTTTAACTTATGCCTAACTGTTTAATATAGGATTTTGATTTATTATTGATTTCATATCTAATTAATTAGTAGTTAATTTAATAATTAATTCGTAGCTAAAAAATTAGTTTGAATTTTTTTTGATAGCTATATTTTGTAATTAATTAGTGACCAATAAAATTAACTAAAAAATTTTATTTTGTAACTAATTGGTAGCTATTGAGATACAAATTAATTATGATATTATTTGTAGCCATATTTCATATATAACTAATTATTATTAGCTTAGCTAATATTTAATTTTCTTGTAGTGTATCTCTATTTTTAAATGAAATACACCTCACTACATGTTGATGAGAACAACAGTTGAAGACCAGTAGTATTATTTATATTTATTATTTATTTATACTACATGTCAAAAAATATTTAGCACATAATAAGTAAGACTTTTGATAGTTAAATATGGTGTAGCCTTTCGGCCACTATAACATCCTTAATGACGGAATAAATAAATTTAATATACATCTAATTTCGTTGGTCTTCACTAAATAAACCCCTCTTTTAGTATACATTATTCTGATTATATCCCTAATGAAATTCATGCTCCGCTACATCTAACTAATGATGTGTTTTTGGGTACATTATATATAACTTTTTTTACACATACTAATATAGTTTTAAAATTATTAAATAAAAAATACAATGCAGAAGAATAATAATAAATATTCATTTTTTCAGCAGTTACTTATATTATAAAATATTAAACTTTTGCCGTAGAATTTATGCTCAGAAAGTATGTTATAAATTAGCTATTCATTTATTATTACTTTTTCTATAAGTCAAAATATGTTTACATAAATTTAAACTGATGAGTTATTACTTAAAACAATCTTTGAACCATCCATGCTTCATTTTCCATTATTACTCCTAAAGAACCACGTTATTCTTTCCCTTTGAATTTTTATTTTGGAGGTTACGAACTACCAACTCTCGAGAGTCCAGTCAGCACCCCCCACTTTTTCAAGCTCCCTTAATTGCATATATCATCTCATCATATATATATATATATATATATGGTACAGTATTAATTTTAATTATGCCGGCCACAAATCACAATAATATTACTAGTACTACTTGCAGAACTAACGCTGAAATGAGAATTTTAAAAGCGCGGTAGCTAGATGCTTTCAATGATCAAAGTTCGTCAGAAAAGTACATGTGATTCTGAATCATACAAACAAACAACCCAATTCAATATATTCAACTACTCTTCTAAATGCAATGTCAACGGTGAAATAAAAAATAAATAATAAGATCGAAAAGAAATCCATCCAATTAACAAGTTTCCATTTTTGTCCCCTAACTCAACAAGGCAATAATCAAATTTAATTAGCAAGAAATAATACTATATAAGAATTTATTATTATTTCTATCAATTAATCCAAGAAATAGTTGAATAAGTCTATGGAAGGAGTATGAGGGGAAACAAAATTAAAGTTGGAAGCAGGGCTTGGCATGACGAAACCACCCTCCATTAAATTCCTGCTACTGTGAAAAACCGGACTCAAATCATGTAGGAAGCTAACCAGGCTCGGATCCGACGTCGATGGCGCCGGAGAGAAGAAGTTCGCCGGAATGGGAGACAGCGATGCCGGTCCCGGAGACAATATCCCTTGAAACATATTATTCCCTCTTTCCACCACCGCATGCTGACCAATCATATTCATATCTATCCCTCCAAGTCCCACATCGCTTACGTCACCACTCGAAATAATTTGTTTTTTCCCCAACGGAGACATCGCTTTTTCTATTGTGGCATAACGCGCCGCCGGAGATACAGTTCCCTCGTTGCTGAAAGCGTCCATGGACGAAGACGGAACGGCAGAGGAGGAAGAAGAGGAGGAACCAGTGAGTCGCTGAACGAGGTTCATGAAGTCACCAGGTGTGGTGTGAATTACCTTAGGGGAAACAGTGTAGATAATGACCGGTTGACGCGGCGGAGGTTGTGGATGAGACGGTTGTTGTTGCGGCGCCAAGGGCGGTTTCTTGATTTTATGAGAGTCCTTGTGTATTCTCAAGGGTGTAGGACGTGGCCCTTGCAATTCTCTTCTCGGCGATCTTCCAGTAGGATTAAAGTCAGGGAATTCCATTGTGCTACCTAGCTAATTAGTAATTACTAGCAACGATTATAGGTAGCTAGAATTTTGTGAATTAGGGGTAGAAGATGATGATGATGAGGAGTAGTAGAGGACAAGGAAAATTATTCTAATCTAATAATTTTGGGGGGGGGGGGGGAATTATAAGGGGCTGAACTGACATGAGACATATAAAGAGGATCTGATCTGGTCAATGATGGGGAGGGATTATTCTAATGAGGAAATGAAACATTTGTTAGTAAAAATAGGCTTGGTTTGTTCTAAGATGAAATTGTTTATGTTTAATTTTTTTTATATATAGCTAGGGCCGGTTTCGTGATGTTATGGTTGTCTGAACGCGTCTGTGTTGAGAGTTGGAAAGAGTCATTATATTGAAGTATATGTGATGGCGTAAGATCATGAGCAAGCGCTAATTAAATTGCTCTCTTCTCTTGTGGGGAACTTCAGATGCAAGTGGATACAGTGTGTATGTTGACAACTTGACATGCATACACTCGCTACTAGCTTAGCTTAATTAGCTATATCTATGTATTTGTGGTTTCTATTATCACTCTCATTCAATTCAATGCGACTATGTGTGACCCTAGTTTAAGTACTACTCTTACTAGTAATACTAATTAATTTTATTCGAGAACTATCCTATAACTATAATTAATTCTCTTCTTTTAGGATATTTTTAGTGAATAAAATATATCTCTTTTTATGAATAAAATATAAAATGAGAGGATGGAAATACTTCAATTTTATTATATGAAAAACTTACGGACTTATATAGTAACTAAAAGTATGTTTGTGTTCCCTGTCAAAGCCAATTCAAGTCTGTTTCAATTGGGAAATTTGACTTCTCAAGGCGTGAATATGGAAGAGACTCTTAACCTTTATTTTGACGAAAGAATCGACATAAAAAGTCTTCAAACTAAAATAATAATTAAAAGTATTGAAGTGACATTTGTTCCGAGCTAAAGTATATTTTTAAATATCTAAGAATTAGATTACAGGGAGTGCTTACGGTTCACCAGATGTCTTAGTGCGCAAATACACACATGACCTAAGGCTCCGGATTCTGGCTAGTAGTTACAACCAAGCACTCTCTCTATTTTCTCTCATATTTTTTAACTGTGTTAAAATCTCCCTTTAAACACCACTCTCCTTCTCACTAAATAAAACCCGTTTTTGACATTGCAATGTAGTATTTAGTTTAAAGATAAATGATGTACTATAGAGTAAAAAAATAAAATATAATTAGTTTATTAAGGACATTAGTCTAAATATTCAAGTATTAAGTCTTTAAGGTTTGAAAGGGGTGAAAGTCTTAATTATGATAAAAGAGAATAGTATAAATTATTAAAGATTTAATTTCAATTGTATTTGTAGATAAAAAAACTAAATATAGCTATACTTATTAGTTTGTAGCATTTAATTGGTAACTTTGGTTAAAATTGTGTGAATTCTTATTAAATTATGTAGTAACATTTTTCAACATTATAAAAATGTTAAAAAATATGGATATATTTCGTTTAGGAGGCCACCAGGTTAGTAAATGTATATTCATAATTAATCACAAATATGCTTTTGCACTATTGAGAAAGCTTTGTTAGGAGAGTAAAATTTATTTTGGTGATCTCTATAAAATTAGTCTTCGGTTATCGGTTAGGGATACCTTGGTTCACTCAAAAAAAAATTGCTATATATCTTTTGCTTTATAAAATTGAATAATTGGTCAATTCATTTTACAAGTATTATATTTTTTCTTCCCAATATCGCACACAAACACTTCGACTCTCATGTTTGATTTATGGAGAATGAGACACTCGTACACCCTATATTTTACTGTCTGAGTGTTCGAATTTAATTTCTCTGAATAGTCTAAATTAGAGTATTAAACAAAATACCAAAAAGAAAAAATTAACAGGTTCCTTTGTAAATTAAGAGGTCTTAGCTTGTTAATGAACTGGGGTGGAGAGCTGAATGATGACGTGCAAGTGGATTGAGTCCCATATTCTTGTGGGATTCACTTTAATTACTTTAATTTCTTACCTAGCTTGTTCGAATAATTCATCCCCTCTTCTTTGTAGACTGCGTCCGATTAAGTCTACCTCGTGTTCTTTTATTTGTAATTGGAACAACTACGAAACAAACAAAATTAACTTTAAAATTAATTATCATCAAGTTTAGGTATTACATATCTACAACTTATTAATTCTTTTATGTTGACAATATAGCTAGCTAGCCTCGTCCACAATAAAATAAAGTACAAAAACTACTTTTCTTTTATACAAACTAACGCACCATTGATCTTAATAACAAAACATCGACCATGCTATTATTGAAGCTGTCAACAATGAACTAATCAACATGCTCAGTTATGAAAAATGAAACGAAACAAGTAGCTTTTAAACATCTATTTGACTTTTATTATTTTTCTGCCTAGACGAAGATGGATTTCAATTAAATATGCCGAATATATTCACTTATGCAATTTCTTTATTTCTGATGTAAGCTAAGCCACGAATTGGCATTTTCTTCTTTTGATTAATGAAATACGTACGTAGTCTACGTTCCCCGTTTAAAAAAAATAAAAATGAAATGTGTTTAATTGAGTTAATTGATTAAGACATTCGGACAGGGTTTCCACATTTTCTAAATTAAAAAGAATTAGGCACATTTAGGAATGAATTATGAACATATAATATATTACTACAAGTTCTAGCTAATTCGTATAATTTCAGTACAATTATGAAAGCATGCATAAATTTCAGTAGTATGGATAAATTTCAAAAAATATATTACTCATATTTTAATGTAAAATAAAACGAGATACTAGTATATAATAACTGAAGAATTGAATGAGAAAAATTAATAACAATATTTATTAATATTATTACATTGAACCCTATTATGTCCCCATGAATATACATTAAGAAAAAAACTAATCCTCTTCTTATTACAATATAATTAAATATTCCTGTTAGCATATAATTAATAAATATGCAAAATACAACTAAATCAATAAAATAAAATCGTACTAAATAGAGTAAGTAGTATTAGTAATTATAGATTTTTAGGATCTTGCTAAACAATGCCCTAAAGGCATTTATTAAGATTATTAAATAAGAAAATTAATCATAAGTGTATATCACTCCGTGTCTTACAAATACAAAAAAAACTACAATTTTCAATATTCTTTTACTATCTTTAATTGCTTAAAAAATGCTTTGAGTATGTTTTTTTTTAAACCTTTGAGTACATTGTTTAGTATTTTTTTTTATGTAAGGGTTTGAAAGGTGGATGGGGGAGTGGCACCATCCTTTTTAGTATATAAATTTATGATTCTTACATATAAAAATGATGGTGTCACTCCCAATAGAGATGATGCTAATTTCATCCTCCGTTTGTAAGCAGTATACGTGTTTAGGTATCGTGGGTATGAAGCCCAAAATAACTAATTGATACTATAGGGCCTATCGTGATGATACAGGCGGTCCAATCTGTGTTTTATTTCCGCTTTCATGAAAATGAGGCCCCAATTAGCAAAAGAAAGAAACCCCAATGCATGGCTTCATTGTTTTTGGAGGTTTCTTTTTATATAACAACCAACCAAAAACGTTAGTGATTGCAGGCCCAGTACTACATTTGGTTGCTCCTAATTGCATGGTGAAGGAATTGGCACCACCCATCTTGAAAATGACATCATTTATTTTCGGACAGCCACATTCGAAAATGTGTTTCCAGAAGCGGCTGTCCAAAAAAATAAGGATGATTTGTTTTTCATTTTTACTATTTTGTGAATTCTAGATGTTATTATCTGAAAAAAAAAATGGTGTCATTTTCAAGTGAGATGTACCAATCCCTTCACCCCTAATTGCAAAATACACTAATTTGGTGACTCACCGTTATAACAAGGGCCTTTTTTTTCCTCTTTGTTTTCTGCATGTATCAAAATTCAAAGTTTTATTTAAGGCTTTTGGCTTTGTAACCTATACCAATCCATCTATTGGAGCAAGACAATGTTTTTGCTGTTTTACATATAAGTCATAGGTTTGAGTTACCACTTATCTCTTTTTGATTGAGATAAGCACTCTTTAGGTCTTAAAGCTTTCTTTATTTTAAATTTGGACATCATCTCCTCACTATAAATTACTGAAAAAAACAATTAGTTTCATAAAAGTTTGAATACTCGTTGTCTTCATCAATAAAACCTTTTGTTTCTTAAGAGAAAAAGAAAAAGAAAATATTTACAGGCCTAGCTATAGCTAGTGGATCTCCAGATAATATATATATATATAGAAACATTACGGCATAAAATTAAAGACCCAGCACCACTGGACGAGATCACAAAGGTCGAGGGGCAACAAATTAAAACTATTGTCCCTTTTTTTTAGTAATAATTTTGGTAATTCTAAAAATTGCCTACATGCCAACAACAAGTTGCATGTACCCACTCAGATCTAGCTACAATACTTATCATTTACAATCATGATGGCTTGATTTCTACTCATTCTGATTTCTGAACTTCAATAGTATTCATTCATAATATAATGATAACATAATAGAGTCACCAATCACATGTGCCATGTACATTTATATATACAGTCATATATAATTACACTTAATTAATTGAATTATTACTAGTACTATATATTACGGGTGCATGGAGCTCTGTTATTGGTTGGTGCATGCATGCGCGTTCATGAAAAGATGCATACTGTTGGTTGAAAGTTGAAACAGAGAATTTATATGGACAACTGCCATTTGATTGATCATTAGAACATTTTTAATATTTCTATTAGTGAAACAAAATAAAAATAGAAAAACTGGAATTGGGAGAGACGTGGAAGCCACTGATCCTCAACTGATGAATACGTATGATGGCATCTTTCGTGAAAGCAACGTCAAACCCCCCCACGTGCCTCGAATGTTCGCCTTTAGATGAATCTCCCCCCACTCCTATATTTGATTGCTACCTCCATCCTCTCCTTAATTAATTCTCTTCCTTTTTTATTTTCACATTAATTAATTAATTCCCTTCTTCTACCTTAATTATTGTATTTTAATTCTATAGCAGCTCAAAGTTACATTCCCCAATTCTATATTCAGATAATTAAGTACAAATTCACTTGGACTCTATTCAGATTGTGCGAGGATTGTTTAATTTTTAGAAAGTCAGAGGTTGAGGAATTATATTTTTGAAAAAAAGTCAAATAATAATATGTAGTATAATGTGCGCATTGTTATAAATTTATAACAAATAAATCAATGAGCCTAATGTAATCGCTGCCATTGCGGTCTGCAATTGTAAGTACATTTGAACAAAAGCCTAGATTTATATATACTAGTTGTTTGACCTGTGCTACCAACGGATTGAAGGAAAGACGACGAAGATAGAGAAATTGGACATAGGATTCATGGAATTAGAACTTACAAGTGTTCCTAAACTCGTTAGTCATTTTTGCAGTAAATGAACTATGAAATTCAGTGGCGATGGAGTGGATAGTTAATGGGTTGACCATGCATGATGATGGATGGTGAATTAATTAATAAAAAAGAATTGCACGTAGTTGTGACGAAATCTTTGGTCAATAGCGGATTTAGCATTAATGAAGAATCGAAAGGATGGAATAAGTGCCACGTATCCCCGTTAAGCACGTGCACGTGCTCGTGCTTAATTCCATGCCCGCAACGCTAGCCATCCATCCATGACCATGATAGATGTGAAACTTGTTCCATAAACCATCATTCCTTCCAGTACCCTTACCCTCTATTGTTTCACACATTCTTAACGCCATGCCTACTTTATTTTATTTTAATGCCTTCTTAAGCAGTGAATTCACGAATCTACCCCCCTCTCTTTGGATATGAAACCAAGATCGTATTCGTGCGTGCGTGTGACCTGCACAACAAACTCAAAAATTAGGAAGGTACTCTTTCGGATACAAATAAATGCATAGCATCAATCCCTGAAATCTTAAATGAATTTACCTGACAACAAAGTATTACTATTTTTTTTAGCAAGGGACTCTGAAAGACTAATTTCAATTAAAAGGCAACTATCTCTAATGAAACGTGACAAGATCTGATCTGTTAGTAAAATCCGATCTATCCGCAGGAACTAGCCATTGGTAAAATGGTAATTTCAGGGATAGATATGTAGCTATGGGAGTAAAGTAATGAGTATAGGGAAGGAAAGGGTTTGACTTATGAAGCAGAATGAGGGTCATGAAGTGTAGCCCCTACGAAGAAGGAGACACGCCCCATCCGCCTATGAAACTGCCACACCATAACATGCATGAAATTCCACATCCCACATCACATACCCACACATGCCCCCCCTCCCTCTTCCTTAATTCTAACGACTCCCTCAACCGCCCACGTTCCCTCTCAATCTACTACACCTTCCCCCACTCATCACACATATATCCACACTCCAACAAATTCCTCCACACACACACATCCTCTCACTCTGACCCCCACACACCCACCACTTACACCTCTGCCAATTCCCAATTCCCAACTCTCATTTCCAGCCACTTCATCCCAATAATAAATAATATAATGTTCCCACAAGAACATACCAGCATTCTAGACCAAATGTTGCAACAACAATTCCTCCCACCCTCTTCTCCTCTTCCAATTCCAAGCCCAATGGACCGATCCAGTAGTAATAATTCTTCGAGGTGGAAGCCTAATATTGAGGTTGCCCCAAATTGCCCTCGCTGCGCTTCCACCAACACCAAATTCTGTTACTACAACAACTACAGCTTATCACAGCCTAGATACTTCTGCAAAGGATGTAGGCGTTACTGGACCAAAGGCGGCTCTCTCCGTAACGTCCCCGTCGGCGGTGGTTGCCGTAAAAACCGTCGCGCCAAGTCCGCCAGACACAATTCGCAAACCGATCGTGTTAACGGAATTAAAAGCTTCCACGAGGAAACAGAGTCGACAATTCGTGACGGTGACGGTGACGGTGACGCTACTCGTCAAACGAATGGTCCACGTGACATTGACATGGCTCTCGTCTTCGCCAAATTCTTGAACCAGAAACCGAGCAGTACTGGTGAGGAATTCGAGAACGGAACGTCGTCGTCTTCTAACAACTTCTCGAATTCTTTAGAAACAGAGAGTGATGCGGTGATCCAGCCTCAGAAGAATGATTCTAATCCAATTCAAGATACGAGAATTCAGAATTTCGGAGGAGACGAGTTGAATTTGAGCGGAATTGATGAATTGGAAGGATTTTTGGTTGATGAAGATGTTCTCTGGTCTGATGCTACCATTTCTTCATCTTCTGCAACCAGCTGGCAACCATCCACGATGCAAATGCAGTTACAGGAGTTGGAATTCTCCATGCCATTGAATGAGGAAGATCAATTGTTTCCGATTAGTTCTACTTCTACGGTGAATTTGATAAGCGACAGTTGGAGTTCCTTTGATCTTTCAGCCATGGAAGTCTTCTCGTCAAGACCTTAATTAATCCAATTAGATCTTATTTTCCATTTCCATATATAATTAATATTAATATACTTTTCCTTTATTATTAAGTTGTATTCTTCCTATTATTTGAAAGAAGAAAAGAAAAAGAGGTATAGAGCGAGAGTCTACTACTAATGTTACAGAAATTATTTATGATTAATTAATGGATGGATATAGAATAAAGTTATGCGGTTCGGCTGCATATAATTGACCAGATCATGAAATTGTAGTTGAAAAAGGCTTACACGGATCTGGTATTTCGCATTGCCAATCTGTATCTTTTGGTATATACTAATGGTCAAAGTCATACAGATATAACATTTATTTTTTCGGAATTTTTTTAACTTTGTGTATAGGGACATAAAATAACAATGATCGGACAACCAATAAAATTTTATTAAGGGAAAGTTATTAAATAGTGAGTGTTAGGGGGTTTAGTGGGTACACGTAGGGTATAATAAAAAAAATTGAATTCAATTATTAAAAAATTTAACAAATTATTGTTAATTTGTGCTCAAAAACTCAATTTTTAAAAGCGAAGATATAACAAATTTAAAATTGCTTCAGTATGCATAATTAGTTAGTCTTAGTCTTAATCAACTCCTAAAATGTTACTTAAATTATATAGTTACGGATAATGATTTCAGGTTTCAGCTAGCCTTGCCCCCAATTCAATTGCAACTTAATTAATTAATCAAAGATGAAATTAATAAACAACCTCATATAATCATAAAGTATGAGTAAAGTATAAGTATTGAACATGTGGGGAGTCTCTCCCTGACGGTGGGAGCATGTGATTTTTTCAGTAAAATTGGACAATAATACTGCAAGAATGGTTGTGCTGTGCAGTGTGCAGACCTTCAAGTTAGGGATAAAGGGAACCCATAAACTTATTGTTATGCACAATGCGCATCCATAAGCCGCATTTAATTAATAAATTAAAGCATATTTATTTACGTACAACGATGTGTCTCTGTGTTCACTAGATGCGCATAACGATGATATTGGGGAACGGCATTGCTCTTTGCTCTGAAAATTAAGACCAAGAAACATACATCCAACTTTGGTTCTGTAAAATTTTAGACACAGCCTCAGCCAGGCTGCCAAGTACTACTATAATGGCGCAAACACTTCATTTATTATATTACTAGTATTTACAACTTCATTCAATCAAAAAAGGCTTTTTTTCTTCTTAAATTGAGTTGTAAGTATGAAAATATCTTTTCTTATGCGATAAAAGTGTACATATGGTTAAGTACATATATATAAAGTATATATATGGGAGATAAATAGTATAGTAAAAAAAGTAAGAGTCATTTTGGTGCTCGGTTACGAAATTAGTCATTGAAAAATAATTTTACTCCTTTAAAAATTAATTGAAAACGTCAATAAATTAACTAAAATAAGAAAATAAATTATAAATATGTACCATGATTTAGATTTTATTCGCAAATTTTTTTAAAGTGAAAGATTTGTTTTTACAGAACAAGAAAAAATGTAAATAAAATTTACATCTTTAATTGAATAAAAGAATTTCTTATTTAAAAGAAATTGTAAAAAGAGAAAATAGAGTTGGTGATGAAATCGAAATTGCAATATATAGCTGAGCATCGAAGAATTGGGCATTAGATTAAGGTTTAGGAGTGTCTGTAAATAGGATATGTTATCTTGGCACGCAATTAGATTAGTGACAGCTGAGACGCTGTGACTGTGATGCATTAGTAGTAGGAGAAATTTTCGGGTGGATATGGACCCAACATATTATTTTTGAACATAACCAATAGAAAAAAACCAATTCACTAGAACTGTGAAAAATAGTTTCTTTTGATTGAGTTTAAAAACTATAAGCAACTACTTGCATCATGTGAGAGAGAAAAAAATGTAGTTTTATTTTGAATTTTCAGTTTGGAAATTTTAGTGAGTTGGCTTTTTTTCTATTGGATATGCCCAAAATTGACGTGTTAGGTACATATCCATCTAAAAATTTCTCGAATAGTAGTAAACATCCAATAGCACGTGGACGTCATGTGATCCAAACAAATCGTAGGAATTCTCCGCATGGTTGCAATTAGGGAGCGTCTCTCACGTGATTATTGTGTCACTTTCCTAAAATAATTTTCTTAATTTAATAATTTTAAAGCTAAGTATTATGTAAATTTTATTTAAATATTAATAACATAATGAGTCAAATGAATATAACATTTTCTTTGAAAATAATACATAGATATATGAGTGTATGATGGAATTGGAGGTAATTAGATAATTAATGAGGGAGATCAGAGTATACTACCCTCTTACTTTCTTGCCTCCATCGTTTTCTCTCTTATTTAAGGAAATTTCACAAATACAACCACCCTACTCTTTCATATCAACAAGGGTCACGTTATTGGTATTTTTCATGTATATATCGTGCAGTCATTATATGTTACATTTTTTTTCAATGAAAATTTTCTGCTTAGTCAGCAGTGTCACTCGTTCACTGATCTACTATGTGTATGAGACATTCAACTATTTTTATATTCAACACTTCTGTCATGTATTCAAGTTAATTTCTTACAATATCCTATATATTAACACAAATTCATTTAACCTATATTATAACTACTCAACGCCTTGGTTCAGTGATTGAAAATATAATTTTAAATAATAATCTTTTAATTTAAATTTATGCACACTAAAAAAAATTGATTTAACGTAGAATTAATAAAGTCGTTGGTCGCAAATCATTTTTGCCATTAATTTAATCTCTAAAATATTTAATGATTGACAAAGTAAATTTAACGATCAATTTTGTTGATCACTAAATAGACATTTTTTCTTATAATCATATAGTGCATTCCGTTTATAAAAAGAATTACATTTGTCAATTTACATGATAGAATTAATTGAAATTAGGTCTTATTTATTTTAAAAATTACACTATTAATTGGTCTCCATATTATATTGTGGATAATGAAGAGACTTATTATTGTTTAAAACATGATTTTCTTCTCCTGGTCTCGAGTCCATGTACACATCTTTTGTTTGTCTATTTTTTTTTTATAACTTCTAACCATAATTTATCAAATTAAGACAGTTAAGTGATGACGTAACATATTAATGCTATTTTATACACTATAAATGTCGTTGCTTATGTCATTAGTTAAAATACAAATGTGGTAGAGTAAAGATAAAGTGAATAAATAAAAATATTATAACTTTTAATTACCACGATCAAAACTAGGGTTTTTTAAAAATAAAAGATTAAATTATTTGATATTTTGTGGGATCAAATTTTGTTTTGTTTTTCCGCCACCTAGTGGGAAATTCTAGATTCATAAGATTGCATCCAAATCTAACATATGTGGTAGGGGTTCTTGTGGTGTGAATTAGATTGATTTTGATGGGTAAAATCATTTAATATAAGTAATTTGTATATTTTTAGTTTGGATTTGTTCGGCTTAACTTATAAAAGAAATCTAAGTCAAACTGATTCAATATTTTTTTGTTTGAATTGGTTTGATTTTTTATTTTAACATTATGTCAATCATACACAAAGTTAACTATAAAACTTGACATTAATAAAACACAAAAGATAAGGCATAAAATATATTAAATTAATTTCACCAAAAAAATTTATATATATTGATATATAGATAGAGAAAATAAAAAGAGATGAAATCTAATTTTAAACTTGATGGAAGAGTAATAAAATTATAAAAATGTTATATTAAAATAATATTTATATTAAAAAAACTGTAAAATCGGATAAAAAGGTCAGTTTTTTAGTTTTCGATTTTCACCTTATTCGGTGTTTGGTTTTTTTGGTTCAGTTTAGCTTGAGGAAAAAATAAAAATAACCAAATAAGGTGGATGAGATTAGCACCATCTCTATTGGGAGTGACACCATCTTTTTTAGTATATAAATTTATGATTCTTACATATAAAAATGATGGTGCCACAGGATGGTGCCACTCCCAATAGAGACTGTGCTAATCCCATCCTCCCCAAATAAGACCATTGGATTATTTTTTTGGTTAAATGTAAGAGCATGGGATGCAAGCTTACAAGATTGAAGGCTTCTATCTTTTTGTTTTTTGTTTCAAGCAAAGGCTTCTATTATTGGCCCGCTAAAATGAGGAGTATTGGGCTGAAACCACCGAAACGGAAACATAACGAATTTAGCCCAAAAATCCCAAGAAGAAGAACGATGAGTTGAGGGAAGGGTTTGCTTTTTACACCATGCTCAAACAAACACACACTTAGACCATGCATGCCTTAAATTAGATCAGTCAAAATTACTTTACAATGTTATGAGTTCTATTCTCATAACAACTAGGTAGATGGCAGCCAAAAAAAAAAAAAAACTAGGTAGATAATAACTAAAAAAACAAGTTGGTAATTAAAAATACTAGTATTATTGTTTTGCAGCGATTAAAAAGGGGCCCTCAATAATAATAATGAATTATTGATCAAGTGACAAGAATGTCTGATTTCCGATTTTTCATGCTTGATTTAATGCTGACGGGAACGCATTCTCGCTTGCTTCTCTTCTCTTGATTTCTGGAAATTTAAAAACATAATTCGTCCAAATGTTACAGACAAAATATTTCTGTATGTGCGTATGACCCTTCTGCCCAAACGACCCCACTCACACATGCATAGTGATCTTTTTTTAATTAGTATTAATTTATTACTCATTTTAAATATTTATTTCCAATAGCTGTAGAAGCTCGTGTTAGCTTTCACATCAACATCGAGTGAGACGTTTTTTACTCATCTTACTATTACATGGTAGATGATAAAATTATGTGAAAATTTTTAATATACAATAAAATACGTGTCCATGTTATTTGCACTACAAAAATTTCGTCTATTTTTCAGTTTTCTTGTAAATCTGTCCCGTTATTTGGATAAAAGATATACAGATTTATTTGTCCCACCAGTTTATATTTTTTTTGGTCTAATTGGCATATATATTTATATCTTTTTTAACATATGATAAGAGGGTAAGGATTTCTTTTCACTTGTCATATCCTTATTATTACATGATTATTAATATTTTCCTTCAAATGTGTATATATATTTTTTAGGTAGAAGTAACACTCTCAATACTTGGATGATGATGTTGCATCTATATAATAAATGATATTTTGATTTTATTTTTATAATTCATTATATTGATTTTATTTTTTTTCCTTGTTTTTCTCACTTAATCAATTCAATTAAATATTTACAAGCGTAAATAATATTTATATTAATGAAAATATTGAATCTTATTAATACCTAAAGTTAAGGGATGAATATTTACATGACCTTTTTTATAAAAAAGATACAAATAAAAAACCTTATTAAATTATTTTTTTGTTAAAGATTAAAATTTATGTTTAAATAATATTAATATTCAAATCACAATCAATTAATTGTTTAGTTGAAGAGAAATAGAGAAATGAGAGGAATTATTGTTAACCGATCAAAATTTGTTAAACGGATCATTTTTAACATGTGTGAGAATTGATAAATACTTTTATTATAAACAACATTAATAAATACCTTAAATTATCATAATAGCAACTGTTTGTTAAAAAATTAAAAAGGGGTGAGAGTTGAGAGAAAATAGAGAGATTTAGCTCCCTTGCAAATTTGAAAAGATTTGGAGAAAGGGAGTTTAAAATTAAGCTTTTTCTCTTTTAAACTCAACATAAAAGATTACTTTCCTCTCAGTTCCTCTGTTTGTATCAAATATGGCTGGCAAAACCAATTTTGACATAAAAGATTATTTTCCTCTCAGTTATTTTGTTTGCATTAAATATGGCCGTCAAAACTAATTTTGAGTCTTGAAGTGAATTTTTGTATCAAAATCTTTTTAAAATATGAATAATAAATATTTTAAGATTATTAACACAAATAACTTATACATTCTATTTAAAAAATAAAGATGTTTTATAAAAATAATAGAATTTTATATCCTAAAATATTCTAATCCTTTTTAAAATAAAATATATAAAAATAAGGCCTAAATATATTAAAAATATGTATATTTTTTTGGGTTTAAAGCACAGGTTTGGCTATATCACTCCGAATTATTACCAAATACTCTGTCAAGTATATATTACTCCATGCATGACAAATTGATAACATTATTTGACTTGTGATATGTTAATGGCAAGAAATTAATAACAACCAACCAAAATAAATTCTGACAAACAATTATGTTTGTTTAGGATTTTGATTTAGTCAAAATTAATTTTGGCTGAAGTTAAAAATATTTACTTTTATTAAATTACTTTGATTTTTGGGTATCAATAATCTTAATCATTAATTGTTTCTCGATTTATATAATTTTTACTTCACATTCTATTGAAATATAAATCAAATGAGTCCTATGTGCTTGTTTGTTTATATTTTTGTAGACTAAAAATATTTTAATTAATAGTAATTTTAAATTTTAACACAAATTTTACAAAAATAAATTTATTATTTTTTAAAAGTACTTTCACTTATAATAAAAATATAAACAAATGAACCTTTGATTATATATTATACTTTAGAAAACACTAAAGAGGATATTAAATTAGAAAAAATAAATAAAAATATATTATGAAAAAATTATTTACTCAAAGCTTAAGATTTTTTTATTTTAAAAGTTATCAATATTTAATAATATATATTAAATATTTCCTAATTTATACCATTTAAAATAGAGAATGACATTTTGAAGTTGAACACTCTTCCGGACAATTCCTTAATTTAGGGAAAGTGGAACGGAGAGACCCTCATGTGGAACTTCCTATCTTATTTTTTTATTCTCCTGAGAGAACGAGGAAGTTAGTATTGTGAGGTGGAGGGAGAAGAAGAGAAATTACAAAATAAAAAATCTTATGATTTTATATTTTTATTTTTGCTATTTGATATAAATTTTTTATCATTCTAGGCTTAACATATATCTACACTTTTTTATTAAGAAAATTAGTTCAAATAGTCGTATACCAAGTTTTTAAAGTCTGAAAGAGGTGGGAGTCCAAGGTTTAAATATGGACAAAAGAGAATAGTATAAATTATTGGAGATTTAGGCACCATTTGACCCAGCTTATTTTGAGCTTATCTTCTACGTATATGTAAAAGCCGGGCCAAACAAAAATATTAATAAGCTCTTAAAATTTTAAGTGGTTTTTTTTAACGAAATAAAGAGAGAAAAAAGAGCTTTAAAATGTCACACAAAGGAACTTTTACGTATTTTCCAATTTTTTATTTTTATTAAACATCTACCAACCACCATAACCAAGACAGGACCGCCACCCGCGGCCACCCTCCGCCGCCCGCCGGACCGCCGCCGCCGGTCAAATTTTTCTTTTTTTTAAAAAACCAAATAGCTTATAACTTTTTTTGAAGTCTCTTATTTATAACTTTAGCTTAAAAGTGGTTTTTAAGAGAAAAATAATTGAACTAAACGATACCTTAATTTTAGTTGTGTGCGTGCGTATTGCCTGTAAAAAAATATTCTACACCTTCTTTTGGGTATTAGAGGTGTACAAAACCCTTTTTCTTGGCTAAGAGAAAAAAGTATTTTTATTTGTTGTACTAATAATAAACTCGTGGGATGCCCGGGATAGAATGTATTCAACTGCAAGATTTTAAGATAATTAATTATGTTGTATTTAATGAATAATATAAAGTTTTGCTGTTAGACCATAAAAAAATGTATAATTTATATTTTATATTATAAGTCAACACTCATACATATTTTATTTTTTAAATATATAGTTTCTTTTATAAGTCAACATATGTATATATTTTATTTTATAAATCAACAACGTACACATTTTTAGATATTTTATTTTATAAATCGACAACGTACACATTTTTAAATCTCAATGTAAATTTGATTAAAGTAACCAATTCTTACTTTCATTAAAAATAATTTTACTTCCATTATAAGAAGAAAAATATGGAAAGAAAAAAAAAGGAGAATATGAAACATGTAATAAATGATGTGATAACAAAATAAGAGAGTTAAAAAGAAAGATGCAAAAGAAATATTTTCTCTGGTCATATATTTATAAGTATATTTTAATTTTTTAAAAATTTTTGTGGTTTTATTTATAAGATACTCATTAATCTCTACGAAGCATTTAATTTTGTTCTCTTATTTGCTCTTGTGATTAACTTTGATTATTTCAATTTTTTTCTCGCAAACATAAAGTGTTTAATATTTTTTCACAAATTACTAAACAAACACTTTAGTATTGATAGATGAGAAAATGCAACTCCCAACTAACATACTATCAATCATACTTAAAGTGAAATTAATACTTTTTATATATATAATTTTAAAGATAATTAATTATATTTAATTATTTTTTTTACTTCTATAATTCGATTAAAAATGCCTTATAAATAGAACTAGAAAAAGAAAAAGAGAAGGTGAAAGTATAATTATTAAATAATTAATAAGAAAAGATAATTGTAAAAATTAGAAAGAATAATCTCTGGTTGTGGTTAGGGAATCAGTTGTCCCCACCTTCCAAATCCACAGCTTATCCTAACCTATGGGCCCACAGGATCCCTAAACAGATATCCAACTTGTTTTCATCCCTAAATCACTCAACATCTCTTCCTCAAGCCCTATATGCTTCTGAGTCATCATTTTCTGTCTTCCATTTCTTTTTCTCTCTGTCTGCTTTCTTCATATTAAAGTTCTCTTTGCTGTTCAACAATTATTTCCCAATATCTCACTCAGTTAAAAAAGTCATTAAATAATAATAATTTAGCAGTGACACTACTAATTATCTCAACCATTCTCTTGGACCAATCAAAATCACTGACCCACTTATCTCTAGTTACATCCTACCATGGGGTATAGACTAAAAATTACAATTAAATGTGCTGCATAGTTTCCATTTTCATAAAACTTATCGTTTAAAACAAATAGTTTTGTTTCAAAATAATAATTATTTCATATTTTTAATGCATTATTAAATATCTTTTTCTCTATTTTATCTTTATAAAATAATCAATACTTAATTAAAAACAATATTAGATAATTAATATTTCAATTATTAATGAGAATATTTTAGTAAAATTACTTCATTTATTATTATATTAATCCTATTTTTTAATTTCTATGAAACAACCTGAAATAACTGTTATTTTAAAATAGACAGAGTATATGATATTATGAATAGATGTCATTACTCTCCTTAAAGTATTGCAGGTTGATATATTTTTAGGATTTGAATTCGAAATTATTAATTAAACTAGAATAATTCTATATTAGTTGATTTACGAGTTTAGTGATAACAGAATAATTATTTGGCGTTGGATTTACATCATTATTATTTGGGCTTGGAATAAGAAGAAGGTTCATGTATTTGAAGAAAGGCATATATGCACCTATTTATTTATTTATATTTTTGTCCCTTGAGAAACTCACTGGATTACTTTCATGATAAGAAACAACTTTATCAAATACAAGATGATTTTGAGACCTCACCATGCACATTTATAACACATTCAAGGTTTGAAGCTTTGTGGCTTCTACAACTTTTTCCTTAATTATATGTATGTGTTCACCATTTTTTTATTAGGTGCTGTTTGGTCCATCTCAATGCTTGGATTCTTATGACAAGTTAGATGAACCATCATTATGAATTATGATAGCTTGTGAAATTCGCAGCAATTCTTGTCATTTGCACCTAAAAATAAGAGAAGAAAATCGAAAACAGAAGTCCTGTCATGTCCTTCACATGTACTTAATCAGTTTTTCTGAGAGTTCTTTTATTCTTTTTTTTATGTGTAAGTGTTTAATACAATAGCCATTCAAAGAGAAGCATATATATACGTATAAGAAGAATCGGTAATCTTCCTACACCTATTAACTAATTATAACCGCTTAAGTCAAAATCATATAGTTCAGTTGGTGAGCACATGGAGACATGTGTATTGGATATAGTGTTCGATTCCCGGTTATACTACTTTCCTATGAAAAGAAAATAAAATTATAACCCCTTAAAATAACTGCTCTGAAAAAGGGAGACTAGTATATAGGTTTGGTATTCATTTTTGTTTTTTTATAAAAATTTACAACATTATCACATTTTTTTTTAAATTTGTACAAATAAGATTAAAAACGTGGAAAATTTATTTTTATCAAAATAAAAACAAAGTGTCCTTTTTGTAATTATTTCTAAAAAAAGTAGAAATAAAAAATGAAAAATCAAGCCAAATAAACCTTAATAAATATATGTTTGTTTTTACTTTTATACAATTTAGACAAGAAGGTTTCTGGATTTCATTTTCTTCTGTGCATTTTGATTACATAAAGGGAAAGCAGATGGGACTTAAGACCACCACCTTGCAGACTTGCTACTTACATTTAAGTCTCAGTTTTTTTTGTTTTTTTTTTTTTCTGGATTTAAGTGTCAAAGTTTATGCACCATAAGAATGTTCTGTCAAGTTATAGTAACTTTTGCCTTTTGTATTGTCCAAATATGTACATCTTAATACAAATAGCAGCACATGCACAGGACCCAGTAGACACTTAAAAAGCCAATTCAGTCACTTTCATTGCGGATATTCTCTTTCATTTGATCATGGATACAGCTCCATTACACTCACCAGAATCTTGCACTAAAAATATTTTAAGATCTCATTCAGTACAGAACTTGCTTTTATGTTGTATTCTTACAGTTTCATTCAACACCTCTTAATTTATTTATTTCTAGTTATAAAAGTTACTGCAATGAAGAGTTGATAGTACTCAGCTAAGTAAAGTAGAAAACTCTGTACTACTTCCACAACTTATTTATCTATCTGTCTGCTTAATACTTCTAATCTGTCTGTTTCTTCAGCCTTTGCTATAAATCACTTAAAATATAACAGAAACAGTGAAATAGTTGTTAAGCTTTTGAATGAAGTCCCAACTCAACTAGGATCATGGCTATAATAGAATATATAAAGGTGTGATAATCCTTCTCATATGAACTCTTTTGGGATTGAGTTAAGCTGAAGCTCGAATTTAAGAATAGTGGTCTACATCATAATCAGTAACTTTAAATGAAGATATGGGAATTGAATTTCAATTATCCAAGTATATCATGATAAAGAGGACATAAGAGAGTAACTTTGAGAGACTAGTGCTGCTATGTTTGGATGAGATAGAACAGTAGCAGAATACACCAACCTCATCATGTCAAGAAATGCATTAACTCTTTTTATCTTGTTTCTTAACATCTCCTTGTTTCTATCCATTTCTGCTCTTAACCAGGAAGGTCTCTCTCTACTTTCATGGCTTTCAACTTTCAATTCCTCAAACTCAGCTACTTCCTTCTCTTCCTGGAATCCAACACACAAGAATCCTTGCAGATGGAACTATATAAAATGTTCTGAATCCGGGTTTGTTACTGAGATTGTGATAACATCCATTGATCTTCATAGCAGCTTCCCTTCACAGATCCTTTCTTTTAACCACCTTACAACTCTTGTCATCTCAAATGGAAATCTCACTGGTGAGATTCCAAGCTCAGTTGGAAACATGTCCTCTTTGGTTACTTTGGACCTTAGCTTCAACACTTTATCAGGAACCATTCCAGAAGAAATAGGAAGGCTATATAAGCTTCAGTGGCTATCACTGAATTCAAATTCCTTTCATGGTGAAATTCCAACCACAATTGGAAACTGTTCAAGGCTTCAGCAGTTAGAACTGTTTGACAACCAGCTCTCTGGCATGATACCTGGAGAAATAGGCCAGTTGGCGGCTCTCAAAACGTTTCGAGCTGGTGGGAATCCGGGGATTCATGGCGAGATTCCAATGCAGATATCAGGCTGCAAGAGTCTGGTTTTGCTTGGACTTGCAGTTACTGGGATTTCAGGGGAGATTCCTCCAAGTATAGGTGAACTTAGCAATCTCAGGACACTTTCAGTTTACACAGCGCGTCTCACAGGTCACATACCACCAGAGATTCACAATTGTTCAGCCTTGGAGGATTTGTTTCTATATGAGAACCAGCTATCTGGGAATATTCCTTATGAATTGGGTTTTATGCAAAATCTCAAGAGGGTATTGCTGTGGCAGAACAACTTAACTGGAACCATTCCTGAAAGTCTAGGAAACTGTACTAATCTGAAGGTTATAGATTTCTCTTTGAATTCTCTGGTTGGTCAAGTACCTGAGACTCTCAGTAATTTGCTCTTATTGGAGGAGTTTCTTTTGTCTGATAATAAAATTTATGGAGAAATACCTTCCTTTCTTGGAAACTTTTCAAGATTGAAGCAACTTGAATTGGATAACAACAAATTCTCTGGTGAGATTCCACCTGTTATGGGGAAACTGAAGGAACTTACTCTCTTCTTTGCCTGGCAGAATGAACTATATGGAAGTATTCCAACAGAACTATCCAACTGTGAGAAACTTGAAGCAATTGATCTTTCACACAATTTCCTCACTGGTTCCATTCCGAATTCACTCTTTCATCTAAAGAATTTAACTCAGTTGTTGCTGATATCAAACAGGCTTTCAGGTCAAATTCCACCAGATATTGGCAGTTGCACCAGCTTGATCAGGTTAAGGCTTGGATCAAATAACTTCACTGGTCAAATTCCACCAGAGATAGGCCTTTTGAGAAGTTTGAGCTTTCTTGAGTTATCAGATAATCAAATCAGTGGAGATATTCCCTCTGAGATAGGTAACTGTGCTCATCTAGAAATGCTTGACTTGCACAACAATAAACTTCAAGGAACCATTCCTTCCTCAATAAAATTCCTTGTTGGTCTTAATGTCTTAGATCTTTCTTCAAACAGAATTACTGGAAGCATACCTGAGAATTTGGGCAAGCTTACATCTTTGAACAAGTTGGTCCTAAGTGGAAACCTCATCACTGGTTTGATTCCTCATTCACTAGGCTTTTGTAAGGATTTGCAGTTGCTGGATATAAGTAACAACAGGATCACAGGTTCAATTCCTGATGAAATTGGTTACTTGCAAGGATTAGATATCCTCTTGAACTTGAGTTGGAATTTTCTTACTGGCCCAATTCCAGAAACTTTCACAAATCTCTCAAAACTTTCCATCTTGGACATTTCTCACAACAAGCTCACAGGCACCCTCAGAGTACTTGGTAGTCTTGAAAATCTTGTCTCACTAAATGTTTCATACAATAGCTTTTCTGGTTCTCTTCCTGACACAAAGTTCTTCAAGGATCTACCTTCTGCAGCATTTGCTGGTAATCCTGAACTTTGCATTACAAAGTGTCATGCAAGTGAAAATCACCAAGGGATGAAGTCCATAAGAAATGTTATTGTCTACACTTTCCTTGGGGTTATTCTAACATCTATTTTTGTCACTTGTGGAGTAATTTTAGCTCTTAGAATTCAAGGGAGGAATTTTGATGAAGGTGGTGACATGGAATGGGCTTTCACTCCATTCCAGAAACTCAACTTCTCCATCAGCGACATTGTCACAGAGTTGTCTGACTCCAACATTGTAGGAAAGGGTTGCTCAGGAATTGTTTATCGTGTCGAGACTCCGATGAAACAGGCAATTGCAGTGAAGAAGCTATGGCCAATTAAGAAGAATGAGGAGCCACCAGAGAGAGACCAGTTCGCTGCTGAAGTTAGGACCCTTGGATCAATAAGGCATAAAAATATAGTGAGGCTTTTGGGATGCTGTGACAATGGGAGAACTAGATTGCTCTTGTTTGATTATATATGTAATGGAAGCTTGTTTGGATTGCTTCATGGAAAGAGATTGTTCTTGGATTGGGATGCAAGGTATAAGATCATACTGGGAGCAGCTCATGGTTTAGAATATCTTCATCATGATTGTATCCCTCCGATCGTCCATCGCGATATTAAGGCTAACAACATCTTAGTAGGTCCACAGTTTGAAGCTTTTCTTGCAGATTTTGGCCTAGCAAAACTCGTGAATTCCTCAGAGTGTTCAGGAGCCTCTAATATAGTTGCAGGTTCTTATGGATACATAGCTCCTGGTGAGTATAATAAAACTTCTGAAATTCTACAACAACCAGTTCATTTTTCCAATGTCTGATTAACCAAATATGTCAATCTTAGACTTTAAAAAAGTAAATGTCCTTAGACTTTTAAGCCATCATTTTCTTTGTTCTTAGGTACATTAAAAATCCAGCGTGCTTGCACTTAAAGACATTGTTTTTCCATTTCTAGATCAGTTTTTAATTTTTTTTTTATATATGTATTAGTTACCTGAAACAATACTAAAAATTATGTGATATATGGCACTTTACCTTTTCTTCTTTCCTGGTTTACTGTTTGGTTTTTCTATCCCTCTTAATTTTGCACAAATTAAAAACTTTTCATATGGAAAGACAAAAATTTAATGACTTTTATGTTTACATTAAATGCTTTGTTTTTCAATAAAAAATTTCTTTTCTTCAATTCTTAACCAATGCAGGATAGAAAAACCATATACTAATTTATGTCAATTTTTGGTCATTTTCCCTATCTAGTTGTGATTGCTGACTGGTAATAACAACATTATCTGTCAAACTGCAGAATATGGATACAGTTTAAGAATCACAGAGAAGAGTGATGTATACAGCTATGGTGTTGTGCTCCTTGAGATCCTAACAGGCATGGAGCCAACAGATAGCAGAATTCCAGAGGAAGCTCACATTGTGACTTGGGTTAACAGTGAAATCAGAGAAAAGAAAAGAGAATTCACATGTATACTTGACCAGCAACTAGTATTGCATTGTGGAACAAGAACATCAGAGATGCTTCAAGTGCTAGGAGTGGCTCTCCTCTGTGTGAATCCTTCGCCGGATGAACGGCCTACAATGAAGGATGTAACAGCAATGCTCAAGGAGATCAGGCATGAAGATGATGAGTTTGAGAAACCAAATTTCCTCCACAAAAGCATGGTTGCCAATCCTAAAGCAGCAGTTCACTGTTCAAGTTTCTCTAGATCATGTGAACCTTTGATAGAATCTTCTTCTTCATAGCCACCAAATTGATAGCTAGATTTCTTAATAATTAATATCTATTTTTTGAAGTGACAAATCATTTGTATAGATTATATCTGTTATATTTATGGTAATTCCATATTAAAATTATGTTCTTTCTGTAGAAAAACTCGTCAGTTCAAAACAAGACCAGAAACTCGCATCCTTCTCTGAGTTGATCATGTCCCAGAATTGGTGTCATTTAAATTAAAACTTCATGTTCAAATTCTAGCTTGAGCCTTGAGTCTAACTCAATTCAAAATGCTATTTCATGAGAGAAGAATTGCACAACCAAATAAATCTGCTGCTTGTCCACATCCTCAGTGGTGAGGCTCTATTATTATCTTAAATTTAGTTTTGAGCTTAATTCAATTTCAAAAACAAACTCATCAAAAAAGAACTGCATAGTTTTTATATATTTTATTATGGTCATTGTAGCCAATGTGAGACTTAATATTTTAACATTCTCTTTGTCCAAAGTCTTACTTAACAAGCAAAGTCTATTTCGATAATATTTATATTAATTTTTTACTGTCGACTCGAAAAAAAATTGAGAACTTTGTTGCAATAAAGAATCAAAGTGTTATGCTTGGGGTGCACTAAAATCCAGGAAGAAGAAGATGCATTAGGAAGTAGTCCCTCTCACACCAAAGGACCAATCCAAGGGCCTACTTTGGCCGACAACTGTAGAAGAAGTAAACAAATGAAAAAAAGTGGTACCATTCCTAAGATCATAGGTTCAGTTAACCTTAGGCAATAATGACTTGTTAGAGAAGGGACCTGAGAAAAACAGACATAGCTTTCAAGGGGACTGTGAGAGATGGGCCACAGAAAAGCAATAGTTGGGAGTGTTTTTTTCGTGGCATAAATCTTTAGAATGCAAAATTACATGTAAAAGAGATAGAAGCATCTTATCAAATATTGTGGTCCTCTCAAGTTTTTTGATAATCAAGTATAAGAGAGATAAACATAATAATTTTGTGAATCTCACTTAACAAGAAGATTATTATGTTTAACAACAAGATTATCATGTCTATCTCTCTCATACTTAAATTTGAGAGAACTTAACCCTTGCGCCACCATCTTTCATAAATGTCTACAAGACTACAACAATTATTCAATGTGAAGATAGAGACATGTTATTGAAAAGAAGCCTTGCTTTTATTCATGTGATAGGAGACCATCCTAGGCCCACTGATAGTTTCATAGATCTAATCTCCCTCTCGTTAGGAATTCAAGCAACCATCAACAAATAAGTAATCAATCTTTTCCCATATCCAAGAAACGTTAAAATTAGAAAAATAATCAATCATAATATATATAATGCAGTTCATGTAGGACAGTATAATCATATAAGTGGTGATATTCTTACATGATGTAGGTGAAGGAGAGGTATATGAAGAGAAAAATAGAAAGAAAAAGGGAGCAAAAGAGAGAGATATGATAAAAATAAAGAGAAAGATAAAAAGAAAAAAGAACTATAGAAGTGATGTAAGATAAATGAAGTGTAAGAATATAATAATTCGCTCAACACGAACTCGCGATTCGCTATTCCTAAAGCAACATAGAGAAATATAGAACTGCTAACAGAACAAAGGGGTGATATTTGTGGAAGGGAGCACAACAATCCTTATTTGGAGGAAACAACATTTAGAGGAGAGAAATGCACAATGTTTTGGTACAAAACCCAAGAACTAGTGTGTTTTTGAGAAACATAACACAAGAAACGCAAACACGTGTAAACTAACTTTATACTAAATTTAAGAACTAAACAACTAAGAAGAAACAGTACATTAAAGAGACAGTGAGTTGATGACTGAGAACCCATTTGGATTGACCTATGGGAACTTCTCTTTCTTTACTTAATTTAACACATCATGAAGAAGTGGTGTGGAGAAGTCCATCCTCTCAAGTATTTTTTTTTATTCTTTAGAAAAGTTGAGACATGAAAACGCATGCGATAAGCTAACTTTTTAAAATTTATTCAGAAACAATTTATAAAGACCCAAAAATAATATATTCTCTCTGCAGAAATCTTAACTATGCATGACACTCTTTTCTTGATTATTGTACAATGATCAATTAATGGCCAAGATCTTGAAGGACATTAGATGGACAAAAGATATGCTAGAGACGATCTGAAATTGAGCTCATATGACATTAGTATTTATATGACAAATTTTATTCCTATAACCCTCAGCTAAACAGACTCTACACTTTGAACAATAGAGAGTTAGAGACTATCCGAAGTTAAGGTGTGAGTGTTCCTAAACAAGCTTACTGAATATATTTAAGTGCCTTATTTAAGCTGTGGGAAATGACAATAATGACCCTTTCACCTTTACAATTCCCTCAAGCATTTAGGTGAATTCAGCATATGCCACTTTAGAGTGCGAATAAATTTGTCTCTACATTTGCATAGCTTCTTCTGTTTTTTAACCTGGATTCCACTGAATTCGCTATAGGGAAGTTAATCAACACATAAAAGAGAAGACTTAATAAAGAAGCATCATTTGTTTACAAATAAAAGCTATTCGCTCGCAATTGAAAAGGAAAAACTTTTCAAATGAATTTCTCTAGACTAAAGTAATATGTGCTCAAATTTACATCAGAGATGATGAAGGAATCTATATCTATCAATAAATCTTGCATTCCTATTCTGTCACAACCCCCCCCCCCCCACCTTTTTTTTTTTTTCTAAACAGAACAGATCGAGTAAATTAGCTTCGTACTATTTTTGGGAGGGTCCATAGTTTCGTACTTTAAAGTGACTTCATTTTACTTGCTTCCCCACATCAAAATTATTAGGCTAATTATATTTGAAAAACTGGACCATGTAATGATTATAATGGCGTTATGCGACCCCTAAACTTCGAAAAATATCATTATGAGTTATGAGAGAACTCACACGGACACACGATGTTTGATTTTTCAGGGATGCCAATAAAAATAAGATATATTTCCAAAGGAATACGTCTGCCCGGCCAAAAAAAGTGTAAAGCTGCTCAAGAGGTTTCAATAGCATCAGAGGAAGTCAATGTATAATTTGACCTTGTATTATATGTACAGTTCTATTTACACCACTGAACATTTGAACATAATGTTAAAACACTGTCATTTTATTTTGAAGGACATGTAAATTATCAAGATCAAACTCCACATATGAAAAAATACAATGAACAGTTTACCAAATTTCCTTATAATTACAACATAAGAAACAAAGAACAGTGAAACCAGAAACTCGTCTAAATGAATGTCATCCCAATATTATACATATTCAATAATGGACTATGCAACTTAAAATAATATAGCCAGTAAATACGAGAGCCGCAGATTACACTTTTCCTTGCATATCATACTTTCTGAAATTCTAGGTAAACAGCAAAAGCTGAATGGAAAGAAACGAACAAACAAGTGTAAGAATTCAATATGGTTCGTCAAATTATATTAAAACATAGAAAACCGGAAAGAAAAGCTTGAACTTACTGATAAATATCAGGAATGAGATAATAACAAATTATAGATCAAAACTACTTCCCCGGGTGCCACTTTATGCTGCATCCAACACTTCATACAAACAGAAAAACATGACGCTAACTGTTATGCCCGTGATCTTGGCAGAGACCTAAACTTGGAAGATTCTTAAGCGATAGGAGAATAGTATGCATAAAGTACCTTGGTTTTTGCTCTGATGGCACCGGTTGACCACTCAGAACACGATCTATTGCCAAGCTCAAGTCTCTTTATATGGAAAATCAGATGGGTATTACTTACTACTGTCAAGAGAAGAAAAATATTTTGCATAAACGTTAATGCTAAATCAATTATAAGAAACCAACCTTCCTGTGACCGTTACATTATTGCTTGGCCGTGAATCATCAAACTGACCATGATAAACTAGCTCAAATGGCCTTCGGCCATCCTGTTATTATGTGATTAATTGATAGAAATATGATATTAAGTCGCAATACGATATAAAGTCACATTTGAGGGTTGATTTAACCACTGGTCAATGTGATTGGACAATGATGGCTGTAACTACCTTTTTGAAAAGGTAAAACTCTGGTGTACAAACTGCTCCAAAATCTCGTGCAACATCCTGTGACTGCAACCAAAAACATTTCATTAAATATCAGTGTTTTACTAAATTATACAGACAAAGGTAATGTTGGCTTTTCCATGTTGGTTGCTTGCAGTTAACCCTGTCAGATATAAAATCCACTACAGCAGAGACTCAATTCCATTTGAGCTATTGCTATTGAGAAAAAACTTTTCACTTTTAGGATAAAATAAGAATATAATTTGGGAAACACAAATACACTTTGAAATGAACATACGAACATTGTATAGTTATTAACCATTGACATTCAACATATTCATATGGTTCTGACTTCTGATATTCTTATTCATATAATCGTATCATAAAAAGAAACACAGCAGTTTGTCTATCAAATACTTCAACAAAGAACAATATTTGGGTGCTACCTAAGAAGCAGTTAGAGCCTACATAACTCCTTTTTTTATATAATGATATGACTCCTGTCAACAAACTCGTGTTTTGATAATGAAAAACATCATAGATTTACTCTTATGAAATTGTGAGTTTAAATGAGAATTTTGTAAACACTCTGCTTAACTTGATTTCGGGTAGAGGATTATAGTAGTCTCATCATAGTGGTATCAACATGAAATTCACTCCATATTAAGACAGATAGCATCCAATCCTACTGTAGGCTAAAAGAGTGGAGCCCAGAGAATGCCACTGAAGGATGTAAAAGTATGAACATAAAAAGGATAACATTTCATCACCATTCAGATAATAAGTATACTATTAGATAGGCATAGCTGCCACATAGGCATGTGCATGACTAATCAAGCATTTGAATAAATAAAACACATTAAGATTTACTGAAGGATACCTCATCATATAAGTATGGGAAAGGATAGTCGAACAGTTTAGCTTCTTCCGCCATAAATTTTGGTCCATCCTGTGAGGCACAATTCCAAGTCAGACAAAGCTTAAAATAATTTTCATGTCAGTATATTACAGGATATGAAATTACAAGAACCTGCGGGTGTGTGGCTGCAGAATTTGAAGATATAGCAATGACTGCAAGTCCTTTCTGTAGAAAGAGGAAAGAACATTGTCAAAATGGTGTTTACTTATGCAGAATTTGGAGATATATAGCAATGACTGCAAGTCTTGACTACTAAGGAAGAAAGAAAGAAATTTTTTCCGGAGTAATTGATTTGGCTACCTTCATATAGAATTTTGTAAGCTTCGCAATGTCCTTTTTAAGGTGCTTAACGAATGGACAGTGGTTGCATATAAACATGACCTGCATGCATGGACACATAAAGAAGGAGGTAAAACAAGAATGATCGCAAGTTGCAACTAGGCAGCGAGAGGGATCACAATTTCACTAAATTAGCAACTAAAGAGAAATCTTAATTAGAATTTTCAAAACACTCATGATTCACGCATCATAATTCATAAGGAAAAAATGCCAGAACAGTTCATAAAACTTAACCACGAGAATCTCATAATTAAGCAGAGAGGAAGCTATTTGTATGAATATGAAACCTGCTTGGAAATGCAACCACTTTGGCAGGATTTATAAATGATTCCATTTCAAACGAATTCTTTTCTGTTCTATATTTAAGAACTCCAAACATAGCATAAGAAATTTGAATAACAAGTAAATCGAGCAAAACAAACAAAAACGATAAAAAGCACAAAGAATGAAGAGCAAAGTGGCACGCTACCAGTAGAGCTGGATATGCTTCAAAATCTTCCAATGTCCAAACCTTCCCAGTAAGAGGCTCCGGAAGCTAATTCAATTTCAATTCATCCAATAAAAAGAATAAGAAGAACGTAATTATTCCATTATTCAACGAAATAAAAACAAGAAAAAAGGGGGAGGAATGGGGAAAATAGCGAAAACCTGAAATTGAGGAGCTTTGAAGCCCAAGGTAACACCTTTGGATTCGGTTCTAGCAGCTCGAATGAGGAGCCTTGTAGCCGTAGGAGATGAAGTTTTGTTAAGGTGGAAGCGCAGAGGATGAAATTGAAATTGAAAACGGAGATTCGAAAAAGAGCATGATTGAGAGAATGAGAATATTCGAGAAGCAGTAGAATGTAACTGCAGAAAAGGAGACCCAACAGAAGAAGAAGACATTCTCAGTGCCATTACTCCGACATCCATCTCAACCTCACTTCTCCATCATCTTGTTTCTTTTCTGGTCTTCGTTTTTTCTTCTTTTCTTTTTTTTTTAAAAAACTTTTTTTTGTCATAAAAAAACCTTTTGGGTCGCGCCATTGTTTTTGGTGAAGTTTTGGGATGCGCTGGTCGTTGTAACGCAAGCACTCTTAATGGGCCTTGGCCCAGATCATGCAATTGTTGAGGTCAATATGGCCCAGCCGTGGCAGCCCATGTTTTATTATTACTACTCAATTAATTGAGGTTTCTTGACCAAAAAAAATTAATTGAGGTTTCGTTGAACAAAAAAAATAAATTAGTTGAGGTTTCTGATGTAATCCTCATTTGCTGATAAAACAAAATATAAAGGCAAATTATTACAATTAATCCTTAAAAAGAAAAAGAAATACTTATATGAATGAGCTGATAAAGAAAAAGAGTTTCTCACTTGGTCAGACGATAACCACTTTGGGTTAAAGAGAATAAAATTATACTCTTTGATTTGTCAGTTTGTCCCTTCAATTACTAATAGCGGAAGCTGCAGTGACCACGGTTTAGAACATGCTAATATAAAATCGTAAACTCAACTTATGGTTTAATTTAACAGATTTTTTTTTTTGCCGACAATAGTTTTTGTTGGAGAGAACTATATATAAGTATTTTATTTGTAAACAGACAATGATTGAAAACTTAATTTATTTTCGACAATAATTTTTTTTGGTGGTATTTGATGTGATGGAAGACAATGTTGCTTTTGCTACTAGCAGCGTTCCGGTATGGTTTTTCTAGCAGCGTGACCAATGACGATGTCAAATTTCCACTGAATCGGAAGAAATTCTACACTTATTTAGCTTATTCCTCTATTGTTACCTAATTTTACCCCTTTTTTTAAAAAAAAATTTAACAAGAAGTTAAGAAATTAAACAAAGTTATTATTTTGTTAAGGGTGTTTTAAGAAGAAAAAAAAAATTTTAAATTCTCGTACTCCATGTTTTAACAAATACTCTTATCAATTAAAAAAGGTTTTCAACGAATGTTTAATTTGATATCTCATATAATAATAGAAAGATAAATAAAATATTTTTAGGAAGTTGTTATGGAATTAATTCGTGAATGGGGCACGTGCCATGCCCACGTGAGCAGAACGGGCCATTGACGGCATATCGTGTGAACCACGACATGGATGCCCGGCATGAGGCGCATATTTCCCACACGTGGGGTTAGTTACGGATCCGTACTTAACGCCGTGATGAACGGGGATGTGACAGTGACAGGTTTGACTTTCTCAGTCCATGAACCTCTATATATACATCAGACTTAACTTTATTTGGTACGTTTTTACTCACTGATTTTATCGTCGGGGTGCTTGCAGGTACTCACTCTCACCGCTAGGTGAGTGGGCGAAAATCCAAAACCACCGTGCCGAAACCCAAAGTAGAGGTCATAATCGTCACGCCCAAACGCCTGACGGATCAGAAGCTATGCCATTTAAAAAAATTTATATAGAGTGATGGTTGGTAATTAAAGCTAACCCGCGGTTGTTGCTGATTCAAATATTACATATGATAAATAAAGTTTTACCTTTAAGTTTTATGGAAAAAACTAAAATCTCTTTAATTTTAATCATAATCATAATTTTATCTTAATCATGAAACCAAAAAAGGGAGAGAAATCTTGGAGCCAATTTCATAATAATTACGTAAAATTTTTATGCAAAGTACTTTATTTTTTCCCGCTCATTTTAAAGGTATTTTGAACATTTTAATTATACTACATTAGAAGTAATTAATTCAATTAATTCTATTTTCTTGAGCCCATCAATTCCTTTTTATCTATCTAAAGTTATTTTAAATTCACAATGAGATTTCTACTATATTTTAAATTATTCCCTTTTACGAAAAAATTCCTTTCTTCTTGATTTTTTTTTTATTTTGCACGACTTTTTTAAGACTCTTCCCTTTCTTTCTCTCCTCTCCTTGCGTTGCTTCTTCTTTCATCTTTTCTTCTGCTCTGTTGATGTGTTTATTCCTATTTCATTACTTTTGGTCTCTTTTTTTCTTGATTAGCTCACAAATGAACAAGATCAAGTAGTAAACTATCAAAGTCCCAAAGATAAGAAAAGGACTAGATGAAATTTGTTTGATCCTAAGAAATTCACGTTACAATCCAATTATATACAATTTTACAAAAAAAATTATTTTTTTAGGTTGCCTTTGGGAAAAAAATTAATGTTATTCTTTTTGTCTTCTATCTCACTCTTTAAAAGTATTTTTTTCATGTGTGGTTTCTCTTATTTCATTTTAAAAGCTCATGCTAGAATTTATGTCTTATAATTAATATTTTTTTCATGTGTGGTTTCTCTTATTTCATTTTAAAAGCTCCTGCTAGAATTTATGTCTTATAATTAAGCAATTACTTCATGGAATTTTATATTTTAAAATCATGTTATTTTTATATTTATACTTTAAAATTATGTTGATATGATTAACAATAAGAGCGAAAATATTGTGATTTAAATTTCGAAAAGATTAATTTTATTTCTTTGCATTATTTTGATGAATCTTTTTTTTTTATACTTAAGGAAGCAAGTTAAGGAGTTAATTAGGAAGAGATTTAGACGGAACATAGTGTAAAAAGATTGTAATTTAATTTTCAAGATGATTATTATATTTTAATTAATTTTGAATTTTAAATAGTTAGCAAGTTAGGTAGGTGATTGGGAGAAAATTTGGGTGAAAAAATTAGTTTGATTTTTCTAAAATTATGCTATTATGCTATATGGTTAATGATAAATGAGAAAAAATTTATAATTTAATTTTCACAAAGATTAAGTTTAATCATGATGTGCGAAATTTGGAGAATTGAGAATATATGAATACACATTTATATATTAAAAAAATTTAAATAAAATATAAATAAATATTATCATTTTTCTTAAAACATTTCAATTCGAATATTGCCTTTTGGAAACTCCACTTAAAATAAAAAGTGAACTAGCTAGGTAATAGTCAAATAATAATTATATTCTTGGTAAATAGAGTTTTACTTTTAAATTTTATAGATAAAAAAAAACTAAAATAGATCGACATAAAATGATAAAAATGATAGTACAAAAATAAATTTCGAATCCTGAAAATTTTTATATATACGTGAAAAGAAAAAAACAATAATATAATACTTAATCCTCGAGTTAACAGTGTTAATTAATAAGAGCAATAAAAGTAATTAGAAGCATCCAAAAGAATCTAGAACGTTCACACTTAAGTGTATATTATATTGCACCATTACATGCTAGATGATGAATATATAACCGTATATATAAATTGTTATTATCAAGACTTGAACAAGTAGTTAATTATACTTCTTCTTCTTCTTCTTTTCATTATTATTATTATGTTTTAAGTTTTCGGATCGTTGATGTCATGTATGACACCCGATCGACAATAATCATAAGATTAAAGGCAAAGAATTAAGAGGAATAACTGAAATTGTCAATTAACTATTAATGCTTAATTAATTCGGATCGGAATCTTTCCTGCTTCCCTTATATCCTGTCCTTCTTCGATCCTTTCTATCCACTAATTAATGATAATAATATGATATGATGCTTATTGAAGATACATAATATAAATCTGTAGACTTTTTTAAAATAATCGAACGCTGATGTAATACTAAGTGTAAAATTTTGAAATGAAGAACCATATATCCACTAACAAATGAACAACTAAGTGATTTAAAATGAAGCTGATAAATGTAATTACTACTCTATGTTTTTTTTCTCTTACAAATCTAGAGTATTTATGGTTGAAAGTAATGTTTAATTCCTTCTTTAAAGTTAAACTCAAACAAAATAATTATCTATTAACCATAAATATAGGAGTAATTCTATATGTGTCACTAGTTCTGCATAAAATAAAATAAAGTATATAAATTGAAAAGCTGTCTTCAAAATATTAGGAGTGAACCAATTGTAACGTAGTAATAATATAATTGTAGTATTAATAATTAAATAACTAAATCAAAGAATAGAAACATCAGTGATATAACTGAAGTAATAATTACATAAAAACATACATGTATATAAATATTGAGGTTCAATTCTAATTATTATAGTGTTGTATGAAATATAGACAAGAACATGTGTAATGAAAGTTGAAAAAGGTTTGTTGTTGCGGCTACAACCTACAAAACAGATCTATAACTGCCAACAGAAAAATGATTGGCATCAAGGTGCAGTTGGGCTTGTACATGTGCATTCTAAATCAAGTCTTTTAAAGTAATCTGTTTGTTTATACATAATTCATCTGCTCCATTTATACATAAATTCGTCCAATCCATCCAATTTAAGAATCGGTATATATATATACATTATTATTGTTTAATGAAAAAATAAGATAGAATGAACAAAATTATTTAGAATAGAAAGTATCAAATATGTATAAAAAATTTACTAATTATTTTTTATCTAAGGTAAATACTCACACACATATATATATATATATATATATTAATATTATTTTAATTAAATTTTATTCCCTATTAATGGTTTTTTTAAGGATGATTATTATTTCATTCAAAATAATAATAGCTAATTTTTTTGAAGTATTATATAAGTATAAAAATTATTACTAATTTTTTTTCTATATCTAACATATTCAAAAAAACAAATCACTAATAAATTTTATTCGATAAAACAAATTTAAAAATAAAAAAGTCTATAATCAACCGCTTTAATATTTTTGTGTTCAATCATATACCACATACATACTTCGTCCATTTCATTTAATTGTTTACTTAACGTTAAATTACGTATATTAAGAAATATCGTGTTTATTTTTATTTTCATTGAAATATTTTTTAAACTCCTCACATTTTTTTGTCTCTCTTCTTTTTATTGGATTAATAATAAAGCACTTATACTACTCTAATTAAATATAACGATAAAAATATAATTAATAAATCCTAAAAAATCTAAACAAACAATTAAATAGAAACAAATTTTTACTTTCTACTTGAATATTTAAAAAGGAATTGAGAGAATAGAAATTTTAGGAGTAACAAGGCAGCTAGGTTTTACCCAAATAAATAAATAAATAGGGGTATGTTTGTTTAAAATTTTGTTTTGATTCAAAATTATTTAATGAAAGTTAAAAATAGTTATATCTATTAAATGATATTAATTTTTATACATTACTAATAATCTCAATAATAAATTAAATTTTAATTTATATATTTTTTATTTTTTATTTCACTAAAATCTAAATTAAACACAGACTAACTAAGGCAACTGGTTAATCCTAACTTGAGATATACGGCTAGATAATTTGGCCTTGTCCATATCTAGCATGGGACCTACGTGTATTTAATTTATTTGGATAATGTTTTATTTAGCATAATAAGGTAAGGAGGGGTTTGATGATAATTACAATGTCAAATATAAAGTCACTGTCAATGACTTATAGAGAAATTGATAGCACAAGAATATTATTAGCAAAGCAAAACAAAAAATAAAATAAAAATAAAAGTTAAGGCTAAAGAAATAAATTATTTTACCAGATGTATTGAACTAATTAATAATTGGTATAGTTGGACAAGCAAGATTCACTCTTCGATTCAATTCAACCACTTGATAATTTTTTTTAAAAAAAATTTCTTGCTCTCTGTGTCCATCACAAGCATGTAAAATATTAGAAACAATTAAATTAGAGTTGGAAGTTCAAGCTAAAGGAATTTATTTATAAAGAGACCATGATGATTGGATATTGGAAGATATAGACAGTAAGAGGGAGAAGGAGGGAAGAAATGAAGAGAAGCAGAGATATGGAGAAGAAAAGCTCAGAGATAAACTCTGCAATTGAAGAGTTATCAATGGTGATTATAGTTAAACAAGGAGAAAATAATAATCATGACACTGCACATATCTCCACCAAGCCTTTCTTATCTCTATGTTACTTGGTTCTTCAAGTTCTAGGTGGGTGCTGTGATTTCGAGTGTGTTTGGATTTCTGTCAAAATAATTAACTGATTTTTATCTTTGTGTAACAATATGTTAATTGACCAAAAGAAAAAAAAGTGAATGAAAGAGTCTCTTTTTTTTTTTTTTTTGTCAACAGAGATCCAAATGCACATTTTTCGATTTTCAAATATGAATGTGATGTAATACCGAATATAATGATGACATTATGCTTGTTTGATTCTCTTGCAGATAAGATAGGGCCAACAATGGCTGTTTTGAGACAAGACGTTCATCAGAATATTAAGGTAAAAATAAAATTTTGACTTTTGAGGCATGGCTTTTGTGTTTTTCTTTTTCATATTAAGTTCTCTGGCACTGCAGAGATTGGAAATGATGCATGAGTTGAATCCTTCGGTGAATTCAAATTTGGTTGAGATATTGAAATCAGAAGCTAACAAAGGCACAGCAAGGAAAAGGTCTAGTTGCAGTAAAGCCTTTGTTTGGCTCACTAGGTAAACATATTTTTTATATTTAATTAATACTGTTCTTTTCTTTTCCTACTTTTCTTGTTTCTCCACTTAGGTTTTGGATAAAGAAGAAAAGAACAGAACAATTATTGTTACTCTGACTAATGACTTATTTCTCTGTGGTTTCCTTAAATAAGACTTTTTGAATTAAAACATTTGTCTGCAAAATCCATAATAATTCTGTAAGTTTTTTGTTGAAAAAGTAAAAAACAAGAAAACTGTTTTACTGATTTTCTTACAAGCTGAAAATGAGCCAAATTCCAATGAGTATGTTCAGGATGCTAGTTAAACAAAAAATAAAAAAAAGAACGTTTGTTATATTCAAAATATATAAAAAAATACTTAACAAAGCATGTTAATTAGTTTTTAACCGTTGCACTTAGAACCATGAATTGCATTAGCATAGTAGTAGATACACATTACGATTCTAGTGCAAGAATACAGTTAGAGTCTTGGATAGAACACTAATAAAAACCTATTTATACTCGAGAGATTACTCTTTTACCTTAATAATAAGATAGCGGATATTTGGGGAAGAAAAAAAAATTAGCACACTTAGAATACTCAGCGACAAAACTAAATGATAGTATATGCAAAAAAAAAAAAAAATAACAATATTTGATTAGAAGAAAATTTGTGTAAGTTTAAAATTTAAAATTTAAAATTTCTCTTATTCGATTTTTAAGTTTAAAGGGAAGAAATAAAATATCAAAATTACTCTGGTCTTACTTTCATTGTCTAGTTTCCATCTGTGTAAGTTGCATAATTTTCACTTACAGATGTGCCACTGTGCAGATCACTGAATTTCTCATCAGCACTGTTAGAAACACTAGCAACAGATCCTAAAATGAATATGGAGCAGGTAGTTCAAGACTCTTATGCTTCCACTTTGAGCCCATGGCATGGATGGGTTTCATCTGCTGCTTTCAGAGTAACAATCATTTTGTTCTTCTCTTCCATCATTTAATCAATTTTATGCTAGTTGATTTATTTTCTAGGCTAGACTATAAGTTTCTCTTCCATCATTTAATCAATTTTATGCTTGTTGATATATGTTCTAGGCTAGACTAAAAGTTTCAGCTCATCTTGTTTGGTCATAGGCAATTATTTATCAAATGAGTAAACCTTTGCTTTAACCATTTAGATGGTATGCATTTATTATTTTAGTTCTGACTCTGTGACTTTATAAAAACTCTGAACTTATTTAGACCTTGATTTTTTTAAATGTCAATCATACAGTTCCGTTTACTATTATTTTAGGATTAATATGAATTGTTTCAAAAAGCCATGAACTAAAAAGGTGAAATTTCTATAAAGTCAGGGGATTAAATCGCTAAACATGCCATAAAAAAGAATAAATAAATATTTATTCTATCAAGCACTAAACCTCATGAAATACTGAAATTCATATAAAACTTGCATAATTTAGCATATGGACCAAAATTGTACAATTGGTTTCTGCTAAAAGAACACAAATGGTTCTGCAGGTGGCTCTAAAACTAGTGCCAGACAGTAAAACTTTCATGGATCTCCTGAGAGAAAAAGATGAAAACTGCGACACCCTAAAGGAGAAAATGCAGATCCTGGTTTCTTTGCTTGTTCCTTTTCTTGAGGATATCCATAGTATCCTAGTAAGCTTAATCTTATGCTACCTAAAATAACAACAATTTGTCATATGCTCATACAATTTCCAATCATTTAAATTAACTCGTGAACATTTATTTTGCAGAAAGTGTATAACTTGGACAGGATTAAGTCATCCTGAAGTCGGGATAGAAGAACTCATGTGTAGATTTGTGCAGTGTATATATTTTGGCTTCATTCTCCACTGTTTTCATGTAAATGCCTTGTATAGTAAAATTTGTATGTATTTACAAACCTGTATTCAGCTGGTCATTGTAGATATTTATACATCAAAGTTTTGTTAGTTGAATTTGAGTTAGATATATTTTCTTCATTGAAGATATTATTTAGAGCTACACTGCATGCAAAACTTGCAAAATAAATTAGAGCTGAATATGAAAGATCTGAAAGTTTAATCTACACAGGAGAAGGGGTTAACTGTGTTGGATTAAAATCTCATGTGCTAAATTTATGTTCTACCAATCAGATTTATCCCCGTCATTTAAAAGTTACAAATTTAGATTTTTCTTCAAATTTTATATCCTAATAATCATGTTCCTCTTAGAGCAGTAGTAGAAAGAAAAATTTTCAATATGGCATAGGAATCCAAATAGACATGTTCAAATATAGATCAATTCCATTCCCACAAGGAGTTTTTGAAGTCATATGAATCATTAGTAGGAACATGAAGTGCAATAAGTGCTGCAACTAATCCAGCATTGCTTGCTATGTTTGGCTCAGTGAACCTTTTATTAGTCCTTTGATCTCTGAACTTATCATCTGTCTCTGGACCTCCCACCATGGCTCCCAAAACAACTTGAGGATTTGGATATTTCGAGTTTAACCATCGGTTACCCTCATCGCAAGAGTAATGCTGGTTATCCCAAGGGATTGATGCACTTCTGTGATGAACTTGGACCGGAAACCTGTCACCATAGCCCACTAAATAGCTCATTTTCATAGGGTTCTGTCCCAAGATGTAGTTAACCTGAAGAATACAAATCAGAAGGAAGCAAAATCTGACTATTTTCCAATTTATAGGTAACAATAAAAATAACTAGGAGGTTAGAATTTGCCTGAGAAGTAGCGAAATCACGAAGCATTGCTACCGAGAATAAATCAGTATTGCAACTTGTACCAGAGATTTTGAGATGATCAAGGTAATCACTGTACAATTTACTTAGGAAAGATGCTGTTGCAGCATACTGGAGTAGTGGCCCATTATCAGGTTTCAAGATAATCAATCCTCCTATCATTGTGTTTAACATGAATCATTACCATAGATTGATAGATAACATAAGATATATATGCCTCCACAGTTGGAAATTAATTCTAAAAAGCAAATAATTTAAGTTAGAAAATTGATCAAAAGAATTATTACCAGTTGTTCTGCTAGAATATTTGTTGAACAGATAAGAACACATGAGGGATTCAGTAGAGTTAGATGAGAGCTTCAAAATATCCTCATGTGGGAAGCCAGGATCACGAAAATATCGAATTCCAGCAAGCAAAACCTACACATATCAGTTTGAAATCAAAACCATACTAAGATTCCTTCTCAAATTCTTCCAAAAATTCAGTTTACTTGTGATAGAAGTTACCGCAACAGCATTGAGCTTATTATTCCAGTAAAAGATCCCTTTGTCAGAATTAGTTTCACCACTCTTTGCTGCTACAAAAATTGCAGTTGCATTTGCAAGGTAATCAGAGTTTTCAGTAGCAAGATACAACCAAGTAGCTCCCCAAGCCAACTCATCTTTGTAACTAGATGAGTTGTAAAGCATTCTTGCCTGTTTTCCACATGCATCAACCATGGTGAATGTCCCTTGCTTCTTAGGATCTTCTTTTGTGACTGCCTCATAGAGGATTTCTGCTGCTTGGACTAGTTTCTCTGAGTAAGGTTTGTCTTCTTTGAATACCATTGATGATGCAGATAATGCTGCCACTATTTCACCAGCTAAATCTGAAGCTGAGCTATCACAGATTGAAACTGGTCTCTCATAATTCATGTCTTCTGGTCTTTGCCAGCAACTTATATCATTGGACTCATTGTTACTGCTAATTGTACTTCCAACCTGATGAAATAGAATAAACAGAACTATTTCTATTAATCCATAATTGGAGGGTGAGTCTAGACGCAACGACGGTAAAGAAATTTATGACTTGCCTGGGAATAGAGAGTAAGGTTGAATCCAGCTGTTGAATTTGAGGGAATGAACACCTTAAGCAGGTAGTCACTACCCCATCTGATGATGTCCCTGACATGTTCAAGCTCACCAATATCTGCATATTTACTTTGATATTCCATCACACTCCAACTCAACAATGTCATAGTATATGCTGTGGTGAAGCTAAACTTAATGTTGTTGCCAGAATCATAATATCCACCACTAAGATTAGTCTTAACTGAATCTCCATCCTGTAATCCTGAATCTCCACGAAATTTCACTGGACTATCCCTTGGATAGTGCCCAGCTGCAATAAAAGATGTGAATTACACTAAGAAATTTCCATCCATTATTCCGAACACAGAAAGAGCTTGGCAGAGAAGCCCAACTTACATTTTTGGGCATCATAAAATGTTAGAGCCAGGTTTACTGCCAATTTGAGATTGATTGAAGACACTTGATGCTTGTGTTTCTGAGGCAAAAAGTGCAGCAGCAGAACCGCCGCTAAGATGGCAAAAACTATTGTCACTGAAGCAAAAATGAAACGGTAAAAGTGTTTCTTATCAGTGATAACAAGATTGTAATCAACAGATTTTTGGTACTGGGAAGGAATAGAGTCATAGAGAGTGGAAGAAGAGTTAGGGGAAAGTGTAAAGTCAAGTTCTATGGAGTTCCAGCGACTGGCTGAAGGAAGAAGGCGAGTTGCTTCTGGAACTGTGTGCACATATCTCACTGTGTTCCTCTCTGAATTACCAAAAGTAGATGATACTTCTGGTGGCATGATTGATGATGAAGATAGTTGTAGTTCGGATTTATTGATGGATAAATTTAGAATGACATGTTCACTACAACATACGTATTGATTTTGGTACAAGATCACATGTATCTTCTGCAGGAGATAATTCTACTCGAACCAGTAAGAATAGTATTAGGACATTGTGAATTGTTTGATAAAAGTCATAAAACAGTTATTTTGATTAGGAAATTCATACTAGCTATTCATTATGTTATGTGTGTGATTTTGGTGACCATAATGAAAGGGTTGATATCCCAAAGTAGGGGTTTATCTTTTCTCTGCCGTCCAAATTATAGCATTATATGGGAATATAATTATATATGGGATGCCTAAAACTAAACTGAAAGTCATACAAATAAATGCTGATATTTCCTTATACTAACAGCCAAATTGAAAAGGCTAAAATTAGCGGAATGACCTATGCTTCACAAGGATATTACCTTAGCAGAACTATCTCTTACATACATATATGTAAAGGGATAGATAGAATAGCTGCCAAAGAAAGAAGCACCAAACATTCATTAATAAATTACACCGATATTAATTTATAGGTTAAATTATACTTTTAGTTGTAAAAAAATTTAGTTTTCAAAAATATTGCTCATCTAAATTTTGAGAATCTGTGAATTATAGACCTTAAGAATTTGATTAGACATTTATCAACACTGGTCGATCAGATTTGTCACTTCAACTAACATTGATTTTTTTATAATTAAGAGTATTCAACTATGGATTCTCAAAAACCAAGCAAACAAAAATGTTTACCACGAGTGCGACAGAACCTCTCGGATTCTCAAAATTCATTGATATAATCTTTAGCTCGTTCGGATTTGGCTAAAATACACATTTGATCCTTTATGTTTTGCCGAAGTTCTATTTTGGTCTTTTCTATTTATTTTGTCTCAATTTGGTCCCTTACATTTATTTTTTGGACCAACATTAGACTCTTCTTTGAATTTGTTAATCTAGTTAACCGAACTGCATACGTGGCACCTAAGTGGCATTAAAGGCGTTAGTTGTCATCTCTTTTCAGACTAAAACGATACTATATCGAATTTTTTTCTTAAGCGTATGCAGTTCTGTTAGCTTAGACTAACGGAGGCACGCTTAAGAAAAAATTCAATACGGTGTCGTTTTAGTCTGGAAAGGATGAGAACTAACGTCGTTAATGCTATGTAGGTACCACGTATGCAATTTTGTTACCTTAGACTAACAAATTCAAAGAACAGTCCAACGTCGGTCCAAAAAACAAACGTAAAGGACTAAATTGAGACAAAATAAACATAAAGGACTAAAGTAGGACTTCGACAAAACATAAAGAACCAAATGTGTATTTTAACCTTCGGATTTAGAATCTAAGCGATGAATGTTTTTTAATAAAATACAAGAAGTGTGGTGGGGTGGAAATAAGGTGTGGTGGTAAAAGTATCAACCCAAAGTCTAAAGGCTCAAATCTGGCCCAATTCCTGGATTTTTGTGGGCCTTACCCAAGAGGGACCATCATAGTATCTTAAATATTTCATATAGTCCTTTTTTATGGGTCTAATATTTGATATTAGTCTACCTGAAAGATCTTGACCAAAAAAGTCTATCCAAAAGATTTGATCAAACTTGTGGAAATTATTTGACCAAAAAACTAGTGGAAGTTGTCTTAAAGGGACAAATTCCCCATGCAGCTGCTGAATTTCTAAGAAGTAAGAACAAGAATCATGGGAATGATTTTTTTTTTGGTAAATGTTATGGGCATGATAAGATGAAGGGTACGAGATATATAAATACCAGGAGCTGAGAAGGAAAGCGATAATATTTCATTCTTTGAGCCTTCAGTAAACACTGGAGAAGTGCCTACTTTGACTGTGTTTGCACTGTTTGGATGAAATATTTTAAAAGGGTAATGGATTTTTTTCATGTCAAGAGAGCTCAACAAGCGGGGTTTGATCTCCGGTAGAGTAGTATAATGTGGGGTTTGTGTTTGGCCTTTAAAAAAAATGTATTTTTTCGTGGAATTAAAATTTATTGTGACAAAATGCTCTGTTTCGATACTCGGTGCAATCATTTTACAAAATTTGTACAATTTTAGTATTTCAAGATAAAAAAAAATAGAGAATTTAAATTCTCACTAAAATAAGGTGAAATTTTTAAATTCCCTCCAAATAAGGTGAAATTTTTAAAATTCCTCACTCCTCTTCTTCTAACCCCACTCATCTATGGGGTTTTTCCCCTCATGTTGATAAAAAAACTCCACTCATTTCTCTCATCTCCCTAACACTTTTATTTCTAAACAGTAAACACAACCTACACCTAAAAAAAGAATAAAACCTCTTAAAATCTTTTGTCAAATTATACTATTATTTTAATTTAATTAATTAAAAATATATTTTAAATTTAAAAATATTTCAAAGAAAATGATAATAAATATCTTTAAGTGATAAAATCTACATTAAAAGAACCGGTTCAAACTCAATACTTTAATTTTATCTATTTCAATTTATAAACAACTTTAAAATGTGAGTGTTCCTTTTTATAAACATCTATCATAAAAGTTAAAAATATTTATTATATTTTTTTAATTTTACCTTTTATTAATAAAGGTATTTGAATTTGATTTTAAATGAATAATGATAATGAAAATGAGTACAAAGTAAAGGTGAAATTAGAAAGATGTAATAAATTCTTTAATAAGTCAATAATTTTCTTATTTTTAAACTTTTTTTAATATTTGTAATTTTTATTTAAGGTATTTATATATAAAAACTGAGAGAATAAAATACCAATCCACTATACCACCTACCCAGAGTGGCGCGCCAGAAGAAGGATTGAAAGTTGAAACAGAGAAAGAATATTCAGTTGAGTTGATTTTGACCTTAATCCTTAACCCTTTTTTGAAATTGTGAAAAATAGATAAAAAGAAAATGAGAAGAAAAAAACATGTATTACAAGATATTTTTTTTGGTTAAATAAAAAATTAAAGAAAAATACATATAACAAAACAAAAATATAAATTATATTTTTCATCTTCTCATTTTTTTTCCTTCCATTTTTCACTTACTCCCGAACAAAGCATAAGTAAATAAGCAAAGATTCCTTCAATAAAAAATAATAAAATTAGTGATGGAAAATGCAAACCCACTCCAGATCATAGTCCAGAGAGAGGTTGAGACTGATATTGATTGATTGAAGAAAAATGTTTATATAATTAATTAACAGAGACGTATCTTGACTTTCTATCTAATTAACTGCTATTCTACCGCTGAGATTTTCCTATTGTTAGACTGTTGATTGCAACTCTGTAAGCGGAACTACTATGCGCGTCTGCCTCATTTGATGGCGCATCACACAGTTTTATTTATTTATTTATTTTTGTCCTTTACTCGGCCAGTAATGTTTGTGTGTAGAATTTTTTATTTTGAAGTTATTCAAAAAAAAATAGATCAGAGTATTCGAAATGAGACAAATATTATTTTTTGTTTTATAACTTGAATTTTTTATAAATTATATTTCGGATCATAATGTCCGTCTTGGTTGTTATATTACGGACGATAATGTCCATTTTACTGTGTATCTTTTTTACTAAGTTATATTTCGGATGATAATATCTGTTGTCCTTATATTTGTACAGCGGATGATAATGTCTGTTTTTATTATCTTTTCACATAAATTATCATCAGTAATTTTTTTTGTCTTAAGGTATATAAAATCTCAAATCGTAACTTATCTCTATTTTTATCTCACTGCTCTTCATCATTTTCACTAAAATCCACTTTTTTCAAACACAAATACATTACATCAATTTTTTTTTCAAAATTTGTGTTGTTTTATTGGCATATATAAAATATATAGCGTTGTAAACATCGTGGATTTGAAGGAAAAATAAAAAACAAGAAAACAAATGATAATGTCCGTAAAAATATAATAAAAACAGACATTATTATCTGAAATATAACTTAGTAAAAAAGATTAACAATAAAACGGACATTATCATCCGTAATATAATAATCAGGACGGATATTAAGATCTGAATATAACTTATAACTATTTTAAGATACAAAATGGACAATAACGTTTGTGCGAGCATTGAACCCATTTTAAGTTAAAAAACGGACATTATTGTCTGTACGAGGGGCAAAAATGAAAAAAAATAACGTTGTGTGGTGCACTAAAATAAAGGTGTGATGCGCATGGTAGCACCCCTATGTAAGATACCTTTGCCAGTTCTCACTGAGCGCCTACTTGGCTACTTTGGCTTCATTGAATAGTATTTTTTTAGATCTATTTATATGACATATTTATAAAAAAAAAAATTAGGTTTTTTTAGAAGGTATTTTTTGTTGGTAACATTTTTAGAAAGTATTTACTAATTCTAATAAAGTATTTTTATTTCTTTGTTTAACTTTATGTTGTTTGTTTCAACAACTATAAATTATAAATGTTCTTTCATGTGTTATTAGGAAAATTATTGAATTTGGTTAAATGTAATACTTTTTTTTTTTGGATTATTTTTCTTTTATGTAAATTTTTTAAATTGTTTTAAGTATTAATAATGAGTTGTTAATTACAGATGAATAACATTTATTTATAAAAACCCTTGAAGAGATTAATTTTACGGCTGAAAATATCACTGGTGCATAAAATAATATTCATTTATAAAGACTGAAAAATGTTCAATTGTGAAAATTATAGTAAATTGTGTACATGAAATTAAATGATGTTGCATTTAAGGATGAATAAAAGTATATAAAAGGTGTGGTTTGGTGTACTACTAAAATACAAGATTCCATGACAAATCTAGCAACTCTGCCTTCAGAAAGGGGAGCATTATATTTAACTAAGTATACCTTTATACTTATGAGAATTATTTATTAATTATATGGATAAAAATATAACAATTGATCAAATGAGAATTGTGATTTTACAGTCCATCACAAATTCATCACAATACAATCACAGCTACCTTGCTAATGTACTCTGTTACAATTTTCTGAAAGAGTCTTAACTTAACTCCCTTTAATGTTGAAATTAGAAAAAAAAAGGTCTCTTGAAATAAAATAAATCTCTTCAATTTCACGAGCTTACTTTTGTAATATTTTTGGAAAGAGTTTATTTGAAAATTTCTCTTAACCAACAAACCTTTTACATTCTTTGGGGATTACTACTAACCCTACCTTTATTTGCTTGGATATTCTGTTATTTGCAGTTGTGAAAACAACTGCAGAAAATTCGAAGCATAAATATTACCACCAGAATTTGCATAATTGTAAAAGCTGAAACGTAAACAGGTTACAGCAAGAACTGCAACATTACTCAAGAGTCAAGACTAATAAACTTTGAAATTCTTCAGCACTAGCCTGTGTTCCTGAGTACAGGACAGCTTGAAACAGAATCTTCAGCACTAGCAGCATTGTCATCAATCTCAGGACCTTTCAGAAGACCTCCCAGCAGTTCCGCCGGATCATAAAAGAATTCCACCTTCACTATCTTCGAATTCTCATCCAACTGTCACACACACATGTACATACAACAATCTTTCATAATTTATCAGTGATATTTACAAATTTAGGAAGTTGGGAAGGAAATGAAGTTATTTAATTTATAATAATACCGTGAAAATGGCCATTCCAAACAATTGAATTAGGTTTCCAGTAGGGGCATGACCTTTGAAAGGACCCTCCATGTAACCCCAGTGCCTAAACTTGTACACAATCACCGGAGGACCAGAATAGACATGAAGAATCTCCAAAGCAAATCCACGTGGAAATGCTGTGGTAAAAGCCTTGTGAGATGACTCTGCAGTTTCTTCATAAGGGTTGTATGCCCTTAGTTTCTCTGGCAGAGAGGTTTGCAGCAGAGGGATATACCCTCCACCAAGTTTCCTTTTCTCTTCCAAACTAATAGGCTTCCTTCCTATATATGAATAATAATCATGAATTAGTTAATTAATTGATGTCGTATATACATAAAATTGAAAGTTAGAATGAATTGAAACGGCACCGTTTAGGCTGAAGGTATATTTGTTAGGATCCACTGTAATGTAATCTTGCATATCCACTTTGTGGAACATTTCCATCTCCCAATTCTTCACTATGGTCTGTACTTGCTCTTCAAGTGAACCCGGAGCCCATTCCTGCCATTAATTAATTAATACAGAATTAATTAAGGAGAGAAATTAAATTAAAGAAAAGATAGGTAATTAATTACATTGGTTCTGCCATCTTCAAAGAGCTTGTCAACAACATCATAATTAGGAGGAACACCGAATTTCCATTTGATGTTCTTCTGAATGTCTTCACGCAACAAGGTGCGGTATTTGTCCTCCTCTGCCATTACAGAATGAGAATACAGTAGCAGCAGTTCACTTTAAGTTTTAGTATTCAACTTAATTATTAAGGCTATATATATAGATAGATATACGTATTACCTCTCATATTGATATTGCATAAGAATTAATAGGATATTTGAATTATAATTTCCACGCCGCCTCAAATTATGCTTTGGCTCGTGTTAATTTTGTTTTGTTTTGTTTTTTTTAATGTAATGTGATGTTTTGTTAGAAATTTTATTTATAAATATATAAGTTATATCCTTCGTGGCAGTGAACTTACGAAGAATAGAAAGAAATAATAAGAAGAAGAAATAGGAAAGAAAGAGGAAAGTGTGCACAATGTCTCTTCAAGATGTGTTTTCTAGCACTTTTCTTTAGGCTTAATTCGCCCCCACCAATTCCAAACTCTTGAGTGCAAAAATGGGTTAACCGGCGAATTTCCTGTAGGATAATTCCTCGAGTATGTTTTCACACTTCCAAAACTCGAACCGTGACAACAATGGCTTTTACAAAATGATATTTTGCATATATCTCTTGTGTACCAAAGACATAGGCAAATGAATTTGAAGATGCTCTGAGAAATTTAGGAATTTCATCATGTGTCTCTATTACATGATTGACTTCTCACTAATATGTGAATGTTATGTGAGTTATGAATTCCCATTTTTTTTTGCATCAAATGCACTTCTATTTATAGACACTTCGTGTCCCTTCATGAAGAGTCATAACTTTTCAAATGATGTGTTTTCATTTAAGAATTACATCCTTTTAATTAAAGAGTCACATCCCTTTAATTGAAGAATCGCATTTGTAGCCTTTAAAATCTAATCAATTTCAAACAAGACAACTCTTCAACTTTAAATAAAACGACACGACTTTTTATTAAACAATAACTCTTTATGTTTTATAAATTTTTCTTACATGTTTGACAAAATTGCAATCACACGACTAGTATTACTGTACTGTTTTCTTTAGAAAGGCTTCCGTTTGTTGGAATTATTCTATGGAAGCCAAAGTCCATTTGAACACGGAGCTCGCCACTTAGGGAGTTTTTAGTAGTGCTTTCGTTCAATAGAAATTAGAAAGATTTGAAGGGAGGCAAAATAAAAAAATCACTTTATTAATAGTAATTGTATTTTTTTTTATAATTAAAAAATCACAAGTGTCCTAAGAGAGCATTCTTTAGCGAGAAATATTATGGATTCAAATTTTGTGATTCTAAATTATGTCTTATTCATGTCCCACAGATAAAATGTCATCACATCATTAAAAAATTCTATTAAAAAACTAAATATTAAAATTAAAGTGAATATTTTAATGACGCAATGATATCCTATTCATTAAACATAATTAAAGACATAACTTAGAAACACTAAATTTGAATCCAACAAATTAATTGATGAATGATTGCTCATTCAATAAACCAGAGAAAGAGACACCAATAAATTTGTGTGTTTGATTTTCAGGTAAAATATCACTGTACTTTTTTTATTTAAATAAAATTACTTTTATTGACGGTTATAAATTATCCCGTCTATTAAACATAATATTAAACACAGTTAAGATTCATATATAAATAAATTATAGCCGTTAAAATTTAAAATAAAAATACTTTCATTTTTAATTAACTAAAAATCAAAGGAAAGTTAAGTGAATAAGGAGCACTGATGAGTACAACTTTTGCTTTTTTTATTTTTATTGGTGGATATATAAAATTATTTCATTGTTGTATACCACTACATGCATGAAACGACACACTATTCATTAGTAACTCTTTTTTTCCTGAAAGGCATTAGTAAATAAATTACTAATTTTTTGGTGAGTAATAAATTACTAATTTAATACTAGTCTATAGGAAAAATAAACAAAAATTATAGTCTTTTTTTAAGAGGGAATTGTTGTTTCACCGTGACAGTGTTAAGTTAGTTTTTTTTGTCATTGAGCACTTGAAAACATATATATATGGATATTTCTTTTTTACTTTTATTTATTATTTATTAAATTATTAAATGAGTCAACAAAAATGTTTAAAACTGTCATTGGACATAATAAAAGAAGAAAATATTAAAATAATATTAATTTGAATATTTTTAGTAATTATTCCATTGATAAAATTAATAAAAAATTATATTGACTGAAAAAGATAAATAATTAAGATGAAAAAGAAAATAGAACGAACTGAAACTTAAAGCAAAATTAAGGGATTAAATTACTTACTTAGCCAAAAATAAACTATTTTGAAAGCGTATTTTTTGGTTGTTTTTTTTATACAATATTTTTTGGTTTATTATTGAATATTAGATATTGGATTGAAAGGCTATTTTATGACAATTTCGATTTATGGCTAATTCAAGTTAACCAACTAAATAAATATTAATTTTTCGTTCCTCTCCCAATTTTTTATATTTTAATTAAAAATAAAATATTATTATTTTACTTAAATTGGCCAAAAGTTGACCAATTTAAGTTGACTTAAAAAACATTTCCTATTTTATGAGCAAATCATGGCAAGTCAGAGCTCTTGTTGTAACCTTTTATTTTATTCTGGGCTTAGCCCCTTTTATTAATTTATTAATTAAAAAGAAAGGAAGAAAATTAAGCGAAGCAGAGGATAGTGTGTGTGTGGTTGTTGGAGTGGGAGATGGGGAAGATGGCAGTTCCGTTTGTGGGAATGGTAATGGCGGAATTTGCTCAGGTTGGTTTAATCATTCTCAGTAAACAAGCTATGGCTCAAGGCATCAACAATTTCATCTTCATCTTCTACTCCAGCGCTCTCGCTTCTCTTCTTCTCCTTCCCATCTCCCTCTTTCACCACAGATTTCATCCTCCTCCAATCACCTTTTCCACACTTTCTGGTTTCTTCTTCCTTGGACTACTTGGGCGAGTTTACTCTGCCTCTTCTTTTTATTTACTTCTTCGTCAATACAAGTTTATTGATTTCAAATTGTCGATCCTAATATCAGAAATTTTTAATTTATTCCTTTTTCTTTTTAGATCGTTCTCAGTTATTTGGCACAGGCTTTTGGATTTGCTGGGATTCACTACGGTTCAGCTACACTTAGCACTGCCATGCTTAACCTTATTCCTGGTTTTACCTTCCTACTCGCCGTTGTTTTCAGGTTTATCCAATTATCTTATTATCTTCTCCCCTTCCGTTCAAAATATAAGTTGCTCTGGGTATTAATTATTTTGTTTCATTTTTTCAATCACTGTACAAAGCAAAGAACATAATAATTGATATATAATATATATTTTAATTTTTTTTCCTTATTTCTTAGTATCCATTGAGGACATGTTTGGATAAACATCTTGATTCAGCACTTATGACTTATCTAATAAACACTCATTACATGAGAAATTATTCATAGCATGGTCATGAAGCTTATAAAGATATTATATGTTTGAATGTGTGTAGATTGAGATATGCGAAAGCACCAGCAAGATGTGTGTCTTGCACGTTATAAGTCTAATGGAAACTCAGGGTTGCCAACTACCCTGCTTGGCATATTAACTTTTGAGTGTAGATGAAATGCATATGACCTTAGAAATGGATAAAAATATCAATTCTGTAATATGTAAATACTTTTTTGATCGGCTGTAATATGTAAATATTTGGTTTGGCTATTCAGAAAAAAAGATATTTGGTTTGGCTATCTATTGAAAATAGCTACTTAAACTGTGAGTATGGAATTGCAGTATTATTCATAATCATATGTTTCTTAAACGAGTTTTTTTCTTTCTTATTTTACTTCCACCTATTCTTTGGATTCAAATGACAATATAACATTATACTTCATTAGGGAAAGCAAGCCATCCAAATCTGAAACCTAACATAACCATAAATGTATTTGAGCCATAAATTTGACTGTCTAGAAGTGGTTTGTTTCGGGAGTAAGCTGACAATCTCATTTTGGTTTGTCTATTTTACTTTAGTGGCCACCATTAAGAGTTTCTTTACTTGTAATTGTTGGTTTTAGATTAGGCACCAACACATACAAAATTTATCGGTGTGAAACTTTCCTTCTATGGTTCTCTGATCAGAAAGGATCATTTATACGAAACTAAGTGTTTGCAATCTCTGAATTAAGTTTGTATTTTGACTTTTGATAATTTCTGTTCCCCTTTGGAATTTTTTTTCCAGGTTCCCATTTTGGAGTTTGGACCTGATTCCAACAGCATTAAATTGTGATACTCCATTTACATAAATATATGTCTTGGTCACACGATAAATTTAGTTGGATAATGATTGAAAAATCTTTTGCATTTCCTTTAAAAATAAAAGTAAATCCTTTCTGGTTTTGAAAGCTTTTCTATTGTTTGTGTATGCGCTCACCAAATGTGCACTTTATTTCTATAGTTGTTCTCTTTATCAGTTGTTCTCTGCCATTGATCTGCCTAAACACATCCTACTTTCTGGTTTTAGAATGGAACAATTAGATTGGAGAAGCTCTAGCAGCCTAGCTAAATCATTCGGAACGATTGTATCAATTGCTGGTGCATTTATTGTGACTTTGTACAAGGGCCCTGCACTTCTGATGAGACTATCACCTGCAAACTCATCTCAGCAGCTATTTTTCTCGCAAGATTCTAATTGGATACTTGCGGGAGTATTTCTTGCTGTCGATTGTGTGATGGCTTCTGCGTTTCTTATTGTACAGGTAAAATTATCAAGTAGTAATAAGCTTTTCATCATCAATTATTTCAATTTGCATGGCTCAATTACTGTGTAGTTGGTTATTTATTATTATCTATATTTCAGGCTTCTATTCTTAAGAAGTATCCAGCAGAGTTGATTGTTGTATTCTTTTATTTTTTCTCTGTAACCATTCTATCTGCTGTGACCGGTTTGGTTGTGGAAAGAGACATAAGTGCTTGGAGCTTGGAACCCAAGTCTAGGTTGCTTGCAGTTTTATACTCGGTAATCAAAATTGAATTGAATTAATTAGATTAAAGTTCAACTGGTGACTAGAAACATTATTATCTTTGCCCAGAAATCTGAAACTTTATCTGTAAACGTTTGCAGGGAGTCTTTGGCTATGCATTTCAAGTTACTGTTTCTACATGGTGTTTGCACCAGACAGGACCTGTTTTTGTTTCCATGTTCAAGCCCTTAGGAATTGTGATATCAGTGATTGTAGGTTTTCTCTTCCTTGGGGATGCATTCTATCTTGGAAGGTAGGTTGTGTGTCTCTCTTGTAGATTTTGTTTGGCTGTTGAGTTCATTTCATCTAACACAAATTCATTGTTGTCTTTGAATGCAGTCTTATTGGTGCTACTGTGATTGTTGTTGGGTTTTATTCTGTATTGTGGGGCAAAGCAAAAGATATTGAAAATGTTGGAATGAGAAGCTTGGATCCAAAGGGTAAACAGACCCCTCTTTTGAACGAAAACAGCCGCGAAGACATATAAAGGTGCTTGTTTGTTCAAAAAGATGCTACAATTCTGCCAGCAAATCGGCAGTTTCAATTGTTTTACACAGAATAAGGAAGTAAGCTCTGACTTTCAGTTTCAGAAGTATATTATTTCTCTCTCTTTTGAGCTCGTTTTGTTTGCCAAATCTTTTAAGAAAAAAATGTTGTAATATACGTTGTAACTTGTAAGATATGTACATTCAGAACATTTATCTCGTCTCCACAGTGGAAGAGTTCTATGCAAGAATTATATGTAGGGACTTGCACAAGGGATGCAGCATGAATTGATGGCTTATGTAAATACAGTAAACATTGAAGAGAATTGTCATGAAATGTAATAAGTTAATAACTGTATGTCTTGGCTTGCTCAGCACTTATTATTGACTTTGTTTGATGGTCCCATTTTCATCATGCTCGAAAATGTAGCTCCTATATCATTTTGACTTAGTAGAAATGAACTTCATTATCATTAATTCATAATGATAAGAAAGTAAACTCCATCAGATAGACCATTTGATTTTGACATTCTCATTGGATATTGGAGAAAGTGTGCTTGCATAGGTGTTTACATTATGATTGTTCCAGTTATCCACGGGGGTTTACTTATATAAGGGGAAAAAATACAGCTTCAGAAATTGAGTTCAAATTATTAGGAGAATGACAAGAAAAGTGAGTTTTTGAGATGGTAATTTTTGTTAAATGATTATTGTTTCCTTCACATTTCAGTATCTTGACACCATTTTTTTTTATATATAAAAGCAAATAATTAAAGCATTAATTTGAGAGGAAAAATTTATAACTACTATGACCATAAATTTATAATTGTCATGATTATTTTTTTTTTCAATTTTAGTCTTACATTTTTCTGTTTTAACAACTACAGAATCAATTTGGGAGCGAAAAAATTATATCTACCATGAACACAAATATATAAGTGCCATAACTTTTTTTTTTCCAATTTTAGTTTTGCATTTTTCTATTTTTCTCTCGTGGCTTATAAAACTTCGTTTATTTTCTAAAGTGTATCAATAAACTAAAAGTTTGCATCTTTGACTTGGTCCAATGGGCCTCACATCAATGAACTCTTTAAGGTGATAGTGTTCGAACGATTGAATTATTGTAGTTGTTAATATTGAAGTTATTTGTATTTGGTGATGAAATTTTGTTGAAAATAAACCAAACTATTTATATTAATTTATGTAATAAAATATTTAAAAATGTTTAAAACTTGCTAAATTATATCAGATAACGTTTGAAGTGTTGTTATAATTTTATGTAGTGTTTTTAAAAATAAAATTATACTTCATAATTTTTATTTAAGATTATTTTAATATAATTTCATCTACCAAAACTTTTCTTTTCTTTTTTATTCATAGAAAAGTAGTACAACTAGGAATTGAATCCCGTATCACACACGCGAACTCACCAACTATGCATTCCATGAATATAACTAATAGTTAAATCACAAATGATTGATACACACCATTATGCTCTCACAACTCATTTACAACTGGGTTTAGGCCCATAAGCTATGGTTTTTAATTTTTTTTAAAGTGACAGCAATTATTTTTAGAGCTGTGTATGAATTATTTTTCATATTAAATATAGGGTCTGGCAAGTTGTTCTTACTTGCAATGTGGAAGCAAATCAAAGAAAAGTCAATTTCTTTTTCTTTGAAAAGCCAATCAGATAGTAATCATAGTAATATTATAAGTCCTATCTACTTATAATTCAAGTAAATTTATGAAAATGGTTTGTTTATCTCAAGTGATTTTATGATTAATGCCATTTTTCTTTGGAAAAAAAATGTCTATTTCTTTGTTATTTTTATTTTTATTTTTCTTTTTTATTTTTTTGGGTCAGCCGTTATAGAATAAAATGATATGAATATTCATCTGCTTCTTGTTATTTAGTTGCTGAGCAAGAGGATGGATTTATCTTTATAAATAGAAAAAGAAAACACTTAGTTGACCCCATGGAACCAGATTTTATACCCATTGACCATTTTTAGAAAAATAACTTCCAAAGCTTTTATTTTGACTTTCAATAATTATTTAGGAGTTTCGGTACTTGGTAATTAAATTCATATCTCCATTTTTCTAAATAAAAAAGAAGTCAAAATAAAAATAAAAGAGAGTAAAATTCACCAACGAATGGTTACATCAAGTGATACATGCTTGAATCCCTTTAAATAAGAAGTCTCATATTCAAGTCCTTATGGTGAAAAAAAAACTCCTACTAGAAGAGTTCGTCCTACTGACTGGAACAAAATTATCTAGTATAAATAACATCTATCACTAAAAAATAAGATAAAATTCAATACAACCTTTCACATTTTGAAGAAGTAACCAACAGCAACTATATGTTATGGGCTCAATTTGCTAGTTTGCTTCCACAATAATCTATTGACCGTTTCAGCCTCATTAGTACTAATTAGGCTTGAGCAATAGGCCCACCAACTTGATCATGCGCATGAAATTAGTCTAGTTTGATCCACCTCGATTTTGACAAAATCAAGAAGATTCAGAAAAAAAAAAGCAAAAAAAAAACTTAGTTGCATTATTTTATTCTCTAACTTCGTATTTTGTGCGAATTTGATCCTCTGATTTTTAAAAGTTCAATTTTGCTATTCAAATTTGTAAAATAAAACGATTTTAGTTCCTCAGGTAACTAATTTGATTGAAAACCATCACTAATTTAAATAAATTCCGTTGAATTTAGGTAAAAATTATCGCTAATTTTAAAAAATAACTACCCATTTTGCAAACTAACTAATTTTAAAAATCGTCACTAATTTAAGACTAAAATTACTTATTTTATAAATTTGAGAGACTAAAACTATTCATTTAAAAGTGAAGAAACTATATTCATAAAAAAATGTAAAATTAGGAAATCAAGAATGCAATTAAGGAAAAAAAAATTACATAGAAAAATACTTTCTTGAGATTCCAATTGAGTGTTTCTTAGTGACACGCAAATGGGTAGATATCATGTCAGTAAGACTAAAAAATCCTCTAATGGTAGGGCCATGAAGGATGTGTGCCACTAAAGCATTCTCAAACGTACTAGAAAGCTTTCACTCATTGGTCCATAATGATTCATTTATATTATGATACCATGGTTAATTATTAATTAACTTTATTACTATAAGACAATAAGACAATGTACAATAATCCAAAATGAAGAATCAGCAATAGCACATATACTAGTAATTTTCCCCTGTTTGGTTCTAGTAAAAAATGTCAAAATAAGACCAAAAGCAAAGTCGGCTAATAGAAAGAAAACATGTGCATAAGATCTATACAATAAATAAATAAATAATTTCATTAATTTGAATGATATAAAACTCCCTGAAACGTCATCAATTGGTCCCTTGTTTAAAAATTTGGGACACTCGAGTTGCAACTTCACTTCCAAAGTAGCTTCACCTTTCTTTGAAGGGTTATTGCTCTTCCTTTCCCTTTGCTTCTTATAAATGGAGTTTCAATTTCAATTTCCAGCTCACACAACATTAAAGAACCTAATTAGGTTTCATTTCTTGGTTCTTGTGCAACCTCCTCCAATTAATTTGGGGGACACACACTTAGTTATATACATATCATATCATATTAATACTACTAAAGTCTCTATCTAGATTAATACCACCATTACCATTTTAACATAATATTAGCAAGTACATACTAGTATATTATTTTTCTAATAAAATTGAAATTCAATGGAGGCTAAGACTAAAATGTGGGAAGTGTTTCCATTTATAGTGATGGTGATCATGGAAGGATGTACAATAGGACTCACAATATTTGCAAAAACTGCAATAACCAAAGGAATGAGTCCTTTTGTGTTCATTGTTTATACAAATGCTCTGGCCACTATTGTTCTGTTTCCTTGTTCCTTTTTATTACACCAAGAAGACAGGTTTCTTAATTTATTCTCTTTTATGTGTGTTTCTTGGTATTAAATGCGTGAATTTGTTTGCATGGAGGATTTGTTTTAGTTCTGATGTTCAATATTGTGTTCTTTGCACAGAAAGGAGCGGCCACCTTTTACTTTCTCTTTGTTTATGCGATTCTTGTTCCTCGGTTTTACAGGGTATTTTAGTAGCTTTTTTGATTAAAATTTATATCCTTTTTTCTCTTGAAATTACTATGCCTCAATCATCAATATTTTACTTGTTAAGCGAGATTTATACTCGCAGTCTTTCATTCTCAACCATCTAATCAACAATCTAACTATGAAATAATTATATGTATTATGAGAGATTGTTTGGTTCAATTGACTCTCTCCTTATACAGTTGAATTGTTGATAATTAAAAAGATTGTGAACGAAAGATTACATGTACAGATTCGCCTTTCAAGATGGCTAATAACTCAAAAGTTGTAGTCATATAAGTAAGTTTGGTTAATAAATTTGATGAATATTATTTTTGCAGGATAACCATGGCTCAGACATTTTCATTTCTGGGTCTAAGCTATAGTTCACCAATACTAGTGTGTACCATGGGACACTTGATCCCAACATTTAATTTCTTTCTCTCTGTCATTCTCAGGTTGGTCAAACAAATTAAAACCTTAATTAACTGGTGATTTTCTTGTTTATTTTTATATGATCTGTTTCATTTTGACCATGATGATGTCTATATAGATATTTGCCACCTATGCTAGAATATTTGTAGGATTGATTAAAATATATAGTAACTTAATTAGCTTATGCATGAATCAATTAATTATTAAATTAATATATTTATTTCAGGGAGAAAGAGTTGAAATTGAGAAGTGCTGGTGTGCAAGTGGAAGTGATTGGAATGTTAATATCAATAATGGGAGCAATGGTAGCAGAATTGTATAAAGGGCCACTTGTAAGACCATCTTCTCACAATCTTAGACACAGTAAACAGCAACTTTTTGTGTTCTCCTCAACACCTGAATTTTGGACTCTTGGTGGCATTTTGCTTGCTTCTGCTTCCTTCTCACTTTCTATTTCCAGCTTTATCCAGGTACTTTTTTTTAAAAAATAAAAATAAAAATTTGATGTATTATTACAGTTCATTAATACACTTTGCACCCTGTTTTTATTATAAAAAAAAAAAATTTATTATGACAAAGACTATCATAGTTCCTAGATTTTCTTATAGGTAGTTTTCTTTTTGGTGTGAATGATGAGGAGCCAATTTGCATTACCATCATAATATATATTTCTTTTACTAGAGTGTAATTAGTGGTGACGAGCCCATATAGAGATTATATAAAGTTTTTAAAATATAAAACATATATCAACGTTTAAAGGGGTGCCGTCGTATCTCGTATGTACTATAAGAGTGCTGTAGATTTTTTTGATAAGAGAGGTGTGAGAAAAGAAAAATGAAAGAAATTGAGAAGAGAAAAGTTAAGACATACAATTACTGTTCATGTACAACCCTTATAAGTCAAATGAAATTATATATACTATAAATATAAATAACAGTTATATGAAAATAATTTTTAAAATGTTACTATGCACAAAATTTGAAGTTGGTGAATGAAATTAGGGGATGACGACCTTACATGGGTCCCATATGAATATACATGGTCCTACAATGGGAATCCATGAATCTTGCGTCATACAATTTGGAAAAAAATCATTGCACACCACTATTTATGTTTATCTTATTTATAATTTACTTTAGTATCAATTTTTTAAAATAAAAAAAAAAATAACAGACAGAAGTTACTAATATCATTAATTAGCTAGTTGTAAATTGATTCTGGGACTTAATGGGATGCACTTGTCATTTCTCATACAATTTAAACTAGAGATGGATCAACCAAAAAAGTGTTGGATAAGTAGTAAGCAATTTGGTCCTCCGTAAGGATGAGGACACAAGTTCGAATCTCAGAAAGCGCACTTATTAGGAGGGAGAGTAACCATAATGCTATATTCCGGAATTGGAGAGTAATATCTCCCACAATTTTAAATAAAGCAAAAAAAAAAAAAAGACTAGAGATGGTTCATACCACCGACCATCAAATTTTTCAATAAAGAAAAAAGAAATTGGCAGAAAAAAATATCAATTCTAATTTTTGGCCACCCAACAATGGTCAACAATTGATCAATCAAAAATCAAAATATAATTATTTTACTCAAATTAATTAAAAATTATATATTTGGAGTTGGTTGAAAATCTTTTCCCAAAAAAGTATATAGATTTATATAAAAGAAATTAAAAGAGTGTAAAAAGTACAATTGTTCTCTTTTTGGGTTAGGAGAGGAAAACAAAGAAACTATTGACTCGTTGTGTTGTTAAAACATCTGGAAGTATAAAATGATATTCGTTTAATTTGTTGTTTTTTATTTCTTTTGATGGTATTATAGAAAGAAACGGTTAAGCAATATCCAGAACCAATGAAGATGGCTTGTTATTATAGCTTACTTGGGACAATTCTTAGTGCAATAGTGTCCTTCATAGTCGAAACCGACGCAAATGCTTGGAAGCTTAACCGTCACATGGACATCATTCTCATCGTTCTAACTGTAAGTGTGTGTATATATATATATAAAATTAACATTAAATTCATCTCATAGTCCTTATAATTTTAAATATAATAATTCTATAGGCATTATTTGGCGGTGTGATTCGTCCCAATATTCATGTTTGGTTTATCCGAATGAAGGGTCCACTTTATGTGCCTCTATTCAGACCCTTTGGAATTGCCTTTGCTACCACTTTTGGAGTTTGCTTCTTTTCTAACAGCCTCCACTATGGAAGGTACGTACACTTAATATTTAATTATTATATATCGTATTTTTGAATTGAGCTTATTTGTCTGTATCTCATATGTAATGTTTTTTATTGTGCAGTGTGATGGGAGCAACTATAATTGGAATGGGGTATTATACAGTAATGCATGGACAAATGAAAAGAGAAGATGAGAAAATCTGTGACGAAAGCTCAGATTCTTTGGACAACAAGAAGATACCTCTTTTGCAAGAAAAGAATATGCAAGTGTAAATATATATAGCTTCAGAATTAAACTAAATACCATTGAAAAACAGAGGAAATCACCTATTATCCACAATCTTCCTCTCAACAAAAGGAGCCACTTTATCGTCTCCCACCACGTTTGCAAATATTTTTTTTTTTTCATAATTATCTGCAACTGTGTATATGTGTCATGAAATGTTTGAGTGATATGGCAGAATTAAAAAAAGTGTGAATTTAAGAGTAAGTATTTTCGTTGTACAAAAAAACTTGTAAGTTGTAACTGTATATATACTGCATAATACTTGTATGTTTCTCGTTGCTGTATTGATGTACGTAATTCACATATTTATCATATAATGATTAAAACTCCCAATCATAATAATTATTTTGGATAATATGAGACATATCATAATTATTACTCGGCTAAAATAATTAACTTTTTAAGAAAAAAAGATGAGAGATTCCCGAATTTTTTATCATTTTCTGTTGATTCATTTTGCACCGCCACCACAGGTCAACAGTTGCTACCAAATGTTGACGAGGAACTTTTGTATCCTTCTATTTTGGATTTTGTTTAATGTATTCATTATATCTCTGTTCATTCCCTTGCGTACTAGCACGCACGAGTGCATTCACGATGGCATGGGTGGCATAATTTACAATAATTATATTACCCTGTTTGTTTAAAATTCATTTCACCTCAAACAGGAAAATGTTCCCTTAAAGGCACTTTTTATCACACAATTTTACTTTTATCTTTTACTTGTATTTCACAGGAGTTACACCGCAAAATGAAACACACTGGTAAAAAGTTGTCTAGAGTAAATTATAAAACGACATTGTCATTATGTGCAAAATAATAATCTAAATTTTGGTTTTTATCGCAGTTACTTTTTATTTCAAATCATGATGTGTCTATTGCTTATTAACTTAACCAACACAATTTTCATCATTCTATTTTCTTTTCTTCTTTGGAAGCAGCTTAGCATAAAAATATTGGCTAATTAGTACTCTATATTTTCTTCTTTTTTTCGTCTTGGGCTAATTTATAATATTTTTAAGAATAAATATATGGCTACAGAATAAGGCACACTTCATGTATGGACATTATTTATTTCCAAAGTAATAAGTTGAGAATAAAGATAACACGTAATGGGATTTACATAAATAAAAATATCAGTAATCTTGCATGAACCGCTATCAGAAGTGTTCTTGCCAAATCAAATTTGTAAGATCCTTATGAACTGAATTAACTCCTTAAAAGAATTCGTTCATGAGAGTAACCATTTGAGACGTGAGTTTTTTTACCTTAGTTGACATAATATTATATTGATCATAATAATATTAAGAAAACATTCTTGTGAACAATTTGTTTCTGGAAGTAAGAAAACTGAAAAGGGTTTTCAAACATGTGATACCTGGATGCATCATCAATGCTTTCTAGTTTGAATCTGAAGAATAACGATAGAAAATTGAATAGCAGCCCCTATTTTAACCTTTTCTTTGTTTGTTATGCCCCATTCAAGCTAAACGTCGAATTTGCTGTATCATAACAAAGATGTATAAATTTCCCACTCCAGGCCTCATTATTGCTCAAAATGAAGCTTATTGAATTACAGTCAAGGAATAACATGGTTGATACCCCTTAGCTGTTTTTCTTTCCTTTCAGACTGAAAATGTCTGTCTTTCTTCTCAATCCACTACATCCATGTTTATGCCCAAGCATTAGACATAATCCACGGGAATTTGTTATTTACCCTTTACATGTCAGTCAGTCAGTACTCAGTACCTCTTTCATCAGCTGGGCAACATAGTAATACACGTTTGTTTTTTTTTTAAAAAAAAAAAAAAAAAACTCACCAGATTATGTTCACTTGGGATACAATTTGTCGTCAAAATCTATCAGAATTTTTCTATCTAATATGTGCAAAACTACAGGTTATAAAACTGTTGAATACTATCTTCGCATCCTGGATGAAGTTTTAGATTGGTGATGTCTCTTTCTACTGGGCAAACCACTATCACTAACGCTTCCTTCCACAAGTCCATCATGAACATCAGAAAATTCTGTTGTCCATGAACGCAACGGAACAAGGTGACTATCATCCTTGACCTTGGTGCTTCTCTTACGCTCCTCATCGTGGCGTTTCACATTCTCTGATATCTCATGGAAGGTTTTGTTTATCTTGGCAATACCCCTTTCAACTGGTTCTACCACATGTGAAACTGTAAATTTCATGTCATCAACAATCTGAAACATAAAGAAAGCAGAAACAGCCAACATGAGATTGAAAAAGGGAAAATTAAGAAAATTCAAAGATTTGAAACTTGAGTTTTCATATCTCACAATTTCACCACTTCCAACAACCACATCACGAACATTATGGGTGAATTTGTTATGCTTCTCTCTATCATGATGTCGACCCAGTCGCATCCATGTTGTGCGCTCACAGTCTCGAACCTCTGCAGGGTCAGGTGGTGTCCCTAGTGATGCATAGTCTGCCATTACTGCTACATTCCGAACACACCTCTCTCCTCTTTTGTAAGGTACTGCAGGGAAGACATAAAGGTGCACAACAGCAGCGACGCCCATCTGTTGACAAGTTTTAACGTTGGGAAACATATTAAAAAATGCCAATACAGAGCTCCCTAATTAATTGATAACCATGTTGATGACACTCATGAGAGAAACTTTAGCTTAGACAAGGTCATCAGAAACAAATATAATAAAGAAGCCTGATTTACCATATTATACATATAAACATGACAGGCATAGATTAGAACCAGAACGAGTTCCTATAACAGTTCTAGAGCAAAGTAGTCATAGGTAATTTCGAAAGGCTCAAGAAAATAGAGTAGAACGTCATACTTCACACATAGGTTCCAGAATAAATGTTTCATACTACTGAAGTCCTATTGGAGCAAGTCTTTCATCTATGCATGCGCCAGATCCTTGTAGACATTCAGAACCATGGTTACATCCAGAGACCATGAAAACGAGTGGATTTGCCCCTCCCTGTCCCTCACAATAGTGAAAGCCCAGTGCACTAGTCCTATATATATAAATTGAGTGTCCCATTTTTAATTGAGAGTAAAAGGAGAAAATGTAGACCATTAGATCTGGCATGAATGGTTAAGAATTAAGATAAAATATCGAAGTCAGGTGACCTATAAGTACTTTTCATCTAGACCATCCATGTAATATATATGGTCATCATTACTCCTCACATTCTCATATAAAAGTAGCCCTCTCACTGGATATACGACTCATTTAAAGTGATGGGTGCACTTCGGAGAGGAAATTATAGATATTAATTGGAAAATAAAACAAGTACATTTTAACAATTTCATATTTAGAAATAAATACATGAACATATTATAGTAGAATCTTGGTCATTGATTGGAAAACCAACTGTTTTTCCTCAGCACCGCTGCACTTTAAAGAAGCCAAATTCTATAAAAATATATGCATAAGGAGCCAAATCATAACAGTTGATTGGAAAATCAAAGAAGTAAATTTTAAGAATTTCATACTTTAAAATACATGTGCATATATTATATTAGAATCTCAGTCATTGATTAGAAAATCAATGGTTTTCACTCAGGCCTCAGCACCTCTGTACATTAGAGGAGCCCAAATTCTATACAGCTATATATGCATATGAAGCATATTAGGAGAGTTTGTGAGAAAAGCTAATCTTGACCAACTTAATCTTATTTAGGCAAGGGGCCACCGGAATCACATTTTTGGTCAAAAAGCAATCGGATGAGTACTGAATAGTAATCAAGTTTATACTTTATATGCGTTCATTTATGATACTGATATGCAATACTCCACTGATGTATCCAGAGAGCCGAAAGTATCCCCAATCTCATATATATCAATCTTCGTTACAAGATCCTGCCACATTTTACGATTTCTTGCATAGATCATACATGAGAGTAAATTTAAACTTCTTAATAAAGCATACTCATTTGCAGATATATATGATATCAGTACTCCTTAAAATTGAGATGATATCATGCATTAATACAAGTGACAATCAAAATTACAAGAAGCACGAATAGCATACCTCTATACAGATGATATAGTCCTGTATGCGTGTCTTCAGCTCTTGAGCCAGTGACCCTTTAAAAGCTCCCAAAGAAAAAAGAAATGCAACAGCCACACCTTGCCACCATGTTAGGAAGATGATTGACTTAAAAGTTAGAAATTTGGCCAATGGTTTGATAGGCTCTAGTTTATCTTTAGTGACAGAATAGAACTGTACAAGGCAATACAGGGCCCATGTCTGACTAAAATTAAGAACGCATGCCAAGTAGGGATACCTGCAAGCACAAAAGAAAATCAAATTTCATGGAAGGACACAATAAACATGCACCATTCCTTCAAAAAAAAAAAAGGAAATAGAAAAGTAAAGATGATAATCAATTAACATCTTTTTAATTTGTTCTCTACTCCTATGACTCACGGATACTTCAAAATTGGCTACATATCCATATCATATCCATGTCCAATACGATTTCTGCATTTGCATCCGTCACATATTTTAAAGTTACATAATACTTTTGAAATTTCATTGTTCTAATTTAAGAAAAATCACTTCACAATTTAAAGATTTATATTTGAATTCTTTAGAAACTATATTTTATGAAGATTTTATGAAAGTTTTAATATTATATATACAAATATGCTTAAATTTCACTTAACAAATATTGCGTACCTATAACCTAATATTTTAAAAAATCATCGTATCCATGTGTCTTACTTATCATACCCGATACTCGTACTCGTATCTGTGGAACATAGAAGAATAATCTTTCTAGCTGAGAATTAAGATTACATATTCATGAAATATGATATGCATGATACACACGCAAATATGACCAAAGGCACAAGCTGATATAATCTTACCCATATTTCCATTCAAACTTTCCCTCTCCATAAACCCCGAAAGACTGCAGGATCATTGCCAGCAACGCACAGATCATTTTCAGTATCATCTGGAACACAGCTTTTTGTCAACGAGAAGAAATACATGGTTCCTTCTTTCCCATAAAGAGAGAGAGGGGTGGAACACAAGCACAATTTATCAAAATCCAACATACATATTGTACAATTCCAATTTTCACCGATTGATAGAAGTCAGGGCCAAGATACCAATCTCTTAAGAAGCAATTTAAGGGAAATGGATGCTCTACAACTCCATAAGCATATGCATCTTTCAGGAGAGGTGTGCTGGAGTCTGTTATGCTCATACTTTCCATATATTGAATTGTTTTGTCCTCACCACCTATAAGGAACCATAAACAAATTTGTATTAAAGATCATTACTAACCCAAAATAATTCAAAATGTGAGAAGATGTAGACATCTTTCAGTCATGACTTAAAACATTCAAGCCTCACAAAAATTGAATACATTTTGAATTAGACCTGAAATTAGAGAAGAAATAAAGAAGGAAAATCTTTTAAAATATCCTAGATATAAATAATAAAAACCATACAAGTATACAATTCATTTGACGTACCTAAGCAAGCTATCAAGTATCTTTCAAAGCAATATAATGCAAAAGCTTCATAGCAGTCCCGGATCACTTCACAATTAAATGCGGCACTGGAATCCAATAGTGACAAAAACTGCATCATAAAAACATCAGACTTTAATAATTGACAACTAAAATTAGCCTAAAAAGTCAACAACATATAAAATAAAATTTTCTATCTTTCACTGCTGGAATAAATACACAGCAGTAATAGTGATGCTTTGCAACTCACTACTGATGGTCCTTTGCAGAAGATAAAACCCAAGCTTTTCTGAAATTACATTATCCGTTGAACACAAATAAAATCTGAAAGTATGTTATAAACAGCAAGGGGAATTTTTTTCTTTTCAGTGTAAATTATTAAATAGATATTGTATCATTAAGACCAGTATCAGATAATGGCCATTCAAACAAATAAACAAGGATGAATGTAACGAAGAAGAAAAAAGAGAAGGAATTAGTCTGACTATGAAAGATACTGGCACATAAGTTCTCTAATGATCAAAACATACAATTGGCTCTTTTAAGTAACCAGATGTGGACTAGAAAACCTAACCAAACAACGTGCACTAATAGGTAAGTTCGAATGTATGTATCCAATGAAATAGTTACACACGTGCAGCCAAAATGAAAAGAGTCACAGGAGGGAAATTATTTATAGATTCTGTCCAACCAAAAAAGAACAGTGGTCTTCATTAGGATGAATTTAAAGAAAAAAATCAACATATTCAATCTAAAAAGAACCTATAGTATCTGGTCATTTACTCAGCATCCCTTACCGATTCCAAGGCATAAACAGGGACCATTAAAATGAGACCAATCAAAAACTTCTGTTCCTGAATTAAAAAAAATAAAATAAAATTAGAATCTACTATGAAATGAAAGGAAATAGTGCAGTTATGAGACGCACTAGGAGAAGCGGAACTAGGCATTACAAAAATAGTAATCTATTGATGCAGGTAGAAAAATAACCTCAGGTTGATTGTAGTTAGCTAAATGCTCGAATATAAGATACATGGAGAGGACAAGAGCAACAAGCACGAATACACTTGAACTGAAGACTGTCCAGCTAACTACTCCTGCAGACTCCACACCTGCGTTTAAGGGCCACATTGTCCCTGATCTGCTAGTGGACTCAACAACCGTGAAAAAAAATATGAAAGAACATAGAATATCCATCAAACCCATTCATCAAAAACTCAAAATTTGCTTTAACAAATGGCCTTTGCTTGATTGGATCAACTCTATGCTTTACTATATTCCAAACAATGTGAAGTGTCTCCCCTCCCACAAAACCTTCTATTTCATACAATTTTAACTTCTTCTGCCTTTTTGCAACCAGTACCCTGTAAGATAGTATATAGCACAAGTAAAACATCCCTCAGGTTCAAATGCAATTCATCAAATTCAACAAGGAACGTGTAGAACTAACAGTCCATCAACGGCAAACAAGGAAGTTTGCCTTTGACGCATGCACAAAACCCAAATTGAGATAACATCATAACAATCATTTTGCATCGACAAACCAGTTAGTTAAGAAATAGTACTTATATACGTATTAGAGAATAGTCGTATACACAGACAACGAAAAAATTCTAACTGTCTTCTAAAGCAAGTAAAGGTAGTTCAACTAGTAAGAACATCCACTATAAGTTTAGTAATGACAAATCGACATGAAATATCAGAAGCCAACAAAGCTTCAATATGTGCATTTACACAATTACACCAGAAAAACCAAAATTTGAAGCATCATTCAACCTCTGCACCTAAAGATGTCAATAACTCAAACTCTAACTAAGAATATAACTATATACATAGTACCATAAAATGACAGGGGGATAGAAAAAGTCAACCACCAGAAAAGTCAGCTAGTAATGGCGTAATGGCATTTTCTAGAAATTGTTATCACAGTACCCACCAAACAAAGAAATTGTTGTCATAGAATATCCCAAAACTTTAAATAAATTCTGCAGTCCACTAACTATTAGCTGACTGCCAACATATCAATTAAATTTAGCTGATACTTGATCACATAGCACAAGCAGGGCAGGTCCCCCAAAAATGGCCAAAACCCACAAGTTTACCTTGAGTGCTTGTTGAGGGAAGGAGATATGAAATTCTAAATAACAGATTGAACACATAATTATCAGACAACTTTTTTCCATCTTATCATAGAGACAAGACAGGTAACAAAAACAAAATAGAAAACACTTTCCGTCGATAAATAATTTGGTTATTAGTTACAAGATTCAGTCATAATATTATTGATTAATACGAATCCAAGATGGTAACATCAATTATCTTAGCACATCCTATTCCAACATTGCAGCTCAGCTATGAAGCAACCAAACAAGGTGATTCGGACACGTTTGTTACTCAATGATCTTTTTTTTTCCTTGAATAAAAATAGGAAAATTGTCTTTCAGGCTTAAGATATCGGATACAGATGCGGTGCTGAGAGATTTCAAAGTAACATACAGAACGCCAATATCCAGAATAATGGTCGTACAACATGTGAGCTCGTTTCTCAATAATGTTAGTAACTTAGCATTCACATAGGCTAAGAGTATCAGAAGACAAGAATCAAAGGATAAAGTATTTCCAAACAATAATGCTACTACTCACTAGCAATATAAGTTAAAATAATTATTCTCCTAAGATACAACCATATTTTAATCCATTTGTACTCCTCCTCCACTAGGTTTTGTCACACATAACTGCAATGCAGTTTATGACATAAGAAATGAAGAGGTGATCAAGAACAAACTTCAGCAAAGCAAAGAAAAGTAGACTCAGAAGGATACTTTAATGAATTCGAAGATTATCACATAAAACTATAATAAACCCTCCTTTTCACATTTCGTGGACAAAATGCTCGAAACCAATAACAAGGCATTCAAAAACATCTGTCGATTTTCAATTCAAAAAATAAAGTAGTAAAGGAAAACCTCTTAGTCCATTCGGAAATCGCAAAGGTGCAATTTCCCCATGAACGAAAGAAGGGGATAGAAAAGGCAAAAGAAGGGGCCAAAACCCTAGACCTCGAGTATGTGCAGACGGTAAAAGAAATACACCATGCGCCGAAACAAAAAATCGCTGGAAAAGAACGATGGCAATGACTGCAGAAACCATGGAAGGAAAACTAAGGAGAGAGTTCAAACCTGCGCTCGACATTTCGTGCTTTTACCGGGAAAATCGAGATGGATATTTTTCCGGGAAAGTAGAACGCAAGAAAAGGAGGGGCGATCGGAAATAGCGAAGAGGAAAAACAACGGAATTTTGCTTCGGCAGTTGGAAAACTCAAATTACGAAATTTTATTTTTTGGAATTCATGAAAAAATAATAATAAGGGAGGAAGATACTAACATAACCGAAGCATGTAAATCCTGTTGTCACAGCTACAACCGGAGTCGTCGAGTAGAATCAATTTTGCTTATTTGGCGTTTTGTGATTGGGCTGTGACGTAGAAGTACATGACTGGTTGAGAAATTTTGAACGCGCCACGTCAGCGTGTGTGCGTGGCAAATGAAGAGAAGAGGGTGAGATTTGTTGTTTGGTAGGTGAACGTGTCATGAAGAAATGAACGTTAAGGAAAGCTTAGAAACGCAGCTGCCGTATTATTGACAAAACAAAAAAAATGCAGCTGCCTCTCTGCCAAACAGTCAGAGGCTCAGTAGACTGTTTGGTTCCCGTCTCTAAAGAACCCCGTACGGGTGTGAAACTAAAAAGTAAATAAAAAATTAAGATAAAAAACCAAACGAAGAATAATTTTTTTTTATGGAATAATAATAAGGCAAATAATATTTAGTGTTTGATATTATTTAAGAATTTAAATGTAGTAAAAAGGATATTGAAATGTGTAATTTTTTTTGTATTTCCGAGAGACGGAACAACATACTTTTATGATTATTTTTCTATTTATAGTAACATTAACTAGTACACCCTCTCCAATGGAGAGGTGGTTAACTAGGTTCTTATGAATTAATTTATTATATTTTGTTGGGTCCCACATGTATATATTATTTTATAAAATTAAGCATCCGAAGCACTCCAATGCAAGTTCTTAAATAAGCACTTCGGATAGAGTCCACATGTACCCACAAATTAACTATCTCATATTTATTTTTTTATTTTAATACAAATTAGTCCCACTCTTTTTATAAGAACCAAGTGCTAATTTAAGCAACTTTGCTAAGCACTCAATTACACGTCAGCATGTTTCAAAGAAGATGGGATGCTTAGCTGAGATGCTTAAATAATAAGAACTCATTTAAGCACCTCCATTAAAGATGGTCTTATGGTACTGTATATCAAAACCCTAATAATAATGCATTTATTATTTTACTAAATAATTAAACAAAATTAATTTCTATTTTAGTTTTACTTTTCCCCAAAAAAACCAATTATAATAACTGGTATGTTTATATACTGCTCTGTTACTTATTATAAGACGTTTTTAACTAATATTACACATATCAATAAAAGTATTTAAGTTTGGTTAATTTTATTGATTTTCTAAAAAATTATATAACATATCAATTTTATCTCTCATTGAATATTATGCTAACCAATCACAATTAAAAAGTACAAATAAGATAAATAAGAAAATAAGTAATAAATGTTCCATAGAAACTATAAAACGCCTTATAAAAAGGAACATCAAAATCTTCTAAAAGACGTCTTATAAATAGGAACGGAGGAAGTAATAAATTAAATTAAGTTTAACATAATGTTTTAGCAGAATTTATACTTTTAATTCCTTAACTTTCCTTAATCTTTTTTACTTCATTTTAGTCTTATTTTTTTTCTATCAATGTGGTCATTTATATTGATTAAATGATTAACAAAAATAATCAAAACGTTAGTTTGTTTCTTATTTTTGAAAAAAAAAAATTGCTTTTCAAAATAAAAAATTTAAAAAATATGTTTGACATACTAATGTTTGAAAATAATTTTTGAGAATATGTGTTTTTTAAAAACTGAAATATGAAAATTTGGAAAACATTTAAAACTTGATTTAGTTTTTTAAATTTGTTTTAAAAATTTATTTATCTTTTTTAGAAAATCATTCCTAACAATTATTTTATAGTACAATTTTTAAAAAAAATATTAAATCAAATAAACCCTTAGTTATATGTTTTTCTTTCTCACCTCCAACTTTTTTTTTTACATTTCCTCTTCTCCCAGGTAATACATTGTTGAGAAGAGGAGTAATTGTAAATATTTTATTCTCAATTTGCGAGACCAATTTAAAAGAAACCAAAAGTTACTAACAGAAAAAAAAGAACCAAAATAAATAAATATCATGCAAGTCCAAGTCATATAGCGCAATTGGTGAGCACATGTCAACATGTGTATGTGGGTATCTTGGTTCAATTCTCGGCTAATATATTTTCCTATAAAAAAAATATCATGCAAAATTTTCTAGAATTCCAGCCTTGTGAACATTAGCAGGTTTTTAATGGAGGGGGATTGTTCATATGATTGCTAATTTGATTATATTGTTACTTATTCAGGAAGTGTTTTCTTTAAAAAGAGGATTAATAGAATCATAAGGGAGATTTAAAATTATTCTAGATGTTGCCGTGCTAACATGTTTTTTTAGATCAACTAGGAATATATTGAATAAAAGGTGCAGAGTGCATGAACAACACAAGGAAATTGTGACTGCAAACAAAGGAACGCAGACCAAAAAATTCAATAGCCCATTTACACTAGACAGAATAAAATACCGAAAATCCCATACAAGCAGCAGGCTTTGTGTTCGAAAATTTTTCTGTTCGAACACAATCAGATTTGCCATACGACCTCGAACCATATAGATTGTATTTAAATCTCAAATATCACATCGATACAAAGAATAATTTGTAAATTGTATGTTTTTACGTTACATTAAGTTTCAATTCTGAAGTTATTTAACAATTTTAAATTTTAATTCAAAAACAGACTATACATGCTAATGGTCTATGCTTAAAACGAGGATTTTTTTTCTTAAACGATAACCCTATAATTACTATTACCCTATAAACGATTTTTTTTTTTTTTTGTTGAAATAAAACGAAACTGTAAAAACATCGAGGATTATTATTCTCATTATTACTCATCTAAAGACTAATTAAGAATGGCGCAGCCTCGCAGAACTCGTTTGCGGTCCTTGAACCAAAAAAAAAAACCATGAAACTAACAGCGTTAAATATATCACTTTATCAGAACTCAGTCTCACAACCCGAACAATAAAAAATTATGAAGCTGTAAATCTACAAACGGAGTACATATGTTAGGTATACAAAAGAATGGGACATTCATTACATGATTATACAGAAAATTTCTTTCATCAGTGAAGTGTCAATAAAACCATTAGACTTGGTCAGGCAAAACGAGGGCAAAAAATTACCCAAAGTCAAAAGGTTTCTTTCATTGTACCTATACGTTCGTGTCTACTTTTTTCTCCATGAACAAAAGAGAGGGGCGGGTGGTTTGCTCTTGAAGTTATCATATTTTTATCTCAGATTGCATTCATATGCAAGGGGCATACTAGTACCTAACTTGATGATAGTTTTCTGCAGCAACAATGGATGCTTTGAATCTGATACAGCACATCAAACTCCTTTTGCAACTCTTTTAATGCATGTACATGGGTGCAAAATAGAAATTCCCAGCCTGAAGCTACGAAAACTATACGTATGCGGCCCTAAAGATGCAAAATGTGAGGATAAACTTCAAACAATAGAGGTGCTAGAACGAGCTACTCTTTGAGCTTCTTCCAAGTCCCTAAGAAATCTGCAAATGCAAATTGAAAACGCCTCTGTATTAAGAATTCCAAAATGCTTCAAGTGCAGAGAAAGTTGAATGTTTTTGCAGTTAACTAAAGTACCCTCAATGAAATGGACGTCTCCACTACTCCAATCATACCTTTTAGAATTAAGAACAGAAGAGCCACCAAGAATGAACCGGACACCGGTATTGCTGGCGTTTTGTAGAGCAACTGACCGTGACTCCTCATAAGTTGTCCCGCCAACAATGAAGATGATCACTTCCAGGGGCCTGTTTTGATGCAGTAATTAACAATAAAACTCATTATTCCACAATTCTATAATGATAATGGGCATTGAACATTGATTAAACTTAAAAACTTTTATTAGACATGCATTACGTGTGTAAAGTCTATCCCTTACTGATTAAAAAGCTCATTCCTAGATGATGAGTCAAGAAAAAGGATCATGATCATTTCCTTCTTGATGAATATAGATGTTGATCAGAAAAGTTTGCATTAAAAATTTACAAACTTATAAATAATCCTTTCAAAATGCAGTGCATAGAACAACTCAGATAGACACCTACAATACCATTATCAGATAAACAACCAAATTCACTGCAAAAGTCTAGTTTGCTTCTGCAGCCGCTAGTGAAACATGGAACAGTCAACAGTATAATAGATAGCATAATTGATAGACTTATGCGTGTAAGAAAGGTATAGAGCATAGACCAAGCCGCAAGGGATAAAATCATGTGACATCAATGCTACCACATTACTGAAGTTATATATAGTAACAGTGCAGATTGAGGAAGTAAAAAGTATGGCTGGGCAAGCTGAATGAGATTTGTATATGCCTCCACTAGAGAGACCATAGCCTGTCCTATGGATAAAATAAACTCAGTATTATAATATAGAAAGAATAGCAGAATTTGGCTTGTAACAAGTGTATGGAGCACTACAAAAGCTTCAGTGATAATGTGTTGTCAAGACTCAGCATGTGCACCATCACTTGAGTCCCCATATTGAAACCTAGTACAATCCCATTGCATGCGGAATTTCTGATGCAATTTATCATATAAATGGTGTCACAATGCCTCTTAGACAGCTGAAATAGTACTCTACATCAATTTGACCAGTAGCTAAGCTAAAACCCAAACAGTTTGATACTATTTTTGTTACTTCAATTAAAATTTACAATCTTTAGTAACTAGGCAACAACAGAGTAGCATAACTAATTTGGATACTAACCAAGTGAGGTCTAAAAACTCACAGGATACACTGAAAACAAATATAATTAACAGAAAGATACCTTCCTTGTTGAAAGTGATTTCCAACAAATGGGTAGTCCACGTCTCTTAGCCGCCCTTTGACAATGTTTTCCATGATTTGAAAAAGAAGAGGCTGGTGCTGTGTGTAAACGTTCTCAACTCCCTGCATCAAAACTCAGACAAAATCTTTTTAAGATTGGAGACCTGAGTCATCAAGGTTGTAGTATAATAATCATAATATTTCTATGCAGACCTTCAATCCACGAGCCATATTCCGGGCAATATTCATTAGATCTCGATTTCCAAAAAGATCTCCAGTTCTCCTATCAACGCCTGCTTGCTTCAAAAGGAACTGGACAAGCTGTTGTGCCACAGTGAAGATATCAATATCAGTAATTTTCTCATGTAATCAAATCAAAAGCAGCAGTAGCATCCATCTATAAGCTGTTCATAAAAATCCAATTGAATGAAATTTTCTACCTGAGAATCCAAAAAGTTATGACAAAACAACATAATCCAAAATAATCTCAATCACTACATATTTATCTAAGGTTTAAAAGGTGGACAGCATAGCTTATGGATTTAGGACTAACATTCAGATATTCATGCATCAGAATAATATGGATTTAAGAAGAAAGGCAACAGTTAAAATTTATTTACCCCAGGTTTGTACTTGGCAGATCTGGAAGCCAGTTTGTTGAAGAGCTGCATTAATTGAACCGGGCTATCCTTCTCATATCGTAAAGCATACAGCATGACCAACCGTAGTCGGTCCACATCTGATATGCTTTCATTGTTTAGTAAATTAGTCACTGCCTGCAAAAGAGTACATTAGAGACAGAAGCTATCACACATCATCTGAATCTTATGCAATCTTTCTAATTTTAAAGCTAGACTTGCATATTTTATGAGGATGTGGATATTAATGATATTGCTTCATATACTACATAATCTGCTCTGTTGAACATGTATTGTTGGCCAAGTGAAACTAAATATGGATAACATTTAGGATTTGTTTACTCTAATAATTCACTGTGGATAATTTTTTTTACTTCATATCATTGCCAGGAAGAAAAATGTGAGGGAAGAGTCCCAAAGCTGAGTGAGAACATGGTAAGCGATAATAAATTAATAACTCATTTAATCAATGAAAACAGTAATTTCCTTGAAAAACAATATGAAGCTCAAGAAGATAGAGATCAGAATAAATACAAGAAGATATCATATTCTTTCTAACAAATCAGCATTGAAAGTAAAACTGTTATGGATTAGTTTTCCAATTTCTCAGAACCACCCAAAGAAATACTGCAAAAAGTCCAAGGTGGGTGCACTAGAGAAACAAGTTAAAACAAATATAGCACAAGTTGAAAGGATTCTCTAGTTTTCTCCATCTCCAAAGTGTTGCTTTGGAGTGGGGAAATCTAATCTAATAGGATATAAATTGCTAGAGTATAAAAAATTTTGCAGTACGCAATAAACAAACTCCCAATGGTATTATCAACAATTCAACATTGGTACGACGAATTAGGATGCTTATTTAGTTTATTTTAATGGTCATCCAAGAACTTTTGATGCTTTTACAAACGCAAAGGAGAATGTTCCAATAATCAAGGCCACACAATATATACAATATATACCTCAAAAGCAGCCCCTTGTCCTCCATTGCAGGCCAGCTCTTGTTCTGTTTGTGAAACTAACATGAGTTTTCGTTCTTCAACTATTTTGCTCATTTCTGTTACCAAAGTCACATGTTTTGTCACATTTCCATGCATTTTTCTATACTCGGGGTAATTGTCAACAAATTTGGCCATGTCCTCTGCCAAGATTCAAATAAAAAAGTCAGTGAATTGATATATTTATGCCTATGCTACTGCATATAAATAAGTTTCTGCAAATATAGTTGTGACAGCTGGCAGTATTTTGTTACTCCAAGATGTGGAAAATAAAAGGCACAAACCTATTGTTTGGATGTTCTGGTTACTCTTTGCCACTTGCTGAAATTCATCAACCAGTCGCTTGATATTCATACCTATATCTCCAAAATTCTCATACATGTTAGCTTTGAAAAAGGAATCTTGTTCTGATGACAACACAACCTCCTGTGACAGGAAATAGCAAAAGAGTTGCCTTTTAATGAGACAAAATCAAGACTGCAATATGCTGCAGACATAATTACCCAATATAATAAATGTATCCAACCTCCTGATCCTTTGAAATTTTACCGATGGATTTCAAGTCCACTTTGTTGTCTTCGATTCCTATTAATTCATGAACCATAGCCTGTAAAGTATAGTACCACAAATAAACATTACTTATATGAATAAAGAATTTATTATTCAGCTTTAAGTTTGTCAGCAAAACTAGACTCTTGTGTTAATCACACAGATACCTGATAGGTCCATTGATTTAGCAAAGGGGTTACTGGATCGTCCCTCCTATCAATCACCAACAACAATGGAGAAACTTCCATTCGCCGAAAATCAAAAAGACCACTTTCCTCTTGGTACATGAGTTTCTGTTTTTTGCCAAATAGCATAAATTAGATTTCCCTTTGTATGCCAGCATTATCACTAATGATAAATTATGGTATGTTGGTATACACACATAGTCAGCCTAAAGTACGTATAGCCAGGCTGTGTGTGTACAGAATTATGCATAATGTAAGAAATAAGAACTATGCCATTCAGAATCATAAAAATGAAGACATAAAAGCTTAAATTCATTTCAGAAACTACCAACCGCATTGCTAAAATGCATACACAGTTATTTAACATAACCCAACCCCACGCCAAAAAAAGAAGAAAGAAACGAAAACAAAACTAAAAGCAAGATATACAAGGTGGCTTAAACTCACAGATGCTTCATGTGCTATCCTCTTTGCAATGTCAGATGTCCTTTGGTATCTAATCACCGGTCTACGTTTTAATGCCAAAAAAATAGCTGCAAGACCATCAACAACCCGATCACAGAAGCGCTGCAAAGCTGAAGGATCTACCACGGCTGGGAGCATATAAATATAATTTGAAGGAACGTGGAAAGTGAAATGATAAGGATCAATAGCAACAAAGTCTGCATAGAATTCCTGGATGATCAGAACAACAACTACGTCAGAATTAAAGTTCAAAACAAAAAAGCCCAGCATTAAGTATTGCAACACAAGGGGCTGTGGTTTCACCGTTTCAAGTTCAACAATGTGTGGAGTCAATTATCAGATAAAGAACTTTACACTGAATATTAAACCCTTTGCGTTTATCGGAGGAACAAGAAAGAAGAGGATATCCTTCTATATGGGACTTATTTCATGAGAATTTATAAGTTACAATATTGTTGTGATACAATAAAATGACCTGTAATGTTCTTACCTATTTAAAAATGTTTTTGTTAGACAGGCATCTATCATCAAAATATTAATGAGCAGCTCAAAATCCATAAAATTGGTTACAGCAAGTTTCCTAAGTCCAAACAGACAAAAAGTAGAGGATACAGCACATGTGCAAGCAGTTACCTGAACTTGCTGGACAACTTCCTGTTCATCTGAATCAGCCAGTATATGAATCTGAGTGTCCTTCAATATGTTGGAGAAAACTGTAATTTCAGAATGGATTCACAAAGTGTTTTCAAATCAATGGGAGAACACCATTACTTGGGAAAATTACAAATTAAACTCCTAAGGAAAAATGCAAATGTATTTTATCTAAGATCCAATAAAAAACTTGAATAACCTACATAGATGATACTCTCCAAATCTTGGACTAGCCAGCTGGCGGCGCAAATGCTGGATATTCTCTGATGTAGGTCTAAGGAAGTAAATGGCCTTGAGATGCGACATTGATTCCTTTGACTTGGAAATAGAATCTACCAATTCCACCAAAAACACTTCCTTCTTAAGAAGCTCTGATTGTGAGTACACAACACTCACAACACTTACCTGCATTAATATACAGACTCAACATCAAAGAAACCAATTTCCTCCTAAACGAACAGAAGAAAATAAATTCCAGAAACCAGGTATCATTGGTGGTTGATTTATGCTTCTTCTTTTTCTCTGTAGATAGTTGGTTTATAGTATAAGACAAAATATAATGCTTTAATATCTGGGAAATAAAACTACAATTGATAGAAAATGGCTTCCCAGGCATATATCAACAATCGAGGCCATAAAACAATAATTAATGGCAACATCATAATTGTCAAAGGTAGGAAACCTTACAAAAAACGAAAAATTTTACATTCCTATAATGCGGAGTCTCGCTGTTAGTGCACAGTAGTTTTAAACCTACAATCACTTCTTGCCTTCCATTGTTGAAATGAAACATATTAACATCAGAGGCAATAATATTTTGTGTTTTCATCTCAGTTCTCAATGATTATTTACTCATGGCCCAAAAAAATAGCGAAAACTTAAAACCATCATATAATTGCACTGCATAATTTCCTCAATAGACAGGCTCATAGCAAAAACAAAAGTAATTAACGGCTTAGCTTAGCAAAAATACCCGTCCGTGAAAATTGCTAACAGGAACTAGGGTGACAATTGACTGTCCATAACTGAGAACGAAAAACTGAAAGACCATATATATAAGAAAGAAAACTTGATCCAACAGTGAGTAACACAACTATCCTCTTATTCATGCTCGGCACTTGGCATTCCGGACATCAAATAATCACAGCAACACATCAATAGAAAAATATTAACCAAAAAAAGACACAATTCGTTGATATGTTGATCAGATTTCTCGACATTGTGGAAGATCGTTAGGGATCAGTGTGGCGTACCGTTTGAGAATCAAGGATGAGAACCTTCATGCCGGAGATGTCCTGCAATATGCGGTTGACGTAATCACGCACAGACGACGTGAGCACCATCTCGTGCAAAGGAATTTAATCTCTCAATGAAGAAGAATCGATTATCCAGTTCAATTGCAGCGGAAGCGAATCTATGAGCAGAGACCTACAGGGCTTCAGACTTCAGAATTCAGATCCACGACCAACGAGGACGATGAGCACTTCGCTTTAACGCACCGTTTTAGACGTTGTTTGTTGATGTCCATTTTTATTGCAACCCTTTGCTTTTGTTTTTCTTTTGTTTTCAGTTTCTTTTCCATAAATATATATAACAAATAGAATAAATATAATTTTTTTTTTGACAGTGAATCAATTGTTTTTTTTTTTAAGATCTCGATCAATTTTTTTTTTAAAAAGTACATAGGAGTAACGTATAATTTTTTTTTTTATCCACTAATGTCAATCTAGTAGCAAAGGAAACTGACTTTGTTACGGTTATTAAAATTAATAAAATAATTATAAATGTATATTATTTTGTTTTTTAAAATATATAAAAATTATATTTTTTTAAAATTTTTTTTATTATATTTAACTTTTTAAAAAATTACATAGTGAAATTAAATAACATTTTCCTATTTTTTTTCAAGGATGAGAACCAAATTCAAATTTTAAGAAATATACTTGTTTGCAGGGGAGCTTCTTAACTATATAAAGGATAAATGATACATCTCTCAAGATAGTAATTAATCCCATAATATAAAAGTCTCTTAATTTTTTTTTAGAAAGTCATACTTCACCTTTTAATTAAGAAAAAAATAAAAAAATTTACCAACATGACCCTCAATATATAGTTACAACGTATTTTAACCTATGATTTTGTCAAAGTCAACCTTGGGGTATGGGCGAGTGGGCACCTGCCCAGAGCCCAATGTTCAAGAGGGCCCATAATATATATATGACTGTTATTTGGAAAAAAATCTTATTTCTTAAGTGTGGATGTTATTGGTGTTATTATTTTTAAGTTATGCCCTAAGAAATTGTGATGTATTGATAGGGTCGTATGTAATATCAAAATTTTATTATAGTTTAATAAAAAAATACTTAAAAATACTCATTTTGTTCATTTCGTCCTAGGACCTATGAAAGGCCAAAACTGGCCATGGATTTTGTAGCATGTAAGAATTAGTTTTACATTGCACTTTATAGATTACTTTAATCATTGACGTTAAGTGATCCTGATAGAGTGTCTATATTACATGTTATTTGACATATATAAATATGAGTAGCAACCAAACAATATTTTAAGGTCAAAATACGTTTTATGGTCCAAAATTGGGTTTTATTGTAATTCACAAGTCATTTTATTCTCTCACATCACTTATAATAAAACCAAATTTAAAACACTTTGACTCCAAAATATCATTTGATTGCTTATTGACACTTATGTGTTAAATATCATATCACATAGGCACTTAACAATTAACATGTCACATAAACAATCTTTCAGACTTACTTAACACTAGGAACTAAAATGACATATAAAGTGCAAAATTGAGAACTAATTCAAATTATAAAGTCAATGACGAGAATATTTTGTAATAACTTATTCGTTAAAAGAATGTCTAGGGTCATTTGTTATTACTCTCACCACTTGCTATGGCTAGATACACCACTCATTATTTTGTTAATTTCCAAATTAAGAAGAATATTAAAATGAGACTGTGCCAATTTTCATTAGGAAAAAAAAAGTGATCCAAAAAGCAACTAAGATGTTATTTTCGTCATTATATTGGATTAATGATTGGGCTTTGGCCCGTTGCATTAGCAAAAACAGAAGGATCATGACGCACAATTGCATTGCATTGCATTGAGCATTAGCTGTTTTGCCCTGAAATGGATTTGATTAGAGGTTGGAGGTTGAGCCCTTGTGGCATTCCCTCTGCAGTACCACTCCTCACTATCTCTACTAGAACCAGCTTCTGTATCACTACTCGCTCTACAACTTCACGAAATTCCTCTTTTCAGTTTTCGTATACTCCCACTCCCAGATGTCCCCTAATACCTCCACGTGGCAAGAAGAAAAACTCCGATTCGGAGCCTGTTCTAGAACCCACCATTATCCAAGAAGTTTCATTGGACCAAGAAGACGACCTCCTTGACGAATTCGAATACGGTAGAGCTGCACTGAATCTCTGAACTCTATTTTTTCTCTCTCTCGCTATCTGTTCGTCTTTCTCAACTTCTTCGTTGCACAGAGGCATCGGTGGATGACTATGTTGACGGTGACGAATACTATGACGATGACGACGAGGAAGAAGAAGAGGATTATGAAGACGATGATGGTGTGCCCTATGTAAGATTCGTTGGAAGCTTATGTTGATGTATGATAGGAAAGCTTAGCTTAATTTTGTTGAGGAGTGTGATTTTGTATCTTTTGAAGGCAGGTGATGGCGGCGCAGGTGGTGGAATCTCCCTCGCTGGAACATGGTGGGATAAAAAAGCCCTAGCCATTGCTAAAGAGGTTACGGTGTCGTTTGATGGTGACTTGCAAATTTATGCTTTCAAAACGTTGGTCAATTCCGCCATTCAAGTGCGCATTGAGAAGCTTTCCAACAAGTAAGGCATTATTGTTTTGATCAGATTAAGCAACAACGAAAATGCCTACCACACGTTTGGCTATGTCAATTTCTGAAATTTCTAATTCATAATTCGGATTAGTTTAACACTTTAACTTCCTTAAACAGACAGTTAGGTTTAGTTTAAATTATTAATCAATGGTTATTGCAAATAGATGCATCACTATCCTGAACGGTTTGTGATGAATCTTTACTTATTTCATGTGATTGTTTTTGCTGTGTTATTATAAAATAATAGGCCTAAGCTAAAAAGTTCATGTTCGGTTATGCTTGTCTATGAAGTAATGCATATCTTATCTAAACATCTTAAAGAATTTTATTGGTCTAAACAATCATACATATATGATTCTGTGTGCTATTTTGTATTTTGCAATGTTTACTTTCCTGAGAAGTACTGTTATATTGTGCTTGATCTATCTTTTAGGTCATTTGCACCTTAATAATTATTCTGAGGCATATTTCCTCTGTTCATGTCTAGTATATAGGGTGTTAGTCTAACTTTCAGACTTTAGAACCATTTGATTAGGATTGTCGGAACTTTTGCAATTGTATCTGTATAGAAGGTCCACAGAAAAAAAGAAATGTTGAGGTTGAATGCAGTTTATCAGTATGTATTGGTATTGGTATCTCCTGAAAGAAAATGAAGAGGCTCTGAACTCTGTAATTTAAGGAGTGTAGTGCTTGTCAAAGAAACATACTACTGCCCTGTTGCACCTTCCCTCAATCCCTCCTAAAGAATTAAGTACAAAAAAGTCTGAAGATATTTATGATTTTATCACAGGTTTCTAAGTGCATTGTGGACCGGTGCAGGGTGCCTGGTTTTTCAGTTTCTGATTCTGGTCCTTTTTTGTGACCCTTGACAGGACTTTGATCTTATAGTTTGTGTCTGGTTCCCCGTTAGAATGGGGTAAATGTGGGTTTATTTTAATGCAACTGAGAGTAGCTTTCATGTTTTTTAATGGATGTTTGGCATATTACTACATGAAACCACACAGTAATAGTTAAAAACAGTGAATGCTACCTGTACATTGCGAAACTGTACAGGACTTCGATCCTTTTTTGGCTTTTAACTACCAACGCGCTCACCAAACTTCAGTAATCTGCATCATTTAGTGTTTCCCATAATCCATTGTGTGCTTGACTAGTTACTTATGTTTTGCATATACTGTTGTCGAACTTGCTACTACAGTGAATGTATGCTTAATAATTGTTGGGGTCTGGTTTCCTTGTTCAATAGGTCTGGCTCCCCTAGTATGGAAGACATTGAAGCCTTTTCTACAACCTATAGAGCAAAACTGGATGAAGCAGAACTTGCCAAATTTGTTCCTGAGAATTTAAGTTTGGAGGTATTATTTCAAGTATCTTATTTGGAAGTACTGGTGTTCTATTTGTTTCTCAGGTAGCTTAATTCCACTGAAAATCATGTATAAAGTTTTTAGAATCTAAGAACAAATGAACATATGTTCCTCTTATGGGGCCAAGGTTATGTTTTTTGTTTTCACTGTTGCTTTTGTAGAATAATGGTAAGGTAAGGGATTGAAATATTGATTATCAGTCTTTGTTGTTATTGGTTCTATTGGCATTGATATCTGAGATTTGCTGCATCAGGTGTCTTCTCCGGGTGTTGAGAGAGTAGTCAGGATTCCAGATGACCTAGATCGGTTCAAGAACCGACCTATGTATGTGAAATATGCCATTGATAATGATTCAAATAATCCAGCTGCAGAAGGTGATGGCGTCTTCAAGCTTGAATCCTTCGACATGGAAACAAGATGTTGCACCTGGGGTTTAGCTGACGTGAGGGTCAACAGACAGAAAGCAGGGAAAGGAAGACCGCTGAATAAAAAGCAAAGAGAATGGCGTTTAAATACTCCCTTTGATTCGTTACGTTTTGTACGGTTGCACTCTGATGTTTAAACAATTTATTATTTTTCTAAACTCGACAGTTGATCATTATATCTCCATCTTTCGTCTGTGAGCTTACCCTGTATATGTAGTCACACATAAGGAACTGTATGAGTAGATAGTTATTTCAGTTTTTGCACTTTTGAACTTAACTAACTATTTGGTAATCGTTTGTTCATTTGTTGCTCTTGTACTAAGCTGTTTGTGTTTATTTATCTCAATGAAAATGAGTTTTTTTTAGGGGGTGGGGATGAGATTTGGAGGCCATCGCGGTATCCCAAACTTACGCAGTGAAATGTTTCTGAGACCTTTCTGCTCAGGTTTAAACAGTTCCCTCGTTCTCTGTTCTCCTATGGAAAAAGCTTTGTATCAATTAATTTAAATAGTTCCCTTGTAACTTTAGTTGCAAAATCTTAAACAAACAGGTCTAAAAAGTTCAAGACAAATTTAACAGGAATATAAAGTTTATGTTCTATAGCGTCATTTCTATTATACAAACTGACTATATTGAAAATGAAATTCATTAAATGTTTTATTGTCTTGTTGATTTAGACGTAAATGAGTTGAGACGTATGTTTTTTTATAAATAATATTGAAGGTAATATTAAGTAGGTATTTTTGGTAGAAAATATCTATGTAGGTTCACTATACATGCTTTCTTGCGTTATTATATATTACGTAATAAAATTTATGTAAATATAATTAAATATAATATCTTAAACTTAGTTGGCTAACATATTTCCACAAGAATACAAACCTTGAACAAAGTTTTGTCACAACTCACAAGTGATAAGAAGCAAAAAGTAGAACAGCAAACAAAAGGATAAAATAATGGGCAGAGGTTGCGCCTTCCAAAACAAGAAAAGAGAACACACATCTAATTTTACCTTTCCGTTTCATTCGGTTTGCTGTGATTGGAGGATGGTGTCACGCATAAATAAATTATTAAATTAATTAATAAACAAATTGGGTCAGAGACAATGAACAGGAATCATGAATCTGCCAATGAAATAGGTCCAAAAGAAGATACCAAGTTGTTTCTTTGACTTGCTATAGTATCTTATCTTCTCTTCATCATCAACTTTGAACATTTTGTTAACTGTTAGCAGCTAGCAACAGTCTAGTTAGGCGACACTGTCAATGCAATAGGGCGGAACGAACGATCCAAAGTCCAAACCCTTCTCCACTGTGCCTCTCACTCCTCGGACTAACCATCCATTTTTATTTTCATGTTTTTCATCACAAGTAATCTTAATTTTCATCTGAGACAATTCTATTCGAGCCAGATCCAATGAACTGATATCAAGGAACTTCCCCATGTATTCATGCATTTGATGGCAGATTCATATTCTATGCAATTCAGATCTTGAGGTTGGAATTTACCTTTTTTGGTTGAAACAAATCCAAGATTCACGTGCCTCGTTTTTCCCTTAACAGAATCTGTTATGATTAAAGATATCAATAATTAATTCTATCCATTCCCTTTTATAAGGAAAATTTTTTTTGTCATTTTTGTTTTTTATTGTTAGACAAAGAAATTTCTTTTTAGGATGGAAAACTTGTATTCAATTATATTTTTGATAAAAAATTTACTTTAGTCTTTAAAAAATTACTTAATATAGTGATTCCTTTTTTCCAAAGGAATATAATATAATGATTACTTTAACATAAAAGAATGAATGAAATTAAAAATGCTTATAACATAACAGGTATAAAAAGTAGATATTTTTTAATACTGGTCCCTATCCATGATGCTCAATGAATTGGCGTATTAGAGAATGAGAGTGGATGAAACCTGTATATAAGAATGAACAATAAGGCCCGGGTTTCTAGTGAAGAAGTTAAGAATTCTTGGGAGCTTCAAAGAAAAAAAAAAGTACGTAGAGTTTTTTGGGATGGGAAGGTGTTGGTTGGAAGGGATTTTGATTGTGGTGTGGTTATTGTTGTGGGGTAGTGGTGTTTGGGTAGAAGGGTACCCTTCTGAGGATCTTGTAGTGAAATTGCCTGGACAACCCAATGTTGGGTTTAAGCAATATGCTGGTTATGTTGATATAGATGTTCATCATGGAAGAAGCCTCTTTTATTATTTTGTTGAAGCTGAAAAAGAACATTACAAAAAGCCCCTCACCCTTTGGCTCAATGGAGGTTTGTTTCTTTCCTACCCTATAATTCCTTTTACTTTTAGTTTTAAATCAATATATATATTTATAATTCTTTTTTTTTTTTTTACTATTCCTTGCAAGTTATTTTGTTATCAAGGTTTAAACTTTCAAGTCTGTTTTCCAATATCAAGTCAAATATCATGATTGACGGTCATTAAAAACGCGTCAGACAGGACACTGATTGTGAATTTGCTAACTAGTAACCACATTGATGGCATCTAACTAACGCGACCTCTGATACTCAAAGTATTGATGTTTGCCATTTGTTCTGTCTTTGTCCCTATCAATTTAGAAAAATTCTGTTTGATTGCACAGTTATATTCCATACTGTGGATCAAAATTTTGAAATGATGACTCTGATTTAATTTTCCTGTAATGCATTTGGCCACAGTTGATAGCAGCTGATAAATAAAAAGTAGTGTACGTGTCTTGAAAACTACAAATAAAGGAATTCATCAGTTTATATTTAACTATGAATATGAAAGTCATATAGTAATTCAGAGGAAGCGGCCTTCATTTTCGATCAGGTCCAGGATGTTCCTCCATTGGAGGGGGTGCTTTCACTGAATTGGGTCCCTTTTATCCTAAAGGCAATGGATGTGGTCTCCGAAGAAATTCAATGTCATGGAATAGAGGTATATATATATATCATCATATTTCACAATTATTAATATGGGAAAATTATTTGAGGATATATATTTATATTATGATTTGAATTTCCATATAGCATCGAGTCTTCTGTTTGTGGAGTCTCCTGCTGGAGTTGGTTGGTCATATTCAAACACATCTTCAGATTATAACACTGGAGATGCATCCACAGGTAAATATATATATATATATATATATATATATAAATTCAATTTTGTTCTTGTTTTTCTTCTCTTTAATTAAATTTCAGATTTGACCATTTGTGTTTAATTTTGGCAGCCAATGATATGCTATTGTTCATGTTGAAGTGGTACGAGAAGTTTCCTTCCTACAGATCAAGGGACCTGTTCCTCACTGGAGAAAGCTATGCAGGTAGCTAGGTCCAAACAAATAATAATTATAATCAAATCAATCCCAATTCTAATATCTTATTCACTTAATTGAAATCCTCAAAAGTTGTTCTCGTGTTTCAAAATATTCTACTATATATTAATTAGCCGAAGCGATTTAGTTAACAAAAAACTTTTTAATCTATTGTTTATGCACCAGTACTAGATAACCTTTGCTATTAAAAAATGTTATTTTTCCTTCTCCCTTTTCACTCTTCTTTTAAAAAAGTTTCCAATGGGCTCTGCTTCTCGTGATCTTTTTTTTGTTCGTTACTAACATCCATTTATAATAATGTGAAACAGGACATTACATACCACAATTAGCAAATGTTCTTCTGGACTATAATGCTCATTCAACTGCTTTCAAATTCAATATCAAAGGAGTTGCGGTAATTAATTAAGATCCCAATCATGTGATATATATTTTTTATCGTTAATTAAAAAATTATAATTTCTTATTTTTTAATTTAATTCCTTGTTAGATTGGAAACCCACTTCTGAAACTTGATCGTGATACACAAGCAACATATGAATACTTCTGGTCACATGGAATGATTTCTGATGAAATTGGGCTTACGATTATGAACGATTGTGATTTTGATGACTATACCTTTGCAAGTCCTCATAATGTATCTAAATCCTGCAACGATGCTATCAATGAAGCCAATGATATCGTTGGAAATTACATAAACAACTACGATGTGATTCTGGATGTTTGTTACCCATCCATAGTTGAACAAGAATTGAGATTGAAGAAAATGGTACTTTCATTTGCCTCTTTTATTTTTATTTTTTTCATAATATTAATTATTAATTAATGAGGTTATTAAATTAATTACTTGAATGCAGGCTACAAAAATAAGTGTAGGTGTGGATGTATGCATGAGTTATGAAAGGAGTTTTTACTTTAACCTCCCTGAGGTTCAGAAGGCTCTTCATGCAAATCGCACCAATCTTCCTTATAGTTGGTCCATGTGCAGTGAGTAAGTAATACTATGAGTTTTTTTAACTTGTGTAATGTTACAAATGTTAAAAAATTAAAAATAGGAAGAAAATACAATATTAATTATATGTCAAATATAATCACATTAAATTTTTGTTATTTTTATTCATTCATTCTGATCTAATCTCCACGGTACTTTTTTTGAATTGCTTGCAGTGTTTTAAATTATAGTGACACTGATCCTAACATCAACATCCTTCCAGTTCTAAAAAAGATAGTCAAAAACCATATTCCAGTATGGGTTTTCAGGTAATTTTAACAAGTTGCAGCTTGTCCATTTTAATCTTAATTAATAATATTTTGTTAAATTATTTATTGATTGATTTATGTTAAATTAAATTGTGACAGTGGAGACCAAGACTCTGTTGTGCCGTTACTAGGATCTCGAACACTCGTTCGTGAACTAGCACGTGACCTTAAGTTCAAGATTACAGTACCATATGGAGCATGGTTCCACAAAGGCCAGGTACACTATATAAAGAATAAAATAAAATAAAACTATTTTTTTTATGTTATTATTATTTTGAAATTTTATTCAATTTGTGATGCTAATTATAAATTGATTAATTAAGGTTGGAGGATGGGTAACAGAGTATGGAAATTTGTTAACATTTGCAACTGTAAGGGGAGCAGCACACATGGTACCTTATGCACAACCTTCAAGATCACTTCATCTTTTTAGTTCATTCGTTCGTGGAAGGAGATTACCAAATACAACACGCCCTTCTATTGATGAATGAATAAACATCGATCATATGCTTCTCCCAATTATAAATGTCTAATTAATAAACTTCTATTCTATAGTCTAGTTGATTCTTAGATCTTAAGGCTTTAGCCTAAAAAGGAACGGTGGAACAAAATTTGAGACATGCCATTAGCAATTTGTATGGAGAAGAGTAGGGAAACTGGGAAAAAAAATATTCCATTCTTTTCTATTCTTGGGACTATAATTGATTCGCTGCATTGCATGTTCATCATTCTTTATCCAGGTGCACATACTTCTACGTGATTTTGTTTCCTATATGCCTTACGTAATTGTTAATTTTGAATCAATTTCAAAACCCTCCTTTCTGGTGGCGTAATTGTTAATTTTGTGTTTGAAAAATATTTATTTAATTTCATTCAGAACGTATGAAAATAATAAAATAGAAGTCAAATTTATGTAATCAACAATTTTATGTCACATATATAGACGATTATATCACATCAAATATATTTTCAAAAGATCAGAAGTTTTTTCATGTTTTGAAGTGTTCGGCTTCTCCTGGGCTGCAATATTTTGTCTTTGTTTATGTTGGGCTTAAGTTATGGAGTTATTGACACCACCTTATTTGGAAATGACCTCACTTGCTGTCCAAAAAATAAAGATGATTTATTATTTGTTTTTATTATTTTATGAATTTTGGATGCTACTATCAGAATTTGTGGTGTCATTCCAAAGTGGAGTGATCAATCCCTTCACCCTTCATCTTAGTTACAGTCTCTTTACCCTAATTACAACCTCAGAATAAATTAATTTAAAAGTTACTCTCTCCATTTAATTCTTACATTCGGATAATTATACTTAATAAAAAACATATAACAAACTTAATTAATATATTAATTTTTTAAAAAAATGCACAATCTTCTAGATATACCCTTATTATCTGGGCATCATAAGTAAAAGTACTTTTTATCACTAAGAAGAGAACAAAAATCTCATTTATTTAACACAAAAAAGACCTAAACTTCCTTTATCAACCAACTTTTTATACCAGTTTAATTAAAAATTCAGTTGACCTCTGAAAACCAAACAATTTGAAACATTATTTCGTGCAACATGTACTTCTGCAGAATTAATGTGAAAACCAAACATATAGGAGTACGTATTAAGTCCCTGTTAGATCTAGGATTTTGCTTAGAAGTGATGTCTATGTGTGTTCTAACCTGGTGCACGGTCACTTTCCCATTAACACTAGTGTACCAGAAACGTTAGGGATGGGGGTAAGTTGTCCTCATCACATCACATATGTTAATTATTTTTTAATTAATCTCAATAATGTTGTCAATTGTTATGGTATTAGCAGTTTGAGATTAACTTCTGTTGTCAATTATTTGACACTCATTTACTAACCTGTTATCTTTCTTTCTTCATTTCTGGGTAGTAATCAATCAAATGTCACTATGTATTCTAAAAATAGGGAATCAAACATTACATCATACTCAAACAAGAAAAATTTTACCACGAACAGAATCACAAAAGATCATCCGATATTTTCAACTTCAGCTCTTTATAGTATTAGGGTGCGCTTATTTTTGTGTTTTCAATGTGATTTCAGTTCTAAAATTATGTTAAAACGGGATAAATCATATTGAAACATGTTTGTCTATAAATTAAAATTACGTTTAAAGGCAATTTTTCACGTTGAAGCGTGGCAAAACATAAAGACACTTTTTTTTAGCTTATAGATCCAATAAATTTACGTTTCGCAAATACCAATCCAAACACACTTGGATATGATTAATTCTAGAGACTCCTCTGTGTTCAAAATTTCCAAATTAAATAATTAGTAAAACAACTAGCTCTGATGAAATAAAATAACAGATGACCTAACTTGAAAATAAATAAATCGTTAATCGTTCGTTGTACATTATTATTATTCAATGTTTATCTCAATCAAAATAAATCATCCTGGAAGTTAAGGCACAAAAAACTTAAGGCCTGTTTATTTTAAATTTAGCTTTAGTTAAAATTATTTTTAACTAAAATTAAAATAATTTCTTTAATTAAATTATTTAATTAAATTATTTTGATTTTTATGTATCAATAATTTTAATTGTTAATTTTTGCTTCTAATCACGTGTTTTTTATTTTTTATTATGCTAGAATCTAAAGTCCTAAATAATATTTTACAACTAGCTATAACCATGTTGATAGAAAATATTGAGTTTGACGCAAGCCAGCTAAATTCTGTGGCTAAATCTTCACATAAGGTCATTGATGGGAACCAGAGAATCCATTCAACACGGTAATGAAAAGAAGAGAGAGAGGGAGATTTAGAGAATGAAATAGATTTGTTATTGTATGATTTTCATTTATTTATAAGGATTTTTTAACTTATATAATATTATAAAAGTTAAGAAATTATAAGTAAAAAAGAATTATTCAAAAAAATAAAATTTCATTTTGATTGTGTTTTTTTTTATAAGAAAATAATACAATTTAAACTATGTATTCAGTATGTGTGTTCCTATATACTCATTAAGTGAGTTACATAACTGAGACAATGTGATTATGATTGTGATTGTGTTTAATATGTAATTAATATTGTGTATTATTTTTATTTATAGTTTCTTAACATGAGCAATATTACACAAGTTTGAAAAATCCTATTTAAAATATTATCATACTGATTTTTATAAATGTCAAATACTAAAATTATGAATTCATTTCTATTTTTTTTTATTCATAAAAAAATATGATTTTTTTTACATCAAAAAATAAATAAATCTATTTTTTGTGATACAAATATATAGAATAACATTTTGTGATTATCTGACAAATAAATACTCCGTGTGAGCTCAACTTTAAGAGAAGATTAATCGTTATTTTTGACAATGAATACCTAAAAAAAACATATAAATCTATTTGAATATAATTAAAGAATTTTCGCATTTAAAATTTACATGTTGGAATTTAACAAAATTGAGATGGGTTTGGTGCCAAGCCTTTGGATCACAACTGTTACCTAATTTGGTTGGTTGGGAAGAAAAAAATGAAAATGAAAAAATAACACAAATAATGATTGTTTTTAATAGAAAAGTAATATAATTAGATATCAAACTTTGTAGTTACACGTATGTCTTTATGTGCTCACTAACTAAACAAATAATAATTATTTTTTTAAATTTTAAAAAATTAATGGCTTAAATATATTTTTTATCCCTTTAAGATTAAGGTAATTCACTTTTCGTTCCGGTAAAAATTTTTGTTGATAAAAAGTCTAAATTTTTCTCAAAAATATTTAGTTCCTACTGATGGTTGGTCCGTTAACTGCTAATGTAACTATTATTTCTGCCATGCAGGTCTACCACATGCAAATTTGTCCCTCTATTAACATTAAAACTATGTTTAATGCTGATACAACAGTCACAAAAATATTAGTTAACTATTGACATTTCTGCCATGTCAGTTTATCACATTTACAAGTTTTAGTCTCTATATTATCATTAAAAACTATTTATAATGCTATTGTGATAGCTTGATAGAATAAGAACAATAACTATGTCCAGTTAACTGACTAAACTAACAGCAGAGATTAAAAATAAAAGCTTTCTGATTTGACTTTTTATCAACAAAATTTTTTGAAGAGATAAAAAGTAAATTATTCAAGCCAAAATTAAAAGAAAAATCGAAAGACATTTTTTTTTTTAAATTTATCGTCTCATAACTTCCTTTTCCTCTTAGTCTGCTACGGTATTTAACTATTTATCTTTTTATTTATCAAAATGACAGAACAAAAGTAAGGGATTGTTTGGGAAAGTTGATTCGTTTCTGATGAGCACCGACAGATTGTAAGATGCAATTACCTCTTGATTCTCGTGTCTCCCTCTTTTTTCTTAACGTAACTAACCACGCATCCAGTTCACCACGATTAGAATATGTTTTAAATGACCGAATTACCCTCAACTGCAACAAGCACAACCACCACCTTCTGCATTGCATTAAACTCCTCACTTCTGTCAAGTCACTTGTATTTTCCCTTTCTTCTCCACACTTGTACGTTCTTTCTGTCTTCAAACTTGCTAATTTTACTCTAAGTTTTCGAATTTGAATGTTCTGCTTTAATTTTAAGCAAGCAGGTTTGAGGTTTCCCTCCTGCTAATCTAGATTTAGATGTTGAATCACGATTCGTACTTATGCTTGTTGTAGTATGATGTATATGTTTTGCAGAGTTTGATTGTTTTGCTTCCTTCAAGTGTACTTCCACTATGGATATATGGGATAGTTGGTGGGTTTTGCAATTCATGCAAATGCTGGGTTTGCTTAGTTTCTGGATTTCTTTTTCCAAGTTTAGGACTTTATTCTCAAAAGCTAATAATTTCGGTCACAAAATTATCAAGGGTGACATTGTTTCTTTCAATGTGTTAATCACAACTGGATCTTTATTATCCTTTCTCTTAGTCCTTTCCTGGGCATACCCATATGCATTTCCCAATTCACCCTCAGTGATTCAGAGTTTTGTGGTTCCTAATAACAGCACTAATTCACTAATTCAGACTTATGAGATTCCTAACAACGGTTCTAATTCGCTAATTCAGAGTTATGAGGTTCTGAAATCCAATGTTTCAAACAGTGCCTGCAATGTGTTTGATGGAAGTTGGATTAGAGATGATAGTTACCCTTTGTATGATGCTTCTCACTGCCCTTTTGCAGAAAGGGGTTTCAATTGTCTTGCTAATGGCAGAAGAGACAGAGGTTACACAAAATGGAGATGGAAACCCAAGAACTGTGATATTCCGAGGTTTGATGCCCGCGGAATACTCGAACAACTTCGCGGGAAAAGGGTGGTTTTTGTTGGCGATTCATTGAGTAGGACGCAATGGGAGTCATTCATATGTTTGCTAATGACAGGAGTTGAGAATAAGAAGAGTGTCTATGAAATCAAAGGCAACAAGATCACGAAACAGATTAGGTTTCTAGGTGTGAGGTTTAGTACTTTCGATGTTAGAATTGATTTTTATCGATCGGTGTTCCTGGTGAGGCCTGGTCCGGTGCCTAGGCATGCTCCTCAGAGGGTGAAGACTACATTGAGATTGGACAAGATCGATGATATTAGCCATGAGTGGATTGATTCAGATGTTCTTATATTCAATTCAGGTCACTGGTGGACAAGGACTAAGCTTTTTGACATGTAAGTAGCCTCACTCTTCAAATAAGGACAAGATCGATGATATGATATGCTTTTCTTTTCTTTTTTTCTTTTTTTGCAGATAATAGATTTACATTCAATGCCCTGATTCTTTTTTTTTAAAGAATTCAAAATTTGATTTACTCAGCATCTTTTGCTTACATGTTTAAAGATATTACTTTTGGACTTAATTTTCTTCTTTGGATCCGTAAGATGCATGATTTACTGGCAGTTTATAACACCTTTATTGATGGTAACTAGGTAAGACTTGAGAGTTACAAGTAAATAGAGAAATGGATTATCTGCAGTTGTATTTTCAACTGTTCCTCCTGTAGTTATAAACATATACTTGTTGCATAGAAAAGTATTTTTCTTAATATTTTGCCATGAGTATTACTGGGAGGATTTTAAAATTCTGCTTGTATGAATTTTTTTACTCCTTTTCTTTGAATCATTACTTACTTTTACTATGACACCCATTGGATCTTTCTGAGAATTACTACTATCTCAATATTCAAGCCAGTTTTTTTTATCCCCTTTAGTACTTAAAGTACTATCCTCATTGTTATTTAGTTTTTTATATTTGTTGCATCTCTCTTGTTTAGGAATATCATCCCAACTTAGGAAATGAACTTACATTGCAATCGCTAAGCAGTTGGATAACTCTTAAATATATGTGAAAGATTTTTTATATTAATCTGTCATGAATAATTTTACATCTCAATATGTATGTAGCAATTTTCTCCGAATTTGTGCCTCTACAATTTGAGTTTGGATACATGACTTTCCAATGAAGACTATTTAAAGTATTTGCTGCTAACATGATCTTCAGACAGGGGCTGGTATTTTCAGGTTGGTAAGTCACTGAAACTTGGAATGCCAATCAATTCTGCTTTCAGAACAGCTTTGCTTACCTGGGCATCTTGGGTGGAGAGTTCTATTCACCCAAACAGAACAAGAATATTCTTTCGCACTTTTGAATCATCTCATTGGAAGTGAGTTGTGCTTATGCCTCATATTTACTTGTTTCATTGTTTTGTAAGTTTCTAGTTGTGACAATGGGTAAATATGAACCAAATTGGATTCAGACTTCAGAGCCTGTTTGGGTAGTTTCTTCAAAGCATATAAACTATTTTTGCCTACATTTTGAAGGTTAAATTCTTGAATAAGCTTCACGGTCTCAACTTATGCGAGTTATCTTATGGAAAAGTTGAGTGAGGAAACTCACTCGAGAATCTATCTTTCGAAATGCATGTAAAAACATTTTGCAGCTCTTGAAAATTGTATTCTTTTGGTAACGCAAGCACCATCAAACTCAATGATGGTAGGCATGAAATATTAACGGTTAAGATGCTTTTTGTTGGCATGGCAGTGGACAAGGCCGTAGTTCTTGCAAAGTGACACGAAGGCCATGGAAGAGGACTAATGGCAAAGACAAAAGCCCAATTTCAGACATGATCAACAGAGTTGTAAAAAACATGAGTGTTCCTGTAACAGTTCTAAATGTTACACCAATGGGTGCATATAGAAGCGATGGGCATGTTGGCACATGGAGTGATAAGCCATCTGTTCCTGATTGTAGTCACTGGTGTTTACCTGGTGTTCCTGATATGTGGAACGAAATTCTTTTCTCTTATTTGTTACCAAAAGTTTGAGCAAATTAACATCAGATCCGGTAACATTTACTCCTTGTAATATTTAATCGATCTACCTAATTGAAGTTCAACTGTACAACAACAACAAGTCTTTATTCCACTGCGTGAAGCCAGTTACATGGATTACATGGTGTTATTGTACTCTATAAAAAACTACATCTATTAGGAAATGGAGTTCAACTGTATACGTCATATAATCTGTTTAAGATTTTCATTTGAGAGTTTAATAGAGTGACCAGATTAATGTATATACCAAATATGTTGAAGGGATTGAATTGTTACCGCGCAAATCATGTAGGAGTGAAGTGTTCATTTACCCAATAAAAAATAGGTGGTTTTTCCGGTTTTCCTTCAAAATAAGAAACAAATTTGTTCTTTTACATGACTCCATTTAAGTAGTGACACTTGTTATTACTTATCTATATCATCTAATTTAATATAACTTTATAATATTGCAAACACATCATCTTTTTTAATAACATTTACCCTAGTTTAAGCACAATATTTCTTAAAATTTCTTTATCTTTTTTCTTTTAACAAATTTAAATACAACATTCACGACTAAATTAAAATTAAACGCAAGTGATCATAAAAAAATAATTGAAGAATGGTTAATAATAAGTATTAAAACATATTAATAGTGTATGACTACTTTTGATGTATTCATTCACAACACAATAATACTATCCATCATAAAAGACAAGTATTCATTAAGAATACATTATACACAATTTTAGTGCAAGTTTCGATAGTTTTTTGCGTTTAGTATGTGATTTGTGATTTTTTATGTTATTTCGATGTTATTATATTAAATTCTTCATGTCAATTTAATGTAAAATATGTGTTAGGTGTCCAAGTTTTGCTATAATGTTCATAGCTATTCTTAATTGTCCTTGCTATTTCTTGATAGATATTTCTATGGCGTCATCTCTATGAAGATGGCAACATGATCTCTTATCCAATCAAATCAAAAATTTGATATGAGACAATAAGAAATGTAATAAAGTTTATTCTCTATTAAATCATTTAGATTTGGTAGAACTAACTTGATTTTATTTTTTAATCTAATATTTAATTTTTATTTATGTCTCAATTTTTTTAATCAAAATATTAAATACTTAGATTTTGGTTACATTATTAAAGGTGTATTTGAGCTTTAGTTAATTAAAAAAAATGAGTTTTTATTAGTTGAAGAATAAATAAATTAATGGAGAATATTATAATAAATGAAATAAGGCAAAAGTGGTATTTTGGTCCCTAAAATTTACATTAAATTTTAGTTTTGATCTCTTTTTTTTTTTTTTTCATATTGACTTCTTTCCTTATTTTTTTCTTATTTCATTAAATAATTAATAAAAAAAATCTAAAATAGTCACAAGATATGAGAAAGAAGAAGACAATGATAAAAAATATTATCATGGGCATTTTTGTTAATTATTTATCAACAAAAATTAATAGAAAATAATTATATTATATTGAAAATATAAATTAAGAATATGAAGAAAAATAAAAGGACCAAATTAAAATTTGAGATAAAGTTAGGTAAAATCAATATTTATATATTTTAATTTTGTATAAATATTAACATTAGTACTAATATGTATGATTAGTACACAAAAATTCTTTAGTATATTAAACTTTATGGTAAAATATATATTACATTTTTAAATATTAGTATAAACTATAAAATATTATCATACATCGGGTTAAATCGGTTCAACCAATAAGTTAGCGGTTCGATCGATGATCCAGGACCTTGACCTAGTTGATGGCTGGTATGAGTTTTATAACTATAGATATAAGTAACTAATAATTGAGTCTTAAGCAAACATTAGGCCGAATAGTACATGATCTAGATAACTTATATTCCAGTCTGAAGCGACCTAAAAGAAAAATACATAATTAATAAAAAATTTAACTTGAAGCAAATTGTATTTCAAAAATAATATAACGTAAATAAATCATAATTGGGTCTAAAATAAATTATGAGAGTTGGAAGAACCTAATACAAGTAAATGATACTTGAGCATAGGGATGATAACGTAATTAGGCGTGTACGAGTTATTTATATAAAAATAATATTATTTAAATATATTATATTATTTAAATGTGCTTTATTCGTGTCAGATTTATAAATTAAAATTTATATTGGAATGATTTTTTCTTTGTTTTATGAACTTTCACTAGAGAAAATTTATAGAATAATAGCATCATATTTTTTATGGCTAAATTTATATTTTAGGCCCATAACTTTATCTCAAATTTTAATTTGGTCCTTTTATTTTTTTCTTCATAATCTTAATTTATATTTTTAATATAATATAATTATTTTCTATTAATTTTTGTTGATAAATAATTAACAAAAATGCACATGATAATATTTTTTATCATTGTCTTTTTCTTTCTCACATCTTGCGACTATTTTAGATTTTTTTATTAATTATTTAATGAAATAACATGAAAAAAAATAAGTAAAGAAGTCAATATGAACAAAAAAAAGATCCAAACTAAAATTTAATGTAAAGTTTAGGGACCAAAATACTATTTTTACCTTATTTTATTTATTATAATATTCTCCATTAATTTATTTATTCTTCAACTAATAAAGACTCATTTATTCAATTAACTAAAGCTCAAATACACCTTTAATAATGTAACCAAAATCTAAGTATTTGATATTTTGATTAAAAAAATTGACATAAATAAAAGTTAAATATTAGATTAAAAAATAAAATCAAGTTAGTATCACCAAATCTAAATGATTTAATAGAGAATAAAACTTTATTGCATTTCTTATTGTCTCATATCAAATTTTTGATTTGATTGGATAAGAGACCATGTTGCCATCTTCATAGAGATGACACCATAGAAATATCTATCAAGAAATAGCAAGAACAATTAAGAATAATATGAACATTATAGCAAAACTTGGACACCTAACATATATTTTATATCAAATTGATATGAAGAATTTAAATATAATAATATCAAAACAACATAAAAAATCACAAATCACATACTAAACCCAAAAAACTATCGAAACTTACACTAATATTGTGTATAATGTATTCTTAATGAATACTTGTATATTATGATGGATAATATTATTGTGTCGTGGATGAATACATCAAAAGTAGTCATATACTGTTAGTATGTTTTAATACTTGTTATTCACCCTACTTCAATTATTTTTTTATGATCATTTACGTTTAATTTTAATTTAGTCGTGAATGTTGTATTTAAATTTGTTAAAAGAAAAAAAATAAAGAAATTTTAAGAAATATTATGCTTAAACTAGAGTAAATGTTATTAAAAGAGAGGTTCTGTTTGCAATATTATAAAGTTATATTAAATTAGATGACATGGATAAATAATAACAAGTGTCACTACTTAAATGAAGCCACGTGAAGGAACAAATTTGTTCCTTATTTTGAAGGAACACCAGAAAAACCACCTAAAAAATATTGAGTTTTTCTAATTCTAATTATATTGATTATTTCTATGATTTGCTTGTCATATTTTATTCACTACTTGGATTAAAAATTAAAATGAGGAGTAACATAATTTTATTAAAGTTTGAAGTCATTGATGTATGCATCAGATATTATAATTTGATAACTTTAGGTGATAAGAGTAAGTTAAAACTTAAACGTCTCGAGGGAAAAGAAGTATAAGGACTGAGATGGAGATACTAGCCTAAGATAGCGATTGGATGCTGACGACTAAGTAATGCATTAAAATTAAAAGTAGACAAACAAAGAAAAATAAAATATAACGGGAAGGTTCTAACATGTATTCCCTTCATATTCAAATATAAGAATTTTTTATTTTAACTAATTTATTACATTTAATATTATTATTCTTAATATACTAGTATTTATTTAAATAACTAGACTGTGACATGTGCCATGCGAGGATTTAAGCAGAAAAATATAATATATGATACTTTTTATAAATTATTAAATTGAATTGTTTACAAAAAAAGTGAATGATTTAGGTGAATAAACTTGCAATTCATGTAAAAATAGTTTAACACAAAAAACTAGTTTAAAACAAAAATTGTATTAAAAACCTTAAGAATGTAAAATAAAAAATTGTGATTGTTTAGAGAACAAATTTTTTGCATTAAAAAATAAAAGTAATTACAACTAATTTTCATGAATTGAGTTGAAGAAGAAAATATAATTTCAGGTAAATATGAAAATTGCTTTCATTTTAGATATTATTTTAAAAAATACATAATATTAAAATATGATGGATGAAAAAATATGATAAAACATATATGCATGTATCATAATAAAAATATGAAAATTAAAATACTTTTTCGTCTAAGAAATTCATTTTTAAAGAGATAGGTTGTTGATTAATTTTTGGAATGAAGTAGTTTTATAGCCTTATAATTAATTTTCATAAATCGAATCGAAGAAGAAAGTAATATTAAAATAAAATTGATGGAGAAATATGAAAAAAATAAATATATGAATGTGTCACAGTATAAATATGAAAATTAATTTTTTTTTTCTAAAAAAAATCATGGTTGAAGAGATTGGTTATATATTATTTTTCAGAATGTAGAAATTTCGTAGCGAAACTAACTTAATCTATTTAGTTGTGTATTGAGGTGTGGGAGAGTGTATAGTATTTTGAAAGAATATAAAATATATAGATGGTAATTTGTAAGAACAATTTTTCAGTGATATTATAAATAAATTATAAATTAAAATACTAAATGTTAAGTAATTTAAAAATTAGTATATTAGAGTATAAAGTGTTTAATTTTAACGAGTAAAAAGTTTAATTAATCTTTTTGTACAATTTCAAAAAGAAATTTTTATATAATCCGACTAATTTAATTTCATTTATATAAAGAAAATATTGTTTATAGATTCTTAAATTGAAAATTATATTTAGGAAAGATGTGAATAATTTTTACAAATAAAATTGCAATTAATGCAAAAACAGATTGAAACTAAAATTGTAGTAAGAATTTAATTAATTATAAAAATACCATTTACCATCATTTAAAAACATTTGTTTTGCATTAAAAAACAAAACTAATTATAATTAAAAAAAATTGCATTAAAAAAAATCTAATTAACTTTCATGATTGAGTTGAAAAATAAAATAATTTAAAGTAAATATAAAAGATGTTTTGATACAAAAATAAGATTGATACAAAAATATACATAAAAAAACCTATATGAATGTGTGATAGTAAGAGAACAATTTAAGGTACACATTAAAAGTGTTTTCAAATTTTTACTTTCACAAATTCTTATATATATCTATTTTTGTTGGGAATTAATTTTTAAAGTGATAGGTTGTTGATTATTTTTTGCAATCAAGATATTATACAATCAAATAACTCAATTTAAAATTAATAATTAAATTAACTTGTTGTGTATTGAGATCTTGAAAGCAGTGGTATTTCATATTAATTTAATTTATTATATAGTTTATTGAAAAATATATAATGTAGAGATGGTAATTTGCAATAATTTTTTAATTACATTCTAAATATATTGTAAATTAAAATACTAAATTTTAAGCAATTTAAAGATATTTATATCAAAATATAATTGTTTAATTTTAAACATTATAAATTTGAATTCTTTTTTTACAATTATAAAAGATATACTATAAGAAAATTTAATATTAGCTATGAAATATAGCTACAACAAAAATTTTATAGCTAATTTTGTGGCTAAATAGCTACTGATTAACTACTAAAAAAAATTTTAGCTAATTTTCATAAATACCGTTTACCTACTAATTAATTACGAAATATAACTACAAACTTTTTTCGTAGCAAATTTGTATATGAATAACTACTAATTAACTACCAAAAATAATTTTCTAGCTAATCTTCTTAGCCACTAATTAACTACTAATTAGCTACAAAATATAGCTATTAATTAGCTATAAAAAAGAATTCTAGTTAATTTTCTTGGCTACTGGTTAGCTACTAAATTTGTCGCTAGTTAACTATGAAATTTAGCTACAATTTGTTTTTGAGCAAACTTTATCTAAATAGCTACTAATTAGCTACAAAAAAAAAAGTTTTTTAGCTAATTTTCTTAGCTACTGATTATCTACTAAATTAGCTATTAATTAGATATGAAGTCAAGAATGAATCAGAGTCTCACATTGGATAGTTAGGAGAAGTAAGAAGGTTTATAAGTAATGGTCTGATGTACTTATTGTCTTAAGGAATTGAGTTGTATTAAGATATATTAGGTTGTATTGTAGGGTCCTACACTTGTACTCCATTCTCTTGACTTGTGTCATCGGTGTATCCTCGGTACAGTGACCGACTTAAATGAGTATGTGTAAGAAATTAGTTACTGTTTAATTGGCAATTAAAACATTTAATTTAGCTACAAATTAACTACGAGTTAGCTTCGAAATAGGCACATACAAGTTAACTTTTTTTATAAAAATGTAAATAAGTATTAGCTAGGAATTTGCTATGGATTAGTTGTCAAATAGCTACGAATTGGCTACGGATTTTTTTCCGTAGAAAATTAGCAACCAAATTTTAGCGGGAATGGATCTTGTCATGTTCAAAAATAACATGATGCATTATGTTGGTGTTTTTGTGTCTATCTCTCTTCTCATTAATATTTATAGGGACCTACAAATTTAATATGCATTTAATACATATTAAGAGAGAGATAGACACAAAAATACCAACATAATGGATATTTTTTTTTAACATGAAGGGATCTTCTATTCCCAATTTTAACACTCTCAGATTTGATAGCTAATTTGTAGTTATTATTTTCTTACTACTGAATTGCTGCTGATTAGCTACAGATTTTTACTAAACTAATTAGCTAAGTATTTATATAATTTGACTAATTCAATCTCAGAGTTATAACAATAAGTCTTAAAATTGATCTGAAGTTAATAATAATACTAAAATTAATTTTGTGATGCCACAAGATGATCTGTTTTGAACGACCGAATTAGAATGATTTTTTTTTAGTTTAATTATGCTATTCTAACAGTAATATGTTTCCTTTGTTTAATTTATCTTTTTTTCTTGGACTGGAGTAGAGTTAATTGTTTGTCAATTATTAGGTAATAATTAAAATAATATATACGTGATAGAATAGTTACTTGTAGGTTATAACAGTTCCTTAATTTGGAAATTAAAAAAATATTATGTGAAGGAAACAAAATTGATGTTGGTTTCAATAATCTTTCAAGATGACACGTACTCAAAATTGATGATGCGTCACAATGTTAGAATATAAAATTTTGTTGTGATATTATGCTTCAGTTTTAATATAGATATAGATAGATAGATATATAGATTAGTCTACTTTTAAATTGACTTTCTTAATATGAATAAGTGAAGAATACTCAATGAATAGGTTTAGTACTACTTCATATGTTTCTGTTTGATGGTTGCATTGTTTATGTTTATGCCATTCAACGTTTCAGAGTGAATGAAGCTTCTAGTTGCAAGCACAGCTAGCCGTCTCTACAATAATGCCGCAGTCTAACAACCGTGTATTATAGAGTAACTCTTACGGAACTAATCAAGTATATTTATTAGGCTTAAATAATAATTGATTACCAATAACATAATTTTATTTAAGGTTTTTTTTTAATCATGTTTATTTTTGGGTAAATTGCACAAAGTATTCCTAAAGTTTTAGAAAATAGCATAAATCACCAAACTTAAAAAAAATTAGTAGTCCACGCCATTTTTTTAAATAGACACTAAACATAGTTAAATTTATCTCTATTTTTTTCTATAAATAAAATAAAACAATTTTCCTGTATGTTTTTTTTTTACAAAATTTTCTTAAAAATTATTTTTTCATAAAATAAAAAAATTATTTGAGAATAAAAAAATATTTTTGTAAATTAAAAAATACTGTCATCATTTATAAATTAATTATTTTTTAATTTTCAAAAATTAATTTTTTATTCACAAATAATTTTTATTTTATGGAAAAATAATTTTTTTATTTTATGAAAATAATTTTTTTATTTTATGAACTTTTTTTAAGAAAAAAAACATACAGGAAAATTGATATTTTATTTATAGTAAAAAAATAAAGAGAATTTTAACTAGGGTTAGGGTTTATTTAAGAAAATGATGTGAACTGCTAAGGGGCTGTTTGGTTTGTATTTTCGTTTCCTGTTTTCATTTTCGGTTTCGTGTTTTTTGAATTTTTACAAAGGAAAAACTGAAAATGTTGAAAACAGAAAATGAAAATACAAACTAAACCAAACCGCCCCCAATTTTTTTGAAATTTGGTGATTTATGCTATTTTCTAAAACCTCAAGAGTACTCTTTACGTCCTAGTCATGTAGGTTAGTTAGTGAGCGCATGGGGACATGTGTACGTGAGTAACGGGTTCGAATCCCAATTGTACTATTTTCCTATGAATAAAAGAAAAACACTCTTTACAATTTATCCTTAATTTTTTATTATATGGTCAATCCATAACCAGCCATGACTGACATAACTTGAGTATATAAAGGTTTGCGTGATGCTCTCTCACTGTCTGTCTGACAAACACCACAATTGCAAAGAATAATATAATGATGATGCTGTCATCAACGTGGTGCAGGCATGGAGGAGCAAAATCATGGACCCCTCCAATTAGTGGTTCCTCTCACATGAATCAAACCCTAAGAACCAAAAAGACACACTCAATGCCACCGGAGAAGATTGAAGTATTCAAGTCACTAGAGAATTGGGCTTCCCAAAATATCCTCCCGCTGGCGAAGCCCGTGGAAGAAAGCTGGCAGCCACGTGACTTGTTGCCCGACTCATCACGGCCGTTAGATGAGTTTACAGATCAAGTGAAGGCATTGAGAGATCGGACGGGTGAGCTTCCAGACGATTATCTAGTGGTTTTGGTGGGTGATATGATCACCGAGGAAGCGTTGCCCACGTACCAAACATGGATAAACAAACTTGATGGGGTTGGGGATGAAACCGGTTCGTGTCCCACACCGTGGGCTGTGTGGTCACGCTCTTGGACTGCGGAGGAGAATAGACATGGAGATTTGCTCAAAACTTATCTCTATCTCTCCGGTCGAGTTGACATGCTCATGATAGAGAGGACTATTCATTACTTGATTCGAGCTGGCATGGTGATCATATATATATATTCTATGAAAATTATTACTAAAAAAGCTTGTGTCTTATTTTTCAATAATAATAATAATAATTGGTGTCTCTATTTAATAAATATTGTAGCTTTTGATTCTATGTGGTGTAGGATCTTGGAACAGAAAATAACCCATATATGGGTTTTGTCTACACATCTTTTCAAGAGAGAGCTACTTTCGTATCACATGGTAACACGGCACGGTTGGCAAAGGAAGGTGGTGATCCAGTGCTTGCACGCATATGTGGCACCATTGCAGCGGATGAGAAGCGCCATGAAAACGCCTATGTGAGGATCGTGGAGAAGCTCCTAGAAGTGGACCCCACTGAAGCGGTGATAGCCATAGCAGACATGATGCGTCGTAAGATCACAATGCCAGCACACATGATGGGTGATGGGCAAGACCCACACCTCTTTGATCATTTCTCTGCTGTGGCACAACGCCTTGGTGTCTACACGACCAGTGATTATGCTGATATCATAGAGTTTTTGATCGAACGGTGGAGATTAGAGAAACTACACGGTTTGACGAGTGAGGGAAAGCGTGCTCAGGAGTTCGTGTGTGGACTTGCACCAAGAATTAGAAAGTTGCAGGAGCGTGCTGACGAGCGAGTGAGCAACATGAAGATCAACCTCAAGTTTAGCTGGATTTTTAATAAAGAGGTGTTCTTATGCAGTGCCAAAAAAAATATTTAATTGCCTTATAAATTAAAAAAAAAAGTGCTCTTATGAAAGAAAGACTAGATGTTTCCTAATATAGTGCATCGGAATAATTTGATATAGCTTTAAACAATGAACACTCAAGAGTTTTAAATAAATAATGAAGATTTGTTTTGTTCTCAATAAATTGTAGATTTCTTTGAAGGATTTTGTTAAGAGTATACTCTTGAAGGACATCTTAGTCTTTGAGATTTTTAAGAACCTTAAAGATAAAGTAATCTTTAATTTTGCAAAACAACAATGATTATTTCAATTCTTATTTTTTTAATTTATTAATATAGTTTAGTGAACGTGAAACGGAAAACCATGAAAAAAAAAAGAAACTCATAGCTTAATTAAGTTTGTTGTCCCGGTAAAATACCCTTTTTTGTTTTTTCGTCCCATATCACACGACAACAGATGCTTGCACGGATATGTGGCACCATTGCAGCAAGCGAGAAGCAACATGAGAATGCCTACACGAGGTTGGTGAAGAAGCTTCTAAAACAAGAATGAAAAGGAATGACAATAATTGGAGAATTGTATTTCTGTATATCTTTCTGATAGGTATCTGTACAAATATATATGAAAAGTTCTGTACAACGGATAAGAATGAATAAAACAAAATATCCTCTATAGCTCACCTAGGTAGTACATATTGACAGCTAAAATGTACAATATATGAATAACAGAAAATAGCAGAAAATTGTCTATGTACTGGTTTTCTTGAGCACCAAGTGTGAATCATCATTCTCTGAGTTGGGCTCTGTGAATTGGGCTGTTTCTCTGTTAGCCTCCCACAAGCTGGAGATAGGAAGATATCGACTAGCTCTGGCTTGGATAGATTGGAATGGAATGATTGTGGAGGAAGAGCTTTAGTGAACATATCGGCTAGTTGATTTGTTGATGAAACTGGTAGTAGGCGCATTAAACCAGATTGCATTTTCTATCGAACTAGGTGGCAACCAATATCCAAGTGCTTTGCTCGTTCATGAAAAACGGGGTTAGCCGCAATATGCAAAGCGCTTTGGTTATCGCAGAATAACACAGCCTGTTTAGTACAAGAAATTCTCAAGTCTCTCAATAGATAAAAGAGCCATTGTAGCTCACATGTTGCAGAAGCAAGAGCTCTATATTCAGCCTCAGAAGAAGACCGCGAAACTGTAGTTTGCTTCTTAGTCTTCCATGAGATGAGGGAGCTGCCTAAGAAGAAACAATAACCGATCATGGACCTGCGGGAATCCACGCATGCGGCCCAATCTGCATCGCTAAACCCAAGTAAATTGAATTCTGAATTGCGACGAAACAATAATCATTTGCCTGGACTGTTTTTAAGATAACGAAGAACTTTAGTAGCAGCTTGAAAATGCACATGAGTAGGCTTACTCATGAATTGACTTAATTGTTGGGTAGCAAAGGCGATATCAGGTCTAGTGCTTGTTAAGTAGATAAGACGACCAACAAGCCTTCGATATGGAAGAGGATCAGCCAAAAGGTCACTGGAATCAGCCTGTAGCCGCAGAGTCTTTTCCATGGGAATGGAAGAAGGCTTGCAGCCTATCAATCCAGCATCACTCAAGAGATCGAGGCAGTATTTTCGCTGACACAATGAAATTCCTTGTTCTGAATGTGCAACTTCCATACCTAAGAAATATTTTAGGATCCCAAGTCCTTGATACGAAAGTGACAGTGAAAAATATGCTTAATACTCTTAATTTCATGCACAGAATTACCAGTCAGAATAATGTCATTAACATAGACAATTAATGCAGTGAAATTGGCATCCTTAATTTTGATAAACAAACTATGATCTGCTTTAGCTTGTTGATAACCATAGGACAAAAGTAACAGAGATAGCTTTTCATACCATTTCCTGCTTGATTGTTTCAGCCCGTAAATTGATTTCTTCAATTTGCAGCATTGATAAGCATTATAACCGGCTATCCCTGGTGGTATAGTCATATAGACATTCTCTAAAAGATCACCATGCAGAAAGGCATTGCTCGCGTCAAGTTGTTGAAGCTGCCATCGGTTCACTGAGGCAATAGCGAGTATTATGCGAATAGTAGTCATCTTGACCACCGGAGAGAAGGTGTCGAAATAGTCAACACCTTCAATTTGGGAGAATCCCTTTGCAACGAGACGCGCCTTATAGCGTTCAATGCTGCCGTTTGGGAAACGCTTGATCTTGTAGACCCATTTGCAGCCAATGGGTCGCACATTAGCAGGAGTTTGGACAACTTGCCAAGTTTTGTTCAAATTCAGGGCCTCTATTTCCGCGGCCATGGCTTCCCTCCAATACTGGTGTTGAACCGCCTCCTGGTAACTGGTTGGTTCAGTCTCAGATGACAAGGCCATGAGATAATGGCGATGAGAAGAAGTGATTTGGGAGTAATTGACAACAGACTGAATTGGATATGAGCATTTTGAAGATCGTTGGTTCGACTGACTTGACTGAGTTGGACAGAGATTGCACAAATAATCAGCATAGCGAGCAGGAGGGTTGATGTGTGGTCAAAGGGAATAGCGAGGTTCAGGCGGGTTTGGCGGTGGTGATGGGTCAAGTGATGGTTGGGCGTTTGGAGATGTAGGCGCACTAGGGTTCATCGAGGAAGAAGGAAGACTGGTTTGTGAATTCTCTGGTTCGGGTTGAGGCTGAATTGGGCTGGTTTTAGTGGCTTGTGAGGAGGAATTGGGCTCTTGGGTTATGTTTGGTGGTTCATCTACTGGGCTTATAGGTTGGTATTGTGGTAGTGTGGGAACAGATTGTTGAATTGTTGGGCTGGACAGGTTGTTTTTTGGAATGGAAAATGCTTTTCATGAAAAATAACATTTCTGGATATAAAAATTTCCCTTGTGACAATGTCCAAAATGACATAGCCCTTTGTTCCAGTTTGGAAACCAAGAAAAGCGCCACGTCTGGAACGGGCATCGAATTTTTTATTGTGACCATGGTTTGAAGCATAACACATACAACCAAAAACCTTAATCATGGAAAAATCTGGATTTTGTTGATATAAGAGTTCAAAAGGAGTTTTATTCTGAATGATGGGAGAAGGAACTCTATTAATTAGAAAAACAACATGTTTGACTGCGTAAGACCAAAATTTGTTTGGAAGATTGGATTGAAATATAAGTGCTCTAGCAACGTTAAGAATATGTTGATGTTTTCTTTCAATTCTTCTATTTTGTTGAGGACTGTAGACACAACTTGTTTGGTGTATAATTCCTTTAGAGGAATAAAAATCTTTTAAAGAAAATTCCGGACCGTTATCGGGAACAGAGATTTTTGACATGTGTTTCAAATTGATTTTCTACCAAAGCTATAAAATTTTGAATGTGAGGACCAACCTCCGCTTTGGATTTTAGCATAACGACCCAAGTGTAGCGACTATAATCATCAAGAATAGTTAAGAAATATCTATGACCATGTATTGAGACTTTAGAGAAAGGACCCCAAGTATCCATATGAATTAACTCGAAAATTTTAGAAGCTCGTATATTACTAAGAGAATATGGTAACTTTCTTTGTTTTGCTAAATGACAAACGTTACATGCTTCATTGAAATGATTAGAAATAAAAAGATAATTTTGATGTAAAACATTAAGTGGATTCCCGGATAGGTGTCATAATCTATAGTGCCATAGGTTGGGATCTTTGACGGGGTTTGTGGAGAAGCTGTTGATGGTAGAAGGAAGGATGGACGGAGGTTGCTCGTTGCTGACTTGTAGATGATATAAACCTTGTTTTAATTTAGCCGAACCAACGATTTTCAACAATCTCATTTCTTGTATTTTGCAGAAGACATCAGAAAAGGTTAGTATGCACTTGAGATCAAAGATTAATTTAGAAATAGACAATAGGTTGAAACTAAACTCAGGGACAAAAAGAACATTGTATAAGATAAAGTTTGGGGAAAGTTGAACAGTTCCTGAATAATATGATGTGACAGTGGAACCATTAGGAAGATGTATTTTAATGGGTACAGTAGGTACAGGTTTTGCCAGAGGAAGGCTTGGTAGCAGGTTTGGTGTAGGAGCCGCGACCGCGTCCATAAGTAGCGTTGGCAAACGAGTTGGGCTCCTCGATGGACAAGGAAACAGGGGAGTTTGCGAAAGAATTTTGCCGCTCATGCTGTATGACCATAGAGAAAACTCTGGTGACAGAAGGTAACGGGTCCAAGAGGAGGATTTGAGAACGCACCATGGAAAAGCGTTCGTCTAAGCCCTTGAGGAACCTGATGACGAAGTCCTGTTGATGATAAATTTTTGCAGAACAATTGCAAGGGAGCAGGGGACGAAGGTTATCAAGCTCTTCCCAAAGGGATTTGAGGTTGGTGTAGAACTCAGTGATAGTCTTGGTACCCTGTTTCAAGGCATAAACCTCTTCTTGTAGCTCAGCAATGCGCAATAAATCTCCTTGTGAAAAACGCTCTTTCAAATCCAGCCAGATATCAATGGCTTGTTCAAAATAAATGACACTTTGGGCTATTGAGGGACTGAGAGAATTGAGGAGCCATGACATCAACAGAGTATTACATCGTTCCCATGAGGGATATAATGGGTCTGTGAGACTGGGAGTTGGAATAGAGCCTGTGAGAAAACCCATTTTGTTTTTGGAAATTAGAGCTATACGAACTGATCTGGACCAAGAATGGTAATTGTTTCCATCCAGGACAGGGGAGACAAGAACAGAGGTGGGATTCTCGTTAGGGTGAATATGAAAGGGACTGGAAGGATTCTGGCTTGGGTCTGTGAAAACAGGTGGAGGGATTGTGGTAGCATCATCAGTACTGAAAGCAGTGTCAGCCATGGAATCCTTAGGCTCTGGATACCATAAAACAAGAATGAAAAGGAATGAGAAGCTAGAGGGTTTGACGAGTTAGCGAAAACGTGAATAGGAGTTCGTCTGTAGGCTTGCACCAAGAATTAGGAGGTTGCAGGAGCGTGCTGACGAATGAGTGATGAGCAAGATGAAAATGAACCTCAAGTTTAGTTGGATTTTCAATAGAGAGGTTTCTTAATAATGCAATGCAAGAAAATAAGTTAATTTGATAAAAAAATTAAAGAATAGATTATATTAACCTTCTTTTGAGGTTAAACTGAAATACATTTAGACTTTCTTTATTTCAAAATTAACACGCATCTCACTTAACAGTATAATATTCTAGCACATGGATCCCTATTAGTTTTAATGTGGTTCAACTGCCTCATCGCTTAATTTTGGAACATTTACATTATCTCTTTTTGTTTATATATAAATATGTGCATAATACTATTAAAATAACAAAGAAAAAAAAACTAAATCTCAGTTATGTCGCTCAATTGATAAGCGTATAGAAATATGCGTATGTCGATACAGGCTGATTATACTACTTTCCTATGAAACAAAAAAAAACAAAAAACTAACGAAAAGTACCCTTAATTTTCGGAGCAAGAAAGGCTCAAATATATTTAAGAGTCAGTAAAACAGAGCTGATCTTATTAAAGGAAGACTACATGTTTGTTTGCTGATAGCCTGATATTTGTGCATTAGAATAAACTGAAATGAAGCTACATTTTCTCAGAGAGAGTTGGAAAAAAAAAAAAAACTATTTTTTTAAAGGATTTTGCTTACGAGAGATCACAACTTAAGAATAGTAAAAAAGACACTTTTTTTTAAATTTTTTTTATAACTTGAAATGTTAGGTATTTTTAAATTCTATTTTTTTTAAATTCATTTAATATTTCATTTATGATTTCTTAATTACTTTATTTATCATTTCTTAATATATGTCTACATGATGAAAACCATTTTTGTATAGCTTTTTTTATTTTGCTCGGGTTAACAGGTTAAAAATTCTAAAGTGAAAGGTTTTAACTCGTGAGTGCTTCGAATTCTTAACACTTTTAAAATATTGTCATTGTCATTTACAAATAAAGGTCTGAAATTTATCTATTATTATCCATTAAATTCATAGATTCATAAATCCACACCCTTAGACAACAAAATAATTTATCAAAAAGCCCTTTTTATTTATCTTGCATAAGAAAATACCAGTAGCATAGTCCTATCATTCTCTACATTCAAACTTCAGATACAAAATCTCATAAATTGAATAATCCTGAAGGGATTACATAAGAAATTTATTTTTGCTTTTCACAACCACAAACACAACTCAGTCCCAAAAAGGAACCATCTCAACGTTGTTTCAGGGGCTTTACTCCTCCATGCGGATGATACACCTAATTGACTGCCCTTTCAACATGTAATCAAAAGCTTTGTTAATCTCTGAGAATGGAACTGTGTGAGTAATGAATTTGTCCAATTCCAGTTCCTGCATTGTAACCAAAATAATCAAATATAAGTATTGTTAGTCTTACTCGATCACAAAAAATAACTCGTGAAAAGATGATTAACAAAAAGACAAAACAACTCAATATATAAGCTTACCCCATTCATGTACTTCTCCACAACAGAAGGAAGATCAGTGCGGGGTTTGTAGTTACCATAGAAGGTACCCTTAAGAGTCCTCTCATTCAAGAAATTCATAGGATGTGTTTTGAATGCATCATCTTTGTTTGGCACTCCAACAAGTACAGCAACACCCCAACCCTGACAATAAGAACAGATCAAGATTCAGCATTTTACATTTTTAGTAACAATACTTACAAATAGAGTAAAAATGAGTTTCTCATTAACATACATCGTGAACACATTCGAATGCTGAGATCATGGCCTGGATGCTACCAGTACATTCAACAGCACGATCCACTCCTCCATTTGTCATTTCAGCAATTACCTGGACACCAACATTCACAATCACATGTCAAAAGGACACAGCATTTTTAATTCATATGATCAGAATTCAGAATTCACAAGTGAAGAACAGAACAATAACATAATAAAGTTTTAATAAATTATGGATGAGCTAACCTGCTGTACAGGTTTGTCATGATCCTTCGGGTTCACAAACTCATTGACTCCAAACTTCTTAGCTGGCAACAGGAATAAAAACAGAAACGGCATTAGTATGCGAATAGCTATTAAGTATTTAGTGTTTTAAATTTGATGGATTAAACGTGGATCCATGTCAATGGAAGTAACAATAGCTTCCACGTTTTAGATTTAACTTTCGCTTGATTTGATTTGAAGCCAAACACAATTAACATTGAGCTTAAGCTACGTGCATTTGATGAAAGAATCAACCATTCTACCTTCTTCAAATCGGCTGGAAACTAAATCAACCCCAATGATTCTTTTTGCACCAGAAATCCTTGCTCCTTCAGCAGCCTAATATTTGGATTAAACAGAATGGCAAAGTTAATTTGGGTTTTATTAGTTTCCAACACGCATACACAAAAATTAATAATAATAATAAAGATAAAAGGGGTAACATACAGCAAGGCCAACAGCTCCAAGTCCAAAAATGGCAACAGAAGAACCTGGTTTTGGTTTTGCAACATTGATAGTAGCCCCAAGACCTACAAGCATCAAGCATCAATGAAATTGAACTGTGAGAAAATAGAATTGCCTATCAATGGTAGTAGCTCCTTTTTAGTTTTGAGTTTCCATTGTGTTTTCATTTTGTTTTCTGTTTTCCGAAAATTTGTATATTAGAAACATTCAAAACAAAGATTTAAGATTTCAGGAAAATCAAAATGAAAACTACAGTGGTAGTTTTGTAATTATTTATGAAAACAAAATAAAAAATGCAAAACACATATATAACTCGTGAGTTTGCTGCATTTTCTAGTATTATTAATTAATTAATTAATATGAAAAGGTGAGGGATGTTCCAAACCTGTGCAAATTCCGCAACTGAGGACACAAATTTTGTCAAGAGGGGCAGCAGGGTTGACTTTGGCAACACAACCAGCATGGACCACAGTGTATTCACTGAAAGTAGAGGTGCCCACAAAATGATACACAGGTTGTCCCTTGATAGAGAATCTCGATTTGTTGTCATGGATCATGACACCCCTATCAGTGTTGATCCTTAGCAGATTACACATGTTGCTCTCTTCTGACTTACAATGTGGGCATTCCCCACACTCCCCTGTGAATACTGGAAGGGCATGGTCCCCTGGTTTCAGATGTGTCACACCCTCTCCTACACTCTCCACAATCCTGAAAAACATTATTCCAAATGAAAAGATTCAGTATGGCATGTATTTGTTGTACACATTCTAGAAAAAAAACAGAATGTTTGACCAATTGATCTAAAGCAGTGTAACTATGCATGTTGAAACCTAATAAATGAGGTAAATGTGTACTCAGTTCAACATAATTAAAAGTAGTTTTCACACTTTGAATCTACGTTTTAGCAAATTTGAAGTAAATGAAAAAAAAAATGTAGCAATGATCAAAACATAGAAGCAAAGACTTTTAATGTATGTGATTTTGTAACGAATATGCGGAAGAGAAACAACGAAACATACCCTCCAGCTTCATGACCGAATATACGAGGAAACAACGGAGTCTGGCCCTGAAATAAGTGGAACAAAGAAAATAATATTAAATTACAGAGATGCATAACAATAAGACATTGAAAGTTGAAACCAAAAAAACAGGGGAAATAGTCAACAGCTTTCCAATGTTTTCAAACTAAAATTATGCCTCAGAAGAATATTGCATTACATTACATTACAGATCAAAAAAAGAATAAAGATTGGTTGCGTAATCAAATCAAACTACATCACGGGAATAGATATTAGATCTCCACATATCACATTCAAACTAAACAAATTAGGTAAACAAAGAATTAATACAGGAACGCTAATCCAGCGGGACATTGCCAAAATTCATAAAACCTAATTCAATATCCTTGTACTTATTTTCTTTTTTCATGAGTTATGACCTAATCATAATTCAAATCCCACAAGAGAAGTTCCGTTTCCCTATATCAGCAGCTTAGTCTAAATTAATAAAGGAAAATGGGAGTGAGGTAGTATATTGTGTAGTTAGTTACCTTGGCTTCCCAGAAGTAAACATCAGTGTGGCAAAGGGAGGTGTAGAGGATCTTCAAACGCACCTCACCTGCTTCTGGTGGCGCCACCTCTACTTCTTCCATCACCAGCGGCTTCCCTGCCTCCCATGCAACCGCAGCTAGTATAGTACACTTCAGTCAGTAACACTTAAAACATTGTCACAAGCATATAACTAGAAATTAGAGCTAGGTTCCCAAACAATATTTTTCCAGTGATGAAATAACAATCGAAAATTGATCCTCAGAACATTCCCAAAAATAAATAAAAGGATCAGTATAATTTTCGAAATGGAAATAAAATTAGTAAAATAGATCCAACAAAAATTTCCCCAAATTTTGAAGTTAAGACTCAGTACCGGAACAGTCAGGACTTAAGACCAAGAGTTGATTTCAGAAATTGGACATGATCAAGACACCGATCATGACGTAAATCCGATAAACTAATGCCTTAATTACCGATTAATAATTTTTTTAAAAAAAAAAACGACTAGAATATTCGGAGCGTAATCATCATCATTAAACTAAAAAAATAATACGCAATTTAATAAAACAGAGAGGCACCTTTGCATTTGATGACCTGACCGGAAGTGTTCGACATTGATAGAGAGTAAGAGTAGAAAATAGTAGGAAGAATGAAATGTAAAGGAAGTTGGTAATGGAATATGAATTTGATCTTAGTAGTATTGTGGAAGAAAGTGAAGGGTGCTTTGGACTTTTATAAGGGAAAGAAAAGCAGGGGAAGATTGTCCAATACCACTAATGGTAATGGTAATCAGGTAATGAATAACCGTTGTTTTAATTCCAAACGGCGCCTTTCGTTCGAGACTCACTGCCACGTAATCGTTGCTGGTTTTTCTCCACACAAAACAGTGACTCAGTGACTCGTGCTACCATTTCACTCGTCTCACATGAAAGTTTTACATTCATCGAGAAAACACGCCAAAGCAAAGTCTTCTTCGTTAAAATATTTATAAAAGAATTTATTAGTATGTTATTTTTATATCTATTTTTAATTAATAAATGTAATTATATTAGGTCAAAAATAAAGATTATTGGATTGATTTTAACTAAAGATAATGAAAATAGTATATTAATTGGGGTAGTTTTAAAGTGAGATAAAAAATTGAGATTACGTGATCATTTTATCAAAAATGAAAAGTATAAAGTATTTTTAAAAAAATGTTGATTTTTTAGAAATATTTTATAATTTCTAAAAATACATTATATTTTTTATTTTTGATAAAGTAACTACATGATACTTAATTTTTTTTAGCCCACCTTAAAATTATTCATATTAATTGTGACTAAGAGTAAAAATAAAAGACATAATAATTTTTTTATAGTCAATGTATTATTTTATGTTAGAATTTTTTAAAATACGTATTTTTTTTTTCAGATGTTTACATATAAAAACGAATAATTTATTCTCCAAAAACATATTCTTTCTAATTTAAATTAGGAAGATAAATTAATGATAATCATATTTTACTTTTTTTTTTATACAATCATATTTTACTTTCCATACTTTTTACTTTTTTTTAAAAAAAAAGTAAATCATATAAAATAAAATAAAAATAATTTGGAAAGGCAATGTTGTATTAGTTTGTGTTTTGTTTTAGTCGATTCTATTGAGTTAATTTCCATTATGTATCTCGAAAGTCATAATGATCCTTTTATTTTTAGGTTGTTCTGAAAATCACATCACATAAAATAAGAAATTTTCACTTTTTCTTTAAAAAAAAGTTCTCATGAAATAATAGAACAATAACATTTAAAATACTAAAAACAAAAGGTTTGTTTAGATAGCAGTTTGACAAAATGAAATTTGAGAAAATGAATTTAGTAAAATAAATTTGGGAGAATGAATTTATGTTTGGGATGATATTGTAAAAGTGAGTTTGACAAAAAAAATATAATTTGAATAGATAAAGATAGAAGTATTTTTAGATACAAAATTATTGAAAATGACATCATTTATAATTAAAAAATTTGTTTGAATAAATAAACGGGGGGTAGTATGATAAATTATCATTTTACTTTTCAAACTAAAAATGAAAAAGTAAATATCATCTCTTTCTTGCAAACTTCCTTTTCTCAAACTGAAAATAAAAAAAATTCAGTTAAAAAGTTAGCCAAACAATAACTAATTTTTTAAACTTCATTTTAGCCCCTCAAACTTTCTTTTTGACCAACTCAAATTGGTATCAGAACACACACAAAAAGTTGTTATTAAAAAATTAGCTAAAACCTATAACAGTTATATTATATGAAATCACATAAAATTGAAACAGCTTTGTTATATGGACTTTGTTAAAATAAAAAAAATACTCTTCTCACTTGTTGAGACACAATTTGAAATAAATAACTACATAAAAAATTAAATAACTGTTAAAAATAAAATTGATTAATGGTTGGAGGCAAATGCAGTCTTTTCAAATTAACTTGATGGCCATGTTCTTGTGTGGAAAAAACTTGACCAGCATACAAAACAAATGTAGTGTTTTATTATTATTTGAGTTAGTGTTAGTGGTCAATATGGCTCCTCAGAAATTATGTTGCCTTTCGTCAAGGTGCAGTTGATCGTAACGAGTTATTAGATTCTATTCGTTTGCAATTTTGACGATAAATTTATAGTTTTGTAAAGGAATATTCTTTTAGCTATGTACATTGATATTCTAACCCTATAATATGTTTCTCATAATTTAATTTATAAATATGAATAATTTTTATTTTTTTGTTATTGTTCTTTGTTTGTAATGAGTTGAAATACTTTTTGTACTCTCCAATAATAAATTTGTTTTTGCCTTGTAAAATAAAACTGATTAATTAATCCAAAATACGTACGGAGTAGTTTGTTTCAGACATGGCCGATTCAGAAAACGACGTGCCACAACAGATACAGTGAAGACTACGACCATAGCTGTTATATACTATTAGTAGTATTTGTTTTCCCTTTCTTACTTCTTGTTCCTTTCATTTGCATTTTGTCAACTTTTCCCTTATTTTATTTTTTTAAAAAAAAACAACTTTTCCTTACTAGACTAGCAGATTAAGCCCACACAACCATAATTATTGACCATTCAAATATTGTATTTGTAAAACAAACCAACTTGATTGAAAAATATTTAAAAACAAATAACAAACTTTATTTTAAATGTAACTAATATCAAAGTAAAAACTGCAATCGTGCAATCAAAACATGACTACAATAATACTGTCCAAATAAAAAAAATAAAATATAGGGTAGAAATTAGTTTAAAAAAAAACCTACAAAACTTATTCAAATGATAAAATAGACTTATATATATATAAAAAAAAAAAAAGATAAAATAGTCTACAATAGCAATGTGAAATTATTATATACACTTATTTTGGAAATGAAATACATATCATAAAAAAGTATTTTTGCTTTCGCCTTAGAAAATATTATGAGAAATTAGTATCTTATCCACCAACTGAAAAGTTATTTTTTTCTCCTAACTGAGAAGATATTATTGGGAAAAAAAAATCAATTTACATTACGTAATTTAATTAATTGGTATCTGATGACTTTATTCATTCTCTTTCTTAGTTTGTTTTATTTGGCAACCCAACTAAAATTTAACAATCATCTCGACAAAACATGCAAATAGGTTTGTCTACAAAACATGCAAATAAGTTTGTCTTAGTGAATGAAAGTAAGATAATGTGTATGGGATACTCTACAAGAAGATTTTTGATTTGAATTTTTATGAAAAGTATTTTCTTAAATATAAGGTTTATTCATGTCCCATAACTTTAGGACGATAAAATTCACTCTAGTTTTTTTACCAAACAAAAATCACCTCTACAAAACCATATTGCTATTGTTCGTTGTTTCCAAGATTTTTCCCTCGTCTTCTTGGCCACCGCAACATCAATTACAAGAAAATACTTGGCTTAAAAATATTTTTGATTTCTAAAAAATATAAGTGCTAAGTGTTGTGATTATGCTTTTAAGTTCTTATAAAACTTTTTAAAAAAAACAGTCTCTTATTTTTTTAAAAAAATGATGTCTTTTTGTCTAATAATTATTAACACGTTATCTTCCAAAGACATCTTTAAAAATTAATATTAAATTAATCATTATAATTTTTTTAACAAAAAATGCTGAATTAAAATTTTTCTCCTTTAACTTAATTTTTATTTTCAATTTTATCCTTTAATTAATAAAAATTTCAGATCAGTTCAGTAACTCAATGTTTGCTTCAATTTTGCCATTTTTTGTTAGTTTCATTAAATATTTAATAGAAATATCCAAAACAATGTCATTTTGAGCATGAATTTACGCAAAAAATTCATTTTGATGTGCTTTGTAACTTTTTGTTAGTCATTTAAGAGAATTAATAAAAAAGCAGAATTAAAACATAACAAAAAGTTTTACGAAAGATTTGAAACTTTTATTAGCTAGAATATAAAATTAAAAAAAAAGTTAGAAGGCCAAATTAATAATTTGGGGGGAAAAAACACACACCCCCTTTTATCTTTTGCCAAGCTCAATAAATTTAGAGGCCTAAAATAAATTTTTGGTATAAAATTATGAATAAAACAAATTATTTAATTTTATTAAAAGTCTATTTTTAATTTTTAAATATAAAATAACCTAGTTATTAAATTATTATGAGTAATTTAAGTTACATTTCATTTAATGAATTAATAATAAAGTTAATTATTTAATTTTTGCTGAGATATTAACAACATTTGATTGGATTTGGTAGGTTTTAGTCGTGAAAAATACCATAAACAACACCGGTTTAAAACAAATTAGACTGTTGAAGCAGAGCCATAAGAGTCTGATTGTGCTCCCCTAGAAGAGAGTTATTGATTAAAAGAGTCACAACCATTCTGTAAAGTGTGATCATCTTCAGCAACATTTCATAAATCACCAACAACACGGTTAAGGGAACCAGAAGAGGTCCCTCCCTTAGCAAAAATCAATGGTATGGCAGGAACCACCACAATAAGAACACATTATGAGACCTCCGTTATAGTGACAGGACCATAAGGCTTGCGAGAAGAATTAGCAGCAGTAACAAAACTAATCAACATCAGATTTAGAGGAAGTGATACACCTTTAATGTTGTAAGACTAAAGAGAAAACTTTATCCAAGTCAGGAAACAGATCCATCACAAGAAATTGAATACGAACAACATCAAAATTGTCATTCAAACCACTAAGAAATTTCATGATGCAATCCTCACCACAACACACCTTACTAAGCTGAGAAGTGAACAAGACAAGAACACGTAGGTAGAGGGCGAAAACCAAGAATACGAACACCATCACCATGAGAAAAACGAACAGGATGAATGTTCCAAGCAATGAAAGCGAGATCCACATGAAGCAAGACTACGAGCAATAGCAAGTACAACAGAATTGAGAAACCACTAGAAGACAAAAGGCTATTACACCATTCCCAAGCAATAGCAAGTTCTTGGAAGAGAGAACTGGAGAAACGAGAGGTTGGCACCGAGATTCACTCTAAAACAAGAAACTTTATTGATCCATTATGGAAAGCAGAAGGATCTCAAAAGGACGCATACCATCACATAAGTACGTGAAAACAGAAAAAAAAATGAAAGAAACATTGAGATGATTTTTATTGATTCTCAGTGAATGAACTTTTACGACTTGTTAACTGTTTTTATATCATAATTCTTCAGCGTAATTAGTCAAGCTTCCTCTGTCACTGTACTGTTATTACTCTTACAATGTGGAACTTCAACTACAGCTTCCTCTGTCATTACTCTCTTATTACTATGTTTTTCCTTTTTCTTTGCAAATGGAAGATAAGATGAATAATGCAACCTCAATTAGGAAGGACCAAGACGGCACAACAATTGGATTGTGATGATAAGCCCACGTAAAACGGCCACAATGCTGTTTAGGACGATTGATAAAAATTACAACTGAATTCTCATAACTCTAGCTAAGAAACTCAACATAAGAGAGAAACTCTCCAATATTCAATGCAGTATTAATAGTCTTAAGTGCCAAAACTCGAAAATAACACTTTTAGGTCATGGGAACCTATAAACACCCCCATAAATTTTCAGCCAGTGATGATTCTTAAAGGCCAGAATCAATTCTAAGTGTACCTGAACATGAACGAATTGATTTCCAAACTGTGGGAACCGTTTCCCAATTCTTATACAACAATTCTAATCTTCCTACTCTTTCTTCTATCTCGAAGTGGTGTATGCCTTGTGGACTGTACTGGTGCAATTGGATACAAGACAATTTCTTGATATAATTTTTTGAGTACTTAATACTCTTTTCAAAACTCTTTTCAATTCCATTTTCGCTATCCAAATTCCACAGATGTTTCAAGTTCTCACCATCGCAGAGAAGACCCCAATCGGCTTGCCTTGCTGTGATAGCGAAAAATCCTCCTCCTAGTACTATTTAGGAGACTCAACAACTCATACAAGTAGCCAAGTAAAAAACCAAACGTCGGTAATTACTGTTATAAAGTTCAAATAATCGCGTCCTAAAGTACTTAATCTGATTACTTTTCATGAATTCATACTCTTAATATTTTTTGATACAGGTGAATTTGAACCAAGAAAAAATGAAAATTCAAATAATCGGCGAGATGCATTTGTCATAAGTCTAATAAACCAAAACGAAATAAATATACATGTATTCTCAAATTTGATAAATCAAAAGGCATTTTAGGGGTGAGTAACGATAAGCTCGACCTAACTTCAAACTTTCGTTTCAGTGTTCATAATCAACAAATCTGGGTTCCTATAAGATTGAACTGGAAGTTAATTCTACCACAAATTTTATATCAACGTAAATATGAGATAAAAACAACAATATAGCTAAAACATGTTGCTTTTACATTTGTCTAACATCTAAAAGTTTTCAAACATAATTTTATCAAAAATAAAAAAGGTCACTCAAACTTTTTTTCTAGAAACTAAATCCATCCAGGACTCACAGAACTCAAAAATTAAGAAGCCTCAGTCAGCCAGAAATTCACATCAAAGGTAAATTTGTTCAGCCGGTAATTCCAATTCAATTGAGTCTTCATCGGCTTCATTGACATTAGACCAATTCAACTATAAAATACAACATTAAAAAAATAGCACTGCTGGAAAATAGAGAAAAGAAATGTAATCACATAAATCGGCTCCGCAGATCATAAGGTATGAGATCTGCAGGTTCCTATCAGGATGCGAAACAAATGAAATTCACTCTTGCTTTTGGTCCAATCATAGCATCGCGGGTCAATGCTACCGTGTAGCTACCAACGACGTGGCATTGGACCTAACCCTAGAATCCAAATTAAAATTAAGCGAATCAAAGCATACAAGTTAAAATAAAGAAAAACCCTCAGAGACCCGTTTCAAATCACGCACACAGCACGTAACAAAGAACAATCTCGACCGATGACAATAAGTGTTTGCCATCGGAGGATGAGAGCGTTCTTCGAATTCGAGCTGCGTTTTGGAGTGTCATACGGCACTTCCTATCAATTTTTGGGAGATCCTCCTCACAGGGGGGGGTTTTGCTTGTTCATCATCCATGAATCAAAAGTTGGAATTGAAAAGAAAATAAACAATAAACAGAGTTTAAATTCAGATGAAGGAAGGAAACACAGATGCAGAATAAAAAAACAAATGCGAATAAGAAACACACGCAGTGAGTTGCAGCATACCACTCGCATTGTAGCTGCAACCAACCTAAGCAGATAGCTTTCGTTGATGTTGTTCGTGAACGAATAGGGTTTTGGAGGAAACATTTATAGGCGTGTTAACTGGCCGTGGGCCGTTAGGGTAACCTAGAAGCTCAAAAATGGGCCAGATCAAAAAACATATGGGCTCTAGACTCGCGTTACCCCCAAAATAATAAGAAATAGCTATTTAATTGTAGTTGATATTTGCACTACCTATTGTCTATAGATATTACATTCTTTATTTTACTTTAAAAATTAAAATAACTTCTTTTAAAATTAAAAAATTAAATTCAAAAAAATTATCCTTAGAAATTAGTTTCTAATATTTTTTAAATTAATCCATAAACATAATTTATATATTTTTGGTCAACATTTATAGAATTTATTGGTATAGGTAAAAGAACAAGTGTTACAGATAGGAACCACCATGAGCCAGGCTTAGCTGCTGAATGGCTTTTGGACAAAAAAAAAAACGGAAATAAAAAACAAATACTACTTCATTGTGTTTTTTTTTTGTACATAGCTACAACATTGCTTGGGCCTTGGAAGATCTCTTCTTTACCTTTTGGATGTTGTGATGGACACCATCCTAATTTGGAATGGAATCATCTTATTTCAGATATTAGCGTCTGAAATTGTGTTTCTGGATAGTATCGTATGTTAGATAAGAGTAATTTATTTTCTATTTTTCATTGTCTTACCGACAACATCGTCCGAAAGCACTATTCTATTCTAAATGCTAATGTCCAAAAAAATAATATTTCATTCTCAATCGAGGCTGTGCCAATCTCACCATGCTTGCCTTTTTATCATCACTTACATTATTGTTAGTACTAATAAAAAAAGTGTTAGTACCATACAATTAAAATAAAAAAATAAAATGGCGTAGACAAATTTGTCATCAAATTAATGTCCTTTTAGGGTTGGGTCTAGGATTTCTCATTAAAATCGTAGTGTATCTCTATTACTATGTTAAGACTTGTTTGATTTACATTTTTTTTTGTTTTCATTTTATTTTATTTTTTTCAAAATTTTACAAAATTAAAAGTGAAAATGCTAACAACAAAAAATTTATGGCGTATTTAGTTTGTATTTTCATTTTTAGTTTCGTGTTCTTTGAAATTTTACAAAGAAAAACTTATAAATACAACAAAAAATAAAACCTCAAACCAAATAAATTTTGTATTTTCAGCATTTTCAATTTTTTTCATAAAATAAGAAATAAAAATTCAAAACAAGAAATAAAAATGTAAACTAAACCGACACTTAACTCGTTGGTTTATTATTATTATTATTATTATTATAATTTCAGTTGGATGGCTTTTATCTAAAGAACTTGCTTTGTATCTATTAAAGTGAATGTTAATGAATTCATATGTATTATTATTATAATTATAATTAAACAAAATAAAGCTAAAAAATTCTAAACATTTTTAAAACAAAAAATTGTGTATCTTGGCCAGCCGAGAATCACATACTAATATTCGAAATTTGACACGTGCTAGACCAGAAATTACAAATTTTTGTGTGTTAACCGAAAGATAGAACAAATATTCGAGCTTTCTAGTTGTAGAGCATACTACTAAGTTACTAACACCGTGTCCACAAAAATAAGCTCGGCAACCTTAGCCTAAGGACCTCAACTTCTACAACAATCTCTCCATTACTCTCAGTCTCTGCTTACGAAAGAAAATTCCTTTTTCCTTTCTATCGCATCCTAAACCAATAACTGCAATAATCTCGGTGGACATGGCAACGGCCTTGTCCACAACCACCGTGCTTTTCTCGAGGAATCCGCGGCAAGCACATATCCCAACCTCTTCATTCCAAAATGGGTTCCCAAGAACTGTAGCTGCTTCAGTGTCTAAAGATACTTGTTTCATCAACGACGAAGGCGAGAAAAGTTCCTCTTTGTTGTTCACCAGAAGAACACTTTTGGCTTCTGGAGTCTCCTTGTTGGGTTTCCCTGGAGAGAGTTTGGCGGTGGTCAAACAAGGTCTTCTTGCAGGGAGAATTCCTGGCCTCTCTGAACCAGATGAACAAGGTTTGTTTAATTTGGATCATCAAAAACAAATATTGTGTTTATTTCCACAGACAAACCATTCTATTATACTGTTTCTATTGTCTAGTCCATGATTGTAGATTGTAATGTAGCTTATGAATTTATAAACATGGCGAGCGTGAATGTAAAACCACAAGAAAGAAATTTCAAATGGAAGCCATGATATTAGGAAGAAACGTGGTGACTTGGAGGGTTTACATTTGTTGTGAAAAATAAATCCTAGGGTTGTTTAGTTTTAAAATTTGGTATACTTTATTCCATCAGAAGGGTCCCAAAGGTTTCTCAGTCTACCAATCATTGTTTTTAAAACCGAACTGCTTATTGAATCAGAAGAGGTACTGATTTAAGGTGGAAGAGCTCAACCCTTGATTGAAATGTAGTTGAACAGATATAGTACCAAATTACCGATTATCAAATGTACATTCAAGGATTCAAGGAGGAGAAAAAACAATTTTTTTTTTTTCATTTGTAAAGGCATTTGACATTTAATTTGCAACCAACAGGCTGGTCTGATGGTGGGGAGTGAAGCTTTAAGTAGGAGCTTTTAAGTTGTAGCCCTTCAGTTCAATAAGAAAAATGTGTCGTTTAATTCTGAACTTGTGTTTTACATGTTTTCAAGTTTGATTTCCAATTGTTGATTACTGTTATAGATTTGGTGAAAAGGACATAATATAGGCAAGTATTTGATCAGACAGGTTGGAGGACATATCGCAGGCCAGATGAGAAATCAGGAGGACATGGTGTTGGATGGAGTCCTATTATCCCATACACCTTCTCTGTGCCTGAAGAATGGGAAGAGGTAATGATTAATGAATGATCTCTTGTATTTTAAGTTGGAACTTGGAAAATAATCCTATTAAGATTTTTGTTCTGTCTCAACTGGTATCAAGAATTAAAATTGTTTAAGCTAATAACAATAAAATTCCTTAGAAGAGTCCATGAAATAACCCCTCTCTCTCTCCTTCTAGATGAGCAATTTAGTTTTCTTTTGATCAAAAAGCTGTTTTAGCACTTGATTATCTGGAGGATATTATCTCTCTCTTTTTACCCTGCTCAATTGATTTCTATTAAGCTTCACCTTACATCTGCTTAACAGGTACCAGTATCAATAGCGGATCTGGGTGGCACAGAGATAGATTTGAGATTCTCCAGCCCTAAGGAAGGGCGCTTGTTCGTCATTGTTGCTCCTGTTCTTAGATTCTCTGATGGTGAGTTTGCTTAATTTCCTTTATCCATTAAGTTTTCTGGTGACAAGGAGAACAAAACTGATTCAGAAATAACATGGACACATATTAGTAGAATTTCCATTTATCACCTGTTCGGTTATTTTAGATGATAACATCTTCGCTATACAGACCTTGGTGATAATGCAACAATAGAAAAAATCGGACCTCCAGACAAAGTGATCAATGCGTTTGGTCCCGAAGTGATAGGGGAAAATGTAGAAGGGAAAGTTCTTAGCGCAAGTGTGGCAGAATATGAAGGAAGAACTTACTACCAGTTTGAGCTTGAGCCTCCTCATGTTTTAATTACTGCCACTGCAGCTGGAAATCGCCTTTACATGTTTGGTGTAACTGGCAGCGGTATTGTCATTTGTTCTCTTTCAAGAAATATGTAGTCTGAACAGCCATAAATGACATTACATTAAAGAATCGACAATTATTTGCAGAAAAGAATCTAATGTTGTCTTAATTGCAGGTCTTCAATGGAAGAGACACTACAATGATTTGAAGAAGATAGCGGATTCTTTTCGAGTTGTATAATCGGAATCTTCTATGGATTGAGAGATCATACATGTGCAGCTTTCGGTATCAGTAGTGTAGTATAACAAAGAAATGAAGAAATTGTTTATAACTATTTCATCTGGCTGTATTTATGTGAATTCAGAGATCACATGTATATGTAAGTCTTTGTACTTTCAATATACCAAGACAGTTTTGTTACACTTTCATGAATAGTCTGGGTGGAAGCTTAATAGTCTGTTTTGGAAAGTTGGTAGTGCTTTTGTACTTCATAAGTATACACCAAATGATGTTCTTTCAGGTTTGATCATGAAATAGTTTATCATGGTACCTGAGTAAAACAGCATTATCCAATCTGTATCAGTAGGATATTTCTGCCACACCTTGACACACATTTTCAATTAGACAAGACAACTGTGTCGTTTTTACTGATGGTACCAGAGTCTCCAATTTTATGTTGGATCGGTCTTTAGATGTCATGTCTTGCAAACTTCAATATCTAACTGATTTCATGTTTTGATCACCAACTTCTCTCATTCAGCTAGTTTATGAAATTGAGTTAGAACTAAGTAATTTACAATACTTTAAAACTATATAATCTTAATAAAAAAATTTAGAATAAAGGAATTATAATTAAAATTGACCAAAACTAAAAATATTGTTAAATATAATTAAATGACCACTAAACCTACTGCAAATCCTCACAATGTGAATAGTGAAAAAAGTTGTTTGTCGCTCACTTTGATAACCCTGGTCCCTTGCCCTATATGTGACACTTTTCTTTTTCCTGCCTTCCCATCTATGATCTATCATATCGAACCATTTGACGGAGAAGTAAGTGATTGGAGGAACGCACAAAGTGCTTGGCCATATTTTTATTTTATATTTATTTTATATATATATATATATATATATATATATATTTTTGGTAAACATATTTATTTTATATTTATATGTTGTGTAAATGCTATCCTATATATATAGCTTTGTTACCTTTCAATTTGGTCACCTGGCTGTGGAATTAAGACATGCATGTTTGTATTATTATTTGAGACTTTTCTTACAGTCAAATGATTACTTGAGTTTGATCATGCTTTAATTAAAATAGAATGAGTGTTGTTTTGATTAAAGGTCGAGTTTGTGTGTAGTTTTGGACAACTCCAACTTTACTTTTTACTCTTTAGTGGTGATTATTATCTGTATTTTCATATTTTATTGGAGAGAGTTACCTGTTACTGCTAGATAAAAACTCTTAATTAGCAGCAGAAAACCTTTGCTGTATTAACACAAGAACACTTCTCTGTTTCAGCAACTCTGCTATACTATTAAGTTTTAACTTTTAACAAAAAAACTGAATCTGCTCATCTCTTTCCTTACTTTTCCGAAACAAACAATTTCTTATTACACAATGATTTGACCTGTATGGTGCATCATCAAGAATATAAAAGCCACAATCTCCTTTGAACAGATTCTTCCAGCAGAAAACATCATGAACTGTAATATCTTCTAGAAAATCCTTAACCCTTTAGTCTTCGAAAACTATTTCAACTTTCAACAATGTATCATCACCAAGTCTTGTACATCATGATATCTTTGAGTCAGAGTCTCGCATCAAATCCAACTAACATTAATGTTGGGATGGTAACATGGCAACCCAAATTTCTTCTCAAATCATCAATCAACAACTGCTATCCATAATTACAAACACGAATTCTTTCACAAATAGATTCTTGACAAACCGGATTATGAGTACTAGGTCGCCACAAATGTTCATTTAGCAAAGCTATATATCCTTATTCTTCCTTTGTTCTTGCTTTTTATGCATTTCACTGCCTTAATTAAAGCCATATTCTGCTTCTTTTTCAATTTAATATATAGATATAATTTTAGAGCAGGAATTTCGGGCTTGTAGGTAAAGACAAGAAATTCTTGGTAATTGGAAACTCGAACACGTCCCAAATTATAAGACCTAGTCACCAAGTGATGGGATATGTTATTCTCATGTTCTACCTTATCATAATGAAGTGCAAATTGCTTTCAATAAAGCTGCGAGGAAATACATAACCAATTATTAGTAGATACGAGGACAAAAGTTCACCTCTACAGTTTCCAAAAACATGGGGCCCAAAATTTTCACTGTGGAGACCACTAATGTTGGGGAGGATAGAGCTCTATATATATTGAGCAATTTTTTTGACTTAATCCTCTCCATTTTGGGCAAAATTGTAAGTAAAGTCTCTCGTCCTCAACTTTAATAATTCAATTGTAGATTTGTAGTTGAATTTTTTTTTATTATTGATACACATGCTAACCTAAATTTCTAATATTCAAATCTTGAACTTTTAACTTTTAAGGTTTAGTATATAACCAAGTGGACTGATGTCCAAGATTGATTTATAATTGATTTAACTGACATATTATTAGTGAATTATAAATTTACTGTTTAATTATTAATCTAACGTTTGACTACAAGAGACTGTAAGTAGAATTCTTGCCTAAAATGAAGAGCATTTGTGTCTGGTAATTTCTGGGTTCCACGGAAATTTTCTGCTTGCATGAAGCTCAAGTGGAAGCATCACAAGTCTTAGCAAAAAAAAACTAAAAAAATTAACGATTGAAATTGAGGAATATTTGGTAACATAATGATGGTAGACCTTAATTAAGATAAGGAAGGTACTAATAGGCGTAAAACGTAGACTACTCAAAAAAATATTCTCTTGATTTGCTTCAATGCTCAAAAAAATAATTTAAAGAGTGAAAAGGACAGATACAAAATGGGATTGAGAAAACAGAGAATTATGCATGAAACTAGGTATTGATGTGATGCTTTAACAAGTTGCTTGCATCTCAAGTTCGTTGTCCATTTTGATGAAATGGTTCCACTTAGGCCATACTGATTAGAGAAGATAATTACCCTCTCCCCTGCCTAATTAGGAAGGAATAATCTAATGATATTTTAAATAATGACGCACTCTTTAACATCATGTCTTTTACAATCACAAACCACATCAGATTATAATTACATTATCCAATCACATTTAGGTGTATTTAACATAACTGTAACTTGAACCTCAGTTTAAACTTTAAAACCTTGAATCTGACTTTAGTCTCAATCAAATGTAAATTTCCTTTCGCAGGTATGAAAATTGAAAGCTTATGGTCAAATGCTTATATGAAGCTGGAGCGAAGGATAAAAATTAAAGGTGGTTATGTTAGCATAAAAGACGTGTCAGAAGGAAACAAGTAGAGCTAGAAGTCTCATCACTTTCGGTGGAGACATAAAAAAAGGTAGCTACAAAATGAATGCAAATACCTTAAGAGGTGAAGGTTGGCATTTGCAGGTTCATCACCAAATTATGCTTAATCCATAATTAGCCTCTTTTTGATTTTGTGTGCGTGGATCCATAATTTTTGGATGAATAAATTAACCTTTTGATTTATATACTTTTATTTTATTTTCGTTTTAGTTCTTATAAAAAATGTTTCTTTATACATATTTTATGTTTTCGTTTTAATTTCTGCCGTCATTTTCCGTTGGTCCTTATAATTAAATTCTGCTGTTCCACCGCCGCATTCACCGCCATTGGTGGTTTCTTTGGCCATGACCACCTACATCGGCTGCCTCGCTCTCATCTAGATACGCCTATCGCTGAAGTTTGGCGGCCATCAAACTAGAGATACGTTGCTAATTGCCTCTTCTTCCTCGTGACATTCATCTAGCGTTACAACTATTTTCCTATGTGGGTGAGTGCGTGATAGTGATTTTCCGGTAATTGATGTCGTCAATCTCATCTTGCTGTCTTTATACAATGGTGGTGATTGCAGTAATGAAGCTACTGGATTTAATGGCACTGTTTGAAAAATCAGACATGTTATTTGTTACTTTTTAGTTCCATAAACTTAATTTTATTTTAGCTCAACGGCTGTCCCTACAGCGATTGAAACAGTAGAAAGCAGAAGCTATCATCAGTCTCTCATATTGGGAGACTCAATATGTAAAGACTATACAGTACTAGAATCCTATTTAGTAGAATAAAAGGTCATAAAAACAAAGAAAATCGTGCAAACTTTGCTCTGATTGGTTTAACGCAAAAGTAAATATATAAATACTAGTCACATATTCAAATATATTAAAAAAGGTTTACTAAATCTAAATGTGATATAATAATATAAGCTATACTTAAAATAATGGAATGAGATAGTATATATTATATTCGTTTTGGCCCTAAGTAAATACTAACCGGTGATGGGTGGTAGAAGGAGATGTTGACAGATAACCAACATAAACCGACGGTGATTGTTGAGTAATGAGTAATGACAAGGGAAATTGCGTGTACACCTTTGGTTTCAATGTGAGTTAAGGTACAAGCTATAATACAAACATAATAAGTTCGGTGTCTTGATAATTATGGGCTTGTTTGATTTTCATTTTTAAAAATAGTTTTCTGGTTAAAAACAGAAAATTTAAAAATTCGTTTGGCAGTTGAGCTTTCAAAAATAATTTTCAAAAATAGTTTTTGTTTTTTAGTATTTAAAAACTAAAATATGAAAACATCTTTGGTTTTCAGTTCTCGAATTTACACACAAATTTGTATTAAAAACTCCTCTCACTTTTTTTAAAAACTGTTTCTAAAAACTGTTTTATAATACAATTTTTAAAAACTAAAAAAACAAAACTGTTTCAAACAAGCCCTTGATTTCTCTTTTTGAAAATAGTTTTCTGTTTTTAAAAACAGAAAACTAAAAAACTCGTCTGACTGTTGAATTTTCAAAAATAGTTTTCGAGAACAGTTTTTGTTTTTCAGTATTTAAAAACCAAAATATGAAAATATTTTGGTTTTTAATTTTCTGAATTTACACACAAATTTGTATTGAAAACTCCTCTTATTTTTTTAAAAAACTGTTTCTGAAAACAATTTTATAATACAATTTTTAAAAACTAAAAACCAAATCTGTTTCAAACTAAAAACTAATTTTTTTTAAAAAAAAAATAGAAATCAAATAAGCTCTTAACATTTGGACTATCAAACAATATTAAAAAAACTAAGTATACATAGGCTAAATTAAAATGTTAAGACTTTTTACAAAACAAAAAATAATTTTAAAATTTTAAAATTTAAATAACCTAGTTCAACAATGTCAAAAATTAATTTGAGAGATTACTCAAAGGAATTGGAAGTAATTAACCTACTTATCGCGTGGCATTTCCGACCACAAACATTGACAAAGAGTCCACCTCTCAATTGGACAAATTTGGTTAGGTTTTGGATCTGAACAATGGCCCCATGAAAACCAAAGGTTACTGTCATTGTTTTTCTTTTTTATTTTGCTTATACTGATTGCACATGAAATGAACATGAAAAACATGATGTTTTTTTTATGCTTCAAAAGGCTTCTAATCTGCAAGCTAGCTAATATGTCTGGATCCAAATCCTTCTATAGTAAGTTAGTAATAACCAAAAAATTTCAGTAGAAGAGAGTATTAATCCAATGTCTACAACCAACAAAAAAAAAATGTCTACAACCAACAACATTAATTTCTTCAAAAGTGTACTTCTCAAGCAAATTAGGAATGTGGAAAAAAAATAAATCTCTTGTTAAGTAATGTCTTAAAAATACTAGTACTAAATAAGATGTAATTAATACACTTTATTTAATGTTTGGAATTATTATAAAGAGCATATATTAAATAAACTTTTAATTTTCAAAATAATAATATTATTAATTTCAATAAAACTCTTCTATATTTTATTCTTAACACTTAACTAAATATCTCAAGAGCACTTGTTGACATTTTCTCTATTTGAATAAACACACCTAGGAATTAGGATAGTGTTTATATTCTCTCTTCTCTCCCTCCTCTCTCCATTAAAATCGATCTTTCTCACTCTTTCTTCCGTTAAATCAAACACTTAATAAAAATAGAGAAAAGGGCATAAATTGCCACTAGTAGAAAATAGCTTTTTAGTGACAATTATTTTTTATTTTAGTCACAATACAAATAGCTAGTAAAATTTTTATCGACAATTAATTAATAGTCGTGGTATCCAGTGTCGGTAAAAGTATTACTGACTATTATAGCAAATACCGGTAAAAACCTAATTTATTGCCACTAAAAGACCTAGTTTTTGGTGGCTATTGTTAATAGTTAATGGTAATTTGTATAGCCACTAAAACCTCGCCCTAATACACCTTTTACAAGTCAATTAATGACCTTTATTATTGCCGATAAAAGTTATTTTATCAAAAAAAATTCAATTATGGTAACAATTGTTTATTCCTATTTATTTAGCAATTCAAAGGCGCCTAAAGATTCATTAAAAAAATATAACATTTAAAATCAATGAAAAATAATTCAAAATCCTCTTATATTTTATTTTATTTTTATAAATCTTCTAATATATCAATTGAGAAATGTGTTTAATATATTTATAGTTACGAGACTCAGATATATTTATTTTTTTCATTTAATATATATTTACTTTAAAAAGAATTAGTAGGAGAATGTGTTTAATACATTTTTTTCTTTTTTCTTTTTTTTTTATGCTATTGAGAATGTTTAATACATTTAGTTGTTGATCAATAAATTAAATGAGCTGCATAATGTAGCTTCTAGTAGAGATGCAATCTTAATCTTGTTATTTGCTATTTATATACTCCCTGTTGTCCTATTTATAAGATATCATCTAAAAGATTTTTATGGTCTTTTTTATAAGACATTTTATAGTTTTTATGATGCATTTATTACTTCTTTTCTTTTTTACCCTTATTAAATATATTGACTATTTTAAATCCTTAATTATAATTAGCTAACACATTATTAATGAAGGATAAAAATGATATTTCATACACTTTTTAAGAAAACCAATAAAATTAACTAAACACAATTACTTTTATAATTCGGTTAAAAATGTATTATAAATAAGATCGGAGAGAGTATATAGGTAGTCATTAATGGTGAAAGTAGAACTCACTAGAAGCATCTGGTTTAATTAATTTAATTTCTATCTAGCGACTTAGCTAACTAAATTGAAACTTTGTCATGCCATTGGTACTTATTATTATTTACATGTCAAATCACTTCACATGTACATCTTTGCAATTGATATTTCATGATTCAAGTTGGTGTTCTCAAATCATGTTCTCAATCATGTTTCACCAATAGAATATCGTCACGTTATTAAAATATTTTATTAAGAAATTAAAGATTAAAATTAAAGAAAATATTTGTAATGACATAACGATATTCTATTAGTAGGACATGATTGAGGACATAATTTGAGGACACTTAATTTAAATCCTGATATTAAGTGCGCGATCTAACCCTTTGTTTGGTACAAGAGAAGTGGAAAAAGTGGTTCAAAATTTAATCATTTGATGGAAGCTATGGGGCTCAAGTGGAAAAACTCAATGAGATACATACCACAGTGCATAGAAAGAGTTTTTAAATAAACTAATTAAAAGTAGTCCCTGTTTGGATATTATTTTAAAACATTTAAAAAACAGAATCTATCATCACAGCATGTAAAATTGGAAACAGTAAAGCAGGCAAATAACAATAAATTTGTTTTTACCCACAGCTTTACAAAGATTGAGTCCTCGGATTCATCCGCCAATGGATTCGTGGAATTCTATGATCATCACTTTGGGGAAATCTAGTGAAACAAGGCAAATGCAAGTACTATTCTTCCTTTTCTTTTAATTTAGCAGCATTCTTCTATTCTATCCCACATTTCCTTTAATCTCTGCACAGAATTCAACTCATACTTGAAACTTTATTAGATCACAAGGTTTATTGTCTTACTCTTTTCATTCATCAACAGCATCAAATTATTTTCAAGACCACACCCCTTTTCTACTTGGCCATTGTGACCTATTTAGTGCCTAATTTATCATTTTGCTTCGAAGAAATAATTGCTTATATCATAAACTTAGTAAATGAACTAATCAGGCTTGTCATCCCAATTATAGTAGTCTTTATGGCTCGAGTCATGATTTTTCTACTTGTGTCATAATGTGTTTTTATCATTGGGTTAGTCACCGCTCACTATTTGTAAATTCTTTTTTTATTATTATTATTATTATTATTTATAAAAAATGGTTCACTGAAAATGTAATTGGAAGTGTGTTTTTTAGTGACAGAAAGCAGAACTGTAACACTGCACAATGTCCAGTGTTCATGTGATGTGGAACTACCATTTTGCTTTACCACATCTCGTGAGTTCTGTATATTGGAATGTGACATTCATATATATAGCATGAGCATCTTCTTTCATTCGGGTTGGCTCAAAAAAATCAATTCAAGTTTTGAACCAAAACAAAAACAGTTCTCAGCATCAATTACAGTATTTTTAACCTTACGCAATTCTTTCTCTTTTTTTTTTCCCCTATATAAACCCACTAGCTTATTACTTTCCTATCATTTATATAGCCCATTACCATTTCTAAAGAAACAAGAATTCTTTCAGCATTTTGGTTCTCTCTACTCTCAGTCTCGGATATTTCTCCACACAATTCTTCTATCTGCAGAAGATTAACTAGACAGAAGAAGGTTCTTCAACATCATGGATGTTGCGCATTTTTTGTTTGGCATATTTGGTAGGTTCAAAATTCTTCTCAGTTTTTCTCTTATTCTTGGAATCTTCACTATGAACTTGTAGGTTCAAAACTCATTGTTCTTTCTTTTTTGTTGGTACAGGAAATGCTTCCGCTTTGTTCCTCTTCTTGGCTCCAGTGTATGCATCATTTAATTTTGCTGCATCAATCTCTGTCTCTCTGTGTCTCAAAGTGTTATGTTTCTGCTTTTCTTTTGCTTCTTTTTTTGGCTTCTTGAACCCTGTTAAGATTTTCCAATCTTTATTCTTTATAAGTCCTTAAAATGGTTTACCAAATTCAGCAATTCAACCAGTTATGAATAGATGTGCATAAAGATATGTTTTTAAAATCTAAGGCGGTTTAATATGGTCTGGTTTTCTCAGAGATTATGGTAATCCTAATAAAATTATTGAGTTTCTTTTTTAAAAAAAAAATTGTCTTAAATATTAGCCTCAAATTTAATAATCAGATTAGAACAAATATTTTTGTTTTATTTTTATGTTTAAGATCCATGAAGGTCCAATAGAAAAGATCATGATGGTAAAATCAATTTCTTTTTATTGGATATTTGTAAACTTGAATGAAATTTGGTTTTTTAGGATCACATTCAAAAGGATTATAGTCAACAAATCAACAGAGAAATTCTCAGGCATTCCATATGTAATGACACTTCTCAATTGTCTCCTCTCTGCCTGGTAATTAACCTTCTTCCTTTTTTTTGTGGCTTTTATTGTTTCTTTTATGTAGTCTACCTGTCTTTTTGTTGTATTTCTTATAGTTATTATCAGTAAAACAGATAATATTTTATTTGTACATTATTTTTTAATTGAGAAAAGTTGCATATCTGCTAATAATTCCATAAAGACAAGTGTGCCCACGTAGTGATAACTTTTTTGGGGGTCAAATTTTAGGACTAAAATTCAATTAATAGTTGAATTTTCGCTTTCAATTGCTAAATCTTTGCATAGTAAACCATATCCAAATTGAATTTTGCTAGCTGCTAAGTGATACATGTTTGGTTAATTTGTTTATTTTCATTATACAAAGAAAAATTAAGATGGTGAAATTTGTGTTTGTAGTCCCTTATGTTTTTTTACAATTGGCAGGTATGGTCTTCCTTTTGTGTCTCCTGACAACATATTAGTATCAACGGTGAATGGAACTGGAGCACTAATTGAAACCATATACGTTTTGATCTTCATCATATTGGCACCAAAGAAGGAGAAGGCTAAAATTCTTGGACTCTTCACCTTCGTGCTCACTGTATTCTCTGCTGTTGTTTTTGTTTCTCTCTTTGCCCTTCATGGCAACTCCAGAAAGCTCTTCTGTGGTTTTGCTGCTGCTATATTTTCCATAATCATGTATGGCTCTCCCCTCTCAATCATGGTAAGCTGATTTTTTATCTTTTTGAATAATTTTGTCAACAGTTTCTTAGCATGTCATTCTTTTTGTATTCGAAATAATGACAAATATCGCGAAGAGACAAAGGCTATTTTAATGATATCTATGCTTTAAAAGAAATTAGTTTTGACTTTTAACTGGGCAAAAAGTGATAAGTCTTAGCTGTCACTTAGGAATAGCTTAAAAAGTGTGCAATTATACTTGATGATTACAAAATGGATGAAATAAATTCTCTGCTTCAATACACCTGCTTTTATCATAATTTCAATAACTTCTTAATAAAGCTAAGTAATATAGTTCCATAATTGTTAGTAGAAATGCAATTATGAGAAGTCAAAATCCTTACCAAAATTTGATCATCAGTATTTACCTTATATTCTGCTCTTGATTCATACAACTCTCTTTGATAATCAAATCATTTTTAGCCGAAGAAAAATTGTTACACAAATATTGGCATGCAAGAAATATATATTTTCCTTGTGGTGTGTTTATGGTGAATTTGAAACCATGTGCAGAGATTAGTGATCAAAACAAAAAGTGTGGAGTTCATGCCTTTCTTCTTATCCCTTTTTGTGTTTCTCTGTGGCACTTCATGGTTTATCTTTGGTCTATTAGGCCGTGACCCATTTGTTGCTGTAAGTGACTTCTCAATTTTGAACTCACAATTTTATTTTATTTTTTTTCATTTTTATGTGTTAGTAGTATTGAAGATGAAATTAATTAACAGAGTCATGTTGGTATTATTTCAGGTTCCAAATGGTGTTGGTTCTGCTTTGGGGACAATGCAACTAATATTGTATTTCATATACCGAGACAAGAAAGGTGTTCATAAGAAACAGACCACAACAACAGCGGAAGAATCCATGGAAATGGGTGATGCAAAATCCCATCAACTGAAGCAACATTCCAATGAAGATGGAATTCAAGGATGAGATTTCAATTAGGACGTGTTTGGATTTTTAAAAAAAAAAATTATATAAGCAAACCAATTAACCACTGCTATCTTATCTTTGTCATTTTCAGCTACATAATCAGTAGCTTTATGTTTTGCTCTGCTCTTATTTTAGTTACTTAAATTGCAGCTTTAGTTAACATCAGTATAATAGCAATGAAACAAGATGTTTGTGATTTTTTTTAGTAAGCTCATTCCCCTGATCCAAACACATATTTAGGGATCTTCGATTTTAATTAGTGGCTTTTAAAGTGTAGCCACCAAAATAAAGTTGCAGATTTGTCAAATCCTATTCTTGTTTCAACTGGATTACCATAATTATTATTGTTATTATTTTTTTATTAAATTTCTGAGGTTTTATAGCACAAGTTGCTAAGAGAGTTAATGGAGTTGTAACTAGTAAGTTGGTCACTTAGTTTGTGAAATACTATTTTAAGTTTGAATCCACGTAAATGGAATTTAACATACACCAGTATATGAGCGGTTAAGAGAAATTTAAAAAAGATATAAATAAAAAATATAATAACAAAACAACGAGATATAGTATATTATACTCGTATTCACACTTCTTCTTACATTATTTCTACGCTTTTTTTTATCTTTTCATTCATTTTTTATGACATCTCTACTTTTTCCCTATCTGGGTGCAAATTGTTTGGATTGCTGCATGATGATGATGGAAATTTTTGGCTTTACCTCTGCAATTGAGGCTGAATGTTGGAGGTTCTAGAGGGCCGAAATTAAAGTTTGCATTGGAAGTGGGCTTTAAGCATATGAAGATGATTTTATTCCATTCACTTATCTAATTGTTTACCAAAAAAAACACAACGTCTAATTGACAACAGCAAAAAAGAAAAAGAAAAAAAAAAGCTAGTCTTTTAGATATTTTACATAAAGAAATGGGATTTCATCTCTAAATTTTATTTCTCTAAAATGTCTCTCACTGATTTCTCCCAGATGTACACTCTAAATTTTCTCTTTCTAAAAAAATTATCATAATATTGATTTTCTTTATCATTTTCTACTCAATGATTATCTTCTTTGTGTGTGTTTGAAATTACTTTGTTTTTTCTTTGTTCACACAAAAAAACTTTTTGATCAATTATGTTTGATGTTTGGTTATTAACTTTTAGGGCTCGTTTGGTGACCAGGATAAGAAGTTCAAGATATGATAACTTATTATTGTAATTTTGTGAGTCAACAAGATATGATAAGTTTATTATGTTAGCTTATCTAATCCTACTCTCTATTACAAAAAGTTATCCTAAGGGAGAGTTGGGTTAGAGGTCAGGATAGGATAATGAATTTTATTTCTTAGCTTACCCTTGCTTATAATACATATTATTAAATTAACATTTATTTTTATAATGAAAAATAAAATAAATAATAAATATTGATAATAATAATAATAATAATAATTAATTATAATAATTGTAATAAAAATAGTAAGTAATAATAATAAAAATAAATAATAATAATAATAATAAATATCAATATAAATAATTAAAATAAAAATAGTAAAAAAATAAATAATAATTAAAATAAATAAAAATAATAAAAATAGTACTAAAAATAAACAATTATGATAGTAATAAAAATAATTATAATAATAATAGTAATAGTAATAATAGTAGTAGTATATATTCTGATATCAAAATATATACCAAAATAGTTCCTCACTTTGTATTTTAGAAGTCATTTTAGTCTCTTATGGAATCGGTCATTTTAGTCCATGACTTTCACTATTATCGGTCATTTTAGTTTTTGAAAGTCGGGGAATAAAATGAACGTTCGTATAATTTAGGGACTAAAGTGACTTATCCTCACAAAGTTAGGGACCGAAATGACACATCACTCTTCTGATATCTCATAGACACACCAAACACTGGATATGATAAGAGTTTATCAAGACTTATCCAACTCTTATCATATCATGTTGTTATCTAACACTCTTATCTTATCTTATCATATCTTGTCCTCTAAACGAGCCTTTATTATCTTTATGACAAATATATATAAAGAAAACTTTTTGAAGATAAGCTCCTTGTTGAGCAATATGCTTCACATGTCTTTTTCAATTTCCCATTTCATCCTTCTTATATCATGTTTCTCTCATAGGCATTATAAATTTATATAACTTTTTGTAATTTTCTTTTCTCAAAGAATTCAAAAAGGTTTATGAAACTCGTTAAAGTATATGATGGGTAAAGCATGGTTTGACTCAAGATGAAACGTAGATAACAGTTTGTTTTTTTCTGCACTTTCTTTTGGATATTTATCAAGCTTTTCATGCTTATTTTCCTCACACATATCAAATGGTGTCTTGGCTTAAATTTTAGCTTGTTTAAATATCGTCATCTCATGTTCGGTGAAAATCTAATTACATAGAATTCAATTGATTTGGTAAACGAAAATTTGATCTTTTTTAATGCATCAAAATAGAATCACTTGATACTGATAAAGTGACACACTCTACAAAGTTATGCATCTTGGAGATGGTTACAAGCACATTGTAATTCATCATTTACAAGATTATCTTACTCTGAATCGTACTCAAATTCTATACATTTTATTGACTTAGAAAAAATTGTAAAATGTGAAATTTTTATAGGTAATATTACATGCTTTCACTTTTTTTTTTCTTGATCTTGTATTATACCTTTGATTTTGCTTTTACATTTTTTATTACAACAAAAGTAAATGACCGACCGAAAATCAAATATATGTAATTTTTGATAATATTAGATGGGATAAATTATAATACTTCATAAGACCAAAATAAGAGAGATTATTTATCAAACATAAAATATAAAGGATTCTCAAACACACACATAAACTAAAGGAATCTCAAACTCAAACATAAATTTTAAATGACTCTCTCACTATATATATATATATAACAATAATGAAATATTCATTATTGGTTGCTCACATCTTTCTTTTCCTAGATCTAGCTAGTCATCACTAAGTTTACACCTCCTTTTTTACGTCCTTAATCTTAATTTCAACAGTAGGTGCTTTACGAAACTCATCATCATCATTAATAACTTCTTCTTTGACTTTTACAAGTCCAGAAGAAGTACCTTCATGCTTAACATTTGTATGTCCAACACCTTTGTTGTTCACTTCCTGAAACCATATTTAAATTAAACAAAATAATTGTTAGTAAAAAATTAAAAACAATTAAATTAAAATATCAAAAATGAGTTGAACTTGCTAAGAGAGCACTACTTTAAGTAGAGCTCCAAAATGCAAACTCATGTGGTGCAGCTTTGTTTAACTCAATATTCATTTTCAACCATTTATGATAAGATTCAATAGTTGAGTGTTCTCACCTGATACGCTCTCTCTCTATATATATATAATTGAACTTGTTGAATCAATTAAAAGAAAGAGGATTATTATGTTTGCTTAGTGAAACATATACTTACAGACTCATCTTGAGGATTTTCACGATCACCAAAAAGTTTAGTAGCAGCCGCCTGCAAAATGTAATTGATTATCACAAATAAGGAATTAATTTAAAACAAAGCTTCATAAATTCAAAAGTGAAATTTATAAGTAGATATGGAACTGCATCACAATCAATTAATTCACACCCGTAAATATTCGAGTTGTTCTTGACTAACAGTTCGGATCGGCTTCGATTCTGGCCTAGAGCTAAACCTTGCTGGTCGCCTGTTCAACACCATTTTGAATCGCTTATCCTAAAATTTTAATAGTTTTTTTTATATTAGAGAGGGTAAAATAGTTTGATAATCAATTTATGATACAGTCTTATAAATAGAGAACTATATATATATATAAGCAATTAGAGATGGAAACAACTATGCATATAGAGAGTGTGCTACCTTGATTCTAGAAGTATCCTATTCACGTTTTGCATAGCACCTCAATTTGTCTGAGCTTCAAGTGGACCCACAGTGCATGGAGAATACACATGAGCTTGTAGTTTTCATGCATGATGGCACTGAGCTGGAATTTGGTGTTATCTTGTTTTGGTGTTGTATGAAAGAGAAAAAGAGAGTAAAAATATGACCTCCACCCATTACGTGGGACTCACAATTTTACTCTTTTTTTTATACTGTCAATGTTATTAGACTCGACCCATTCATTGACTCGATCGAGATATTGGTTAATGAGCCACTAAGTTAATTCGGAGAGGTTACTAATTAAACCGATATATATATATATTAGAAAATATAAACTTATATAAAAAAAATGTTCAAGAAATATATTATAGTAGTATACAATACTATTTATTATAATTTATATTACTAAGATATATACCAATATTTAATAGAAAACAATTAATTATAAATTTAATTTTAATAAAAGTTAATTCATTAGATTAAAAATTATTTTTTGACTATCAATATATAGTAAAGTTAGGGAAACAAATAAAAGAGATGTGATAATAATATTATTAAAATTATATTAGTATGAATTAATAAAGATAATAATTTAGCATTATAAGTTATTACAAATGATATTTAATTTTTGTTTAAAACGATATTCAATGATAATATATACTCTCTTCGTCCTGATATATAAGACAATCTCAACCAATTTTGCGGGAATTAATAAAATTCATTAATTTAGTTTTATACATTAAATTTGTCTAGAAATTCTATCAATTTCTAAATTAATCCTTCAAGTTGTTGGAAGCATCAAAGTATGATTAAATGACAGTGAAAACATAGGGTACGTTTGATGCGTGAACTACAAGTACAGCACTGTACAAGTTTTATGAGGCACAGCACAACTTTTTATGTTGTGTATCGTTTGATACTCAATGCACATAACAAAAAGCACAACATAAATTTTACAATAATATTCTTTATGTTATATTATTAATTTTTCATAAATTTTTCTAAAAAAATAATATTTTGATATTTTATAATTTTTTATTATTTATTATAAAATTAAAATTTCATGATTTAATAAATTACTACATAATATATTTTATGTAATATAATAATTATATTATATATAAAAAAATTATTATTAAAAAATATTTTTGACTCTTTATTTTTTAATACTTATATTTACCGTTAAAATTTATTTTATTATTAATACGTTATTTTAATTATATATATATATATATATAAATGACAAAAAAATGACGTAAACATTGATTTAAAAAAAAATAAAACATAAACTACCTCGTAAGTGGAGAAAATGGGGAAGGTAGTTACAGTACTGAATAAAAATACAAGGTTAATTATGTCTTTTCTTAACTTGTGCATGGAACAAGAAAGTTGTCCCTTGGTTTAATGAGGTACAAAAAATTGCCATTTTGTACTGTGACTCAAATTTTGTGCTGTTACTTGACAGCTTTTTGAATCAAACACAGAACAAAAAGTTTTGTCTTGTGTTGTACCTTAAAAATTAGCAAATCAAACGGACCATAGTTTCACATGTTGACCAATTATATTAGAGAGAGAAATATTCTATCATCAACTTCTTATATTTATTGTGTTTTGAATTACTCAAAAGTAGTTAAGTTGTTAGGGAATATTGTTAGGCAAATGATATCTAGTGCCCTAAGGGCACTATTTAAGGAGCCAAATATAGTAAAAAGGTGTTGGAAAATGTAACTTTTTATATTTTCGAGAGACGAAACAATGTGCATTTATGATTGTTTTTCTATTTGTAGTAACCTTAACTAGTGCCCTTAGGGCACTGTATATCAAGACCCATATTGTTAAAAAAAAACTAAATATGCACACAAATTTATAAATGGTCTTATAAAATGGGACAAACAAAAATATTTTAGAGGGTCTTATATAATGTGACGAGGGAGTATAAATTAATTTTCACAAAAATTAAGAAAATGATTAGGTGCTCTATTTTCTATGAGCATTTATTGCATAATTTCCTATTATACAGTTTATTTATAGTTAATGACATAAATGTTGAGTAGAAACATGCATTAATTATAAGGGCTAAATAGAAAAATAGTATTAATTTTTTAAAGTAACAATAAAAAATGAACATGGCCAAAAGGCTAAAGAGGCTATCATAAAAAGAAACGAGGAAGTAACATTTTCATCATTGTTTTTTATGTTAATTACATGGATTACCCTTATGTTAAAGGTTAAAGATAGTTGTATCATCCTTATTTTTTCAAGGTCGTACATTTGATCATGCAAGTGAGACTATCGTCTAAGGCCTCAAAATTTGCAAGGCCAAAAAAAAATTTAATAGTACTACTAATATAAAAAAGATACTAATTTTTAATGTAAGGCTCCAATTTTTTTAAAAGTACTATCAATATAAAAAAAATACTATTTTTAATGCAAGGCCGTAAATTTTTTTAATAGTACTATTAATATAAAAAAAATACTAATTTATTTTAAGGTCCTATATTTTATAAGGTCAAATCTAATATGTTTATATCTATGTTTTTTCCATCTTTTCATTTTCTTTTGTTTTTCTCAAATTGTGCAAGTGAAGCGTCACACTCGCATAACTCAACCAGCTGAAGAATTTGTTCACGTTAATTATTTCTTTTATATATATTAGAACAATCTATTTTTTCTATTGAGAAACAATTTTTAGATTACGAAAACATGTTTTGTTTTTTGTTTTATTAAAATAAACTTAAAATATTAAGTGAAGGTGAATTGCAAAGATATTGCATTAATGTTGAAAAGATTTTAAGTTTTGATGAGCATTCCGACGATGATCATGCTTTATTTTTAGAATTAAAAGTATTAAAATAAGTATTCACAAATAAAATTAATACACTATTAAAAATATTAAATTATATACAAAGAATTGATTCTTTTCTAAATTCTAACCTTGCTTATAGAATATTATCAACATTATCGGTAGCTATTGCAACTACTTAAATAAGCTTTTCAACATTAAAACTAATTAAACATATAGTCTTGATTTTTGTTTTCACAATTTTTTTACTTAATTGGTTAGGTACGTTGAAAAAAGTGGTTACATTAGTTATCTTTTTTGTTAAAGTGTTTTTCAGATTTAGTAGTTACACATGTAGAAATATATAGTTACAACGTAAAAATAAAAATTCAACAAAACTTCTACGTGTATAACCAGATATTTTCATGTAGGTAACCATGATTACAAAAAAAAACGTGAGTACGAAAATCTTTTTTCTTATATATATTACTATTTGAGATCAACCGTGAAATACTAAATTCTTAGGGTTTATTTATTAGGTTAATAACATTTTCAATTTTTTTTTGGTTTATAAGAAAATAGTACAATCGGGATTACGCATGTCTCTATGCACTCACCAACTGAGTTAAATCACTGAGACTAATAACATTTTCAATTGAAGTTAATGAACTACTATTTGATATCTTAGAAATTTAACCGCAACAACTAAAACAAAGAAAGAAGACTCGTGATAAGAATTATTAAACTTTAGCTGAATTTGCATATTTAATTCAATAGAGCTTTATTCGTCTTCGCGGTCAGACACAATAGCATCCTCCTTTTCATGCATTGAGCTTGCCACTAGCACTAAATCATATTGCCACCAAAAGATGTATATAAAAAATCATGAAAGATATAATTAAAATTTTCACAATTTTAGTTTCAAACATCAAAGATTTGATTTTAGAGAAAATAATTAATATTTACTTTGTAGTTACAAATGAAATGCTTGCTAGATCCTCTTGAAAAAATAAATAAATAAATAAATAAAATTTTCAGGGTCAGCATCATTATAAGAATAGGAAAACTCGTTGTTATACCAAAAAAAAATTAGAGGATCGATCATATTTATCTAGCCTCCCATCCCCACCAATCACCATAAAAGAATCATTTTTAAGAATTGAATAAAAAAAAAATTCATGTGATTACCTCCAATAATATTTTCAAGGCTTTTTCTTTGATTTGAGTATTGATGATCTTGACGGCAGTCTACTACAAAAATTAATATTAATTTTACAAGAACATAAAAAGATAAAAGAGAGTAAAAATGGGTGTTGGAATAGGGAAAAAAAAAGATATAAAAGGAAAGTGAAGAAGACAAAAATGACCCTTGCAGGCGTTCTAAAACAAAATTTTGGGTTCAACATCAATGGAAGGCTTCCCGTCAAGGGCGTGGTTAGGGGAAACAAGCTTTGGTAGAATCGTTGGTGTTTTTTCAATGTTATTATCCTTCTTATCTATGTCTTATTTTTTCATTATTTTCGATTTTGGATTGGTTTTAGTTAAAAAAAAAAAAAGAAAAAAGAAATACACACTTAGTACAATACATCAGACCACACTACCCACTCAATCCAAACTAATTAAATAAAGAGAGGATATGAGAGTGAGAGAAATGAAGGATTGAGATCTTCAAATTACCCAAAATGGTTAAATATACACAAGTTATAAATTAAATACCGAATTTTAAAGTTAAGTTGAACGTGTGGTGCGCTCAAATTTTGTCTTGCGGATATTTAAGAATTCTAGCTAAAGTTAATGAAAAATACATATATGATGCACCCAAAAATATTATTAGCGGCCTAGGTTTAGAGGCCCCAATCTTAAAACCGATAAAAAAATGTAAATAGGCACAATCCACTAGTGAAGGATGAGATTAGCATAATCTTTATTGAAAGTGGTACCATCTTTTTTATGTATAAGAATTATAATTTTATATACTAAAAAAGATAATGTCACTTTCAATAAATGATGTTAATCTCATTCACCTTTACTGGTTTTGTGCGTTCAGACCCAACAGTTAAGAGGTAGGTTAGTAGTGATCATTATTTAATAACTCTAATGGTGTTTATTGCCCTGTCCAAAAAAAAAAGTATCTATTGGATTTGTTCCATCCAAATAAATCAAAAAATATTAACTCAAACTAACTTAATTGGTTATGTTTAATATGAAGAGTTAACTATTAATTTGGTTCTCCAAAGATTATTATGTCACTAATTTGGTCCTCTAAAGGATTTTGCCACCAAATTAGTTCTCCAAAGATTACCTTGTCACCAATTTGATCCCCAAATAACTTTGTCACTAAATTAGTCCTCCAAAGATTTAAAAATCTACCAAATTAGTCCTCAAATTAGTCCTCATCATGGACTAATTTAATATATTTAAATCTTTGAAGGACTAATTTGGTATACTTACACATCTTTGGAGGACTAATTTGGTGACAATTTTTGGGGGACTAAATTGATGATAATATAATCTTTGGAGGACTAAATTGATAATTAACTCTTAATCTGAACTAAACTGAATAAATCCTAATTCTATCAGATGATTTTTAATATTTTTCGATTCTTTTATCGATTTTTCTAATGTGTGTCCAGAGATACACAATAAGAAACTAAAAATAAAATTTGAGTGATTTTATTGCCACTCTAATATATTTATTACCATTTTTTTAATGAAAAATATATTTTTCAACTATTAAAATGAAAACTTACTTTTTTTGTATAAGCCAATTTTTTTTTTTAAAAAAATTAGGGAGACTTTTTTTAAAAAAAATCCTGCACCTTCATTAGGCTACTATCAATGAGATAATAAACATTAATTGTTATTAAAATTAAAATTAAAACATTAATATTTAATTGTTATTAAAATATTTCAATATGACTAAGGAGTAACAATAGATAATAAGGAGTCACAATAGTCTCTCTCTATAATTTTTTTATTTAAAAAATATCATTTATTTTCATAAACTCAAAAAAGTAATCAATGTTAAATTTATATGGTAATTCAAAACATTTATTATATGATGTGTTTTATATTCTTTTATGACATTTTTATTATATACCAATGGATACACATTTGTATGACAATTCAAAATATTTATTATATGATGTGTTTTATATTCTTTTATGACATTTTTGTTATATACCAATGAATTTTTAAGTTTCTATAACGTTTCAAATCAAAAAATTTCATTTCTACAATTCAATTCCACCAACATTTATTTGGTTTAAATTATAATGAAATGAGAATATAATGAAATGAGAAATGAAAAAATAAATAAATTAAGATTTAATTTATGATTGAGATTATTAATGTATAAAAATTGAAATTATTTAATGAAAACATCTATTTATAACTTTGTTCAAAAGTAATTTTGACCAAAACAAAATTTTAAACAAACAAACCCTTAAATTTTAAAAATTACAAATTCAAATAAATTAAATTAATCCATTTCAATTCATTTTTTTAAAAAAAGAATTACCAAGATTAAAAAATTTCGAACCAAAAAAACGCTGTAGATACCTCTACTACTAGTACTTTCGGCATTTAACATAACGGTGCTTTTTCCGTCAATTAACGCGACCCAAATCTCGACGCATTTCAATTTGCATGCCATCCATGATCCATCATATCGTATGCCCATGATGTCATCTTCATCTTTATGTCATGCCATCGTGCATCATTGCATTGCATTTCATCTTGTGACTTGAAAAACTGCTTGAGAATGTTACTGTGTTGTATTTCGGCTGAGGAATTCCATGGTCCTTCAAACTACACCGTTGATTTCGCTATCCAAAGATAACAAAGGTTAAAAGGCAATATACACGCAAAAAGAAAATATAATTTTTTTAGATTTTTTTTAATAAAATATTATTTTAATTTTTAAATCATTTGAAATCTTCATAGAAAATATTTCCAAAAAAATTAAAGTTTTATTTTAAGTGTTCTATATTTATTTTAAAAAAAAAATAAAAAAAGTAATAAATCTATAATTTATAATTATTTATTGAAAATGGGTTGATTAACATACTTGTGTTATTTTTTTATTGAATTTTATGTAGGTACGAGGATGAGGTAAAGTAAAGGTTTTGGGTGCCCGGTTTATTATTCTAATTTTTTTTAAAAAACGAGGCTCTCTATTGACAAACTTCTGCCTTAGGATGGAGGAATCGAATACGTGTGCGAGTGCAAATTTTAAAAAGAGAAAAATAAAATAAAACTCTAATTTCAGGACTCAAACCCAAGAGGTGATGTTAATAGTCAAATCTCCTTACCATTTACTCTACTTTATAATACTAATTGTAAAGTGTATTATTTAATATTTGAGGTCTCTAAGGTACATCATTTAATATTTAGGACCCATATTTTTGGGGTCCTCGGTTGGCACCTTGCACAGGCCCAAAACCACCCCTGGTATGAGGTTGTATCTCTTAAATTCACCTTATATTAAATATGAGAGAGACGCCAAGTATGACTTATAAAAGAGATATAAATAACAATTTTATGGATTTAATGTAACAAGTGAGATTTACAAAATAATTGTGTATATCACTCTCAAACTTCACATCAAGTGAACTTGAGAGGACTTGAACATGTAGGTATAATGATTTTGTCAATGCGGGCATAAAATTTATCAAGAGATTCACCTGTAATTTTGCAAATAAAAATAATTTAAGTATAATACACATAAATTTAAGAAGTAAGCGTAAATAAACATGAATTCATTTGAAGAGTTTAGAAAGAGCAAAATAGATCTCCCACAATTATTGTATGTGTGTTTAGTTTTACGTTAAAGGTGAAATAAACATGAATCCGTTTGAAGATCTTAACAAAAGTTTTTACATTTTTATTCGGTGTTAGACCTATAATCTAGAGCTAGATTACACAAATTTCATGCATATTTCATAAATTACATAAATTTTTTTTGTGGTTAAAAGTTTGTTAGTAAAATTAGTTAAAGAGGCTCTATACGTGATTTTTAGCCCAAATATGTTAATGCATTGTCAATTTTATATCTGTTATGAATTTCACATTCAAATTCAGGAGTAAAATTTGCATTGTAAAAATAACATGAATAACGTTTAGGAGATATTAGTGTAAACATTTGCATGTAAAGTCGATAACGCGGTAAATGTATATGGACACCACTGAATTTAACAATTCAATCGTTGAATCATAAGATATTATCATGATGATCATGTGTATCAAATTCTTTTAAAAAATCAAACATATGTAGGTACATCATCTTGTAGGTATTATTTATTACGTTTAAAGTTTATTATTCATCAAATCAAAGTTGATAGATGAAATATCAATAAATTTTTAGATCACATAAAATTTTGTATTATTGATCTATATATTATAAAATTTCAATTCAACAGTTGCATTGAGCAGAGTACGTATCGTAAGATTGAAACTTGTAGTAAACATATCTCTTACATATATATATTCAAGACCAAATGGCACAATGTGTCAAACTTAATAAATGACACTGGTCATAACTTTTTATAAACATTGAATTTTACTAATCTGGCTATTGAAATGAAAGTTTATATGGAGTAGATCAACCTAACAAAATTTCATATCATTTGAAATCTTTTTAGCACTTCATTTGAATAACACATTCTGGTGTAAAACATGTTATTTAAAATATAAGTGAATTTCTACTTCAATATTACATAGCTATAGATATCCAAATAATATAAAAATTTGCATATATGGTCTTTAGGATAATATAACATGATTCAATGTTCGGGTTAGTAAAATTTAATGTTTTACACCAACTCTTACATCAATTAAAAACGATATGTCGAAGTTTTTTTTTCATGAAACCCACCATTGGATTGAATCTACTTATCATATAGATCATGTCTACAAAATTTCACATCAATTTGAGATCGTTTAGCACTTCATTAACATACTAAAAAAATAATAAAATATAGTTTTAAAATAATGAAAATAACAAGTGTGTCAATGGAGTACTAAACGATCTCTGATTCATGTGAAATTTTGTAAGTATGATCTATATGATAAGTAGTTTATTCCAACGGTGAGTTTTGTGAAAAAAATTTATACATATTATTTTTAATTAGTGTAAGAGTTAATATAAAACTATGTCAACAAATCTAACTAACTATATATATATATATATAATTGTAGGGTGGGTAATTAAATCTTTAAACCCGTCTTCCTCCCGATAAAAATGAAGATGGAAAAACCCATATAAAACAAATTTACACATTAAAAATGAGTGAGAGTTGACAAGTACTACCTACAAGTTCGATTTTAATTATCATGTATATCTCCTATAATTAAAAAGTATAAGCATGGCATTTTTTTTAAGCAACTCTATCTTACTTCTATTAGAGATAGCCTTAAGCTTTGCACCCTAGGCACAAGAATGAGGACATGTTGGTGCGTTTTTATCCATCATAATATGAAATAATATGAATAGGAGTCAATGAATAATATGAATATGACTAAAGAACAAACAAAGGGCATATCTGTAACTACACATTTTAATATAGATGCAGAAAAATTTTATTGCATAGCATGATAATGCTCATATGAAGAATATGACCATGAAGGACATGGTGCATGTGCATAGAGAGGCGCAGCAAAGAGAGAAGTAGAATGATAGAATCCGATTTGACTTTATTTTTCATTTTCCCAGAGGGAAAAAAAAAACGAAGAGAGAGAATAGAAGCGAAAAGAACCAAAGAATGAATGAAAATTCAATCCGATCGAATACTATCTTGACGTCCGCAATCTTCCTGTCTCTCTCTACTTTCTCTCTCTAGAACACATTGCAAGCAGTAGCAGCAAGAGGGCGTTTCACTGGGATTAAAGATGACGGAGTTCTTGTACTGAGAAAAACCCTAGGCACCCTCAGCTCACGTATGTTGGATGCGAATTCAGAATCCAAGTTGAAAGTGCGAACCTTTTCGTTTATTCTCATTGATCAGTTTCGAGATTCTGTCACTCTTCAATTTATCAAATTTCAACTCCTGGTGAGTCATGCCAAGTCTTAATGCAATTTTTTGACGTTTGACCCTTTCGCCCCTGTTTCTGTCTCGGTTCTCTCAATTGCTGCGCCTCATTTATCTCATTTGTAGCTCTGGATCGTTGATTCGCTCCTGCTATACCTCGATCGACGCCTCTTGGCTACTATTTTTGCTTTGAAGAAGTTCTTTCATATGTTGTTTTGACAAATTTCTGTCTTACCCCATCCCTTCATTATCCTCTCTTTCAATTGAGCTAATTACTTGGTTAAAGAAGTGCCTTCATTTGATTGGAGCTGATTTATTTAATTTTTCAAGTCTTTCTTTATGGTTTTATTGGTTATTTGTGTTATAAGGTTGTTGATTATTTTTTAAAATCTAATTATTGGTTATTATTGTGTGCACTAGTTGATGGGTTGGATCTGAGAAGTCATGTATTGTACAGAGATTCATGCAAAAGCTGTTTGGAGGTTGCTCATTTAAGGGAAGTAGCGGAATTGTAATGTTCAGAATCAAAGATTGTTTCTTCGTTTTGGTTTTCTTTGCTCTATGGCTTGTGTTTGGTAAAACTCAACACCACTTGCTTCTGTTGGATCAGATTGAAGACTCTAAAGCCTTTGGCCTTGGATTTGGGTTGAACATTATGCCCAGTTTCTCACAAGCTGTTGTGTGATTCTAGTTTGTTGAACTCAATGTTTATATAACTTAGTTGTTCTGCTTAGGTGATTGCTTGAAGACTGTAACATCGAAAGATGGTGCCTCCGGGGCCACCCACTCCCATTGGTGGTGCCCAGTCTGTTTCACCCTCTCTTTTGAGATCAAATTCAGGAATGTTAGGAGCTCAAGGGGGTCCCGTGCCTTTGCAGACCTCTTTCTCTTCACTGGTGTCCCCACGTACTCAGTTCAACAATATGAACATTCTAGGAAATGTATCCAATGTAACTTCCATACTGAATCAATCGTTCCCAAATGGGGTTCCAAATCCTGGGCTCTCTGGTCCAGGAACTAGCCAGCGTGGAGGGATGGATACTGGAGCCGAAACAGATCCGCTCTCCAGTGTTGGAAATGGAATGAACTTCAGTAGTTCTTCATCCTCTTTTGTACAATCAAATATAGGGAATGCTGGTTCCTCTGCTCAGGGTCAGGGTCAACAGTTTTCAAACCTTTCTAGTAATCAGCTATTGCCAGATAAACAGCATTCGCAACAGTTGGAAACTCAAAATTTCCCACACAGTCAACAGTCAATGCAGCAGTTTTCTTCTCCTCTGAATACACAGCAGCAACAGCAGCAGCATTTTCAATCAATTCGAGGAGGGATAGGTGGTGTGGGACCAGTGAAGTTGGAGTCCCAGGTAAACAATGATCAACTTGGGCAGCAGCAGCAGTTGCGGAATCTTGCTCCGGTGAAATTGGAGCCACAATCAATTCAAACCATGAGATCTCTGGCGCCAGTTAAAATGGAGCCCCAACATTCTGATCAATCGTTATTCTTGCAGCAACAACAGCAGCAACAACAACAGCAATTCCTCCATATGTCAAGGCAATCCTCTCAGGCTGCCGCTGCTCAGATCAATCTATTGCGCCACCACAGGCTTATGCAGTTACAACAACAACACCAGCAGCAGCAACTGTTGAAGGCAATGCCTCAACAACGGCCTCAACTGCCACAACAATTTCAACAGCAGAATGTGCCTATAAGGTCTCCTGTGAAATCAGTATATGAACCGGGGATGTGTGCTAGGCGGTTGACACATTACATGTATCAGCAACAACATAGACCTGAAGTAAGAATGAATCTATATACTGGCTTTGCTTTATAGGTGGATATCACGCGTCTTATTAGTTATTAAAAGGTATTTGCATTTTGATTTTATGTAGGATAACAATATAGAGTTTTGGAGGAAGTTTGTTGCGGAGTATTTTGCTCCAAATGCCAGAAAGAAGTGGTGTGTTTCTATGTATGGAAGCGGCAGACAAACAACTGGAGTTTTTCCTCAGGTCTATTGCTAGAGAAAACGTTATTCAAATGTTTGGATAAACTTATCTGATTTCACAACTTAATTAATAAATGTAGTGTTGAATTGCACTGTGCATAGTTATTGGCATCTTGGTCTTGTTTCTGTTATTGCCATATTGATATTGCTTAGGACTTGAGCGACTATTGCCTTGAATGTTACCATAAATCTTTTGTGGTATTCAAGGAGTCAGCTATAGCAGTTTCAGTGACGCTAAGCTTTCGTTTTTGCTAAAAGATGGATTCTTTAAATATTTTCAGGATGTATGGCACTGTGAAATATGTAATCGTAAACCAGGCCGTGGGTTTGGTAAGTTTTTGTTTTGGTTTGTTTTTTCTGTCTTTTCTTTTTTCACTTTATTTTTTGTTCTTCGGAGTTTGAATGTTGGAATATCAACTTTTTCTCAAATATATTTAATGCAGGTAGTTTTGCAATGTGGCCATGTTGCACTTCCCTCTTTCTGATTAATAATTTTTTTTGTGTTTCCAGAAGCAACTGTTGAGGTTCTTCCCAGGCTTTTCAAGATTAAGTATGAAAGTGGTACTCTGGAAGAGCTGCTGTATGTTGACATGCCCCGTGAATATCATAATTCCTCTGGCCAGATTGTTCTAGATTATGCAAAAGCAATACAAGAAAGTGTTTTTGAGCAACTTCGTGTTGTTCGCGATGGTCAACTTCGAATAGTTTTCTCTCCCGACCTTAAGGTTATTCATATAAATAATCTTTCAAAAGTTTACCAAAAAATGCATATTTTCGTGGTTGAAAACTTGTCTTTTTTTTTTTTTTTCTTTTTTTTTTTTTAAATTTTTTAAAAATTATATATGAAAAAATGTTCAATTGACATTATCTTGTTTGTTTTTTATTTTGTAGATTTGTTCTTGGGAATTTTGTGCTCGGCGCCATGAAGAGCTTATCCCTAGAAGATTGTTAATACCTCAGGTTGATGATTAATCAGTTGCATTTAGGCCTTCTGTAATTTGTAATTACAAGGATTAGATTAGATTATGTGTTAATTCAAACTGACATAGATAGATACCTGCCTGATTGATTAATAAAGCCATATATTTTCTGTTAGTTAGACTGGGTATTTTTTTCCATGCGAGTTTAGCAATTTTTGAGACCCTTTTATTTGTTATAATATTTGCCTTCGGATCTACCAATTCCTTGTTTTGTTGCTAGTCATTATGGTTAGGGTTTTGTTATCGATTGCCCTTAGGGCAATGGTTAAGCAACCCATGAATGGAAACTTTTCTTTTAAAATAAATTGAAAATAATTTTGTAGCATTAAATACTCTACACTTCTCAACACTAAGTTTCCATTCATGGATTGCTTAACCATTACTCTTAGGACAATAAATAGCAAAACCTTTATGATTATTATTTTGCTAGGAATGCCTTCTGTAATGCTGATGTTATACTGTAAAGTTTTTAAGAGAGATGTGCTTGGCTATCCATTACATTATTGTACGTTATGCTTATTTATTTATTTTTAAATTAAATACAGGTTAGTCAGCTTGGAGCGGTTGCTCAAAAATACCAGGCTTTTACTCAAAATGCAACGCCCAATATATCTGCTCCGGAGTTGCAAAATAATTGCAATATGTAAAGTCCCTTTTGCCATTTATTCTTTAAGTTAGTTTCTGAGCCTGAGCATTTGATTTTCTAGTGATGGTGAATTTTATGGTTAGACATGTGAAATTCTTGCTTTTGTTGCTTTGTTTGAAGCGTGAATATTATGTGTTAGTTACTCCCTCGGTTACTTATAAGTCATTTGAAACTAACTAAACAGATTAAGAAAATTTGTTATGTTGATAGTCTTGAATGACTTTGTGGCATTATGTGATCCATGTAGCCAACCTCATCAAGTGGGATAAAGCTTCTTCTTGTTGTTGTGATAGTCTTGAATGAATTTCTCAAAAATAATCTAAACTTCCTGAAGTTACATTGCACTCATTGGAAGAGTGAAATAATTTATTGGAAACTTCTTTTTTTTGTTGAAGAATTTATTGGAAACTGTTGTGTAGTTATAACACGAATACACGATTGATAAAGATTAAGGGTAAACTTGAAGAAATTTAGTTTATGCTTCATTGATTTTTAAAATGACCCATATGAAGAAACATGAAAAGCTTGTATAATGTATAACTTATAATAAGGGTCAGAGGGAGTATCTTGTAATTATAATTTATAAAGGCTTGGTTCCTTCCGAGGAGGGATTTCATGTGAAGTCTCTAATTTGTTCTGTTCTCCTTTTAGTCACTTTTGGTGGTCAATCAATCCTATTGTTTATGATAAACATTGTTTAGTGGTGCCTCCGTATGTGAGTCAATACATTCAGGGATGCAATACATGTTTGACGCTTGATACAACCGTTTACTATTTCTCGATGCTCTTTTTTCTGTTGGTTGTGTATACAGTTTAGCTCGTTTTTTGTAATTTTCTTTTCTTTCGATCTTGTTTGTGTAATGTTTTTTAATAACAAGTATCTATTTTTGTTTTAATAATTTATAATTTTATACTTTTATGTGATTCGATTCCAGGTTTGTTGCATCAGCCCGTCAGCTGGCTAAAGCCTTAGAAGTTCCATTAGTTAATGATTTAGGATACACTAAGAGATATGTTCGTTGCCTACAGGTAATGTTTGATTCTTGATGACATTGGTTACTCTTATTTTTTAGTATTCTTTCTACATAATTATGAGATAAATTTGTGAATAGAACGGCCAACTTGCCACTTTTTATTTTGAATTAAAAATCCTTACTTAGTTTTGTTTCTCTTTAATGTGAGCGCTACGTAGCAATTATTGTAGTTTCTGTTTATATTATATTTCCCTGAATCATTGTTTGTAATAAGGTCTTCTCCCTAGACTGAATCATTGTTTGTGATAAGGTCTTCTCCCTAGAGAAGGCTTGGGATCCAGTAATTGCTAACGGATGTTCAGGGGGTATATTTTTGTAAGTAAATTGTCTTCTATTTTTGTGGAGAGAGATTATCCAGGGCTAATTAAAGGTGCTCTTGTCATTTGTTTGATCCAAAAGAGAGGGAAAAAAATCCACTTGTTTGGTATTAATTAATAATTAATTAACTAAAGAGTAAATGATAATATAAGAAAATTATTATTTGTTCCAGAGGATAATTTCCAGTAAAGACTGTTGAAGAGGATTTGTTTATATTGCAGATATCTGAAGTGGTAAATAGTATGAAAGACTTGATAGATTACAGCAGAGAAACTGACACTGGACCTATGGGTAAGTTAGTAGTTTACTGGTTGATGCCTCATTTACAAATGTGTATTTTAACACGTCTATCAAGTAATGCTTTACTGAAGAGAGAGCCGTTCCCAAATATGGTTCCAATGTTGTCTTGCCATTTCTCAATAAACAATGAGCATTGTATAGAAGTCGAAAGCCTTGATGCGTTTCCTGACCTTTATCATGATTTTAAATTTTTTGTGGGTATTGTTTCGGTGTCAAATATCATCCGTCTAGTTGGTTGATATCCTAGACCTTGCATCAAACCTTTTAAACTATGCCTAATAATGAATCAAATCAAGGTGCAGTTGTCTTTTATTTCCAAAAGAAGGTACTTTGAGATACTCAGATTGAAAATTGTTGACAATCTGGTTATGGACTGGTCTTGGAGACTCCAATTGTATAATTATGCTATTTTAAGGGTCCGTCTTGAGATTTTGTGGGGTATGGAGGACATTTTTTATAGAGGATTAAATTAACGTAAGTTATTGTTTGGAAGTTCAGAGAGAAGAAATCAAGTCTTGTTGAGCCTGCATACAATTTATGCATTTATTGTGATTTTTGTGTCCCAAGTCCAACTATGACTGAATTATATCGTCAACCAATTATTCAATGATCTCTATACCTAGTTGAGAAAATGAGCCCAACTCTTTTTACTATAGTTCTGTAGCATCATATATGCCCAAAGGAAAAAAAATTAGGTGCGATGGTTTTTTTTTCATCTACAGTTTTTTTTTTTTCCTAATATTATTAAGGGTTTTGCTAACTATTGCCCGGGTAGTTGGTACTTGGCATATTTTTAGTTACTTTTCTAGTAATGTCTTTCATGAGTAAGTGATCCCTATGAAAGTTCAAGATACTCACCGATTTAGGTGGAATGTTAAAAATGGACATCTTTTGCATTTCAAAATTCCAGGGAATCTCACTTTCTCAGATTTTTTTTTTTGTCTTCTACCAAACATGGGTATATTTTGTATTAAGTGACATCCTTGGGAATCTAAAAAATATTCCCCCGTACCAAACACCCTCTCTGGGCTATGGATAAGCAACCTAGAGATAGAAATTTTGTTATTAAGGTTGAAAAAAGAATGCACTTGTAGCATTAAATGTTATAATTTTCGATGAACAAATTTCTATATATGGGTTGCTTATTTATTGCCCTTACACATCAAGGGTAATGGTTAGCAAAACCTTGTTATTAATATTAATACTACTGCAATCTGTTTGATCGTGATGATAAGGATGATAAAATGTTTCTTTTGTTTGTCTTCTCTCAGAAAGCTTAGCCAAGTTTCCTCGGAGAACTAGTGATTCATGTGGAGTTCGCAATCAAGCTCAACAGCATGAAAATCAATCACAGCAACAGCAACAACAGCAAATGGTGGCCCGCAACTCAAATGGTGACCAGAACTCAGGGCAAGCTGGTGCTATGCAAATTTCTTCTAGCAATGGTATGGTTAGTGTAAATAACTCTGTCAATTCAGCATCCGCACCTACCTCCACAAGCACTATTGTTGGACTTCTCCACCAGAACTCTATGCATACTAGACAACAGATTCCGATTAACAATGCAAGCAGTCCATATGGAGGTAGTTCTGCTCAGATTCCTCCATCACCAGGTTCCTCCAGTACTGTTCCACGGGCACTGCCAAACTCATCCCCTTTTCAATCGCCAACACCATCCTCATCTAATAACCCCCCACAAACATCTCATCCTGTTTTAACGTCTGCTAATAACATGAGCGCAACAAATTCACCAGCTAATATTTCTGTGCAACCACAACAACCATCTCTTTCTGGTGAGGCTGACCATAGTGATGCTCAAAGCTCAGTCGAGAAGATCATACATGACATGATGATTTCCTCCCAAAATAATGGCACAGGTGGAGTGGTTGGTGTTGGTTCTCTTGGAAATGACGTGAAGAATGTAAATGGTATTTTACCAATGGGTGCCAATAGTGGAAATGGCCTGGTGGGCAATGGCACAATGAACAACAATTCAGGTGTTGGCATTGGTAGTTATGGCTCGATGGGGCTCGGTCAACACACTATGCCTAATGGAATTAGAGCTGCTATGGTAAATAATTCACTCATGAACGGAAGGGTAGGAATGGCGTCAATTGCTCGGGATCAAGCTATGAATCATCAACAGGATATGTCAAACCAACTACTCAGTGGGTTAGGAGCAGTAAATGGTTTTAATAATCTTCAATTTGATTGGAAACCTTCCCCTTGAAACCCTTTGTAGATGGTGTGGATGTTGTGGTTCTTGGTAGCTGTTTGTGCAGCACGAGCAACGGTAAAATTGCCTTTGGCCCTAAAATGACGGCAGAACGCCATTGGGTAGTGATAGGGGGTTAGGCAACTATGCCAAATATATGATTCTATATATGAAAAAAAAGGAAGATTTGTTGGTTGGTTGTGTGACTGGTGGGGCTGGTTTTTCTTGTGAATTCAAGTGTAACTTTTTAATTTTAATTTTAAATCTTCATGAGCCTTATCAAACTCATCATGGTACACGCCACACATAAGGAAAGTGACGAGTTTTGGCTACAAAAGAAACTGGTTGTTGGGACTTGGGAGAATGGTTAGATACTATCTAGAGCGATGATCAATTTGAAAGTTCCTCAAGTAATCAACATTTTAAATGTTGGATGAAGTCTGTCTATCCAATGTAACCTTTACAAAGAGAAAAAAACAGGGTCCATGTATTATTTGAAGTGTTGAAACAATATATGGAAAAATGATTCTCGACTTATAAACAGACACTGCATTTTGTCTTATAGTTAGTGGGTGTAAAAGAACGGAAGAAAATGAAAATCAGCAATGTCACCATTCTCTTCTCTCCCATGCCAGACCTTTCTTGTCTTGACACTGCAAAGTGCAATGTATGAACACGTCTTTTTTATATTTTTTGAGTTCATGTATCAAATGTATTTTTTGACATTTGCATATAGTTTTTTTTTTTGGGCAATGCACGTGCTAAATTAAATCTCCACCGTTAAGAATTGAAGTCTTGACCTCCAGTCTCCTAAGCCATAACCAGGTGGGCTAATGTTGACGTTAGTCACGGATAACGATTTGGTAAGTGCACCAATGACATTTTTAAGAAAATAGTGTCTTTTTATGTTTTCCCTTTTTAAGAAAATTTATAAAAATACTTTGTAAGACATTTTTAATTTTTTTTATTTTATATATTCACTCACTTTATAAAAATTAGGTTAAAATACACATTTGGTCCTTTATGTTGTGTCGAAGTTCTATTTTGGTCCTTTATGTTTATTTTGTCTCAATTTGGTCCTTTACATTTGTTTTTTAACCAGCGTTGGACTCTTCTTTGAATTCGTTAGTCTAAGTTAAAAGAACTGCATACGTGGCGCCTATATTGTATTAATGACGGTCGTTTTAGTCTGGAAAGGGATGTCAACTAACGCTTTTAATGTCATGCCACGTATGCAGCTTGGTTAACTAAACTAACAGATTCAAAGAAGAGTCTGGTCCAAAAAGAAAACGTAAGGGACTAAATTGAGACAAAATAAACTGACAAAATAAGACTTCGACAAAAATTAAAGGACTAAATGTGTATTTCAGCCTAAAAATTAAAAAGACAAAGATAAAGATTAAGTTGGACATACATTAATGTAAATTTTGGCATATATATATTTATAAGAAAATGTTTTTTATACAATTATTTTTCATCAATGCAATCAATAACTCATTCAATTAAAAAGATAATTCTTTTTGATGGAATGGATGCGTGTTGTATTGAGGGATAATAGTTGTATAAAAATCATAGCCCATATTTATATACTAATAACAATAACAATAATTTAGTGTCACATATATTAAATTTAATAATAATAATGATAATAACATTATTATTATTATTATTATTATTATTATTATTATTATTATTATTATTATTATTATTATTATTATTCATATTCATTATGGTTTAGATGAAAACCCTTCTAATAGACTGATGAATAATTGACTCAAGTGTTACATATTTATTTTTATTAAGTAAATGGTCTCAAATACTAATTTTAGTAGATAAAAAAATTTCCGTTGAGAGAACTAACCCTATTATAATTTGAGTATTCTCGACTCAAATAAAATTACTTTTAATAAAGAATCCCTATAACTAAAAACACCTTTAACAAGCTTTAAAAACAAAGTAACTAACCGAAGACATATATGTAACTACATAATGTAGAAAAAAAATTATTGCTCGATAATGATCGGTATTTATTATATAATGAACTATGATCATGACGTACACTAGACGTGACTCGGATTCAAAATCTATTATTATGTATGTATCTATTATTATGTATGTATTAGTCTCTTGTCTTGATTAGTAAATAATTTGAGTATCCCTTGTACTAATTATTTTAATAATATATTTTGCTTATAAAAATATAAATACACTAGGACGTGACTCGAGCTATTGTAAGAGTTGTTATTGCTATTGTAGTACATGTCATTAATTGATTGAAGATAGATTGGTCTACTTCAAAAAGTAAAACTTTAGTCCTAACTATAGTTTGTGATAAAAAAAATATTGTTAGAAAAGTAATCAATCATGATTATCTGATAAATTTCATTTGTTTTTTAATTTATTAGAAATTTTTTTTATCGGTCAAACGCATATTTTTATATTACACTACTTCTGAATTTATTTTATTGGGAGTCAAACCCTACTTCTTCTTGAGTTTTAAAAGTTCATCCTTATGTCGCTTGAACTATAAGTTCTCGTCTATTAAAAAATATTTAATAATAATTAAAAATATTTTGTTTAAAATAATTTTTGCAAATTTTAACATCTATTGATAATATTCAAGATTTTTTCTATTTTTTTATCAACAAAAAAGAACTTGACGTATCAATATAAAGCATCAGAGAGGTGCAAGAATTACAAAAAAAATTAAAATACCAATAAAAAATTAAAAATTAGATATTATTTTAAAAAATTTTAAAATAACTTTTTACATTTTAAAATTATCTTAAAAATTATTTTTAATAACAAATATATTCAAATAAAAATTAATTATATCTTAAATAATTAATTTATTTTATATTTTATTTTCCTAGTTAATTACAAATGATGATAGTGCATGTGCACATAGAGACCAAGCAGAGAAAGAAATAAGAATCGGATTTGACTTCATTTTTTTTAAAAAAAAGAGAGAGAAAAAATAGAAGCGAAAAGAACGAACCAAAGAATGAAAGAAAATTCAATCCGATCGAATACTATCTTGCGTCCGCATTCTCTCTATCTCTCTACTTTCTCTCTCTAAAAGACATAGCAAGCAGCAGCAGAAAGCGGGCGTTTCACTGAGATTAAAGATGATGCAGTTTTTGCACTGAGAAAAACCCTAGGCACCGAAGCTCACGTATATTGGATGCGAATTCAGAGTCCAAGTTGAAAGTTCGAACCTTTTTGTTTCTTCTCATTTCCAGATTCTGTCACTGTTCAATTATTCAAATTTCAACTCCTGGTGAGTCATGCCAAGTCTTAATGCAACTCTTTTACGTTTAACCCTTTCGTCTCTGTTTCTGTCTCCGTTTCCCTCAATTGCTGCGCCCCATTTATCTCATTTGTAGCTCTGGATCGTTGATTGACTTCAGCTACGCCTCGATCAACGCCTTTTGGCTACTATTTTTGCTTTGCAGAAGTTCTTTCCTATGATATTTTGATAAAGTTTCTGTCTCAATTCTCACCCCTTATTCCCTTCATTTTCTTTTCTCTTTCAATTGAGCTGATTACTTGCTTGAAGAAGTGGTAATTTTGAACTGATAGTTTGGGACTTTATTCTTTTTGTTGCCAGATGCGTGCCTTCACTTGATTGGAGCTGATCTATTTATTTTTTTAAGTCTTTTCATGGTTTTCTTGGCTATTATTGTGTGCACTGGTTGATGGGTTGGATCTGAGAAGTCATGTATTGTACAGAGATTCATGCTAAAGCCGTTTAGAGGTTGCTCCTTTAAGAGAGTTGTAAGGTTCAGAATCAAAGATTGTTTCTTGGTTTTGGTTTTCTTTGCTCTATGGCTTGTGTTTGGTAAAACATAACACCATTTGCTTATGTTGGATTGCATTGAAGACTATAAGGCCTTTGGCCTTGGTTTTGGGTTGAACATTGAGCTCAGTTTCTCAGTCTATTGTGTAATTTTAGTTTGTTGAACTCATGTTTTATATAACTTAGTTGTTCTGCATAGGTGATTGCTTGAAGACCTTAATTTCGAAAGATGGTGCCTCCGGGGCCACCCCCTACCGTTGGTGGTGCCCAGTCTGTTTCACCCTCACTTATGAGATCAAATTCAGGAATGTTAGGAGCTCAGGGTGGTCCCCTGCCTTCACAGACCTCTTTCCCTTCACTTGTGTCGCCACGTACTCAGTTCAACAACATGAACATTCTAGGAAATGTATCCCATGTAACTTCCATGCTAAATCAATCTTTCCCAAATGGGGTTCCAAATCCTGGGCTCTCTGGTCCAGGAACTAGCCAGCGTGGAGGGATGGAAACCGGAGCTGAAACAGACCCACTCTCCAGTGTTGGAAATGGAATGAGCTTCAATAATTCTTCATCCTCATTTATACAGTCAAATATAGGAAATGCTGGTTCCTCTAGTCAATGTCAGGGTCAACAATTTTCGAACCCTTCTAGTAATCAGCTATTGCCAGATCAACAGCATTCTCAAAAGTTGGAACATCAAAATATTCACCAACACAGTCAACAGTCAATGCAACAGTTTTCTACTCCTCTGAATACACAGCAGCAACAGCAGCAGCATTTTCAAATTCGAGGAGGGATAGGTGGTGTGGGACCAGTAAAGTTGGAATCCCAAGTAAACAGTGATCAGCTTGGGCAGCAGCAGCAGTTGCAATCATTGAGGAATCTTGCTCCAGTGAAATTGGAACCACAATCAATGCCAACAATGAGATCTATGGCACCAGTAAAAATGGAGCCCCAACATTCGGATCAATCATTGTTCTTGCAGCAGCAACAGCAGCAGCAGTTCCTCCATATGTCAAGGCAATCCTCTCAGGATGCTGCTGCTCAGATCAATCTTTTGCGCCATCACAGGCTTTTGCAGTTACAACAACACCAGCAGCAGCAACTGTTGAAGGCAATGCCTCAACAACGGCCTCAACTAGCACAACAATTTCAACAGCAGAATGTGCCTATAAGGTCTCCTGTGAAACCAGTATATGAACCAGGGATGTGTGCTAGGCGTTTGACACATTACATGTATCAGCAACAACATAGACCTGAAGTAAGAATGGATCTATAAATTGGCTCTGCTCTACATGTGTGTATCTTATGTCATATTAAAAGTTATTTGCATTTTGATTTTATGTAGGATAACAATATAGAGTTCTGGAGGAAGTTTGTTGCAGAGTATTTTGCTCCAAATGCCAAGAAGAAGTGGTGTGTTTCTTTGTATGGTAGTGGAAGGCAAACGACTGGAGTTTTCCCTCAGGTCTATTGCTATAGAGAACCTTATACACTAATTCTAATGCTTAGTTAATGTTACCTAATTTCACAACTTAATTAATAAATGGTGTGTTGAATTGCACTTTTTGATTTTGTTGCTCTGATTGCTATATTATTGCTTTGGACTTGAGCGACTATTGCCATAAATGTTGCCATAAATATTTGATGGTGTTCAAGGTATAGTTGTTTCAGTGATGCTAAGCATTTCTTTTTGCTAAAAGATGGATTCTTTAATCTTCTTCAGGATGTATGGCACTGCGAAATATGTAATCGTAAACCAGGCCGTGGGTTTGGTAAGTTTTATTGTTTTGGTTTTTTGTTCTGCCTTTTCTTGTTCAGTTTATTTTTGTTCTTCAGAGTTTGAATGTTGGCATATTCTCTTTTTCTCAAATATATTTAATGCGGATAGTTTGGCAATGTAACTGGGTTGCACTTCCCTCTTTCTGAATGGTCAAAATTTGTGTTTTCAGAAGCGACTGTTGAGGTTCTTCCCAGGCTTTTCAAGATTAAGTATGAAAGCGGTACTCTGGAAGAGCTTCTGTATGTTGACATGCCCCGTGAATATCATAATTCCTCTGGCCAGGTTGTTCTAGATTACGCAAAAGCAATACAAGAAAGTGTTTTTGAGCAACTTCGGGTTGTTCGTGATGGTCAACTGCGTATAGTTTTCTCTGCAGACCTAAAGGTTATTTTTATAAATAATGTTTTAAAATTTTACCAAAAATTGCTTTATGCCATTATCGTGGTTGAATACTTGACATTTTGTTTATTTTATTTTATTAGAAAGAAAGTTCAATTGACATTTTCATGTTTGTATTTTGTAATTTATTTTGTAGATTTGTTCTTGGGAATTTTGTGCTCGGCGCCATGAAGAGCTTATCCCTAGAAGATTGTTAATACCTCAGGTTGCTGATTAATCAGTTGTGTTGAGGCCTTTTGTAATTTGTAATTACAAGGAATAGATTAGATCGTGTGTTAATTTAAACTGACAAAAATACCTGGCTAATTGATTAATAAACCCATATATTTTCTGTTGATAGTTAGACTTTCTAATTTTTCCACTTGGTGCTTTAGGTCTTTAGCAATTTTTGAGACTGTTATTCGATATAATGTTTGCTTTCGGATCTATGAATTCCTTGCTTTGTTGCTATTTTTTATGATTATCATGTTGCTAAGATTTCCTCCTGTAATGCTGGTGTTATACTGTAAATATTTTAAGAGAGTAGTCTTGGCTATCCATTACGTACTTACGTTATTATATGATATTCTTATTTTATCCTTTTTTTTTTAAAAATTAAATACAGGTTAGTCAGCTTGGAGCAGTTGCTCAAAAATACCAGGCTTATACTCAAAATTCATCGCCCAATATATCTTCTCCAGAGTTACAAACTAATTGCAATATGTAAAGACCCTTTTGCCATTTATTCTTTATGTTAGTTTCTTAGCTTGATTGATCATCTAATTATGATGTATTTTACGGCCAAAGCTGAGAAATTCTTGCTGATGTTAGCCTCCTTTGAAACTTGAATATCCTGTTAGTTACTCCCTCGGCTGCTTATTATCATTCATTTTAAATGAATAAAATAGATTTATAAAATTTGTTGAGTTAGTCGATAATCTTGAATTTATCAAAAATAATCCAAACTTTACAAAGTTACCCTTATTGGAAAAGTGAAATAATTTATTGAAAAGTGTAGAGTAGTTATAACAAGATTAACCAAAATTTGGTGTAAAAAGAAAATTATTTTGTGCTTCATTGATTTTTAAAATGACCTATATAAAGAAGCACAGAAAGCTTATATAACGTAACTTATAATAAGAAACAGAGAGAGTATCTTGTAATTATATGGGCTTGGTTCCTTGCAAGGAGGGATTTCATGTGAAACCATTAATTTGTTTTATTCGCCGCTTAGTCCTTTTTGGTGGTCAATCCTCTTGTATATGGTTAACATTGCTTAATTGTGCCTTCGTATTTAAGTCAATAACATTCAGAAACGTAATACATGTTTGATGATTGATGCAGCCTTACTATTTCTTGATGTTCTGTAGCTTACACAACTCCTTTCTTTTGATCTTGTGTTTGAGTAATTTAATTATTTTTTAATAACAAGTATCTGTTTTTGTTTCAATAATTTTATATGCTTCTTTTACAGGTTTGTTGCATCAGCCCGTCAGCTGGCTAAAGCCTTAGAAGTTCCATTAGTTAATGATTTAGGATACACTAAGAGATATGTGCGTTGCCTACAGGTAATGTTTGATTCTTGAAGGCATTGCTCACTACTAAAAATTTCAATATTTATTCTACATAATTATAAGATAAATATTCGATGTTAAGCATAGCACTTGGTTTCATTGCACTGAACTACTGTGTCTTTTATAGCACCATCTTAACCCTGCCTTTTGAAATGCTACTTAAGGAAATTTGTAAAAAGTGGGACCCACTTGCCAATTTTTCTTTTGAATTAGAAATCCTTACTTGGTTCTGTTTCTCTCAATGTGAACGCAACATAACAATTATTCTAGTTTCCGTTTATATTATATTTTCCGGAATTAGTGCTTGTAATAGGGTCTTCTCTAGGGATAAGACTTGGGATCCAGTAATTGCTGACTGATGTTTAAGGTGTGCTTCTGTATTTTGGTAAAGGAATTGTCGTATGTTTTTCGGGAAAGAGGTGATCCAGGGCTAAATAAAGGAGCGCTTGTCATTTAACTCAAAATAGAGAGAGAAAAAAAATCCTCTTTTGTTTGATATTAATGAAAGAGTAAATGATAATCTTTAAGAAAATTATTATTCCATCCAGAGGATAATTTCCAATGAACACTATTGAGGAATACTTGTTTATATTGCTTGCAGATATCAGAAGTGGTAAATAGTATGAAAGACTTGATAGATTACAGCAGAGAAACTGGCACTGGACCTATGGGTAAGTTGATAGTTTACTGGTTGATTCCTCATTTGTAAGTGTGTATTTAACATGTTGGTCTATCAAATAGTGCTTTACTGAAGAGAGACCAGCTGTTTCTAAATATGGTTCCGGCGTTGTTTTGCCATTTTTAAATAAACCATTAGCATTGTATGGAAATGGAAAGTTTTGATGCATTTACTCTCCCTCTTTGCTTTTTATACTATAATTTTAAATAATTCTGAATTTTTATGGCTAGTTTCGGTGTCAACATCATCTGTCTTGTTGGTTGATATCCTAGGACCTTGCATCAAACTTTTAAACTACGCCTAATAATGGAATCAAATCCAGGTGCTGTTGTCTTTTATTTCCAAAGGAAGGCTATTGAAGATACTCAGATTAAATTGGGTTGATGATCTGGTTAAGGATTGGTCTTGGAGACTCCAGTTGTATAATACTGCATTAGTTAAGGGTCTATCGTGAGATTTTGGGGATATAGAGGGCATTTTTTATGGAGGACTAAAATAAGTTTCACAAAGTGTATGGTAAGTTTAGAGAGAAGAAATTAAGTGTTGTTGAGCCTGCATGCAATTTTATACATTTATAGGTCAGAGAGGGAGAGAGAGAAAGAAACAGCCTAGGTTACTTCACACAGGCCTACTGTGTCCAACTGATTTATGCAGAGTTACAGAAAATGCAATGTAAGCCCTCTTGGTCTTGTTCTTTGGATTATGACCATCAGATTGGTTTGGTAAGATAATAAGATATTGAAGGGAATCAATAGCAGGCATGAGTTAAGTGTTGGAGCTTTCATATTAGTTGGGAGGAAAAAGAGTTACAGATGTTCATTTTTTTAAAGTCCTTTTCCTTTGTACCTCTCCTTTTGTCAGTTGTTTTAATTCACGCTTCAATTGTTTTGTCAGATTCTTTTGATGTCTTTGATGCTTTGTAAGATTAAGATATTCTCATGTCTAGTGGAGGGTAAAGGATCTAGTTCAAGATGGGATGGTTGGTATTGAGTAGGTTTGAGGTTAAGAGGCTAATGAAAGTTGATTGAAATTCTTTGAGGAGCAAACTGTTCCTACTGTGATTTGTGTCCCAAGTCCAACTATTACTGAATTATGGGTACATTTAGAAGATCCACAGCCTAAGGAAATACCCTATAAGCTGTTTTCAACCTATTTTCATATGTTTCGTTGAGGAGCTTATTAGAATAGCTGTTTTTAGCTTATTCAAGTAAGTTTCCAAAGGCAAACATAGGCAACCAATTTTGCAGTGATCTCATTGAATTATGTACCTTGTTAAGAAAATGAGCTGAACTTTTTTCACTATAGTTCTGTAACATCATATATAACCAAAGGAAAAAAAAGTTTAGTTCCTTTGAGTTTGAGATAACTTGTGTGATGTATTTTTTTTTTCATCTAACAATTTTTTTTTTAATATTATTAATGTTAATTATCATTGCAATCTGTTTGTTCGTGATGATAAGGATGGTAAAATATTTCTTTTGTTTGTCTTCTCTCAGAAAGCTTAGCCAAGTTTCCTCGGAGAACAAGTAATTCATGTGGAGTTCGTAGTCAAGCTCAACAGCAGGAAAATCAATTACAGCAGCAGCAACAACAGCAGCAAATGGTGGCCCACAACTCAAACAGTGACCAGAACTCAGGGCAAGCTGGTGCCATGCAAATTTCTTCTAGCAATGGTATGGTTAGTGTTGATAACCCTGTCAACCCAGCATCCGTACCTACCTCCACAAGCACTATTGTTGGACTTCTCCACCAAAACTCTATGAATTCTCGACAACAAAATTCAATGAACAATGCAAGCAGTCCATATGGAGGTAATTCTGTTCAGATCCCTCCATCACCAGGTTCCTCCAGTACTGTTCCGCAGGCCCAGCCAAACTCATCCCCTTTTCAATCACCAACACCATCCTCATCTAATAACCCCCCACAAACATCTCATCCCACTTTAACATCTGCCAATCACATTAGCGCAACAAGCTCGCCAGCTACTGCTTCCTTGCAACAGCAGCAGCAATCTCTTTCTGGTGAAGCTGACCCTAGTGATGCTCAAAGCTCAGTACAGAAGATCATACATGACATAATGGTTTCCTCCCAGAATAATGGCAAAGGTGGAATGGTTGGTGTTGGTTCTCATGGAAATGATGTGAAGAATGTAAATGGTATTTTGCCAATGGGTGCCAACAGTGGAAATGGCCCGGTGGGCAATGGCACAATGAACAGTAATTCAGGTGTTGGGATTGGCAGTTATGGCTCAATGGGTCTTGGTCAACCCACCATGCCTAATGGAATTAGAGCTGCTATGGTAAATAATTCACTCATGAATGGAAGATTCGGAATGGCATCAATTGCTCGGGATCAAGCTATGAATCACCAACAGGATATGTCAAACCAACTACTTAGTGGGCTAGGCACGGTAAATGGTTTTAATAATCTTCAGTTTGATTGGAAACCTTCCCCTTGAGATCCTTTGTAGATGGTGTGGTTCTTGCTAGCTGCTTGTGCAACACAAGCAACGGTAAAATTGCCTTTGGCCCTGAAATGATGGCAGAACGCGATTGGGTAGTGATAGGGCCGTTAGGCCACTATGCCAATATATGATTTTATGTAAAAGAAATGAAGATTAGTTGGCTGGTAGTGTGGCTGGTGGGGCTGATTTTTCTTGTGAGTTCCAAGTGTAACTTATATTTTAATTTTTCTATCTTCATTAGCATTGTCAAACTCATCATGATTCATGCCCACACTTGAGGAACGTGACGAGTTTTGGCTTCTGAAAGTAAATGGTGGTTGGGAGAATGGTTAGATAATCAATTTGAAAGTTCCTCTGCAGAAGGAAGTAATCAACATTTAAACATTGAACGAAGTCTGTCTATCCAATGTAACCACCTTTACAAAATGAATGAAAAAAAGAGAGGATGTATAGGTATTATTTGAAGTGTTGAAACCATATGTTGAAAGATGGGTAAGTCTATGGTACACTACTTATGTTTAGAGGCACTGGTACCTCATTGAGATGAAACTGGCTGTAGTCTAAATAGTTTTGTTTTTTTGTTTTGGTGTGGATGAGAGTGTTTAGGATTTTTCCCTAAATTTATTCTCTCTCTTTCCAGCAATGATTCACTCAGTATTCTGAAGGGTGAACGCGTTTCTCAGCGCCGTCAATGTCACCGCAAGATCTCTGGCGTCTAGCTCCGCTTCTTCAACCCTTGAACTCGGCGCCTCTGTGGTCTTGGCTCATTTGCCATCTGAATCTCAGTCTCTGATGTTCAAGTTAAAGCCCTGGTTGCGGTGTTCCTTGATCTGCTCTTGTATTGTCATTCTCTGGTCTCATTCCCTCCGTCGTTGTCTTGCTGTTTGCAACTACCCCTGTTTCCGTTTGAAACTAGAGAGTCAGTATTCTCCTTTTGTTTTCAAACCTAAGTGCGTCGCAGAGGTCCCTCCGTTTCTGTTTGCTGTCTTCGAGGTTCAAGCACACGTTATTAATTTGTATTCTTTTTGCTATTTTGAATTATAATTTTCAAGCACTTTGATTTTTTTTTTTTTTAATTTAAAAAATCTCGATATAACCCCATTTTATTGCACGGTGGAGAGAGGGGCACGACGATGGAGGTGGCTTTGTGCTGCGTGTGTTTTTGGTGATAAGAAAATAATGTTTCTAGGTTCTTTTTGTTATTTCGGGTTTGATTGGAACATAAGGTTTTTTCACCTTTTTAAGTATTCGGTTAGATTTTTCTATTATTTTCCAGAAAAACTGAAATGTGTATGGTAGGTTTTTCAATGTTTTTTTACCCCAATTTGGTTTTTTTGCAGTCTACTTGATCTTGGAAAAATTTCAATTTCGTCTCTTTTTTGTTCAATTACCTTCTGTGAAAAGATGACTATATAGATGAAAGAAAAACCTTTTGCATGTTCAATGTTCATCCCCTTTCTAATAATTCATTATAAATTAGTTCTAATAATACTTGATGTTCATCCCCTTGTAAATAATCAGAGATGATTTTTAGTTGTCTTAGTTTCGTTTATTACCTTGGGTAAAAAGAAGAGAAAATCTGAGAATTTTGATGTTTATGCGTTTTCAGTTCGGTCTTCAAGGGAGATTTTCCCTTCTTCCTTCCTCTGTATTCTCTGTGAATCCAAGAGATATAATCATATACAAACAGATGTAACATCACATAGTATTCGGTTGATGATTAAAACGGTATCTAGTCAACAAATCTTATCCACTCATTTAAAAAACAATATATTAATGACTTGTAACTAATTGTGTACCGATGCATAACAATATTCCTAGTGCACCATAGACTTACCTTTGAAAGATGGTCCTTAACTTAAAAATATATTTTTTCCTTACAGGATATGTAAAAGAATGGAAGAAAATGAAAATTAGTAATGTCACCATTCTCATTTATCCCATTTCATGTTTGGACACTGTAATGCATGTCATTTTTTTTGGTTTATGTATCAATAATGTATTTTTCAACAGTGGCGGATAGAGTTGATTTGGGAACTGCACCAATGATGCTTTCTTTTTTCTCTCCATTTTTGAAGAACAGAACAGTTGGTATGCTTCTGATGCCATACTTAGTTGCTATGTTGGGACAATCATCAGTGTTTAGCTTGAAGCACGCAATCCTGCCAGCATATTCTTTAGCCAACTCGTCGATTATCGGCGCTATCATCCTGCATGGACCGCACCATGGTGCCCAAAAGTCTACCAGCACAGGGGTTTCACTTGCAATCACGAGTTCATTCCAGCTTGAATCTGTCACCACTCGTACTGCCAAAGTGTGAACAAATTTATTTTTATCAGAGTGCTAAATTGCTGATAGCAACTGTGATCAGAACAAGCTGCTGCTAAATGTTTTCTTTATGCCTTATGGAAATTGGGGTAAAATCATGATATTGAAAATCAATATGCTGGCTCATGTAATAAATATGAAATGAATTAAAAGGTAGTAACGAATTACTGCAAGAATATAATAGCTAAGCAAAGTGGTGGTTGTGGACAACGAAATACCTTCATCTACAGCTTCACGAGCATTGCAAACAAAACGGGATTTTCTACATGTACCAGAACTGCGGCTCGAGAAAAGAGAAGGGTATGATACAGTTGAGTTTAGGATGGATTTCTTGAATCCAGTGAAAGTTGGAAAAACAAGTTTTTCCCTTGAAGTGGAAGAGAATGATGAAAGAGTACATTGGGGTAGTGTTGTTACTCGTAAACAATTCTCCAGAGCCATGCTACTTCTGGTCTGCTACAATTCTACTTAGTGATACTTCAACAATTCCACTTTGTGGATAAGCTCTTTTGGTTTGATTTTGCAGTATCTTCGTAAGTGGATATTATAACGTACGAGAATGTGAGGTTCTAAGAAGGCTCAAATTCATGTGGATGTCATTTATGTTTCCAAATCCCTATATATTTTTATCCCACTTATTAACTTAAAGCTACAGATAGTCCAAAATTCTCAGAACCATAAACGGAGATGAGCATTAATTACTCCAAAGGAGTATTTTCTTCACCACAGAAGATAAGATTGATATAAAGTTCGATGCATGTTTGGAAAGATGGTTGAACATATGTTGATTTTTAAAAGAAGTAGTTAAAGGATGTAAAATAACCTGAGTAATTTTTGTAAAATTGATTAAATTTTTTGATTTTTTTTGTTACAATTACAAACAACTTTTTTAAATAAACAAAAATTCAGAGCTTATTGAAAAAAAAACTTTTAGCTTTAATTTACTTTTTTTCTTCTACAATTTAAATTTTTATATTATTCAAATATAAAATATTATCTTCAAAATCAATTTTTAACAACATACTTAAATAAAAATTATGTTATAATCAATTATAACTATAATTGATTATACATATAATTGATTCTCAAAATAATCTAGGGTGTATTTGAATTAGTTGTGAAAATTAGATTACTTTTTAAGGAGTGTTAAGAAAGGGAATATACTGAAATGCATCCGTAGGGAATAAAGGATAAGTCATAATTCTTAAAAATGTTTAAATTTTTTTATGGGAAAATTTCTCTTTAATTTCAAGTGATTCAATTTGATTCTTTAAAATAAAAAGATAGAGAGTATTATTATAAAACCTTTTATAAGACTATAGTTAAATTGTGATAGAATACAAATATATGTATAATAAATTTAAAGTGGTTAAAATTTATTCTGTTTATTTTTCAATTTACTATTTTATTCTACAATATTTTTTTGGAAAACAATTCTACAATTTCATCCATCATATCCCTCAAATTGAAAAAAAAAAAACACTAATAAAACAAGAGGGCAAACACACAACATTCATGGGCTCAAGCCCATTAAGGTTGATTGGGCTCGTTTGTGATTAACTGGGCCAATCGTTTCTAAAGAGGTGTTCATCCGAGCATTGGTACCAGGAACCAGGTGACTGAAAGCGAATGAATGCAATTTCTTCACGTCGATGATTCCGCCATTAACCAGAAATGCAGTAATTTCCACAATGTCTATGGACAACAAGTAATCTTTCTTCATGCTTCGCTTTTAATTTTTTTTTTTCCTATTCAATGACAGTATGATACAATGCTTCTTGTTTATTCGTCGGATACTTAAAGTGACGGTTTTCCTCTTCAACTTTGATTTTTATTTTGGCTGGTTTTACTTTTACTATATTTAAATTTGAGCTATAATTTTGATGTGGAGTACTTCAAGCTTGAAGTTGTGAATTGTTTGTTGGAACTCAATTGGAATAAAATGGTTTAAGAGTTCTCAATATTGATTGTGTTGGTTATGTAAAAAGTAAAAACTGTCTTTCTGTATGTTTAGAAACTACTGCATTATCAATGTACAATAACATACCCGAGCGCAAATTAACAGTACTAGGCTCTGGAAATGGAGTGCTAGTGCTACTTTTAGTTTGTTTTTTGTTTGGTTTATTTAGGATATAACACAAGCTGCTCAGTCTGTTGTGCTTTTGCTGCCCAAAACAAACGTTGCTTTCAAAACACCACATTTTAAATTTAGGCCTTGCTGTTAACTAGGTTGTGTGTGGGGTTTGTGTTATGAAACTGGACTTGGAAGCACCTGTAACTTGGGTTTGAACTTATTTAGATTATGAAGTCATGATTACATTGTCTCATGAGATTTATTTAGTTATTTATTTTTATTTTTATTGTGGATTTTTGTATATTTATTGTTTTTATTATGGCCGCAATGCTTCCGCCATAATCCACTACGCCATCCGCCATATTTTTATGGTGGATTTTTGACTCTCTGCCGTGGACCGCCATCTGCCATCGATAACATTGGAAAGAGGATATGGAAATTATGTTTCTAACAATGAATCATGGCATGTGAAGACTAAGCATCGCTGTTTAAATACCCTAGTAGTTAAAATAAAATGGTACTACCGTACTAGTAGTTTGTTATTGTTATTAGCTTTCGATGGTATGTTAGTACTTATTACACATCTATAGAAGGAAGCAAACACCACAGTACAAATATCAGAATGAGTCTAAGACTAAAGAAGCAATTGAAAACTACGTTTCTGGTACCAAAATAGCCATCAACTATCATAATTATAAATTATCTTGGCAACCTCCATGCTGAAGCAACAATCAAGTTTTTGTCTTCCCAACCGAAATGAAGTGCACCCATTTCCTCCTTTATCTTGTATCTATCACAGTACATCTTAATGAGTTTTCTGATTTCTACAGTCACATTTGTGCTCATTGGGGATACAATGAAGCCAGCCATTGTCATTCTTGCTCTCCATTTTCCAGCAACTTCGTATCGCTCTATCCTATCCTCGCCTTCGCACGCAACAATATTGACAATGTCCCTTGCCAAGCATTGCCTTTCAACATTCATCCTGTCCTGACTCCCTCTAGGAAGGGTAACATCAAGGGACTCAAACACAGCAGAGTAGTACTTGTAGGCCTCAACAAATCTGGGTAAGAAAGGGGTGGTGTTTGTGTTCACATCTTGCTCCACAACCGTTACAAGCTTTGGATTCAGACTCTTCACCAAGCGCAGAAGTTGATCTCGTTCGTTAACAGTTGAAACGCTCTCATCAGGCATGTGATGAAGCTGGAAAGCAAAGTTCACCACAAGTGCTTCTCCAGGACGACAATCGAGCATTGCTGGGGTGACAATGGAAGTCCGCGATGCCACTGCTCGAAACTCAAATGGTAATCCAAGTGCTTCTGCTAGTTTTTCAAGTCTTTTTCCTATGATCTCTAGGCCTCCAACAGATCTCTGCACGGACTCAGGATCATCGATTCCTGTCAATCTTACATGAGGTGGTTTGCTTGACCTTGAAGCAAGTGCTTGGATTAGATTTATGTACTGACTTCCTTGATTGATGTCAAAATCTATTATATGAATCTTCATGTCATCTTTCACTGCCTCTGTGATTGCATTGTTTGCAGCAATAAATCCAAACTTAAAACATGGGCAAACCTCAAACAGAATCTGCATTGCTGCTAGCCGGTCTGAAGAAGGAGGTTCCTTGCATTTCAGAGCTTTATAAATTCCTTTTCCTGATTCAGCCAGGCGAGCTGCAAGTCCCTCCACCATATAGGCTGCAATTCTTTGGGAAGGCTCTCCTTGAATCGAAACCATCTGCCGGAGATTATTTATCATCGATGAGCCTTCCTCTTTGTTTCCTTCTGAAAGTGCAATTGCACATTCATATAGCAGTTGCTTGGGGGTCTGAGGAATTTGTGATATTTCTCTGGTGCTACTGATGCTACTAATATTGGAATCTGAAGATGAGTACTCCTTTGGTGAGTCGTGGAGCAGTATATTCTGAATCGGATCGGCCCACTCGGCAATGTCAGGATCAATTTCCATGCTTTGAGCAGACACAAGTATGTCTTCCTCCTCTCCCTCCTCTTCACTATCATCAAGCAATGCTCTCTCCAATGCTTGTAGTTTTAATCTCATTAGACCATCATCGTCAGTTGAATCCAGGCTCCCATTTTCCAACAAATCCAATTTGAAGTTGGACTGATACGGATCATGATGTGTAGACATCGAAGAAATATCAAAGTGGTTATTGGCAACCACAGAAGCTCCTGAACTAGCTCTGAGCTGGTAAGAAGAGACACCATCAGGGTGAATTGAACTTCCAGAACTAGATGGTTCTGTCAGTTCTTCTATTTGTGAGTCATGGAAATACTTCCCATAACTCTCGCCAGAGTAAGTATCTGTCATGTACATGCTTCTGTTGCTTCTGTTCCTATCAGAACCAAATAATTGGGAGGACAAGCCAGGTCTAACATCAGTTCCCTTTATTGAGTAGAGCTTAGCATTTTTATACGGTGTAGAAGCGAGCTCAGCAGATCTAACTAATGACATGGTTTGCCTGTTATTTAGTTCACACAGAATTTTAGTTAGGCTGTATCTTAGACATTAACTATTAGCTAGAAAAATACTATGAAGTCTATAGTAAATTAAAACTACCAAGCACTATTGAGAGAGTTGCTTACTGATGAAATCTTGTTGAACCTTATAGGATGATTGTGCCCTGATGGGAGAAACAAAAGGAGAAGAAAGCAAACTTAGAAGAATCTTCCAGGAACAAAATATATTAGACAAACATAGTAGATCAAATATTAATGAATAAGCTCGTTGATTATTTCATTAGTGTCCAACTACAAATTTTCAATGGTCCATGTTGTGGATGTTTCTCATTTAATTTGTGCAAGTTTTCCCATAAAAAATGCACTAATCATGTTCAGTTGTAACAGAATTGGATGATTACTGGATTCTCAGATGACACACTATTGTTGAGATTATTCATGTACTAACCACCTATGATTTGGCTTGACCAACCAAGAGAATGAATTTGAAACTTTCCTTCAACAAAAGTTAGGTGTTGGGTTCGGTCAGACATGAGTTGACATGACAGGTGAAGTTTCACCTTAATATACAAAAACCATTGGTCCATTAAATAAATATTAAAAGAAGACTTGTGTGCTAGACATCCATTTACAATATGATCTTCTGTCTATACTGGAATTAAACATGACGAAATGTATTCTTGAAATCAAATTAAATCTTCGGAAATAAAGAAATCACAATTGATCTAAGATTCTTCAATTATTCAACTTAAATCATTAAACTTTATCTGCCATACTAGAAAACCATGAACTATTATGCCTTTGCATACCCTTCGCTTTTCAAATAAGATATATTTACTCTAGCCAGAAACATGAAGGAAATTAAACCCTGCTGGTTTTTTTTTTTTTTTCCTTTCTTTCTTTTCTTTTTTAAGCAAAACCCTGCTCTGAATTGAGATCATAAGATTAAGAAACTTATAGGAAAGGTTCCAATTCAATTTGATTACTTAGATAGAAGTGATAAACCATGGAAAACTTTTTCAACTTTTTAAATTTCTTTTAAAAGCATGCTACATACTATAATATGCATCATATTCTGCTGATTTGCAATCAATTACTAGGACTACAACAGATAGCAGTATAGTTCCTCTTATCAGGAGAGATCCAAGTTACAGTTTTTTAAAGTATATAATCTAAATTATGGAGCTTTTAGAAGTTGAAGATCAATTATCACAGAGATGAAGTGTACCTGGTGCAATTAAAAAGCAATAAGAAGCAGGTGCACCATAGCAGTCTTCTTACCCTGTCATTATTTTGTACACTGACAGAAGAGAATGAATGAACTTTAGAATTGTTTGTAGAGGGAGAAGATATAACCAAACCAATAAGCAAGATTTCCACTTGTTGACTGTTTTTTCTATATAAAAAGAATAGTTTGATTAAGAGTTCAGGTTGGTACAAAAGCAACAAATAAGACAAATTCTAATAGTACCATTAGGTAACTCATAGAACCCATTTTCACAGTCAAAAACATGTTTGGAATTGAAGAAAACCAACTTTGAAATGAAACTCTTATTTAACTAAGCGACAGAAGTCTGTTAAGAGGAATCCAGCAACCCAATTAAAAAAAAGGGATAAACTTATTCCTTCTTTTCTCTTTGTAGTCATTCAAATTATATTGCTAAGGTTTTTTATTTTGGAAAATTATACTGTCCTTCACTGAGAGATAGAAATAACTATGGATACGTCTCTCAAAGAATATTTGTCTTCTTTTTATGATTTTAATATTGCCAACAACTAATTTTGAACATTCTATTATTATTATTTTGAAAGCTATTACCATTTTATTATTGATTTCAAGATTTTAGAAGATAAAAAAAAGTTTGTATTACTCTTATGTTAGTTTTTATACTCCATTTGAAGTTTTAATTTCATTTTCGAAAGTCATAAAGTCAATTATAGAGATTCAAGACTCAACACAAATGACATTGAAAGTACCTGTAAAATACTAATTATTGTATATTTTATTAAATATTTATAATATTGTGTTTCGTTGACAATTGTACTTTTCAAAAATAATAGTCAACAGGATTCAAACTAAAAGTATAACACTTAAATTTTATCAAGAGGAAAGGATTTTTGTTTAAAAATAAATAAATTGAGCCTGAAAAGAGGTATGTAATGTAATTTGCTTTTAAAAATATGAACACATTGATATTCCAAAGAGACACATTTGTTGAACAAAAATGCATTCATGACAAAAGCTCTGTCTTCTGGATTTCGCAAGTGGAAAATTAATCAAAGAGACAAAGACTTTCACCCAAAACTAACAAAACTTCTTTGCATTAATTCAATATTGTTTTACCCTTTTCCCCTTGTTTCTTTCATTCTATTTCTGTTTTAGGGTTTAGATTTAAGGTTAGGGTTTAGATTTTATGTAAATGCATACATTGGTGCAAAAGACAAATAATATTTGTATTTAAAATCTAATGATCAGCACAAATTTAAGTTCAAAACGTAAAATTTATTCTTAATTGTTTAAAAAATAAATATTTATTTATTTCATTCAAATGTGATTTTAAGTGAATCCAAACACACAAACCTATAGTATTGTTAATTTGCTTTCTTTCACTGCCAAATGTACTTTTATACATGATAATTTGATATCTGGAAAATAGAAAGTAGAAATTATACGGTGCTAGTAGCTTGTGACGCAGGATCTTACATCATGATATCTTCACTGTTCATCTTGTAGGCGTGGAACATGCAACAGGAATAACGATCACTGCACCAATTTAATTTTCTAATAGCCAAAACATGTAATAATATACTTCAGTTATTTTTCTTTTTGACCAAATCAAACTTTTGCAACCTATGGTGGACAGTTTTCTGTTTTTCCCGAACCTCTAAATTAATTCTCGATATTTTAGAATTTTAAAATTTTAAATTTAATAACAATCATCTTAATTCTTTTTTTCTTTTTGAAAGAACAATCATGTTAAACTTGCTACTTATTGTTTTATGTTATTTTATAAAATTGGAGACTAATTCGAGATTTTTAAAAGACTGATGTACCATTTCGGTCCCTAACTTTATAAGGGTAAGTCACTTTAGTCCCTGACTTTGTGCGGATAAGTCACTTTAGTCCCTGACTTTGCATTCTGCAGATCACTTTAGTCCCTGAATTATATGAACATTCATTTTAGTCCCTAAAAGTCAGGAACTAAAATGATTAATATAATGAAAGTCAGGGACTAAAATGATCGATGATGGTGAAAGTCAGGAACTAAAATAACTAATTTCGTGAAGGACTAAATTGACTTATAAAATACAAAATCAGAAACTATTTTAGTATATAATTCTTTTTAAAATCTCATAGTGAAATAAGTTACTGGTCCCTACAATCTTTTCAATAACTTCAAACTCTCTCATCTCTAGTAGATGGATCAAAGATGAAACAACATTTCAAAAGGGAAAAACTACTTTAATTTAGAAAAAAAAAAAAGCATAAAAAACTAGTGATAATGTTTTACATCCTAGTGGAGGAGGAAAATGTATCCAATAGTTTTGTGACCTCTAGTGTGAAATGAATAAAATGTGTGTCATCAATCATAAGTATTAAGTAAGGAATAATGGGAATCATAATGTAGTTGAAACCTCCAACGATTAAAATCACTAATTTTATTATTTCTTAATATGAAGTCCTAATCATCAATCCACATCTTATCGCTTATAATAAAATTCCCCATCTTATCCAAGTGGACACCAAATCAGGGGAGTTGGATTGCAGGATAAGCAAATTAATTTATGTTGATTACTTACTAAAGAAAGCATTCATTCAAGATTTTTTTAGAAAAATTGTTTAACTTTATTGACCTACAATTACCTACATGATTATCTTCTTTGTCTCTCTATCATTATACTCTAAACTTACCCAATTTGATTTTAAATATCATATTTTCATTACACTAAGTAGGAATTAGCTAAGCAACCTTGAAAAGAAAACTCTGGGCAAGCATCATATGAACATTTGAAGAATGTAGCCACTTTTATTTATTTCTTTGGAGCAAAGAGACTTTCATTTTTTGTAGAACATTATAGCCTCTTTTTTTTTGTCCCAAATTATAGCCCGTTTAAAATTGGGGTTTATCATTTTTTGTTGTCCAAAAGTTCAAATTGGCTTTGTGAGTATAAAATCTTTTCTTTTGAAAAAAAACATTAGACAGGTACAACTGGGCTCGCTCTATTAATTTTTTTCGCTCAGTTGAAAACTAAAAAAAACTGTTGATGCTCTTAGTGGGTACTTTGCCAATTCACATAAGCTGAAATTTTAAAGGGGGTGGTGGTAGTGGTCCCATTATTAACCCACCAAAAGTAAAAGGTTAAATGGATCATAATGTCCAATTGGACCAACCTCTCTTTTTGTTTCTTACACTTATGCAGTTATGCCAATCAAATGTTGGTATTTCTATTTTCACTCTTTTTGTCTTACTTACACCATCTAACTTTTCAATAACTTACAAAAAATAATTTCATGAAGTAATCTTTTTTAATTTTTGGAAATTAGTTTCCAGAAGTTGAGTGCTGTATGTATAGAACACGGGGAAGCAAAAAACAACCCCCTCAAATGTTAATGTGGATATAAAATAATAATTATATCATTAGCATAGTTATAGACTTTACATGAAATGCTGACAACTGTGAATAAATATAAATATTATATTACATTATTACAAAATTAAAACTAATTTGTAACAAGAGTCGATAATATAATATTTAAAAATATACAATTTTCCTCTGTTATTATATTTATCCTTTGAGAGATTATATTTATTTTTTTAAGGTTTAAAGTTCAATTAAAGAAATTAAGTGTAATAAACACAAACTTAGACACGATAAAACTAATGCGAATAACTACATTTTGTTAGTTTGAGAGAAAATAAGTTCAGTTGCCGCGCACAATGGTCCTTAATTGCTGCAACCTGCCAATTTTCTAAAAACGATTAGAATATTAATTTGAGATTATTAGCGGACATACAGTATTAATTAATTAATTAAAGGAACTTTAATTTAATTATCACCATATTAAGCACACTCGCTATACCTTTAATGGCGTTAATACGGAACTTTGCTTTAATCTCCGTTCCTAATTTGGTTCTAAGAATCGGTAGGTAAGATGTTATTCTTTTGCTACATTAAAAAGTAAAAACTGTACCCTTATTAATTTCTGCAACGCCAAGATAATGACCACAAGAAAAACCCATAAATAAATGCCTCATATGCATAACCTCCCCACGTGATCTGTTTCTAACGATAAAAGTAATATTCATACTTTCAACAAAATGACAAAGAGCAGGTTCAATTTATATAGACAAAAGAATTTTTAGATGCATATTACAATTTGTTTATATGTTTGATTTTTAATTTGTATCTCTTGGCTCAACATTTTAAAAATTAGTTTATTAAACGGATTATGAGAGTCACTTTTTCATTCATGAAAATACTTTTAATTACTTTTTAGTTTATAAAAATACTTTTTATTTTCTTATCCAAACAATATTTTATTACTTTTGTAATAAAAGTTTAGTTAAGGGCTAGCCTACCTCGTCTAGGATCCGAGCATACTACAACCCTTAGAAGAGTTACAGTGGAGTTTATATAGATCTTTCATCAATAAGGGCACTACAACATAATTGACTTTTAATAACATTTAAAAAAATAATATTAAATTGCTAAAATAATATTGTCAAATCACTAAAAATGTTGTCTTTGTGTATTTGTAACATTTTTTTACAAATATTGTATATAGACCATGTTGCAAAAATATTTTTGCGACATTTAAAAAATGTAGGCCATTTTGCTCAAAGTCAATTGTATTGTAGTAGGGATAAATTAAATGTAGTGCGACGTCAAACCCTCAAAACTCACAAGCAAGGGTCCAATGCATCAACCACCTGGTCCTATTCTTATTGGCAAACAATATTTATTTTGTCAAACTTACTTTTAGCTAAAAGTATTCAAAGTTCAAACATAAATCCATTGAAACAAAATAACTTTTAACTCAACTTACTTTTACTAAATTTACTTTAAACTAAACCAAAATTTCTGACTGAAAATCAAACACACATAAATAGTTGCAAGGTAACTAAGATTTGCACCACATAAATTGGGAAGAATACTATTTTTTTCTGGATTATTCAATCTAAAAATTTTAAAAAGTATCTTAGATTAAATTGTTAAGAAAAAAAAAAACTGTTGCATCTCAATTCATGTGGTACGAATCTCAGTGACCATTATGCAAATGTTCACTAACTTTGAATTGAACAAGCACATCATGGGAATGTATGTTAGGATTAAGCTCAAAAAAGAGAGCAAATAATTGAAACATCAAATTAAAGATTAAGTGGGTAGTATTTTGAAACAGAACAACACTTAAGCAATTGATGTATGTAAAATTATAATTGGCCCGGGTTTTGTTGATGGGCTTTCTGGTTGCTAATGAAAGCCCACGTTGGTGAAAGAAATTGACTATAAGCTATATGTTGGAATATATAAACATTGGTTAATAATTAGATGAGAGAATTTAAGAGTTGATTAAAGTAAAAATGGACAAAAGAGAGGGGTAGCTGTGCAATTAGGTGAAGTGTCATTTTCAGGTGCCACTAACTATAGAAACCATTAATTTTCACAGCGCAGAATGAGGGATATATGTCACTTTTAGCTGAAACTCTGAGACAAGAATGAAAGAAAGCCACTAAATTACCAACGAACCGTACTTTGGTGGGTCCCTTTATAAATTAATAATTAACTAAATAAAATTTTAATAAGCACAATAACCATAATAGTATCTTAATTGAACCTAGTTAATTTGTAATTGAATATACATAGATGCCTACGAGAGCAAGAAATTGAAGTCCAAAATACAAATTATACATACTTGTGGGTTACTTCACCCTAGCTCGTCAGATTACACGTCAAAGTGTTCTATTAATCTGTTACATTATATTATAAGATTACCATATAAGCCTGCAATTAAGAATGACATCAAATGGCCTATTTATTCATGAAATATCACATAAAAAAATAGGGTGTAGAAAAATATAGGTCCAAAATTTTATTTAGTTAACGACTCAAAAGCATTCAATTTGAAACATGATCAAGATGCATATGAGAGCTAATTAATAAGAACTCAAAAGCATTTAATTTCGTTTGACAAAATTTATATTAAGAGAGTTGGCTAACCTAACAGTGAAAACGTTAGTAAAGAAATTTTTTTTATTTGATTTTAAGTATGGTGAAAGTGAAATTGATTAGTTTCAAATAGCTGATGAGATAATTTTGCAGTACTTGTATTTCCTTTTCAATAATTTTTTTTTACTAAAAGAAAGTGATTTAGGTGACTTTTTCTTTTCCTAGTAATTTATCTAACAATAGAGAAGCACGGTTAAATTTATTTAATTTTATTTGTTCTGACTCTTCATGATGCAGATTGTGAAAAGTCCATTTGGGAGATTGCTGAACTACTTTATTTGGAATTCTATTTTGAAAGATTAAAATTATTAAATGAAACTAGCAATAGCATCAGTTGTAACAGAATACATTTATTGAGAATGACAAAAAGGGTAAGCAGAGGAAATTTTGAGTTTGCAAGCTGCATAAAAATATGTCTATATATGCATGAAATACAGAGAGGTAAGTATAAAAAAAAGGAGAGATGGGTGGGTAATAGTCAAAGTTGTTGAGGATTTTGATTTTCAGGGTTCTGTTGATGTCAAATTAGGAGTATGAATTATGATGGTGAAAATTAATGGTGAGTTGCTTAGGTTACGTGGGAAAGTGAGGGAAAAAGGTGTATTATGGTTTTCATAAAAAGACAGTTGAAGGAAATAATAAATGTTTTCTCTATTCTCTGTTTTTGAAAGCTAATATTCCAAACCCTTCTATTCCTGCTTCTCACACATGCACTCTAAACTCATTGTAACAAAAAAAGACATTTAGTTATCATCATTTACTTTTTATTTCTTTTCGGAGTTGCATATATAAATATAAATATATATATATATATATATATATATATATATATATATAAAACATATTAAGTGAGAAATGTTATCATAAAATTATGATGTTGCTTGATCATAAAACTTACATATATAAATTATCGGTATTATTACTTTGACTTGATTTTAATTTTGACTATTCATGTATATGGTCAAAATAGATTAATAGTTCATGTGAGAATTAATTAAGAACAATTTTCACTAGATGTCATGTGTTATAGCTTTAAACTATCAACCAACATTTTTTTATATCAGCAAAAAGAATGTTATAGCTTTAAATTATTAAGTAGAAGTGTTAAAACGAGTCAATTTGGTTCACCTGAATTAGCTCATCGTTGTAAGTTAATTAAAAAATAAGCTAACTCAACTCGACTTACTTTTTAAGTGAGTCATAAAAAATTTAATTTGACTCAACTCCTTCGAGTTGGTGGATTAAACGGATTAGCTTAATTAAATAATAAAAAATAAATAAAAAACAAAAAAAATTAAAAAGAAAAGTATTTTTTTAAAAAAAATAATATCATCAATCAAATAATTAAAATAAATATCATTCACTACTACTAGTATAAAATATAATTCACTTAACTAAGTAAGTTTTATAAACTTATAAATGAAATGTGAATTGAAATGAATCAGTGAATATTAACTTAAGATTCTTTTTGTGTTATGTATTAAGGATTTTTTTTCCTTCAGGCCTTATTGTTATTTATTAGGCGGTTGCTATTACTTATTAGTTAGATGTTCGCTTTTTTTAATTGGTGGGTTAAGTGGGCTAATTCAACTCAACTCGGTTCAATCCATATTTAATTATGGGTTAAATAAACTGAGTTAAATTTACTCACATCTTTAACGTTTCATTTTTTTTATTTCAACCCAATTCACAACTAAACCAGTTTGTATCGGGTTGGCTTGCTATTCTTAACTCATTTTGACAATCAAGCAACAATTATATCTTATTATATATAAAGTGGCAATTCATGACAGGTACAAGAATATAATATAATGTTACCTTCTTTAATGATTCCTTTAACAATCAACTTCTCTGAAATATGACCTCGGACACAATGTCACTGACTCACACATATAAGACATGATAGTACATTCTACCTTAATGCAGGATTTTTACTTCATCCAGACAGAAAGATTATTTGATTTCTTGTTGGATTCTTCTAATAGTTTTATCTAACTTATAGCAACCACAATTATATAAGTGCATGCAAAAGGTTGGTTGGATGGTTGAAAAGTACTGTTTAGTAGCATATTCACGCACTTTAGCCTATAAAAAAAACAATTATATAAGTATGTGGTAGAGAAATGAAGTTTTAGAGTTTTTTTTTCTTATTTATAAAATAAGTATTTATTTTTATTTTAATAAAAAAAATTTACAAATTTTTAATATGTTTATTCGTGCTTTCTCAAAATAATTAAAAGCAAAAAATTGTGAGATTTATTCTTTTTTATGAAAGTTGGTTCCCCTGGATTAATTTTAAGATTGACATACATACTTCATGATGGCAAGCAGCTAAGCAGAGAGTATAATGAAAAGCCTCTTAATTAATTATACTAAATATGTTGAATTATACTAAATATGTTGAATCCATCGATCACTGCAATATTGTGGAATAAATATAGTATATAGGTGTAATTGAACTCTTAATTATGGCAACTAAGTGAGTTATGTGGTCATTTCATGCATCCGTCAGAGTTGAACGGTGGTTCTGTTTCGAGTCATTTTCAAATTTTAGAGACTACTACCTCATCAACTTGGTCATCACTTTTTCCTTAATATAAACTTCACTAAGCTATTAGCTAACTCATAATTCACACCCATTTAATTTAGACAGGTCATCTAGTTTTTTTTCCAACGATTGAATAAAAAATATATATTTAAGATTTCATTAATTAACCAAAAGAAATAATATTTGATATTATTGATGAGTCTTCAGGTGGTGATATACAAAATAATAGGTCAAATTTTCACTTTGACGGTATATATGTGATCTTTATCATGAAAAGTTCAAAAATGAACAACTTATAATTATGGATTAAAAGTTAATTTGCATTGCAGGGTTAATTGATAAAATATGACTGGACTTAGTCTTAATTGTGACCGGGTAAGTGTTAGTTTTGTGCAATTTTTTCAATTCAAATAATAATAATGACAGAGGAAGACCCAAATCTTTTCTAAGATTTTTCTAGAAAATAATTGCTTGTAGGTTTTTTATTCAATATATTTTCTGCCCCTGTTTACGTTACCAGGTTTCTCCTTCGTAGGGCTGACACTAAACTGAACTAATTCAATTTATATTAATATATGATTTGTTAATGAATTAGCTTAATGAGTTTGGTTTTGTGAATCAAATTAAATGAGTTGAACTTGAACTAAGAATTAAGTAATTCAAGCTGAATTTGAATCAAGTACAGTTTAATTTGTTTAGTTCATAAACTAACTGGTTAAATACATATATAATTTTTATGTTTTAAATAAAATTCTACTCACTTCACAAAATTTTTACTTTGATTTCAATTTATAATATATTTTTTTAAGAGGCAAAAATAAATTTATTAATAATAACAGAGCACGCACGTTGTGCTCACAAAAAAAAGTCAAGTTACATAATCAAGAGGGGATAACCAAAAAGAGATAATTAAGACACAGAGCAACCAACTTAGGAGAGATATTATATTCTCTATTGGGTTTAAACCAATCAGAATAAGCAATAGCCAATAGATACTTCTTTTAGCTCTTCCATTCACAAATTTCCAAGCTATAGTACTAACATTATCCAGCATATCCAACGAATGTGAATAATAATTTTAATCATTTTTTAATTTTTATTTTATAATATAAAAGAAAGTGAATAATATATATAATATGATTGACATTTAGTAATATTTAAAAAATATTATTATAAAGGTTATGTAACTTAAAGACTTTAACAATATTTTAAAAATATTATTAAATTGTTAATTAAAAAATATTATCTCGTTATACTTAAAATATTTTTTTATAAATATTATATAAATATTAATAAAAGTAAATTGTGTTAAAGTGATAATTTTAAAAAGTTAAAAAATTTACCTTACAATTTTGTAAACTTAACCGCCAAACATTTCATTCAAAAAATTAATTCATAAAAAATTTAACTCTAAATTTTATCGAATAAATTCTAATTAAATCGAATTAAGACAAATTCAACTCATCTGAACTCATTTTCATCCACTTCCTCCCTCCCTTAATATATAGTTCCCATTGTGGATAACTAGAATCTTTCTTGTTTTGAGGGAGAGGAGGCGTTTGAAGTTGAACAAAAAGAATATATTATATTAATTTTTTTTTGGCAAATACACGTGCACGTATTCCTGAACTCTAAACACACATATTTATTGTAAACTAACTCCTACCAATATCCTAATCTAAATCACCACCATCAAAATTCGATCGTAAACCTCCAATTCTCAAGTCTTCACCATGTTAACTATTGTCCACTTATTAATATATTATATTTTGATTGATCCAGCTAAGAGATATATATGATACATAATGCTGCTACTGTTTTTATATTTTTTTTTTCAACTGTTTTTTTTAAATTGCTATATGTACACCTTTCATATGTTAATTTCGATTTTGGACATTACAAAAAGAAATCAAATTTACGCAAAATATTAAACATCTGATATTTTAGTTGAAAATTTAATGCAAATGGACCATACATAAATTAAAGTGTAAGATATTACAATCAAGAGGGGTGGTGCTATATATACCCAAGTACATACGAAAATCCACACTGTTTTTGAAAATGTTTGTGTTGTTCACTTCACTGAACTATAAAAGTCGCAAGAAGAAAATTTTCTATATATTAAAAAAAAATAAAGCAGAAAAGTTCACTTTAATGATCTAGTGTGCTGCGTCATAGGCAGTATATATGTTCTCATCAAAATAGCATCATATTTAAGGAAATTAAGACATTTGAATTCAGGAAAAATTAAACTTCTGGATGAATTAAATGATGCTATCAACAATAAAGTTCGAGTTATTTCACTTATTGTGCATAGGAGCTCCTCATGTTTTATTTCTAGTAGTATTCCTCTATTTAAATATTAATATATTATTATTATTATTACTAGCGTATCCGCTACATACATCCATGAATTCTGTAACTATAATATTCTGGGCCTATTTTTCTTGTTTGTGACGTTGGCCTCAAGTTGGCTAATATTTTTTGAATTCAGATCCTTTTCGGCGTTGGACTATTCAGTTGATGAGAAAAAAAATATTAGATCGCATGTGGTTTAGTTATTTTTATGTGTTAGTCAAAATTTATTCTGCAAGATATAAAACAATTAGACTGCATGCGGTCTAGTATTTTTTTCATCAACTGAACGGTCTAGTCCCGGAGAGAATCCAAAAATCTTATATTTTAAAAACTTTCTATCTTTTAATGTTATCACACACCCATCATATATTATGGTCTTATGGGTCTACTATGATAAGTATGATTCAAGTACGAATCCTTTCATTATGAATTATTTTGTACTTTTTTTATCGGTTAAAGACATGTACTTTTACACTATATTAATCTTAAATTTATTCCTAAATCTACTTTAGGAGTGATCGAACCCCTCTCCTTAAGCACCCAGAATTTCTCCTTATGCCACTTGAACTACAAACTCTCAACAATCACTTTATATTTTAGTTTGAGTACATCTTATACTTTTTTAAATTGAATTTGATTTTTTTTAAAAAAAAAATTCCTTCCAATAAATTTAACGGGTTAGTAAGCCAACTTCATCATTTGGGCATGGAACTAATTTCCTAATATTTTTTAATAAATAGTCAAATATGCTCACATAGTTTAAACTAAGGAACTATTACCAATAGAACAATGCCTAATTTGTCGGTATTTGAGATTTGGATTAATTTATATGTCAAGTTAAAATTTAGTTACATGAAATTTAAGTTGCTACCTAACTAAGCTTATCTCCATATATATATATATACCCTATTATATTGAATTATAAGAAAGGAAGAGAAATTAGTTTTTAGATGTTGATTCAGGTGTTGATTGGTAGATCCACCAATTGCAATTAGATATCCATTTAATATCCAATGAATAATTATCGATCTTGAAGGAATTGAAATTTAATTAATTACTACTGTTAATCAATTAGATTGATCAACATGGTGATGTTAACAGATAAACTGTAGTCATATTTTGATGGGAAGATTAAGTGTTTGATTTCGTGGGGTATGAAATCTCAATCGGTTAAGAAACACATTTGAATAATATTTTATTACTTAGCTTCACTAATATTATGTGTTTCAATGTTTTTATTTGACTAACCATCTCATCTCATCTCCATGGAATTCAAGAATTAATGAAAAACTAAGGCAGACGGTTTGAAAGTACTTTTCTTGATGCTATACTTACACGCTATTTGAATTAATCCTTAAGATTAAAATTGATTTTGACACCTCTCTTCCTTTAATTTCCTCATCATCAAAATCAGAATTATTAATCTCTAATAACAAACAATTTTTGCATAAAACTAAATTGCGAACAACGTAACGATTCTCTCGTCTTAATAATTACCAGGTTCGCTGTACCTGTATCTTCTTCTTAGAATAATCAATTTTAGTATCCGTTAAAGTGTTTAACTAGTAGTTAAACTCGCCTATTTTGTCATTTTTTTTCCAACAATCTTACCTCACATATGGCAATTAATTTCTTTACAAGATCGCTATTTGAATTTAAAACGATGGATTATCAGATTGCTCTATCGAGTGATATGAGGGCATATATATAGTGAGAAAGAGGTTTTTTACCGTCACAAGAAAATTTAATATTAATTACAAAATATAACTACAAATTTTTATTCAGCTATTAAATAAAATTTTTTAGTTAATTTTCTTTGCCACTAATTAGCTACTAATTAGTTGCGAAATATAGCTACCAAAAAAATGTCTAGCTAACTTTCTTAGCTACTGATTAACTACTAAATTAGCTAGTAATTAGATACGAAGTCAATAATAAATCAAAGTCCCACATTGGATAGTTAAGAGTAAGTTAGAGGGTTTATAAATGGTTGGACTCATGCACCTATTGTCTTAAGGAAATGGATTGTATTAAGGTATTGAGTTGTATTGTGGTGTTCTTCACTTGTGCTCCAAGAGTTAGCACGTATCTTGTGGCTCTACTCTCTCTGTCTGAATAGAATATTCCATATTTTTTTTTGTCAAAAAATTAATTTTTCTACCATAAATGTTTTTTTGCAAAATTCATCTATTAAATTTTCTCAAGGGCACTCGTTAAATAATTTTTTTCATAAAATAAAAAAAAAGTTATGAAGCATTTGGTCACATTTACAGCTACTTATGTCTTGCTACTAATTACATTTACTATTACTTTCCTATTATCTAATGTTAACATTTGGGTTATTGAAAACTTTATACTTTTTACCGGCCTCTGTGTAAGTAAAATTATTTTGCTCTTTTGAAGCGTTTTGCTTTTTCAATTTGTAACCGTGGTTTGGTTATATTTTTGAAAGCTAAGGTGGTTATTTCCTATTTTATGGTGTCGGTTTGGTGACATAAAGAGTTTCTCAGGTGCTATAACAATGGTTTTAACTAATAATAATATTACATATTTTAGGCTATTTGAATTAAATTTAGGAGATGCTCTATATATTTTGTATAAATCTTGTCCACCAAATATGATAGCAAAGACATATCTTAGCTTGCGAAGCAATAATAAATATTGAATTTAGCTTGTTTAGCTCATTTATAAATTATTTAATTTTTTATTCAAAAAAAAAATATTTTATTCACAAAAAAAAATATTTAACGAGCGTCTTTGAGCAAATTCAATCCATGAATTTTGCACAAAAATCAAATGATAGGGAAATTATTTTTTTAACTTACAGAGAAAAATGAGGACAGAATTTTTTTTATCGAAAAAAGAAGGAATATATTTCAACAAGAGCACAAAAAAGTACTTCAAGTATTACCACTACAGGTGCATGTTAATGGAGAGAGATTTAACTATGGTTAGCAATAAGAATATTCTAATTAATGGAGTATTCATTTGCTATTAGTGCATGTTATAAAAAAAATGGTGTTAACTGTTTATTTATTTTAAATTTAGTGTTTTGTACTATTTTATAAAACCTCAAGGGTATTTTGTACATTTTGTTAAAAAAATATTATATAAATAATTATGATTAAAAGATTTTAAAAGGTTTTAATTAATGAGGTCATGTCCCTTTATAAAAAACTAATGTAACTTGTTTGCTTTTAAAATCTTTAATGATGATCATCCATGGTAGAATATATAACATGTATAAATTTATTCTTCTTACTCTCACATAAAAAAAAAAAAAACTGCTTTCTCATTATTTGATATATAGTTAGTAAACGTGCGATTCAAATTTCATAATACACTTCACTTTTTTTTTTTTTTTCTTAGCATAAATTTATGGCTACAACTTTTTTTTAATGAGCAATATATACTCAGACACATATCTTAAACTAAATCTTTGCTATTAAGAATCCAAACATTAACTTTCGATTTCTCAATCTTTAAAGACTTGATGACCTATGGATAATTGGATATTAATTGAATAGTTGTGCATGTCACTAAACTAAGATAATTTATAATAAGGAAGTTCTTGATTCAATTCATGTGTAAAAAAAAAAATCTAAAATGAAAATTTACTCATGTTACTCTTATTTATGTGATTGTGAAATTTCTTCTCCACAATTTTAATTAATAAAAGAAAGATTACAAATAACAACCGGGAAAAAAAAAGCAAAAATTAAGAAGAATACAAGGAAACGAGAGAAACACCAAATGTGGATACGATTATGTTCAATTTAAACATGAGACGAATCTGTTCCTACTATTTGTGTATACTCATGAGTCATGACATAATGTAATGCCAAAGAGTTGAAAAATTGTTGCGCCACCATATAAAACAAAAAAGAATATAATGGAAAGAATTTACTGTGCTTAGTAATATTATTTTTCAAGATTGATAATTCTCCAACTAACTTTTTTCGATATTGCTTAGAAACTGCTTCATTTTATTAAGGTCACAATTATCTGATGTGGGAATAAATCAACCAGTCTTGGATCAAGGAGAAGAGATGTCCCTTTAATAAAAACCATACGATAACCAAACAAGTGCATTATATTATTAACCACGGAATTTCAAAACCAACGCCAACGACAGTTTTTTTTTCTTTCTCTAAAATGTAAACTATAGAAATTAGATAGAGAAGTTCAAGGAGGATTTTTTTTTCTCACTTGTCGCATTTTTATTTTTTGTAAGAAAGGTATATTTGAGTTTATAACTTAATTAAACACTCATATGACATGTGAGCAATACCAAGCCTTTTAAGGTTTAAGAGTTAGAGGTCAATAATGTTCGAATGTTGAGATTTAGATTAGAATATTGGTGGGAGTTAGTTTAGGATAAATGTGTATTTAAGGTTTAGGGTTCAGTGCTTATGTATTTGCGAAAAAAAAAATTAAACACTCATATAATAATAGAATAAATTCTATGAGAATTTATTTGTAAATAAAATTATGAAATTTACTTAAATAAATTAAAAAATATTTTATTATAAAAAAAGTATTTAAAGAAACTTATAAAAATAAACTTAAAACAAATTATATATAGAGAGTTATAAGCTCCGATCCGATCTTTTCCATAAGTTGAGAATTAGATATTCTAAACGCCATTTAAATCATAACATGTAAGAAAAAAAATTCAAGATAAAAGAATTAATATTTTATATAATTATGACAAATATTTTTTGAATTGGGAAAAAAATAAAAGCGAATATGAATGGAACAGCAGAAGTGATTTTAATTACTTACTCTAGTTTATTTCATATATATGGATACATGTTAAGTGTTTAATAATAATAATTTTTTTTTTTGTTAGGAAAGACAAACACTTAATTATATTTATGTTTTACTGTGATAAATACTCTACTACTTGTTTAAGATTATTTCACAAAAATTAAAAAATAAAATAAATGTTATAATGAGTAAAGTAATTTTACTAACATAACCCTATTAATGATTGAAACATTAACTATCTCATGTTATTTTTAGTTGAGCATTAATTATTGTATAAGGGTAAACTGGAGAAAATAGCATTTAATAATATATTAAAAATATAAAATAACAATTATTTTAAAAAAAATATTTCTCTAAAACGACATTCATTATAAAAAGAGGGAAATATGTGCAAAATTACGTATGAACCCATATAGAAAAACCAATATATATATGGATTATTATGTATTAAAATGTAGGATGTAGAAAGGGCAGAAAAATAAAATTTGTGTCGTGTGAAGACAACAAAAGTGACTTGCCATCCACAACCCTAAACCAACCCCACCCTTCCACATTTGCTTTTCTTATATATCTTCTTCACCACTTCTCTCTCTCATCTTCTGCGCTTCATGCTCAAGCTAAGATTTCTCTCATCTCTTACCTAGCTTCAACACTACAACGTTACGTACTAACTCCCATGGAAGATTCTTCGACCGGCGACGATACCAAAACCTGTCCTCGCGGCCACTGGAGACCCGCCGAGGACGAAAAGCTCCGCCAACTCGTCGAAAAACACGGTGCTCAGAACTGGAATTCTATCGCTGAAAAACTCCAAGGAAGATCAGGTACAAAATACTCAAATACCTCATACTTAATTTATGATTTTTATTTAATACAACTAATTAATAATTAGCTGGATTAATTTCCAGTCTCCTTAATTTTTTTAAATTGGAATATATAGTTAGGAGATGTAATTCAAGGGCTTCCTTCAATTATTAATTTTTTGCACCATGAAATAAAGCTATTTAAATTGCATATATATACGCCGCCATCAAATCTATGTTAGATTAATAAGATTTCAATTTGTATTTTCAGCCACCGCCATTTTTATTTTTTTTATGAAAAAAAAACCACAATTTAAAAGCTATTTTTACATATATCTAGCATATGTGCAAATTTTCACATCTTCTACCTATTATCTATTGCATGAAAATCATGTCTCTATGCAAGATTTACCTTAATAATATTTTTTAAAATATATTTGTATTTCTTTTTTGTGCAGGGAAAAGTTGTAGGTTAAGATGGTTCAATCAACTAGACCCGAGAATTAACCGAAGGCCGTTCACGGAGGAGGAAGAAGAGCGGCTTTTAGCCGCGCACCGCGTTCACGGGAACAAGTGGGCGCTGATAGCTCGGCTTTTCCCGGGTCGAACCGATAATGCGGTGAAGAACCACTGGCACGTGATCATGGCCAGAAAACAAAGGGAACAATCCAAGTTATGCGGCAAAAGAAGCTTCCAAGACCTTATTTACAACACCTCTTCTTCCCCATCATCCCTTAATAACTTCTCTCAAAAACGACCAACTTCTCATCAAGACATCTTCGGCACCGGAAGAAGATTCTTTGACTTTCGGAATAATAATTATTCAAATCATAGAAATAACAATAACAAAGTTTCAGTTGTGGACAATGCTACTACTCCGACTTCTAGTAACAATTCCCTCGCGTCCTGGAATTTCGCAACCGTTCCAACCACCGTAACAAATAACGGTAGTGTAACGGATTCAGTTAGAAGAAGTTATAACGTTGTCAACGGTTCTTGTTCGGAAAAGTTAGTTTACAGATCGGTTTATCCCAATCATCATGCTTTTTCGCTTCCCAATTACAAGAGGGTCAATGTTCCCAGTCCTTTTGGGTTCCTCGTATCTTCCGATAATGGATGCTTAAAGAGGGAATTCATGAATTTTTCTAATGACTCCTCCACGTTCAAAAAAGTTAGAGGTTCTACCGAGGAGGACGAGCAAGAAGAGGATGAACAAAAAGAAATTCCTCCTTTCATCGATTTTCTCGGCGTCGGTGTCTCGTCATCTTGATTTTCAATCCAATGTTTTAAATTGTGGTCCCTCTCTGCCACGTCATATCGTGATTACAGTCTGCATTAATCATATTAAACCACATACATCTAAGGCACGGAACGTGACACTTGCAACCTCAATTTAAAACTTTGAACAAATAAGTATTTCTATTATTTATATTTTTTTAGTTTAGCTTTGTAGCTAGTTTTAATTTCTGGTCTCATCACTAAAAACTTTAGCTAGCAATTAGCAATCAAATAGTAGCAATTTTAATTAGTTTAATTATCTGATGTGTAAGGCTTCTAATTATGAGGCCTTACATTTTAATTAATCTCTTCATCAAGCCGGTTGTGTTTAATTAGCTAGGATGTAATGATGAAAATTTTCCAGCTGTTTTCTTCTTGTCTCTTTAATTTTGATGAGGAGTAAAATAAAGTTTGAGTGAAGAAGATGAAGCGAAGGGGATGAATTTATTAGTGACTAATAGTAGTGTGAGGTACACCTTGCATGGTAGTAGTATTGAAGGTAATGAAAATTTTCAGACATTGACTAAAATTTCTTGTTTGTATTCTTTTTCTATGTATGTGTTGCCAACTTTGGTCTCGCAAATAATAAAAGTAGTGGTGCGAGACAGCTATCGTTTATGTATGTTATTTTTGCATATATAAATGTTAATTGAAGTTGTAAGTGTAGCTAGCTAGATGTAACTTGTTAATATATACTATATGAATGCAATGCATGCGTTAATTCTTTCTTGTTCAAGAATTCATGAGACTGAGTCCTATTTCATGTGTTAAATTTCTGAACAAAGTAAAGTACGTATGAGATTTAACTGTGTAAGTTCTAGTATAAATTATTTCTTATGCTTTATTAGCCACAAAGGGTAAGCTAGCTAGGTTTATTTAGTATTTGGAACGTGCCGACTACTGCTTTATTTGAGCTTCCAAAATTATCATAATTTCTTTTATGTGCTCAAATATATTCCTATATGTTTCATTTATATATATCGATTTTACAATATGATTTGTAAACACTGCACGCAATATTGTTTGCTTGAAAATTTATTCATGATTGAGTTACCTCGATCAAGTATGTGCAATAAATTTTCAGAAGCTTCTTATTTTTTTTTTAAACAAAATGATTTTTTTTTCATTTATGTTTAACTATATATAGGCACATATAAAAAAGCTTTATCATTATTTTCATTAAAAATTTATTTTATTAATTCATCATCTTATTGCCAGTTAAAGTATTTTTATATGACTTCTAAGAGTGTAACTCCTCACAACTCGTCCTATGTACTTACACCTCTAGTTAAAACTGTGAAAAAAATTACCTTGATTTCTTTTGCTCAAAGCATATATATGAAATGAACAAATAAACCGCTACGATATCGGAAATCAATATAAATATATGTTTCTTCAAAGAAGGATTTGGTTGGGGTGTAACTTATATATAGTGACCCATATATATCTTGACCATATATATATATAATGGTGCATAATTCAAGTCTGATATAAAGTGGTCACTGGAATCAAACAATGACGTCATAACTGTAAATTTAGACATATTCCAATAATGAAATGCAAACAAAAAATATTCTCCTATTACTACTACTTATACATATAACGACCTACAACTCCATTCAAACAAAATAAAATTGACTAAATTAAATTATGTTATATTTAATTTAATTTATTAATAGTAATTGTGAATAAAAATCATTACTCAAATACAAACAACAAAGAGAGTGGGAAGAGGGAGACTGGGAGAGTGTGTAAAAAGATTTATGGTAGCGTTTGGTAACGGTAGAGAACAAAATGGAATAGGGTGATAATGGAATTGTAGTGACCGTGGAACAGAACAAAACCATATATGTATTATTTAGTATTTAGTGTGAATTAAAATATAAAAAATATTTTTTTTATAACACATAAAATTTTACTTTATTTGATAGAAAGTATAAAATTAAAGAAAAAACAAAAAGTATATTTTTTAAATCTATTTTTTAAAAAATTATGAGTATAATTAAATAATAATTCAAAAATATATTAATTTTTTATTAATATTTTATAAAAAAATAAATTATTAAGTACAAACTTATCTCAATAAATAAGATTATTAAATATATTTTTAAAAATAATTATTAAAAATAAATTAGGTTGAAGATATTTTTATTATGTAAATTTTTTTAAAAAAAAATTAAAAAATATTTTTTGGTTGGAAAAAATAATATAAAGTTTAAGAAATTTAAATATATATTATTTTGTTAATAAAAAATGATTCTAGAAAAATAATGATAATTCTTATATGTGTTGTTCTGTTTCACCATTTTCAATGGAATCAATCTATCTGTCCCGTTTATTGGCCTGTTCCGTTCCTCTTGACTGATGCACCAAATAAGAAACAGTACATAGTGTCATGTTCTGTTCAAGCATGTCTGCCAAACACTACCAATATGTGTGTGTTAGACCGTGGAATTACTAACGAAGACAAGAATTTTCTATGGTTTAGGTGTATTAAAAGTTAAATTAAACCATATATTTTAATTTTGCTTTAGTACAAAACATACATTCTTATAATATGAAATATGAATATTTTATTTTATAGGTGTTTATATTTTGAAACAGAAGTAATAATATACATTAATGGTACAGATTTAGGTTTTTGTTGAGTAAAAACTTAAGTTTTTTAATTGCAACTATAAATAATTAATTAATTTCTTTTAGCTACAACTGAAAAATAATATAGACTTTCAAATTACAAAAATTAAATTTCCGTCCTCGAAATGAACAAAATACATCAGTTTAGTCATTATATCATTATCAATATATTTTTCATATTTCGATATCAATTTGTCTATTAGTAATATTTTAGGAGACTAAATTAATTAGCATTTTTATTTCTATGTACTAATTTTTTTTCTTCATGATTTCAAAGAAAAAAATTATAAGTGATTGTTAACTTCAATTTTATTTTTATTTTTATTTTTACGTTTTAAGAACAAAATTGATTGAAAGTTATAATTTTACGGATGAAGTTAATGTTTTGCTGGCATCTATTTTATCTCTATCGCTCTATAAAGCCCACATCCACGATAAAATGACAAACTACTAAGTTAAATTGAAGAAGGTTGAGTAATTGGAAAATGAAAGGGAGAGAGCAAGTATTAAATCCGCCATGGCATTCAGCAAAAATTACATACTAACTTTAGTTAAGTTGCACATGAAGTCTACGCTGTTACTATTATTTCAAATTTCTAAAAATTTCTATTATATATAGTATTCCTCCATGGATTATTTTTGGGTAACAAAATCAAAATGTCCATCATTTTCCAGCTAACATGAACCAAAAATCCCAAGAAACGCAACAGTTCATAATCAATATGGAAGCCAAAAGCAACGATTTTTTTTTGGAGCATGATATATAGCCTAATTACTAAAAATTGTCAATAGCTAAGAGAAACTCCATGGTAGTAGCTAGTATATATATACACTCACTCTGATCCATTTTTATTTATCTGTTAATTTAAAGGTAACAGACATATTTAAAACTAGAATTCTTATTTTTATTTTATCAAAATAATTTTAAACTTAATTCTCACTACACCCTATTTTTTTCATATTGTGCGCTTTTGTACTAAAATTTTTAAAAGGTGTGCTGGCCATCTTTACTTTTAGAACGTACATTTTAATATAGTTATATTTAATGACAGTTTTAATCATGGTTAATTTAAAAATTGTTGTCATTAGTTTGAATAAAAGTTATCGCTCAATATAATTTTTTTTTGTAGTATAATACACATTCGGTAGATGCAAAAGACCAAAATGCAAATTTTAATATTTTTGTTACTGAAGTGTACACAAGATCAAGTTCAGTAGACTAAATATTTTTAACCGTAAAAAAAATTAATTTTTTTAATGATAAGAAATATAATGCCAATTATTAGTATATTAATTTTTATAAAATATTTTTTATTTATCTTTCATTAATTATGAGATAATAAAACATTATCAACTTCCGTATACGTTTATATTAATTACAAAAAATTTAAATTTATTACTATTTTTAATTGAAAAATATCATTAGATAATTTTAAGGGCGGTAGGTCTATATATTGTCACTAATTTTTTTTTCTCTATTGTCACTCTTTTTAAGTATTTTAATAATATGTAAAATTTGATTATTTGATTTCATTGGTTAAAAAATGCATTTAAAATTAAAAATAAAAATAAAAAGAAGTGGCAGTAGACTCTCTTTTAAGACAAATAATATTTAGTGCCCCAAGAATATTATTTAAGAAGCTAAATGTAATAAAAATATATTTGAATATGGAACCATATGTATTTATGATTATTTTTTTACTTTTAATAACCTTAACTAGTGTCCAATGCTAATTTTAATTGGTGTTGGTAGAATTAATTTCAAATATTTTATTTATAAAATCGGAGATATATATGATTAGTAATAACTGTTACACTTAATTCATGGGAATGTTTATTTGTTTGGTCTTGTTGGTGATGTTGGCCGGTAGATAGGGGGCTTTCTCAGAATTCGTTTAGTAGAAGACACTGAACTAATGGCGATGCTAAAGGGTTTGCTTTTTGTTTGGGAACAAAGAATCTTACTATTGGTTTTTCATTCGGACTCTCTTCTAATTGTGGAGCTCATCACTTAATCATAGAATTCTAAATGGCATAACTCTATCAAACACACCCTTTGGAGAGACCCGTAGTCTCTTTGGATAAGATTTTAGGAGGGACTAAAATGTATTTTTGTGAAAGTTAAAATTTTTAATTTCTCATTTAAATATTTTAAAATCTATGACAAAATGCATTTAAAATGCTGTAAAATCCTATCCAAATGAGCTTTAGGTGGTGCGAGTGGAACATACTTTAAAAAATATTATTTTTTTAGATAAATTTATATTTAAGAGGTAATTTATATTTAAGATCAGAGAGAGTATCTGTGATTATTTTTTTAATTTTAATAATTTTAACAAATATCTTTGATTAAAGACATTATTTAATGAAACTTTAAAATTAAACGGCTTAGTCATGTAGATCAATTTGTGAGTACATGAGAGACATGCGTAAATACGGAATTCAATTTAGCTATACTACTTTCTAATTAACAGTAAAAAGACTCTAAAATTAAACCTAAAATACCAGTACCTAGCTAGGTAGTGGCGGCAGTTGGAAGGTGCAAAATTAAATAGCGCACGATTGCTTTCTAACTTTGTTTAATTTTGAGTCAAGTAGAATTCACCATCCAAATCAACATGCACTACACTCATGGAATTCCCAATCCCATATTTCCCTTCTGATTTTAACCTGTAATTAACAATTTGTTTTTACTTTTAGTATTAATAATAAACCTTTTCTTTAAACTGCAGCATTCGTTGCATCATAGCTTCTAGTCGTAGCCACTATCTTTGACAAGTATACTTATGTAGGTGCAAAAGTGTAGATAGAAATTTCACCACAAAAAAAAAAAACAATTGGATAAAAACTTTTATTGTTTAATTGCACTGAATCCGTCGATTCGGATATACAGGCAATCTTACAACACTTGGAAAATAAACTTTAGCGTCTTTCCATTAAAAAGAAGTACTTGACTCCAAGCTCTTTTGAATATAAACAAATTTAAACTATTTGATGGTTATAATTCATAAATAATTTAATTCAACTAATTATTTAATGAAATAACAAAGTTTGATATAGTTAGTGAAGAACTCAACCTACATTCTAATCTTTAGGAAGATATATATCTATTGGACCGACATCGTTGAAGAATAAATTTGAGAGAAAAATAAGCATAAGCATGTTATACTTGATTCCATGTCGGTAGTAGAGAATGTGTGATCGTCGCGGCAGCAGAAAGAACTTGATCACAAGCTCTACATAATCGAGGTCTTCTGATGGTAAACACAACTCCCAAACAATGGGTGTTAAATGCTCTCAATATCGACGACACAATAGGTCAAGTGTATCTTTTGGAGTCTCAAGTGTATAAAATGTTATCATCAGGGACTACGCCCATTATAACCTTAGTAGGTTATGACTAATAATTAACCTATTAAGGCAAGTAGCCCACTAAAAATGGGCTGGATCAGCCTGCCAAGGGTTTGTGGATTCACTTTTCTAGCTCGACCCACTGCTTTAAAATTTAGACGAGTTACGAGTCGGTGGCCATATTAATTAAAAAAAATTCTAAACTTTTTTTTTTGAGTTTTGCTTTTTGCACCATGAAAATAACATTAGCTTTTTTTTCAAAAAAAATACAAAAGATATTAGTTTTATTTTGAGAATATCTAGTGCTTTCTTGGTTTTTATTTTTTTATATTTAAAAAACTTTGTTTTTTTATTGGTTTTACCTATGGACCTAAGTTTTCTTTATGTATTTTTTGTTTTTTTATTTGGTTTGTTAGCTTTTATAAAAAAAATTTTAAAAGAACTCATACCCCACCTATTAATCTACAAAAAAAAACACAAGTCAGCAACCCGGCCCGCCATATTTGTAGCCCAACAAGGCTAGCCACATGAGTTGGGGGGCCAAATTTCTAGTCCAGTCTTCCTATTTTTGCGGGCTGACTGGCCAGCTTGGCAAGTCCAACCTGTTTTCCTATCCCTAGTTATAATCATGAATATCTACACCCTTTAGGTGTAACTCATCTCCTTCACGCTAAATGGGTGATGGTGGCCCAACAAAATTTGACATAGGTAAGAACCTCACTCATTTTTTGTTTTGTTTAATAACACAGTCAATAGGTTTCGAAAAAAAGGAAAATTAAGTTAATGAAACCTGAAGTAGAGGTGGTCGGGTGGATAATGGGTTGGGTATCCATGTACCTGAACAACTTAACCCAAACTAAACCCGTTTTAAGTTGGGTCGGTTCAGTGTTTTTGTTAACCCTAACTGTTTTTGGTAGGATATTGGACTTGCATTTTAGAAATCCAACGAGTCAAATCCTAACTACTCAAACTAAATTAATAATGCAACATTGTGTTGAGTATGGATTTTAGTAGAATTAAACTAAGGGATGTGTATTTGTAGCTCAGGTTGATGTTTTTTATTTTGAAAGACTTGGGTCGATGACTTATTAGAACTAGATTTATTTTATATCTTTACCTTGCAACTCTTAAAATTTTAATGTGGGCAAGTAATCTCTTTGATTATTTTTTTTATATTATGTAGGGGCTGCTCAACATATTTAAAGGCATAAAACAAATTTTTATATAGGGCATTTTAAATATATATGTTAAAAAAAGAACTAAAGTTAATTATATAATTATGTATATTAATTAGTGTATCATTTTTCATTAGTATAATTTCTTGTAAATGATATTTATCTATATTTAACATATTTTTAAAAATAAATATATTGTTTTAAAAATTGTGTTTATAAAAAAAATTTAGAGGCCTAATTTTTGTCCAAATATTTGAGGGCTCAAAGTTCTTTAGTTGTTTGGACCTTAAGCCCATCCTGATATTATGATTATATGACTTGACTACTTTATTTATGTTATACTGTTGTGATTATATTATTAATATTAAATTTTATTTTAACGAATAAAATCACCAAAAATAAATAAAATTAATAATATGTCACTATAAATTTTATAGATTTTTTTTTAAAAAAATAGATTTTTAATTTAATTAGGTAGACATGAACACTCAATCAGATCGGGTTGGATTAGTTTAGTTTGGGTTGAAGAATAAAAAACACGAAAATTAAACTAACCCAACCCAAATCAACTACTACTTCAAAGTGAAAAAACTAATAAAAATATTTTTTTGTGAAAAATAAAATACAAAAATTAAAAGTAAAAAAAAATCTAATCCATCTTTTTCTTCACCTTCCCTTTACACACCCGTCGGCCGTCGCCCCACCACCTGTTTTTGGCTACGGAGGGATGTCAATTTTTTGGCACCGCCGCAGCTTTTTGTATGAAATATGATCTTTATTTCTTTTCTTCTTTCTCGTGCTTTCATTTTCTCATATATATAGTTATATTCATCTAGTGGTGGTTGGGCAACGATCTAAATTAAAGCATTTTTAACGTTCTCTTCTATGTAGTCAATTAATGCGTAATTCTTTCCTTTTTGACATATACTCCATTTATATATATATAGTTAAAAAGAACTTAATTGGCCACCACCACCGCCCATATCATCCCTCTTTAATTTCCTTTTAGATGGCTCATCATATATTATATTCACATATCGTGGGTGTGGCAATTTAAAAAAGAAGCAAATTAAATAAAATCAAAATTTAAGATTATGAAGCAAAGAATAAGAGGCCATGAGAAAAGGCCAACTCTTTCCTGAAGCACTATTGCGCAATGCCCTGTCCTCAATGCTCTGAATTGTTCCACATTATATTTGCCTTTAATTTTTCTAAAGTATCTTTCTTTCCCTCTTTAATTGTAAAATTGTAACACTCAAGCTTTCAAAAAAAATAAATAAATAAATAAAATTATACTTTTGGTATTCTATCTTTGATGTTTGATTCATTTTGGTCCTCTATCTTTTTTTGTGGTTCAATTTAGTCTTCTATCTGTTACTCCCTCCGCTCCTATTTATAAGTCATCTTCTAAAGTATGTGAAGCATTAAATAATTTTTTCCTTATATACCCTTATTGTATTTAATGAGTTTACAATTTACAATAATAGTGTCAACTAATAAAATAACTCTATTTAAAGTGGATAGAGAATATGAAGAGAGAGATTTGTAAAACCAAAAAGATTAAATAAAGGTAATGTTAAAAAGTCAATATAAATGTTGCTAAATTCAATATTATCAACTAGTTTTAACTATTTTTCTTAATATGTGTGAATTAGTTAAAAGCGACTTATAAATAGGAACAGAGGGAGTAATATCGATTCACGTTAGTCCTTGAAGTTAATCTTCCGCTAAAAACTAACGGGAGAAAGTTAACACCATTAAAATTTACCACGTGTCATTCTCTTATTGGTCCATATATAAATAATATTCTTATTATTTATTACAAAATTAAAAACAATTTTTATTATTTAAAAAAAAAAGCCATCATTCATCTTCTTTTTCAATCTCTCATCACCAACACCACCCTCCCAATGTTGGCCATGGCTGGTGGCCCCTCCTCCCACCTCCAGAGACCCCATTAATAATCGCGTGGCGTGAACCTCGTACCTAACCTCCGGCAACACCGCAAGAATCTCATAAAAAACATTAGGATCTAAAAAGTAATGTTCGGGTTAATAAATCAATTCATGAACATTGAATCAAAGAAACCATAGAAAAGAGGGGTAAATAAAGAAAACAACCAATTTTGTAAGAAGAAGGAAAATAACTGCAAGAGTGTGTCAGTGACTATATACATGAATGAAAAGAGCCGCGATAAAAAAAAAGAAAGAAAAAAAAAAGAGGTTGGCATGAAGGAGTTGGGGAAGAGGAAATTTGATGATAAATGATAGAACGATTTTGACAGGGAAAGAGAAAATTCGATAGAGAAAATGTTCTTTTGAGATGTTCAATAGGAAAGAAGATGGAGAAGATTAGAAGAGGGATTATGGGCCTCTAGCCATGGCGAACATTAGGAGGGTGGAGTTGGTGGTGAGAGATTGGAGAAGATGATTAGAGAAAGAAGATGAAGAGAGACTTTTTTTTTTTTTAAATAATAATAAAAACTATTTTTAATTTTGTAATAAATAATAATAATATTAATTATATATGGACCAATAAGAGAATGACACGTGATAAGTTATAATGGTGTTAATTTCCTCTGTTTGTTTTTAATGGAAGATTAACGCCAATGACTAATGTGAATCGATATTAACAGATAGAGGACTAAATTGAACCAAAAAATATATAGAAGACCAAAATGAATCAAACATCAGAGATAGATGACCAAAAGTATAACTTAAAAATTTATTTTTTTATCCAGTCCTTCGGCAGGCCATGCATTGGTGACGTCACAATTTATTAGTAGTAATTATTTAAGGGTCTTGCTAAACAGTGTCCTAAGAGCACTTGTTAACAATACAAAAGTGGACATGTTTTATTGGGATTGACAACATTTAAGTAGGATTTCAACTTTTGAAACAATAAATACTATCAAGCCCAATGAAAAATTTTTACTTTTGTATTTTGCTCTTAGGACACTGTTTAGCATTTTACATTATTTAATCATACTTTTTGCTCTTTACTTTGAGATTTTTTTTAAGGTCATTGTTATGGTACACCTTTTTAAAATGATGTAAATTTTAACTCCACAAATTTTACTTTTAAGATTTGATGGAGAATATAGGCATGAAATAGCCAAAATCAAGTGTTTTTTATGAAATAAAAAACTCAAGAGAAAAGGAAAAAAAATGTGGAAACAATTGAGGCAACAGATAATAGTTATTTTTTCATTCTTTGATCAAGTCTTTTCATAAAAAACACTTGATTTTAACCATTTTACATCTATACTCTCCTTCAAATCTTAAAAAATAAAAATGATGTGATTTACTGTATTAATTAATAAATAAAACATTGTGAAGGTAAAAATTTACATACTTTTAAAAGAATCTATCATAACAATTGACATTCTTTGAATTGTTTGAATTTCCTTCCCTAGTTTCATAATGCTTGAATTTTATACTACCTCCCGTCCTAGTTATAAGCAAAAAAATTTAAAATTTCTTGGTCTAAAATAGAAGCAAATCTTAACCTCTCTCTCCTTATTTAATGCTAATTTCAAGCATTTTTTCTATATTCAATGTCATTTGACCAATCCAAATTGGAGAGAGAGTAATTTTTTTGTAATTAAAACTTATGTTTTTGAATGAAATCAAGATAATTAAACATAAGTAACCAACTTTCTTAATAGGCGCAGATTATATTTTTTTCTTATAACCAGGACCGAAGGTAGTATATCCTACTAATTTTGTCCCCAATTACTCTTTCTGTCCTATAATATAAGCTCCAACTACCAAAAAGTCTTGTCCCATAATATAAGTTCCTACACACCAAATTAGAAGCATTTATTATGATTTTTTAACTTTCAAAGTCATTCAACCAATAAAAAATAATTGAGTTTAAATTTAATTGGTATAACATCTCAATAGTTTAATTAATACTTTTAATTCCAATAATTTAACTATTTTTTTAAACTATATAAAATATTAGTTGGAGCTTATATTATGGGACGGGAGGAGTAACATGTTACTAACAGCATGTTTGAGATTGGATGGAAAAAAAAAAAAAAAGAAAACCTTTTAGCATGAAATTGAAACAATTTGAAATTGGAACTAGAAAGAGTTGGAAATCTGAAATTAACCGAATAAAAAGTGGAATTAAAGTTAAATTGAAATGGCAGTGCCAAAGAGACGGGAATTGATAAGTGGTTGGGCGAAAGTGGTGTCGAATCAAGCTTCAGGAGTGGCCTACAGAAACTTTTATAAAAACGAACTATGCACTCCACATCGCTATTAATTAATCATGTTCGCCTCTTAATTAATATGCCCCCGAAATTCACGCCACTAATCTTTTTTACCACTTTACGAGTTACGAGTATTTCTTTGGGGGCATCTAATTAATTTATGAAAAATGATATTTAGTATTCTAAAGATACTAGTTAAGAATTTAAATATAGTAAAAAGTATTGAAATGTGTAATTTTTTATATTCTTGAAAGACGAAATAATGTGCTTTTATGATTATTTTTTTACTTCTAATAACTTTATCTAATGCCCTTAGGAAACTAGATATCAAGACCCTTAATTTATTTAGTATTATTTACCCTTAATTATTAAAACCAATAATATTATTTTCTTCCCATTAAATTAATCTTCTCCAATTATCATGAGAGAGAATTTCTCTCTCATTAATTTCTTACATTTATTGACTTTAAATTACACAAAAGTGGTTGATTAAATAAGGGTAATATAGTAAAAATAATTTGAATGTGCACAGAGTTTCAAAGAGATTTTTATAAAAAGGGACAAAAATTTTTTTTGTAAAGATTCTTATAAACAGGGACATAGGGAGTATTACTTGAAGTTATAATTCTTCAGTTCAGACTCCAATAGACACACTTTCGCCTATTAAAAAAAAGGGTCTTCATATATTGCCCTAAGGGCACTAGTTAAGGTTATTGCAAATAGAAAAATAATCATAAGAACACATTGTTTCGTCTCTTGAGAATACAAAACCTACATATTCCAATATCTTTTTACTATATTTAAATTCTTAAATAGTGCACTTAGGACAATAAATATCATTTGCCTAAAATAAAATGCATTTCTCCGAGGAGCTGCTGAGTCTTCGCCACAACAAACAATAATTATTAATATTGATCTACTTATGCACTTAATTGTTATTATGAATTAAAATCATTAATATATACTATTTAACATATGCTATTATACCGATATTAGTTGATACTGCAGTTTCTCAGATAGTTTTTTGGCATGAGAAATTGAGAATCATCATAGTAAATTCAAATCGAGTGACGAATTGTTCACATAATGACGTGTCCTTAATTGATTGAAACTAACACAAATAAATAAATACACTTGAGGATATGCTCTTTGAAATAAACGGTAAAGATTCTTTTCATGAAAAATACGTGTGTATTGTTCTGGTAACATTCAGCATTTTCCAATTATTAATTGGTTCTGCATTACATTGGTGTAAAAAATTTGATGAAAATATAATTTACTATACCAAATTCACAAGTGTCTAGCTACAGTCTACTATGCTGAACCAAGTTATTAATTGATTAATTTAATTATTTAGTGCTGGTTTGAAAACATACACTCTTTTTCAAGAGAAATAATCACTTATTTTCTTATAATAAACAAATCCAAAGACACTCTTACAACTTAGAAGCCACTAATCAAATTATTAAACAGTAAAAGCTAAGATGAATGTGTGAGGTAGTTATTAGTATGTACTAGGTAACTTTTTTCTTAGAAGCGAAATTAGGTGTGAGTTTGAATTTAAGAGTTAGTACAGTAATGTGGACCATACATCCCAACGGGTGCAGTCACTAGCTTGCTACTTTAATTTAATCAAGGAATGATTGAATTGACCTTAATTATAGAGGAAAAGGCACCACTCTGTGTCCGTGCCTGTGTCCTTATTCTAATATCTACTAGCTAATATGAAATAATAAGCAATAACATTTCACATCATTAATTAGTTCAAACATAATCAATTCCATATTATATATATAAAGGGACAAGCTAAGATACCCTTCACTTTGCAAGACACATATTGCTCAACATTACATCTAAGATCTGGTGATCTAAGAGAGAATAATATAATGTCTGCTGAGGGAAGAGGCAGTGCAACGGTTATGATCTCTTTGATTTCAATACTACTGTGGCTGTTGGTTGTAGCGGAACATGCTAATGCAGCAAGTTACACCGTCGGAGGACCTGCTGGATGGACTTTCAACGCTGACAGTTGGCCCAGTGGGAAAAGATTCAGAGCTGGTGATGTGCTAAGTAAGTTCATCTATCTTAATTAAAATATTTTAAAGAGTTTATACATGTATGTGGTAATTAATTAATTGATTTTTGTTTTGTTTGCAGTTTTCAACTATGATTCAACGGCACACAATGTGGTTGCGGTGGACAGAAGTGGATACAGTAACTGCAGGACACCATCGGGAGCAAAAGTGTTCAAATCAGGGAAAGATCAAATAAGGCTAGGAAGAGGACACAACTATTTCATCTGTAACTATCCTGGTCACTGTGAATCTGGCATGAAAATTGCCATCAATGCTGTCTGATGAACTCATTGTCTGAACTCTAGATCTCTCTTCTTAATTAATTGAAATAACAGAATTGGCCGTAGTAGATGTTAGTGTTTCAGCATGTCATGTATGGATCTGTAGGTTTGTGTTATTGAGATGGGTCGGGTCGGGTCGGGTCTATATGTCACGGACTCTGCAACCCTGTATCAGTATGTATCTGTGTGTCGGTGTCACGGGCTGTCATTATATATTTTCCCTACATTCTTATTTGTAATATAACATTATAATATTTTATTTCTATTTATTATTTTTTCATATCACCCTCCATATATAATAATATTAATTCTAAAAAATTATATATATTCTTTTAAATTAATATATTAATTATCTTTTTTACATATTTTTTTTATTAAGTGTAACGTAACTTTCTTCGGAAAAGAGGGAGTCGTAGATATATATATGTTACTATCTACTAAATTTGTGGGTTCTAATATATTTTATATTTTTAAGATGCTCCAATTAATCATATTTTCAAAAATGTTATATCCAATAATCAGAAAAATTATAAGATAAAATAAAAAATAATTATTTATATTTTCTGAATAAGTAATTTATTTACATTTTATTATAGAAACAAAAATCATGAAAAACACACTTAATCACGTCTCCGTATCCTCTGACCAAATTAATTAAACATATCTAGCTAGCATTCAAATTATGTGTCCTCAAAATCATGTCCCATCGATAAAATATCGCCACATCATTAAAAAAATTTATTAAGAAATTAAAGATTAAGATTAAAAAAAATATTTTAATAACATGACGATATTCTTTTAGTGAAATATGACTGGAGACATGATTTGAGATATTGGTTTTGTTAGTTGGAAACTGAACCGAACGTATTTCCGCACCGTTTAGTCAATTATCCATCACGTGTGAAATAATTTGATTTAAAGATGAGTCATATATAGCATATCATAATTGGATGACATGATTAGAAATTATGATCACTTTGCCCAAATGTTCATCTTTCTTTTACAGTATAATCTCCATGTTTTCTTGTTTTGAAAGTAATGATCATTATCATTTAGCACTACTACAATGAAAAGTTAATTAATCTGTAATGCGTTAATTAATAATTATAACTTTTATTTGGATTCATGGTAAACATGCACTCAATTCATATAAATCATGGAATAATGGCAAGTTTGAAGTTAAAAAAAACTACCATAAACACATGTATGTCAATATATGATATAATTTATATCTATGAATGATTTTTTTATTGTATCGCTTTAAACAATAAAAATTAGGTAGCATCTTAAAAAAAAATTATAACTTTTAGGCATTTAGGCATCACTTCCCAACAAAAAAAATTGTCTACACACAGAAAGAGTGTCATCAATACAATAAACTACTTTTTCGGTCCAGTAAACAAACAAATTAAGGCAGTTTTTGCTTTTTTTTCTCTAGTGAACTGTCTTATAGGCTAAAAAATTAGAACAAGTTGTACCCCTTAATTCTGTTTCGTTGGGTAAAGATATGGAGTAGATAAAAGAAATTATAATTAATTCATCTTGTTTTGTTTAAAAAATAGTAGCAGGAGATGGAAAGGGAATTAAAAGGGTTTTAACTTTTAACTCTCCTCCAATAATTGGGGATTTGGAGACGAGGAAGGGGATATTTTCAGAGAAACATGTGCAAAAAGAATAATTTCTTCTTCTTTTTTTCTCAAAATTTTTGGATGAGTTTTGCTGATTTTTTTAAAACGTTATGAAAAAAAGTGGATCAAAAATACTTTTAACTCATCGAAGATATTTTTAGATCATTTATTTCAGAAGGTGTAAAGAATAGTTTGATACTTTTGCGTTAAAAAAATGAAGTGGGGGTGGCGCCAGATAACAAGGGTCAACGAATAGGCTTTTGGACAATTTTGTTGTGCTAAGAAAACGACATATTAAGGTAACTGGGACAGTCCAATATTGAGTTAAACTCCTTTACCATATGATTGCTACTATTATTTGCAGACCAAAAATAAACAAAAAAATGTCACTTTTATTCATATTGTAGCCCAACTTAAGAATCAGTCTTTCTTAACAACTGGATATTAACTTTTTTGTCAAGGGAACAACTTTTATTAGATAAGAGAGAAAAGCTCATACAATTATAGATGGATTCAACCATCTAAAAATCTCTTCAAACAATATAAGACTCGTTTAGTTTAGATTTGAGTAGAATGAAAAGTGAAAAACACACAAATCAAAATAAAAATCAATAGTTAAGATTATTGATACACACAAATCAAAACGATCTAATGAAAGTAAATATTTTTAACTTTGATCAAAAGTAATTTTGACTAAATAAAAATTCTAAACAAACAGACCCATAGTTGTATACAATAGATACAATAATAAAAAAAAAAACAAGTATAGTTGTTTGGTTATCAAATACACATAATTAATAAGTTGCACAATATCATTATCTTCCTGCTTTTATCAATTTCCAGAGGCTATTGATTTTTGTTATGACTCAATCTCAATTTTTAACTACATACATCATCTAAAAAGAAACAGAATCACTAACCAACACAAATCCTAAATAGTGAGGACAAACACACCTCAAGTATCCTTGATTTAGAGATCTTGTCCTTAACCCCTTGGAAAAGAAGAGACCAGAGTTTGTCGATGTTGACGGTCGGGAAGGAGGGACTAGAGCATGCGGTGGTGGTGCATTCTCTTGGGGAGCTTCCAGTGTGATGAGGTTTTGTCCGTTGCTCACGTGTCTCTTATTCTTTCAGTTCTTCTTGAAGATCGTCTTTGTACTGTCACGACTAGGCAGCCTGCTCGTACAGCAGCCTGGCTACCTTGCTAAATGAAGCCTTAAGCCTTCTCAGCTCGCCGCTTCAAGTCTTGGGAGGCTGGTGTACTGTCACGACTAGGCAACCCACCCGTACAACGGCCTGGCTACCTTGCTGAATGAAACCTCAAGCCTTTTCAGCTTGCCGCTTCAAGGCTTGGGAGGTTAGTGTACTGTCATGACTAGGCAGTCTGCCCGTACAGCAGCCTAGTTGCCTTGTCTTATATCAGTCCCCGAGGTCCATGCCTTGAAGGGGCATAATCGATCTCTCAGTTCGCCCTCAAACCTTACCATGGTCGCAAAGCACACCATTCCACCCATGATCCCAAGACCACAACCTCACACCCACATACGCCCAACTACCTAGCAAGCCAACCGTCTTCCATAGCCCATACCTATAAAAGCCACCCCATCTAGCATAGATGACATGTCACAAAAATCCTACGAAGGCAACTATTGAGTTCTAGTCCCTAAGCTTCTCGTCTAGGGGCACCCTGGTAACGTGTCGTGAACAGTCTTCATCTCCCTGACACTCTCTCGCACTAGGGTTCAGTGAAATTGAGGCTGAGTTTGGTCTGGATCTATTGATAATTTATTTTTGGAAGATTTACTAATAGTTACGTTTCAGTCCACCAGAAAGATGAGGATATTAGAGATGGAAACACCAAAACTCTCACAAAGGAGAGAAGATAACTCTCACTTAAGAGAGGAACAAAACTCCCACGTAAGAAAGAAGATAAAACTCTAACATTAGAGAGAAAAACTTATTTATAAAAACAAAGCAAAACAAACAAGGAGGAAAGGGGAGAAGAGCTCCCCTTCCCCCCCAAGGAACAACAATTTGGTTTCACTTTTATACCATGTGATTTTAGTTTTGTAATTTTAATTGAGTGACTTTATTTTGTTTTTTAAATTTAAAATGTGAAAATTAAATTTTAACTTTAACTTTCGCTTAAATTAAATAATTTATTATTAAAAATTATGATAAATATTTTATTTATAATTAGTGATGTCTTTAATGTATAATAACATATCGTTTAAAGGAAATGAATATTGAACATCAAGACCTAATTTTTATATTTTAAATTTTATATAAATAAAAAATATTTCAGTTAATGTTCTAACTAAGAAAGTTAAATTACGATCATAAAATGTTATGATCCAAGGTTGAAGATATTTCTCTACAAGGCTTATAAGTTCATCTCATTGCAAAAATTGAGATAATTGTTTTATAACAGAATTTTGATATGGCCAATTGTTAAGATGTCGGTCCATGATAGTTAAAATTATAGGAACTAAAATTATATAATTAACAAAAAAAAATGATAATTAATCAAAAAGTATTGTTTAGGAAAAATAAAATAAAATTATAGTAATATTTTAAAATAGAAAAAGAACTCGTAAAATGGATATGAGGAAACAGTTGTTTGTCAAAGATCCGTGTGGAAGAAAAAAGAACGTAGAAGAAGGGCAATGAACGTGTGGACGTTTGATGACATGCCAACATAGAAAGTTTGAGCTACAAAACGACCAGACCGAAGCCATCATCATTTTATAGTATTTATTCAGAAAAAAATTATTCTGCACACCCCAAAAAATAAATATTGAAAAAAAGGAAAATAACTTGGTCTTAGTGCGTAACGTTAACGATAATAACTTGGTCTTCACCGTCTTTTCGTTCAAGGCAAAATCAAACCCCATTTGTCTTCTCCCAACCCCTTCCAGCTTCACCATAATTACCAACATGCTCCGTCAACGCTCATTAACATTTTCTTTTTCTTTTCAATTTTATATTCTTTTATTTTCCACCTTGCATTTCTACATTATCTCATGCATTATTCTATCGTCAATAATAATTGGTGTATACTAATTATTCATTTACACACAATTAAATATATATAAATATATAATTAAATTAATACAAAATAATTTTATTGAATATGTAATTAAATTAATATATTAATTTAATGACATATTTATAGATATATGTTAATATTGATCTACACACAAAAGTTAGTCAGATCAAATTAAGAAACAAATGTAGAGAAATTCACTATAAGTTACAAGTAAATGACCCGGTTAAATTCTTGATTCTTTTTAAAATAAGGTTCATCAATGCTATTATAATAAAATCAAATAACATTACATAATCAAAATTAACATTTTTTTTGATAAAATATAATAAAAAAATTGAAATAAATTGACCTTAATGCATGCTAAGCATTTTATTTTAAAAAATGACTATAAACTTATTTAATTGTCATTGGTCAATTCCTTCATGGAAACAAATCAGAAACAGCTAACTTGTAACACATTTGTTTGTTTTTTATTTGTATGTTACTGGTCTACTCTACCAGACATTACTAAAGAGAAAATTAAGCATTTTATCAAAAAGGAAGAAGATAAAAATAAACAAGAAAACAAGGAAGCATTGACTTTTGTTATAGAAGAATAAACAACCAAGTCAATCTTGCTAACTATATATGAATTAATATATACCACACCACCCTTTCACCACATTCATTCTCTTCCTCACACATTGAACAAAAAACACAGAACAGAGCCATGGACAGAGAACAAGAAGAGATGCAATTCCTCAGCCTCTTCGGAATCTACAAAGAATCCTTCAACGTCATATTTTCATTTAGAAAAATCTTCAGCAAGATCACCCTAACCTTAATCCTCCCTCTCTCCTTCATCTTCCTCCTCCACATAGAAATCTCCAACATCCTCTTCGCCAAAATCCTCCACAACTCACAACAAATCATCGACACCCCAAGTGACACACCTCAGTACCAGAAACTCTCCAACACCATCTCATCCGAATGGACCATTTTCTTGCTCTTCAAGCTTCTCTACTTCACTCTCCTCTTAATTTTCTCCCTCTTGTCCACCTCCGCCGTCGTCTACACCGTCGCTTCCATCTACACCGCAAGAGAACTCACCTTCAGGAAAATCATGACCGTCGTTCCCAAAGTCTGGAAGAGACTCGTCGTCACTTTTCTTTGCACCTTCGTTGCTTACTTTGCTTACAACGTCATGGCAGTGCTTGTGATCATCATATGGGCAATCGCGTTGGGGTTGCGAAGCGGGGGCGGAATTGTAATTTTAGTTTTCATAGGGGTTTTGTACTTCTGCGGATTTCTGTACCTAACTGTGGTTTGGCAACTGGCGAGTGTTGTGAGTGTGTTGGAAGATTGTTATGGAGTTCAAGCAATGATGAAGAGCAATGAATTGATAAAGGGGACGATGGGTGTGGCAGTGTTGATATTCTTGAAGCTCTCGATTTCGTTTGCGATGGTTCAGTTTGTGTTCAAGAAGTTTGTGGTTGAAGGATGGAAGGTGGATTCTGTGGACAGAACAGGTTATGGGTTACTCTGTTTTGTTCTGTTTTCTCAGTTGTTTCTGTTTCAGTTAGTTATCCAAACAGTGCTTTATTTTGTTTGCAAGTCGTATCATCATCAGAATATTGATAAATCTGCTTTGTCGGATCACTTGGAAGTTTATCATGGAGAATATCAGCCTTTGAAGAGTAAGGATGTTCAGTTGGAGCAGTATTACCATGTCTGATATATTATATATGTATATATATAAGTAGACAAGAAAAAGAAAAGAGATAAACTTCATTTTGTTTAACCTTCGTTTCATAAACTCAGTTCTTAAAATATTTCTATCATTACTTTAGTTCCGATTAATTCTTTAACAACTTGTTTGGCTGCATTTATTCGCGTTTAAACGCACCAAACATGAATACAACTATTCATAGCTTATGGAACTACGAGACGTGCGTTTAGGTTGAGTCTGGTTGTGGATTTCCATTCTGGCCCCAGAAAATTGCTGTAGTAGTAAGTTGCATTATCCATGTCTGAGGTGGCGTGCAGACAACTGAGACGAGTTATACTTGGTTGAACTGTTTAAGATAGTTCTTGGATTATGATAGTTCTCTAACCGAGACCATCTGATCAAGGAAAATTATAAGAAAAAAAGAAAATAAAAATAATTCAACACCTATAAATCATGTTACATAGGCATATTATTCATGATTTTTTATTTTTTTTACAATATCATTTATGATTCTGAAAGAAAGGATGACAGTCCCAATCATGTAGCTCAGTAGGTAAGAATATGTATTTGTAGTTATCTAAATTTAAATTCCAATTGTACTTTCTTTTGAACCAAAATAAGTTCAAAATAAAAGATAAAATCTGAGATCATAGTATAATACCCAAAAATCCTAACCTAATCTTCATGCCAACATGTATTTTTATGTATGTATGTGTGTATAATAAGAACATATTAAAAAACTGGGAACATGGCAACTTGATCTCTAACAAGAAAAAGAGAAAATCAAGGTAAACATACTTAATTTAAATACATATAATATCAAGCAGTTTAAAAGCAAGCACATAACAATGGAATTTCTAAGTTGTATATTTAATTAAAAACAAAAGTACACATTCATTGGCAGGGAAAAAAAGTACAAATAAAAAGAAAGTCAAGTTTCATCACTCTGTCAATGTGAGGAAGGTTCATAAAGTTTTTAGTCTTTGAAATTTGAGCACAGGAAGGGACAGGCCCAATGTTTGGTTTAGGAACAAATCTTCGCCTCTGCTTAATGCTAACAGACATAGAGCCGATTGGTTTAAATTTTAATATAATAAAAATTAAAAAATATATAAATAAAAAAAATTAATAGTTGAGATTATTAATGCACAATAATCAAAACGATCCAATGAAAATAAATATTTTTAGCTTTGATCAAAAGTGAATTTTGACCAAATCTAAATACTACCTCCAGTACTAGTTATAAGCAAAAAAAAAAAAAACATAATTTGTGCATCTTAAGAAAGTTAGTTACTTGTGTTTAATTCTCTTGATTTTATTCAAAAAGACAAATTTAAATTAAAAAAATACTCTCTAGGTCAAATGACATTAAATATGAGAAAAGTGTTTGAAATTAACATTAAATAAGAAAACATGAGTTAAAATTTACTTATATTTTAGACCAAAAAGTTTTAATTTTTTTTTTTTGCTTATAACTAATACCAGAGGTGGTATTAAACAGACAGGCCCATAATTCTATTGGTTTATACAAAAAAGAAAAGACATAATTCTATCAACTTGTAAAATTGATTTGATTCCAATAGGAGTTGGCCCAAATTATGTGTGATTAGGCCCATAACTGTAAAGTCATGAGTTCGAATCTCATCTCCTTAAATTTAACTTCCAAGGTTGGTGGCATGCCTTGGATGGGGTAGGCATGCCCTTTAACTTAACTAAACTTTTATGAAAAAAAAAACTTTGTGAATTTGATGTTATTACTATCTCTCTATATCTTCTATTTTTATTTTTTATGTATTCTTGACTTGAACTTAAAACATTCAATGCTTCAATATAATAATGCAATAATAAATAAAATAGTTACTTGAATATTTATACACCATTTTTCTCTTTTTTCTTTTGAAAAAAAAAACAGATGAATAGAGCACCTTTATAGTTCATAATATAGTTGCTAAAAAAATTTAACATATGAAAGTGTTATTAGAAAATACTAGGTACAAATTTATATTTTAAAATTTGTCAAAGAAAAGGTTTATACGATGTCATTGCTTCGTCTAATATCACATTTTACAATTTATTTTTTATTGGTTTCAGATACATAATTATATAAAAAATAATCAATTAAATGTAATAGTACAATTTACTTAAGCATTTTTGCTAGCCTTTTTTTTAATAAAAAACCAAAAACCTGACATGATTAGAATAACTATACTTGATCATGCTTGACTTGAACTAAAAAAAGAAGATTAAAGTATAGTAATTTGTAAGTTATAGAATATAGTTTTCAAATAAAAAGTTAACAAAATGAAAGTGCTATTAGAATTTAGAATACATGAAGTACAAATTTATGTTTGAAAGTTTGTTGTAGAAAAAGTTAATATATGCTGGGAGTATTTCTAAGGTAATGCTTTAGTTTTATACTTTTATATTTTATATGATTTTAAATACAAAATTAAATAGACAATAATTTATGTAAAAAAAAGTATTGTGGACAGTAAAAATTAAAAGAAAAAGCTAAAGTATGATAAGGTGTAAATCACATTGAATAAAATATAATCTCTAAAGAATAAATTAATATGATTAAAGTGCTACTACAAAATGCAACATATGAAATTATATTTCAAATTTTGTTGAAAAAAAAGAGTTAATATAATAACACTTCTTTTATATTTATTATTTAGCATAACAAAATATTTTTTACACATATTTGTTAACTATTATACATTATCTTTAAAACAAAAAAAAACTATTATACATTAAAAACAACCCATACATCGTACGGGATATAAATGGTTTCTCTCTTGTTTCCTTAAAATACAGAGTAAAATATTACAAACAAATTTTTAACATTAATAACAATGTTATTTTCAAATCTAAACACAATTATTTCTTAAATCTAGAAGTTAAAATATTAAATACTAACTAATCCAACCTATAAAATAGCCAAACTACATCATATTTTTCTTGGTCAAACGAAACATAAAAGGATATTTCAAATGCCTGAAGATCTATGCTAAAAAAATAACCAGTGGGCCAGCTCACCCCACCTCGCTCCTTTGTTGGTCTATCAGAGTTGTGGGTTATGCGAGCTAGTGGGCTGCTTCAATATAGCTCGCTCCGCGTATAAATGGCAGGTTATACGAGTTGGCTTGTCAAGCCTGACTCATTTTGCCACCTTTATATATATATATATATATGCGCATGCGTGTGTGCAAATCTTCGATCTAACCGTGAGTTTCGTGAAAAAAAAATTTGACAAATAGTTATTAACCTGACGTAAGAGTTAATGTAAGTTACACCAGTCTCATTTCATCTCTTTCATATATTGAGTATTTTAGCCCTCAAATTTCACATCAGGTTTTACTTTAATTTGGCCCCTCAATTATTATTTTTTATTAATATGGTCTTTTTTTGGCTAATGCTATTAATTAAATAGTTAACAAAAATACCATAATGAATAAAAAAAAGTTAAGTGATCTATTATTTTTTTTTCTTTCAAAATTTAAGTGACTCAAACGAAGAGAATAGACCTATTTTTCAATTTGGGTTTGCCTTCGCGCCCACGACTTGTGTTTCCAACCAGGCAACCACAACGAGAGAATGATATCAAAACAGTTTTCGGAAATTAAAATTTTATAATATAAATTCTTTGTCCGAGAAATTGAATGATTCTTTCTATGACAATTAGGATAATTTTTGTATTAAAGGGTTTAAAATTTTAGTGTGGTGTATAAAGAAGTAAAGTCGGAAAAATACAGACCATAGTGCTTAATTTAATATATACTCTTTTGCCTTTTAAAAAGAAAAAACTGATTCCAAGGAATAGTTCATTATAAATTTGCCTAATTTAATTTACATGATTTTGACTTGATGCAATTTTCGGAAGAAAATTATTATATGATTTCAAACACATGTTTGTTCCTTTTTTGATATTTTCTATTATCAAAGTTTATTTCTTTTTTTGTCTAGCAATATAAGTACTCTCTTCTGTCATAATTATAATTAAGATATATTTCAATGGTTTCTTTTATAAAGTGCGGTGTAATTTTAAAAAAAAAATCTTAGGAGAAGTTTCAATTTGTACCCTTTGATTATTAATATATTTTATTATACTATATAACATTTTAATGAAGTTGATGTAATTATATACTTTTATTAGTATTCATAAATTCAACAACTATGTCTTATAATAATGATCATAAAGAGTAATATCTTTTAAGGAGGCAATAATCTTGCTCAAATCAAGAATATCTCTATTTAAGTGAGATTGATTCTTCAATTAAGAATTTTTCTCATTTACATGGCTCAAACTCAAGAGTCAAGACCTCTAACTTAGGAACAATCAAGCATTTATCATTTTTATTTTTTTTGACAAGCCTCCCTTGACTAGTATAAAACATTAACCTATAAATATCTGTTCCACTCTATGGATTTCCTTCTGCCCAAACCCTCACCTTTAGTATCAAGCACAAACCATGATTTGCACGCATCTGAACTTAAAGCTTATCACTTAAGAAGCAATTGATGGTTTCAACGCCCAAGGGTGAAGTCCTAATGAAATTTGAACAAGATTTGATCAAAAGCACTTTTGCAATAAAGAGAATTTACAGCCTTATCAATTAAACTATATTCAAATACATAATTGACCATCTTTTAAAAATATAGGTATGTTTATGTAAAATTTTCAGTTGCTTTGTCTTTTTATATTTTTTTTTGACCAAAATTTCATTTACCATTAATTTTTTACCTTTTTTTTTATCAGCAACAATTTTAATTTTTATTAAAATGGCACTAGAAGTACCAAAGTCCATCAATTTTTTACTTAACTAAAGCATATAAATAAATAAGAAAATTGACTAATTTTGAATAATTTTAAAAAAGGTGAGTGTTAATAAATTAGAGCATTAACTTCTTTTAACTTCTGCAACAGTTACACTAACAAAATTTTACTGTATATTGCTTATTTTCTATAATTATGTGTTGTCCTAATAGAGTAAAAATTATAAAAAATATTTTTTAATTTTATTAATTTATTTAGTGATGTAGCATACACCACTTGAAATATGATGTATGATAAAAGGAACCCAGTTGGTATATAGACCATCTTATAAAAATATATGTATGATTTTGTAAAGCCTTTAATTGCTTTGTCTTTTTATACTTTTGCTGTGGTCAAATTTTGTTCACAATTAATTTTTTACTTAACTAAAGTATATAAATAAATAAAAAATTTGACTAATTTTGAATATCTTTAAAAAAACCGACTGTTAATAATGCAAGACATTAACTTTTTTGATTTCTGCAACAGTTACACTAACAAAATTTGACTGTATATTCCTTATCTCTCTTAATTATGTGTTGTCCTAATAGTGTAAAAATTATGATTTTTTTATTTATTTATTTTAGAGCCTCTTTTATTTAATTGTCTATCATACACCACTTGAAATGTAGTGTATAGTAAAAAGAACCTAGTTGACACATAGACCATCTTATAAAAAATATATGTATGTTTATGTAAACTCTTCAATTGTTTTGTCCTTTTATACTTTCTTTATGCTCAAATTTTGTTCACCATTATTTTTTTACTTAACTGATGCATATAAATAAATAAGAAAGTTGACTAATTGTGAATAATTTTAAAAATACCGAGTGTTAATAAATGCAGGGCATTAACTTCTTTTGACTTCTACAAGATTTAAACTAACAAAATTTGACTTTATATTACTTATCTCACTTAATTATATATACTAGTTTAATTAGTAGTGGATTTGAGAACTTAAAGAACTATATTCCTTTGATTTTAGGTTCGAATTCATGAAAATTCCTAAAAGGGGATAAGTTAACGGATTGGCTTACCTCCTTTCCTTATTTCTCCTGCGCACCTCCTTTTCTTCATTTTCTTACTTTACGACACTGTTTCAATCAGCTAAAGCTTAAAATTCAATTTCAATTCCTCTTGCGCACCAATTTATGTGCTTATTAATTGTCTTGCAATCATTATTATTATCATGCCTTATGCATAGATAAAATAATATATATATATATATATATATATAATATAAAAGGAGAATATTCTTTGGGTCATTTTGGCGGGAAATTTTTTAGCAAATTTTTTTTTTGTTTTTTTAAATTCCTGAATTTTAATAAACACATTTTTTCATATTTCCTAGATGTTTCAGATTATATATATCAACACATTTTAATACTTTTTTTATATTTCTTATGCATATTATATTTTTCATGTATCTTTCAACTGCTCCATTAAATTAAAACGATGCATTTAGACTCTGATATCCTTGACCTTTATATTTACCAATTATCAACGTTATTCCTTTATGAAATTAGACTTTCATATTTGAATATTAAACCGGTTAGAAAAATATTATTGATTTTACTATTTGAATAGTTGTCGCAGAAAATTTGAATTTAGCCGCCGTTGATAAATAGTAATCGACGAGAAATTACACATATCACTCGCGGTTTGTACAATATCTACCGGTAATCCGAATTAGGTAATCCGAATTAGCCGCAGTTGATAAACCGTAACCGACAAAAAATAACATGATATTATTCGCGATTTGAACTATAACGGTAACTAATCCGAATTTAGCCACACTTGATAAAAAGTAAGCGACATAAAATCAAACGACATTGCCGGCGTTTGAACAATAACCACAAATAATTCGAATTTCGACACAGTAAATAAACTGTCAATAATATTTCATTTTGTTGGGATTTTTCTGTAACCAATAGTAATTTAAATAGTTTATATATATATATATTAACATGTTATTATTATATCTTAGATGATGAATTATAATAATAATGATTGCAAGATAATAAATGAAAAAGTACATAAATTGGATTAAATTGAAATCGCATTTAAGCCATTGAAACGGTGTCGTACACTAAGAAAATGAAGAAAAGGAGGTGCGCAGGAGGCATATGAAAAGGAGGTAAGCCAATCCGAGCCACTTAACGGGGTGGCAAAGACTAAAGTAGACCGGGACAATTCAGTGTTAAAGAATGCAGGACCCAGATTGTTACAAATCCTAACAAAATAAAAATTATGAAAAATATTTTCTGATTTGATTTATATTTTAACACCTTTTATTTAGTGGTGTATGTAAAAGGAATCGAGTTTGTATATAGACCAACTTATAAAAAAAACATATGTATGTTTCTGTAAAGTCTTCAATTGTTTTTTCTTTTTATACTTTTATTTTGCTTAAATTTTGTTCACCGTTAATGTTTTACTTAAATGAAGCATACATATAAATAAATAAGAAAATTGACTAATTTTGAATAATTTTAAAAAGCCGAGTATTAATAAATACAAGGTATTAACTTCTTTTGACTTTTGTAAGAGTTACACTAACAAGATTTGACTGTATATTGCTTATCTCCCTTAATTATGTGTTGTTCTAATAAAGTAAAAATTATGAAAAATATTTTTTAATTTTATTTATTTATGAACATCTTCTATTTAGTGGTGTATCATACACCACAACGTGAGGTATGATACACCAATAAATAAATAAAATAAAAAAATATTTTTCATGATTTTTACTCTATTAGGACAACAAATAATTAAAGGAGATAAGCAAAATGCAGTAAAATTTTGTTATTTTAACTCTTACAGAAGTTAAAAGAATTTAATACCTTGCATTTATTAACACTCGGCTTTTTTAAAGTTATTCAAAATTAGTCAATTTTCTTATTTATTTATATGTTTCAAGTAAGTAAAAAATTAATGGTAAATGAAACTTGAGTAGAAAAAAGGTATAAAAAGACAAAGCAATTAAAGACTTTATATAAACATACATATATTTTTTATAAGATGGTCTATATACTGAGTAGGTATCTTTTACCATACATCATGTTTCAAGTGGTATATGTATGATGATACACTACTAAATAAAAAATATTTAGAAATAAATAAAATCAAAAAATTGGACAATGCAAAATTAAAGGAAATAAAGAATATATAGTCAAATTTTGTTAATATAACTCTTGCAAAAGTCAAAAGAAGTAAATGCCCTGCATATATCAACACTAGGCTTTTTTAAAGTTATTCAAAATTAGTCAATTCTCTTTATATATATATATATATATATACACGCTTCAATTATGTAAAAAAATAATGGTGAACAAAATTTGAAAAGAAGAAAAGAAAAAGTAATTGAAGACTTTACATATACATACTTATATTTTTTATAAGATGGTATATATACATATAGACCTTATAAAAATATATGTATGTTTATGTAAAGTCTTCAATTGCTTTGTCTTTTTATACTTTTTTTCTGTTCAAATTTTATTCACGATTACTTAACTAAAGCACATAAATAAATAAGAAAATTGACTAATTTTAAATAACTTTATAGAAGTTGAGTGTTTATAAATGCAAGAATTAACTTCTTTTTACTTCTGCAAAAGTTACACTAATAAAATTTGACTGTATATTCCTTATCTCTCTTAACTATGTGTTGTCCTAATAGAATAAAAATTATGATTTTTTCTCTTCTGATTTTATAGTTTTCAGAATATTTTTTTAAGTGGTGTATCATACAACACTTGAAACATAATGTATGGTAAAAGAAACTGCAAAATTTGATCAGAAAGAAAGTATAAAAAGACAAAGCAATTGAAGACATTACATAATTATACATATATTATTATTTATAATATGGTCTATATATCAACTAGGTGTCTTTTATCATGCACCACGTTTTCAAGTAGTGTATGCTACACCACTAAATAAAATATGTTCAAAAATAAATATAATTTAAAAGCATTTTTCATAATTTGTACTCTATTGGGACAACATATAATTAAATAAGTTAAGTAATATACCCGTCAAATTTTATTAGTGTAACTCTTGCATAATTCAAAAGAAGTAAAGCCTGGCATATATTAACACTTGGCTTTTTAAAAGTTATTCATAATTAATCAATTATCTTATTTATTTATATGCTTTAGTTAATTAAAAAATTAATGGTGAATAAAATTTGAGCAGAAAAATGTCAAAGCAATTTAAGACTTTACATAAACATGTATATATTTTTTATAAGATGGTCTATATATCAACTAGGTTCCTTTTATAATATACCATATTTTTAGAGGCGTTTGATACATCACTAAATAAAAGATGTTCAGAAATAAATAAAATTAGTAAACGTTTTTTATAATTTTTAGCGTAAAATGCATAAAGTACCTTTGAGATTTTGCAAAATAGCACTTAACACTAAACTTTATAAAAATAAGCACTCCATACCATTGGTTAACAATGGTTAATTTTCTCTCTCTTCACTTTTTGGGTATAACTTGACGTTGGCTAGCATAACAAAGGGAACGAAGATCATGCTCCATACAAAAATGCACCCTATTAAATTTAGTGGAAGAATCGAGCCAAACTATTCGTGAACCATTTGAAATATTTTCATAAAGTAAAAAAAAAAATTGTGAATAAAAAAATAATTATGAGAAATTACACTAACCTCCCATGAATTTTTGGGTTTAGTTCATTTTCGTCCTTCAACTCTTTATTTATTGACCAACTATATTGCAACGTGTGGCTTCTGCCATTTGTTACTAATGGATGAAAGAAGACAATCTCGATTCTACCCCTAATTGTATTGAAGATGTATTTTATGAAGACGTGTGACTTTAAGAAAATTCAATTTTCATTTTAATTTGTTAAAAGAAAATTCAATTCAAATACTCCCTCGTCCCAAAATGTACGACCCCTAGACCAATATTGCGGAAATTAAGAAAAAATGGTTAATTTAATTAAATGCATTAAATTTGTCTAACAAAAAATTATTAGTTTTCAAATTTACCCTTTCAATCTCTTTTTATCATCTCACTCTCTCTTAATTAATGTTCATCAAAATTAGTTGAATAACAAGGGTATAATGGTAAAAAAAAATTAAATGTGCACAAAAATTCTCAAAGGGTCCTATAAAATGGGACAAGCAAAAACTCTCTAGAGGGTCTTACATTTTGGGACGAAGGGAGTAGTTCACAAGGGATACATTTCTACTAGGAACATGATCTTTATTATGCTAGTCAATGTCAATTTTACACGTAAAAAACAAAACAACAACAAGAAAACAAAACAAATAGAGGGGAAGGGAGATAACCATAGTTAACAAATGGTGCGTAGTGCTTATTTTTGTAAAGTTTAGTGTTAAATGCTATTTTGTAAAACTTCAGGGATACTTTGTGCATTTTACCCTAATTTTTATTCTATCGTGACAACGCAATATAATTAAGGGAGATAAGCAATATAGAGTCAAATTTTGTTAGTGTAACTGTTGCAAAAGTCAAAAGAAGTTAATGCCCTGCATTTATTAACACTCTATTTGGATAATGCAACATAATTAAGGGAGATAAGCACTATAGAGTCAAATTTTGTTAGTGTAAGTCAAAAGAAGTTAATGCCATGCATTTATTAACATTTGTTTTTTTTAAAGTTATTTAAAATTATTCAACTTTTTTATCTATTTAAATGTTTCAATTAAGTTAAAAGTTAATGTGAACAAAATTTGAACAGAAAGAAAGTATAAAAGGACAAAACAATTGAAGAGTTTACATAAATATACATACATTTTTTTTGAGATGGTCTAAAATTTTGTTCACCATTAATTTTTTACTTAACTGAACAAAATAAATAAATAAGAAAATTGACTAATTTTGATTAACTTTAAAAAGGCCTGAGTGTTGATAAATGCATGCTATTAACTTTTTTTGACTTCTGCGAGAGTTACATTAACAAAACTTGACTGTATATTGCTTATCTTCCTTAATTATGTGTTGTTTTAATAGAGTAAAAATTATAAAAAATATTTTCTAATTTTTTTTATTTTTGAGTGTCTTTTATTCAGTAGTTTATTATACACCACTTGAAATGTGGTGTATGGTAAAATGAACCAATTATCATACATCACATTTCAAGTGATATATGATACACCACTAAATAAAAGATGTTCAAAAATAAATAAAAAATCCAATATAATAATAAATTATACTTATTATATACATGTATATCTCTTTTGCTTTTATATAAGTTTTAACCGATTGTGATAAATTAAAAAAATTTACTGAAATTTTTTCGACCTGTATTGATAACTAGTTAAAAATCTTCAAAAACTAACAAACCAAGATAAACAAATGAGAGAGAGTGATAACCCAGAACTATTTGTAACATATATTTCATTACTTGGATATGAAACTCAATTTGTAAGTTGTGTATCTTAAAATCGATCCATGTCGGGATCCTGTGATACCAAATTACAGCAACTTAATCAATTTATCATAAACACAAAGTCCATAAGAAGGAATTTCAAAATACTTCAACTGTCATCGAATCTAATATATTACTATATAAGCTTAAAAGCTTAAGGTAGGCATTGTTGGTATTGGCACCGGGAACAACATCCGTTGAATAAATGGTACGGTGAATGTCATTTGCTATCTTTTGTGCATCATGGAAAATGCCTTTTAATCCCTTTTTTGAAAATCCAACACAATAGATCCCATTTTTACCTTTCCAATGATTTGGATATTGTGATTTGGGCATTTCAACCTCATTGAACATTTCTTTGTAATCCTGAGTATAAATCAAATTAATAATTAATAATTTTTATTAGAGTCCTAATTAATTAAACATATTCTAAAATTGATTTTTTTTGGGACAATTTATTTAATGCACCAAACGAAACATTAATCCATTTTATGGTGCAAAGATCACCGGAACTGTTAGCATTTTCTCTAAATAAAATTATTTTCTATATATTCTGTAAAACAAAAATAACAGTCATCAAATATGGTAGTCGTGCACCTTAAGCCACTTGAGCACATTACTTTTGTATTCGGTAGCAAAGATTATGACATCAAATCGATCATTTTGTCCATCCTCAAACTCAATGACGTTGCCTTCATTGATGTGTGCAACAGCGGGTAAAACCTAAATATAGAATAATAATAATTATAACAATAATAATAAAACAAATATATAATACCCACCATTAAAAATTACTTAATAAAATAAATGGTGATTATGTAAATATATAATAAAATACAGTTTAAAGGGTATTGTGTCTCTGACTAGTTTGGTACCTTAATTTTGCCTTCCTTTATCTTACCAACACAACCCACATCAATGGTAGGTGTGCGACCACCTTTGATTTTCATAGTGAAGGGTCCGTCCTTTGGTCTAGTCAAGCCGTACTTGGACATATCTCCATACTTGAGTTTGCTCATAAGCAACATGAGCTTGTCCACTAGGTCAACGTTTAGAAACTTCAACAAACACATTCCCATGAACACCATCTCTTTAGTGAAATAATGCACCTAAACATTTCCAATTATAAAATATTTGTCATAATCATCATTTTGTAATGAGTAATAAGACTATCCACAGTGGTTCGAACCGAGGACCTGCTACTCTACTCCTCAATCATCCGACCAATCTGTTGGATGATATTCACAATTATCATTAAATAATACAAAAGATTTTTTTTTTTGCCTTTATAAAAAAAAAGTTATAAATGAGAATTTGACTAATAATTAACCCATTCATTACAGTTGACTAGTAAACACAGATTTATTTAAAATTCATTTTAAAAAAGGGACTAGTTAATTAAAGGATATCTCAAGAGATTTGAGAAAAAAGACTTACAGGACTTCTAACAATTATGGAGGTATTTGCTCCTCAATTGAAGAGATCATAAGCGATCTCCATGCCAGAATTCCCACAACCAACAACAAGGGCATTTTTGCCATACCATTCTCTTCCATTAAGATACATGCTACAATGCATGCAAGTTCCTTCAAACTTTTCAAGCCCATCAACCTCGGGAATGTAGCCTTCGCTATTCTCCCCAGATGCGACCACAAGATACTTTGCAACATAAACCTCGTCAACATTTGACAAGGTGTTCTTCACATTGAGCCTCCATTTCCCATTGTCGTCGAGAAATGCGATCTCAACAGATCGGTTGTAGCGAACTGAAATGTTAAATTTGGCCACGTAACTGTCTAAGTAACGAAGAAAGTCTACTCTAGGGACGAAGGTGGGTGAATCCGTTGAAAAAGGCATGTGAGGAAGGTGACAAAACTTTTTGCCTAAGTGAAGTTTCAAGCGATCGTAGGTGAGTATAGTGGTGAGTATTCCCGCCTGTCACGCGGGTGACCCGGGTTCGATTCCCGGCAACGGCGCCAGAAATTTGTTAAGTATTTTAGAGAACTAAAATACTAACTCGTTTCAGTATAGTAGAAAAACAGATTATTGTCCTCAGGGAGCAACTACAGAACAATTTAGTGCCAATATAAGACTTTGGGCAAAGTTTTCGAAAGGTTCGTAATGTAAAGGAGTTTAAAACAATTTTAATAAATACTTGGATTTGAACTTGCTGCGCATTGTAACGATCTCTTCCTCTCTGTTAATTTAATGAAAATACATATTCCAATCTCTTAAAAATATGTGAATTCAATAGCAAAACCTCTAAATAAACGGTTCATAAATCAATACCTATCTCTAGGTTATTGCTCTATGAAAATCCTTTATCAGAACCTCCTTTTAAATCAAATTCTCATTCAATCGAAAAGGTTAGAAGAAAGAGAAGAAAGATTATTAAGCTTTAAACTCAAAAATTAAAACAGAGAAACAATTCAATTAATATAGAAAGGAACACGAGAGTTTGAGTGATTACAGTGCTAGCCACGTCCAAATCCAAGAATAGGAATCTAAGCTACCATCTTGAATTGAAAAATAATTGAATTCATAGATGAAAGTTACAGAAGATCTCTCTTTGCACTATTTCTATCTCTAGAATTCTCAACTTCTCTACTCAGACTACTTTAGCTCCTAGTGAATGAGGCCTTTTATAGAGATCCCAAGTGGTTATCTTTGCTCAAAATAAGATAAAATAATATCAGATAAGGTTGCTTCAAATATTTTTTTCCTTTTTTTTCACCTTATCTTCTGTGCTTTTATCTATTTACCTGCAATCCAATAATTTAGGGATCAAATCTTATCTAAATTAGTCCAAAATATGGATAAAACTCAAATAATCAACCAACTCTCTCTCAAATTAAGATAAGTATTGAATTTACTAAATTTAGGGGAATTTAATTAAAAGATAAACATAATATCATTTAAAATATATTCAAATTAACCACAAAATAGTTTAATAATTATCCGTCATCAGAGGTGCAAGACAATCGTCTCTTTCTAAGGCATTGTTTGGGATGGAGAGTTTGTTAAGGCATCCCGAGGTTGCTAAGCCAGCAGGCCCGACACCCACAATCACGACAGGGATTTCAATTTCCATGTCAATTTAGTTTTTCAATTGGAAAATGAACTCAATTGACATGGGATGATATTGTTGCTCAGTCACTCTCAATTTATAAGCATAGCAACTATGTTATTAGCTAGTTATAAATGAATAAAATAAAATATTTTATGTTTTTTTATTATTGTTAAAATATAGATATTTTTAAGGTTTAAATGTTTGCACACCAAGGTCAACAGTTATATGTGGTCAAACTAAAAAAGTGTTTTAATTTAATTTTAATTAATTTATTAATAATGACTACCTTTTTATAAGCACAGCAATTACTCCCTCCATTTTATATTACAAGACATTTCTCATATATTGTTAGCGTTTCATAATATAAGACCTTTTACAAGTTTCTAAGAATATTTAATAATTTTTTCTTGTCTATTTCTTTAGAATTAATGAACTTTTTAAAATGATAGTATAGTGTAATTAATGTTTTGAAGAAAGATAATAAAGAATTATTGTAGAAACTTTTCAAAACCCAATATATTAGTTTATGTTTTTTTAATAATTGCAATTACTTAAATAAGACCTTATAATATAAAACAGAGAAAGTATGTTAGTTACTAATTAATGAATAAAATAAATTTTTTTAAGTTTTTTTTATTGTTGTTAAAATATAGATATTTTTAAGGTTCAAATATTTGCACACCAAGGTCAACAGTTATATGTGGTCAAGTTCTTCTCAAGTTCTTTTTTCAAAATAAAATAATGATTGAAATAGTTAAGTTAGTTATATAAATATAGAATCACTCTTGGAATGGAAATGTGTCCGGATCTTTCAAGAAATATTTATAGGAGTCATATTGATTGTTAGCATCTTGAATAACCTGTTATCTCAACTTTCGGTAACCCTAGTTATCCTTTTAAATACATGTAAAAATTACTTTTGTGATTTTTGCTCCACTTGTATAAACACTTTTGGAGAAACCAGATCTAGAGTATTTGATACATAGATAACAAAAATGAATAATATAGTGCATATGAGGAGAAAATTTTAATATGTAGATTGTTCAAATTCACTAATTCAGACAACCATCAATTTAAACGGAAATGATATTAAAGTTACGAAAAGTGATATCAAATAATGCAGCAAAGTAGAAAAGTAAATTTTAAAAAAAAACATATAAGAAGTTCAAACTAACTGGTTTGCATAATAAGTCATTAGGTAATAAATAAAAAATCAAATCAAATAGAGCTTTGCAATCCAATTAGACCTATGACCCTAGCCCAATGCATAAATTCCATTAAGGTGCTCATTAAACCTTAGAGATTTCACTATAAATACATCACATCATATGATGACAGGTACGTACTAAGAATGTATTTGGTAACACTAACTTATAGCTTATTTAGGAACTTATAGCTTATAGCTTATTGTCAAGTGGAGGTGTTTGGTGACAACAAGCTTATAGCTAGCTATAAGCTAGCTTATAAAAAGCTACTTCAAGTAGCTTATAGCTTATGAAAAGTAGCTTTCAATAATTATTTCTTATTTTACCCTCTAGTCATTTATTATATGTTTACTCTATCAAATAATTTATTACATGTAATTATTATTTGTCCTTTTAAGTCATTTAAAAAATATAAGCTACCTAATAAGCTAATTTTACCAAACACCTATACTCAATTATAAGTCACAAGTCATAAGCTATAAGCTACAAGCTATAAACTATAAGTCATAAGTTATAAGCTAATTTTACCAAACAGAGCCTAATCTAATTAATCACCCTAACCTAGTAACCCCAATAAGTAACTATCTTAGGTTTAAGAGTTTTTGAAGTATAAGTCCTCCACACCGGAGCGCCGTCATAAGTGAAGGGCTAGAAGATCTCTTCCACGAATGGCTCACCTTTATGATCATGGTATGACCTTACCCTCAAAGATTAGAACACATACCCAATGTCATCCTTCCTCTTACTTCCCTATGTATATAGCTACATTTGAAAGTAAAGATGAGAAAAATAGGCGAACTCATTTAATATTTCAAATAATCCATTTTATTAGAATTTGAGTTTGGGCCTAACTTACTCTAAAAAATTAGTTTATAGGATGAGGATTGTCACACCCTTATAAACTCAACAATGACAATATCACTAGTCGATGTGAGACTTCTAACACGCCCCCTCACGCCCAGCACTGCATAGCTGGAGCATGGACAAACACAGCTGGAGAAAAAACGGGTGGCCCAACAATACGAGACTAACAAACACCCAACAACACACCCAAGAACAAACATAGGGGCCAACAAACGGATGTATGATAGACTCTGATACCATCATATAATTTGGGTTTGGGCCTAACTCACTCCCAAAAGCTAGCTTGTAGAATGAGGATTGTCATATCCTTATAAACTCAACAATGGTCATATCACTAGTTGATGTGAAACTTCTAACACATTTTAATTGAAATTGATTATATTGTGAATATGAGTAAAAATAAAGCTAAAATCAATAGAAAATTGTAAGTTTACCAATTTAAATGACGATATTTTTTTAGACAAAATGATATCAAATCATGCATTAAGTTAATATATAAAAATAAATAAATTGAAAGTTCATATTGATTTTTATGGAATATAAGGTTAAAATAACAAATCGAGCACATACACAAATCAAATTTGATCAAATTTCAACGACTTGATTTAGTTTTGACTCAAACATAAAAATTAAATTAAAAAAAGTTTCATTTAATTTTATTGAACTTTAGAGTTAGAAGCGAACCAAAAAACTTACCATATAAATAGCTACGATATTAGCTAAGATCACAACCAGAAACAACTTGCTGTGACTACTATCAACCTTCCAAAAAAAAAAATATAGAGTAAGGCACATCAACCAATTTTTAAAAGTGGATTGAAGAGGAGGAGGATTGAAACAATTCAATCTTATTAGGGTTTTATCACAAGTTAGGACATTCAAATCAAAACGTGTATTTTGCAGCTAAAAAAGAATAATAGATCGTCAACAATGTGACTTCATAAAATACAATCAAAGATAAGATCGAAGAGAATGAAATGCACAAAGTGATCATTTGCCTCATTTGTGTAAATAATAAAAATATAAAAAAAAATTTTAAAATGATTGTACAAAAGTTAAAGAGATTAAACATAAATATTGAACGATATATTAAAAAAAACCAAAAGCATGATGCTACAGATTGAAAAATAATAAAAATAAAGTTAAAGTTAAGCCTTTCAAAACTAAAATATAAAAATATTAAAAAATAGGTTGAAAATAAAAAGTTAAATAATAAAAATTGAAATATGAGAGAGATGGAACTAGCCCACCTCACATTTGACCTATCATAATTTAAATTTATACATGAAAAAATTATTTGTTTACCTTCATGATTTATTAAAAATTAGGTATTTCGTCCCAATTATCGTTAAAATAAGTCTCTTTGTTTTTTTTTTTTGTTTTTTTGTTTTTTTTGCTTCATTCTTGATTATCTACAAAATGAGAAGTAACCAAACTCTAAATTTGAAAATAACCGAGAAAGAAATTCATGAACAAAATAATTTTATAAGGACGAAAATTGGGTGCTGCATATGAATGAAAATTTTTGGATATCACACATTTTATAAAATTATAAGTATAATTGATTAAATAAATCATCTAATGATTAACAAAAATGATTGTTCTTATATATATTTATAAATTAAACTTTTTGAAGTAGTGACCATGTGAGAATATTTTCATTGTTGTTAAAATTTAAAAATAAAAATAAAATAATCTCATATTAACGAAGAAATTGTGATGTGTGTGTTTGACCGATAAAAAAAAAAAAAAACACCAAGTAGCAACAATTCGTCATCGTTAGCGACAAAAATTGGTTTTCATTGTCGACATTTATTAGTCACTTTTAGAGATAGATTGTTTGTCTTGTGAGGGAGTGTTTCCGTTATTAGTCAATTACATACTATAAATTCCGTTATCATAAATTATATTAGTGACATTTTCTTTTGTCACTAATCCTAATTTTTTTAGTTGTCCCCAAATTCAACCAAACCAATAACTTCATATCTACCACGGATATGTGAATTCAGTTTAAATAGAGGATTTTATGACAGGTTTTGGACACACACACAATGACTCTTTGGAAAACTTATTAGCATACACTCCTCTATCCTTATATACAAGTCACTCTCCTAAAAAATACAAGAATTAAGAAAATTAATAAATTTAGAAAAAAGTCATTAAATTTGTTTAATAATTTGAGTTTATTTTCCTATTTACCTTTCAATTATTAATACCAATAAAATTACTCTCTACTCAATTAGTCTTCTCCAATTATCATAAGAGAGAATTTCTCTCTCATCAACTTATTATATTTATTGTCTTTGAACCACACAAAAGTAATTGAATAAATAAGGGTAATTCAGTAAAAAAAAGTTGAATTTGTATAAAATTTTAAAGAGTCTTATAAAAAAAGATACACAATTTTTTTTTGTAAAAGATCTTGTAAATAGGGACGGATGGAGTATTCAGGAATAATGTCCCAGATCCAATAATCTTTTAGAGTCCGTAACTAATATTTTTTTGGTGTATATATTGTAATATGGTAAATTGCACAAAGTATCCTTGAGGTTTTAAAAAATAGCACAAACCACCAAACATTAAAAAAATGTGCAGTCCACACCATTTTCTCAAATAAATACTAACCATAGTTAAATCTCTTTCTATTTTTTTTTTCTATAACAAAAAAATCAATTTTCTTGTATGCTTTTTTTTTTCAAAAATTATTTTTTCATAAAATAAAAAAATTATTTTTTATAAATTAAAAACTAAATAATTTACAAATGATGATAGTATTTTTTTAATTTATTTTTTAATTTACAAAAAAATATTTTTATTCACAATTAATTATTTTATTTTATGAAAAAATGATTTTTGAAAAAATTCAGTAAATGAATTTTATACAAAAAAACATACAGGAAAATTGATTTTTTTTTATTTATAGAAAAAATAGAGAGAGATTTAACTATAATTAGTGTCTATTTAAGAAAATGGTGTGAACTGCTAATTTTTTTAAAGTTTGGTGGTTTGTGCTATTTTCTAAAACCTCAAGAATACTTTGTGCAATTTATCTATTATAATATTATAAAAATGGACATATAATGAAGATTGAGTTGTTGAGAACATGTGTCAAGGTCAAGAGCTAGAAGACCAATTTTGTTTTGAGACATCTGTTGTATTTCTTAATATAAAACTCTTTAAAAATTTTTGGAGAATATGATCAATATAATCAATCATAAAATAAAATAGATAAGGATAAATCTAAATGGTAGTATAACATTTTAAAAAGTAATATATAATTAATTTTATTTTATGTTTTTTTAATATGTATAATTCAATAAAGGATGATGTACCAAAAAAATAAAATAAAGGAGGGAGTAATTCACAAAAAGATCATAATACATGTCTTTCTGTTCTACATGCAAATAGTTGCACTAGTTAATGAGAGAGTCCCACATATCAACATCGCTGCATGTATTAGAGATAAAGATAAATATAATAACTAATCAGTTATATTTGTGATAAGATTATTTTAAGTATATCAATTAGTTATTATGTTATTTTTATCTTCGTAGTTTAATTTCTCTATAAATAGAAAATATATTCATTGATTTAATAGGTGAATTTAAGGAATCTTAATAATATCTTTTCTATTTATTCTGTTCCTTTCACTCCACCATGTTTTCTAATAGCATATCTTCCTTATTATGAATACGAGGCACGTTAGCTTCTAATTAAACTCATTAAACGTACCCAAATATTTTATCCAAAAACGCCCATATGACATTATTGGATTTAATTCCTCTTTCTTTTTTAAATATTATTTTGAAAATTTCAATTATTTCAGTTATTATTTTCCAATTTTCATCATTACCCTCTGATCATATCAGCTAGGATGACAAACATGGATGGAAACAACGGTTATGAAGTTTGAATAATGACTTTGAAATACAAATCATATCAATGGGGGAGAGCATCCTTGGATTCTGATCTCTTCCTTTTTTTAATAGAAAGAAAGTACAGAAAAGAAAATTCAACATGTCTAAAAGGCACTTGTTAAAAAAATTAAAAGTAATAATATTTTACGATAACAGTTATTTTTTTAATAAAAGTCTAATTTACATTTAAATTTACATTTATTTTACTTTACTATACTTTTGGACTGTGTTGACTACTATTATATATATTAAGAAACATGATGGAGTAAAATGAAATAGAATAAGGATGAAAGATATTATTAATATTTTTTAAATTTTCATAGAATTAATAAAATATATTTTCTATTTATAAATAAACTAATTATTATCTTGATCTCTAACAATATATAAATTATTTTAAATTTTTAATTATTTTGTTGCATAAAAGGTATCTCTAATTGATCACTAATTTTTTTACGTAAATTTTGTCTATCTCAATAAAATTTTTCTATACATATACTTGAAATTCCAAAGCTTATCAAGATGTTGATTTATCTATCTATGAACTGTGTCGATAATTTGGTTTTATTTTAAATTTTGTAATTATAAAAATTAATAAGAAAACAAAAATATAAAAAATTGATATCTTTGACTCGTATTTCATATTATAAATATAATTTTGGTATTAATTTTAATGTTTTTAATATCTATCAATCATTACATTTACATAAGCATATTTTTTCTCAATTTTTTAATGCTTTTAATCTCTAGATAGCTTTACTATACTCATAATAAACAAAAATAATAATATTAATATTTTTTACTTATATCTTGGTAAGAAGGTTTTTCTCTTATTAGCATCTCCCCAACACATATATATACATATATATAAATTTTATAAATATTTTGACTTAACACACAACAACGTAATCTAATTTTATTTTGTTTACATTATATTAATAAAATTATAATTTATGAGAGCCAAGATGCTAACTCACTTGGTTGAACCGCAGGTCATATATGGTGATGGTGTTGTGGGATTGATCTTGCAATGACACACAAATCTCATCCTTATACCTCCCACCCCTCTCCTTGCGAGTTCACCATGACCCACTTCTATGTAACAATGATTAAAAAAAAAAAAAAAAAAAAAACTCAGATCAAACTTCTTATATGTTTATCGTCAAGCTATCAAATCAAATAATGTCATTTAGATTTTACAAAATATATTATAATGCTTTAAACTAAGGGCATTCATAATTCGTATTTATCCTTCAAGTCAATCAGACCCGAGTTATACCGTGTGTTTACTTTAACTCTTGAATTTAAGATTGGGTCTTATTTATTAATTCTTTATTATAATATATCTGTATTAAATTATATATTTGGGTTAATGTGATATGGTTTTCTTTTAATTTGTCTTAATTAGATTCGAATATTTTTGAATTTATTCGGATTTTTAATTAAAGTTGAGAATAAAATAATTAATATAATCTATATTTAAGATCAGGTGAAGAATTATTGTAACATAAACTAACTCTTTTTGTCCGAGTTATGTAGTTTAGTTAGTGAACGCATAGGAACATACGAGGTTTGATCCCTGATAATACTACTTTTCTATATAAAAATAAAAAAAATTTAACCCTTTCCACAAACTACTCTATTTTGAACAATTCACGTATCACCATTTGACTTGAGAATTTAGCAATAATATGAAACTTTTTCATCTAACTTTTTTTTTTCTTTTTATAAGTTGTACCTATGCATGAGATATTGGTTAGCAAAGTCATTATATCAGCACAACTCAATTTATGAAGTGTGGACCCTATGATATATCCTCTAGCCTTTGGGCTTTTTAATGAATGTTTAAGAATTTGTAGGGAAAAAAAAGCCAAAACACACTATAATATATTATATAATATTGATATTTATTATTTAGTAAAACATTTTAATAATTTTAGTTATATGCAGGGATGCGAGTATCCCACGTGATGAAATGTATGGTCCTTGTTCATAATTGATTACGGAAATTTTTTTTCTCTATCCTCGTCCTCGCGTTTAAAAAAAAAACCCCACATAAAGGGAAAGTTCCCAAACCGGACAGACCCAGTGCAAATCCCAAGTCCAGGAGAGAATTGCCATGTCTAGGATTAGCCACAGAGAAAGTGGTTGTGTGTGTTGTCCAAAAACTTGAACTTAGTAACTCAAAATTACAAATTTGAAACTATAATCGTCTGGTTCTATGGTGTAGTGGTTAGCACTCTGGACTTTGAATCCAGCGACCTGGGTTCGACTCCCGGTAGGACCTTTTTTCTTTTTTCTTTTTATTATTTTACCAAAATGTTTACATGAATTATCCAAATTCAAAAGCCAGTTTAGAGAACAGAGTGATGCCTATTTTTTTTGAAAAAAAAACTACAACAATTGTTGATGACTATGATTTATAGAAAACATCAGACCTTTTTATTTTGGTTAACAAAAATATATAAAAACTTAATCATTAACATTTTAGATATAACACAACAAAATGCTGCAAGTTGTCAATAATCATGTTTTTTACTTTCTAATTTACACGAGCCACTTTCAGTAATTTATGTGCAGCATTGCTCTTTTTTAAAGTTAAAATCATCTAGTTGGTGGGTTTTATTTTGCATTAAAATAGGTCAAACATAAATTCAAAATGTAAAAATTATTTTTAATTATGTTAACTACATTTAAATTTATTTCATCCTAATATAATTTGACTTAAATTCAAACACGGTAGTTAACTAAAGTCCCATGACTCTTTTCCCATTCGATAGTCCTCTACCAACCTCATATTTGTTGTTACAATTTGACAAACTTCTAAAAACTAAATTATTGATAACAAAAATATTTGAGAAATTAAATTGATGACAAATATATTTTTTTCTTTTTTGTATAAACCATTGGTATCCTTCATAGAAAGAAGCAAAATAAGCCTATACCACTTGAATATAATGAAAATTTTGGAAAATAAAATCTGATGCATTGAACCAAGGAATGGAACGCAAAATATATACAGAGTTAAGCCAAACAAGATATTGGGCTTGTAGAGACCGAAAATAAAGATGGTGGCTTAGCCTATACAAAAACAGCCCAATACTACAAAAACAATCAATCAGAAACTATATGATTTAATACTCCCCCGCAAACTGAGGAGTAAATGTTGTTAACTCCCAGTTTGGAGAGGTTTTTCTGAAAAGGAGTAGGTTCCAATGTCTTGATAAAAATATCAGCTAACTGTTGTTGGGTTGGAACAGAATACAGAGAAAGTAAACCATTTTGAAGTTTTTCACGCACAACGTGACAGTCGATTTCTATGTGTTTTGTGCGTTCATGGAAAACGGAAGCATTATCACAATATAAAGAAGCAGGTTGAGACAAAGTAATAGCAAAGTCAGAGAGTAAGTTTGTGAGCCATTGGACTTCACAAGTTGTGGATGTAAGAGCGCGATATTCAGCTTCGCTAGAGGATCGCGAGACAGTGCGCTGCTTTTTGCACTTCCAGGAGACAAGAGAAGTACCTGAGAAAATGCAGTAGTCAGTAACAAATCTGCGGGCTTCTTTACACGAAGACACCAGGGAGGGGAACAACGACGGCGCAACCACGAAACCCTAGCAAAGAGGGCTCGCGGCGGCAGCTTGGAATAGATCGCAACCACCAGGCTCTGATACCATAATGGAAATTTTGAAAAATAAAATCTGATGTATTGAACCAAGGAATGAAACGCAAGATATATACAAAGTTAAGCCAAACAAAATATTAGACTTGTAGAGACCGAAAATAAAGATGGTGGCTTAGCGCATACAAAAACAGCTCAATACTACAAAAACAATCAATCAGAAACTATATGATTTAGTAGAATAATTACATGTTAATCAAATATATATTTCTAAAAATAAATTAACATTTATCTTTTTTAAGTCTTTAATCTATAATTATGTTCTAGTAAAATAGTAGCCCTTAGAAATTTTGAGGAAGAAAAAAACGTTTAAACACAAGTGTTTTTTTTTTTTTGCCGAGAGCTTGTAGTTCAAGTGACATAAGGAGGAGCTCAAGGAGAGGGGTTCGATTCCTAGTGGAATAAATTTAGGGAGTAGTGTAGTGTGAAAGTGTGTGTATTTGGCCAATAAAAAAAAAACAAGTGTTTTTATTGATAAAGGTTTAAACACAAGTATTTTTAAAAGTGATAAGATTTTCACAATTTATTATTTAATTATTTAATTTAATAGTTAAGGTCAAAAAATATTTTTTATTAGTAATAAAAGAAGGCATAATACATGCTAGGATCAAACAAGATTGAACCTTCATCCAGCAGTAACTTCGCCAACCATATTCAGATTTAAATTCAGAAGCTACCATTTCAGAAAAGACTTAATCCAATCACCATTTTCAGCTTGAAGATTAGCCTCAACTATGTTTGATGAAAATACCAATCAAAGACCACAAAAAAACATGACTTGAGAAATAATCTTGTGTATTGTGTATCTTTTCCAGTTCTATAAGATTACAGAACTAACTAAAAATTGAAGATTAAAGGTAGAATATTAGCCCCAGAAGCCAGAACAATAGGTCAATTTATACAAATAGTTGGAATTTCATAGCCTATAACCATGCAAGTGCTTAGCCCATCTTCTAGCCATGTAAGGATCACGAAACTCCCAACTTTCAACATTACTAGTCCTTCCAACTGTGTTCATATCCCTTCCTGTCTCTTCACCACCTTCTGTAACTTCTTCTTCACCTTTGTGTTCTCCAACACCTACCACAGTTTCCCCTGTCCTTCTAACACATTCATCAATTTCACCTTCAATGTAGCTATATTCCACATATACATGAGTGCAATCTCCAAGGTCTAACAGAACTCTTCTTTCTTCTCCACCTCTTATCTCTCCAATTCTTATGACTCTCCCACTTCCAACTTCCTCTCCGGCCCCACATATTCTTAGTTGGATTTCGCGAACGATTCCTCCGAGCATCTTGGCCAAGAACTCCTCAAACTCTTGTATGACAAACCCACTAGAAGTGCCAAAGCCGAATCCAACATGGAATCTATGAATTGGTGTGGATGGAAGTTCCATGCTTATGGCATGGTAAGGTCTTGTAGGGTTATCCGATAAGTGAAGGATGCAAGACTCAGGGTTCTTGTGCATGCGGTCTTCGAGGATCTTAATCCCTTTCTTCAACCCTTCGACTGGATCGGCTTGGCCCATGTAAAATACCCGGTCGATGACTTGAAGGGCGGTGCGCTTTCCATAGGATGTCATGCGTCTTAAGGGGAAGACACGAGCTGCAGCCGAGGAGTATGTGACAATGGCTAAGCGGTCAATGTGTCTGAGGGAGAAAACCACGAGGGCCATTGCTTGCTTGAGAAGTCTTAGGTGTGGTCCGTTGGGACTAGCAACTAAGACCAAGTCGGTTGCTCGTTCAAGGGTCAGTTTCACCGAAAGATAAGCTCTATTTGAGGAGGGACACATTACATAAGGCGATTGCATAGGCAGAGACTGTAATAGTGATGAGGAGCTGCAAGTTAAAGGATGAAGGGAAAGATTGCAAGGGCAAGAGGCATGCTTAGTCACTTGCAAAGCTGGATGGAAACTGGCCGGCGCATTTGGGGGAATAGGCACAAGGGAGAAACATAACTTGGGACTGTCAGGTGAATCATTAGGCTCAACAGGATCATCATCATCATAGCGCGCAGAGCGCAGAAGAGAACGACGATGAACACGGATGGTAGCTATGGAATCATCAAGGATTCGCAAAATGGGATCACTTTGGTTACCAGGAGTGAAAGAACCACAAAGGTTGTTGTTTAGGTTGCGAGGGAGCTGAGTCCAATGGGCACGGCAGATAGGGCAAGTGACACTACCATGGCAAACATTGGAAGAGATGCAGGCGAAATGGAATGCATGAGAGCACTGAGCAGTGAATATAGCTTGGCCTGGACTTCTTCCCTTGCTGTGGTAACTCAGAGGATCTAAGCATATTGCACACAAATTCTGCAAAACACGTAAAACAAAGCTTATGAATCCATCAAATAGTCCATGAAGGATTACAAGTTCACATCCATGACCAATTAAAGCAAATGTTACAAAGTGTCTAGAGCTAGAAGAAATGAATCTATAAAAATGAGAATTTTACAATCACAAAACTAACCATGCTTGGTTTTCTAGTTTGTTAGGAACTTTTAGGTGTATAGATGGTGTACTTACATAACTGTGCACAGTAGCTAGAGAAGAAAAGGATTCCCATATTTTCAGAGTGATGTCACACACACTAATGATTTTCAAGATAGCAGCAATAAACTGTAACAAGAAACTAAAAGTATGGAACAATTAACAGTTTATTGGAAGAAGCATTTTCCAATGAAAAGAAAAGAGGAATACAGATAAAATTTGGCTAAAACTAGAAGACGGGAACAAATACATAACGTGTCCTACCGGCGATCCATCATTGATAGGTATGTACCAATATAAGCCCTCACTAAGACATGTGGTTTTAATTGCCAAAATTAATACCAAAAATGCATGATTTGATCAAGCTATTATCTCACTTTTTACCAATTGATTGAAGCAGGAAGTAGGGACAGATACAGTGAAACATTTAGGTCATAAAAAAAATGAGATTCCATGTTAAAGTGGCCATAGATTGTGTGCATCACAAAAGTTCACTCCCTTCATTAGGAAGCTATTGGATATGAATAAAACCTTGAATAATGTCCAATGTCTAGAAAGGTTTTAACGACAATAGAAGGAAAAGTATATGATCATACATGTTGTGGCAGGTGAAACTTCCCAATGTGGGGTCAGCATTTTTTGAATTGATTCTTGGCTTCATAGATGCGCCATGTGCTGGGGTATTCACATGCTACTATCCTATAATTCACTAAGTTTGCTATTCTAATTCTAAATAAATTTCAGTACCAAAATAAATGCTTTAAAGCTATGCTGCCAATACACAGGATAAGGAAAATAATAAAGAAAAAGGATAGTCTAAAAGAAAAATTTAGCAACACATTTAAAAAATTAATCAAAAAGGGAAAACCTTGTTCCATAAGGCCAGCCCATTGGATCCTGAAGTTTTATAAAGTAATAATAGGATGCAAAGATAGAAAACCCCAGAAAGAATTAAGTATCAGAACGCAAACCCCAGCATTTCTGAATGATATCAATACATCACCAAGTTAACTTTGTAAAATGTCAATTGTTATTAATTAATTAATTTCTCAAAAAAAAAAAAAGGTCTTGTGGTTGTGGTGCTGGATTCTGTTTCTTCTATTACCTCCCCTGAACAAACTTTTGTTGTTGATGGAGACACAAATGAGGAATTTGAGACCTGCAAAACATGCATAAAACAAAAATATATGTCAAACTTTCTTGTTTCTAACCACCAATTAGAAAGAAACTTCATCAAAATTGAAAAATTATAATGACATTGATAATAACCACAATAAATTCATAGCTGGTCCAAGTCACACCCACTAACTAGTAACCAATACTATCAATCTGGTATAGAGAAAAATAAATGAGAAAGGGAAATCACAATCAACAAAAAACACACGGATTAACAAACATAACCAGGAAGGTACATTCTCAAATCCCCCAAATTTCACATTTCCAGTTATCTTAAAAAAAAAATCATATTTTATTGAACCCCAATTCTGAGAGACGAAAATTCAAATGAGCAAAAATGCAATCCACTCTAAAATGCAGATAAAGTTTGAATCTTTTTCCAAAATGGCAAATACCCAAAGAATAAATAAAAAAAAAAAAACATAATGGGAAGAATGGGGAAATGGGTGTGTACAGTAGCAGAAAAACCACAAGAGGTGTCAATGGAAACTGGATCCACCAAAGCCTTTTTTCTGGAGAATGAGCCACATGCATAAGCTGCAGCTACAGCCACTTTCTTTGCTGCTTCTCTTAGCTTAGATGACCCTCTTCTTCTTCCTCCTCCTTCCCCCATTCTCTGTTTCCTCTGTTTTACCCTTGAAGCTGAGGCTTTTGTGATTGTGTTTCTGAGGTCACAAGTGAGAAACAGAGAGACAGAGGAGACAAAGGGCACTGCAAAATTCAGGAAAGAGCAGCTAGTGTTGCCCTCGTTGGTGTTACTTTTATGAGTCACTATTATTGTTGTTGTTGTGTTCTTTCTTCATCAGAACCACACAGAGTCGCTTATATAGGCGTAAGTACACCATTACACACAAGCACTGTCATTATTATAATGTGGCCTTGTGTTGTGACCACATTTACCAATAAAAAAATTATGGGGGTTCTACTTTCCATGCTGAGAGGGATGGAACCCTCTTTTGTTTTTTACTTCTTTAACCCTCAAACCAACAAATCTGTTCAATTTGTATTGGTACTACTTGCTTACTCTAACTGCAAAGATAGGGAAGATTTGAAATTTTGCTTTATGGTTTTGTTTTGACTGTGTAAGGACTCAGAGTAGCAAATTAGAAATTGTTGGGCACCAAAGGGCGGCTATTATTGTCACACACCATATTCTTGACGCTCCACATGTTCACTCGAAATAAAAAAAATTGATAGATGAAAAAAATTGCCATAATGAATTCTAAAATCCGTTTGTTTATAACCGACGGATTGTAAAATCGGAGCGAGGTGTGGTGTGCCAAAAAATCCGTGGTGACAATAATAGCAGCACCCAAAACAGAACTTAAGATCACTGCGCCATATCGGTTTTTTGACCCATCATAAGTTCTTTTTCTTTTCTTTTTTTTTTTTCAATTTTAACATTTGCTTGGAGATTAGTCAGATTAGTCTCCATTGCAAAATTTCAAGTTTTTGAATTAATATCTGTTTTAAAAAGGAGATTAAAATATGTTTCAAAAGTACTCTATACAAGTTACAAAATTTTAAGGCTTACACTCAAACATAAACTATTCTCCATTTTTTCCTAAAACTTGAAAAATGAGAGATGTGGTGTGAATATTGATCACCAAAATCAGAATAAAAAATTAGATTAAATAGACTAAAAGTGAGTTAAATCTAATTCAATCTCAATAACTAATTAAAGGGGAGAGAGATGTCAAGAATTATATATTAAATTTTTCAATCATGTTTTTAGTGCACGAGGGATCTCAACTTAATAATTCTTTGTATGCATATGGGTGAAAGTTTGAGTAATTTAGATAGTTAAAAATAATATTTCTTTATTAGATGGTGTGAGAAGCATATGATTTAAGAATGTGGGAATAGATCAGAAAGCTCAATTTGATAAGTCATAGATCCTATTAATTGCCTCTTCTTGTGACCTTTCCATGGAAACAGACTAAGGAAAATTCTAGTTAATCCACAGCATCGAAAATCAAGTGTGGAATGCATATACTTATTATCTTTTATTATAAAATAGAAAAAGAAAATGACACACTTTTATAGCCCCTAAATCTAGATGGTATGGCTTGTGAAACATAATGACAATTTGAGATGAGCTCAATGATGATAAATTTCCATTAGATTTTAAGCATTTACACCTTGCTTCCACACAAGGAGTTGGGTCCACTAGTTTATAGTGTTGAGCACGTTTCTTTTCTTCTTTTTTCACATTCAAACATAGTGGCACCAAAGCAAATATTCCTACCATTTTTTTCAGCATGCATTGGTTCAAATCACTTCAACACTAACTTGTTTTAGGAAGAAAAAAACATACTCAACATATGAATTGCCATCCCATGAATTAAAATATAGATCTGGTCTATTGGCCTAACTGAAAAATGAAAATTGAAAACCAGAGCAAAGAAGAGAGGAAAAAAATGTAGATGGAAAAAAAAGGGGAAAAAAGAAAAGAAAAGAAAAGAGAAGAGAAGGGTCAAAAGGGTTTCTAGAGGTGGGGAAAATGACCGTTATATTTGAATTAAAAAGGGTTCGGCAATCAGTGTATCATGGCTTCCATTCTTTGCCTTTTTTTCCTTTTAGCTTCTTAATAAATCAAGAGCCTTGACCAAATAAATTATTTAATAGCCATTTTATAATAATTATACAATATTTGCAATGCAAAGTTGGCAAAAACATAGAGACTGGTGGGGTGGCGCCAAAATGCTTTTCTTGCTATGGTTGTATTCATAAACGGATGAGTTATATATATAGTTACATGGGCTAGGGCTACCCTATATATAACTCTCTTTTTTCTTTTTACTATTCTCTTGTTCTTTATAGCTACATGTTAGTATCTTCTGGCTTTTTATTTGAGTTGGATATCAGATTCTCATCGGTTGAAAAATTTTAGATTAATTCTTAATAATTAAGAGGTTAATGTTGGCATTTAAAGTGTTTGAATCTTTGTTGGAGAGAAAAAAAAAAGACTTTTGTACTAGGTTAATTTAGCGGGCTCGAACTGACGTCATAGTCAAATCTCTATACCTGTCTATTTTAGGGTCGGATTATGCAAGCTCATCACTTAACGGACAAGTCCAATACAAGCACTAGTTTACATGAAAAACCGACCTCAACTCGAATTGTAATGTTACACTATGATAGTTTTGAATGTTCTTTAATTTGAATAGTAATGTAAGGAAAAAAAAAGGACAAAGCAAAATTTATTTGATCATATAATGTAATGAGTAAAAAAGAGAAGGGAACTCAAGAGGGGATTATATATTCTGAAGTAGTAGCTCCATATTTACTTTTGTAAGCTTGTTGCTTTCTTGTCCTTCTTCCTTTGATCTGTAAAAAGAATGAGTTGTGACATTGATGATTGAACCTCCATAGAATAGGGTACTCTTTGAATCCTTATGTCCTAGGTGACCATCAAATTATAATGCTCTTTGAAACTCTTTCGGCCTTGTGTCTTTTTTTCTTTTTTGGTTTTCTTCCAAACTCTCGTTCTGGTGTCCCATGATACCATAAAAGCATAGGGCTCCTAGGTACATGCATATATTATGTTACTATGATAACCTTTGTTCAGATGAGATAAATACCATAAGTATCTATATCACTATGAAAAATGTTTAATCCTCCTACTAATTCTTCCTACTAATTCTCTTACCCACTTAATTTTGACAAGTGTCATTTATCTCTCACTTAACATTTACTTTTTAGGAGATAAATGACACTTGTCAAAATTAAGTCGGTAGGAGGATTAGTAAGAGAATTTAGTAGGAGGATTAAGCATTACTCTATTACTAAACTTAAAATTGAAACATGGATATGGGTCGTTATACGATGATCTTAAATAGACCACTAAAATGATTTGTTATTGCAAGTCACCCACCACTAATTTATCTACAGTATATACAAATCATACCTAAATCCAACGAACTATCACTAAATCCAAAACAATTGTGAATAATTTTTTGTGTTAGTAATTTAGTCAGATTGCTACATTTAGCGATAGTTTGTTGGATTTAACTGGAGTTTTTAAACAACCATGGATAAATTATCAGTTCAAGCGACTTGCAATAAAAGGTCATCTTTTGTGTCCATCAATGGAACCAAAGACCAAGGTATACAAACCAAAATGAAGCATAATAAATATATACAAGTATACAACTATTATATTTTCACACATTCTTCCTAAATCTGTTATACTTTTTTTACCTTGTTTTTTTTACCTATTATGTCACTTATCCTATCTCTCATTTCTTTCTTTTGATTTTTTATTGTTTCTGTGTATCTATTTCATTTTATTCATCTCCTACTCTCAATTTTAGTGTGGGATGATCATTTTTACATGAAATAACAGTGTCCAAGTTTAACTGCAACAGTTGTAGATTCCAACATGGCATCACTTTAAGATAAAATCCTAGGGAGGATTTTTATTTGACATATATAACTAATACACCAGATCAAAATTTCAGAAATCAATTAAGAAATCAAAATTGTAGAAATGATTGTGATGAGCACGAACATATTCCATGAATATAGCAAGTTTTTGTCCACGTTAAAAAATTATCAATTTCTTTCATGTCCATAAGCTATTCGAAATACTTAGGTAGTGATGCTTCATGTCATATGCTTGCAAGCAAGACATGTAACAAGCAGACAAATGATAAAAAGAATATAATCTCTCCAATTTAATGTCCACAAGCAATGTGTTGTACTTGTTTATCAATCATGAAATGCTGAATTTAATGCAGATTCAGGTTTTATCAATTCATTAACTGTTGTGAAAGAAGAAATAACCAAAATTGGATGTTTTTCTTGAAAGCAACTTGCTTTCAAGTAGAGCTAGAAAATGATGCATGAACCGAAGGTAAATAATGACAGTGATAAGAGCTTGGAATCTCTCTTTCTGTGAATGACATAAGGGAAATTGAAGTTGTTGATGATCCTCTCTTGTTTCTCAAAAGAAGGTAAAGGGGAAAGCTTCCTTGTGTTGTGTCCACAAATACTTGCTGCATGCTAACCTACAAAGAGGAAATGTGTCTCGTTGTTTGCTCAAATAGTTGGATTTGACTTGGTCAAATCCTTGTTCAATTAATAACTTGGATTATTTATATGCATTATGAGCTTATCTTTCTAATCTTATTTCAAAATGTTACTGTCTCTATCCATATCTAGTTCTTCTTTCTTAGTCATGAATAGTTTTTTTCCTTAATACATGAACCTGATTTTATGGTGGTTGTTAATAGGCTAAGTTTTGGCATTTTCTAATTGTTTCATGACACCTTCCCTTTTTATAGTCTCTATTAATAATAATGTAACTGGATTTCATGGTCACTTCTAAATCTTTTCGTTCTCTTCTGACCACAATATAAAGAAACAGAAAGAAAGAGCCAAACCTGCAGCTTTTAGAAATTCAATGATTAGAAGTTAGAACAGAAGGGTAAATCATTCACTTATTTGAATATGAGCAACTTAGAATTGTTTTTCACTTTTTTAACCTTTTCAGTTTCTCTCTTCCTTCCTGTACTTGCCCTCTCACCAATTTATTTGGTCTTATGAAGTAATTATCACTATCATTTATATAAGGTGCATGATAGCAAACCAAAATTTGTAACCCAAACTAATCTTTACATTTGTTGTTGTTGTGTTTTTATTTTTTATTTATTTATTATTTTATTTTTTTTGTAATATATGTCTTTGGTTAGTATTTCTTAAATTTAGGCTTAACCTTAACTTAATCCTAAAATCTAGTTCATGAGGGAAGAATTACTATACCTTTTTATACACTATTGTGACCACATTTTTATGTGAGGTGAGACTTAACACTTTCTCACCTATTTAATAGTCACGATTGAACATCTAGTGTGTAAAATTTGCGGGCAATCATGTCTATAAGTGACTCGCATCAATATTAATTAACTGAGATACCAACTTGAGAAACAAGGGTTTGATGAAATTTGCTTGAGAGAAATAACTCTCATGTGATAATAATGTTTGCAAGAATGAATCATCTAATTACAAGAAGGAATCCCTAACTAGAACAATCAGACTAATTCTATATTTACATGTAATCACATGTAATCAAAATTGTGATACATATATAAATTATGAAAATCAGCAATCAATCTCAATGGTCTTTGATTAATTGTGAACTAATCTAGTAGCAATGAGTTCTAAAGTGTATCACCCATTTCCCTCATCAAAGGTTGCAGATTCTGTTGCAACAATCTGTAAATTTCCTCAACCCCCAACAGAGAATACATGATTATTCCCTTATACCTGTATTTGACTATAGCCTTTAATTTTCTTCATATTGCTCTCTCTCATTCTTTTCCCAACTTGTGCAAACTCATTCCATTTCCCTTCTGCAGCATCAAATTTATTTTTTTTTTATAGGCAAATAATCACACACCCACTACTCACACACCCTAAACTAAACTATTCTCCTATTCTCCTCTAAATCTCCATTACCAAAGTTCGAACCTTGACCTCCTGCTCCCAAGCCTTATAACTTGGTACATGACTATTTGAGCTAAAGCTCTTGGTCCTGCATCATATGTATTTGCTAGCAATATATAGCCCCCGCACTAGATTTCTCCAGCTCTAATAGCTTCTTGCCAATGGAATTTTCCATTTCAGCATCCTCATGAGGCATAGTAGATACTATTTCCTTTGCTTCATCCACAAGTCCTGCTCGACCTAGAATATCAACAACGCAGGAATAGTGCACTGCCTTGGGATTTAAGTTATAAGTACTCTTCATTGAGTCAAACAGTCTTTTTCCTTGATTAACAAGACCAGCATGGCTACAAGCTGATAAGAGTACCACAAAGGTAACCTCATCTGGCTTGATTCCTGATACTAGCATGCGTGCGAATACTTGTAACACGTGATTACCATGTCCATGATTCGAGTAGGCTGTTATCATTGCAGTCCATGACACTACACCTTTTGATTTGATTTGTTCAAAAGCAAGCCTAGCAGAGCAAAGATCCCCACTTCTGGAATAGCAACTAATAAGAGCATTTGTAAGCCAAGTGTCATGCTCAAACCCAAGATGTATGACCATTCCATGAGCTTGCATGAGCTCCACCATGCCATTACAGGAAGTGACTACACTAGTCATAGTGGTTTCATTGGGTCTACAGCCGGATCTTAGCATCAAAATGAACAGCCTTAAGGCTTCCTCTTTATTGCCATTCTTAGCATAAACATCAATCATGATGCTCCAAGTCACAACATTCTTCTCTGGCATCAAATTGAAAACGTCACGAGCTTCATCCATGAGCTCCTCATTGATGTATGCAGTCATCAATGCACTCCATGCAGCCCTATCTTTATTAGGCATGAGATCAAAATATTTCCTTGCAACCTGAATCATGTTGTTTTTTGCCAAACCTGAAACCATGGCCGTCCATGATATAGGATTCCTATCTGGCATTGACTCAAACAAATGTATAGCCTCATTCACTCTATTGGCACTCAGACAACCCGAGATCATGATGTTCCAAGAACGAACATTTCTTTTAGGCATTTCGAGGAAGAGGTTATAAGCTTCACAGAAGTTGCCATTGTCAAGATACGACTTGACCATAGCTGTCCAAGCTATGGGGTTCTTTTTAGGCATGAGATCGAAGAACTTGCAAGCACAATCCATCAACCCATTGCGAGCAAAACCGGAAACTATTGCAGTCCATGACACCACGTTTCTCTTAGGCATTTCATCAAACAAACGCAAAGCCTCCTCAATTCTTCCACTGGCAAAATACCCAGAAATCAAACTGTTCCAGGAGAATGCATTTCTCTGACTCATACTATCAAACACCTTGTAGGCATCATCCAAGCGACCAGCTTTGGCATACCCATCAATCATTGCGGACTCAGCAACAACGTTTCTTTGAGGCATTGCCTTGAATATCGTTTCAGCTCCATTTAGGTCCTTGTTCTTCAAACAAACAGCGATCATAGAGTTGTAAGAAACAGCGTCTCGTTGAGGCATTTCGTCGAACACTTTCTTTGCTTCTATGAGCTTCCCTCGGTGACCCAAAAAGTTTATATCCGCATTACGTTTGTGAATGGCATCACCCAAAGACTGTGGTGGAAAATTCAAACTTTTGGGGATTAAGGTGGCGCCGGTGTTTGAAACGAGAACCACGTTGGTTTTTTCCAACAAAACATATTTTTGGGCGGTGAAAATTGAAGCTTTGAAATGCTTCAAGAAACGAACACTGCGTTGACTATGGGAAAACATGCTGATTCAATGTAGGGGTTGTGGTTTCGAATAGTGTTCATAAAATCAGTTCAAGCCGGGTCAATCCACTTACGACGCTACTCTTCTCTGCTTACCACACTTCTGACCCGGGGTGTGGTGCACATAGAAAATAGTGTGATACACAAAGTAGCTATTATCCCTTTTAACTTTATGGACATGCAATTTAATTAAGTATTTATATTTATGATATGAAACATTATCTATAAAAAAATTATAAAATTTATTTAAATATTGAATAAATCAAAAATAGTTTATTTTAATAAATTTATTTGGAAAACTTATATAAAAATAAATAAATTGACTTACAAAACTTATAAACTATTTTTATTAGTCATATATAAGTTCTTTTCATCAAATTTGACCGGTTAAGTTTTTATTCGCAAAGCCACCAATCATCCTAAATTCGTAATCAATCTGCAAGTTAATCACAAGTGATAGAATAAGTAGAGTAAATAGCCAATATCCAGCTTTTTATGGGGTTTCTGGTACTAAGCACTTACTGTTCCAATTCTCAACCATCGATATTGAAACTTATAGTTTATAAAAGAATGTTAGATATTAATAAAAATTGAACTTGTCAATAAAAACTAAGTAGTAGAGACACTGCCCAAGGTAGAAGCCAAATTCGAATATTAGTGGTCCGATTATAAGTTTCTGTGCTCTAATTGTTTAAAAAATACTGTATGTTTTTTTTTTCTTATTTTATTATCTCTCACGCTCCCTTATCAATTGAATTTTTAAAAAAGATTTTTCTATGATATACTCCCTCCGTCTCAAAATATAAGACCCTACAGAGTTTTTGTTTGTTCCATTTTATACGACTCTTTGAAAATTTTTGTGCACATTTAATTTTTTTAATCATTATACCCTTGCTACTTAACTAATTTTGATGAATCCAAAACATTAATTAAGAAAGATGATAGAAAGAGAATGAAAAGGTAAACTTGGAAATTAATGCTTTTTGTTAGACAAATTTAATGTATTTAATTAAATTAACCGCTTTTCTTAATTCCTGCAATATTGGTTTAGGGGGTCTTACATTTTGGGACAGAAGACTCCCTCCGTCCCAAAATGTAAGACCCGAGAGTTTTTGCTTGTCCCGTTTTATAGAACCCTTTGAAGATTTTTGTGCACATTTAATTTTTTTTACCATTATACCCTTGTACTCAACTAATTTTGATGAATCCAAAAGAGAGAGAGTGTGAGGTGATAGAAAAAGATTGAAAGGGTAAACTTAAAAATTAATGTTTTTTGTTAGACAAATTTAATGCATTTAATTAAATTAACCACTTTTCTTAATTTTCGCAATAGTGGTTTAGGGGGTCTTACATTTTAGGACGGAGGGAGTATATTGCACATATTAATAATGTCAGATTTAGAAACTTAGTTTGGAAAATGATAAAGAATTAATGAGATTTATGTTTACTATGCATTAAATACTTTGCTTTTGAATAAAAAGTTTTTATTATTACATTTTTAATATATGTAATATTACACGTAATAAAAAAAAATTTTTAAAAATTACAAAAAAGGTGGAAGTGAAAATTATACATTAATAAATTAATTTCTCCTTAATTATTAAGTAAGCCAATGTAATTTTCATCCATATTAATATTCATGACTTATCAGTGTTCATACAATAGAATAATTAAAAAAAAGAAAAGAAAAGAAAAACAATCTTGTACTACTCTAACCATTCTTATCTTAATCTATATCAATACAAAGAGCAAAAGTAAAATATCCATAGAGATTAGGAGCCAGTGGACAATTTAGAAACAGATACAAAAATTTGGCAAAGACCCTTTAAAGTGGGGAATAATCATGAAGACACCTTTGAAGAGACACATGGTAGTGTGATTGAAGTGCCATTATTCTTAATGATCTGATTCTGGGGTTTTGGGGTCAGAGTATAGAGATTCAACACAGAATGAGTAGTTTGAAGTTTTTGCACACACTTCATTTACTAGTTTTGTCACGTTTTTCTTAGAGGCACGTGAGGAATTGTGGACTAAGACATAGATGAGCAGAACAAAACAGCAGAGGGAATAATGAGACTTGATCATTTTCTTGCATTATTCTTTCTCTATTGTGAAATCTTTGGTGTAAGGTGAATTTTTTTCATTTAATTAATCCAAATCAACACTACATATCAATGAAGATGTGAGACTTTAAGCTTTAAAACGTATTCTTCCCCAATTTTAGCAACATTTCACATGGATGTCGTGGTGCAGCAGACAATTAAAAGGAGAAAATAAAAAATGCACACCATTATTCGTTCTCCAACTTATTAACAACTAATTTAGAGTATGTTTTTGAAAAAAAAAACAAAGGAAAAGGACAAACAGATTCACGTAATAATGAGATAAAGGTGATTATTAATGAGTTGGATATGAATAGTGGAAATTGAAGCTTTAACCTCTAATATTCAAAGTCTTGATACATGATCAAGTGGACTGCTGTCTTCTTTATGATTATTTTTATTGATAGGAATTTTCTTGTCAAGACCATATGAATCAATTAAAAAAACCTCAGATTCATACCAGAACCACGATGATTCAAAGAAAAACATTTAATCGAAGTCCAAAAATTCCTTGAGTAAGAACTGCTGGATCATCACTTATTATATATATATATCAAAAGTTATTATCTAGCAATTATATATGGCTTTGTTAGTTATTCATATTTATATTGCCTTTTGTTTCTCATACTTTCAAATGACTATTCTTTTTTTTTTTGTTTACAGGATTGGTTTGAATGGTGTACACGTAAGTCCATAACAATTAAGTTATGAGTTTCAGTCTCATCTATAAATTTTACTTTAAATTCTCACTTAAATTAGTATTTTTTTAGATAATTCTGCCTAACTATTTCTTAACTAATTTGTTTATAACAACAAAATGACTAATTTTTTTGTTAGAATTCGTAAAAAGGCAATTAGGGTAAGAGAAGCTTAATTTCTTTGAAAGATTGCTTGCTTGCTTTACTTACGACACCTTGTAGTGACGAGCTAACGGCTCAAGCAGTTTTAGCTGAACGTGCAAGCTTCAATCTAATTTAAATGTCTAATTAGGAGAATAAATGAGTTAACTCGAGTCGAACCTACTTGATTTGACTTATTAAAAACTTATCCAACTTGATTTCAAGTCAAATTTTTTCTATAAAAGAAACTTTTTTTTGTTCAAATGCATCTCATTTAAACAACTCCTGAACTAAAGTTCTTAGCCTTTGAAATTTGTTATTTGCTTTTGTTATATGGTAAAACAAAACTGAAAAACACAATAAAAATTATTGACATAAATTACGTTTATAAATTAAGACTAAATCTAAAAGTTTAAAGTAATTTACACGTGTGATCTTAATGATTAAAATAGAAGCTAAACTAAAGTTGTTGGCTTTTCAAGTATTGAGCGCTAAATTCGCTCTTCATTTTCGACATGACATCCATAAAGAGTAACTCCGAACAACATCATCACAAAACAATTAAATGAAAAAATAGTCTGTTTATAGAATGCATCTGCTTAATAAGAGTCCAAGGTAATACATATAGATTATGAATAATGCTATAGCATCTTAAAAATTTTCATATTTATTTTTTTATTATTATATAAAATATGAAATTAAATGCGCTTTCAATCTTAAAACTATAAAAAATATTTAAAATATTTTTTTAATTAGTAAATAGGAGAATTTGTACAACATAGAATAGAATGATTTAGAATTACTCATAGATTATGCATCTATCATTTATTCCAATAAGAGCAATTAAGTACTCGAGTCTAAATTTTGCAAATATTTAATTAAAGGAGATTTTGATTTCATTGTTGGTCTAAATTTAATATTGTTACTCTTATTCACAAGCTCTCATTATTTTGTCCCTTGTACTAAAATAAAAAGTTATGAATGAGAGGGACAATATCAAATTTAAAGTGACAATATCCAATACCAATAATATATGGTGAAATTATTATCTTATTTATAAAGTCCACAAACTGAAAATTTAGAAGAAATACATTAGCATTGTACACCTTTTATGTTGGACAAAAAATACCCATTACTTATTGCTTTTCACTATTATAAACGAAGGGTGTTAATGTAATTTAAATTTTAATGATTAAAATAATTTTCAAAATAAATACCAAATTCATCTACCTGTTCCCAAATCCTAAATCGTATGTCTGACTTGAAAATTTCTCTGGTTCCAATCTTCGTCCCTTCCATCGCTGTGACTCACCGAAAAAAAGTATGATCATCGATTATACATCGGCACCAGGACCACAAACCACTCAACGCGAACCTGTGTAGGACTATACTGCTACACCCATGACTGGGCGTCTCGGCCTCTCTACCGTTATCGTAACCATCATGTCCAGTATAACATAACCATCATGAATTTGAATTAGTTACTTCTTGATTAATGTCTAGAGATTAAAAACGAAAGTAGAATGTGAAAGGTTATTCACGTTGACAATGGAGGTATAGAAGAGTTATTGTTGGAATAAAATGGGCATTAGTATTGCTTTAATTAAATACAATTTCTATCATTGTTTAGAAAATAAGAACCCGGCTATGGCAGTTAACAACCCAAAAAAAAAAAAAACAGCATCCACAGCAGGGGTAATGTGGCAACTTAAAAGAAACTAAGGAAAAACGTGGGATATCTATTGGAAGGAATACAAAAATTTTATTTTTTCAAATAGTCATAATTTAAATTGCAACTGCAGTTCTTCCATCACAAACTCTTAGTGTCTAAGAAGTAACTAATATTCCCACCATTTTGGGTTAATTAATCACAAGATTTAATTTTTCTTTTATATAGAATCTATTTTTAACCGCATGAATGCTTATCAATCTATGATATGTTTTCATTCATTTTTCTTTTGTGAACTCTGCAATTTGAGGTGGTATGTCTGTTTAAATTCTGGATGGTGGTTCTTTTGATGATGTTCAATGAGTTAAGAAGGTTAAATTATAGACAACCCATCTTCATTTCTTTTGGTTGCAGGTGAAACATCCAAAGTGTTAAGGTAAAAGATGACGATAATAAATAATAAAAAAAAGATGACGATGATAATGAACAATTAAGAATAGAGAGAGGACAACTTGGGAAGAAAGAGAATGGTTTATTGAAAGATGGGAAAGAGAAATTCAGAATTTTTTATTTTAAAAAATAGTTAACTAAATTACTTTAATACCCTTACATTAAAGTAATTATAAATCATTAAAGATGATTTATTTTATCCAAAACAAAAGGTATATAATGTTAATGCACTCCTTCTAAATTTTATTTGGAAGGATATTAACAAACCCATATATATATATATATTTATTTTTTTAACATATATAATATTGCAATGACTGATGCAGAAACAAGAGTGTGGGGGCACTTGACCCCACTAGAAAATTTTTTTTATTTACTACCTATATATGTATATAAATTATTGCCCCCACTTTTTTTTTGTGTTGCCCCCAGCCCAAATTTTTATTCAAGTGAGTGTACCCAAATACATGTTTTTTTAACCGGCCCAATCTCTTCTTTAGCAATTCTATTATACAACAATAGAATGAAGTGTCCAAGCTTTAATTTTTTTAACCGGCCCACTTTTGAAGTTAGCTTTGATTTTACCCGTGGCAACTGCGACAGTTGAAAGAGCTTTCTCAGCTATGAATACCATCAAGAATTGAATGCGAAATAATATGGGTGATGAGTAGTTGAATGATTGTTTAGTTACATATATTGAAAGAGATATTTTTGATAAGGTTGAAAATAAGAAAATAATTAATAGTTTTCAAAATATGAAAACTCGTAGAGAACAAATGTAATAATATTTACTCGTTTATTATAATATAGTATCCTTTTGTATTATATATATATTTATATTTATATATATTGCCCTCATTGTGTGAAATTCTTGGATCCGTCATTGCAATATTACATAGGTTAATAAATCTAAAAAAAAAAAGTTGTTATTGAAAATAGAAGAATTGAGCAGTTAAAAAAATTTATTGGAGAATTTAATACGTCATAGTTCACACCATCTTTTTAAATTGAACGAGAATACGTATAGTATATGTAGTAAAAAATTTATAACTATACTTTTCATGCTTTGCAAACTCGTTAAGAATTCAAATGGAATTTATTTAATGAAGTGTCAAAATCTATCGCTAAAAATTCGTGAATTAAAGTGATAATTCATTGACTACTTTTGCTGTTCAATTTTTAAGATTTTTAGTGAACTAGTGAATAATATTATATGACTATATTTTAATATTATATGACTATATTTTATATTTATTTGTAAAATTATTTTTTTGTGAAGATATATTTAATTGTGAAATTCTTCCTATTTTTAAAATTATATTTAATTGTAAAGGTTATGATTCACAAGTGATGTTGTGTATGAGTTAGGGTTTGGTACGAAGACGTTAACCGATTAAGCTATTTGGTCTTCGATTTTTAAGAATTTCGGTGAATAATATATTTTATATGACTATATTCTATTCTATAATATGATAATTCATTGTCTACTTCTCATAAAAAACTATTTTACAATTTTATAAATAAGATAATAATTTTATCATATATTATTGATAATGGATATTGTCACTTTAAATTTAATATTGTCACTCTCATTTATAATTTTTTATTTTAATACAAAGAACAAAATAATAATGAAAGAGCTTGTGAACGACTCTAGTTAGAGGTAACGACTCTAGTTAAATAAGCGGCAAAGCTGTATAACTTAGTAGGAGCAGTACCATTTGATCCACACATAATTCAATGGGTACGGTTTATAATGCTATTAGACGGTGTTGAAAATTAAATGAACATCACAGAAAATAAAAAATAAAAAATGTTTAATTTTCAAAATATTAAACTATGCAGAAAAGTTTTAGTTTAGAAAATCAAAAAAAGTTTTTTACAATCTTTACCTTAAATATGGGATATAAAAAAATTACTGTCAAATTTTTTAAATATAATTCTCGTAGAAGTCAACAGAAGTTAATGTCTGCATTTATAAAAACAACTTTTTTAAATTTGAGTATATTCAAAATTAGTATCACTTTTTTATATTTATTAAATTATATGTTTCAGTTGAGGAAAAAGTTAATGTTGAACAAAATTTGAGCAGAAAAAAAGTATAAAAAGACAAAGCAACCGAAAGCGTATACATAAATATTAATATATATTAATTATTTTTATGAGATGGTCTAAATTACAAACTAACTAGCTTCAATATTTTTTTCTATCTTTCATTAAAAATATATTGATCCATATGTGTGGATCATGTGATACTATATTATAGCAACTTAATTAATCATACATATAAAGTTATACTGAAAATTTCAACTCGCAGCAAATTTCATCATTTAGATCAGAGAAGCTTGAGATAGGCATAGTTGGTGACAGCACCAAGAATAACATTCACTGAATTAATAATATGATGGATGTCAATTGCTATCTGTTGTGCATCATAAGAAATGCCTTCTAATCCCCTTCTTGAAAATCCAGCAAAGTATATTCCATTTTCACCTCTCCAATGATTTGGATACTTTGATTTAGGCATTCTTTTCTCTGTGAACATTTCTTTATAATCCTGATTATAAATCAAATTAACGATTAATAATTATTAATTAGAGTCTCAATTAATTAGACACATTCTAAAATTGAATCTCTTTTTGTCGGACAATTTATTTAATGCACCAAAAGTTGCGTTAATCCATTTTATAGTGCAAAGATCACCAAAATTAACATTTTCAATAAACAAAATTTTTTTCTATGTATTTCACGAAAAAAAATTACTGTCATCAATCATGTTAGTCATGCACCTTAAGCCACTTGAGCACATTATTGATGTATCCAGTAGCAAAGATTATGATATCAAATTGACAATTTTGTCCATCCTCGAACTCAATAATCTTGCCTCCTTTGACGCGTACAATGGCGGGTAAAACCTAAATATAAATTAATAATAATCAATAATCAAATAAATTTATAAGTTTGAATGCCAAGATTAATTAAAAAAAATGGTGCTTGTGTAAATACATAATAAAATACAGTTTAAAGTGTATTGTGTCTCAGGCTAGTTTGATACCTTAATTCTGTCTTCCTTTATCTTACCAACACAACCCACATCAATGGTAGGAGTGCGACCACCTTTGATTTTCATAGTAAAAGGTCCATCCTTTGGTCTAGTCAAGCCGTACTTGGACATATCTCCATACTTGAGTTGGCTCATAAGCACCATGAGCTTGTCCACCAAGGCAACATTTAGGAACTTCAATAGACACATTCTCACTAACACCATCTCTTTAGTGAAATAATGTACCTAAACATTTCCAATTATAAAATATTTGTCACAATTATCATTATTTAATCAACAATAAAAAAATTTATTGACAAAGATACTAGAGTTACCCGATCAATTATAAAACATTCACAATTATTATTAAATAATATAAATAATTTTTTTTTCCTGTATAAAAACAGTATGTTCAAAGTTGAGTTATTAATTAGAATTGGACTAATAAATTAACCCATTTATCAGAGTTGACTAGTAAGCACAAATTTGTTTATTTTTTTTTTTTTTAAAAAATGAACTAGTAATCATGGATATTCATTCTCGCACTTTTACTAAAAAGAAAAAGCACTTTTACTAAAAAGAAAAAGAATAAAGCAAGATTAAAAAGCTTTTTATTGAATAATGATTATTTTATCATGGGGCTGAATTTTTTTCTTTAAAAAAAAACCCAGTTTTTATACATTTTTTCTTAGGTTTTCGATCTATTCTTACAAAAAGAAAACGTACTTAATTAAAGGATATCTCAAGAGATCAGAGAGAAAGACTTACAGGACTTCTAACCACAATGGAGGTATTTGCACCCCAATTGAAGAGATCATAAGCAATCTTCATGTCAGAATTCCCACAACCAACAACAAGGGCATTTTTGTCATACCAATCTCTTCCATTAAGATACATGCTACAATGCATGCAAGTTCCCTCAAACATTTCAAGTCCATCAATTTCAAGAATGTAACATTCGCTATTCTCCCAAGATGTGACCACAAGATACTCTGCAACATAAACCTCATCAACATTTGATGAGGTGTTCTTCACATTGAGCCTCCATTTTCCATTGTCATCGAGAAACGCAATCTCAACATATCGGTTGTACCTAACACAAATGTTGAATTGGGTCACATAACTATCTAAGTATAGAAGAAAATCGACTCTAGAGACGAATGTGGGTGAATCTGATCAGAAAAGGCATGTGAGGAAGGTGGCAAAAATCTTTGCCTAAGTGAAGTTTCAAGCCATCATATGTTCTTTTCCTCCAAAGAGGTGCAAGGCAATCGTCTCTTTCTAAGACAATGTTTGGGATTGAAAGTTTGCTAAGGCATCCTGAGGTTGCTAAGCCAACGGGCCCGGCACCCACAATCACAACGAGGATTTCAATTTTCATGTTAGTTTAGTTTTTCAATTGAAAAATGAACTCAATGGGCACACGGTTCAATTGTTATTAAGCCACTCCCAATTTATATGCATAGCAACTATGTTATTAGCTAGTTATAAATTATTAAAATAATTTTTTTAAGTTTTTTATTGTTGTTAAAATATAGATATTTTACAGTGCAAATATTTGCACACATGATCAACGATTATATGTGGTCAAACCAGAAAAAGATTTTAATTTAATTTTTATTTATTAATATTTGCTGCCTTTTTTGGTGTTTTAGTTTCTTTTTTTTTTTCAACCAATTTAATCAAAGCTCTCTCAAGTTCTATTTTCAAAATAAAACAATGATTAAAATATTTAAATTAGTTACATAAACACAGAAATCACTCTAGAAATGAGAATATGATCCGATCTCTCAAGAAATTTTTTTTATAGAAGTTTTTTTGTTAACGTTTTGATTAACGTTTTATCTCAACGTTTTATCTCAACGTTCACTAACCCTATTGTTGGTGTCTTGAATAATGTACCTAAACATTCTCAATTATAAAATATTTATCACAATTATCTTTCTTTAATCAGCAATAAAAAATTTTATTGACAAAGGTACTAGAGTTACCCGAACAATTATAAAACATTTACAATTATCATTAAATAATATAAATAACTTTTTTTGCCTGTATAAAAACAGTATGTTCATAGTTAAGTGATTAATTAAAATTGGATTAATAATTAACCCATTCGTTACAGTTGACCAGTAAACCTTTTTTTTTTGTTTACAAAAAATTTTAACAATATCAGGAATTTAATCATGTACCACACATTCAAACACATAAATTCTTGTCAATTGTGTTGGCCTTACATAACAAACACAAATTTGTTTAATTTTTTTTTTTAAATGGACTAGTAATGAATATTCATTCTCACACTTTTACTACAAAGGAAAAGAATAAAGCAAGATAAAAAAGCTTCTTATTAAATATTGATTATTTTTAACAACTATATTATTAGCTAGTTATAAATGAATAAAATAATTTTAAGTTTTTTATTGTTGTTAAAATATAGATATTTTATGGTGCAAATATTTTCACACAAGTTCAATCATTATATGTGGTCAAACCAAAAAAGTGTTTTAATTTAATTTTAATTTAATAATATTTGCTGCCTTTTTGGTGTTTTAGTTCGTTTTGTTTTTTTCCAATTAATTTAGTCAACGCTCTTCTCAAGTTCTATTTTCAAAATAAAATAACGATTGAAATAGTTAAATTAATTAGGAATGTGTTTGGATCTCTCAAAAAATATTCTTTATATATAGAAAAGTTAGTTGGGTTCCTTAAGTATGCTGACATGGTTCGAATCTTAGCCGTACGTATAGAAAAGACTTTGTTGGTAGAGGCAAAACTCATATCGGTGATCTTTTCACCTCGAAGGAATTAGTCTTCGGCTGTTGATGGAAGGATACCCTTGGTACAAAAAAAAAAGAAATAATCTTTATAGGAGTCATATTGTTATTGTCTTGAATAACCTTTTATCTTAACTTTTGGTAACCCTATTTGAGAAACTAGTTAGCCTCTTAAATGCATGTAAAAATTACTTGCGATCTTTATTTTACTTGAAGAAACTCATCTGAACCGAATGGAGAAACTCATCTGAACCGAATCTAAGGAATTTGATACATGGATAACTAAAATAAATAATATTGTGCATATGAGGAGAAAAATTTAATATGCAAATTGTTCAAATGAACTAATTCAGACCGCCATCAATTTAAGCTTGAATGATATAAAAAATATGAAAAACGATATCAAATAATGCAACAAAGCAAAAAAAACACAAATAGAAAGTTTAAACTAACCGGTTTGCATAATATGTCAACGGGTAATAAATAACTAACAAAATCAAATAGTCAAATTAATTTGTTCAACTTATATTGATTTGGTTAAGTTTTGAACCAAATATAAAAATCAAATTAAATAAAATCAATTTTATTGATTGATTTAGTTAGCTTTCGAACTCTTTGAGATGATGGAGAGTGGATTAGGGTAAGCTGGAAGACAAAGAGGAGGCGGCAGAACAAATACCTGAATAAGATCTTTATTCGAACTAAAAAGATGTAGTATTCAATGTCATTCTTCCTCGCTAACATCCCTGTATATAGCTACATTTAAAAGTAAAGCTACGAAAAATAGGCAAACTCATTTGGTATTTCTTCATCTTGATAGAAATTGATTATATTGTGAATATGAACAAAAATAAAACTAAAATCAATAGAAAATTATAAGTTTACCGGTTTCAATGACAATAATATTTTAGCCAATATGATGTCAAATTATGCATTGAAGTAATATAAAAATAGAAAAGATAAATAGAAAGTTCATATTGTTTTTTTTTTTTGGAATACAAGGTTAAAATAACAAACCAAGCAAATACCCAAATCAAATTTTATCAAATTTTTTCGACTTGGTTCAATTTTGACCCGAACATGAAAATTAAATAAAAAAGGTTTCATTCAGTTTTATTGGACTTAGAGTTAGAGGCAAACCAAAAAACTTACTCATATAGATAATTACGATATTAGCCGAGATTAGAGATAACTCGTTGCGATATACTATCAACCTTCTAAAAGAATATAGAGTAAGACACGTCGACCCATTTTTAAAAGTGGGTTGAAACACTTTGATCTTACTAAGGCTCCGTCACTAGCTAGGGAATTCAAATAAAAATCTTACCTTTTGCAACTAAGAGGGAATAATAGATCGTTGACAATGTGACTTCATAAAAAGCAATCAAAGTTAAGATCAAAGAGAATAAAACCCACGAAGTGGTCACTTGCCTCATTTGCATAAATAATAAAAATAAAGATAAAATTTTTAAAATCATTGTAAAAGTTGAAGAGATAATAAATATTGAAAAATACTAAAAATAAAGTTAAAGTTAAGTCTTTAAAAATAAAGAATAATTTTTTTTAAAAAAATAGGTTGAAAATCAAATGTTAAATAATAAAAATTGAAATATAAGAAATATCTCGATGGAACTATCCTACCTCGCATTTGACTTTTCACAAATAAAATTTTATACATGAACAAATTATTAGTAGTTTTCATTCCCGATTTATTAAAAATTAGGTATTTTGTCCCAATTTTCCTTAAAATAAGACTCGTTGTTTTTATTTTTATTTTTTTTGCTTCATTCTTAATTATTTACAAAATGAGAAGTAATAACCAAACTATAAAATTTGAAAAATAACTGAGAAAGAAATCATAAACAATATTATTTTATAAGGACTAAAATTGAATGCCGCATATGAACGAAAAAATTTGGGTACCAAACATTTTATAAAATTAAAAGTATAATTGATTAAATAAATCATCCCTTGATTAACTAAAATGGTCGTTTATAATATATATTTATAAAAAAAAAAAAAACTGAAAGTAGTGGCCATGTAGGAATATTTTCATTGTTGTTAAGTTTTTTTTTTAAAAAAAAAACATAAATGTCTAATTAATGAGGCAACTAGTGATAATTCGTCACCCATAGCGGCGGAAGTTGGTTTTCATTGTCAACATTTATTAGTCAGTTTTAGAAATGGAGTGTTTGTCTTGTGAGGGAGTGATTCCATTATTAGTTAATTACATGCTATAAATTTTGTCACAAAATTTAGCTACCACCACTTTGGTGACAAAAGTTTTTTCATCACTGATTTCATCATAAACTATATTTTCTCCAGTCCTTTTTATAAGTAATGTTAGATATATTTTATACATACTAATAAATCTTAATAAATGATTTTTTTTAATCATTTAAATGATGAATACAAATTTTCTTCCCAAAATACCCTTATAGATATATTTTCTTCCCATGTGTAAATTAAAGGATGGAGTTTATGAGTGCTATTGGGAATAGAAGAATTAGTGGAAAGAGAAAAATTACTAAACTCAATTAACTAAGGGTATATTAGGAAGTCTATATTTTTTAGCATTTAATAAAGTTAAAAAGTGTACTTTGTTGCTTATATTAAGGAATAAAAAAAACTTACCTTTTATTGCTTATAAAAAGGATCGAATGGAATATTAGCGACAGTTTTTTTTTTTTGTCACAAATCCTATTTTTGTTAGTTGTGCCCAAAATACTTCATATCAACAACGAATATGAATAATCAAGTTTGATGAGGATTTTATGATAGGTTTTGGACACACATGCAATGACTCTCTCGGCAACTTATTAGCATATATTCTTTTAGAGTCCTTAACTAATATGCTTTTAAGGAGTTTATAGTATAATATTATAAAATTATAAAAATGGAAATCTAATCAAGATTGCATTGTTGAGAACATGTGTCAAGGTCAACCGCTAGGAGACCAATTTTGTTTTGAGATGTCTTTAGTAGTTTAGTATTCCTTTAAATAAAACTATTTATAAATTTTTAGGAGAATTTGATCAATATAGCCATAAAATAGAAGGGTTAAATATGTTTTTAGTTTCTGAACTTTTGCGAAAATTTGTTTTTAGTCCTTCAACTTTAAAAAGTACGTTTTTAGTCCCTAAAGTTTTTAAAATGTTCGTTTTTCATCCTTCTGTTAAGTTCCGTTAAGTTTAGTACTGACGTGGCAAACGGAATACACGTGTCAGATTCTTACAGAGCCACGTATCATATTTTTTTAATAATTTAATAAATAAATTAAATTACTAAAATAAAAAATAAATTAAATTAAAAAATGAAAAAAAAACCCTAAAGACTACTCTCTCTCCTTCGAAGCTATTCTCTCACGCCGTAAGCTCTCCTTCTTCATTCTACTCCATCATCTTCTTCATTCTTCTTCACCATCATCATCTTCTTCTTGACCATCATCATCTTCTTTTTCTTTTTTATCTTCTTCGTCATCATTTTCTTCTTCTTCTTCTTCCAATTAAATTTAAAGCTGAAAAAAATAAAACCCTAAACACATCTTCTTCTTCGTCATCATTTTCTTCTTCTTTTTCTTCCAATTTGAACCTCTTCTCTCTCACACTCTCTGTTAAGTCGTTTTTTCGTCTAGTTTTGCTTCCATTAGAACCTTTCTCTTTTGCTTCTTGTGTTGAATTTGTATGATTTGCGGATTTGAGTTTTTGATTTGGGGATTTGGGAATCTTCTTATTCTTCTCTCCATTGATTTCTACTTCCATTATAGCCCTTATCTTCGGCTTCCTGTGTTCAATTTGTCTGATTTGCAGATTTGAGTTTTTGATTTAGGGATTTGGGTTTTTGATTTGGGGATTTAGGTTTTTGATTGGTTCTTCTTGTGCTCAGATTTTGGGATAAGGGTTTTCAGTAAGGGGAAAGGAAGAAGTGGAAGAAGGAAGACATTCGATCTAAGCTTCTAAGTTTCTGTGTTTTGGTTTTCTAGTTTAGGTTTCTGGGTTTCTAGTTAGGTTTCTGGGTTTCTTGTTCTTCTCCTGTTTTATAAGTTCTTTCTTTCTTCTTCCCCAAATCCAAAAAATTCTAATTTCTCAAGATTGCAATCATTCATCTTCCTAAATCCCTAAATCGATAAACCCTAATTTGGGAATGGTTGTGGGATGGAGATGAGTTTTTGGGTTGGGGATGAAATTTTTTGGGTTGGGGTTGAAGATTTCTGGGTTGGGGATGAAGATTTCTGGGTTGGAGATGAGTTTCTAGGTTTAAGATTAAGTTTTTTGGATTTTTTTTTTAATTTTTTAAAAATTTGAGAAATTTAAATAGTTAAAAAATTATTGACGGAGTTAGTAAGAATTTAACGGAATGACCAAAAATGAATTTTTGTTAAACTTTAGGGACTAAAAATATACTTTTTAAAATTTGAGGACTAAAAACAGATTATCATTATAGTTCAGGGACCAAAAACATATTTAACTCGTAATAACATAGGGGTAAATTTAAAAGATGGTATAATGTTTCAAAAATTAATATAATTAATTTTATTATATATTTTTTTAATATGTGTAGATGATGTAAAAAAAAATAAGAAACGATGGAATAGTTCACAAAAAGATCATAACATGTGTCTTTCAGTTCCACATCGTCACCGCTGCAAGTCTTGTTTATTATGAAAAGGAGACACGTTAGCTTTTAAACTCATTAAATGCACCCAACTTTTTTATCAAAAAAGGCCCATATGACATCGTTGGATTTAATTTCTCATTCTTTTTCTAATATTTCTAAAACTTCAATTATTTCGGTTATTCTTTTCCAATTTCCATCATTACCCTCCGATCGGCTAGGATGGCAAATATGCATAGAACAATGATCTGAAGTTTAGAAAATGACTTTGAAATACAACCATATCAATGAGGAGGGCATCATTGGATTCTCTTCCTTTTTTGATAGAAAGAAAATGAATAAAAAAAAAATAACACATGTCCTAAATGCATACTTATTATAGTAATTTAGAGTATTAAACAAAATTTATTTTGTAAAACCCAAAAGAAAATCCTGTATATGAGAACATGAATTAAAGATTAAATAAATCAAGAAAAATGTTAATATATATTAAAAAAAATCATTGATATTTTATAAAATGTATAATGTATTTCCATATCTACCCTTATTAAAAACCAATCAACTTTTTTCTATTAGTTAAAATCAAATCTAAGATCCAACCTGTTAGTTGAATGATTGAGAAGTAGTAGCAGATCCTTGTTCGAATCCCTATGAGTGCACTTTATCTTATAAAAAAAAAATCAAACCTAAGCACCTCATTAGAAATGGGCAAAACTAAAAAAGAAAAATTCTAAAACTCACTTGACGCACTCAAATATTTTATCCAAAAAATACCCATCTATCTTACTTCAATGGATTCACTTCTTTTTCATTTTAAAAATTTGAATTATTGCAGCCATTCTTTTCCAATTTTCGTAGTTACTTTTTGATTAGATGGGATGGCTAACATGCATGGAGTAACAGTTTTGGAGTTAGGAGAATGACTTTGAAGTACGGATCAGGTCAACCAGCCGGAAAACATACTTGGGCTTCTGTTTCTCTTTTTTTTTTAATAAAAAAAGTAAAAACTACTTTAATAATAATAATAATAATAATAATAATAATAATAATAATATTATTATTATTATTATTATTATTATTATTATTATTATTATTATTATTATTATTATTATTATTATTATTATTATTATTATTATTATTACAAACTATGTTGAAAATAGTTAATTGGCGGAAGCTACAGTCTTGCAATGCTATTATTATTATTATTATTATTATTATTATTATTATTTTATATAAAAACATATATTTTTTATTGGTGAGAAATAACTCTGGTGGAATAGGCGGCAAAGTTCTATATTCGAATAGTTTATGTAGTTGTATATTCACAGCTCAAACTCAAAACAATTAAACTGCAATAACTTCGTGCGATTTGATCAATACATATTCAACGATTAACTGTATATAATACTATTAGCTAGAAGATACTGAAAATTTACCATACAAAGAAAATCAGGAAGGTTTAATTTTCAAGCTATTAAAAGATGTAGAAAATTTATAGTTCAGAAAATCAAAAAATGTTTTTCACAATGTTTACCCTCTTAAAACAACATATAATTAAGGGAGATAGAGAATATACAGTCAAATTTTGTTAGTGTAACTCTTTTGGACGTCAAAAGAAGTTAATGTCATACATTTATAAACAATATGTTTTTTTAAAGATATTCATAATTAGTCAACTTTGTTATTTAGTAGAAGCTTTTTTTTTTTATTTACATGCTTCAATTGAGCAAAAAGTTATTGTTGAACAAAATTCGAACAAAAAGAAAGGAAGAAAGTATAAAAAGACAAAGCAATTGAAGACTACACAGAAACACACAAAAAAAATTAATATATTTTTTTGGTAAAATATATTTAATATTTTTATGAGATGATCTATATTACAAACTAGCTAGCTTCAACTTTTTTTTTTTAATTTTCTATCCTGCATAAAAAAATATATCGATTCATATGTGGATCATGTGATATCATATTATAGAAACATAGTTAATTACTCATACATATCAAGTCCACAAACTGAAAATTTCGAAATAGCTCAACTGACAGCACATATATAAGTTACTATAAAAATAACACTTATTCATGATTCAGATAAGAGAAGCTTGAGGTAGGCATAGTTGGTGTCAGCATCAGGAATATCATTCCTTGAATTAATGGTACGATTGATGTCATTTGCTATTTGTTGTGCATCATAAGAAATGCCTTCTAATCCCCTTCTTGAAAATCCAGCACAGTATATCCCTTTTCCACCTTTCCAATGATTTGGATACTTTGATTTGGGCATTCCTTCTTTGGTGAACATTTCTTTGTAATCCTGATAATAAATCAAATTAACCATTAATAATTATTAACTAGAGTCACAATTAATTAGACACACTCTAAAACTGAATCTTCTTTTGTGGGACAATTTATTTAATGCACCAAAAATAACATTAATCCATTTTATGGTGCAAAGATCACCGAAATTAGCATTTTCTCTAAACAATTTTTTTCTATATATTCTATGAAACAAAAATAAAGTCATCAATTATGTTAGTCATGTACCTTAAGCCACTTGAGCACATTAGTGTGGTATCCAGTAGCAAAGATGATGACATCAAATTGACCATTTTGTCCATTCTCAAACTCAATAACATTGTCTTCTTTGATGCATGCAATAGCAGGTAAAACCTAATTATAAATTAATTATGATAATAATTAATAATCAAATAAGTATCTAATGCTCACCGTTAATGATTAATTAATAAAATAAATGGTGCTTGTATAAATAAATAATAAAATATAGTTCAAGCTAAAGGTACCGTGTCTGGCTAGTTTGGTACCTTAATTTTGCCTTCCTTTATCCTTTCAACACAACCCACATCAATGGTAGGCGTGCGGCCACCCTTGATTTTCATATTGAAGGGTCCATCCTTTGGTCTAGTCAAGCCGTACTTAGACATATCTCCGTACTTGAGTTTGCTCATAAACACCATCAGCTTGTCCACTAGAACAACATTTAGAAATCTTAGTAGACACATTCCGACGAACACCATCTCTTTAGTAAAATAATGCACCTAAGCATTCCCATAAAATTATCTCCTTAGGGAAATAATAATGCATCAATTTTTCAACATACAACTTTTGTGTATTTATTTGTCACAATTATCATTCTTTAATCAACAATAAAAAAATTTATTGACAAAGGTACTAGAATTACCAGAAGAATTATAAGTTATTCACAATTATCGTTAAATAATATAAGTGTGTTTTTTTTCTTGTATAAAAATAGTATGATCATAGTTAAGTTATTAATTGAAATGGACTAATAATTAACTCATTCAGAAGAGCTGGCTAGTAAACACGAATATTTTTAAAATTAAAATAAATGGACTAGTAGCCATGGATATCCATTCTCTCTTTTACTAAAAAGGAAAAACAAGAAAGAAAGAAAGCAAGCAAGATCAAAAAGCTTCTTATCGAATATTGATTATTTTATCCTGGGTTGAATTAAAAAAAAAATCAGCTTTGTTATTTAGTGCTAAATATTTCACATGAAAATCATAGGGATTGTACTTAAAATTTATTTATTTATTTATTTATTTTATCATCAAAATAAAATAATTTCAATTTTGTATACATAAATTTTCAATTCAATTAATTCTTGAATGATAAATTAAAAATAAAAGAACCTGAACAAAAATCAGCCCTATGTATTCGTATACAAAGTTTGATATTTTGTTTTCATATTTTTTTCGGAGTTATAAAGAAAATTTCCAAAATTATTATATTGTTCAAGTTAATTTACAATTAAATTGATATTTTATACATTTTTTAGATCTCCAATCTTCTCTTATAAGAAGAAAAACGTTATTTAAGGGATATTTCAAAAGACTAGATAGAAAAGACTTACAGGACTTCTAATAACCATGGAGGTATTTGCACCCCAATTGAAGAGATCATAAGCGATCTCCATACCAGAATTTCCAGAACCAACAACAAGGACATTTTTGTCATAAAATTCTCTTCCATTTAGATACATGCTACAATGCATGTAAATTCCCTCAAACTTTTCGAGTCCATCAACCTCAGGAATGTAGCCTTTGCTATTCTCCCCAGATGCAACCACAAGATAGTCTGCAACATAAACCTCGTTAACATTTGATAAGGTATTCTTCACATTGAGCCGCCATTTCCCATTGTCATCAAGGAATGCAGTCTCAACAAATCGGTTGTAGCGGATACAAATGTTGAAATGGGTCACATAAGTGTCTAAGTAACGAAGGAAATCGACCCTAGGAACAAAGGTGGGTGAATCTGGTGAGAAAGGCATGTGAGGAAGGTGGCAATAATCTTTGCCTAGATGAAGTTTCAAGCGATCATATGTTCTTTTCCTCCAAAGAGGTGCAAGGCAATCATCACTTTCTAAGACAATGTTTGGGATGGAAAGTTTGTTAAGGCATCCCGAGGTTGCTATGCCAGCTGGCCCAGCACCCACCATCACAACAGGGATTTCAATTTCCATAGTAGTTTAGTTTTCCAATTGAAAAATAAACTCAATTGTCATATGGTTCTATTGTCGCTGAGCAACTCCCAATTTATAAGCACAATAACTATGTTGTTAGCTAGTAACAAATGAATAAAATAAATTTTTTTTAGGTTTTTTTTGTTGTTAAAATATAGATATTTATTGGTGCAGACATTTGTACACAACAGTCGACGGTTATATGTGGTCAAACATAGAAAAGATTTTGAATTTGTTTTAAATTTATTAATAATGGTTTCATATTTTTAGAGTTTTGTTTTTTGGTTTTTTGTTTTTACAACTAATTTAGTTTTAGCCCTTCTCTTGTTCTTTTTGCAATATAAAATAACAATCGAGATAGTTAAGTAAGTTATATAAATACCAAAATCAATTTAAGAATGCGAAATCTCTTGAGAAATGTTTATAGGAGTCATATCGTTAGCTTCTTGAATAACTTTTTATCTCAATTTTCGATAATCCTAGTTGAGAAACTAGTTAGCCTTTGAAATGCATGTAAAAATAACTTACTATCTTTGTTCTACTCATATAAACACTTACGGAGAAACTCATCCTAATCCGATCTAGGGTGTTTGGTACATGGCTAACTAAAATGAAATTTTGTGCATATCAACATATGACTAGAAAAATATAATGTGTATAAAGTTCAATTAACTAATTTAGAAAATCATCAATTTTAGTTAAAATGATATCAAACATATGAAAAATGATATCAAATAATGCAACAAAGTAAAAAAAAATAAAGTTTATACTAATCGGTTTGGGTGATAGTTCAACGTGTAATAAATGATTAAACAAATTAAATACTAAAGTTAAAGTTTTTCTACTTATATTGAATTTGGTTTAAGTTTTAATCCAAATATGAAAATCAAATTAAATCAAATCAATTTAATTAATTTAGTTTAGTTTTTCAACTCTACGAGATTGGATGATGGAGAATGGACTAAGGTAAATCAAAAGACAAAGAGAAAGTACGGAACAAATACTTAAATAGGATCATGTAGGACTCAAGAACATCTATCCTAGCTATCATCCCAACATATATAGCTATATTATAAAATAAAGATAGTCAAATATTTGTCTATTTTAATTAAAATTATTATATTATTTATATGAGCACAAATAAAAGTAAAATCAATAGAAAATTGTAAGTTAATTAGTTTAAATGACAGTAATTTTTTAGCCAAAATGATATCAAATTATGTATTAAAGTAAAATAAAAATGGAGCAATATTTTGTGATAACTCGACAATCTTTCGTGCAAGTTTGGAAGGGAATTAATCACGACTTCCTTTGGTGGATACTCTAAGAAGAGACCCACGGAAAATTAAAATAAAAAAGCAAAATAGAAAGTTCATATTGATTATTCTGAAATACAAGGTTATTATAATAACAAACCTAGCAGATATATTCAAATCAAATTTGATCAAATTTCACTGTTTTGGCTCACTTTATTTTGACCCGAACAAGAAAATTAAATTAAAAAAGTTACATTAAATGTTATTAAACTTCAGAGTTTAGATGCAGACCAAAATCCTTACCTTTTTTAGAAAGCTTCGATATTAACATAGATGACAAATGGAGACCACTCTCTACAATATCAACCTTCCAAAAATATATAGAGTAAGGCATGTTGACCCATTTTCAAAGGTGGATTGGAGGGGAGGAGAAATGAAATACTCTGATCTTACTAGGGTAACCATCATTGGCTAGGGCATTCAAATCCGAGCATGGCTTCTGCTACTAAGAGGGAATTGTAGATTGTCGGCAATGCTACTTCATAAACAGGAATCAAAGATATAAGATCGAAAAGAGTGAAATGCATGAAGCGGCCACTCACCTCATTTTTTAATTCGTTGACGGTCCAATTTACATAAATAATAAAAATGAAAATTAAATTTTTAAGAATCATCGTAAAAAAGTTAACGAGATTAAACATATCTCATGAATCACATGTGGCCTAATGATTTAATTTGTTTAAATGAAGGAAATTTTGATTTTTTAATATGAAAATACCATGTTCTGGAAGGAAAGATCTCCCTGTTTTGACTTCAAGAGATTATATTCTGTCAGCAATTTAAAGGAGGCAAAAATTTCAGATGTTGGATATTTTGAAAATGGCAGGTGGATTTGGAAGCTGGAATGGAGAAGGTCTCTATTTGAATGGGAAAAAGTGATGTTAGTGCCTAGTGGATCTGATGAACTTAATCAGATTGTTATTAGCCCGGTAGTGGAGGATAGATGGCATTGTAATTGGGGAAGAGGAGGAGAGTTTTGCGTTAAAAAAACTTATAAATACTTGGTGGGCAACAGTCCAGAACCTGATAAAACTTTGTTCCTGAATATTTGGTCTCCCCTTGTTCCTTTTAAAATCTCAGCTTTTATTTGGAAACTTGTATTAGATGGTGTTCCAAGTCCAACTAAAGAAAAGCTGAACAGAAGAGGGGTCATTACTGCTCCAGGGGACCTTATATGTGCTTTGTTTCTTGACTCTTGAACAAGAGAAATCCTCTTCCCATCTGTTCTTTTCCTGTACTGAATCTTACCTCGTTTGGATGAAGTTTGTGTTATCTAATTCATGTAGTATGGTTCTATGTCATTTGGAATCTGTGGTGGTGGAGAAACCAGTTGGTTTTCAAAAAGCTAAGAGTAATATTCAAAGAGAGAGTGTTTTTGATAGGATAACATCCAAATCAGATAATGGCAATGACTAAAAGCATACAGATCAGGGTTTTTGGTATCTCTAGCAGAGTGGCTTAATTGCCCTTATCACTGTTTAAGGGATGCGACATAGAGGTAGCGCTTTTAGGAGATGATTTTTTGCTGTTTTCTTTTTCCTTGTCTAGTTTTTTCTGCAATAAGCTCTTGTTTGTTGTAGTGGCTAGTTTTAGCGGTTGTTATATGATAATCCTATCAAATTATAGGCCGCTGAAGTTTAGCTTCTTGCTGTTATTATTTTGTTTATCTAATCTTGTTGGACTACTTATACTGTAGTAACTCTACTTCAAAATATAAATCTCTAGTTATGTTTCACAACGTTTAAAAAAAGTAGTTAATTTATAGATTTTATAAGTATTAATTATTTTTGTCTAATTTTAACTTTATAAATTTTAAATTCTATCATCTTTTATTAGTAGTTTAACTTTGGAAATATCAAATAATTGAAAAAAATAATAAATTCTTCTTAATTTACATGTAAGAGCTTATAATATAGACCAAAATAAAAAGAGATTAAGAGCTTATATTTTGAACTAGAGGTAGTACTTATTTACATCTATACCTGTGGTGCTCTATACCTGTGGTGCTGGTGGCATTAAAATAATTGTTTGTTTGTTGATAAAAAAAATTAAAAAATTAAGTGAGGATTGGACCGAATACCTAGATAAACATGTCAAAATATGTTCACCAATTGTGATACATAATTGGGACAAAGGGGATTTTGATTTGATTAAATAATAATCAGTGAAAGTATAATTTTATTCCTAAAAATGTTAAAATATGTTTTTTAACAAATGTAGTCAATGAATTACCACATAAATACACCAAAATATACTGATGTGGTTGACAACCTTATTAGCTAAATTCCATCTTTAGTGAAATTATTATTTTATTCATAAAACTGTTTAAATATATATATCTTTTTTTATCAAAAGTAGTGAATGAATTACGACATTAATTCACCAATTTTTACCGATAAGTTTGATACTTTATTAGCTAATTTTCATCTGAACTCTTAATCTTTAATTATAAATTTTAATTTTTTAAAAAGTGAAAAAATAAACTAAAAGAGCACAAGAGATGCTTAACTCATATACAACCAGAGGATAACAATCAAGAAAAATACATTTGGATACATATTTTCTTTTTTAAAATAATATTTTTCGTAATAAACGAACCAAAAATATTTTATTGTACAAATTCTCGGTCTCTTCGAGAAGTGCTTATGGCATACTGTGTTTGTTGGTGTTGTTTTCCTGTTTCAATTGGTTATCCAAACAGTGCTCTATTATTTACTTTATACTATGTTTAGTTTTCATACATATTTAATTTGTTGATAAATTAATTTTAGTATTTGCTTATAAAATAATCGTATTTGATTTCTTGAGTATCTAACTCGACCGCCGACCTCAATCTGCGTGATCGAGCTTGTGTTGGCCAGTACCAAAAATTATTATGTTCCCAATCATGCACTAATAAAATATGACTACATCATTAAAATATTTTTTTAATTTTATTCTTTAATTTCTAATAAAATTTTTTAATAGCGTGACGATATTCTATTGGTGGGATATGATTGAGAACATAATTTTAGAGACATATAATTTGAATCTCAATATGAAAATCAGATTCAATCTATAGAATAGTTACAATTTTGGTTAAATTAGTAATGTAATACCTTAATTCCACACAAGATTTTAGATTGATTTGGTCTCTTTATTTTTTCCTTAGTTAGTTTAGCTCTTAAAAATATATTTTTTGAGTAGTTAGTCCTCTAATTTTACAATAGATTTTACTTTAATTTGGTCTCTCAATCTTTTTTTCCATTTTAGCCATTTATATATTTTTATATTAATATGTTTTTTTTCCATTTCACAACTAATGCAAACACGCCCTTAAACTAAAAGCCTTTTTTAGTAACCTCTAAATTTTTCTTATTAAAAAGAAATTATTTGTAATTATAAAAAAATCAAAAACTTTAATTAATTTATCAAATTTTCTCCAAACAAGCACGTGAGGCTTCCAACAGCTTTTTTTAAGAAAAAAAAGCTATTGAAGATAGTTTACATTTTACAAACATGCTCAAGTGACTAAAATGAAGAGGTGAGGAACCTGCCACCTTCATGACGGCGCCCAATTTTCAACCCCTTGTAAAATTTTCGAACGAAACTCATTCGAAAATATATGTTAATTTTCGAATCAATTCATCTAAAAATTAATACATATTTTTGAATGAAATTCATAAAAATTAATGTATAATTTTCGAATGAGTTTCAAACCAAAAGGTATATCTGTAAAAAAAAAAAAAAGAAAATTGTGAAAATTGGTGGCCCTCCATGACTTACTTCTACGGACCCATTTACCCTAAGAAAGAATATGGCCCAAATATTTTGGTGAGGAAAGTCCTTTTAGTGAGACAATTCTATTTCTTTGGACCAAAAAAAAAAAAAAAAAGACAATTCTAATTGGAATATCTCTATTTTGATGAGGTTACTTCTTTTGGTAGGATTTTTTTCTTATTTATAAGGTTTAAATTTGAGACCTCTAATATTATGAGAATCAAATATATATTAATTATACTAACAGTTAGATGTTCAAATGCATGTTTGATCCTTTTTAAAAAAACATACATATTTGATTTTTTTTTAGTAAACATACATGTTTAATAAACATAGATATAAATATCCTAGATGCATAATTTATCAAAGGTCCACAACACGCAGATAATTCTTTTTATTTATTTTAATGTCATTTAAGTAATATAGTATTATTTTATTAATCTATTAAAGGACATTAATTAACCATATTTTACTCAGTCAAAAGATAAAAGAAAACATATGATAGAGGTTGAATTACTTTTTTAAAAAAAAAAAGAAAAAAGAAAGAAAGAAATTAAAGAAAAAATGCATTGATTTAAAAACTATGTTGAAAACAATTTACAGGCGGAAGCTGCTGTCGTGCAATGCTATTAGTATTATTTTGTATATAAGTATACATGTATTTTGTATTAGAGCCAATGACTCTAGCTAAGTAGGTGGTAAAGCTCTGTACTCGAGTAATTTATGTAGTTTGTATATTCAGAACTCAAATTCAAAACTATTAAACTAAAAAAAAAACTTTGTAGGAGTAGCACCATTTGATCCACACATTATTATTATTCAATGGATCCTGTTTTTAATGCTATTAGACAGTGCTGAAAATTAAATGTACATTACAAAAAGTGAAAAACGTTTAATTTTCAAGATATTAAACTATGCAGAAAAGTTTCAGTTTAGAAAATCAGAAAAGGTTTTTCACAATTTTTACTTATTATTAGGACAATAGATAATCAAGGAAGATAAGAAAATTATGGTCAAATTTTTCAAGTGTAACTCTCGCAGAAGTCAACAGAAATTAATGCCCTGCATTTATAAAAATAGCTTTTCTAAAGTTATTCAAAATTAGTCACTTTTTTATATTTATTTATTTATATACTTCAGTTGAGAAAAAAGTTAATGTTGACCAAAATTCAAACAGAAAGAAAGGAAGAAAGTATAAAAAAACAAAACAACTAAAGACTATACATAAACATACATATATTTAATATTTTTTATAAGATTGTCTAAATTACAAACTAGCTAACTTCACTTTTTTTTTTCTATCTTGCATTATTAAAAATATATCAATCCTTAGCAACTTAATTAACTAATCATACAAACAAAGCCCACAACAAGGAAATTTCAAAATAGTTCAACTGGCAACAAATTAAATGTTACTATAAAATTAACACTTATTCATTATTCAGATGAAAAAAGTTTGAGGTAGGCATAGTTGGTGTCAGCACCAGTAATAACATTCATTGAATTAATGATGCGATGAATGTCACTTGCTATGTGTTGTGCATCATAAGAAATGCCTTCTAATCCCCTTCTTGAAAATCCAGCACAATAGATCCCATTTTCACCTTTCCAATGGTTTGGATACTTTGATTTGGGCATTCCTTCCTCCGTGAACATTTCTTTGTAATCCTGATTATAAATCAAATTAACAATTGATAAGACACATTCTAAAATTGAATCCCCTTTTGTGGGACAATTTATTTAATACACCAAAAGTAACATTAATTCATTTCATGATGTAAAGATCACCGAAATTAACATTTTCTCAAAAAAACAAAAGTTCTATATATTTCGCGAAAAAAATAAGTGATCAATTATGTTAGTCATGCACCTTAAGCCATTTGAGCACATTATTGATGTATCCAGTAGCAAAGATTATGATATCAAATTGATAATTTTGTCCATCTTCAAACTCAATGATCTTGCCTCCTTTGACGCGTGCAATGGCGGGTAATACCTAAATATAAATTAATAATAATTAATAATCAAACAAATTTATAACAACCAAGAATTAATTAAATAAATTAATTGTGCTTGTGTAAATACATAATAAAATACAGTTTAAAGTGTATTGTGTCTCTGGCTAAATTTTGATACCTTAATTTTGCCTTCCTTTATCTTACCAACACAACCCACATCAATGGTAGGTGTGCGACCACCCTTGATTTTCAGTGTGAAGGGTCCATCCTTTGGTCTAGTCAAACCATACTTAGACATATCTCCATATTTAAGTTTGCTCATAAGCACCATGAGCTTGTCCACCAAGGCAAGATTTAGGAACTTCAATAGATACATTCCCACGAACACCATCTCTTTAGTGAAATAATGTACCTATAGATTCTCAATTATAAAATATTTGTCACAATTATAATTCTTTAATCATCAATAAAAAATGTTATTGACAAAGGTACTAGAATTACCCGAACAATTATAAAACTTTTACAATTATCATTAAATAATATAAATAATTATTTTTGCCGGTATAAAAACATATTCATAATTAAGTTAGACTAATAATTAACCCATTCATTACAGTTGACTAGTCAACACAGATTTGTTTCATTTTATTTTTTTTAAAAAATGGACTAGTAACCATGGATATTCATTCTCACACTTTTACTGAAAAAGAAAAGAATAAAGCAAGATCAAAAAGCTTCTTATCAAATATTGATTATTTTAACCTGGGTCGGATTTTTTTTAAAAAAAAAACCCATTTTTTATACATTTTTCATAGGTTTTCGATCTATTCTTGCAAGAAAGAAACGTACTTAATTATTAGAGGATATCTCAAGAGATCAAAGAGAAAGACTTACAGGACTTCTAACCACCATAGAGGTATTTGCACCCCAATTGAAGAGATCATAAGCGATCTCCATGCCAGAATTCCCACAACCAACAACAAGGGCATTTTTGTCATACCATTCTCTTCCATTAAGATACATGCTACAATGCATGCAAGTTCCCTCAAACTTTTCAAGTCCATCAACCCCAGGAATGTAGCCTTCGCTATTCTCCCCAGATGCGACCACAAGATAGTCTGCGACATAAACCTCATCAACATTTGACGAGGTGTTCTTCACATTGAGCCTCCATTTTCCATTGTCATCGAGAAACGCAGTCTCAACATATCGGTTGTAGCTAACACAAATGTTGAATTGGGTCACATAACTGTCTAAGTAACGAAGAAAATCAACTCTAGGGACGAAGGTGGGTGAATCTGATGAGAATGGCATGTGAGGAAGGTGGCAAAAATCTTTGCCTAAGTGAAGTTTCAAGCGATCATAGGTTTTTTTCCTCCAAAGAGGTGCAAGGCAATCATCTCTTTCTAAGACAATGTTTGGGATTGAAAATTTGCTAAGGCATCCTGAGGTTGCTAAGCCAGCGGGCCCGGCACCCACAATCACAACAGGGATTTCAATTTCCATGTTAGTTTAGTTTTTCAATTGAAAAATGAACTCAATTGGCATGGGGTTCAATTGTTATTAAGCCACTCCCAATTTATATGCATAGCAACTAGGTTATTAGCTAGTTATAAATTATTAAGATATTTTTTTAAAGTTTTTTATTGTTGGTAAAATATTGATATTTTTATAGTGCAAATATTTGCACAAGGTCAACGATTATATGTGGTCAAACCAAAAAAGGATTTTAATTTAGTTTTAATTTATTAATATTTGCTGCCTTTTTTTTGGTGTTTTAGTTTCTTTTGTTTTTTTCAACCAATTTAGTCAAAGCTCTTCTCAAGTTTTATTTTCAAAATAAAATAACAACTGAAATAGTTAAATTAGTCATATAAATACAGAAATCACACTAGAAATGGGAATGTGTTTGGATCTCTCAAGAAAAAATCTGTATAGGAGTCGTATTGTTAGCGTCTTGAATAACGTTTTATCTCAACTATCGATAACCCTAGTTGAGAAACTAGTTAGCCGTTTAAATGCATGTAAAAATTACTTGTCATCTTTGTTTTACTCGTATAAACACTAATGGAGAAACTCATCCAAACCAGATCTAAGGTATTTAATACATGGATAACTAAAATGAATAATATTGTGCATATTATGAGAAAAATTTAGTATGTAAATTGTCCAAATTAACTAAGTCAGACCGCCATCAATTTAAGGTAAAATGATATAAAAAATAAGAAAAATGATATCAAATAATGCAAAAAATCAGAAAAAAACACAAATGGAAAGTTTAAACTAACCGGTTTGCATAATCAGTCAACGGGTAATAAATAACTAAACAAATCAAATAGTTAAATTAAATTTGTTCAATTTATATTGATTTGGTTAAGTTTTGAACCAAATATGAAATTCAAATTTAATAACATCAATCTTATTAATTGATTTAATTAGCTTTTCAACTCTTTGAGATTGGATAATGGAAAGTGGATTAGGGTAAGCCAGAAGACAAAGAGGAGGCGGCAGAACAAATACCTACCTAGATAATATCATTACAGGCTCAAAAAGATGTAGGATCCAATGTCATCTTTCCTCGCTAACATCCCAATATATAGCTACATTAGAAAGAAAAGATGAGAAAAATAGGCACACTCATTTGGCAATTCTCCATCTTGATAGAAATTGATTATATTGTGAATATGAGCAAAAATAAAACTAAAATCAATAGAAAATTATACGTTTGCCGATTTGAGTGACAATAATTTTTAGCCAAAATGATATCAAATTATGCATTAAAATAATATAAAAATAAAAAAGATACCTAAAAAGTTCATATTGTTTTTTTTTTTGAATACAAGGTTACAATAGCAAATCAAGCAAATACCCAAATCAAATTTGATCAAATTTTACCAACTTGGTTCAATTTTGATCGTAAGATGAAAATTAAATTAAAAAAGTTTGATTCCGTTTTATTGAACTTAATTAAAGTTAGAAGCGAACTAGAAAACTTAATCATATAAATAGCTATAATGTTAGCAGAGATCATAGACAACTCGTTGCGACATACTATCAACCTCCTAACAAAATATAGAATAAGACACGTCGGCCCATTTCCAAAAGTGGAATGAAACACTTTGATCTTACTAGGGCTTGATCATTGGCTAGGGCATTCAAATCAAAAGCTTATCTTATGCAACTAAGATGGAATAGTAGATCATCGACAATGTGACTTCATAAAAAGCAATCAAAGCTAAGATCGAAGAGAATGAAACCCACGAAGTGGCCATTTGCCTCATTTGCATTAATAATAAAAATAAAAATGAAAATTTTTAAATCATTGTAAAAAAAAAAAGTTAAAGAGATTATAAATATTGAAAAATACTAAAAATAAAGTTAAAGTTAAGTTTCTAAAAATAAAGGATAATTTTTAAAAAAATAGGTTGAAAATCAAATTTTAAATAATAAAAGTTTAAGTATAAAAAATAATTCGATGAAACTATCCTGCCTCACATTTGACTTGTGATAAATAAAAATTTATTCATGAACAAATTATTAGTTTTCCTTCTCGATTTATTGAAAATTGGGTATTTTGTCCCAATTTCCCTTAAAATAAGACTCTCTGTTTTTTTTTTCTCCTTTTGCTTCATTCTTAATTATCTACAAAATGAGAAGTAACCAAACTATAAATTTTACAATAACTGAGAAAGAAATTAATGAACAAAATAATTTTATAAGGACTAAAATTGGATGTCGCATGCGAACAAAAAAATTTGGATACCACACATTTTATAAAATTAAAAGTATAATTGATTAAATAAATCATCTCTTTTTAACTAAAATGGTTGTTTATAATATATATTTATAAAAAAAATTAAAAGTAGAGACCATGTGGAAATATTTTCGTTGTTGTTAATTAATTAATTTATTTTTTTTAAAATAATGTCTAATTAATGAGGCAACTAGCGATAATTCGTCACCATTAGGTGCGAAAGTTGGTTTTCATTGTCAACATTTAGGCTCTGTTTGGAAGGACATATGCGCAGCTTATGAAAATAGCTTATGGGTTCCTATAAGCTGTTTTCAGCTTATTTTCATAAACTTCTTGAAGTAGCTTATTAGAATAAGCTGTTTTTAGCTTATTCAAGTAAGTTTTACAATTTTTTCTATGAAAAAACTATAATTTAAAAATAGCTTATTGCATAAGTACTTAATTAAGTTGTGTACCCAAATACACTCTTATTAATCAGTTCTAGAAATGGATTGTTTGTTAGTGAGGGAGTGATTCCATTATTAGTTAATTACATGCTATAAATTCTGTCACAAAAGTTAGCTACCACTACTTTAGTGACAAAAGTTTTTCGATCACTAATTTCATCATAAATTATATTAGCGACAATTTTTTTTGTCACAAAACCTATTTTTGTTAGTTGTGCCCAACTTCAACCAAAGCAAAAACTTCATATCTACCACGAATATGTGAAATCAAGTTTGAGGAGAATTTTATGATAGATTTTGGACACACATGTAATGACTCTCTCGGCAACTTATTAAAAAATATTTAAGAATAATGTCCTAGTTCTTGCAATCTTTTAGAGTCCTTAACTAATATGCTTTTAAGGTGTATATATTATAATATTATAAAAATTACAAAAATGGGAAAATCTAATCAAGATTGCGTTGTTGAGAACATGTGTCAAAGTCAACCACTAGGAAATCAATTTTGTTTTGAGATGTCTCTAATATTCCTTAATATAAAACACTTTATAAATTTTTAGGAGAATTTGATCAATATAATCATAAAATTGAATAAGATACGGGCAAATTTAAAAGATTGCATAGTGTTCAAAAAATTAATAATATATTAATTTTATTATATATTTTTGTAATTCAATAAAAGATGATGTACAAAAAAAATAAGAAACGATGGAATAGTTCACAAAAAGATCATAACATGTGTCTTTCAGTTCCACATCGTCACCGCTGCAAGTCTTGTTTATTATGAAAAGGAGACACGTTAGCTTTTAAACTCATTAAATGCACCCAACTTTTTTATCAAAAAAGGCCCATATGACATCGTTGGATTTAATTTCTCATTCTTTTTCTAATATTTCTAAAACTTCAATTATTTCGGTTATTCTTTTCCAATTTCCATCATTACCCTCCGATCGGCTAGGATGGCAAATATGCATAGAACAATGATCTGAAGTTTAGAAAATGACTTTGAAATACAACCATATCAATGAGGAGGGCATCATTGGATTCTCTTCCTTTTTTGATAGAAAGAAAATGAATAAAAAAAAAATAACACATGTCCTAAATGCATACTTATTATAGTAATTTAGAGTATTAAACAAAATTTATTTTGTAAAACCCAAAAGAAAATCCTGTATATGAGAACATGAATTAAAGATTAAATAAATCAAGAAAAATGTTAATATATATTAAAAAAAATCATTGATATTTTATAAAATGTATAATGTATTTCCATATCTACCCTTATTAAAAACCAATCAACTTTTTTCTATTAGTTAAAATCAAATCTAAGATCCAACCTGTTAGTTGAATGATTGAGAAGTAGTAGCAGATCCTTGTTCGAATCCCTATGAGTGCACTTTATCTTATAAAAAAAAAATCAAACCTAAGCACCTCATTAGAAATGGGCAAAACTAAAAAAGAAAAATTCTAAAACTCACTTGACGCACTCAAATATTTTATCCAAAAAATACCCATCTATCTTACTTCAATGGATTCACTTCTTTTTCATTTTAAAAATTTGAATTATTGCAGCCATTCTTTTCCAATTTTCGTAGTTACTTTTTGATTAGATGGGATGGCTAACATGCATGGAGTAACAGTTTTGGAGTTAGGAGAATGACTTTGAAGTACGGATCAGGTCAACCAGCCGGAAAACATACTTGGGCTTCTGTTTCTCTTTTTTTTTTAATAAAAAAAGTAAAAACTACTTTAATCTTTACATTAAATACCACAAAAGTATTCTAATATGGGTCAAAGACTGGTAGTTAATGTATGGCAAAAGTAAAATAAACTTCAATTAAATAATTTTTAATAACTCAAACTCTCAATATATGACAGTTATTTTTTAAAATAAATGTCTAATTTACACTTAAATTTACATTTATTTTACTTTACTATATTGTTTTTGACTGTGCTGAATGCTATTATGTATAAATTATTTTAAATTTTGAATTTTTTTAGTGTATAAAAGGTATTTTCATTGAAGACTAATTTTTTTATGTGAATTTTGTCTATCTCAATAAAGTTTTTCTATATATACACTCAAAAATTGAAATGTTGTCAATATTTTTAAATGACTCGTATTGCCTATTATAAATATAATTTTGGTATTAATTTTAATGTATTCTTGAAATATTGCATGAATTTTATCTATTGATCGTTATATTTATATAAGTTCACCAAGGCCCACTCTTGGGGTGGAGGCTAGTGTTGTAATGGGGGTTTCGGCCTCCCATTGAGAACAATTTTTATTAGTACCTATATATAATTTTACATAATGGCCCCCCTAAAATTTTTTACAACGGTCCCCCCATAAAAAGTTTGTTTTGGATGTGTACTAAAAATATTCCACAACAAATATTAATTCATTTAAGAAATAAAGATAATAGAAAATACTATAATAATATAGATGTGTTTTAGATTTTGGTAAATATTATATAATAATATAATATATAATAGCATAAAAAAATACGTCAATTAACTTTTGAAGATGTGTTTCACATTTAGAAAATATTATATAATAATATAATATATAATAGTAGTATATAATAGCCAAAAACATGTCTAAAATAACTTCCGAAGATGTGTTTCAAATTTGAAAATTATCATATAATAATATAATATATAATATAGATGTGTTTTAGATTTTTGAAAATACTGTATAATAATATAATAGCATAAAAACATGCCTTGTATAACTTTTGAAGATGTGTTTCAAATTTAAAAATTACTATATAATAATGTGTTTTATTTGTTTTAGGTATGAGTAAAATGAAAACAATTTGATAAAAATTTTAAAAGGAATACAATTGACATATCTACGATTGAGCCATCTAGTCTCAATATTTTAATTCATGAACAAGAGCAATATGAATCAAAGCGTGCAAGACTACTTTAAGACTCTACTTCAAGACTATAATGTGATCGATAGATTGATTCGTTTGATCTTAGACATTTTCGGTATCTACGTCAACTACAGGGAGAACATTCTCAGCGATGAATATTGTTAAGATAAGATTTTGAAACAAAATGGATGATAGATTTCTTGTAGACAGCCTAACAATTTATATTGAGAAAGAAATTGGTAGTTGTTTCAATACTAAATCAATCATAGATGAGTTCGAATCTAAACAGTATTGTCGAGTTCAATTTTCCTAGGTGAAAATGGTAAGTTTTTCATCCTTCTTTTCTTTTTTTATACCTCTAATATATGTTTTATATATATCTATTCATTATCATAAACCATTTTAATTATTGATTATTTTTCGTATATTAATTATATAAATAAATTTAATTTAAACTATTTTGTTCGGCCCCCATAAAAAATGAGCTAGCTCCGCCCCCGTCCACTCCTACAGTCCTATGTAACAAAAATACATATATAAAAGTTATGGATAATATGTAGTGTTTGGTTTGACATTCATCCAAGACAAAAACAAAATTTGTGCTTCGCGATGCATATTCATTTGAAGGAAAAAGTTCATCTTTTTTGCATAATCCTGGTAGTGGTGATTAAAAGCTCATACAAAATAAAATATTAAAACACAAACAGCTTCACAAAATTCTACTGTAGTATGGAATATTGTAACAATTCTCCGAGTCACCCACAACATACAAATAAGCAAAAAGTTCATCTTTTTTCGACCTCACGGTAGCGGTGACTAAGAGCTTAATTATACAAATTAAAATAAAGAGTTGTTATTTTGTTATACTATAGTCCTTTTATTTTTGGGACCATCCATGATTCATTTACATGGCACTATTCAAAAACATTAGATGGTTTAACATAACTTTTCTCTTATCATACATTTCGCTCTGGCTCCAACGGTCATTGTGGGGGAATTACCATGGTCCAAGGACCATTTTAAACAAACCCCAAAATAAATTATTTTAAATATAAAAACTTTACAAAATTCTATTGTAGTCTGTAATGTTACAATACTCTGTATATGAGTTATCCACAACATGCAAACATGCACCTTATCCAATCATATAGTGCCGATTGTAGTTTTAATTTTTTAAAAAAAATAAAAATAAAAATCAAATGAATTGAGTTCTGATAGTAGCACACAGTAGAGAAACTCAGACTGGGGGATTCCATTATGGATGTCACAGAAGCTCTAGTATTAATTAAATCCATTGCAAAATCTAAAGTTGGATCCAGAAAGTCAGTAACCGAGATTACATATAGTGAAAAGGAAGTTCTGTATACCAACACAAATAATTTTCCTAGAAAGAAAAGGTCTAGGGACAAGGACTGGAATGATAGAATTGTGGATAATATAGTTAAACTTTTGTTTCTAGAGAAAATGAAAGTGATGAAAATGATAGGTCAATTTCTTGGCTACTTGCAATTTGTGGTGTTAGCTGCACTACTATTTCTGTGTAGTTAGTTGTTGCTTTTCCTGGTTCTGACTTCTGAGAGATACAATCATCACCTTTTGGTTCACGGCTTCAATTTTTCAAAGAAGTTCTATCCTACCAAATGCGATGTAGAGTTATCTGATTAAGCTTCTTCATCATCAACCGGAGCCATAATTAAAAAGAATACAAGTTCATTTTCTGTCATGAAGTTGTAAGCAAGGATAGGAGAAGCTAAAATGGAAGGTGGCTAAATTTTGAGGTTGATGCTTTTGAACTTGGGGATGAGATTGTGGACCAAATATTTGATTCTTTTGGTTGATGATATTTTAACTAAAATCATGCCGTTGTAAACATCTTAGCGAGGGCCACACCCTTGCAATTAATTTGGGTTTTTGGCCCTCACCCGTATAAATTTGGGTGCGTCAATGTCAGAGTTTTTATCAATTTGACGCTCACTAAAATTTGTGCCAGCTTCATGGCCGACACCAAACCAACACAAATTTCCACTTTGCAAGGGCTTTTTGCCATTTACAAAGGCCCATACTAATTGAACTCATTCTTGTAGTGGTCAGTGTCGTGTGTTTCTTTCATCTGTATGACCCGAGACAATCCCCGTGAGAGTCTTGATTGGTAGTGCTTGATAAATTGCCAATCTTTTTGTTATTATGACCTAATACTCAATTAGAAGAGTTGCTCGATCTATTCTGCCTATTAATGCAACAAGCATATGTTCATAATTAATGTCAAGTTTAATTTGTGAATCCCATTGTTTTGATTTATATGAGGATATATATCAAGATATGCTTATATTACTTATTACTATTTTAGTTATTACTTATTTACTATCTAAATCCATTTGAGTTTGTTTAATTTTGTCGCTAGCAGTAGCCTTATCGGTTTCCCTAAGATTCGAGTTAGGTAGATGTAGTTGCTATGAAAATATATTTGTTATAGAATTTTTGAGGTTTTAAATTCTTAAGTGCTTCACTTTACATGTTTGATGAAAAATGTCTTAATCTCTATCTCATTTTACGCTTTTTTCTATTCTTTCTCTTAATTTACAAATGAATAGTGATTTTGTTATTAGGAACCTGCCACACCACCATGGCTCACTTCTACGGTCCCATATGGTGGATCACAACAACAAGGAATATGGCCCAAGTACATATTTTTCAATTTGGGTTCACCTTCGGCCCATGACTAGTGCTTCCAACGAAAAAAATTAATTAGATTTTAAAGAACTTTTCAGAAATTAAATTTCATAATATAAATTTTTATAAAAATATAGTTGCACAACTACTATTTATTTTTTGTTACAATTAATTGTGGTTGTAAAACATAAATAAACTTTAAATGACTTTGAGTCCATGCAATCTACGGTAAAAAATTATATATTATATATTTACATTTTGATGGAATTAGTTCTTTGAGCCAGACCTTTTCTCATTCATAAGGCTCAAAATAGATATCTCTAATTTTAGAGAATTACGCATGTATCAACTAAACCAATTACAAAATATTTAAATATATGTTTGATCCTTCTTTAAAAAGACACATGTTTGATAAACACGGATATAAATGTGCTAGATGCATGATTTGTCTAGGGTCCTCAAAACACACAATTTTTAATTTTTTTTATATATTACATTGTATATCACTGTTAATGTCATTTAAATATATTACAGTATTATTTTATTAATCTATTAAAGGACATTAATTAACCTTGTCTTACTTAATTAGTAAAAACTCAAAAGGTAAAAGAAATAACAATAAAAATATAAGAATGAATTATTTTTTCTAAATAATAATAATTACAAACTATGTTGAAAATAATTAATAGCCAGAAGCTACAGTCTTGCAATGCTATTAATATTGTTATTATTATTTATATAAAAACACATGTATTTTGTATCGGTGACAAATAACTTTGGTCGAGTAGACAGTAAAGATCTATATTCGATAATTTATGTAGTTGTATATTCAAAACTCAAACCCAAAACTATTAAACTGCAATAACTTTGTATGATTTGAAAAACATATTCAACGATTCTTATATATAATGCTATTAGCTAGACGATACTGAAAATTTACCGTGCAAGAAAATCAGGAAGGTTAAATTTTAAAGCTATTAAAAGATACAGAAAATTTACGGTTCAAAAAATCAAAAAACGATTTTCATAATTTTTACTCTCTTAGGACAACAGAAAATTAAGGGAGATAAGAAATATACGGTTAAATTTTGTTAATGTAACTCTTACAAAAGTGAAAAGAAGTTAATGTCAAGCATTTTTAAAGATATTCATAATTACTCACCTTTCTTATTTACTGGAAGCATTTTTTTTATTTATATGCTTCAGTTGAGCAAAAAGTTAATGTTGAACGAAATTTAAGCAGAAAGAAAGGAAGAAGGTATAAAAAGACAAAGCAACTGATGACTATACATAAACATAAATATATTTAACATGTTATTTTGGTAAAATATATTTAATATTTTTATAATAAGATGGTCTGTATTACAAACTAGCTAGCTTCAACTTTTTTTTAATATATTTTCTATCATAAATAAAAAAATATATCAATCCATATGTGAATCCTGTGCTACCATATCATAGAAACTTAGTTAATTAATCATACATATAAAGTCCACAAATAGAAAATTTTAAAATAGTTCAACTGAAAATATATATATATATATATATATATATATATATATATATATTACTATAAAAATAACACTTATTCATAATTCAAATCAAAGAAGCTTGAGGTAGGCATAGTTGGTGACAGCATCAGAAATATCATTCCATGAGTTAATAGTATGATTGATATCATTTGCTATTTGTTGTGCATCATAAGAAATGCCTTCTAGTCCCCTTCTCGAAAATCCAGCACAATAGATCCCATTTTCACCTTTTCAATAGTTTGGATACTTTGATTTGGGTATTCCTTCCTCCGTTAATTAATAAACCGTATGATTTTTTAAAGATTTTCATAATTACTCAACTTTCTTATTTACTGGAAGTATTTTTTTTTATTTATATGCTTCAGTTGAGCAAAAAGTTAATGTTGAACGAAATTTAAACAGAAAGAAAGGAAGAAGGTATCAAAAGACAAAGCAGCTGATGACTATACATAAACATAAATATATTTAACATATTTTTTGGTAATATTTAATATTTTTATAATAAGATGGTCTGCATTACAAACTAGCTAGCTTCAACTTTTTTTTTAATATTTTCTATCATAAATAAAAAAATATATCTTTTCATACGTGGATCCTGTGATACCATATCATAGAAACTTTGTTAATTAATCATACACATAAAGTCCACCAACGGAAAATTTTGAAATAGTTCAACTGACAATTTTATATAATATATATATATATATATATATATACATATATATATTACTATAAAAAAACACTTATTCATAATTCAGATCAAAGAAACTTGAGGTAAGCATAGTTGGTGACAACATCAGAAATATCATTCCTTGAGTTAATAGTATGACTGATGTCATTTGCTATTTGTTCTGCATCACAAGAAATGTCTTCTAGTTCCCTTCTCGAAAATCCAGCACAATAGATCTCATTTTCACTTTTTCAATGGTTTGGATACTTTGATTTGGGCATTCCTTCCTCCGTTAATTAATAAACCATATGCTTTTTTAAAGATATTCATAATTACTCAACTTTTTTATTTACTAGAACATTTTTTTTATTTATATGCTTAATGTTGAACGAAATTTAAGCAGAAAGAAAGGAAGAAGGTATAAAAAGACAAAGCAACTGATGACTATACATAAACATAAATATATTTAACATATTTTTTGGGTAAAATATATTTAATATTTTTATAATAAGATGGTCTGCATTACAAACAAGCTAGCTTCAACTTTTTTTTAATATTTTCTATCATAAATAAAAAAATATATAAATTCATATGTGAATTCTATGATACCATATCATAGAAACTTAGTTAATTAATCATACACATAAAGTCTACAAATGGAAAATTTTGAAATAGTTCAACTAACAATATATATATATATATATATATATATATATATATATATATATATATATATGTTACTATAAAAATAATACTTATTCATAATTCAGATCAAAGAAGCTTGAGGTAGGCATAGTTGGTGTCAGCATCAGAAATATCATTTCTTGAATTAATAGTATGATTAATGTTATTAACTATTTGTTGTGCATCATAAGAAATGTCTTCTAGTCCCCTTCTCAAAAATCCAGCACAATAGATCCCATTTTCACCTTTCCAATGATTTGGATACTTTGATTTGGACATTCCTTCCTCCGTTAATTAATAAACTGTATATTTTTTTAAAGATATTCATAATTACTCAACTTTCTTATTTACTGGAAGCATTTTTTTTTTATTTATTACTTTAGTTGAGAAAAAGTTAATGTTGAACGAAATTTAAGCAGAAAAAAAGAAGGTATAAAAAGACAAAGCAAATGATGACTATACATAACCATAAATATATTTAACATATTTTCTTGGTAAAATATATTTAATATTTTTATAATAAGATGGTCTGTATTACAAACTAGCTAGCTTCAACTTTTTTTTTTATATTTTCTATCATAAATAAAAAAATATATCAATTCATATGTGGATCCTGTGATGCCATATCATAGAAACTTAGTTAATTAATCATACACATAAAGTCCACAAACGGAAAATTTATAAATAGCTCAACTGACAATATATATATATATTACTATAAAAATAACACTTAATCATGATTCTGATCAAAGAAGTTTGGGGTAGGTATAGTTGGTGTCAGCATCAAAAATATCATTCCTTGAATTAATAGTATGATTGATGTCATTTGCTATTTGTTGTGCATCATAAGAAATGCCTTCTAGTCCCCTTCTCGAAAATCCAGCACAATAGATCCCATTTTCACCTTTCCAATGGTTTGGATACTTTGATTTGGACATTCCTTTCTCCGTGAACATTCCTTTGTAATCCTGATTATAAATCAAATTAACAATTAATAATTACTAATTAGAGTCACAATTAATTAGACACATCCTAAAACAGAATCTTCTTTTGTAGGACAGTTTATTTAATGCAGCAAAAGTAATATTAATCCATCTTATGGTGCAAAGATCACCGAAATTAGCATTTTCACTAAATAAAAAAAAAATTCTATAAATTTCATAAAACAAAAATAACAATCCTTAATTACGTTAGTTAGTCATGCACCTTAAGCCACTTGAGCACATTAGTGTTGTATCCAGTAGCAAAGATTATGACATCAAATTGACCATTTTGTCCATTCTCAAACTCAATGACATTGTCTTCTTTGATGCGTGCAATGGCGGGTAAAACCTAATTATAAATTAATAACAATAATAATTAATAATCAAATAAGTATATAACACTTACCGTTAAGGATTAATTAATAAAATAACTGGTGCTTGTGTAATCAAATAATAAAATATATATAGTTCAAGTGTACTGTGTCCGGCTAGTTTGGTACCTTAATTTTGCCTTCCTTTATCTTATCAACACAACCCACATCAATGGTAGGTGTGCGGCCACCCTTGATTTTCATAGTGAAACCGTACTTAGACATATTTTCATACTTGAGTTTGCTCATAAGCACCATGAACTTGTCTGCCAATGCAACATTTAGGAATTTCAGCAAGCACATTCCGATAAACACCATTTCTTTAATGAAATAATGCACCTAAGCATTACCACAAAATTATCTCTTTAGGGAAATAATAATGCATCAAATTTTCAACATATAACTTTTATTATGTATTTATTTGTCACATTTATCATACTTCAATCAACAATAAATGATTTTATTGACAAAAGTACTAGAGTTACCAAAATAATTATAAATTATTCACAATTATTATTAAATAATATAAATATTTTTTTTGCCTGTATAAAAATAATATGATCATAGTTAAGTTATTAGTTGAAATTGGACTAATAATTAACTCATTCATCACAGTTGACTAGTAAACACAGACTTTTTTAAAATTAAAAAAAAATGAACTAGTAGCCATGGATATCCATTATTTTTTTTACTAAATAAATAAAATAAAGAAAGCAAGATCAAAAAGTTTCTTATTGAATATTGATTATTTTATCCTGGGTTGAATTTAAAAAAAATCAGTTATTCTATTTAATGCGAAATATTTCATGCGATAATCATAGGGATTATACATAAAATTTATTTATTTATTTTATCATCAAAATAAAATAATTTCAATTTTTTATACATGTAATTTCCATTTAATTAATTGTTGAATGATAAATTAAAGAAAATTCAAAATAAAAGAACCTGAACGGAAATCAGCCCTATGTGTTCGTATACAAAGTTTGATATTTTGTTTTGATATTATTTTCGGAGTTATAAAGAAAATTTCCAAATTATTATATTTTTCAAGTTAATTTACAGTTAAATTGATATTTTATAAATTTTTTTTCTTAAATCTCCAATATTCTCTTGTAAGATGAAACACGTGATTTAAAGGATATCTCAAAAGATCAGATAGAAAAGACTTACAGGATTTCTAATAACCATAGAGGTATTTGCACCCCAATTGAAGAGATCATAAGCGATCTCCATGCCAGAATTTCCAGAACCAACAACAAGGACATTTTTGTCATACCATTCTCTTCCATTAAGATACAAGCTGCAATGCATGTAAATTCCCTCAAACTTTTCAAGTCCATCAACCTCAGGAATGTAGCCTTTGCTATTCTCCCCAGATGCGACCACAAGATAGTCTGCAACATAAACCTCGTTAACATTTGACAAGGTGTTCTTCACATTGATCCGCCATTTCCCGTTGTCATCAAGAAATACTGTCTCAACAAATCGATTGTAGCGGATACAAATGTTGAAATGGGTCACATAAGTGTCTAAGTAACGAAGGAAATTGACCCTAGGGACAAAGGTGAGTGAATCTGGTGAGAAAGGCATGTGAGGAAGGTGGCAATAATCTTTGCCTAAATGAAGTTTCAAGCGATCGTAGGTTCTTTTCCTCCAAAGAGGTGCAAGGCAATCGTCACTTTCTAAGACATTGTTTGGGATGGAAAGTTTGTTAAGGCATCCTGAGGTTGCTATGCCTGCAGGCCCAGCACCCACAATCACAACAGGGATTACAATTTCCATGATAGTTTAATTTTCCAATTGAAAAATGAACTCAGTTGTCATATGGTTCTATTGTCGCTGGGCAACTCCCAATTTATAAGCGAGTATGTTGTTAGCTAGTAACAAATGAATAAAATAATTTTTTTTAGGTTTTTGTTGTTGTTAAAATATAGATATTTAATGGTGCAAACATTTGTACACCAAAATCTACGGTTATATGTGGTCAAACATAGAAAGATTTTGAATTCGTTTTAAATTTATTAATAATGGTTGCCTTTATTTAGTGTTTTGTTTTTCTGGTTTATTGTTTTTACAACTAATTATTTAGTTTAAGCCCTTCTATTGTTCTTTTTGCAAAATAAAATAACAATCGAGATAGTTTAAGGAAGTTATATATACAAATACCGAAATCAATTTAGGAATGTGAACGTGTTTAGATCTCTCAACAAATGTTTATAGGAGTCATATTGTTAGCTTTTTGAATAATCTTTTATCTCAACTTTCGCTAACCCTAGTTGAGAAACTAGTTAGCCTTTAAAATGCATGTAAACACTTACGGAGAAACTCATCCTAACCTAATCTAAGGTATTTGATACATGGCTAACTAAAATGAAATTTTGTGCATATGACTAGAAAAATATAATGTGTAGAAGTTCAATTAACTAATTTAGACAATCATCAATTTTAGTCAAAATGATATCAAACATATGAAAAATGATATCAAATAATGCAACATCACAAAAACAAAAAAAAATTAGAAAGTTTATACTAACCGATTTGTACTATAGGTCAAAGGGTAATAAATATCTAAACAAATTAAATACTAAGTTAAATTTGTTCTACTTGTATTGAATTTGATTTAAGGTTTTGATCCAAATATAAAAATCAAATTAAATCAAATCAATTTAATTGATTTAGTTTAGTTTTTCAACTCTACGAGATTGGATGATGAAGAGTGAATTAGGGTAGATCGAAAGATGAAGAGGAAGTAGGGGAAGAAATACCCGGATAGGATCATGTAGGACTCACGGACATCCATCCTCGCTATCATCCCTACATATATATAGCTATATTATAAAGTAAAGATAGGAAAATAGGTAAACTCTTTTTTTGATAGAGACATGACCATTTGAGCTAAAACTCTTGGTCAATAGGTAAACTCATTTGATATTTTAAATATTTGTCCATTTTAATTAAAATTGATTATATTATGAATATGAGCAAAAATAAAACTAAAATCAATAGAAAATTGTAAGTTAACTAATTTAAATGACAATAATTTCTTAGCCAAAATGATATCAAATTATGCATTAAAGTAAAATAAAAATAGAGTAATATTTTGTGGTCATCGAACAATAGTTTCGTTAGAGTTCAGTTTCTAGGAGAGGATTGGTCATGGCTTCCAGTTATGGATATCCTAAGAAAAGACAAAAAATAAAAAATAAAAAGGATAAATAGAAAGTTTATATTGATTGTTCTAGAATACAAGGTTATAATAACAAATCAAGCAGATATATCCAAATCAAATTTCACTGTTTTGGTTCAGTTTTGACCCGAACATGAAAATTAAATTAAAAAAGTTTGATTAAGTGTTATTGAACTTCAGAGTTTTAGATGCAAACCAAAAAACTTACCCTTTTAGACGGCTACAATATTAGCTGAGATGACAAACCAAGACAACCCGCTACAATATTAACCGTCCAAAATATACGGAGTAAGGGAGATCGACTCGTTTTCAAAGGTGGATTGAAAGGAAGGAGGAATGAAACACTCCGACCTTACTATGGTTTCATCATTGACTAGGGCATTCAAATCAAAGCATGGCTTCTGTAACTAAGAGGGAACATTAGATAGTCGGCAATGCGACTTCATAAATAGAAATCGAAGATAAGATCAAAGAGAATGAAACGCAAGAAGTGGCCACTCGCCTCATTTTTTAATTGGTTGACGACCCAATTTGCATAAATAATAAAAATAAAAATGAATTTTTTTAAGAATCATTGTTAAAAAGTTAAAGAGATTAAACATATATATTAATAAATACTGAAAATAAAATTAAAGTTAGGTCTTTAAAAAATGAAGAATATTTCTTTTTAAAAAAGGTTGAAAATAAAAAATCAAATAATAAGAATTCAACTATAAGAAATTACTCAATCACTACGAGAAAAGCAAAAATAGCCACCAAAAAATTCGGTGACCAGTCAACTAAAATCGGTGGCAAAATGCACCAGTCACTGAATTTGTCACCGAATTGGTTTGGTGGCTGATTCCTTGGTTGCAATCTAGCAGGGGCGGTTTTGGGCCTATGCAAGGTGCTCAACCGCACAGGACCCATAAAATTATGGGGCTCCAAATATTAAATTATATACTTAATAGGCCTTAAATATTAAATAATACGCTTTATAATTTGTGTTATAAGGTAGAATAAATGATAAGGTGTTTGGATTTTTAAGCACCTAGGTTCAATTCTTAGATTTGACATTTTGGAGTTTTATTTTTCTCTTTTTTTCTCTTTTCTCAAAATTGGTGATTTTTCGAATTTTTAATGTTTTAATTGATTTTAGAATGTAATTTGATAATAAATTTTGTGTAGGTAGAAGTTTGTGAATAAAGAACCCTTTTTTTTAAAAAAAAAATTAAAATAATAAATAGGGCCCCAAAAATCATTGCTCCGCCCCTACAATCTAGTTTTCCATTAAAATTTAATTTGGTGGCGGTTTGCGACCGATATATTGGTGGCAAACGCAGTAGCAAACTTCATTAGCAAGAACAACCTAGCCACTAAAATTTTGGTCGTAAAATCTATTGCAATTTTTACTTCAATTCAGTGGTTATTTATATAATTCAGTGCCTAAATCAATGATTAATTTTATGGTAAATAATACAGTCAATGTCAAATTTGGTGGTAAATCTGAAATTCAGTGGCTGTTTAGTGTCCAATTTGATAGCAAATCCTAAAAGTGTAAATTTATATTTTCATTATTATTCCACCTAAACTACTTAAATATATCTGAAATACAGTAAATAGTCCGAATAATAATTAGATTTACGTCTTCTTTTTCATTTCCAAAATTTAAATTATTACCGTTATTCCTTTTCAATTTCTATCATTACTTTTTGATCAAGGATGACTAACATGCAAGGAGTAACGATTCTGGAATTTAGAAAATGACTTTGAATTACAGATAAAATCAAAAAAAAGAAATGCTTGGACTTATGTTTCTCTTCCTTTTTTTAATAAAAAAAAAACTTATTTATCTCTACATTAAATGCCACAAAATATATTTTAATATTGGTCAAAGTATGGTAGTTAATGTATGAAAAAGGTGAACTGAACTTCAATTAACTAATTTATAATCATTTTTACTCTGAAAAATATATTATATATGATAGTTAATATTTTGTTCAAAACTATAATTAAACTTTTACATGTAATAGTTGATATTTTGAACAAAAGTCTAATTTATACTTAAATTGACATTTATTTTACTTTATTACACTTTTTGACTGTGCTGACTGCTATTATATATAAATTATTTTATATATATCATTTATAAGAATTTTGACTTAACACACAACATAATCTAATTTTATTTTATTTTTATTACATTAATAAAATTATAAATTATGCCTAATATCTAATATTTTGACATTATATTCATCTAAGACAAAAATAAAATTTGCGCTTCCCGATGCATATTCATTCGAAGGAAAAAATAATTTATCTTTTTTGTGAACTTCTGGTAGCAATGACTAAAAGCTTATACAAAATAAAATAATTTTTAAAAAAAATCAAAATTCTACTGTAGTGTGTAACAGTGTTACAATCCTCTATGAGTTACCCACAACATGCACCTTATTTAACTAAATAAGTTCAATGTGAGGCGTAGTGAATTATTTAAGGAATTTTAGTTAGATTTTCTTAAAATTCTTGAACAGAATACTATGATTGGTGTATGACTTTAATTAACAATCCACAAATCATTGCATGAATTATTTTTTTATGCAACTAAAAGGAATTGCATAAATTATTTAAGTGGAAACGTTATTTTTAGTTCATAGTGCGAAAACTTGTTTTGGAAAGATGTGAGGCAACATTAACTGAGTTTATTTTCTTAATTTTTATAAGTTCTACGTAATAATAAAAAGTTGAACAATGCCCAAAACTATTATTAATATACTTAATTATTTATTAATTTCTATATAATCTTTTTTCTGAAAAATGTTTTATTATAACATGCAAAAAGGCCCTAATTTATTTTTAAAGGTAAAATTAACTAACTCACAACTATTTTTCGTTTTTTCCACATTGAGCTTTAGGTTCCAAATTGGGCCTGATGTCTAATTTTTCATACATTTAAGGTTAACACTTTGGACACCACAATTTTTTAGGCCATATAATTCATACATTTTAACTTGATTCTCAAAATTTGAACGAGATTTCACTTAGAATTCAATCAAACAAATATACGGTGGAGTTTTCTAACCTGTATAATGCACAGGTTTAAAAATTATAAATGGAAAAAAATATAATATTTATTGTAAGTAAAACTTAATCTTATTAAATTTTTGTTCATTTCAACAATAACATTTTAATTTTGATTTCTTAACCTATACAATATTGTAAAGGTTAAAAAAACTCATATATGGTATGTTGAGAACAGTGTGAGGTGCTAAAAATACTAGCCTTCACTTAGAGCTACATCCTTGACTGAGAAGAAAAATTAGGCCCCAAAAACTTATTTGTATACTGGCCCATTGCTTAATGCAGTATATCACCATGCAGGTAGCCACAGCCCACAGTCCCAAAAGAATGATATCCACAATAAGTATTTAGTTTAAAAAGTAGTACTACAAGCTAAGCATCATCATCTGGTGTGTAGTGGTTAGCACTCTGGATTTTGAATCCAGCGACCTGAGTTCCACTCCCGGTAGGACCTTTTTTTTTTATTTTTATTACGGGTTTTGCTAGGGTAATGATTAAGTAACTGATAAACAAAAATTTAGTATTGAAAAGTGTTGATAATTTAATGCTGCAAAATTTTTTTTTAATTTTTTTTAAATACAAAGTTTCTATTCATGGGTAACTATTATCCTAAGGACAATAGATAGCAAAATATTTTTATTATTTATTTATGTATAGCATTGTTCTTTTTCAAGGTTAAAATCATATTGTTGATGTGTTTTGTTTTACATTAAGATAAACTAAATATAAATTAACAATATAAAAGTTACTCTTAATTAAGCAAAAAATAATTTGAGATGTACTTCATTTTAATATGAATTTACTAAACACGTACATTAACTAAAATCTCTCTGCCATTTTCTCTTCTTTAGTCCTCTACCTCTAACAAGTTGAAAATAATATAATTTCATTAGTTGAAAAAAAATTCTCACCTCAACTTCAAGTTGAGTTCAGTTTAAAAGGCTCCTCCATGTATTCTATATATAGTTTAAAAAGTGTAAACAAACTTTACACTGCAATCATTTATGATTTTCTTTTTTGTTATATGAAAATGGTCATCTCATGTAAGACTAATCTACTAAGGCACAAAAATCATCAATATGAATTTTATTTTTGCAAACAAAATCTTTTTTGATGGGAACATAAAACTTATTTACTTTAGCAACGGTATCAATCAAAATTAGCTTTCCTATGTGAATATGATGCACTTTTTAATCATATTTTCTATTATTCTTATCAAAGCATAAGCTGTCTGAATGTTTTGCTATTTTCCTATCTCTAAAAAGAGAAAGAAAAAAATGAATAATGTACCATTTCAGTCCTTAACTTTGTGAGAGTATCATTTTAGTTTTTAATTTTGTGCAAATAAGTCATTTTAGTCCTTGACTTTACATTTTGTAGGTCACTTTAAATCCTGAATTATATGAACATTCATTTTAGTCACTGACCTAGAGTAACAAGTCATGGACTAAAATGACTGATTTAGTGAAAGTCATGGATTAAAATAACTGATTCCATGAGGGACTAAATTGACTTATAAAATACAAAATCAAGGAATATTTTAGTATATAATTCGAAAAAAAATATTAAATAAATCTTTTGGTCCTTATACTTGCACCTCATTTTTATTTTAGTCATTATACAAAAAAATAAAGAACGTTTCGTTTCCTCTCTACACATATTCTTCATTTTCGTTTTAGTCCATGTCGTCATTTTTCGTTGGTCCATACTATTAAATCTCATCACCTCACCACCACAACTGTCATGGAGACTGTCATCGTACCAAGAACTATCAATGAACCGCCATCATTCATTCATTGCTAGAGCTGAGTAGACGGACCAAAGCCCGCGGACCGGCCCGCAAGTAAATGAGTTAAACGGACTTGGGTGGTAAAAATTGTGGACTATATAAATTGCGTTCTTATGCGGAGATGCCCATTAACCTAGACTCTAAACTTAATAATTATTAAAATTTAATCTAGACTTTAAAGTTTAAATGTTTATGATATATTACTTTGAAATTTATATTTTGAATGTAAGATGTTAAATATTTTATGTACTTCCTTTAAAACAATTTTATGAAAATTTTAGTAATTTAGTCTAAAGCAACAAAAAAAAACTGGAAAAAAACAAAAAAAAAATCAGCAAAAAAAAACGGTTACACGAATGTCCGTGGACTTTGCGAGAGGACATGGACTCGAATTTTTTCCAGTCCGTTTATAACGCGAGCTTATATGGATTACCCGTTAAGCCCACGGGGCGGACGACTCGCGTACCCAGCTCTACTCATCACTTAGGAAATAGTGGCGGCATTGGTGAGTGCCACAAGGAAGAAGAGCAGTGCGATTCTCTAATTCAATGGCAGCCAAACTTCAGAGATAGGCAGGTCTTAGTAAAATACAGTCAATGCAGACCGTGGTGGTTATAGAAACCATTGTATATGGTAGCTTGAACACGAGACAGAGATGCGATAATGGTGGAGTTGCAATGACCATGGCAATTGCGGTAGTAGAACTATAAAATTTAACACTAGCGGAAAATGATGATAAAGACTACAACAAAAACAAATAACATGCGTAAAGACTAAAAAGAACTTTTTTATATATAAGAACTAAAACGAAAATGAGATGCAAGTATAAGTATAAAGAAAAAATAATAATTTAACCAAAAAAAATTGTAAGGCTCATGCAATTTTTCACTCCTAATCACCAGCCTCACCCCAAACAATCTGCAACAACAAATCTTATTCCACATTTTCAACGAATAAAGTCGACTATATAAATTACCGAATGTCATTGTGCTCAAACAAAAAAACCAAATTTTCAAATAAAATATCCTATTTAATGAATTCTCCTAGCATACCTTTAAGTCTCCCTCTAATCTATTTTTGAGGACTACAATAAAGATAAAAGGTTAATCTCAAACTAAAATTTCATATAGCCAAACAATAAGTTTTTGCATCCAAAATGTCTCAAGCTTCACAATTGGAGGATTAAAAGACAGTACAAGACAGCAGGAATAAAATCTCTTAATATAAGCTTCAGCATAAACGTATCTACAATGAAAATGTACTTTTTCACTTCTCTGAGCCGTTCAAGGGCGCTTCCTAGAAGTTTTCATACATGTAAAACATATCCTTAAGAACTCGGATCAGTAGCCGAAAAAGAGAATGCACATTACATGATTTAGATCTCATCTGGAGAGGCAGTAGAGGACCCGAGTTGTGCCCTTAATGGGAAAAAGTGAATGGGCGGTGCGCGTGGCCGGCACAGGCACAATGCACCGAGGTCAAATTGAGACAACCACTCATGATGAGAGAATGCCTACCAGAGCAAGTGTGAAGAGCAGGGAATGAGTCACAAACTGCTTGAACAGCAGAAGGGGTTAGTGAAGTGCATTGGCTAATGTTCAATGCCCTTAACCCATCTTCATCATTTCCTCCTTTCACTGATCCCCAAATCCTGTTATTCATTTTGCTGTCTGCCAATGAATACATTGCTCTGTCTGTTATGTTTTTGCAGTAGTACAGTCCAAGGGATCTCAGATGAGGGCATCTGTTTGCCAAAGCAACCACACTGTCATCTGCAAAAAGTCAAAATTGTGTTTATAAAAAAACAAACACATTCAAACCAAATGGTTCTTTATTTGATACCTATAAAGTATATAGTATATACACACCCCATTTTTCATTCTTACATGAAAAACATTTATGCATCAGTCTCTGTTATTATGCCAGTATCAGATTTTGCAGAGCTATTTTACTATCTTTGCTGAAGTGCCATGATGCGATATAAGATAAAATGCTAGCCACTTGAGCAAAAATAAAATCCAATGCCGTTATAACAGTATGAACTGATCCATGAACGTTTTTTCATGTAGAAACCAAAAGGTAGAAATGATTCCAGGTAAAAACTAGAATGAAAAATATGAAAGTATAGACACTAAAATTTTAATTTGACCATAAAAGGCAAGACCTAGAGAACTTAGAGACTAGATTTTCAAACCAAACTGCTAATCTACTCAGTTAAGTGAGTTTGAACTAGTGAATTACAGTATAATCATTCCTATTTACCATCCATATAGACGTCTCATTACTCAATTGTTAGTCTTCTTTCAGCTAGTAAGATTTATTCCAACAGCCTCATTGAAACACAGATATTTTATATTTTGCAGTGTCACAGAAATATGAAAAGTGACTTAGTCAGGAGAGTATCAGATTTGAGCTGCTGAAATACCTGTTATACGGACACAGCCACATAAGTTAACTGTTCTAAGATCAGGACAGCCATATGCCAAAGTCGTCACTCCAAGATCACCAACATTTTCACACCATCCAAGGTTCAAAGATTGTAAATGATTGCAGTAGTTACCTATAGCCTGTGTTTCAAAAATCAATGAGTTAAAATTCAAAGCCATCATAATAATTCTTATATAATTATGAAAACCAACATAGACAAACTATCATGCCTGTAATGCAGTATCCGATGCTGCTTTAACGCATCCACATAGATTTAGAACTTTCAGTTTTCTGCAGAAACTGGCAAGGTAAGCCAGAGCATTATCACTAAATGATGAACACCCACTGATGTTGAGTTTTGTAAGATCATGACAACCAAGGGCTATAGCATACAGCGATCGATCAGTGAGCTTGAAACTTTTGCTCAGGTCAAGAGCCTGCAGGTCATGGCAGCATTTTGCAATAGTCTCAACAGCATTATCCTCTAGTTGAGGCATGTCTTGACGAAGTATTAGAGTTTGCAATTTTGAGAATTTGGGAACAAGAGATAGGACCAAGTTATTCATGTTCTTGCTACACCTGAAGAAATTGGAGTTACATAATCAAGTTATTACTCCATTCCATGAACACCACAATAACTAATACACTTCAAAGTTCAAACATCAATTCCTTTTTCTAAATCAGGGCATAGTCACAAGCATTGCATGCCACTCAACTGAATTAAGTGTTCTACAAAACCACTACTTTTATGAAGATTTCTGGGATGAGGCCAAAGTTGGAGGCAGACTAAGTAATTCTAGGTGATGCATGTTAGTCACCTAACACAAAAGTCATTACATAAATTGACTTCAAAAGTTTAAACTTATAAGGCATGACCTCCAAGAGACATTAGAATTTTAATAAACTTAAGATATTCATATTGAGAGACTGTAGATTTATTCCAGAAATGCAATTCTAGGGTAAAGTGGAAACCTACTTCAGTAATTCAAAGAAAGAAAAAAGCAACTAAAATAAAACACAACAGCAGTTTTATCTTTCAATTTGTAAGTGGGAGAAAGAGAAAGAGAGAATTCACATAAGTTACACAGTTCAGGCAGCTTACAAATTGAACAGAATCATTGTTTTTCATAGGTTAACAGCTCAGTCACAACTCACAAGAACACCTTAGCAACGAAAAAAATTGAAGGTTTAAACAATTAACCACAGAAAGTACTCTATAAGACAAGCCAGTTATACTGACATGGCTATCAAATAAATAAGGAAGCAATATACTAAATTCAGTATGATGCCAATCGAAAATTCAGCATAGCAAAATCAATTCATACAAAAAAGCACAAGGAACCAAGAAAACCTCGTAATAAAATCTTCAAATTGAGAGAGACAGAAAAAAAAAAAAAAAAATCCTCAAGAGAAAAAGCAATATGTAATATACCATGAGAGTGATAATCGAGCAAGGCCAAAGTAAATTGCATCTCTCCAGCCACGACAAACACCAGATGCTATGATAACCGTTTGATCATCCACAAGTGACAGAATTTGCACCAAAAGCTCCACAGGAATATCCTTCCATTCAGTAATCACCCCAACCTTCATGTTCCCTCCTTTTCCACTGTTCTCGCTCCCAGCAACCATCATAAGCTTCTCAAAGCAAGAGTTCAATTCCTCAGTATTCAGGTTATCCTTGCCAACCATGTCAGTTTCAGCTGTAGGAAAAAAAAACGAAGGAAAACAGATAAGGTATAGCAAATTCCAAGACTAAGGCCTAAAAAATACAGCTTGTAGCAAAACGATAATCACCACAAACCAAGAGAAAGTGAAAAAACCCATGTGTCTAAGGCCCCTCCAGGGCAATTTGCACAGAAAGCAACAGAGAGATAGATACAATTATAATACATAAAGAAAAAATAAAATAAAATAAGTGGTCTAGCTCTAATCTTATAATAAGGAGGATTCTGCACATTACTTAAATACCCATCACATGTTTCTGAATTACATGATTAAGACTCGGCAGAAATTTTCAAACTTGGCACTATCGCAGAAGCAGAAAGATCAAACACAGTAAATAGGTGTTAACTGTTAAGAACGATGATAAAAAGGCCTCTCATAGATGAAACTGAAATCATAAGGGGTAAGAGAGAAGCAACCAAAAACGGAACTGGGCAACATAAAAATCAAAACTTTTGAACTTAATTTTCTGATGAAAGGCACGATCCCATGAATAGTTGAATAGAATACACTAAACAAATAGTAAATGCTATCATAGCTATGAATGTGATAATTGTCACAGTAATCAAGAGGAGAGGAATAAAGCCTATACCTTTGCCCCTTTTTTCGCCTCTGGTTCCTAACAGAGAAGCTAAGTTGTGCTTCTCTGAAATTAAGAGAAGCAGGAGAAGGTCTAAATATTGTGAGAAAGAGTAGAAAGAAGAGCAAGGAAGGAAGGAATTGGAAGAGAGAGAAAGAAGCAATAAACGACGCGCTGCCACGTGTAAGTGTGATCATGGTGAGGTGACCAAATTATGGAATTTGTTTTTCTTATTATTTTTTTTATTTGTTTAATGAGAGAAATAAACCCAATAAATTAGTAATATGATTCATTATTGCAGTACTTTGTAAGATACCTTATTTTATTATGTTAGGTTTAAATTAAATTAATTATTATTTAGTTAAGATTTATTATTTTCTTAAGATAAGATTTTTTATACTCAAAATAAGATAAAAATTTTGACACTTAAGATAAGATAAGATCTTTTTACAAACTTAAATTCTTAAGTTTTTTTCATATTTTTCCACGATTATCTTTTGCATCTCAAATTAATTATCTATAAAATTATAAATTTAGGATGAAATATTTAAAATCAATCAACTCATGATAATAGATAAGTATTTTCAATCATATTAGATAAGAGGGTTTAAACTAGAGATAAATATGATTTTATCTAAAAACATAAAAATTTTATCAAAATAATTGATATTTATCACTTATTACTAAACTACAGGAGTGAAACTTAGTATATGTTTCTTATCATTAAAACTAAAATATAACTGTTTTTGTTTTTTATAATAAGAACCGGAAGTAATAGTAATTATTACTCCTACATTTTAAACATAAAGTCTGTTAAATGTGTAGTATTTTCAATAAAAAGAATTAATTTCAGATCCATGGCCATTGTTTTTAGAGTAATTGATAGCAAAAATTTATTATTTATGTTTCTTTTTTACTTTATTATGTTGTGTTTTTGTTTAATCGAATCTTATGACCAAAATGAGCATTGGTGAATTCCAGGGTTAAGTGGGCCCCAAGTAAAGTACTCTACTTTGATGAAAATGGAGGTCAGCACCAAGAGGACTAGAAAAGACGAGGAGGAAACGCATCGTAAAGAATGGAAAAGGAAGGAAGCAATATACCCAATTATTTTTCTTTGTTTGAATTGAAAAAATAAAAATGAGTGATTGTTGAAAATTGAAATATAAAATGTGGAAAAAGGAAAGAAGACGGAATAAAGGAAATGGAATTGAGAGCGGTGGGTACAATCTTTGTGTTTTGTCCAAAACCGAAACCGCCTTGAAAGCATAAAATGCTAAGCAGCAAGCAAATTTAGGACATGGATGGAAATGGAAGAGAATGGAGAAAAATCACTAGTACTTGCTTGCTGTAACGCAATTATTTTGATTTGGTTTGGTTTTACTTTTATGTGACTTCAATCGTTATCTTCACAAATAACGAATTATTCAGAAATTCAACTGATGCTTTACACTACCTATCTATGGATTCAAATCAATCAATCATTTCTTAGCTCAAATTGGAAGTAAAATATAGATATTGGAGACAAGTCACATCTAAAAGTGTTTGGATTGGTTTTGATGTTACTGAAGTTAACTGCTAATAGACTAATCGTCCGGCAGCATTAGAGAAAATATACACTTATAGATGGAGGTTATCTCCCTAATTATTAGTTAATCATTCTAAACTCAAATAACAAATTACCATGGTTGCTGATTAAAAAAATTAAAATTATGTCTTTAGTTATGATATGTTTTTTTTTTAACTTTAGTTTTAGTCAAAATTACTTTTAACTAAAGTTAAAAATATTTATTTCTATTAGATTATTTTGATTTTTGTGTATCAATAATCTCAACTGTTAATTTTTATTTTGATTTGTGTATTTTTTACTTCTCATTCTACTAAAATCTAAATCAAATGCACCTAACTTATATTTAGTAAAATATTTTATGAAAGAGAGTATAATAATTCAAATATATGTTTAACTTAAGTATTTATTTGTCCAAGTAGATAGATAAATAGGAATGGATGAATAACTCTTACAATAATTAAAAAATTTATTAAAGACAATGAAATGGAAATAAATATGTTTAATATAAAAATTTATAATTTCAATAAACTAAGTTAAATTAATAATACTAATGCAGTACTATATTGTAAGAGGGCATAAAATCGTTTAGTTGCCTTTTTTGTGTAATAAAAAATATAAATTTAAAAACTAAAATCTTAGGTAAATTATCCAAAATATTTACCATCAAATTGAAGCTTGTAAGTTACTATTTTTCACATATATTATTTGATAAAAAGATGTGAGATGCTATTTTAGAATGTGTTTGGATAAATAATATTTTAAAGGTATAATAGTTATTCTTTTTTAATATTTCAATTTATTATAAAAAATATTATTAAATAATTTTTAATTTTAATATAATAAATTTTATTCATCTCAGTAAAATATCATTATATTTATATTCTTAACAAGTACTTTTAGAGTTATGTTTATTAAAACTGATCATTTTTATAGGACCATTTAACCAATTCACACGGATAAAGAAAACTACTAATTTTATTTAGGACTTATTTGATTTCTCTTCTTGAAAACAGTTTTCTGTTTTTAAAAACAGAAAACTAAAAAACCCGTTTGGCAGTCAAGTTTTCAAAAACAGTTTTCGGGAACAATTTTTGTTTTTTAGTATTTAAAAACCAAAATATGAAAACATCTAAAACATGTTTTGGTTTTCAGTTTTCTGAATTTACACACAAATTTGTATTGAAAATTCTTCTCACTTTTTTTAAAAACCGTTTCTGAAAATTGTTTTATAATACAATTTTTAAAAACTAAAAAACAAATTTGTTTCAAACAAGCCCTTAATGTCTTGTTTTTTCAAAAAATAGTTTAATTTACCAAATTTACCTTTATTCAAAGTCAAAATCTTCAGCAAATGCACTAAGAGTAATGCTAAATCCTCCTAAAAATCCTAATATTTATCCTCCTATTACCATATAAAGTATGAAATTAACTGGACTTTCAATCTTGTAACCATAAAAAACATTGAAAATATCTTTAATAAGTAAGTAGAAGGATTTGTAGGAATATGGAGTAGGAGGATTAAGAATTACTCACGCACTAATTATATCAACTATCCCTTTATTTATTACAAGGATAAACAAGGAAATAATTAATATTTCCTTCTTAAATTTTGTAAAGGACCTTATATATAGGACTAACAAATTTTTTATAAAAAGTCTTATATTTAAAATTGGAGGTAGTACTCCCTCCATTCTGAAATATTAGTCGTTTTAGTCACACAAAAAATTGTTATAAAATATTTGTCACATTTACATTACCAATGTTATATTTATTAATTATTTTCACTTTTATTATTTTTATAGCCAATAACTATTGAGTAAATCTTAAAATCAATGATTAATTTAGTTTACTTATATATTTTTTATTAGATTTTATAGAAATTAATTGTTTTTTTGATCTATATAAAATTTTTTAAGATGACTAATATTTTAAAAAGGAATGGAGTATATTTTACATTTTAATATAACATAGAGGAAAGCGTATTGGACCGGTTGGGTGGCGGTGGCGTCTTGGTAACACATTTATTTATGAATGAAATTTGATTTGATGCGAATTGTTTAATGCGTAATACCACTCTGTTTCTCCATTGTAGAGGCCAAATCAAGTAATCCAGTAATACTACTTAATATCGTAGAAAAATTTAGACATCTGACATGCGCATAAAATGTGGCCATCCAATATCAAAATAAATAAATAAATATAATTGTGCATTCATCCATCACATAGTTATATCTAAACTCTTTTGTTTTTTAGCTCATTTTTGTAGAAACTAAAATTATTTTTTGTTCAAGAACTGAAACCACTTCTAAACTTCTACGGCTGGCTAGGAACTAAATTAGTTGATACTCCTGTAACAAAATTAAATATTATATTATATATTATTAAGAGTGATAAAACGAGTCAGTTTAGCCTGTTTAGGCCCAAAACAATGCTACCTCGCCAAAACGGATGAGGGTGGACTGACTTGCCATAGTTACGTGACCAAATTATAAATTTATATACTAAAAATATGGTGTCACTCTCAATAGGAATGATATTAATCCCATCCACCTTCGTAATTTGTCCCTTTTAATTAGTCGCATCACGGATGGGCCTATTTAACTAGCCATGTAAGAAAAAAATATTTAGAAGTGTTTTCATCCAAAAAATTTATTTTTATATATGTTTTTCGTTAACAAAATATTTTTTTATAAGGAAAATGTTTTTTAATTGTATTTATTTTGTTTTAGGTTTTTACTCGCTCTTTGCATAAATAAAAAAAACATGTATTTTATTAAGAGAAAAAAAAGGTCGGCAGATTAGCTCGCTCCAGCTCGTCGTTAGCCCAAGTGGGTTGGCGGGCTAAGCATGGCATACTAAAAAGAGTGACAGGTTCTAATATGCAATCTAGCTCATTGGGTTAGACGATCCTCTTTGTCACCCATAAATATTATTGGTCTAATAAATTGTTGGCTTATATATATATATATGATTGGGTTTAAATGATACTACTGTGTCAATAAATGACACTATGCATAACTTTTTATGAAAAACAAATTTTATCAATCCAATTAATCAATTCAAAGTTTATATGATATAGATCAAATATGCAAAAATTCATACAATTCACATTTTAAATTTATAATAAGAAATTTTTTCACATTTTTGGAATCACTTAATTTTATTTTATTTTAAAAAAAAAAGTAAAATATCAATTTAGTTATTCAAATATTTATTTATCACTAATTTGGTTTTTCAAAGAATTTTATCACAAAATTAATTTCTTAAAAATTTTTTATGTACAATTTAAAATATTAATTTAATATTATTTTAAATATTTGAAGAATTAACTTTTTTATGTCATGGAAAAGAAAAATAACAAAAGCAAACTACACTCTAATAAAACAAGTATCTATTAGCTAAAAGCATTACGGAGTGTGCCTCACGTGGAGACTTTACAGAGTTAATTTGATAACTAACTAAAATTCTTTGAGTGATTAAATTTGTGATAACTAAATAGATATTTTATTAAAATAAATAAATAAAATGCAGATACAAGATAATCATACTCGTTCCAAATTTTCCAATAGTTTTTTTTCAAGTAAATCCACTTCTCACTACAATTAGAAAAAGTTTTGTATATACTCATTATTCACATATAACTTATTTATTTTTACACCCAAAAAAATCTATTTATTTTTATGTTTAATTATTTTTAATATATAAAAAAATGATAAAATATTTTTTTTTTGTTTTGACTGATATTAAATAGTAAATTATAAATGATGAGTTATATACAATAATTGTATATTAATTATTATATTATTGTTACAGTTAATGTTTGCAAAATTCAAATACTTCCAAATCCAATTTTTATCTCTATCTCTAACTCCAAAGTCTTTAATTATAGGAAGCTCAATCACTATTGAAAATTATTCTTTTCCTTAAGCAATTGGATGTCGTAGTCCTAAGTCCCCACACACCTCTCCGGATTTAGTGCAAATTGCTAGGTAAAGGATATCATATCTTATTTATTTATCATATAATCCATCAAATTAAAACCTTTAATTTTAATGAAAGTAGTGATAGCTGCACTTTGCCTAGCCTAGCATATTCATCAAGGCTAGATTTTTATTAGGATAGTGAAAATAAATATTTCAATGAGTATTTTCTTAATTGATGTCTGATAATTTTATTTATAATAAAATCATTAAAGGATATATGTTATGTATTTGTTTGGATTTGAGATTAAGGTCAAAATCATCGAGTACTCAATTATTATTGTTAGTGATTCTTATATTTAGTGATTGTTCTTACGTGACTATGTCGATAATATTCAATGTTAGTACACTATGATATCATAATATTAAAGAATAATTACTTTTGTTTTATGTGATCATGATCTTGGTCTATAACAATTATATTTGTAATTCTAATAATACTCTAATAATTTAATTAAATATTTTCTCACTACATTAATTTATTAACCTCATTGCATTATTTTCTGTTTGATCGAGGCACTAACAAACAAGTTACAGAATATTGGGATAGCAAATTAGCAGTGACTATATAATAATAGAACGGGTCAAAATCAATGGACATACGACATTTAGAATTATCGATATATGAGTATAGTTCTTTTAATAATATTAAATGTATACATGAAAACATCATATTTTTTTTCAATACGTAGAATTATGATTATTTATTAACTTGGAAACAAAAAAATTAGTCCTTGAAACTTGTAGTTGTTGACCAATTTATTCATTATATTTATTTTAATTTCTAATTTCTAACTTTTTTTTTCTTGACTTCGTCTAAATTAAATTAATTATAGTTTATATATAGACTTTATCTATCAATATAAATATTATATATCTATACTAACTAATCAATTCCGTTAATCAACAGATTCTATTAAGTGCAAAACCCTCTCACCCCTTGCACCTAAAAAACCAAAATGATAATACTGGTTTATAAAAAATATCTATTAGACAAAGTTTATAATTCTAATAAAGAAGATAATTGCCCCCACATCTTGGGGTGAAGCTACTTATTATTAAGACAGGACCTCAACCTCTATTACGAAAATTTTCTAACGTACATATATAACTTTTTAAAATATAATTAAAAATTAATAATACTCTAAATAATTGACCTCTAAAATTTTTCTTCATAAAGTAGACAATATAGGTACTACTTTTGGTTCTTTTTATAGGACCCTCTAACCAATTCACATGGATTAAGAAAATTACTAACAACTTTATTTAATGTCTTGTTTTTTCAAAAAATAGTGCAATCTACTAAATTTACTCTTATTTAAAGTCAAAATTTTTAACAAATATATTAATTATACTCATTATCCTTTTATTTATTACAATAGTAAACAAAAAAAATTAATAATTACTTCATTTTGTAAAAAATCTTATATATAAGACCGACAAATTTTCTTTAATGAGTATTATCGAAGATAGTAATAAATAAGACATGTGGTACAAGTGGAGTATTTTGTTATTGGGTCATTGGGTGGAGACATTTGGTGAGTGCGTTAATGAATCTCTAGAACTTTATAGCTTAGCTTTAGTTCTCTTCCTTTTTTTTAAATAAAAAAAAAATGTCATCTTATTCGTTCCCATATAATTATCCGACATGTCGACATGTACTCTGAGGATTGAGCAGAGAAAATTTAAACCATGGATTAATGCGTGAGGATGAATGTCTAGTCTACATACTTTCTGAATCTTACATTGTTTCTCGTCTCGGTTCATTTCATCAACGTATGTACCGTAAATTAAAGAAACTAAGAAAGCTACATATTGTGTGTTCTGGTGAAAAACCTACATATATCACAAAACATAACCAAGAACTTTTCGAATTCAGGTGGATATATATATATATATATATATATATATATATATATATATTTCTTTTGTCCAAAAGGTTATAGAACTTTTTAGGAAGTATGACTATTGTCATTTCATTAAGTATATTGTTACTATTTTTAAAATATTTTCAACCAATCAAATTAAAGTGTTATTACATAAATATATTATTAAAAATATTCTAATAAGAAACAAAATTTTGATATAAATGACTTTGACTTTTGATTTTCACTTAGAGAATTTTTGGTAGGATGATGAGTACGTATGGGTATTGCATTCTTTTCTTTCTGCTGGGAGAGACTTAAGCGTGCGGACATGAAAGAGGAGATTCAGTCAGTTCTTAATTAAGAGGTAATTAATTACTAGTAGTTCTTCTAATTAAGATTATTATTGATAATGTGGTTGGCAATGGCAATGGCAATGGCATGGCCACCCATTACCTTGTCTATCTTTAATTTCGTTGCGTTTCAAAGCACCGTTGGACTTTTCTATACCTTCCTGTCAAAGAATCCCATCACTTTTACGTATATTATCTCCTATGTTTCTTTAATAACAGGAAGTCTCAAATATTTATAAAATAATGAAAATATTATTGTAAACTTTAATTAAAATAAGAAATGAACATAAATAATATAGTTTTTTTATTATAATTATAATTATTAATGAAAAATTAAACCGAACATGCCTTAACTTGCCAAACAAGTATCTAGCTAAGAGTTGGCGCAATTTTCTCATGTAGTAATATGTACTGTATATCAAATTTGTAATTTAATGGATTTTATTTAAAAAAAAATACAGTTATTTTGTCAAACTTTATGAATAACACTTTTGCTTTCAGTTATAGAAAGCATGAGCATATTTAAGTTAACTAGTTTATGAAGGACGAATATGTTCTTCCATTACAAATCACGTTGTTATTATTAATGTTTTAATTATATAATTAGTATTTTGTAAGCAATTTCAAATCATATTCTTAGTGTTGCTTTTCCTTTTAGACTATCTTTCTCTCTGGCTTTTAATTTCTCATACCTTTTGAAGGTCTGTTGCTTGTTGTGAATAGTGATCCCCTCTTAATTGATGTCCTTTTCGCTCAATCATATGAGTTATAATGCAACTTTGCAAAGACTTTTTTTTTTTTGGGTCAAGTCTTATCTTTCCTGTTTTCTTAATCTAATTCTATTTTCGTTTTCTTTTAATCTTTCTTTTAATTAATAAATTAAAAGTTGGGCCTATAACAAGACTCAATGATAAGCAATGTTTTCTGCTCACAGCCACTACAAGTGGGGTTTCATAAAACATTACTACAAGTGGGCCTCAACAATTTTGGCACAATTGGGCCTCACGTTACCCATTCTATCGATCCCTAGATACTTTTTTTTTTATTTAGAATTATTATAGTATGTGACGCACGGATACTCGTTTACGGGTTTATATATTTTTGTTTAATGATTTATATAATAGCATACGTTAATGAGTTTGATACTAATATTTAATATAATTAAGCATAATATTTAAATTGTATTATACAAATATATGATTTTATATCATTATAGATTAACACGTATCACTCGGAAAAACCAAATAAAATAACAAGTATGTGTAGCAGCAGTCATTTTGCCGTGACTGAGATTTAGTTGGAGGTTAGTTCGTTCTAAAAAGTTAGGAATTAAAGTCACCACATGAATGATATTTTCTTTTCTATCTTCCTGGTGATAATATTAATATTTTAATTTTTCTTGTATACATGATATATGCATCTAGCTGTGATCTTCACTTTCTACTGTTCAAGTGAAAAAAAAAAAAGAAAAACTAAATAATCATGAAAAGAGTAATATATGGCCAGAAAATATAGGACACATGAAAGATGACAAAGTCGGAATATAATTGACAAGCATTGTTCCGATACTAAGGAATGGGATAAAGTCCAACTACGGTACGGACGCCCATTCTCTCCAACTTTGATGGGAAATTTCTCCTTCTCAACCGTATCTCTTATCTCAATCTTTCGATTAACAATCATACCGTGAATTGAAACCGATCAAATAATTGTCTATAATACATAGTTGATTAATAATTAGACCGATAATTGAAGTTGAGAGACCACAAGTGTAGTTCCCGAGCAATCCGTCCATTGTTTGAGTCACAAGCAACTTTATTCTTCTTCTATACAACACAATGTGTCTTTTTTACAAAGCAACCATATCAGAAGCATGACAAGTCTACATTTCTCTGTCTGTTTCTAAGTCAAGAATCTTTCGAACAAGTTACCAAAGAAGAAGCTAGTTTTAGCCCATCCTTTGCTTTCTGGTGCTGCCTCCTTGGCATTATTGGTTGGTACTCTCTTCACGTCCACCATCATCGTCTTCCCTATTTCTTTTCGAAGTGCTTCAATTGTCTTCATGTCCACTGGATTCCCTGATGCATCCCTCACGTAGAACACGTTCAGTGCTTGTTCCCCTCTCGTTGAGACACCTGCCCTACAAACTGTAAGCCCATTCTCTCTTAGAATCCTTGTTACTTCCGAGAGTAACCCCACTCTGTCCTTTGCACATAGCTCAAGGCTTACACCCTGTCACCAGAATCCACATAAATTCTCTATTAACAAACCAAGAAAAGAATGTCTACTTTTGTTTTTCTGTTAATATGACAAATGTTCTGATAATGAATATTTAAATGATTATATGATGATTAGTTACCTCGCTGACCCTTCTTTGAATAGCAGCTTCAATGCATTTGATTACCCTTTCCTTTTCTCCTTCGGTATCAAGCGTGCATCCATCCATATGCCGAATAAAGTACTCCTAAACGTACATATCAGTAGGAAATCAAATTCAAGAAAAAATGCATCTTTGAAGGATCAAGATATTCATGTTGTCGATGAAACATTATTCTATCTTTTCCTTAGAACTCAGGCCATTTGAAGATACAAATCCCCCACAAGAAATTTCATGGTTTCTAAAAAGAAATGTTTGTTAAGAAATTAAATAACTTTATTACCAAAAAGTCCTACGTGTGATTTTGATAAACTGACATACAGAATAAAGTGGTAATTTAACATACCTGAGATGCATAAGGGCCATCTGATGAGATTGTGGCATGGAAAACAACATATTGCATATCAGTAAGAGTGCAAACAATGTCAAACATGAGTTTCGCCCGATCTTTACACCTGACACTAACCACTGAGTATCCTTTTTCCTCACACCGTTCTATTGTGATTTTTGGTTTGAAAGAAGGAGGAAAATCAACTTCTGTTGTGACACCAGAACCTTCATAATCCCTATCAGCAAACAACATTTGGTGGAGCCTTCTATCCATATGTGTGAAACCCATGGAGAAACTAGTCCTAGCAACTTTCTCACCATCTCCACATCCGCGTAAGATGTTGTTGAGTTGCTCCTCCATAAGAGACAATCTGCTTGGACCATCCATGGCTTGGAATGTAGCATCGTTGACATAAAGGACGCAAGCTATTCGGCTGTTATGAGTCCAAACTTCAGCTGCAACCACATTGAAATGAAGATTGGCAAGGATGGCTGAGATCTCGGACAGGAGACCTGGCCGGTCTCTGCCTATAAGCTCAATGGCAGTGTGATCACCAACAGAATGCACCCCTACCCTTTTGCTTGGCCAATTCTTTATCCCTTCTGTGCTTTGGCCCTTTGGTCCTAGAGCCTATTGTAAGAAAAACTGTTAACAAGTAGATCTCAGTATTTGATATATGCATTACATGGGTGCTATGTTGCTATGCAGTTAATCAAATGGTATGGTGGCAACTAGTTTGGAAATTTGATGAGTGGTTTCTTCTAGATTTGTAATTATGGAAGTACTTATGGACCATGTTTGGGATAGCTTTTTCTTAGAGAAATAATTGCCAATTTGCCAAAAGCTCTACTAGAGACTTAACAAAAATAAGCGATTATTTCTTTAAAATAAGCTAAACCATACGCGCACCTAGTGTTTCCCTCCAAATATGAAAGGGATTTTGAGACAAAATTGGAATTCTCATCATGCCTGGTTTGTTTTGTTTTAAGACTGATAAAGAAAATGTATATATTTTTGCAACTTCAATTTTTTATCAATAATTCTCAAGTCTTTCTAATGGTGGTTCGATAGCTTCAATATGTTATGATAATATATCAGATGAATACACTAGAGAAAGAAGATGTATACCTTTTCAATGAACTCAATTGTCTTGCTGTCTGTAATCTTTTTTCCTTGCTGATCCGTAACATGAAATACTGCATGTCAATAGGTGAACAAATTCAATGATAACTAGCTTTTAATTAGGCCAATGACTGGCAGAACAGGATCTATGTAGTATGTAGTTAATGCATTTCAAATGAAAAGTTCCAGTTCAGTCACAAACTTACCATCCATAAACCATCCACCATCGGAAGATATGTATGCTTTGGTAATTATGAAGTCAAGGTCTGTCAATATTTGCACTACTTCAAGCAGAATTCCAGGTTTGTTAACACTATCAACCTACATTTTTTTGGCCAAAATAAAAATCTATCAGAAGAGGATAAGATTACAGTTGCAAATTGCATCCACTTGTCTTCAAATAAATGATTATTCACGAACTATATATAAAAAAAAGGTCTTATGACAATGCAGTAGGTAGCCTTATGCTGAGCATAACTTGCTAAGAATAAAGAAATCTTTTAGCATAAAGTGGTTGAGATTTTAATAGAATTTTATACCTTGATCAGTGTACAACTATGACAACTAGTATTGTCCACAGAGACCCTGCCAAGTACAAACAGACATTGAGTCATTTATTTGGGTATTAGAAAGTAAAATTTCTTTTCTTATAGTTTAGTATTCCCTTTCCTTTTAGTTTTCCTGAAGAGACTGTTTAATTTTACTAAAATTGAAATTGAAGATAAGAAAAGCATGGAACCTTGGAGGATTCATTCTATTGTTGAAGTTCTCATACTCGGGATCAAAATATGGCCAACAAACTGTCGCCATTTAACAAAATAATGGGGATGGGTGTGCCTCTTTTTCCTGCATCAACGTGAAACTCTTGTTTGGTTAGAATTAAAAACAGAAATGACAGAACAATCTACATAAATGTTCACATAACAGTAACATGTGTTTGGAAAATAGGGGTTTAGTCCTCCTGCTATTTCTATTTTCATGTTATTATTTCTGTTTGAGTCGGTAACAAAGGATTTTAGTGTGGATAATTTTGCTAGTACACACATTGTATAGCATGAGATTTATCAGTATACTAGCACGCAAGAAAAAGAGCTACTATGCGTTGAGAAAAAAAGGGAAAATACTGACAAATAATTCAATTATACCAAAGACGTTTTTTTTAAAAAAAAAAAAATAAACAAAAGTTATTGAGAGGTGTATTTTTTATATTCAAGAGGTATGATATTTTTTTTTTTTTTGTGCACCAAAAATATCTTTAAGGTGACTAATTCCTTTTAAAGAAAAGAAATTATTGAAGTGGATATAATTTCTTCTAATAAAGCATTTTATACCTAAGACGTGGTGTGGTACCGAAAGAAATTAATAAGACAGAAATTATGCCACGCAGGGATAGAAAAGCAACTAACACTTTGGTGAATAACACTACAGAATCTCGAAAATCCACTTGAATAGTTGAAGTGACAAAAAGATGCGATTTCAAATTTAACTGAATATGATGATATGATTCAATATGAATGTGAATTCAATCATCACACGTAGTACATCCGTGCCAAATTGCCATCACCTAAACTTATATCTCAAGATCTAGAAAGGTCATCGCTCATTCTATCTAACATCATCTTCTAAAATTAAATAAAAATTATTAAACTACGAAGTAAGAATTTAACTGTATTGAGGACTAGAGATATTTTATGGATACTTACAATATAGTAGTAATTTCTTTGAGAACATAATGCTTTTTTTTCTTTGTTCGACAAACATAATGATTTTGAGAAGTAGTTGGGCTTGAAATCAGATTGACCACTTGGGCAATACAATCCACCTACTTTTCAAATAACCCAAGTAGTGTTGGCAAAAATAAATAAACCCAAGTAGTGTTGAACAAAAAATTAAATAATTGTAATTGTAGTAATAATTATTTTTCTATGCCTATTTTTTTAATCTCGTTTTCGTTTTATTTTTTATTTTCTCTCACATTATTTGTCATATCTCTTATTTTCTATGCCCGTGAAAATTGAGAAGAATTGATAGTGAGTTATAAACAGTTACTATTTAGGATTACAAGAATAATTCAGTTTTATATATAAATAGATAGAAATAGATAACTCTAAATACAAAAATAATATATAGTGTAAGAAACAGTTAAGTTTTTTTTTTTTTTTAAAAAAAAAGAAAACATGGAGCGAAGAAGTGAAAGTCTCAAACCACAAACTCTTAAATCAGTGTCCTGTATCCACTAGTTCATTTCAGCATATTTTACTCAGTGAACAGAACTTTGACAGGAACCAGCACTAATAAATCAGTTGTGTTTGCTGGACTAATTAGTAGTGATTTAACGATTAGACATCACCAATTCAAATTCAACAGGAGAAATGTTTTTTTTTTCTTTTTTGTTTTTTATTTTCACTTAGACTTTAGAAATGTAATAAAACACTAATACTACTATCATACTGTCAACTGATGTAACTGCCTCCATCAAAATCTCAAACCGCATGACTCCCAGAGAAAATAAGGGCGATTTTTCTCACTACTTCGCCGAGACAGAAACATCTTTTTTGTAAACACACAAAACCCAATGAAAACGAAAAAACAAAAGGTACTAAACTAAAAGGAGTCTTCTAAGTTGTAATTAAAGAAAAATGCTCAGAAATCAACACCTAATAACTAACATCGATAATAAACTCGTCACAATTAATCAGGTAGGTACATGGAATATAGCAAAGAACGTAATAGAAAAAAAAAAGTACCTTGATTAAAGAGAAGAAATTGTGGAAATTATAATTGTGAATTTGTCACATATTGGACAAGGCAGGTGGTGCAGTGCAGAGAAAGGGGAAGGAAGAAAACAGAGAGCAGTTTAGGAGAAAACTGAAATTGTGTTTGGGTTGTTCTCTGCTTTCGACGTTGGAATACCACTCAATTCAAATCGCTCTCATCATAAGTTTCTCTCTCTAAATAACAGTGGACAAAGCAAATGGAATTCCTTGCAAGTGGCTTCGCGAGGTTACTGGGAACGGGAACTAGGAAGTGGGAAGTGGAAACCCATTAAATATCAATAACAATCAACAAATATTAAATACATACTCCTAATGCATATGAATTAAATCATTGTATCAAGGAAAATATATATATATATAATTTTGATATTTTATTGATTAATTGATTAATTGATAGTACTAATTTGGAAATTGACTCGGCAACAGAACAGTTCCATTCTGGGAGTAGCTTCACACGCGCGTTTTGTCTTGGCCAGTTGGGTCGTCGGGTGGACAGCCTGACCTTGTGTGTTTCGTATCACTTTAGTCTTTAGCTGAATTTTTATTTATAAATACTAATACTAATTTTAAAGTAAAATCATAAGTGAAAGACTAAAATAAGCAATAATTATAAAATCAAACACTATTTTGGATATTAATCATATATACGTGTAGTTCTCCTGAGTTGTGTAAATGAAGCATTTGTTGGGCGCGTGAGTATAGATGTCTGATCTGTTAGTAATAGTATAAAGGTGTAACAGATCTGTTGGGTGTTGTCGCATTCCTCGGAAGGACGTAACATACGGTAGGATACAGTACATAAAATCAGAAATCCTCATAAAATGACGATCATGCCCTTATCACGTACATAACCAATACATGTGCTTCAATTTGAGCAGAAAATAAAACACAGACTGCTGCCTCTTTGATTATGAAAGCTGCTTTCTGCAACACCCTAATCACTGATATATAATAATACTACTAGGTGTTATATATAAATAAATACGTACCAGTATTCTTTCAACATCATTCTTAGTCCCTTTCACTTTGTAATTGATATTTAAATTTATTTAATCAACATTAAATATAATATTATTTACAGAAAATTATTGAACAGTAAAATATTAGTAAAACCATTTTAAAGTATTTATTGAATTGTCATTGGAATAGTATATATCCTGTTCGTTACGTTAATATTAAAATTTTCAAATACATATTTTTACTATTAAAATTTTTATTTATTATTTGGCATATTTTAAATTTATATTTATTAAATATTCTAAATTCTTCTTATATTGTACCAATATTTACAAATAATAATATAATGTAGAATACCCACAATTTGTTAACAAAAATGGGATGGATAATATATATAGTTCGCGGGATTATATATCCAAATAAATATGAAGATATACGAGTCTAATTAAGGTTAGAATATAATAAAAAAAGCGAGACTGGATCGACCCTATAGACAACTTAATATAAATATATTATAATAATCAAATATGACAATGCTATAATTTTAAATATAAGTTATAATTATTAATAATACTTCATAAATTTATTACTTAAGAATTTTGGCAATACTAATATAATACTAGTACATTTGAGGTTTGAAAGTGTACTTATTTATTTAAATTCCTAATTTAGGGGAGAAAAATAAATTATACATATATAAGAATATTATTCATTGTTGTTGATGATTCAAAGAAAAAAAGGAATTAATCAAAAAAGAATATTTAATTTCTAAATATGTAATACACTAGGAATTACATTAATAAAATAAAGAATAAGATAAAAAATAATAAATACATACATAATAAAAGAATGAAAAGGATAACTTAAAAGTGAACTCATACCCGACTCTAACTCAAGTATGATCACGAAATAAAACTCCAACATGATGAACTCAGCAAATGCCCATCTACCACCGAATGACCAAATTACAACTAGCTAGGAGGGCTATGTATAGCTATGGCAGCCACATTTAATTTGCTCTGTCGTGAAACCATGAAGCATGAAGCAATGAAATGTACTTGCATCATGAATATTACAAATGGAGATGATTATAATTGTGATTTGTGAGAGATTATGATGAAAAGATGAAATTAAATAAATCTCCTCTAATGCTGGAGAAAATACACATAACCATTTTAAGAAAAGACGTTCAAATTAATTAAAAGCAGACAAATTAAGAACAGCGCCTGTTTGGCCACTAGGAACGCACATGTATGAGACTCCCAATTCCCCAACATCTTCACGGATTTTACAAACTCATCATCCTTACCACTTTTGTCACGCATCATCATATATATAACATAATTGTCCAAAGCATGTATCTCACAAAAAATAAATAAAAAAATAATCAGTATATACATCTACGACTTCTCTAAAAATTCATCTATTTCCAATTATTATTTCCTCTTTTTTTAATTTTTGTGAATAAAAAATAAAGTATTGAAGTATATACATTGAAGTTCTAATGCTAAACCCAACAGACTAATATAAGAAAGTATTAGGTTTTGTGGAAATAGAACGACATTTCATGGTAATTCAACAATCATTTCGCGCGAGTTTAGTTTTGAGAAAGGGACTATTCATTATTTTCCGTAGTAAATATCTTAAGATGAGGAAAAAATAAAAAAACTCTTCTTCATTGGTGTCTGATGATGATGTTTTGTGTCTTAGTAAATTTATCTAGACAGCATGATGTCCTTTAATTGAAATGTTATTATCTTTAGTTGGCAACTTAATTTGGACCATATTAACAACATGAATTGTACTCTATGTGGATGGTGCTTCATTGCACATATAATATCCTAATTTAATTAATGATACGATTTACGCAATTAAGGTATTTAATTTTTACATTTTCTCTAACGTGATAATTGCATTCAACAAGTTAGTTGGATAGTTGAGAAGTGTTGTTTTGTGTAGCAGATCTTCAGTTTGAATCAATGTAGACGCACTTTGGCCTATAAAAATTATAAATAGATCTTTTTATTAATTTTTTCTCCAAAATTTAATTAATGGAAATTCAATTAATTAATTGATCTTTTGTAATTATATTCATTAAATTAATTTTTTTTTTGGGCGAAATGGGCTTAATTAAAAAGCCTAGAAACACAAGCTCAGAGGCTGCTGGGAATATTCAAATTTGTATTTTGTTTTGTCTAATTGAATATAGGGATTGGAGTTAAGTCAGCCCATGATTATTAAGTCTTTGGTAGAGAATAATACAAAAAAAAAATATGGCATTGGATATTGGAGAAGATCAAAGAGATTACATTACATTACATATATAGGAGCTAGGAATGAAGAAAGTAGTTCACTTTCAAGAAAGATTTGGAATCTCGTTATTATTGCAAGTGGCTCTATAATCTGAGTACTCCACCACACAAATTCCAACTTCTCTCACCATCTTAGGACCAGCCCCACTTCCAAATAAAAGATAAAATAATGGATTGCACACAACAATTTCTTTTTTCAAACTACTATTTCAATAAATGTTTTTTCTCTTCTTAAGTTTCATTGATCTGATTAATTATATTGACGGTACATTAGAATGAATGAATTATTTGATGGATTACATATGATATATAGCATAATAAGTACGTTTTTTTTTCCTAAAAAAAGATATTTGCATATTTTGTTTTGAATGGTATATATATATATATATATGTGGTCCAACCAAAATTAAACCATCACTGCACATGACACGACAAAAGCAATATAATCGTGTAATGTTTTAATTTAATTTCCAATGGGTCTCCTCCTATTTAATTGCTTGCTCCTCACTTCAGGGAATACTTCTTAGTCCATCAGTTTAATTAGCTAGTAGTTGTTCATGGTCAGTATAATCAAATTTTTAGCTATACAAATCAAAATCAAATTGTAGCACATACAAGACTGAAACAAGGAACGTGTTCGGTTGAGATTAGAATTACCAACCAAAAATTCCCATTGTGGGTGATGATCAACTAGATTTAATTTGTAATAGTAATTTTTAATTTTTATTTTTTTTGGAGTGGGGTAGGGAAAGAGGGTTGCGCATGGAAGAAATGGTTTTGAATGGCAGAGAAGAGGGAGAATTAGGAGGAAAAAAGCGAAGACACTTTTAATGGTTCACGGCATAAATTACAAGTGCGTCTCTATCTTGAGAATCTCATATTGGATTTTGATAATTAAATGTGTGAATAAGACAAATTAAACCCTAATGATTCCCTTTTTAATTTGTGCGCAACTTGTTCTGTTCAGTACTCTTCTGTCCATTTTCAAAGGACACTGTTCATTAGTCCTGCTTATGTGTCATGCACATGCTTCAATTTTGGTTCAGATTAAATTACCCATATACTATCATTGCTCAATCACTCCTTCCATTTCCATTTCAGAATGGCAATTATTTAAGGTTCTTTTATAGAGATAAAAAAATAAAATAAATGTCATAATTAATAAAATAATTTTACTAACATATCTCTGTTAATAATTTAAACATTAACAAAACCTAAGAAGATAAGAAAAAGGATCAATAAGGCCACCAGATGGAGGAGTGGGACATAAAGTAGCACCCGCTTCTACACACTCCCACAAAATGAAGGCCGAGAGCAAGAGACAGAAACATAAAGGAAAAATTCAAGAAATTAGGGTAGGCTTTAATTTGCAATGAGAAAATTAATTTGGATGACTGCTTGTGTTATTGTCACTGTATATGCTAATTGTGAAAAATCTTTTGAAAGATTATGTTAATTTGAGTTTGACTCCAGTCCAGGTTTAATCTACACTTTTGTTTTTGGGGGGTTTTTTCTCTGTGAGCGAATCATAGGAGTTATGATTGGGATCAGTGGTTGGGGGGTACTAGATTCAACTTTCTACGGTAGCATAGCATCTTCCGCCACCCATCCACATGGGAATGGGATCATTCTCTCAGCAAATACTTCTATCAATCTTCACCGTGGAATCCAAATATTTATATTCCCCAAATATATTTGCAACATCCTTACCTTTTTACTTTTTATCTTTTATTTTTTGAGTCTTGAGTTATTCACCCTTGTTTGCTCCTACCTACCACTAAACAGTGAACACACTATAAATTCAAAATTCTGCCATTCCTAGCACAGCACCCCCACTGTGATGGATGTTTTCCAGAAAGAAAAACCAAAGAAAAATAAAATAAAATAAAACAAATATTTCCAGTTTGTACGTTTTTTTTTATTTATTCATACTCTTTTTTGTTTCATAAAAAAGTAAACCAAAAATAAAATAAAAACTTACCTCTATGGTTAAATAAATTATAACATAAACAAAGTTGTAAACAAGTGAGAGTGAGAATGACAGAGTGAATGAGTGAAAATGCAGAGTAGTTCTTACATACACACTCACCTAACACATCACATTTACACACGACCAATCATAACTTTTTAACTAATTAAAATAAAATAAAAAAGTACAGCTGAAAATTAATAGATAAAATTTAATTTTTTTAGGTTTTCCTTTTTATCAGTTTATCACAGTAAAGAGAATTCCCAAATTAAACCTAATTGTTTATGTTCTTTTTTAGGAGATGCATCATCACACATCAGCAACCAACAAGCAAAAACTATTGTCCAACAAAGAGATGCAGAGACTAACCATCTCTTCCCTGTCTTTAACGTCGGCCGATCTAACAAGCTGTGGGTGCACCCCCTCTATGAGTGATTGCTAAAACGCTCCATCTCAAACCGTGATGTGTGCATCGATTCAACTTGTGGCGATCACAGATGGCATGACCTTCCACACAGCTGTCCATTTATGTGACCTTCTGGTTTCTGCTTTTCCGGAATTATTTGCAATTTATTTCATGGCTCTAACTGCATTTGTGGAAATAAAGTATTTAAAGCTTTTAGACTCAAAACTCTTTCCGTCTCATTTTTCAAATAGTAACACCCTTTGTTGATCATTTTTGCAAAACATTTGTGTAGAGTATTCTCAAATTAATAATATCATTAGCACCCAACCACACAAATCAAGTGATGGCTCATGCACAATAAAATAGAGTTTCACAAATCCACACAAATTCAAGTATTCAACAAATTATTCAAACAAAAAGCAAACAATTTTGTATCGGAGATGATAAGTTTTGTCGAGAACTTAGGTTACTTGAGAGAAGATGGATAGGTACCAGCGAGAAAAGGAACCGGACCGCCCAATTAAATTTGAATTTATTAAAATTAATTTATAGTTTATTTTATTTTATTTTAATGATGATGTGTAAAATTTTAATTAGTTGCGATGTGTTAGGTGAGTGTACATACAAGAATTACTGCATTATTTGCCCTCCTCCTTCTTTTTTTTTTTTATATTACCCTCCTCCTTTATTTATAGGCCACTAAGGTCACTGTTTCCTTATAAGTGATACGATTGTCATTTTTAACCAACTTAAATTGGTTAATTTTTGACCAACTTGAATAAAGTAGTAATATTTTAAATTTTTAATTTAAAAAGTAAAAGGTAAGTGAAAAAAATATTTTAATTAGTTGATCAGTTTTTATATAGTTGGCCAAAAATATTTTTATAAGTGATAATTAAGCAATTTTTTTTTATTTACATTTGATGCCCACTCGTAGGTACAAAACGCGGGTGCCTACCATGTGTCACCTCCGTATTAGTTCTGTTTGAGTTGGGAATTATTATTTGTTTTTTATGTTTTTTTGGATAAATTGCACAAAGTATCCTTGAGGTTTTAGAAAATAATATAAATCACTAAATTTAAAAAAAAAATAACAGACCATATCATTTTCTCAAATAGATATTAACCATAGTTAAATCTCTCTCTACATTTTATTATAAATAAAAAAATTAATTTTCTTATATATTTTTTTTTGTATAAAATTCATCTAATGAATTTTCTCAAAAATTATTTTTCATAAAATGAAAAATTATTTGTGAATAAAATTTTTTTTTATAAATTAAAAAATACTATCATAATTTGTAAATTATTTATTTTTTAATTTAAAAAATAATAATTTTTTATTCACAAATAATTTTTTTATTTTATGAAAAAATTCAATAAATAAATTTTGTAAAAAAAACATATAGGAAAAATTGATTTTTTTATTTATAGAAAAAAAATAAAGAGATCTAACTATAATTAGTATCTATTTAACAAAATAGTGTGGATAATTAATTTTTTTAAAAATCGATAGTTTATGTTATTTTTTAAAACGTTAGGGTACTCCTTGCCATTTACCCTTTTTTACGCTTATCCATTATAGTTTTCCCTCGCACGACGTCGTTACACAGGGCAGCATGTTCTAATCTCTACAGTTGAGAAAGTGAGAGGGAAAACTAGAAAAAGGCCCTAATTCCTTGTTCCCTTCCTTCTTGTAATGGCTACTCGGATCCTAAAACCCTAAATAGTCGTTAACGTTCTGGAGTAATTCTCAATTTCGAATGGATGCGAAGGATATCCTCGGATTGCCCAAAAACTCATTCCCTGCTCTGGAGAAGAAATCTCGACCTCCCAAAGAGTCTCAAAGAAAACCAGATGGCATTTCACGCGAGGTACTTAACACTATTCACTGCAATTTTCACGATTCTCTTGGTGCTTACTGAATTCAACTGAATTTTACTCTATAGGTTTATGCGCTTACTGGGGGATTGCCACCTCTTATGCCAGCAATTGAATCCTCTCAGCTGAAAAAAAGGCCCCCTTCTGACGAAAAGGTTTGTTTCTTTGTTTTTCTTCTTCTTGCAACACTTTCATGATTCAACTTTTTGAGGAGTTGTGGTTTTCTCTCCATTTCTACAGATCACTTGGCAATGGCTTCCTTTCACCAATTCTGCTCGCAAGGATAATCTTCACCTTTACCATTGGGTCAGTAATGGTCTCTGTAAGGTTTTTTTTTTTTTTTCTTTTTGTATTATCTGTGGCTATTAGCTTGCAATTTACTGTTACTTGTCTCTTCTATTGCAGGTTCGAGTCGTCAATGGTGTTCCACCGACTGGGGACTATTCATTTGCTAAGTATAATAAGGTAAATGCAAGTGTGCTCTTTGTCTTCATGCATGCTTTGCAATCCTTTCTTTTTTGTTTCATTCTCAAACTTGGCTTTAGTTTACTATTTCTATTTGCACGATTGAATGATAGTTTACTTGCTGTTGTGCAGTCCGTGGAAGTTATCAAATACACAGATGAGGAGTATAACAAGTATTTGACAGATCCTGTAGGTATCCCTTCTAATTATACAATTTTATGGAATATATGTATGAGCTTTTTCAACTTACAATGTTGCATTTTTTATGCTACTTAAACTGATTTTTATTCACTGTATTAATTTGTGGTCGACGGGTCTCCATTAGCTTGTATAGTTCTATTGCAAGATTGCATATTTAAAGGTCTTTTGTTGGTACCATGTTAAAACTGTTAAATTGTTTGGTGATAATTACTTGTGTTGGAACTTGTAAACCGTAGCACTGAAAGACTTTTTCTACGGAAGAGTAGGATATTGGGTTGTTCCAGTGTAGGCTAAGAACAACAAGTTATACTGTTACACATGCATTCAATGGGTGTGTTCTGTAGACACTAGACACATATTTTAGTTAGAAGAATGTTGATTGACCCCTTAACCTTGAATTTAGTGTGAAGTTGGATTAATACAAATTTTTGTGTAGATGACAACAATGGGATTATATAAAGCTGATCAGAATCATGATAAACATGACCATGATTTGGTTTTGTTGATTGAGTCTTGACCAAAATTTCCATTTACTTTTGCTGAGGATTATCATTTGTGAGGCAAACCACTTGTGACTTACATATCTTCATTTGATGGCCAACTAATATGAAGAAATACTGTTCAGTACAGACTTTGTTTGAAGTTAAGTCCTGATTGAGCTTGTGGATACTTTTATATAGGGTTTGATATCGTAGGAAACAAGGTACTAAGATCGGAAAGGGTACCTAACATTGTAAAACTTAGAATCGTAAAATCAAATCGTAGATTTTATCAGATTACTGAATACATATACATACACATTTAAATTCATATATATGAATTGAAAATACCATAAATAGCAACAAAATAATGTCTAAACCATAAGTTAATATCAAACAAGTTTCAAGTCATAGCGGTGGTGGCTGTGACTCTTAGAGGAACAACGAGGAAGCAATGGTTGGGAGAAGAAGAACGGCGAGGAAGCAGCGGCTGGGAGAAGAAGAGCGAAGAGGAAGAAGCGACTGGGAGAAGAAGAACGATGGAAGCAGCGCCGGAGAATAAGAACGCCAGAGAAGCCGCGCCAGCGACGGTGAAGGGAGGGAGAGAAATCTTCGATGTTGGGAGAAGAAGATGATGACTCTATTTGTGTTCTTTTCTGTGCGCCGTGGAGTGGAGTAGAATAGGAAATTTAGGGTTTCTAAAAATTAAACGGGCCAGACCCGTCCCAAACCCGCCTTTTTTAAAAAAAGGAAGGCTGCACAGAATCACTAAAATCACAATTTTACATGATTTTACGATTTTTTTTTGCGATCTTAATGGTTTTACTTAGTTTGTGTTTTTACTTGTTCATAAAATTGTAATAAATCTTACGATTTTACGATTAAAATCGCAATTTTAACTACCATGGTAGGCAAAGTTATTTCCTTTAAGATAGATACTTATGCTGTTTGTGATGGAGTTGGTTCGTTTTTTATCATTGTCAAAATCAATGCATTCACTGATTATTAATGGAAAATCACATGAAGGAAACACGTGGGATTGTAGAGACTTGTTGGATATATATCTGTAATATTGGGTTACTTTCTCAAAGCTTTTGAATTGAGTAATGACAGTAAGAGTAGGGTCAGAGTTTGAATTATTCTTGCCTTGAAGTTTTTTGTTTAGAGGAGCTTGTCCTTTGAATTGAATAGCAAACTACATGGCTAGGAATTTGGGATGATGGATTTTTCCTTACATTGGTATCGAGATGTGTGATTCCAAAAACTGGAAAAGATTATTGGTTCATCTATGAAGAAAGAGACAGATTTTGTGATCAATGTAGAAGGTCGTGTATTTGTTTCTATGATCCTAGCTTAGTTTTGCCTCTGCTTCTTTGGTACACTACACTGTGTTGTGCTTTTCATAGTATAATAAAATTAATCACCCTTTACTGCAAAATCGACATTCTAGCAGTATTTTCACATCTATATCAAGTACTCAGTGTACTTATGTGTTCCATTATGCTTTGTCTTTGTAGACGTGGACCAAGGAAGAGACAGATCTACTATTTGAGTTGTGTGAGAGGTTTGATCTTCGATTTATTGTAATAGCTGATAGGTTCCCATCACCTCGGACTGTAGAGGAATTAAAGGATCGATATTATAGTGGTATGTCTTTCTTAAGTTATTATGTGTTGTGCTTTATAATTCATTTTGTTTGGTTCCTTTAGTTTGATTTTTTGGAATGTGTAAGAGAGTGATATTTTGACTTGATTTTTTATCATGTGCCCCTGTCATGTAGTATCCCGGGCGATATTAGCTGCCAGGGCTCCATCTTCTGGGGATGTTGCAGCTCATCCTCTCCTTAAGGTAGACTGAATTTTTTAATAAAAATAAGTTCGTGTCTTGCTTTGATTTCTTGTTTTTTGAGTAGAGACTATTTGTAGTAAAAGCAAACTATTATTTATATATGCCTTACAATATTGCCATGAGGTCATAGTGACTTGTTCATCCTCCTAAATGTAGGAACCATATAATGTTTCTCAAGAAATAGAGCGAAAACGAGCACTGTCCATGGTCCTCTCTCAAACAAGGCAACAAGAGCGAAGAGATGAAGAGGTTTTGCCTTTTAAGAAAAACTAGTTAATACGTTTGTGGGATTGGTTTACCTTCATAGCATATGAAGCTAGCATTGCTACCTACATCTGTTATTGTATGCAGGTTCTCGTCGAAGCCAGAAGAATAGCCGAGTTACGAATTCCTCCGAAGGTAACGGTCAAGAATACTTATCTGTAACACCCTTAATTACATCATACGGAGTGGAACAGTTGTTGTCAAGAATCAATTTTTAAGTCTCTGATTATCTATATAAATGCATTCACATGAGTTGTACATGCACTATATGCCTGATATTTGATACTATCTTTCTGATTTTACATAGGCTGCTGAGGAGTCTCAGTTGGTCGTCTCTTCAAATGCTGGTGCAGAAGCTACAGAGAGGGCTGTCCCTGGTGAAACTGTATCTCCATCGAATGTGCAACTTCAGTCAATGGGTGTGCCTTCGACATTAGCAGAAAATGCATCTACTCTAGCTTCTCTTCGCATAGTAAGTCATGCAGAAGGTTCCTTGTTGTGCATGCTCTGCTTTTCCCCCATTGACACTTCTGTTTGCATCACCTCCCAAACCCCACTCCCCACTCCCCACACTCCCAAATACCCCGAAGGGAAAATTAATGATGATTCTGAGGTTTATATTTTTGGTTTTGCACTGATGACAATATTTCAACCAATGACTATTTATGAGGTGATTTCAACAATGTTTCAATACTTATGCTTTAGAGCACAAACTGATAGTAAGAAATATTTCAGCTACGTGTATATTTGAGAACATATGCACTTGAGCAAATGGTGCAAGCTGCAAATTCATCTGCTGGACTTCGGACTATCAAACGGGTTGAGCAAACTTTGCAAGATCTTGGGGTATGTCTTTGTTCTGAACTTATAATGCAGTTTAGATCTTTCATTTTTTTCCTTCCCTGGTGCAGTCATGTAGTCACTTACCTGTACTTTTAACAATATATAATATGATGACAAATGCCAATGATTGTCCTTAGGGCACTTTTTTTGAATTCAAAAGACATCAAACGAAAAATAAAGCATTTTCCTCCCTTAAAAAATAAAATCCAATGTATTAAATGTGGAATTTTCCTTAATAAAATAAGTCCAATTTTTTATTCCTTCAGAAGCGCCCTTAACCTTAAGGCACTCACACTCATTAATGGGACTTGTATGTAAAACCCTTTCATTCCCCATTTCAAGAGGGCTGATGATTTTGAGTGCCTTTTTTAATTGTTGAACTGGGGTCTGGTTTTGGGAGACTGGGAGTAGAGCTGTAAGTGAGATGTGCTCTCAAAGAAAGCTATTTACGCCCAGCTTGCAGATATAGGGTGGCTTCTTTCAGCATGATTAGCCTCATTAATAATTCAAAACGAATTGACAATGAAAACATATTTTTCATATATTTTAATAACACTTTGAAATTTGTATACCAATTGAATTATAAAATGCAACAGGTTGGTCTAGTGGTTGGGAAGTGAAACTTTGAGTAGCAGCTCCCCGGTTCAAATCCATGTGGACGCACTTTTGCCTATAAGAAAAATTGAATTATAAAATATATATTTTATGTTTATATATAAAAAAAAAATACTTGAGCTAATTCAAGCTTGAAATTCATGTGTGTACTAGTGAGAGCATGAGGAGCTAATCTGGCTGAAATACGCTACATAGGCGGTTAAGATTGTTTTCTTTAAATCTAATATTGACCATCCGTCATGAATATGATTTATGATTATATGGTCAAAATAGCTTTGAAAGTATGCTCTCATCTTATAGTTTCCTATTGATGCATTTGCTTTGAAATTTGATTCCGTGCATGCAGGTGAATTTGAAACCAAGGGTTCCAACAAAAGCTGTTTGTGCAGAGCATCTTGAACTAAGAAAAGAAATACTAACTTGGCTGAATCTCCAGAAACAGGTTTATGAGAGTTGATACATATATATTGACTCAAGGACTGCATTTTTTAATTTTATATTATTGGCGGATTTTGAGGATTTCCCTAGTTTGGATGTCCATAGGGTTGTTATATGCTTTTCTAGTGTTTGATTTTGTATAGGCTGAGGGTTGTATACAAATACTAACTTGGCTCGCTTTTTCCGAATTTCTTTGATTTAATTACTTGTTAAAATATTTGTTTCAGGTGCAATATAAAGAGGCTGAGGGTTCCGCTTTTCGTGATGGGTCATACAGTGAAACACCAGGCACTCCTAAGGTTAGGAATCTGGTTTTTATTTTGGCATTTCCCCAATATTGCTTTCATTGTTTTTAGCCTGTGATTGTCCAAGCATGCCATTGTATCACCCAAACCAAGAGTTTGTTATTTGGAAACTACTGATAGCATTTGCATTGTGTTGAGGATCAGGATCGGACATTTATTCCAGATTCCGTGAATTTTGGAGGTAATAGATTAGTTTTGTTTGCACCTAATTACCTGTAATTGATAGCAATTTGATCTGTTCATTTTTAAAAAAATTTGCAAATGTAACTTTGATTTCAGTGGAAAGGGTTGGCAAAAAGGACCAAAAGCGAAAGGTAACTATGAAGTCTTAACTAACTATGCTCTCGTTGTTTCTTTGTTTTCCACCTAGTTTTGGACAATTTTCATGATGTGTTGTTATTTATCTTGGAATTTTATGTATTTATTTTTTGCACAGGCACCTGGACCTCCATCGACAGGAGCTCATAAAAGACCAAGAAAACAAAAGGCCTCAGATCTTTAGTTCCACAGGTAAGGGCTTAAATTTAGCACACAGATCTTTCAAACAAGACTGGTTATGTAACATTCTTTTATGATATCCGCCTGTACCATCTGTGCGCTTATGTAATATTATTTTGTGCCTTCAATTTTTTCTTGTATAATGAATCGGCCCAAGAAAGCTAGTGAAAAATGTAAACGTGCTGTTGCATTAACTTTAATTTTTACTGCAATTCAAGCTTTTCATACGTACAGCAAAACGAAACACAGTATTTTGCAAGCTAATAACACTCTTGATAGAAACTTGAACACTGATTGCTCCAGAGGAGAGCAACTTCCTTTAAGGGGTGTGGATGCTACTGAACTTTTTATATTGTATTCAGCTCCTTGAAGTACTTTTATAAATGTGAAGAGCAGTATAAGAATAAAATTAGTCAGTTATAATTTATATACTCACTTATCAAATATCAAATGTATAAGAGAAAAAAAAGAGAGAACTGAGACATAAACTAAAGGAGAATCAGTGAAGTAACAGATATTTGTTAGCAAAACATGAAAATAATTCATGATAAGTTCGGGTGACACAGAATTTATATATAACCTATAGATTCTATATGTTTTCCTCAAATTCAAGACTAAAATATGACCTTGTTTAATTGCAAGAGAAAATGAGACAGATAGTAGAATATGATCATGTAATTAATTAGCTTTTGGCTTTTATGCTGAGTATAGTTGTTTTTTTTTTTTTTTTTTATCTTTCCAAATTTAATGACTTAACTTCTTTTTTATTTAGTTAAAAGTGACTTAAATATAGAATCATAATCGGAAGGAGTATATACTAAGATGTATTTTTTTTTTTATATATATATATTAATGGTTTCAACTTTGTATCTTTCACCGATGTAGTGGAGATGTGAAGAATATCTCTTTTTATCTTTAACAATTTGACTGTGGGTCTCTTTTAAGGTGCGCCATGTAGGTTTTGGCGCAACGGTGCGCTCAACAGCGTCGACCTGTTATAGGCTGTTTCCCGGTTGCCTTTATCATTTCATGATTTCGCACCCTAGATTTTAACCCCACAATTCTCTCTTTTTAAATATTAGACACTAAAACCAGAGAAATTAATGCGGTGAGTGAACGGTTGATGGCACTATGTTTTGCAATAAAGAAGATCTACTTTGCGAATATGCTTTGTTTTTCCTTCTACTACGCTTTGTTTTGACGCTCAAATTAGAAGCTATGTGAAAAGACTTTGTTTTTCCTTCTACTATGCTTTGTTTTGATGCTGAAGCAAGGTTTGTGAGGTCTATGAGGTATGCTTTGCGACTACGCTCTGTTTTTGAAAAATTTGCTCAGCGACTTTGCTCGGTTTTGAATGATGTCTGAAAAGCTTCCTTTGATGCACATGTCGCAGAATATGCTCTATTTTTTTTATCAGATTAGTAGCTATGCGAATATGTTCTGTTTTGAATGATGTTTAAAAAAACATGACGTTGTATCGGCAATCCTAAATGCAGTAAAGTGATATCACTACGATTCCAGAGTTTTGATCCCAAGTCGAATACAACAGGGCAAAAACTCAGGAATAGAATACCCTTTAATTGGAATTGGCTGTTTATGAAGGGTGATTATGCAATTTCAAAAAGCAACAGATTCAAAATGTAGACTCAGACTTACCCCTTCATCCTAATTAAATCTAAGCCATTGGTATATTTCAGCAAATCCAACAACATTGGGCAGCATGGCGCATGGGTGCGCCGCCCAAACTGGCTTGGCGCACCATATACGCAGCCTTGACAGTGAATTCATTTAATATTCAACATAATTTTTAAATTTTAATTGATATTTTAATTTTAAAATAATACTACTAGTAACAACTTGAATATTTATTAGTTCTCTTAGAAAGTAAGTTTTTTTGTTTTTGTTTTAATGTAATTTTGTTTAGTTATTTTACATTTAACACTATAATTTATAATTCTTAAGTGATTTGAAAAATTCATTAATAACATATCAATTGATAAATTATAGGGTATCAAGTATCCAAATAGCATACCAAATATATGCATATTCCCACGTATTGTATTCTTATTGGGCAGCAAACCACGTACTAGATAACCATGAATTATATGACTATGAACTAACATGCTAATCTTGCTTTTTCCATATTTATCTTTACAAACTAAATAATCTCCCAAGCACCAAAAAAGGGAGAAACCAAAACAGAGTCCCAGGAAAGGACTGACACACAACAAAGAAGGAAATAAAAACGACTACATAGCACTGACAAAACGAACCAATAATTAGGATATGAAACCTCAACCTTCTCCTGAACTGTTATAACTAGGTACAAATTGATTTTCCAGGGAGTGGAAGTGATTACTTTCTCCCTCAAGAAGTCGCACAACCTGAAGTAAAAAGGTCACTAATTGTAATTTCCTCCATATTTTTATATATATAAAAAAAGGAATGGAAGATATAAGACAAAATATTGTAAAAAGTTTAAGTTTATACAGTAGCAAGAAAATAATATCATGTCCTTGAGAAGAAAGTAATGAAGTGAACTGAAAATTATTACCTCTGCCATTGAAGGACGCATCTCAGGCTTTCTCTGCACACAGAAGTATGCTGCTTTTGCCATGAGGTACAGTTCATAGGTGTCATAAGATTCCCCTAGACGAGGGTCAATCAGTTCATGTAAAGCTAACTTCTCAATCATTGGCTTAGCCTGACATTCAATAATATTTATCATGATTAGTCAACTTTTTAATCTGAGTAGGATCCTAATTTCTAGAGTCAACCCTTTTTTTTTTTTTAAAGGATGGAAGATATATATACCCATTGTCGGAGAGATTGTTGTTCTGGATTATTATTGGAATTGCCAACTTTGCGTCCTGATATTAATTGTAACAGAACAATGCCATAAGAGTAAACATCTGTTCGCACACTAACAATACCGTCTTCTGCATATTCTGGAGCAAGGTATCTACAGAAACAGGGAATAAAAAGAGCTTGTTTATTATAGCTGTGTTTCATAATTTTTGAATTCTATCTGAAGCATATAATCTATCTATCCAGTTAGTAATTAATCATCAAATGGTTGAACCAATTCTCACCCAAATGTGCCCATTATCCTTGTTTGCTGAGTGTCTTCACCTGTCTTCCATTTGGCAAGGCCAAAATCACCTAGCTGCATTTATATCAGATCAATTAAATGAAAAACATCATCAGATAACTGCTAGAAAGTAAATCCTTGAGCGCCAAAAGATCCACTATAGAGTAAAGATTATTTAACAAAATTTACACTATCCAAAGTCTATCCATGAATCTGGTATATAGAATAATAGAAAGGAGAAAGATGATAAAAAATGGAAATAATGAGAGTTGTATGAATGTTGTCAAATCAAAACACTTTTCTACACTATCCATAAACATATTCTATAAGAAGACTAGGGAAATCATGAAAAAAAGGCTCAAGTTTGCTTCATCAGTAAATGTAATGATAGGCACTTGAGGAAATCACTACCAAAAGAGAATGAAGCACACTGTACAACTTTACCATGGGAACAAAATCATGAGTGAGAAGTATATTGCTTGGTCTCATGTCCCTATGAATAATAGGACCACCACGGCATTCCTCATGCAGAAAACGCAATCCCTTTGCCGTCCCAATAGCAATAGCAAACCTCTGATGCCACTCAAGAACCGCTTCTTTATTCTCTATAAAATAAAACCTCAGTGGATATGAAATACACTCTTGAGACTTAAAACATGAGAAAAAGTAGCACAGTAAACTACAGGCACTTACCAAATAAATGCCAATGAAGGGACTTATTGCAAATATATTCATATATCAGAATATTTTTCCTTTCTTTGCAACAATAACCCAACAGCATCACAATATTCTTGTGTCTAGCAAAACTTAAGACAAATAACTCAGAATGAAATTCAGAAAATCCCTGCGCGCTTTCTTCTTTCCTCACTTTTGCAGCAATTTGCTGTCCATCCTTAAGCACACCCTTATAAACGTGACCATATCCACCTTCACCTAGTAAGTTTTCCTTTGAAAAATCATTTGTTGCGAGCTGTATTTCAGAATAGTTGAACCTCATTGAGTCCTTGATAGACAACTCTGTCCTTGCCCCACAGCCAGCACAAAGAATTGGTGCATCTGAGTAGTTTGGTAGAAAGCCACATTGGTTTTGCCTTTGCCCAATATGTGATGTAATGAAAGACCTGTATTCCCCTTTGATGCTTATGCCTGTATATGACAGTTAAAACTCTCACTTATTGCCCTTTAAAACAAGCAACTGAGTGTTCATTTGAGTTAGTTTCCAACTACCTAAGCCCTAATCAATTTGCCTTTTACAGTTTCTACATATGTCAAAAGAAGCACAGAAAGGAAAAGGCATTCCATTAATGCTTAGTCTGTCCAATTGCTCAAGTCCTGTTTGGTCGTTCTTATTTCTAGTTTCTATTATTTATTTTCGTAAATAATTATAAAACTATTACTTGTTTTCATAAATAATCAAAACATTTTTTCTGCTGTTTCCAATATAAATTTTAAAAAATAGGAAATAAAATGAAAACAAGGTTGTAGTTTTGTAATTATGGATGATAAGATAAATTAAAAACACAAACCAAATAGATACTTTCTACTCTATGAATTGCTTACTATGAATTGCATTAACCAATTTCAACCACTTAGATGGTATAATAGAAACTATATTTGTTTCATCATACAATATCTAAACAGTATGATAACTTTATTTCATTCTGTGCTCCATTATATCTCATTTCACCAGTCTACCTATCATTAGATTTACATATTATCCAAAACCAAATTCTAACCTGATCTTTCTTGCTTAGAAGATCCAAAATCAGATAATGAGGAACTGAGTTCTCGTGACCTGTTAGCATACGGATGCTTCATAAAGCTCTTAAGCGTAGAGCTATCAGAAGAAGCTAAAGAGTGGGGATAACTTCTACAAGAGATGATGGAATGCTCAATGTCCTCGCTATTATGAAAATCTGATATCGACACATACTTGGACAATGAATAGACAAACTTCGTTTCTATCACATTTGTGTCATCTGTATTGTGAGATCTCCAGATATCCACAGACAAGTCATCTTTAAGCAATGCAACCTTACATGGAATCTTGTTAAGGTGGAATCTCAGTTCCCGCTTAAGGTACCTGTTCAAATTTGCCAGATAAAAATTGAATACCATTAAATAGGAACTAAGAAAAAAAAAAAGAAGAGAAATTATTATTGTTAGAGTAAAAACCCAACTTAGTCTCCGAAGTTGCACCTGCCTTCTCATTAGTTCTCAAACTAAAGAAATTCTCATATCATAGTTCCTAAAGTTGCACAGTTTAAGAACTATTGTCTGAAAAATTGCAAGTTAGGGAACTATTGTTAAGGCGGTGTGCAAGCTCGGAGATTGAGTATTCACTTCTTTTGTTATTTAGAATGTAGAGATAGTAATACCTATCAAGCACTATCCAGGATGCATTATAGTTTGCAACCTCTTGTAAAATAACTTGTCTAATTGGAAAGCCCGCCGTAACTTTAACTTCAATGCTAACCTGGACATGAACATTCGATTCACTAATTAGAATGGTTTGGAAAATAATAGCACTTGAAAACATTCAATCTAAATATGCTATTCAATTACAGTCACATTGGTTGAAATCAGTTAGGAGTAACAGTTAATATAAAGTGTTTGTTATCTGCATAATTGAGCATATATATATGTAAAGTATTTGCAAAGAAGTTAACGTACCCCTTCTCTTTCAAAATCTTCATAACTTGATAAAAGCTCAGTTGCATATGCATCAACTTTCTTTCTGACTTCTTCCTCCATTGCACGAAAGTTTGTACCAGAAAAAGACTCGGGGCATGCTATTGTTTGGTACCCCACTGGTAATCCAAATGAAGAAAACGATGACTCATTTGATGAGTCGACAACAAATTGAACCAAATTTTTATCTAAACTAAATTAGTAACTCTGCTTCTATTCTCAAGGGATTAAACTAAGTGAGTGAATGTAGGAAGTAAAGGTGCATTTACCAAATTAAAGTGTCTCAAAACTATTAACTCACTTTAAACCATTAGTAGATGCATCTTTATTTACTCACTTTGTATGAGTTAAATTGGATAAACTACAAATCAAAATATGGGATAATAGCTCTTACTGTGTGTTTGTTCTATTTGTGAGTCAGCGTGATGCTTGAATTTGTAATCTAATGAATCATAACCATTTATATATCATTAAAACGCATCTCTCATTTGTCTAACTGATAATCAAACATGTACTTACTGGGGTGAGACACCTTATGCAAGACACAGAGCACAAGCAACCTATCACCGGCAGAGAGAATGACACCTTTGGCCCAAACATGATCGATGACAAGCTTGATCTCATGCTCGGTGCGGTCCCTCGTGGCATCGCATGCAACCACGACGTAAGATGGAGGAGGAGGGCTATCCATTCGCAGCGCTATCTATTCTCTAACAAAGAATCTCTTGCAACACTTCACCTTATGATGATGGTAATTATGATAAAGATCAAAGTCAAAGCTTGAACGTTGACGAGAATTGGGGTGATGCAGAAAATTACATAGTAGCATGATAAGTGGCTTGGTAAGAAGAGTGAGAATGATCGATCGTCCAATGATTCAAGGACAGAAGCATAAACTCTTCCCCTGATCTGTCGAAAACAACAACAAAACTAGTCACTGATTTTTCTCACTCTCAAAGTTGAGACAATTCCAAGAAATAATATGCTTCGGATATTCTTCACACTCTTACATGGCGCAAACATTATGCCGCCTTGGACAGTGCCATGAGGGGAACAATACGAGGAGCTTAAGACAGCTTTTGCTTACTGCTTCCTCGGACATGCTTTCCAAGATCCTAGATTCTACTCATTACTTTTTAAATTATTCTGCATTATTTCCCTCAGAAAAGTAACAAAGGTAAACAAGTTTAAAACAAATAAACTAATAAAGTGTGTTAGTGCAGTGTTACGGACATATTACAACTCAAATGAAAACATGAGTTCACAAGGTTTCAAGCACTCTAAAATGAACATGAGTTCACAAGACAAGTCTATTTAATTTCGAGTGATTAGTCTTTTGTCTAGTAATGAGGTAAATTAAAGACCTGCTAACAAAATAAAAAGTTTTCAACAAATAAATTTGATTAGTTTTATCCATTTGGCCTTGGGTAGTATTTTGATTTAAATATACTTTTAGTCTTAACACTTTACGTTCATTTAAATTTTAGTTTCTGTATTTTAAAATTGTAATGTTAGTTTCTACACTTGTACATCGTTAAGATTTTAGTTCCTGACGTTAGTTCCGTCACTAACTTCGTTAAAACTAGCTCACGTGATACACATTTAGACGTTAAGTTGATAGCGTGGAGTGCCACACATTGCTTATATGTGGAAGCACAATGATGCCATTAATAAGAATCCTAATGTTAAAAAATTTCCCCCAAATTGAAAACTCTAAATTTTCCAAATTTTTGAAGGTGTGTCATGGCGCAAAGGAGTTCCAATGCTAGTGTAAGCGCAATGTACCAGAGTAACAAGAGATTCTGCAAGTGTGGAAGAGTATTGCGTTGCTACACTGCAACTACGGACAGAAAACAAAACGCCAGAAGAAGGTTTTGAGATGCTCAAATTGGAGAGTGAGTGGCGTAAAATAGTTTACTTGCTTAGTTACGTACAACTAACTATAGTTGTGACCCAAGAGCCTTGGTCTTATTAGCATTTTACATGGGTGGATTCACCATTGTTTGAATGTATAACCCAAATTTTGCTAAGATAACAAAATTTGATTAAGAAGATGAAGAACCAACTCAGATTGGACAACATTATGTTGATCATCTCATGGTTATTATTTTAGTGTTATTGATTTTGTTGTTCATAGCTTAGAGGAGCAGCAATCGAGGATAGATAAAGTGTAAACCTTTAGAAGGTTGAAAGATGAATTAGTATAATGACTTATTCTGATTTAAATTGAATGTGTAGAGACTAAAACTGAAGTGTTAGGTTTAATATAAGGACGTAATCCTTCCGTGCATCCCTTTAATCCCATGTCCACATAAGCAAAGCACGTGACATTCCACGTTGTCAACTTAACATCTAGATGTGTATCATATAAGCTAGTTTTAACGAAATTAATAATAAAACTAATATCAGGGACTAAAACTTTAATCTCGTAAAAGTGTAGAGACTAAAATCACGATTTTTAAATTACAAAAACTAAAATCTAGAAAAACATAAAGTGTAAATAACAAAAATATATTTAAACCTTTGTATTTTTTTTATCTATTAGTAATACACGAGTGACTAATCAACAAAGTTCAATATAAATAATTGAGTAATTTAAATACGTTGACACAGTAAAAAAACTCATTTTTACAATCTCTACTTTCTTAGACTCTTAGTTGGAGAGGGGGGAAAAAATACAAGTCGTGCCTAAATTTGAATTGAGCACATGGATACTTGAATTATTCTGATGTACTCCTAAATCCTAACTCTAATGAGATTATAAGATAATCTACCAGAGAGATATAGATAGACAACGTGATTTAGCCAATGTTTCTTATGCACGAAAATGATCAACTGGTGTGTGTGCAACCCTAGTTTATCTGCTTCTTGATGAATGATATTTTTTATATTTAAAGGCATTGGTTCGGTAGTAACAATGTCTCCATGTTTTTTATTGTTTTCTGAACTGATTTCTGTTTCAAGTGTTTGGTTGAATAATTAGTTCCAAGGGCTAAATGTTATATTGAATGCTATTTTTAGGTAAGATTACATTGGAACTAATATCAACACATAATTTAATGGTGAATAACATAGGAAGCGTCAAAGTATAAGATGCCATATTCTTAATTACATCATTTTACAATTTTAATTACTGTCAGATTTAGTACAACTGTTTATTTGAATTGGCAATATCTACAGAGGAACATCAGAAGGGTAGTCTTTGGAATGCTTCTCAATGGTTTCTCTAAGTTGTCTCTGTTGCTCCTGTAAGTTTGATGGCATTTGGTCATACACATCATTAAACAAGTCCTCTAGTGGAGGCTTTTGCGCTTTCTCCGCCACCTGAATCGCGTGCATTAACTGTAGGAAAATTGCATAAATTCGAAAACAAAATGTTAAAAAAGGATTCGGGGTGTGCATGGATGGATTAAACTGCAATAAGGAAAATAAAATTCACCTGCTTCCTGACACTGCTTCTAAGCTCAATTTCTTCCTTGTCAGTCCACCAACCATTCCTTTCTACCCATCTTTTGAATCTATTCACAGGGTTTCTTGCCATTTTCCAGTATTCAATCTCATCAATAGGCCGGTACTTAGTTGAATCATCTGATGTAGAGTGGTGTCCTACTCTATAGGTTAGAGCCTGAAGGTTATTCAGCATAAGATTGGTGAAACACTAAAATTGGTGTGGCATCAAATAATAATCATTTGATCATCCTAGCATGAACACTGAAGAGAGCTCAATCTTATCATACCTCAATTAAAACTGGTCTTTTTTCTTTTATGGCGATTTCTCGAGCAGTATGAACTGCACTATAAACAGCAAGAGCATCATTTCCATCTACTCTGATACTCCATATGCCATAAGCTTGACCTTTGACCACAACACCATCACCTAGACAAACAGGGAAAAAAGAAACATAAGATTCCAAAAGTTCTAATATCTGAAATAAATCAATTACATAGACTTGAACTTGATAGTTTTGACTAAACAAATAGTAAATCTCAGTGAGATAAAGTTTTTTTTCCCCATAAAAAGAGCGTGGCACTAATCGCTATGGTACACAGGTACCAAAATCGGGTACAATGCGGGGTACAAGAATAATGCGAAACAAGAAAACAAATTAGAACTTGAGATTTAAAGTAGTACTTCGAAATTGTTCTTCTACAGGGGTACTGATAGCCCAACCGTTGTTGCGACAAATAAAAATGACTGGGGCCTCCATTACTGCTGCAAAATTCATACCAGCATGGAAATCTCCCTGCAATATTTGATGAAGACACATAGTCTCAATAAGCATAGTGATGTTTCATTCTGTTACTTGTTAAGAAAGATGGTTCATCATTACAAACCTCACTGGTGCCTCCATCCCCACAATAAGTGATTGCACATGCACTTTTCCCATCCATTTTAAGGGAATAAGCAGCGCCTACAGCTTGAGGAAGTTGTGTTCTGAATTTCTTGCCAAACAACAACATAATCAGAGCAATGTCACCAATTAACAATTCAACTGCAATGATTTTAACATGTTTCAGTGTGGAATATATGTCTCTTACGCAATTGGGGATGACACTGTGAAGTAATTGTGTTTGTTAGACCCGTAATGTATAGGCATCTGTCTTCCTTTTCCTAAGTCACTTGAGTTTCCAAAGCACTGGTGGGCAAATTGTTGAAGTGTAAAACCACGCCATAGCAGAACTCCAGGCTCACGGTACTAGGCAGTCACAACATAATAGACATCTTCAAAATTCATTATTAACAAATATCTACATGTTCAAATGTATTTGGATTTCCATTCACGTAACAATGTATCATGATGTTTGGATTATCGAATAAAAGTCGGTTACCTCAAACAAAAGTATCACTATCATCCCTTTGAACAAAAGTTAGTTTGATACAAACATACTTTTGTCATTGAAAATTCAAACATGACATTATTAGTTAAGTAAGGTTTGCACCCAACAATCTGGTTTGGTAGTTAAGGAACGAAGCTTTGAGTAACGGCTTCTAAGTTCGAACTCATGTAAATATATTTCACTTATAGTAGGAATTGTAATACATGAAAACAGATAAAGGAGTTGAGCCCTAGATAGTGAACATGCAAGACCAGGAGAGGAATTAGTGAGAATATTAGGGTGCAGAGGCAAACCTGAGGTAATACAATATCATGAGAAGAAAGTGCAGCAGCAGATGCAATGTTAACCGCTTCTTCTCCCATTGAGGTGAGGTAGAAGGAAATTCTTCCTTGTCTTTGCACTTCAAAGAATATGCTGTCCATAGTTTGAAGGGTCACCATCACAGAATACATCTTCACAGCCATTTCCTTCCCAATCTGTTGATTATATCAGTATCTTAATATCATGTTATTGACATTGCCGTGTGGTTAGGTTAACTTATTAATTATATCACAATTGACAAACACAAATTCAATTCAAAATTTGGTTGCTGAGAGTTGAAGTAATGAATTTGAAGTACTTGTACATAGTCACTGTATTTCAGAAGCTCTCCATTGTCATCAAGAACTCGATAACAGGGTACCCTTTTCTGAGAAGAATCGGAAATGAATCTCATTTCTGAAGTAAATGCAACTTTCCCTCCGGGAAAATCAATGGCCTGATACATTGAGAAGCAGAATTAAATAATACTGTTTGTTAATAATATTGGACGAATTTGTAAATGAATCAATTTTATAGCCAATTTGTTAATAGTATTGTTTATTTTGTAAAATAATCATTTTTTAATAAAAAAAATTAATTTTCAATACTTTTTAAAACGTTTGTACGTGCTTTTAGAAATAATCAAAAGTAACGTAATCAATTTTTCTCGAAGCTACTCGACTGCTTCTCAAAATAATCAATTGTTTGTTGAAGAGAAAAAATTAAAAAGACGATTCTTTTCATTTTAACAAAACATAAATAGCTTTTAATTTTCATCATAATCAATTAAAAAAGATTAATTTTTTACCCACCTTCAAAATCAATTATTTTAAAATAACAACAAAAGGGCCCTTAGTTCTTGAAAATAGCTTCTCTTTTATATTTTTCCATATTCTCTGATGACGACGAAAAAAAAAAACTTGGTTTATTTATTTCATCTTAATAATTAGTATCTTAAAAACGAAAAATGTTAAATCATCTACTAAATTTTTCTATAAATTCTCCTACCCACACAAATGTTTTTTATCTTTTAATGAACATTTACTTTTTCAAAAGATAGATGACACATGTCAAAATTAAGTGGATAAAATAGATGACACATGTCAAAATTTAACATTACTCCTTAAAATCATGAGTAATGTTATATTCTCCTAAAAATCTCCTACTTACCCTCTTATTACCCTATAAAGTATAAAATTATATGTACTTTCAATCTTGAAACCAGACATTGAAAATATTATTTAATGAGTAAGTAGGAGGATTTGTATGAACATGAAGTAGAAGAATTAGGAATTACCCTAAAAACACTAGTTAACAAACCATTTGGACAAATTCTCCTACTCACTTAATTTTGACAAGTGTCAACTATCTTTTAAAGAGTAAATACTTGGTGAAAAATATAAGACATTTGTCAAAATTAAGTGAGTTAAAAGATTTATAAAAAAATTTGATAGGAAGATTTAGCATTTTTGATAAAAAAAAAATAGGATCGAAGAAACCCAAGAGTCACGACAATAAACACACATCACCTTTATTAAAAATTGTAGGATAAAATATGTTTATTTCCAGTCGTCCAAAAAAATTTGTTTTTTTCCTTATAAAATTTATAAAGTAAACATTCAACAAGGCAAATAAAACTATTGTCTAAAGCCTCAAATTTATAAGGCCCTAATTTTTTTTTAAATACTATTATTGATATGAATTAATATAAAAAAATTAATAATATTTAAGATAGACCTAATATTTTTTCTAGGTAAAATTACTCTTTTGGGTCCTCAAAGTATTGAGATTAGTTCATTTTCGTCCTCAAATTTTTTTTTTATTCATTTTGGTCCTCAAACTTTTCAGGTTAGTTCATTTTGGTCATTTCCGTTACTATTCCGTTAACGGCGTTTAAAAAGTGACATGTGTCATATTTTGTTTGGTCCGTTAATAAAATAATAATAATAATAATATATTTTAATAAAAAATTAAATAAACAAACTCATCTTCTTCCCCACCATCCCAACACCTTCCTTTTCCACGGTCACCACCCCTTCCCCTTCCCCAACCATCACCACCCCTTTTTCATTGTAGATCAGCTCGTCACAATTGCAGAATTTTTCTAAGAAACATTAGTGCGGAGAACTACTTTTACATACTCTAAAGTAAACTTTTGAGTAAATCACTAAACCCCCAAATCATTGATAGGTTTGGCGGTGAATGTTCTGGCTCTGAGCTCCGATTGCACGGTGCTATATTTGGCGTGTGTGATCGGACAATCTTGGTGTGGGAGAAGGATCGTGAGAGGAGTAATCTGGTGGTGGCGGGTGTATTGAGGGGGCACACAAAGGCGATACTGTGTTTGGTGGTGGTTAGGGATTTGGTGTGTAGTGGATCGGCGGATAATAGTGTGAGGGTGTGGAGGAGAGGAACTGAGAAGGGATATTATTCGTGTTTGGCTGTGTTGGAACGACATAGAAAACCTGTGAAGTGTTTGGCTATGGCGATTGAGAGTTCATGTTCTTCCAATAATGGTGGTAATGGATGATGCGGTGGTGGTGGGGAAGATGGTGGGAAAAAAGTTTTCTTTTTTTTTTTGTTTTTTATTGAAAATTATTATTTTATTAAAAATATATTAAAATATATTATTATTATTATTATTATTTTATTAACGGACCAACCAAATTATGACACGTGTCACTTTTTAAACGCCGTTAACAGAATAGTAACGGAGAGGACCAAAATGAACCAACCTGAAAAGTTTGAGGACCAAAATGAATCAAAAAAAAAATTTGAGGACGAAAATGAACTAACCTCAATACTTTGAGGACTAAAAAAGTAATTTTGCCTTTTTTTCTAAGACTCATATCTTATAGTTTTTATATCTCTCTCTTTTTCGATCATTTAATATCTACAACCCATTTTCTAGTTTTTACAAATTAAAAGTTACCCAACACTCACTTTTGTCTTTTACCTATTGGGAGTGTGTTTCGATTAATTGTGAAAATAAGCTGTGAAAAAATCGATTGTCTGAGACATAATCGATTTTTGTTTGGATATATTTGTTGTTAGAAGTGATTTTTAAGATAATTTTAAATTGTGAAAAACGATTTTAAAGCTTTTTGAAATACTCCCTCCATTATGAAATATTAGTCACCTTAGGAGATTTCACATTGATTAAGAAAGACAATTAATTTCTATAGAATTTAACAAAAAGTACAAGGTAAACTAAATTAATCATTAACTTTGAGGTTTACTCAATAGCAATTAGCTATAAAAAAATAATAAAAATGAGAATAGTTAATAAATATAACATTGGTAATCTAAATGTGACAAATATTTTAGAATAATTTTTTTGAATAAAGCGACTAATATTTCAGAACGGAGGGAGTAATGTCTAATTTTTAGCTGAAGGACAAAAAGTTTTTTCTTTGTTAAAAGAATAATTAAAAGTCTTCGTAAGTGCAAAATACAACTATCCAACATATGTTAAAAAAAAATCTAATCCAAACACACCCTAGATATTTTAGTTCTCAGTTTTCTCTCTAATATCTCTCTTTTTATTCTCTCTATTCTCTACTATTATATTTAAGTAATTATTTGACTTTTCAATCATCATTGAGATAAATTATGCTACAAAATAGAATGAATAAGTTAATTATATTATCTATTGAAAGTGTGATATTAAAGTTATTTGATTATAAAATTTTAATAAATAAATGAATACATCAACTATTTTATTTATTAAAATTAAGATGTTTGAATTAATTAATTATAAAATTTTAATAAATAATTTTATAGCTCAGAAAGCAAAAGAAAAAAAAATTATTAATTTATATTAACATAATTCATGTCTTAAATTTTGCCCGAGCCCCAAAATTCCTAGAAACGACACTAACATAAGGCCTAAACATCTAGATTCGAACTGTGTGTGAGAAGGATTGAGATCACCCTATTTTGGAAATCCCAAATCTCTTTATATATAAGAATTATAAATTTATATATTAAAAATGATAGTGTCATTTCCAATAGGGATGATGCTAATCTGATCCACCTTATCAAAACAATTACAGACTACAAAAACAGTATAACTATTGATCAAGGCCTTTTTTTTTTTTTTTTTTTGTAATAACCAACGTCAATTTTAAGATGACGCTTTCTGCTTGCTTCAATGAAATGATTTTGTTTTTTTGTTGTCCAAAAAAATGAAATCATTTTTCTTCAAAAGAGTTGTTTTTACGCAATATCGTAATTGTTATACTCACTTTTTTTTATTATTCATTTATTTATTTATTTTTATACTCTCTATTCATTTGTATAATTTTAGCAAAAAAATTTTCCAAGTAATATTTGGTTAATTCATATGAAAGTAGGCTTACGTCAATGTCAAGTTAGGCTATTTTCATATAATCGATGTCAAGTTAGGTGAAAATACTTTTATATCTTAACTTTATTAATATCATTCACGTGTCTTGTTTATACACGACTGTAAGATTTTGTTACATTCTTTTATTTGTCTTTCTATTATTTAAATAGTAAATAATAATTAAAAATTAATTATATTTAGTATCTTAAAAATATAAAAATATTAAAAATATTATTTTATAAATAAACAAGAAGATTTATGAGAATATAAAGTAAAAAAATTTAGAATTTCTCTTTTATTTAACGTAGGTGTTATATTTTTATCTAAATGATGTCTAAGAAATGATAATAGAATTTACCGTAAGAAAATTTATAAAACATTAAAGTTATAATATTTTATTTAAAGTTAAAAGTTGTCTCGTTTAAAATTGTTTTAATTTGAGTTATAAATATAATTCTTAAACTAAAGTAATATGACTTTTTAATAAATAAAGAATAATTTTAAATTCATCTTACATATTGTTCGTATTATAAATTCTTCTACCTACCGAATAAAAGTTGTATTTAATGTATTTTGTAATTATAAGATCCAAATACATATATTTTTTTCGCGTAATACTTTTTCATTTTTCATTTGTGTTTATCTTGAGTGCACAAGAGATAACCACAGAATTATTATTGTTGTCGTATCCAAAAAAGAGTTATTATTGTTGTCACGAGTTAAATTTTAAAAGTGTGATACATAATCAAATAATCTTTATTATATTATTATATTATATCCTATAAAAAGTTTGCCAGAATACATTTGCACCCCAAGAGTTAAAACTAGAGCAGGCGAATTAAAACTAAAGAAAATAACGGAGAACATGTCTAACATTGCACACTTTATCTTCCTTTTTTTTTTCTATCTTCTTCCATCCTTTGGAGATCCACTACTTCTGCCAATATTTTTCAACTATTCACACATATTTTTCTCATATCTTAATATCTTATATTATATTTTTTTCTCATATATCTTAATTATTTTTGTATCATATTTTGTAATACAAACATGTACTCTAAAGAAAGGGAGAAATTTTTCGTTTGATTCACAGCTTCTCTCACGAGTTTTTTTTTTAAAAAAAATAAAAAATAAAAAATTACATGATCAAGATTCAACGTTTGATAGAGCGTATTTAAAAAGATCTATCTATCCACTAAGTATGATGACCTTAGTGGACTTGATTGTCAAAAATCTAATTCTATTTTTGATCAAGGTTGAAAGTATAGTTCTAATTGAAGCATTAGTCACGCAGCGCAAACGGGATTAGTCTCATCTTAAGAGTAAGGAAACGTGTAGTTATAAAAAAAATAATTAATTACCTGATCTGCAGGGTCGTCGTCGCTAACATAGTGCTGCAATTCCAATTGTGCCTCGGCTTTTGTTGATTCATAACGCGAGAAGCAAGAAACGAAACCTGATTTGTTAGATGCTGCAAGTGTTGTATGACTATGATCACAGCACTTAACAAATGGATCAGCATATCGAAAGGGAGAAGAATTAGATTTAGAGCTATGGTTCAGAAATGGCACTAAGAAGAAGCCAAGGTTTTTACGCAAGTGCTGCTGATGAACTAATAATAAGTTTCTGGACTTTCCCAACAACCAGGCTCCCATTGCTAGAAAGCATTCACTGAAGGGAAGTGACTAGAAGAAGAAGCAATAATCGAATTGGAGATTGATTTGATAGCTTAAAAGTGAATGGAGAGAAGGACAAATGGAAGAGTTTGGCACCAACACGTACTTATCAGTTGAGTTATTGGTTTGTGGATGACAATGGCATGGGAGCTGTGTTGTATTGTTCATAGGAAACCTTTGGAGAGGTTATCCTTGTCGTGGGGCCACGTCAGATGCATGCATTGTTTCTTATCCAACACTCACCTCAACTACTAATTGTTTTTGTTTTTGAGTGCATTAAGGATTGGTCATACGGGATGACTATCATTTCTTTTCAAACAGTTCATATCATCTAAAAAAGTTTTGTGATTATCAACACAACTTTTTTTGTACATACCAATAGAACTCTTCACCCTCAACTATTATTCTACACTTCTTTTATAGCCTTTTTAGTAAGTAGTACGTAAATTTGATCATTTCTTTAGTGTTTTTATCAATTTTTTATAGATCATGTTTTTTTTTATGAGATTGCAAAACAAAAACAACGACCAAAATTGCACGTTACAAAAAAAAAAGGACTAAGAGTGCTAGAAAAAAAAATTGAGAGGATTATAAGTTGCATGTTAAATATAATTGATGGACCAAACGTGCAATTAAATAATTGTTAATTTTCTCTCCTCAAATTAAAATAAAAAAGAAAATTAAGAAGAAAGTGTAAGAGTGTAAAATATGAAATTTATCCCTGAACTGCATACGAGAGTAAAAGTATTAAGAGAATAATTTTGAAATGTAATCACCTTTCAAGAATTCGTAATGGACAGTTTTTTACATAAGCTTACATATCAAAATCTGATCAAACCTAATCTTCTCTCTCAAAGTGTGATTAAGTAACTCATTGTGCAAAAGAAATCTGGTAAATAAGCTTATATCCTATATAATACTCGCTTCAACTAATTTCCTGAGTACTAATATAAAGAATTTATCTAACTTAGTTGGTGTAAACCTAAAAACTCGTATAAACTATCCAAATGCCCCATCACTATGCTGACCATAGTGGGTTAAAAAAAACTAGGATAGCTTTGAGTTATGTACCTTTTCCACAAAAACTTGTATTCTGTAAGACTGTAACTGCTAAAGTATAATTTTCCTCTCCTTTTGCCCCATCTCCCCTAGCAGTATCAGTCGTAGTTTGCAACTCACTTCAAATTCAACATCAACACTCCTCGCCAAATGCTACAACAAACTTCTATTTACCCTTTTTTTGAGTAATACCATTTTTAGGCTTGACCTTCATTCTCCATCTCCCACATTAGTAAATTCAGCAGAAGATAAAGATCCTTGCCACCATAATGCTGTAACTGATTTGATGCAAAAGTATATACATGATTTCTTATTCCAACCCAGCTGCGTCCAATTAGCTCCTTAGTACTTTTGCGCTCCACTTCCTTCCTCATTCGAACCATGCTTTCCCATCTTCCCCTCATTTGATATGCTTGAGCTAACACCAAATAAGGTAAGGGTGTCTCTGGTTCCCTCTCTATTATTTTCTTTGCAACACTTTCAATAACTCGCAAGTCTCCATAAATTGCACATGCAGAAAGAATTGACCTCCAAATGTCAGAGGTAGTCCTATACGGCATTGTTTCTACAATGTGAATGGCTTCTTTGAGCTTACCAGCTTTACTCAGCATCTCCACAACATACTCATAATGTTCTTTCCCCGGTTTTACTCCGAATTCCATCTCCATTGAGGAAAATGTTTCAATTCCTTCATCTACCAAACTACCATAGTTGCATGCTAGTAGAACCGCAGCAAATGTTATTCGATCCGGTCGCATACCTTCTCTAATCAATTCCTTGAAGAGATCCATGGTCACGGACACTTTGCCATTGTGAGTCAGTCCCATCATTATGGTGTTCCATGATACCAAATCTTTAACTTTCATTTCATTGAAGATATTCAAGGCATCATCAATAAATCCAAATTTAGCATACATATCAACAAGGGAATTGGCAACAACTGCATCTGAGCCAAAACCCAATTTAGGAACCAAACAATGGACTTGATTACCCACTTCTAATGGTAAGAAAATAGAAACAGAATTCAGAAGACAGCTAACAGTGTATTCTGTTGGCCTGATATTCCTCCTCAAGGACAGCACAAAAAGTTGCAAAGCATCTTCCCCTAAATCATGTCTAGCATAGCTTGAAATCATGGAATTGCATAGAGCAGAATCCCATTGATCCTGTTCTTTAAAGAGCTGGATAGAATCCTTCAATCTGTTGCAATTGGAAAAGAGGTCAATAGCAGCACTTGATACGATGCTATTATAAACAAATCCCGACTTGAAACAAAAAGCAAAAGCTTGCTTACCCTTGTCCAAATCTCGCAAGTCAGAACAGACACTCATCAATATTGAACACGTAAACTGGTCAGGTAACAATTCCATAGCTCTTATCTGATAGAACTGTTCTAGAGCCAACTTATGGTATCCAGCTCTATGACAAGCCAATATTAAAGTGTTCCAAGAAATAACATCAAACTGCTTCTTGGTCAAAATAACACCAAAACAATAATCAACAAGACCAAGCTTCCCATACATAGATATTAATGAATTCCCAAGAACAACATTAGACCAATCCATCTCACTTCTGATCATCATACCATGAATCTGCTTAGCATGACAAGGACTTGACACAACAGACATCAGAATGGAGAAACTGACCCCACTTGGTCTCACACCAGTACCTTGCATTTCAACAAAAAGCTCTAAAGCATGACTAAATAAACCACAAGAAGCATAACCAGATATCATGGAGTTCCAACTAACAACATCTCTAACAGGCATTCCATCAAACAAGCGGCGGGCCTTGCCAAGTTGGCTACTTTTCAGCAACCCCTTCAAGAAAATATTCCAGGACGTGGAGTTCTTATCGGAAATATCATCGAACACCTTCAAGGCATCGTTAATGTGGCCGAACTCAGAGTAAAGATCGATACAGCGATTACCATAATAGGTATAGCTGTTAAAACCCAGTTTGATGAAGTGGGCATGCACGATTTTGACAAAGTTCAAGGATTTTTGAGATAAACGATTGAGGAGAAGAGAGCAATTAGAAAGAGAAGAGTGACAGCATTGTGTTTGCTTCAAAAAAGGGTACATACAAATGGCAACGCCACAATAACATGTGAAGTTCAGAGTTAGCGATAGCGCTCCAAAATCAACCGCAGAGAATCACCCATGCTGCCGCTGCTGATGAAGACATTTTCGGAACACCATTAACACTGTACGGTTTCGACCTCTCTTACTCCTTCGCCGGTTAGACTGATACCGGAGGAAAAGGAACAAAGTTAACTGTCGATCTCGTACGGTGTCTTGATCACCAAAAAATTCCAACTTATGCTCTAAACTTGCAACTGAAGTTGTGAAGTTGTGGTGTTCTGCTTCTATACTTGCCTGTTGCGCTATTGTGCAAATAATGAACAGTTGAGATCTTTTGGTTTGTGAAAAAGTGAGTTGTGATAAATAATTGAGATTGAAATGTATGTTGAATGACTAATAGGAGCTTGAAATGTATGATAAATAATTGAGTTGCGATAGATATTTACTCCACGGAAATTTGAGTAAAGAGATTGGTTTAATATTTTTAATATTATTTTAAATTGCTTATAAAAAAAAATCTCAAAGAAGAGGCCAGTTATTTTATTATTAGCTTAAATATGTTTTTCTCTATGTTAAATAAGATATTTTTTATTTTAGTCTTTCAAATGTTTTTTACTTCGGTCCAATGTTAGATTGAAATTATATTTAAAATTAAAAATACGATAATTGAATCAGCCCAATGAAACAATGAAAATTGAGGAAGTCCACGGTTGGTCATACTTGTCATCAAACAAGAAACTTTAAATAAGCCAAATGATGTTGAACAATAAAATTTCATACTTCTGCTTTTAAATAGTTTGTTGAGAATTCTAGCCTATAGACAAATATTTTGGTTGAGGGAGCCCTCTTACTTGATGTCAAGACACGTTTTCTTTTGTGTTTTTAGCAAAATATTCCATCACTATACTTGCAGTTCCTAAAAACTCAAATTCCCAAATGCAGAATAAGTATCCTCTTGAATTTATTCTTCAAAGAAAGAATCAGGCAGTTTACTATCATGATTTCCTCAAATGGACCTAAAATTGCAATTTCCAAATATGCTAACTCTCCCTTAATTATCAATTTGCAATATTCCAGTAAGATGTAGGTTGTTCTTGTCCTTCCACTCTGCTAATGTTTTTAGGACAAGGACTCTCTCCGGCTGGTTGTATATCCAGCACTGGTCCAGCCACATATAAGTCGTTGGATTTGATGAATTTTACTTTCAATGACTCATCAATTCATGTGCACACTCGATCAACAGTCCTGGAGACTACTGGATGGTGTTGCTGCTACAGAGAATCTGCATCCATGTCCAAGTGCAACATAATGTCTCTCCCTGTACACATTAAAACCATTACTTCCACTTGGATAAGATTTTCTTTTGGCTATAGTTACACAAGATGCCATGATTTTCTTTCAGAAAAACCAGAGAATGTCTTGGCCCACTGTCTTTGCATATGCTAGTCGTCCTGTAACAGCATATCAAGATATTAATCTGCTTATCATCGTTTCAGAACGTTGATCATAGTCATATTCCATTGCATGCACTAATGCAGGGTGAAATTTGAAACTAATGTTTAAACGTGTTAATTTTTTCTGTAATCCATTCTCCAAATCTTGGGCACTCATTTTTTGACAAGCATCAAGGGCTCTTTTCAACATTGGAAGTGTGGGTTCTATTGTCATTGTCTTCATAAAATTCTCGAGCTCGTCCATGTATCCGTGCCGACCGTAGAGTTCGATCATGCAATCATAATGCTCCATCCTAGGCAGGACATAATATTCACTGCTCATTGACTTAAAGCTTTCGGTGCCAAGTTCAACTAGCCCTTCTTCAACACAAGCAAGCAGAATACCCTCAAAGGTCACATGGTCTGGCTTGACGCCTTCTGCTTCCATCATCCAAAAAAGTTCAAGCGCCTCTTTACCCCTATTATTGTGACAACAGCCCATAATTATGGTATTCCAGATGATCACATCCCGGAAAACAACTTCTTTCAGGAGCTTAAAAGCATACTCAAGACAGCAACACTTAGCGTACATGTAAATTAAGGCAGTTCTGATTATAGTATCTATCTAAAATCCATGTCTAAGGATGAACCCATGAATTTGTTTACCAGGGTAGAGAGAAAATGTATTTGCACAAGCTGCCAAAAGGGTTCCAAATGTGTACTTGGTTGGTTTTGTCTCCCACTGCATCTCTGAAAACATTGTTAGTGCTTGTTCACTTAACTCATGATGACCATAGCTAGCCAACAAAGCATTCCAAGAAACCCTGTCACGCCAATTGCTCATCTGGTTAAACAAAACTCTGGCGCTATTTAAGTTCCCACACTTACCATACATGTCAAGAAGGGCATTGCTGACCATAAGGTTCGAGTGAAAACTGTGACGATAGACATAACCATGAACCTGTTTCCCCATTTCATGATCTGAAATGCCCGCAGAAACATTTAACATCAAACCAAGAGTGACATGATCCAAGTTGTTAACAGTATCAAGCATTAGATGTATAAAAGCCAATGCTTCAGACCATTCAAAGCATCGGGTATAACCCGCCAACATTGCATTCCATGAGACCACATTATGTTCAGGCATCATATCAAAAAGCTTTCTTGCCTCGCAAGTTTTCCCACTCATTGCATACCCTGACACAATGCTAGTCCAAGACACCAAATCCTTTGAATCAAGCTGATAAAAAACCCGAAAACCATCCTCCAGTTTACCACACTTGGCATACAAGTTAATTAGCGAGCTCGAAACAAAATTATCCTCTTGGAGACCCAATTTCACAACAACCCCATGTATCTGCATCCCCTCCTCCAGCGCAGACATGCTTGAACAAGCAACAAGAGCATTAGAGAAGGTAAAATTCAACGGCCTAACTGTGGCTGGAAACATCCGCGAGAACATGAAAAGCGCTTCCTTTGCATCCCCAACATCAAGATACCGCCTCACAATCACATTCCAAGTGACAACATTGGGATGTGGAATTTCATGAAACATCTTGCGGGCATCAAGCATAACCCCACACTTGGCGTACACATCAACAAGAGAACTTGCGATGATCACATTGCCAGAAAAGCCAAATTTTTCAACGAGCCCATGAACCTGTCTGGAGATAAGAAGCTGAGAAGCAGCAGCACAAGAAGCAAGAACACTAGCAAGGTGACCTCAGAGGCAGAAAGGCCAGACCTGTTCATAGACAAGAACAAAGAGATAGCCTCGTTAGGGAAACCCAATTGAGAATAAGCAGTGATCAAGGCGTTCCAAGAGTCGCCATCTCGTTGGGGCATTTCATCGAACAGTTCCCTGGCGTCGCGGATAGAGGTGCATTTGCCATAGGCTTCAATGGCGCGGTTGAGGAGGAAGGTGGGTGGGTTAGGGGTGAAGGTGAGCAAGTGGGATTCCACCTTGCGGGCCTCTACGATGGCGCGGTGGGAGGAACAGAGACGGAAGAATTGAGTGTAGAGAGAGAGAGGGGGAAGGGTTCAGGGAATGCGAAGAGAATGGATGCGGCTTTTCGGATGCGACCCGCTTTGAGGTAAGTGAGGATTGACTTGATCACAGAGTTGACGGCGGCGGGTGGATTTGGCTTCAGGTTTTGTCTGTGGAGGAGTTGGTTCAGCGCAGAAGCAGCACTCATTGGCGCATGGCCGAATCGGTGATGACTTTTATCCTCTTCTTCTGTACTCCTTCATCCAGCTGATGTTTGTTTTTTCCTTTTTCTTCACATGCACAGCAGGTTTTTTTTCATGACAAGTGTAAACCAATGATGGAAACTCATTTTGTCTCCATTTCAAAACATTTAATTCAAACCAATTTACTTTTCATCTCCGTTAACATCACAAGTAAGAGATCAAGGATGAGTGAGCTCCAATAATGGGTGTTTTGGTGATCATATGGACGCTGAGCACCACATTTAGTCCAAATCATAAAATCAACTAGTTGAAAAAAACGTTCACTCAAATTGAGTTGAATTATAAATTATAAATCTTAGAACTCGAGTAAATTGTGATGCGGTCATAAATGTGTATGTGAACGTGAAAGAAGAATGAGAGTGTACATATCATGGACTGCTCAAGACCTTAATAAGTTCCTAATATGTCCATAACCATTAGAACAATAGAACTTCATTCAACCTTATGATAATAAATTTTTTATAGGTAAATACTCACACACCCTAAACTAAATTATTCTTTTATTCTTTTCTAAATCTCCATTGTCAAGGTTCGAATATTGGACATGCTGCTGCCCAGTCTTATGACTTGGTATATGACCATTTAAGCTAAAGTTCTTGGTCTTATAATAATAATAATTTTATAAATGATCTTTTTAGTCTTTAGGTTTGGCCACTCTAAAATAAAATGCCTTGCTCTGCCCGGTCCCCAATCTGCATAGTTGAACTTAACAGGGTGTGCATATTGTTTCTACTTTTCTAATATACAGAGAAAAAATCATAAAAAAATATTAATAATAATAATAATAATAATAATATTATTATTATTATTATTAGTATTACAGTTTTTATTTATTGTGTGTCTATGAAGATACCATAAAAAAATAAATATATTTTATTGAAAACAACATTAATAAATATTTTGAATTATCTTAAAAATCAAACACGGATTTTTTGATTTTAAAATAATAAATAATTTTATTTTCAATATTTTTTTTATCAAATACCTATAAGCAAACGTTAAAAAAATTAACATTGATATTATTATATACCAATATTTTTGTCGTCACTTTTATATGCTAATAATACTACATCACACGTGTTCATGAAAGTGACTGAAAAGCGTTGAATACGACGCCGTCTAGAACCAAAATACACTACGTGAGTCGTGAGGTAACAGATCTAAATATGTTACGTATCCACAACAAACAAATAATCTCCACACATAACTTGGCTCTATTCTTTGTGACACAAAAATTAAATTCGTCAGCAGTCTTTGCGCCACTCGTGGTGAATATAATTAATTGTCTATTAGTGCCTTCAATTTACAAAAAAAAAAAAAAAAATTATTAATAAGGACATTTTGACTTTCGTTATACATGGCCTTCTAGATATGAGTTGCATCATTTTCTCGCCAGATTTTTTTAAGCATTATTTGGGTGCTAATTTTCTTGATAATTGTTTGGCACTGTTTGTTGGCAATTGGCATAGTCACCTCGCTACTAAACAAAATACAAAACAATATTATATTTTTCAATAAAAAAATTTTACTTTTAGTTTCTTTAATTTAATATATACTAGTACAATATTAAAAAAAAATCATTTTATTATATTTCTCTGGGTAATTCAGTGGTCTATGTCAACCTAGCTACGCTTTACTATATGTATTAATGTATATATGTGTATCTTGAGGCATACGTAACACAATTAATTATAGTATTGTGTATATATGTACGAATCTTGAGACATCACATGTATATATATATACTGGCTATGAAATTATATAGAACGTGGGAAATGATAAACAAGTTGCCACTTCTAGAAAGACGGACAATTAGATATGAGGGGGAGAAAATTCACAGCCTTTGCTCACTATATATAAACTTTCTGATCTCTATAAAAATAACTAGGAAACAAATTTCTCCCTCCCTCCTATTATTAGACGTTCAACATTATTGTAACATATAAATTAATAAATTTAATTATTATTATTACAATCTATCAAAATTATTTTCTTCTTTTGTTCATGAATAACTTCAACTATTTATTTTCTCCCCACTACTTCAATTAATTACTCTCTCTTACCTTTTTTAAAAGACATCATTTAAAATTTATTTTTTATTTGTCTTTATTAAATATTTTGACTATTCTTTACTTTTTAATTACAATTACTAAACATGTTATTTAAAGGAGAATAAAATTGATATTCATATAACTTTTTGATAAAACCAATAAAAATTAATTATTTTTATTGATACGAACAATTTATTTAAAAATGTATTATAAACTCGATTAGAGAGAGTATACGACCCATGATAGTTATGAAAAAGTAATTGAACATTTAATTATTTAAGGATAAAATTTATAAATAAAATTAATATTACATTAATATTCTAAAAATACAATAAAAATGGAATAGTTTTTTTTTCTTTTCTAAAAGATCGACTAAAGTGAAAGAGAGGAAATAGTCAAAGCAAGTTTGCATCCTTAAACCAACTCCATATACATACAAAAGATATATACAAAAGGTATCACTGTCTTACTATAAGAAAGGAACCATCTCTCATCAAAGAAGTAATTCACATAATTATATGGTTCTTTTTACTATATATCATATTTATATGGTGTATGATATATCACATCTAAATATATATATATATAGAATTCAACTGAAAATATTTAATATAATAATAAATTATGTATTTTATATGTATGTATATTTCTTTGATTTTTTTCTTCTTTTAAACCGGCTATAATCAATCAAATAATTTCATGATTTGTGTATGGTACACCACTTTAAAATTGGTAAATGTTAAAATCCACCTATAACGGATTAAAAAAACTTAAAAAATAACAAAAATGAATAAACAAAAGATGTACGAAATGATACATTTAATTTAAAATCGCATGTAGTTCATATTTTCTTATTAGTGTATGGTACACCACTTTAAAAGTGGTGTCTCCTAAAATCCACCTATAATAATTATTTACAATATATTCCTTCCGGTCTTTATTATAAGATCACTTTTAAATATTATTAGTGGTTTTTAATATAAGACTTTTTACAAATTTTTAAGAGCAATCATTATTATTTTTTATGTCTACTCATTATAATTAATGAATTTTTTAAAGTGATAATAGAATACAATTAATGTAATGAAGAAAGATAATAGGGTTATTTTGAAAAAATTATGTAAATCTTTTAAAAATTAATGTATTAATTACTCTTTTTACATGTTTTCTTAATAAGCGTAATTGTCTTTTTAATTCTTGTAAAAAGTACTAGAGGAAGTAATTTATATTTTATTTAGTAAATAAAAAATTTGGTTTAATATAGTTGTAAGTTGCATATGTAAATAATAATTGTATGAAAATAGTTTTTAGTTAGACTTATATAAACATCATTAAAATTAAATTAAAAAAAGAGAAAAAAGAAAGAACAGAATATGACAAAGTCAAATATTGGTCATTGAGATTCACAACATTCCCTTATTTGCAACGGCTAATTTCGTGACTTCTCACAACGATATTTCTAATTAGAGCGTGTTTGTATTCATTATAAAAATTAGCCGTAAAAAAAATTAATTGTTTGAAATATATATATAATTCATTTTTATTTGGGATATTTATTATGAGAAACTATTTTTAAGATAATTTTTAACGGTAAAGAGTGATTTTTAAGTTTTTTAAAATAATAATATATAATTTTGACTGTAACACTGAAATTTTTTTCTTTCTTAAGAGAAGAACAAAATTTTTAATAAATTCAAAATTAAACAATCTAATGTAGGTTAAACATAAAAATATCCAAACATACCTTTAATTATATATTTATTAATCACTAAAAATTTAAAAAGAATCTTCACCGATGATAATAGTATACACTATGCTTAGATAAGATATCTAGGCCGTTGACCTACCTCTTAACTAAAATTTATATATAACCAACAATTTCATCAAACATGTTACGGATTTAAACCTTCACTTAATTTATTTGAATGAGGAACTGGATGGTATTCCAATAAATGTAAATATTAAGACTCTTTGAGTTTAAAAGATTTTTGTATTATTTTAAATTGGGACATCATATATTCCCCACCCTTACAAAATATTGTTTCCTTTATTCGACCGTAAAATTCTCTTGATTAAAGGCTAAAGGGACCAAGGCCTAATACATCCAGATTAGATATAGGGGTACAATTACAAACAATAACCATACCTGACTTCAAACTAGGCACAACACATAACCATTGCCTTTGTGTTTGTGTATGCAAACCCCTTTTTAATGTATATTTCTAAATATTTTCGCGCAGTTACTCATATATGTACCAAATAAATTAAATACTATGTTGTTGTAAGAATTATAAGCAGGATTTTCGAAAAAAAAAATATAAACAGAAAAATATAAGGAGAAAAAGGGAAAGATACAAAAAATGTTAAAGGCGATGGAGGACTTAATTGTTCAATATAGGTTAAAATATATTTTTGTCCCAAAAAATTTTAGTTTGGTTCCTTATATTTTACAAGTTTTAATTTGGTATCTACATTTAAAAAGTTTTACTTTGATTCCTTGAGTTATATTTTTTGAATCACTTTAATTTTTGTATTTTTGAATTATTTTAGTTCTTCATTGTGGGCCATTACATAAAAAAAATATAAGACGAAAGTGATTCATAAATACAACTTAAAGAACTAAATTAAAACTTTTAAATCATAAGGCACCAAATTAAATTTTTAAAACATAAAAAATTAAATTAGAACATCAAAACTGTATTTTAACCTTTAATATACCACTATTAATAATTGAGCAGTAGGTGGGGTCGAAATTAAGATTCCGTGAGAAAGAATGGATTAATATAAAGGATTTGGACGTTAATGTGAGCTGGATGATTATGATTTGATTTTGTTCAATGTTATATTTAGACAAAATAAATCTCAACGGCATGAAATGAAACTAATTAAGGGAGATAGCTATCATATCTTTCGCTTTCAGAGAGAGAGAGAGAGTAAATGAGTAATGGAATTGGAAACAGACAAATGGCAGTGCGTGGAGTATCGGTTTCCAGTTAGAGCAATTATTTGGTACTACGCAATCTTCATTTACAGTGGTAATTCTACTCTATTAATTCAATCAATGTGACATTATGCTTATCGGATTTTTTTCAAATAATATATACATATACATCTACATATATATAACATGCTGATGACCATGATAATAATAATAAGGTGATTTTTTCGGTGTTCCTTTAAAATAAGAAATAAATTTGTTTTTTCATGTGGTTTTATATTTACTCTAATTTAAGCACAATATTTCTTAAAATTTCTTTATCTTTTAACAAATTAAAATGTCACGTTTACGACTAAAATTAAAATTAAACGCAAGTGGTCATGAAAACATAATCAAAAAAGTGTGAAGAACAAGTATTAAAACATAATAGTTTATTGCTACCTTTGATGTATTCATGTGTAGCACAATAATACTATCCATCATAAAAGACAAGTATTTATTAGGAATACATTATACACAATTCTAGCACAAGTTTTGATCATTTTTTGGGTTTAATATGTGATTTGTAATTTTTATTTTATGTTGTTTCAATGTTATATTTAAATTCTTAAAATATGTGTTAGTTGTCCAAATTCTGCTATAATGTCCATAGCTATTCTTAACTGTTCTTGTTATTTCTTTATATGTATTTCTATGGTGTCTATGGTTTCATCTCTATGAAGATGATATCATGGTCTCTTGTCCAATCAAATAAAAAATTTGATATGAGACATTCAGAATTCAATAAAATTATATTCTCTATTAACATATTTAGATTTGATAAATATTAACTTGATTTTGTTTTTTAATCTAATATTTAATTTTTATTTAATTCTCCATTTTTTAATGAAAATATCAAATACTTAGATTGTGGTTACATTATTAAAGGTGTATTTGAGCTTTAATGAATAAAAAAAAAGAATTTTTATTAGTTGAAGAATAAATAAATTAATGGTAAATATTATAATAAATAAAATAAGGCAAAAGTAGCATTTTGGTCCCTAAACTTTAGACTAAATTTCAGTTTTGATCTTTTTTTTTCATATTGATTCTTTACTTATTTTTGCTTTATTTTATTTCATTAAATAATTAATAAAAATGTTTAAAATAGTTACTGGATATGAGAAAGAAGAAGTCAATGATAAAATATTTTATTATTGCCATTTTTGTTAGTTATTATTTACCAACAAAAATTAATAGAAAACGATTATATTATATTGAAAATATAAATTAAGATTATGAAGAAAAAAAATAAAAGGACCAAATTAAAATTTGAGATAAAGTTACGAGACTAAAATATAAATTTAACCATAAAAATATGATGCCATTATTCTATAAATTTTCTCTAGTGAAAATTCATAAAACAACCCAAAATGAAAAAATCATTCCCATATAAATTTTAATTTATAAATCTGACACGAATAAAGCACATTTAAATAATATAATGTATTTAAATAATATTATTTTCATATAAATAATCGCCTAATTACGTTGTCATCCCTATGCTCAAGTATCATTTACTTGTATTAGGTTCTTCTAAGTCTCATAATTTATTTTAGACCCAATTATGAATTATTTATCTTAAATTATTTTTGAAATACAATTTACTTCAAGTTAAAGTTTACATTAATTATGTATTTTTCTTCTAAGTCGCTTTAGACTGGAATATAAGTTATCTAGATCATGTTCTATTCGGCCTAATGTTTGCTTAAGACTCAATTATTAGTTACTTATATCTATACTTATAAAACTCATACCAACCATCGACTAGGTCAAGGTCGTAGATCATTGATCGAACCACTAACTTACTGGTTGAACCGATTTAACCGAATATATGATAATATTTTATAGTTTTTATTAATATTTACAAATGTAATATATATTTTACCTTAAAATTTAATATTTTGTGTACTAATCATACATTAGTACTAATGTTAACGTTTATAATTTTATATTGATATATAATATTATAACTTAGATAACGTTTTTAAAGAAAATAAATAAACGTGAATACATTAAAAAATTAAACTCATAAATATATTGTAATAAAAATTTTATAAATATATTTATATTATTATATTAAAATATTTTAGAATATAAATAAATTTAACATATAGTAAAACGTGTTAGTTGTCAAATATAAAAAATTTCATAAGTATGTTTATATTATTATAATAGGAAATTTTATTACAATATATTTATGAATTTAGTTTTTAATATATTTGTATTTATTTTTTTTTAAAAAATGTTATCTAACTTATAATTTTATATATAAATCTAAATTTATCAATATTTATATATTTCAATTTTGCATAAACTTTAATTAACATTAGTACTAATATGTGATTAGTACACAAAAATATTTAATATATTAAATTTTCCGGTAAAATATATATGATATTTGTAAATATTAGTATAAATTATAAAATATTATCATATATAAGTTAAATCGGTTCAATCAATGACCTACTAGTTCGACAAGTGATCTAAGACCTTGACTGAGTTAATGACTAGTATGAGTTTTATAACTATAAATATAATAAGCAAACATTTGACTGAATAGAACGTGAGCTAGGTAACTTATACTCTAATTTGAAGCGACCTAGAAGAAAAATACATAATTAATGAATACTTTAAAAGTAAATTATATTTAAAAAATAACATAACATAAATAATTCATAATTTGGCCTGAAATAAATGATAAGACTTAGAAGAACCTGATACAAATAATTGATACTTGAACATAGAAATGATAACGTAATGATGCGTGTACTAATTATTTGTATGAAAATAATATTTAAATACATTATATTATTTAAGTGTGCTTTATTCATGTCAAATTTATAAATTAAAATTTATATGTGAATATGTTTTTCTTATTTTATGAATTTTTACTAGAAAAAAAATTGTAAAATAATATTATCATATTTTAGGCCCATAACTTTATCTCAAATTTTAATTTGGTCCTTTTTTTTTCTTCATAATTTTAATTTATATTTTAAATATAATATAATTATTTTTTATTAAATTTTGTTGATAAATAATTAACAAAAATGCCCATGATAATATTTTTTTATCATTGTCTTCTTATTTCTCATATCCTGCGACTATTTTAGATTTTTTATTAATTATTTAATGAAATAACACGGAGAAAAAATTAAAAAAGAAGCTAATATGGACAAAAAAAAAGAGATCCAAAGTAAAATTTAATGTAAAGCTTAGGGACCAAAATACTACTTTTACCTTATTTTATTTATTATAATATTCTCTATTAATTTATTTATCCTTCAACTAATAAAAACTCATTTTTTTTAATTAATTAAAGCTCAAATACACCTTTAATAATGTAACCAAAATCTAAGTATTTGATATTTTGATTAAAAAAATTGAGACATAAATAAAAACTAAATATTAGATTAAAAAACAAAATCAAGTTAGTATCTACCAAATCTAAATGATTTAATAGAGGATATAACTTTATTGCATTTCTTATTGTCTCATATCAAATTTTTGATTTGATTGGATAAGAGATCATGTTGCCATCTTCATAGAGATAACACCATAGACACCATAGAAATATCTAACAAGAAATAGCAAGAACAATCAAGAATAACTATGAACATTATAGCAAAACTTGGACACCTAACACCTATTTTACATAAAATTGACATGAAGAATTTAAATATAATAACATTGAAACAACATAAAAAATCACAAATCACATACTAAACCCAAAAAAACTATCAAAACTTGCACTAAAATTGTGTACAATGTATTCTAAATGAATACTTGTCTTTTATGATGGATAATATTATTGTGTTGTGAATGAATACATTAAAAGGAGTTTTAATACTTGTTATTCACTCTTCTTCAATTATTTTTTCATGATCACTTGCGTTTAATTTTAATTTAGTCGTGAATGTTGCATTTAAATTTGTTAAATGGAAAAAAGATAAAGAAATTTTATGAAATATTGTGCTTAAACTAGGGTAAATGTTATTAAAAGAGGGAATGTGTTTGCAATATTATAAAGTTATATTAAATTAGATGACATAGATAAGTTATAACAAGTGTCACTACTTAAATGGAACCACATGGAAGAACAAATTTGTTCCTTATTTTAAAGGAACACCCGGAAAAACCACCTAATAATAATAATACAACTGTGAATTTCCTTGAGTTTCATTTTCAACTTCACTTTGTGTTCAAAATTCAAATGTTTTTCCAATTATAAACTCAAGCTAGCAAACTATTTCTTCAACCAAGCACAAGTATTATGTAGACCCAAAAAACCTAAGCAAAAAATCAAATAAAATTAGACCCAAAAAAATAACCAATTAAGTGCAACTTTTTTTTTTTTATAAAAATTAAGTACGAGTATTTTTCATATAAGATAATATTCTTATTTGAGTCTATATATATATATATATATCGATGTTGTAAGCCAACTACTCTTTGACATCAAGCATAAAAATTATTCAAATTAAATAGACCACCTAAGGTAAGATCCCTTGCTAGTACATATCGATTTTGATAAAATTTACATTTTTAAAAATATAATAAGAAATAATATTTGTATGAGCTAGTTTTTCTTTAGCTAGCTACGCATAGGATGAATTTCTTTTTTTGAGATTGAACTCTATATCCATGCAGGCATGCATAGGATGAATTTAACACGACAAAAAAATTAATTTTTAATAATATTTAAAAAATATTATTAATCATTAAAAATAGTCTTTCTTATTTGCAATATTTTTGCAAATATTATATATAAAGATCATGTTATATTTTTTTATCGGTCAAACACACACCTCTACAATATACTATTCCTACTCTAAATTTACTCCATTGGGGATCAAACCCCTCTCTTTAAACTCCAAAAACTCTTCCTTATGTCACTTAAACTACGAGTTCTCGGTTAATGACCGTGTTATTAATATTTAAAATTTTTTAGAAATACTTAAATTAATATTATGATATCGTTTAAAAAATACTACCTGTTATATTTATAATATTTGTAAATATAATATAAATATTATGTTACTAAATATTAATTATGTTATAACATAAAATTGACAAATCAAGCGATAGCATCACCATATTGATGAGTATAGTCATGTCTTCGTGAGAGAATAGTAAAAATAGAATAATTATATAAATTTTGCAAATTAAATAGTATTCTTAAGGTATTTTTTAAAAATATTTTGAATGATTTAAAATAGCAGAAGACTTTCTAATTTTTGAAATAATAAATATTTTTATTTTGTATAAAATAATAAAACAATTTTATTTTTGTATCATTAATAAATATTCTTATAGATTATATAAATGTCATTAATACATGCAAGTGGAGGTGATTATTCATACTGCCGCAAAATGACACAAAATCACCGTAACTTACAAGTATGCGGTGGCTGTTATTAAAACAGCCGGAGAAATCGCCACAGTCATAGATGCAGTGACGACAGTTCCAATAAAACAGTTGCGAATTTCTCGCCGCCAATCAACTTTTTCCTTGTAGGGCATAACCTTCATACATTGTAAATGAAGAAATCATTTTTAGTCTAGTGACATATATCATTTACACAATTCTATTCAAACCTAAAATATTCATAATATGTTAGATTTAACTCTCTCAACAGAGGTCTTTATATTCACAAGAATTCGAATCCATAACCTCTTAATTAAGGAGAATTAAACATTTATCACTTAATCAAATCACTCTTTTATATATTCAAGTACTTTTATTTGAAATAATTAATTATATAGCTAGAAACTTGTTTCTTTGGAGTTTAGAAAAGAACATCTTAACTGTTTTTCGACGGACAAAGTTTTTATAATTATGGCGACGTCTCCCCTTAAAAGTAGTGGGTGAAGTCTTTAACAAATTCTACTTAGCTTGCTACTTAGTAACAACCACTGAATTTGGATAAATTAAAAAATATGATATCATTAATTATATTGGAAGGCTTAAGTTAAAGCTAAATAAATGGAAGTACTTGACCAGGGAGCAGATCAGATCGATGAGCCTCACCCTCAACCAACCAATGGTGTTTTAAAAGCTAAAGCTAAAGTTAAAGAACCATTAATTAATTAAGGAGAGGTTGGAGATCTTCATTGACACTCACACTATAAGAAGTAAGAACTGATTTTTACATTTACCAACTAAACTACCTATCTCTCTCTCTCAAGTTTCACTTCATTCCATCATGGTATATATGTGCTACCGTTGCTTCGGGGACATTCAATACTAGCTACCTGTTAATAATTATTACTATTCCAATCAAATTAAAATTATTAGTAAAAGATACTCCACTTTATATAAAACACATTTTAAAAGAATTTTTTGATATTTATTATAGGTCACAAATTAATCTCTTAATAAATAATTTCTATCTTTACCCCATATTTAATTTTTAAAGATTTAATTAACAATAAAATGAAAAAGAGAGTAAAATAAAAAAGAAAAAAAAACATTAAATGACTTAAACATTTATTAACACATTTTGTGTATAATTGAAAAATACTTTCTCTTTTCATTCCTATTTATTTATCCGGGTAGAGAAACAAATTTTGTTTTTTATTTATATATTTGTCTACTTATATTTTTAAAATAGTAGTACTATTAATTATACTTTTATCTATTTTATCTTTAGGTTTAATTGGCCACTAATTAATGATTTACTATTGAACCAATAAAATAATGGATATTAGATAAAGGGTAATATAAAGACTTTAAAAATAATTTAATTTTGATAAAAACAAGATTAATGATTGCATCACTTAATAAGCGTATTTTACTTTAAAGTGGACAGATAAATAGGAACGGAAGGAGCTCACTACAAAAAAATATTCATTTAGTGATCGAATTTGCTACCATGTTGGTTGCGAAACATTGAGTCGTAAGTCATTTTGGTCACAAATTCAGTCGCCAAAATATTGTGTCCGAAAAAGTGTGTTTTGCAACCAATTTTGTTGGTTAAAAGTGACTTACATATAAGACCAGAAGGAGTACTAATAGTGATAACTTTTTTATTGGTAAATACTCACACACATCTTGACCTAAATCTCTAATATCACACACTATTTTTTTTTTTGTTAAGATTTGAACTTTGGACCTCCAATCTCTCGAGCCTTAGCAATTTAATACTCACTCTGTTTCTATTTATAAGTCACTTTTAACTAATTCATACTAGTATATCTTAAGAAAATTAGTTAATGGTATTGGGATTAACAAAAAAAAATTGTGGACTTTCTAAAATTACTATGATCTTATTTTATTTTTTTGGTCTTATCAATCTCTCTCTTTACATTCTTTATCCATTTTAATTGGAGTAAAGATATTAATTGACACTATTATTAAAAATTATAAAATTATTATATATCACAAAAGAATATATAAGAAAAAATATTTAATACTTTCGTACTTTAAAAAATAACTTATAAATAAAAATATTATTAAAAGTTTTAAAAAGGTGACTTATACATGATTAAGTGATCTAATGGAACTAATAGTGCTAATTAGTAATCATTAGACAGATATTCGTAATGGTGAAGGTATGATTGTATGTTAATGCTTTAATTTTAAAGAAAGGCATTTAGATGATTTTGTGATTACTCGTGATGATTAGTACTAATTGATTCATACTCTATTTGGTAACACTAATTTATAATTTATATTTTATAGTTTATAGTTTGTAGCTTATAGTTATAGTTTGTAGTTTATAGTTTGTGACTTGTAACTTGTAATTGAATACATATGTTTGGTAAAATTAGCTTATTAGGTAGCTATTATTTTTTAAATGGCTTAAAAGGTCAAGTAATAATTACATATAATAAATTATTTGATTGAATAAACATGTAATAAATAATTAGAGGGTAAAATTAGAAAGAATTATTAAAAGCTACTTTTCATAAGCTATAAGATACTTTAAGTAACTTTTCATGAGCTAGTTTTTGAAAATTAGCTTATATAGCTTATTGTTATCACCAAACACCTTGATTTATTTATAAGCTATAAACTCTTAAATAAATTATAAACTAATTGTGTCAAAGATACTCTCCATCCTGATTTTATGAATGCAGCACCTGATCGATGTCCATTATTGATGCCACCGTGCATAAACAAATTAAATATTACCACGTACCCGATCCTCGATCATATAAAACAAATTAAATATTAATTAAAGATGATGGGTGTCTAATTTCCTATGATTTCATCATCAACCGCTTATGTACAAAATGGCAGACATGAAAAAAATCATAACTATGGGAGCCGAAGGTATTGATGAGCGAAGTCCCTACATAATGAGCACCAAGCCTTTAAATATAACCTAATCAATTGCAGAGTTTAATTAATTTGAAGGGTTTCTAATTACATGTGTTATGCTTAATTATCAGATAAATAATTGTTTATATAATAGGCACCTAACCTAATGCTTAAATAATCGGGTGGTAAATATATTTGTTTTGTTGAATTATATTGTTATAGAGTCAAATTACTTATATATATGAAAACGATAATAAAACATGCGAAAAGTAGATTATAAGTAATTTAATATAGCTGTATCATTAGGGAGGCTTTTTTTTTTGGCTTAAAATTGAGAGTAGAGATACTTTAATAAGATGATAGTAATAATTTGCAAGGAATTCCTGTGAGTTGAATGCAAAACGAGTGGAGAGCGACCCGCAGTTTTTTTAGCTTCCACAAAAAATAAAAATAAAGAGAAAAAGTAATTGAAGGCAAAGATATATTTCCTGTGTATTCACTCGTCGAAAACAATAATTATTTATTTTTTAAATTAAATTTATACAAAATAATTATCGAATATAAGACTGGTCCAATCAAATTTGAGATCTAAAAGCAAATATTTATGATAAAAACTTTTTAATAATAAATAATAAATAATATTTATATTTTATTTAACGGATAAAGATATTATTTGCCAAAAAAACGGATGAAGATATTTCATAAATAAAAGATTTAATTTTTAAATCATAAAATATTTAAATATTTTCTATAACAAAAATATATAAAGTTGAGCTTAAATAGTATATTAAAAATATGTAATTATTTTAGACCTAAAACAAGGACTTGTTGAGTCTCACTCTTGTGCCGACTTTGTAATATCATCGTTATATTAAAAAGTAAGAAAAATGTTAAATAGTGCGTTTAGGATATTTGTTAAGAATAAAAAATAAAAAATATTTTATTAAAATTGATAATATTTATTATTTTAAAAGTTAAAATCTAACTTAAATGCTATCAATTTTAATAAAAAAATTTATTTAGTGTTATTAGGACATTGTTTAGTAAGATCTTAAAAGTAATGTTATATCTTCTTAAAAATCTTTTTACTTATCCTCTTATTATTATATAAAGTATGAAATTAATTAGACTTCCAATCTTAAAATTATAAAAAATATTTTTAATAAGTAAATAAAAAGTTTCATAAGATCGTATGAGGATTAGAAATCATTAAAAAAACACCACCTCTAAAAAGACAAATTTTTAAAATGAGAGAAATGTGAAAGGGAATGGCCTACAGCTCCAACCTCCATCTAGAATCTCTTGACTTTATGAGCCTTAATCTCCTCTCAAATCTCTCAATTTAATTCTTTTTCTTTCATTTAAAATCTTCCTCACCAAGAAATTAACAACACCATCATCCCATTTCTGACGTCGCTCAACACATCACCCCTAACCCCTCAATTCTCCCTCCCCTGCTTTATCACACACATTTACTCTTCCTCTCAATTCTTAAACTAAACAGAGCCACCAAAAACACAACATTTCAAGCCATGCTTGATCCACGAACACACCAACCGACAGATTCTTTTCAATTGTACGACGGAACCAGACACAAAACTCACGGCTACAACCAAACATGGGAAGCCACGAACTCTGTTTTATGGCCTTCAAAACTTTCCCTATCCGGAACAGAGCATAAGGAAGTCGAAGCGGATGATTCCGGAATCTGTTCGCCGCCGATGTGGACCACGAGCCCCCCACATCGGAAAAACCATAACCATAACCAAAGCCGAAGCCTTTCCCCTTCGTCGAGAACCCAAGCCATAGCCAGAGGCCAAAGGGAACTCATGGAAATGGTTCGGAACCTTCCCGAAGCAAGCTACGAACTTTCCTTGAAAGATCTCGTCGAGCATCACCACAGAGTCGAACTCGAAAATACCCAAGAGAAAAATACAGTAGAGGAGAGGAATTTGAGCGGGTACAAGAGAGAAGGTAGCGGGAAAAGGGTTGATAAGATGGCACGTGTGAAGAGAAATGGGAATATCGATCGTGGAGGATTTTACCTCAAAATGGGGTTTCCTTTTTCTTTTGGATCTAATAAAGATAAGAAAAAGAAGAAGAAGAAGAAGAAGAAAAATAATGAGTTGTCAAGGAATAGTAGTTCGAAAGTTTCTCCTAAACCATCAGGTTCTGAGAAGGAATGGTGGAAGAAGAGCCCGTTGAGGTGTAGGGAGAGTGATAGTGGTGAATCGAGTATCAATAGTGGAAGCGTGAAAAGTTCTGGTAGCAGTAGTAGCAATAGCAGCAGCAGAAGTAACAGCAGGTATGAATATTCTTCCATCTTCCAACCAGTTGAAATTATAATTTTTTATTTTATGTTTCTTTTTTTTTTTTTTTGTACATATTCATAAGAACTAATCAATGGAATAGTTAACTTGCCTTCTCTGCTGAGTTTCATCTGTTGTGCTTTTATTGAATGAGGGATAAAAAATGAATAGGTCCGAGACAAATAATTTAGATTAAAATGCGAAAAATGATCCTATTAGAAGTAGATCCAATTTCCAAAGGCGATAATCTCAATAGAGAAAATGAACTGTGGATTTAATGCAATTTTTTTGGGATGAATTGATGATCATGTAGTAATTAATTGCAGATCATTTCTGAATCATCCAGAAAATTTTAATAGTGTACATAGATCTATTGTGACCATTGGTTGTTTAGTTGTAATCAAAATTCATAAGTGAGATCATAACAATCAGTTGTTTTTGTTTATTCTTCAAAGTAGTAATGTCTGTTTCTTAATTAGGAAATTAGATTATTTAAACAAAAGTGCTTGAAACTTTGAAACCAAAGAAAGAATGATGATGACTGAAAAAGTCAAAGAAGGAAATACTAGTTTAACACTCAACGCTGATTTTGCCACTGTAAATATAAAATATCCGTGAGTATGTCACGGTTAAAGTGGCCTTCAAGTGTTTCAATTATAAGAACTTTAAATGGATTCACACATTGGATTCATGTGGTTAGGCAAAGAAAAAAGGAGAAACAGTTAGGCCTTGTTTGTTTGCTAGGTGCAATTATTATTTCTCTTGAATTGAAACCACATTGTGGAATATCATGTGTTTCTACTCATTATTATATATTTATTTAAGTGATTAATTGATTTTTGAATGTAATGTTGCAGGCATGAGAAGAGTACTGGTGGTGGTTGCTGGCCTTTCTTTCGCAGATCCAAAAATCTAACACAAAAATAAAGGGATGCCACTCATGAAAGTAACAATGTACAATGTGATCTAAATCTTCATAATTCCTAGCTAGAAGCTTTTATTCTCATAAATTCCTCACATATTCCTCTCATGACAACAACTAAGTGCGTGTGCTTGACAATGCTTACTCTTGTTGAGACAAATGCTCTTTATTAAAAAAGAAAAAAAGACAAAATAAGTGATTGTTTCTCTATAAAGTAAGTTGAAACGCGCACTTAGATTTATTGTAAGTTCTTATGAATGATTGAGGTAAGTTCAGTCTAGGCCTCATGAAAACATGAGAGGATACAAGTCTGTATAAATATCATTATGGTTCATGTAGTTATAGTTTTTCTGAATGTTAGACTTGAGAGGCACAAATAAGCAAGTATGCAAGTATAGAAGTTTTATTAAGCTTTTAATCTTTATTCATACTACCTTGAAATAAATACTATGAATCTATGCCTGAAATTCTAGGTTTCTCATACATTAGTATCAAGACAACTAATAAATAATGGCATTTGGAGGAATAAACAAAATGACACAATGTGAAAAAAAGAACGAACGAACGAAAAGAAAAATGTTTCAAACACGCCGTTAGTTTATGTTTCAAAACCTTCTTTGTAGCCTCAAATTCATTATTTTTCTCCATTGAGGCATGTTGAATGGAAAACAAATTTTATCACTTTAAAATGTTAAAATTTTGCTTGAATGATTAAAATAAAAAATAAATATCATGTGTTTTTTTATAAACAGTCATGTAAAATATTTAACAAATCATTTAAATAATGGTTTAATTATAATTTTGGTTCATCAATTTAACAATTGCCAAATTTTTGTTTCTCAACTTTGTCAATCGTGCAATTTTTATACTTCTATTAATCTCTTATTAGAAAGCTAAATCAAACTTGTATAATTAACTTTTACTTTTACTTGAGTAATTTTAATTTTTCGACTTTTTTATTCCCAATCTAGGTTCCAAACATTTTTAATTATGCAATTTTGGTGCCCTTATGCATTTGATTATATTAATTTAATTGCGTTACCCGTTAACTTTTTAATGGTAGATAGATGAAAAAATGGTTTGGGGATCGAAATCCCATAATTAAAAGTTAATGGACTAAAATTGCACAATTGACAAACATTAGAGAACTAAAATTGGGTAATTAAAAGTTGAAGACTAAAATTATACGATTGACAAAATTAAAAGACTAAAACTAAAATTAAGCCTTAAATAATTAGTACTAGTTGAAGATATTTATTTAGAATGTTGACCATATTGTTGAAAGTAAGTCTAATATTGTCTCTCTTAGTGTTTAGAGTGTGGTTTAAATACATGCTGGATTACTTCTCTCAATGTTTATTCGTTTTGAGATAGAACCTTAACATGATATTAGAGTCCGAACTCAACTTTTCTTTGGTTTGTATGGCTCTCCATTACACTTGGCCTATTCTGGCAGACTCTGGTGAAGGGAGGGTGTTGAAAGTAAATCTCACATCATCTACTTTTTAAAGCGCGGTTTAAATACCTATTAAACTATTACTCCCATTAACAATTTATTTTGTGATGGATCCTTTTATTCAACTCTAGCTTTTCTCATTCATGAAGGTGAAAAATGGAGGAAAAAAAAACTATTGATTCAATTTTCTTTTGGTGATTTTATTGATTCAAATTTTGTCTTTTGATAACAAGTAAATTCGGGAGAAATTGGTTCAAAATAAACTAGTGTAGTATACTATACTAACAGTTTAATTTTACTAAGGAAAATTTACAATAATGGGAGCTAATCAACAGTGGAAGTGCTAGTCTATATATATATATATCGATTTATTTAAGTTACGTAATATTGCACAGATTAAGCATCACAAATGAAAATTTTTTCATAAAAAAGACCAAAATTAATTGATTTTTATATTTAACATGGATTTATTACTTGTATTTTTTTTTATTTTGAGATTCTTATTTTGTGTAATAGTTGTACAGGTTAAAAAAAATTTTTTTTGTCCAAATTGAATAATTTTGTCATTCGTTCAAGAAAGCATTTTATGTCATTATTTTTAGAAAATCAAATAAAAATACAAAAATTGAAAATTTAAATCATGAAGAAAAACTAAAAACTCGTAAATAACAAAATGTTTAACTTTAATGTGATATTTGATTTTTGTTTTAAGTTGATATATTTCTGTTATTACTCGTGAAGACAGTGAAGTTGTCTTTATTTTATTCACTGTTGAAATTTTGCAAAAGGAGTGAAAGAAAAGAAACTTTCGTCATTCATTGGCAAATTTCTAAAAGTGTATAAATAATAATATAATAAATTTGATTTTTTTTTCAAAATAATGAAAATTAAATAAAACCAGATATCTCCTTATGTGTTTACGAAGCCAATTTGGTCCATTTTGTTGTCAAAAAAAGAGAATCCATTTAGCTATTCGTCCTGCAAACCAAAAAAAAAATACCTATTCGTCCTACACTCCGACTCAACCAAAAAACTCTATTACCCTGTTCATTCTCAGTTTCTCATACGTTCTCAAACCACCACCCCTCACCTCTAAAAAAAGGTGTTACTATATGCACCACACTGATTACTTGGTGTTATTTTCAAAACTTTTTCTCTCCTAAAATTACATTTTTCCAAAAACTAGATATTGGAAACACATCATTAGAGTATAAATTCCACAACTTTTATTTCCGGAACTTTTTACTATCCTTCAAGGTATATATCTTATAGGTAATAACAAAGGGGATTTAGAGATATCTGTAGAAGTGTTTGGTAGATGATCGAAATATAGTGGAGTAGAATGAAATGGAATTAGGGTGGGTAATGGGTTGGGTAACTTATGAATCCGAACAATTTAAATCAAATTAAACTGTTTTTTTTATTGGGTTAGGTTATTGGATATTTTTTAGTGAATCTAAATTAATTTGGGTTAGATATTGAGTTTGCATTTTAAAAACCCAATGAACCCAACTCAACCCAAACTAAATTTTTAAATTACTAATTTTATATGTCTTTTTACACCTTTACTCTATTTTTTACTCTATCTACGTTAAGATTAATATATTGTATGATTATATTATTAATGTTATATTTTATTTTAACAAATAAAATCTCTAAACATATATAAAATTAATAAAATGTCATTATAAATTTTACAGAACTTTTTTTTTTAAATTTTTTTAGTTTTTATTTAATAGTACCCAATCACCAAACCCAATCAAATTTGGGTTGTGTTGGTTTGGGTCAAAGAGTAAAAATTGTCAAAACTGAAGGTGGATGGGATTAGCACCATCCTTATTGGGAGTAACATCATCTTTTTTATATATAAATTTATGATTCTTACATATAAAAATAATGGTGTCACTCCCAATAGAGATTGTGCTAATCCTATCCTCCAAACTGAACCAACTCAATGCTTCAAAACAGTAAAAAACCCACCTAACCCAGCCCGAACTCACGCCTAAATGGGATGTAGCAGAATAGAATGTATACTGTATTTATTGACCAAAAAATAGAACAAGACCATATGTCATATTTTGTAATTATTGCTAATTAAAATATAAAAACACGTTGTATAATAAATATATAACTTAACTTAATGCAACATATAAAATTAAATAAAAAATAAAATGATACATTTTTAAATATATTTTTTTTGAAAAAGTTATGAGCATAATTAAATAATAATTTAAAAATTTATTAATTTTATATTAATATTTTATGAAAATATTTTTAAATTATTAAATACAAAATTATTACGAAAAATAAAACTATTAAATATTCTTTTAAAAAACTATTTTTGATTTTTGGTCAAAATAAAAAATAATATAAAATTTAAAAAATTTAAACATATATTATTTTTAATAAAAAATAACTAATTAAAAATAATAATAATTTTTTTATATGTATTCTATACTCTTTCGTCTCACCATTTTTAATGAAACAAAAAATATTCCATTCATATATCTTAACATCTTTCTCTTAACTAATATATACTAAACATTAAACAGTATTTAATATTTTATTCTATTATGTTTAAAGATGTTTATCATACGTTACTTTTACGAGTATGATTATATGGTTATAGTGTATCTCATTTGAGGCTTTGACTCTTAACCGATCAATTAAGAATATTTCCATGAAGGCTATTAACTTTTATGTTTATTGTTTTTTATTCTCTTCATTCACCAACGAATTTGTAGAACCTTTTTAGAAACTTTATTTTTTTCAATTGTCCGGAAATTAGATTCCATAACTTTTTCAGAAATTAATTTTAAGAATTACCTCTCAAAATAAGATTAACATGTTTGAAAAAATAATTTTTTGTGCCATTCATATTTTATAGAAACAAGTTTATCGTAGTTTGATGTTTGCGGTGCGAATTTGTTATTATAATTTTGAAGAAAGGTTTTATATAAATACAGTTTGTACGGTTTTATAAATGCAACATCTGATCAATATGGTTTTCAATTGAAATATGGAGTAAAATTTTGAGATTTGAATTGTATCGTTATTTTATTTTTTATTTATTTGATTTTTTTTTCTAGAAAATAACGTAACATTAATATAAAATGAGTTTTGCTCTCCATTGTTCCAAGGGTAATGATTAAGCAACTCATCAATAGAAATTTATTGTTGAAAAATGTAGAGTATTTAACGTTACAAAATCATTTTCAATTTATTTTAAATACAAAGTTTTCATTTATGAATTGCTTAACCATTACCCTAAGAAAAATGGATAGCAAAACCCATATAAAATTTATACTTCCTCCGTTCTTAAATATAAGTTCCTAAAAAAATTATAAATTTAAAGAAAGGTTTAATATGATAAAAAATGCTAAATAGTACTAATAGAGGCTGCACGAATTGTGACAAAAACTGTACTTAAGAGAAAATTTATTGGTCCTATATATAAGAGCCTTACAAAGTTCAAGAGGTAATTATTGGTTTTTTCCTTGTCTATCCTAATGGTGAGTATAATTAATGCATTTGCTAAAAATTTTACTTTAAATAAAGGTAAATTTGGTATATTGCATTTTTTTTTTTGAAGAAACAAAACATTAAATAAAATTGTTAATAATTTTTTAATTTGTGTGAATTAGTTAAAAAGTCCTAAAAAAAAAGAACAAAGATAATATTAATCAATCAATAATTTTAATCTACCGATTTCGTACTTCTTTCGTAAGTTAAAGTTCGTGCTACGTACCACTTCTCTTATATGATAATGTACGGTTTTATAAATGCAACATTTGATCAATTTGGTTTTCAATTGAAATATGAACTAATATTTTGATATTTGAATTGAATCGTTTATATTTTTTTTTACTTAATTGTTTTTTTTTCCGGAAAGTAACATAACATTAATATAAAATTTATACGACTTCCATTCTTAAATATAAATCCTTAAAAAAAACTAATATTTTTTTTATAAGTCCGAACATAAGAAATTTAAATATTTATTGTAATTTTTTTATTTTTAATTAACGAAAATAAAGGAAGTTAATTTTTAAATAGAAGTAAATTTTAAATATTGATAAAATTAAATATTTATATTTTATAATAATTTTTTAAAGTATTAATATATTTTTTAAATGTTAATATTTTTTTAATATGTGTAATATTTTTGAGAGGTTTATAATTAGAAATGTGTGTGAAATTTGAAATAAAAAAACATTTGACTGGTAGGTGGGCAGGGTGCTAGATTGATTAGTCAATGTCCGGCATAGACGAAGACGATAGGGCTTTTCTTTCTTTCTTTGTGTTCTGAAAGTCTGAGCTAACAAGTACATTGACCTTCCAAATTCCAATGCCAACCCCGTGACTCCATTCGCTTCCCTCAATAACAACGAAAAACGCGCTTACGACCTTGGATCATTTCTTCCTTCCTCTCTTCCTCCTCCAAAGTCAATAATAGCAAACATCTCCGAATACTTTTAAAAAATTATTATTACCTTTGTCCACATTTTAATTAAACTACTAGGAGTATATTTATTTATTCATAAGGATAATGAAAACAAAATATGTTTACTTGGACTATCCTTGTAAGCGGAATAATTCTCTTGTTTATTCTTTTATTTTATACTACTTACTATTTAACGCATTTCGACATCGCTGTAAGAAAATAACATTATAATAGTATATCGATAATATTAATAAGGTTTATAAAGATGCAATAATTTAATTAATAATTAAATAAAATGGATAGATAGGTGTAGAAAAAAGAAAAAGAGGAGCGGCCGCTGACGAAGAAAAAGCGTGGGGTGTGGAGTTGTGTTGGAATCTAGAACTAAAACGAATTTGGTTCTCAACCCCAAATCGAGCGAGCGACCGATATTCTTCATTTCTTCTCACTTTCTTCTCATATACTCCTCCTCTTATTCAGAATCGCCTCCCAATTCTGATTCCCAAATTTTCTTTGGTAAGCTCTCTTTACCTCTTATCTCTGATATCAGCTATGGGGTTTTAGGTTCCTTACTCTCATCTCATCTCATCTCATCTTTCGATCTCTGCACAATCCTTGATTCCTTTCTTTCGATTTTCCTTCTCTCGCAATGAATTTGATCTACTTTCTTTTACTTTTACTCTCCTCCTGCATTTTCTACATTATCATCAACCATTCCGACTTTTACATTCCCTTCTTTTTTAGGGGTTTAATTTAACATTTCTCGATCATCAACTAGCAGAACGATTTTCTCTATTATCGATTCTGAGATTGATCATGTTGCATTCCTTCTTTTTAATTCCTGTCTGAACTTTAATTTTGTTTTATCTCATGTTAAATTGACTGCTCGGTGCTCTCTGCGGTTTTCAAAAGGAGTATTTTGCTTTATGATGATTCGCTTGGGTTGTCTTATTGATGTTATTTTTGGTTCCGATCTGTAGAAGGTTGAAAGTGAAGGGGCTTATCTCACTGGAGCCGAAGAGACATGGCAAACAATGCAGCTGCCTGTGCTGAGAGAGCAACCAGTGACATGCTCATTGGTCCAGACTGGGCAATCAACATAGAGTTGTGTGATATCATTAATATGGACCCTAGGTATTGTTCTTTTCCCTTGCTTTGTTTTTTTCACCCAACGGTTGATTGCTAAAGTAACTAAATCCTGTACTGGGGACAAAGCTATTGCTTGGAAAGTCAGATTATGCTGTATGGTATTGGTACAAGATGATGAGAATGTTATTTCTCAATCAACTGTAAACTAGTTTCTTAGTTGACCAGTAATGTGTTTGTACCACAAGCTCTTGTACTATGGTTTAGGAAGTTCATTGGTAATCTTGCCCTCCAAAGGTGTTACAATTTGAACGTTTTGTTTAACCATATGTATATGTTGAATTGGTTGGAGGTTAAGTTTTGTCTTGCACTCTTGTGTTGCTAAAAAGAGTTTTGTTTTGTTTAGATAGTTTGAACATATCAATTTGCCTGGCCCATCGTGTTTGACGAAGTTAACTTTTAATGTTTATGCGCATCTGTACGTTACTCTCTCTCTGTTTTTTTGTTTTGTTTTGTATGTTTTCACTGGTTACGTTATGGGCTAATATATTTGTCAATGAAATTGAAATCTTTACTGCTGGTAGCCGTTTTATCCTATGTTCGAAATACAGTGTGTTTAGGGTTTCATTGAAATTATCGTTACGCGGAACAATTTACCATATCTTTACTGATTTCTCCCCCAAAGTGTTTGATATTGGCCTTTTTATTTTCATATGCAATTTTGCTGTTGATGTAACGGTCTTTTGCTGACATGCTATTTTGTCACATCATCATAGTCAGCGGAAAAAGTGTCACTTAAATGCAGATAGTGCCAAGTAAACAGTAGATGAAGAATTTAATTATATCTTTTTGAATACATTACTGTGGAAATAACATCATTGCATTGGAAATAGAAGACTAAGACCATAATTTGATGAAAATGGGATGACCAGATTAAAACTACGCCAAATTTTAACTTGTTCTTGTTTTTCTAGTATTAGATCTCAAGTTTTTCATTAATTCAATTGATCCTGATTTTGAGTTTTTTCATGTGTATCCTTTAATTCAATGGTTTCTGATCGTATCTGCTAAAATCATTAATGCAGGCAAGCAAAGGATGCATTAAAGATCCTTAAGAAGCGTTTGGGCAGTAAAAATCCAAAAATCCAGCTTCTGACTCTATTTGTCAGTATTCTATTCTTTTCCTGTACAATAATTATTGAATATTTCATGTACATGGATATAATGGGTTAAATATGTGTTATTACTTTTTACTATATTTTCATTACTCACTAGTCGATTATGGAAAAGTGCTCATAGTCATAAGTCATGAATTTTTATTTTGCTGTGGTTAAAAGATACTAGGTGCAAAGCTCTTCACAAAATTACTATCCCTAGATTTGTGCCGGAGGTAACAAAAAATAGTGATTTACTTGCCTACTTTATATTTGATGTAGGTACTGGAGACCCTTAGTAAAAATTGTGGTGAAAGTGTATTTCAGCAGATCATTGAGCGGGATATCTTACATGAAATGGTCAAGATAGTAAAGAAGAAGGTATTTCTTGGCTTTTCATTTTTGACACTGCCACACTGGACATTTCTTTTAAACTAATACCCTTTGGAAACTGTATTTGGCAAGTGGAAGAATTTCTTATTGACTGCTGTGTTCTTTTAATCTAATTTTACAGCCGGACTTAAGTGTGAGGGAAAAGATTCTGATTTTAATTGATACGTGGCAAGAAGCTTTTGGTGGTCCGACTGGAGTTTATCCTCAGTACTATGCAGCATATAATGAGTTAAAGGTGATAGCTCTTGTGCCCCTAGATATTACTTCTGTGATTTATTTATACTTTGCAAGCAATAACTGCTCTAATAAATGTTACGCATTAGCATTTCTGTTGATGTAAATTTGTTTTGTGATAAATGTTAACATTTTCTTAGTAGAGGCATGTTAGTTTTTCCTGCCTGCCTGCTACATATTTTTGTAGTTGTTGTACTTGTATCAGTACAGGACCAAATTAGTCTGTGGTCATCACTGTACTTTTCTGGTATTTTTTATAGGCTAGTTATATAGTTGCACGAGCTGCATATGGTTTTTTTTTTTTTGGTAAAAAAAATCTCAAATTCCCATCCCCCTAAAGCTCATGCATGCAAATTAATATATTAAAACTGTGTTCGTTAAATTGTTGCCTTTTGTCTTAAGGCTAAGACATTGGTATTTTGTTTCTCTAACGTATTACTTCACAAATAATTAACAGTCTGCTGGAGTTGAATTTCCGCCACGTGACGAGAATAGCGTGCCATTCTTCACTCCTCCTCAAACACAGCCAATTGTTAATTCTGCTGCAGAATTTGATGATGCTGCTATTCAGGCTTCTCTTCAGTCAGATGCATCTGACCTCAGGTGCTCTTTTAACTTGACGTCATGTTCTTTCTAATGTAAGCTTTATTTGTTGTGTAGGTTAACTCTGTTTGGCACACAGTTTAAGAAAAGTGGTCGAAACAACTTAATGCCGCCTTGATTTTCCTAAAAATTATTGTATCATTCCAATTCTACCCTTATTTGAAATCTAACTCCATCATCCCCCATGAATTGTGACTTTAAAATCATTAAAAGCTCTTCAGTAATTAAGAGTGAAAAATGCATATGATCTTTTTTGTAGTAGAAATACCCCTTTTTAGGTGCTTACAATAAAAATGGTGATACCGTGATAGTACCATAGTAATAAAAAATCCTGTAAATGGTTGGCTTTTAATTTTCAGTTTACTTGATTTTGCACAAGTTCCCTGTTTTCTGAAGGTAGTTTCTGTAATTTGATGTATATTTAAGGTAGTTCACCATTGCTAGGAAATCTGCTCAATTCCTATTGCAGTGAATTTCAAACTTCGAAAAATAATAAAATAAAATTAAAATACATGTTAAAAGTTATTTAAAAGTGTGATGTACGGCTACCCTATGTCACACTGTTAAGAAAGATGCTGCTTTGCAATAGTTATGCCGTCAATGTCTGCTATACTTTATTGTGGTGGAAGTCTAAATTTCATTCCTTAATATCCATTTTTGATTTTTTTTTTATTCCACCACGTTTTTAGTCACGTAGTCAATAGCTACAGCAGTGATATTACAATGTGTAAACTGTACATTTTTGTATCAGATGCCTTAATGGTTGCATGTTAACCTAACCTATCTTCTGTAAATATGAACAAGTTAATCATGCCTGTAGAATTTTAGTATACATTGTTTACAGTTATATGCCAACGTTAAATTTTTTATCATCTGTTATATGCTTTCTCTCCCAGTTAATTCTGTAGCATAGTTACGCCTTATAAAAATTCTAGAATTGGAATTTCTCTGATTTTGTGAGCATATTTTTGTTGAACATTTTATTGATTATGGTGTCTTTTACCAGACACAATGGCGTGATGTGACTCATGTAGGATGGTTGGTCGTTGCCTAGTGGGATAGGCGGTGGTTTGGGGTGGGCGGGGCATAAGGCTTTTGTTGTTGTTGTATTTGATTGGTTATGGTCTCAACATGTCATTTCCTCTGTAGCTGTGAGATTCTCATTTTGAATACTTCTCCCATCTAATCTTAGAATGATATCTTGGAGCTAAGCTTTATTTAATCAATGCAAAGTAGGACCTAACCAATAGAATATTCACCGTCTTAATTCTTAAGGTGTGTGATGTTTTAAATTTTATTTTTAATGTGGTTTGTGGGATGAGGAGTAAGAGTACTTAAACTCTTCTGTGGGAAACATTAGGGCTGAATTCCTTGCTTTGTTCTGGTGCATTTGGGTGTATAGGTCCTCCTAGGCGTTGCCAATGATGATAATTTATTTAGGGGACCTTCTCTTACAGACATACAAGGCAATTTTGGAGCTCTTTTGAGCATTTATTCTGTTTTATTTTCAGTTGTTTTAGGAGGTGTTTTAGTACTTCTCTTCTTTCTCTCTCTAGTTGTTGTTCATTTATTCATTTATGAAAAAAAACAAGTTTTTCCTTTATCCCCTTCTAACCAAATTTTCTGATAATCAGTTTACCAGAGATTCAAAATGCTCAAGGAATAGCTGATGTATTGATGGAAATGCTTAGTGCCTTGAATCCTAAAGACCCTAAGGTGATATTGTCTTCTTAATTACTGTTCCTTTTCGGCTATCTTCCTTTCAGAATCTCTGTTTTGTTTTTCTTGTTTATGAAAATATGAAAATACTGGTTTGAACTTGCTGTACTTTTGTATCCATGTTTTCATATTCTGCTACTTCTGTGGTACTATGGAATTTGGATCTGGAATTCATTGCAATTTAAGTTTGATGTAAGCAAAAAGTTTAGAGAATCAGCGATATTCTGATTAAGGGTTTATAAAGTATGTTTCTTTTCTACACTGGCAACGACTGGATAGAGGTTTGGTTTAACCTGAGGTTTGAGAGTAGCTATCCTTGAAATGTGTGGGGCAGTAGATTCCAGAACGTGATTGGATACATGAAAATGTTCCTTGCAAGTGCTGAACTAAGATATATAATTTAAACTTAATGTTTTTGCTTGCTATGATATTAGCTTTTTTTCTATTGCAAGTGGTCAATAACTTAATATTCATTTGTTTCTTATTATGCTGGACAAATAATGTCAGGGTGTGAAGGAGGAAGTGATCGTTGACCTTGTTGACCAGTGCCGTTCTTACCAAAAGCGAGTCATGCTTCTTGTGAACAATACTGCGTAAGTTTTTTTTTCTCTGTCCAATCTAATGACAAGTGTCGTTTCTTTGTGTGCGTAAGAAGAATGATTGTAATGGTTACATGACTTGCTTCACTTTCAGCGATGAGCAGCTTTTAGTTCAGGGATTGGCTCTGAATGACAGCCTTCAGCGAGTACTCCGTCAACATGACGATATTGTGAAAGGGACTGCTGATTCAGGCGCAAGAGAAGCAGAAACTTCTGTTCTGCCTCTTGTAAATGTAAACCATGAAGATGACGATGAGTCAGAAGATGATTTTGCTCAACTAGCTCATAGGTGAGCCCCCAAAAGTTTTTGCATTATATTAAATCCTGTTGAATGCCGGTCAAAGAAAAAAAAATCCTGTTGAAAGTTATTTCATCCATCTCTGTGGGCACATGTTTTCCTTTAATAGTTTATACCAGTTATATATAAAACTATATCCATTATTCCCTTGTATCCATGAGGGAAAAAAAATCTATTCCATTTCCCTTGTCTTTTTCTCTTTCTGTTTAGTTTCATAATAGTATTGAACATTTAAATACCATGATTTCAGGTCATCACGAGATAATGCACAGAATCGGAAACCAGCGGCAGAACCAGTGAAGATAAACTCACTTCTTCCTCCTCCACCAGCATCAAGGAAGCCAGTATACTCTGGAACAGGAATGGTTGACTATCTTAGTGGTGATGCATACAAGGCTGAAGGATCCCCTGAAAAGTCAGAACCAACTTCATTTGCAGTTCCCGTTCATTCTAGCCCTAATCCTACGTCATCGACTATTCCAGCACAGTCTTCATCCCATCCTCATGCCATGAGCACCTCACCACCAAGCTTTACCAGACAGCCTGTGTATGATGAACCATCTTTCACAGACAAATCTTCAGAACGGCTGCCTCCTGCTCCCTGGGAGACACAATCTTCTGTGGTCCTTCCACCGCCACCTTCAAAGCATAACCAGAGACAACAGTTTTTTGAGCAACAAGGTGCATCTCATTCAAGTAGTGGATCTAGCTCCTCTTATGACAGTTTGGTTGGACAAACGCAAAATCTCTCTCTCAATTCATCCACCCCAACCAAACCACAGAAGCCAGAAGATGTCCTTTTCAAAGATCTTGTTGATTTCGCAAAATCCAAAACCTCTTCGTCTTCCAAGCCTAATAGGTCATATTGAGATAGTGTTTGTATTACTTTTGCTGGTACAGCTTATGAATGTTATTCATCAGGTTTTGCTTCAGATCACTGAGACGACCGTTTTGTGGTTGTGTTTAGGAACCTTCGGAATTCGGATATGACTTGTCCATGCGTGTATTCAGTCCAGTCAATACTTTGTTACATATATTGCATATATTTTTGTATATGGTTTATATTGAATTGCTGGCTTATGTTTTCAATTATATCAGATCCTCTTTAGCGTCAGAGTTTCTTCAAATTCACTGGCTGCGAAAAAGAAATGGGAGGTTATTCGATGGGAAATTTTAAGCTCATCGGTAGCTTCATGTTCAGACCTCAGTTGATCATGATCAACAAATTACAATGAATGTTCACGCACTAGAGTACTAATTAAAGTAGCCGTTGGTAATAAATAAAAATGATACAGTGTGGATACTCTAAAGTAACCAGATACTTTAAAGTAACCAGTCTTAGCTCATGACTATCAGATCACAATGATGCTTTTTATCACTGTCTGTTTCCTTCCTTACCCAGAACCAGAATTTTGAGAAAAGTTACATATAAACGATAGAATTTTCCTTAGGCATCAATGAAGAAGCATCTGGATCCTGCAGAACTTTGATGGATGGGACCCAGGGTGCAACCTCTGGATCAGGTGACATTAGTTTGCTACGGCTCATCATTAATTTTATTACCAATTACTTTTCGATATAACACTAGCCCTTGGAAGTTGAGGAACCTTTGCACTACACTTGCACAATGAAGAACTGCAACTTTGTCCGTTCTGTTGCATGTATGTCGTCAGGCTCAGTCCCGACGGATAACGGTAAGCAGTTTTCTTCTTTCATTTTAGTTTCCCAAAGAAGGAATTATAGTATACGATTAACCAGATTAACAGCCAGTTTGTATAAACTAAAAAATAATTGATTATTTTTATAAGTAAAAAATTAATTATTTTTTAAAGTGATTATCACAATAATCAGAAACTACTATTTTTTGCTACAATAATAATTATATTTTCTGTTTATTTTTGAGAAGCAACTTGGTATATGCTTCTCAAAATAATCAGAAAATTTGATTATTTTCTGATTCTGATTATTTTGAGAAGCACAAACAAACAGAAAAAAAATTATATAAATACTTATTTTATCAAATAAATTGAAATAAACCGACTCTAAGTAAAAAACTATTTTCTTCCGTTACAGGATTTAATTACTACAATCACATGATCATACATGAGCGATGATAAAGCTCACGCATAATTTGGTAGTAATATATATTTCTAAACAATTAGCAATATCATACAGAAAATAACAGGTATTTTTGAAATGCATGAAAATATATAGAAAATAACTTTATTTACTAGCAAGAAAAAGCAATATTACATTGTCCGCAACATTATATATGATGCTAATGGATATAAATACATATGTTGGCTACAACTTTTTATATGATGCTACAGCGCACCTAACATGTTAGTTTGATAGTTAGAGAGTAAAATTTTAGTAGATAATTATCATTATTTTTTATTGAGTCATTTTTTTATTAAATCATTTTTATTGAGTCATTTTTTATTAACAAAATAATATACATTTAAGTTCCTTAAACTTTATATTATATTATTTCTTTTTGACCAAAAAATATTTTTCTAAAAACTTTACATAATAAAATATATTCAACATAATTTATATTTAATAATTATTTTTAAAAATATATTTAATAATTTTATTTATTGTGAGAAGTTTGTATTTAATAATTTATTTTTTATAAAATATTAATACAAAAATTAATAAATTTTAAAATTATTATTTAATTATACTCATAATTTTTAAAATAATTTAAGAATATACTATTTTATTTTTCATTTAATTTTATATTTTTTATCAAGTAAATAAAATTTTATATGTATTATAAAAAATATTTTCTATATTTTAATCTGCATTGGCACATGGTTCTGTAATGTTCCATGGTCACCAAACATAATACCGATTCTGTTCTATTCTATTCTATTTTGTACAGCTACCAAATGCTACGTAAAGATACATGAACAAAACACTTTCGATTCCACTAAAAAGGGTGGGACATGATAAAACAGAACAGAATACACAGAAAAGAATTATTATTATTTTCAATTAGCCATTTTCTATTGATAAAATAATATATGTTTAAATTCTACAAACCTTATATTATTTTGTATTTGACCAAAAAATATTTTTGAAAAATATTTTTTTTTGAAAAGTTATAACAAAAATATATTCAACATAAATTATAGTTAATAATTACTTTTAAAAGTATATTATATTTCTTGTAAGAATTTTGTATTTAATAATTTAAAAACATTTTCATAAAATATTAAAAAAATTAATAAATTTTTAAATTATTATTTAATTATACTCATAAAATTTTTAAAAAAAATGTACCATTTTATTTTTTATTTAATTTTATATGATGTGTATATATATATATATATATATATATATATATATATATATATTACATAGTATTTTCTATATTTTAATCAATACTAAACATAAAATAAGACATGATTCTATTGTGTTCCATGGCCAACAAAGACCATACACATTCTGTTTTGTTCCATCTCTTTTCATTCTATTGGAAACGAGAGTGAAAGAGAGAAAACGTGAAAATTGTGTTATTGATTGTAATTTGAATACAATGAAAACTAGGTAATAAAAGAAAACAGAAATGGGCTTTCATATCCCCCACAAGGCGGAGAATATATAATGTATATTCACAGCTTGTGAAGAAGAATCTGGAAATTTTTTGATTCAAGGTCCTTTGTCAAGATATTTGCAATAGTGTTGATGGGAAGAAGTTCTATTGATCCTTTTTCTAGTCTTTATCGTACAACGTGACAATCGTTTGTTCTCTCGTGAAAAGCAGCATTTTGCACAATGTAGCTTGCAGAATCGTTATCACATCACTGATGATGGATAATTATTAAACTATTTTGTGGTTAATTTAAATATATTTTAAATGATATTATGTTTATCTTTTAATTAAATTCCCCTAAATTTAGTAAATTCAATACTTATCTTAATTTGAGAGAGAGTTGATTGATTATTTGAGTTTTATCCATATCTTGGACTAATTTAGATAAGATTTGATCCTTATATTATATTGGATTGCAGGTAAATAGATAAAAGCACATAAGATAAGGGTGAAGAAAAAGGGAAAAAATATCTGAAGCAACCTTATCTCATATTATTTTATTTTATTTCGAGCAAAGATAAACCACTTGGAATCTCTATAAAAAGCCTCATTTACCAGGAGTTAAAGCAGTCTGGAAGGAGAAATTGAGAACTCTAAAGATAGAAATAGTACAAAGAGAGATCTTCTGTAACTTCTTTATTCATATTCTTGGATTATCACATAACTGATGATGGATAATTATTAAACTATTTTGTGGTTAATTTAAATATATTTTAAATGATATTATGTTTATCTTTTAATTAAATTCCCCTAAATTTAGTAAATTCAATACTTATCTTAATTTGAGAGAGAGTTGGTTGATTATTTGAGTTTTATCCATATCTTGGACTAATTTAGATAAGATTTGATCCTTATATTATTGCAGGTAAATAGATAAAAACACATAAGATAAGGGTGAAGAAAAATGAGAAAAATATCTAAAAAGCCTCATTCACCAGGAGTTAAAGCAGTCTGGAAGGAGAAATTGAGAACTCTAGAGATAGAAATAGTGCAAAGAGAGTCACAGAATCTTACGGAATGAGAGTAAAAATTTTACCTTACGGTCTTTATTAACAGAGAGGAAGAGATCGTTACCGTGCACAGCAAGTTCAAATTCAAAACTCCTTTTATATTACGAGTATTCGTTTTATAATTTCTGAAGATGCTTGTTTTTTGCATTTCCATGAAACCAATGATTCTCCTAAGAAAATGGATTTTCTGGTTACTGGGCAAGTCTGCATCACTGTAAGCTTTCAGTCTTAACTGAGAATCTGTCTTATACAATAGTCTTTGGCCTGGGTCATTCTTCAAATAATGGATTATTCGCATTGCTGCTCTTCGATACCATATTGGAAACAAGAGAGAAAACGTGAAAATTATGTTATTGATTGTAATTTGAATACAATAAAAACTAGGTAATAAAGGAAAACAGAAATGGGCTTTCATCAAGGCAGATGCCATAATACAAAGAATACACACAGAAAGGTCCAAATAGAAAATACAAACTAAGTTATTTTATCATTTAATACATTTTGTTTTATTTGATCTCTCCGATTCGAATCCCTCATTTTTGCTTGTCAAGAAAAATATATATATGATGTTATAGTATTCTTTAATTTAAAAGTGATAAAGAAAGAGGATGGCTAATAAGTTTAGCTAACGAAGGATATTATGTGGTGGCTGAAGGTCCGCTTTATCTTTCCATACATGCAAACGAATATCCTTTTCTTAATGCTTCCTCTAATGGGAGGGAGTGAGCTTTTTCCGTTTGTGTTCTTGTTGTATGCTGCTGATCTAGTAATTGGATGCATCAATTCCATTCCCATTTTCTTTAATTTATTTCAATGAGATAACAAATCATAGATTTAGCTTGATCTGATGAGTGAGTAGGCAAGAAAAGTAGTAAGTGATGATATATAGGAATACCAATTATGTTTGTGATTTAATTTGTGAGTTTGTGTAGGAACCTTCGTGGTTCAATTTGATATTTCCTATAACTGCCGATAATAGCTAGGTTCATGCAATGCAAGCCACAGCGATTTATGGTACTAAATTTATTAGTGGTGAAGGTTTTAATTTATCCATTCAATTTGATTATTATTGGCGTTGTTTACATCATCAAACTCCAATAAATTGAAGCTAATTAGTGGGTGAGCTGAGAGTAATGTTTCAGTTACCACACCACTATTGAATGGGACAAAAAATGCAACGAAGTTCGGCCTAATTATTTACAAAAGTTTTTTTTTTCTTGAGTTTTGCTATCTAATGATTAAGCAACCCATAAATAAAAATTTAGGTGTTAAAAAATAGAGTATTTAATGTTACAAAATTACTTTCATTTTATTTTACATACAAAATTTCCATTAATAGGTTGCTTAACTATTGTCCTTAGGACAATGGATAGCAAAAACTTTTTTTTTTTCTTTTGTTCATCATTTTACACTCGAAAAGTGCAACAAAGGTATAAATACCAGCGGATCTAAATCCTCAAATAGAAAGGCGAAGTTAAATTTGCTTCTACAATATGTAAATCCTCAATCTTTATACACAGTTATTGATACTATTGTATTAGTTATAAAAAATGTTAATTAATTTTCACTTGGTTGGGTAAGCCAGGAGTTAGACGTCGTCCCAATTCCAAATAAATAGTAGGATTCTTGACCCAAATTTGGAAGGAAAATAATTGACTTAATAAAATGAATACATTAATTTCTTGTGGTTTCTATCCTTGGAATACATGTTGCCTTGTATTTCTCTTGGATGAAATATTTTGTTGGCAAATGATATTTAGTGCCCTAAGAGCACTATTTAAAAACTCAAATATAGTAAAAAGACATTGGAATGTGTAATTTTTTGTATTCTAAAAGATGGAATAATGTGCTCTTATGGTTATTTTTCTACTAAGTTTAACTAATGTTCTTAAGGCACTGTATATTAAAATCCTATTTTATTTTTGCTAATCAAACAACTAATAATGTGAATGATTATGACTCGAAAAATTGACTCCTGTGGTTAGGGCAAAACTGATATGGGGTACACTGTTATCCCTCTAGCCTAATGCAGGGCATAAATATGTATGACACATGAAAGAGGCAACATAGACATCTCATTTGAAATCACAATAAACCAATTGCTTTTGTTGCACAAGAAATCTGCTTTTGTGCAACTTTAGTCTTTACATTTTCCTTTTGGGTCTTCCAAAAGATTTTTAGTTTCTTTTTTGAAATTAGTTCATTCTTACAAGCTGAATTTTGCTTTGTCAAGACCACCTGAAATTCTGAACCAGGGGAAGAATTGGGATATAAACAAATAATCCAAGTGATATAATGATACATTTCAAAGAAGAAAAGCAAAAAGAGCTTGGAAGATGGATTTTGGGCTCCGCCACTTCTCAGGAGGACAATCTCTGCTTATTGACTCTTGGAACTGATCCTCTGGTTTCCCCTAAACAGAAAAGAACTATAATTAGAAAAGAAAAGTTGTAATGTGAATGCATTCTCAAGAATTAATCGACTAATGAAAAAAAAAGTGAAAAATGTTTATTGTATTTTGCCAGTTATCAGTTTACTTTTCAAATCTTTATCTTTTCTACCTCCAATCATGAAAAAAGAGGAGTAGAAACTGTTCTTCGAGGGGGAATTATACGCTAAAGGTACACGGGTTCTATTGCCTCATTTGCCTCTGCGGCGGTTTCTTGTTGCTGCACAATTAGAACAGTACCATTTTCTGTTTGGTTGTTCTTTCAGCCCAACACAACCAAAATGAAACCACTCTATTTTGCAATCGCGGTTATTGCAGGCAACCATCTCTCCATAGCTGACTTGGTTACAAAAGCTGTACGTAGGTTCATTTGGATCGACTGGTAAATCTAAATCCATGCCAGCAGGGTTTGCTGATGTGCTTTGCCCTTCTGTTGCGGCAACTGCACTTGCCATGGCCAATGTTTCTTTTTTATTTTTTCCTGCCTCCTCTACCACCTTCATTACCCCTTCCAGATTTTGTATTACCATCAGGAGCCAAAGCAGGTGCTCCAGTTATTGCAGCATTTTCTCTTTCACGGCGAAGCTCTTCATCAAACTTTTCAGATATTGATCAAGTTGTTTTTTTGATCGGCCAAACACACACACCCCCACACTACACTACTCCTAAATCAACTCCTAATTTTACCCCACCGGGGATCGAACCCCTCACTTTGAGCTCAAAGAGCTCCTCCTTATGCCACTTGAGCTAAAAGCTCTCAGCAATATTGATCAAGTTGTTGTATGTGTGCATCTACCAAATCATAAGCTTGGACAGCCAAGGCAACTTTCTCATCAGCAATTCTGATGCTATGCTTTTGCTCATCAAGTGCTTCGTCAGATAACCTAATAACTGAAGTATCAGGTGTGATATTTCCAGACCTAATCCCTCGCTTAAAATCTTCGATTTCTTGTTCACAATGCCTTTCGTTTTGCCTTTGAATATCCTGTGAACTCTTATCTCGCGCAACAACGCATACTTCTTCTGAAGAATAACGGACAGTGATTCCAAATTGGCTTGGAATTCTTCAAGAGATGACATTAGGGTTTCTGGGGAAGAACGAGTTCTTTCGAGGCGGTCATAGCCTTGCCTAGGATAAGAGCTATGATAGCCTTTATAAGGTCTTAGGCAATCCTCTCCTCATGAGCTAGCTTTTGAGGAGAGTTAGGCCTATGTTATTTCTAATACAAATCATTGCATATTTCAACATTTCACAAAATTACCTCCATTGCATCCTTGAAAGGTCCCCAACATTCCATTCTGTTGTATTTTTTAGAGCTAGAATGAAAATATACTCGAACTATGGAATCCAACAATTCCGGATGCTCATGGAATAGTACAGCATCTCCATATTGAATTGCTTTGAGTACCTAGCATGCTCAAAACAAGAACACAACCATGTCATAATACCATCATAGATTTAAAAAGAAAAAAAAAAGCTTAGGAAAAAGTGAGATACTCATCATTGGAATTAATATTACGAAAATAAATGAAGCTGAGAATTTTATAGATATGGTCTTCAGTTGGAGAAGCAACTTGTGCATATACCGGCTAGAACACAAGTTGCACGAGGTTAGGAGACAACCAATCATTAAACTTTCAGTTTTTTTGCATAACATTTTACTATAAACTTCCTTCATTAGATTTTATATTCATTTTGAGCAACCTTTCTGATCAGTCCTAGAATTCAGTATTTTTTTCTGTATTGATTGGATATCTTAAAGGGATGCTATTGCTATATTAAATGCAAACATACCAGAGGCATTTCCTTGGAGAATATGTGATATCTAAATTCAGCAGCTAGATCAAAGAAGGAATTAGGACCGCTAACGAAGCAATGAACATGTAGGCACATTTCATTTTTCACTTTCTTCCATTCGGCTACGACATCATCCTTCTCGTACCACCCTCTCAACTGCCAGCCACAGAAGGAATGGTAGACATGAAATACTCTATTAAGATTTGTTCAAAATATGAATCTAGCATTAATTTACAAGCCAAGCATGCAAAAAAAGTAAAGATAGAAACCTGCTCTAGGTTGATCACATTGGACACTGCTAAAGTCAGATTAGCTGTTAAGTCACAGTGGGATAGAATGTAGGTTCTTGGAATAATACTGTCATATTTGTTTATCTGATCTTCCAATAGAACAACCTTCAGTTTTGAGGCTTCAAATCTTGCTGGAGGAACCAAGAGCCTAACAGCCTAAAACATAATAAAACAAAGTACTCCAGTATAAGGAATGTCAATAGTACTCATTAAATAATAGTTTTATGCATTGCTAAAAGTGTAACGACGAGATCCGAAGTTATAAATAAAAGCTAAAAATCATTACTTTTGCAGTTACTATGTTTTTTTCAAATTATTTGACAAACCTCCTCTTTTGGTATATCCATTAAGTGGAATAAAAGATGAGAAAACTAATGAAATGAGAAAGCTTAATAAAGAAGCTAACCTTTGAAATTTATATAGTATCAACTTGTGACATTATTTTTTATATAATAAATTCTATTTTTATAAGCACTTCGTATGAAAGACATCTAAACAGATTCTACTCAAAAGCATTTTTTTCCTAAAATTGAGAGTATATTACTTTCCTAATCCTTGAGCATAATATTAAACAACAACAACCCTTATCCCACTAGTTGAGGTTGGCTAGAACTTATTACAATGACAATTACTTTGGAATAAGGGAGTATTTACTTTAGTTAGTGTCAAGATCGAGAACTTAGAAAAAGTCAATATGGTACAATGCGAAATCTTTTCACCTTTCTGAAACAGGACAAATGAGAATATTTAGGAGCAAGACTTTTTACAATAAGAAATGGCTCTGAGTGAAGAAAAGGGTTAACATATACAGAGTATATACAATTATGAACCATAAACCTAAAATCAGAGCAAGGTTTCACAAGATCACTCAATGTAAATCCTTAAGCTTCATACGATAATTTTTCTGCATTATTTGCACTATACATTTCCTTCATATATTCTAGTAACTAGTAATATGCAATCACCATTATAATTTTAATGGTACATAAACATTATACGCTGAAATAGGATTAAGGGACCAGAAGAAGCAAAATTATACCCCTTTTGGCATGAAATACATACAAAAATAGCAGAAAAATAGGACATCACATGCTCCTATGTGTTTTTTTCCCATTGAACACTCTTAAATTTGGACTTGACCTAATTCAATCCCAAAAGTTAGGTACTTTATACAATATACTTAATTGTGCCAACGTGGTACTTGACGTATTAACAAAAACAAGCAAATTCACGACCTAATAAGCCTTAGAAATTAGTCACATCAATCTAGAAAATATTCATAACGAAAGCCGAACAACTTCCCTCACCCTAGCCACTAGATAAAAAATGCAGACAGATAAAGTTGAATGCGTGATAATGGCAGGACAAATCAAACTGAAAGGGGAAAAAATGGCACCTCAGAAACAAGGGTATTGTAGGATGGTGAAGCATTGGTCATGGAGGACAAGAAAAAGGGTCTGCATCTAGCGGAAGATTTTGACATGGTGGAGTTGGTGATGAAGAATTCTCTGGTTGTTGATGAAAATGAAAATGCATTGTAAGAACAATGACATGCCATTGAAGATGCATAACACAGTCTTGTTGCTCTTCTTCATGATTCACAGGGCACCATTGTCTTCTTCTCAGCCTTACAATGTTAAGAAGAAGAGAAAGAGAAAGAGAGAGTAAAGTGATGTGGGAAATTGGTGCTCTCTCAGTTTGGCTCGTTCGTTCATGTGGACTGTGATTCAGACCCCACACTTCTAAAATCTCTGTCAATCCATTCCTTCCACACGTTTTTTTCATCAATTATTTTTTTCATCAATTATTATTATATTTTATAGAAAATAAAATAGAAGCTTATTCTTATTATATTTTTTTTTGACATATTGCGTTAGAGAAAGGAATTGAACGTTGTGCCACGCAATCAAATAGCTCAGATTTTCGATAAAATGTGGATAATGTAATGACGTGGCATCACTTGGGTCAACAGTTATGTGTGAAGAAATCCGGATCTGCTTTAAAGCCTTGAACTTCTTTTTGTTCTAAGAAAGAATTAAATAAATAAATTAAATATATTTTTAAATTTTAAGAAAGGTGATGTTATATGATTTTTTTCTAATAAATTTGTTGTGGCATTCAATTCTTAAAAATTAGAATTCTTAGTTACGTAATTTAGTTAATAAACACATAAAGTTATACGTCTCGATTAATATAATTTTTTATTAAAAAAAACTATAATGGTTTAAATTTTTCTTTAAAAAAACTCAAAATTCATGGTTAAAATTGAAAAGAAAACAAAATTTTAAATGAAAAGTAATCCCTTTGTTCTAAAATATTAGTCACTTTAGTAAAAAAAAATTTGTTCTAAAATATTTTTCACATTTATATTACCAATGCTATATTTATTAACTTTTCTCACTTCTATTATTTTTATAGCCAAGAGTTATCGAGTAAACCTCAAAGTCAATGACTAATTTAGTTTACCTATGCATTTTTTGTTAGATTCTATAGAAATTAATTGTCTTTCTTAATCCATATAAAATCCCTTAAAACGACTAATATTTTAGAACGGAGGGAGTAAATTACTAACTATAAAAAATATATTTAAACTTTAGTATTTAAAGAATTATTTATTATGTTCTGAATAAAAAAAATCTTAATAAAGCTGGTAAATAATTTGGTTTTTTAAATATGGCAACAGTAATTCGAATATTGACTATGTACATAAAAAAACTTTTAATAAAAGATATAAAATTTATTTTAAGGATTATTATAATTTAAAAGAATTAGTATTCGATTATTGACTAAAATACGTTAAATGCTGAAAAATTGCTTATAATCTATTATTGAATTATCTTAATTGTTAGCTTGTTGGATTAGGACCAACATTTGGAAACTAGATGGACCGGAAGAATGTTGTCCAATTGATTCATGGAAGATTATTGACAAGTGTAGAATGAAACACAAGTGTGGTATTGGGAGGAAGACACTATTGTAGGTTTTTTATTTTTTTTATAGGTAAATATACTCATACATCATAAACTAAATTATTTTTCTCTAAATTTTTATTATTAAGATTTAAACTTTTGACCTCTTATTCTCAAATTTTATGACTTGTACATAATCATTTGAACTATTAACCTTGATCACACTACTGCAGGAATTGTGATAGTTTAGATTTAGAACAAGAGATATTTTTCCATACATGCTACTAGAGATTGCTATTTGCTCGTACTCTAAATAGGTTTGGAGACAAATTGTGCATCATATCTTGTTGCTACTCTTGTTATGAATCTACAATCTAATTTTGCCATCAATGGAGGTCAATCCACTGCTGATTTTTTATGTCATGAGGATTTTTTATAAAAATAATGAGTATAACTAAATAATAATTATAAAATATATTAATTTTTGTATTAATATTTTATGAAAAAAATAAATTATTAAATATAAGCTTCTCTCAATAAATATAAATATTAAATATATTTTTAAAATTAATTATTAAATATAAATTATGTTGAATATATTTTTAATATGTAATTTTTTTAAAAAGAATTTTTAAAAATACTTTTTTGTTGGAAAAATAATATAAGGCTTAAGGAATTTAAATATATATTATTTTGTTAATAAAAAACAACTCTATGAAAATAATGGTAATTCTTCCGTCTGTGTTCTGTTATCTTCCGTTCTACCATTTTCAATGGAACCAACTGTTCCATTCATTTGTCTCCGTGTCCTGTTCTGTTCCTGTTAACTAGCGTACCAAACATGGAACAATACACCGTGTCCTGTTCCGTTCTGTTCAAACACGTCTGCCAAACACTACCTAAATGTTACTTTTGTACTTATATGCACATTAAAATTTTTATATTAAATATGTGTTTGGTTTTCAGTTAACAAAAAATAAAAATACTTTTTGCTAGAAGTTAAAAATTATTCTGTACATTAAACGTGATTGAGATTTGTATCAAATACTACCTCTAGTCCTTTTTATAGACCCTCTAACCAATTCACATAGATTAAGAAAACTACTAACCACTTTATTTAATGTCGTTTTTCCAAAAAAATAATACAATTTATCAAATTTACCCTTATTTAAAGTTAAATTTTTTAACAAATACATTAATTATACTCACTATTCATTAATTTCTTACGAGGGTAGACAAGGAAAAAAATCAATAATTATATCTTGAACTTTGTAGGAGTCTTATATATAAGACCAATAAATTTTTTTTAAAATGTCTTATATTTAGGATCGGAGGTAATAAATTATAACCATTATTTAGTTTCACTTTTAGTAAATCAAAAATCAAACGATCACTAAACCACACGAGATTAAGTTCATGGTACTAAAATTGTTTTAACGCTTAAATTTATAGCCTATGCTGTTGTAATTGCAATCAGGTCCACCAAAAACCAACAATTTACAAAACCGCTACTGTCATGAATAATATACAGGCACAACTGCTTCGCATACTTTGCTACAAACTTCGCTGCCAGTGGCCGTGTTCTCAATCAATGGCCATTACTCATTAGTCTCCTTTCTATTCGGTTTTTTTTTATTTCATGGACTTTTCTATAATCGAGAAAATCACATCCTTTTTCACAAAATATCACTTTCTTTCATTTCAGTTCTGTCTTGCACAACAATATACCAATAAAACTAAATACAGTACAGTGAATACTAAAAAAGAGAAACTTTTGAGGAATTCCTGCTGAATAGCTCATCCATACTCAAATGTGCTACTAAGGATGATGAAAGAGGAGGGTGAAGAAAGATTGGTCTAGGAATCTTATCTGGGCAGCTAGGTAAAGTTCTATACACTCCTCACACTTTCCTTGTTTTGCTTTTTGCTTCCGTTCCTTCTAGATTAGGATCTTAGGACCCTGTATCTGTGAATTGATGATCTTACTTTTCCTGAATAATATGCCAAAAATGCTGAAGTGGGTGTGATTCAAAGTCGGATGCTTTACCTTATCTGCTTTTTTCCGTCAAATATACTCTGCATTTCCCTAATTAGGGGATCTCATCTTAGTTTTCACTTTTTCTTGTTTGGGCTTTTTGGTGTTTTCAATTTCTTCTTGGTCTCCCCCATAGGGTATGCTCTGTGTTGTGCAGTTATTGAACTCCAAGCTAAATTTTGTTTAGCTTTGGCACAGACCCTCGCACCCTTGTGTGATCCTTTTCTACTGATTCATGAAAGTTTGTTTTCTGACAAAAAAATAAAAAAAGATCTAAAGAAGATTACCCTTAGCTTGAGTTTTTTTTTTTTTTGTTGTCGCTTGTCATTATTATGTAAGTACTTGTCGATCACTCTCTTTCTCTGTCTGGCTTCATTTGCTAATTGCCTTTTTATTTCGCCCCTTTTTTGATTTGGGTGTTGGAAAGAACTGTTGATCTATTTTTTTCTCCCTTCTCCCAGCTTCAAATTTGGAAATTAAGAGAGAACACTTGTTGCCATCTTGGATTCGCCTTCTGGGTTTTATACTTTTTTGGATAGATTTATTTGAAACCTAAGTTTTGTCCATAGTAAAAGTACAACTCGATTTTCATTTCAATTAATGTAGAGGATATTCTGGCAAATTATGTTGCAAGAATATAAAAAGAAGAAAGCATCAGCTTTGAACTAGTTAAGATTTTTCTCCTTTTTAGTGGATTTGCTAATACTTTGCTCCCATTTCTAGGTGCATTTATCTTGAAGTAGCAATAATTCGAAACATGGCGCAGGGGAGGAATTCCCGGAATGAGGGGAAGAAGTTATCAAACTACTGTTCAACGGTCACTGTTGCTGTATTCGTTGGATTTTGTTTAGTTGGTATATGGATTATAATGTCATCCATTGTCCCTATTCAGAGTTCAGTCATGCAGGTACCTGAGACCATTGATGGGGTGAAAAACACAGCAAGTGAAAATGGTTCCAGGCAATCTGAAGATAGCTTAGGTGATATAAGTCATATAACAGAAGAATCAACAAGGGAAGATAGCGAGATCCATAAATCACAGAATGAAAGCCAGGATGACCAAAAAGGAATCGAAAAAGTGTCTGATAATACAGCTGAAGAAAACCAGCAAGAAGTTGTTAGGGATGGCTCAGCTGAAAGGAATGATTCGGAACCAAGCACTGATGAGAAGGAGATAGAATCAGATAGAAACTTAAATTCAGAAGCAGGAGAAACAGAAACAGAACTGGGTAGTCAAATTAATTATGATGAACTCCGAAGATCGAAGGAAACTTTAGATGAAAAGAAACCTGACGAGAGCAACAGTGATGGCAAATTAGGGACAGGAAAGAGTGAGGATGAAGTCACACAACAAGATGAGATGGTTGGTGAAACTGAGGAAGAGAAAATCAAGAAAAATCTGAATTCAAGGACAAAACAAAGTACTGGAGAGAGTAACTTAGAATTGAAAAGCCATGAAAACAGTCCATCTTCAAAAGAAAATTTCATTAATGGTACCCTGTCCGAAACTTTAACTGAAGCTAGGACTGAAAATGGAACTTGGTCAACTCAAGCCTCAGAGTCTCAGCATGAGAAGGAATCACAGAAGTCTTCGATTTCTATTATTGAGAGCAGCAAATATGACTGGAAACTTTGTAATACAACTACAGGGTCAGAGTACATTCCTTGCCTTGACAACTGGAAAGCAATTAGAAGGCTTCAAAGCATAAGGCACTATGAGCATCGCGAGAGGCACTGTCCTGATGAAGCTTCCACTTGTCTTGTTTCTCTACCTGAGAGCTATAGAATCCCAATTAAGTGGCCCAAAAGCAGGGATATGGTAAGTAACACATAAACTGGATGAAAACCACATGGTACTTAACTGACCCAAAATTAGTATCAAAATTGAATATTTTGGTTCCTATTGCAGATATGGTACAGCAATGCTCCGCACACAAAACTTGTAGAAGCTAAAGGTCATCAAAATTGGGTCAAAGTTACTGGTGAATACCTTACTTTTCCTGGTGGTGGAACTCAGTTTAAAAATGGTGCTCTTCATTACATTGAATTCATTCAGAAAGTAAGCCTTTGTCTTCTTTCTATGTTGCAAGGCTGCCATTCTCTTGCTGATACATTATTTTGCATAACGAACGTCATTCTTAGTTATAGGCTTATAGCCTTATAGGAAAATAAAAACCTCGTACAAAAGTCACATATTGTGCAAATAATCTGTCCAATTTTTTTTGAGGAAGTTACAATCATATAATGTTTATATTTTTTCTATTTTTTTTAACTTATTTTTGGAATTGCAATGAAGTCTCTTCATAATAATATCTACAGAAAAAATTATTTGAGAAGAAAAAGTAAAGAATAGAAGCTTTGATAATGAGATAAAGCTATTACTAGGTAGGTATCTTTTTTATTATTTCTGATTATGGTATTGGTTCAAACATTGTAAAATGTTAAGTACATTCTATCTATCTTGTTTGTAGGACAACTGATTGTTGTTGTTTTTGGTTTCCTTTATTTGGTGTATCTACATTATACACTCTTCCATTGTATGGTACATACTTGTCTTGTATAATTTTACCATCTGAAGACAAAGTATATGTCCTAGATTTGAACTGAACCACTTCCCATTAGTCATGCAACTTTTTTTATGTTAGCACCTTCTTCATTTTGAATGTTGCATTTCTTGTACTGCTTTGCCATCACAATAACACATTACACTGTAAGTTTCTTTAGTTTACAAACCTTTTTAAGTGTAATGTCTACATTGTGGCAAATCCATCTTTTTAAAAACTTTGTTCCATTTTCCATGACCTTTAACTCCTCAATGCTGTTATTTTACATGTCTTGAAAATGAATCAGTGTCTTAGCCATCCTGCTGTTACTTGATTGTTATATCTTTCCTCACCCTAAATTGTTTGCTCATCTAATAATGCAGTCTTTTCCTAATATTGAATGGGGGAAGAGAAGTCGTGTGATATTGGACGTCGGGTGTGGGGTAGCCAGCTTTGGAGGCTACCTTTTTGAAAAAGATGTTCTGACCATGTCATTTGCTCCTAAAGATGTACATGAGGCACAAGTTCAATTTGCATTGGAACGAGGAATTCCTGCCATGTTAGGTGTCATGGGCACCAAAAGATTGCCTTACCCTGGTTTTGTCTTTGATCTTGTTCACTGTGCCCGTTGTAGAGTACCTTGGCACATAGAAGGTGCGATAAACTTTTTGATAATTTTTTGTTTTACTCTGAAGTTTATTTTCCTCTTAAGCTTGACTCTTCTAGTAATACTCTATTTGTTGTATATTGCAGGTGGCAAGCTACTCTTAGAGTTAAATCGCGTCTTGCGTCCCGGAGGTCACTTTGTATGGTCTGCTACTCCAGTGTATCAAAAGGATCCAGAAGATGTTGGAATTTGGAAAGGTAAAACCATTAAATTCAAATTCTTGCCATTTTAAGAAATGAACTATAATTGATTGATGATTTTGTTGCAGCCATGGGTGAAATTACAAAGTCAATGTGCTGGGATCTGGTAGTGATTGCTAAGGACAAGTTGAATGGAGTTGCAGCAGCAATTTATAGAAAACCAACTGACAATGAATGCTATAACAGAAGATCAACAAATGAGCCACCGATGTGTGATGAATCTGATGATCCGAATACAGCCTGGTATGCTTTTATTTTCGGCAATAGACATAAATAGGCTTCTCAAGTAACGAGGAATAGAAATGTTTTGAAAACTTTCTAATAGAATGCGTAGAAATATAAAGAAAAATATAATAACGAAACATTAATACAAAAGAGCTAGTTTGCTAGTCTTTCCGCAAAGAAGCATAGTATTTATAATTGTTTCTATTTATATATGCGTATCCATGTTGGATTTTCATAAGCCTTCTTTTATTTGGAGATGAACTTTTCCTAGAAGTTTCTCAAGAGTATCTTGTTGGTATCTGGAGAGTATCTTTTTTCAATCACCTATACTAGATTTGAAAGATCATACTGTTATGACCTAATCCAGTATGAGGTTACTTAAATAGATTGTAAAATTTTCTATAATAGTAATTTATGTGTGCGAAGCTTGAGATAAAGACTAAGGTTGTTAAGAGCTAATACTAATGTGAATTATAGCATTCTTTTATTCGAACTCTCTGTCCTTTTCTTCTGGCTCGAGCAACTTGAACTACTTTTGTTTTTATTATTGAGAAAAAAAATGTCTGAAATTTAGTTGCTTAGGTTGAAATTTCCCTGTGTGTGAATGAGTAATTAGTTAAAGTGTTGATAGTGCTATAGTTTAGAGATTATTTCTTTTTCATGAAGTTGCTCCAACAGTTGTTATGAGTTATGACTTATTTTCTGACTTCCATATGTTCAGGAATATATCATTACAGGCTTGTATGCACAAAGTGCCCATAGGTGCATCAGAGCGCGGATCAATCTGGCCTGAACAATGGCCATTGAGGCTGGAGAAACCACCCTACTGGTTAAACTCTCAGGTCGGTGTTTATGGACGAGCTGCTCCATTAGAATTCACTGCTGATTACAAGCACTGGAAAAATGTTCTTTCTCACTCATATTTGAATGGAATGGGTATTAATTGGTCTTCCATAAGAAATATCATGGACATGAAAGCTGTTTATGGAGGGTAAGATATTCTTTGTACTTGTTCCACTCTCTTTTAAATGGAAAGTTATCACTTTTGGCTTTTGCTTTTTACATATAAACACTACAATGCAGTCTGGTAGAAAATCATTATTGGTTACAGTTTATCTATATTTTTTCTTTCCTAAAATGTTTCCACTGGCAGTAGGAGGAAAATAACTAGATATTCTAGTCTAGTATCCGTGAATTTCGTATTGTGTCTCTTGGAGTGATAATAGGTCTCTTCAAGACTAACTTCAATATTTTAGTGTGTATTTGGAAACAAATTAAATTAGGGCAAACATGGATCCAAAACGTGAGAATTACTATTAAATCCAGTGAAGATTGAAATTGATCCACGTTTATTCAAAGAACCAACAAAAATGCATTCTAAAGTTGAATCCTTAATCAATCTCGATACTTTTTAAAAAGGTAAAATTAAATTACACATTATCCTCGAATAATGAGTAAATATTGATATGGTGTTTAAAGACCAAGTGTCCTTGTAGCTCAAGTGGCATAAGGAAGAGCTCTTTGAGCTGAAGCAGGAGTGTAGTGTGGGGGTGTATTTGGCCGACCAAAAAACGTTTAAAGACCATGTCAACAAAAAATGATAGTATTGTATTTTGTAAAGCATTTTGCGAATGTGTACACATAATAGTTTCAATTGTGTCGCAACTCAAAGTTACGTTTCCCAGCAACCATACCATCTTGCTAGGTGTAAACATATATGTTATAATAAATTTTCTTTTGTATAACATATTTAAAATGCACTAATTCAAATTAGGGTTAAATATGTTTTTGGTCCCTGAACTTTAGCGAAAATCCGCTTTTAGTCCCCAAACTTTAAAACGACGGTTTTTAGTCCCTGAACTTTTAAAAAGTTCACTCAGTTCCTCTGTACATTTTTTGATGACGTGGCAAACTAAGGGCCCATCATCAATCCATGTGTCAGCAGATCAGATTGCCACATCACCAAATAATGTACGGAGGGACTACAAACGAATTTTTTTCAAAGTTTAGGGACTAAAAATCCAAGTTTTAAAGTTTGGGAACTAAAAGTAGATTTTTGCAAAAGTTTAAGGACTAAAAATATATTTAACCCTTAAAATTAAATTACAATTCCACTTTATACATAATTTTACTTAATTCAAAATATAATCATTTATTATTCATATAATTTATCAATTAAATTTGATAATATGTAAAAAAATTTGGTAATGCTCAACTGCGCAACGCGCGGGTTTAAATCTAGTAGTCTTTAGAACAAAGTACCCATCCAATTTAATATTATCTTTTTCAATCTCTGGTGTCTTCAGGTTTGCTGCAGCACTGAAGTTCATGAAATTGAACGTTTGGGTAATGAATGTGGTTCCAATTGATTTTCTAGACACACTGCCAATAATATATGAGCGTGGATTATTTGGTATCTATCATGACTGGTGTGAATCATTCAACACCTACCCTAGATCTTATGATCTTATAAATGCTGACTCATTATTCTCTACACTTAAGAAAAGGTACATTCAATAATCTTAAAAATTGGCAACAAAGAAATTCAAATTTCCTTAGACCTTATACCCTTCTGATTCAGCTAAGCTAATACATATTTGGAATGTTCAGGTGCAACATAGTGGTAGTGATTGCAGAAGTTGATAGGATGCTGAGACCAGAAGGATATTTGATTGTTAGAGACAATGTTGAAACTATTAGTGAGATAGAGAATCTGGCTAAATCTCTACACTGGAATATTTGTTTCACCAATTCTAAACGTGATGAAGGATTACTTTGCCTTCAAAAGACCTTCTGGCGTCCAACAAAGGTTGAAACCATTGTGTCAGCCATTGCCTGATTATTAGGATTCTTCAACTAGGTTTCACTTGAACTAACCATCCGTTTGTATATGATCGTATTATTGAAGAATGTCACATGCATGTACAACTGTATGTAACAATTTATTATAATTATTATTAATGTAAATGTGTGGTTCATAATTCTTCTTCCAAATTCTCCCATCTTGACCTCTTTTGCACCCTCACAGTCACTGGCATCGCCACTTAAAGATATATCCAAATACCTCTTTGTTCCACACCCTCAGCTCTTCTCAATTTTCTCTGTTCCTATCATTTCTTGTAAACCTTTGAATTTTTATTTAAAAAAATTGAAAGAGGATATAACATTCTCCATTTATGTTTACTTGTGGTGTACTCCCATACATAGATATATTATCTTGCTAGTGAAGGTTCCTTTTTTCTTTTTTTTTTTATTGTTTTGTCGAGGAAGTGGAAGAAGAAAAAAAGAAAAAAAGGACAGAAGTAAGAGCTATGAAGCTAGTTTGTAGCCACTAATTAAACTTGAACCACCCTAGCTTATCACCTGCATTTTCTTTAGGCGTTTGTAGAATATTTTAATAAATGCTAGGCTTTAAGTATCAACAAATCAAAGGGTGCTGACCTGAAGTTCTTTTTAAAAATAAAAACATTTCACTGACACCACCGATGCCATTATCTTCCTTTATACTTAATGCACCATGTTGTCGGGGAAACAGCATATAAAGTGTCAGGTTTCTTTTCGTGGACACTTATTCTAATACTCAACTGTTTCCTTAGTTAAAATTCCCTTCAACTTTTAGGCTATTAATTAAGAAACTACTCAAAAGCAGCACTCACCTCATGTTTGCATGATTAAGATTTAATAACAGTAATGTCACGGTTTTGTCTTAATTAGAAGGACCTGTTTATAATAAATCTTAATTTTACTCGTGACAGGATCAAAGCACCATTTGAATTTTGAATATACACTTAAAATATCACCCCAGATAATAATGATATATACAATATTATGAAGTCTTGAATTCAATCCTACTATATTACAGAGATTAACCTCTCCTGAACAAATAGAAGGACTTATGAGAGATTAATCTATCTCAAAAATTAGGAGATATTTTGGTATAATAATAGGTACATTCGACACAAGGTAATAATTTCGAGCTGAGAATATTTACGTCATGATGGGTCTAATTTTTTGAGCTAGGTTTTTTTATATTCACAATAGTTGAATTCAAGATCATGCTTAAGAGAAATCAAATATGTATCACTTAAACCAATCATGACCAGTTGACAAATATAACGGATATTAACAAATTCACTAGTATAATTAACAATTAGTTATTTGCTGTTATATAACTTAGAAAGGGAGTCAAAGTGATTATTTATTTATTCCAGAAATTGATCTGACACATGAACAATCAGATTCTACTAGTTTATTTATTACTCCTTTAACGGAATTGAATTATGAAATGCATCATTGTCTGCCATTGACGCATCCTTTCCCCAACCACACAAGTTGGCACCCTCCTTACATTACTCAACATGTCTCCTGCCACAATCACTGTAAAGCTGCTCCTTTTTAAGAGCCTCTCCCTCTGCACTTCTTCCTGAATAACAGAATAACACTAATCATCATCATGTCAGGTTCCTCATGGAGTCATCAGTTATTAATTTTGTTCTTCACTCTGCTAATTTCTTTTCTCGTTCTGTCTTCTGAAGGATCAAGATTACCAAAGAATCATTACTGGGAGCAGATGCTTCCCAAGAAGCTGCCTTCTCCTTCATCTTCTCCTTCTAGAGGCACAAACTCTGTGTTTACTACTTCTTCCACAACCACCACCTTCAAAACACATAATACTCATCACTCTTCTTCAGATGGAAAGGTATAATAATGTGAATTGAGACTGTACTACATACAGTTCTCTTAACTATGGATGAGTGTAGTCATGCATTTGAAGAAAATATATAAAAGCATGCAAATTTTGATGTAGAATCTCTCACATGTGTCTAGGCGCTACTTATTATATAGACAGAAATCAGAATCACACTCTTGTAGATTTGTTAATCTGGGCCTGAAGATAGTCTCTTGTAAAGACTAAAGACATTGAGTAACATTTCTTAGTGATCAGAATAAGTTTATTGATAACAATAAGTTATCTTATGAAATATATGTTGGCACTGGCAGGACTAGTAACTTGTACAATTTCTTGAGAAGAATTCCAACTCTAAATTCCGTGTTACTATATTGTTCCATGTCACATCTTCCTTACCGGTTATATTTTCTTCAATATTTCTTATAGCGTCTCAATTTCTTGGTAAGTCGGTGTTATTGAAATAATTCATGAATATATCAGTGGGTTTGCATGAAGAGGAGTGGAACAGCTCTTTATTTAAAGAAATTTTTAAATGGTACCCATACTATTGACACTCAAATTAATTGTTGACAAAGATGTTCTTTGAAGACAAATATACTTCCAACATGGCCCACTCGTCTTTCTTTAAACAAGTTAATGGTTGATTTGAATTTGATCACCTGAGGTAACTTGCATGTTACTTTTCTGGACAATGATATTGATACACAATAAAGCAGACAAGACAAGCAAAATGTTGAACTTTATTATTGCATAAGGCTAATAGCATCTTTGGGAATGATTATTTTTGAAAACTTATCGTTTATTTTTTAAAATGTTCTCACATGACTTATGAAAATAAACAATCATGGTCTCACTTAACATACACAAATGAAATTTTGTGTATAGATACATAGGAAGAGATGTTGACCATTGATATAATATAAAATAAAAGGGAGGGTTAGAATGTTTTGACCGGTTACTTAATGAAAATAAATGTGTTTTATTTTTTCAGTATGTAATGTTAGCGGTGATATTTGCAATTCCCCCAATTAATTAATTTCCCCCACCCCCACCCAATGCGGTTGCGGAAGAAGTCAACAAAACAAAAGAGCAAAATGATAGACATTCACGTACTGAGATGCAAAAGAATCAAAAAGAAGAGGAAAGAGAAAGGTATCAAATGTGAAGAGAGCGAGAAAGAAGGAAGAACAGTGATGGAATGAAGAAAGGGAAAATCAGAAGACAGATTTCTTGCTCTTCTTCCTCCTTCCCAAAAATCACATTAAAACCCTAACAACAAACTAATAATCAAACCAAATCCCTAGAAATCCGACAAACAATCGGACCATATACGTAAAATGAATGAATAAATTTATGATTCAGGACACGCAAGCATCCTCGTCGTCGCGGTTCTTCTGTCGTCGAAGCTTCCTCCTTCCGTCGTCACTTTTCTTCTGTCGTCCAATCTTCCTCCTCGTCGTTCTCCCTGCTGGTGGTGGGATGAATGTGTAAATTTCTAAAAATTACATTAACCCCATTGCGTTTTTTTCTACCCGGTTACCAACCTAACTTTTGACCTGTAAATACAAGTTACTTTTTTATTATCCGGTAAACAAAAATCCATTTTGTGTATGGCAAGTGGCACCAACAATCATATATTCTGTTTACACATAAGTCAAGGGTCTCTATGGCACACGATAGTCGAACTGTTAGACCTAGTGCTTTTGTGAGCACAGGGATACATGGTATTTAAACAATCATACAAGGCAATCATACAAGTAGGTTAATGGTGTCTACGTGCGTTCGTGTAGCAGAATATTGTCTAGATGTGTTCATGTAGGAGATTTTTCATCATTAAACGGTCATAGGTCATTATTGATAATAGGGGAATCAACTTAATGGTGTTGATTAATAACGGGTACCCTCTATAACAATTCTTTCGCGTACTATCAAGTTGACTTGAACCGGTTAACTTAGAGGCTAGGTAGGCCGAGTTGAAGCATGTACGGCACATAAGCCCCAAAAGTCTCAAAGTCTCAGGCTGAAGTGACTTGATAGAGTCGAGGTTAAACTAAGTTGAAGCGGAAACACACAAGCCCCACAAGTCTCAAACCCTCCGGCTAAAGTGACTTGATAGAGTCGAGATTGAATGAGTTGAAGCCAGTACGACACATCTTTAAAATAAACTAATCCAAACATGTATAGAAGATTGAAGTTGGTGTCACTTTAGTAAAAAAAAATGAAACTCTACCCTAGTGAGAAACAGGATAACCAATTTTGTGTCATTATATTTTCCCTTACATGATAAAGCAACAATGAAAATTTCAAGCAAACAAGCTAAGAAAATTTCTATCGACGACTCATACAAACAACCTCCATAATGGTATAGTGATTAGTTATGTACTAGGCTGGAAAAAGGGATACAGTACAGCAATGAAAATTGCAACAAACATCAGTTGTTTTCATCCGACCAACAAGATCACCTGCAAGATCACATATCTCAATTCTCAAGGAGCTACACACTTAACACCAACTAATGTAGCAACATATTTAGGGAAACTTTAATGATCCTGGTTTCAAAGTTTTGGCTAAAAAGTACTACTATAACAATAAGACAAAAAGATATCAATCTTCAGCACATGTGCAATAAGGAATAGTACTCTGTAAAGCACTTTCAATGACATGGAATAACATGACTGTTTATTGTTAATGCTTAAAAGGTAATAATACTTGGGCAGAAAATGCCGCTCACATGCCACACCACCACACAATATTTCATCACAGCTATAGCAACACAATATTGTTTACAACAGACTACATAACTGTTATTTTAATTAACAATTGATAATGATCTTGTCCTGTGTAAGGATAGGATTGCCAACTACAATAAAATCAGATTTTCAGTAAATCATCTTCCACTGAAGGACATGGAAATCTGGTTTAAGCTGTTGATTCCAGAACTTAAACCACTTCCACTAGTGCCATCTTCAACGCCAAAAACAGATGCTTGGAGCAAGTTTTGAGTCTCTTCTGGAGACAAATCCACACTTTTCCATCTGTGTTTTTCTACAACTACTAGACCCTCAAGTTCCATAGCCACTTCTCTCATGGTTGGTCTTTCTTCTCCCTTTACCCTTAGACATTGTTTTGCAATGTTTGCAACTACCATTAGTTGCTCAACATTTGCTTCCTCATCTATTAAGTGGCTCTCCACAATGTCAAGTAACCGATTCTCTTTCATCACAGAAACAAAGTACATCGCAAGGTTTCTATCATCCTCAGACGCATCGAAAGAGAGTGCTTTCTTTCCTGTGATTAGCTCTGCTAAGACAACCCCAAAGCTATAAACATCACTTTTCTCTGTTAATTGACTTGTGTGGAAGTACTCTGGGTCAAGATACCCAGAGTCCCCTGCACCAAAGTGGTTAACTGATTTTGATCAAGAGGAATGATCCTTGAAGCTCCAAAATCAGAAACTTTTGCAGTGAGGTTGTGATCCAGTAGTATGTTTGTAGTTTTAACATCTCTGTGTATGATTGGTGCAGAAGCAGCAGAATGCAAGTATGCCAAGGCCCCTGCAGTTTCTGTGGCTATTCCCAGTCTTGTTTTCCATGAAAGTTTTATAAAGCGACTTGGATCATGAAGATGCTCATATAGTGTTCCACTGTCAATGAATTCATAAACAAGCAAAGGAACTTTAGTCTCTAAACAACAACCCAAGAGCTTGACCACATTCCTGTGATTGATCTGGGAAAGCACAATAACCTCATTGATGAAGTGTTCAATCTGAGTGGAGTCAGTGATTTTGGACATTTTGATTGCAACAGTTCTGTTATCTTGTAAAACTCCTTTGTAAACTGTTCCCTGGCCACCTTGGCCTAGAATCTTGGTTTCATCAAAGTTATTGGTAGCTTGTTTAAGCTCCTCCACAGTGAAGAGTTTAGTCATTTCAGCTGAGCCTTTATGGCCGGCTATTTGTTGCTTCAGCAATAGGCCACCGTTTCTTTGAAAAAACTTTTGTTTAAGTTTGATGAGCTTCCTTTTCTTCAATATCCAATATACATACAAGCTTCCCCCAAGTAGTGCTAACACACTTACACTCGCACCTAGACATATATAGAGAAATTAAAGGTAGGATTAAGAAACTATGTCTATGTTATTGATGAGAGAAGTGAGAAGAATATATATAGAATGATGTAAGTTGAATTGCAGGTTGCAGCGGATACTCACTGAAAGCAATTAAGAGTATGACGTTAGTCTTGGAAATGGAGGTGGATTTGGGAGTACATCCCGTTCCGTTTATTCTTCCATCTCCTTGGTATCCACGAGGGCAAGAACAATAGTAGGTTCCAGGGAGGTTGTAGCAATTTGCCCCATCAACGCAGTACTTTCTGGATTCTGTGCATTCGTTAACATCTACAAAATAATCTGTCAGTCATGATTTCTATTTTCACAATAGACAATAGATTGGGATGTATATGAAATGAAAAGAGGAACAAAGTCTAGCACAACAAGTGCTTCCAGAGCAGAAACAAGAGTATATATGATCAATGTATAATGCAGTCTCAAGATAAACAATAAGTTATTTTAAGAAAGAGCAAAACTTAAGGAATAAATAATTGTAATGTTTTCATATTCTATGTTGTTCGTCATTTAAAATGATTCATGTCATTAATATGCATTAACGAAATTATGATGTGGCACACAGTAAGTGTCACAGTAGAAGCTTAAAATGACGTCATATAAAAAGTAAATGAAAATCAAACATTTTGATACTTGGAGTTTGAGCATCATCTGTGCCTCAACCTCATTTTATAGTTATTTTCTCATACCAAATTTTACACACATATTAAAAAATATTAATTATATAATTTTTTACTAAAATATTTTTAGTTATATTCTCCCTCAATATTTGGACCATTACGCTTATTAAGAAAACATGTAATAAAATTAATTAATACATTGATTTTTTTAAAAAATATATATGATACTAGTATAATATTTCTAACTTATCTGTTGTCTTTCGTCATTGTATTAATTACTTTTTACTAGAGTATTTATTTATAAAATCTCATTATGACAAATATAAAAGGGATAATAAATGTTACTAAAAAAATTATATAAGGTCTTATATTATAAAATGGTGGGAGTAATATTTTTTATTTATTATTTTTTAGAAACTCATCGTTATTCACTTACATTAAATGAGGAATTTTTTTTAAAAAAAAATTGTACATAATAGCGGTGTGAATATATTGGTTTATCTAAAAAAATGAAGTAATTATAGTACCTAAGCAACCATTAGGAAGGTAAGGGTTTCCGTGAAAGCCATGAGAGCAGTTGCAAAGGTAACCGCCATTAGTATTTCCCAGTTCTTTTGAATCCGTACAGTTACTGTTTTGTGACTTGCAGGCATAAGTTGAAGGATCCTTTCGAGCTTCTCGGCACGTGCGGTTCCCCACCGTCCAATGCAGCAGCACCGGAAAGTCAGTCTTGCCGCGGAGGTTTTTGAAATCTGCGGTGGAGAAATTGTAGGCTCCATCTTTTACCAGAAAAGCGTAGCCGCACTCATCCGAGTCACTATCGTTGAAGACGTTCGCAGAAGCAGCATAGGTGAAAGTCGATGTTACCCTTTGTCGTATCGCAGCCTCGCAACAACCGAAACCGTCGCAAGACCCACTGGTTATGAGATCGCTTGTGAAAATTGAAACGCATGCCGTTTTGTACCTTCCGTTATCTTCTATAAGCACTCCAGCGGTGTCAAAACCCACTGCCGTTAACTTGTTTCGCTTTGACAGCTGAAAAGGCGTAATCGGAACCGTGGATCCCGTCGTCGAAATGCCGCTTCCTTTGTAGCAATCGCTGGCTACTGGAAGTGACACGTAGAGTTCGCCGTGGAGTGAGATGTTTAGGACCCTTAGATTGTTTGCTTTCAAGAACGGGGTGGGCGGTGAACGGCTTCTGTTACAATTAACGATGAATGAGGCGTCAAGCGAACAGTCCTCCGTTTCGGCAAACGGTAACGGAATGATGACGGAGCCACACTTTGTTTGGTTTTGGCAAACGGCAGTAACGAAATCAGTTGCAGTTGCCAAAAGGATCGCAACAAGCAGCAGTTGCTGATTAGAGTACAGCACTGCCTCCATGCCGCCTTTTTTAGTTTTAATTTTAATTTTAATTTCAAATTGATACATGAGATCAGATGCGGATATGTATTATTCCATCTATCCCGAATTAAATGAGAGAATTATTGCACTCAATAATTCAGAAATACCTTTCCTTTCTTTTTTTGCTTTTATAAATTGCATTGCATGGCTGAATTGCGTAAACGTAGATAAAGTAGTACATCAACAACTAGATGTGAACCCGTGTTTAACGTGTCTCCGCTTTAGAGAAAAGTTTTCAATAAAATGATACACACATTTCATAACTACGACGGTATTACAATTAAAGATAAGAGTTTTGACCTTGTTAAATTGCACTTAAAATTTAATTATTTTAGTTTCGTTTCAAAGAAGCTAATTTATAAAATTTATTTTGGTTATCTTTCTGTTTTAAAAGTATTAATCTTGGACTTTTGACTATAGATTAGAAAATATCCTTAACACAAGAATGAAAAAAATTAACAAGTCCTCTTTTAGGAGAACCTATACTTCTTGAACTCAGACTTAGGTTAATAAGAATAAGTAGATGCGGATTTGAATCCATCAATCGATTAATGATTCGACATAATTTACATGTATTATATAATCTGAAGCTAATCATGTTCAAATTGAGTAGAATTATTATTATAAATAGTAAAGTTATCCTACTGAGTATTAACGCACTTGAATCCGATATAACAATTGTTTAAGATAAAACATAAATGGTTAAATTAATTTTTAGTCCCTATGCTTGTACCTTATTTTCGTTTTAATTATTATAAAAAACGTTAATTTTAGTCTTTATACATATTCTTCGTTTTTGTTTTATTCATTGTTTTTATTTTCTGTTGGTTTTTGCCGTTAAATCTCACAACTTCACCACCACAACTATCACGACCATCGCCACACATCTACCATCGCACAAAGTCAGACACGAGACAACAAAATGAGACCAGGGCCCCGAAGAACAGCTATCACACGCTCACCTGTGTCAAAAACAATTGTAGGTGAGTGTCGCAAGAAATTACGTGGCAACGTTTTCCCTAGTTCAATGGTCACCAAACTCTAGATATAAACCCATCTTGGAGAGGTGTAGCCGATGCAGGCAGTGGTAGTCCGAAAAACCACTAATGGCATGGCCGTGACGGTAGCCGTAGTGGTTGTGGTGGTAGAGCTACGAAATTTCAGGGTAGGGACCAACAGAAAACAACAGATACTAAAACAAAAATAAAGAACATGTGTACATACTAAAATAAAAGTTTTTTTTAAAAAAGAAAATAAAGACTAAGATAAAAATAAGGTACAAGTATAAGAAACAAAAAGTAATTTAACCAACATAACTTGTGTCCAATAATAAAATTAATTTCTCAACATTTAAATGTTTTAATTCTTAAAGTTATATTCTTATTGTTATTAAATTAAACTATATATCACTTTGAATCTGACAGGTCTTTAAGATTATTAAATCAAACTATTACTTTAATTTTTAATTGATGTGAAATTTTATATATATAATTTATAGGATAAAATTTTTTAATTTAATAATTTATTTTGTAAAAAGAAATTATTCAATAAAGAGTTATTAGTGTTATAAGAATTTATATCAACTTACATCGATATAAATTTATATTCCTCCTCTTCTTAAATTTCACTTTAATTTTTTAATTTGTATAATTTTTTTAAGTTCTTAACTTTGAAATCATTTGTATTATTTAATTTAATTCTTGATTGCATAGCTTCTCAAAAAATTAAAATTTTTTATTGTATAAAAAATTCGTTTACATTAATCCTTAACTTATACAAAATTTAATTTAAATTATTTCTCAAAGGATTACCTTAAAGATTTGAGTTAGACACGGAAGTGAAATTCTTTAAAAAAAAATAAAAATAAAGCCTATTTAGAGTTAAATCACCTACATACCATTAGGGGCTAAAATATTAATTTAAACGGTATTATGTCTTTTTTAGTATATTGGTTATAATTATTATTATGTTTGAGTCAAAAAAATTCATATATTATGATAGAGCTAGTTTTTTGAGCAATACTTTTCTTCTTTTGCATTTATAAGGGTTTGGACCTAAGAATTCTTAAGTAAAATAAACATCTATCACTTAAACTAAACATCATTAGTAGAAGGTATTATGTCTTTGACAGTATGTAAAAATAACTATAATTAAAAATTCGTTTGTTTATGTTTATTTTGTAAAATAAATACTTATTTTAATAAAAAAATATTTATATGTGTTTTTCAGAATAATCTAAAATAATTACGAGCTATTTCTTAAAATAATCAACCGTATAATAAAAGAGAAGGTCAAATAAAGTGACCTTAAATGTACAAATGTACAATGAATGTATAAACAAAAAAATGTACAATAAATGTGTGAATGATAAAAAATTAAAGTTGCGTTATTAAAAAAAGACTAAATAGACAGACCTTTAAAATAGACAGATTGTCGAAAAGGTGGATGAGATTAGCACCATCCCTATTGGTAGTGGTATCATCTTTTTTAATATATAAATTTAAAATTCTCACATATAGAAAGGATGGTATCACTTACAATAGAGATGGTGCTAAACCTATCCTCCATCGAAAATCTGCCGAATACCAAAAACAAAGTCTCTCTTTTTTTTTTTTAACGTGAACTTCATTTCAAATGCCCACCAGCAAACAGACCAAGAGTGTGTTTGGCAAACAGACCAAGGGTAAAAAAATTGAGTAATAATTGTATTTACATCTCATTTATAATTTCTTTAAATTAATTAAATCGTACTTTTGATTATTTTTTATATTAAAAAAATAGTTAAAATAAGTGATAAATAAAAGTTGTATGTGTATAGTAGGAGAACACAAAACATTTTTTTAAAAAAATTACAGTCAGATTATTTAATGCATTAATTTAGACAGTATACATCCACCAAAATTATATAAAAAAGAAAAAAAACTAACTAAGCCTGCCAATAAAAAATCTGTCTACCTGAAGGGTAGTAATTTAGCTAGCTACCGTAGCAAAATCTAACCCACAACTAACTCAAAAGAAAAAAAAAAAAAAACAAAACAACATTAATTATTGTATGAGTTGTGACATAAATAATAGTTACAGAGATAGTTCTTTTCAAATGAAAAAGCTCAAACAACATGCATGGGTTAGTTTTGACGTTTTATCGTAATTTTAGTTTTAAAATCATGTTAAGATAAAAAAAAAATTATGTTCAAATATGTTTGGTTAGAAATTAAAATTATGTTTGAAAGTAATTTTTTACGTTAAAATTACAGAGCCAAATATAAACGCAATTTCTTTTAGCTTATGGATCTAATAGATCTACATTTACTAAACGTCAATCCAAATACATATTTATAATATATTTTTCTAAAATTTACATCTCAAACAATAAATAATTGCTAAGATTTGACTGGTGCCTAAAAGTTAAAATAAGAAAAATATTTTATGTACATAGGGTGTACAGATGTGTGTACAACATATATTTATTCCCTTTGTTTATTAGTTTTTTAATGTTAAAAAATTAAAAAAAGTAAAATAAAAAATTTAATTTGGCTAATATCAAATGTGTCGTAAATAGGTTGTACACCTTAATAAATATATACAAATCATTATTATTAAATAATAGTTTAGATCATAAGTTTGAGATCATAGGTTAAAATGTCAATACTTCTCACGTTGAAAAAAAGTGTACCTCATCTTTCAAAAAAAAAATAATAAAGAAAAAGAAAAGGTAAGGAAAAATTGTATCTCAAGAAAAACCGAAAATAAATTTCGTGCTTTAACAGCATTATACAGTAGTGATATGTCTTAATTTTAATTATTTATTTTTTATTTTGAAAAAAATGATAAAATAAAAATATGTTGTTATTATTAGAATCGTTTGATTAGAAATAGCATGTTGCAGCAGCATATTCGGATCCAGAAAAATCGTAAACTGTTATAGCTTAATATTTTCTTTTCTTATTTTTAATTTGTATATACTATGTTATATTCATTATTTACTCAAATCCTTTTTAATTGATTTTTAATTTCTCGTTGATGAAACGTGCAATTCGTGGTGAATAATTCTTATTTAGGCACACATTTATATTACCTCATCACTCTTACACACAACTAATAAAAAGGTTTTAATTAATAATATTAATATTAAAATAATAATAATTTTAATTTTAAAATAATAATAATTTTAATATTGAAATTTTTAATATTTTAACCCAACTTTATTTTTGAAAAAATGTAAATATACAATCACTATTTATAATACAAAACTTGCAACTTCAACCAAAAAACAATTTTTTTTTTATTGAATCAGTTGTCATTGACTCATTGTAAATAATGAACAGTAGTTGCATCTAAATTATTTCTTTAATTTTTATAGCTATAGTAATTTCTCTTGTGTTTTCATATAAGTAAATTTATTCTTATATGATGTTTTATTCATTGTTAACATTGAACAACAAACACCACTTTCATTTTCTTAAATTAATTGAAGAGCGCATACATAGAATAGTCAAAATCAAGTTTTTGTTTTTTATGATAGAATTTAACAAAAAGAAAAAAGATATTTACACAATCAGACGCAATTGATGATGGTGGTTACTTTTTTTTTTTTAATACTTTCTCAGTTCCTTTTTATAAGCAACGTTAGACATATTTTACATATACCAATGAACCTTAATAAATGATGTTTTTTAATCATTTAAATGATGAATATAAATTTTCTTCTCAAAATGCCTTTATAGATATATTTTCTTCCCATGTGCAAATTAAAGGATGAAGTTTATGAGTGTCATTGAGAATAGAAAAATTAGTGGAAAGAGAAAAACCACTAAACTCAATTAACTAAGGGTATATTAGGAAATTTATATTTTTTTAGCATTTAATAAAATTAAAAAGCGTACTTTGTTGCTTATATTAAAGACAAAAAAAACTTACTTTTTGTTACTTATAAAAAAGACCAGAAGGAATAATAAAATTATAGGAGACATTCCTCTCGCAATTCTAGGGTATGAAGCATTATGATTGCTTCTCCTCCTAATAAGTGCGCTCTCCAAAATTCAAACTTGTATTCTTATTTAAATGGGAGACCAAATTACTTATCACGTGTCCAATGTCAAAACAATAGTTACTACTTTTTTTTCTTTCTCTATCTAATTACAGAAAATAAAGATGATATAATAGTGAATATTAATTAATAAGTAAAACATACTAATTGATTAGGTGTAAATTTACTCCTCACTTAATTTAGATGGAGTACTGAAAAATTAATATACTAATTTTTAATGGATTGTGTCTAAATATATGCATTGTGTTTTATCTAAAAAAAAATATATGCATACAAGAGTTTGGTCGATAGTGGTAGTTACGTTGTGTCATTGTGTGACTAATTGTTGTGACATATGTTTAGCAAGCTTGAATTGCTTTGTGTAAAAAAAGCAAAAGGGATCTCCGTGTAATTACAAGATGTGTGGTTCCAGGTTTTCAGAATTGAGAAATGAGCTGTTCAGAACTCAACAATCCTATTGACTAAAAAGACAAAGACACTCAACAATCCTGGATAATTCAAAATGGGAGCAGAATACTGATGGATCCACATTCAATGTCTTTTACTTTATTAATAATTATAATTATTAATATTTATCCTTCACATTACTGTTAAATTTTTAAAAGGTACCACTCCATCGTCTTTAGATATAAATATCAATAAGATACGTTATGTTAATTTTGAATATGAAAAATTCATTTTAAAATAAAAGTAATGAGAATGGATTTTTTTATATTAAAAAATAAAATGATGCATCGTGTTGATATTTTTTTGTTTATCTTTCTATATTAAATACATGTTAAAGTTGTGAGTCTTTATAAACATTAAAGAAAAGAGATAGACAAAAAAAAAATATCAACATAATGCATCATTTTATTTTTAAATATGAGTGGATCCATTCTCGATTAACGACGCACGTGACACATAAAAAAAATTGTTTCTTTTTATTTGTCTCTTTAGGAATTCAAGAAAACATTTATAGCTTATTTTCTTATTATATACTTTCTCATTTATTACTTTATACATATATTAAGTAGTAGTAGATAATTAATAATTGTAGAGTTCCAACAAAGGTACAATAGAGAATTATCTCATAATTTTGATAGTAATAAGAGTATTAAATAAATTTCTTAATGTATATGTTTTAACCTTAAAAACAGATAAAAAAGTAACGGAAGGAATATATATTATATATATTTGGCTTCATTTCCAACAAAATAAAAGTGATTTGTCCTCTAAAATACGCCTTATCATATTTATTTATTGAAATTGTATATTTAGTAATATTTTATCCGGCGTATATATATAGCCATAATTTTGAAGATAGATTATGGATTAGCCCCCAGTAAGAATAGTGTTGTCATTTTGTCAATAATTACAGAAATATCACAATGAATTTAAGAATGATCATCAGTTAATCATCTCCCACCCCGCAATGATATCGAAATCCGGTTTGAGGTATCAAAACCATAACTAATTCCACTTCCAATTCCACTTCCACTGGAGCCATCTTCAACACTGAATACAGATGGTGCTGTAGTTTTGAGCAAGCTTTCAGTTTCTTCTGAAGACAAATTCACACTTTCCCAACGGTGTTTTCCCATCACTTGTAGTCCTTCAAGTTCCATTGCCACTTCTTTCATGGTGGGTCTTTCTTCTCCCTTCACTCTCAAACACCGTTTTGCAATATTTGCAACTTCCTTTATTTGCTCAAACTTTACCTCATTTATTATGTTGTTGTCCACTATGTGAAGTAACTGACCCTCTTTCATTGAAGAAACGAAGAACACTGCAAGGTTTCTATCTGCCTCTGGCCTATCAAAAGAGAGTGCCTTCTTTCCTGTGATTAGTTCTGCTAAGACAACCCCAAAGCTGTAAACATCACTCTTCTCTGTTAATTGGCTTGTGTGGAAGTACTCTGGGTCAAGATATCCCAGAGTCCCCTGCACCAAAGTGGTTAATTGAGTTTGATCTAGGGGAATGATCCTCGAAGCTCCGAAATCCGCAACCTTTGCTGTTAGATTTTGGTCTAGTAATATATTTGAAGTTTTTACATCTCTATGTATGATTGGCACAGAAGTAGCAGAATGCAAGTATGCCAATGCCCCTGCAGTTTCTGTAGCTATTCTCAATCTTGTTTTCCATGTAAGCTGTTGTAAAGAATGACTTTGATCATGAAGATGCTCATAAATTGTACCATTAGGAATGAACTCATAAACAAGCAAAGGAACTTCTGTCTCTAAACAACAACCCAAAAGTTTTACCACATTCCTGTGGTTGATTTGGGAAAGTACAATGACCTCATTGATGAACTGCTCAATCTGAGTTGGGTCGCTGATTTTGGATTTTTTGATTGCAACAGTTCTGTTATCTTGTAAAAGTCCTTTGTAAACTGTTCCCTGGCCACCTTGGCCTAGAATTTTGGTTTCATCAAAGTTGTTGGTGGCCTCTTTTAGGTCCTCGACGGTGAAGACTTTAGCAGTTTCAGTTGACCCTTTATGTCTGGATATCTGTTGTTGTAACAAAAACCCTCCATTTTGTTGAAAAAATTGTTCTTTGAGTTTGATGATTTTTCTTTTCTTTAATGCCCAATACACGTTAAAGCTTCCCACCAGTAATGCTAATAGGCTCACACTCACAGCTGAACATGAACAATTGGAATGGATTAGTATTGGTTATTGGTTATTGGTTATTACCAATGAAAACTTCATAATGTTTCAAAGTATATATATATAGACTTACTCAAAGCAATTATGAGTATAATCTCTGTACTTTTGCTGGATTTGGGTCTGCACTTTGTTCCATCGTTTCTCCCATCTCCTTCATATCCTTCCGGACATGAACAACTGTAGCTCCCACCAAGGTTAATACATTTTGCCCCATCAACGCAATCATTGGATTCTGTGCATTCATCAACATCTGAAACATAATTTTTCAGTTATATTAGCTAGAAGACACGCACTTTTTTTTGGAAATTACATAATTAATTTTTCTGTATTTATTTTCAAAAAAGAAAATACCTTGACAACCATGGAGGAGATAAGGATTTCCGTGAAATCCATGAGAGCAGTTGCAAAGGTAACCAGTTCCCTCGTCTGGGTGGTAGCATTCACTGTTTTCGGACTTACACGCATAGCTTGAAACATCCTTCTGAGCTTCCTGGCACGTTTGGTTCCCCACTGCCCAATCCAGCACCACCGGAAACGCCGTCGTTTCGAACTTGACGAGATCCGTGGAGGAGAAGTTATACGCTCCATCCTCAACCAGAAACGCATAACCGCAGGGATTGAAGTCAACCACGCGCGAGTGGTTGAACACGCTCCCAGATCCATAAGAGAATACGGATAACCCCTCTGGTATGGAAGTCTCGCAACAACCAGTACCCGAACAAGTTCCGTTACCTATATCCTCGAGCCTGTTGCACAAGGACACACACCCCGTCGTGTAGTTGTTTCCCACCGAATCAATCCCCACCACTAGTGCCAGCGTGTCGCACCCAATCACCGTGAACTTGTTTCGACTTGATGACACGTGCAAGTGTGTTAGGTTGAGATCCTGAATTAATGTTTGGTTCAAGCGCGTGCCTTTGTCCGCGTAGCAGTCGCTGGCTACTGGCCATGACACGTGGAGGTGGCCGTCCAGTGAGATGTTTAGAACCGTTAGATTGGTTTGAGGCAAGAAGGGTGTGTGCGTAGTGGAAGACGTTTGGTTGCAAGAGATGAGAAAGGAACTGTCTAGGGAACAATCCTCGGTGGTGCCAAACGGAAACGGAATGTTAACGGAGCCACAGTTTGTTGGGCAGTTTGGATTTGGCACGTGTGGAAGAACTTGAGGTGATGTTGCCGGAAAAAGAATGATAACAAGTAGTAGTTGAAGCAGTAGCTGTTTTGAGGGAAGGGACGTCATGGCTGTTATAATTTGATTTTTCAGGTTTCTGTGGCCAAGTAGTCCATGGAGATTTTGTTTTTGTAATTGGCAATGGTAAGGAGTAAGGACCGATCGATAGATTATTATATGGTAGCTAGCTAGTAAAAGAGAGAAATGTCAAAACGAAGACTGAGTAGAGTCTAGTCTAGATACGTGGATCACTTCAAACGGACCTGTCTACTATATCTGTATATAATAATAATGTAATGACGCATTAATTAATTACTTGATACTTGATTGTCTCTTATCATGTTTTTATGTTAGGGAGAATGGGTCGGTGATAAAACAGTACTGACAAAAACTGTTCATGGTCATGACTCGCTTTCACATATATATCCGCCGGCAAACGAAGCGCGCCTAAAGAAGGCGACAGAGTAAAAATAATACTCCATAATTTTAGTACCTTAATCCCTCACAACTAGTTCGTATGAATTCCTTTAAAGGACCAAGAACCAAAATTCGTCAATTTTTAAGGCAACAAAAACATGTAAAATTAAGTATGAGAAAGAATTAAGTTCAATACTAAGTATACACCTACACCTTGTATACTGAGTTTAATGCATATAAATATGTACTTAATTTTAGTACTTCTTTTCTTCTTCTGAAATATTAGTCACTTTTGTCCTAAAAAATTTGTTCTAAACTATTTGTTACATTTATATTACCAATGTTATATTTATTATCTATTCTCATTTTTATTATTTTTCTATTCAATAGCTATTGAGTAAATTCCAAACTCAATGATTAATTTAGCATACCTATGTACTTTTTGTTAGATTCTATAGAAATTAATTGTTCTTCTTAATCTATGTGAAATCTATTAAGGTGACGAACAATTCTATATCCTCCTAATTACTAAGTGGGGAATGTATTTTATAGTTTTAAGATAAAGACATTTAATTTTCTCCTTCAATACATACTTTAAAAGGAATTAGGAAGATATTTAGGAGGATAAATCATTATTCTTAAGGTGACTAATATTTCAGAATAGAAAAAGTATAAAACTAGTAAGTATGCCCGTGTGTTGTACGTGTTATTATCTTAAGTAAAAGTTTGAGTTATTTTATTTATGTATTATATTTATAAGATTTAATTCGTAAGAATTTCAATTAATTAACAAAAGTAAGTATAAGTCATAAAGTATAAATAAAAAAAAAATCAAGTTACAAATAATTATATTGAGTGTATTGAACATATTTTTTTTTGCTTTGTGTTCTTAAATAATTGAGAAAAATTATTAAAATTCTAAGAGTTGAATTTGGTTTGTCACGTCAAATTATTCTCTTATAAAATTAATATTTTATTAAATTAATTTAAAAAATTTAAAATACTAACAAATTAATCTATTAAAAATTTAAAATATTACCAAATTATTTTTATATTTTTTTTAAAAAGAGAGACAAATAATATTGATGATGTTAATAACTAGGAGTAAATGTTTATTTAAAATACTATTAAAGGTTTAAAATACTATCAAACTAATACTTCAAAGATTAAAACACAAAAAAAAATAGTTTATTTAAAATTTGAGACAATATCAAATTAGTCCCTCAAAACATCAAATTCATATTTTAAATGTTTCAAAACACTACAAAATGAGTCCCTTTAAAGCTTTAAAATACTACCTCTGGTGCTTTTTATAGCACCCTCTAACCAATTCACACGAATTAAAAATATTACTAACAACCTTATTTAATATATTATCTTATAAAAAAATAGTACAATATAACCTTTGTTTAAAGTCAAAATTTTTAATAAATACATTAATGGTACCCAATATCCCTTCATTTATTACAAAGGTAAACAAGGAAAAAACTAATAATTGCTTTTTCAACTTTGTGAGGGGTCTTATATATAGAACCAAAAATTTTTCTTCAAAGGTCTTATATTTAGGACCGGAGATAGTATTGCAAAATTAGACGGTTAAAGATTTAAAACAATATCAAATTAGTCCTGGAAACACAAATTTTCTTTATTATATTTAATCTTTAATAATGGAGAAAATTTATTAAAATTGATGGGTTGAATTTGGTTTGTCACATCAAATTATTCTCTCATAGATTTAATATTTTATTAAATTAGTTTTAAAAATTTTAAAATACTAACAAATTTAAACACAATCAAATTATTTTTTCATTCTTTCTCAAAAGAGAGGAAAAAAATATAGATGATGTAAGTAAATGAGAGTAAATAATATATAACCATTAATTTTAAAATATTTGCAGCTTGCCATTATAATTTATGTGTGTATTATAATTAAATTCTTTGGGAATAATTTTATGAAATTTTTTTAAAATGACTAATTCAATAGTAAAATAGAGTAATAGTAATCATTACATTTAAACATTTAATATTAGATGTCAAGTCAATTTTACATATAGATATAGATAAATAGATTAAAATACTACAAATATAGACCGTTAAAGATTTTAAAATAATGTCAAATTAACACTGAAAACACGAAATCGCTTTAATATCTTTAATCTTTAATAATCGAGAAAAATTATTAAAATTGAAGGGTTGAATTTGGTTTGTCACGTAAAATTATTTTCTCGTAGATTTAACATTTTATTAAATTAGTTTAAAATACTAACAAATTAATCTATTAAAAATTTAAAATGTTATCAAATTATTTTTTATATCTTTTTTTTTAAAAGAGAGAGAAATAATATAGATGAGGTTAATAAATGAGAGTAAATTATATATAAAATTTTTATATTCCAATTTTAAAAATATAAAAATAAAAATTTATGTAAATTGAGTTAAAAACTTTAAAGTGAACAATACATTATTTACCAAAAAAAGTGAATAATACATTATTTTTTAGAAAGCTTCAAATAATTTTGATAATTCAAAAAATGCATTTTTATTTTGATTTCAAAAAACACCATATTCTTCGAGTGTATAATATACGATCTCTAAAAAAACTGTTACAATTTTAAAAATATAAAAATTACGTAAATTGAGTTAGAAACTTCAAAGTGAATAATACCCTATTTTCAGAAAGCGTCAAATAATTTAGGTATTTTAAAAACACACAATTTATTTTTATTTAAAAAAACACCCTATTTATAGTACATGATCTGTAAAAAAATTGTTATAATTTTAAAAATATAAAAAAAATATGTAAATTGAGTTAGAAAGTGAATAATGCATTGTTTACGTAAAATTTCAAATAATTTAGATAATTTAAAAATACTCTATTCATTTTTATTTCAAAAAAGATCTTATTTTTCACATGTATTGTCCACGATCTCTAAAAAAATTGGTGCAATTTTTAAATATAAAAAATTCTGTAAATTGAGCTTATACTTCAAAGTAAATAATACATTGTTTTAAGCTTCAAATAACTTACATAATTTAAAAACATCCATTTAATTTTTATTACGAAAAACACATTATTCTTCAAGTGTATTGCACACGATCTCTCAAAAAATTGTTGCAATTTTCAAAATATAAAAAATTATATAAATTGAGTTCGAATCTTCAAAGTGAATAATAAATTACTTTTGGAAAGCTTCAAACAATTTAAGTAATTTAAAGACAACTTATTTATTTTTCCTTTGGAAAACTTCATATTCTTCAAGTTTATAGTACATGATATCTAAAAAAATTGTTGTAATTTTAAAAATATAAAAGTTATGTAAATTGAGTTAGGAACTCTAAAATGAATAATACATTGTTTTCATAAAGCTTCAAATAATTTAGGTAATTTAAAAATCGCGTTTACAATTTTATTTTGAAAAACATTATGTTGTTCAAGTGTATAGTACATAATCTCCAAAAGAACGGTTGCAACTTCAAAAATATAAAAAATGATGTAAATTGAACTAGAAATTTTAATGTGAATAAGACATTATTTTCAAAAAGCTTTAAATAATTCAGCTAATTTAAAAATCTCGTTTTTTTTATTTGTGGAAACACCATATTATTCAAGTGTATAATACACTATCTTTAAAAAACTATTACAATTTTAAAAATACAAAAATATGTAATTGAAATTAAAAATCTAAAAATTAATAGTACCTTATTTTCGAAAAATATTAAATAACTTAGATAATTTAAAAATCTTCTTGACTTGAGAGTTAGGGCTTGTTTGAAACAGTTTTGATTTTTAATTTTTTAAAATTGTATTATAAAACAGTTTTCAAAAATAATTTTTAAAAAAAGTGAGAGGAGTTTTCAATACAAGTTTGTGTGTAAGTTCAAAAAACTGAAAACCAAAACATGTTTTAGATATTTTCATATTTTAGTTTTTAAATACTGAAAAAACAAAAACTGTTCCCCAAAACTGTTTTTGAAAACTCGACTGCCAAACGAGTTTTTTATGGGCTGTTTAGTTTGCATTTTCATTTTCTGTTTTTATTTCCTGTTTTCAGTTTGTTTCCTGTTTTGTAACATTTTACAAAGGAAAAACTGAAAATGTTTTCAGAAAACAGGAAACAGGAAATGAAAAGGCAAACCAAACAGCCCCTTAGTTTTCTGTTTTTAAAAACAAAAAACTAATTTAAAAAAGAGATATCAAACGAGTCCTTAGTTTCTTATTTTTTTAGTTCTATGGTTATTATTTGTATATAATAATTTAACAAACTCCCTGATGTGTGTATATATAGCACTAGCGTGTATAGTAACGTTGAGGGGATTAATTCCTCTGTTTCCCCAATTTCACCGATCACTTCACAAATCCAGCAAACCCTTACTACCTCCATCCAAGTGAACATTCCAATCTCGTTCTCGTTCCTTCGCATCTTGATGATCGCAATTATCCGATTGGGTCTCAATCCATGCTTCGCGCTTTGTCCACGAAGAACTAGCTAGGGTTTATTGACGGCTCGCTTCCTCTTCCTCCTTCCACTGATTTAATGCATTTCATGTGGCATCGTTGCAATAACACGGTAATTTCTTAGCTGACTCTTTCAATGTCTCCTGCGATTGCCAATTCTATTCTTCTCATGAAACGTGCGAGTGACATTGGCGCGATTTAGCAAAAATTTCTTGAAGCGCGAAGCGCGGTCCTCCGATGTTCACCTTCACAACCAGCAAATCTCCCAGGTAATCATTTATTTCTCTGTTTAGGGTTTCCGTTATTTTTTATTCTAAGATAAAAAGATTAAATTATTTTGGGAGTATTTTTTTATGTTTTCTTTGCAATTCTTTGTGTAGATGAAGGGGATGTTGATGTATGAGTGTACATGAACATAATCGCTTTACATAAATAATTTTTGTGTGTATATATTTATTCTCAGAAACAAAAGACATTGTTTTTAAATCGAAATAGCTTTTCAAGAAATAACAAGGTTGTCAAGGCCGGCTACACATTTTATTGTTCCAATAATCCAATGCTTTGCATATTGTAATCCAAATTCAGTCTCAAACAGATGACGCCATCAATGTGGAAACCATATGCTTCCAAACACAATCATGTGGCTTAGCTTGAGAGCCAAAGAAAGTATTACAGTCAGAGCTAAAATACACATACATGTTTCTGTTCACCCTTCTAAGCCTAGCCTAAGAGGCAGAGCAACATTAACGATCAATCTGTAATTTGCATTGCGTGTCCAACAATATATAGATAATTTCTTAATTAATCCAGATGAATTCAAATTCCCTGGAGTTGAATTTGAAGACATCAATAACCTGTTTGTCAAATCAAAGGTGTTATAACGTGATCAGATTATAAATATTCCTGCTGGTCTTGCTAGTGTTGAAGCTAAATAAATAAATAAATAAATTAAAGCTAGATACGCATATAGTCCACCAGTCAATTACAACAATGTCACAATTAATATCATATTTATCACTTAATCACCTCCCATTTACCAAGGACACCGAAATCTGATTTAAACTATCTAAGCCACAACTAGCGCCACTTCCACCAGCACCATCTTCAACACAGAATACAGATGGTGCTGCTTTGAGCAAGTTTTCTGTCTCTTCTGAAGACAAATTGACCTTCTCCCATTGATGTTTTCCCAAAACTCTTAGTCCCTCAAGCTCCATTGCCACTTCTTTCATGGAGGGTCTTTCATCTCCCTTCACCCTTAAACACCATTTTGCAATATTGGCAACATTCATTAGTTGCTCAACATTTGCCTCATTCATTATGTAGTTGTCCACAATATGAAGTAACTGACCATCCTTTATTGAAGAAACGAAATACACAGCTAGGTTTCTATCAACATCTGGCCTGTCAAATGAAAGTGCTTTTTTTCCTGTGAGAAGTTCTGCCAAGACAACCCCAAAGCTATATACATCACTCTTCTCAGTTAATTGGCTTGTGTGGAAGTACTCTGGGTCAAGATAGCCTAGAGTCCCCTGCACCAAAGTGGTTAATTGGGTTTGATCAAGAGGAATGATCCTCGAAGCTCCAAAATCCGCAACCTTTGCAATGAGATTGTGATCTAGTAATATATTTGAAGTTTTTACATCTCTATGTATGATTGGTGCAGAAGTAGCAGAATGCAAGTATGCCAATGCCCCTGCAGTTTCTGCAGCTATTCTCAATCTTGTTTCCCATGTTAGTTTCAAAGAGTGACTTTGAAGAACATGAAGATGCTCATATATAGTACCATTTGGAATGAATTCATAAACAAGCAAAGGAACTTCTGTCTCTAAACAACAACCCAAGAGCTTTACCACATTCCTGTGATTGATCTGGGAAAGAACAATCACCTCATTGATAAATTGTTCAATTTGGTTTGGGTCATTGAATTTGGACTTTTTGATTGCAACAGTTCTGTTATCTTGTAAAACTCCTTTGTAAACTGTTCCCTGACCACCTCGGCCTAAGATTTTGCTTTCATCAAAGTTGTTAGTGGCCTCCTTTAGCTCCTCCACAGTGAAGATTTTAGCTGTTTCAGTTGATCCTCTATGCCTGGCTATCTGTTGTTGAAACAAAAAGCCACCATTTTGCTGAAAAAAATGTTCTTTGAGTTTGATGATCTTTCTTTTCTTTAATGCCCAATACACGTAAAAGCTTCCCACCAGTAACGCTAAGAGGCTTAAGCTCACACCTGTACGTAAACAAGAATGTAAACATAGTCATTTTTTCTCTCTGTTACGTCCTGTTGGTGTTGATATTTCAAACCTCAAGTTATTGACATCATAGCCTTAAGATCCAATGTTTCAAATCCAAAACCACTTTGAATACATGAAATTAAAAACACAACAGCCATTTATATAACTAAAATTAATTTTGTTGATTAACAGTGAAAAATCCATGTAATTCTAGTTGCTAAAAAGGTAATATACTCACTCAAAGCAATTAGTATAATCACTCTGCTAAAACTGTTGGATTTGGGATTGCATCTTGTTCCATCAATTTTGCCATCTCCTTCGTATCCTTCTGGGCATGAACAACTATAGCCCCCAGGAAAGTTGTTGCATTTCGCCCCATCAACGCAGTCATGGGAATCCATGCATTCATTAATATCTGAAAGGTATTTCGTTGGTTATCATTTCTGTTTTAACATTTGAAAGATAAATTTTGGGGAAGAACTATAGCTACTTTTGGTTATGCAGAATTGTAAACTACGTACATTTAGCAGGGGTAGAAAACTCTAACTAAATAAAGCACTGTGCAAAGATGAAATTGTAATATTAAAAAAAAAAAAAAATTGAATAATATAAATTCCATATGAAAAATATCATATCATTGACTAAATTTCTTTCTCTTCCAAAATACTAGTAATTTTTTTCTTCTTCCCCCTAATCCCACTATCAAAATTAGTTATTGTTCCTTTTCTCAAACAACTATGCTCTTACAATTTCACTCTTTATTTTAGATTATCATCTCTCATTTATTATATTTGTCTTCATTTTTTTTATATCACTTACCACCACGTTTTCAATTTTCTTTCTCTTTCTTTTTTTCTCTCTTCTTCTACAACTCTATCTTAAAAGGATCAATTGTCTTTCTTAAATTTAGACTAAAACCTTAGCACTAAAATCTTTGTAGCATATGGTATTGTTTTTGTCAATAAAAAGAGTTGAAATATAAAATAGTTAAAGAAAAAATAAATGATAACAATTTATAAGAAAATATTTTGGAAAATTTTTTATGTTATGCAAATTAAATAGATACCTTGAATCCACTAGGGTTTCATGTGTTCGGATTAACGCCGAAAGATAGATTATTTCAAGAATTGATTATGTGGATAACCAATTACAACATAATCATCTTTTGTTTTGGTATTATTGTTAAAAAATAATTTTGAAGATAATATTTTATGTTTAGATGATATAAAATTAGTTTTTCATAATAAAAATTTATATTGTAAAAGAGTAAAGTAAATTATAGAAAAAAAGCTTTTAGTAGTAATAGAAAAAAATAATCAAAAAGTTTAATCACTTTTCAAAATTTCATCCAAACATCCTATCATACCTATAAAAAAAAAATCCTATTATACCATCTAAAAGCTTTTTCCCAAAATTATAAGTTTTATTTTTGAGTTCCTAAACATGCATGGTAGTGATGAGGAGTTTTAGGGTCCATTTGTTTTAACTTTTGTCACGATCAAAATTACTTTTGACAAAAATAAAAAAAATATCTACTTTCATTGGATCGTCTTGATTTTTATACATAAATAATTTTAACTATTGATTTTTGTTTCGGTTTATGTATTTTTTACTTCTCATTAAACCAAACACACACTAAGTGTTTGGTAACACTAGCTTATAGCTTATTTAGGAGCTTATAGCTTGTAGTTTATTGTCAAGTGGAGGTGTTTGGTAACAACTAGCCTATAGCTTATATAAGCTATAAGCTAGCTTATGAAAAGCTACTTCAAGTACCTTATAACTTATGAAAAGTAGCTTTTAATAATTCTTTCATATTTTACCTTTTAGTCATTTATTATGTTTACTTTATCAAATAATTTATTACATGTAATTATTACTTGTCCTTTTAAGTCATTTAACAAATATAAACTACCTAATAAGCTAATTTTACCAAACACCTCTACTCAATTATAAGTCACAAGTCATAAGCTAAAAGCTACAAATTATAAGCTATAGGTTATAAGCTATAAGCTACAAGCTAGTTTTACCAAATAGAGCCTTAGGATTTCTTTGTTTAGGATTTGGGTTTGGTCAAAATCACTTTTGACTAAAGCTAAAATTATTTACTTTCATTAGATCTACTCTGATTTTATGTATATATAATCTTAACCATTGATTTTTTTTTCTCCATTCATGTGTTTTTCATTTCTAATTTTACTGCACTAAACATGCCTTACTTGTTTATATGAGAACTTAATTTAAACTTTCTGTGTGTTGATTAGACACCTAAACAAAATTTAAATAGATACCTTGACAACCATGAAGGAGGTATGGGTTTCCACGAAATCCATAAGAGCAGTTGCAAAGATAACCAGATCCCTCCTTTGGGTGGTAGCATTCACTGTTTTCTGACTTACACGCATAGCTTGAAACCTCCTTTTTCTGCGCTTCTTGGCATGTTCTGTTTCCCACAGCCCAATCCAGCACCACGGGAAACGTTGTCGTTTCGAAATTTACAAGATCCGTGGACGTGAAATTGTAGCCGCCTTCCTCCACCAGAAACATATAACCGCACGGATTGAAGTCACTCACGTTCGTGTGGTTGAACATGCTCAGAGGACCATAATATGCTTCCGATAGTCCTTCCGGTATTGAACTCTGGCAACAACCAATGCCCGAGCAACTTCCGTTACCAACCGCTACTATATCCTCCAGCCTATAGCATAACGACAAGCAACCCGTAGTGTAGTTCTTCCGCGCCGAATCCACTCCGAAAACTATTCCGATGGTGTCGCAGCCAACCGCGGTTAACTTGTTTCGACTCGAGGACAAGTGGAAGTGATTCAGGTGACTCAGGTTGAATCCCTGGTAGGTTTGATCGACGGGCTTGCCGTTAGAAGCATAGCAGTCGCTGGCGACGGGCCATGACACGTGGAGGTGGCCGTCGAGGGAGATGTCTAGAACCGTTAGATTGGTTTGCGGCAAGAAAGGTGTGTGTGTCGTGGAAGACGTTCGGTTGCAAGCGATGAGAAATGAGCTGTCAAGGGAACAATCCTCCGTGGTGCCAAACGGAAACGGAATACTGACGTGGCCGCAGTTTGTTGGGCAGTTACGCGTTGGCGCGTGTTGAGCACTTGACGTTGGTGCGAAACTGATCGCAAGTACAACAAGTAGCAGTTGAGCTTGAACTTGAACTTGTACTTGAAGCAGCTGCTTTGAGTAAATGGCCATGGCTTTGTTTTGACTTTTCTACTGGACATATATACAAGGATCAGGCAGGTACACTTAACTGTTCAATGAAGCTGATACATATATAATGATCTTTCTGTAGCATTATGAGAATACATAATTAATCTTAAGGTCTTATATCTAGTTTCTTAAAGGCATTAGATAAAGTTACTAAAAGTAGAAAAACAATCATAAAAGCACATTGTTCTGTCTCTCGAAAATATAAAAAATTACACATTTCAATACATTTTTATTATATTTATGCTCTTAAATAGTGTCCTTAGGACACTAAATATCATTTGTCTTAATCTTATTTTTATTAATTACTTGATAATATATTACACTAATAACTTATACCATCTCCAATACTGATTATCAATATTCATTATAGGGATCCAAGTGCAACTGTTAGAAATTTTGGTACTAAATTCGTGTAATTAAAAGAAAAATGAACCAATAAAATCCCGTAATATATACAATATGTAATGGAACAAATAAAAGTATATTTATACTAAGCCTTGTTAAACCATGAGGTGGCACATGGTGGGAGTCCACTATATTTCTTAATCGGGGAGTTTGATTTATTATTAGTGGAAATAGAGTGATATTTCAGTGTCACGCGATAATTGCTTTATAAAAGTTCAGTTTTTGAGAGATGATTAGTTACTATTTCTAACAATAAATATATTTGAAAGAGAAAAAATACTTATAAAGAGTAGACTTTTTGGATAAAAAAAGAAAAAAAAGGTGGACTTTCGGATTATAATAATTTCTAGTAAAATTGAAACTAAAATTAATATTATCTAGAATGTTGTCATTCATTTAAATAAAAAACAGTCGAAGAATTTGAAGGTTTCAAAATGCTCAATTATACTTTCTTGCACCCCTTGTAAAATGTCAAACTATTGAGAAGAAAAAAAAAACAGAGAACAAATTATGAAACTCTTTTCCGATGAGCATGTTGTGAAAAGGTTACGAAAAATCATTAAAAATGTTGTCTTTACAATATTTGTTATATTTTTATGGGTTAAATGTTTTTGTTCTTAAATTTTAGTAAAAAATTGTTTTTAGACCTCAAACTTTAAAATGTCGATTTTTAGTCTATGAACTTTGAAAATGTTTACTTTAGTCGATCAACACATTTTTTAGTGACGTGACAATTTAATCTACTGACACGAGGACCCGATGAAGGCTCTCAATTTGCCATGTCACCAAAAAATATACGGAGGGATTAAAAGTGAACTTTAATTTTTAAAAGTTTAAGGACTAAAAATTGATGTTTTAAAGTTTAAAGACTAAAAACGGATTCTCACTGAAGTTTAAGGACCAAAAATATATTTAACCATATTTTTATTAATATTGTATAAAGACTATGCTGTTAAAGAATTTAATAATATTTAAGAATGTTGTAAAATTACAATAATGTAGTAGTGTGCGACAATTGTTCTGATATATACCAAACAATAATTAATGAATGAACAAGAAGTTCTTATACAAAATCAATACATGTGTATCTTATTAAATAATTTACTATTTTTGTAAAATAATTTAGCTCTTATGTGATGAGACTCGTCATATAAAAAGGTTGTTAATATTTCTCAATAATCGAATAATAGTATTCCGTGGCTCCAAGACAAACAATCATGCTTTTTTTTTTATTATTATCATTCTGGGTCAAAAACAATCAAGCTTTTGATAATTGATAGTGATTTCTTGGTTTTAGCAATAAAGTTCTGTGGCTAATTTTTGTTGGTCAACTTTTGGTCAATTCTAATATTTTATTATTATTTGAAAATAATTGAAAAATGATTGAGAAATGAAATAGAAAGAAAAAGATGGTGTATAATTATAAAATATTAAAATTGGCAAAAAATTGACCAACAAAAATTGGATGAAAATCAGGACTGTGATTTTAGTTATTATTTTTTTTTGGTTTTCTTTATATCGTACGACTTTGTCCAAAAAAATAAAACAAAACGATAAGATCATGATAATATCAAACAAAACAGAAATGTAACATGTAACCCAAAACAAAGATTGTTTTTTCTAGTCGAGAGTGTGTAGTTCAAGTTGTATAAAAAGAAGTTCATTGAGTTGAAGGTGTAGGTTTAATTTCCGGTGAAATATAATTAGAAGTAAATTTAAGAATAGTGTAGTGTGAGATATATGTGTTTAGCCGATAAAAAAAATTGCTTTTTCTAGGTTCACATATTAATTATTTTTCTTTTGGTACTTTAGTCATATTAATATTGAGTTAGAACAAATCGACAAGGGAGTTGATGATTGTCAAAAAAAAAAAAAAACGAGGGTGTTATGGTTCGGTCAACGTAATTAACTAATTAAATTAAAGAGGTTAAATGTATCTTTGACTTAATATCTTTTATGTGTATTTTATTTTAGTTTTATATTTTTTTTGGGTTACATTTTGATCATGTATCTGTTATGAAGGTTTTATTTTGGTGCAGTCCGTCAACTCCATCACCCCATTACAAAGTAATTTGACTCTGTTTTTATTAGGGTTCATGTGTATGTTATGATTTTTTGAAGATAAAAGACGTAATTTAACTCTGTTCTTATTAGGTCAGTTCTATTAACAGGAGTGACAGAATTGACCAAAATAAAACGTTTATAAGAGATACAAGACCAAAATATAATAAAAAATAATACAAGATCAAAATGAAATGCACGAGAGATACGTGGTAAAAATGCATTTGACCAATTAAAGAAAATTGAATTGAGTCAATTTAACGATTTAGAATGAATTTTTAAATGTGAAGCCCAACCAATAGAATTAGATATTGCAAATAAGAAAATAGAATTGGATATTTGATCATACAATTTACTTTTGAATCAATTTGCAGTGAAACTACTACTTATATATTTTGGTGGGCATGGATTAAAATCAAAATATGATTGTGGGTACAACGAGAGGTGGATGGGATTAGCACCATTTTTATTGAGAGTGACACTATTTTTTTTAGTATATAAATTTATGATTTTTACATATAAAAATGATGGTGCCACTCCCAATAGAGATGGTACTAATCCTATCCTCCCAAAGAGATTAGAGTTGGGTATATGGACCGGAGTTTGGGAGTAAATGGGTTGGGTGGACTTGGGCCTAAAAAAAATAGGACTATTTAAATTGCGGACTCTGCTTAAAATTTTTTATTTTTTTTTGTGCTGAAATAAGTAAGTTGGGTCTAATATTTTTCAAAGTTTTCTAACACTTTTATGCAATTTTTTAAAAGTAAAAAAAAAATTATTATGCACTTTTTAAAAGTAAAGTTGTAATATAAAGCCAAAAAAATGGTAAAAAAAAATTCTACAAAAAAAGTGTTTTTTTTGTCAAAAAAAAAAAGTGCTTATACGGATGTTCACAGACTTTGCGGGCGGTCTTGAGTCTGACGAAATTAAGTCCATTTATAATGCGGACTTAAGCGGGTGGTCCGTTTAACTCGCGAACTTGTGCTGGACGGTCCTGGACCCCACGAACTACCCGTATACCCAACTCTAAAAGAGATTATAATCAAGAATATTATTATTTTCCATTTTTTATTGCTAGTCTATGATTTTTTTATGCTAGTTAACTGATTGACTATTTATTACTCCCTCTGGTCCTTATTATAAGGCACATTTTAGAAGGATTTTGTGGTCCTTTTTATAAGGCATTGCACAAATCCCATAAAGTATTTATGGTTATTTTCCTTATTTGCCCCTATTAAATGCCTTAACTTTATTATACTAACCACTAAATACAATATTTAAGGAAGGGTAAAATTGATATATCATTCCACTTTTTAAAAAAATTGATACAACCAACTATCTTTATTGGTATACGTAATTTAGGTATTTATGCCTTATAATAAGGACCAAAGGAAGTAGTTTAATAAGTTAATGATGTAACGATGGCAATATCAATACTATTCAATCGTTACAACACCCTCTAGTTATTCATTACATCATAAATAATTTATTAAATATGAATTCTTGACATTCATCAACAAAGACCTCCCATTTATTTATTTATTTTTTTGACAATTACCATTTATTTCAAGCTTCATATTCAAACCATGTTACTTCTGGAAGACATTATATTTTTTTTGATATATATATATATATATATATATATATATATATATATATATATATTATAATATAATATAATATTGACGTTAATTTTAGAAGTTGCTATATTATTTAATTCTTCACAAGTTACATGTTCTATATATTGAAGCCTAATTTATAATTCATAACTCATTTTATACACCAAGTCGCCAACGGCACTGTAGTCTATTTTAGCAAGATCGCAGGATAACAGCGCAGGAGGCCCGAGTCTCAACACTTTACATCAATGAAAAATTTGAATGAACTACTAGAAGTCACCTTACATCAATATATACATATATTGCATGGGATAAAAAATTATTGGTGATTTTTTTTATAATAAAAAATTTAATAAGATTACGTGTAATATATAATAAATGTTATGTTTTCTTTCTTTTTTTCTTTTATTTTTTAATCTGTGCAATATTACACAGGTTAAAAAAATTCATATAAAAAACTAATTTATATATATTAAGAATCTTAATTAATTGCATTTAGTTTTCTTGTTTTTGTCCAAAAGAAAAACTCTATTTACTAAATTATTCTTCATAATTTATTGTAAGGAAAATGATAATTGTCACGAAACTAAATTTTGTAAAAAATTCACGAATTGATTTGGAACAATAATAAGGAAGTATGGATAAAAACCACCAACACGTGAATGTTGACTCTATTTAGAATTTTGTATGTTCACCCAACAACAATTCGCCACTTGTAATCTTGTATTCGTGGGCTTGGTCATAAGGAAAGTTTCGTAGTATATAACATTACTTTATATTTAAAAATATATAATTAAATGAATGCATAATTTGATTAAATGTAATCTATTCACATATTTCTTATGCCTTAAAAGTTAATAAATATGTGATTAGATACTTATATAATAGTTAACCAAATCATTTACTTATTTAGTCAAATAATTGTTCATATTTAACAGGTGAACATATAGAAATGCTACTTAATAAAGAGTAAATTTTTAATATTTTTGTGGTGCATATTCTCTTCCATAGAAGAATATCAAAAATAAAAGGTAATAAATTCGCGATACGCATTGAATAGTAAAAATTAATAAAATTTTTATGATTTTTTTAAAAATTGAACACTTATCGTTATTTAAAAGTAGATAGTAGATTTTTATCTCATAAGACAGAGCAATATTATAACGACTTTGAAAATAAGACAGAGTAATATTAGCCCCAATACATAAGAATGAACTTTTAGAAGTTGAAATGATGGAAACGATGATCACCTGCCATCCCATAAGGGTGACATCACATGGTTGCAAATTGTTTCATCCTCACGCCCACCGCACGCATCATCACTGTTATTACCACTTTCACTTAAACCACCACCACCTGATCTTGATCTTTCATTCGTTCTGTTTCTGTCATTAACATTATCCATCCATGACATTCTCAATCTCAAATTATCCAATTCCATAGTCACTTCCTTCATGCTAGGCCTTTCTTCACCTCTAACCTTCAAGCACCACTCAGCAACATTAGCAACTTCCTTCACCTGCTCAACATTCCCCTCCATACTCACACAACTACCCTCAACTATCTCTAACAAGCAATCATTTTTCATAGCGGAAAGAAAATACATAGCCAAATTCCTCTCCTCCTCTGGCCTCTCAAACGAAAGTGCTCTTCTTCCCGTTAACAACTCCGCCAGCACAACACCAAAACTATACACGTCACTTTTCTCGGTTAATTGACTAGTTTGAAAATATTCAGGATCCAGGTACCCGAGAGTACCCTGAACTAAGGTGGTTAATTGACACTTGTCACGCGGAATTAGCCTCGAGGTTCCGAAATCAGAAACCTTAGCAGTGTATTTATCGTCTAAGAGAATATTGGTTGACTTGAAATCTCTATGGATGATTGGGATGGAGGCGGAAGAGTGTAAATACGAAAGTACCCCTGCTGTTTCCGTAGCTATTCTCAAACGTGTTTCCCAAGAAAGCGTAACGTTTTTGGTGTGAATGTGGTCGAAGAGGGTGCCGTTGTTGACGAATTCGTAAACCAGAAGGGGCATTTCTGTCTCTAAGCAACAACCTAGGAGTTTGACAACGTTTCTGTGGTTGATTTGGGAAAGAAGGACGATTTCGTTGATGAATTGTTCGATTTGGCTGTGGTCTACTAGTTTTGATTTCTTAATTGCAACGATTTGATTGTTTGGGAGAATTCCTTTGTAAACGGTGCCGTATCCTCCTCTGCCGATGATTCTGCTATCGTGGAAGTTTTCTGTGGCTTTTTTGAGCTCTCTTGCGGTGAAGATTTTTGCTGTCTCTGATGATCCCTCTATGTTTGAAATTTGCTGTTGTAAGATCAATCCACCATTTTGCTTGAAGTATCTTTGTGTGAGCTTGGTGGTTTTTCTTTTGCGAAGCAGGTAGTATAGCCAGCAACTACCAATGAACAATAGAACAAGTCCTATGCCAATACCTTCATTGGGAAAAAAAGCCATTTAGTAAAGAATGCTTGGGGGTGAAAGTAAACGAACAAACAGAGCAAAGGCCAAAGAGCATGAAAATTGTGGAGCCAAAATTTGCAGTTTTTTTATGTGGCTTCTTGTTTCCTCTTTACAAAGTAAAGTTAACAAATAATACTTACTTATCTCAACCTCGTTAATCTGACGTTGGAGATCAGATACACAGCCAGTTCCACCTTGTCTACCATCTCCATGCTGTGACTGTCTCTTGGTCTTGGGACAAGAACATTCATAGCTTCCAGGAAGGTTAATACAAATATCTGAACAGTCATTTAGCCATCGATCCGCACACTCATCAATATCTTATAAAGAAAAAAAAAAACACAAAAAACCGTTACTACTCAAAATTTCTAACACCAACTTCTCAAATAAATACTTCTACCTCTAACTTTTTGAAAAACTATTCGAGATAACTTTTCTGTAAGCACTTACAAGTTTTTTCAATAAAGCATAACTCAACACCACTTTTGCATAATTTTTTGAATAATAACATTTACTCCTTTTTTATTATTTTCATCCAAACATACAGTCTAATTTAAACTTAGTAGGAACATAGTGTGTACCTTGGCATCCACCAGGAAGGTAAGCATTTCCAAGATAACCATTTTTGCATTTGCAGAGGTACCCTGGCCCATTCTCAGACTCAATACAAAGGCTATTTTCTTGGCAAGCATAATTGCTCAAGTTCTTCTTAGCTTCTTTACATGTTTGATTCCCAACTGACCAATCAAGCACTGTCGGCACGGTTCTTCTCTTATTCAGTCTCATGAAGTCCTTTGAAGAAAAATTAAAAGAGCCTTCTTCCACCAAAAGAGAGTAGCTACAAGGATTGTTCACATCCCTATGCATCTTATTGGAGCTCAAGACATAAGCTTCATATTCAAGAATGTTCTTAGGGATAGAAGTTTGACAGAAACCAACACCAAATGAAGATCCATTAGAAGAAGAACTATCTATACTGCTACAAAGTGAAAAGCACCCTCCAGTTGAGTAATTTTTCCCAATGGTTACATTTATGACTGAGAGGGTGTCACATCCAATTCCAATGAACTTGTTCCGCGTAACCGAAAAGGGGAATGCTTGTAAAGACATAGAAGCTTTTCTTGTGTCCACTTGCATACCCTTTTCATCATGACACACATAAGCTCCAAAGGAGTTTATTCTCAATTGCCCATTCAATGAAACTTGTAGGATCTCAATATTTGAGGTCAAGTTCCACAAAAATGGCTTGGGAGGGAAGTTGCTTGTGTTGCAAGCAACATAGAAGTTTATGTTCAAGTAGCATTCCTCTGTTGTGCCAAAAGGGTATGGAATGCTAACACTTCCACATTTGTTTTGGCAGTGAGGATGAATTGTTTGTGACATTGATGATGAGATCATTGCCAGCAACCAAGGAACCAGCACTAATTTTGCTTTATCTTTTGATAATGCCATTGCTGCTTGCAATCATCAAGAATTATGAGATGAAGCAATTGTTGCCACAGCCATGTAATTATTGAATTTTGAATTGCTCAAAATAAATTCAACCTTTAATTTACCGCTGGAAGTCAGGCTTCAATTGTTAGTTTTATTATTATTATTATTACAGTATGGTGGATTTGTCATTTGGTTTATGAGAATAATTTTCTCTTGGATACCTTCATTAGGCTTCTATTGGACCTTAAAAAGAATCATGATTTGCATTGGAGAGTTTCTCTGAAAAAGAGAAAATTAGTACCTCGCTTTCCTTGGCTGTTTCTTCAAAGATACTACTTTTGGTTACTGTATGAAATTCAAGTATAAATCATCAAAGAATATGAACTTAGTGTCATATTTAATAATATAAATTATGCATGCTCTCTATGGTGGGTTATGGTTGTGCTCTCTAGCTATCTGATAAATTTCATATAAAAATTTCAACCAATGAACTGTAATAGGTGCGTCTGTAGAATCACTCAGTCAAGCTTCTAGCTGTAGATAGATATCGATTAGTTAATTAACTTAAGATTTATGTATTAATAATTTGCTTAGTATTTACTAATACTATATTAGTAAAAGGCTGAAATAATGGTGGAGAAGGGGTGAAATCTTTCTCCTAGCTAGGATGTATTTTCGGCTTATTAAAGGTTAATACAATAGAAATGGATAAGTTGTAAAACCTTTGGTAATACGGTAAAGGCAATCCTGAAGCTTCTTCTACTGTTCTGTCACGATATTTTTTCTTTTTATAATCAATCTATCTAAATATATCAAAAAAGAATACCAGAAATCCTAAAAATATTATAAAGAGCAAAATAACACTCATACTATACGTAAAGGCAACCTAACCCATTAGACAAACACGTCAATCTAAAAAAGAAAATAAAAAAGATAGTTGAACCACAGTCACAATCTGATTTTTACTAGGTCCATAATTTTAACTATATGTCTCTATCACATTGACACACTGTTATATTATTAAAAATTAATAATCATATCATTTCTCGTAGCCATAGAGACCAACGAACTACTCCCCACACACAACTAGCACCTTCTTCTGATTTTTATTATGTAAAGAAGCCTAAAAAGCAGTAAACTAGTTTACATCTATTTGAATCAGTTTCGAACATTTCTATGTTATATAGAACTATCAAAATGGACACATACCAAAGGTTGGTCAAATTGGTTATGAATGCTGGGATTGACGTTATTCCAGTTAAAAATTAAATTATTTTTTTTTGGATATTAACGTCCAAAATAGTGTTTAATTTTTAGATGGTTTTGTCTAAAAAATAGTAAAAATTTTGGATATTTATGTTCAAAATAGGATAGTTTCATTCCTAATCGGAACGATGTGAATTGGTATATATGTCCCTTAGAAGTAGGTTAGGTTCAAGAAAATTAGTAGGATGATCTTAATTTGATCCAAACCAATTTTTGTTGTCTCATGCAAACTAGACGTGCAATGGGTTGGGTTTGTCCTTTCGCCCGGGTGAATTATTTTAATTAATTTTATAATTAGTTTTTATTTATGATAATTTTTACTAATTTATAAAAAAATTTAATATCAAATAATCAATAAAATATATTAGATAGTATCTTAAATTATTGATTTTTTAAAATATTATGAATTTATTTATTATACTATTATTAATATAGTTTCAGATTAATTTTTTAAAACCAATAAATTAGCCCGACATAATTAGTATATAGTTGAGTCTTTCTAGCATGTTAACAAGAGTTTGAATTCTGATAGTGTGCATATTAAAAGTTTTGTTGCGAAAGACTATACTCATTTGTTGATCTCTTCGTTTCAAAGGTATTAATTAGTCTTTAGCTGTCAAGTGTCGGTTAATGAATTTTCTTGATGTACACAAAAAAATCATGTTTTTTTTTTAAAAAAAAAAGATATATGAGCCAATAATGGGCCAGCCCATAACCTCTAATGGGCTGGATTCGGATAGTAAAAATTCAACCTATAAATAAAATGGGAATGTTAGGATTGCCACCACATAAATTAGGAAAGCCACCATTATCATCGCATGAAAAAGACATGGTTGCCCTTCTATTTGGATTGTAGTGTCAGTAAAAATACAAACATTGCCATCCATAAGAAATTTACAATAGAAAAATTATTTGAAAACTAAAGAACTTTCGACAAATACGAAAAAATATATAATATATAAGAGAATTAAAATATGGCAAATTATGTATATTATAGGGATATTTATACTAACTTATCATGAGGTTAGTGTGTATTATATTTGTTTTTCTAGTTTTAAAAAATATATTTATTCCCTAAAGTTTGTACTTGCATTACAAAAATTCCCTTAGCATTATTTGTTTGTCTTTTTAGCGGTACTATCGTGCACATTTTTCATTTTAAAGTTTAAATTTTAATTTTATCATTTTACCCTTATTTATCATTTTATTTAAGTAATTATACTTTTCCCTCTACAATTTACATTTATTACATACACCTATTCTTCTATAATTATCCCATTTACAGTTATTTTTTATTTTGTTTAGAAACTCAGATTGCTCTCATTTACTGTTATTTTTAGATTTTCATTGCTTTATTATTTTTAGAAATTCATTGCTTTAAATTGTATGATGAAAAGTTTAATAAAGGTAAACATTAAGCAAAAAGTGTAATAACTTAAGGAAAAATAATAAATTTAGGGTAAATGATAAAATAAAATTTAAATTTTTAAATAAAAAATGGGTACATTAACATGGTTAAAAAAATTATAAATAACAAGGAAGTTTTTTTAATTAAGGTACAAACATCAAGGAAATAAGTGTATTTTTGAAGACTGAAAGAACTGAGTGTAATACAAATTAACCTCAGAAAAAATTGATATAATTATTCCTATATTTTGAAAAACTAATTAAACTAGTGACTCATGCAAATTCATTAATTTAATATGAAAATAAATTTTTTTAATTTTTACATATACTAATAATGTACATAACATGTCCTATGTATAAATGAATTTTTTTAATCTGTGCAACTATTGCACAGGATAAGAGTTTTAAAATAAAAAAAATGTAAGTAATAAATACATGTTAACACATGGAAGTTAATTAATTTTTTATTTTTTCTATAAAAAATTTCTAATGTTTAACGTGTGCAATGTTATACAGGTTAAAAAGACCAATAAATTAAAGAAAACTAGAGGAAGTAGATAAATGCATACACTGATTGTAATATTGAGAAGAAAGAAAATATATCTAACACGTCATATGCATAAGTAGATTTACGTCCCTGAAATATTTTTTGTGATGAATGCTAGATAAGTAATGTGGCTAGTTAATTTCACATGTTTTCCATATTACGGAGGAGAGTGTCCGTAACTTGGATGGTGGGAGCATCGTTTACATTATGTTTAATTCCGGATGTTAGGATCCGTAAGGGATAATTTTGTAAAAAAAGAAAATATAGATGGTGGCCTTCCTAATCTACCTGGTGGCAATCCTAAAGTCCATAAAATGGGGTGAAGGGATTGACACCACCCCACTTGAGAACTACACCAAAATTTCTGGACAGTAACATTCGTAATTTATAAAATAGTAAAAATGGAAAGTAAATCACCCTTATTTTTTCGAACGTTACTGTGCAAAAATGAGTGGTGTTGTTCCCAAGTAGGGTGGCGTCAATCCCTTCACCCGTAAAATGAGTCAGCGAAAGTCCAAACCCAAGTTGGTTATACTAACACCTATATAACCCGAATTGACACCTCTAATTACACATGTCAAATATAATTAAATTCTTTAACCATTTTAACTTTTTTAGATTTTGCTCATCATTATCATCAAAGGATTGATTAAGTAACTCATAAATAAATAAAAAATTATTAAAAAATATAATATTTAATGTTAGAAATGCATTTTCGTTATCATTTGTTAACTATTATCTTTAACAAAAAAAATTTTATATTCTTTATTGATAAAAACAAAATTTATTTTATTAATTTAAATATCTCGAATAAATTAATCATCGAGTATAAGTTAATCTTGGACTATAGGCCAACAATAGTAATTAGAGAAGGTTACGTTACCTAATTTCGTGTACAATAATTATTATACATAGCTGCTGCAAATGCGAAGTGGTCCACGGGACAGGAGTATTATAGCTAGATATTTTTCAATAATAATAATAATAAATATTCAATATTGTTTCTCTGAATTAAAAAGAGGGAGTCCCCCCATCTGGCCTCCAAATGAAAACCATAATATGTCAATCACAAAAAGGTATGCTTTTTTTCTTTGTCTCTGCTTATTATCTACCTGATGTCTGATGATGATCAAATTTACCCAAACGATTTGGTGATGGTGTTTGTCCTTACTCCTGTCCTTATATCCTCTCACGTACATTGCATATGACCCCTCATGTCATTGGCGTTTATATCACTATTAATTTCCTTGTTTTGTCTTTTCCCCCAAATTTCCATGAATGGAGGAATATAATCCAAATGAGGTTAAACCCCCCATTATCAAAAACAAAATACAATTATATTATTCTCCCGTTCAGGCTAAGAAAGAGCCCCCTTCATTGTATAATTTTTCACTAATTATTTGTATACACCATCCTCAAAATCCAAACTAATTATATTAATTAGCCACTCAATATATCGGTATAGAGATAAGAAAATAATTAAAGCTACTTTTAAATAGCTTTTCTTTAAGCATTCAACACGTTCAACTAATGGTTGAAAAATAAAACTTTAAATAGTAATTTCTCAATTTAAATCTCTATAGAAACACTCTACCTATAAAAAAATAAAATTCATTCAAGTGTATTTAGCTTATAAGGATGAACATATTCTTATGATGAAACTCGATAGGTTTGAGGTCGTAATTTAGTTCAAACAGAAATTAATGATGAACATATTCTTACATTCGAGTAATTAAATCATGATTTCTTTTATATATATTATTCAATATTTTTTAAAAAGTTATTAAAAAATTATTATGTTGTAATGATTTGTACGTTTCTATATATCAATAATGAAAAGGCACATCCATGTGGAGGGAGGTAGGGGTAGGATAAAATCACACACCACACATGTATAAATATATAATAAGAAGTTAAAGTTTAGGAGTGGAGCAGGAAAAGTACAAGGAGAAAATTCAGGAATGTAAAAAAAAAAGTGAAAAAGTAGCGCAATAACGTACAGTAATAATGTGTTTGAATGTAAATAGGTAGTTTAGTTTAGTTTAGTGGTTTTTTGGAGGATAGTAACCAGTTGGTGAAGTTGGGGAATGTGGCTTCATCTGCTCTGTAATGGTTTTGAGTGAAGTGAAGCAAATCTGACCAAGTAAAATCAGGATAGTGTTTGGTGATGACGTCATCAACATTATTATTATTATTATTATTATTATTATTATTATTATTATTATTATTAATATCTTGAACATGAAGAAGGGGTCTCAACACTTTGTCTTCTTTTGGGCATAAAAAGAAAGCTAAGGACCTCCTCTCTTTGTACTCATTCACCACTGCCCTATGCAAGCAACTCTTGTATCTCCCATTTGATAGTGCCTGCTCAACCAACATTATTTTATTATTTAATTCCTACATCATACATCATTCCTTTTCTAACATTCATATATACACAATCTAATTTACTTCACTAACCCAACCGTAAATATATACTCTATACAAACACAGCTTTCTCACCAATCATTATTTGCACATGCCAATATATATAAGGTTTTTTTTTCTTCAGTTAGACAGTTTAACTATAACATGATTGATTTTTAATAATATTAAAAAAATATTGTCCAATGTTAAAAATATTGATTTTTAAATACGGATAAAATTAAATATTTATGATAATTTTTTAAAGATAAATGATATTTAGTGCCCTAATGACACTATTTAAGAAGCTAAATATAGTAAAAGTATTGGAATATGTAATTTTTTTTTATATTCTAGAGAAACAGAACAATGTGCATTTATGATTATTTTTCTACTTCTAGTAACCTTAACTAGTGCTCTAAGAGCATTGTACTTCCTCCGGTAGTCACTTTCTAATGGAATCACTAGAACCAAGGAATAGAAGTTAAACCATTAAATTTGTCTAAAATATAAAACTTTTTAACTATACCCCTAAATAAATGTGTTAATAAATGTTTCGGGCTCGTTTGGTAGACATGATAGGATAAGAGTGTTGGATAACAATATGATATGATAAGAGTTGGATAAGCCTTGATAAACTCTTATCTTATTTCGTGTTTGGTGTGTCTATAAGATATCATAATGGATACGACTATTATTATTACTACTATTATTATTATTATTATTCAATATTAATACTATTATTATTAATTATTTTTATTACTATTATTATTTTTCATTATTATTATTATTATTATTTAATTTTATTACTTATTATTTTTTATTACTATTATTATTATTAAATTTTTTATTTATTTTATTTTTATTATTTATTTTAATTTTTTATTGTAAAAATAAATGTTAATTTAAGAATATGTATTATAAGCAAGGGTAAAGTATAAAATAAAAATTCTTATCGTATCCTTCCGGCCTCTAACTCAACTCCCCCTTAGAATAACTTTTTGTATTAGAGAGTATGATAGGATAAGCTAACATGATAAGTTTATCATATCTGACTGGCTCACCAAACTACAGATAATAACATGATATGATAAGTTATTCTATCCTAAGCTCCTTAATTATTCTAGTCACCAGACGGACCTTTTAATTCAATTAATAACTTCTTCTTTTTCTTATTTCACTAACTTTCTCTCTCTATCATTAATTGAACCTTTGAAAATCATAAAAAAAATAAAAGTAAAAATTATTCATAATAAATTAATTGATGACTTATATTTAAACTAAAGAATATTTTTAGAAGATGACATATTTCTAAGATCGGAGGAAGTATATATATACTCTATATGGTGGCCACGATTTCTTAGCTAATGTAAAACTTGTTAATATCTTACGAGGGGATCCATATTCATCAACCCAACAACAGTAGGTCAAGTCTTGGATTCATGCAAGTCAAACTTTCGACCCAACCTTAATCAATTACCCAGAATATTTTGAAAAAAAATCAAATTAAGTCAATTTTATATTTTAGATTATATTTTTTTTATAAATAAGTATTTATTCATTATTTTGAAACTAGATTGTTATCATTTTTATTTGATTAATTATTTTTATTGTATAATATTTCACCACAAAATAGTAAATTTGATGGATAAAGTGATGATATTTTTCAAGAAAAAAATATATACGGTCATGTTAAATAATATTCTTAAAGTATTAGTTAAGGTGCAATAAATACCTTGTCTAATGCTTTAAATTATTATAAAAAATGCAATAATTAATTTTTAACTTTCGAAACAATAAATATATCTATCCTTATAAAATATTGTAAGCAAGAAAAAAATTATTTTCACTTTTAATTCCTTGAGAAGAAGTGCCATAATTCCATTCCTTAACATTCCCAAAATATATATTATTAGCATTTATCCAATGACAGGGCATACATTGCTCTATATATCCCTCATTTTAATTTGAATTCCTATTGGTGTATTCATATTGTTCTATATCATTTCTTTATTACTGAAAATTTTCAAGCAAACGGGCTTCTAATTTTTTTTAAACTAAATTAAATTAATAAGGTAAGATAAAATAAAGTGGTAAATGTGTGGTTGAGGAACAGTAATGATAAAAAAAAAAAGTTTTCATTTTAATTTTAAACATTAATTAATTAAGGGAGTGAGATTTTAGTATCTATTGAGGCCTCAAGGCCGGCTATGCATTAAACCAATATGAAAATTGCTGATTACTGATAAGATCGTTCGTTCAATATAATTAGGTCATATATATCCCAGATTTATATTTATATTTATTTAAAATCAGAAGAAAGATATGGTCATAAGTTGTAAGCAAGAGTCAAGTCAACAACTTAACTACAAGACTAATTAAGGAGACAAGGAGTGTGCATGCGAAAGAGAGTTTTTCTTTAACCCAATATTAGTGTACGTGATTTTCGTCTAGTATAGCACAATAATATATATAAATGTTTTTCTCAATGTTTGAATAATGATGATTACTACTACATAAGTAATTTACTAGCGACACAATCTACTACTGCAACCAATCAAGCGACACACATTTCATTTTAAAAAAAAAAGTAATGTTATATCTTTGTAAGAATTTTCCTACTTATCTTCTTATTGCTATATAAAGTATTAAATTAATTAGACTTTCAATTTTAAAATTATAAAAAATATTAAAAATATTTTTTAATGAATAAGTAGAAAAATTTGTAATAACAGGAAGATTAAGAATTACTAATGCTGTTTAATTAAATTATGTGGTTAATTTTTTTTATAAGATAAAATGCGTTTATAAGTGTTTGAACTAAGGAATTACTACTTAAAGAAGCATTTCTCAACCCCTGAACCAACCTATTAAATGCAATTGTATAGCTAACTTAGTTATTTTTATGAATTTTCCTCAATTGACCCATATGTTTTCCTTATTACAACAAGAGGGCATAATTGAGATTTGGGGTAAGCACATAGGACCAATCATTTCTTATCTTTTTAATTTTAATTTTTTTTACACTTGAATTTAAAAACTTTGATGCAATATATCCATGGAAAGTTTTGATGCATTTAATTATAATATTACAAAATAACCGCAAAAGAAAATCAGAAAATCAATAATATTAGTTAAGTCTAAAATGTGGATAATAATTATTTTCCAATTATTTTTTATTGATATGATAGTTGAGGTGTTATAAAGATGGAGGAAGGATACCTTAAAAAAGAGATAAGAGAAAAGAGTTAAAGGTATGTATGTATGTATGTATGTATGCATAGGGTGGGTGGGACCTACCATGAAGGTATCTCCGATGTTAACAACAAGTGCATGAAGACGAGGGCGAACCATTTGCCACTTGTTGTCTGCAAATACATGAAGACCACCAACTTGATCTTGGTAAAGTATGGTTATAGCCGTTGGATCACAATGTGGTCCCGTCCCCATCGCTAGTCTCGCTTCCTGGCACCGCGGGTAATTATTCAATCTCATAATCGAACATCCTTCTTCAAATAATTCCCTGTAATAATGCTTCCCATCCACTCCTAATAAGCTTATTGCCAATAGTTCCGTCAGTTTCATCCCCAACACCTTCATTGCTTCACAGTACTTTTGGAATGTCACTCTGCGTGCCCACCATGCGCACCCACATTATTAATTAATTAATTAATTAATTAAATATGTTAGTAATAAATACATACATACATACATACTTACCCTGCTTGTTCAAAGTCTTTTCCTATGGTGGAGGTGAAGTAATTTGTGACAACAGGAGGGTGAAAGGCATTGTGATAGTAAGGAAAAGAGAGTGTTTCTTTCCAAGGAAGTTTGGAGGAGAAACGGTGAGCATGGGCACCAGAATAGCCCCACATCGAACCGGGTTTCTTACAAATTGTCAATTTCCTCTGAACGGGGAGCTTGAAAAAGGCACCCATTTGATCATAGGCTTCGCGAATCAGGGAGGGGTCAATCCCGTGGTTAACCACTTGGAAAAACCCATGCTTCGAACAAGCACCCTTAACGAGCATAGCCGCACGTCGCGTGGCGTCCACGTCCCCTTTCAGGAACCCCTCAAGGTCCACAATTGGAGCTTCAAGCTCGTCCTGTGCGTCCACAAGGTACTCTTTTGGCCAAATGAAATTCGTGGGCACGTGCGACTCAACTTCAAGTTCAGACAATAATAAGACACCTGAATCCATGGATCAATTGTGTTAATTAAGAAGGCAAACACAAGCTCAATTTAGTGATTAGTGAGAGACAGAGCGAGCGTTGAGGGAGGCATATGGCGTACCTGTATTTATAGACCTCACTCGTCTTCACTATCGTCACTAGCTGGTTAGTTAGCTACGGGCGTAACCCTTTCAGTTAGCTCCGGTTTTTTTTTTTTTTGTTTACAAGGAAATAAGGAATTGAAATCTCTATCACACACCCGTATATACATTCTTGTCAATTATGTTCGCCTTTACATAACAAGTTAGTTCGACTTACTAAAATGATCGATGATAGTGAAAATCAGGGACTAAAGTGATTGATTATACAAGAGACTGAAGTGACTTGTAAAATACAAAGTCAGAGATTATTTTGGTATATAATTCTAATAGTATTGATTGGATAATAGTGGGATAATTTATCATTTATAAAAAAATAACAAGGTTAATTTTAAAAGTAAATTATTAATAATTAATTTTTAAAAATTAAAAAATTATCTCAAATAACTATTTAAAAATTAGTTATAAAAGCTAAATTCTCATTAAAGTCTTTAATTTTATAGTCACTAAACAACTCTATAAACTTTGCAAAAACTATAATATCTTGAAAAAACTATAATCTCGTATTACCAAAACATACCAAAGTCTTTAATGTATTGTGGCTTCCACTTTATTATTTTTAATGACATTAATATATTAATAATTTAATTATATAGGCTAAAAAATTTCAATTAAATAAATATTTAATTAGCAAAAAAAGATTAAACTAGTAACCGCAAATAAATTAGAGTAGTAATCCTAAGGGTTAGCTTAGCAGTGTAACACCATGCTAAATTCATAGATGAACGATTCACAACAAGAAGTTCCGTGTTCAAATATCACCTATACCAAATTTCTAGAGGTCAGCGCCAGCCACGCAACGCAAACGAGATTAGGCCTTCTTCAATGGAAAGATGCTTAACTAAGTTCTTATGAATTAATTTATTATATTTTGTTGGGTCTCACGTGTAAATATCACTTTATCAATTTAAGCACTCAAAGCACTCCAATCTAAGTTTTAAATAAGTACCTCGGATCGACCCACATCTATCCACACATTAACTATCTCATATTTATTTTTTTATTTTTAATATAACCTCATTCCATGTCAGCATGCTCCAAAGGAGATGGGGTGCTTAGCTGGGGTGCTTAAATAATAAGAACCTATTTAAGCACCCCCATTAGAGATGGTCTTAATCTTATCTTAAGAGTGGGAAATCATGTAATAAAAAAAATTAAAGTAATACAAGTAATAAATATACACTATCATTTATTCTACTATTATATTAATTGATTATTTAAATGTTTAGTATTAATGTATTATCTTGATAATCACCTCAGCTTTACTTAGATATGATTTTGGCATTCTCAAGACATTTTCGCAACAAGCCTCAAGACTCAAGAGAACGTGTGCCATCCCAATTCACACTTCCGGCTAATTAGCCTCCACTCCACTCTCGCAGGCTAATTTATTCTCAAGTGAACACACACTTGATGAGAAGACTAACTTATCTTTATATGTGTATAAATTAAGAAACTCAAATTAAAAACTTTTAAGTTACAAATACAAATAATAAATGTGTTTTATAATCTTGGATTTAATTAAATATTTAGTCTTTCAAACTTTTTTTTTTAAAAAAATCTTTTAGTTTCTTTTAACGGTCGGAAATAAATTTCACATCGTCTGTCTCACTCATCAGGTATGGTTTAAATACCTTTTTGACTACTCCTTATATTATCAATTAGTTTTGTGATAAAACATTAGCATGGTATCAGAGCCCGTGCCTAATACTTCGTTTGTTCCGTCAAGCTCCCGGTTTATATGGGTCTTCGATACCGTACGCCTGACCCGACAAACTCTTATATTAATGGAGAAACGTTGAAAATAAATTTTACACCTGTCTCACTCTTCAAAATGTGATTTGTGATTCTAATCAACTAAACAATTGCTAAACTTGCCAGTTAACCCTTTTCATACATTTTTCTTCACATACAGGAATTAAATTGGTCATGGATTCATCATTCATGTTATTTGTAAACAAGATCCCTTGCGAAATCTCAACTCTTTTTCGAGCCAAATATAAAATGACATTTTTTCGGACAAGATTTGTCCAAAAATTATTTCATGTTCCGTTGTTTTTTAATTTTTTGCTATTCATATTCTGTTGTTTTTGAGCCGTACCAGCTACCTTTTATGGGTCAATCGTTGCTGGGATTTGCCTATTATGAAAATAAGAGTGATTTAACAGAGTTTATTTGTTTAAAATTTTATTTTTATCAAAATCACATTTTTTTATGGTCATAAGAAAGTAATACAACTGAGAAACAAACATATATCCACACACGTATGTATTCATGCGCTCACTAACTGAGCTACATAATTGAGACATATAAATCACCTTTGATTAAAGTTAAAAAAGGATTAATCATTAATTAAGTCTTAATTTATCTTGATTTACTTATTTTTTTACTTCTCATTAAACTAAATTATAAACCAAACACATGCTCAGAAGATTTGTTAAAAAAAAAAAAAAAGATATTTACAGAAAGCAAAATAAAAAGGAAGAAGAGAAAAATAAGTAATGTAATAGGAAAAAATTAAAAAAATAACGTAAGAAAAAAAATATATAAGAGTATATTGGTCTCTTCCTTAAGTTTAGCGAAAGGCCAGAATTAATTCTAGTAAAATTAAAAAAATTTGCTTCTCACACAAAAGTTTCTTGAAATCTGTATGTGTTAAAAAGTGATTTAGTTTAAAATAAATCTTAACCAAAAAAACTAAAATAAATATATTTTTCGGACAGAAATCAATTTATGATTATGATTATATGTATAAAAACAACTTTATCAAGAGAAGTACTTTAATAAATTTCTCTAACTTACCCTTTGTTTAGTTTGAGTAAAGAAAATGTGAAGAAAAAAATTGTGAAAAAAAAAGTAGAGACAAGAGAAATATAAAAGGAATTGAGTGTGTTTGTTTTGAGAGAAAATAAAAAGAAAGATGAGAAAAAATATGTGTAAAACCCATAAATAATAAAAATTCACTTTTTAAACATTAATTTTCTCTCCATTTTTGAGAGAAAATTTTTCTTGTGGAATCCAAACTTAATTTGACTTTTTTTTCTATTTTCTCTTACAAATTAAACGAGAGAAAGTTATATTTTCTACTCACTTCTTTTTTTTTCTTCCATTTTCACCCGAACAAACAAAGGTTTAAAGAAATTATTTTTTGGTTAATATTAAAAAATAATTTTCGTTTAACAAGCATTTGAAATAATGAAATCCAAGTAATATGATTAGTACATGAGAAGGGGCCGCTCTGGCGAGGATCGTCTGTTACAAGTTGGATCGAACAAAAATGATATGTTGGCTTAATTTACGAGGACCCTGCCCTATCATTCCTTGCAAATAAATCTTCGACACGTGTACAATATTATCAATATCAAAATCAAAATCAAATCATCCACATTTATGAAAACATAAGTATATATCTAAAATCCCACACAAATAGTCATAATCAATGTTTTATTTCTCCTCACATGGGAAACAATCTGAAAAAAATTATTCAAATATTCTTTGCTTGTCCTTTCTTATTGCCAGTCAAATCCGGAATAACTATTAGTAAATGAATCAGTACCAACACAAATTAAATACTCCTATATAGTTAGCGTGCTAAATTTATAAAGCTTGACAATTTATATAACGATATTATTTAATGATTTTTGTTTTGATTCCTATGAAAAAGTATCTAATTAAGAGTGTGAAATTTTCTCTTCACAATTTTATAAAAAAATAAAATTGAATGAGTACCAATATGGGATCAATCACTTTTTTTGTGTTGGATTCTTATGGGACCCTTGAGATGGTTGTCTGTTTTGGTAGATCCACACCTTAATATATGATTCTTTAACAGGGTCAGAATCATATTTAAAAAATATCATACTCAAATTTGAAAAATTTCTGATTTCAAATCTGAAATGTCCCTTAAACCCAATTATGTATAATCAAAATCTGATTCGGGTCGGAAAAGCATGCGTAAATTGTTTATCACAAATTGTATATATAATTTTTATGGTAGACGGCAACAGGGAAGAAACACCGTCAAAATAAACTGGTTATAAAATTAAATAAGGACATAAAATTAAATCAAGCAAATCTGTAGACAAAATAAATAAATAAATCAAATCTTAATAACTTTTCTCTTTGATAAAATTCAAATCTCAATTGTTACGTATAACACACTTGCATTACATGAGATTTTTCACGGCAACGTAGCTGACTTTTAGTAACAATATATAGTCTTTATACTTTCTCTATGTGCTTAAGGTCCTAACAATTGGTGCTTTTATTGAGAGGTTAGGCTACGGAAAGGATTATTTATAAGCTGAATTAAGGGTAAAATCGAATACTGATAGTGAAGCCGCCAAAAGGGGAAAGAGCTATCGCCGGGTCAGTGTCGATAGAGTGAAGCCGCAGTGGACGTCGGCCCAAAGGGCCCGGCAATGTTAGGAGTCCCATATTGAGTAGAAATAGAAGCTCAATGTGGTACTTAAGCATTGAGGCTCTCCCACCTAATGGACTAGTCTTTTGGGTTGGACTCTCCTCATGTGCTTAAGGTCCTAAAATATAAAAACCTAACCGTTTTTTACAGAAATTAATGAATTTATGTTGTATTCTGTGCAGGTGCTTATATTATGAAACATGAAAAAAAACGGTTAGGTTCTTATATTTTGGAACGAAGGGAATATACAACATCTTAAAAAAAATATTACAAATACAAAAAGATTATTTTTTAAGGGAAGGGATCAACTTACACCGGTATAAGTTGACGTCAACTCTTACACCATGAATAACTCATTCATTAAATAATTTCCTTACAAAACTGACCAATAGATTAAAAGTTCTTAGAGTAAATTATATCTACAAAGTTTCATGTCGATCTGCGTTTAGTACTTTATCAAGGTACTAAAAAATTAACGTAACATATAGTTTCATAAAACATAAGAAAATATCAATCATTTGATGAAGCACTAAACGATTTTGGATCGAGGTAAAACTTTGTAGATATAATATATATACTAAGAACTTTTAATCTATTGGTCGGTTTTGTAAGAAAAATTATTAATTAATGAGTTATTCACGGTGTAAGAGTTAGCATCAACTTACACCGGTGTAAGTTGATCCCTCCCCATTTTGTAAATATTTAGCAACATTTTTAAAATGTTATTAAAAGCTTTTGCAATATAGTCAATATACAATATATAATATACAATATTTGTCAACAATGTTACAAATGCATAAAGACAACATTCTTAATAATTTGACAACACTTTTTAACAATCTATCAACATTTTCTCAAATGTTATTAAAGATTAATTATGTTATTAATTATCTCTCTAGATAATAAATTATAAGTTATAAATTACTAAATAAATTATAAACTAACGTTGGTTAACAAACCTAAATGTAACAGTGGAGTAATTGGAGAAAACATGGAGGTTGTCGGCTAAGTTGGACGTAAAAGAAAAGAAAACATCATAAGCCTGTTTGGATGCAACATTTTATTTAGGGTAAAATAATTCAAAATCTTTTTATCAAATATTTTTACAAATTATCATATTTATTAGTTAAAAAATATATTAAATGGATTTAATATTTTTAAGACATAAATTATTATTTTTTATTTATTATTTATCTTTAAGAGAAAATAACAAGATTTGTGAGAAATTTTTTAGGAAGATATAATATTATTTTTTAGAGTAATAATTCTTATATCACTGGCATTTACTATACCTATATCATTTATTTTTTATTTTTTTTATCTCTCTTTTATTTATGGGAGTTAATATTGTTACTCTTTAAATTTTATTATCACTCTTATTTTAAGCTTTTTGCTTTTTATTTTTTTAAATAACTTTTATTTTTTACTCTATTATCTTTTACTATCACTTCACTAAAATTCAGACAAAAATGTCAAAAATGAGAGTGACAATAAAATTCAAGTAGTGGCAATATTCACTCGATTTCTTTATTTATCACTTTATCTTTAATATTTTTATTTTCTCTCTCTTCATTTTTATTTTCTTTATATCTTTCTTTCTATGCTACTCTACAATCATAATTGGAGTTTACACTTGTAATTTTCTTTCATTTAATTAAGTTAACTTTAATTCTCTGAACTAGTGAATTATGTATTTTTTGTGTTTTCTAATTCTCATAAATTTGATGATACTGCCACTAGAATGGACATCCGTTGTAGGGACGTGAAAAGAAATTGCAAATAGTTTTTTCTTTCTGTATAACGTTTTCTTTTGGTTAATACCAATAGCAATAGCATCCTAACACATAATGCTCAAACAATGATTTATATTTTATATAAATCAAATTCAAATGAATCAATAAAAACACACAACACCGTGAATTCAATCTTTTCACAACTAAAACAAGGAAACGTAACATGGATTCCCTCAACCTCACAAACCACCTTTATGAGAGTTATGAACAAATTCTAATATTCAGCAAGCCCAGAAATCAAGAAAGTAAAACCAAAAAACCATACAAATAAAAAAATTAGTGTGAAACTCTCTATGAACACCAAAAATTATAAACACACAGGACACTCTGTTTTCTACAAAAAGATAAAACAGTCCAAGGAGATAAGAGGATTGTCAATATCCTCCATCATTGAATCCATGTCATGCTCAGACATCATCACATCGTTAACCACAGTTTCATCAATTTTAGAACCAATCCTCAACGCGCAACTCTCTCTACGCCTCAAACCTGAATAATTATGAATCCGCCGCGAACTGTTGTTAGGACTTGATGCTTTAAATCCCTCATTCCTCATAGAAGATGAAACAGAGTAACAATGCGCCACACTAACCTTGGGGCTATTGTTAATCACGCGCTTATTATTGTCGAGAATCGAAATTCCACTTTTGTCCCCATTGAATCTCCGGCTCGGAGACGGAGACGGCGACCCAATTGTACTCCTACCCCTCTCCGGTAATTCCCTTCGGAAACTCTTCTGTCGCGTTAGATTCGTCGGGGAATTGGACCGCACTCTCTTCTGTTGGGGAGAGTGCTTAATTGGGCCTGAATTGGGCTTCACTGGTGATGGGCCTATCTTCCTACATTGGGCCTTAATGGGCTTTAAAGAAAAAGAGGCGTCCCTGAGAGAATTGATCCGAGTGATGTGTGGGTTGTCCTTGTAACAAGACCAAAGGAATTCGTTGGAGAAGGATCTGTCCTTGGAGGTGAAACTGAAAGCAGAGGAAGTGTTGGATAAGGAGGAGGTTGAGGAGATGGTGTTGGAAGAAGTTGCGGTGCAAGTGAAGGATGAGATTGAAGAAGTGGAAGAGGTTGGAGATGGAGGAGAAGGGGAGATTTTGTTTGAAAGGGGAATTGGTGGAGCTTGCGAGATCACAAGCTTGTCTTCCATGTTAACATTATTATTATGGTGTTCTTGAAGGGAATGTTTGTCGGGTCTGCATTTGCTAATGCAGCAACCCATGTTGGTTGAGAAAGAAGGAGATGTGCGTGAGTGGATTGAGTGGGAGAGAGTGATGGTTAGTTAATTAAGTTTAATATAGAATTGGAATTTGGAATTAATGTGTTTGAAAAAAGTAAGGGAATATCTTTTTAATTTGCTTTTTGAGAGAGTGAATGTTTGAATTTGGTTACCGGGGGAAGGGATGTGTGTTCCGTTGTGTAACGGTTATATAACAACAAGGTGCTGGCTACTATCATGACTCTTGCTTTTCAGTTTTGAGTGCCCATATTTTTTTAAAAAATTTTTAGTGCTTCCAGCACTTAATTTTGTTACAATATTCAATTTTTGATACTCCATCACTAATTTTCTGAGTTAAAATGGATTATATTGACATCAAGTTTTATCTTACAACTATTTTATTATAATATTGTAAAGGGGCATTTTAATCTAATTTATTTTTTATAATGTAAATGTAAAAAAATAATTTTGTTGATTTATTTCCAATTATATTCTTTTTTGTTTTATTTCAATAAGAATTAATTTAATAAAATTAAAATCTTTATTATTTTGTTTTTATAAAAAAAAAATTAAATCTTCCTAAAACTAAATAACTTTCGCACATACTTCTTCTTGCGATGCAAATCAAAAGTTATTGATATTTTGTTGGATGCTTTTAGCGCTCTATTTTGTTATAATTTCACTTAATTGGTCATTCCTTCAATTTTTTATTTAAATTCTAATGAAACATATTAAAACATCACATTCTTTTTACAATTATTCTATTAAAATCTCCTTATAAAAATATTAGCCATAAGCTGTTAGAATTTGAAAATCACCAAAGGAAAACCTAATTAAAATTAAGCATTACAAAAAAATACGGGAATATAATAAAAATGCTAAAAAAATTAAGTAAAATAAAAATATTGAAACTACACACGGCTTATATGTTCGAGATAAAAAAATGCATTTATTCTAATTTATTTTATATTATAAATGTAACAAGACCAACGTAACAATTTATATTCTTTATTAATTTTTTCTAATTATATTCTTTCTTTATATGCAATTTTTAATTATATTCTTTGTTTTTATACAATTTCTAATTATATCCATTATAAATTATTTTATATTACAATTATAAATTTAACAAGATCAATTTTATTTTTTTTCTAATTATATTCTTTCTTTGTATGCAATTTCTAATTATATTCTATTCCATTTTATTCAAATGATAATTAATTTATTTAACAAAATTAAAATCTTTCTAAAAGTTCACCTATATAAATAAAGGTAAAGATCAAGTGTGATCACTTTTCACGATAACTCAAGCTAGAACGATGAATCATCGATATATCACATTATTCAAAAGACTAAAATATCCATATTTGTATACGTGGCATTCTTTTATGGGCTAGAGTGACACCTCATTTACACTCATGTTATTATAAGACAACTTAAAAATCAAGAGCTTATGTCCTTTTCTCTTGTTTTTCCTCTTGACATCAAAAGGTGTTGAAGTCATACTTAGCTTGCTACCTTCTTTTGCTTCCGTCGACAGCGAAGCATTTTCTGGTTTTAGTGTTTGTTTCCCTTCTGTATTGTTTTTTACACAAAAAGTGATGTCAAGACATAAAATGTCAGACAAGGCTCTGGAGGACAATGCTCCAATTAACAACAATGAGCAACCAGAAGTTGAAGCCAGTAGTGGTATGTATTCTTTTTATATGAAGTCCTGCGAAATCGCTTCTTTGCTTCTGACATCTCCGTTTAAATTTTCTGTGTCAGTTTGTGATCATGTTTTTTGTGTTGTTGCTTTGTTGTTTTTTGCAGAATCTAATCAAAGCGATAATGAAGAGTACGTTAAGTTGATCCATATTTTCATGTTTCTTCACTATTTTGGTTTGAGATTTTGCCCCTTTTTTTAATCCACTGTCATGCTGCTTGAAGCCTTGATTTTTCATGTGGATTTTGATTATGTCTTGTTATTGGTTGCTTTGTTTTTCACAGTTTTCAAATATTAGATACTTGAAAACACGGGAGTATGTTACCGAGGCTTATAAGTGATGTGTTTTTCCGTATTTTTCTAGTTTATAAGGAGTTCATTGTTGAATCCTTGGTTACTTTGGTTTATAAGTGATATCTTTGCTTTTTGTTGCTGCATATACACATTCACTTACGTGGTCAAAACTTGTAGTTACATGTGATGTTCTCCATTATTCTCATTTTGTATAGTGGGATAACATAATGGTTATATGAGGGGGAAAACATTTTTTTACATATGATAAGATTGGGTAACATGTTTTTTTATTCTGATTTGATGTTAAATCTTTAATTTAAATGTTATTTTCCATTGATATGATGAATCTGGGTTAGAAGCATTTCATGTAGGCTATAAATTAAATTAGGGTAAATCGCAATAAGCCTTCTTGACATTTGGGGAAATTGCACTCCACCCCAAACTTCATCAAAATTAGCACTCAACCCCATTTTTGTCAGTTAACTAGCATTTTTAATATTAATGGAGGGTCCAAAACTTATATGTGACAAACTGACATGACATAAACGTCAGCAGTATAGCAGTTAACTAGCGTTTTTGCCTCGCCAGTTTGCAACATCATCCTTAAAAATAGTTTTTAAAGTTAACAAATGAACACATTTGTAGATGTGATAGATGGGAACGACAGAAACATTAGCTAGGTAAGCAATGAACAGTCAACAGTTAAATAAATGGGATGGAATGCTAATTTTGGTGTAGTTTGGGGTGCAGTGCGATTTCCCCAAACCTCAAGGGGAGTTATTGCAATTTACCCATTAAATTAACTTTCACATTGTTGTGTTTACCTCTTTTCTCAAATTAATTGAAAAAAAATACTTCGCCAAGTTAAATATGAAACACTACATGATTGCATGCATAAGAAATGTTTTTTGAACTCAAATGTACTAGATGGATGAAAACTTGAGGTTTGACTTGAAGATGGAATTAAAACTACCAATAAATTTATCCCACCTTTCTTATGATTTTTGTAAAGGGTCCGAGTATGGTTATTTCATAATCTTGCAAAATTCTTTAAATAAATTTTTGCAATGTTATTTTTCAGCACATTCATAAGATAACAATTTCTTATTGAATCGACTTAATTAATTAAGATGTACTACACCTGTTCTAAGGGCTATTGCCATCTTAACAAGATGCATGGGCCTAGGGCAAAGACTTGAGATTTTTTCATTTCACAGTACAATCCATCTATCTCTATAGAATATTTTGATTCTAAGATTTATCGACACATCTGTATTATATTGTTATTTATTTACAGATACATGACAGTTGATTTGTCAAAATTGTGCAACAAGTTCCAGTGTCCTATTTGCCGAGGTATGCTGTTTATAATTGATGTTAGGTTGCTTAGTTATATATAGCATATTATTTGCTCAAAAGTTATTGTTGTGTCACAAACATGCCTTATTGCAAATATTTTAGGCATATACACACACTCTAAACTAAATTTCCATAGACAAAGTTTAAACAATGAACCTTCAATCTCTCAAGTGGGCTAAAGCCCATAGTCTGGTAATATCTTTGATTACTTTTGTAAAATTATGTACATTAGATGAAGTTGGTTCATTTACTGGGACAATCATTAATATGGTTGACCACATTAATGACATAACTTCAAATGGTCATGATAAAAGACACTTTACATATGTAATAATGAAATGAAAATGTATCATTGACTTATTTATAATTTTATTGTATGTGTTCAAAATTTATTATTTAAGTGATATTATTATTTGAATCGTACAATTCTTTTACCTAAAGTTCTTATATTTTAGAAGAAAAGAAAATTAAAACACTGGTGAATTGAGATAACATATCTAGATTCAAAAATCTATCTAGCCTGCTTAATTTCAAATAATTGAAATGTTAGATACATTCCGTTTTGATTAATTCATAAATTAATGTAACATAAGTGTTAGACAACAAAACTTAACATTTATTTTTTTATCATCATCATTATTATTATTATTATTTGGAGTTATTATTGTCTCTCGTTTTCATAATTATTAGCTTCAAGTTGTATAATGAAAAATGCCTGATTCCATTGTATGTGCATACCTCATTCGGAAAACAATAACTATAGTGGAATGCCTGCATCGCCTTTGTAAAGAGTGCATAGACAAAGCCATGCACCTTAGGTTTCTCCTCAAACTACCATTTACATTATCATCTATAAAATTTATAGTTAGGATAGTGTTGGCTGATTTGCTACAAACATTTCTCTCTCACTTTCTAAATTGATTGGATTGGTTTCATTGCAGTAACAATAAATACCCTATTTGTCATACACACTTAACTAGCCAACACTCATTGAGAGATGATCCAAACTATGATGCTTTGATTGCTTGTCTCTACCCCGACATTGACAAGAATGAGGAAGAGGTAAGGTGGACATATTGCATCTTGGATTAAGACTTGGATTAATCCCTAGACATTAAGTTTTCTTTCTTACTTTTATATGAAACGGACATTAGTTTGAGTAAATTCAAATACATTAAAATCCGTAAAAGGGAGATTACACTTTTTAGTCAAAAAATCAATTTACAAAGAAAGTTGTGTACCCTTTCCGTTTTTTTTTATTTGTCTCCATTTAAAAAAAAAAAGTTTCTTAAGAGACAGATAAAAATGAATAAAGAAAGTAATGTATTTGAATTTATCTATACAGACGGTAATGTTCGGAGATTACTAATTTTGATGTTTGAGCGAATATAAGTGTGGTAAAAAAAAAAGAAAATCGCTCAAAAGATAATGTCCGATAGCAAAGGTCAGGATCTTTAAAAAAAATATTTATTTGGTGCTCTCCAAAAATGATGTGGTGGGCAAAGTAATACCTAAGTAGCCTTCTTGAACCCCTGTTAATGTTTTCTGAGACTGAGATGAAGAGAAGAGGCCAGAAAGAATGAGTTGCAACAAGTAGAAAAGAGGATGAAAAGCGTGAAGGAGAACATACTATTGTACTTATACCATTGTATTCAAACCGATTCTTAAATCTCGAGTAACAAAAAAAATTGATGGGGTAATAGAAAATTAAAGTGGTAGCCACACACAAGCTTGAAGCTTCGGTTCGAGCATGTCTAGAGGCCAATCTTTTCATTTGATTATTATTTAATTATTTATTTAAAGAATTAAAAGAAGATTCTAGCTTCTAGGTTTTGGATCTGTTTCTGTTCTTTACAGTTTCATCTTTTTTGTTTCGATAATTAGTGGGTTTGGGCTCAAGCTCATTAATTTGTATTGGTTAGTTTTGTTGTCAATTCTTTTTCTTTGTTCAGCCCTTTATTTTTATTTGTGTTTAGTAGAATTTATAGTATTTAATGGTATTTAAATTCTTAAAAATATATCAAAACATTTAATTTAAAAGATTATAATTAAAAAAATATACCAAGTGTTAAAATAATTATAAATTGTTTTTTTGTATTTTATGTAAACTTAAAAAATTTCACGCCGTATGTTGTCGCGTTAACTGCAATTACAACAATTGCAATCACAATTTAAAACTACGTAATACATATCATGTTAGGAGTTGAGAAGAACATTAAAGCGAGAAATTGAAGAGGAGGAGAAGAGAATTAATAACTGAATTACGTGGTTAATATAATTGCATAGAAAGAGTGATTACAAGCAAGGTTTATACTTTTACAGAGAACAGAAAACTAGCTAGCTAATTACGCTCATACACTACTAAATTAACTAAAAAGTGAAAAAACTAAGAAAACAGAATAGAGAAATGGTAAAATGCGAAAGAAGTGAATAATTATGTTGTTGTGGTAGATGGAGTGAAGATGTCATTGAGAACCTTTTTAATGACAGATCCTCTTTTAGGAAGCACAACGGGTTTTAATGCCTTCTTCTGCTTCTTCCAATTAGTGTCGATGGAGTTAGAGTTGGAGCCCCCAGATCCGCCGTTATCGCCGCCCTGCAGCCGCCATGATTGATCTTGTCTTGAACCGTTGTCGCTCATGCTTAATCAGGATCAGAAGAGTAGTGTATGTTGTGATTTATGATGTGTGGATGGAAGATATCGATCTTATCCCTTTCCCTTTATAATTAATTAAAAAAGACTTTGAATATAATTAATTTGGAGGTGAAAACAAAACAAAAATGCGATGATGAATGATGATGTCCAACCCCCACACGTCACTATGGGTTCCACAACTGCCACACCCCCCCCCCCCCTTTTATTTCAATGTCCATCTTCAATGTGCAATGAAACTATTATCTTGAGAAAAAGTTTGCTTCTTTTTATATGTCCAATATGTATGCAAGCTCAACACGTGTGTTTAATCTATATTTTATTAATATTTTAGTACGTTTTGTAAGTACATATCACTCTATTAATTTAAGTAACTCTTATTCTATAATATCAGGTTCTTATTAAGCAACTCAAATGAATCCTATGCGTATCACACAATGCGAGGTTCTTACACTAAAATTCTATTTGTTTAGCCCCACTTCTCGTTCAAGCAACATTTGGTCTTGATTGTTTATTTAAAAAATATACATAAGCAACTCAAGTCATCTCAACAAGTTGAGAGATAAAATATATTATAAAGATTTTAAATATTATTTTTGATAAAAATAAAAATAATAATTATATTTTTTAATATGTATAATTTAGTTCAAAATGGATAAATAAATAAGAATAAAAGTAATATATATGAAACCACGCATCATAGATCCTCTATAATCATACAATTTAGAAGCAAAATCAGTATTCAGATGTGGCATGTATTTGTTTGTAGCATACTGCATGACTCAAATTAAATAAATGATTAGTTTTATCCTTTAATTTATGAAAGAGGGACAGTTCACACTTTGCATATTGAAAGTAATTAAGGTGCCATGAAGAATAATTCCTATTGAATTAAGGCTGCAAAACTTTTTGACCTTTCTACTCATATAATCATCTATCAGCCATACACAATTGAAGTTTACGGAATCAAAAACAGGTCAGGAATTTCAGCATTATTCCCATAAACGAAGCCAATCGCATTATTTTTAATTCCTTATATCTGTCGTCAATAATCACGAGGATGCTCTCATCCATTATTTAAGTAATTATGTATGTGCTGTTATCCAACTTATGCTATGCTGCTTAATTCAATTCCACCCAGCGGCCCTACAACACTTACAAGTTTTCATATATTTAATATTTTATTCCTTTTTAGTTCATTCATTTAAATCATTTATATAAGATTTGAATATAAGATCTCATATAAACTACTCAAAATTTTCACCACTAATTTAGCTAGCCAATCTTTGTAGATAAGAAATGAAATAATACTTACAAGTAACACATATTGAAGTATACTGAATGATTAAACACTTTTGGGTTCAAATATAATTTTTAATATTTTCTTTTAAAATCTCAACAAGTGAAGAAAGACTTTTTCACTGGCATTGAGTAGATTTGTTTTTTTCATATGCACCAGAGATATTATCTTATAGAAATTTAGAAATAAATGAATTTTGGGATAAAGATATCATGGAAATTAAATGGTAGGTCGTTTCCTAACAAAGCTTTTACTGTATAGTGTATAAACCTCCAGAGTTAATTATCTACCAAACATGCATGTGGAATTTTATTCATAAAACATGTATAAAAGGATTGTAAAAAAAAAAAAAAAGAGTAAATAAATAATAGAGCTAGCAGAAAATAAAGAAACACATAATTATATAGTGGTTGAGAACTTGAGACAGAGTTTCACACATTTATACAATACAATGGTTTAAAAAAAATCCAGTGATGATGCGAATTACCATAATCACTCTCTCATGTAATGTTATTCCTTATTCAAACATCAATCCACTTCCCATCTTCATGTCTGCAATTCAAGCACACTCTGTTCGCTTATTTCATTTGCCACTTGGGAAGAGTGTTTCCATAGTTGCCTGTATCAAATGAAATCAACAAGATCATAAACTTGTTCATCTATCAAACAGGGATAGTAATAATCAATGGACAGAAATTCATGAAATACTACAAAAAAAGGTTTACCTGAATTGTTATAGATAAGGTGTGGGGAAGAGCAGATGACAGGAATTCTGTTATTGGAGTTTGATGTTGGTGATGATGAATAAGTGTTTGTTTTGGTTTTGGTTTTGATTTTGGTGTTAGAGCAGTTTTCGCACAAGCAGTGAAAAATACAACTGCACATCATTTTCTTGACACACTTTCTCTTTGCAGGAATCACAGTTGCTTCATTCAGTAGTTTGTGATTCGGTTCTGTTTTTTGTATCACAGTAGTAATTTTCTCCTTTGGCTCTGCTTCAATGGTTATGTCACCGCCTTCGCAACAGAATCTCAGCCTTCTCATCATCTTCTCTTCTCTCTCAATAATGCTTTGATTGTATGTGAACAACTAGTACTAATTAAACGCCATTGTTGATTCCTCTGCCTTTAAATAACCAAGCCCCTGCTTTTAATAAAATAAAATATAATATTAGACATTAGTATTTGGTTTAAATAAAAGAAGGAGCAATGTGAATGTGGTTTAAGAGAGAGTTAGACACCAAAAGTGCAACATTTTTTTTTTATGTCTCATAACAGCCGTAATTTTTATTGTTGAAATCATTAATATTTTCGGACTTGTATAATTAGTAAGGAAAATTACTTACTTGGCACATGGAATTAAGATAAGATTATGACGAACTAAGCATGGCATGAAGCTGTTCACGTCACTTGTTTGCCATCACTGTATCTGTAATGCAAGTAATTTTCTTTTAAGAAAAAGTAAAAAACAAAAATACGGTTATAGATGAGAAAAGGGGTTAAAGCCCGAAACATAATAAAGAAACAAAATTAACGAGGCTCCTTCATAGTAATAGAGGAAGCACTGTCATACATAAAATGAACCACCGTCGAAGATGGTAAAAATTCAAAAATGCGGGTACGAATTGGCAAGTCATGACCCAACTTGGCAAGTGCAAGTCATGTACCATAGAGAAAGCTAGATCATGAATAGATCTCACCAGAGACGCACACGGATGCAGAGGATGACAGTACCTTTCTAGAAGACGAGCTGTTGAACAGGAATCACTTTCCACTCAAACATGAAAAAAACCTCTAGCTTTCGTCATGGATAAACCATGGTAAATACCCCACAATTTTTTTTTAATCGGCCAAACACACCGGCCCGCACTATACTACTAGAATCTCCCCACCGGGAATTGAACCCCTCCCTTCAAGCTCCAAAAGTTTCTCCTTATATCATTTGAGCTACAAGCTCTTGGCAATACCCCACAGTTCAACGATAAGAACATTGCACGCACCCAAATTAGCTACGTACAAAAACAAGTGGGCTCCCCACTAATCTCGGAGGATTCCATCACAAGAAGCCCTGCACTCATGATATATAACAAATGAAGTATATTTCTCAATACACCAAATTGTTGTTATCATTCGCATTAAACTTTGTTTGGATAATATTGTCCGTTTCATTCAAAGGGTCCGTTTGATTTGCTAATTTCCAAGGTACAGCACAGGACAAAACTTTATGTTCTGTGTTTGATTCAAAATTTGAGTCACAGGACAGTACAAAATGGCAATTTTTTTTACCTCACTAAACCAAGGGACAACTTTCTTGTTCCATGCACAAGTTAAGAAAAGACATAATTAACCTTGTATTTTTATTCAGTACCGTAACTACCTCCCCATTTTCTCCACTTACGAGGTAGTTTATGTTGTATTTTTTTTTAAATCAATATTTACGTCATTTTTTTGTCATTTATATATATATATATATTTTATAATTAAAATAATGTATTAATAATAAAATAAATTTTAACGGAAAATATAAATATTAAAAAATAAAGAATTAAAAATATTTTTAATAATAATTTTTTTATATATAATATAATTATTATATTACATAAAATATATTATGTAGTAATTTATTAAATCATGAAATTTTAATTTTATAATAAATAATAAAATAATTATAAAATATCAAAATATTATTTTCTTAGAAAAATTTAAGAAAAATTAATAATATAATATGAAGGATATTATTGTAAAATTTATGTTGTGCTTTTTATTATGTGTATTGAGTATCAAACGATACACAACATAAAAAGTTGTGTTGTGCCTCATAAAACTTGTACTATATGTACTGTTCACGCAGCACCCAAAATAAAACCTCACACAACCAATGTTGTCCGCTTACTTTAATGCTTGCTTAGACATTAATATTCGTTTTTATTAGGTCGGGTGAATTAACAATGACATTTGCTCGAACAATATTATCAACCGAATCGTAAACTTGAAAAAATAAAAAAAAGAGATATTGTGTACCTAGTAAATGGTATGGTGTGTAAAGTGTCACTCATATATATATATATATGATCAACATCAAAGGTGATTTTTTTCACCTTTCATTTAACTAATTAATCAACACATTTTGTATTTTTTTTCTATATGAAGACCTATAATAGAAGACAAAAAACAGTTATATCATATATCTACTCGTTCCACTTCACACTGTCTTTCAACATTTTCTTACATAATAACCAGGAAAATAAAAAAGTGAAGCATTTTTTTTGTTTCAAAGCCAAAGGCCCAGCCCAATAGCCTCTGGCGTTAATGAAAAGTTGAAAACTATACGGTTTTCCGAAAATAAAAAACTATAAAATCCAGTCAACCAAAACAGAAAAGAAAACTATAAAATCCAACAAAAACAAACTTGGATATTTTTGGACAATAACACAGACTTCGATTTTTTTTTCTATCCTTCCTTTTTCGACATTATCCTGGACAAAAAAAAAACAAAGAAGAACATTATCCTGCACATAAAATATAAAACACCGTTTTGTTTTATCTAGGCCCCTTTTTTTCTTTCAGGGGTGACCGACTAAAGTACTTAAATTACCCAATTTAAAAATCTGAATGATTAAAATTATACTCTTACAATCACTAAAATTGGGGAACCGAATTATGTGTAATTAAGAAAAAAAAACTAACAAAGAGAGCTGAATTAGTTTAATTTCATTTTAACGCATCTAGGAAAAATATTATGTAGTACATTACTCCCTCTTCTAATTTATAAGTGTCTCAATAAAAAATAAAAAATAAAAACACACACAAAAGCACTCCAAACATTAAGAAAATATATTGACTTTTAGTTTAAAAAATATTGTTCTCATTTCACTATTATTCTTATTAAAAATTAATTAACACTTTCTACCATTTAAAATTAAACACAACTACTCAAATTAATTAAGAGTAAAATTAAAAAAAAAGTATAATAAACACTTTTCATTTATGTAGTAGTGACTTATAAAAAAGAATATCATAATTCTATTTTGAGAGTTTATAAATAGGAACGAAATGAGTATCTTGGTTTCTATTTATACTCTATCTGTTCCTATTTATAAATTACCTAACAAATTTTTTTTTCATATTTATAAGTCGATTTTTAAAGTATGCGAAGCATTAACTAATTTTTTATTCATAGACTCTTGTGATTTTATAACTTTATGATTTTTAATAATGATATCAATCAATATTGCTCAATTTAAAGTCAATAAAGAATATGAACAGAGACGTTAATGAAACTAAAAAAATTAAATAATGATAGTCTTACAAAATTAATATAAATAGTGTTAAAGTCAATATAATTAACTATTTTTTTTAAAATAGAGTATTAATTAAAAATAATTTATAAATTAAAACGAAAATAATAGTAATTCTCTCTGATCAAATCCCTTTCCTTGAGTTCATTCTTATGACATTTGAGCTACACAAGATCTCTTTCTATGCTATGTACTCTCTCGTCCCAATTAATATTTTACACGGTATAAGAAAAGTAGTTAAATTATTGAAATTGGAAGTATTAATTAGATTATTGAGATATTATCCCAATTAAATTTAAACTTAATTATTTTCTATTGGTTGAATGATTTTTAAAGTTAAAAAATCATAATAAATACTTCTAATTTTATATGTAGGAGCTTATATTATAGGACAAGACATTTTGATAGTTATGATTTATATTATGAAGAGCAGCGGCAGAGCTATGTTGACACAATGAGAGGACCTCAGCTCTACATTGCGAGAAAAATTTGTTAACATATATATATATATATATATAATTTCTTAAAATATAAATAAAAATTAATAACATTCTAAGTAATTAGCTTTTTCAAAATTTTAATTTATATAATTATTTATATTTGACCTTTCAAAAATTTTGGATTAACTCTGCCCTGCCCTTGAGTGAATAGTTGTTATTATTGGCATTGAAATTTGGTCTTCTTTTTTGTAATTCTTTGATACTTCTGGTATCTTATAATCTTATATTATATATGGTTGCAGATAAAAAATTTGGTAAGACAGTTACGATGACGCTTTAATTTCCTGGATACTTCGCGCATGCATATAGATTATATTAGATTAGTGTGTTACGTTTAAATGCCTTTAATTTTCTCTTTAGCTTTTTTTTTTTTTTTATAATCACGTGTTTCTTCACTTTTAAAATAAAATTAATTCTATTATGCTGCGTAATTACTATTAGTCTCCAGAAATTTTATATAGATAGAATTTAAATATGAGTTTTTCTGTTGTGAATCCTCCTAACTTATGTTTAGAAGGAGAAAAAAGAGGAATAGAGAAAATAAAAAGAGAAAATTTTTTAAATTTTTATTCGATCTCTATAGGTCAACATATCAGAACCACAACTAATACTTACTTCATTATTTTTAGCTTTTTTTTTTAAAGGTCAAATAATATGTATTGAAAAGAGTACTAAAAATACTTAAATAAATACAAAAAAAAGACAATGATAGCTAGTTCACATGAAACAATCACAAGCGAGAACAAAAAAAGAATGAGACCTCAAGCAAAAAGAATGCGAATAACTCCCCATTAGTCACCTACTCACAATACTAATAAAATACGAAAATTCCCTCAAACGCATATAAAGTGCAACAATACGAAGACTCCATCATATGAAGACTCCATTATTTTTTGCCTTTGATTTTGTTTTTAAATAATTACCATTTTTGAATTTGAAGATATTAATTTTATTTTTTCAATTTAATCTTTGACTAATAAATTTATACATTGATTATTTCTCTTATATCACCTATTTTTTTATCAATCATATTTTTATATTTATTTTTCTCTTTATTATATTATATAATTAAATAAGAGTAATTTAATTTATTTATATATAGTAAACTTTTATCATAATGAATTATTTTTTACATCTATATAATACAACCATAAAAAGTAAAAGAAAAAAAATATATAGAGGGAGTAGTTGACAAACAAGTTGACAACAATAAAGAGTGAGGAAATATCCAATCAATACTCCCTTCATTTATTTTTTTAATCGTTTAAGATAACTTATAAGAATTAAAGAAATATTGTGTTATATTATAAGGTAAATATTTAATGAACTTAGTAAATGTATTTATCATCAAAATAAATACAGAATATTCAAAATTTATTCTTATTTTCCCTCATTAATGCATTAATTACATTTTACTATCAATTTAAAAAACATAAAAATATTAATCATGAAGGGTAACATGAAAAAAATAATAAATGCTCATAAAAACTTAAAAGGGGTGTTATATTATGAAATTTTGCATAAGTATCGTTTTTAGTTATTTTTCACATATTATGGAGAAATTTAAATTTGTCCTTTTTTTATTAAATTGTTGGTAATAATTTTACTATTATAATCTTTTAAATCATTTTGATATTCTCATTTATTTTTATGGAAAATGTGCAAATAATTAATTAAATTTGAAGTAAAATATAAGGATATAATTGATAAAGTAATAATTAATATAACTTTAAAACTTAAAAATCACAAATAAATAGAAAAAAAAATAAACACAACACTTAAAAAGGAATAGAGAGAATAATAAACTGAGCGAGTAATCAAGTGTTCTAGTTTTTATGAGTATTTATTATATAATTTCCTCTATTTATAGTTAGTACTCTCTTTAGTTTTATTTATAAGACACATTTTAAAGAGTTTTGTGGTCTTTTTTTATAATGCATTCATCGCTACTTTCTAAGAAGCATTTAATATTTTTTCCTTCTTTACCCTTTATTTAATGCTATCATTCTTATTTTGGTCCTATTTATAAGCAACAACAAAAAATATCATATTTCTTTATCCAAAATATAAGCAAAGTTTAACCCCTTTATCTTTATTTAATGCTATCATTCGTATTTTGTCTTTTATTCAATTAGCTAATTTACTTTTAAATTAAAGAGAAAATGTCACTTTGTTCTTTTTGATAGGCATGAAAATGTCACTTTATAATAAATGACATGAAAAATATTTTAAGGATAAAAAATTGTTTTTTAAATGAAATTAAAAAAAAACTAAATATAATTAATTAACTTTTATAATATGTATGAATTAATTTTTTCTTATATATGTGTCCAAGGGAGTATATTATGTCAAATTAATACTTTCATCTTTAACTTATTTTATTTTTTTATTTTATGCTCTACCTAATAAAGGTCTAATTTTATAATATTTTATTTTATTTTAATTTCATCGTTAAGTCCATTAAATAATGACAATACATATGCAATCTTGGAGCACTGGCTAGCTTTGCGGATGGTATGTATGAAGTATGCAATCTCGTACCCAATTAAGCTGAGCTTCTTCCCCATAATTTCCTCTCTCTCTTTCCTTCTTATTCATATCAATTAATCAATTGTTTTAAGATTTTGAAATTCTTCATAAATACAAAAAGAGTGACACTTACCTTGTGTTTGGATGGATAGAAATTGAACGAAGAGAAATAATATGAAAAGAAGTTATAAGATGAAAGAAATAGAGAAAAAAAAAGCTTTTAATATTTTTTTTCTTTAGAAGTCAATATTTTTTTTTTAATTTCTCTTTAATCAAATAAAGAAAATTACATCGTTATATTATTAGTGTTTTTCTTTCATTCTCATTTCTTTCATCCAAACCAAACATAACGTTAATGCATCGTCAAACCATGTTTTCATAATTGATTTTATCATGTTTGGGTAAATTTTCAATAATCAAGTATACATGGTGCCAAATTATGAAAATTTTGACAAAAATTATACCTATATGTGATGAAGATTCTGCTCAGAATAATAAGTATAATTCAGATAATAACACTGTGTGATGTATTTTGAGCTGTTTAGATTTTTGGTATATCAGTTTTGGGCCTTTTCTTTTGTTAGTTTGATTTGTAGTGTATAGGCTTTTAGGCCCAAACTCATCAGCTTTAGATAGAGATAATTTTAGTTTTTTTTTTTTCTGTTTTGTATATATACATACATGTTACTGTAGCTTTCTAATTTTTGTAATCTGATATCAGTTTTTCTCATTAATGAATTTTTTCTTTTTCTTTTCTTCTCCAAGAATGCATTATGCGTAAACCTATTATGGTATCAAGAGCAGTCATCGATCTTTTTCGCTGCTTCCGCTAATTGTTTTCCTTTTCTTCTCGTTCTTCCTTTGTTTGCGTTTCCATGGCGGATCCGAAGGATTCTGCTTCTTCTGATCATCTTCTTAATCCCCACAACCCTTATTATCTTCACCCCAATGAAAACCCAGCCCTAGTTCTTGTTACTCCGCTCCTTAATAAAAGGAATTACCATTCTTGGGCGCACACGATGTACGTTGCCTTGTTTTCAAAGAATAAACACAAATTCATCGATGGCACCTTACCCCAACCTGCATCCACTGATTTGTTGTGCGAGGTATGGTTGCGTTGCAACAATATGGTTGTTTCTTGGTTGATTCGCTCAATGATTCCGCCGATTGCGTCTTCTGTGATGTTCAAATCAAAGGCTTCTAAAATTTGGAAGAACATCAAGGACCGTTTTTCCAAAGGAGATAAATTTCGTATTGCGGACATCCAAGAACAAATCGCGAACTGTAAGCAAGGTGATTCTTCTGTTTCAGAGTATTTTACTAAGTTGACTTCTCTTTGGGAACAACTTGAAATTTTCTATCCCACCCCAATATGTGCGTGTTTGACTTCGTGTTCTTGTGGAGTTTTATCGTTGATTCAAAAACGTAAAGAGGATTCTTGTGTCATAAAGTTCTTAAGGGGTCTTAATGAGGAGTATTCCCAGATTAGATCTCAGATAATGTTGCTTGAAACAACACCAAGTATTGATAGAGTCTTTTCTATGGTCATTCAACAAGAGTGTGAATTTGGGGGGCCAATTTTGCAAGAAGAACATCAAGAATTTGTGGCTATGGTTCATACAGATAGGGACTCTACCAAGCAATCTTACAGGGGTCAATTTCAACATGGTCAAGGCAGAGGTAATTCTTCAAAGATGGGTAAGCAAGGTAAATCAAACCGGTTCTGCACTCACTGCAAAAGAACAAATCACACAATAGACAATTGTTTTCTTCTACATGGGTTTCCACAAGGCTTCAAAGGGAAGCAAAATTTTTCAAATAAGGTTGCTACTAGTCATGTTCAAACTCAAAGTGATGATGATGAGGAGGGCTTGGCTGTAGATGTTTCAGATTCTAAAGAAAATACTTCAGACTCTTTTACTTTGACAAAACAACAATATGAGTCTCTCATGTCCCTTTTACAGCAATCTGCTAATGGGCATTCTCATTCAACTAACAACATACAAACTTCTTCTAAGAAATCATCAACTCAAGGTCTCTCTTCTCCTAGTTGGATTATTGATACTGGGGCAACTGATCACATTTGCCCAACTAAGAATCTTTTTCTGTCTATGAGAAAGATGTCTCCTATTTATGTGAAATTACCAGATGCTAATTATGTTATTTCTGAATACTGTGGTGTTATACAGATTGGACAATTAACTCTTCAAGATGTTTTGTTTGTTCCAAATTTTAAAGTGCATTTGCTTTCTGTTTCAAAACTCACTAGGGACACAAATTGTCTTGCTCTCTTTACTAACACCTTTTGTTTTCTTCTTCAGATTCATCCTTTGAAGATGATTGGTTCAGCTAATAAAAGGAATGGATTATATGTCATGCATCCTGTTTCAAATAATGTGAATGATGATAATGCCACTCACGCTGTTTTGGATTGTGCTTTACACAATTGTTTGTCTGAATTGTGTGTTTCTTTTTCTTCTAATCAATGTAAAACAGACATGAAGTTCTCTAATAAAATGAGCGATTCCTCTGAATTTTATACATTAACTACTGCTTCTGACATGTCTATGATATGGCATAATAGGTTAGGACATAGTTCTTTGAAAGTCCTTCAGCAAATTAATATGCAATATCTTGATATTATCTGCCATGGTTTGTCTGTTTGTGATGCTTGTCATAGAGCTAAACAAAGAAGACTTCCTTTTCCTGTTAGTAAATCTAATTCTAGTAGGTGTTTTGATCTTATTCACATTGATATTTGGGGGCCTTTGAGTATTCCTACCTTTGAAGGTTATAGGTATTTTTTTACTATCGTAGATGATTATACTAGATTTACTTGGATTCGTCTTATGAAATATAAAGCTGATGTTAAGGTTTTGCTTCCTTATTTTATCAATACTTTTGAAAAACAGTTTGGTGTTCATTTGAAAAGATTATGAAATGATAATGGAAAAGAATTTTTGCTGCATGATTTTTACAAAGAAAAGGGTATTTTTCATGAAAATGCTTGTGTTTACACCCCTCAGCAAAATGGAATTGCTGAAAGGAAACATCAGCATATCCTAAATGTTGGGAGGGCTCTTTTATTCAATTCTAATCTTCCTAATAAATTTTGGGGGTTTGCTATTAAATATGCTGTTCACATAATAAATAGGCTTCCTACCCCTATTTTATCTCAGATATCTCCTTTTGAAAAATTGTATAAATACAAACCTGATTTGCATGAATTACGGGTCTTTGGTTGTCTAGTTTATGCCTCTATCTCTGCACATGGAAAACAAAACTTGACAGTAAATCTTGCAATTGTATTTTTGTTGGTTTAAAAGAGGGTGTTAAGGGATATATGCTTTATAATATTGATAACAACTCCTTTATTGTTTCTAGAGATGTTCACTTTTATGATAAACATTTCCCATATTCTGCAAAAACAGAACAATCTTTTTCTGATGCAGGGCCTCCAACTATGCGGTTGGGTAACTTAATTGATGACAATCACGTGAGACAAGATTTAAGGCGCCACATTGCTCCTGATACATGTGGCTCAACGTGTCCTACTGATATTTCATCATCAAATGATGTGGTTCAACTCGCTGAAAATGACACTATAGACGCGGTTGTTATTGCCCAAGATCAATTGGTCCCACGTGAAAATGACATCCCTAGGACTTCTTTTAGGATTAGAAGACCTCCAGGAAGATACAATGATTTTATATGCGAATTCCCTGCTTCAAACAACTTGGCTGAATGTTCAACAGGGAGTTCTCAATACCCTATGTCTTCTTATTTATCATATGCTAATTGTTCACCACAATACTCCTCTCTTTGTGCAGCTATTAATTCCATTCATGAACCAAAGAATTACAAAGAGGCTTCTGCTTCTGAAGAATGGACAAAGGCCATGAATGAAGAAATATCTGCGCTACAAAAGAATAATACATGGAAGATTGTCCCACTCCCTCATGGAAAGAAACTTATCACCTGTAAATGGGTATACAAAGTGAAAATGAAAGCTGATGGGACAATTGAACGGTTGAAAGCGAGGCTGGTAGCTAGAGGGTTCACCCAAACAGACTTCTTTGAGACATACTCCCCCATGGCCAAAATGACCACAATACGGTTTGTTTTAGCTATAGCTGCATGCAAGAATTGGCATTTACATCAAATAGATGTTAACAATGCATTCTTGCATGGAGACTTAGAGGAGGAAGTCTACATGACCCTTCCTCCAGGTTTTTATAATTCTTTGAACAAAAATATGGTTTGTCGGTTGAATAAGTCTATTTATGGTTTGAAGCAAGCAAGTAGGCAATGGAATTCAAAGATAACAAAAGCTTTGAAATCCATTAGGTATGTACAAAGCTTGTCTGACTACTCTTTGTTTGTGAAAAATACCAATATGTCTTTCACTGCTTTGTTAATTTATGTAGATGATATGGTCATAACTGGAAATGATATATCTGAAATTCAACATGTGAAACAGTTTTTGCATAATATTTTCACGATTAAAGATCTAGGAATTTTGAGATATTTCTTAGGTCTAGAGATAGCTAGGACAAAATCTGGCATCTTGATTAATCAAAGGAAATATTGTTTGGATCTTATCACTGAATATGGATTATCTGGTTGTAAATAATCTTCTACTCCTTTTGACACTGCATGTAAATTATCTTCTAATGAGGGTGAACTTCTTGCAGATCCAACCACCTATAGGAGGCTAATTGGTAGACTTCTCTACCTGACAAATACAAGAGCGGACATTACATATGCAATGGGCTAATTGTGTCAATATGTGGCATCTCCAAGAGCACTACATTTGCAAGCTGCATTGAAAGTGATAAGATACCTGAAGAACTCCCCTGGCATGGGTCTTTTCTATGCTGCAGATAACATTTTAAAGATTTCTGGATGCTCAGATGCTGATTGAGCGACTTGCAAAGAATCCAGAAAGTCTGTCACAGGGTTTTGTGTATTTCTTAGATCTTCTTTCATATCCTGGAACCAAAAAGCAACGTACTCCATCTAGATCTTCATTTGAATCAGAGTATAGAGTTCTTGTCTCGCTGACCTGTGAGCTTCAGTGGTTAAAATATATCTGCAACAATCTGCATTTGTCTATTCCTTCCCCTTTTCAAGTCTATTGTGACAGTGAACTTGCTATATATATAGCAAAGAATCCCACGTTTCATGAGCGCACTAAACATATAGAGGTTGACTGTCACATAGTTAGGGCAAAACTCCTCTCGGGTTTAATTCACCTTATGCACGTTCCATCAAATTCTCAATTGGCGGACATGTTTACAAAAGCTCTTCTTCCAAAAAGTTTCAGGATAACTTTGTCAAGTTGGGTCTTCTTAATATCTATGCCCCACATTGCGGGGGAATGACAAAAATTATACCTATATGTGATGAAGATTCTGCTCAGAATAATAAGTATAATTCAGATAACAACACTATGTGATGTATTTTGAGCTGTTTAGATTTTTGATATATCAGTTTTGGGTCTTTTCTTTTGTTAGTTTGATTTGTAGTTTATAGGCTTTTAGGCCCAAACTCATCAGCTTTAGATAGAGATAATTTTAGTTTTTTTTTTCTGTTTTGTATATATACATACATGTTACTGTAGCTTTCTAATTTTTTTTAATCTGATATCAGTTTTTCTCATTAATAAATTTTTTCTTTTTCTTTTTTTCTTCAAGAATACATTATGCGTAAACCTGTTAAATTTTAGGATGATAAAATGAAAAGTAACTTTCACACACAAAATAAATAAATAAATAAAAGGGAAAAAGGTGAAAAGAGAAAAAAGAAAAAATGTTAATACTATATAGCGAATGAGATTAGATTAGAGTGAGAAGGTTGACGCAAGGTGGGACATAGTGTGGAACGTCACTGTGGGGTACTACCACGCCTCAATATCCACTATCCACATTCTGCATCTGAATGGCATCTTCAACAGGCCATTTACGCCATAAATCTTTTTTAATTTTTATTAGCTATTTATAAATTATAAAATTCGATTGTCGCTTTTGATTGATTACTTCATTGTCTATTTTTATTTTTATTAATTGAATACTCCTAATATACTGTTTAAGTGGCGGACTTTCTAGGGGGTGGGGGAGCCGTGGCCCCCATATTTTTTAAGTTCATGTACTTAGTATATATACATACATCAATTAAAAAAAAAAATCAAGAAACATGTGTTACTTAAATAAAAGGCAAGCATACGCTTATCAAGAAAGAGAGATAATTAACACTATTCATTAAGTTCTCTTTTTTATGAGTGTTCACGTTAGTTCTTAAGATTTTTAATGGTGTAGATTTTTTTTTTTAAAATTCTTAAAAGTTTGGTTTTGTCATTCGTTTGCAATTAACACTATTAACTTTATGGTTACTAAGATTTTAAAAATGTTTTAAATAGATCATATTTATTATTAAAAGTTTAATTTAGCTCCTAAGTTTTTTTAAAAAAAATTATTTTAATCCAAAATGTTACGATTTTATTTGTAAAATAACACGAGAACTAAAGTGCATCATCGAATGCAATCTATGTATTGCATGAACTTGACTAGTATGAACACCGCTCTAAATTTCAAGGGCTAAAACATTATTTTTTAAAATGTTTTTACTTTTTTATGGACTTTAAACAAAAGTTCACATAAATAATTTCATTATCTAAAAATAAATTAATAATTAAGCACATAATATTTGATGTTGTTTCAAATGGTACCCCTAAAATTTTAGTCAAGGTTCGCCTGTGATTGTTTTTATATTTATGTATAATATTTTTAAAAATAATATCTTTATTATAACTGCTACTGATTAAAAAAAATAACAAACAAAACACATCTTCAAAGTTTAAATCGATATATTTTAAAGGGATAATTTTACTAAGATCTTTTGAAGTTTACGTTTATTACACTTACCTCTCGTAGTTTTTAAAATTACACCTACTTTCTAAAAATAAATGTAATAAATTTTAAACTTCATGAGTTAAGTGTAGTATTTAAAGGAATAAGTATAATAAAATTTTAATCTTATGAGAATTTATGTAATTTTAAAAATTAAGAAAGATAAATATAATAAGTAAAAACTTATAGAAAGTTAGTATAATTATCTTTATTTTAAATATATGATATTTTACATTGTATTGACGTGATGCTTCTTAATTATCATGATAGAATCATTTTTTAAAAAAATAAAAATTTTAACATGTGCAATATTATACAGCTTAAGAAATTATAAGTAAAAAAAATTATTAAAAAAAATTTAATGTGATTGAGTTTGACATACAATTAATATTATATTTTCTTTTTACTTATAATTTTTTAACCTGTATAATATTAAAAATATTAGAAAACCCCAAATAAAAATGCTGAGTGAAGGGTGGCGGCCGCTATAGAAGCTAATGCATCTCAAGAACCAACCATATGCCTATGTACACAACACCACTAGAGCCAATTCGCCAAATGTGTCGGTTTTTTTTTTTTTTTCCTCTCATAATCAGCAACACTATAGAAGTATATTTGCTGTGATTTAACCTTTTAGGAATAGACTATGAATATGCTGAGTCTCCTTAAGACCCAAATAATTAAAGTAAGAGTTTTAGATTTCAAAATATTTAGATAAAATATAGCCTCTGAAATATGCAGGTTATGGTTTGAAGTTTTGTATACAATTTGATTTTATTCAAACACTTAATTCACAACAGCTTCCACATGAGATCAAAGGGGGCATGGTGAGGTGGAATTTTTATAGATATACAACATCAGCATCTAATAAATGAGGTCGATCAGATTCGATTAAGGATCAAAATCATAAATTTTAATATCTATTGGACCTAAATTGAAAAAAGAAAAAAAAAACACACACACACAGAGGACTAATTTTAAAATACTCCTGCTTTCAAAGACTAAAACCTTAATTTATCTAAAAAAAGACAAATTTGGTTGGGCAATTGTGACGACTTTTTGTTTTGTTTTTGTACATACATATTTAATTGAAGCGGGTTCAAAAAATCTGTTGTGTTACGTTAGGGCAGTGTTGTTGCAAAATCTCACTCGTTCAATTTATTTGTCGTGTTCTGTTTCTATTTTCCGATTAGTAGAATGATTATTCCGGTTCCAATTATCCTATTCTGTTTTTAATTGGTTACTACAATTAAATATTTATAAAAAATTAAATATAAGATCTTACTATTGGGTTTGGACCTAACTCAATACCAAAAGCTAGGATGAAGTTTGTCACACCCTTATAAACTCAATAATGGTCATATCACTAGCCGATGTGGGACTTCTAACACGCCCCCTCACGCCCAGCACTACACAGCTGGAGCGTGGACAAACACGGGTGGACAAACAAACGGGTGGCCCAACAATACGGGACTAACAAACACCCAATAACGCACCCAACAACATGGGGGCCCCAACAAAAGGATCTAGGATAGGCTCTGATACCATCTTACAATTTGGGTTTGGGTCTAACTTATTCCCAAAAGCTAGCTTGTAGGAGGATTGTCACACTACTTATATATTCTATGGTGGCCCTCTTTCTAGTCGATGTGGGACTTAATCTTAACACACCCCCTCACGCCAAGGACTAGACCACGCCGAGGACTAGACCTCTGGTGCGTGAAGTTTGCAGGACTGGACATCTGCGGGTGGTGCCCATGACTAACCAGGCTCTGATACCATCTTACAATTTGGGTTTTGGCCTAACTCAATCCCAAAAGCTAGCTCATAGGATGAGATTTGCCACACCCTTATAAATTCAACAATGACCATATTACTAGTCGATGTGGAACTTTTAACGTAAGTTGCATATAAAGTAAAAAGTAAAAACATATAAGATAAGTTGGATTGTTCCAGTTCAATTGTCTGTTGTAGTGGCAAATATAGAGTCGCATAATGCCTAGAAACAGTTAATTATATTTTTCCGAATCATTATTATAATTATAACCAGTCAATATAGTAAATCTTAATGTAGAACCCACTATAATGATCAGAGTCCCCACTACGTGTGTTTAAATAAAATATTTTGAATATTAATTGTATAGTATAAATATATATACATACCTTTTTATTTTAGTTTTATTTTGATAAATGTAACAATACTTTCATACTTATGCAAACTATAGACCAAACACATCCACTAAATGAAGTCTTAGATTCCTTTCAGATTTGTGACACAAGTCTAAAATTTCTCTTGTTAATATATCAAGTCTTGTTTGTTTTAGCTTTAAGTATAATTATAATTATTTTGGAGGAATTAAGTAAAAAGTTTTACTTCCCATCATAATAATTATATGGAGATTCTAGGAGTTTAGAATCTAAAACAAACAAGCACTTAATGAAGTTAGTGCGATTTGCTTGTTTTTATTTTTTTTATTTTTTTTTTGTGATACAACAAAAAAATGTATTGATCGTGTGAGGCATGAATAATACATTTTACTCTAAGCACAATTTTTCCCTTTACAATAAGTATTTTCAATAGGAAACAATCATATTCAAATTAAGAAAATTTACATTTGATAAAGTATGTATTGCTTATTCACAAAAGTTTAAATATGATAGTATCTCTTATTTAAGTAAAATATGTATGTATAGCTTGAACTAACACAGTGCTAAAAGAATTAATTTCTCAAATCATGGTAAAGTGATACTCTTTTTTTATTTGTAGTTGACTCGCGTATGAATGAGGTCACGTAATTTAATTTGCTTGATATGGTTGTAATTTGGGAAAAGAGGAAAGAATCTTTTTTTTTATTTAAAAAAGAAAAAAGATTTTACATACATTTGCGACACAACTTAGGAATGAATGACCGTTGTTAACAATTTAGTAAGCATTAATCTTTAGGTAAAAAACAAAATTTATGGAGAACAACTTTAAACATTTTAAAAATTAAAGCCATATAAGTAAATATTCCCTCTAAAAAATTGGTAAGAATAGAATTAAAGACATCACGTGAAATATCTCTGCATACATATTATAAAATTGTATAGACATAACACACTTGAACTTCATCAAACCTTTCTGATTTCTGAATACTAGTAGTAACTTTACAAGATAAACCAATATACTATATGTTTATCAAGGATAGATTAATTTAATAAATAGTAATTAATACTGTTGGATTTATGGTTTGCTTTTTTTAATAATAATACTAGTACTACGTCAACAAGCGAATCTCCAATACAATCAGATGAAATTGAAAAAGCAGGCTCCTTTTGTTTGCTTGACCCATTCAACTCAAGTCAAGTTTCTTCTTCTTCATTGGCCTTTGACTGAATAGTAATTAGTGGCTGCATATATATATATATATATATATATATATATATATATATATATATATATATATCTCAATCTTCTTCTTTTTGCTTAACAGATTTTGCCATCTCATGGATTAAATTATTTCAAAATTCATAAATTACATCTTAATCACTCTGAATTTTATTAATTTTATGCAAAGGAGAAGTATAATGCTGATGTGATTGTGATTGTAGTAATTCCAGGTTTGGTTACCTTTCTAATTAATTGGTAACAGGGGAAGGATAAAGGATAAAGGGGAGACAGGTTTTGACTAATTAAGATGTGAAAAGAATTACTACTACTGCATTGATTAATGATTATTCCCCATAATCTCGCTGTATGAGGTAATTTTCCCTCTTACTATCCCTTCCTAAATTACTTTATTACCCCCAAAAAGTAGAGATTGAACATGGGTTTTTTCTGCTCTGTTTACACTTTTTTCTCGAAACAAAAAATAAAGGCATCAAAATTGGTACAATCCCCCCTCCCCGTCCCCGCTGCGTCAATTTGGCTTCGCGATTTTGGTTCCTTCAAAAACTTTAAGTTCCGGATTGAATTTCGAATTTTAATTCAATGAATTAATTACTGGATAATCTGTTTTTGCCGAATGCTCTGTTTTCGGCTTCACAGCCATGGGAATGGGGAAATATTAGATGATAAGGTTCTATCACAAAATCAATTGACAATATGAAGAATAGTTTAATAGGTATTTACACTGCACTCTAAAGAGTGACAATGACGATGTAGGACTTATTTCTAACCGGAACAATTGGATGATCAGAAATCAGAAGATAAAGGCAAGGAAAATTAAAGAATTACTATATATATAGTATAATCAAATCTCAGAAAAACAAGTAAGTATTTCGTGTTAAAAAGATAGAACACACATTATACATACCAGATACTTAAATGGTGGCACTCAGAAGAAAAAAATGAAGAGCTAAACAAAGAGAAAGACGCGATCTGCACCTGGTAAAGAAATGCATGGAGTCGAAGTGTGAGAGAAGGTAATGAACAATATTATATGAGGAAGGTAATTCTAGACCTAGTGTGTAAAAGTGCAGGGGTGAACAGAGCTTTTCTTCTTTTTGGTCTTCGACGGCTCCGAAGGTGGCGACACCGTCTTGGTAACGGATTCCCACATCACCTGCTTCACGGAACGCCTCTTCGCCGGGAAGACGCTACCACACTTGGGTTTGTGGCACGCCTCCGTTTTCTCACTAACCATTTTTGCTTCCATTTCTGTGTCTCTCTGTGGGTTTGGAGATAGAGGGAGAAACAGAGGGAGTTAAATAAAGCAGTGTCCTTTACAATATTATTCTTACCAATTTAATAAAAATATTGAATTGAGTTGAAACTTAGCATACAAGAATGGTGGTGGGGTAGTAGGCTTCTTAATTTGGCTGAAAAATTCCACGTTTTTTTTAATTTTAGTTTATCATATATCATGAATCTGCTTATGACACGTGGCACATAGCAGCATATGTTACTACTCGTTGTTATCATGCTTAATGAATATTGCACACATTTGAAAAGACTTATGGGTAATTTATATTTTCAGTTATTTTTATAAGTTTCTTGTATTAGTCTATTAGAATAAGTTGGTTTTTTAGAATTTTTTTTACGAAAAATCTATAATTTAAAAATAACCTACTGTATAAGTATTTAATTAAACTGTGTATCAAAATACACCCTATATATATGGTTGATATACTTGTAAGTATTTAATTAAAGTAGCTATAAATAATTCCTTAAATTCCTAAAGAGACAAAACAAAAAAAATATTTTTTTTAAACGGAAGCAGATAAAAAAGAACGGAGAAAATACTAAAGAGATAAAAGATAATTAATACACATGAAAGAGAAAAAGGGGTAAACTAAGATGATTATATATATTTTTTAAAAATCAATGCATTAATTAATTTTATTACATGTTTTCTTAATAAACGGACTCTATAATATGAAGGGAGTGAGTACTATTCAAGGTAATGATACCCCCTCTATCTTATAATATACTGTCTCTATTTTCATTTAGTTTTTGACTTTTTAAATATTGATTTTGAGAATAAAAATTTATTTTTATTTAATTATTCATTTATATTTTTAAGAAAGTAAAAATTATATTTTTATTAGTTCTACCACTTATATTTAATTGGGACAAAAATTAATGTTTTATTATTAATTTCAAAAAATAAAAGAAAAAAGGATAATATATAGAGTTCAAAAATATTTTAATGAAAGTAATAATAACCCTTGTATTTTGGAGTAAGTATTCAGAGTAAAATGTTCATGTTTAATTTATAAGAAGCTACACAAAAGTACAAGTTGTATTTATTATATTTTTTTAATTTTATCATTATTTATTAAAAGTAACTCATTAATAGTATTATTAATTTTCAAGATGTTGAGTTTACATTTTTTTTTAAAAAAAATCAATATAATAATTTTTTTAAAATTGTGTGAAAATCAGTTACTCTATCTATTCTAAAATATTAGTCATCTTAAATATTAGTCATCTTAGACTAATGCATAAGTATTAAGAAAAATATTAATTATTTTAAAATTTAAAAAAGTTAATATTTGTAGACAATATTACCTTTCTCTTAAAAGTATAAACCACTCATTAATAATTTAATAGTACTCCATATTAATGATTACTAATATAAAAAGAAGAAGGATAAATTTAAAAAAATAACAATAAATATTATTTTAATATTTAAAGTAATAAATATTTTGAAATAAATATTTTTAACAAAAATGATAAATATTTTTAAATGAAGGGAGTAAATAACTATAGTATAATGAAACTGAAGGAGTATTTTCGTTGATTAATTACTTTATAGTAAACTGGTATTACTAGTTATTATTCCTCCAGTTGTTTAAGGTAATATACAAAAATTAAGAAAATATTTAGATGAGTATTTATCATGTAATTTTTTTTTATATATCTCATTTATAGTGACTGATATAAATGTTGAGTGAAAATATATACTCTTTCTATTTCACAATAATTATTGGTTAAGGGGTTTTTTTTCATAGGAAAGTATATTAACTGGGGATCGAACCCCGTACTTACACACGTATGTTTTTATGTGTTTATCAACTGAGCTACATGACTGGAACTGTCGGTTAAGGTTTTAACACAATAAATAACAAAAACATTTAACACTCTTGATTTTACAAAATAAATTAATTAATTTCTTAATATATCATTTTCTTTCATAATTAATTTTTTTTTTGTTACATTAACTTATCTGGTCTCTTCGTACTCAACATTAACCCTCTCTTCTTTAAAAATATAATTAAAAAAATAACTAATATAGATAGTCTTAATTGAAAATATAAAATGATAAATAATTTAAAAATCAAATTAAAACGACTTGTATCGTAAAATATAGAGTCTTAATTATAATAAGGGTTTAGAATAGAAAAATAACATTAAATATGTAGTATTCTTCACAGAAACATTAATAAAGCAAGGGAAAAGTAAACATAATAAAAAAAATAAAGAAACAAACATAAAAAGATAGAGAGGGGTACTTTTTTTATTGATGTTATTATTCTTCAATCAATTCACAGACTATGACTGATGATGATGCAGAAAAAGTAGTGGATATTAATGGAGAAATTCAATCAAGATTGCACTTAATTAATTAGATTAACTGGGGACTTTATTGGCAGGCAATGTTTTCAGTAAATTAAAGGGAAAGGGAAAACAAACTTATTGATCACTTTCGTCTTTTCTTTTTGGCGTTTGTTATCTTCATTCATTCAAGTTTGAATTTTGACCCATTTTCATTCTCCACTCTATTCCCCGTTCACACATAAAACTTACACGTCCATTTGGTTGTCATATGCATTACAAAGTACAAAAACGAGTTTTTATTACTAGTACAAAAAAGAGATATTACTAGTACATCTCAAATAACAAAACTTTTCATTATCAAAAATAAAATAACAAGATTCAAGATGTTGTTCGGATGATTGATGAGACCTGTTTTGAATAACAAGTCATCGGTTCAAACTCCTGTGAATACACTCTAGCCTATGAAAAAAAATAAAATAACAAGACTTTTTTCCTTAGTTATTGTGTGTTGTGTAAGTTTCAATTATTTGATTGTCCTCTCAATTTGCAATTTCTCTAAATTGAGTTCGTTTCTCAATTTCCACAATAAAATGAATAGGATTTGAGGTAGTGTTTGATAGTTGTATAAAACAGAAAATTATTTGTATCTAGTGTGGATTAAAATATAGAAAATATCTTTGGTAATACATATAAAATTTTACTTTACTTGATAGGAAATATAAAATTAAATAAAAATAAAATAGTATATTTTTAAAAAATTTAAAAAATTATGAGAATAATTAAATAATAATTTTTAAATTTATTAATTTTGTATTAATATTTTATGAAAAATTAAATTATCAAATACAAACTTCTCCCAATAAATACAATTATTAAATAAATTTTTAAAATAATTATTAAATATAAATTATGTTGAATATATTTTTATTATGTAATTTTTTAAAAGAATATATTTAAAAAAAAATTGGTCGAAAAAAATATAAGGTTTGAGGAATTTAAATATATATCATTATTTTAATAGAAAATTACTCAATAAAATTAATGATAAATCTACTGTGTGTGTTCTGCTCTCTTACTTTTCACTATTTTCAATGAAACTAAACTCTCATATTCATTTGTCTTAGGTTGTGTTTACTAACTTGAGCTTATAGCTTTTTGAGAAGCTTTTAGTTTTTTGAGGAGCTTATAGCTTATAGCTTTTAATAATTTATTTCAATTTTATCCTTATCTTTTTTAAATAATTACATCTTTTACCATCTCATTATATTAAATATTAATATATTATGTGTCCTTTTAGGTCATTTCATATAATTTTAGCTTATCATAATTAAGCTAGTTTTACTAAACACTACTTCTCAACAATAAGCTATAAGCTAATGTTGGTAAACACAATCTTAGTGTTATGTTCCGTTTCGTTTCTCTTAACTGATGTACTAAATATAAATTTTACTTTGTCCTGTTCAAACATGTTTCCTAAAAAATAAAATTTGACTAAATCACTCAAGATTTAGAAAGTGAGTGTGGATCCCATAAATGCATCAAAAATATTTTTCGACCAACTATTACCCAACTAATTAAAATATTATTTTTTTCATTTATCTTTTTCTTTTTTAATTTAAAAACTTAAAATATTATTATTTTATCCAAGTTGGCCAACTTGGATTGGCTAAAAACCACAACCCTAAGGAATGATGTTAATGAATGATGTATTCTTGAAGTGTTGATGCATTAAGGTTATCCGGCACTTTGTTAGTTGATTTTTGAACTTATTATTAGGATAACTTTAGTTTCTTTTATAGAGTATTTATTAAAAACATCCTCTTTAAATCAACTAAACATGATGTTGTCTTGCATCAATAGAATTGGCTCATGATAACCTTAATGCAAGACCAAACATGTCAGACTCATCTGATGGATCAGTTATTGAGGAAAATAAGGTGAGAAAAAGAGTTCATGATACAGTTGAGCGTCCTGCGAATTTGTCTTTTGATGGTAAGAAGTTAACCATGCAAGCAAAAGATATGCTCTCTGATAATTTTAAAAAAGACAGTGCCCAGAAGAAGAGAAAGATATCTCATGGAACAGAAGCTGATGATTCTGTGGATGGGGAAAATGGAAGTGAAGAAATGATATGTGGATAATGCAATGATGCAAATATTTGTAATCATACTCCATTTCTATTGCATGCTCTAGTTACTCAAGCATGGGCGAAGAACAAATCTAATTCCCCACACAAGTTGAAGTGTGTGTTTGGATTGACATCGGATCACGTCGAATCACGTTAAGATCGATATATCAATGGTTGAGATAAATTTGACACATAAGCCGAGACGGATCCAATGAACGCAATAAAAAATAGCGTTAAAGTAAATCCACGTTAACGTGAATTCACGTTTATTCAAACTGGCACGAAGTGAATGAAAGCAATTATACAAACATTTTGGACTTAGCAAATTCTATTGATGAGGAGATCTTTGGAAGAGCAATGGAAGAACTATATCAAGATTTAAAAGGAAATTATAATTCGCTTATTGTATTAAAAGGAAATCAAGATTTAAGAGTGTTCGTTTTGGTCAAAAGGGCTGAAACTGGTTCAACAATAATATGAAACAGGTGAAACTTTAATTCCCCCTTTGTAACACACTATTCCCCTTATCAACAACAACCGAATAACTTATTTTATACTCAAAATGAGTTATAATGAATCAAACTTTTATGGAAAGGAAATTGTTGATCACCCTAAAATTTAGACGAAATATTTTTAGAGATGAAAAAAAAGAGTGCACATTTTTAATGATCTTATTGTATGTGAAATGAAATAAGATAGTACAAGAAAATAAGAAGAATATGATAAGTTTACTTTATTCCTTATCATAATTTCCAAGCAATGTTATTCAATCTGCGATCCCCAAAGACGGGCTACTTCATCTATATATCTGCTTTGTTTGATTTTGTAAGTTTAGTGCCCTTTTTCATTTTTGATGCATGTTTTTCTGCAACATCATGATACGGTGCTTTCGTTCTTTTGCTTTTATGCTTTTGCTTCAACATCATTATAATTGAAGTTGAAGGGGAATAATAATATGATAAACCAAATAAAAAGCACAGCTAGTGCAAGTGACTTGACGACTAGGGTCAACTGTCAAATAATGTTACGGCTTAGGTGTTTTTATTTATCCCTTTAATTATATATTCTTTTACTATTTTATAAAATAAACATTAAATAAAAATTAAATATACATTTTGAATGTAAAATATAAAAAAATATATTTAATGACAATTATGCTTTATAAATAAAAGAATGAGTGAATTAAATTAAAAGTAATAATAATGTAAATAAAATTCTGAAACAAAAAAAGGGACAAACAATTGAGGTTATTCATTTCATTTGTGGGTCACTTTTATTGGATTGATGACAAAGATTAAACAAAATTTGATAATTTGTGGGTTTGGCAAAACAAATCTCATGTGGGCCTTTGGTTTGGGTCCAATACCCAATAAAAGAAAACAGACCTGGGTTTACTTGATATATATGTTACTCTTTGGATTAATTAACTCATTTGTATGTATCATTTTTGAGCTTTAATATATCCATGTTTTGGGGGAAAATATATATATATCCAATGAGAGAGGAACAAGACAAGATCAGAAGAAATTAAAACTCTCTTATTTTCATGTGTGATTGACCTGCTCCCATTTTCAAACCATCACTTCAAGATAAACTTTTAAAATAATCATAAAGTGAGAAACATGGAGATGCAATAATATAATACACACAAATATAGAGAGACGTGATTAAAGAAGGAAACCATATATAAATAAGTATAAAAGTGGGTAAAGAAAATATTGACTTATTATTAGAAGTGGCGCCCCAACCACAACCCCAACATTATAGTATTATTCGTACTGTAAAGTGTAAAAGATAGCCATTTATTTATAAATGTTGGTAGGTAAAGATAAATATGTTTGTAGATTACCATGGTCCCCATCCCACATCATTCATTAATTTTCTAGATCACTATGAAGCACCTTTTTTTTCAAAGAAAACCAAAAACTATCTTCAAATTGTCATCTTTCATGAATCATTTAATCTGATCTTAAGAACACAAAAATTGTTCTAATTCGAGGCAGGAAAAATCTCCTGAAAATTTTCTATTACACTAAACCCATTACAAATGATACTATAATTATTTATAAACCTTAATATATTATAATATACTTATAACATCTGACCTTTTTGTTTCAGACGTAAAAATCTCTAATTTAAAAAGTATTTATAAATAAACTTCGATTAAATTCACCCAAAAAGACAAGTAAAGATTTAAGTTAAATCTACATCATTTCAAATGTGAAAAACAAGGTAAAAACTACATGTGTTTAACCTTGCTGCAAACTGCAAGTCTTGTTGGATGCTGCAAGCCTATTAGCTCTGTTTTTTTAGACTCTATTTTTTATTTCTCATGTTTTTATACCTATTTTTTAATTAGAAAAAAAAAATTAATATTTGGGGTGTAAATAAGTTTGCGCTCCTATTAAACAAATGGTGCTCCTTTCAGAACTCGAATTCAAGTTTCCTCACGCACCAAATCTTTAACCTTAAACACACACATTCCTCCTAAATTAACTCCCACCAATATTCAAACATTTGACCTCTAACTTCTATGACTACATGACTACGTGGGTTACTACTCACTTGTCGAAAACAACCATAGATTCTTGTTTTTAAGTAACCCTTCATTACTAACTTACTATATTCAAAATTTCTTATACAGATAAAAAAAATTACATAATTTATGATATATATATATATATATATATTGAAATGAAATTAAAAGTTTTCTGATAATTTCTTATACAAATACGAAATGGATAAAGAAAGAAAAATGCTCACGTACGTACACACTTACGAAAGCATGGCATAAACAAAAATAATTTCGTTTGACCAATGAAATAAAGAAAAGCATAATAATACTTGAGAGGAGGTGCGTCTAATATTTGGGACTGCGAAGTTCTTTCTTCGCAGTTTTTTTTTTTTTAAACAAAACAAATGAAGTACCGCCATGGCATTTTGGGGCAAATTATCATTTATATCATCTACACAGTTTATCATATAATCTTCTTTTGTTAAGTTTTGAAAAATTATAGATTGATCCTTTTAAAAATTGATTTTTTTCTAAAAGGTTCTTTAATTAGATTGCAGTTGAAGAATGGAAGATGAACAACGCAAGTGAAGAATGTAAGATGACAAGCGCAGGTGAATAAGAAGGGAAGATGAAGAGTGCACAGCAAACTCACCCCTGATTGGTTTTTTTTTTTAAAATACATTATGATTAAGATTTTTATGAAATATAATACTATCCTATCAAGGTTTTGCCTCCAATTAATAAACTGATTACATAACTATAATTTTATAGTAATAATTTCACCGTTTTCAGTCGACTTCACAACTAAAAGTTAAATTCTAAAAGTTTTCAACTTATTTCCTAAAGACACTCGTATTTGACTTCTTAAATAAAGCTATAAAGACACTATATATCATTTAAAAGAAAAAAAAAGAAAATAAAGAATTTAATTAAATCATTTATTAAAGGAGTTTTTTTTTTATCTTTTTTAAAAGATTCAAACTGCAATTTTTTAAAACTCAACAGAAAAAAAAGTTATATGACAAAATTAATTAAATTGGTAAGTGAAGAATGAAACGTGATAGAGTAGGTTAACTTACTCAAAGATAACGAGAAAAACCACCTTCTTTCTTATACAGGGTAATACTACCTACCTAATTAAGAAGAATGCAAGGGTACAGTGGATGCAGTATTGTTGAAGACAATGAGCAACCTAGCTAGTCTCTCACACGTGTCGAGCAACAAACCCCTTCTTAACACATACTCCATATGCATGGATTGAGTCAAATAAAATAAAAAATGTGGAGCCAGCCAACCTTTCCCTATAAATAGATACCAAGGGAACTCATCCTAATTGCATTATCACACAAAAAATCTTGCATTTCTGAACTAATCTATTTGTCTTGTAGTACTAGTTTAATTAATTAAATGGCATACTTGTTAGAGGAAATAAGAGAGGCACAAAGAGCTCGTGGGCCTGCAACAATACTAGCCATTGGTACCGCAACTCCATCGAATTGCATTTATCAATCTGATTTTACTGATTATTACTTTCGAGTCACTAAGAGTGACCACATGACTGAACTCAAGGCCAAGTTGAAACGCATATGTAAGCTAACCTCACTTCATTTTAATTTTAAGGTCTACGACATGATTTTTAAATTATCTCACTAGCTAGTTTGTTTGTTTCCTCCACAGGTGACAAGTCAACGATAAAGAAACGCCATATACACCTAACTGAAGAAATTCTCAAAAAAAATCCTAACATTTGCACTTACAGAGAACCATCTCTCGACTCACGTCAAGACATATTGGTTGAGGAAGTGCCAAAGCTAGGTGAGCAGGCAGCAACAAAAGCCATTAAAGAATGGGGCAAGCCTAAGTCAGATATCACACATCTTATATTTTGCTCCACATCGGGTGTGGATATGCCCGGTGCTGATTATCAACTTGTAAAGCTCTTAGGCCTTAACCCATCCACCAAAAGGTTCATGTTATACCATCAAGGTTGCTTTGCAGGTGGCACTGTGCTTCGTCTCGCCAAAGATCTAGCTGAAAACAATGCCGGTGCACGTGTTCTCGTAGTTTGTTCAGAGATCACGGTGGTTACGTTTCGTGGACCCTGTGAGACACACTTGGACTCGTTAGTGGGGCAAGCGCTCTTTGGCGATGGTGCTTCGTCTGTGATTGTTGGATCTGATCCTAACACTACAATAGAGCGACCGCTATTTCACCTTATCTCAGCATCAGAGACAATTTTGCCCAACTCTGAAGGTGCAATCGAGGGACACTTGCGTGAGGTGGGACTCACGTTTCATCTCAAGGAAAATGTTCCCCATTTGATTAGAGAAAATATAGAGAAAAGCCTTGAAGAATCCTTCCACCCACTTGGAATCACTGATTGGAACTCGTTGTTTTGGGTAACCCACCCAGGTGGGCCTGCAATCTTGAGGCAAATAGAAGTGCAACTTGGTTTGAAATTTGATAAACTAAGAGCAACTAAACATGTTCTTGGCGAGTACGGAAACATGTCGAGTGCATGTGTGTTGTTTATCTTGGATGAGATGAGAAACTGGTCTTTGGAGAAAGGGAAATCTACAACTGGTGAAGGACTTAAGTGGGGTGTTTTGCATGGGTTTGGCCCTGGCTTGACCATGGAGACCATAGTTTTGCATAGCGCCCCTTTAAACTCAAGTAATTAACTGTTATGATAGTGTGACTATATACAATAATGTGTGACTATACATAAAATAAGTATAAGAAAAATAAAATCATCTATTGTAAACATTTTCATTATTGTCCTAGTCTTATAGATTTATGTGTTTAATGCTCTTTATTGTATGGATGATATTGTAAAGAAGTTTGTTATTTGTAGTTAAATATTTATAATTATTGGTTTTATCCTGTTTTGTTCCTTAGTAAAGAATAGTTTTATTAATTATGATACCAAAAGGTACATTTAATTTCAAAATATGCTTGGGGCTAGCTATGACCCCCAATTGACATAAGATCGAGGAAAAATATCTTAGAAACCAAAGTGATTATATTTCATCTCAAGAGAGGTAGGTAAAATATTGAGTGAAATATTACGTAAATTTTTGAATTTGCAAAAATAGTTCACATGAATTATTGAGTTTGCAAGAGTAATTCACATAACGTAGGGAGATTCACTTATGTTCCTGAGTTTGCGAGAGTAGTTCACTTATGTCTCTGAAATTACTAAATGTTATTCCCTTAGGTCTCTAATTTGTAAGAATAATTCACTGATAATTACTAAATAATATAAGTGACCTAAGTGAACTTATATGAACTATCTTTACAATCTTAAAAAACTAAGCAGATAATTATTTTTAAAATATAAGTTCAAAGCGATTTGAGTTCACATCCATGGTGTATTGATCCATGTGTACAAAACACTCAAGTATTAATTATTAACTTTAAAGTTTAAGTAAATTAAGACTAAATGAATTTAAAAAAAAAAAAAAAAAGAGTTGAGAAATTATTGATGACCTCGTGATGACTTGCCCACAATATCATCATTCTTGAAGTGTTTTTTTTCTTTCCCATCTTTTCACAACCAAATATTTGTCGTTGTTCATTCCTATGTTAAAACCTTCAAAACAATGTTATTTGGCTTGGTGAGGCAGTTTGGTTTGGTGTATTTGACTTCATCTTAACAAGTTTTTTACTCGGTGCTCTTCTGCGTTTAGGATAAATGGATTATGGCAAGAAAAATATTTTGTGTATATTTATTATGGTGTACAACTTATTTATTTTCTTGATTTATTAATTTTTTAATATTAAAAAATTAAAAAATAGAATAAAAAGCTTTGACTAATATTAAATGGGTTGTATATTATAATAAATATATACCGATCATTATTGTTAGGGCAAAGGGAGGAGGTTCTATCCCCTTCATCTCTTGGTGTTCTGCTGCTTCAGTTTGCTATGCCTTTCTAATTGATCAAGGCGCCGCCTTGTTGTTTTTCTTGATTCTTTGGTTTGTTGGTTGTTGCATTTTTTTTTTGTCGGTATTTTTTTGGACACATATTTTCTTTGTTGTTTTTTATTTGGTCAAATCTTTGTTGGTTGTATTGACTTTCATTGCATTATAAATTCATTTAGTAGCTTATACAACATTAAAAAAAAAATCAAAAAAAGGTTATCAGCGAACCAAGCTTCAATCACCTGCTGAAACCTTTTACACGGGTTCAGGCCCACTAAGACCATCACCTGCTGAAACCTTATCCAAAAAACTTGGAAAACCCAGACTCGTTGAAAACCTCCACAAAAAAAAAAACGGAAAGTTTTTGGTACAGCTTATCTAAAATTCAAACTATCTTTTTAAAAGTTGACCAAATTTTTTTAAAAAAAAAATTCAAAAGATATTGTAATTGCAAATTAGGAATGTAAAGGGCTATTTGGTTTGCATTTTTGTTTCCTGTTTTCTGAAATTTTACAAAGGAAAAATTGAAAATGCTGAAAACAGACTTGTTTTCAGCATTTTCAGTTTTTCCTTTGTAAAATTTCAGAAAACAGGAAACAAAAAAATGAAAACAGAAAATGAAAATGCAAACCAAACAGTCCCTAAATAGGCCGGATCATTCATTCGAGACATACAGACTGACCTATATACAGTCAAGCAGGAAAGTAAATGAGTTAAACTAAGACTTTTTTTTTAAAAAAAAAAAAAGATATAAGCTAAAATGGTATAGTTTCTTTGTCACCGAGAAGTTTATTAGGCTTGGGAGACCAACTTATTAAAAAAATGCTAACTAGTATTTTAAGGGTACTTTTTAAGAAGTTTAATATAATAAAAATTTGTTAAAAAATATAGTTTTTGATGTTTTCGAGACATAAGAAGATATGCACCTAAAATTGTTTTTTCAATAGTGGTAACCTTAACAAATGCCCTTATGGCACTTGTTAGCAACATCCTATTTTATACACAAAATAGTATATATGTAAAGAAAAATGTTTTGTATATACCCGTTAGGGTATACAACTCATTTACTCTCTTAATTTATTAATTTTTTAATATTAAAAAATAGAAAAATAGAATGAAAATTTTAATTTGTTTGATGTTAAGTGACTTATAAATGAGTTGTACACTCTAATAAGTATATACCTATTATTGATATATAAAACTTTAGAAAATGCTGACAATTGCTTTTTCTTTTTATCTCACCTCCTAGGGTAGTTTCCATAGAAAAATATGAACTAAACTCTTAGTCAAAAGTTGAACTTGTACAAAGTGATATTTACTTGACCACGAAATATTATTTTATTCGTACTAGTAAGGAATGAGATCCCACACATGTAATTAAGAGTTGAATTACCACTATATCATACCTCTTAGTCAAATGTTGACAAATGCTTAAGGGCACTTATTATTAATACGACCATTTTTTATCATATAGGGAATAAAAACATTTATTGCATATTATATACAAGACTCTTGAATATTTGTTATTCACTATAAAAAAAATTTATTTAAATTCTCTTAACATATGCAATATTGTATATAATAGAAAAATTGTTAATACAAACATGGAAATTTTTTATTGGAAATGAAGAAATTTTTTGTTTCAAAAAATTCATAATCATTTAATACATTTTTAGATTTTTTTAACATGTGCAATATTACATATTAATAAACTAAAGATAAAAAAAAAACATACTATTAATTGTATGTCAAACACAATCACATTAATTTTTTTTTTCAATAATAACTTTTTACCTTTGGTTTCTAAACCTATGTAATACTCCCTTTGTCCCAAAATGTAAGAATCTCTAGAGAGTTTTTATTTGTCCCATTTTATATGATCATTTGAGAATTTTTATGCACATTTAATTTTTTTTTACCATTATACCCTTGTTACTAATTTTGATGAATCCAAAACCTAATAAATAAAGTAAGTAAATGAACAACATTAATTAAAAGAGAGAGAATGAGGTGATAGAAAGTGATTGAAATGGTAAATTTGGAAACTAATGCTTTTTTTTTTTTACAAATTTAATACATTTAACTAAATTAACCACTTTTCTTAATTCCCGCAATATTAGTCTAGGGATCTTACATTTTGGGGCGGAAGGAGTATTTTACAAATTAAAAAATTCCTACATTTTTTTAGGTATTTTAGAGTATTTAATAGAATGTAGTTATTATACCTTAACTAATACTACCTCCGGTCCTAGTTATAAGCAAAAAAAATTAAAATTTCTTGGTCTAAAATATAAGCAAATCTTAACTTATCTCTCCTTATTTAATGTTAATTTCAAGCACTTTTCTCATATTCAATGTCATTTGACCAATCTAAATGGGAGAGAGAGTTTTTTTTTTGTAATTAAAATTATGTTTTTGAATGAAATCAAGAGAATTAAACACAAGTAACTAACTTTCTTAATAAGCATAAATTATGTTATTTTGCTTATAACTAGGACCGAAGGAAGTATCTTATAAGCATTAATTAATAATAGACTAAAGACATACTTGGAGTATTTTGTGCAAAATAATCTTTTTTATTAAAGATTTCAAATTAGAGCATAAGAATTTGAGGAGGTTCCATATAGTAAGTTAATATTAAAAATTGAGGATACAAATTTGAAAGAAAACACAAGAGCTACACGAGTGGAGCGGGATTTGGATTGGCACTATATTAAATTTATGCTTCCTCATTAAACTCTCATTGTTTTAATTTTATCTTAAATGTTCTTAATACTTATTATGGTTTAGAGCTTGATTATTGCATGATTATAAATGTAGAAAAATAAAACTGAAAGGAAAATCTCTGAAAAATCCTAAGTTAATTAAATCTAGAGATTAAAACACGAAAGATTAAGTATGTTATTGTATTTTCAAAAGAAAACAATCTTTTAGTTTAGAATAATTAAGATAATTCACCCTTAATCCTTGAAGTTTAATCATGGTAAATTAAATTCTAGAAATTTGATTAATTGATTATCCTCATCTTTATTTTTTTCAATAAAATTTATTTCTGTCTTCAATTTATTTTTCTTATTTTAATTTTAAATTTGTATTGTTTAAATAATTTTCATGGAAACCATATCTTTATTTATTACGTGACACTCCCTTATGCTTGAGGACCATTAGACATAGCATTATAATGTGTGACTTATTTTAAAGTTAAAAAATAAGCAAAAGCTTATATGTGTGACTTATTTTAAAGTTCTTTTTTTCTTTTTCTCTAATTAAAAACAAAAACCACTTAAAATTTTAAGAGTTTATTCATTTTATTATTTAGCCCGACTTTTATTTATAAATAAAATATAAACTCAAAATAAACTGGATCAAACGGTATCTTAGTAAAAAAATAAAGTATGCTACACAAGCAAATTATCTGAAAATCTATTTCTAATGTGTGAGAAAATTTTGGGGTCAAAACTGAAAATGGGGTATACAAATGCAATTATGTCAAATATAAAATTTCTTTTGATGAAAATTCAATATAAGATTTTGGAGTTGGAGTCCAAACTTCGAATCTTAGTGATGATGGTGATTTAGATGAGGTCTAAATTAAATGGTATAAAAATAAAGAAAAATGTTAGGATTATTAGAACTAAAAAGCTTATAATAAATAAATACTAGACGTGCACGAAAAGAGTTATTGATTTATTTTAAATTGATAGAATTGCTTTACTAAATGTCTCAGTATTTATAGAGGAAGAATTAGCTATTAATTTAAATATTGATAAGGATATTTTAAATAAAAATAAAAAATAAACTTAAAATAAATAAAAAAATTAGTTAAAAAAATAGTTGAAAAGTATGGTGATAGAAAGAGATTGAAATGGTAAATTTGAAAATTAATACTTTTTTATAGACAAATTTAATGCATTTAACTAAATTAATCACTTTTCTTAATTTTTGCAATATTAGCCTAGGAGGTGTTATATTTTGGGATGGAGGGAGTATTTTGGAAAAGAATGAATATGTTCGTTTATTTTAACCTCTGCTAATCTGCTATTAATAGAAAACCTCATCTAAGTAAAAAACATCACGGTTGATTACCCTAATAACTGCTGTGGCGCTGTAAGATTGAAACAAGATTATTTCCGGTAAAAAATACACGTGAGTTGTGACTAAAAATTTTTTTAAAAAAAATGAATAAAATTGAAACTCTCCTTTAAAGATACATGGTGTTTTACACATTTAAAGCTAGAAGCCTCATCATGAAATTGCCAGGAAAGTACTTGATATCCAACAATGTGTGCCAAATTTTCCACCAGTTAAATTTTATTGAAAAAATAAATAAAAGAAAAACGATGTGAAGTGTGTCAACGTTGCCAGATTTTCCAGTCAAATTTATTAACTTTTTAATATTAAAAAATAGAAAAATAGAATGAAATTTTAATTTGACCGATGTTAAATGACTTGTAAATGAGTTCTAAATTCTAATAAGTATATCCCTATTATTGATATATAAAACTTTATAAAATGTTGACAATTACTTTTTCTTTTTATCTCATCTCACCTCCTAGGATAGTTTCCATAGAAAAATATGAATTAAGTCCCTTTTTTAAAGTTGAACTTGTACGGAGTGATATTTAGTTCTTCACGAGATGTTATTTTATTTGTACCAGCAAAGAATGAAATCCCTACACATGAAATTAAGAATTGAACTACTATTATATCATACCTCTTAGTTAAATGTTGACAAAATACTTAAGGGCACTTATTATTAATACAACAGTTTTTTATCATATAAGGAATAAAAGCATTTATTGCATATTATATATAAGACTCTTGAATATTTGTTATTCACTATAAAATTTTTTTATTTAAATCCTCCTAACATATGCAATATTATTCGTCATAGAAAAATCGGACAGATTTTAACATAGGAAAGTGTTAAACTTTCCTTAACACTTTCCTACCATGGGAAAGGTAATCTTTTAACAGTTAGATATATTATATTTTAGTTCAACGGTCGAGATCATTGACCTATTACCTAAACTTCCTTAGTTTTTAAAAATTATAATGAAGTCAACTTATTTTTCTCATTTTTAGTTTTCCTCCCCCAAATATTTCCCAAAATCCCAAATCTTTTGTCGCTGCAACTCATTCTTTCACGACTTCTAGCCCGTTTTATGGCGGTCCCTTGTATTATAGTGGTGGTGGTCGGATCTGCACTACGGCGGCGGCGTAAAAGGGAGATCAGCGGGTATATCTTTGGTAATCACGAACAATCATGTGCCCATGATAGATCTACCCATCAATGGCGAATCAGCGTCGACGGCGGCATCGTGACCTTCGTGGCGGCAACGAGCGGCGAACTTAATGGCGGCGCAACTAAAGCAAAGAAAACAGAGAAAGAAAATAAGTGAACAGATCAACTAACAAAATGAGAGATTATGGATTTTGTCAGCGCCGACTTGCCGCCGCACCTCGACGACGCGCCCGGTTCTTAACGGCGATGATGTTTCTTTGTTGCCGCACCATTTTCTTCTTAATCTATACCTCCCATGATAGTTGACAGCAAATCTGGGTTTGAAAAGATGAAGGGCACGGAGATATGAGGATTCTGAAATTGGTTTCCTATTGTTCAAAATTTGGGTTTGTTTTATTGGCCTTTTTCGGAGACACCGCAAATGCAGATCCAACATACGCGTTGCTTTACTTGGCCACCGTCGTTGCCGAATCTAGTGATTGGTTGGCTTCTCTGGAGAATCGTAACCCTCTCCATCTCCAAATCGTAATCTTCGCCATCTTCGAATCATCAGCACTCAATACGGAGACACCGCAAATGCAAGTCACCGCCGCCGAATCGAGTGACTAGCAATCGTAACCTTCTCCATCTCAAAATCCTAATCTTCGCCATCTTCGAATCATCGGTGCTCCATCTCTTCAAGAATGGCACAGCTTCCACAAACACGGGCTGCCTGGAACCCACATGACCCATTTTCTCTATTCGGGTTGCATAACAAGAGGAGATTGTCCATAAAAGATACTAGACTAATTTGCAAATTTTAAAATTATATAAAAACTTATTATAGCAAGGACTAATTTGCAAATTTAAAAATTATATAAAAACTTATTATAGCAAGTTTTCCCATCATGGGAAACTTTGCACTTTCCCATTTTAAAACCTGCCAGAAAAATCGTTAATACAAACATGGAAACTTTTTATTGGAAATGAAGAAATTTTTTGTTTCAAAAAATTCATAATCATTTAATACATTTTTAGGTTTTTTTAATATGTGCAATATTACACAGATTAATAAACTAAAGATAAAGAAAACACACTATAAATTGTATGTCAAACACAATCACATTATTTTTTTTTTCAATAATAACTTTTTACCTTTAGTTTCTAAACCTATGTAATACTCACTCCGTCCCAAAATATAAGAATCTCTAGACAATTTTTGTTTGTTTCATTTCATAAGATCCTTTGAGAATTTTTGTACGCATTTAATTTTTTTTACCATTATACTGTTGCTACTCAATTAATTTTGGTGAATCCAAAATATAATAAATAAAGTAAGTAAATGAACAACATTAATTAAAAGAGAGAGAATGAGGTGATAGAAAGAGATTAAAATGGTAAATTTGAAAACTAATGCTTTTTTTTAGACAAATTTAATACATTTAACTAAATTAACCACTTTTCTTAATCCCGCAATATTAGTTTAGGGGTCTTACATTTTGAGACAGAGAAACTATTGTACAAATTAAAAAATTCCTACATTTTTTTTAGGTACTTTAAAATATTTAATAGAATGTAGTTATTATACCTTAATTAATATCTTATGAGCACAAATTAATAATAGACTAAAGACATACTTAGAGTATTTTGTGCAAAATAATCTTTTTTATTAAAGATTTCAAATTAGAGCATAAGAATTTGAGGAGGCTCCATATAGCAAGTTAATATTAAAAATTGAGGATACAAATTTGAAAGAAAACACAAGAGCTACACGAGTGGAGCGGGATTTGCGACAAAGGATTAAGGCTTATTTTTTCTTCTCCTCATTTTCAATTCCTCTTATGTTTGAGAAAATGTTTGATTTTAAGATTTATGTAAGTCATTTGGCTTGTCACTATATTAAATTTATGCTTTCTCGTTAAACTCTTATTGTTTTAATTTTATGTTAAGTGTTCTTAATACTTGTCATGGTTTAGTGTTTGATTATTGTATGATTATAAATGTAGAAAAAAAAATTGAAAGGAAAATCTCTGAAAAATCCTAAGTTACTTAAATCTAGAGATTAAAACACGAAAGATTAAGTATGTAATTGTATTTTCCAAAGAAAACAATCTTTTAGTTTAGAATAATTAAGATAATTCACCGTTAATCCTTAAAGTTTAATCATGGTAAACTAAATTCTAGAAATTTGATTAATGATTATTCTCATCTTTATTTTTTTCAATAAAATTTATTTCTGTCTTCAATTGATTTTTCTTATTTTAATTTTAAATTTGTTTTGTTTAGATAATTTCCATGGGAAACCATATCTTTATTTATTACGCGACACTTCCTTATGTTTGAGGACCATTAGACATAGCATTGTGATGTGTCATGTAAGACAAGAGTTTATAGCTCTTTGAACTAAAAGAGAGGGGTTCGATTTCTGGTAAGATACTGTGAGGGTGTGTGTGTTTGGCCTATAAAAAAATGATATGTCACATAAACAATAAAACTCAGCATAATTGGTAGATTAATAATTTTTTAAAAAACTGACATAAGTTTAAACTTTGATCATGCATGAAAGAGACTATATCAATTCCACTTATTTTTCCATCTCAATAAAACTAATCTATGATTGTTCGATGAGCAATACATTTAAGTACCATTTGATCTAATTAATTTTTTTTTTCTTAAAAGTCACTTTTAAGCTAAAATTACAAAAAAGAGGCTTAAAAAAAAAATTTGACCAGTGGTGGCAGTTAGGCGGCGGAGGGCGGCCATGGGTGGTGGCGGGTGGCGGTCCGGTGGTGGATGTTTAATGAAAATAAGAGGTTAGAAAATAAGCAACAACTCATATGTATGACTTATTTTAAAGTTCTTTTTTTCTCTTTCCTTAATTAAAAAAAAACCACTTAAATTTTTAAGAGTTTATTAATATTTCTATTTGGTCCGACTTTTATTTATAAGTAAAATATAAGCTCAAAATAAACCGGGTCCAACGGTGTCTTAGTAAAAAACTAAAGTAGGCGCCACACAAGCAAATTAACTAAAGAATCTATTTCTACTGTTTGAGAATATTTTGGGCTCAAAACTGAAAATGGGTTATACAAATGCAATTATGTCAAATATAAAATTTCTTTTGATGAAAATTTAATATAGGGTAAATTACAATAAGCTTCCTTGAGGTTTGGAAAAATTGTACTCCACCTCAAACTTTATCAAAATTAGCACTCAACCCCATTTTGATCAGTTAGCTAGTATTTTTAGCCCGTCAATCTATCACATAAGTATTAAAAATAATTTTTAATATTAATGGAGGGTCCAGAACTTTCATATGTGACAAACTGACATACAGAAACGTTAGTAGTATAACAGTTAACTAACGTTTTTGCCTCGCCAGTTTGTTACATCAGCCTTAAAGTTAACAAATTGACATGTTTGTAGATGTGACAGATGGGAACGACAGAAACATTAGCTGTGTCAGCAATCAGCAGTCAACAGTTAAAGAAATTGAGTGAAGTGCTAATTTTGGTGAAGTTTCGGGTAGAGTGCAATTTTCCCAAACCTCAAGAAGGTTATTGCAATTTACCCTTCAATATAAGATTTTGGAGTTGGTGTCCGAACTTCAAATCTTAGCGATGATAGTGATTTAGATGAGGTCTAAAATAAATGGTATAAAAATAAAGAAAAATGTTAGGTTGATTAGAACTAAAAAGCTTATAATAAGTAAATACTAGACGTGCACCCGTAGATGCACGAAAAGAGTTATTGATCTATTTTAAATTGATAGAACTGCTCTATTAAATGTCTCAGTATTTATAGAGGAAGAATTAACTATTAATTTAAATACTAATAAGGATGTTTTAAATAAAAATAAAAAATAAACTTAAATTAAATAAAAAATTAGTTGAAAAAATAGTTGAAAAGTTTATTAACTACCGATAAGGATTTAAATGGCGGTAACAAATAAAAAATAAGCGTGAAATAAATTTAAAAATTAGTGGACAAAAATAGTTGAAATTTTTTTTAACACTGATATAATAAAAACATAGAAACACTGATAAAATAATAACACTGATATAATAAAGAATGATAAGGTTGTTTTAAAACCGATAAGGATGATTTAAATACTAATAAAGATGTTTTAAATAAAAATAAAAAATAAGCGTGAAATAAACATAAAAAAATTAGTTGGAATTTTTTTTTTCTACTTACTCATCAACTTGACACGTGGAAAAAGTAAAAACTTGATAAGGATGTAATTGTTTTAGTTAGTCTTATTTTTTTTTGTTATTTAGTTTTATGTGCAAATTCCCTCTATTTTTTATCTTCACTTGCTTATTTTTATATTATTAAATTAAGATTAAGATTGAGATAAAATTAAAATAAGATAGATAAAATTAAAATAAAGATCAAGATAAGATATTCTAGAAATTTTTTTATACAAAACATCTATGGAAAGTTAACAAATAAAAGCATGATCAATAAGATAATTCGAATTTGAATTAAGAAAAAATAATAGTAGCAGTATTATATGGGATATAATATATAAACCTGGATACTGTTTATAGTATTTGGGAGAAGAGTGAGGGCAGTATCAGAGAAAAGAATGCCCCGGGTGTGCTTGTTAGCGAGGGAAGGGGCGGAGGAGAGCGAAGAGAGCGAGAGCGAGAGCGAATCCTGGAGCGAGACCGATTACGATTCCGAGGATTCTTCGATGATGCGGTGCATTTCTTGCGACGAGGAGTACGATCCCGAACGCGCCGGAACCTGCAAGGAGTGCTACCACGAAGCCAACGAGACTGAGGATGAACTCAAACGCGAAATCCAAGACTTGAAGTCCAAAGTCTCCTTCCTCACTCTCTCTTCTCCCATTCTCGATCCATCCTCCACCGACCTCGTTCTCCTTCCTTCATCCCACCCTTCTGCTCTTCCGATTCCCGCTCACAAGGCTGTTCTGGTTAGGGTTTTTTCCTCTCTGTCTCCCTCTCTCCATGTCTCGTTTTTTCAATTTTTCCAATTAAGAATTTGTGTACTGTGAGTAATGATTGTGTATCAATTTGCCATTCTGTAATCGGACTAATTATAAACCTCGTGATGTAATGTGTTATGTTTTATAGTATATGGTAACTTTTTCCCTAATCGCTTTGCTAACTAGAAAGCAATTACCGCATCCTGTAAACAGGATAGGAGAGAATGCAGTCAAGTTTACTTAACCAAATTTGATTTGAAATTAAAATGTGTTTGTTAGGAAAAATAGCTTGAATTAGTTTAGGTTAGATTAAGATCTCGAATTCTCTATTAATTGAATATCCGATTAAGGCTGTTAGAGTTGACTTGCCTACTCTGCCATGGCAAAGTTGTTATGATTTCATCCTGTTTTCTTTGCATGTTTGCAATGAAACTAATGATGTATTATGATGCAATTAGGTGAGACGCTCGCCAGTTTTCAAAGCAATGCTTGAGAACGACATGGAGGAGAGCAGGAGTGGCACCATTAAGATTTCTGATGTATCCTATGAGGCTCTTTGTGCTTTTGTTAACTATTTATATACCGCTGAAGCTTTGCTTGATAACCAGATGGCTTGTGATCTGTTAGTTTTAGCAGAAAAGTACGAGGTGAAACATCTTAAGACATATTGTGAGAAGTATTTGATTGCCAAACTGAATTGGGAGAAAGCTATTGCAAACTATGCCTTTGCACATCAACACAATGCCAAACAGTTGCTGGATGCAGCCTTGGCGGTGATCATTGACCACATGGACAGCCTTACTAAAAATGAAGATTATCTGGAGCTGGTGGACTGTAATCCTCGTCTCATTGTGGAATTGTATGAATCGTACCTCGCTAAACAGGTTAATACTGCAGCCTCTCTTAAGCTATAGAACAAAGTGTAAAAAACCAATGTAGTTAGCTTTAAGCTTGGGTGAAATTTCTGTTTCGATTACACTCTTGATTGCTCATTAGTCTGTGCTAGTATTTGAATTGTACATGATCATCTAGTATGCAGTTAAACAAGTAATTGGAACCATCACCTTTTGCAAATATCATGTACTTATTCTATTACCTTTTGGTACTTGGTGGATCGGGTACTATGAATTTAACTGGTGTAGTTATTAATATTATGGAGGGAGAAGCATTGATGTTCCACCTAAATGTTACTGCTGAAATGCCAACTATGGTGCCCATCTTGCTGATTTCTTTAACAGGGATGAAGGAAATGTATGCAGGTGCTGAGGTTCATGAAAAAGGTACAAGTGTAGGAAATGAGATATACACCCCACTATTGAGGATTAGGGAATTGATGTTGTTTCTGAAATGTGGGGTAATGGGAATTGAGTGACTAAAAGGTTCAACATGTCATAGATAACAATCACCCAAGCTATCTAATCTAATTAGTGTTTCAGCATTAGCAATAGCATGAAGAAGATATGATGAAATCTCGTTTTTGGGAGAATACTAATCATCATTAGCTCTAAGTATGATTTACTTTTACTTATTATTATTTTAAAAAGAATGTAGTTAATTAATTGTTACGTATGAAATACAAATCTGGTTTTATTATAACAATCACATTCTATGCGTTTTAGGCAATGTAGCTTAATAGGCATTTAGTTCTTCTCTTGGGGGTTGTTTTTAGACTACATATAGAGAAGTTCTCACAAATTTCACTCCATTCAATCTTGTGAAAATCGTTACAAAATCTTAAGTTTAAACATCCGAAGTAGAGGTTTTCCGGGGGGGAAAAAAAACTGAAGTAGAGTACTCAATAATCAATATCTAGCCATTATGGTTTTTTCTTTTTTTTAAAAAAATTGTAATGTATGTAAAATTAAGATCGAAAGCAATAGAAAACATACCAGTAACCTCTTGGAAACGTTGTATCAAGACGGTCAGCTATTAAAGTAAAATGACAAAGTTGCTATCGTAAATGGATAACTATATATTTGAAAAAGTTAAAATTTTAAAAATAATTATATTTTAAAACTTTTTTAAAAAAGTTAAAAAAAAAGGATTTTTTTTCCCCTAAAATAAGTTGAACTAAATACGGCAGTGTTCCTGTGGGGGGAAAAACAGCCCTAATCTAGGGAAGTTTAGTGGTGTCAAACCTTATAAGAAGAATCTTATTCTATGCAGATTAATCTCATAAGTGATTTTAAATCTTAATCACTGTCAGCTTTATAGAAAGGCTGCTTTGCAGAAAACAACCTTGGTTTAATATCGCCTCTTTTTCCCCCTAAAAAATTGTTAATGATTCTCCTTATGCCTGATTTTTGTTTCAAGTCTCTAAGAAATAATTAGTCTCATACTCTCATACATTAAATTTTTTTTTTGGGTACAACTCTCATACATTATATTATTCATATCTTCGTTTTATTGATTTATTTATTATGTTTACATATGAATTCTACACTTCAAAAGTTACTTTGAGCTTTCATTTATCCTTAGTATAAGCCAACAAATCACTTGAAAAGTTAAGCACTTTCAACTCATCTTTCTGGGTATACATGATGGGGATAAAGACTAATAGAATAAAAGAACGGGATAAAAGTAGGAAATGATAAAAAATCTAATAAATTTCTTTTCACCCAGAATTTGATTCATACCAAATAATTTACCAAATGGAAAATATGTTATCTTGGATAATGTTGGGATACTATGCAAGTCATAAATTATATTTGTGAGAGAATTTTACTAGTTAATTTTTAACATTAGTTTTTAATATATTTTGCACACTACTCCCACTATTAGAAATTTAGAATCTTTTGCATGTCTATTTCCTAACGATCATAACCATGTTTGAGTTTCCATTATAGACTTCTCGATTGGTTATAGAGGGGCGTTCTTCTGGAGGAGGAAGAAATTCGAAGCACGAGGAACGGTGGATACATTCATAGGAGAAGGGATACGTGACACGATCGATCTGTTACGTTGCGATTATGGAAGATGTTCACTCTGTGAGATCCTTCCTATGTGATATTCTCAATGATTATAATCTCCACTTGTAAAAGGACGGTTTAATCCAGTTTTTTTTATTAACCCCGAAGAATTTTTAGAAGTTCAGAGTATGGATCTATTTAGGCTTAGATTAATTTTCCCCCTAGTAACTTGAACCTAATAGCTCTTTCAAATTTGGTTAATTTGGTTTTGATTGTAACTATATTTTTCAAATATACAAATAAGATTATTACAAAAAACAAAAAACAAAAAACAAATAAGATATTCAATCATAACTTTTTTTAAAAAAATTATACATCAAGCTAAGTGGTCAATTTTATGAATAAACCAGGTTTATGGGTTAACCACTTAAACCATACATACCATTTGTAACCTTGACTAGTGACCCCTTGCTGGTCTTTGTTTTCAAGCATATCGCAGTGTTGAGACTTAAGATTAAGGAAAATGAAGAAGAAAAGGGTGAGGGTGAGAGCTTGGAAGAACAATTATTTATCTTATCATATTTCTTTGGTTGGATAATTTTGAACAAATGATACGTGTAGGGTAATTTTATTTATCATATTAATTCATTACATATTATATTTTAATTTTTAAATTATTAATTCACCAAATGTGTGCGCGTTGTCATGGCTTATAATAGCAGTTCTAAATCAATATCCTTTCTCATATATATTATTAACTAGAAAGTAATTTAAAATAAAGAGACATTTCATTACGAAGGTTTGTCAAAGAATGTGAACTTCGCAGCAATGCCAACAGATAAAAAGAAGCAAGGGGTGAGAACTACGGGTCTTTCAAAATAGTAATAGTAATACATATACAAATCAAACAATATATATTTATGGTCAAATATATTAATTTTAATCTACTTCATATTCAACCATCAAATAGCATCGAATTGTTTTAAACGACCTTTCCCTGTCAATTAGAGGCACTTACTTTCGCTTTAATTTTCTTTTCTTTTTTTGTTTTGTTTTTTATTAAGTAGCCTCACTAGAGGGAAATTGAAAATTAGACTTGACTTATCAATATGAGTTAAAATAAAGAGAATATGAAGATAAAACTATCTATAATATAATATATAAAATATATTCCACTGTAATTGTCATGATATGTTTAGAAAAAAGTTTTGAACTTTAATTGAAATTAATATCCAAATAATATATAAAATATCACAAAACCACCGAAGCCTAAAATATACACCTGAATAATATCACGAACCGAGTCATATATTATCACAAACCAACAAAACGAAATCGAATCATATAATCATTATGAATAAATTTTAGTGAACAAATTTTTAAGGTGAAAGTTTGTTATGTCAATTATAACATTTTTTCAAACAGAAAAGCTACACATTCTACCAAAAAATAAATTAATAAAAGAAAAGGTACCCTAGCTATGATCATGATGCATAAGTTAAAAAACTAAAAAAAATTATTAAAAATAAATAATTATTATATTATAAACATAAATCTTATTCAAAGTTGTATTTTAATAAAAATTATTTTATATCTTTAGTTTCTGAACCTATATATCTGTAAAAATAATCAAACTTTCTTTTCTAGTATAGGCTCATGAGGACACAATAAAATATATATTAAATATACTTGAATAAATATTTTGGCTTACCATAAAAAGATAAACATTAATTATTAGGAGTATATTTGAATCTAAAGAAAGAAATAATGCTTATTTTCAACAAATAATTTAAATTTTTATCTTCTTATTGTGTGTTAATTGACACATTAAAATATGACAATTATAATATAATTATGAATTTTAAATATAAGTTTCTCTAGTTATACTTTATAAAATTAACGTTTTATTGATTGATTTTATACTATTTTTCTTTTTAATTTTTCGACCTGATTATTTTTGGCAATTTTTACTATATATCACTCTCACTTAAAATAGGGTAATTCCAACATATACACGTACACGAAATTTCATTTTTTAAGAATAATCCATAATAATAAGAGATTCAGTTTTATTTTTTACTTTTTTAGAATTGTTATATAAAATAATTTTTAAGAACTATTTTTTTAAAAAAAAATTAAAATGAGATTTTATACTATCTCGTATTCAATTCATGAAATTAAAAACTAACAACTGAAATTGTTTCTATTAGGATTATTGAGTAATTATACTCTATAATCCTAATAGTTTCTCAATTTTAATTTTTAAAATCTGAAAAAATATATTGTTCTTAAAAATTAATCGGCCAAACAAAATTTTTTACTTTGTCTTAATATTTTTTATTCTAACCAGTAGGGGATTGAACTCCAGACACGTATACTTAATTAAAAGATGATATGAGTTACTAAGTTACCATCACGGTGCTTAATAAATAAATATTTAATTTAAACTAGGCTTGGGTTATATGTTGGAATAATTAGTTGTTGTATACTATTGAAAGGTGAATTCACATTTGGTGGAAACAGACTCATGCCTATAAAAATCGATTTATTAAAGTTTACGGTCAAGTAGTATTGAAAGCTGAATTCATATTTGGTAGTCTAGGTCGTACAAATTTTTTTAAAGACAAAAATTATCAACGTTCAAGAGTATCTAATTTAATGAAAGAAAATTAAATTATATACAAATAATAGCATATTTTTAATTATTTATTGATCCGCCGTGCAAGTTGTCACGGCGGTTCATAGCCTCCTGTCTAAACTCCAGTACGGTGGAAGAAATTTCCGATCACTCCTCATGGGAAGGGGATGAGGTACCTGCAAGAACTCCGATACCTAAGTTAGTGAGAGCTCAATGAAATAGTATTCTCAGAGTGCAATAGTGTAAGTAACGTGTTAAATGAATAAATGAATCTGGTATTTATATAGTATTATGTGCCATAAAAGTCAAACATGTCATTGTCATGCTTGCGAATATTGCAGCGTGTCAGTTAGGCTCATAACCGTTGACAGAAGTCGTTACCGGGTATATGAGACATATCGTAATTTCTACGACATGTCCCATAATCCCAAGATAATACTCTTTTCCGGCATATAATCTATGTCTTTCTTCATCATGTGACCTGTACGTGCTCATGAAATACGTGCTCTTTTCACGAGTTGGGTCCACAACATTTATAGACTTGAATTTTTGTCACTTACTATTAGTATAAAATATCTTCGAATGTTAACATCTAACCATATATTATATAATCAATAATTAAAATTTGATTATTATAATAATGACATATGATCATGATCTTGTCAAGAGTTTGTAGTTCAAGTGGTATGAAGAGGAGTTCTTTGAGTTGAAGGAGAGGAGTTCAATCTCCGGTAGAATAAAATTAAGAGTAAATTTAATAGTAATGTAATGTAAAAGTATGTATGTTTGGTCGATAAAAATAAAATACTTGATCTTGACACTCGACGCAACTTGTTTTTAATGCTAACGTTAGATAGACAGCAGAAAGAAAATGAAAGAATTTTTTAAAAAATCAATTAAATTTTAAGACAATAGCATACATATTTGCCACGTTACACTGCCTTGAAAGTATTTTTAGTTTTGGAAAAAAAACTCTGAATTGTTATTAGTTAATTTTAAGTCTTTCGCCAGCAAATAGTACTTATATATGTGAAGAAAAAAAAAACTTATAAATGTAAATATAATTATTGATCCTTTCGTTGATGGCTATAGAGGGTGGTGGAATTTCCTTAAAAAACTAAAATTATTTTTTGCTTTTTGTAGTCGCCACTCGCCAGTCGTGGAAAAAGGTTATATGTAGTTATAAAGGGCACCATGTGATTCAGGTCATTGAAAATAATTTATGACAATAAACTAATATAAATATATAAATATAATTTAAAACACAATCTGACTTATTTCTGATGTATAAAAAATTAAAACAATCTGTTATAAAAAAAAAGAAAAAAAAAAAGAATCTGACCCATTATAATTTACAACCGCAAACGGCATTTTTTATTTTTTATTTTTCAAAACTCAATAGAATTCTCCACGTATAAGAAGATAAGCATAGGAAAGAGAAAGGTAAATGCCTGGTAGTTGAATAAAACCTAATAAAGTAAAATCAAATGCTTCATAAAAAAAACAAATAAAATGAAGCAACCAACAAAAAAGGATGAAACAAAACTGAAAGTTTATTGTGTTTGATAATTATAAAACAGAGCACAACCGTAAATTTAATTTACTAAATGTTTAGTACAACATAAGAAGCACTCAACAAAAATAAAAATACAACATGAAAAGTTAAACAAAATTGAAAGGAGCATTTCCTTAAAAAGATTTTTTATGAACATAATTGTATAATAGTTTTGAAATTTGTTAATTTTTATATTAATATTTTTTAGAAATATTTTTAAATGATTAAATGCAATTTTTTATAAGAAGTATATTTGTTAAATATACTTTCAAAAATAATCATTAAATATAATAATGTTGCATATATGTTTATTATTATAATATAATATTGTACTATTTTGTGCGTATAAGATGACTCATCGACGATGATAATGATAATTCCGTCAATAAAAAATAATTAGTGAAATATTCTATAATATTCTCTTTGATTTTGCTATTTTCAATAGAACTAAAATATTCTATTCATTTGATTCAATATTCTATTCTATTTATGTATAGATGTACCAAATATGAGATAATAATTTGATGCGGCTACAAATTTAGAAAATTTTAGCAATAGAGACAACAAAACCACAAATTTAATTTACAGTTCTAAAAGTATGAGATATTCACTATTGCAAAGTATAAATATACGTTATGATTATTTCTTATGAGCATTTATATTTTGAAATGCTAAGTGATTTTTATTTAAATTCTATAAAAAATTAATTTTTTCATTATTCATGTAACTAAAAATAATTATTTTTTCATATAGCTTTTTATTCAATTTTTAATAACTATTATAGTATAGATTTTTTTTTTTAAACTATTGCAGTCATTAATAATATTAAAGTTAATTTTATTTAGTTTATATCAAGAAGACTATTTTTTAGTTTGAAGATTCAAAATTAATCTCTTCAAAGTATAAAAATCAATTATTAAAGTAGGATTTGTCTTTTTTATCTAAAGTCTTTTTTACATATACTAATACGATCATGATTCAATTCTATTTCAATATGTTTAAATAATCCAAATACCAAAGTTGAGTTTTGTTGAAAATATGAAAATTACAAGTAAACACAGTAATTAATGAAGTATATATTAACAGCTTAAATGTCTGTACTAAGTACTAACATTAACATTGTAAGAATAGATGATATACATTCAATTTCTGTACTGACAATTAACTATAAATTAGAAAAATAAAAATGTCTATGCTAAGTTTTCTAGCAGATTGATTGTATCAGAAGAAATCTACATTGATGAAAGCAACTCTAACAATTTAACCTTTTTTTTTTTCTGTTAGCGAATTAAACTTTTTTTTGGAATTTTATCATATTCTAACTTTATTTAATGATATTTTAAGAAAAGAGAGAAAAAAAAAAATCCTCCCTAAACCGGAAACTATAAAACATACAAGAAAAAATGGAACTCTTTAATTTTAACATATACTGATTACTATGCGATCGTCTTTAACTTTCAGCTTTAGAAGGATTATTATATCTAACTCTAACCTCATGATCCACCATATAAAACTGCTTCTAACATTTAATTTCTCGTCTCATCCTAAATTTTCAGAAATAATTAACTCTCCTAAATCCCCATAATCAGTATCAATAAGTTAATAAACTAATTTAAGCAAAAATAGATGTAGAGCAGAGGATGATCATAAATAATGTACAAAATCATGTTTATACACATATACACACACACAATATGATGACATGATGGGTTTAATTTGTGCAAAATTTGAATAAAAATGAAAATGAAAGAAACTAGTCTTTATTTGGATTTCTCATCAACAAACTAGAATTTGAATCAATCTGATGGAATGAATCAATTTACTTTCATCTGATAACTGCAACAACATATGACACATCGTTACGTGAAAATGAAAGTTAATTTGATTAAACGAAAATCCAAACATACTTGTTCTAATCACGCGGTGGAAGGCAGCATCATTTTCTTGAATTCCTGAAAATCAAGTTGGCCATCCAAATTGGTATCATAGAACAGAATCATGCTTCTACAATCCTTACCATTCCACAATCCAAGCCTCTTCAAAACACACTCCAATTCTTGACTAGTAATATATCCATCTCCATCCAAATCAAAAACGTTGAAGGTCTTTACAAGATCCCTCTCCAATTCCTCTGCATCAATCTCTTCACCTCCTTCTCTGCTTTCTCCATTGTTCTGCTTCAATATTATTGACTCGTAAAAGAACAAGAATTCATTGAAGTCAAGACTCTTCTTTTTCACCAAAGATTCTAAATCTTGTAAGCTATATTGAGAATTATTCCCTATTTTGTCGAGCAACCAATTCAACTCCTCAAGGCTCAGGAAACCATCACCGTTCTTATCAAGCTTCTCAAAGATTCTCTTCAACTCACTTAGAGTTAGGATACACATCATGAAACAGTTAACATAAATCTAAAAACTCTGTTTGTGTTTGTTATTATTCATTCATATAGATCAAATATCAAATTAAACATATATATGATATGTTTGTGTATAAATTAAAAAGAATAATATGTGTGTGCGTGGCTTAATTAAGTTAATGACTATTGGTAGTTGTACTTCTTTGTGTACGGGAAAAAAACAACGGAGCCCAAAATTCATTAATTGGAGAATTGTCTAAGCTTTAGGAAATTTGTACGAAGTTTCGCGCTCTTTTTTTTTTTTAATTTTCTCTTTTATTTGAAAAAAAATGAAAACTAATTTATTATTATTTCTTTGTAATGGCAATTGGATATGAACCGTATTTTTCTTTCGTTGCACATAGCGAAAATTCTTTGGTGTCAAAAGTGTATATTTAACCGTAAATCGACTTGAGTTGGGTCTTTGGGGTCAAGTCAACGTAAATAAATCCAATTCAACTTGATCCAATTGTTTTTTTTTTTTTTTTAAAAAAAAAAGCAGCATATTCATGTGAATCAACTTGGCCAAAGTTGACCAAAAAAATAAAACTTGATTATTTTCTAAGTTTTTTTATAGTAACTATTTTTTAAGCTTTTAATGATAAGCGATACCATCGACGTCATATTGATGTCACACACACATGTGTATATATATAGAGACAATAAATAAATTGGAACAACAATAAACTCAAGTATTATTTTTTTTATTGATTAAGTACACACTCCCTATACTACATTACTCATAAATCTACTCTACTTAGGATCAAACTCTAATATAAGAGTTTTTTTTTTTTGGGTAAACCAGGAATATCCTCCGACCGATAGCCGAAGACTAATCTCCTCTCCTCGAGACGTAAAGATCACCGAAGTAAAATTTATCTCTCCCAACAAAATATTCTCTATAAAAACCACCAGGATTCGAACCAACCCACCAAAAGCTACCCCTTAAATTTCATCTATACTAATTCATTCATTGTTAACTTGAATAAATTTTTGGCGGTGAGAAGAGCGGTTGCTACTTGTTTCTTTTGTTTGGTATTTGACTATTTGCAAATCCTACCGTAATTCTAATTCTAATGATGAATATAAGTTTAATAATTTATCAAAATTAATAAGAAAATCATAATAACATTAATAAAAATAACGTCGTTTTAACTTGTAATTGGTTTTGTCAACAGACATTCTAGTTCGCAATCGGACTCTCAAATGCTTCTTCAGCTTTCAATATGATTTTACAATTTAGAGTTTTTTTTTTTTTCCTTTTTTAAAATTTATCTTTAGAAATTTAAAGTTTGTAAATAAACGAAGCATAAAAGATGATTTCTTGATATTGCTATCATGGAAAATGTAAAAATATAGTGAAAAGATTATGAGGTGGAAATAAGGTTGAACTGACAACGTGCATTTCTCATTCTCATGCGTGTTGATAGATTCATAGGGTCTTTTTTGGTGAGGAGCACGTGTCAAGGGCTATTAATTATTAATTAGAGCCATTTATCATGCATGACTCATGAGGCCAGTGACTTGAATCCAACCTACAATTCTTAGACGTGGTTCATTATACGACAGTTCTTTTCAGTTACAAATCATAAGGGTCATGTGTTAATAACAGTTATTTGATTTAGATATAGACTCCGAGGACATCTGAAAAAAAATACATCATATCACTTCCGAATCTTTCAAACTTAGGTTGGTCATTGTTACAAGAAATTTTTCATAAAACGCTTCAGAAAGAATAGCCCTCGGCTAGTCAGATATTGGCTAGGGAACCCTTTGCACAAGGCATGATATAGTGTGAGCAATAGTGATCAATGTGATAACTACAAGAAAGCAATGAACGTTTTGGTTACTCTCTGATGCATTGCTTCCTCGTTCATATTGTTTTTCTCTTTTTGCCTGTTTGCCATTTGTTTTTCAAACTCATTCAAAATTTCTCTGGTGACAAGTAACTTGCCATTGTCCTTGCATGTTCTGCTAGAGACTTTCTTATCCTTATGCTCAGAATTTGCTAGTGTTTAACGCAATTTTGTCTAAAGGGCATCACGCAAGTTTGTGAAGTTTCCATTTCATTTTTAAACTAAAAAGATAACCGAGATAAAAATGTTTAGTTAGATGTCCGTGGTATTTATCTACCCTTTGGATGCAACCATCAGAAAAGAAAAGGAACAAACAATTGAGATCCAGAACATAGAATGCGTCAAGCAATCATTCTGAGATTTTCTATTATCCAACTTATTTGCCCATTTACTCTGCTTAAATTTTAACTGAACAAAATGAATACAAAGAGGCTCAAGTTCTTTACACCTTGCACACTAGGAAATTAAAATAATTACCCTAACCGAAGTGGGGCCAAAACCTATGAACAAAAAAATACAGATGCCACTTATCCCATCACACTTGAAGGGGAAGGGGATGCGAGAAACCCTGCAAACCTTTTAATCTTACTGCTTAGAATCTGAGATAAAGAGTATAAAGACACATTACAGAAGACTAAAAGAATAAGGAATGAAGCATCAAGCATGAGAGCTAAAACTTGTTTGCACAGATGAAAGTTCAAGCCTTCAAATCAAATTTGCCAGGCTCAGAGTATTTAGTTTCCAGCTGTTCAACTTTGTTAAATTTAAAACCCCTGATTCTCAACACCTCAGGCTCCGAGGAATCTTTGTAGTCAACAGTTTCAAGGGTCCAACCTTTATTTTGAACTGAACCACCCACGTTTACCTATACATTTTTTGTTCCGAAAACAATCCCGCATCAGATAAAAATACTCAACACAGCATGCACATTCATAGTAAGTAGGATAAGTTTCAGGCTATCATTACTTTTAAAGAAATAATGGAGGGGCACAGTAATAAGAACAATTATGAAGAGGATAAAATAACTAGACAACGAGGCATAAATTTCTGTCTGTCTTAGGTTAAATAGTAATTAATCCTCCAAAACAGCCAATACCAACTCAGGAGGCACTCAGAAAGATAAAACATCAATAAATTATTGCCATACCTCTGCATCATCAATAGCATCAATGATAAGAGCCCCGTCTAAGGTCAGATTTTCAATAAAAACTTTTCGACCCTTAATCGCCAGCGTAGACCTTTGGGAAATGGAGCAATTTCCACCGACTTTGCTCTTGATCAGAGAAAAAGTCAGACCCCATTTTGGCTTCCATGTGATGCGTGACCAAACTTCAACCTCTTGCCCGTTGAAAACCTGCACTACTGGATCTGCTACTTGGACACCAGCCTAGCAAAAGATAAAAAATGCAGAGAGAACTGATTACAATCTGAAGTATAAACTGTAAATTACAGTTTTAATTTTTAAACGCAAAGAGATAAGAGAAGGGGATAGATAACAACTTAGAAATTCTAAAATATACCTAAAGACACAAAGATCCATGGAATAAGAGTAAGCGAAAATTCAATTGTATACTTGTATCTCATTCAAAATATAGCATGCCGTTGTATATATAATCAGGAAGCAATCTTAAAGAACTTTCCTATTCCATATCCATATAGTATTCTAAAAGGAATTCAGTTCTGTCAAAAATATTTTAGCATCACCTAATCCAATGGAAATTGCAATAAAATCATTATGAAAATCAAAACGTTAAAAATAATAAATATAAACATGGATACGTCACAGCATCCAAGACTTACAACAGCAAGAGGACTATAATACCTTTTTGAGAATAATGCTATTTGCACGATAAATGGCCATTTCTCCAGAGGTTGCACTGTGGTATGGATTTCCTTTCGGCACCTTCAGTCATGTTGAAAACAGAAGTATAAGAAATAATTCCTCTCTTGAAAACCTTTTAGGAAATTCACACACCCATACTCAGAACCTATTGTACCACGGAAGTATCATCTAAAATCCAAAGTTCCGAATTTTAACCAAATTTTTTATTAAATCTTTCCAGTGTCCAGTCTACTTCAATTGAAGGCTGCATCTGCATACACTCAAAAAAATCAAGCACTAAAAACTTTTACCCTCTATTTCTTTTTATCTACTTTTGTTTCTCCATGTGTAAATTTTTTTGCATTAAAATTTAAGTTGGTACCTTAGAAGCATCCTCAGCATTATTCTTCACAGGAGCATAAGCAAACCATGTTTCCATGACCTGCACAATTACAAAGAGAACAAGTGAGGTAGCACCCAAACAAAACAACCAAACACCCACAAACCACAAAGTGGTATCAGAATTGTCTAAAGATCATCTCAAAGTACTGTTCTCCTCAAATAGATAATTTACCGTGAATCCAACCCTGGCAGATGGGGGCAATGTTTTTGGATAGTCTTGCATCATACATTCAAGTCGAGTTGAGGACTTAAATGAAGTTTTACTGGCATCTTTGTATCTGCAGCAAGGAAAATTAGCATTGATACTTAAGCTGTGACAGTGGTTCACCGAAATATTTGTCTTCAAATTATTCATGAAGACTTCACAACAAAAAACACCAACTCTACTACAAACTTGAGGAATAACCCCATCTTTTTTATGAATAAAACTTATCAATATGGAAGAAAAAAAGATGGCAATGCAAAGTCTAATGCAACAACAAAGCATAAAATGCAATAAAAATAAGCACGATAAACCAAAGTGCTGGAAATAATAATATAGCATGGTGAGTATCAAAAAGAATTACTTTGGGTTAACGAATTCCTGTATGGCGCCTCCTGTTTTTGAGAGCTCTTCAATGTACGGACCAAGTTCTAAAATCAACTATTAGAATAAGATATTGTCACTATGCAATGTTAGCGTAATCATGTGCAATTCAACTAAATAAGGACATGAATACCATATAATAATAATAATATTACTATTATTATTACTTATTAAGTATCAAAACAAACCAAGGTTATCACACTATCACAGCCTGATATTTATAGAATTCAAACATCACGAATTGAGTGCTCACAGTCACACCATTTGGTATAGTATAATAATAATGCATAGAATAATACTAAAAAAACAGTCTGATAATAGATAATTGAAAAGGTAAATTTCATTTCAGGGGGTGGATATCAAAGTATGAAAGAGAATTACTTGGTTTATATTTCCTGGAAATGGGGAATACCCAGTCTCACAATTAACATCGCCATCAGGGTATCCACTTGCTCTGAGAAGAGGATCTAGCTGATTGTATTCCACATTTATCACCATAGACCTCCCTGTGATTATGTATTCAAATTAGATCATATCTTTATCAACTTGCCATTTCCTTATAGCATTTGTCTAATGACAAGAATTTCTAATAATGCACAATAATTACAAACTTTTATCAAAAAAATATTGGCAGTTTACCTCACTGCCCAACATCGATATCAGTGGATGAAATTAAAATCATATAAACCATTTTGCCTCCATGAAGAGTCATTGCCTATCATCTCCCCGATAATAATGAATTATGATAAATAATAAAATACTCATAAAATTTACAATTTCAAATCAATTCACAGGAAAGAAAGAAGTTCTATTCCACTAAAACATACACTAAAAGCAAGTATTTATTCACACCCACATTAATTTAACACCTGTAAGTCCACAATGAATACTATTTTCTGTGTGTAAGGGATGAAAAGATTAGCTCACCATCAGAATGAGTAAGCCTGGTAATTCCACCAATAGCTTCTTTTGCTTTCCGAGGTACTGCAACAGAGTTAACATGGTACTGTTTGGCAGCACTGACACCCAATGCTGATGGAATTGCCTGTATCCTCAAATTTCTAGGCAATGAATACTTAAAATATACTAATGGGAAAAAAGAGAAGCTGAAAATTTGAAATGCCAAAGCAATCAACCTTGAAAAGAAGTCCATTTGTATCTTGAAAAAAGAGAACCCATTTCAACCCAGCATCTTGCCTAGCAAATGTAAATCATCATATAAATTTATGATCAGAGCATATCATCAATGACAAAGATCCGTTCACACTTCTAATTTCAATAATACAAGCCCATTAAGTTGTTGAATTGGCAACCAATATTTATAGTTTTACAAATCAGTTTCTGAGGGTCCTAATACATTTAGAACATTTATTAATTACTTAGCAACGTGTAGTGGATAAATCTATTAAATGTCTACTAAGAAAAATGAAATTGAAGACACATGAAAGCTCTTAAAAGGAAAGGAAACTGTATGAGTCATACCATACTTTCAGAATACCGCTGGAATAAAGAAGTGAATGCACGTCACCATGCCCATGAGGTTTTGTCTACCCAAAGAGAAATAAATGGTTAATAGATTGCACGTTTGAATACCAAGTTTATGATACGATGTCAATAGAATACATTTCACTCATTGCTTTGTGATAAATAAATTTGGCCACACAATCACACATGTACCCTGAATGACAATACCTGAAATCTGTATCTGTTTTGTGGATCCAATGCAAGCCTGGCATCATTATCTTCTAAGCATGCAACTTTTTCCTGAATTATATACAAGTTTAAGAATTAAAAAAATGAAGTCACATTGAACTTCCAGTGAGACATCAATAGGCATTACCTGCTTTAAAAGTGTTACTTGTTCGGGTTGCATATCAAAGTAAGAATTTGACTTTAAAAGCTCAAGCGTACGCCCATGGGTGTCATCTGATGTCATAATAACGAAAGGAATCTGTGTCTGGTCTTCACCTGAAAGTTGAGAAGCACAATCATTACTACAAAGGACATTGAATCAAAATATTATAGTTAATAGTTAATATTAATGATTACAAGGGATAAATTAAGATTTTGATCCCTGAAAAATTCACGATTTTACCTTTAGTCTCTCGTCTTTAATTTTTCTTTTTCCAGAGAGTCCTCCATAAACATTTTTCCTTACCAAATGATCTCTCTATTATTCCTCCATTTATTTTTCTATTTTATAGACATTTTGGTCCCTCCAAATATCACATGTTTCCCATTTAGTTTGCCATTTAAAGGACCAAAAAAAACTTGTAATATCTAGAAGGACCAAAAGGTAAATGGGAATATTGCTTAATGGGGAAAAAAAAAAAAACACTCCTGAAATTCTGTAAAAAATGTTTACAGCTGAATTATTTTAAGAATTATTTACCAGAAAAGTGACTTGTAAGAAGCTATTTTTTACTGGAAACATTTTCCCGTATCATGGTATTTTCCACATTGGCACAAAAAGTTATTTATCATCAAAATAAATGGACCCTTGGCCATATAAATTGCGTATAATACAAACAAACTATCTATTGTCCATATTGAATATTAATATACACAGGTTTAACAATCTCCCTTTTCTCTTTTTAGTTTTTACAACATCAGTAACAAAATCAGGTGGATAAATTTAACTATAACTTCATATAACAATGGAAACTACAACCTTGTGAGCTGGCTTCTTGAAGAGCCAATATAGATTCGATGTAATGCTGTAAGAAACATGTCCCGGTAGTGGTTTCTGCAGGAAGAGCAACCTGCAAGGGACAGAAGCAATGGTTAAGACTTCAGAATAAGGAATTAAATACCATGATCCCATCACATGCTGAAGGTGTCCACATACATAAACTCGACTAGGCAAGAAAATCCGTTTACTAGGTATCAGAAAAAGACCCAACACCCTGAAAAGGTATGAAACACATCCATTGGTGACTGTCAGTGACAGTTTTGTCACTTAGTTTGTAGCTCAGTCAGTTAATCAGTTGCACTGTAACTCACCCGTCCTAGTGTGTGTTTATTTCAACGTTGAGACTTGAGATGTCACTCAAATCTTGTTTGAGTTACCACTAAAATATTTTGCTTCCCTAAAACAGGCATTGAGATCTGTCATCTGTGTAACTCTGTGAGTGATCAAAATCCTAAGCAAACACACAGCTAGTTGTTAGAATTAGTTGTTCTACTGACTCTACAAATGTATCTTGTACCCACATAACACAATTATGAATTCAGAAAAATCATTTACAGATTCTTCTTGACTTCTCTCTCTCACTTTAATCTAAGATTCAACAGTAAGAAATTTCCATAACCATCAATTAATATCATGCTCAAGAGTAATGAGAAAAGCTGCAGCAATGACTCCATTGGCCCTTATACTGTGTTATATTTTAAACATCAAACTGAGCTTTTCTTAAAACTACTTATGTTTAAACAGGTTTATCCAAACAATACAATTCTTCGTTTAAGGAGGAAGGGGAAGAAGATTATTTTACTCTTGGAGTAAGATAAAAATTCAATATCGAAATTTTTTTCAAATAAGATATAAGATATACTGATAAAAATAGGTTTTTTAAGTCCTAAACTCAACTTTTGTCTAGATATTCAAATTGATAATCCCACAATGATCATCAAACACCACAAAGTGGATGTCAATTCAATTGATTATGACAAAACAGCAACAGCCTTGGTCCCCTAACCTAAAAGTGTGTAAGTATCAACATGAGTTTTCAGGAACCTCTATATATAAACAAGATGTCCCGATCACAGACAACAACAGAGTGACAAAATAACAACAATATCGGGTAACAAGGTATAACCTTAATCCCACTGTATCCCAGACGCTCGCCAAGACCACCGGCAACAAGAACAAATGCAGCTTTCCGAGCTTCACTCACTCCCTGCTCCTCAAATTTGATGAAGTTCTCATCACCAAACGTCAATGTCTCGCCCGTGGGAACCTGGAAAATCATGAGTACACAGTCTTATAAATTATTTCACGCACAAACCAAGAATTTGAATTCGATTGCACTAGCATTTGCATACACTCCATACATGCAGTGTTAGAAACATAATTAAGCACATTAAAAAATCAAGTCAGAAGCACATAATGATAATTGTGACTTACAGAAGGAGTGAATCCATCGAAAGGATTCTTCCCAGCTTTCGAATCAGCCAAGAGTCGTTTGGCGTTTTTGATGTATGCTTCCAAACCGCCAGGGTAGCTTGAATCGAGTCGAATCAGCTAAATAAAACGCAGCGTCATTTAGCAAGAGAAGGCAGAAACAGATCTACGCGATTGAATTGAATGACGAAACTAAACCTGATCGAAGAAAGCTTTCTTCTGGTCGTCGTCGACGCCGGGATCAGGCCAATCGCGGAACAGGTGATCTTGGCCGTTATCCAACAACATCTTCACCAGCTCTTGCTGAGTCGCCGAATCAGAACCAGAATAAGAAGAAGCATTCACTGAATTCTGAAAAGAATCGAAATAGAGAGAGAAGAAACCTGTTGAGGAGAGAGAAGGTTGTAATTGTCGCCGAGAGAGGAAGCCATGGAATCCGAATTGAAGTGAAAGTGGAAGGTGGTGTAGAAGTACGAATAGGAACGAACACGAACATAAAAATGCAAATGCTAATATTTTCTATCGTTGTCGTTATTATTGTTTTATGATTTTATCAATTTAATTATTTTATAGTTTATATTTTATTTTATTTTGAGATTAACTGGTGAACCGGGTGTGCCGGTGATTATGTGGATTTGATTCTGACGTTAAGTCAACTTCAGCTCTTACCGGAAGGCACGGGTCACGGTCAGTTCATTCACCCCAGTTAGTTTCTTCATTATGTTTTTTTTATTTTTGGTGAAATTCTCTTATGTTGTTTTTTTTTTGACAACATTATCTTATGTTGTTTAGATGCCAATTGAAGACGAGATACAAAAATAACAAAATAGACAGAAACAATTAATTATTTTTATTTAATTTAAATAAGAAAAATAGGAAACAAATAACTTTCAAATCAAAGTCAATAAATGAATAAAAATACTAACAATTCAAGAAAACAAGATCAATTTCTGATACTTGGATTTATTTACTGGTTGCAATAACTTGCAAGTTAACAGGGTCATATGTGCATAATTTGTTGTTTTAGATCATTGAGGTGCATCATATATTCATGTCCTCGGGGTGGCAATTTGCGCACCATTAATTTTTTTCTGTTATACCACATAAATTTTTTTTCTATTTTTTTTTCCTTCGACTCAAAACTTTTGTTTCACTTTTGTACTAAATAAATTAATGAAAAATGAGAAAACGGAACTTATGTTTCGTATAATAAAAAACATAAGTTTTGGGAAAAAAAATACTTTGTGTAGTGTGCTAAAAAAAGTTAGTGGTGCACATAATACCACCCATATCATTTGTTTAACTTGCTGGATGATTTATTCAGATCTTTTACTTTGATATCAGGAATGAGTAATTGGATTAATTAGAGATAGGAGAATTGTAATTCAGTTCTTATATATTAATTGATCAGGTAGAATAATCTTATCACAACTACGATTATAACTAACGAGTGATTATCCCTAATATTTAGCAAAGTTTTTTTTTAATAAAGAAATTATTAGATGAAGCAAAGTATGTTTAGCAAAGTTTTTTTTCATTTTTTCTTTTAGTAAAGAAACATTCTCATCAAACATTTTCATTTTTTTCTTTTAGGTTGGTGAGTTGGCCAACCGCCTTTCTTGAAAAAGCCCTAGTCTGGTTACTAGCTTTTTTAACTCGTATATTCTCTTATTTTTCTACTTTTGGTCTGGAATATTCTAGATTACTTTTTTGTCAAAAGGTCAAAAGGATCTCAATAAAAGATAAGGACGTTTAACCAATGGAACATCAATCGGGAAAACGATAACCAGAAAATTATAATTCTCCGACTTCAATTTTGAATGTTAAACTTTTCCGTATGTATCATTCTAAAAATAATCTTGGATTAAAAATTATAATTTTTAAGAGTTTAATATTGAAAAAATTAATTATTTTATAAATTAATCAAATTATAAATACTTTTTTAAAAATGTATTTAGCTTTATTTAAGTTTAATTTTTAAACAATTAAAATTAATATTAAAAAATAATTAATTATAATATAATTTCTTTTTGATAGCAATTTCTTTTTCTTTTTTAAGGGAGAGGGGTAAGAAAGTTTTACATTTAGTAGGATTCAAACCTTATATTTTCACCTAATATCCCAATAACATCCCAATTAAGCTACTATCAAAAGGATAATTATAATATATAATTCAAGTTTATTCAAGTTTTTTTTTTTTTTGGAGAAATTTGTCTAAAAATTTTTGGGAAAAACATATCAGGAGTTATTTTCGAAAAACATTTTCCAAATTTTGATACATACTTCAGATTTTTATTGTGTGTTCTTCCAAAGTAAACAATCAAGAATTTATCTTAAAACTACAAATACTACACATAATTTTGGTGACAAAAAATGAGAAGGGTGTGGCGCCACACAAATAGCCGCTTATGGAGTGTTGACTCAAAAATATGTAGGAGGTTTTTAATTATCATCATTGCTTACCCTTTTATATATAGGTAATTGACTTTCGTAGGAGTTCAATTAGGTTCCAGATTTTGTCTAACGTCATTTAGTTAGGTGCTTAACGTTAACTGTCATTTTAACATCGTTAACAGAAGTTTAAAAAATTTATTGTGTTTGAATCAAAAGTTTAAATTAGTCCATCCGTGTTATATATCAAAAGTTTAAATAAATCCCTATATTTATTATTAAAAGTTCAAATTAGTCCCTATGTAACGGTGGTTAACGTCAGGGACATAGCTGAACAAGTTGGAAGACCTAAGTGAACTCTCATAAAAATCAATAATCTGAGTAAACTTTCATTTGTAAAGTTAGAGACTTACGTAATAATTATTTCTATAAAAAACCTTTTAGTTTCTTATCACCTCTCACGATCGTTTTTTATATTATTGCTTACCCTTTATTTCCCCATTCCTTTGCTTTTTACCGTTTAGAATTAAGGAGCAATGATACTTGAATGGCTTGCTTTAGAGAATAATACTAACATAAGAACTAGCATTGTAATAATCTGTAGTAATTTACAAAGAACTAGCATTGTAATAATATATATCGATCTGGACAATATTCATATGAAATTAACAGCAATAATTTGGCCACTAATTTTTTGTTGTTGTATTTTTCAAGAAATCATTTCTGAGGTGTATCTTGTTCAGGTTTGAAGTCATTGTTAAACAAGAGGCGTGGCTTGCCCATGCTGAAATTCAGAACCTTAGCATTCATGTTATACTTGATCTCTCCATCGTATAACATCTTTCTTATGTAATGTTCTATGTCCGATCCAATCAGCCGCAGTGTGTATTCTGTCAATGGAGCACCCTGTTTTGTGTCACCATAATTCATAGGTTAGTATTAAGTTTTTCACAAACACATCAAGCTTCAGAAAATGGAATAATTTCTTGTCAAATTTTAGGAACTTCCCAGCATACCCAAGAGTCTCTCCTTCATCAACTTTGTGTAATTGTGCAATTTTGTCTCCGTGATTTTAATTGAGCGACTTTAGTCCCATAGAGTTTAAAATGTGAAAACCGAGTTTTGGAGTCCAATTTTTGTCCAATTTAAACTATTTGTTACTGTCCGTTGCTAACATTATTGATCTGAAATAAATAATTGATCACAATTCTTACAACAACTTTAAATAACGATTATAACAGAATGTAACAAATCATTTAAATTTGATGGGAATAGGACCTATGACTCAACTTTTACATTTTAAATTCGGTAGGGACCAAAATCGTCCAAATGAAACTAGGCTGAAATTGCATAATTAGAAAACTATAAGGATAAAAAGTGCAATTAAGCCTATTTTTATTTTGCTAAGCAGAGCCCTGTATGCTATCTAATCTTATCCTTGAACTATTGGATGTGAGTTTGGTATTTGCAACACGATTCTAAATTTCTAAGGCACACAAAACAAATCAAAATTAAATTAGACTAAGTTTAAGGAAACTACCTCATAGTGATCCACAAGTTCTTGGAAGTAAGAATAAACCATGTTACAAGTCTCAGGATTCCACACAAACTCATCAGTAGGATCAAGAATAAGAGTGAGCTTATCCATCTGAGTCTGATCAAACTCACAAGTTTCAGGGTCAATATAAGCAGCATAAATCCTCACATGTCTAGTGGCACAACTCAACCACTGTCCTCCATATTCTCTGCTCATGTTTTTGCTCTTCACATTGATTTGAGGTTCCACTGGCCTTGGTTTCGTTCCTTTCGGCTTCGGTTTCTGAGTTTCCACTTGTTCTTGCTCTTCTTGTACTTTAAAACTTTCTGCTTCCTGAACATTAGATTGTTGTTGCTGTTGTTGAGCTGAGATGAAAAATGCTTTCCTGTTTTTTATCTCTCTTCTTCCTCTGTTCCAACCCATTAGGGAGAATTTGGTTGAAACCATGGAGGAGCAACTTGTGGCCATGGCTCAATTTGTGTATTGTAATGTAATTTGTGTTTAATTTTAATAGGCTGGACTTACAAAATGGGTGTTATTTGTTTCAGTACTTTGAGTGCTTCTGATATGGATAAGATGATCTTGTATAATTCTGGAGGGAAATGTTTGTGGTCACAGAACAAAGAATTTTTTGTTTCTATGGATACTGCTTTTCCAATTTTACCCATGTGCGTTATTTATTGAAAGTTTGAACAATTATTATATATTTACATATCCCTTAGTGCAAATTACAACAATGTTTTTTGGGGTGATTACACAAGATTAAATTACTTCAATTCTCTCTCTCATTTTTTACTGCCAACCACTGAAGAAACACCAGTTAAAAGGGCAAAATGAAGAAAATTGTTATCCAACCACATCTATTGGCTTTACCCAAAAAAGAGGAAATTTATCCGTTCTTTGTTAACTATAATATAATAATGCAAAATAAAATAATATATTAAAATTTATTTATTTAACCTACCCAATATATGTAAACTGAGTTAATAAATAAATTTCTCCAAATAAAGAGGTTAACATCCAATTTATCAAGTATCTGAATGATACCAACCAACCCAAAACACAGTGAAATGAAAGAAACCAAGTGAACAAATTGCTCTACTTATTAGGATGCAGAGCAATGATCCTTATGCACAAAAATCCCAACTTTTTCACATTTTTACCATTACATATTACAAAACTCGATCAAATTAAGATCAAGGACAAAAATAGACACCATTTTATGTCTAACACTATACCAACCTCATCATCATGGAACCTCCTTATAATCTGTTCTTTTGTTTTCTTCTGTTGATCCCAAAAAGAAAAAAGAAAAAGAAAAAGAAATTCATTATTAAGGGAAGGAGGAGGGCACACCTAAAAAACCTCTCATCCTGAACCCATTTGATATTAAAACCTATAGAAAATGCCAATGCTAATAGAAAAGGCACAAAAAAAATTTATCTACAAAAGATTAAGATAAAAAAGGGGTAGGATTTCTTGTAGCAATTTGCTAGTGGTTTGTTTACTCAGTCAAAGCTTGACGAGCGGCTCCACCTGCCTCTTAAGTAGTCTTCCAATGAGACACCATGCTCAACAACACTACACATTGAAACTGAGTCATCCTCCACATCAAGCAGTGCAAGATTAAGATGTGACTGAATATTACTTGGCGCACACTCTTCATCATCGAGTGCTTCCAAGGAATTAACTTCTAACCTTGCCCACTTGATTGCATCAGCATCACCTTGAAGGAGCTTTGAAATCTGTGGTCCAAATGTCCAATAGAATATATGTGATTTTCAACAAAGGTCTAGTGGAGAGAATAAGAATACTTCAACAGTGATCAAACAAAAAGATAAAGTCCTGGTCAGAGTATGCTATTGAATTCATGAAACCACATAATTTAGGATAAGAGAAACACCCAAGTCTTGTCACTGTTCAGGAAATTACACCCCATATGCAACAAAGGACTTTTTCCCACTGTCTATTCTATACATAGCAGTGTGTTTGATTTATTATTTACTCAACGTAAAAATACTTTAACTGGGAGCAAGAAATTTTAGCTTCTCGTTAAAATGTGATTGAGATTAGTATCCAAACAAATCATAACCATTTATATATTATTAGAACACGAGTCACGTTAACCTAACGGAAAACCATACATGCACATAAAAGGTTCAATTTGCTAAAAAGCCAATAAGGGGGGACCACTTAAACCACTTACAAGACTAATTTGAGGCCTAGCTCTTGGAGCACGTCTGATACAAAGAGTGGCTGCCAAGACCATCCTTTCCATCTCCTCATGGTTATAGTTATCACCCAAACAAGGATCTAGCAGTTGTAACACCTTTCCACTATTTAGAATTGGACTTGCCTGCAAAAGATTTTTTCTGTTATTTTTTTCATTGGCAAATAAGAAGTAATTGAGGAGATGCTAGAGCACAGGATTACAGAAAGCATACCCACATAACAAGACTCTCTTGACCTTTTGGATGATCACCACTTATGGGCTTTCTTCCTGAAAGAAGCTCGAGGAGCACGACGCCAAACGCGTAGACATCGATCTTATTGTTTACTTTGCCATACATGAAGTATTCAGGAGCCAAGTAACTGCATAATTGATTGCAACTCATAATTTAGGACTATTTAAATGCACTTTCTCAAATGTATAGTTATGCTAGGTTTGAGAGTACAAACCCAAAAGTTCCAGCAACATCCGTGCAGGTTATATGCGATGATGAGGTCGACGCCCATGTAGCAAGTCCGAAATCACATAGCTGAACGAAATCATGCACAACAACATCATGATCAATAAATGCAAATTAATCAAAATGTCTGAAGTTAACCAATTGAAAGATGAATGAATACCTGTGGTTCAAAATCCTCGGATAATAATACATTTGATGATTTTACATCGCGATGTATCACAGGTTGATCTTCTTTGCAATGCAGATAATCCAAAGCCTCGGCTACACCCGTTGCTACTTTATATCTCTCAGTCCAACCAAACACAACTGGATTTTTCTTACTTCCTATTTTGGCATGGAAAAGAAAAAGGTAAATAGAATGTTATCACTTATCAGGCAACATAGAAAAATGAATAGGGATATAGTAATGTATGTGTACCGTGAAGGTTCTCTTCAAGGCTTCCTCTTGATAAGAAATCATAAACCAGAAGAAGATTTCCATTCTCAAAGCAGAATCCTTGGAGGGAAATAATGTTCTTGTGATGCAAAGTAGTGATAATTTCAATTTCCAAAAGAAACTCCTTCAAAACATCATCAGAGGGCTTTAGGATCTTGACAGCAATTTCCTGGCCATCAGGAAGGCAGCCTTTATAAACCTGACTACTTCCTCCTCTCCCAATCAAGTTTTCTGATACCACATTGGCAACCATGTTAAAAATAAACCAGTTTTATTAAATCGAATTTGGTCAAACAAACATTAGGAATTATGAAACAAACCAGGCAAGAAATTTGATGTCGCTGATGCAAGTTCTTGGTACTCAAACAATCTACAAGTAGATGAGTATTTCTCATGAAGCCCCTCCAATTCTTTAGGAATGCTTCTTGAGTTGCATTCGGGCGAAGAAGCTCTACCTATTTCAGCATCTACAGGTACAACAGCACCGCTTTCACTATCTAAAGTTGCAGGATGATCTTGACCTTGATCACAAATGGTAGGCCTTTTATCATGATCTACAGAATATGAAATATTTCTACAGGGCAACCTCATTGCCCACTGGACCACAGAGATCTGATCGTGTATCAATGATCTGTCTGGAGATTGCCTATCAGATAAAATTCTACGGTGCAGTAGCGGCCAACCTGGTTTCAATTCAGGTTGTCCCACAAAAGTGTTCTGTACAGGAACTATAGCCATAGAATCATCCACTCTACCATCATCACTAGACCCCTCTTCAGATTGGTTGCGAGAAGCATTTGCCAGGGTTGGGTCGCAAATTGAGCAGCTTTGATTTCTATCAAGTTCTATAGAATCCAGAAGAACCTTAGCTAAACTGTGATCTGAAATCCGGCCGGTCCCCTTGTCAGCATTCATCCCTGAACCTTCATCATTTAGTACTTTTGTATTCCTACTGAGTGTCTTATGAATTGAACCAAGCAAACTATTTCTGATATGATGATTTACCCCTGCAAAAACTCAATGACTGAGTGAGAGTTCTATTAAGTTCATGAGATTTTCATATCAATTTAGGCCAAGAAAAATTGGAAACCTTGTAATTCAGAAACATTTGGTGGCGAGTTGTCGCGCTTGAACACAACTTTCCCATTGTGAACAGCAAGAATGCAAAAGTCCTTGGATAAATTTTTAGCACAGTATTTAGCTAGAGTGGTTGATGAGCGGATTTTATGGCCTTGAGAAGTTCCAACCACAACATGAGTTGCAGAATAACCATTTGCTTCTCTAACCAAAATTTTCTTCACTGATGAACCGCGGCAAACTTTGAGCTTGAGATCCACCTAAACAATATCCATACAAAAAATAAAAAAATTGATAAGTTCTATTGAGATAAAGCAGTTCCATAAACTTGAAATTATGTAGCAAGAAATTTTTTCCAATAGAAATCAAAAGGGGCTTGTGAGGGGGCAATTTTCAGTTTTTTATGTCCTGCATTTTCTAAGCAATTCGATTATTTGAAAACAGTAAAAAATTTTGCATATTCCGTTATAGATATTGAAAAATTCTCTTTAGGAAGCAGAAAAGGAGGAAGATTAAGAAAAAAAAAAAAGTAAATAACTGAACCTGCTTCAAATTGCAGAATCCTTCGTATACGGCTAGAACAGAGTCGAAAGCCTTGACAAGCGAAAGCAGCGACGATTTCCCATCTCCATTCACAATTTCTACACAACCCCATTTCACCAATCAATCTTCACGTACAGAAAACAATAACCCACAAAAAAAAATAACAAATAAAAAACCAAAAACAAAACTTTCTCGTCTACCATTGTTTCCTAGAACATGCAGAGCAACGACAGTATCACCAGGGTGAGCAACTTTGACCAAAGCCCACGTCAACAACTCTTTGCTGGGAGAATCCAGCTTCACCCCAACCACCACCGTCCGGCAACCGGAGCGTACGTGGAGGGATTCTCCGGCCAAACCCGTTAGGCGCATTTTAGACGTTAATGAAACAGGGGATCAGAAACAGAGGACGGTGTCGTTATGTAGCGTTGGAATGAGAGAGCGTGAGTGAGTATTAATACGAAGTGTGTGAGCGTGATGTGAGATATATGACGCAGAGACGAGAGGTTGGTTTGGCTTTAACCGTCGTTGGTTCGGTTTGGTTTGGTTTTGCGAGCTGAGTTCTCACGCTACAATTAGAGAGAGAAACAGAGGGGGGGAGAGAGAGAGAGAGCACTTGAAACTTGAAAACCCGTAAGTAACTTTTCGGTTAAAACTTATGATTATTCATAAACATGTGCCTTTTTGAACAAGATACTAACAACGTTTAATAGCCCTACCAATTTGACCACTTGACCCATCATCCTATTCAGTTTTGCAGGAAATTTACATTAGCAAGCTTCTTAATTTTAATCACTTGCTAAATCAATTACTCCTCATTAGTGAAATTATTATTAGGTTAATGAATTAATTTTATGGGCGAGGTGGGCAGAATTTGGTAGTAAATGTGATGTAAGAGGATATCGGAAGAAGGTTTCGTGTGTTAACAGGAAATTACTCAAATTGAAGCAATCTTAACTATTTATAAGTATGTAGGAATAATATTAGTTAGTGGTATTGCTATGTCATTGTCATTTCTATATTATCATAATGCATTAATTTGCTTACTTTACAGTTTTTTTGTTAACATCCATCTAGTATGTGCTTTGTATACGTACGCACCAATAACCATATATATAAATATAAATATAAATATAAATATGCTTTGTGTTAACATCCGAAGGCATGGTTGTTAGTGGTTCAATTGTAAGTATCTTTTAACCTTAATGTTAATTAATGTTAATAATGCCATTTTCCACGCTCTCTTTGTTCTCTTCAGCGTCAGACCGTTATGGAGTATTTTCTTTCAATAATTATATTTAATTTTACCGTTATATTCTGTTCACTCCATCTCACTATTAATAGTATCCTTGCCTCTTATATGGTACTAGTATAAAACATAAAATATAGCACTAATATTAAACCGATTAATAAAATATATTTAATAAGATCTTTTACAATTAATACAGTAATTAATTTGAATTTTATTATTAAAATACTTAAGTAATTAATATATCTATTAATAAGGAAAATGTATTATACTATTTTTTTTAGTAATTAACACGCCTAACAAAAGTTACAAAATTTATTATAATTAAGAAAAAATTAATTTTTTTTCTCCTACAAATAGGATCAGAAATAGGATCAGAGGTAGTATAATTTTTATACAATGCCTATAAAAAAAAATAGTTGCAAATATACAATTTAATATTTTTTAAATCTTGCTAACATATTTTTTTTCTAAAATTTTTTTTTATAAACTTACTAAAAATTTATAATTACTAGCATTTATACAATATTGACAAAAATATTACAAATGCTAATAAATATAACATACTCTTCCTTTTGATTTTTTTTTTCTTTCTCTCTCTCTCTCTACATATACACCAGTGCAATGTACTCAAATCTCTACTCATTTTCCTTCATGATCTTCCATACATCACACTTTGTTTTCTTCTAGCTTGTGCTACATCATTTTTTTAAACTATATGTATCTTTTACGTGATACAATCCTACAATAATATTGTGAAATTAACTATGCCATTAAATTTTTTTATACAAATGAAAAAGGGTATTTAAAATATTTTATATAAAATTTACAAAATTAAAAAATTGTATATCTATAAGATTTATTTGTAAAATAAATTACTAAAATAAGTTGTTTTCAATTTATTTAATAAGTTTCATAATTATATTTTTTGTCTAACTACTTAATGAATTAAAGTGTTCACCAAATCATTTAAAGAATTTGGAGCCTTGTGATAAAGCTTGTTATTCTTAATATGAGGGAAAAAAATATTTAGAGTTTTTATTCTATTGTATTAAATTCATTTATTTTGATTTCAAATGTTGCATTAAATTAAAATAATACAGGAAAATTTAATAAGGAAAAATAGTCAGAAAGTCGTCTTTTGACCGTCAGCAGATGAAAAAAAAATAATAATAAAAAAGGTTGGCAAATTTGGCATTTCCTTCCGCATGCATCATAATATTCGTTTTCATACGGCGCCTCTGCCTTTGTTTTTTAGTTTTTCTTTTTTCTTTTTTTGATATTTTTTTTTTACTTTTTCTTTGAAAATTAATTATTCGGCCCTTCTCTCTAGTTTCAATTATGTTCACCACCAAAAGTTTTAATTAACGTACACTATATTCCAGCACTCTTCTAAATTTTAATAATAATTAACACTTTCTATTTCTATGTTAAGTGAACAAAGATTTGATATATTAACGAACATATATATATATATATATATATACACGTTGGATAAAGACAGGCGCTCGTGGTTCATTTTTAAAATTTACGCTCAAATATTCCTGTTAACTTTTTAAAAAACCCCTCAACAAAAAATATTTGACTATATATACATATCATTTTGCTACCTTATCCCCAATTTATTAAAAAAAATTGAAAATAAGAAACAAATATTATTAACGTCGTTCCCAAATCAATTATATTCAATTTAACATATAAAACTTGATATTCTCAGTAGTAGAAAAAACAAACGGAAAAATATACTCACACAGTTATTATTTATATTTTATACTAACTCACGGTTAATTGAATTTAAAAACTTATTTTTGGAGACCACTAATTACAATTATAAAACGTGAAAGGTAATTATTTGTCAATCATACTAACATAAACACAATCGTATACCCTTGAATTAGTTGGTAGTTACAAATAGTAATTAACAGCTCGCTCTTATTGCGGGTATTCGACCAATCCCCACCCGATTTGACGGGAAATTTGGGTTTGATTGGATTTTTTTTATGGGGTCGAGTTTTTCCGCTCTAGTCTTAATAGGGATGGGTTTGAGATTATTGCCATTTACTATAACAAATCATCATGTTATATAATTTTATATATAACAATATGAGCATGTTATGATGATTGTATTTGAGATCATCATTGTAGACAACATTATTAATAATTGTAGTTTAGTTTTTTTGCCATTACAATATTACATATGGGGAGTACTCGATCATTTAGTTTATTTTGATTTGATGAAAGAGGATTGAATATTGATGAATAACTGGTGAAACCGACCATATATATATCATGAATCAGGAGTGGAGTGGAGGGTGCTTTTAAATTACGAGTACTTTAATTTAATTAATGCACGTGATTGTTACGGTCTTTTTATTTTAGTAGCGAGTATTATATAGAGTTGTATCTATGAGCAAGTATATATGATAATTTAAATTAATATTATTACTACCGTTGGTGCGTGACATCAATTGCCGGTAGTCACTCACCACCGCAACCAAGTACATACAATAACAACATTCCTTATTAGTCCCTACCACACTGTATACTACTTTCTCCGCTTTTATTTATAACTTCTTATTCACTCTTTTTTTTTTTATTTCTTTAGGACAAAAAAAAATTACGTTTTTATTTAATTGTCTACTTATATTTTTAAGATAATATTAATTATCCTTTTATTAATTTTAACTTTATGTTTAATTGAAGACTAATCAATGCTCTACTACTCAACCAATTAAATAATGAGAGATAAAATAGTATTATGGAGAGTACCTCTTTTCTTAATTATATACACCTAAAAAAAGTTAATGTTTCTTTTTTATAAGCTCCTAACATAATAAATTGAGACATTTATTATAATTTTTTTTATCCCTAATTAATGAAGATATATGAGGTTGATTTTTAAATGAAAGTAAGTTTTAAATATGAGTAAAATTGGAGATTTATAATAACTTTTTAAAGTACCAATGTATTTTTTGGACATTAACACTTTTTTTTAATATGTGAGATATTTTTTTGAGAAGCTTATAATTAGGAACAATGGGAGTATATTTTAGAAGTATTTGGTGTTCCTATTTATAAGTTATTTTTTAAAATATGTGAAATATTAAATAATTTCTTTTCCATAAGTTCTTGTTGTATTTAATGAGTTTATAATTTTTAACAATAGTGTCAATCACCAATAGCATAGCTCTATTTAAGATGTATAGAGAATGTGATGAGAGAGATTCATAAAAAAAATTAAATAAGAATAGTGTTGGAAAATCAATATAAAATTTATTAAATTTAATACTATTAACTTGTTACCAAAAGAAATTAATATTACTAACTAATTTTAATTACTTTTTTAATTAAAACGTGTGAATTAATTAAAAGTGATTTATAAATAGGAAAAGGAAGAGGAGGGAGTAGTATAGTTTTCTCTATTATGTGTTGGTTTTTCTTTTTGCTAAATAGTGATTTTCTATATTTGATGTTGGTGGGGCTAACTTGAGAATCTAGAGTGCCACCCACCTTTTTTTTCTCCTTCTTTTAATTTAATTAATGAATCATCAAATAGTTAGAAAGGTAAGTGTTATTAGTAGGTGGGACTGGGGAGCTTGATTTGATAGTCTAGCTAACAAAAATATAATTAATTAACAATAATTCAGAGAACAAAAATCATTTTAGATTTATTATTAAATTTTTGTTTTGTATAGGGGAAACAGTAAGTGCACAATAAATACGAAACATACAAATTATAAGAGTAGTGGTAGTGGTTTAGTAGTCTATAATCCAATCATTATCATTATGTAAATAGAAATTGGGTACCTAAGAGGAAACCCTTGTCAATTGGAGGTCACATTGTGGGGTTTACTGGAACAAATTCAAGGTCCATGTGTCATAACATATATGTATATATATAGAGAGAGAAACAATCCCACTAAACTAGATATTTCATTTTGTGTGCTTCATTTATTTATTAACAAAATAATAATAATAATAATAAATTCTGTGCTTCATCTTTAAGCAGTGCTGTGTAGCAATATTATGCTCTAAACTTAGACTCTGTTTTGAGAAATTTGGACTCGCCATTTTTTTTTTATCAAAATTTTAGGTTCTTACAAAGATACCATTTTATTATAGAATAAAATTCTTAAATATTTGTGTACAGATATTTGGAACCTAAAATTACAAGTATCTGTACACAAATATATATACAGGGATACATGTATATATAGAGGTAGAATGGTGTGGAATTTGCCTCCACATGGTCTTTGATTTAATTTTTGTCTATGTCGTATACATATTCTATATAATTAAAACTATATATATTTTTATTATTATAGATAACATAAGGTGATATGTTTTTGTTATATAAAATAACTTTTTAAAACAATATAAATTTATAAGTATATATTGCCTCCACAGTTTAAATTTTTAAAATCCGCCACAGTGTCTAATATCTATATATTCCCATGTGACAAATTAAATATGATAAACCCACCACCCTTTTTCCCTAAGGAAGTGCAAATTAAATTTTTTATATCCGTCAAAGTGCTTAATTTGAATTTGTTTGAGTTAATCTGTGTCTGCACTCAATATATAATCAAGAGTACATCTCATTTTCCAATAATTAAACTTGTACCCTACTGTAGTTACTCTTGACAATTCAAGAGAGCCTAAACCTAATTATTACGATATAATTGGTAATTACTATATCTGAAATTACGAGCAATAGATACAGGATTAGAGTGTGTTTAAATTAATTTATTTTAAAAAAATAATCGCTCTTTTTTTATAAACTATGTGAGAATTATTTAAAAAAAAAATGTTTCTAAACACGTAGACATATATCTACCATTGCGATTGCCCAGTAAATCATTAATTTCATTTATACATGAACATAAAAATGAATGGCTCTATACATCTAAATCTAAAACAATAACGAGACAGAAGAGTTTAGTTTTAAGTTTGATTATTAAGACTTTCAAACTTGGCTTGAACATTAATATTGTGGTAAGAAAGGAGGTAATTAAATAGGAAAATTATGGAATAAATTAAATTAAGAAACACAAGGTAAGGTAGCTACAATGATGCACAAATGCTGCCTAATACTAAGGAAGGAAGCAAGTTAAGATAAGCTTAGAATCATGATTGTGAAGAAGGCAGTTACGTGCAATAATTTAATTTATTTAATTAATTAATTAATTACTTGAAAAGTTTGAGTCAATTCATGGGATCCAATGAATAACCAAAACGACATATTAACCAAAAAAGGGAAATAACAGTGGTAACGGCAAACCAGTAGACACTCCCATCCCTCTCTCACCACCCAAATCTCATTCTCTGCTTTATTTTATTTTATTAAACTAATTCAAATTTTTTTTATTGGCCAAGTACATACATCCTCACACTATACTACTTCTAATTTTATCCTATCGGGAATCGAATCCCTCTCCTAACTCCTTCTTATGTCACTTGAACTAAAAGCTTGGCTAAACTAATTCAAATTGAATAGTACAATAGTGGTAGCTCAATTGTCTCAGCTACATTTCACGTGTGCTGAGCGATATTTTGTGGATATCTCGACGACCGCTTCATGCGAAATCAGTTTTAAAAGGTGAATTAGTCACCGCTTCTAATAATAGATAGCTGAAAAGAGACAAAAGAAAAAATAACCTAATTAAATTTTTTTTTCATACACAAAAGATATTGCAGGCAGACAACAAAAGGAAATTAAATAAGTCTTTTCAAGATTTAGAGATAATCAAAATGTGTACAACTTTTTAATACTAAGTTTGTATTCATATGCACAATCATAATACGATCCTCAACATGGTTAGAAGATATAATTATCTATTAATAAGTGTTTGTTTGGTTATACTTCCAAACAACGTAAAATTACTTCTATTAATAGTAATTTCGAATCTCATCGTAAATCTAACGGAAAGGTAAAAATTCTTGCTTCTTCCTAAAACACTTCCAGTAATAATAAAGGTGTTAAACAAAGGACACTAAATGTGTTACTGTACTGTTTGTTGGTTTAAAATGCAATTTTTTTTTGAATGATAGTGAAACTTAGCTTGTAAGTTGGTGGACACAAGACACTAATAGTCTTTTTGGTGCTAGATAAGACACTAATCTAAGTTATGATATATCTATAATATTTTCGTTCATTAATCCAAATAATGATTTGATTTCCGTAAAGCTAAGATCGATTAGAATAAATTATCCTGTTAGCAAACGGATGTCATATATATAGTTCTGTTCATGAATCATGAATCATGAGATCGATACAAAACTTTTAATTGGTCAACTATTTTACATATATACATATATATATATATATATATATTTAATATTTAATATTTAATATTTTAAAGACAGCGAAGAAAAGAATACCGAATGTCCAAAGCAAGAAAGGGAATATATAGATTGACTATTGAATTGAATGTTTTGATACTTTACTTACTTTTTCGTTAATACTCCCTTATACTCCAATCAAGTAAACTCACATTAAACAAAAACACAATTAAGTCCTCAACTTAATAATGCATATATATTTATTTCCATTATATATGCAATATATATAATTAAACTTTTATATGCTAGCATATATGATCAAGCAAGTTCTTTTTTTTTTTTTTTTCAAAAGGAAACTAAAAAATATATACGTAGTAGGGTTAGTAGTATGTTTTTGAAAAAAATGATCTGTAGATCTATCCCACTGCTTGGTTAATGCAATTATAGCTGTAGGACCAGGAAAGCCGTTGGAAAATAATAATATTTATTTTGAGTTGAAAAACTGGTGGAAGTGTTTCTTCCTTCAGCAGCCCCAAACAGAAACAGATTGTTACGTTGTTGTTTACAGTAGTAAGATTGAATTCAAAGGCAAGTTCAATGCTTCAAGCACAACAAACTGGACTAGCCATTTTGTTTTTTTGTTTTTGTTTTTTGAGTTTGAAATGAATGGTTAGAGCCTCTGATCTATATGTCACCAAGTACCAAAATGACATGTAACAAACGTGATATATTGGGTCGAGAGCGCAAGTGTTTTTTATATTCAAATTCAATAACATCAAGTGATACATATGTGAGAGGTAATATGGCTAAAATTAAAAACACTAGTTTTGGTTAGTCAAGAGGTCACATTTGTAGGAGTGGAGATGAGAGTGAATATATAAGGAAAAAACACCACCATACAATATAAAACTTAAATCAAGCAATTCACAATGAGGAAATTTACAATAACTCTACAATTGGATTACACAAATAAGTTAAGACAGAAATTGGGAGTAACTCCAAATGTTGTTATGGGAAATTCTTAGAGGATGGGATTAGTACCATCTTTATTGGGATTGACACCATTATTTTTATATATAAGAATCATAAATTTATATACTAAAAATGATGGTGTCACTCCTAATAGAGATGGTGCTAATCCCATCCACTGGCTTAGCCAGCCAGTGTTATATTTTTTGGTATCAAGCCAGCCAGTTTTTTGTTTTTTTGGTTGGAACAGGCCAGCCAAATTTTTTATTTTTATTTTTTTTTTGTCAAAAGACAGCCAGTGTTTTAGCAAAGACAATACATATGCTGTTGGCTGTTGATACTTTGATTTGGGTCTTACGATGGGGGTTCTTCTTATTGAAACTCGGCCTACTTCAGTTCTTCAATCTATTTTAGGGTTGTGACCAAAAATAAAACCCACTTTAGGATTTTGACCAAACAAAAAGTCCACTTTAGAGTCAAACCAACCAAAATTCATTTTAGGATTAATTATAATTTACTCTCTTATACTTTATTTCATGTTCACTTTGATACAAAAATTATGAAAATCAGCATTTTGTTAAAATGATCATATATCAAGTTATAAGACTTAGGAGTAGGAGATCCAAGATTCGGATCTTAGCAGACCAGAATAGTTTAATTTAGGGTGTGTAAATATTTACCTATTAAAAAAGTTATGAAAATCAGCATTTTGTTCGGGGGGTGGGGGCACGCACACCTTTTAAGGTTTTTGTACTAGAGTTCCTTATTATAAGATTTTAAACAAAAAAATCAATGTTCTTTTATAAGATCCTGGCCAAAAAAATTCAAAGCATTTATTATGTTTTTCCAATTTTGCCTTTATTTATTGGTATCAACTCATGTGAGTTCCCATAATTCATTTAATGTATGTGAGGATAATATTGGAAAATTATTATAACATTTTAAAATTTCAATAAGATTTTTTGGTGTGAGTACTTTTCTTAATCTATGTGATGTCATTTCCAGGATCTTATAATAAGGAACGGAGAGAGTAGTTTATTTAGGAGTTTATAGCTTGTAGCTTACTTTCAAATGAAGGTGTTTGGTAACTACAAGCTTATAGCTTGTAAAAGCTAGCTTTCATAAGCTGGTTTATGAAAAGTTACTTGAGATGGCTTATAGCTTGCAGTTTATAACTAACTTTTAATAATTTCTTCCTAGTTTACCCTTAGGTAATTTACTACTTTTTCAAATAATTTATTATTTATAATTAATGCATGTCCCTTTTTAGACATTTAACACAATTTTAGCTTGTGATAAGCTAATTTTACTAAACATCTCTACTTAAGCATAAGCTATAAGTTACATGTTATAAGTCATAAGCTATAAGTTATAAACTAATTTTACCAAAAAGAGAGCCTAAAGGGAATATCAAGTTAAGTACACGAGACAAATTATAATTAAACCTTCACTTTAGGAAGTTACTATTCGCACCACCATTTTGTTGCTTTGATAATTTCTAGCATGTTCCTCAACTATTGTCCAAAAACAAAAGCATGTTCCTCAACAAAAATATTGGTTCAGAAAGGGTGTTGCTTTTTTGTCTGGCCCTAAAGTGAATTGAGTGGGTCGAATTTAATTCGAGACCAGGATTTTAGAACCTAACTATATCATATCTAAGGTTATTTGGTCCGGTTCGTCATGCTCCACCCATTTTGACAATCAATCAAATTTAAAAAACTTTCAACCGAATGCCAGATATTGACCCAAATTCACACCTCTAATAATAGAAATTGGTTGTTATTTTTAACGTTAAGAGTAAGATTTGTACTTCTATTAAGCTATAGTTTTTCTTAATATATTCCATATAGTTTGTAATTCTAAAAAAAAAAATGATTTTGGCGAGTCAAAGGATGATGTAAGATGGTCCATGACACGTGTCAATTCATTTGAGCGAGTACAGGTAGACCTTCGAAATGAATTATTGCATTGAAACAACATTAAAGTGTTACTTTAATTGTTGCGAAATTCTGATCGCTGTATGTATTATTCGCTTATGTGGTTTCCTCTTTTTTAGCTGTCACTATTTTTTTTGGTGATTGTTTTCTGTAAACCTCAAAAAGTCTTCTTTTTAACAACAACACAAAAAAAAAAAAAAAAGTCTTTTTTTATTTTTTTTTCTGCTTATGCGCACTACTCCACTCTCTCTCTCTCTCTCAACTCTCAACTGACTCAAAATCCCTAATCCTAACTTCCTTTATTCTTCTTCTTCTTCTTCTTTCCAATTCATCTGCTTCTCGGTATTCTCAATCATTCCCTGCATGCCTTTGCTTATGTTGTTCTTTCACTTTTACTTCTTGGATTTCTCTAACTTTTGCATTTAGCTTTCTATATTCTGCATGATAACTGAAATGAACTGATTGCTTTGTTTGTGAATCTTATGGTCTGCTTGCTGAATATTTGTCTAACTGACTGATTATTGGAATTATTTTAATTGATAACTTCCCTTTTTTCTAATCTTTGAATCACCCTATTTCCGGGGTTGGATCAATAATTTCTTATTTGAGTGTTCCTATATTTTCCATATGCTTTTCAATGTAGGCCTCTCATAGTCAATAGTTTAGATTTTAGTAATTTACTGTTTATATGGGGTCATATATTTGCTGAAATTTCACTAAAATAGTAATAATATTTGTTTTTGTAGTACCGGTAGTTAGAAAAAGGAAACCAAAACTGCTAAAAAGACGTAGTCATGGAACACAGCAAGATTGCTTCAAAAATTTCTTGTATTTGGAATTGATAGTAATACATAATTACATATTTGATATTTCAATCTGTGGCTTTGACCCTTTTTTGTACCATACATCAATTAAGAATTATGAGATCACTTCTTTCCTGGATACTTCTGTCAATTTTAAAATCCTGCCTAGTTGCTATTTAATTTAAAGTGACTAGTGAAATAAAGATGATTATCGTTTGATAATTTATTCTATACAAGCATTTAAATAATAATTTCAGGTAATTAGCTTAATGATATCGTTGTTTTGCAGACCTCAATATTCTAAAATCTGAATGATTTCTTGGTTGGTTCAAAGAATACAAGAAGATGCAGTTATATCATCATCCATTTGATTTGGATAGCCAGAAGGTAAGACTTGCTTTGGAAGAGAAAGGAATAGATTATACTTCTTACCATGTCAATCCCATAACTGGCAAGAATTTGGATTCTTCATTCTTCAAGATGAATCCCAGTGGAAAACTCCCGGTTTTCCAAAATGGCTCTCACATCATTTACAAGACTATTGATATAATCCAGTATGCTCTCTTCACTACCCTTTACTGCCTTAAAAGATGTGTTGTCTGCATGAAATAAACTTCATTTTTGAAGACTTATGCAGCATTAGAATTTAGAAGTTAACTAGAAAGATTTTCAAAAATATGGTAGTACGATTGTAGAAAAAGCTGTTCTCTGGATGTTTAGTATTACTCCAAAGGAATTCCCTTGAAGCAGCCTATTTTGTACGCTCTTCAGATAAAAGATTGGCTTTTATGCTTCTTGATAAAACCTAATCACTGATCTTAAAGTCAATGTATGTCTGGGTGAGCATTTTGCAAGATGATTTTGAAGAAATCTAATCACTGATTTTGGTTAAATTTGAGTTTGATGTGAAGTGACTTGTGTTTAGAAACATTTATCTTAAAAGCAAGTTTGTTGTTAAAACTTGTATAAAATGCCAACTCAATGAAAAAACTACACAAGAGTTGTTTCGGCTAAAGTAATCTGATTCATGTCTGGAACATATCTCAAAACATGCAGAATAAACTCTGAAATTTCCTGACGTGTGTTTCAGTGCTGCAATCGCAGCACCAAACAAACTCATGAGGAATAAAATGTTCAATTTGAATTTACTTATAAATTCTGTCGTCATTAGAAGAAGGTGCTCATGGATTTTCAGGTACATAGAAAGAATAGCCGTGTTCTCTTCTGGATCTGAGAGCATCAGTACCAGCAGTAGGGAAGTGATTGAATGGATGCAAAAGATACAAGAATGGGATCCTATGTATTTTTCTCTTTCCCACGTACCAGAGAAATACAAGATTTATGTTTCCAAGTTCATAAGGCGCGTAGTAATTGCTCGAATGTCTGAGTCTCCTGAATTGGCAGGTGCTTACCATAAAAAGTTAAGAGAAGCCTATCAGACAGAAGAAAAAATGAAAGAGCCAGATGTCTTAAGAAGGAGTGAGGAACATTTGATTAGACTACTTGATGAAGCAGAGAGACAGCTAAGTGAAACGGCTTATTTAGCAGGTCAAGAGTTTAGCATGGCCGATGTAATGCTCATTCCGGTATTGGCTCGTTTAGTACTCTTGGACCTAGAAAAAGAGTACATAACTGGTCGGCCGAGCATTGCTGAGTATTGGCTTTTGGTTCAGCAGAGGCCTAGTTATAAAAAAGTGATTGGTAAGTATTTTGATGGTTGGAGAAAGCACAAAACATTGTGGAAAACTTGGTGCTTTGTTCGTATCAGAAGTTTGCTGAAGAGGTACTAGTGAAGATACAAGACTCATTGAATAAGTGAACATATGAAAGGAGCTTCTTGTGAGTGTTGTAGATAAGGAGTTACAGTTACAGTAAAACTTGTTCTTTGTTTTTATATTCCCTTTTCATTTTAAACCTTTTTTCTTGAGAGAAGGGGGATTCTTTTTTTCTTTCTCCCTTACCAAATAGTGATGCTTTGCTTGATACTGAGATAGGACTTTTTCCAAAACAACAAAGGACTAAGTATCTAAACAATTCACAGTTGCCTTCTTCCTTCTTTGTCAAAAGAAAAGAAGAGGTGAAATTGTGTTTCTTTGATCAATTAGCTATTTCTATGCAAATATTGTATAATGATATTGGAACTTTCCTATGAATTGTAAACTTAATTTTGGTGTTTGTAAAGGTATTAGCAACAATAAAGTACTTGTTTCAATTAGTACTAGATTTCTGCTCCTAAATAATAATATTAAAAAAATCCCTCATGTGTTACACATTCTCTTCTTACTTTGTCTTAATAATGTCATCGCTGCTACTTTTTGTGATGTATCGTTAATGGTCTTATTGGTAAACATGGTAACTGTTAGGTTGGTTAGTTTATAAATTAAAAGTTAATTTGTATTTATATTATTGCTTCCTCTTTAGGTTGAAACATGTTTCTGTCAAAAAATAAAAAAAGACAAGATATTTTAAGAAAAGAATCAGACAACCTCAATAAGATAGGGCGTAGCAAAAGCCCAACGGTTCGTATAACCTACAGGCTAAATACTGTTTCTGATAGTTCATTGGAACTAACAGAAAAAGTGGTCATATTCTCGGATATGAAAAACAAAGAAAAAGTTGCACTTTGGAAATTCTTCCTTTTCTAGTGTTGGACAATATATAGTAACTTTTCTAGTATTGATTGATGACTTTAGTACATCCTTGTTTCGGTTCATATGATTAATATGCAAGTAGTCAAATTCTACTGTACTACATACCATCAATGAATGCTTAGAATCTTCATTGTCAACAACCAAGTGATATACTACCTTCAATCCTAGTTATAAGCAAAAAAAATTTGAAATATGTATAAGTAAATCTTAACCTCTCTCCTTATTTAGTACTAAAGTAACCAACTTTCTTAATATACACAAATTATGTTTTTTTTGCTTATAACAAGGACCAGAGGTAGTACTATTTTTTATTTAGTATTTTAACAAAACAGTTAATAATATTTTTGAATATTTAGTGTTTGATCAAACATAATGTATCATGTAATTCATTTAGTTGACTTCACCTAATGAAATAAGACTTGTTGTATTTTAACAAAAACACAAAACTATGATGATTGATAAAAGAATTAACCACTAAAACTTTGATAACTTCATAAAATTTGTAATTCTATAACTTGAAAGAACTCTATCTAATTACAAAATCAAAAGCATCTCAACATAGTTATCTATAGGAGAAAAACTTTGATAATTGTAAGCCATTATGTGTGACCTTAGGCGTACACTACACGTATGACTATTGTATTTGTATCAGCATATTATTATGATTGTGACTGCCGTCCTTACGTTACTTTCTTGTAGCCATGTCAAACTAATCCCAAACATCGTACATTTGAATCCGTCGAAATGTTATACATAATGTGTATATGTACAAATTACAATTAATATGCTCATAGGTACATTTCAATTTTACAGGGGATAAAGGAAAAAAAGAAGCTGCATGGAGAAGCTAACATGAAGAAACTGCAAACAAAGCATTATCAGTTTTCTTTGAAGGTTGGACCCATGACTCCTTCATGCCCTTAAACACCATTGCTACGGATCAAGTGTCATTGATATCCATGCAACACCTTTTGGTATCCATACCACACTTTTTTCTGAACAACCAAGTTTGAAGTGAAAAGATTTGTTTTCCAGTGAATTTTTCCGGAAAAAATTGTACTCCCGGATAAATTTTTATGGAAAAAGATGAGACGCAAACCTACCCAATGTTGCATTTCATGAATGGTAATCAAAGAATTCTGTCAGATTCAAACGGGAAGATCATGAAGTGGTCAGATTCAATGAGCAAGGAATGGACAGAACAAATCACAAAAGAGTTGAGAATGTCAAAACCAAGAAGATGTCAAGAAGCAGATGATTATGGTACATTTTTAAAATGTCAAATTACCCTCTACTGTGGAGAAAAGGCATATAAATAAGAAATATGAAAAAATAATATTTTCTCTTCCAATTTGTTGAATATGAAATCATTAGCCTTAATTACATGCTTTAGTTCAAGGCATGATGACAAAACCATCTAATTCTTGTCACTCGCATTTTTCAAAAGAAAAGATGAAGTTATACAAAAGCTCGGGAAGCATATTTTGTTTGCACTCAATACTGAATGACTCTTGCATGAAGAATGAGTGAGTAGATGTGACTCAGGCTTTCAAAAGAGTTGGTCAATAGTACTATTATTTCGCATTTAATTCTGGAAAATCAACAACACTAGACAGGTTGTAATGGGAATTGTTATCAACACAAATATGATCTTCGTATACAAGATTGAAGCATTACAATCACCAAGCATCTAACTAAGGATAAAATAGGCAAGCATAGAATACACAGATCTCCCCAAAAAAAGAAAAGAAAAATCAATAATCTAGAAGGGGAGATTAGGAAAATGGTGTACTAATCCCACCAAATCAAAAGAATGAAACATTTCAACCCAGATTCCAGAGACAATCACACGTATAATTTTGAAGCTTTTGTGCTATGTAAACAAAAAGACAAACTATGTTTAGAATATAAGATAAATAAGAGATTATGTAAAGACAGAAGTTAAACAATAGCAATGGAATTAATTCATTTATTTTTAACACCAGGCATAATATTCCTGACTTTATTTAGTCTCAATCCAGAGAGCGGATAAATAGCACCCAGTAAGCCACCCCCCTTCTCCCACCAAAAAAATGCCCTTCGGCTTTAGTTCACACATCAAAACATATATTAGTTGTCTCATCAATTTTGTGCATTCACAGGTTTTCCATCTTCTGAGAATAAAAAATCAAAAGAAACACCTACCTCTTGCAGGTTTGAACAAAACAGTATTCAGAACAGCAGGATCCCCAAGACACATTAGAAAGTGGAGAGTGCTGAAATTGAATGAAATTTTCATTGAATAATAGATCCAGGAACAAATGAATTGACAGTTCAATAATGTATAAGGAAGAAAAGGAAAACCAAAAAAAAAATTATTTTTCCTGTGAACAATATTGATATTACTGCTGTGCACTAATAAATATTATTGCCACCTTTCTCCTCTCTACAGATTGCTTCCTCCGAAGAACAGGTAACTGCTGACTCTTTTGGTACATCTACATCTATACTGCATACATCACCACTAGAGGTGTTCCCATTACATTTCCATCCATTCCTCCTGAACCATGGTCGATGTATTTTTGAATTATTCCATTTCTGCTGTCTAAAGTACCTTGTTCCCAAATCGTTGGAGTCGTCACCCTTCCATCGTTTACTACTGTGCTCAGTGTCCTCGGATGTAAGGTTCATGTCTTCCCGGTTAGCACCAGTTGATCTGGGAATCATATCATCTGAGGAACTATTAACCAGTCCACTGGTATCCCACTGCTTCACTTCAGCAGGCTGATCAATTGTCATCGCGTTAGTAGTATTAGAAGGTTGACAGTCTCTATCATTCTGTGGATATGGGGGTAGAGGAGGAAATGGGTTGAAAGGCACACCAGGTGCAATGACCCAACACCCTGCAAATTCAGCATCAGGGGTTCCAAATTGCTGGGCAACCGACCATGGCATTCCATATGATACAGACACGCGAGAGTTAAATTTCTCTTTTGGATGACCAATTACCAAGTCAGGGGGGCATCCAGAATGGTTAGCATTTTGAAAACCAAGATCACCAGTGTTTAGTGATGCATTTAATGAACCTATGGGACACGAAAACCCTGGTGGAGCATCCTCATTAATGTTCTGGCTTTCAAAAATTGAGCTAATAACTGCATCAGAATGTGAATTTGTCTCTGCTGGTTGATCCCAACGACTTTTGCGCTTGCGTTTTTTTGCCCCTTTGTTTTCAACCCCATCTAGAGACGGTGCAGAGCAGCCCTCCTGGGCACTGGCAACTACAGAGGTTGTCCCAAGCATTGACTGCTGACCACATTCAATTGATTCTGTAGGCCTTAAATCCTGCTCATGCCTAACATTGTGTGATACTGAAAATCTGTTACAGATGAAACTTCTGTGAGATTCCACCCTATTATCATCCCTATCCATATAGCCATGTTTTCTCACAGGTCTGCGAATCCATCTATCTCTGAAGCTGCGAGCAATTTGATGGACCTACAAAACAATGAAAATGTTCACGTACTTAAACTCCTCCAGAAAAACAGTTATAGTTTTTTTTAAGAAAAAAAGAAATCCTCCAACACTGCATTTCTCAGTGCTCATATATACAATGGAAGTAAACAAGTAAGCATATTACATACCTGTTTGTCATCATGCTCCGTCAGAGAAAGCATCGATTCCCTAAAGCTGCACATAAAATCAATTATTAGCAAATGAATATCATTAGATCATCTCTTCAAGCCAGAAACAAATGCAAACCAATTGAGGATTGGCAGTAATAAAATGCATTATGACATACTGAAGATTTATAACACAAAATACAGAAGTACAGAAAAATTAAAGTTGGTTCCAACAGTAAACAAGTGACACAATTATCAAGAATGAATACTTGAGTACCAAGAAATGCTTACATCAAAATAGGAAGAATACATGAGCGAGACTGGCATTCTTTAATATATCAAGCACAACAGGAATAGAATATCATATACTTAATGATAATGGACAAAAAACGCATCACTAAAAAAAATATTTTGTAAGATACTCTACATCTTCTCATTGTCTACAATATCATTAGGTCATTATACCTACAATAAGCTCTAGATTCTAATATATTTTGGGTAAGCTCCAACCTTATTAATTATTATTTATTTCAGAATCAGGAATACAATAAATCATCAATTCCATCCCCCCTTCTCCCAAAATTACGGAATAGGAAAAGTTGAGGCATTTCATGCTTCTAAGCACCCAACAACTATTTGTTTGGGTAGCTTGTGTTAATCATAATAGCCTAAATAATAAAAGGCGATGGAGAAAACGTTGCAAATTAAAACTTACTAATTCAGTGCCATTAGACAAAAAAAAAAAACTTACGCAAGTTAACAAATGTTCATAATTTGCTTCAGTAAACCTAGGGTAAGGGGGTAATATTTGAAAATTTCTGACCTTTCCATTCCACGACAAGGAGGACCACGATAGATATGTTCAGATGTCAATATCTTGCTTACTGCAAGGTACTCTAAAACCTGCAAAAGACAGCAGATTAGGCAAGTGACCAAAAAATTCTCCTAATACTCACTTCATTTTAAGAAACAGAACACAGGAAGGACAGTAAAGAAAAGATAAGGATCTAAGAGCTATCAAGTTGTAGAAAATAAAATAGTCAAACCTATGCACCTAATCATAATAACCTTCCCTGTATCTTAACATTCAAACTAAATGATTAGAGGGATTGCCTACATCTAAATGAAGGGGAAGAAAATGCATTGTCATCATACGTATGTCAAATATGGCCATTGGATAAAAATTACAAAAATATTTTCAAGTTGCAGGTGAAAATAGCAAACAGCATCATATCCAATCGGTGACTTCAACACAATTAATTATAGGAATTCTACTCTTTAGCAAGAACAATGGTAGCTTGTAATGACAAATGTTGTTCCTAGCTGCTCAATAAACCTTTACCATTTTAGTATATCATAAGGAAAGCACACCCACTGCTTAACGGACTGAAGTAGACATAAACTCTTAGGAACAATCCAGATTAGAAAGTAGAAACAACTAAAATATGAGTAATTTCCCATATAAGCACCTTCAGAAGCTTTCGAAGTATTGGAATTTTTTTGAAATTCTGCCTGTACTGCTTCATTATGTTATGTAACATCTGCAAACCTGAGAAGTAACACTTCAGTTACTATTAGACACAGCCAAAGGTGTGATGAGTTTACACATTCCAGAATCCCAGAAATAAGGGTGAAATTGCATTAAATATATATTACCATTTTTGTTAATGATATCATTCAGCACTGCTCTAGATTTTGTTTTCAGAAGGGCATCTAGGATCATTGAAAGATCTCGATTGCTGCAACCAAAGTTCAAAATAACATTAGTAAAATTTCCATAAAGCATAAATTCTGGAACAACCTTGTATAACCTGTGTTTAATGAAGAACAAGTAAACTAGTGAAGAAACAAAAAAAGGAAGAGTAGAGAGGACCTTTGAATTGCTTCACCATTGCTTCTGTCACCTGATGCCACAGTGAGAAGCAAAAGCTTCAAGTAACCTTTGGTGGCATCCTGTTACAAGAAAAAGGGTGGAAGGAGTCAAATGGTGAAAACTGAAACCATAAAATTTCCAAGGTAGCAAGCCCATAAATTCATAATACCTCGACTATAAAGGCATTCAGGAACAAGTATAAAGTTTGATGAAAGAAAATACAACTGAAGATACATAAACTATTCCTCATAATTGATTATAAAGTAAACATAAAATTAAGATATTACAGCAGCAGAGGCTGACGTCTCTTGATTTGTTTCAAGACCAATAATAATTGTGGGAAAGCACACTAAAGAACACATGCATGCAAAAGCTTCCAATATAAAGTACTTACTTTTCTTTTACTTATTCCCCCGTCTCCATCCAGCAACTCATTAAGTTTCCCTTGAACTGCAGGTAATGGAAAGGTTCATCATTATAATGGTTTCAATAACCTTGTCACCAAAACAAATGAGGATGACTTACCTGCTTCAAACCGCCCATTGGAAGAACCTTCGACTTTTTTGTGCTTGATGGATGACACCTGCAATCGGTTGGCTACCACCTCAGCTTTAAGGCCATTTGGTGGATTAGCACGGATCTTTCCCTTTTTAACAGAAGAGTTTGGTTTAGGAGTCTTCACAAGCAAATGTGATTGTGAAAAATCATTGCTTCCTTCGACTATTTCAGACTTGGATTCCCTATTACTGCCAGAAGAATTTGATAACACTTTGCTGACAGTTGTAAGAGAGATATTCTCTAATCCTTGAATGGAAAAAGTTTTGTCAGAAAACTCTGATTCCAATGCATTTCCTTGTTGTACAGTAGGCATGGGCTTGCTTGCTATATCCTCCATTTGTACAGAATTTTCTTCTACTTGAACAGATGGTAACTTGCCCTTTGAGTCCTCCACGCTGTGCAACAGGGAAACAGCAGAGACAGGGTTCACAGAACTCTCCTTCTCTACAGAACCATCTGCATCTATATCAGTTGTAGACTTGTCCAATGCATCCATTTCTTTTAACATACGCCTAGCAGACTCTGTATCAACATTCTCGAAGTACTTGGGGATAGGCACTGCATCTTCGATTTCACCATCTTCAGTAAGCATCACAGGTTCTGGAAATTCTTCATCTGAATCACCTTGAACTACCAGTTCAGCATTAAGGGGATCACCACCACCTATATAACCTCGACAATTAGGTGAACCACAATGGCATTTTTTGGCAGCAGCACCAAAAACCCTTACATAGTTGTAATCAAACGTCAATTCTTCATCCTGAGCAAGGTGGTGAGAAAAAAGTTCAGCTTGGCGTAGAATAATACGTACACATGGTTAAAAGTTCACCCCAGAGAAAATATTTAGCAAACTTGTTTCAAATTCTAAACTCAAAGGAAATAGGACCTCCAAGTCATCCATAAACAATACAAGTCTTCTAAACCCCTTCCTCCCACGCAAACAGAACTATCTTTATTATTAATCTAGTCAAAGTTTAAAGAGACCATATTCATCTTTTGTATCATATATAAAGAGAAATCAAATTGATCTATTGTATCAACTTTATGAATGGCTTTTATATGTAACAATGTTCACAAACAATTATGAATTGGCAAAAAACTTACATAGGTTTGCAAAACTGGTTAACCTAAGCATGAAACAAACACTCAACTAGAGGGATCTGGGAAAGTATATGTATGCAGCTTTATCTTGCAAGCAAGGAAACTGTTTACCACATTAGAACCTATGACCTCCAGGTCACAAGGCAACCTTCACCAAAGCATGCCATCATGAAAAGAAGGCAAAAAAAAAAGAAAGAAAGCATAATCTACATACTAATTAGCAAAGGTACAAGACAAGCAAAATATTTATCTATGAGAATATTATAGAATGGCACATGCATAAAACTTGGATCAACAAGAAAAAAAGAGAGAAGTAGTAGTACCACAACTATCTAATTGTCCAGCATTCTTTCAATTAAGAAACTCTAAATCTCTATAGATGAGTCTGGTTCAAATGGCCAAACATTTCATATGCAGTGGAGAGGCAGTAAGCCCAGCATTTTTTTGCACTTGTAGTCAAAATTAAGTAGGGATATACATTTTCCAAAAATTTAATAATCATAATACTTAATAGTCATGCACACAAGCAAATAAACTGAAGTTACAGTTTCAAAAACTCAAAATCACACATTCATAATCACAGTTCACCATGAAACAGATCAGTGAAAGTATTTCCACAACACAAAACTGCAAGATCTAGTGGAACTAACAGAAATATATGAAAGTAATAAGTATATGCTGAAAGCACACCTGCTTAATATCCCTCAATGCAAACAGTCCAATACAGATTTCCCCATTCACCATCCACTGTTCAAAAAAATGGAACACAAGGTGGTCAAGTAATATGACAAGAACAGAATAATTTTGAATTTCATGGCCCAATAACCAATATGTACAAAATGACAGTGATGATATGATCCTGAAAAATGAAAATCATAAATTCATATTCCCTATTATCAACTAAGCAGCATACGGTGTGTAGTTCAGAACAGTCAACTACACCGGATGCTCCAGTCAAGTACCCTTGGATTTTCCATATTATACTAAATACCATAAACCCAAGGGTCCAAGTTGCAGAGAGAGAAAAAGAGAAAATCAAACCCAAAGGACTTAGATTTGTTGGAGAAGATGACTGAAGCTGCGCTGGAGATGTTGCCTTAACATGATGGTGGAAATGGTTGCGCGAACAGAGGGAGGGGCAGAGTTTGAAAATGGAAAATATTAGGGTTTCGTCGGTCGAAACTTCAAAAATGGAGGAGAATGTGGTACAGCCACAACATGGTGGCCACTTTGGCCACAAAATGGGGTCGCAATTGCAGATGCACCGGCCGTGACCTAAAAAGCGATGCTACACCAGACTCCGGAGCAGCCAACAGCCTTGATGCGCCGCTATTGCGTGCTATTGATAACTATGTGTAACCATATAGGCTAACAGCAAGAATAGAGCTCCCAATAAGAATACAAAAAGATGAGCTTCTCTAATATCATCACCTCACTTTTAAAAAACCATAAAAAATGCAGGTAATACTATATTCACCTTTTCTGTTCGACAATTAGGATCACAACTATGATTAATGAAACGCCCCAGGTTTCCTTTTGCACTTGCGTCAATCACCTGAAAATAACAAATGTGAATGGAAAGAAAGAAGTAAATACAAATGAAGTTTTTCCACTGAATTGTACAGATATAGAATAAATTCATACCTCACTGCCATTCAAGGTCATAAAATAGAAATGTCTATGACCCTTCAAAGCGTACTCTCTTTGGCGTGCCTCATAAGCTTGCATGTCAAGCACCTGTTTGAACCAAAAATTCCATAATCAGTACAACTGCCAATTCTACAAATCATAACATAATCAAATAGATACAAAATTCAACCTGCTTTGATTCTCTTTGTCCTCCCTTAACAAGAAAAGAAATTTGATTGTTAACATAAGCTATTGTTTATCCCTGTCCTACATGAATAGGCTATCAGGTCGCTTAGTTCTAAGTGGATCAAACATCCTAGCTATGTCTGTAATTGTTGTTGTTACTCTGTCATTTATTTAAATAAAAAAATGGCTCTTTGTCCATGATTGAGGCCCAACACTTTCTCGCATGTGCTACTGCATTATAGCTCAATACAATATTATTCGGTTCCTACTTAGCTAAAAGCTTAATATTTTTCCATGGCTTATCACTACTATTTAAAGAGCAACTATAATTTGCACAAAAGGTAAGTCATCAAAATATCTCCTACATCTTTGACGGAAAGAAATGGGATCGACAGAGTTGAGTAATTAATTTCATTGATGACTTTTTTTTGGACAAGTACACCAATGATTTTGTTAAAGGTAGTGTGTTTTGGCTTCCCCAAAAACTAGTGTTAAAATATAGAACCAAATCATAAACACGATTACAAGTCTTGAGATTCAGGCTCAAAAGTCAATATTTCAGATATGTGTGTGTGAAATTGTCAAATCAGTATGGAGATAAGAAAAAGGAAGAAAAGTATTGTCCATCATACCTCTCCAACATATTCAATAAGAAACTGGCCTTTAGCTACACCCTCAACTGCCTTCAGTCCATAACCCTTTTTTCCACATTTAAACCACTTCATGCTGGCATACTGACGTTTTTGGAACTGAAATAAACATTTGAATTACAATCATGAGCTTTGGCAATAAGCCAGATAAAAGTATATTTTCTAAAAGAAATTAAATAGTTTAAAAACCTGCTGATTGGAACAGCAGTCCCCACATGGGCAGGTTCCTTGCACACATTCAATATTAAGCATCCGATTAAGACATTCATCCCCACAACCCAACTTGCCTTCTTGAGGTGGCTTGCAATGGCAGACCATTATCTGATACAAGTTCAGAGGTGCAATGAACAAGGGATATAAAACTATTTTGCAAATTTTCAAATTCCAAAAGCCTAGATAAAACCTAAGTGTTATCCATCATGATGTGAGAGTCAAAATGTAAATAAAAACTATCACCAACTGATGTGAGAGTCAAACAGAAAACACACACACAAACACATAATTGCAATTAGATTAATAGATTATGCACAGCTTCAAACTTCAAGGCATACAATTCCTCACCACATAGATGAAAATTTGAAAAGGTTTCCAGTTATTTAGGTGTAAGCTCTACATGTTGATCTACTATTGATTGATGGACATTCCACAGTCCCACTTCCCAATGTTTTTATGGAAATATATATATACACATATATATAATATAAAATATAATAAAAGTAAGACAGTTCAAGAGAAAAAGGTAAAGAATCCTCCTCAGAAAAATCAGAACGCACATATACATAGAAAGAAATCTGCGCATCAGAGCTCTCAATCCTCTGCAATTAGGCGGAGGAAATCAACATGACCAGTTTTCACATTTAAGTACATCCATGCTAATCCAACATGATCACTTGTATAATAAAACCAACATGCAATTCAATCAAATAATGTAATATGATAACCATCAGTAACAAATAAAAACTAGAATAATCAAGGACCTCGTCAATAGTCTGAGTTTTATGGCTTCGATGCAGAAACTCATTGGTGAGAATACGGGTGAAAGTTGACTCCTGGGAAACTGCAATGCATAAAGGAAAGTAAACATTAGACAATCAGGAAGATTAAATGACATTTGTAAAACAGTCTAACTTTCAGCTTGTATTTTCATTTGAGATCGAATACACGCACACATGTGTATTACATACCCAACGGCAGCCGATATTCCAATTCCTTATAATTTTTGGAGCGTTCATGCCCATCTTCGTCACCAGAGGCATCTGATAATCCCAACTCAGCATTAATCTCTGCATTTGACTTTTCTTGAGGGATAGCACAATTGGCAAACGCTTTATCATTGCTGTCCTTACACATCCTTCAGAAGAATATCACCCAAAAGTCATTAAAAGAAACTGGGAATAATATGTGTAAGTTATTTTCCTCATGTACATCTATATGTAAAGAGTTAAGAGGATTGAAATAATTATCTAAAAATATAAATGAAGATTATTAAAATGAAAATTTTGCAATTAAACCCAGACTGACTGATGTAATAGGGTCAATTAATTACATGCGGAGTCAATAGTGAAAAAAAAATAAACTAGCAACTAACATAAAAACAATGCTTATATCATAGTTCGCCTTCTCAGCTTCTTCTCAAGAACTGTAAAAAAATTATCACGAGTAGTATATATGAGAACAACGTATACCAGTTGCGGTTAGTTTCATCAATTAGATCTGCAAGCACCGCTGGAATACGCCGCCACTTGTGACAATCATCACAACGCACCCATGCATTACGAGGTGATTGATGCTGCTCCCCCAAACCAACACCAGATTGCATGTTCAAATTAGATAAATTGTCTGATATTCTGTTGTCATTAGCATCAATTTTTCCAACAGCATCCAGAGTATGATTTCCAACGACAATATCTGCTGACATCCAAAAATAGAAATAATAGAAAGTAAGACTTAGATAGTCATGAAGGACTCAAGGTCTGTCAAAAATTAATCCAAAAATATAAAATATAATAACACATCATGATGCGGTCAAGTAGACACAAAATGCTACCTGGTTGTGGGTGATCTTCCACTTCACATGTAGCTTCAGAAGAGACACCTTTTCCCCTGGGTGCACTATTATTCATAGGCTTTTTATGTTTCTCTTTGCGTCTAGAAGTAGTCCTTTTCTTGCTCGTTGAGTCAGAGACTTTAGATTTTGCCTTGCTAACTTTATTAGGTCTAAGATTTTTAGGTAGTTTATGCCCCAATGATCTTGTAGAAGAAAGCAAATTTTCAGAACCCAGAGATTCTGAATATCCATGGTCAACAGATGGTTTGCAAGTTGTCTTAACTTCCATGTCCAATGCCTCAGTGGAGCCTCCAAGTTCAATCTCTCCAGAAAGCGACAATGCTTCTGTGGACAATTCTTTACTCCTTAGAGATTTGCTTATCTCAGTGGAAATAGGGAATCCCAAAGAGCTATCCACATCGCTGCAATTCTTCTTACGTCTGCGATTTTTCGACTGCTTGGCTCTACTTCTCCCAGGTGGTCCTTGTGAATCATCTTTAGTTATATGATTACTTGAACAAATACGTTTGTCTTTCTTCTTCTCCCTCTTATTGATGGTAACCTCCAAATTAGAATTTAACTCTTTAGAAGAACCTAGACCAGCATGATGTATATCTTCTTGATGTCTTTCTCCAACCTGGACTTCTGGAATTGAATTGATAACTTCTGAATCTGGTGAAGTTCCAGGATCCATACCCTTACTATTGATTGGTTCAATCAATGGTTCAACCAACTTCTCTGGAGGAAGAACAAGAGAGGGTTCCTCTGCACCACCATCTGACTTCTCCGTTATTTCAGTATTTTCTAAGTGGCTATTTGCAATTTGTCCATTTAGAACAAGACCATCCTTGTCCAGGTCGTTTTTGGAAGATTCGAAATTGCTCAAAGCCACCACTTCTGAAATTTTATCTTCAGCATTGATGGCTACTTTCTGAGAACCTGAACCAGACCCCAAGTAGGTGCCAGCAGCCAAGCCATCAACAGCCTCTGGAATCAAGACATTTGAGCAACTTAAATCATTTTCTTTCCTGAACTTGATCTTCAGACGAACACGAGTGGTTGAAACAGAACACTTCGGCGCCAAACTCAATGAGCTTGAATTTGCACCATTCTTAATCATTTTCCTACTTTGACGATTGCTTCGAGCTTTCCCCAATTCATGGCATATGGCTTCACTGACCCCAAGATCATTATCTTGCTCAAAAAACTGTTTGATGTTCCCAATTGATCCCCAAATAGAAGCACGGGCTGGTTTGGAGAAACAACTTCTTTTCTTTCTAGGAACCTCTAAGTTTGTTTTCATACCCCCACCTGGATGTGACACACCAATTTTGTTCTTGCATTTTCCAGAACACTTTTTGGTTTGTATCTTACGACCAAATTTAGTACTTCGATTATTCCTTTTAGAAGGTAACAGTATGCTTTCAGTGACGGGATCAACTTCAATAGCTTCTTTTCCATCATCACTATTTGTCGGTCCAAGGTTGTCCACAGCACTAGTTTTATTGATGGAAACATCTTCACCAGTACAATGGAGATTAGGCACATCCTTCGAAGAGCGGTTGGTGATTAAAACAACAGAGGGATGACCTAACTCTTGATAAAATGGCTTGCTAAAGGTAGAGTAGGTAGTTTCCTCAGAGGAACAGTCCTTTGATCTACAGAAATTATCTTCTATTTGCAGTATACCATCCATCATTTTACTCCCTGGATCCAACAGGGCAGGCTCAATAGGTGAATCAACTACAGGTGGAGTCCCCAAGGTCCTATGGATACCCGGAGAGGATGATCCTTGTACATATGAATTAATAATGATTTCTTTATCAACAAAAGCTTTAACCTTTTCTGCAGAAGCACTATTCCAATCCTCGCCATCTTTCTGATCAAATAGCTCATAACCTGTGTTCTCCACTTCTGTATCAACATATGGTCCACCTGGTGGCGTTTCATTACCCAGTGAAGGAGATATCTTCCTGCAAGCATCGGCTTCCATCCCACCTAAAGCATCACTTTTTACCACAACCTTCGATAAGGGATCGACGATTCTCATAATTTCCACCTGCTCATTTTGCAGCTTGCAATCAACCATCAAGCCAGTCACGGGTTCTGATTCCAAAGACATTTCAGAACGCCTATTATGAAACCCACAATTGACAGTATCAGCACATAAACCAGTATCATCATTTTTGCAATCCACTACAGCTAAATCATCTCCTGTTGAAGGTAATATGTTGCTCTTATCATCCTTTTGCTCAACCTGTTGATCATCATCCCTCTGCACATTATTTATGGTTACAGAGTCTGAATGCAGGTCAAGGTTCCCTTCACCTTGAGCATTTCCCTCCGAACACAGCCTGTCACCTTTTAGACAAGAAATCATAATGTTCCCACAAGAAATCCCCAAACAGTTCTGACAATCATCATCAGCAGTTTCCTCCAACAGCAAGATATCAGCATTTTCACATTCTAGTGCCACAGCATCCCCGGATGCCTCAGTAACATCAATAAAACTCGCAGAACCCACATGGCCCTCTCCCACACAATCATCAGTCAAAGTGGAGGGGCCAATATTAGATTGCAACAATTTGCAAGCTTCTTCCGAACAGGAATCCTTCACAGAAATTAACTGCACTGGGAACTCTGAGCACAAATGCTGCTCAATAACAGACCCGACTGAGGGATCATCAACCATAGCAGATTTCCCACACGAGCCCATCTCAACCACAAATAAATCATTCAAAACTCTAGCACACCACAACTAACCAGTCACCTCCGATTAACAAAACTGAACTTCAGAAAACCTAAAAAACCAGAACAACAATTATCAATGCGAGTACAATGTATCACCCAATATCGACCAACAAAACCTTAAGGAAACGTTATCTCGAATCAAAGCAAAGTAAACAACACTACCTGCACGAGAAAACCGCAGTCCGGAAAGAAAACCCTAGAAAGCAGCATTATCCTGAGGCCCCTTTGCACGGAAAGAGAGGAAAAAGGTTTCAATTAAAAACATAAAACCCTACTTTCAGAATTTTTGCACAATAATGCAGTGGAGAACACGGGTTCCTAGGTGCAAACACGTCAATGAAATAATAATAATAGAGCGAAAATTAAAACAAAATTAAAATAAAATCAAAACGAGATAAACGATAAACGGAAAAATAAAACTTGAAGAACAAGTAGATTACAGATACCTGCTGCTCAGGATGTGTGAGATTGAGGATAAGGAGGTTAGGCCTTTTCAACAACGATATTTTCAGAAAATAGAAAAATAGAAAAACAAAACAAAAATATTCTTTTCCCTCAGGGCCGAAGAGAGAGAAACCGAGTTGGGTCTGCGTCGCGCGCAGAGGGAAGAGAGAGAGAGAAAGAGATGGTTGGTGAAGTTGTCAACGAAAACAAAATAAAAAGGAAATTAAAATATTAAAATAAAAACACTAAAAAAAAAAAAGGAATACGAAAGGAAGGAGAAGTTTTTTCCGACCTGAGGAGAATTTTTTTCTTTTTCTTTTTCTTTTTCTTTTTAATATTTTTATTTAGACTCTGCTAGGACCTAAATTCGATGTTGATTTGACCGTTTTACCCTACGCGCTTATCATCTAAATCATCATCAAAGGGTTCCTCGCTTTTTGTTCTTGCTAGGACACATGTACACATCTCAGGAGATATTTTATTAATTAAATTAATTATTAGGGGAGGTTTATTTTGTTAAATTAAAAAAGATTTCTCAAAATTTATTTTGGGAATAAGCATTTTCATGTTTGGTATACATTTTTTAAAAAATATTTTTATAAAAAGATTAAAAGAAGATATTAAGGAAACCACTTTCCCATCATGTGATGAATTTTCATTACTACTCTCAACCATATGTATCAAGGATTCCAAGTGAATATTTTAAAATTTAATGGAAAAACTAAAACTACCCCATTTGCTCCCACCAAATATACAATAACTGCTATATTGTAATTCTATATTAATTCCTCGAATAAATATTTTTTAAAAAGAAATACAAACTTTAAGATAGACTTTTATATATAAACTTTTACTAGTTAATTATATGATAAGATTATCCTTATCATATAATAGTTTATCAAGATCTTATTAGATAGATTTTATTTTTATAAAACTTTTTTTTAAATTTATAATTCAATTGATTTTTATTTGGCATTTAATATATTTTTTATGAGTAAATTTTAAGTAACGTTAATATATTATTTTACAAATGATACAAATAACTAATTGAAGTTTTTAAAAAAAAAATATTAATAAAATAAATATTGTAATCAAGTCAGTAAAATAATATTGAAAATAATTTCACACGCAATATGGATATTTTGATAATTATACAATAAATTTTTAAGAATGTTTTTTTATGAACTAAACATAACTTAAACATTTTCATGATTATTTTTAGACATTCAACGGAAAAAAAAATTAACAACCAAACAAATTTTTTTATAATACCCTAAAATATAAATTCTTAAGAATCTCAAGAGTATATTCCCAGTAATCAGATCTCCAAGAATATTTTTTAATTCCACGATAAAAGCTCAATAATAAATATTCATCATTATACCATTGTCTAAATAAAAGCTTAAATCATTATATAAATAAAAGCTTAAATGCACTTTTTTTATCCCTCTACCATATGGCTATTATGTAATTTTTTAGTCTCTATTTTCAACTATGCAAATTGATTCTTAAAGATTTTAACAAATTGAACTCAAACCCTTTTGTCAAGTTTTCAATCAAAACTTAATGAAAATAATGGCGTGGTTTTTACATATATTTTTTTAAAAAAAAATAGTTTATTAAAAAAACAATAATAACCCTTCCCATTCTCCCTCAATTTTCCTCGACCCCTATCTTTCACTAGTGGCCACCTCTCCCCCACCCCTAAACCAACCAGCACGATTGGCTATCAAGATTCGACAATATAACTAGACAGTTAAAAGAATCAAAATGTTGCTTAGCCCCTCCGTTTCCTCGAACCCAAAAATGAGTGCCTTATTGAATGGTGCTTTCTTTTCTTTTGACACTTCAAAGTTGGAGAAACGCAACATACACCAACATGCGACAATACCTTCATATTCTCTACTAACTTCATTGGCAAATGCTTCTACATTGAAGAATCCAAATAAACGCTCCTCATCGTGCTTCTTCGTTAACAATCTTGTTTTTCAAATAGACTATTTTGTCCATCTATCGTAACTTTCACAAAAACGTTCATGCATAGTGAATTTAGCACAACCTTGACTTTAACCTTCCTTCTTTTGATGTTGTCTTCTAACCTTCCCATAAATACTCACCTTTCTCTATCAATCAATGATCAATGATAATAACAAACTCCACTTTAGTACCACTAATATGCTATACTCAATATTTCTGATTTTCTAAATAACCAATTGGCAAAAAAAAATCACAATACCCTAAAAATCAACCCTTTAACCCCATTTAGCCCTATGTTTATTTGAAATTAAGCTCTTCTACAGCTCAAGTGCTGCTATGGAAAAAAAAGGCCTCCCAAATTTAGTGTTCATGATCTAAAAGGGTTGTTGGTGAAAGGTGTGGGTTTGTAACCGTAGTTTTAGAAAGCATCGAGAATTGAAGTAAAATAAAGCTTGAAGAGCACAACTAAGGCTGATGCGTTGCTCTCTACAAAAACAAAACAGAAAAAATAATACAATAAAGCTATAGGAAAATTCCAATAAATTATAGAACAATTAAGACAAAATAGAAAAAATTACAAGATGAAGATAAATCCAAACAAAAATAAGATAAAATAAAAAGATCAGAACCATATTAGAGTAAAAGTGGCCCTTGCCTTTTCAATCTGAACTATTCTCAATCGTTTGAACACGGTCATTCTTCGATCTAAAAGCAATTGAAGTAGATTTGACCCTTGGTATTGCCCACTCCCTTGCATGAGTGCACGTGATTCTGGATAAAGGCGTAAGGGTTTGTGGAAGAGGAAGAGAGGAGAATAGCGGTTGAGGAGGTGTGAAGAAGATTATGTGAATGTTTTTTTTAGGAGAAGAGAGGTGGGGGAAGCATGAAAGGCAGAGACGGTGAGGAATGAATGAAGAGAGGTTGAGAGGAGTTGAGGGTTTGTGACTTTGTGTGGTTATGTTGGAATAGAATGGAAAGAGAGCAAAGAGACCGAGAAGAAGAGTTTGAAGACAAGGAAGGAAAGAAATGGAGATAAAGTGATTTTTTTTTTAAAAAAAAAAGAAAGACAATACAAGAATATGCAGAATTAGCGACAAAAAGTTAGCAATGGCCCGAAATTGTTGCAAACAAGCGACACAAAAATTGGTCATTTTGCGACGGAAATAACCGTCGCTAATTTTGCGACGAATATTTTCGTTGTTATCGTTCAACAAAAATAATCTTTTTTTATGCTTTTAAATTTCTGGAAATATTTGCGACGAAAATAACCGTCGCTAATGTTGCAACGAAAATAACCGTCGCAAACAAGACTGGGCCGTCTCTAAGTTGCGACGGACCTGGCTGTCGCTAAGTTCGCAACGGATTCGGCCGTCGCTATATAACTAGGTTTTTATTTTTTGCTGCCATGATTTTTGGAATGAGTTTAATTTAAAACCCACTTCCCTTAATTTTTTGCGCTTTTTTGGCTGCCAAGGATATTTCCGTGGCTAAGTTTTGTGCTTTTTAATATTATTTTTTGATTGCCATGGATATTTTTGTAGCTAAGTTTTATATTTTTTAATATTATTTTTTGGTTGCGACGGATATTTCCGTGGCTAAGTCTTATATTTTTTAATATTATTTTTTGGTTGTCACGGATATTTCTATGGCTAACTTTTATATTTTTTAATATTCTTTTTTTGTTGCCACGATTATTTTTGTGGCTAAGTTTTGAAATGTGTTTAATTTTTTTTTTATTCATAGGAAATTAGTACAACCGGAGATTGAACCATGTACCCAAAAGCGCATGTCCACATGCGCTCACCAACTGAGCTACATGACTGGGACAGAATGAGTTTAATTTAAAACCCATTTTCCCTAATTTTTTGCGCTTTTATAGTTGCCACGGATATTTTTGTGGCAAGTTTGCCCTTTCTAATATTATTTTTTGGTTGCACAGATATTTTCGTAGCTAAATTTTATATATTTTAATATTATTTTTTTGTTGTCACGGATATTTCCGTGGTTAAGTTTTATATTTTTTAATATTATTTTTTGATTGCCACAATTATTTTTGTGGCTAAGTTTTAAAATGGGTTTAATTTAAAACTCAATTTCCCTAATTTTTTGCCCTTTTTTAGTTGCCACTGATATTTCTATGACTATAATTTGCGCTTTTTAATATTATTTTTGGTTATCACGGATATTTCGGTGGCTATGTTTTGGAATGAGTTTAATTTAAAACCGACTTTTCCTAATTTTTTAGGCTTTTTTTTTTTGTTTCCACGGATATTTCATCGATTGAGTTTTGCGTTTTTTAATATTATTTTTGGCGTTTGTGACGGATTAGGCCGTTGCTAAATTTGGGTGCCATGTGTCAAAAATTGATTCGAAGATGACATGTGACACAGATCAACCTTAGCGATATCTTAACCGTTGTTTCTCTTTAATCTTGTCCATTCTTTCATACACTTCTTCCTATTTATTTACTTCTTCTTCTTCCATTCTCTTTTTCTTCTAATCACTCTTCTAACACCATCATACACCCACGACACATCAATCTCTAACGACTCCCGACGAAACTCCAACTCATATGACCTCCATCTCTGACGACCTCCAACTTCGATTTGATGGACTCCTCTGCCATCTTCTTCTTCTCTTCTTCTTCTTTCTTTCTTTTTTCTTCTTCTTCTCAATTGTTATTTCTTCCTTCTCAACGTTTGGTTTGTACTTTCTACCGTGAAGCTCGTGCTTTGGGAGTTTTTATTTTAAAAAAAACTTAGCGACGACATTTTCCATGGCAAATTGTTTTTGAGACCGCCCTGAAGTGGCACCAAAAAACTTGGCATAAAAAAAATTTAGCCACGGAAATAACTGTGACAAAGTTTTCACGACATTTTCCGTCGCAAATTTGTGTCGGCTTATTCCGTCGCAAATATAAATTCGAGACAAACTACAACTGACGCTAAAAAAAAATTGTGCCAAAAAATCCCGTTAACAACAGAAATAACCGTGACAAACTTGCGACACAAATTTGCAACAATTATTTCTGCACTAAATATTAGCGACATCGCTTTTAACAATGTCTTGATAGTTGTCACCATACCGTTGTAAAAGTTATATTAACAATGGTTTTTACTTTTTTACCATAGATATTTTGATGGTTATATTAAAGCATTCTTAGAAGATCATGGAAGGAAGAAAAAGAATAAAGAAAAAAGAAGAGGGTTGAGATCGAGGCTGAAAGAGGGATTAGGCGTTGAGAAAGAGAAAATGGTGTGAGACGGTGAGAGTATGTGTGTTAACTTTTTTTTGATTCATTTTGGTCCTTTAATTTTTTTTGGATTCATTTTGGTCTCTTAACTTTTATTTTGAATTCAATTTGGTCCCTACCATTACTTGACGGAAGTCATAATCAAGTGTCCAAATTGAACAGTAGGGACCAAAATGAATCAAAAAAAAGTTAAGGGACCAAAATGAATCAAAAAAAAGTTAAGGAACCAAAGTAAATTGGCCCAAAGAGTTAAGGGACCAAAAATGTCATTTTGCCTAAATTTTATTAAATGATTTTTCAACAGTTATATTTTTAATTTATAGTTCGATAAATATTATACCTACTGAACGAAGTATTTTTGGTTAGGTTATGTTTGGGAACGAAGCTTTGGACATTTTTAAGAGATTTTGGCTTTCAAAAAACTTATGTCATCGTTTGGTAATTACAAAAATAAAGCTTTTGGTTACGGGATTGTGGCTTTTTGACTAACTTTTGCAAAGCTCTTTCATGAGACTTTTGGTTTCCAATAATGCGCTTACAATATTTCACTTTCAAAATTGTCCTTATTTATTTTTAAAAATCACAAAATACCTATCATTATTTTTTTGATCGGCCAAACACACACCCCACACTACACTATTCCTAAATATACTCCTAATTATACCCCACTGGGGATTGAACCCCACACCTTTAGCTCAATGAACTTCTCCTTATGCCACTTGAGCTACAAGCTCTTGACAAATACCTACCATTATTTGATATTACTATTATATTAATATTATATTAAATATTCATATAATATTATTTATTCTTTGTGGTCATTTAATATTTTTCAGCTTATTACATAATCTATTTTACCAAATAATTCTGACCAATAAACCAACCTCTCAACTATAATCTCACAGCCTTTAACCAACTTCACAGCCAAAAGCTAAAAAGTTTGAGATTTGAATTCCTTTCCCAGACATATCCCCAGTTTCACTAATAGTTGAGTTTTGACATTAATTGTGTGTATATTCATCATGAGGTGTCGTCATAAGAATTCTAAGGACTTATTAATTTTATCTTAAGTCTTATATATGTGATAATGACTGATATATCATTTCAGTCTCTAACTTTGTAAGAATAATTTATTTTAGTCTCTGATTTTATATTTTACAGATTACTTTAGTCCCTAAATTATATAATCATTTATTTTAGTCCCAGACTTTCAGTGACTAAAATGAATGAGATAATGAAATAAAGTCATGTATTAAAATGACTAATAATAATGAAAGTTAGGTACTAAAATGACTGATTTCGCGAGGGACTAAACTAACTTATAAAATATAAAGTAAGGAACTATTTTAATATATAATTCAATAAATTATTATAAAATTATATTACTGATTTTTAAGCTAATATATCTTACAACTGTTTCATTATTCAATAAAAATAAAATATATTATCCAATAATATATTATCCTCAAATGTTGTGAGTACGAGACTTGTGTATAGTGATGTTATCCTAAGTACAATATAAATACTTTAAAACTAAAATTTGATTTCATATTTTAAAGAATTATGTAGTATTGAATTTTTCACTGAGCAGGGACGGATACTAGTGTTGCAATGGAGGGGCTTTGGTCCCCATTGAGAATTTTTTTTTATTAGTATATATATATAACTTTTATAATGGCCTCCCAAAATTTTTTATAATGGCCCCATTGAAAGTTATTTTTGGATGTGTATCAAACATATTTTACAACAAAAACTAATCCCGTAAAGATCATCAAAATTACTATAATAATATAGATGTGTTTTATATTTTAAAAGATATTATATAATAATATAGTATATAATAGTATAAAAATATGCATAAAATAACTTTAGAAAATGTGTTTTAGATTTAGAAAATATTATATAATAATATAATATATAATAATAATATATAATAGCAAAAACATGTCTAAAATAACTTTTGAAGATACATTTCAAATTTGAAAATTATTATATAATAATATAATATATAATATAATATAATATATTATTATTATTAAAACTTCCTCAAGAAGTTAGTTATTTTACAATTTTCACTTTGTCTCTCAAACGGTGGTAACAAGCTGCCTCTTGCTCTCTTCTCTCCATATGTGAATTTCCAAAACGCTAAAACCAAACCTCTCAAAATTTTCACTTGATAATATTTTGTGCTCTCTAACATTGGAACATATTAACATAGTGCGCTGGTAAATCATCGCTCCTTACTCGATATCTACGCCTTGGTCAATTAGTGAGTTATGATTACTCTCATAATTTCCTAATTTGTTTATCGCTTTGAAGTTTCAACATTACAACAATATTGCGCCTTTGTCTCTTTATTGACTGTAAGTTTTGCAATTTTAATATTTTTTAGTTGTAACTTATAAAGTTTTTTTTTTTAATTTTCTTTTGTCTTATGTTATTGTTTGAACTAATAAAGGGTTGTGTATTATTATTAATTAACAACTTGCTCATATTAGTAATGTATTGCGTTTTTCTCATGTTAATTTTCAATAACAATTGACGAATTTTTACAGATAACTTGACTATTTATATTGAAAAAGAAATTGCTATTGAATCAATTATCATCAGGTTCAAATTTCATAGATAAAAATTATAAGTTTTCATCCTTATTTTCAATTTTTACCTCTATTTTATGTTTTATATAAGTATTAATTATCATAAACTATTTTAATTATTAACTATTTTTAATATGTTAATTTTATAAATAAATTTAATTTAAATACTTGGCCCCAACAAAAATGGGCTAGCTCCGCCCCTGCACTGAAGGATACATAGAAGTATGAATTATAATATATACTTTTTCACACCATATTTTGTTCTTATTTTTTATTTGTAAATATTATCATTTATTTAAATGTTTATTTTTATGGTTCAAATGAATACTTTAAATGTTTAATAGTTAGCTTAGCGGTGTAAGGTCCTGCTATGTTTATAGGAGTGATGATCTACAGAGGAGGTCCCGTGTTCGAATCTCACCTATGTCAAATTCTCGGGGGTCAACTCGAGCTACACATTGCGAATTCCTAAGGGTTGAGAAACTCATGATTATTTTTTTAAAAAAAAGTAACTTGTTTAGAAGGTGTAATGGAATAAAGTTTTGTCTTTATTTTTCAGGTTATTTATTTTATTTTCAGTAAGGAAAAAAGGTTTTTTATAATGTTTCCCCTAATCTATATCTATATTTATTTTTATATGGATATCTATATCGAATTTGGTAGTGTATTTTAAGAACACATATATATCTCTATATCTACTTTTTTGCATTTGCAATACATTTGGTTCATCTTCAAAAAAATTTGGCTAAATTAGCCTGACGCTAAGATTTTGTTCATATATGTATATATGAAATGTAAGAAAAATAAAATTGATTTTTTATTAGTTAAGATTTTAAAATGCAAGCTATTAAAGACTATTAATTAATAAAAAAATTATAAGAATAATATTTAAATTAACTATTAATTTTTTTTTACTTTACTATTAAGTAAGCTAATGTCATGGAAGAACAATTATTTTTTTACCTGTAGGATATATTAAAATTATAATACAAGTAGGATATATCAATGCAAACTGCATCACAATGTCAAGAGAATATAGCAACAAAATTAATATACAATACACAAGTTAGCAAAAAATAAATATAATTGTATACTTTTAAACACTCAAACAATTTAGACTAATTATCTAACAAAATTAACTAACAGTGCACACTTATCAAACGCTAGTAATATTCATATCAACTTTGTCTGGATAGTCACGTAATTTTGCATATGGTGATACACAAATTTCACTTAATCTCCTACCTGTTAGTAATTGTACCCCATTTCCATGTTTCAACTCTTATTTTTAAATTTAAATTGAAAGATTTTAATACATTTTTTCATAGAAAATCACAAATTAAAAATTAATTAAGGATTTGATTGTACGTGCAAGTAATAATTAATTGATTGCAATTCTCTACGCATATACTGAGAGGTAATTTTATAGAAATTAAGTATTTGGATAGTATTTAATTAGAGGCTACACACTTCAGCACTAACTTCATAAATTAATGCATCTAACAGTTGGTTAGATGGTTGAGGAGTACTGCTTTAAGTAACAGATCCTCAGTTCGAACCCATGTGGACGCACTTTGGTTTATAAAAAAAAAAAAAACTTCATAAATTAATTAACAAGTCCGAAAGCATAATATTACAGTACATTTTTTTGTTGAGGGTAGTAGCTGGTACAGATTGAAATTACCAAATGGCATATGCGAATTAAATTCATAATGATCTGATCATCAAATCCATTGTCCATGCATGTTTCCCACACCTTCCAGTGCCAAATGTTGTTGCTGTTACGTTGGAAAACAAAAAATTTGAGAACCATATAAATGAATTAATTAAAGCCACTCGCTAATTGATTGAACATTTGGTATAAAAAATAATAACTCTAAATTCTCTTGCAAAAATACTCTTACAAATCTGATTATAATATACTTACTTTGCTGAAGAATGCATGCATATTGAATATTATTTATGTTTAATGTTTAGAATTTTTTTTTAGTACATCAAAAAATTTAAAACAACAAAAATCAGCTACAGTCTAAAATGAAAAGAATCCATGCGAACGTTTGACAACAAAAGGCTCAATAAAGAAGGGCACACATTGAGAACACGGGGTCGAGTATTTGGCTTGGACCCTTCTTTCTCAAGTCAATTCGCACAATAATTCAATGTAATTTAGAATATAAAATGCAACATATTAGCCTTTCACCTATCTTTTAAATTTGTTTAAGGAACAAAACAAAATGAGTAAGTCCTAATTTTCTTACTTTATGTTCCTATAAATTCCTCTACTTATTTATTAATAAAGAATATTTTTAATGCTTTTTATGGTTTCAAAATTGAAAGTATATTTAATTTTATGTTTTATATGTTAATAAAAAGATAAATAAAAGAATTTTTAGGAGGATCTAGTATTGTTGAAACAAAATTCATAGTTATTGAGTACTAGTATGTGTGACCGGTGCTATTAACATAACAATATTTGGTAAGTAATTAAGTTGAACTGTAATGAAATTTATGGGTTTTATTTTACAACAACTATACCCTTTTCTGATCTTTTATTCTTATTTATTCTTTTTTTTTTTTTAATCTGATGTCTTTCTCTTCTACACCTTTCCTACACCAAAAAAGACAAGTCGAGGGGGTACATACCTTTCCTAGTATATTTTTTTAAAAGAGGAGCTAACAAAATATAAAATTTAAAAAAAATATATCTTGTTAGTTTTACTACTAATAAAGTAGATAAGAAAGTAGTGAAACAGTTTGTATTTGTATACTCGCCACGATTTTCAGTTGATTAAAAATAAAAGTATTTTAATAATAATTATAATTTAATTTGACACAAATAATCTCAACTATATACATTTAATATATGAAATAATTTTTAATTTTAAGTAAAAAGTAAAATTACTTTAACTTTCTATCAACTAATAGGGATGTATTACGTATATATTACGCCAACACTTAATTAATTACCAATAGGAAAAACAAAATTAAATATATGCCACTTACCAGAAGGAAATTGAGTTCCTTATTTTCCTCTTCCAAAATCTTGCCCTGATCAATATATATCAAAGGAATTACAAACTGATCAGTAAACATTAATTATTATAATCATAATGTATCCAAAAACAAAAACACACATCTATTGCTGTATGTAATAAAAATAAAAATAAAAAACCCAGAAAAACACGCACGTTTCTCTTGAACATCCTGTGCACTTCTGTCTGTAGCACAAAAAAAAAAAAGAATGTTGAGCTAAAACTTATATTATTTAATATAGGTTAAGCAATATTAAAGTTATGATAAAAATCAATAATTAATTATCAATAATTAAGGATTAAAAAATTGCCTTTTTGTCACGAACACCATTAAGGCCATTTTCAAGGGCATCCTCTAGTGCCATCAGCTCTTTGTAATTCAATGAGGTAATGTCCTCCCCCTTCAAGTGCCTGAAATTAATTTTAAATTATTTACGATAAGAAATTATTTTTGATGACAGCTATAAGATTGAACCTAATTCAATCTCATAAAAAATAATACTTAAATAGAATACTGTCATCTTTAGAAACTTAACCAACGTGGGACTTAATTAACAAGGACTAATAAGTGCAATGTGAGAGTATACATACCTAAGCTGAATTTGCATGTTGTCATTCTCTTTCTTGATTCTATCAATTTCATTGCTGAGATTCTATGAGAGTTCAACAACAATGTTAATTATGTATATATAAAGTCAAATTAATAACATATTTATTTTAACATGTAATATTTTATTAAAAAAAATTAGGCAAAATTTGTTAAGAAAGGAACATTTTGTAACAGATCTGGTTCTAAAAGCTGGATACAAGGTCAGTGAAGAAAGAAAAATGCAGTCAAATCAAGAGATTTTATCCAAAAAATAAAAAATAAAAAAAAATCAAGAGAGAGATCCATTGGACCAAGTAGATGGTAGAGAGTAGAGACATAAATTTTCATAGATTTGTTCCTATTTTCTACAAACTTCCATCAAAACAGCTTTTGAAACTTTTGCAAAGAAAAGGAAGCATGTAAACATTGTTTTATTTCCAGATCTATTCATATAAACAGTTCTTATTCCTATTCCACTTTCCTTTCAGAATATATATATAAAATTATATAACACTCATATATATGTTCCAAATGTAGATCTACTCAGACAATTAATAATACTAAACCTTCTTTCTTTTTTTTTTTTTTGCAAAAGAACCATGTGGTTTCACTCGAGACAAACAGTTAATTAATCAAGCAAAAAAACAAATAAAGCTTAGATTTTTTTTTATGTTAATATTTTTTATTTTATATATATTTTATTTTCCACCGAGTATTATGATCAAAACCTAGTACCTCATGCTTAGCATCCCATAGGGTTTTCCCTGAGGCTCTTTGGTATCTGTCCAGAGTGTCAATTAACCTTAACCAACAAAAAAAAAAGAGCTTTTCAGATAAGTAGGAAAAAAAAACATTTTCTTTTTAAAAAAAGAAATAGAAAAGTAATTAACCACATGCAGATGAAGAAGAAAGAAGTGTTAATTAATAAATAATAATTACGTGGTGGAGGGACTGATGTATTCATGCATCTTTCCAGAAGAACCAAAGATGATGAGAGAAACTTGAGCATCACAAAGAACACTAATTTCTTTTGCTTTCTTAAGAATTCCATTCTTTCTCTTTGAGTATGTAACTTGCCTGTTGCTTGAATTCTCAATCCTTTTGATCTCAATCTTACCCCTTCCCATCTCTCTCTCTCTCTCAAAGAAACCCTAATTCCTCTTCTCTTTCTCTTTCTTTTGTTTTGTGTTCTTATAAGTGTTAATGGAATGAGAATAGAGAGAAGGTGAGAAGTAGATGAAGAGGGTAATTATATTATATAGAAAGGAAGAAAAGTAATAGCGGAAGTTTTCCATTATGGGTTTGTGGATGAAACAACTTTCTGAGTGCCACAGATTGAAAGGGTTTGTTTAGGGGTTTGTGACAAAGCCAACTCAACTTCCTGCCTTTTTTTTTTCAATATGTTTATTATTATAATAATTTGGCTCTGTAATTTAGCTGTTTTAACTTGTGATTGTGATCCATTGTCTTAACCCTTGGTTTCTTTATGCGCATCCTTCTATCAAAGTCATTTAGTGCGCCCGCAGTCATATAGCTCCGTTGGTGAGCACATCAGAACATACGTGCGTGGGTACGAAGTTCGATCCCCAATTGTTGTACTTTCCTATGAACAAAAAAAAAAGTCATTTAATGTGTGTTTGGTTTTACCGTAAGCGATTTTTACATGTTGAGATAGGGTAAAAAACAAATTCATTTCAACATAATTTGTAAAGTAGATAGTTTTATTTTTACATTTTAGATTTGTGCCTTTTTTTTATCGGTTAAACACACACCCTCACACTATACTACTCCTAAATCTACTTTAAATGTATCCCAACAGAGATCGAACCTCTTTCCTTAAGTTCCAAAAGCTCCTCCGTAATTTATCTCTACGCGAGTTCAAATACACATTTTATGTTAACATATATTTATGTTAGTATGCATTTAGTTTATGTTGGCGTGAAATAAACATGAATTCATCTCACGGTAACCCAAAGTAAACACAACACAATTAAAAGTGTCTTTAATAAAAAAGTAAAAATATTTTATTGGAAATGATATTATTTAAGTAGGATTTTAACTTTTGAAATAATAAATACTATTAATCTCAATGAAATATTTCTACTTTGATATTCTTAACAAGTGTCTTTAGAATACTAGTGTCCAGCATTTTTCTTTTAAGTTTACCTGATATGATATTTTATAATCAAAGACGCACTTAATGTTTTTTTACTTTCATTAATTAAAGCAAAGTCCAAAGTTACCATCATGTATACTATGTCATGGTGTTTTTTGGGTCGCTTCTCAAGGCATGTATCGCGATTAATCTTTTTTTTAAAACTAAGTTTATATGAAGTGGTTGTCGGATGTGGCCATGAAAAGTCGCTCTATTCACTGGTAAGAGATCGAACCTTTACATGTATAATTAAAAGATAAGATGAGCTATAATCATGCACATTGTGATGGATGGTGTTTGATTTGCCATAAGAAAATTTGTTAGTTCGATGGAAAATTTGTTGAAAAAATCACATCACTACTTTCATCATTTTAAAAAACCAGTTTCATAACAAAAATTTAAATGTACGCGGAATTTTAGGGTGTTGTTGGATAAATAGAAGAGTAAAACATGAAGGTTCGGGTGGATATATGGGTGTTTAACTTGTATTGGTGTGTGTGTGTGTGATTAAACATTTTCTAGGGTTTGAATTGAAAGAGGGGTGGTAACTAGTTATGGGCCGCACAACCATCAAATCAGATCAAAAAAGAAAGGGCTTATTAATATTCCTATTGATATAAGAATAAATAAATAAAAAAGCCCTTTAATTTAAAAGGGTAATGTGTAAAAGGGCATAGGGAAAAAACAATTGAAATGTTCCAACCACAAGGGAAATTAATTAATAAGCTAAACTTATCCATCGCATTGGAAGAAAATATGGTGAGTCCTTTGATTTGAAAGGTCTGCGTGTGTGTAAGACTATACAAGTTGGTAGAGTATAATGCAAACCCTCAAATCAGTAGCTATGTGCCACCAAGATTGCATGACATGACAAACTCATGAGAAACAACTTAATATTTTATTGTAAAAATTCTTTTGTGAATCACTATTATTCACATTGTATCACAAATTACTAGTTATATTTAAAATGCTTTTTTTTTAACTAAATATATGATGGTATAATAAATAGTAGATATACATATTTTATTATCGTGTCACTACAATGCTATGAATATGAATATCATCATATAGGTTATGTTTGTATTTGTTTTTGAACACAACGCAACTTGAAAGTCTTATTTTTTTGTTTAAACATAATGTGTTTGGGAGTATAGAATTTAAGATTCTTATTATGTCAGTTTCTATTTTAATTCTTTCGTAATAACTTTTGAACTAAGAATCAGAATATGATAAGCTGATCAATAATGAGTATATTTTATTTTATTGGCTCATCAAACAGTAGACAATAACGTAATATGATAAGATATCTTATGTTATCATGTTTAACTTATTCTAACCACTAAATAAGTCTTAAGTGACTTACTAATTTCTATTATAGTTGTGTAAGATCTTTGAAATTGAATTGAACTTTTTTTTAAATATATGAGGATTAAATTATTTTTTTTGTGTTAATGGTATTAATTAATTGTAAATTAACGTTAAAAGCTAAAGTAAATAACAAATATTTGATGTCAATGACTTATACGAACCTTTGCTAAAGTCTCAGACTATGTGAACATCAATCACTTACTCACTGACTCAAGAACTAATTAAAATTGTATTTTATTAGAATCCATCCATTAGAAAAAGAAAAGAAATGTGAACTACTCCAAAAATTGAAGAGCAGGGAATGGAAATCCCGCATACAAAGTTCAATTCAATATCAAGTTATCAACAGATTTTACATAACTCTTGCTTAGCTTGTTGGATGTTTCAGCGTGGCGAAGTTTGCTCAAAAATTTTTAGGAGATTAAATATAAAAGATTAAATAGATTAAAGTTTTATGAGACTTAATTATTTAGAGTTAGTAATTTTTACTAATATTTTAAGAAATTATATACTTCTTTTGTTATTAAATATAAACAAATTTTTGGATATTTTTAAATATAAACAAATTTAACTATCTTCATTTGTATTTAATGAAAATTTATTAGAATACCCTCCACTCAATTCATTTAGAGATGACAATCGGACACAGATCCATAGGGTACCCGTATAAATTATCCATCATAGGGAGGATATTTACCTAGTAAAACGGGGAAGGGCTTAAGTCTAGGTAATTACCTGCACTTTTTAGTGGGGAACGGGGAATGGGTGTGGGTACGGGTACCTTAGTACCCACCCTGCCCCATACCCGCATATTTAAGTATTATATAAAATTTATTATTATTTATGATTATGTTACCTGAACAATAAATTATGGTAATAACTATTGTGTTTCTTCATTTCTTTTTTTAAACCTCAATTATATTGTGCTTAGACGTTTTCATAATACTATTATCCATTTACTTTGTTGTCATTTTTTTAAAATTGACTAAATCACTAAATTGCTCATCAACCCTGTCTAACATCATTATTTCATTCGATAATTTCAACTTTATAACTTAAAATTAAATTATACTAATATATTTTTTTAGAAAAGTCTTGGAGAGCTCCACATTACCTGATTATTATTTTGTTAGATTTAAAATTGTATTATATTTCGTAACTATTTACGTCGTAACTTTAGATTCTAAATTATATCATGTTTTATGGTTAATTATCATATGCCTTTTTATGTATTGAATTTGATTATCAATAAAATTTTAGATAGTTGTTCATTAATTTATATATTTCTAATTTTTAAAAAATATTTTTATTTTATGGATATTTAAATTTTAATATTAACCGAATTAAAAAGAACAATTGTTTTAATAGTTTATAGAAAAAATAGAAGAAAAATGTATTTTATTTAGTTAAACCACGGGTATTGGGTCCGAGTATGAGTATATAGGTACCCAAAGGGCATGGAGACGGGCATTAAAATCATTACCGGCACAGGGATATGGCCGGGTACGGAGATTTTTTAAAAAACACGAGTGTGGGAGCGGATACTTAAGTACCCTACCCAGACGTAGAGCTGGCAAAATAGATTGAGCTCGCCGGGTCAACCCGTTTAACCCGTTTTTTCATGGCGGGTTGGGTTGAGATTTTGAACCCATTTTTCCAAACTTGGCTCGTCGGGTCAGACCATTTAACCCACCAACCCGACGGGCTAGGCCCGTTAACCCGCAGGTCAGCCCGTTGGGTTTGGTTTTTTTTTAAATAATTAATTTTAACTTATAAAGTTTATATAGTTTATGAATGTATGTTACTTACATAATTATATAACTAATAATTATGTTAAAATATGAGATAATATATTTTTAGATAGTAATTTATGTATTATTTGATAGGAAAAAAATTGTTTCCTTTTATATAACTAATAATTATGTTAAAAAAGCCCGTTTTGCCAGCTCTACCCAGACCATACCGATTACCTTCCCTAAATCATTCTCTGATTTATTATCATGGTTTTAAAGTGGAGAGAGATTAATTTAATTAAGAGTACTTAAGAAAAACTAAATAATTTTTTTTATAGTTCTAATGAAATTAAATAAGACTAATTAATTTTTTTAAGGGGTGTGAGATAAATTCTTTTTTTCTTATATTTAGTAACGGAGTAGTATATTTTTTTTACAATGGGGGTCAAGGCCCCCATAAGACAAAGTACCTCCGTCCCCGGCCGTTGCCGTGTGCATTGTGAGTGGTCAGTTTAGGTACGGCGGAGGTCACAATCAAACATATGAATTGTGTGTTTGATTTAGATTTTAATAGAATAAAATGTAAAAAAAAAAAAAAATACTAACCAAAACACTTTTAAAGAAAGAAAGAAATTTTAATTTCTCATTTCAACACTTATATTTACGTGCAATAATGTTTTAAAATCTAAACTAAAGAAGCTCGAAATAAATCTTGGGAACTAACATCTTCTGTGTTTGCATAGTAATAAAGACGCATTATTTCTTTAGAGGTAGAATTCAAGTTCAAGCTTTGGATAAAACACTAATTAGGAGGGGAGTTTGGTTACATTCAATAAATTGATCTTCTATTCTAGTGATAAGCTAAGAAAATAACCATGAAACATTGATCGAATAAAAATACCGGTGAAAAAACAACAATAAGATGGGTTATTTTTAAGTTTAAGATTATCGGTGACCTAATTCATCAAATTTTTATATTGCATGGACAAAAATAATATTTTTATATTATTTAGATTACTCATATTGTGTCAATTATTATTTTTCTTCATGTTAGGAGTTATATTAAAAGTTTAACTGATACTTAAATCATAAAACTCTCTTACCTAATAAATTAATCATTTGAGTTAAATTATCCTCATTTATTACTAGTTTCATAGTTTAAATATCACATTAAATTTTTAATTCGGCTCAAAATGCATGAGACTGGTGACTTTCCAGTTGTTGAAGATCAAGATGAAGCTTTCCAAGTCAAAAATGAAAATGACAGAAATTTAAAGCTGTAGTTGATGTTAGGGAAGCTCGTATGTCGGGGAAGTTTTAATTTAAGGAGGGTCAAGCATTGTACTCCTAGATGATTGTTGACTACTACAATTGTATGACCTGAGGATAAAGGGAATGTTTCCTGCTTCCTTTTTGTATGCCACAGTTTCAACATCTAAAACCTCTGCATTTTTCACATCTTGTAGATTACATTCAATCTAATTTATTTATCGTTTCTGTAAAGGGTAGGCCTAGAGTGGTAAGAGCTGTAAACATAGGCACACCCTTAAATGGAATTTAATAACTCCACACACAGATGACCATTTTCCCTATTGGTTTCTGTTGAGTATTAGAGTTAGAGCTTTTGCCTTTTAGAGATAGTTCTGTTCTCTTCTGTATTATTTTCAAATCATCTCATTTGTTAGAAAACTCTTGATAATATTATATTACATTCAAAGATTACTTATCGCCGTACCCAATACTTTATTTTTGTTTTTAATTTTTAATATGCATAGATGGTGTTTGATTATTTAAAATCGAATTCGAGAAATTTCTGAAAATGCTGTCGAAGGAAAGCAGCAAAGAAGAGAGTGATTGATTGGTCTTTACACTATTGCAAGCGTACATCGCGATACCACTTCTGAGACTGAGATGCTGCGTGATCATCTATGAAAATTCAATTTTTTTCACTGTAAAGAACTAAATGAATCAAATACAACATAAGAAACAAGCTTGTATCATGAATAAATATTGAACAACAATCATCCCTTTCTTAGATAGTTGATAATTGATACAAGAATAAAAGCTAACTTGAACCAGCAACACAATAAAAGCAATTTGTGATAAATGCTTTGCAATCGTCGAGTAAATTTCAATAATCCCACTAACAACTTAATGAAGAATAATAAGTTAAAATAATAAGCAAAATTACTTAATCAAAAAGCAAAGGACAGCTTTCTAACACTTTTCATCGTGGCGTCCAACCCATTTACCTATGCAGATTTTCTGATTTTATTTATCTTAATAGCCAAAGTATATAAAATGAGAAAGTAAAAATGGCATCTACCATTAATTTGAAGTGTATTAAGTTTACAAAATCAATGTTTTGAAGTTTGAATATCGATTACATGGGTTCGTTTGCAGATAGTACATGCATCGGTAAAGAAACAAAAATATTATATTCTTCACTAAGGTATGATCAAAGCTAGGCTCTAGTCCAAGGTATACAGAGAGAACATTGAACTACAGGTCACAATATTATATTGGCCGATCACTCTCATAGATCATTGAATTCCAATAGCCACATCTCTAACAAGTTACAACAGCATATACATATGACCAAGCAACTTGCCACAAAATTTAGAAAATGGAAGGCTAACTATAATTGCCTGTACACAGTGCTAAAGCTCGATCTCCCTATCGTGTTGTTACACCCAAATACCCATTAGGCAGTCTTTGAATACGTACTCATTAATCAAAACCAATTTGAAATGCTGAAGTCTCTTAGCTTTCTAAGATGCCTCTCCATTTCTTGTCTGCTATTGGCCCACTCTTCCCTCTCTATGACAGTAGTTGGATCATCTTTCTCACTCTGCATATAAAATGGCATATCAGAAGTGTAATGCACAGATTAATAACAAATGATTGGGAAATAAATAGTTACCGAGTGTATTATTTTGAATGAGTTCCCATGATCAGATATAACAAGCAAGTCGCTCTTTCTATCTCTAGTTCTCCCTCCAGGAGCTGTTACCTGCAGAAGCCAGAAGGCATATATATAGGTGATAACTATGAATACTTACCATTACGGACAACTGCAAATCGAAATTAATATTATTCATATTAATTAAGTATAGAAGGCATACTAATTATTAAAATAAATACAAACATTGCAGGCAACTTTAGATTGACTGATAAATGACAATTATCCAATTTAATTAATTAATAATGAATGCCAGAAGAAGATTGTTTATAAGACGGCCAACTTAAGCACCGGTAAGCTACAAGTGAAAGAGGCATGCAACGTAAAGAAATTCGATTAGGGCAATGATTTCTAGCACATCCATCAGACGTCTCCATTTACTGTTCGATTATTTTCTTTTCTTTGTAAAGTAATATGCAAACGGAAAGTAAGGTCATTGCAAAAAACAATTAAAACAACCATCAGATTTCAGAGACTCTTCAAAAATAGTCACCAGAGATGGAAACTTCATAGTAGAAAAAACTACAGAAAATAACAGCCACTAAAATTCAAACAATCATCTGGAGTCATCATGCTTATTGTAGTGAGAGAAACTATATAGCAATCGACATACCCAACACACTGAGTTGCATCTAAAAGCACAATACCTGTCCCAGCTCACTAATAGAAGTAGACGGAGGCAGGATTTCTGACTTCTGAGTATACAACAGTAATCTAGGGCCTAAAGTTAGGGAACCCTAAACAGTATGCAATGGGTTTTTTTCAGGATTACAAGATTGTAGAGAAATACACAAGAACATTAAGCAAAGGTAAACCTTCTCTGAATTCATTGTCTAGTATTTGTAATGAAATTGTATAAAGAAAAGCTGATCTCTAAATTCACTGCTGAAAAAATATGACTATGGAAGGCAACAAGTAATTGCAAATTTGCAACTGGCAGCAGAAAAATTTCCAAAAGCATCTAAAATGATAATTAACAGACAATTCTTTACCAGAACTTTGGCTCTGGTAATTGACTTAGTTTTTGAGTCAATGACATAAATCTCCTCAAAATCTAGCACAAACTCAGGGTCACCCAGTCTCCGATTTTTGTAGTGCTTTGTCAAATACACCTGAACAAGAAATAAATAACATGAGGGAGACATAACCAGCAAAGAAGGGCTTTTTTTTTTCTAACACTCCTAAATGTTCAAATCTTATATTAACTAGAGGTATGGTCCTTGGACTCACATCCCTCCCCCTTGAGCTAACTTTCTGGGTTGAGTTAGGCTCAATCCATTTCTAATTCTAACATCTTGATTTCAGTCTTCAGATAAGCCTCTTTTATCCATGGATATTTAGGACACTTTGAACTTTGCTTAAGTGGGTTTCGGTAACGTTTTACTCTTCTTAAATTGTTTCTTTAATGACTCCTCTAGTGAAGTCATTCAAAACAAGTAATTAGAATTTTTACTGATATATACAGTCATTTGGTCTAATTTAAATTCTAATTGGATGGTAATACACTTCGAAATCTTGAGATAGAAGTTTGGATCAGAAAGACAGAAATTGTGTTGGAATCCAATTCTAAAGCTTCAGTGCTCAGCACTAAAGACAGAGTTAGAGAGAGGCGTTAGAAACATTTCAGCAGTGTACTCTGGATAGTCAGCACAAGGTACAGAGAATTTGCACTAAGCGCTAAATGCTTTGCTACCACCTTCCAAAACAACCTCAAGCTAAAATATCTGCTAATTTTTCACCTTAACTGGCCCAAACCAAAAATGACACGTCAAGCATACTCCTAGTTATTTGATACATAAAATGTGACTTGAGTTTCATTCCTTCTTGCCATGTAAACTTACTGAAGTCATTCTCCCCACAATCAAATAATTTTAGCAGTGGAATTATCCATTGCTCCTAACTCAAACAAGAAGCCAACATATACCTCAAATTCTGGTTATTGATGAGCAATGTTTCAGCGAGTGATGATCGCGAATCATGGATTAGATTCATAACACAATTAGTCAGTCAGAATGCCCTCAGCGTTCTTAACACCAATAAGTATCCAATACTATCCATTTAAAAGGGAAAAAAACAAGAGATTTTATATCACAATTTTTTTATGATTTTATATGTACCCATTCCATTAACAATGGATTAGTTCCATTAATTTTTACACCACAAATTTCTATTAATAAGTTCATATCACAATTTTTTAATTAGTTTTGATATTAGTAACATCTTTGGACTAGATCCATCTAAAATAAAATATCTGTGAGGAGCACAGTAATTCACTTACAACTTAAAGCTTCAAAATACAATACAACACCGGCCCATACCTTTTGGATCTCCCTCTCAGTTTTATATAAAGGATCTCGAGGTGCATCAATGGGTGGTTCAGTCACATTGTAGCATCCATAATCACTCTGTGCGCATCTAATGTACTACAGAGTTGGGCAAAAGGAAAATCATCCATGAAATCAGGGAGAGTAAACGAGTAATACATGTATGTCCAGAAAGGGAGAAACAGCAAGCAAGTTAGATGATTCAACATATGAAACAAAATCGCATGAGCACAAAGTTCACCTTCTGAGGCATTGGAGCAAGAACCTTGGGAATTGAATAAACATCGGTATCAGGAGGAGTAACGTACATCTACAACAAAAACATTCAACAGTTAAAAATTTAACAGTAAACAAGTTTACATGATTGTCACAGGTAGTTGTCAGGGATGTCCCTCATATTTCTGGTCACTCAGTATAAGATAATGCAGACAAGAGACAGCTCCTTTCAATCGAACCATCCAAATCATTATATAGCACACCAGGTTGTAAAATTAATATATTCTTGATAGGGGGAGCTTATTAAACATAAACTAGTTAGGGAAGAATTTGAACGAAAATGTGACATTTATACAAAGAATTTTGCTCCCGAATCAAAACAACTTAAAACATCACTATGTATGAATGTTATAATTTGGTAAGCCTAAAGTTTGGAAGAAGCTATCTACACTCTACAGTATCTGATATTGAGTGACCAGAAATATGAGGGACATTCCTGACAAGAGACAACTACCAGCAACAAGCATGCACACCAAGAGGATTCAGGAAGATGGTTCAAAGGAAACTAGAAACCAAAATTCAGCATTAAATCCAGACGCAACAATCTAAAAAGATGGTTCAAGAAACCAATTCGAAGGGTACTGTCATTTACCAACCTCCCTGAAATCATAGACGTCACTGTCAGGGTCGGGAGGCTTGCGAATGAAGAAGTCGCAATCAAACAAGCAAATTTTGTGAAACTCGTCCTCGTTAATTCTGTAGTCTACAATAGTATCGGAGTCCCAACCCTGAATCGAGACGAAGCTCTTGCTGTGCACCATGGCGATGTCGTCGTCGGCGACGGAAGCAACGGCGGCCTGGTACTCAATGTCGAAGTCCTTCTTGTTGTCAAGCTCTTCGAGTTCGTCCTCGTCCATCTCGTAGTCGTCGGGGGCGGCGGCGTCACCATCGTCGTCGTCGGCGCGGGTAATGAAAGGGTTTTTGGTATTCCGAGAGGGAGGTCGAACGATGAGAGAAGGGTAGAAGAAGGGTTTGGGTCTGAAAGGGAAAGAGCGAGTTGTTTGGGAATGGGAAGTGAGGGAGAGTGGTGGAAAGGGTAGTGGTAGTGAGAGGAATGTAGAGGTAACGGTACTCATGGATTTTGGGAGAGAATACTGAAAATAATGGTGAAGGTTCTGGGAGAAGAGGGAAATACTGTAGTAATGATATATGGTTTGTAAACTCGAAGAGGATTAGGTTGGGTGAGTGAAGGTGTCGTGTGGCCGGAGCCACCATCAAATTTATGTACCCGCCCTCTTGCTTTTAAATAAAAAATAAAAAACAAAAAAAATAAATAAGTAAGAAAAGAATTATACTTACGTAAAGTTTGACATCCGTATTTGACCAAAATCATTAGAGAGAAACAGAACAGAACATTGAAGCAAATAAATATGATAAATTTGTTCGATTGAAAATAGTAAAACAGAAAAAAATATAATAGAACACACAAAATAATTATCATTATTTTAATAGAATTATTTTTTATTAACAAAATAATATATATTTAAATTTTTTTAACCTTATATTATTTTTCTGACCAATTTTTTTTTCAAAAACATTTACATAATAAATATATTCAACATAATTTATATCTAATAATTATTTTTAAAAATATATTTAATAAGTTATTGAGATAAATTGTATTTAATAATTTATTTTTTCATAAAATACTAATACAAAAATTAATATGTTTTAAAATTATTATTTAGTTATACTCATAATTTTTATAAACAGAAATTAAAAAAAATATTATTTTACTTTTTCTTTAATTTTATATTTTATATCAAGTAAAGTCAAATTTTATATATATTATAATTATAAAAAAAATTTATATTTTAATCCGTATTAAATACAAAATAACACATATAGTCATGTTTTGTTCCATGTTCATCAAACATAGTACACGGTTCTGTATTGTTACCCAACGCTACCTTATGTTATGTTTAGCGACGTGAGATTATAGCTTTTACAAAGATTGTAGAGTTGTTTAGTAATTACAAAATTAAAACCTTTGACTAAGAGTTTATAGCTTTTATAACTATCCTTATTTATTTTTATAAATTAAAAATTCTTTCACCCCACTCCACTGCCCTCATTTATTAATATAATATTATTTATTCTTTTTAGTCATTTAACATATTTCATCCAATTATACCACTCGTTTTGCCAAACAAATTTAATTAATAAACTAACCACATTGTTATAATCTCATCGTCTTAATCTCACAACTTTCAACTAACTTCACATCTAAATGTTTAAATCTAAAAGCTTTCAAGTTGTTTCTCAAACATATCATTAGAGTGTGTTTGGCACAGCTAGCTTATTTAAGAGCGTCTAGCTTATAGTTTATGGATAAATAGAGGTATTTGATAACAACTAAATTATAGCTTATAAAAGCTAACTTATAAAAAACTACTTGAGCTAACTTATAGCTTATCAAAATTAACTTTTAATAATTCCTTCAAATTCTATCCTTATCATTTTTGAATAATGACAATTAATATTAAATATAGTCGATCTATATATTTTAAGTATAAATTTGAAAGAAGGCTTACACATACTAGTAGTGAAGCCATACTAATTAATCAGCATACTATGCACCACCATGGTGCATGTTGTTAGGGTCACCAAGTTTTTACGCACTCAAACTTATTCTAAAATGCCTAAGTTCTGGCCTTTATCTCGACCACGACAAAGACAAAGACATTTTTAGTATGTGTTCTAACAAATGTTGCCACAAAATAGAAATTATTTCTCCATCAAGCTCTACATCGGAAAGACATACCGAAACAAACATTTCAACACCTTCACCAATGAGTTACAATTTGTCAAGACTCTATATGACGCAATATTACAATTTTTCCCGTAGGTGTTGAAGGGAGAAACACTAGGTTGATGAATGATTACATTAGCAAGTTACAACTTGTAATTTTAAACTATACTTAAGAGAATTAACTTAATAATGTACTTCTCTTAGAAAATGATGGAGGAAATACATTAACAAAACTCTTTAATTAATTGTTGAAAATAGTTTTGCATCATAGGTCAACTTTGTGAATATTCATACTCAACTTAAATATATTTTTCTTAAAGTCCTCAAGCTCTTTCTGTTTCAAAATTTATGATATTTATGAATTGTAGGTCAATGTTGAACTACTTAGCCTAAATCATACCTCAACATAACGACCTTGTAAGTTCGGTTATGACTATGGCCAAATATCAAAGCACAACCCCGTCGTACATTAAATGAAAACACTTATTCGAATATTTCACTATTAGTAATGTCAGCCATGAAGATTGAACAAGAATCCAGGAAGAGATCACGCGAACTTGCATTTACAAAACCCATAAAGAAGGCCGAGTCATAATATTATCACTCTTCAACTTTTGAAGTCTAGGCTAAAGACATGAACATATCTAAAATTAGTCCAGTCACAATCACCGAGAGTCTTGGGTGAATAAATTTCAATAAAGATTTAATTATTATACTTGAATTAGTGTCAAATCACAATGGAATAAGATAAAACATTAATAAATCTCAATGTAGTTATGAGTTATTTCACATTCAGTCTATCCAATGCAAAACTCAATTTCAATTATTATTGAATTAAGAGTGTGTTTGAGTACACAACTTAATTAAGTACTTATGCAATAAGCTATTTTTAAATTATAGATTTTTTTTAGAAAAAATTGCAAAACTTACTTGAATAAGCTTTAAACAGCTTATTCTAATAAGCTACTTCAAGAACCTTATGAAAATAAGCTGAAAACGACTTATAGGAATCCATAAACTATTTTCATAAGTTACGCATAAGTCTTTCCAAACGGTGCTTACATTTCAAATTGACTATTATGATAAGGGTTTTTATATCTTGTACAAATTTGAACATGTTAAGATACCTAAATTATAAATTATTTATTGAATTTTAAAGTATTTAATATATAGTTAATCTAGATCGTATTTAATTTTTGTCATTTGTAATACAAAATTTTTATTTTAAAACTCTTAACCTGTGTAAACTTGCACATAGTAAAAATATCCTTATAATAAATGTCATGTTAGTGCAAAAAGAGCAATGATATTATTGTATCTCATCTTAGGTGTAAAAGAAGAGAGAGATAGAAAAGAAAAGAGAGAATTAATAGAAGTAACTTTTTTAATATTTGGGAATGAGTCAGAGCGGAATATGGAATATAAATATGTGGGGTTATCTCTGCATTGTGTTGCTCTAACCTAATTGTCTGCCTTTCTATATTACATAGGTTACATTATTTGTAATGGTTGAGTACCTCGTGTCTTCTTTTGATAATAAACTAGATTAAAACCCGTGCATTGCTTGGTTGAGCATTAACAATTTTTTAACATATTATCAAATTTAATTGATAAATTATATGAATAATAATTGAATATATTTTGAATTAAGTAAAATTAGGTATAAAATAGAATTGTAATTTAATTTTAATTAGTGCATTTTGAATATGTTATACAAAAGAAAATATATTATAACATATGTTTTAAACCGAGCAAGTTGGTATGGTTGCTGGGTAGCGTAACTTTGAGTTGCGACACAATTGAAACTATTCTATGTACATATTCGCATAATGCTCTATAAAATACAATACTTTGTTATATGATTTTTTATTTTCAAATTAATAGGATTAGTTAAAGATTCAACTTTAGAATGTATTTTTATTATTTACTTTGAACTTTTTATGTCGTGGACAAACACCTTATTATTTTTGTTGACTTGGTTTTTAAACTCCGTATCATTATTTACTAATTATTTGAGGATAACGCGTAATTTAATTTTACATATTTAAAAAGTATTGAGATTGATTAATGATTCAATTTTAGAATACATTTTTTTTGGTTCTTGGAATATTCTGTCGTTATGGACGAATGTCTAGTGAGACAGTATAATGATATGAATGTTAAAATAAATTCAAAAGAAAATGATAAAGCACATATGCACAACTATAAATAATTTAAAAGCAACCAACGAAAATACAATCTAAAGTTGAATATTTTTTGTTTGTTGTTTTGATTGTTTTGTTGTTGTGGATATTTGTTTAATTGTTATTGACTATTTATTTAAAGGATATTGTGGGATTTAACTTTGCATTTTTTCCTCATTTTTATCTATCTTAGAATTTTCATTTTTTAAAAGTCAATTGCAATTTGACTTATCATTTGAGGATATTGTGTAATTTTATTTTATATTTTAAAAAATATTGTGATTGATTAAGGATTCAATGCATTTTACTGACTCTTTATTTAAAGGATTATGTGTAAAAAATTATATTTTCCCTCCTTATTTTAATCTTTCTTAAAACTTTAATTTTTAAAAAATCAATTGCAATTAAAAAGTTGAAATTAAAAATTAAAAGTTTGATTTATATCATATACTATTATAAATATAATAATTTATATTACAATAAAATTAATTAATAAGTTGGTTAGTAATTAAACAATGGGCCACCAAATATGGGAATCCTATGTTAATTATAGTAAAGTTAAATAATAAAAAATGTCGAGGTGACATTCTCCTAGCATTAGACTTCTCTTATTTATTTATTTATATATATATATATATATATATATATATATATAGATAGATAGATAAATATATAGATAGATATAGATAGATATAAATAGATAGATTTTATTTCATTTGCTGATATAAAAATATTAAGAGATATAACTTGTAAATAGAAAAGAAAAAATGGTTATTATACCATGGGATTTTTTATTTTGGGACCGTGGATGATCCATTTATTAGAATGTTTTATAAATATCCGTTTATTTTTATTTCATATTTTCACTTAATCATTCGGTTCTCGTGGAAGGACCATCATGGTTTTGGGACCGAAGTCAGAAAAAAACTGTGAATAGGAAGAAAAATGAGGTGTATTAATATGAGATGGAAGAGAAAATGAATATTAAAAATATAATTATTGTTGAAAAAATGTTTGTTTAGTTCCATGTTCAACAAAACATGAGTGGTCTCACTTAAAAACTTTCCACTTTCGGTAGTTTGACCTGAAAAACAAACCTTTGCGATTGCATGTATGATCATGAGTACTGACTGTCCCGTTCAAGACCTATTCCGAACGCGATTAACAGATATGTCGTTTGATTTTTCCTTCACATGCTTTGGTCAACGACAATTCATGCAAGTACCGTTTTTGAAGCTGCATTTTATTATGTTTTTTGAAACTGAAAGTGAAGCCACTTCAACCGATCCAGCTTTCTCATTCGGGTTATGTCATGACCCGGCCCGTATGATATACTACTCGCCCCGTTTTCCTGGTGTTTTTTTCTCGCCAAAGACAGAGCAAGAAAACTTTTACGACCAAACTCGAATTGCAGTTAAAACCCCCGGAGAGTGAGACGGAGTGCTAATTTTCAATTATTTTTTTGTCATTTCTTTTATTTTCATTAATTAATTTTGGAGTCCCGCGCAATCTGTCTCACGAAGCAAGCCATTCCATTGTTAGGGCTTGCACCATCGACCATCCCATGTACATGTAGTCTCAGACCCTAATTCTCGAATCTCGGTATCGGTAAATTGGGCTTCGATGGCGGAGGAGAAGAGGGCTTCGTCGTCGTTCGTGAAGAAGGGCGACAGGAAAATGTTCACGGTGGAGCTCCGGCCAGGAGAAACCACCATAGTATCATGGAAGAAGCTGATGAAAGACGCAAACAAGCCTACTGGATCCACTTCCGTTCCTCAACACCCCACAATCGTTTCGGTGAGACTTCTATCTTTCCGAGTGCATTATTAACTCGAGGCAGTTGGTGAGTTCTTCACTGTTGATGTTTTGCATTGTGATAGGGGTGTTATTTATTAATCGAATTCTGGGTTTGAATGGGTTTTGTGGCAACCTGGAATCGTTGTTCTTCGAATCCTTCCTATTATTATTCACTCTTCAAATTCATTATTTTGAACGGTGTTGTGTGTAACTGTTTAACTTGATACATGTTCATATTTCTGTGTTTACTGGACGTGTTGAACTCATACGAGCTGTGCATTGATATAAAGTGACATCCTAATATTACTAAAATATGAAATAAAGCTACAGGATCAATTATTCAGTAGAGTGATTCTTGAAGTTTTTAGTGAGGTAAACTAGTTTTGGAGGTATCGGCTGCCACTAGTTCAAGGCAATTACATTGGTTCATAAATCATACATCAAACGGTGTTATTTACACCGTTTTTTTTTTTAATAAGCATCTGATTGTTTTTCATACTTTACTGATTGTTAATCCCTCAATGCACATTTCCGTCTGTGTGCCTTTGATTGCTGAAAATTATCTGAGCTTGGTTTTACATGTAAATTAGTAATGAAACTGGACCACGACCATCCTTGATCTGTCAGTTTTTAATATTTGGGAAACATGCGAGGTGTAGTAGTTAGTGCGCATTGTACATATGACGCAGTTCACACCTTCATGGTATCTGGCTAAGGTTATTTTGTTCTATTATCCTATTTTCAGTTTATTCTCATAATTCTTAATTGTGCGATGAAGTATAATGATCTGTTTTTGTGTAGCTTATTGTCGTTTTGAAATTGTTTGTGGTCTTTTGTTTCACAATGTTTACAAGTTTGTCCATCTTTATTAGGGTAAACCTGCTGAAATGGATGCAAAAGATGCTTCTCAGCCAAATCGTTTCAGCGCTGTAATAGAGAAGATTGAACGTCTTTACATGGTATGTGTTTGAGAATTGAGATCATTACTATATGCTCCGAATTGGCTTGAATAAGTTCTTTAAATAATTGTTTTGTATTGTTGATTGTGGTTAAGTACTTAAGTATTAATTTGCAGCTTCTGTAATCTATAATATGATGTGAAAAAATGGGATGCTGATTCCTTTCCAGGGTAAGGATAGTAGCGATGATGAGGATATGCTTGATGTTCCTGATGATGATCAGTATGACACTGAAGACTCTTTTATAGATGATGCTGAGCTGGTTGGTTTTTTCACATATTTTTTTGGTTTATTATGACTCTCTTGGCCTTGATTGCTGACAGGAATAATATTGTTCTGCATGCTGGACTTTTTTGTTTTATAAACTTTTTCTTATGCTCTTAAACTGATCATTCTGCAGGATGAATATTTTGAGGTTGATGATTCTGCCATCAAACATGATGGGTTCTTCGTAAATAGGGGGAAACTGGAAAGGATGTAAGTTTTGCTTTGTTTTATAAAGTCTTTATATATTTCCTTCTGTTCTTCGGAAACCAGTCAAGGTTAAAGCAAAATGTAGGGAATTTTGTTTGCAGATAGCCTCTTTCTAGTTGGCTCAATTCATTCATCAGTTATAACATTTTTCTTTTTTTGGATTCCTACCAACATGCTTGTCTTTATTAGATAATAATAATCTGGTGTTGTATGTTCTTCCTTTGTGTTGTTGACAATTTTTTTACATTTTTTGGGGCTTTAAATACTTGTTCCTTGACATTTGTCTTCAAAATGTGTCCTGATCTAATGAATACATTTATTTAAAGATTGGGTTAAGTAATTATGTCTAACAAATTATGAAATACTTTTACTGATCTTCTGTTGTTTCTTTCCATATTACAAGAAATGGATCTCCTGTATCAACTAATCAGCAACCAAAGAAAAGGCGCAGAAAAGATATGTTGAAGAATCCTGGTCAAAATAATGATGACCATGGTTCAAAGAAACAAGTAAAAGTTGGCAGGCCAGCATCTGGGAAAACAGCTCCACAACAGGCAAAGAATATATTTAATTCCTCAGAGAATTTGGTTGCACCTGGTGAGCATTATGAAGACTTGAAACTTCGGAATCAATCAGATGTCTCTGGAATTATTTCAAATAAGAAAAATGCTGATAATAAACCAAAGTTGAACCCTTCGATCTCTTTGAAAGCATCCAATGATGATGTTCCTGCATCTGTGACAGAAGCAAAAGATGCTGACAAGCAGAAGATGGGATCTTTTCAATCTAAGAATACAATTGATAAATATAAAGATGCTAGTGGATTGTTTGATTCATCTCATCAGAAGTACTCTGAGAAAAGTGCTTATGCAAATTCCAAATCCCAACCTGGAAGACCATCAAGTAATACTGATGATTGGGAAAATAGTGGTCACTCCAAAGAAAAAAATGGAAGTGGTCACTCCAAAGAAAAAAATGGTATGCGTGAACTGCCAGATCTTAACTTGTCTGCTGGAAAGTCAGTGATGCAAGTAACAGTAAGTTTTTATTTCTGTGCATATATGTGTCTGCCTTTATTAATTTTGATTGATAAATAATTTAAGAAGCTAGTGATACAAAAACAAGGTCCTCTGCAGCAATACTTTCGTTGGTTCTCTTTTGTTATTGAACAATAGGGTTCTCCCATTGAGTCTCAAGTGCTTCATAATGCAATCAGTATCTACCTTCAAAAATAGCAATTTTCTTTGTAGAACCATTTTCCATTGCAACTTAAGAGATCAAGTTGTAGACTGACACTGATGGATTACATGCCGTGTGCTGGATGAAATAAGAGCCAAGTTCCCCAACAATGAGCCAACTAATATTGCAATGAGTATCTACCTTCAAAATTAGCAATTTTCTTTATAGAACCATTTTCCTTTGCAACTTAAGAGATCAAGTTGTAGACTGACACTGAGGGATTACATGCCGTCTGCTGGATGAAATAAGAGCCAAATTCCCCAACAATGAGCCAACTAATAAGGAAAAAGAATAAGAATATGCATTCTTGACTTCCTTTCCTTTTGCATGAAGAGCAACAATCACATGGAGGATGTTGTGTATGTGTGAAGCATGAGTTCTTAGTTATGTATTGATATTGCTTCAACCCAGTCCTTTGACTAGTTTTCTTGGTTCTTATGAAATATGATTTTACATTTAAACTGATAGCCATATAATATAAAGGAAACTGACTTAGATGGGTCATGGAGCAGATTGTGTCATCTTTGAAAGGGATGGAAGGGCAAAGTGCACTATCCTTATAAATGTGCTTACTGAACTATACATGTTTTTGTTCCACAGGGATGATGAAAGTCATGCATATGCATTATGGAATGCTATGCATGAAATTTTTTTTTGTTCTATTTATTCCTGTCTTAGTTATGAGTTTATTTGAATATTATGCAGAAATCTGAAGGTATGCACAGGAAAGATGGTTCTAGTGTCAGGCCAAAAACTTCAATGCTTGAAAAGGCTATTCGCGAGTTGGAGAAAATGGTTGCTGAATGTAAGTATTGAAATTTATTTTCGCATTTGTCATGCATAGGAGTTGTGAGAAGTTTCTTTGTAATTCTAATTTTTTCATTTCATTTGTTGCTTTTTTGTTTCCTTTTGACTAATGCAGCAAGGCCACCAGCAATGGAAAACCAGGATGCTGATAATCAATCTCAGGCAATCAAAAGGAGGTTGCCCAGAGAAATAAAGCTAAAGCTTGGAAAAGTTGCTAGGCTAGCGGTGATTACAAATGCTGCTTTCTTGATTTTATGCTTCTAGAGAAGCAATTATATTATATTTTCTCAAGGGCTTTGAACATTGTAATGTAACTGCATGTTTTCTTGCCGCAGGCTAGCCAAGGGAAAGTATCGAAAGAGTTAATTAACCGTCTTATGAGTATTCTTGGGCACCTGATTCAGCTTAGAACATTAAAGGTATTGGAGCTTGTTAAATATAAAGAGTTAACCCTTTTGTGTTAGTGGTGTCATTTTCCAACTTTAATCTCCTCCACCGCCACTTTTAAGTGACATATATTGTTGGAACCCCATAGTTATGTGAAGTTTAGACTTGAGCATGTTCTCTCTCCCTCCCTCCCTCTCAAGTCCCCTTTCCTTTGTTACACTGTTGTACTTGTACATTTTTTTATTTTGATTGTTAGATAAAATTTAAGAATAATGTGCATATGCTTTGACCTTTGAGTTCCTTCTTGACCTAATTACATGCAAGTTCAGTTTAGATTTTGGACTTAGCGACTTATTGGATACTGAGTATTTTTTTCTTTACTTTTTGGAAAAGAATGCTCCAATTTCACTTTCCCATTTCCCTTTTGTTTGAGTCTTTGAGTACTTTAATGTGATGTGACTATGAGGCTATGACAAATTTTTATCTCTAAAGAAATAAATGGTAGAACTTCTCCTATTTTCATTTCAGTAAAAACTGTTCTAATGAATAAAAAATTCACCTCTTACCTTCCTTGGCTGTTTTTGGTATCACAGACTCATGGTAATATGTAAACTTTCTAAAACTGTTATTGTTTGTCTATATACTTATATTCATTGTAGTTTATGCATATGTAGGTTCTCTTAGTTCTTAAATCTACTTATCTTCTCATAATGTTTTCCTACTACAGAGAAACTTGAAAGAAATGATCAGTATGGGTCTGTCAGCAAAGCAGGAGGAGAATGATAGGTTTCAACAGATTAAGAAGGAAGTTGTTGAGATGATTAAGATGCAGGTGCCAACTTTGGAATCGAAGGTTTATCACAGTTGCCTTGATATTAATTGTTTATGAAAGATTGGTTAACTGGTTTACATGTGTTCTATTTTCACTTATGTTTGGTTCTGATGATCTCATAATGCCTCCAATACTACTCTGTGAGGTAGCATGTTTTAGTTTTTTGTTGTATGGCTTGTATCTGTCAGCATGTGACATGTTCTTTTTTTGGTCTTATGTTTTGCATGTTCTCCATCTTTGTTTAGCTCATCACTGATTTTGTTTCCCCATCATAATTCACACTATGTTTGCCTTGATAACAAATTTCTTGGAATTTTTGGTCAATTTTTTTTGTTAAGTAATGTTTTGGTAATTCCAATTGGGATGCATGCTGTTTTTGGGGCACATCAGCCACAGCAGAAAGTTGGAGCATCTGGTGATCTTCAAGAATTTGGTTCTGATGGAAAACCAATTACTAAAAGGAAGTTTAGCATGGACGCTGCCTTGGAGGACAAGATTTGTGATCTCTATGATCTTTTTGTTGATGTATGGATTTGAGATATACATATTTAATTTTTTAAAATTATGTTTTTTGCGATAAAGCTTTCTTATCAAACCTTGTTTACAATTGCTGTAGGGGTTGGATGATGATGCAGGTCCGCAGATCAGAAAGTTGTATGCTGAGGTGGTTCAAATTTCCTAAATCTTCGTCTCAATATTGGTTGCTTCTATTGTGTTTTTCTGGCACCAAAAACTCAACCAACTTGGTTTTTGGAGTTCTTGATTTTCTTTCTCTAATTTTGGTTTGGTTTAATGCCTCCTTATTTAAGCTAAACTAACTTATTTTATTATTTGAATATACAATAACGGCATGTTTATGGTTGAATCCCTCCTTCTACCCTTAGAGAGATACTGAAAATAATATGGTTTGCTTTTTGTGCATGGTTATCGAATCGTGAATCTTATCGTGTATTGAATGGCCGATTTTTTGGATCGTGAATCGCATCGCACGATACAGAATCAATATAAGATATACTATAATATAGAATTCAAAAACACATTAATAACCAAAAAAAGTAGAATTGATGACATAAAGTAAAAATATTACTTCAAAGTTCAAGGGCCTGTTTGTTTATGATTTTGATTTGGTCAAAATCACTTTTCACCAAAGCTAAAAGTATTTACTTCCATTAGATCGTTTCAGTTTTTATGCATCAATAATCTTAACCATTGATTTTTATCTCGGTTTGAGTGTTTTTCACTTCTGATTCTATTAAAATCTAAACCAAACGGGCCCCATTAAGTCAATTTGATATGACAAAAAAAAAATGAAATAATGACTAGTGACTAGTAAAATTGATAACATAAAGTAAAATTAGTACTTCAAAAGCCCTAATTTTTGTTTTCTGGGCTGGGTTGCATTCGTCCTGACTTGAACCCAAAATTTTACCCGTCTTGTATGAATTGTGCGTATCGCAATTCACGCGATTCATGTGCGATACAGACGATACAGGCACGATACAATACCAAAACGATACAACCCCGCGATATGTACCATTTGAGGCCAAAAGTATATTGTATCGTGATACGTTTCGCATGTATCGGCGATACTAACTACCATGTTTTTGTGTTGAGAATTGTTGGCATGAGTACCCATTCTTGGATTTTTTTTTTCCTTGACTGCCCCTTTCCTGTTCCAATATACATTTCTCTTCTTTCAGGAGCATTGGTGCTAATTAACAGCTAGTATATTTGTTTATTTGTGTTCTGAACATGTGGTTTATGTTGTGTGACCTGTCTCTAAGTTAATTTGTTTTGCATTTTGTAAACAATTATTATTTATACTTTTTAAGCTTCAAAAGTTCCTGGCTTCATCAGCTTGCAGAATTATGGCCAAATGGTTACATGGACAACCATGGGATCAAACGTGGAATTTGCAGGGCAAAAGAGAGGCGCAGAGCGCTATACAACAAACATAAGGTATGCCTTTTGCAGGGAATATATGATTTTTCATGTTAGTGAAGCATTATTAAATTTCACTTTCTCTCTGTTAAGTAAAAGAAGAATGTTCCTTAGTTCTCAAAATGTTAACAAGTTGTCAAGGAACTGAAAAAAAAAAAAAAAGGAAATGAGTTTGGTGAATGTTATCTGAGCTCTAGACTGTAATTACCTATAAGGCATTGCAGACCAGGATTAGAAACTACATGCGTTTGGGGTGGTAGTCAAGGTTGTCAAGGTCAGAGATGTTACCCAAAATCATATGAGGGTCTAATTAATAATTATAGTGGATTGTAGGATTGACACTGGGATTTTAAGATCCCGTCTCTAACCCTTGTTGAGTTTTATGAACAATTCAAAATTCCCCCAATTTTGAAGGGGTGTTGAGAGGGGAAGAGAAGTTAAAGGAAGACAGAAGAAAGAACTCATAGAAGAGAAGGCAAGAGAATGATTTTCTACTTTTTAGGGTGAAGAGGGAGGTGTTGGAGTGAGGTATAAGAAGTAAGAACTCAGAAATAGAGTAATGCTACAAATACAACCAAAGGGTACTGAATGCTGAAAAGTGGTGTTTCTGAAAGAGAAAGAAAGAAAATCTTGTGCCAAACCAAAACAGAGCAGCTGAACCCAATCGAAACTCCTAGCTAAGCTGAAACACAATGTGCAACTGTATGATGAAGCACCAGCTCTAACTTAAATCTGAACAAAGAGCTTCAAAACCTAAGGTCATGTTATTTATGTGTTCATAATTCTGATAGTGACAATCTTAGAGTGATCTCCATATTTTATTGTGCTTCTTTTGGATGTCAGATACATCTCCTATTGCCATATTTTATTTTTCTCTCATCAGAGGTGTTACAAATGATAAAAATACCCAAATTAAAGTTCGTGATGAATAATGTAGTTAGTGTAAACTTCTTTTAGTGTTTTCATTTCACTGGTGTTTGAATCGAATTGCATTCAGTGTTGTAGCTGTCTATTTAGTCTGTTAGAAGAACATTTCCCTTGGCAAATATCAACACTGATGTTAATTCAGACAACAGAGGCTGTGTGGGCTTCACATTAGGTTGCTCCGTTGATCATGATTCTTCATGTTCCCAGATTTTTCTATTAGTCTCTTCATATTTCGTAATCTACAACTAGAGTTAAAATCATCTTGTTTTGTAATGGACATTTTATTTTTGAATAATTTCTTTCCTTTATATGATAAATATTTATGAATAATTTATGTTTGCTCATAAGATTGTGAAAAACATTGAACGAACCTGACAATGGAAGAAAAAATTTGATTATTCTTAGGACCTGATATTTTTCAGGACGATATTGTTATTTTTACCTCATTACACTTGTGTGTTATTTAGGATCAGGAAAAAATTAAGAGGAAAAAGTTGTTGGCACCTAGGCAAGAGGAGAATGTTCGATTTGATGCCAGTTCAATCACTTCACAGCAGAATCCACGACAGAGATTAGCTCCAGAGTCTACCAGTCATGCTTTTACGTCAGTGAACAAGCCAGCTTCTAATACGAGTACAGCTGTCCGTGTCCCCAGTCCAACGAATGGTATGAAACAAGAAAAAGCAAAGGGAAGTTCAGGCAGCTCCCTGGATGATGGTAGGGTTGCAGATGGTGTTGTAACTAAGAAGATAAAGAGAAAACCAGAAATTGAGTTGGAAGCAGCACATTTTGGTCCTGAGAAATTAGCTTCTTCTTCACAGGGAGAAGAAAGGCCCAGGTCCCTAAAGCAGTCTGCAGGGCTTCCCACCAAATCAAATCTTCAGCCAACGTCTCTTCCTAATCTTGAACAATCAAGCTAACGTGATACCGCGTAGGAGGTTTACATAACAGAATGTCTGTTTTTTTAGTTACAATATTTTTCCTAATTACCCTTATCTATCAAATTGCTTTCTACTTGTTAGTTGTTACATTTTTGTAATTAGATGTTCGTCTCATGTTCTTCTATATATAGATAGATCTGTTAATTGTTATTAGTTAAAGTGGCACTGGCAAACCGTCTTGTGGTCTTTACGCTTCTATAAGGTTATGGTGCTTCTGCATGACTCTGCATGCTATTCTAATGAAGTAACGATATGTTAATTGCAAAAGATAGGCAGCAAAGACTATTGAAGGAAGTTCGTGTGTCTCCACAAAGGCCTCATTAAGCAATTTCTGGTTTGGTGGGTGTAATTTGTATGAAATTTTCTATATACTAAACTAAAACCTACTTTATCGGGTTAAGGAGTATAATTTTAGTCTGTTGTAGTGAGTAAAGACGAGGGAAATTGTAAGAGCTAAGGACAACGTCAACAATGAGTAAAAAGATGTTGATCGAAATGAAAACAATAACGTAATCAGATCAATTAGTGAAGATCGAAATGATTTTTTTTTATAGAAATAAATTTTCAAAAATAAATACAAGAATAAAATAAAATAAAGTCTCACTGAAATTATATTTTAACAACATTTATTTATCTTCATTTTTAGTATTTAGGTGGTGTATTTTAGATTTTTTTTCTTATAGTTTAGTTTTTTTAATTCTGTTTTTTGTGCACAAGAATAACCTTTGATCAATAGTCAAATACTAATCACTTAGGAAAATTATACTCTTATCATTACTGTGCAGATCACTCACATACACCTAATTTTGTGGTTAATTGTATTAAAATATATGATTAAATTATTACAAGATTTGGTTAATTATTATATAGTTATTTAATCACATTTTTTATATATATTTAGCCATAGAAATTTATGGTTAACAATTAAGAAATATGTTATTAAATCACAAAATAATAATTAACTAAATGACATAATAAATTAACCAGATTTTTCTTTATACTTGTCCAGTATTACAATAGTGGTACCAACAGTAATGATATGAGTGTCATTGTTGAATCACTTAAGTAATAATTTTCATTCTACTATATTTATATATCCCATTAAATGTTTAACTAATTCAATTCAAACAAATTCAATATTTAAGAAGAAAATCACTTTTTTAAGTTAGTCATTGATTAATTGATATTACAGGTATAAATTATTTAATCATGGAGTTTTTTTATGGATATAGATCTTCTCTAGTTACAGAAAAAAAACTTAATATGTGAGGAAAAAATATGATAATTGCAAATCCACTAAATATATTGGTATTACAATTATAATATTTTCTTTCTCTTATATTAAAAATATTAAAAATTTTCAGCTATTGAAGAGAGAACAGTAATACGTCTTTTATTTATTTTTGCAATGAGAGAGAATCTGATGTGATAGATGCATTTTGATATTGATCAATAAGATTCAAATTTGAGATTAATATATCAAATAAAAAATTAACTAAATTTTAAGATTTTAAAATATTATTCAACATAAAAAAGTTTACTCTTAAACTTTTAACTTTCGAGAGAATGTTAGTTAGGAGAGCAAGGTTCGAAGAATAGAATGACAAATGTTATGATATTGATTAATTTATAATTGAGTATCAATAGTTATAATTTGTTTGACACAAATTCTAATAATATTTAACGTATGGAATAACTTTTAACTTTTGATAAAAAATAATTTTATTTTCTGTCAACTGAAAACTAAACATACACTCGCGCAGGCCAGCAGGCATAGAATCACTTGTTCACCTAAGAGCTTGTTTAGGATTCCACAATTGTCCAGGACGATTTTTTTGAGTGCATGGTGTGTTCTTTTCACTTTTTGTTGGGTAGTTTTTCTACTGTGTAGTCTGTGTTTATTTTTGCTTAGGGGTTTTTTTCACAATCCTTGTTCTGTTGTGGGTTTCTTTTGCCACCCATTGATAAATAGCAGTTATATAAATAATATTTTCTTCTGCCAAAAAAAAAAATTTCTGTTTTTTGACTACATTTAGTTTTTTTATAAGAATAAAACATATTATTAAAATGAACACAAGAGGTGTTTCAACCATGAGATTACAAAGAGAACCTAAAAACAATTTAGAATTCAAAAATATGGAACTATATGCTGAACCACCATCCAGATATCCAACCAAAAACAAGAAATTGAGATAAAGCAAAATTAAAGTAGCTCTATATAAAAAATTCAACTAATTAAGTGCATGTTTGGAAATACTTTTTTTAAGAAAAATAATTGCTTATTTTTTAAAATTTTTTTACAGAACTTATAAAAATAAATTATTATTTCTTTAAAATAAATTAATCCAAACACACTCCATCCCTAATAAAGAATACCGAGGAGAAAAATGAGCATGCAACCACTTGAAAACCACATTTTTTCTTTTCTTATAAAAAGGTATATGGATATTTACAAAACAATGAAGTGTGCGTTTGGTTTAACGTCGGTAGAATTGATTTTGGATCAACGTAATTTTATACAATTGATTTCGTCTAAAATTGATTTTAAAGTAACGTGATTTATGTTTGGGGATTTTTTTTCTCAAAATCAAGTTTAGAGTAAAAATACAGTATAAATTTTTCAACTCAACGTGAAAGCAAGTCTAACTTTGCTTCAGCCAAAATGACAACTCAAAATCAATTTTAACTTTTTCTCAATGCAAAAATAAACAGTTGATTTATCAATTAAAATTGATTTTGGCTCTGCAAAATCCATTCTGCTCCAACCCAACAATTTTCCAAACATGCACGAAAAATAATTAGGCTTATAAAAATAATTGATGAGTATCGGTTATTTAGCTTAAGTTTTCTAAAATAGTTTATTAGAAAAAGTTATTTTTAGTTATTTGAATAAAATTAATAATTTTATCGATAAATAAATTTATTTTTAATAAGAATTTATCATATAAATATGCTTAATAAAACTAAATTTCTAAACACACCATTAACTCAATTATAAAAGAATGGAAACATTTCTTTTTGGAAAAAAAAATGATAACATATCCAAAGACTATAAAATCCCATTCATACAAAGACAATAAGATACAAAAGCAATTTTCTCAATATTTTTGAGCTAAAATATCACCATAATGACTATCTTCCAGCTAACATTCTTGGAGACGTAAAAATGTGGATTTTATGTACCCTAACAAAAAAATATGTTATTTATAGAAAAAAACAAAATTTACTTTCTTCAAATTTGCACAGTAACCAGATTGATGTATGAATTTGATACATTTACAAAAGAAATGTATAAATTGTGAAAAAGAAATAATAGAAAAATAAAAGTACTCCCTCCAGTCTTATATATAAGTCACTTCTAACTGAATCAACAAAATCAAGAAATGATAGTTAGCTCATTAAATTAGTCTAGAAAAAGGAATTTTTTCTAACTATACCCTCAACTTAAATGTGCTAGTAAATGCTTTTAAAATTAATATATCTTTCTCTTTCTTATTTTATTCTCTTTCTCACTCATTATTAATTAAATCTTTAAAAATTGTAAAAGGAATAAAATGGAAAAACTCAATTAATGAATTAATTAATGACTTATATTTAAATCCAAAAATTTCTTTTAGAAGGTGACCTATATATAGTATATATAAGATCGGTGGGAGTAAAAAAGAAAACATGAACGAAAATGGAAAGAAAGTAGAAACAAAGAATTCACATAGATGACAACAAGGGAATTGCGCATCAAAATAAAAGAAAAGAGACACGTTCCAACTTCCAACTTCCAAGGCATTCAAATCCAAAGAAACTGCATATTCGATTGATGCGTTGTGTGAAGTCTCACTCCAACCATGTTGGCATGTAGTCTCTGCTCGTGCCACGTGGCATTCTCCGTCGACCGGATTATTCCTACCGTTGCCGTCGTGTCCTCGCTCTATGGCAGAGTCTTAGGTTTCCGGTTGAGGAAGACCCCACACCTCGTCACCGCCCAACTCTCCAACTCTTTTTCCTTCAGTTTCGGATTGGATTCTCAGGTTTCTATCATTTTAACTAAATTCTTCTCCTCTTCATTCTTACTCTTTCAGTAACTGGACCTTTGATGTTCAGGTTGTAATTGTTCACCAATTTGAGTAAACCTTCGTTCTCAGCATCGAATCGGATGATAACAAATAGTCCTAAAGTTACTGTTTAATGACATTTGATGATAAAAGATTAATATTTGAGGACCAATTGGATGTTTGTAAATATTTCCATGACCGAATTGGGGTTTGATAACTTTATACGCATCGATGATTTGACCAATGCAAAACTTCCATTTTAGGGACTAAAAAACTATTTTCAATTTTTTGAATGTTTTTGTTTGCAGAGTTTGAATTCCTTTCAATCCCATGATCTATCACGGTTGCCTTGGATGGGTCCAGTTCCTGGTGATATTGCTGAAGTGGAGGCATATTGTAGGATCTTTAGGAGTTATGAAAGGCTTCATTCCGCGTTGATGGAGGCCTTGTGTAACTCTTTAACTGGTGAATGTAGTGTTTCATACGAGGTTCCTGCTGATGAGAAACCACTTCTAGAAGATAAAATAGTTTCTGTCCTTGGATGCATGGTAGCCCTTGTGAACGATGGGAGGAAGGATGTTCTTTCTGGAAGATCTTCGATTATGACTCCTTTCCATGCTGCACAGGTTAGCATGACGGAGGATATGCTTCCCCCGCTTGCAGTTTTCAGGAGCGAGATGAAAAGGTGCTGTGAGAGCTTGCATGTTGCTCTTGAGAACTATTTGATTCCTGATGATGATCGGAGCTTGGATGTGTGGAGGAAACTTCAGAGACTGAAGAATATCTGCTACGATTCTGGTTTTCCTCGCAGGGAGGGTTATCCAGGTCCTGAGCTGTTTGCTAATTGGAGTCCTGTATGTTTATCCACTTCCAAAGAGGACACAGAGTCCACAGAATCTGAAGTGGCTTTTTGGACAGGAGGGCAGGTAACGGAAGAAGGCATAAAGTGGTTACTGGATAAAGGATATAAAACTATCATAGATCTTAGAGAAGAGACTGTAAAAGATAACTTCTATGAAGCAGCTGTGTGTGATGCTATTACATCTGGAAGTATTGAATTGGTCAAAATCCCTGTTCAGGCAAGGACTGCACCTACAATGGAACAAGTCGAGAGGTTTGCATCATACGTTTCAGATTACAGCAAAAGGCCAATCTATCTTCACAGCAAGGAAGGAATTTGGAGAACTTCTGCTATGATCTCCAGATGGAGGCAGTACACAACTCGCTCTGCATCACGGTATGCTTCCAATCGAGCAGTTATTTCCAAAGACATGTTATCAGATTGTACAAATGGATCTGGAAAGGACTCAACCATTGCTGAGAGATCCTCTCTGGAAAAAGATACTAATTTGTTGCCAGAGAGTTCTGGTGCAACACATAATTCTGTCAGCAGATTTGACAAAAGTGCCTCCCAAAAGAAGAATAATGAAAAAACACTAAGTAATGGGGCCTTAAGTGGAATTACTGCTGGTAATAGGACTTCATTACAAGCCACTACTGCTAATGGGGAAGGGTCATTTGGAATTTTCTCTACCGAAACTAGCCCTCTGGAAGCTCAAATTCCTCCTCATGATATCTTTTCCAAAAATGAGATGTCTAAATTTCTTGGTAGTAGGAGGTTCCCAAGAAACATGGATACTGGAAGACAGCGACATGGGCCAGTACTTATCAACAGTGGTAATAATCCTGAACCTAAAATCGTGGGTCCAGCAGAAAGTTTCAATGGGTCCGCTCATTTGGATTATCCATCTGGTGAGCCCCAAATTACAAATGGTAGCAATTGGAAGCTAGTGAATGTGAATACTTCCAGTTCTGTTAAGAAAACAGTTAATGGGTTAAGTGAAGGGCCAATGCATTACGTGACTAATGCCAATGTCTCTACTGCTGTGAACAATGACATTGATTCTGTCAAAACTTACTCCCAAAGAATGGCTGATGATGAGGATAAGGCTGGGTTAGCCTTACGTGATGGAGATTTGGGATTCATTGAAAGAGACATGTGTGCATCCACCACAGGAGTCGTAAGGTTGCAGTCAAGAAAGAAAGCAGAAATGTTCCTAGTACGAACAGATGGATTTTCTTGTGCCAGAGAGAAAGTGACTGAATCATCTTTGGCCTTCACTCATCCTAGCACCCAGCAACAGATGCTTATGTGGAAATCTACACCAAAGACCGTTTTATTGTTGAAAAAGCCAGGGGAGCAACTCATGGAAGAAGCTAAAGAGGTAATATTTTTTAGATCTTAAGTAGCATTCAAACCATTTCAACAAAATGTTCTTATGTTGTTTTCAATAGCTTATCCATAAGAGTTTTTAAAATGTGTCTTTTTTTATACATATACTGATATGATATGATACAAACGCAAGGATATGGCAAATTTTAAAAATCATAAGGCATGAGAATGCGCTGAATAGGAATAATTTATCAAATATGTCCTGCATTACATTGGTTTCCATATAGTGTGTTTGTACTTTGTGATTATACCTTTTATCAACCTTATATATCCACTTCTAAATCAAGTGAAGAACTAAAGTTGTAGGATGAGCCTCATTTACTCCCCAGCACGTCTATATAGACTTAATACAGTAAATGGACCATGCCTGAGCAGATTGCAATTTAAATACAAGCGCATTCTGTTGGGGATGCTCGTAGCTATATTTTTCATTGCTATGGTTGCGCCGGAGATAAAGACTCCCTTCCTTATGTATCAAAGGAATGGAATATTTTAGAGAATGTGAGAACTGGGGAATGTAATTCTGAAATTTGAGTGATATTTAAGAGCATTTGTTACTTTTGTGATTCTTATGGAAACAATACTAGTATTTATTCTGAATTTTCGTAATTAATTTGATTAAATTTGTTCTCAGTACAGTATTGTATCTAATCTGCAGGCTGCTTCTTTTCTATATTACCAAGAGAAAATGAACGTTTTTGTGGAACCTGATGTGCATGATATATTTGCTAGGATTCCTGGGTTTGGATTTGTTCAGACATTCTATACTCATGATACTTGGTACTAGAGTTTGTGAACTTATATGCCATAGTCCCACTCTCCCCCTCCTTATATATAACTTGTGCATCAAATTGTTGTTTAACCTATCTAATGCCTTTGATTCAGTGATCTACATGAGAAAGTAGATTTTGTGGCATGTTTGGGGGGAGATGGTGTTATACTGCATGCTTCAAATATATTCAGAGGTGCTGTTCCCCCTGTCGTGTCATTTAACCTTGGTTCCCTTGGTTTTCTGACTTCTCATAATGTAAGCTTTTCAAACCTGTCTTTTATTTCATCATAAAGAAATGCAGGTAACTTTTTGGCCGTTTGTTTGACTTCCATTCTGTTTCCTGCTTTTAGTTTGAAGACTACCAGCATGACTTACGACATGTCATCCACGGTAATAATACACGTGATGGTGTGTACATCACTCTCAGAATGCGTCTCCGGTGTGAAATTTTTCGTAAGGGTAAAGCTGTGGCTGGGAAAGTATTTGATATTCTCAATGAGGTTGTTGTTGATCGAGGTTCTAATCCATACCTTTCGAAGATTGAATGTTATGAACATGATAGACTTATAACCAAGGTGAGTTTAGTTATGTATTTGTTATTGCCACCCAAATTTCTATACATCTTTTGAATTCTTTCATGAGAGGCATCATTATTCTACAGTTCATATATCATAAGTTCCAAACACATTTTTGAAGCATTGTCATACATTCTATATGATGATTGTCATGTCTCAGGTACAAGGTGATGGAGTCATTGTGGCCACGCCCACTGGAAGCACGGCCTATTCTACAGCTGCTGGAGGTTCCATGGTAAACTTGAGCAAGAGTTTTATTCATTAGGACCATGGTTTGAGCTGTACTCTTTACCTAATTGATTAGTTGGATTGGCTTGTTATCCTTGCCTAGGAGTACTTTGATAAAACAATGATTAAAACTCTAGCTATTGTCGTTCATCCAAGCCTTCCTTGGCTGCACTATATACAGAGTTGTAAACTTGAACATTGTATTGATGTGTCTTGCTATTGTGAGTGTTTTGAATTGCAGGTGGCAGTGGTGGCTTAATATAACTTGATAAGATTCTTTACTAATGATATTTATTTAAGTTGTTGTCATTGATCGTTTCTCAACTATGCAGAGGCTGATGGCTGACAATGTGAATGAGTTGCAGATAACTGCGCCTGAGCAACATACACACACACACCCACCCCCAAACCCACCCAAAAAAATCCGTATCCACAAAGTTTAAAATAGCAAAGAAATGTCCTGGAAGTCATTGCATACTTCCTATAATAAAAGTTCTTAAAACATATCTATACATCTACTAAATCTGCACTGTATCAGAATGAAAAGGATGAAATTGACCTGAATTAATTACTGCTTCAATTGATGGTTTTTCTGATGACAAAAGAAAACTGCAGGTCCATCCAAATGTTCCCTGCATGCTGTTCACTCCAATTTGTCCACATTCACTCTCATTTAGACCAGTTATACTTCCAGATTCTGCTCAACTTGAATTAAAGGTGAAGTTAATCGATCACCCTTTGTTCTGAAAGTATCATATTGGATGTTCTTGCTACCAAAATTGCATGTTTCATTGCTTATGATGTGTCTTCTATGGCAAGAAATGTCTCCCTTCTTTAGCTATGCTAAGTTGTCTCTCTGGCGTTCATTGGGGAAATACATGGTTAGAATCACATGATAATAAAAATCACTGAATTTAGGGAGCTATTATTTTATTTAATTAATTTAGGGATTAACTGATGATTTAATGATTTAGGGTTTTGTAATGAGGATATGAGTTACATAGGGTTTATTGTTACCTAACAGATTCCAGAGGATGCAAGAAGCAATGCCTGGGTTTCATTTGATGGAAAGAGAAGGCAACAACTTTCGAGAGGAGATTCTGTTCGAATATCTATGAGTCAGCATCCACTTCCAACTGTTAACAAATTTGACCAAACAGGTGATTGGTTTCATAGCTTGATTCGCTGCCTAAATTGGAATGAAAGGCTTGATCAGAAGGCCCTATGAAGCATGTGCAAGCAAGGAACAGAGATGTGTTAGGCTTGGCTTGTGTGATTATGGTATAGATTATATGTTGAAATTGCAGAACTTACGGAGTAAAGTAGTTAATACCAAAATCTTACATTGGCTTCTTGTCACAAGATTGGGTTTGCCAATGGTTTTTCCACATTTTATTGTGGCTAGATGCTGTTCTATACTGACATTTAAAGCTGTTAATTGTTGGTCTTGAAAACAGCTGGTTTGTCCTTCTCAAAGTTTATCTTTCTGCGAAACTGTAGCCTTTTTCTTTCTCACCATTGTACTCTGTTGAAATAGAGGTGTCATAGTTTTTGTAGTTTCTGAGGTTAGTTGTACTATTTTACTTACTATTTGTCTGTACATAGCCTCATTTTGATACAAATAATAAAACGGACGCAAGGTGCTAGACACTTATACGATTTACCCAATTCCAATTCGCATTCTCTTTAGATCTTTCGTCTCAATTTCAACATACTCTTGCGGACAATTTAAATTCTGCTATCTAATGTATAGTTTCATGCAACAGTGTTCTAGGAAGAAGAAAATCAACCTTATAGTTTCTATAACAGCTGACTGGATTCTCAGACTCTAAAATTTGAAGTATTACCATTTCCTCGTAAGGATTCAAGATTAAACCTTTTGACTCTTCGGTATTTTTTTTTTTGTTCAAGTTCTTTGGTGATTTAAAAAATCTTTACATGTTTACTTAAAAAGTAAAAAGATATAACTTGAACCAATTATTAAAGCGACTATGTCTCCAAAAGAAAAGGTAAACGCTGTACTTCTATATTCCCCTAAAATTGCTGAGGTAAGTGGCAGTTTCTCAAGATTTGTAATGATTAATATTTCCATAAATTGCTTAGTTAAGTGGCAGTTTTTCAAGATTTGTAGTGATTGATTATTTCGAAAAAGAAAGCAATTTGCTCTTTAGTGGTTATGTCTCTTGAGATGGCACCTTTTAGAAAATACCACAGGATTATGCAGATGGCTTGCAGGGCAACAGTATAAGGTGAAGAGATAAATTTATGGCTGACAACTTAAGATTAGATCAGAGTAAACTTCATGTAATAGTATAGTACTATTATACAATGCAAGCCCAGATGGATGCATAGTAGCTCCCACCATGACACTGAAAGAAAAATCAATATTCTAAAAAAGAAAAACTTATGAATACTAATATCCACAGTTGTTTTCAATTCTGGACAAATTCATGAAGAGAATGACAACCAAGTGGTATTCTATGCTTCTATCAAGCATGCCTTATAATTTCAAGACAGGTAAACAAAGTAAAAGACAAAGGAAAAAAAAAGTTGGGTGGGAAGGAAGTGATGGAGCAAGTGTATTTTTCTATAGAAAAGCAAGTGCTTATATGCTTTTCTCACATGGCTCTAACAGCTCTGAACCTTGGTTCCTTGGGAAGGAACTTTTGCTCAGCATAGACAGACATGTAGTCACCAAAAACAAATTTAGGGTAAGTGTCTTCCACTTCTTGGTTTTCTTTTTCTGTCACAAGTTGTGGTGCAGGACAAATGGTGGCCTTAAGTGAAGGGTTATAGAATGAGGCAATAGATCTTCTGTTCCCATCTGTAGAGGCCATAACCCTATGCCAACAACTCTTGTATCTTCCATTGCTAAGGACCTCAATCTGATCTCCAGTGTTGATTACTATGGCATTTGGCAAAGGTTGAACATCAATCCATTGTCCATCTTTGAGCATTTGAAGGCCACCAACCTTATCATCTTGGAAAAGTAGGATCACACCTCCTGCATCTGTGTGGGCCCTCAAACCATTCACTAGCTCTGGATAGGGACATGGAGGGTAGTGACTGACCTTGGTGCCAAAGAAGGCATTGTCCCCTTCTCCATCATTGAATGCCTTCTTGATGTATCCTTTTGGTAAGCCAAGATTCTCATCCATCACTTCCATGATCCTTTCTGCCAATTTCTTCAGCTCAACCCGGTATTCCGCCATGGTTTCCCTGCCATCCATGTCAAAATTTAGTTTTGCTTTCATGTTTAAACTCTACCTACTGTGTCATGCCATCATGGACACAAATCCTCTCTATTTTGGGCGAGGACTGCTTTTGCAGTCTTAACCATGCAACTGACAATCCAACGATGGATTTATGACCGACCAAACAGTTGATGATTGGTCGGTTATAAATCCACCGTCAATCAAACAATTGAGAACGAGAGATTGTAGATTCAGTCCCCTCCCAAAAGAAGGATTCGAGTCCATACCACCACTTGGTATTCTATACTGATGTCCTTTTTAGCGAAATCACCTTTCAAGTCATCATGAGTAACATAAAGTGAAATGATAGATATGATGTAATGTCATTTCTAGTTTTATGGAATGTTTGACTGTCTTCTTGTATGAAGAACTGTTTTCATTTTTCTTTATAATTATACCTGAAACCTGGTGTTTTTTCTGGCCATTCATTATCATCAAGGAGAGTGATAACATCTTCCCAATCCACATTCTCCACCTTTTCAGTCTTCTTCTCAGCCAAATCTTTCAGTAGCTTCACTGTTGAAGATTTCTGGAAATTCTCCTCTCTTTCCAGCTTATAGAACTCAGATGCGACCTTCTTCACCCTCTCAAGCAATTCCTCTGGAATGCCATGGTTGATCAACTGCAAAACAAAGCATGAATTTTAAAATGTACATGATATAATACCAACACCAAACCCAAAAGCAATAAAAAAAATGCATTCTACAAAGTAATAAGATTATAAACATAGTAAGAGACATCAATAGTAAATAAACATAAATGAGACATTATAATTTTATAAACATAATAATGTTAAGTACCTGGAAGAATCCCCATTCTTCACAGCCATTAGCAATCTGAGCCATAGTTTTGGCTCTTTCTTCTCCATTCAGCTTTGAGAAATCAATAACTGGAACTGCCATTGGATTAGAAGGTATAAAGAAGTTATGGAAAGAGATAGAGTTTAAGTGAGTGTGAGAGAGAAAAAGAGATAACAAGGTTGTTAGAGCTTGGATAGCTTTGTCCTGCTGTGGTTCTTAAGAGAGGTTTCTTTGGCTATTTATAACAAAAATTCCAACCAAATTGGATGCAACCAATTGTATAAGTTCCCTTATAAAGAAAGCAGCCGTTAGAGTTAGGTTTGGGACGGTGACACAATTTTATTAAAATTATTAATTATGTCAAATGCTTGCTTTAGGAGTTAGTTACTGCTTGTTTGTAGTCTAAAAGTCTACAACACAAAGCCCTCACTTTTCAGGTGACACATCTTATTAATTTCTTCCCACCATTAATTAAAGTCAATTCACACTAACCTCTTTAATTTGGTTCTCTCTTCCATGGTTTGATTATTGATTTTTAATTATTAATTGGTAGCACATCTTGAATCAATCCATGTCAACTTGCAACTAGTTAGTTTAGTGGCTAAATTTTAAATAGTAGTTCATCGACTAGAACTCATGTGAGTATCATTTTGCCTATTAAAAAATTTTATGTTGACACTGTTGCCCAGTAACCCATAACTTCATTTTTTTTTACAGTAAAAGTTAAAACCAAGCCAAGTCTTGTTTTAGCCAAATAAATCTATGATTTAGCTAGTCTTGTTAACTTTTATCTATATGTAATGATGTGCTCTTGTACTTGGTTTACTAGATGAAAATCTATTGGCCCAAAAGAAAATAGTAGCTTTTAACTAGTGTTGAGTCAACCCATAACTTCTAATCTATTGAAGAAACGTCAGTTTGATTCAAATTGAAGTTTAATCAACAAAAATCCAAATACACTAAACTATTAGAGCATAACATAACATAATGCTTATACAGTTTCATAAAAATAATTTGAATATTTTTTTTGATTGACATAATTTGAATATTTTTTATTAAGAAAATTTTATTTGAGCCGAAAATATATCTAAGTTATAGTAAAATTAACTCTTTAATATTTTTTTTCAATACAAGACTCGAAATTAAGAACTTTAAGATGTACCACCACTTAACCAAACTAATTAGTTAAATATAAATATGACATCCTCTATCACTAATAATAGTCATGGGACAATTATATTTTGTTTTCTTTTGGTAATGATTCACAAGCATATGAAGATAATGCATCGTTCATGTGAAATTGTTAATTATTTTGTTAATAATACTATTATATGTGATTAATTTATCCTTTAGTAGACTTTGAAACTGATAATTTTGCGTATAGTTTAAATTTGTGCCGACTAATGTAATCATATGTTGACTACCCCACATTGCTTTGTATTATTAACTAATATGCCAAGAGACTTTCACACATGACATGCTCCTTCATCACAATTAATTATTAATTAATACACACATTTGCAGCCATAGTTGTAGGATTAAGGAAGGCATGCATGGTCAAGCCTTCAATATAATATTAATCATTTATTTTTAATTTAATGTCATTGTCAACTTCTCCAATTGACATTCTAACATTGTTAATATTTTCCTTTCTTGGAATTAATAATAAGCATAACATGAAAACATCACACCATTTTGGGTGAGTTTGTGTATACTTTTATTACCAAAAGAAAAAGATACTTTTAAAGAATTAAGAATTTTTTATTTCTTATTTCTTATCCAAACAGACTCTTTAACATCAATATTTACTTGTATTTCTATCACTTGTTAATTTTATATACTATTTTTATAAACAATTATATACAAAATCATCATGTTATTTTTATTTTATTTCATGTTTTTTGAAATTATTATAGGAAATAATTGAAATTTATTTTCATCAGTATTTCCTAAATAAATTTTAAAAAAACAAAAAAAAATTGAAAATATACAAATTAAATTGTGTTTGCGGTGGTCACAGATCTGTTATTCAGAAGTAGCATTATTGAATAATAATGAATAGTTTAGTGAATTATTGGGGTTTGATTTGATTCCAATTGTCCGAATGTTAGGATACATTTTCTGAGAAAACAGACGATATTGGCGTCTGATTAAGGAGTTGGGTTTTACAATATTAACTCATCCATTGCTGTACTTTTAGTACTTCAAAACCATCTCATTAATTAATATCAAATTATGGTTAACAAAAATCATAGTAATATTGGTCTAAAAAAATTATATGGTTGAGATTGCATAACTGGCATGGCTTTTTGTATTCAATTCAATAATATATATGGGCCCTTGTTCTCTGCAGGCCGCGTCGTATGGATTCTACCGAATTAAAGCATTATTATTATTATATAGCGACAAATGAATATGTTTAGTGCCAGCACACAATTTTTTATCTCAAACTTCAATCATTCATATTAATTTATAGGTCAAGTTCATTAGGATTATTTGATCTTCATTTATTTTTAAAAATTGTGGTGGATGATGTAAGTTGAAAAATATCAACTACTCAACTATAATTATTTAAAAGTGAGATAAAAATAACAGTTTTTTTTTTTTTTTAAAAAAAAGCTTCTTAGGACTACACGGGAGCGTCGAGCCGCCTTAGCATTAGTCCCACCCCAGCATACCTCGCTTTCGACCTTGCTCACTCATACCCCACGGCCACACCCATTATCCTTAGTTGACCCGTCGAGATTATTCCTGCACTAACAATCTAGCTTTATTGTTAGCCCCACTCCTTGACCTAAAAGAAATCATTACCTAATGGTTCATGTGCTATTGATACAAAATAGCATAACGGTTCATGTGAACTCAATTTTAGAGAAGGGATTAATCATTGCTTATGCAATAGATACCTTGGAAAGAAATCTAAAAAATATGTCAATTTGTTAGCTTTGATTTCAGATGCTCCCAAATTAGCCAGAACCATCAATGCAACGTCAACTCAACATCAGTCTTTATAATGATATAAAACGTCATTGTTGACCTGTTGGGACGGATGCAAAGTAAATACTTATGAAGTATTGACTCCGACAAAATGCCACGACATAGACACCGCGACACGACTAATGTCAAAAATATAGGACACCGAGATACCGCTTATATATAAATATTAAAAAAATATAAAATATAAAAATTATACGACAAAAAAATTATAAGTTGATAAATTATATTTAATTTTTCAAGATAAATTGTTAACCTTTACAATTCAACTTGATAATAAAATTAGTCTAAAAAAATATCGATGCGTCATCGTAATGTAAATATTGTGTCTTTCCTACTACTTAAACGTCACATTTTGCCTAACCTCTATCATAATATCTCAAAAGAAAAAGATATATTAAGTCTTATAACAAAATACTTTGAAGATAAGCCTTAATTTAAGGCATGTCATCGTTTTCTAACTTTTGTCATTAAAAAACATAGCCTACACAAAATTAAAAAAAAGTGTCTCCGAAGTGTCGGGCTAAACACATGTGTCAGCTCAGAAGTGTCGAGCCAAACACAAGTATCTGCTCAAAGTGTCAAGCCAATGAAATAATTTTTTTTTTATTGACATCGCTAGAGAGATGTCGGAGACATGTAGGACAAGTGTCGGTGTCGGATGTGTATTAGACACAACGACACGACAGTTAAGAGAGGTGTAGATGTTTCATCACTAAATGCTATTAACATTGTAGTGTAGATTGAGTATATATATATATATATATATATATATATATATATATATATGCATTCTGTAAAAACTATATAATCAAAAAAATATTTCTTGAATAAGAATATTTAAACTTTATTTTCTTATGCTAGGTCCAAAGGTTGGTGGTACGTATATTAAAAACCTAAAATTTGGTCTAGTAGTTAAATAAATTTTGAGAATCCATCATTTCGTGAGCGAGGTACATTACATTATTACTTCATTTATACTTATATTTGATTCTTTTAGATAGCTTTTTATTGAAATTAAATATTTTTTGGTGGGTTATTGAAATTAAATATTTGTGACTATATTTCATATTGAGTGCGTTAATTAAAAATGTTTCTATACTCTAGAGGAATTAACAATGTTAGTGCAATGATTTTACAAAATAGTATCGATAGGAATAATTTAATGAAAGCTATGGAAAGTTAATTATGATAGAGAAAATCCAGGAACTTTGTTAGAAGTATTTATGCGAGCGATTTGAGACTATGGATGGAGTCAACATACACTCTCCTAATTCAAATCCCATCTTCATCGGAACACGAAAGTCAACTCAAAAAAACTTTACTAAAGTTCCTCCAAAATCATTTTTATTAGTAGTAATCAAACCTAATTAAAGCAAATAAATTAAAAAGGAAAAATAATGAGTATATTAATAAAACTGAGAAGACAAAATCCAATGTGCAAGCTACCAGTTTTCCTTTGGCGGCTTCCATATGGATCCAATTCACTTTGTTCTTTTTCTTTTGTGCTTTTTTTTTATTTTCACGAAAAAAAAATACATTATTCTTTTTGTTTCCCACAATCACCAGTGCTCAATTATTATGGCCCAGCTCAACTTACCACTTGCTAGTTGCTACCCTTAAATTTGAATTTCTCTGCATTTTATTTATTTTTCTAAAAAAAAAGAAAGAATAATTTCTGTGCATTGATTGCAAGTTAAAATGCACATGTTCTAGCTATCGCTTAATTAGGAAAATGAAAATAAAGTTGATGTATGCATCTACACGGACGCTTTTATTTAATAACTTTTGTTCGTGTAAAGGTAACTTGTCTAGACACAAGCCTAAAGTACCACTTACATAAATACAAAATACTAGTATTTTGAAACAAATATCCAAGTTACATAATTTCTTTTCAGATTCAGCTATATATTGTCATTCTTATTAAAAGTCTATTGTCATTTTTTTAAAATATTTTAATAATATTTATATATTAATACTTTAATTTAATTAGTTAAAGATGTGTTTTAAATTAATAAATAGGTTTAATTGCACTTTTGTTTTTGCTATTCTGTATTTTGTGTAAATTTGGTCTCCTGACTTTTAAATGAGTAATTTTAGTTCTCAAAGTTTACAAAATGAGCGATTTTAATTCCCCTTGCTATGTTAAGAACCACCACTAATTTAGATAAAAATCGTTACTAATTTAAATGAGAACCGACACTAATTTCGATAAAAATTGTCACTGATTTTTAAAATGCTAACAGAGGGGCTAAAGTTGTCTATTTTGCAAACTTGAGGACCAAAATCGCATATTTGAAACTTAGTGGACCAAGTTCGCTCAAAATCTAAAGTAAATGGACTAAAAGTGTATAAATAATTAAAAAAGAGTGACAATAGACTTAAGAATGTAGTAATAACCACATATTCTCTTTTTTGAAGATACTATCTAGTGTCCTTAGGACACTTTTTTAGTAGCCAATAAAAATTATTATTGTTGAAAAATATATTTTGTTATATTTTCAAGGGCAAAATAATATACACTTATCATTATTTTTCTAATTCTAATATCTTTAACAAATGTCAAAAGACAAGACATTTTTATTTTCCTTTTAAAATCCAACTTGCATGGATACGGTTGCATTAGTTACTATGGGTAGTTTTAAAGTGGAGAAAAAAATTGGGGATCATGTAGTTACTTTACCAAAAGTAGCAAATATGAGATATTTTAAAAACAAGATTTTGCTATCCATTGTCCTTAGGACAATGGTTAAGCAACTCATTAATAGAAATTTTATATTTAAAATAAATTATAAATAATTTTGAAGCATTAAATACTATATACTTTCCAACACTAAGTTTTTATTAATGAGTTGTTTAACCATTGCCCTAAGGGCAATGGATAGCAAAAACCCTTTTAAAAAAGAGTGAATTTTTTAAAAATATCTCATACTTTTAAAAAATACCAAATATTTTTTATTTTTGGACCCACCTTATAATCACCCTAGTTACTATATATCATTGTACTTTTATTTTTTCAAAAATGACAAAGTTATTTTAAAACAGGTTGTGTATTTGACAATTTGACCTTCTTTTTAATTGAAAAGTGTAACTAAAATGAAAATGGTTTAAGGTGGATATGATTCAAATTCAAATGGTTGGTCAAATTGAGGATCACCTCGATAACCAAATACCAATGTTCTAACGAAAATGTCCTCTTGTGATTCATTTACATAAAAGCAAGAGCTAGAAATGGATTATCTCCATTTTTAAGAAAATGGACAAAATTTAAGTCATTAAAATTTGTTTTAAATTAAAATAAAACAAATAAACAAAGATGTAAAAAGGATATCTACTAAATTGAGGAAATAAAGAAGGAAATGGAGACTACTCATAGCAACATTGCGATCAACTTGTAAATAAAAGTAGATTGACAATTTATCATTTTTTCAAAAGCTAACTTTTAGCTTTAAGGTTAGATACTATTTGTCAGACTCTACTTTTTTTTATACTGGCATATAATATTTAGTAAGTTAGAATTTGATTATATTCCACCATAAACATAAACAGGGAGCTAGTTTTTAAACTTAAAAAAATTAAATAAAAAATTAAACTTAACTTTTTTAAAAATATTAATATAAGAAATACACTTACAAAATCTCCCGGCCCCACTTTCCAAAATAAACCATAAGTCTCGTGTTGACTAAAGATAAATATTGTCTTTTAAGACTATTCTTGCTTGAATTAAAAATATTAACATCTAAATGGAGTTAGTTCTCAAGGTAGCATTTGGTAGTTGTATAACACGAAAGAGAATGGAACTCAATAGAATAGAATGGAACATAAAAGGACCGTGTATGTGTTTGGTGACCATGGAACAGAATAAGACTATATATCTTATTTTGTATTTAATTTGAGTTAAAATATAGATAATATTTTTTTAATACATATAAAATTTTACTTTACTTGATAAAAAATATAAAATTAAATGAAAATAAAATAGTATATTTTAAAATTTTTTTAAATTATGAGTATAATTAAATATTAATTTTCGTATTGATATTTTATGAAAAATTAAATTATTAAATACAAATTTCTCACTATAAATATAATTATTAAATATATTTTTAAAAATAATTATTAAATATAAAATATGTTGAATATATTTTTATTATGTAATTTTTTTAAAAAATATTTTTAAAAATATTTTTTGATTGGAAAAAAATAATATAAGATTTAAGAAATTTAAACATATATTATTTTGTTAATTAAAAATGACTCAATGAAAATAATGATAATTCTTCCGTACGTGTTCTGTTATGTTGTCTTTCGTTTTACCATTTTCAGTGAAACCAAACTATTATGTTCATTTGTCTCCGTGTTTTATTCTGTTCCTCTTGATTGATCTACTAAATGTAGAGTATCATGTTTTGTCTTTTTTTTTTTTATGCAAGACTCACAAACTCAAGATTCAGTAAAATATAAATTAATGAAGATGTAACCTTTTGAACTAAATGATAATTGTTTTATTTATACTCATACTCAATAATATATAAACAAATGAAGCAGAAAATAAAGAAATATATTGAACAGGGGAGCCATGCAGAAAATTATGAAATCCAATACATTCCCCCAAGACAATAGTGTCAGCTGAGATTATAAGACATGAAGGAGTGTCTAGGGACAAGTGATTTTGGTTATATTCATGCATTTCATTTCATCATCATCTTGCTACTTTAATTTACTTATTGGATTCTCTTTAACGCCTTCTATATATTACAAGATCCCCTGTTTTTTTCTTTTTTTTAAAATATTTTTTATTATTGTCAAAGCAGAAGAAGAACTGAAGAAGAACACATGGTGCTGAGTAATGGTGTCTCTCATAAGGCACCCACGACAATTAGGATGACACCAAAATTCGTCTAGGTTGCATGAATTTACACTTAGATTCGCCTTTATATCTGCTTCCTCTAAATTAAATTTGTCCTATCTTTTCTATACACACTTTACTATATATTTCATTATTTAATTTAATTTATCTTGTTTATGATACAATAAACAATTTGACATCAAGTTAAGGTAGAAAATCAAAGTGGTTGCCTGGTCGGTGTTATTAACCACCTTTTTAGCAGGGGATGCTACATGATTATTGTACTACTTGTCATTTGATTAGTAGATGATAACTTCTTAACTGAACTCATGTTTAGGTATATTTTCATTGGAAACCTAAGTCCACTTCCACACACTAAGGTCAATTGCTTCTGTTATGAACATGCATGACTTTATTATCAAATTATATATTTTAAGGATTAAAAATATTTTATTCTGCTTAACTTTGTTTTATGTACGGTTTAATATTAACTTTTAAAGTGTGTATTTTGGTTCTTTATATTTTTTAAAATGTATACTTTACAAAAAATTATATTTTTGTGACGGTTTTATTCAAATTAACAACTGCTTTAATTGTCGCTAAGTGTGACTTTATATTTAAGTGCATTATTTAAAAAGTACATGAGACAAAATGACTACTTTAAAAGTTTTGATACTAAATTGTATATGAGACAAAATTTATGAAACTAAAATATTTTTAACCTTATCTTTAATTAAGTACTAAGGATATTCTTCAGTAGATCATTAAAAACTAATTGAGACGCAAAAATTACTTAACTGAATTTTATGTGTTGCAATAATTTTTGTACCTAGCTATTCTGATGAAGGTATTTAAAAGACTTAAGTATTTTTCAATTATGTGATATTTAATTGATGGCTTTCGATCAACCATTGCATTACCCTGCCTTAAGGAGTGGAGGTTGTACCTAGCTATTCTTAACCAATTATTGATAAACTGATTAATTATTTAATTATATAGTTATTTTTGAATTAAAGTAATAATTATTTATTTAACCAGTTACAAAATTAAATTATACAATAGTTCATTATTTAAATGATTCAACTGATAGGTATGTCAAATCAGTTTAAATTTGTTTGAATAATATTTAAAGCATGGTAGTTTAGTTACGTTGCATAATATATATAACTGCCTGTACTGTATTTGGGTTTGGTGAATGCGTGGCTAGTGGCACTATATGTGTCTCTTCCTTAATGGAAGGGAAAAGTTGCATACTACTATCTTTTTTAATTTTTAATTCTTTTTCCACGTGAAGGACGGAGTACTAGTAGTTTCCATCTTCTCTTATGAATAATTCTTAGTTGAATAAATAATTAAAATATCCATGATTTTGTTATTATAATTTTTATTTTTTTATTTATAAGAATAAGTAAATTGATTTCTTATTTTATTTTTTATTATTTAAAATGGTCTTTGTTATTAACTCACACTAATAGAGTCATGATATGACACGTTAACTCTAACGATGGAAGTTTAAAATGTCGTTGTATCAATAAGTGAACTGAAATTAAACATTTTAGAACCAAAATAGAGGGAGGGTAGTGGGTTGGGTGTCAAAAAAATGGAGGAAGAAGAGTAAGTATGGACAAAAATATTCAGTTTTTTAACTTTGTTAGAGTCAACACGCTTGATTTTTGTTTACTTGCTATGTCGTTTTGGACTTTCATTGTGACACTTAAATGTGTTACATCATGAGTTCGTTAATATGTTAATAACATAGACCATTTTGAATGATAGAAGATAAAGTCAAGGACCATTTGACTTATTCTTATAAGTTAAGAACCATTTCGAACCATCATAAGAAAAGTCGGAAATCATTTTAGTTATTTTTTCATTTTTAGCTTCTTGTTATCTCTGGTTCATGATTCCTTAACTGTTCATCATATTAATACTCAAAGTTGATCGTAGACATTAATTTAGTTGGTTATATACCAAATTTTTAAAGTTAGCAAAATTAAATATAAGGTTTGATTCTTAACAATGAAGACTTAGTGTAAAATATTAAAAATTTAGTGTATAATATCAAATATTTAATTTGAGATGTGTGTATGAATATTTATTAATAAAAAAAATTCAAAGTTTGGTATAATATAATTATATGGGTTTTGGTATTTATTGTCCTAAGGACAATGGTTAAGCAATCGATAAATGAAAACTTTACCTTTAAAATAAGTTAAAAATAATTTTGTAACATTAAATACTCTACACTTTTTAATACTAAATTTTCATTCATGAATTGCTTAATTATTACCCTAATAACAATAAAAGTAAAATCTTAATTATATAGGTCATGATCATATAATTATAATGAGGATATATTATCCAATTACATGGGATCCACTTCCCTTGGATGATTAACAAACTTTGTTTCTTTTCGGCCTTGTGCCATGTTATTACTATTAGTAGAGATATATTTCCTTCGTCTCATATTAAGTGTGATTTAATGTTATTATACAATTTAAAAAAAGTTATTAATTTTCTTGTTTTTATACAAATAGTTGTCTAACTTTTTATTATATCCATTATCACTCATATTAATTAGTAAGTCACATTTCTCAAAATATTTATTTTAAACTCAACTACTCAAGAGTATATTTGATAAAATATAATTAATGGTTCATTGAAACTATAAAGTGACAAATAAAATGGAACAAATTTTTTTCTCTAAAACGACACTGAATATGAGATGGAGGGAATAATAATAATAATAAAAAAAAAAAAAACACATCCTTTTGTATTGGTCCTCCGGCTAGTGTTTGGTGGGGTGCCACCCCTCTACTTTTTTTTAACGCACAATTACATAAATGTTTTTCGTATTTTTTTATTAGTTTTTTCGGAATATTTCTGGACAGGTTTTTTCGAAAGAATGTAATGTTAGTTTTTTCAAGTTTTGGAATTTTTGGAACATTTTCATATAAGTTTTTCGCGAATAATTTTAACATTAGTTTTTTTAATTTTATGTTTTTGGATTTTTTTTATGCAGATTTTTCAAACAAATCTGACATTATCTTTTTCAAAAAAAAAAATCTAGAAATGTTCCGAATCATATTATACGGGAAGGGCAAAGTTGTCATTTTCAAAAAAATAAAAAAAAAAAGGTGTGTGACACCACTCCAAATAGGTGTGAAGCCACTAACACCCACCTAGACTTCCATTAGGTCTAAAGCCCAAAACCAATGGACCCCAACTCAATACAATATTAATTCGAGACAAATTTGTGAGAATGTCGCCCTTTAGATAGTATAATATAAGAGTTACAACTTTATTACTTTTTTGTAAAAGTGTTTCACGTGTTAGTGATACTAAAAAAATCATTTTCTACATTTATTTATTAATTAACTTTTCATAATAAAGATGTAATTGTATTTAATAGTAGTATATATGTCATAAAATATCCTGAATTAGTCACCTTCCCAATAAACTATAAGAAACCCACCTCTTGAGGCAGATATGATTTTTCATTCTTAGAAATCTCACTTGGAAAATTTTGTGATGTTGTATACGAAATATGAGAATTATAATTTTAATTGTGATTCCCTAGAGTAAAAAACATTACCGGTAGAAAACACTACCTTAGAGACTCTGCCCTCTAGATGATTATTTTTTTTGGTAACACCTCTAGATGATTATTGATTACACACATTCTTTTATTTTCTTTTCTTTTTTTGATGATTACACTTATTCTAAATAAGATCGATCACTCACAAGTCTATGTATGCCAATTATGCACCATTTACCATAAAGTACATGCTATTCACTCAATTATCATACCCCTCTACATGTTCAGACTAATTATGTGCCAAAATGCTTTTGCACATGACTGTTTAGATTTATGTTCGTCAAACTATAGTTTGAGTTAAAATTAATTTGAAAATGAAAAATAAAAAATGAAAAATGAAGCAAGGGGGTAAGTAAGCCCTTTTCTAGTAACACAACATTACATGAAAATGAAAAATAATTTGATTAGCTCAAATGAAAACTCAAAAGTATCATTTGATAGACATGCTAGAATATAAACATTACATCAGACTATTGTTTTATGTTTGGTATATCTCTAAAAGAGAACGGAATACAACAATACAACACTAAATCAAATAAAATGAATAGAAGGCTTTAGTAGAATTAACATTTTCTAATCACTATAAATTTCATAAACCATTTACTATAAATATTAAAAAAAAAATCAATTCTATTAATTTTAATTTTGTTTATACCTAGGATTATATATGTAATTAAACATAATATTCTGTTTATTTTAACAAACAGTAAACACAATAAAACATGGTAATTTTTATCAAATATAATACACATTTTTGTTATGTTTCATTTCATTCCATTCTATCATGTTTACCTACCAAACTCTACCAGAAAAATTCCTCCGACCAAAGTAGAATCCATTCAAATAACTCAGATCTTAACTTACTTACCCCCTTGCTTCATTAGTATTTGTTACTCTTGATCTTAAGTAAAAAGCAGCACGAATATTTCATATCCTACCTACGTTCATTTCATCTCTAATGTAATTTGTAACCAGAGCAAGAACGCAAATACAAGCTCTACTTGATTAAAGGATCCTAAGAATGGATCAGAGATATAGATATATAATCAATCATACAAAGGCGTCCAACTGCGCGGCAATAGTTGTGCAGAAGGGAAGTAATTTTCAAGAGATGAAAATTTAAAGAAACTGCAAACTTAATTGATTATATATTACATATGCTTCACCTTTACACGGCCTTATACTTTCACAACACAGACAAAAGCATAAAATTACAATTGAACGAGAGAGTACATGATCAACTCTAGTGAGTATGGTTAAGTTACTTTCACTTGCAAACTGGTGTTTTGCGAGTTCCGTATTAGTATACTTTTTCTCTGAGGTAAGATTTATCTTTTGCCAAATGCGATTTCTGTACACAAACAAACAGGCATGACTTTCATTACAGACGTTAAATCCCTCACTGACTAATGCAAAAATAAAATTACTAAGTTGCATGCAGATCTAAATAAGCTTCGCATTCTTTGGTCGGGCGTGTTAGGCATAGCTCTCGCTAAACCTCTTCTCGTCAGTTTGCACTATCAACATGTAATATAAGCAAAAGCAGGGGAATACATAGGATCTGCTGATTTCCCTTCCTGGTTGGGGGGAGAGGGGTGAGAGAAATAAAAATTAACTCATGTTAAAACCTTTCTCCAGGCCTCAATGGTGGCAGATAGTTCGAAATTATCACATGTTACCTCTGTGATAGTGTGCAGGTGCACGCTCAGGATAACAACTCATTTTTGTTAGCATCTCCATGTATATTCAATTTAACTTTGACAGATCGGAAAAAAGCGGATAACACAACTGGAGATGGAGGTATGTCGCACTCCTAAAACCTTTCTGCAGAAGGGCAAGGGTATATCTACACCACACAAATCAATTGACTAATTGAAAAACCAAATAACATTTCACAAAAATTGGCCCCGCAGAATTACCTTCCTTTTAGTCCCCTGGGGCGAGGGGGTTGATTTTAAAAAGAAATCAATCTGGATTCTGGACTAAAGTAGGATATTCTAGTTTCCTCAGTTATCTGCTTATGTTAGAAGTATGCAACGTTTATGACAAAAATAGTTCTTGGGATTCCATTGGAGATGTCCAATACCGAAGCAGTGCTTCCACAGTTAACCTTCGAGTTGCACTGAGCATTGAGATGAAAAAACGGCAACCATCAATTTTATACTCTTCAAGAGGATTTCTATGGCCGAAGCTCCTAACATTCACCTGCCACAACTCTCAGATAAGCCTTTAGCTGTTAAGAAAGCCAAAATAATTTGAAAGCAAAAGGACAAATTACCGCAGAGCTGAGTCTATTCATGTTTACAAGATGATCTCTCCAGAAACAATCCAGAGTTTTCAAAAGAACAGCTCTCTGCATTCAAATAATATTAAATATAATAAATAAAAAAAGGAAACCGAAAATTCCCAAGAAAAAGGGTAAACAAGGAGCAATGCAAAATTTACTATATGGAGTATGGACAATAAACATCAAAGATTCTCCAAATTAGCAAATGAAAGAGAACAAGGTTTATTTCCCAATCTCTTTAAATCAATGGAAAGGGAGGTGCATGTTTCATAGTAAAATGCTGCATCTATTAATAATTATTGGGAACATTTTATTCATTAGTTCTGCAGTGACGCTCAAGCTTACCCTTTTTAAATTTAAAAGTAGGCAATGGCAGCGTAACATGGTAGGTGTATATCATAGTAATATTACCTCACTCACAGAGCTTGGATGAAAACTTTGTAAATCTAAAATCACCAATTCAGCGTGTTGTCAACAATCTAATTTTGATTGTGTTTGAGTGTGGATGTTCTGGGGTAAACAAACAGTTGGTAATATTGATGCAGAAAATAGTGCAAAATATTAGGGGTACCCTCTATTTCCTCATAGCTTCAGCTCAAATATGGTTCCTGGGCTCTAGTTTCATTTCCTTCCTACGTCATTAAATCAACATGCGATGAAATGCATGGAAAGACTTGTACATCAAGACTCCGTTCTACCATTGTTGCCAAATTTGAGCAATTAGTTGATCCAAAAATCAATATATTGAATGATCAATGATTCCAGAGTTTTACGTTTCTAGAATTATGTTGCCTATTGCAACAAACAGTACACCATCCAACTGTGAAATCCAACATAACACGTTTTGATGTACTTGATTTAAAATCCCTGGATGCAATTATGCTGTGAACTGAAATAACTAACATGTGGTAATAGCACTAGTTGCAGACTAGCTATAGGTTCGCAGATATTCTCAACATTAATAAATTCACAGGTTGCAACCAAATTTCATTTGCCAAAAAAAAAAAAACTAAATAAATAAATTAAACAGAATATCTTACCTCAATTTCCTTTACATGTCTCTCATCATAACCAGACTCTTCAACAACATCTAAATATGAAGCAATTAGAAAATCACCAAGATACTTGCGAAGAAGATTAGAAGTTGTCCGATACTTCCCATTCCTACATTAGACTTTGCAGTTAGCAAGTAATATAACTCTATGTTGAATATTTCATATCTGCAGAAAAGCAATGAACTTACCCAATCAAATCATCAGAGCAAATAGCAAGCCACCGTCTTAATGAAGAGCTCTTCCTGCGAATACCCCTGAAGGCATTTGGAGGTGTGGGCAAATTTGGAAAGGAAAAGTTTACAATATCAACTGAACTCACATCATTCAGTTGCCCAAGTGAATTTAGCAAAGCGTCATCACTAATCCCTCCAAAAGATTCTGCTAGAATACATTTGAGTGTATCAATAAACATTGTACAAGTTGATTGAACCAAAGACAAAAATGAAGAGGATTAAATATTTATGCAGATTGAATTGACGGAATAGTTGCTGCAAATGAGCCTACCATGCAAAAGCTTTCCACCAATTGTCACAAACTCTTTCAAGAGCTTACTCAAACCCCAGCTACGTGGATGCTACAAAATCCATTTGAAGCATTAAATGAAAGAAATTCGTGGATAGAAATATACAATATGCTATAGGGAAAGCTGAACCACCTTCAGTGGATCAATGTTACTGAAGACAATCTCATCCACCACTGCTTGCATGTACCTGTAAGCAGTACATGCAAATATGAGAAAGGAGCAGCAGAAGGAGAGAGAATATAATTATATAAGAACAAACCATGATCACAAAAAGTGGATAAAATATAACACAAATATGCTTGCAGGTACATTAGCTTGATAGGTAGATGTCTCCCGCAGAATCAAACTTTTTAATAAACAGGATGCCCCTAGTTTTCTCTCCCTCTTCCTTTATAGCCTACCTCTGCCAAATTCGTTCAGAAGGCTAATTAACAATCCCTAACTCTAACTCCCTCAAGTGACATAAACCAGCCCACTGGGCTTACCTAACACAGTACCCGCCACCCCGGACTCAGTAACAGCTATAACAACTCATCATTCATGTTCTCAAATCTAACATTTAATTCTAACAAGCCTGATCGAGAATTTCAAGGCACTCACTGAAATATGTGTTGTGAACAGCTTTCATCATCTCCTGTTAAGATTATCTGCCTTAGATCATAAACATGCTTTCGTTGCACCTGATAAAATAATAAATACAAAAGCATATTAGTTTATAAAGACTACTTGCAGACCTCAAGTTAAAGTCCAAAAGTTCAATTTCAGAAAGAAGGCTAAAAATTTACTCTAGAAAGAAAAGGGTATGCTCTAACTACTTCTAACCTTAACTGATAAGCAATTTAAAAGCTTTGAAATGGACCTTTAAAAGAAAATACCCTTTTTTTGGAAGACAAATATAATAGACTCTTTATGAAAGTATTATTTCAAATGACAAGGCTATTTGATTGGAGAGGCCCTCCAAAGAGGAAAAAATCAGGCAAGGTATTTAAAAATTAGAAGTTTTACCATGACTTCTTTTCAAGGTTGTTGGAAACTTGGAATATTGTCAGGGGGGACCTTTTAAAGATGTTTGCTGAATCTTTTTTCAATGGTAAAATTGCTGAGTATGAGCTGTACTCTTATCATACTGGTAGAAAAGACGGATAGGTCTATTACGAGGTGAGGTTATTGACTTTTCAGTTTGGTTACTAGTGTTAGTAAGATCATTCTAAGGTTGTCTTTGATAGGCCTTCTGAAGTGTAGTCAGTCCATAACAATCTCTGAAATGAGTGCTTTCGTTTCCAGGAAGGAAAATTTTAGATGCTGCGTTTGTGGATGATGTGAAGAAATAGAGGGGAAAAGGTTTGGTTTCAGTTGGTGTTTTCCAGAAGAAGTTCTTGATATAAGCTTTCATTCTACAAAGCACTCAAAATTTGAGTTCTAGATAGTTGGATCAATCTAGAATATCATGACAACAAACTGTAGTTATCAGGCTGTAGACAATGTCTAACTAATTACATAACCCCGCTGGAGTATCATTTGAGACATCTCATCATAACAGTAACATACCTCCAATACTTCATCAAACTCAACAAGGTTCTTTCTTAAGCCGAAGAAGAACTTTTCTGCATTGATTTGCAACGCCAAGAGCTATAAATATGTGAGGGTCCCAGTTAGTAGTGGGAAGATGATATTCATCAAATACAGCATATGACAAAATATATGAATAATAAAATCAGGAAAAGCAAATACATGTAAATAAAAGAGAAGAATATAAATATTTTACTGTATTGGTATGAGGAGAAATTCTGTGATAAAATAAAAGCAAAAGAAAAGGGCAGAAAAGCGGAAGATAAGGCGTTCTCTGGAAATCTAACATTTAGAAATCAATCAAAATTCAAATAAGTAGATTATAACCTGCTTTACAATGGCATCACCCTCGATTGGTAGATCTTCGTCATTTGTAATCTTTGAGATAAGCCTCACCGCCCATTCGGTATCAAAATTGAACTTCCGAAACATCTCATCCTGCAAGCTGTAACATGATGGCATAGAGTGAGAACCAGTTGACAGTCCTTGATTAGTAAATCAAACGCCCAGTCATTCCAATTAAGAGTGCAGTAAAAGTATAAATAAAGACTAGTAGTCTTTTATGTTTTATATAACACTTAACAATTCAACAATACTTAAAATTTTGATTCAAGTTGATATTAGTATAATAGTATCTATTATCTTCCTTTTCTCTATCTCAATACCTAAATCCCCATTATCTCAACACCCCTCATCTATTTTCAATATTGAATAAAATTATTACATCATCCAAAAACAATGATAGCACCCAATTATCAAAACTACAGTTTGTCTATGACTAAGACTGCGAACCACGCCTTCTTGGTTTATATAAGTTCACTAGACCTTTTTAGACTTGTATGCACATAAAATCATCTACTGGCAACAGCAGCAGCAGTCTACTATTATTACCTGACCATAAATCTTGTTGATCCTGGATCCCCTTGCCTTCCCGCTCTTCCACGGAGCTAGAGAGAAGATTATAACAAACAGATTAACAAAATGTGAGTGAAACATGTGCCAAGGATAATGATGAATATCATTGAATTGTTTTACCGGTCTTGATGATATTCATTTTAATTAATAATGTGATAAAGTTGGATTTTATTCCTGAAATACACATGTAAATATCCAGTTTTATGGGATATTGGTGAGTGCTTTGTTACCGTCTCATAATCAACTAAGCGTAGAAAAGAAAAATAACTTTTTCTTAGCAATTAATACAACTAAAAATCGTACTATGTTTCTTATAATTAGTACAACAAAGAAATCACTTTACTGGAGGTATTAAGATCTGAGTAGAGCTTAGGGATATTATCTCTTCAGCACTAAAGAATCCTCAAGGACGTCTTATTTGAGACATCAGAAACATTAATTAGATGATGTAACTATGACTACCTATAAATTTTGTATATATCAGTAATAACAGTTTGATACAAAATTAAAATTACTCTAAATCCAAGGTGTGAAAAATGCTTTATTGTTGTTGTGCAGTAAAGGAATACGAAAATGAAAAGATTCCTTGCATATGGTATGGATAGCCAAACCAGTCAAGGACTTACATACTAGAAGCTGCGATCAAATAACATATAACTGTCTGCAGAAGGCAGCTATAGACATACTCATACACATGCAAGTTAAATCTTCAAGCAGCAGCAATCAATTAACATATACGAAGTTAAATATATCCAACTTCTTGAAATGGGAACAGGAAATGTTTCCCCTTTCACTAACCTCAAATCCCCACATTTCCAGTGAGGGGGAGGTCAAAGGAATTGCTTTTCCCTTATGTTTAGAACAATTGAAAGTTTTGCTCCCGAAAGGAATTTCAGAAGGGCATATTGGCACCATAGCTGTTGACATCTTCCCCTCTCCATTAAACATTCAAGGGGAACGGTGCAGCAAAGACAATTGCAAAATCTAACACACTACAGCTTAGAATTTTACAATACTTAAGTACCCACCTGGTTATCTATTCTACGGGACTCATGTAAAGATGTACCAATCACATGGAGGCCACCAAGCCTCTTCACCTCAGAACCTTCACACAAACAGTGTGCTTCACAATCCTTCAAAACTGAAAGATATGCAAGTGCTACTGTTGGACCGAGAGGATAGATCTCAGATTCTTCATTAGCAAGCTTTTCCAGCTCCTCCAAACTATATGAGAGACTCATTTCAACAGCCTCCAAGATAAAAGATTTAGCCTTTTGATATGTCCAACTTTTACCCTCACTTTTGGATACATATTTGGCTGAAAATCCATGTTGCAAAAAATATAGCACATTGAAGTTAAAAGAATGTATTATGAGTTTATGACTAAAATGAGAAGAATCTCATCTGAAATGAAAAAAAAAAAAATTCTCAACTAGAAACACAGACCCATTAAGGCTGTCTTAGCCAGTAAGGCCAGTGATGATGGTCCAACCTTTATCTTTGGAAGCACCTACAGCAGAAGATTTATTGAAAACTGAATTTTTTAATAAATAAAATTTAAAAATAATAAGTAACACATCATATTACCTTTTGTGAAATAGCCTCACCAGCAAGTTCAAGATTTGGATCCTCTCTTGTCAAAAATGAAAGTAAGCTATCCTCTATAATTTCTCTAGCAAGCATCTATGGATACCAGGAAAAATGCATGAAGTCACCTCTAAGGTCCAAATCATGCCAAAATGACACATCAAACAAAAAAGATAAAAAATAATAACAGAAGAGGATACAAATTGATTTGATTTTTCTAGAGAATTGAAGAAGTCTTAGACAAAACGTGGTAGGATCCATATTTTTCTCACAGAACACCTGCAATAAAAAAAATAATAATAATAATTTTAGTGGCAAACCTACTTTTGGATTTCCTCCAAGGATTATATCTGTACCCCTGCCTGCCATATTTGTAGAGATGGTAATAGCATGTTTCCGTCCAGCCTGTGCAACAATCTCAGCTTCTCTTGCAGCATACTGAATTAAATACAGGGGTTCAATGACAGAGACAAAAGTTAAAAACAAAAAAGGAACACTATTGAAGTCACATGAAAAAGAAAGACAGATCTGAAGACAATAGACACATTATACTTTCACAAACCTTGGGTCGAGCATTCAGAACATTGTGGGGAATATTCCATTCCCTAAGCAGATCAGCCAAAAGTTCAGAATTTTCTACACTGCATGGGAAAAAGGAATGGGAAACAATCAGCCTCCCAAGTCTCAAATATAGATAACTTATAAGCTTATGCACAAGAATGTTAAATATCTAGCCCACACAAGTAAATAATTCAAGGTAAATATTCCATTATGATAAGGTCCAGAAATAACTGATGATGATTACGGAACAAGCCGCTTAATGTAAACATAGGTAAGAAAGAGAAAAATCTATAGCAAGAATATCATACAGAATTATTTATATTTAGCAAAGACATATACTTATGCACAAGAATGTTAAATATCTAGCCCACACAAGTAAATAATTCAAGGTAAATATTCCATTATGATAAGGTCCAGAAATAACTGATGATTATGATGATGATGATTACAGAACAAGTCGCTTAATGTAAACATAGGTAAGAAAGAGAAAAAACTATAGCAAGAATATCATACAGAATTATTTATATTTAGCAAAGACATATACTAATGCCAAGACTCATAACCCTGTAAACCTAAGTGAACTAAATTCTATTCTTTCAATAATAATGTAAGTAAAAATGAAGATGATTGTCGAGAACCACCTCCCTTAAATGCTAGACAATAAGAGATTTGGATGAAGCCCCTTGGGGATTGTCTCCTCAAATAAAAGCCATTTTGTCATGAAGCATGAGCTCTACTCATTAGTTAAAGTGGTACCATTTCAATTATCAACTAGACCCCCTAAAATATTTTTATCACAGAAAAGAAAGATCAAATTAATTAAAAGTACAAAAAGGTATTCCTTTGAAAAGGTAGGTACCAAAAGACATAACAAGAAACTTCAAGAAACAATAAAACTCCCCAACCCCTGTTGATCTGTCAACAAGATTTCCCAAAAGAAATGGTGTCATCTATTGTAAAGGTTCTTCCTTTTTATATAGAACCTATAAGAAGCTTCAGAGCTTTCGGCTCAGAAAGTTGTTCTAAATTTGTAATTATAATGAACACTTTCTTGTAAAGAATGCAAAACATAATGTAGTTATAGACAACATTCATCAGAACAGACCAACACTCACCTAGTTGTCCCAACTAAGACAGGACGACCTTGTCTAAACATGTATTCAACTTCTCGGCGAACTTGCTCCCATTTTCCACGAGCAGTCTTGAATAATAAATTAATTGAAAAATCATAATCTTAAAAGACAATGATTTACTATCATGGGAAAAAACATTACAGAAACTAAAGATACTTAAGGAACAAAATAACAAATATTAAATGTCCTACAGCAAAAGCTTGAATAGGCAAATCTTTACGAATGTTAGGAAGATTTGTAGGCACTTCAATGACTGGCATTTGGAACATTTTTAAGAACTCTTTCTCCTGAAATGATACATATGGTTATCAAAAACTCATAATTGTACAAATTATATTAGTTATGACAACTCATGCTATGTCAGAACTATATAAATCTTTACTTCTGTTTTTGCAGTTCCTGTCATTCCAGATAACTTTGGATAGAGCTTGAATAATGACTGGTATGTGATCTGAGCCACAACGACAGAATCTGCCTGTGCAGGTTCAAAACATTGAAAGCTAGATCAGATAATTACGGTTAAATGAATTTCTTAAAAAAAATAATAAAAAAAAAAAAAATTAAAGAACCCCCATTTATACCTGAATCTTCAAACCTTCCTTTGCCTCCACAGCCTGGTGAATCCCCTCAGACCATCTCCTTTTCTCTTCAACTCTTCCTGTCAGCTGAAAAATATTGAAAACTTCATTCATCATGTCATCTGATTCTTAAGAGAAGTCTCAGAAAACAAACAAAACAAAAAAGTATTTGTTTAGTATTAAAAGAAAATTTCATACATAAACTGCTTTTGGAAATACACGAAAGTAATATTCTCCGAGATATAAAACTACTTGTGGTTCAACCAGATAGCTTTTGTGATAGTTAGTCCTCAACATGGTACCAAAGCTTCGGACCAATTTGTAGATAAGTTTATTCTTGTAGGTTGTCACCCCTATTATTCATAAAAATTAAATTAAGCAGAAGATAGAGTCGGCTTGTGCATTGTTCAGACTTGACAACCGAAAGAATTTTGCATGAGGGAGTTTTTTTTCTTTGATCGGCCAAACACACACATCCCCACACTACACTACTCCTAATTCTACCCCACCGGGGATCGAACCCCTCACCTTGAGCTCAAAGAGCTCCTCCTTATGCCACTTGATCTACAAGCTCTCGGCCATGAGGGAGTTAGATTAAAAAAAATACAGACATACCCTCTCAATCCATCACCTACTAATACCAATTAAGCTGCCATCACCCAACCCCTCTTTGAATCTTCAAAAGCGAAGCTTCTAAACCTAATGCTGTACCCCCCAAGAAATATGCCTGTGGCAAAATTTCAAAAGAAAAAAAAAAATCTAATATGGGGTCAAGAGTGATTACTGAGGTTTGTCCTCCAAATGTCTTTACTAGATTCAAGCCATGGTACAAAAGTTACTTCATTTCTATATTAACGTCCTAATGAAAATTGACATGTCCATCAATCATTCTTACCCATGTTGTGTGTGTGCCACATCCTACAACTTTTTGAATTCAGCGTGTCGCCCCATGTCATGATGTCTAACATGTCCATGCTTTCATATCATATATGATATTGGAAACATAAAGAAACACTTAAAACATTACCTCGTTGATAATTAAAGCCTTCCCATCTCTGACAATGTATTGCACATCTCGCCGATAGAATTCCTTAGCTTTCAAAGCATTCATCACAAATCTGCAATAAATCAACTCTTAATTCTCAGGTGTGATTGATTGCACAGGAATAACTGAATCCCAATAAATTAACCAGAAAATTCCAATCAAGCAGCTAGTACTCAATAAGTATACCGATGACGATTAATGATAAATAGGTGTTTATTTCCAGCAAAATATTCACTAAAAAAACCGTGATTGCAAATATCAGGAATAACATATAGAAGAATGTAAAGCAAATGAATTTTTTACAGGGGTGTTTTTGTTTATTGCTGGATTGGGCAGTATACTACATTGCTGTCTAATTTTCCTTGTTTTATTTTCTTTTTCTTATTTTACTTTTTGAGGACGATTGCTTATCATCAATTCCCATTGTAATATTTTTATCTTTGTTTCAAAGCTCTTAATAATTTTCTTCTTACTATAAAAAAAATAAAAAAATTCAATCTCATACTTTACACTTTAGCAGGTTACAATGATGTTAATGTCATACAATTGCTTGAACAAAAAATGGAATAAATCAATAAACATATGCTGAAGTTAATGTCCAGCTGCTTTTTGCCAACCAACCATAGGGATTTCAAAGCAAGTAAACGCCAACCAAAGAGAAATGAATACTTTTTAAATCAATAAATATTTGAAGCATAAGAACATTCACCTAGCCCAGGGATCATTTTCATCCCAAAGATCCTTCGTCTCAAGAGCCATTTCAGCAAGAGCAATTCCTTCCTCAGTCAACTCTACTGAATTATCTTTAAGCTCCACTTTGTAATGCTGTTAAAAGAATAAAATTAAATACGTATGTAGGAAGTGCTTATAAAAAAAATATGCATATAGAAGTATTTTCTTGAATTATCCTATAGTTCTTTGAATAGATAGACAGAGAAAAACAGTATATGATGAAATATACAAGAGAATGTACTCACAATGCCCTGTATAAGCAGTTCGGCTACTTTTGCAGCAACAGGGTATCGTGCAGCATCTTTACTAGCCTGTGATACAAAAGGAGGAGCAACAATCGATCTGTTAAGTTTTCCTCACCACTGATGAAGGGAGCCACAATAAACATCAAAAAGAAATGAAATGTTAAGCTTACCTCACCACTGATTAACAAAGGATTTCTTCCTTCATCTATCAGGACAGAGTCCACTTCATCAACAATTGCAAAATGAAATGGCTTTGGCCTAGTTTCATTTAGAAAAGTCACTAGTAATCCAAACATAATCCAAACCAAAAGAAAAAAGAAGAAAAACATAAAGCTCTATCTAATTAAGATTCGCTACCATCTCATCACAAGCTGATCCCTGTTTCCAGCAAGATTATCTCGCAAGTAATCAAAGCCAAGCTCCTAAGATAATAAAGGGGCGAAAAGGTACAGAAGAAAATAGTGATGAAAACAAATAAATTATAAATGTACAACAAAAAACATAGCAATATAAGTAGCTGACAAGTATAAATACCGAATTATTAGTATATGTTATGTCACATCCATAGTTGAATCTCCTTTCTTCAGCATCCATCCCTTTCTATGCATATAAACATCAGACAGATCATAGATTTAACAATAGGGTCATCTTGCAAGTTTTTATACATTAAAAAAAATCTTCCAATAGTTACTATACCCAGCCAATTCATAATTTAAGTGATTAAAACATATATTCTATGACATCAAACACATCACAGAAAAAAACAAAACTGAACTACTGGAAGAGAGAAATTTACCTGAATAAGACCAACAGAAAGACCTAAGAAACAATGGACACGCCCCATCCATTCAGCATCACGTTGAGCTAAGTAATCGTTGACGGTTACCACTGCAAAGAAATCAAGGATCAGATAAAGTTATATTTTGCAAAACCAAGCGCTGGCACTTGAAGAAATTGTTATCAAAGCTTTTAGAGTGTTGACAATAATACATACCATGAACACCCTCAGAGGTCAGAGCATTAAGATATGCTGCTAGAGTGGAAACTAGGGTTTTTCCCTCCCCTGTTTTCATCTCGGCAATAGAGCCATCATGCAGCACAGCACCACCAATAATCTAACAACATAAAATTTTAATCAGGAACAACTAAGCAAGTTGGAATAACGTATAAAGTATAAACTAAACATGCCTAAAGTAAATTTTTACACAAGTGCAAGAAAGTCAGACCTGAACATCAAAATGGCGCATTCCGAGTTTTCTTCTAGCAGCTTCACGAACAACAGCGAAGGCCTCTGAAACACGCATCACAATTCAATCAACACAGTTCAGATACCAATTAAGCAATGTCAAAACATTCTACAGGAGTAATAGTAACAAACCAGCTTGAATATCCGCAAGGGTATCCCCTCGGGCGAGACGGCGGCGAAACTCTTGAGTCTTCGCAGCCAACTGCTCATCAGTGAGCGACTGAATACGCGGCTCGAAGGCATTAACGGCGTTCACTAGACGGTAGTAATCGCGAACAACCCAGTAGTTCAAGCTCGTGAAGTCACTGAAACGCTTCTGAAAACGACCAAGATTTTCCTACAACCAAGAAAGTCACGTGCAATTAGAACATTTCGTCGAACAGATAGCAGGCACAAAGCGCAAACGCACCTTCACGGAGGCTACGGCAACGAGAACGGGAGCGGAACGACGTCGTCTAAGGCGAGGAGATGCAATGACGGAAAGAGGTGGACGAATGAAGAAGGAGTTGGCGTCGGAGGAAGTGGTTCTCTGAACGGCGAATAAAGGTTGATATGAGAGTGTAGCCATAGAGAAGGTGTGGGTTGTGTTGTGCGTGCTTGGAACTTCAATGGCTTCGCGCGTAATTAACAGAAGTTGGCATACGCGTGGAGCTGATCCCAGGACAAAACTAATCGGACTGAAGGAGAAAGAAGAAAACGTTTGATGCCTGAAGTAACTGGGCCATCATTTGAATTTTTTTAATAGATAGATTTGTAGAAATATACTTACTCTGTAATATCTTCAAATATTCAAACTTTTAGCAAGTTTTGCTTAATAATTTGCTTAATTAAAATATCTTCAAAGATGAGGAATTCACTTGCCACTTGCTGCTCTAGGAGCAAGTGTTGTTTGAGTTATTCTGTCCAATAGCTTCTTATTCATATCGAATATTGTCGATCCAACTGTTTAGCGAAAAGTTCAGATAGATCAATCATACCAAATTTCAAAGTAATCTGAAAACTCGTTGATTTTTCATCAATCAATTTCAATTTAACAAATTCTTTATAAAGTCTATTATTCATTAAATTAAAGTTGGTTGATGCAATATCAAATTTTCAAATTAATTGAACTTTTGTGTAATTGATATATATGTTAAGAACTTTCAACTAAACAGTTGGATTGACAATATTCGATATGCATTTTAAGCGGAGTAATCCTCATCTTCAAAATGCACTCATAATATTTTAAATCTTATGTGATTTTTATAAGGACAAAACTTTGTAATCTTCTTTCAAATTGGAGCTTCACATTACTAATGCATGCCCCCCTTATCACTAATGTAACAATGCTTATTATGTGGATTGCTGAAGTGTTAACGCGGGTTGCAGAGTTGATACTTTAGTTCTTGTTGGAAAACATTATTAATCTACACCTTGATATGAGCTCCTATGGTCATGAAGCTTGGAAGAGAAAACAATGTAGAGATGCCAAAGAAGAAGGTGATACCATTTAACGAATTACGCTTAAATGCCAAAGAAGCATGTTCTTAGCATTCCTCTTTTCTACATGAATCAAAGATAGTAAACTAGGAATTGAATATTTTATTATTATGATTAACCTAAAGACAGGTTCTCGTTTATCATTTTACAGATCCAAAACACTGAAAACTGAATAATTAAGACACTAATCAAGAAAACCAGTGGTAAAACTATCCGATAAAAATGAACACATTTTAAATTTAGCAACACTTTTTTATCTGAGGTAATTCTGTTTCAGGTCCAAGACATAACAACGCAAGAAAGCCATCTCGAGAAGAATTTTCACCAAACATGAAGCTCAAATTTAGTATTTTACTTATAAAGGAATTTAACACGTAAAACGTGAATGGATGAATCGTCAATCAAAAATAGTTTTTAATATTATCAATAAATACATTGATAATATTAAAAACACAAAATGTTATTGAATACAGTATCATTTTTTTATCAATTGAAAACATTTAACAAAAAGCATTAAGCGGTCATTAAGTATTGCCTTTAATTGCTTCTTTAAATATATCATATCATATTCATAATTCTAGTCAAGTTATATACAACCCCAAGAATCGCGCAAATGTACACGACACGAGTTTTAAAGTATCACTTCGATCGTACTATGTACATTTGTGGAAATCCGGCGGAAACATGTGAATCAAAAATTTCTCCGACGCCAAGCATCACATAGATGATGCATACAAGTTATAACATTTGATTGAAACTTGGATTCAAGCCATGAGTTGAACAGATGCACTTGGTGAAACTCTTACCATTTACAACGATAAACCTGGAGGAGGAATCACAAAAAATAGCTGTTAACAAGTTATAAGCATATAAGAAAAGACAGAAACTGAGTGATACAACAAGTTATAGTCTATCATCTCTGTGTCAAGGTGTATGGGTTTCATATTTGCTACTGCACGTAAAGAATCTAGTAACAAATTTCAAGGTTTTCTGTCAAGTTATGCATTTACCCCTGTGTGGAACATTTTTTGTGGTATCCTGAACAGTTCAACATACACTTCCAAGGATTTTTCTTTAGGGAAAACATTCTAAAAGAAGCACAAAATTATTTGATATATTTTCATCAAAGTTTCTTTCAACATAACTGGAATTACCTATACTAAATCAAAATCCAACCATCAGATAAGTAGCTAGACTATGAACTCCATAGATGTTTGTCACACGTAGACTTCACTTCTAGTCAGGTTGTCAAATACTTCGTATGTTACATAAACCAATTAACCAAATAATATTTCCTGGTCGATCATCCAAATTGGATGAATGAACCCCATTGGTCTAGTTGAAAAAACCATTCTCTTCTACTGATAGAGGAGAAGAGAGCAATCTCTTGAAGGCTCTAGGATGAGGTATATCTTGACGAGGAATAGTTATGTAAACAAAATGTAGTGCATCAAGCATGATATTTCGATTATATCAATATTCAATAATCAACTTACGAGACAACACGTCAAACTATTCTCTATTAATGGGAAATTGGTTAGGCCTCATTTCAACAATTAAAAGAAAATGGAGGAAGTGAGTTACCTTGATAGATTTGTCAGCATATCCGACATAGAGTTTTCCTTGACTGCACAATATAGCTGTTATAACAGAAATGGAAGGAATGGACCCAAATTCTTTGACATCCAGTTCAAACTCATCTCCGGACAATTCCTACAAATCAATCTCTTTTTTAGTGGAATTCTATGCTAATTGAATAACCATTAACTGACTTCACTAAGCTCATTTCCATGTAATTCTCAAAATAGTGCACAAGACTTGGAATTTCTACCTGTATATTAACTTTTTTGTCCCAACCTCCTGTATAAAGACAATTCCCCTGCATACTCATAGCAAAAATGGTCCCATTATGCAATGTTTTGGAATTCATGAACACATCGTTTCTCCAGACCTATACAAGCAATGAAGCAAATGATAAAATAGAGTTAATCCAGTAATAACAGAAGTTGATTATGTGGATGAAGTCCATATTCATTCAACTGCACCACAATTCAGTAATCTTCAAAAGAAGCACAATTTAGAGAAGCAAAGAAACCTTTATGGATCCATTCTCGTATGCTGCAACAAGCAAATGCCTATCAACAGTAATAGCCAGGATTGACTTCATCTCTCCTGGCATATCTTCCCCAAGTACTGTCAATGGACTGTGATCATTGAGACTCCACAACCGAATTGTTCCGTCCCAACTACCACTGTAGAGAACCTCGTCACATACTGCAAGCGTGGAAATGACAGATCTATGGCCATTCATTGTGCACATCAAAGTTCCATCCTGGGAAACGGTATGGAAATCCAAAGAATGCATTCCCACTTAAGTGTCTGTTTCAGGGTGCAATGTATGTAAACAAAGAAAATGGCAAATTCACCTTTAATGACCAAGCTTTTATTGTCCTATCTCCACTTCCAGTATAGAGATTTCTGGAAACAGCCAATGAATGGATACCACTAAAACGCCAGTCCTTCTTCTCATGCCATGTCCTCAAGGGATCTTGCCTGAGAGGGGCAGTAACTCCCCAGATAAATATGCCCCCTCCACTGTCACCGCTTATGCACAATGGTTCTTCTTCATCTACATAAACTAGAGCCATGACTTTATTCTCATGACCTCTAAATGTGTGTAAATGAGAAAAGTCCTACACAAAATTTGGTTGGATAAAACTCATCAACAGAATAACTAAGAAACAGCTTGTGTCATAACAAACATATTTTTCTATGGCAAAACCATAGCCCTTCCAACTTCTTAATTATTACAGAATATTCTTTGATGTTGCATAATAATCTAGCATTCAAGTCAGTAATTTCCAGTTATCCCTGTAACTGGAAATGTGCCTAATCCTTCATAGCACAAGGTAGGAAGAGTCAATGTGCATCTGAAGGAAATGTTCCTAATGCAAGTCATAGATTTCTAATTTTGGAAAATCAATTGCAATTCCACAACTTCAGAGCAAACCTACATATTTAGATTTTTTAAAGCAATTATTCATCTTTAAATGAAAATGGGAAATGGTGAAAATATTCCTACCAATTTTTTCCTCTCTTCTTTTATTTATTTGTTTAGTGGCACTAAACACTTGTCTTCTGGCATTAAACATTTTTCAAAGGACATTTGCCAATTGGTATAACAGGATAAAAACTGAAGAACTTATTGGAAAATATCAAAGAAGAATCCTAACTCCACTGAATTTAAAGAAACAATAATGATAGCATACTCATTCCAAGACTATTAATGATAGTATGCAAATTGGAATGCACTTGGTAGAATACGATTAGATAATCAGATAATTGTGTTTTAAAAGTATTACCTGCAAGGACCATACATGGACAGTTTTATCAAACGAGGAGCTAAATAGATACCCCCCTGCAAAACTAAACAAATATTCATTAGAATGAAATATAATTCTCCATTGCATAATCATTGTCTGTCCTAAAAGATCAGAACACCACAAGTGAAACTCTAGCCATGACATAGGTAAAGCAGACTTAAAGCGTATACTGAATTACTGATTAAGAGGCTCAGCTTATGAATTGCATGAAACCATGCTACACCAAACTGTATATTTGATTCAAAATATTTTAAAGCAATGCATGGAAGGCATTAGAAACTGTGACCAAGTCAGTTCAAAAGCCTCAGTTTCATCTGGCATCAAACCCATAACAAATGTCAATTATTGATAACTTATTCATCGCTTGGTTGAAGGCCTTGAGCACGCTTTAACCCACTTAAATAACTTAATGCATGGAAGTATGACTTATTATTCCCAAAAAAATAATAGTCCTAAGTATTTTGTCACCAAAACATACAACAAGTGGTATCATGAAATATGATTGATAGATATAGCAACGTTTGAGTATAAAGTTAGAATTCATACCCCCAACAGTCAATCCTGTGATGCAATCAAGATGGCCTCGCAGATCTTTAAGTTCAGTGACTGCCTCTGACATGCCAGCAACAAAGTCTGCATCAGATTTGTCTATGCCATCTTGAACAAACTCTGGTCGACTACCATCTTCTTTCTCCTGCAACTCGTGTTCTCTGAGTTCCTTAGAACTTACCTTAGACGGCTGACACAACTCCCCAAGAATTAAGAAGCGACATGTGTTGCTCTTATTTATTGTGACATCCAAGCTGCCCAGAAAATCAAATTGAGGTTTGACTAACAAATCCTGAATGCATTTCCTTACATCCGCCACATCTGGACGGCTTCCTGGATTGATTTCCAAACATTTGCAGAGAGTCTGCCTCAGTGATAAATATTCAGAACCTAGTTTGTCTTCTAAAACAGAACGAACTTTCTCCACCCAACAATTGTAACTACCTGAGACATCAAGGCCATTCTCTTCATTCATTTCCATGGTATTCGGAGGGAGTGTGTTTCCAATAAGAAGCCGCAGCAGTACACAAGCCAATGACCACACATCTGAGCCATACCCAACAGGATATCTCGAATGCCCACTCTCTGGAGTAATTTCCCCCTTGTGCAATAACTCAAACGAAACCTCTGGGCTTATGAAAAGCTCATTTTCTAAACAACCCTTACATAACGCTTCTTCTTTGTGTTGATCACCGGTTCCACCAGAAACAGCATCCACAATTTTCCTTCCCTTCAACAATGTCTCATTCAAATCGATACAAATACCACCAAGTTCATCAATAGAGAAACAAGAAAGTCCCAAACATCCAACAACCAAACCTTCCAAATGCAAAGCAAGCACACATTCACATATACCCTTACCTATCATCGCAAAACTGAAAATCCAACCTTTATCCAAATTTGAACCATCCTCATTCGCACCAATAAACCCATTTTTCATCTCACCGAACTTGTCCAAAACACTAACATTATACCTCTCTCCCACCAAATACAGAGGCCCATCCACCACCCCACTCCACAACCCATAAACTCTACACATCCTACCCTGCCTCACGGAAGCTTCTAGAATCAAAGTTAACTCCTCCCTCGCAACATCTTTCATCCTCTCCAAACACTTGATAACCCTAGCAACATAACTAAACTTGAAATTGGAGTGGTTCACATGAAGCATGGAAATAATAGGAGCAAAACTCACATTGCGGTTAGCTCCGAAGCAAACCCTACCTTTGAACGAAGAACTTGAACTAAATTGACCAAGACCGTGCTCGTCGAGCAAAACGGCGTCGGGTGGAAGAATCCAGTCCTTCCATGCAGTGTAGAATTCATCGGACCAGAACGGAGGGCGATGGTGATTATCGTTGATCGTGGACCGTTGATTCGGCTTCTGCGAGTGATCAGAAGAAGAAGAAGAAGAGCAAAGACGAAGGAGGTCGATGTTTTTGGGAAGAGAAGAAGGGCCTCGTTGGGAAAGGAACTTGACCAGTCGGGTACACGCGGGGCAACGAATCGTGTTCGGGTACCGCTCAGGGAGCTCCACAAGGCAAGCTTCGCAAACCGAGTGTCCACACGACAGTACCCGAGGAATTGCGTCTTCATCGCCATAGGTTTGCAGGCATACCGGGCACTCCGGCAACTCCATCACCGGAGACAACTAGATAACTCACGCGAAAAGTACAGTTTAGAAACGGTGTCGTTTTTCGCGCTTTTTTTATTTAGTTTCATATGCATTTTGCTAGGGTTGGGTTCGAGTTGATTTGATAGGTTTTGAGAAATTTTAAAATTCGAACTAATCAATTTTAATTAGATTGGGTTGGTTTAGTTTTGTAAAAAAACTTTCAATCCAAACCAACCTGATTAAGTTTGGTTTGAGTTGGGTTGGGTCTCGCGTTAATAAATAAGAAATTAAAATTATGAAATTATTTCGAAAATTCTTAAAATTTTATACAACATCTGATCCTAAATATAAGACCCTTTGGAAAAAAAAAAATTGGTCCTATATATAACACCCATTACAAAGTTCAATAAACAAATATTAGTTTTTTCCTTGTCTACTATTGATAAGACAAGTTATTAAATAAGATTGTTAATAGTTTTCTTAATCCGTAAGAATTGGTTAGAGGGTCCTATAAAAATGACTGTATTACTTATAGCTTATGAAATCACTTATCTATTATTTTTTTTTTGGTGATTCATCTATACAAAAATAATAAAATAAACAAAAATAATTATAAATAACATAAACTCAAACGTAGAAATCTAACTCATAATTTTTTAACATAAACTCATAAGTCATAATGTCACTATAAATCACAAAATTAAAAACAAACAAATTAACAATAATTCTTAAAATATGCCACTGTCCAGTAATATGTTAGGCTACATAAACCAATAGACATATCCATCTAGCTATAATTTCACATAAGTCTCAAGTCATTTAAAATATACTAATAACTAACAACAACTACATATCAATATATACTAAGAATTAAGTTGAGGCACATCTGTGTTTAAATTAGGTTCGAGACATTTAGTTTTAGGTTTTGGTATATTCATTATTAAGCATCAGGCTTACATTTAAATTTTATATATATCAAATATAGTTTTAAATTTTGATCGGTTTGGTTTGAATTGGATTGGGTTCAGAAATGCAAATCCGAGATCCGAGCCAAACCACACCTGTTTCATTAGGTTGAATACATTGTTGGTTCGAATTAATTTTGTTGAATTTATCGGATTACCAGATTGACCTAACCTAAAATCCACTCATACAATTTGTACTAGGTTAATTGCAATAACCCCGGCTTATCTATAAAAAAAAAGGTTAGCATCAATTAATATTTTTTCTTATTACACGCTGTTTTTCAAACATTGCAAACTTATAAAATAATGGATAAACATTGGAATAATTTTGAATTTCCATTCGATTTATTTAATTTTTTTTGGTAACATCCCTTCGACTTATTTCGACAAATCCTTCCACTTAATTGATGGATAATGGATAAAATAAGACTTAAATAAATAATTTATATTTGGGCTTGAAGCAAATTGATGTCCAAGATAATAGGGCATAAGGGCTTAGGCCCCTTTTTATACCAAAAATAAATAAATAAATAACAGGGCATAAGTAACTATGATGTGAATGCGAAATTGACCTGTGAGTTAAGTGTGTTGTTGAAACTTAAAACGGAGATCGCGTGTGGAAGATCTGAGAGTTCTGAATTGAAATCGCTGATTAGGATCTGAGAGAAGAGACTGAGGTACGCTCTTTCCTTACTTCATCCTCGTTCGTTCTGTTCTCCGTTTAGATTTAGATCACAGGAGCTCATTCACACGCTTTAACCCTAAACGACGTCGAAGCTACAGATCTGCGACGAATCCCTCTAACCGGATTCCGCACCCGAAGCAAGCTCCTCCCACCGCCGCTCACAGAATCTTCGGCCACCTAGCAGAACCCACATTGAACAAGATTTTCTTGTTTTTGGTACTGCTTTGCTTTGGATCTCCTCTTCTCTTCTTTTCCTCTTCATTTCCACTCCAATTCGGTTCTCTTGCTTTGGAGATTCTATTAGGCTCTTAGGACAGGACAGAGTGAGATTGAAGTTGATAATTGATTAATAGAAATTAAAAATGAGATGAACATGAAGCTATTCATAGCCTGAGAGAAAAAACGAAGATAGGGAAGAAAGAAATTTGAGTGGGTGGGTGAGGGTGAAAATGGATTTTCTCGTCTGAACCCAAGCCACAAAATGTGAGTGAAAAAGTATACTGATAAGGTTAAATAAGTAAATTCACGTTTTGAACACTAGTTGCATAACTAAGAATTGCAAACATAAACACACTAGCATTTTATAATTTAATAGATTATTTCTCTTTTTGACTATCACTGATCTTGCAATGAAAAGGTCATGGCGGGGTCTGGGATTTCCATGCTGTATTCCTTGCTTCTATTTACTGTCATTCTCTCACTCCAAGAAATGTACCGTGGGAAACTAGCATCATCAGAATTATACACTATACTTGGAGGGTTCACCAGCTCACTCTTGTTTCTTGTGCTCCTAACTGTGAGTTCTGAATCCAATACTTGACTTATCTCTCATCAATCAAAATCACAAACATCAGCATTTTCTCAGCTTTGAAGTTTATCATATGATATGCTGATGGTATTGATTTTTCTTCCTGTATTTGTACTAAGTTCTGCCTCTGGAAGGCGTCAAATTGTGCACTGATTAATTTTACCTGGTTCCTATGAGAAGTTCTATTTTGTTAAATTGAAGCCATAAGATTTTTATTAGACGGAAGCAAATCCTTTTTTTTTTTCACTTCATAATTAACAGGATGATGTTTATATGTATTGGTTCCCTGGACACCCATTTCTATAGTCTTACTTTGAGATAAACAAACAATATTTTGTTCATGTTAGTACTTTGTGGACTTTGGTGTCATACCTTCACAATATATATGTGAATGTTAATTTTATCGGTATTGTCTGCAGTTAATTTTCTACTACCTCATGTAACTCTTTCTCTAACTCAAGTTATTTACTTTTGTGCTTGCAGTTTATTGGAAACCTTCAGGAAACAAATGGCGCCAGAACTGGCTGGGGTGCTGGTAAGTACTTGTTGATTATGAATGCTAATGATAAACAATGGAAATTAAAATCAAGTAAAACAGAATGAGTATTAATTGTAACTTTTTGCTCATTGTACTTTTACACATAACAACTTGAGGCACTTGTTGGTTTCGTGACTGTCTTATGTGTGTGAGTACCGTAATGCTTTTTTTTTTTTTTTAAACCTGCATTATGCTTTACTGTGTCTGACTGCTATAGTAAGTTTACCCTCTAAACTTAGATAGCAGTTCAAGGTTGTTATTTTGTGATGCGCTTTTTGCTTGACACAGTTTTGCACATGTATGTTATATTATTAAGCTATGCATAGAAAGCGATCATGATTCTGCTTTACTGTATAGAGGATTTATATTTCTTCATTTTTTTTTAGAGCAGCAAAATGACACATGTTAATTTTTGTCATAAAGAAATAAAGAAGTACAAAGAAGAGTAGAGTTTTATCAAAGAGGATTACCATAATATTGATTTCGTGATATCCTTTCTATAAACATATTATTAATTCACATAAAACTGCTATTGTAATTATCATAATTTCTGTTTTGGAAAAGATTAATTACATGAGCGCATACTTGTGTAACAAAAGAAACTACCGTTGCTCAACTTTTTTTTGGTAGAATTGATGAAAGCTAGTAGTTGATGGTGATCTCCTTTTCGTTATTAATTTTGCGATTATCTTCCATGTTGTATTATTATTTTTCTCCCTTTAAATATTATTCTTTCGTACTATCTATATTTGGTTTTTTAATAATTCCAGCAACGTATGCAGATGAAGAGCTGCCAAATTTTCATTGTCTAGGTCACTTGTCCTATTTATGAAGAGCTGTGACACTTGAAGAACATTTACATTTTTTTAAATTAAGAACCGTTATATTTTTATACTTGAAAATTGCATGAAATATAGGATGTGGCAACCATGTCATTCCTTCTGGTTTTACCATGTATAATTCATAATTCATGCATGTCTGAGCTTCCAGTATTGTGTTTTTTGTTTACAAAAGTTGAAGAACGCATGTTTTTATTTTCCAGTCATAATAGCAGAAGCAGTTGCTCTAATTGCCGCAAGCACCGTCCACCGAGTTTGCGTTACTACATGGTATGTTCATTCCAATCCTCAATTCCTCCAACTTATGAATAAATAGCTAGAAGAAATTTGATACGAACCAGAAATACAGTAACAGATTAAGAAGAAAGGAAATGCAAGTAAAGAGGGAAAATAGATGTATTCGTATTATTTTTCTTTGTAAAGAGAAACAGTAAAATGCAGGAGAAGGAAAACCTTCTAATGCCCTATAGCTAAGCTCCTATAGAGAGGAAAACACTTCCATAACTAATTTCCTGAATATGCCAAAAGATGTCTCCCATTCTACTCTCCCAAAATAGAAACTATTTGCCCCAACGTAACAGCTACCCCTCTACCTGCCAACTCAGCATTTCTAACAAACCTCTCCACGCCCTAGTTTCCTAATGTGCCAAAAGCTCTTCATTACAGGTCCTATCAAAATTCTCCAAGATGTGTAGTAAAGTACTTCAAAGGAAGAGAGAGAGGGGGAGAAGAAAGAGAAGGAAGACATCTCAAAAGGCCCTTCGGTCTAGTAGATTATTGATAATTGTGATGGATATTTAAGTCAAGCCTCCTTGAAACCTAGTTGATTTGAAATCACTGCCAAGTGCCAACTTATAATCGCATGGTGCATTTTAATTTCAATAAAAGAAACACAAACATTTTGTCATGATACGTCTACTGCTTTAACAGAAATAAATGATACATGACTGTTGGCTTGTAATTTATATGGTGAAGTTTGGTATATTTGACATCTTCAGAAATACTAGTGGGCTGATTATTACTTTCGAACTAGTTCTTATTTATTCTGGCGTTCACATGTAACCTTCATTATTTAAAAACTATAAAAATGAATCAACTGATATTTTTCATGAAAATCCATTGTTGATGTTTTAATATTTGTTGTGCATAAATGCAGTTTCCTGTTCTCGGCTGTGTTGCTATATGAGGTTAACAAGCTCTCCGGATCAGCGCTTTCAACAAGTGACTCCAGAACTAAAAAGCAAAGTGGAAGATCTTAATCCCATGTCGGTTTACTATGGAAGCATCTTCAGAGAATTTTTCCCAGTAGCATTAGTTTTACAAAACCTGGTAGTATCATAATTTATAGGGAAGAGTTTTCTATAATTATCTTACCCTTTTTTTTGCTACAATATAATTTGATTTGAGAGATGTTCATCGACCTAAATGCCAATCAAACAATTTTCGTCACAAGGGAACATATTTATTTCATCAAATAATTAAATAATGCATCCTAAAATAGGTAAACGATCAACACTCTCATGGATCCAACTTTCGTATTAAATGAATGGTTCTGGGCTTTGTTCTTGCTAAGTATGTACTGCCATTGACACTGCCCTGAGCCCCTTGTGATAAGTGATTCATTGCCAGTCAAACGGGTCTTGTGTAACTCCGAAATCTGAACCGGGGTCTGTTATTTATGACTACATCTTAGATGGATCTAACTAAATCTAAAGCGTGAACGTGAAAGTTATTTGCAACTATATTGAAATTGTTTTACGATTATCCGCACTTGACTTTAGTGTGATAATGCATTTGTTTTTGACATCTTATGTCTCGTGATGGCTAATGTGGCAAATCCAATGTTAACATCCGATTGGTGATATAGAGTCAAGATAAAGTAAACACTGTTTTGGGTCCCGATTGAGCACGAAGGGGCTAGGGATTTGCACCTTCTATTTGGGAAAGTCACAATCTCTTTTCGGATAATAGTGTTTGAAAATGTGTTTTTGGACGTTGCTATCCAAAAAATAATTGTGATTTGCTTTCTATTTTTTGAAAAAAGGTGGTGCCGTTCTTAGCACCCTCAAAGAAGGTGGTGCCGTTCTTAGCACCCTGAAAAAATTAATCCCTTGACCCGAACAACATTCCTCTTTCTTTATTTGTATGATGATAGATATCAGATTTAGAAGAAGGAATTTAGAGGAAGAAAGAATTCAAAGAGAAAGAGGAAAGAATATCAGAGGAAAGGCACAAAGCCAAAATACATATATAGTCGGCTAGCAAATAGTAAAGTCGTTGGAAAATTGAAATCAACATATCTAATAATATCTAGCCATATCTGATGCTAACAAACAGAATCTAATGCTTTCCATAATTTCGTTTGTGCCCTACCTTAGTGACCACGTAGTCCTTCATCCACTTGGGCTTTCCACAGATCCTTTTGGGCCTGGTAGGGTGATGTATACGGTGATAATGATCTTCCATCTCAGCAGCAGAGTCCATCTCAGCAGCAGAGTCCAAGTCTTCTACTTCTTGCTCTAGGCCTTCATCTTCTTCTTGGGTCATATCATCCCTCTCCCGTTGGACAAACACCTTGCCCTCAAGGTGTAATTCAGGAAATTCATGTAGCATCTCTTCTAAGCACTCCCAGCTGGAGTCTTCTGGAAATAATCCATGCCATTGTACCAAAACCCACTCCTGTGGAGGATCACCTTCAGTTTTTGTAGCGACAATCGCCATTGGTAGGGCTCTTGGTTGATTATTAGTTGCAGCAATAGGTGGTAAACTTAGCTCCCTAGTAGCAGAATCTCCATGGAACGGTTTGAGTTTAGAGGCATGAAACACAGGATGAATCTTGCTTTCAGCAGGCAAATCCAACTCAAAGGCAACCTCCCCGATATTCTTAACAATTGAAAAGGGACCGTAGAATCTCTTGGCAAGCTTTTGATGACGCTTCCCTACAACAGAGATTTGTCTATAAGGCCGCAACCTCACCAACACTTGATCACCAACCTTGAAAGGATGGGAAATACGATGCTGGTCTGCATAATACTTCATAGCATCTTGGGCCTTAAACAAGTTGCTACACAGCTTAGCTAGAATATTATCTCGAATGGTAAGCTCAGATTCCACCGCTTCTAAATGACTGGTTCCAGCAATGTACTGAGGAAATGAAGGAGGTAATTTTCCATAGACAGCTTGGTATGGACTCATTCCAGCAGCAGTTTGATATGCTGAATTATAATGCCACTCAGCCCAATGCAAATATTTTCCCCAGGCAGCAGGTTGGTGATGAACAAAGGCCCTTAAATACTGTTGGAGAATGCGGTTAACTACCTCAGTTTGCCCATCTCCTTGAGGATGATATGCAGTTGTCATACGCAACTTGGTTCCGCTCAACTTAAACAGCTCACGCCAAAAATGACTCATGAAAATGGGATCACGATCTGTCAATACACTCTTAGGCATGCCATGCAATTTGCACACCATTACAGCAAACAATCGTGCAACCTGTGCTGCAGTGAAAGAAGAACGCAACATTCCAAAGTGGGCTGCCTTCGAAAATCGGTCTACCACTACTAAGATTACTGTGTGGTTTTGGAATGAAGGGAGGCCTATGATGAAATCAGCTGAGACATCTTCCCAAACAGCGGTGGGAATCGGTAGTGGTTGCAAAAACCCATAGGGAGAGTGAGTAGGTACTTTGACCTGTTGGCATGTTAGACATTTGGAAACAAAAGCAGTAACATCTGCTTTCATGCCCACCCAATAAAAATTTTCAGAAAGCCTACCATAAGTCTTTTGGACCCCAGCATGTCCTCCAATTGGTGTTGCATGAAATTCTTCAAGCAACAGTTGCTTGAAATCCGAGTTAACAGGAAGGAAAATCTTTCCTCAGAAGAGGAGTATACCTTGCACCTGTTGATAATCAGAATAATCCTCGGGCTTGTTTTGAACCTGCTGCAGATCGAATGAGTTCAGGATCAGTCTTGTATAATTCTTGGATTTTCGCAAAGATTTCCAAGTGTGGTACAGTAATGCCAAGGAAGTGAGCTCCCGGATTTGGTACTATTGAAATTGCATCAGCTACTCTATTGGTTGCTCCTGGTTTGTAAATAATCTCATAATGATATCCCAACAGTTTTGAAAGGTAATACTGCTGTTCCGGAGTATGAATAATCTGGGTCATTAGCTCCCGGAGACTCCTCTGATCCGTATAAATTAAGAATTTGCGACCAAGGAGATATGTCCTCCACTTTTTCACTGCCTCGGCAATAGCATGTAGCTCTCGCACGTAAGTAGAAGAATTAAGTAACCTAGTGCAAAACTTTTTGCTGAAAAAGCAAATTGGGTGCCCCTCCTGCTGCAATATCGCCCCCATACCTGACCCGGATGCATCTGTTTCAATGACAAAATCTTTCTCAAAATCTGGTAATCGTAAAATTGGGGCAGAAATCATGGCCTGTTTGAGTTGTTCAAAGGACTTTTGTGCTGTCGCGGACCAGCAGAAAGCATCTTTTTTTAGCAGATTAGTGAGTGGTGCAGCGATAGCAGTGTAGCCACGAATGAATTTCCGGTAAAAGCCAGTAAGTCCAAGGAAACCACGGAGCTGCTTGATATTTACAGGAACTGGCCAGTCTATCATAGCCTTGATTTTTTCAGAATCAGGGCCAACCCCATCTCTAGACACGATATGACCAAGGTACTCAATAGAAACCTGCGCAAATGAACACTTGGACTTATTCAAGTAAAATTGATTAGCAAGCAAATACTGAAATACAAGTTTCAAATGTTGCACATGATCCTGTAACGTCTTACTATAAACAAGAATATCGTCAAAGAAAACAATGACGAACCACTGCAAGAAGGGTTGGAACAAAGCATTCATAGTGGCCTGGAACGTTGCAGGTGCATTTGACAAGCCAAAGGGAATCACCAAGAACTCATAGTGCCCTTCATGTGTTCTAAATGTTGTTTTGTGGATATCTTCAGCCTTCATTCGTATCTGGTGATAACCAGAACGCAAATCCAGTTTGCTGAACCACTGAGTACCATGCAATTCATCAATCAACTCATCAATTGAAGGAATTGGAAATCAGTCCTTACTTGTAATTGCGTTTAATACCCGATAATCCACGCAGAATCTCCAACTCGCGTCCTTCTTCCGAACGAGCAAGACAGGGGATGAAAACGCACTACAGCTGCGCTGAATGAGGCCTGAGTCCATCATCTCTCTAATTAACCGCTCAATCTCTTGCTTTTGAAAATGGAGGTACCGGTAAGGTCGCACATTCACAAGTTCTGCTCCTTGGAGAAGAGGAATTTTATGGTCTGTTGGTCGGGACGGAGGTAATGTCGTGGGTGTCTCGAAAAGGGACTCAAACTGATCAAGGAGGATGGCTATGGCTTTGGGGTAAGTTTGTTGTTTGGTTTGGGAAGACGATGATAGGAGGACTTGTAACTGGAATAATCCAGCTATAGCATTAGTGGAGGCTAGACGTCTAAATTGGGCTACTGTGGCTTCGGTAGTTTTAGGTTTAGTCTGGCCTTTTAATTGCACCACCTTTCCATCTTTGATAAATTTCATAGTTAAATTTTCATAATCAGTCAAAACAGGACCCAGAGACTTGAGCCAATGGATTCCTAGGACTAAATCAGCACCACTCAAGGGTAAGGCAAAGAGATCTACCTGGAATTTATGAGAATCAATTTTAAGGCCCACGTTGGGACAAAAAAACTCACACGACAGCTCTTCTCCATTTCCCACTAACACTGAGAAAGGTTGGGCTGGCTGTAATGGTAGGCCCAAGAATTTAGCAACCCTATCTTGCACAAAATTGTGGGTACTCCCACTGTCAACCAAAATAATAACAGGGGATTTACCAATTACACCTTGAATCCTCAATGTTTGTGGTGTGGTGTGGCCCGTTAAGGAATGAATACTGATTTGGGCTTCTGGTGGGTCCGGGTCGAGATGCGGGTCGGGTTCTGGATTTTGGTTTGCTTCATATGTCTCCAACAGACGACTGAGTTCATCATTAGAGGAATGAATTTTTGGAGCTGACAGAAGAAGATGAAATTGTTTTTGACATCGATGCACCCGCACATAACGCTCGTCACAATAGTAACACAGCCCTTTTTCCCTCCGTTCTTGTAATTCTGCTGAAGTGAACTTACAGATTTGGCTTGTGTTTGGGAAATTTTGGGTTTTATTGTGGGAAAGGAGAGGTTTGATGTTGGTTGGCGTGGGTAGAAGGCCAGTCGTGGTTACCGTCGACGACGAAGAGGCCTTGGGTGTAGTAACAGTGGAAACGAGAGGAACCCCTGGCTTGGTTTTGCTCGCTTCAACCTTTTCTTCTTGCAGCTTGGCAAGACTGATGGCTTCAGATAAAGAAGTAGGCTTGAATGGGACCACTTCTCGTTTGATTTCCGGCTTAAGACCCGAAATGAAACAGCTTAGATAAAACGGCGCTAATAGTCCATGAACTCTATTAGCGAGGGTTTCGAATTGTGCTTGGTAGTCTCGCACGGACCCTATCTGATTCAACTTGAATAATGCACCTTGTGGATTCTCGAAGTTCGGTGGGGCAAATCGGAGCTCTAGAGCGCGGAGGAACGCTGGCCAGGTGGTGATCTGGCCATTGTTATGAAGCCATTGATACCAACTCAACGCTTCACCTTCCATGTAAAAAGAGGCTATTCGAAGACGTTGGTCATCCGAGGTGCGGTGGAAATCGAAGAATTGGTTCACTTTGAACATCCATCCCAACGGATCGTTCCCGTCAAAGTGAGGAACATCCAGTTTGATGGTCGTAGGTAATCGCAGAGGGCTGTTGGTATCGTCAATGTGCAAGCTGGTGTTTGGTTTAGTTTCTGAAACCTTGACTTCCAACGCATCCAGCTTGGTGGTGAGGGCTCGAATGGTGGAAACAAGTGTCTCCAACGTAGCTGCATCTTCAGAGCTAGATGGTCCTCCCATCTCTCAATGAAAGCACCAAAAATGATAGATATTAGATTTAGAAGAAAGAATTTAGAGGAAGAAAGAATTCAGAGAGAAAGAGGAAAGAATATCAGAGGAAAGGCAGGAATTATTCTCATCATATATTTCAACAGAAAGCCAAAATACATATATAGTCTGCTAGCAAATAGTAAAGTCGTTGGAAAATTGAAATTAGCATATCTAATAATATCTAGACATATCTTATGCTAACAAACAGAATCTAATGCTTTCCATAATTCCCTTTGTGCCCTGCCTTAGTGACCACGTAGTCCTTCATCCACTTGGGCTTTCCACACACCCTTTTGGGCCTGGTAGGGTAATGTATACGGTGATAATGATCTTCCATCTCAGCAGCAAAGTCCAAGTCTTCTACTTCTTGCTCTAGGCCTTCATCTTCTTCTTGAGTCATATCATTTGAAGTTCCATTTGACTTATAAAAATAGTTTATATTTATATGATATAATTATTTTAATAAAATTAATAATTTATGATTATACAGATGAAAATATTATGAAATATTTATTCTTTAAGTATTTAATATTGTACAAGTATTTGATTAAAATTTTTATTCAAGATACACTTAATATTATCCTTACTAGTTTGTTATGCATATAAAATTCATTATATAATATTTTTTATTGAACATATTTTTCTTTTTTTAATAAAAATATCTTGACATTTTCTTCTTAATATTAAAGGATTGAACTGATATTCTATTTATAAGGATAGCTTTGTTAAAGCTAGGGTTAGATTAATGTCAAGGGTGCCTCTTGATCTGTTTTTCTCAACATTTTTACTTGTATTTCTTTAAGCACTTCTTATGCTTCAGATGAATAAAACTTCTTTGACTTTGCTGATAAACAAAGAGATATTCTATTTATATATATAAAAAAAAATGTATAGACAGTTATTAGTGAAATTAGGATTTTCAGTACAGAACCTTGAAAAATAATACAAGTCATTTTGTTTTATCTGTAATAAAAATCTAATGACTTGCTAAATTAAAAATTAAAATATTTCATAAAGTTAAAAGATTGAATGAACAAATAATTTTCTAAGATACCCATGAGTACAAAATCAAATACTATCAAATAGTACTTGGAATTGTGGTTTCCAAGTGGTTTCATGCCAACGTGAACACCGTAGTATATAGCAAGAAAACAGAAAAGAAAATACCGGTCCCAACATTTATAGAGGTCCTCACATAAGCACAACTCTGAGCTATGTCTTGGCTGCAGAACTCTGAGCTATGTGGACAGCACTTTAGATTTTGCTGGGAGATAGAAGGATTAGATTGGTATCTGAAGTTTGTGACCGTAATCAACAGTTTGGGTGAATGAGATTCAGCGTTACTTGGATATGCCTTGGGAAAACTAGACTTTCTCATTATCATAGAGAAAGTAATAGAGTAGCTGATAGTTAGCTAATATGGCACATTCTATGCCTTTTGGTACTCATTTGTTAGATCTACCTCTTAGCATTTGTTCATTCTTTATTCTTTCCGATGCTTCGGACGAGTATATTGTTAGAAGTATTCGTTGTTCGTCCTTTTTGTTGGGGTTTTAACTCCTCCCTATTACCAAAACAAAAGCAGCTGATCCACTAGCAGAAGTTGTGGTTAACTGCAGCAAATCATACAGCAAAAGCCCTTGAGGAGTTCTCTTCCTGTACAAGGGGTAAGGAAAAAAATACAGAAAAATTAATTAATACACGAGATAAATCCAGCAGAAGTAGGCAACTTACTTTGGTTCAAAACGACTAAAGCAAAAGTAAGCAAAGTCTAATGTCTTAACAACTAAGTCCAAAATTGATCTCTATTTTTACCTTCACTAACCCGAGACTTCTCACATCTCAACAAGCCTAATTCTCAAGATCCTACATGGCTACAAGCATTTTTTGTAATCAACTATTGTCTTAATTAAGGTTAATCTAACTCAACTTAGAATAACCAATTTTATAGTTGTAATAGGAATGTCTAATTTGATTTTGCTTCTGCAGAAGATTATCACATTGTTATTATCATGTACAGGATGATAAAATTAAATAAAACAGTAAGTTACTAAAAGGAAGTGCACAATTGACTGCAGACACTCTTCAATAGCATTTTAATAACTAAAAGTCTAGCAACAAAAAAGAATACAGGAAATCTTAGCATAGATATCAGTGAACTTTTTTAATCAACAAAGTAAAAGAGAACTTTATGAAGGGGAAGTATAACAGGTGAGACACTACAGCAATAGGTAAGAAGTTGATATGCACTTACTAGACACAGAACCAGTGCAGAGGGGTTTTTCAGCAGTCCAGGAAAATCAAGCTCTTTACCAATGCACCAAAGACAAAATTCAAACAAAATTCTGTTTTGTTCTCACCCACTTTTAAAAAAATTATTATGCATGAAATAACTACATCAAATCCTGATTTTTCTTTTTTTTTTAAAGAAAAAAAAGCTTACCTAAATCAAAAAGAATAAATAGTGTTTCAAAGATAACAATCAGAAACAAAGAAACAGTACCAAAATTTGAAAATGGTACCACTGGTTGGTAATTTTCTGCATCGCAGTTAGTATAATAGTACATGGAATTATCATCGTGAGCTTTATAGCATGGTACAAGACTTATTAAATTGAACAAATAATGGGTATCTACCCTTCATTCACTTGAAAGTGAATTGTAATCTTATCTTAACTCACAAAAGTTCAATCATAAACATGCCCTTCTTTGATTTCTGTAGAGACATTCGGTCTTTATACGAGCTTTTTTCCTATAATAAGCAACATAGCTATACATTCTACACATCATCATGGCATATTTTAAAACAATGGCTAACAGTATCAAGATCTCATCAGTAATAGTCAGCAATATAATATGCTGCTCATCAATTCATTTGAAAGTCAGGAAGGACGTGGTAGTAGCAGCATATCAGTATATAGTACTTCAGAGGATTACAACAAAAAACTGGCAAATTTAAAAGCAAACGGAAGATATTAATAAAACAAGCAACATAAATATGCAAGTAACAGAAATCAGTGTGAAATATAAAGAAAAAATTTACCAGTTGAATGCATGCTTTTTATGGAACACATAACAGGCAGCTCCCAGATATATAAAACTACAACTATCTTGACTGCAAAATCAGTAATCAAGGCTCCATATACCATGTTACACTCAGATGTCTCTAGTAGCCTCCGACACTTTTTAATCACATAAAGGCTCCTTGACAAGAAGATTCATTTTCTCATGAAGAAATTTGAGCACGTCCTCTCTCCCTTCCTTTATAAGCAACTGTCTTAACCTCCCAAACGTAGTACGTGGTGGTCTAATTCCCTTCTCTATCATCTCTTCCAGCAAAACACAAGCTTTCGCAACATTTCCCTTTTCACATAGTCCATTGATAAGGGCCGAAAAGGTGTGCATACTTGGGACAAACTGTTTTGACTTCATATATCTCCATATTTTCACAGCCATCTCCATTTCATTTCTCTCCCAAAACATTTTTATCATCATTGTATACGTGTCAGCATCCGGTTCGCATGACTTGACCATCCGGCGGAAGACTCGAAAAGCTTCATCAGTTTGTCCCTGGCTAATCAAACTACTTATAATAACATTGTAGGTCCTCGAATTAGGTGTGATGCCTTTGCGTTCCATCTCTTGTAAAACTCGATGCACATGTTTAAATCTGTTAACTTTACAAAAAGCGCCAATCAATGCATTATACACCACAACATCTGGCCTGGCTCCCTTCTTTTCCATCTCAAGGAATGTATCAATAGCATCTTCAATCCGGTTTTCCACTCCATAAGTATGAACCAAGACGCTACAAATGAAAGATGTTGGCCTGCAATTGTTAGCATCCATATCCTTCACAACCTCAACAGCCTCATCAACTCTTCCTGCTTTGCAAAGAATGTCAACCATTATACCATAAGTAACAATATCAGGGTTGCATCCCATCCGAACCATCTCCCTGAAAACCTCTCTTGCTCTGGGAAGGTTTGGAGCCCTACCCCACCCCTCAAGCAATATGCTATAAGTTTTCGAGTCCGGGACAAACTGACCCTTCATACTATCAAATATCTCTTGAGCCTTCCTAACATTCTTGGACTTGCACAAAGCACTCAGCAAGCCATTAAATGCAGCAATATTCGGAGAAATATCATATTTCTCCATGACGTTAAACGTGTAAAGGGCCTCATCAACCTTATTAGCCCTAGCATATTTTCGCATGATGATACAGAAAGTCTCAACATTAAGCATACCCTTATTCCTCATGGCATTGACAAGGTCCCACATGATCTTATACTGCCTAATTTTGGCCAATGATTGAATCATCAAGTGATAAGCCCTTACAGTGTGGGAGTAATTTCGCTGCTTCTCGGCCCATTCAAAGAACCGAAATGCAGACATTCCAGTATTCTCAAACCTCTTAAGAATGTTTTCCACTAAATCAGGTGAAACCCTAACTCCAGTTTGATTGAGAGCAGTATCAAGTGCCACTGTGGGAGTGGACATCATAACCTTGCACACTGTTTCAGCCACATCTTCTACCTCCTGAATTGGTTCACTTGTGCAGTAAGTTTTAGCAAACGATAACAATTTGCGAAATAATTTCACTCTATGGTCAGAAATCTTAATCATTGCGTAGCTAAATCAAGAAACAAAAATTAACCTAAAGCTTTTTGAGTTTTGAAGCTAAAATTCAAACTGTAACATGCAGGACAGATGAAGAGGGTGACTTCATACAAAACCACCGGATATCTTCCATGGAGAAATTGTGTAGTATGGCTCGAAAATTCCAACTCCAAAACCCTAACGCGATGGCTCAAATCTGAAGAAGCTAAAGCTCCCGCTCCCGCGCACACCCTGCATCATAAAACAGAGGGTAAATTGCATTTAATATCCCTAAGGTTTGGAGATATTGCACTCCACCCCATCTCAAGTTAACTCTGTTAACGAACCTTAACCCACCTTAACTAGAGTTGGGTGAGGAAGGGTCACTGAGTCCAGTGAGCTAAATAATGCGATTGAGCCTATTAGCATCAAATCCTTGGACATGACAGCGGATGAAAGGGTGGTGGTGGTTGAGGTTGGAGAGAATTGATGAATGGATGTACAGGGGAATGAATCTATTAAATTATATAATGCTAGTGTGTTTATGTTTGCAATTCTCAGTTACGCAACTAGGTTCAAAATGTAAATTTACTTTACAAGGAAATTACAATACGAGGGATTGAACCCTACTCCCTCCGGTTCCAAATATAAGCAAAAGTAACTAAAACACACTTAGTAAGAAAAGTGGTTAATATCATTTAATTTTCTTGATTTTATGGAAAGTCTATTCTCTTAACCAATAGCATTATGTTTTCAACCACTAACAACTAATGACATTATCTCTTATCTTGAGTAAAAGTTGTTGTGCTTTGATTATATTTGGAACCAAAAAAATAGAGTAGTTTTTGCTTATATTTGGAACCGGAGAGTATACCACATGCCCACACACATATGTTCATGCCAGCTGTGCTAGCCTTACCAGCCTTACAGGACATAATTTACTTATTTAACCTTATCAGTTTACTTTTTTTACTCACATTATGTGGCTTGTGTTCACACGAGAAAATCCATTTTCACCCTCACTCACTCAGCCACCCACTCAAATTTCTTTCTTCCATATCTTCTTTTTCTTCGTTTCCTTTTTAATTTTTATTCACAATCAATTATCAACTTCAATCTCACTCTGTACTATCTAAGAGTCTAAGACCATCTCAAAAACAAGAGAAGCAAATTTGAGTGGGAATTAAGAGGAAAAGAAGAGGAGAAAGCAGTACAGTACCAAAAACAAAGAAATCTTCTTTGATGTGGTTGCCGACGATTCTGTGAGCGGCGGCGGTGGGAGGAGCTTGCTTCAGGTGCGGAATCCGGTTAGAGGGATGACAGTTGGCCCAAGACGGAGGTGTTTTGATGGTGCAGCTTCGACGTCGTTTTGGTATTGGGAGCGGATTGTTCAAGAAGAAAAGAAGATGAGGAGGAAGAAAAACGAGCGAAGAAAGGAGAGAAAGCCTAGGGTTCAAGCGTGTGAAATTGTGAAAAAGCTTTTTTTTTTTTTTTTTGACAAAAATTGTGAATAAGCTATGTTAGATGAGAAATTCTTGGGTATAGCAATTTGACAAAAATGAAATTTGATAGAATAAAGGTTGGGATAAAGAAGTTTGGTAGAGTGAAGTTTGAGAGAATAAATTTATATTTAAAAATGCTATTGTAAAAGTGAGTTTGATGGAATGAAATTTGTTTGGATAGATAAAGATATAAGTATTTTTTTATAGAAAATAACTAAAAATGACATCATTTATAATTAATTTGTTACATTGAGGGAAGTAAATAAGATAAAGTAGGTAATATTTCCTTCTTTCAAATTTCTTTTTTCCAAACTCAAAATAAAAAATCCCAAGTTAAAAGTTAGGCAAACATATTCTCATTTTTCCAAACTTCCTTTTGGTCAACTCAAATTGGTATTTAAAGAGACACTTACATACAGTACCGGTGATTCGGTGAATTGGGCATTTAGGGGGCGTTTGTTTTATAGTTTGAAAATATCTTATTATCATTCCTAGGTATTCAACCTAACTTGCTTTGTTGATAATTATTATTCATGAGAATATTTTATGAAATTCATGGGAATGTTTAAAATGTATATTTGGTGTATAACACATATTACTGAGAATATAAGTTATAATTATCAAAATACCTATGTTGTCTCATGTCTTGTAAAAATTATTTATAGTAATATAATTAGTTTTAGAAAATAAATAACATCAACTATTTATTAAAAATTATAGTTCGATTTTTTCATAGTAAATCAAAATGACTTTTATCACTTAAATTTTTTATATGTTACTAAACAATTTTAATTAAAATGAGATAATAAATCATAGTCTTACAAAATATATGTAGTAATTTATTTAAAACAGTAAAAAGATATAAAATATCTCTTAGCATATAAAGTCATAAAATGCATGTCAAACCTCATACTAATAATTTGAAGAGATGATGAAAATTAGGCAATTAGCATATTAGTAGTAGAGCGAATTAGAGGGAACATGAAAACTTTTGGCGGGTAATTGGGAGGGTAGAGCAAATTGGAGGGAGCATACAAATTTTAGACGGGTAATTGGTAGGGTAATTTTGAGACTTAGTCAAAAAAAAAATTGTTACACAAGTCATGAGAATGTAGATACTCACCTTTCTAGGTGGGAATGAAAATCCACAAAATCATGGGAATATAGATTCCTAGGAACAAAATTTACTTGAAAATGTTTTTTATTATTTACAACCAAACGGGAGAATATTCATTCACAACCCAACATTCTCGAAAATGTTGTTGTAATCCGTGAAACAAATGGCCCTTTAGCCCTTTAATTATTTTAAAAGGTTATATTGTGTGAACGAGTGTTTTGGATTTGTCCTTTTTTTTTCTTACATGAATTCATTGAATTGAAAAACTTTATACAGTGTATAAATAATATTATTTAATAACTATACAATTATTTTAAGATTAAAATCATAATGTTAAAATAAAATTAAAAGAAAATTTTGAAATAAAATTTAGAATATTAATTTTAAAGTTTTGATTGGGATATTAGCCCTTATTTATTAATTTTTAAAATTTTAAATTATAATTATTTTATAATTAAAACTATAATGTAGATATAAAATTCAAACATAAAAAATGCTTCATCGTGAGAAAAATCGTGTATGATAACCAGTAAAGATGGAAACCTCATCAATTATCATAACCATGTGGTTACTGTAAATTCTTCGTCCAATGCTCGTAAATAATCACATTTATAAAATAATTTTCAAAAATTATAAATTAATTATCAGAATATTTTTGTTTCAATTAATTAGACTAATTTTTAAAAAATTAAATTCATAATAAATTATTTAATATTAAGTTTTGATATATTAATATTATAAAAATAATAAATAGTACTTTATACTATAATTATATTTTTATACTATTATAATTATAATATTTTGTAATTTTGTAATTTTTGTTTATACATAAATTTATACTTTTAATATATATTTATTGATTTAATAAATAACCTCTGAATTAACCACAATTGACTTTTTTGACTTATTAATTAAGTAACTCGACTCAGTCGATGGCTGCGTTGAGTTTAATAACACTCTTGTGGTGTCATTAATGCTAACATGTGGTATTATTTTTTTCGTTCCTAGATAGCATTAAATTTTTAATAACTTTACTTTGGAGGTAGCGACGCCTAATACGGTCGCAAATATAGCCACCGTTGTTTTCGTCGCAAACATTATGTTTTACGTCGCTAATTAGCAACGTTGTTGGCCCATCGCTAACGTTTGGCGGTTAAATACTGTATTCTTGTAGTGGTAGGTAACAATTGATTATGTATGGTAAGTAAAAAAAAAAATACTTACTTACCCTAAAAGTCATCCAATAACAAACCGACTCTTAAAATCTACACATAATTTCCTAAACAATTGTATTTTTGTTTGATTTGCGAGATGAGAAAAAAGGGTGAGGAGAGAAAGATGTTGTCCAAGACATTTTCACCCAGTTAATACGAGAGAAGGGCGAGGAGAAAGGAGATTTTAATTTTGGAATCATGGTTGATTAAAAAGAAAAAAAAGAAGAGAATGAAAAGAAAGGGAAGAGAAGGAGTTTTAGGCTTTATTCGAAAGAGATTATGCACAGCTTATAAAAATAGTTTATGGATTTCTATAAGCTATTTTTAGCTTATTGAAGCAAGTTTTACAATTTTGTTTATAAAAAATCTCTCTTTTAAAAATAGCTTAATACATAAGTATTTAATTAAGTTGTGTACCAAAACGTACCCTTAGTTAATTTTCTATTTCCTTCAAATATGAAAGGATTTAGAGGGAATAAAAGACATTTTTAACACTACTTTATTTTCTTTCTTTTTTATTCTTTCATTTAATCACGCTATAAATTTTTTTATTTTCATTTTTATTCTTTCCATTAAAATTTCTTCACTCATTTGAACCATTCAAATATTAATTCTATTTTGTCCTCTTCAAAACAAAGGACAAACCTAAATTGCTCGTGATTATTATAAAGCACATAACAATTATTCCACATTTTATAGGCTATAGGAGAGCGATAGTAGCCGTCCATGAGAAAAATTGTGGAAGAGGAAAATCCAGTTACCTAATTCAGTTATAAAATAAACAAATAAATATAAGTAAAATGCTTGAAAGAGGTTACATATACTTCTTCCTTTCTTATTTTATTTTAAAGGTAAAATATGTTTATTAAAAAATATAATTATTATTCTATATTTTATCAATCTATTTTTTAAATGGTTGATATTATTATTTATTTTTTATTGTGTTATTGATTCAATAGTAAAAAATTAATCAGTACCTAATTAAATATAAAAATAAAATAAATACAAATATAATTAATAATACTATTTTGAGAAGATAAAGAGACAGATAAATAAATTCATTTTTTATTTAAACAAATAAAAAAGAACGGAAGTAGTAATTAGAAATGTTTGTCGTCTGGTTTTGAGAGATTAAGCCATCCGATTCTGATCAATTTATTTACTTGCAATTTGGTTTGGTCTATGAAAGTAATCCGAACCAATCTGATAAATTTCGGTTTGGATTGGATTAAATTTCGGTTTTAAACTGTGTCAGTTATAAACTAAATTAAATATAAAATTAGACATTTTTAAAAAAAACATTGAAAATATAACACAAAATATTTATTATAAATTTAACCAATATAAAACTAAAAATGTTTAAATTCAATTTTAACTTAATTAAAAATAATAAAATTAAAATATATAATATTAAGATGATGTTACATTATAAAATTATAAAAAAATATTACAATATTATTTTTGTTAAACATCTAATAGTATGAATATAAATAATGTTATAATGTTTGTAAAAAAATTGTATGTGTATATAAAAGTTCGATTTGATTTGGATCAGTTTGGTTTGATTAAAAGGATCTAAAATCCGAACTAATCTAATAAAAAATTTTGATTTTTAAAATTTTCCGACGTGTTTAATTTTAAGTTTATTTGATTTTATTCTTAGTTTATTCCGCTCGGTTACGTGGGTTTACATTGACTTGAATCAATTTTAAACACCCCTAATCATAATACTCACTACGTCCCATAATATAAATCTCAATTATCAAAAAGTCTTGTTCTATAATATAAGCCCCCTACACACAAGATTAGAAGCATTTAATATGATTTTTTAACTTTCAAAGTCATCAAACTAATAGAAAATAATCAAGTTTAAATTTAATTGGGGTAACATCTCAATAGTCTAATTAATACTTCTAATTTCAATAATTTAACAATTTTTCTTAAACAGTGTAAAATGTTAATTGGGGCTTATATTATGGGACGGAGCGTGTAATAATTACTGAGAAAAATAGACTATGGATGATTACTCCCTCCGGTCCTATTTATAAGTCACTTTTAACCGAATTTTTAAAACCAAGAAATAGAAGTTAATTCATTAAATGAGAAATTCTTGTATGGACACGTACCCAACTACATGCATCATGTGAGAGAGAAATTACCCATTTAGGAGAAATTTTTATATGGACACGTACCCAAACGTCATTTTTGAGCATATCTAATAAAAAAAAGCCAACTCACTAAATAGGTAGTTTCTCTCTCACATGATTCATGTAGTTGCTGTCATTTGTTTCTCCCTCATTCCAGTTCTACTTTTTCATTTTTTACAGTTTTTGAACTCAATCAAAAGAAACTATCCATTTAGTGAGTTGACTTTTTTCTATTGATTGTGCCAAAAAATGATGTGTTAAGTCGTGTAAACCCAAGAATTTCCCCCATTAAATTTGTTTAAAAATATAATAGCTTTCCAACTAATATATTCCTAATATAAATGTCTTAATAAATGTTTAAAGCGTTAAAACATCTCTCTTATTCTACTCTATCTCTTCTTTAATAATTGAGTCTAGAAGGATAGAGTGAAAAAAATCAATTAATAAGTTAATTTATAATTTATAAAAAAATCATAAATTTTTTTTAAAATGTGACTTATATATAAACCGGAGGGTGTATAAAATTACAGGCAAGAACCGCGTGGAAGTGCGTTGTGTGTGTGTTTTTAATTATTTATTTTTATAATAGAAGTGCGCTGTGCATGGTCACTATTGGAGTGCGTACCTTTTTTGTCCACAAAGGCAAAAGCACAGAGAGAGATAGCAGAGGAAAACAGAAAGAGAGAGAGAGAGAGAGAGAGAGTTGTTCTTCTCCTTCAGTTTCAGCCTCAGACACCGAAATATAGAAACAAACATCACCCCTTTCCCCTATATTTCTTCCCTGTCTTCCCTTTTCCCTCGCCATTCCCGCCATTTTCTTCTCTTCTTTCTTAAAAAATTAATTCCTCTTACACTCATCGTTTTTTTTTTGTTCTTCCTTCAGAAAATTGTAACAACCATTCAGCTCTTCCTAGCTCACCCTAAATTCTTAATTCCATTCATTTATTTAATTCCGGTCTTCCTTCGAATTGTATCATTTTTCCTGAAAAATGGACGAGTTCGGCGTTTTAACCGAAAGGTTTGGGTTGAAACCGCAAGGGAAATCGGCTCCAATGGCGTCGTTGAAGCGACCTACGAATATCGCTGATTCTCACTCGCGATCATTTGGGGCTAATTCCGGCCTAAACCACAAATCTTCCCTAAACGGATCCAGATCTCACAATTCCGCTTTCGATTTTGATTTTGGAAATTTTACTGGCAGCGATAAGAAAACTCAACGTTTCGGGGGTTTCGACAGCGGCGTTGATGATATATTCGGTGGAAGCGTTAAATCGAACGTTGGCAATGGCGATTCATTTGACTACGATTCCATATTCGCCGGGTCGAATAAATCGGCTTCAACGTCTTCGTCGCCTAATGTTTTTGTGGACGACATATTCGGTGGAATGAGTGAACGGAGTGTTGGTGTTGATGATCTTCTGGATAAGATCGGTGGGTTACATGTGAAGGAAAAAAGTTCGAACAAAAAAACATCTGATTTTGATGACTTGATACCCGGGTTTGGTGGAAGCAGTGTTTCTAATAATGGGTATGATACTTTGTCTATGATTGCTGTTTTTCTTCTTTCTGATGTTAATAAAGAATATTTGATAACTGTCTTTGATTCCTTGTTTTGTATGAGGTTGAGGTCACTAGAAATTAATATAAATCTTATAAAAATCACTCGTATTCAATTTTTTATATAGAATTGATAATTATAATTTTGATTAACAAAGAAAAGTAACTGCAATTTAAATCATTATTGTTTAAGTAGGAGTTGTAACAGATATATGGGAGTAGCAATTGACATTTGACACTATCTTAAATTTGGAGGTGTAAAATTTTAAACCTTCTAAATTTCTTGTATTAATCCGGGACTTGCTGATGTCTTGAGTTTATCTGGGATGCATGTATCATTTAATTGATTCTGACATTTTAAATTGGAAGGTGTTGACCTTCTATTTCTTTATCATAGTCTCATAATGTGTCAATTCTTTTCTCAGTACGGCAAGTAATGACACGAATAAGCTTCGAGAATCAACTGCCACTTCCAACAAACCTGCTTTTGCGTCTCCAAGTGATCCATTTTTGGTATTTGAAACCGCTTCAACCACAGCATCTTCAGAATCATTCCTGGATGCACTCGAACATATAAGTAAGTCAAATAATTCTAATGGTACAAGAGGCAGCTCCAGCACTTCCCCATCATTGAGGTCTCCAGCTAGGCCAATGAATGTTTCAAACTCAAGAAAAGGTTGTTCTAAATACATGAGCCAAGACACCTGAATAAATATTTTCTATCAATGACTTGATTAAGTGGTTATCTGAATTATTTTTCATGCAGATAACAACACAAGTGTATCATCAATAGATGAGCTTGAGAATTTTGCCATGGGCCGGATGCAGACTAATGCTAGTACAAAGCCCAATGTTAACACTAATGAGAATAAGCAAAACTCAGCAGTGAAGACAAACAAAGGTAACAGAGATCCGGCTGCAGTAGGTAATCAATTGAATGGTGTGGATGATCTTGAATCCTTTTTCAGCATGGGTTTTCGATCGAACAGTGTACCGAAGTCAAGGGCTACAACTATGGTAAAAATTATTAATATGATAAATTCTAATGATTTTGTTATGCAAAACACTATACTTAGTGTTCCTTGCTGATGTTTTGCTAAGGATCATATGCACGATCACCAAATGAACAACAAAGGGAAACCTGAGGTATCACGCAAAGTGCCATCTGGATCCTCAGCCAGTGTGAAGACATCTCTTGATGACCTGTCACTGATTTTTGGTGGTAAGTTGTTTGAATTTATCAATTTCTATTATGATGAAGTGATTCTTTTTATTAACGTATTATTTACTTTTTCTTTTTGGCTGCGATAGCTTCCCCATCATCTGAATTCATGGAAGTTGAAGGGGAAACTGAAGAAAGACGAAAAGCCAGATTGGGACGTCATCAGAGAACGCAAGAGCGAGCGGTGTGTATTATTATCTAGTCTTGTTTTCTTCATTCTATAAATAAATAAACGAGGATCATCAATGCAAAATATGTGTCTTGTTATTATAGCTTCTTACATTTTTTGTAATTTTGTATTTGGCTTAATGTCCCTTACAGAGAGACCCAGCACAGGGTACTGGTTATACTTATTCAATCTCGTAACTAAAACACCTACGAATATGATGTCTTCATAGTTCATTCTGGACAATGACTTTACAGGTTTTATTGAAATAATTTCTCTTGGGACAATTTTTCTTACTCTTCTGACTGTCATTTTCAGTTAAAAGCAGTTGCTGATATGAACCAGCGTGACCTTCAAACTAAGATGGAGCAAGAAGAGAGACGTGTAAGATTTATATAGTGTTTTTGTTTGGATTATGATATTTTCCAAAGGATAATATGGTATAATTCTCGGTAGTTCTTTTGTTTTAATTTTGTATATTTCTCTGATTTTTTTGCGTGACGTTTGATTTTGATATTGCAGAGAATTGCTGATACTTTGGATGTTCAGATAAGGCGGTGGGCTGCAGGGAAAGAAGGCAATATGCGAGCATTGCTATCAACATTACAATATGTATGTTCTTTTGCTACAATTGTTCTTAAATTGTTATTGGTAATTTTTTTTTTTCAGTTTACGACTCTCTAATATATCCCTTTTACCTATAGTGTGATATGCATTCTTGGTAACGAAGCTAATGTAATAGAGTAGCATTTGAAAGGAATTGGAAGCATCATGTTCTTTGGCTTTGTTTAAATGATAGTAACCGAGACTCACAATTACTGTCACTTGGAAATATGGAATTCTAGGACAGAATGATGAAATGCAGTATAAATATTAAGAGATAGAAAACAATGAAATTTTGTACCATTTGTAGATGAAATTATTTAGAAGATCTTTGTTTTTACATTAATGTGTATTGTGACTCTTGTCCTATCAAATATTCTGTTTATTTTGAATTTTTGTTTCAATTGTTTTATAATTTTGTGTGAACCAACATGGTGGGGAGTGGACCAAAGGGAATATGTTGAGTTGTTTACTGAAAGCAAATAATGTCCATTCATACCTACCAGTCAAATCTGACCATAAGTTAGGGTTTGAAATGTAGGTAGAACCTCATGCAATAGTTGTTCTATTCTATTCTCATCGGTAGCATCCTTCTAGAGAAACAACTGAAGACTTTCCCTTTTTTAACCTTATGACCAATATTTTACTATCGTTAAAATGCACTTAATATAGAGAACAACCTGCCTGTTATTCCAAATGCTATCAGTTTCTTTTGGTAAGGGGATGAGAAATATAACTTACTATTTGATGATTTTGGATATTTATGCACTTCCGACTCAAATATAAGGAAAAAAAACTGTGTGGTGGTCCAAAATATAAACAACAACAACAAGCCTCTATCTCATTATGTGGGGCCGGCTACATGGATCATACGACGTCATTCCCAACAATTTTTATGTTAATTAATGCTACTATTACTAAAATATTCTTCGTTCAATAAAGTAGTTGAGAGATAATACTACTCCATATGAAATACTGTAAAAAGTTATTTTAGTAATTAAATTTTCTCGTTATTTTAGTAAGTAAACTTCTCTTTTACATAAAACCAAGAAAATTTAATGCACTTAAATAATTCTCTTAATATGTGCAAGGTTTTATTTTTATTTTTTTCCCCCTTATATTTGACTTCGGAGTACTGCAGCAGCATATTGCTCTGGTTAAGTGGAGAACTGGAGGCTTTTGCCTTGGCTAAAGCCCAAAACTATCCTTAGCTGTCTCTAAGATCTTATTTTAACAGGGAGATGATGTGCCTCCTCATGTGTCTTTTGTTTCCCTTTAGGGATGAATAGTAAATAATAATTATAAATTTATAATATTATACTAATAATAATAATAATAATAAATTGTTCAATATTTTTTATTTGAATCTTAAAGCATTTTTATTCCACGACTCTTTCTTACCGTTGAATTTGTATGCAGGTTCTTTGGCCAGAATGTGGTTGGCAGCCAGTGTCCCTGACAGATATGATTACTTCCAATTCAGTTAAAAATGTTTATCGAAAAGCAACGTTGTGTATCCACCCAGATAAAGTGCAACAGAAGGGTGCTAATCTTGAGCAGAAATACACCGCGGAGAAGGTTTTTGACATCCTTAAGGTAAATTGTTAAATAATTACAAGGAAATAATGTACTTCACCTAATCTTGAACCGGAATGCTTTAGGGTCCGTTTGGTTTAGATTTTAGTAGAATAAGAAGTAAAAAACTTATAAACCGAGGCAAAAATCAATGATTGAGATTATTGATGCACAAAAACCAAAACGATATAATGGAAGTAAATAATTTTAGCTTTGGTCAAAAGTGATTTTGACCAAAATGGAATTTAAAACAAACATGCCCTTAGTTTTACCATGTATAGGCAGTGTTTGGTCTATCTTTTTGGGCTTCTCGTGTCTTCAAAGAAGTCAGATCAAACATAAATTTGGAGGAGTTTTGAAAAAAGAGGGTTTTTTTATGAAGAGAAAAAAGGCGCTTCTATTGAAGCTAATTAAAATAAAGTCTACCATAAAAAGAGCTTTTTGAGAATTAGATTGTTGTTTTTCCTACCTGAAATCCACATAAAACAGAGTTAGCTTTATTTCTTAAAGTATTATTTTTACCTTAAACTTTAAAGTAATTTCTAAGAATGAGAATAACTAGGTTAAATGCTACGATAGTCTAGGTCGTTTTACTTTGACCATGTATAAATCTGCATAGTTCTCTTCAGCAAATTCTATTAGGATTTAGAATCTGTTTGAATGATACAGTAGCTCATAGTTTCTGGAAGGTTCTCTACTTCAACACTTAGAAGTTGTGGAGTTATAAAAGAAAAATTCTTATCAAACTGTTTATTGAGAACAACTTTTTGAAAAGTAGAGGTATAAAATTTATTGGAGAAATTTTTTTTAAAAAAAATTATGTAATAGTAGCTTATGAAATTAGTGCTCCTATGAAGATATATTTCTATAGGAATTTCTTGAAGAACTCATCGAAATAAACTTACATTAATTACTCACATTGGTTAATCTGAACTTATAAATCTTTCTTCCTACTGCTCTATAGAATTCAACTGTTGGATAATTTGATACCCCTACGGCCCCACCCAAAAAAATCGTCCCAAAACAGAGCAGCTGGAAACATTAAAAGTTTAAAATATCTATCACTTTTTAGAAAATATCCAATTTTTTGTCACTATTTTTTTTTTACAATGTAATAACTTTTACCTTCTTTTTTCATTTATTTATCTTTTGGCCCTAAAACAGGAAGCTTGGAGCAAATTCAATGCAGAAGAGCTATCTTAGATCTCCTGCTAAGGTCTTAGTCCCTACAGAAAAAAAATGTCATATATTGAAGGAAAAAGTATTATTGATTAGGCAATTACTCTCGCTGGTACAGTCATTGTTCAATTAATGGAAACTAGACGGTTAGTATTGACGTTGTGAATTTTTGCCAACAATATGATGTATCAATGACATTTATCAATTTTTATTGCTAATGGATTGTCTGTTGTTATGATGCATCATGTTTATAGCGCAGACTTGCAGTATTATACTAGCAGTTATATTTCTGTTAGACAAAGGCTATACCGATGGAAATAAGCCTAATAATTTTCTTTCCCGGTTAGTGTATTATATTTCTTCTGCCTGTGTGTATCAATAAATCTATCAAGGACTTGCTCGGTTATAGTTTGGGGCCATTCACTTGTCTAGCTGATGCTTGATACATTTGGTTTTGTGCTGTCGACGATAACTGCATAAATATTAGGTGGCATCATTTTGAACTTCGGAGCAGATTCTCTTTCCTAATGATATTGAGCGCTCAACTGCAAGGTATCTTCTATTGTAAGTAATGTTGATTCAAGTCATGGTAGAAATTTCACATGCTCCTTAACAGAGATATAAGATATATGCCTCTCTAAAATTCAGCCTACCTTCTCAAATTTGTAGTGGGAATGGGGTAATTCATTTATGTACTTGTAACTAGGCTTTTGTATGAATAGGAATGTTTCTATTAATTTTTCATTTGAATCAGCGAGATTGTTTGAAATTTTGAATTCTCATAATTTTGTTGTATTTTTTGGCATGAGGTTTTTCTTCTCCCCTGTCCCACCCCAATAACCCGTTGATTGAAATGCTTACAGTCACATGATGCCTATACAAAAAGAAGAACGCTTATAGTTACATAGCAAAATGGTTTTGACTCAGCATGGCATTGGAACTCTCTTACTCGTTAATTAAGACCAATTAATCTATTAAGGCTTTTAGATCCTTCAGTCTTAGCTCTAGAATGACAAATTTGATTAATGTCATTCTGGGGGCTAAAACTTGTGGATCGATAAGCTTAATCGATTAATTGTTGGTCCTAATTAATTGATTAAGAGGTCTCACTTGACACTTAATGTGTTATTCTGTGGATTCGGCTAGATAACGTTGGGAACTAAAAGTCCTATAAAAGACAAAGTAAGGGACTAAATTGCCTATTTTCCTAAATCAGGGACTAAAATGCCTTATGGTTCATAAGCCTCGAACTACTTAGGCTAATTCTTACATAAACCCGTGCATGAGTACACCTTTGAGCCTATTCTTTTTTCAAAAAAGTATTTTTCTCTTTTGATACTTCCTCAACCTTATTTAAGAATATTGTAGCGCATGAATACGAAGTTATGTTTCCTGTGTCACAGCTGCCTTCAACTCCTCGAAAGCATTCTGGCACCTCTTGGTCCACTCCCACGACTTGTTATTCTTTAATAGTTCCGCTGTTTTTGCAGAAAATCCCTTGATGAACCGCCGATAGTCATTCACCAAACCAAGGAATGACCGTGAAAGATAGTTGCGAAAGAAATTATTTTTAAAAATTACTTTTGAAAATAAAATGATTGTTTATGCATTTTTGATCAATGTTCTTTTTCTCTAAATACTCTCTTTATGAGACCTTGGCAATGGTAGGTTGTTAAAATACTGTTAACAATGAGATTGTTGATTCAAATAATCTCCTGCATAAATTTGGTCCAGCAAGTCTCTTTGGCTCTTCAGATATCTCAACTCTTCATTGTATTGTATAGTAACTAAAAATGAAACAGGATGTGATATATCTTTGAGATTTCTGCTGAGAAGTGTTATTGAACTTACCGAAGACAAAAGAGAGCATCTAAATTCCAGGAGAGAAATGATTTCTCTACAGTCTAAAATGGAATGTATAAGAAGAAAGATAAAAAGAAAAATGAGATATAAATGAAATGGAAGAGAAGTGAAATATTAGAAGTATAATTATTGACTCCAGCATGTTAGGATTCGGAAGGATTCAAACCAGTTTGGCGATCAGACAACAGTACCTGGATCACGATTTGTTATACTGTTATACAAGTATTTTATTGAATTTAACAATTGTAATGGATTTCAGAATTCCTCTCACTGCCCGTTGGAAAGTGATACAAATTTCATGAATGATCTAGAAATCAAAGCTACAAATGTCTAAAAATATCGACAACAAGGAGTAAGAAAATTGATGACAATATCAAAGTATTCTACAATGTTCTAACTGTTATTAATAATTGAAATTGATAGACAAATCTAAAAAATGTAATTGCAGTGGATTCAAGCCTATAAATAGGCATTTTCCTAACTTGTTCTTAAGTAAAGATAAGAACATAAATTTGAATCTGTGAAGCAATTTATCATGAGGGAGAGTAATCATAATATTCTATCCCTCAAAATTTTAAGAATAATATTTTTCACAATTTTAATAAAAAAAAAAACTTGGTCCTATCATTTTGTGTTGAGGCACTATAAGGTGCTCTCACTCTCCTCTTTGACACAATTATGTATTCTCTAATTTCTCTAATTTTTTTTTAAAAAAGTAATATTACACAGGTTAAATATTTTATAAAAGAATTTTTTTAAAAAAAAGATAAACCGAAATTGTTATTCATGAACAGGTAGTATTTTGTTTTTTTTTTCTTGTGACGTGTTAATTAGAAGGATTGTCATGGTGACAGGACGGCAGCACCTATAGGCTATAGCTGCGCGAGGGTATGTGGCAAAAGTAAACGACATCGTCCAGATTATTCCCAATTTCTTTCTTTCTTTCTTTCTTCTTATTTTTGGGGAAAATTGATTGATTATTCGCAGTTACCAAGGCAATGGAACCTTACGACCCCTCCTCCTACGCTGCCTGAGGCTAACAACAGCCATGAATTCACTGTAACACTGCTTTCCAAAGCCAGGTCGTTTCATTGGTCGCAAATTCTCCAACTATCGCTTCAAAACGACATTAAAGTTGTAACCTTTAATTTTAAGGTTGTCGTACTCGTCTCGGGGCAACAAAACCCATCAATAAGCATTGGCGAGACCTATATAACCCGATAGCCGTCAATTGAAAGCAGTCGGATTTAAAGAAAGAAAATATAAAAAATAAAAAAACAAAATGAATGAATTTGTTTGATAGTAAAAACTAAGGATCATCCAGAAAAACCATAAAATGACCCCTTCACACCAGGAGTAGCACACATAATTTTCACTGACAGATAAAATAAAACAAAGGAAATAGTAATTATAAAAAGATGAAGAACCAAATGCAACAGAAAAACATAATTACCGGCAATTTATGATATTATTAGCTGGAGCCTGGACTTTACCGTTGCACCCTTCATGAAAGGGCACGCTCTGGACTCTATTCATCATACTTTCTTTCTTCTTTTATTTTTTAATTTTTAATATATTTTGATATTTTTATTATTAAATACTCTATTTTCCTTAATTATAAGCCTTTAAAATAAAAAATACTTGAATTATAAGAAGTGTTAATATATAAAACACACATTGATATTTAAAAAAAAATGATTTTTTTTTTAATTTTATCCTTATTTAAAATTCACTTTTATTTTTAAAACTCAACTCCACCATTCTCATTAATTACAGGTAAAAATTGAAAAAATAATAGTTATTTTTATTTTTTTATGTTAAATGCTTATGAAAAGGAACACAATTTTTTTTATTTAAATGTTTAAAAAAACCGAAAGTAAAATGTAAGTAATAAGGGTATTATATGTATATACAATTTATACGTAAAATAAGAGAAATGAATAACAAAATATAGGATTATCTCCATCTCTAAATATAAATCCCTCGTCACATATCTATGCATATTAAAAAATAATAATTACTGACTTAATTTTAATAATATTAATTACAGTACAACTTTTCAACTCTACTCCCATAAAAGTAAAACTTTACTATAATGATGTTATTTTAAAAGTATTAAAAAAATAAGGATGTAATTAGAAAATGATGATAAAAACTCGGGTAAAAAACATTATAATTTCATTACACTTTAATATTAAAACTTTTAAAGTGTGTATTTTAATCCTCTATTTTCAGAATATGCATTTTAATACAAAATTATATTTAGTGACGATTTTACCGTCATTAACTTGAATAAAACAATCGCTACATGTATTATTTTTAGTAAAGTACATGTTCAAAAAATAAATGAAATCAAAATGTATAGTTTAAAAAATTTTGTACTAAATTGCACAGAGAAACAAAATTTTGAGAGCTAGAATATTTTCAACCCTAAATACTCCAAGTTCTTTCAAGCTGTTAAGACTTAAATTAAAAAACAGAGGTATTATAGGTATGCATAGTTTCAATGCTAAATTCAATTTTTTTTTTTCTGAAAGGTAACATTAACTAATTTCAATGAGATATTGTAATTAACCCACATTTTTTTTTTGAAGAATAAATTATTTCAACCCTACAACTCTTCAAACACATAAAAGTATATTTGGTTTATATTTTCATATCCCATTTTTATTTTTTGTTTTTATTTTGTTTCCTTTTTTTTAAGTTTTACAAAGGAAAAAATTGTAAAAGTTGAATACGAGAAATTCTTGTTTTGAGCATCTCCAGTTTTTTATTTTTAAAATATCAGAAAATAAAAAATAAAAATAAAATAAAAATACAAACCAAATAAACTCTAAGTTTTTTGGATATGAATAAAGAAAAAAGCTATTTTATGAATGTGATACATAGATAATATATTATATTTAGAAGGTTTTTAGAGTATAAAAAAAGGAAAATATCAATTATATTAAAATCATGAACATCATTTAATACTTGTATTTTGTTTTAAGAAAAAATTAATTTTAGTCTCTTGATCTATACATGCATGTATGGGAGAAAATGATTGATTTTTAAATCCAAAAGTCTAAATGACAACGTGTGATAGAATATTAAATTTAAGGTAAAATAATATTTACAGTGTCCTAAAAATATTATTTAAAGAGTTAAATATAATACGAGAGTATTTAGTATTAAAATATTTAATTTTTTATATTTTTTTGAGAGATAAAAGAATAATATATATTTATAATTATTTTTTTAATTTTAAAAATCTTAACTAATCTGATAAGTACATTGTATATCATATCCTAAATTTAAAAATACGGAAACATGTGGCATTGAAGCGCTTGGGTCACTCAGACTGTCAGCCATCAGTTAAAAAAAAAAAAAAGAACTTCAAATGCCATTGCTAACGAAATTTGTGAGCTTTTACTTCATTTCTTCCATTATGCATTATCACGCAGTACAAACGTTCTACATTAACAGAACATTATAGATTTAAAAAGAAAAACAAACACAAAAAAGAGCACATAGGTTTTCCCTAGCCATAAACAACAAGACTAACATAATTGAAATTTAGATTCTAAATTCTATAGCAATTAACTCTAATAATCAATCATAGGTTAATAACATGTAATTAATCAGTAATCAGTTTTGAACGGCTTATAAGTTTGAAGATCAATGTAAATCCCAGCAACAGAACCAGCAGCAGCAACTACACTAACCACAAGGCAAGTAACACTTAGCATTTGCAGACAAATCCATTTAAAACTCCATTTTTGAATCTTCTTTTGAAGAATGTACATTTCCACCGGAAAATAAACCGTTAATGGCCAAAATCCAAGAGCACCAAGAAGTCCACCAATGTCATTGAAAAACGGAACAAGCATCGAAGTTAACGTTGTTATCATCACAAAAACTGTCCTCCAAACCAATCTCAAAAGGTTTAGTTTGTATGGTTGTTGGAAACCAAATAGTGGCACTTCTATTGCTTTAGTGACGAAAAAACTGTCGGGGAACCTTTCCGCGACGGATTTCTCGACGAAGGCGAAAAGGGGTTGGCAGTAAACTTGGTATGCACCTATGAGGTGGATTACTATGGCTGCATTGGCTATGTCAAGGAGCCAGAATGGGTTGTAGAAGCCGAAACCGGTTAGGAGGTTTCCAGGGCTCAGATCTCCAAACGCGGCGAAGCCGAAGCAGCCACACAGCATGTAGAAGAATGTTGTGAATGCAACGCTGATGAAGGTGGCTTTCTTCATTGTTTTTGATTCTGATGGAGGAGATTTCACTGTGTCCTGTTTCATAACATACCCATGTTATTTCATACTTCAGATTATTCTTTTTTTTTTTCCAACTTCATTATTTAATTTGCACCCTCAAGTAAATAACATATCTAACTTTGGATCAATTCATCGTTAAATTATTAATCGGACAATCAGAGGTAAGACACTTCAGGCATTAATTCTGTTTTTATTCGAACGAGAGTGAATTTAGATCCGATTAATTACACTAAAATTTCTCTTCAAAAGTAGCATTAAATACATTTGAATTCTTATTATTTTAAAAATTACACATATCATATTTATTTTATACATTATTATTATTTTTACACGTTGATCTCAGTTTTTTTTAAATCATTAGATCTACATCTTTCATTTTATGTATAGACTATATATCCACATTAAAAAAAACAAAGTAAGAGACATATAACTGAGATACGTTTAATTTTAAAAATAAGAAAGATTTAAATGTATTTAATGTTAATCATGTAGATTATTTAGCATAATTAATGCTAATTATAGTAGATTTTAGGGTAATTAACCCTAAATTAAACTTGTAAAAAATGAAGTATACCTGAATTTCTATCAAGATCATGGAATATGAGTAGGCAAAGGCAATGTCACCAAGAGCTTGAAAACTCCTCCAAACTTTTTGAGTTATTGTGACAGCACCAACACTTATCCCAGTTAGGCTTCCCCCTATGGCTCCATTTTCTGTCACATCAAGATGAACAATTCAATTTCATGTCATATTTCTGTCTAATATTTTAAAACAAATTTGAAAAATTCATTAACTACCATACCTATAACTTTTCCAATTCCCAGGCCTAGCCCAATTGTGGAATATGTGAAAGACATGACAGCAGCAAGAATAGAGAGCCACCATAACTTATCAAAATTTGGAATTTGAGAGAAAATAATTTCCACCACACCAAATGAAATCATGTAACTATTGCTCTTCATATGGCACGGATCTTTTCCTCCACTTTTGTGAAAACAATTTGACCTCTCAATTGCCCTGTTTCGTAGCAGATAGAAAAGAAGAAAAAAACAGCCAGTTAGACTATTAACTATTTTTTCTTTGGATATCTTGGATAATAATTGAAAGAGCAATGTTAAATGCACATCAGCAGTTGATTTATCCTTTTTACACCAGTTAAATACGAAAAAATATTTGGTTAAATCAGTACCGAATTTAATTAATTATTACGTACTCATTTTACTGTATATTTTTAACTTTTAACTACATATTTTTACATGATTAACGATCAATAAATATGTGATTAAATTATTACGTAATGATTTAACGAAATTATGTAGTGATTTAACTATATATTTTTTTCACCTTTAACTGTAAATTTGGTGTAAAAAATGTACAACAAAACATCAGGTGAACTAGCATCTTAATCATGAAACTCACATCATGCTTATAGCAGATGCTATAGTGTAACCAACGGCTACACCAAAAAGGTTAATATACTGAACTAGGCCACAGACCTTGACTTTAGTGCCACTGCCACCTGAAAAAACACAACCACAAAATTAAGACTTATCATAAACTGTGAAAAAATGAAAAAAATAATACAAGAGGATGAACTTTATTACCAAAGTTTGAATGAATAGCATCCATGTAAGTGTAGTTTCGGTTGCCAGTAACAGAGTCACCAGTACGGTAACAGTTAGAGAGAAGAATGGAGGTGTAGTAAGTAACAAGAGAGAAGAGAATCATAACAGCTGGACCAGCAATCCATCCAAGCTGGGCTATAGCCCAAGCTAGGGACAACACCCCTGACCCAATCACTGCTGTTATTATGTGTGCACTTGCAGTCCACACACTCCCTTTTTTATCATAGAAACACTTCAGAGTTAGAACACAACACAATCAGCTTATAAAGTTGACATGCAAGGTTTCAAATTGCAGTAACAGTTGGAATATGGTCGTTATAGAGGACTCGGATTCTCTCCATCTTATGGAGGAACTTCACCTGCACTTTCTCGTTCTCAATTGTTTCAAAGGTGGATTTACTCAATTGCAGTCTACCATTGGATTGTTATCGGAGGAGAGAATGCAGGTGTAGTTTTCACAAAAGAATGGAGACAATTTGCTTCTCATTAGGAACTTTAATCATGCAAAAATCATGAGATTGTGGCGTGATGTTAATTGACAGAGTGCAATTTAAAACCTTGATACTGATACGAAAGAGAACACAATTAAGAAGAGGATTACCGGTTCGTTTGAGGCGACCATCATCGTCAAAGCACTTAGAAGCTCCTTGTTGATGATGCATGTCAATGGAGAGATCAAATGTTTGGCAATGGTTCTTGCTGTTCATCTCAACCATCTTTTTTTGTGACAGAGAATAACCCAATTAAATTAATTAGGCTAAATTCAGGGTAAATGTTTAAAACTTATATAATGTGCAAAGTCTCAGAGTTGGTTGATACTACAGATTATATATATATATATATATATATATATATATATATGCTCAAGTCAAGAAGCAATTGATAGATGTACTAAAAAAATTAAAGAAAACTTTGTGACTTTTATTTAGGAAAAAAATAAGATGGGTGAAGCTCAGTAGGGTTGGAATTATGGGTGGGTTGGTTATGAGTTAGTGACTTGCAAGAAAATTGTAAATCAAAAGTCCAAAGAGTCAAGAAATTAAAGCCAAGAACTAGAGTTAGGAGGTTCAGGCAAAAATGGTGTTCTTGTGTGTAAAGAAGAACAATGAAGAGAGATAAAGAGGGTGTGTGTGTATGCTTATATGTATTTGTTTGTCTTTAGACACTCCTCTCTTCCAATTCAAAAGAGTTTAATTGAATTGATGAGTCTATATATACTATGACCTATGAATAAATATGATGTGGGGGCATATAACTGGTGGGAGAGAGAGAGAGTGGTGTTAGAATTCAGAAATAGGTTATGTTTTGGAATAATTTTAATTTCTCCTAAAAATCTGTTTACATACTAAGTGATGAGAAATGTATGCACTTCCTTTGATCCTTTTATTTTAAGCTAAGAATTTGAGTAAAAATAAATCTAAATCTCCTAATACTTTCTTTTAAAAATGAATAATGTTTTGTTCAGATCCAAAAAGCTTATACCCTTCTTATACTTATAATATAATATTACTATTTGATTTAAATGAATTAAAAATTGGAGAAATAAAAAGTACTAAAAGGATTAAAAAATAATAAAATAATGAGAGTATAAGGATGATGTATGATTTTTAGGTGTCAAAAAAATCAACGCTATTTATATTATATAGTGAGGTCAAAAAATATGATGATTTGATGAGAAGGAGCTTAATGAGACACCAATAGAATAAACGTCTTTGCCTTTTTGTAACGAGTAAAGGAAATATCCACATAAATATAATTGTTATTTTGATATGGATTTATGTACTCCAAATTGAGTGAAAGGATATTCAGTTAAACACCAGTACATGAGTACACCACAACCATGATTCAAAATTTCAAATCCTGTGTATAATACCTATTATATTATTATTACCCTTACACTACTTATTATCCTTTCTTTTTCTTTTTTATTATTGGTTACTATCTAGCTTATTACTTGCCCACTTATTTAACACTTATACTCACTTAACATTGATTATGTTTAGTTTGTACTTTTATTTTATGTTTTTTATATTTTTCAATTATTTATTTTTAAAATAAAAATTAGAAACAAAATGAAAAGAGGAAATAAAAGTAGGAAATAGAAATGTAATCCAAACATAACCTAAGATAGTATTTGGCAGATATACCTGAACATGATGCAACATGAAACTGAAGTATGAAGTATTATTCTGTATTTAGTATATCAATGACAAAATATGACATTAATTCAAAATAAATATATAAGAAAAATTGTTCTATTTTATTTTTTAATGTTTTACTAGGTAAAGTAGGGTTGTATATGATTATAAATAATGTTTTGTTTATTTTAAATGCAAAATAAGACATATAATCATGTATGGTTCTATTGTTACTCAACACAGTATACATTATGTTTTGTTTCATCTCATTCTACGATAGAATAAACCCTTAAGTTGGTCCTGAGATTATAGGTGTCATGCAAATTAGTTCTTGAAATTTTAAAACCATAAAATAGTCTATGACTTTGCAAAACGACATGCATTTTAGTCTTTTTTTTACCTATTAAATGACATTAAAAAACTAAGTAAAAGAGGACTAAAATGAATGAATTTTTGCAATACAAAAACTAATTTAAAATTTTCATAATCTTACAAACTAATCTATATTACATTTAGAATTTTAGAGACCAATTTAAGAATTTACTATTTCCATTATATATATTTCCTCTTCACATTCTTTTAAGTTTTTCCTGTGTCGTTTAATTTGTCGCTATCTTTCATGTTTTCACATTCATTATTATTTTGGTGTGTTGTTTTGTCGGTAACCAAAACGAAACTGAATTTTGTAAGACAACTGGATCATATATAAATTTTGAAATCAATGGGATATATCATCTCTAGATTCTTCACGTTTCTCGATCAGAGGTAACTACTCCTCATCATCTCGATCTGTGCTCTTCTCTATATCACATTCATAGATAAAACAATAAGAAAAACAATACATAAATTCATCATAACTATATATGTTACCTTTCTTTCTCTCACGCACCAGGAGCTCCACTTAATTAAGCTAATTATGACTTTAATTACTCCTCAGTATCTATTCTGTTATGCTTCAATCCATTCAATAGTCCACATACTATTATATATATAGTGTTAGTTCTTTGTATAAATATCTCTGTAAGATGAAATAATAAATAAATTTTAAAAAATGTTGTATCACTCCCTCTCATCCATCCGTCATAAACACACAGAATAAGGTTCCCTCCCTCCATCATCATTCATTCATTTGTAAAAGAAAGAGGTAATGAATAACCAATTTGCTACAATTAATGCACATTTATTATTGTTTATTTATTTCCAGTAAATGCCATTTTTTTAAACAAAAATCCACAGAATAGTACTTATCATTCTCCTTATTCTGAAATGAACACCAATATATCATTGATTAAAGGCTTAAAAATAAATAAGTCTCATGACTTTAGTATATATGCATTAAGTGTAATTATTTTAAAATTGTATATTATGATCCTTTTTATTTTTTAAAATGCGTTTAAAGTTATATTTAATGACGGTTTCTAAACAATGATTTTTATCGTTGTTAATTCAAATCAAAACTATTATTAAATTTGATTTTGGAGTTAAGTGCACATTTACTTATTTACATATTTTAAAAATAATTATACTTAAATACACATACACTTATATTTATAAAAAAATTATTTATTTTTAACCTTATTAAAATATAATATAATACATAGACAAATTGCATCATGGTTTATTCTTCAAATTTGTGTCCCGGATAAATGAGAAAAGTGTAACAGATCATTATTAGCCGCATTCGCTTCTCCAAAGGGAATCGGTTCCTCTGTCTTTTAGAAAAGAACATAAAAAAAATAAAACACCACATAAGTACTTAATTTTACTAAAAAAATTCAGTGAGGTTTGTGACTTTTGTGGAAGTTCACTTAAGTAATTGATTTTATTCAACGTTATTTTAGTTAGGTCTATAACGTTAATCATCATTTTAACATTGTTAACAGAAATTCAAATCAATCAAAAGTTCAAATTAGTCCCTATGTATATTAATAAAAGTTTAAATCAATTCCTATGTTATGTATCAAAAGTTCAAATAAGTCCTAATATTTATTATTGAAAATTTAAATTAATCCCTATATTATTTCTGCTAACAGTAGTTAATGTCAGAGGCATACATTAACAATGTTAGACAAACTTAAGGACCTAAATAAATTTTTATAAAAGTCAAGAACACAGATAAACTTTTGTTATAAAGTTAAGAATCTATGTGTGGCAATTATTTCAAAAAGAAAATTAAAAATTACGTGCACATAAATATATAAATAGTAGATTATAACTTAAGAATAATTGCTCTCATAATTTTGACCTCCGTAGCTAGAGTTAAAAATCTTTTAAGAGTTCAATTGGATGATATAATTTTTGTTATTGGTCTTTTATGGTAGGGGAAAAATATCTTTAGGAGTTACAATATGAACAATTTTTTTTTTTAAAAAAAAGAATTAGTACAATTGGATGCTTATGCTCATCGATCTATCTTTGAATTAGCTGCTTGAAATACTCATTCGATTAATTGCAGGGCCTGTCTTTTTATTCTTTCCAGCACTTATTATACGGAATATAACTGTATAAGGCATCTTCTATACAAAGGAAAAAAAATAATAATCAAAAAAGAAAAGGAAAAATGGTGACCTTTTTTTAAGGCATTCTTCAATTTTTTATTAATCATTATTATTATTTTTCTTATTTACTCTTATTACTTTATTTTTGGTCAACCTCTTATTAAATATTTTTTGATAATTCTTAATAAATATTTTGACTATTGAGTATTGCAAGTACCAAACAATAAAATTTTAGCCTAATTTAAAAGAATTTATATACAATTTATGAAAATAACTTATAGATTCCTGCAAACTGTTTTCAGCTTATTTTTATAAGTTTCCTAAAAAAACTTATCAAAATAAGCTATTTTTAACTCATTCAAATAAATTTTATAAATTTATTTATAAATAAATTCTTATTTAAAATGAGTTTATTGTGCAGGACCTTAAAGTATGTTTAGCAAAGTTTCTCAACAGCTTTTTTTTTTAGTAAAAAAAGGCTGTTGGTGCTCCCTTTTATTATGTTTGAGTAAAAATATTGAAAGCTTTTGATTCTCTATTTTACCAAGTGAAACATTGTTGGAACAAAAGCTACAATTTAAATATCATGTGAAAAAGCTTTTAGCTTTTAATATATTTTATTTTCTATTATTTAAAGTTTTATTATAAAAAGTTATTTTTATATTATCCAAACATAAAGATTTTCTTAATAGTAAACACACTCAAATAAAATTTGATTATGTTACAATTGATTATAACATTAATGAATTTTACACACAATAATCTAATTTTTACAATTAATTTAAACACACTCATAACTATATTTGTTGATATGAATAATTTAATGAACTATGTAATTTAATATTTTCCCAACCCTTTATTTAATTAACTTATTAGATATTAGAAGGTTCCAATTACTGATTTGGCACATGCTCAGCAAGTACGAACCATAAAAAAAGAACAGCACTATATTTGTTGCAACTTTGCTTATTCTGTAAATAATGATCATTAATGCATAAAGTAGTATCTATAATATTTTTAGACTTTTAAAAAAATAAAAAATAAAATATTCGAAAAATCATCATTGAGTTTTAGACTTTTAATATAATATTTTTTATACTCACTTGAATTATATAATAATAAATAGAATCACTTATTTGAGTTTAATTTTAGATCTAAAACATGTTAATAAATTATTCATTGTCGAGAAGATTTATGGATTAATAACAAAATTTTATCTTAATGATTTCGAATGACAAAAAAGATATTCAAACTCATTATTATAAATTTGATCTTCTTTTTCATTTTGAATTATGAAATTTCTCATCAATAATCAATAATATAATTAAAATTTATCTTTTATTAACTGTTTGATTCACTTTGAAGGGACTTTTTATCTATTTTAATTTATATTCTTGAAAAATATTTTTCAATTATAAAGATTGTAAAAATAAACTAACAAACAATTTGCATGACTTGAATTAAACAAAATTTGTATTGTATTTAAATTTTATTTAATATTTGTCATTAAAAAAATTCAATTCCGATTTTCAGCCAACTTTTGGCCAACCTTAATATTTTATTATTATACACCCTCTTTTCCCTTCTATTTCCTTTCTCAAAAGTTGGCCACAAAACTTTACTGAAAAAAATTTGCCCATCCCTCACTCAATTCCTAAATTTGTCCTTGATCACAATAACCTATTTTATTGAACTTCTTGAAAGGGAAATAACCTGACCAAATATGTCATTGTAATTCTTGATCATACTTTTCAAAATTATAATATTACCCATTCATTAATATTATTTCTCAAAATTGAAAAAGAAAACAATATTAAAAATACCAAAAGAACGAAAAAAAAACTTTTCTCCAAAGCAATAATATAATATCTTTGTATGAGATTGTTCATGACTCTCAAAACATTACAACAAACTTTGTTATGGGTATCAAACTAAGTAGTCGAATTATCCGATCCATAACCTATTGAGTTCATCTATATATACACAAATCTATCCAATTTCGAAGGTACAATTTTAATAATAGCTAAGCCAATTGGCCTTATTTTCTCGATGTAGAATAATTTTGAAGGAATTATGCCAAGAATCTAGCATCAGCCGAGGAAAGATTTCTTTATTTATTTGTTTTATTGTGGTGACTCAAGATGAAGGACATCTGATATAAATTAAAGATGCAGCATTATTTTTAGTGGAGATAAGTATCCACATTTGTACTATTTGTTTAATTTTTTGGGTGGAGAGAAGTTTCTGTGGATTGTGTGTTGGGTGGATATGTATATATGATTATGATGAATATAATAATGAGAGGTGAGATTTTCAGAGGTTGTTATGTGTTTTCAGAGCACACAGGTGATTATGATTTGAGCTGTGTGAGAAAATTAATGTGATTCCATGAATATATATAATTAGCGGGTGCTAAGTAAATACCACAAAAAAGAAAGTATTGTGTGCTCGCTTGTGATATTAAACCCAATTTACAGTACTTTCAGTTACGCAACAAGACAAAATTTGAGGTGTCGATATTTTATTAGTAGGACATGATTGGAGATATGATTTGGGAACACTTGATTTGAATCCAATAAGTAATGCTTTAAAATTGACTTAACACACATGTTATATCGTCACGGTTTTTTTTTTATTATTATTTTTTTATATTGACGAGTATTTTGTGTGCTAATATCTATTAATAGTAGCCCTTGAAACTGATATTGGAAATTACGTCAAGTAGTGATCGATAATAGGAGTATGCAGTTTTGGTTATTATTGTCACTATATCTAGTGCAAAACAGAGCTTAGACACCCAACTTTTATCACCGGTTGTTAAATACCTGTTCTTAATAATATATAATAATAATGATAATAATAATTTGAAGATCTGTATTTCGAAAGGTATATTACAACATAACTTAACAAACTTTGTGCAATAAATAGTCATAAAGTGCCACGAGCCATGCATATTAAAGAAAAAGTACACGCCAAGGTAATCACAAAATGAACATTCCACTACTAAAATGGTTTGTTTAGATGAGGAAAAAAATATCTATTAAATTAATCCCTAAACTTGCTTATTTGGTTGTTAAATATGTTACAAGTAGAATTAACAACCTACTAACGATTAAATTATGTTGCATCACCATTTTTAGCTACAAACAAACTTGATTTTTCGGTTGCTAAATCATTCTTTTTAAGGAGAGTCCAAAAACCTTGTAAATAAAACTTTGATCTGAGTCTAGCAATGCTAGGATGGTTGACCTCCACGGCACCGATGACGGTAAAACTTTGGCATGAGCTAGCAATGCTGCGTGACATGAATATTTGAGCTTAATTGAGCATCCCCAAAGAAACATTTTGGCATCAGAAAAATAAGACAAAGCATTGCTAGACTCAGGACAAAATTTTGCTATCATAGGTTAGTTACAGTGGATGTTTGTAATAGTGGGGGATAATATGATTATGATGAATGATGAGAGATGAGATTTTCAGAGGTTGTTATGTGTTTTTAATATTGAACTAGAGGAGGTGATAAAGAAGCATAAATGGAAGAAGCTATATGTGATGACTGAAAATAGAAAATAGAAATGGAATGGAAGAAGCATAAATGTGGAGTCTTTTTATAGAAAGGTTTAGAAGGTTGAGATTTTGTGTTCGGACTCTTAAGGGACAGTTTGGTTTAGATTTTAATAGAATTAAAAGTGAAAAACACACTATTCGAGATAAAAATAAATGATTAATATGATTGATAAATCAAAATTAAGATAATATTTTTAACTTTAGTTAAATGTGATTTTGACCAAATCAAAATCATAAACAAACATGCTTTAAGTGAAAAAAGTTAAGAGAGTGTTGTCGAGAGAGAAAGTGTTGCACTTGTTAAACCTATAATAATGTGTCTATTTCTATTTTCATTAATGAAATCACAATATTAACATATAAATATTATTAAAATAATAAAAAAAGTGATAATAGACAAAAAAAAAAAAAAAGAGCGTCAGTCACCTTTAATGTTTATATAAACTCATATATTTAATGTGTATTTAATATTTATGAAAAGTAATTTTTTTATAATCACAAGTTTCTTCACCTTTAAAGTGAGATTAATCTCATTAACGTTATGAAAAGTGATTTTGAACGTAAGGAAATCAATTTTTATTTTTATTTTTTGATGTTTATTGTGTTACTACTGTGAGAGAGATAGGCACGCATAACAAAATAATAATAGTATTCATTATTATTCATCATTATTTATTAATATGGCCCATACGCTGGAAAAAGCAAGCGGCCCATTAGCCATTAGATGATTCTTGTTTTAATTAATTAAACAAAAATCAGAACATTCAAGAATCGAATGAACCGTTTTCCAAAAAAAGAATCGAATGAAACGACAATAACATTTGACAAACATACAATGACAGAATAAGAAAAATAATATATCTTTTTACTAATTTTCTCATAAATTTTTTTATTTATTTATTTTTAATAATTGTCCTTTATCATTTTTAAAAGTAAATACTTAATTAAAAATAAATGACAATTATCAAAATTAAATAAATAAAAAAATTTGTAACAGAATTTAGTATTTTTCCAAAATAAGACATCAAATTAAATAAACGAAAAATTTTAATTTCACAATATATATATATATATATATAAAAGATAACATAATAGTACACATAGTAAAATTATTATTAATCTCAATGAGTAATTTTCTATTGAAAAAATAATTTATGTATAAATTTCTTAAATTTCAGATTTTTTATTTGAACAAAAAATATTTTTAAAATTACATTTTTCTTAAAAATTTATATAATAAAAATATATTTAACATAAACTGTATTTAATACTTTTTTAACATTATATTTAGTATTTTATTTATTTTAACTAGTATTAAATATAAAATAAGATATATAATTATATCATGATCTATTATCATCAGATATAGTATACATTCTGTTCTATTCTATTTCATCTCATTGTGTTTTATAATATAGTTTTTAAAATGGGTCTTTCAATTTTTTTTTATTTTGTTTCTTTAAAAATATGAGATATTTTCAAATTGGTCCTTCGAAGAAAAAAAACATTGGTTTAGATTTCATTAAATTAGTCATTATTTATCTTTAACATGTATTCTTTATTTATTGGATAACACCTTAATGAAAATAAAATATGAAAAATTATGATTTAAAAATATTTTTAGTCCTTATAAAATATATTATTTTTTGTTTTGGTCTCTATAATTTTTTTTTTTTTGCAATGTGATCTTCAATTGTTGACATTTTAGTACCCACCCCAAAATTTGCATTATCTTATTATCTATGACTATGCTAATGTTCAAAAATTGTGTTTTTTAGTCTTGTTAGAAGTTCCACATCGGTTAGTGATATGACCATTGTTGAGTTTATAAAAGTGTGACAATCCTTCTCCTACAAATTAACTTTTGAAAGTGAGTTAAACCCAAACCCATTATAAAAAGTCTCAAGCTGAACAAAACATTAGCATAAACAATAGTTAAGAGACTTAGTTTGACAGCATTGACTGAGAACAATTTTTGAATGAATGAGTACCAAAAAACAGAAACAAAAACATATGAAAGATAAATAAGGATGAATTTAGAAGGACCTAAACCATTTATTTTTTGGAAGGACCAATTTTAAAACACCTCATATTTAGAAGGGCCAAAAAATATTGAAAGACCAAATTTAAAACACTACATTTTAGAAGGACAAAAAAAAAAATTTACAACAAAAACTAAATGGAGAGTGCAACACCAACACCAACTACTCAACCTGTTACCCTGTTTTTTTCTTGCCTTTTTCATCAGTTTTTGCTTTGTTTTTTTGGGTTTGTATTTTATTAACTTTTCTTCATCAAACACATTTATTTACCTTGCTTTCGTATCTCACAGCCTTTTGAATTATTGTGCCAAAAAGCTTACAAGATTGGTTGCTCACTTGCTCTCACAAAAGCCCCATCGAATAATATGATAATATTAATAAATGCCTCAATGCCATCCATGCCAAAGAGACGTGACCTTGTTTGGGATGGGTTCCGATTCCCATTATTTCTCAAAAAGTAATATATATATATATATATATATATATATATATATATATATATATATATACTAGATTTTTAAATGAGCTTTTCATACCATAAAAAGGCCTATAATAGGTAATAAGCTAAGTCTGACTAAAGTCTACACTGAGTCGATTTCCATCCCTATCTTTAATGTTTTGATTTTTATTTGGTAAAATCACACTTTTAGTCCTCTATCTTTAGGTATTGATTCATTTTAGTCCTCCATCTTTTTTTTCATTCATTTTGATCTTCTATCTATCAAACTTGACTCACGTTTATCCTTTCCGTCAATTTCCTGTTAAAATTAACATAAAATGTTAATGGTGTTAAAAACGAGACACGTGTCAATTTATGAATCGTTTTTTTAATAAACTAATTATAATAATATAAATTTAAATTAAAAAAGAGATTTTTTATTTTAAAAAATAAAAAAAACCCTAATCATCTTTTTCTCCACTTCTCCATCCCAATCCCATCGTCAGCGGCGGCCTAGCCACCCATTAGTAATTTACCGTCACTTTCTTGCTTTGTGTGAGATTTCAAATGATCACTTGTGCAAATGTCTCAGTACTAGAAGGAAAGACTTTTGACTGTCTAAGATTATGCTCCTTCCAATTTCTATCTATCTCCTCTGCATTACAAAATGTTACAATTCTACATTTTTTTCTTCGAACTTTCATCAGGACCTTCAAATCCAAATATTCATGCAGTATTTCTATGGCAAGTGATACATTAACTTTGGAATTATTGTAGATTTATGGGTATGTGATATACCGAGTTTTTTCCTATTTCTATTCTCCACAGTACAAGATTTTGTCATAGATCTAAAACTAGAACCCATCCTTGTCGTATTTCTGTTCTGTTCGAAACCATCACGTCCAGAAAATTAAAGGGCGAAGAATAGATGGAGATTTTGATGGCGCTCAAATCTAAAAGTGGTGTTTATGGTTTTAAGAATTATAAACTTAAATGAAGAGCAATTACAATGGTGTAAGCACAGTGAGAGTGATGGATGAAAAGGTTCAAAGAGATTTCAATCGACTTTTATTTTTTTCCCTGCACGTTGGTGGGAGGGGTGGGATTGGGGGTGCTGATGGTGAATGGATGTGTGGCAGTAGCTGCAGCTGCCACCGACAGTGGGATGGGGTGGTGATGTGTGGAAGAAGATGATTATGGTTGTTTTTTTATTTTTTAAAATAAAAAATCTCTTTTTTAATTCAAATTTATATTATTGTAATTAGTTTATTAAAAGAACCATTCACAAATTGACACGTGTCTCATTTTTAACACCGTTAGCTTTTTCTGTTAATTTTTAACTGGGAACTAACGGAAAGGATAAACGTGAGTCAAGTTTAATAGATAGAGGACCAAAATGAATCAAAAAAAAGATAGAAGACTAAAATGAATCAAAGCCTAAAAATAGAGAACCAAAAGTATAATTTTGTCTTTTTATTTTATAGTTTTAAATTAATAAAAAATTTATGTGGCTTTGATTTTGTTACATATGGAGGGAATCCAAGCTCACCGGAATTCCTTTTTGCCTTTTCCACTTGATTTTATAATTATTATTGTAACAAAATAACAAATATTGAAATTATTGTGGACAATTATATATTTTTTTTTAATCTTTGACTTCTAGTTTTTAAAATTACATTTACCTCCCTACAGAGGAGATAAGGGGTTAAGTGTAATGAATTTTAAACTTTTAAGGGTCTAACTATAATGTCTCAAGGGATAAGTGTAATGAAATTTCAAATCTTAGAAAATTAAATCTAATTTTAAAAACTAGAGGGGGTCAAGGAAATAAGTGTAATAAGTGCAAACTTCAGAGGAGGTTGGTGTAATTATCTCTAATTTTTTTAAATAATATTTATTTATATTTAATACATTATTAAAACTAAATATATTTATTTTTATTAATATATATTAATAATAAAAATATATTTAAGTGTTTTTTTTTCTAAATATTTGGGAGCTTAAAGCCATTTCTTTAGTTGCTTGGGCCTTGAGCCACCCATGATTAAAGGATAGACCTAACCCCTCCAGGACTAAAACATATTACAACCCTTATAGAAATGTTACTGTGAAATTTATATATTACCTATCAATATGAGAAAAATTCAACGAAATGAAACGTTCAACCCCTACCCCTCGTATTGCTTATTTAATGTCAAATTAGGTGCTATAATCGACTCTTTATGCCACCATGGCCTTTGGGCGATAAAAGCCACTAGAATGTTGCCTAGAGCCGTCAATATGAGTTCCATCCTATGAGTTAACTTGGCTCACCGTGGGTTAGGTTGAAGAAAATTCAACTAGCTTTAAATTATAACCTACTTAACCCAACTCGTATAACCCACAACTGACACGGGTATAAGCCGGATTGAGACAAGTTGGCTCGCGGATTAGCCCGCTGGTTTGAATGTTTTTTTATTTTTTTATTTTTTCATATTATAATAAGTTAAAAATTAAAAAATAGCAACATTTAATTTAAGTTTTTAAAATTTTATTTTTTTATTTTTCGTGTGTTTTGTATTATATTTTTTAATTTAGAGTTTTGTTAGATTTTTTAAAATAAAAATTGTTTTTTTTATGATTTTTAATAATATCTTTTTTGGTGAGCCAACCTGTTTAACCCGCGGTGGGTTGGGGTGGATTGAAGAAATTCTAATTCGCAACTCATATGAGTCAACCCGCGTGGATTAGAAAATTGTTCAACCCGCTGCCTTCTACTTTTTCCATGTCTCTGTTACATGTTTGCAATTATTTCGAATAATTCATGATAAATAGAAATTTAACTGTCTAAAACACAAATAAAACTAAATAAATGTTTAGTTGTCACACGGTTCTTCGATCCCAAATTAACAATAAGATATTGGAGATACAAATAAATGAAGTAGATAAATAAAAAGATTGGCAGAAAACTTCAACAACAATGATCCCCGCAGAAATCACATGACATGTTTTCTGAAGGTTCGTTTCATGCTCTGAAAGAATGAAGCTTCACCATGAGAATCAAATTCCAATCAAGAGTTAGTAAATGATATGCTTCGTTTATGGAACAGCGGGAAGAAAATTTTCGTGGAAATCAGATGGCCTATGTTCTGGCGTCGTTGGTCGAATCGTCGGAAAGAACACAAGTTCCTCCTGTACATCTCAATGATCTTTTTGTTTTTTCATCAAATATTTGTTGGTCTGTGATAGCACATTACATATCTTCCAACTATGTTTTTAACAGGAAGTGGCCCCCTGTTCATCAATAGAGTTTAGAAAAGGTAAGTTTCAATATGAACCTGTTAAATAAATAATACAGGAAAGTTTCAAAATTAACTTTTGGATTTCTAATCAATTCACAATACATGGAATGATAGAATGCTGAAGAGTAGGCCGAAAATCAATGGTATTGTTTAATAGACGAATTTTGCAGTCTTAAGTATTTTCCTTAAAAGAATCCATATTTCCTCAAATTTAAAAGAATTAGATACTAATGTAAAAAATTATTAGAAACAGATCAATTATATCAATATCATCACATTCAGATAATTAAAAATGCTTTTCACATAATCTAGCTACTTACAACAAGTGGCTCTATGAAACCATATTTTCTCATTTCAATTGAAGAAAAAAAGAACATATTTCTGCAAGAACTCTAGAACTGATGTAAAAACTCATCTAGAGAACAGAACAATTGTACTATACCAAATTACCAACAGATTCAAAAAATTACACCTCTTTCAATGGAAAACGAAGAAAAAAACATGACAGCACAAAAACTTGTAGCAGTAGTTACTTACCACACATGGGAATCATAGCTATTGTTACGATTATCCCCCAACACATAAACATGGTCTTCTGGCACGTACTGCAAGGAGAGATGTAGTGAGGAAAAGAAAATTCTGGATAAACATATACGGATAGACTTAACACCAAGTGATTTTAATTTTAGTACCACGACAAACGTAAAAAAGGACATTATCAAGAAAGCCTTCAAGTGAAAGGGGAATATATGGCTATTATGCAAAGCCATTTATTCTGGCAATTCCTATACCATCAAGGCATCAAGTTCAAGAATATTTCTGTGGTCACACCACAATTATTTTAAGAAAATGAACAAGGACAATATCAATTAACAAGAGTCTCACTGTTGATTTCATTGTATAAGTTGGTGGCTCTGCTATGAAATCTTCCTTCTGAGCAACACCGTTGACGTAAAGTCCTCCATTATGAACCTGAAAGGTGTTGGAACTTGGAAGACTGAAGTGAGGAAAAAAAATGATATTCGTACTATTCCTGTGTGCTTATAATTATAAAATCACTAATTAGCAGCACAAGAATACATATCTTTGAAATTTGTAACCAGTGCTTGTCATTGTAGTATGTGAAATTGTGAAAGTTCGTATTGGCTAAATCAAAGAACATAAGTAAAATCATAATCCTGGTTTCAATCAATAATTTAAGAATTGCATTACATATTTTTTGTAGCGATGTCTTTATCCAATTCTCAAGCAGATGCTTAACTATGAGATAATGCAAAAAGGGAGTTTGGAAAAAAACTTATACCTCGACAGTGTCTCCGGCTTTAGCTACAACTCTCTTTATAAAAACAACATCCTTGTTATCTCCAGAAAGCTACATAGAAATCAATCATGTAACTGAACTGGGTCATCAGTTGCTTCCTAGGGATCTGCAAGTAGGCAAGATTCTATAACACCATAACATACCTGTGTTGGATCCCGAAATGTTACAATATCATCTATAGCAGGACTCCTCAGATAATATGAAGCCTAGGGAAGTTTGCAAGAAAAAAAATACCTGAATTCAACTATTCAAATTGAGGAAAGAAATAGACAAAATATCCATGAATCTTTTTTTTTTTTATCAATGTTCGTAACAAGAATGCAAACAGAATGCACGATGTAACAAACAACCAACCATTTATTACTGCAAAGGAAGTTCCCAAAGTTGTTTAGCCGGTAAAGTTTCTCACAAGGCAGAGGTTTTCACTAACTAAATTTTCATAGCTTTCCACAAAAAAATAAAAAAGAAACAATAGCCCTTCAACCATCAAATTTCAGTTAACTACACAAATCCTAGACAAACAAGTTACAATACTACTTTGAGACATGGTAGTTAGTATCGCCGATACATGCGATACATATCGCGATACGATACACTTTTTGCCCCAAACGATACGTATCTCACGCTTGTATTGTTTTGGTCATGTATCGTGAACATGTCGTCTGTATCGCGAGCGAATCGTGTGAATCGCGATACAAAACGATACGCGCGATTCAGAAAAGCGGGCAAAACTTTGGATTCGGGGCTGGATGGGGCGGGTCAAACGCGAAAATGGATTGTTGAACCACTTAAATGGTCACTACTAGTCACTATTTTATTTTTTTGTCATATTAAATTGAGTTATATCATGGGTTTTAACTTTATATGATTTTCATTTGAACTTTAAAGTACTATTTTTACTTTAGGTTATCAATTCTCCTTTTTTTTGTTATGCAATGTGTTTTTGAGTTCTATATTATAGTATATTTTATATTGATTCTGTATTGCGATACGATTCACGATTCGGAAAATCGGCCTTTCGATACACGATATGATTCACGATTCGATAACCATGCTTTGAGACTTTTTAGTAGCTTATTTCAGTTTTTTCCTGATAGCATTAAAAGGAAAAAGTGGTTTGAATTATTGATCTATATAAGCTTCAAGCTTTTCGTCCCAATAGACCTAGTTTTTGTCTCCTAAAGTTGTGTGTATGATTCATTCTTTTAACAAACAGCAGGTATCCGAAATCTGGAATATCCAAAAGTGTTGGTACAGCATAGGCAAAGACAAAGCACAATTAACAAAGTCAAATCAACTTCATAGATTTTTTTTATTCCATCAGAGTATATAATTTCCAGGCTTCATGCGCATAGTTTACTCTAAGCTGTACAATCACATGGAACGATTGCCACTATTAGACATGGATAAAGACCAAAATCTGATCAGAAAATGAGGCCAAGAAAAAACAACAAACTTTCATGAATCAAATCAAGTTGGTCCAAAGATACATTTACAACCATTATCCGCCACTGAACTTGAACTCAAGTTGGTCCATAAATCAATGGGTGAGAAATGTTAACATTGATTAGCTGCTAAACTTGTATGATCTTATTAACTTTTCAATAAATTAATACTTAGAATCTTAGGAGCTGTTTGGTTTGCATTTTCATTTTCTGTTTTCATTTCCTGTTTTCAGTCTGTTTCCTGTTTTCTGAAATTTTACAAAGGAAATCAGGTAGAAACAGGTAACACTAAAAGTGAAAATGCAGTAGAAACACAAAGTCTATATACAACTATTAATTGGAATCGTCGAGCATTAAAAACTAAAAAAAGCAATGGAAGATCACTTGAACTAGATCTCTACCAAATGAAAGTATTCTACTGACGAAACAATATCTACAATTTCAGGGCAAACAAAACGGGACAGTGATACCATAAAATCGCATGAGTAACAAAAGATGCCACTTGGCCCTTGGCTTGTAAATTACGATTTAGTGGCAACACTAAATGACAGTAACAGTGACGTAAAGGAGGAAGTATGGAGAAAGCAAAAACAACAATAACAACAGCAACAACAACAACTAGGAATTTTAGAGAAAAAAAGGAAGATGCCTACAAATCCAGATTAGCAAATCAAACTGATCATACAATTGTAATTTAAAGAGTGAGATTATGCATAAAAAGGATGAATAGTGAGGTAACCTTTTCGACGAGAATTCGATCGCCAACACGAAGTGTAGGGTACATAGAGGAAGAAGGAATGAAACGAAGCTCAGAGAACATGGACCAGAGAAGAACAATCGCCAAAAGCCTCAAGAAGCCGTCAAGGCCCGGCCATCGGAGGAAACCCCAACTCTGACACGGCATCCATCGCAGACAAGTATAACTCATCGCAAAATGGTATAATGCACACGGCTTCAAGAAACTCATCTTCTCTAACTGCAAAATTTACAGTGAACCATGGAATTGAGCTCAAGCTTTAATTAAAATAAGTTCCATCTTCAAATTGTTTTCGTGGAGCAAGAACAGACTTACTCGCTAAGTTTCCACAAAATGACGCGGTTTCATCACAGTCAACAGCGAGACTTGCATTGCTTCCCTTTCTTAAAAAATTTCAAAATTAAAACAGCCAAATAGCGAAGTGAAGGGAAAAAGAACGTAGCAATAATGTAGTTTATTTACTCCAAAATATAAATAACAATAAGACTAAAACTTATAACAGTGTCATTGGTTATATGGGTTTTCTAACCTATACAATATTGTACAGATAAGAAACTAAAGGTAAAATATTTGTAGGGGAAAATCAAAACTTTAATAAAATTATGTGTAACACACAATAAATATTATGTTTTCTTTCCTCTTTTAGGTTTCTGCAATATTGCATAGGTTAAAAAAATCCTAGTTATATATATGGTTAATCCGTCATTTTCGCTCTGTGATAAGAGATAATAATTGATATAGTGCATTGCCAATGAAAAATATGAGAATGGATCTCGTGTTCAAAAATAATATGATATCTCATATTGATGTTTACGTGTCTATATCTTTCCTCATTAATGTTTATAAGAATTCACAAATTTAATATGCATTTAATATAGTATATTTTTTTGAGTAGATTGCATTTAATATATATTAAGAAAGATACACACAAAAATAGCAGTTATTTTTTATCATGATCCATTCCCGAAAAATATTTTCAATGCACAATTTTTTTTTCTTCATTTTTTAGATAATAGTTCTCACTTCTCAGTACTGTAATTAAGAAAATAAATCGATTTGCATCTTTTTTCAGCCTCTTTGCATCTAGTTGCATTGACTTTTTTTTGGTCAACAGTTGAATTGACTTATGAAGGTGTGAATATTGTTGGGCCACCGAAAAACATTCAGCCATGGTGTTTAGTAGCCCAAGGCTAGTGTTTGATACGTATGGGTCAGGACTCAGGAACAGCATTCTGGTGATCCAAGAGGCCAATGCCAAAAATTCCTAAGTTTTACAGAACAAAAACATATTGAAAACAATATCTGCAGACGTCACTGCTCACGAAAATAGTTTGAATAAAAATTTAAACTAGACCCAAAAAAATCAGAAATTTAAAATAATAGTGGCTTAAAAATAATTTAATAGTAACCATGAAGAAACAGATATAATTTGAAACAAGAAAATGAAAAGGATAAAAATCGCAAGCAAGGATACGGGTCGAGAAATATCCAAAGAATAAGAAAAAGACAAATATACTATATCAGATCATATATGCTATGAAAAAAGCTGCACTATCACACTTCACTCATCCTCACCACTCACTCAGAATTCAGAAACGATGAAAGCACAAACGTTACGTTTTCTGTGGGTGCTGTTACTGTTGTTACCCTTAATTTCCATAGCCGATGAAGCTTCCACCAGCACCAGCATCATCTTCACTACACTTGGCAGAGCTTATTACGCCTTTGACATATATTCCCTCCCAATTCAACAACAACAACCGCTACTCTCCGCTAAAGATGAACTCCGAATCACCGATGGCCGCTCCGTCAATTTTAACGGCCACTTCGTTTCCAATCACTCCGCTATCCAACTCCCGATGGACCCGCCTCCTCTGCAGCTCGTTTATGTAACGGAGAGAAACGGCGTCCCCACCATATATTACGACGCCGTTTATACTCATCTTTCCTCGGGTGGAAGAAGATCGGCGCTTGAATCTGCTGTCACAGATAGAATTCAACTCCCTCTGTTACCGAATAAGTTAAGCGATTCCCAAGTTTCTATTAAAGACAAACCTACTGTGACTGCCGACGGTGAATATTTGGTGTATGTGTCCACCCACGAGAATCCCGGCAAGCCACGTGCTAGTTGGGCTGCTGTTTACTCCACCCATCTTAAGTCCGGTAACACCCGAAGGCTCACTCCTTATGGGGTCGCTGATTTCAGCCCCGCCGTCTCTCCCTCCGGTGAATGGACGGCGGTTGCTTCCTATGGAACTGACGGTTGGGCTGGTGAAGTACAGGACCTTACAACGGACATGTACGTTTTCTCAACTCGAGACGGAACTCAACGGGTCAAGGTGGTTGAACACGCCGGCTGGCCTAGTTGGGTTGACGATCGGACACTTTACTTTCACCGGAGAGGCGATGACCAGTGGTGGAGTATTTACAGAGCGATTCTCCCCGCCGAGGGTCTTGTTTCCGCTGACTCGGTGGTTGTAGAACGAGTAACCCCACCAGGGATTCACGCCTTCACACCTGCAACTTCCCCCGGCAACCACAAGTTCATCGCCGTCGCTACCAGAAGGCCAGGCTCGAGCTATCGTCACATCGAATTATTCGATCTGGTCGACAACGAATTCAAGGAGCTTACTCGCTTGGTCTCTCCACGGGCTCATCATCTCAACCCGTTTATCTCGCCCGATTCGTCTCGGGTCGGGTACCACAGGTGCAGGGGAGAACCCAACGGAAAAGACGGTAGCAGCCCCCAATTATTACTAGAGAATGTTCAGAGCCCCGTGCCCGGTCTTACTCTTTTCCGGTTCGTCGGTTCATTCCCGGTTTTCTCGCCGTCAGGGGACCAAATCGCCTACGTCGAGATGCCGGGGGTTTATGTCGTGAACCGGGATGGTTCGAATCTGCGGAAGGTTTCCAACGCGATGGCCTTCTCAACCGCTTGGGACCCGGTTCGACCCGGCATCATTTACACAGCCATCGGAGAAACATTTGCTCCGGAGAGTTCGCAAGTCGATATCGTATCCATCGATATTGAGACCAAACGTGTCAAGAGATTAACCCTTGACGGAAAGAACAACGCTTTCCCGTCACCATCACCCGACGGAAAATGGATCGTGTTCCGGTCAGGCCGGTCGGGTCACAAGAACCTATACATCATGGATGCAATTAATGGAGAGAAAAACGGACTTCAAAGATTGACGGAGGGTCCATGGACCGACACCATGTGCAACTGGTCACCGGACGGAGAATGGATCGCTTTTTCATCGGATCGGCATGACCCGGGTACCGGAAGCTTCGAGATATACTTGATCCACCCAAACGGAACCGGGTTGAGGAAGCTGATTCAAAGCGGGTCGGGTGGGAGGACGAACCACCCGTATTTCAGCCCAGATGGGAAGAGTTTAACGTTCACATCAGATTATGCAGGCATATCAGCTGAACCAATCTCGAATCCACATCACTATCAGCCATATGGTGAAATATTCACCGTTAGATTAGACGGGTCGGGTATCCAGAGATTGACCCATAACTCATATGAGGATGGAACACCTGCTTGGTCACCAAAATATATAAAGCCAGTGAATGTTGAAAGGGCAAAGGGTGGGCCTTATTGTTCTTTTGAAGATTGTCATTGGCTCAACAATTTTCCAAATAGAACAAACATGGGTGTTGCTGCTTATGTTATGAATGGTATTAGCCCTGCTGTATCAAAGGCCCAATGTGGCATTGGTCTGTAATGTTGGGATCTTTAATGTTTCTGATATAATTTTTGCAAATACCAACTTTAGTACTGTATGAATTAAATAATGTATGATACTTAAATCGGGATGTATATATTTGTGTAGGTTGAGGGTTGAGCATGGCTTGTTATTAATGTGATAATGATGAAACATGTAAAGCAATAAATAACTTATGTTACGAACTGGATGTAAACTTCCTTGATCTACTATAATTATTGTGCTGGATAAATTAGACGAAAGAAAAAACTTGCATTGGATTCTTATGCTAGTAAAATGATGCAGAAACAATAGCTAATAATGCAAGTTGCTTCTTGAAATGTTGATTTTTTGTGAATTTGTGAGCTTCAAACAGTTTCCCATCGTTGAATGCAGAAACAAGAAATTCTAATTAAGATTGAAGGGTTCTGCTACATTATTTAGGGTGCGTTTAATGCATGAACAACACAATACAAGTAATACAACGCAGTTCAACTTTTATGAGTCACAGCACAATCTTTTGTGTTTGTATTGTTTGATACTCAATACACATAACAAGAAGCGCAACATAAGTTTTACAATAATAACCTTCATGTTATATATTATTAATTTCACTTTAATTTTTCTAAGAAAATAATATTTTAATATTTTAGAAAAATTTTATTATTTTATTATTTATTATAAAATTAAAATTTCATATTTTAATAAATTACTACATAATATATTTTATGTGATATAATAATTATATTAAATAAAATCAAAAATTATTATTAAAAAATATTTTTGACTCTTTATTTTTTAATATTTATATTTATTATTAAAGTTTATTTTATTATTAATACGTTATTTTAATTATTTATATCTATATTATATATATATCACGTTAACCAGTAAGTATGCAGAAGTGAAAAAAAATAACGTAAACATTGATTTAAAAAAATAATGCAACATAAACTACCTTAGGTAAGTGGGGGAGGTAGTTACACTACTGAGTAAAGATAGAATGTTAGTTTTGGCTTTTTCTAACTTGTGCATAGAACAGGAAACTTGTCCCTCGGTTTAGTGGAGTACAAAAAAATGGCTATTTGTGCTGTTCAATTACTCAAATATTGTGCTGTCTCTTAACAGCTTTTTGAATGAACAAAGAGTTTTGTTCTGTACTGTACTTTCAAAATTAGCAAATCAAACGGACCCTTAGTGTAAGAGAACCCTCTTCGTCCCAGTCACGTAGTTCAATTGGTGAGCGTATGGAGACATGCGTGTGTGGATACCAAGTTCAATTTCTGATTGTACTACTTTCTTATAAAAAAAAGAACCTTCTTCTCTAGCATAGACATAAACTATGTTAATCTAAGCCTATTCCAACTGAAGATTAGTGTGCTATCTCTGTTCAACTCTAGAAAAATTCTGAAGTTACTGAAGGCCACATATTTGTACTGAAACAAAGATTATCAGCATAAGTACTCTGACAAATTTTACATATGAGAATAACAAAACAAATATTTAATACGTGTACAAAACAGATTATGAGGCCATGTTTACCTTGTGGATTGCAGGCAAATTAGAACTAGTGTTTTTCAAACAAAGGCTAACTGCAAGTACTGGTTGGGGCTGTCATTTCAAACTACAGAAAATTCAAGACTAAACCTGCTAAACCTGCATGAAATGATTTGCTTGAGATTTGCATCCTTCAAATACTACAAACATATATAATTAGAAACTATGAAAAGTTGAAATGAACCCAAACCTCTTCTTTGAAGTATGTGTCAAGAATGAAATCTACATGACTAATTGACTTATTATTTGGATAAATACACTATTTTCTCAAAAATATTTTATTTGTAATAATTTTGAATCTCAACGCAAATCTGACACCAATAAAAAATTCTTACTTCCCCAAAATTATTTTTTCTCTTAACAAAAAAGAATAAACAAACTGTCATTCATATCAGCATAAAAAGTAAAAAAGAAAGTGTGAAAAGTAATCTCCTAAGAAGAATCAAATCAATGTTAGCATTTCGGAGGCCCATCTAAAACACAGAGGCCCGGCCCGTTACACTCCATCATGTCAACGTGAAACGCTGCGTGGTAGGGCAATCAGAGCGGGAAAATCCTCTATACTGTTATTTCTCACTCCACTGCAAGTTTGTTAGTGTGAGAAAATTCACAAGAGATGGCGCCAATTCTGCAGAGCTCTCAGCCATGGGTCGAGAAATAGTAACACCTTTTTCTTCCTCAACTTCGATTTTCCATTTCTCTGTTTCTTATTTTCGCTAACCTAATTTTGCCCTCTCTCAATCTTAACCCAGCCGGCCAAAGCAAGTCAAAGACGTTGCTCATCAAGACGAAGTGGTTCGAGTTCTCACAAACACTCTTGAAACCGGAAGCGTAATTACTGTTTCTAAATCCTTCTTCTTCATCTTTTCCATAATTATATGATATATCTGATTTAATGGTTTTGATCTTATATTACAGTGTCCTCACATGCTCTTTTACGGTCCTCCCGGCACCGGAAAAACTACCACTGCTCTTGCAATCGCTCATCAGCTTTTCGGGTAAAATTTTCCTTTGACTACTTCATTTATCAAAATGTTAATTTTGTTTGTTCTATTCCTTGGAATTCATTCGTGAAGAATGCTGATGTTTCTTCTTTAACCTAATCTCGTGATAGAATAGGCACATTGGTATTATAATTCGTTCAATAGCTGTGCTGTTGTGCTATTGCTGATAATCTGTAACAACCATAAAGTACAGGCCTGAGCTGTATAAGTCTAGGGTGCTAGAGCTTAATGCTAGTGATGACCGTGGGATTAATGTTGTTCGGACAAAGATCAAAGACTTTGCTGCTGTGGCTGTTGGTACTAATCAGCATAAGAAGTATGTGAATTCTATCAATAATTATCTTCTTTTGAAACTGTTGTTCTTTCTCCATTCTCTTCCTTTAAGAGTTGTATAACTTGCTCTTTTGTGTTCTGATATTTCAGTGGTTATCCTTGTCCGCCATATAAAATTATTGTTCTTGATGAGGCAGATTCAATGACCGAAGATGCTCAGGCATGTTCACTTTTTTTTAAATTCCTAACTTTCATAGTATTGAAAAGTGCTATGGTTTCTCACCACCTGCTATTTATTGTGCAGAATGCCTTGAGGCGTACAATGGAAACTTACTCTAAAGTTACAAGGTTCTTTTTTATATGCAATTATATTAGCAGGTAACTTGTTCATGATACCATTTAGTGATAACTTTCTTTAGCTTTTTTAATGTCACATCTCTAAGGAGTCAATGAGAATTATAGTCGCCTTCATAAACATAATTTTCATCAGCTTTAGAATGTGTCCAATTTTTGTTATAGATATAACCATATAAGGTCCAATTCTAATATATAAATCAACTATTTCTTTTAATTTTATCAAATATTTTTACTATTTTGTATATTATTTCATGTTCTCAAATCTGCATAAAGGTTACCAGTATATGTTTTGTTTTTACTTTTTATTTTTTTAAAAAAGCACACAAAACACCATGCTAAAATTCCAAGGGTTTCCCACTTTGTAAGATTTATGTCAAGTCTTCTGAAAAAATGATGAAGATAAAATAATAAGTTAATATAGTCTTTTTGGCCTTTGTTCTAGTTAATGTTTTTTTTTTTATAAGGACAGGTGAGTGGTGAATGACGACACATTGATTTTATATGTTACAAGTCATTTTTATTTTGTAGGATTATAGAGCCACTTGCTTCAAGGTGTGCGAAATTCAGGTTCAAGCCTTTGTCAGAAGAAATCATGAGCAGCCGAATACAATACATCTGCAAAGAAGAAGGACTCTTTCTTGATCCTGAGGTAGGAACATTAGAACTCATAGAATGGTAGTATACTAGTATTATTCTTAATGTTTCAATCCTTTGTCTATAATAGCGGATTATAAGTTCCTTTTCTTTCATAGGCTCTTTCATCCCTGAGTTCTATTTCACAAGGAGATCTTCGTCGGGCTATCACATACTTGCAGGTGAGAGACATTTTCTGATTAACATGCATATATTCAAACATGTAAATTGTATTTTATTTCCATGATTTTACATGATGTTTATTTTCATTGTAATTTTCATGGTTAATTTGTTTAGCTGAGACAGTTTGCACTGGATGATGCATGCATATATGTCTTGGTCTCTTAGATGACTATAAATCCAATGTATTGTGCTTAACTTTGGCAAACTAACTTGTAATTATCAATCTATGCGTGTGAATAATGCTGCCTTTGAGGATATTAAGTAATATGAAACAATTTGTTATTTTGGTATGTTCCTAGGTATGATCATTCTGGTGTTGGCAATTGTTTGGTTGTTGGAGTGTATGCTCTATGCTTTTCTCATGCTGGCTCAATAATTTAAGTCAATGCAAAGATGATGCAGTGGGCTGGAGAGTCCACCATTCATTCATAACTAAATTTTTTGGCATGAAATGGTATTGACTTGTGCAAAATTGTTGGGTACAAATATTGCTATCTCCTAGAAATATTAATTTATTTATAAATCAGGGAAGCCTTGAAAATTAAGGGATTGTTTATGTCTTATGATTCTACTTCATTTTTCTATATTTGTGTTGATTAATTTATTCTTCAACAAAATAATGAGTTAAAGACCAAGCTTTAGTATATCACATCTATGTGTGTCTTATTATTATTTGAACTAACATAGTATTAATATTGCAGTCTGCTGCTCGCTTATTTGGATCTTCCACTTCTTCCAAGGACCTGATTTCTGTGTCTGGGGTAGGTTGTTGCTCTAATTTCCTGTGGCTTGTTCTGTTTCTGTTTTCAAAGAAAACAATTGTATGTACATTATGCTGTATGGTGGTTGCATGTTTGATGATGCACATTTCTGTAAGAATGAAATGGTTGACATACTTTTTAGCTGGTGGACTAAGGATTTGAGTTGCAGTTTTGGGCTTTATTCTAATTATTACTTATTTTCTTTCTGGCGTTTCTAAATATACGGATAGAAAGCTTTTAACTGATCCTAATAGAATTGTGCCTTTATATCTTAGTTCACAAAATTGCAGATTACCATTTGATGAAACATTGGATGTCAACATCTATTGCTTGAAGTGGCTTTCTGTGTGGTGATTTCTATTCATGGCGTGTACTACCAACTTTTAAAAGATCAACTGATTTTCAGTTTAATTTTGTGTTTTTGGTGACACAATAATTTATGGTAATTTTTGAAATAGAGGACCACTGTCTTTTCCCTCTTCCTGCTTGGCCTGACTTTCTATAATCTGAATGTATCAGATTGTTCCAACAGAGGTTGTCGAGGCACTTCTTAAAGCTTGCAAAAGTGGTAATTTTGAGTCAGCCAACAAGGAAGTCAACAACTTTATTGCAGAGGGATATCCAGCCTCTCAGATGCTTACCCAGGTTTTGATTTTGGCAGTTCCGTTGCGGACTCTTGTCAATAACTTTGCTTATGCAGTTAAGTCTTTTACTGGGTCGCTGATTTGTTTTTTTTTCCTTTCCAGTTATTTGAGGCCATAGTTGAAGAGAATGACATATCAGACGAACAGAAGGCAAGAATATCCAAGAAGCTGGGTGAAGCGGATAAGGTTACTTATGATCCTTTAAGAATTAATATGCGCACTATCCTCCCACACTCTTTCCTTTACCTGTTATTGGATATGATTTTATCACAGTTCTTCCTGTCGGTATTGTATTTCAAATGCTCATATTGGGTACAATTCTTGTCGCAGTGCCTAGTTGATGGTGCTGATGAATACTTGCAGCTTCTTGATGTGGTCAGCACTACTATGCAAGCTTTTACTAACATGCCAGAAGGATTTGCTTACGAGGGTTAAATATTAGATAGTCAGCATGATAAATCTAAAATGGTCAATTGTTCCTTTGCAAAGAAAAAGAAACTTGTTACATTCTGTATTATGTAGTCACTAATCAGACTAGGGCTCCTTTTTTAACTGGCTTTTTGTGTAAATTAGGTTTTGAACAATTATCCCGGGTAATTGCACTCAAGTAATTGGTCCAACAACAAGCAAGTAATCTGAATACAAAGATAACAAAACAGTTTGCATAGAGATGGCGAAATAACCTGCACTTATGTATAGCCGGGGTTAAAAATTCTGGACACCTTGTTACTTAGGAAAAAATTCTTTCACAACTTTATGGTGTAATGAAGCTTCTAATTAATTGACGGCCCAAACTAAAAACCAGTAAGCACGCTGAAGATTATTATGCTCAGGACTGAAAATGTTTGCCAGATAAAGATTACCCGTTAATGTTGGTCTTGCATGCAGATGCAATATAATTATGTTGGTTTTCAATATTATTACAAGCCAGTAAAATACCTGTTTCTATATGATTAGTGTTGCCAAACAGAACTTCATTTTCCCTTTGAAATGAAAATAGCGCCTACACCCCCATCTAAATAAATGATTACACCAGGTCCAACATGTCCCTTTGAAATTGAAATTGCACCGTTGGACTTGGATGTCTAAACTTGCGAACAAATTTGAATGTTATTATTTGCAAATATTTTTCTTTTTGTCTGAATATAAGCAATTGACCATAATCCTCTGAGACTGGTAGATTGAAAATAATAACCTTGAAGATTCAATCTTAGGCTAATGACTCATCGGAGACAAAACAATAACTAAAAATGGGAGAAAATTACATCCACTGAAATAGGCAAATTATTAATAATTAATAATCACTAAAAAATGGAGAAATTTACGTCCACTGAAATAGGAGAGGTCACTCATTGTTATTTCAAATGGTCATAAGATAAGAAATACTGTATTACGTCAAACAAGAAAAGAGTAGGCCCATTCCATACCATAATAATTCTAAATTCTCAAAAGACGTTTCATATTAAAATTTGATACCGAAAAGTCTTAAACCCAAAGCTTAGTCACATGGCATGTATTTTGGCATTTTGTATAGAGCTGCTCTAAACTGGAACAAAGTCAGTTACTACTCATCAAAATGGACCCTCAAGTCCCCACCAATCCATGCCTTTAATTTCGCTAATTATCCTCATCAGACCATATAAATTCAGTGAACCCTTGTGCTACAAAGAACACTTAATTTTAAGATAAGATGGTTGCAATGGATGATGACTCTTTCAAGAAGCCAGGAGCAGTTCCATTCAAATGGGAGATTAAACCTGGCCTTCCCATTTCCCAACACAACCTCCACCACCACAGCACTAGTGTTCCGTCACCGGAATCGCCCTCGCTGAAGCTGAGGCCGCCTCCGCCGGTTGGATCCTACTTACTTTCTCCGGCGGAGCCTCGGACCCGATCCTTCCGGTCTAGTACGAGGACCCGGTCTGATCGATGGCGGTTCGAACGGCCCCTTCTTTCCCGACCCGAGAGTGTGTCGTCGGGGTGCTTCTTTTCGCCGTTTCTGAAGCGACTAGCGAGTAGGAAGAGGGCTCCGAAGCGAGTGGTGGTTGAACCGGATTATACGTCGGAGTTAGAGACGCTTGGCCGGTGGTCGTTGTCGTCTAGGAAGTCCCTGTCGCCGTTCCGGGCCTCAACGTCGTCGTCTTCTGTCGCTTCGTCGCCCCGACCCGTGAGCGATGCTGAATGGGCCGGGTTCGGGCTTTTCTGAAGAAAAAAAATTTGCGCTTTTTCTTTTAGGATAATTTTCGGTTTTTCTTGCCGTCTGCGTAATTCGAATTGCAGAGAATTTTGTTTGTGTTTCCTCAATGAAAACAGATTAATGAGTTGGTGTAAATATAAATTATAGATAAATATCATGGCCGGTTTAAATAAAAAGCGTCTCAGCTTTCTTATTTCTTGATGGGTAATTGCTCTGTTTTCTGTTGATTTGATTTCTTCATATGCATCAAGTCACTTGCAAGTTTCAGTGCATGTCTCCAATCTTAAGGATGACCAACAGGCTGCTCTGAGTTTAATAACACTCAATATAGTTATGGTTGACGCTAACAGTGCATTTAGGGTATTTGTTAAGGTGTAATAAATACATATTTTTAAATGATTGGAATTACTATAAAAAAACATTCATTAAATAGTTTTTAAATTTCAAAACATAAATTCTATTACTTTCAATAAAATATTACTATTTTTTTAATCTTAACTAATGCTTAAAGGCATTGTTTAGCATTTTTTTATAGTATATTATAGTAATTATTTCTTTGTGGTTGGTTGGTCATGAATTTAAATTTAAAAACAACTTTTTCTGTTAAAATAAATGTAAGAAACTATTACAATAACCCACACCATTGTGAATTGAGGAGCCTTCTAATCATGTTGTATCCCTTTTACACCCATTACTAAGGTTGTTAATGTTAACTAGGCACTAGGGCATTATTTCAAAAGAGAAATGTTTATTGTACCAAAATTATTCAATAAACTAACTTGACTTCTTTTAACTTATTTATTGTCATTTTTTCAATAAAATGAAACAAAATGTAGTGTAAGGCCACATTCTCGACCAATTTAGTATGAAGATTCAAATCCTTTGGGCTAATGCAATATATAGTTGCGAGAAAAATTAAATAAATAATTTTAGGTAAGAGGGATTAAGATTACTTAATTTTGGAAATCTCATCATCTCTTTATATGTAATAATCATCAATTTATATACTAATAAAGATAGTGCCACTCCCAACAAAGATAGTGCTAATCTCATCCACCACAATTTTAAGGTCAGTACACTCTTTGATGGGCTTGGGACCAATTCAAAGTTAAAAGGGCTACATTAATTAAATTTTTTTTGGGTAAACTACATTAATTAATTAATTAAAAATAATAAGGAGGATGAGATTAGCACTATCTCTATTGGGAGTGACACTATCCTTTTTATATGTAAGAATCATAAATTTATATACGAAAAAAAATTGTATCACTCTCAATAGGGATGGTACTAATCCCATCCACCAAATAATAATACTCACATGTTGTCTATAACATACGGCTTGCATTTTTTCCACCACACTCTTTTTATAAGGCACCACACGTCCTATTTTTATTTTCCAAAAATGTCCTTCGTTCGTATTTTTAAATCTGAATATACCAATTTTGAAAGTTATGAATTTTTAAAATCGGAGTGAATAACCACACTTGCCAATACAAATACTAGATTTTTGGTGTGTATCAAAAGTATCTTACAACAAAAACTAATCCCTCCAAGATGTAAAGATCATCAAAATTACTATAATAACATATATGTGTTTTATATTTTTGAAGATATTATATAATAATATAATATATAATAGCATAAAAACATGTCTAAAATAACTTTAGAAGATGTTTTTCAAATTTAGAAAATATTATATAATAATATAATATATAATAATAATATATAATAGCAAAAACATGCTTAAAATAACTTTTGAAGATATGTTTCAGATTTGAAAATTATTATATAATAATATAATATATATTAATATTGTTAAAACTTACTCAAGAAGTTAGTTGTTTTACAATTTTCACTTTGCCTCTCAAACGGTAACAAGCCGCCTCTTGCCATATTCTCTCTGTATGTGAATTTCCAAAATGCTAAAATCAAACCTCTCAAAATTTCCACTTGATATTATTTTGGGCTTTCTAACCTTGGAATATACTAACATAGTGCGCTTGTAAGTCATCGCTCCTTACTTGATATCTACGCCTTGGTCAGTTAGTGAGTTTTGATTGCTCTCCTAATTTTCTAATTTGGTTATCGCCGTGAAGTTTCAACATTACAACAATATTGCGCCCTTGTCTCTTTATTAACCGTAAGTTTTGCAATTTTAATATTTTTTAATTGTAATTTATAAAGTTTGTTCTTTTTTTTAAATTTTCTTGTCTTATGATATTGTTTGAACTAATAAAGTGTTGTGTATTATTATTAATTAACAACATGCTCATATTAGTAATGTATTGCGTCTTCTCATGTTAATTTTCTTTATGTTATCACTTACGTGACTAAAACTGGATTTTGATTTTTCAATAATAATGTATTTTATTTATTGTAGTTATGAGTAAAATGAAAACAATTGATAATTTTTTAAAAAAGAATACAATTGACGAATTTTTGGAGATAGCTTAACTATTTGTCTTGAAAAAGAAATTGCTGGTTATTTCACTATTGAATTAATTATAGATGAATTTGAATCTAAAAAGCATCATCAGATTCAATTTTCTTAAGTAAAAATTATAAGTTTTTCATCCTTATTTTTAATTTTTACCTCTATTTTATGTTTTATATAAATATTAGTTATTATAAACTATTTTAATTATTAATTATTTTTAATATATTAATTTTATAAATAAATTTAATTTAAATGTTTGACCGTAATAAAAATGGACTTCAACCAAGATTTATAATGCAAAATAATTGTAGCTGGTACATACCTCAATCGACTCATAATAAGAATAACAACCATATTCCATATTTAGATATCTTTAATATAGAACATTATATTCTCCTCCGATCCTTTATGTTGCCAATTTGTTAATTATTTGGTGTATATGAAGCTGTAAGTTGTGAATTTGTATGTAACTTAGCTCTCTAATTCAGTATTTAATTTATGAGAAACGTGCACACTATAAACATTGTTATCAGTAAAGTTAAGGATAACCTTCCCCATTTGCTGACTCATGAAATGAAGGACACTTTTTTATTTTCATATACATGATGTAATGTGACCAATAAAAGGATTATAAATGATATTTAATATTCTAAAGACACTATTTAAGAGTTTAAATATAATAAAAATGTATTGAAATATGTAGTTTTTTATATTTCTGAGGGATAGAACAATGTGCTCTTGTGATTATTGTAATTATTTTTTTACTTCTAGTAACCTTAACTAATGCTCGTAGGGTACTATATATCAAGACCCATAAAAAGATTATAAATATTCTAGTAGTATGGTCAATATTATTATTTTTAATTATTATAGTCATGTGTTAAAAATAACTAATATTAGAATTTGAATTTTGACCCAAAAATTAGTTCATAGGAGAAGGATTGTCACACTACTTATAAATTGTATGATGGTGACTCTCTTTTTAGTTAACGTGGGCTGAGACTTCATCTTAACAAAAACTCAAAATATTTTTTTCCCTTAATTACACTTATATATATACATTTATATTTTAGTTAAGTGGGCTTGAAACTCAGTTTTATAGAAAGAGAAAAATTCCCTTTCAACAAAAATGTCTCATGCTATCTATATATGTAGTAAGATTTTTACTGTTTAGATTCGTTCCACTACTAATTAAACCCCCTATCATAAGTTAAAATAAAAATGACAAGAACGTAACCGTGCATCTTCTTCTTTATCTTTCTTTAAAAAAGAAAAAAATACAAGAACCCTAATTTGTTTTTTAATTTAAAAGAAAAGGTATGGATCATGCGACTGTTATTTAAATATTCAGTGCAAACCAAAGGATCACAAATTATATATATATATATATATATATATATATGTATCAACCAGTTCACATTATTAAAGATTAAATATTCAATATTATAATTAATATATTGCATTATTATTGTGTCCTCTATTAAATAAATATACTAAGAGTCTTGCAACTATATATGTTGTAACTTGGCAGCTAGAAGTTAATTAAACAAGCATTTTGCAGGCCGAAAACCTTGGAGCCCCAAGCCACTTTTTTTTTTAATCTTTTTTTAAATGTCTGTACGTAAACATATAATAAGAAGATTTTTTTTTCTAAAAAATAACAACTTATAAAAAATAAACTTTCATCAGTAAGATTTAAAAAAATATTTTCTTTTACATCATAATATTTTTAAGAAATATATCTAACATGTTGGTCTAAGGGCGGGAGAGTATTACTTTGATTTGAACCCATCTAAATACATTTTTGCCAATAAAAAATTATTTTTAAAAGAGTTTTTTTTAATATGTGCAATATTACACAGGTTAAGAAACTAAAAATAAAAAATTATTGTTGAAAAGAATAAAACATTAATATAATTTATAATTAATGTTGTATGTTTTTTTTATATATTTAATTTATTAATCTTTATAATATTACACATGTTAAAAAAATGTTTTAATAAATGTTATATTGTCATTGTTTACTTTGATATATGCTAATCAATACATCGTTTCCGGACAAATGGGCGAATTTATTAAATAAACTTATCGAAACCGTACGTCATGCAATTTGTCCATAAATAATTGTGAATTATAAATTATCATTTTCCTGTTATGTTAAAAAAAATTAAATAAAACTTTTAATAAGAAATAAAAACGTTTATTATATAACACATTGCAAGACTCATTAAATATTTATTATTCTTATAAAAAAAGTTATTTAAATCCTCTTAACATTCATATGATAAAAAAAAACAGATAATAAATTATTACTAATTCCTAATATTATATAAAGAAGACTTTGCAGTGGGGATAGATAACTGGGATCTGATCAGAATCAACTTAATTATTAGGGTTTTTCTTTTGTTCATGAAAATGACTCAAACAGACATGCATGTGACAAATAATGGCCTTCCATACAAACAATTAATTCTTGCGCAGATTTAGATTTTTTAATTTCACGTTTTTTTAGTTATATTTTTCATCTTACCAGAGAAATAAATAGAATAAAATAATAATATTACTCATTATCACCCACCCTTATTTATTAGACATTTTAATTGTTTTTATATTTTTCATAATATAAGAAATATGATAAAAAAGAACATGAAATGATATAAATCATTCTTGAGCCACTTGATTAGTAATAATATAATTTGCAAAAATAAACAGACTTATATGAGAAAGAGACAATGATTTCGGTTACTAATTAATGAATATATAGACAAATTTCCAATTATTCCATCACGAGTTTACTAAATTAAACACTTGTATAAATTTAAATGTTGCTAAACATTGATCACATGATGTGATGTCCCATTAAACTATATCTCGAATTCTGGATGTAGCCCTAATATATATATGTATTTAATTGAATCCAAATCAAATTCAGTCAATAAAATTAACATGAATTCAATCGAGAAAATTACTATTACTTGTGTTAAAATGTAAATTTATATTTATTTCGTATAAATATGAAACTAAACACACATTATTCATTTATCCTAATGGATTACAGCATTTATTTTACAGTACTAGTTAATTAATCACTTGCTTATAAAACAAATGTATTTTCACTTGTTTTTTAAAAATGTTAACAAATAGTTATAATAACTTGATTTTTTAAAATATTATTCTCATGTAGTTTGCTAAAATATTTTTTCTATATAAAATAAGTGGAAACTAAGTTAGAACTCGTGAGGAAAATATAAATTTTATGTATTTCTAATATCTCATATATTTTTGGCATTATGGTTCAATTTAAATTTAAAATTAATAAAATATAAAAATTAATAATATAGCTATAAAACCGTGGAGACAAATTTGCCAAAGCTTTCGTACGCAAGAATTTATTTGAAAATAAAATATGGTGCACAAGTGAGAAAAAGGGCATGCAACATGACTGCAATAATACATTGTAACTTGAAGAGATATATTGCCAAATATTTATTATTTTTTTCCAAAGAATATTATTTATTAAAAAATATTTTTCTATCCCGTGCACTTTTATAATTTATCGAAGGTAAAAACAAAAACTCAATAACTTTTATGCCATACAATTACAAAATACCCACCATTATTTGATATTGCTATTATATTAATATTATATTAAATATTATTTATCATTTTTGGTTATTTAACATATTTCAGCTTATTACACAGTCTATTTTACCAAACGATTCTGACCAATAAACCAACCTCACAACCATAATCTCATAGCCATAATCTCACAGCATTCTGCCAGCTTTACAACTAAAAGCCAAAACCTTGAAATTTCAGCACATTTCCCAAATATACCCATAATTTCGTACATATAAAATTAGAAGTATTTATTATATTTTTTAACTTTCAAACTCATTCCACCAATAGAAAATAATTGAGTTTGAATTTAATTGGTGTAACATTTCAATAGTATAATTAATACTTATAATTCAAATAATTTAACCACTTTTCTTAAACCGTGTAAAATGTTAGTTGACGTTTATATATTATGGGATGGAGAGAGTATTACTTATAAGCTAGTATTTGGGAAAAACAATCTCTTAAAAAACAAAATGATATATCATGCTGTTTTTTTTTTCTATCTTTCTCTATATAGGTATTAAATGCATATTAAGTGAGTGAGTCTATATAAATATTAATAAAAAAAACAGATACAAAAATACTTATGTTGTTTTTGAAAATGAAGGGATTCATTCCTAGTTTTTGGCTCTTTGCAAAGATTTATAAGATAATACTATATACCCTCTCCGTTCATTTATATTATAAGGTGTTATTTGAATAATTATGTTTTTTTAAAAAAATATACAAACTTCAAATGAATCTTTATTTTCTCTCATCAAAATATTAATTATATTTTATTATTATTTTAAAAAATTAATTAATTCTAAAATAGTAATATGGAAAAAATTATTAAATACCTCTAAAAATTTGTAAAATGTCTTATATTATAAAATACTAACAATTTCTGATAAGGTTTATAATATGAAATAGAGGGAGTAGAATTATTTATTTTTATAAAAAAGTATAGTAATAAAAAATTAAATTCAAATACCTACACAAACATACTTTTATTTAATCTCAATGGTTAGTTTAGCGGTGTAAGGCCCCGCTAAGTTATAGGAGGAATGATCCTCAGTGAGAGATCCTATGTTCAAATCTCACTTATGACAAATTCTAGGGAACCAGTGCCAACTACACAGCACGAACGAGATTAGTCTTATCTCAAAAATAAAAAAATTCGTGATTAATTAAAAAAAAACATACTTTTACTTACTCACCAACCGAACTATATAACCAACACATTCCGAGCTATGTAGTATTTTAATATAAACAATAAAAAATAAATTCTTTCGCTAGTTTAGCAAATTATAGCAAATAAACTACAAAATTTATAATACACGTTGCCTATATCATGCAAATAGTGTAAGTATATTATAATCTTATTATCAATTTTGGATAGGGTCTGAATTATTATTATTTTCTCCTTCAAGGGTAGGAAAAAGAAGTAATTAATCTTTTTTTAAAGTTAAGGATATATAAAATAGTTGTCAGATAACATTTTTTTTTTAGCAACATAAATTTTATACTACATTCATAAAAAGTGTTATAAATACAAAAATATAACATTTTATAAAAAAAATTAATGATATTTTTTTAAATGTTACTAAAATTTTTTAATAACTGCAAAACAAATGTTATAAAAACAATACTTTTTAATAATTTAAAAAATGTTGCTAAAGATCAATTATATTGCATACACATGTCTCAGTCATATAGCACAATTGATAAATACATAGAAACATATGTTGTGATTTAATCTGGCGGTGATGTAGGACGAGCAAAGTGATCCTCCTGATCAGCAAGGGACAATATGGATGGCTTATGGGCTTGCAGCAGTGGTGTGCACCTGCAAGGACTCTGACGCTCAAGTCAGTGAGTGTATTAGGATTGTGTATATTGATAGAATAATTACGTATCTTGCATGGTGCATTTATGTTCGTATTTATAGAGGAGCGTATGACCTAAGTGTGGACCATACTGAGCCTAAATTTGGTGCCTAAGCCCAAAGCGTATTGCCTGGGCCCTTATCATAAACCGTATTAGGCCTTCCAGAATGGTTATCGGCTGTTAGACCCGGCATGTACACGTACACCCGGAATACTACTATTCTGATTCACAACATGTGTGTAAATATTCGATTTCAATTCTCAACAAATATACGAAAGAAAAGAAATTGTGTTGCATACATTGTCTTTGATAGGGATTGAATTAATTAAATTGATATTATCGCTGTTATTTTTTACTTTTCTAGGTTGTACTTTTTTTTCTAAATTAAGGGTATTATTATAATCAATAATAACAATAATTAATTAATTATATTTTTATAATAATTTTTTTTACCGCTAATACAAAGAGACTCTTTATCTTCAAGTCTTCAACACTGCACTTATCTTACGTAGTTCAACTATTTGTTTTTTTTTTTTTTTTATATTACTACGTAATTCAACTATACACAGAAGGATGTGAGGTAATATAATAATATCATGTTACAAAAGTTTGAGTTTATAAATGGAAAAAAAAAAGAAAAAAACTCTCATTAAGAATGCCAATCCAACAATATATGCTTTGAGTATTTTTATTTTTTTTTACCATTGTTTCAAAAAGTTTCAAAATCGCTTATCACACCTAAAAATTATTTTAAAAATCGCTTCTGACAATAAATATATCCTAATCAATATCGATTATGCTTCAGACCATTAATTCCTTTTCATGATTAATTTTCATAGTTAATCACCACTTATTCAAACACACTCTAGGATTTTATTTTTATTTTAATGGAAGATAAGCCAGAAAAGAAATAATGAAAATGGATAACAAATAGGGATAAAAGATATTAGGCTGGGTTCACGTTGAACTTTGCGATTCTGGCCTATTTTTGAAATAGTATTAAATTAAATTTGAATCTGACCTTATTTACAATTTTACATGACATACATGTTTTTTGTGTCACTAATAAAAAGTAATGATATTCCTCTAAAACTCCACTAAATACCATAAATATAAAACACAAAATATAAATACTTAATATTTTTAGAATTTAAAATGAGAACCTTTTTTTATATATTTTTTTGACACTTTAACAAGTTTTTGTTCATTTTTCACTATTATTTTATAAAATTACGAGCAATGGTTTTTTTACCCCTCAGTAATAAATATTCATTTTATGAATAATGTGATATTAACTTAGTATTTATGTCATTGTTTATAATGAAGATAATAATAGAAAATTAAATAATAAACTTTCATGAAAAATAAAATTATAATTATTTATTTTATCTATTATGCATAACTTTAAACGTCATTCTAACAAAAAATAACGGTCTCAGTCATGTAACTCAATTGGTGAGCGCATGATGACATGCATGTGTGGATATGAAATTCAATCCGGATTGTACTTAAAAAAACCAAAAATAACAAAGGGAGTTTATAATATCTTACGATTTAATAACATTTGTTTTCTTACCTATTAAAGAATATACAAATCATTCACAATTTAGTAAAAGTCATATATAAAAAGTATAATATCAAATTATTAAAAATTGTTTTGTTAAAACTACCATTTATAAAATAATTTATTAAAATATATGTTTCTCTATATTAGGTAGTGTCAAAATTGATCATGCAATTATGTTTATAACATTTTAAAATTATTTTACAATAAAATAAATAAATCAAAAAAGGAAATCATTTCATACATAGCTACTCCTTCCGTTCCTATTTAACTGTTCGAAGAAAGAAAAACACACATATTAAAAAATGTAATAATTGTTATAGTTTTTCTCAAAATAAATTTTAAACTCTCTATAATACCCTATATCTCTTTGATTGGTTGGATAGTGAGACATTGATTAGCCTCCAATTAAACATAAGGTTAGAATTGGTAAAAGTAAAATTAATGATACATTGAAAATATGAGTGGACAGATAAATAGAAGCAAGATTTTTTTTTCTCTCCGGATAATTCAATAGAAACAAAGGAAGTAATATCTAAGACATAAAAAATTGGAATCACTACATATTTAAAAATACTTTAATAATCGCTTATTTTTTGAAAACTCTATGAACACAGACAAATATACCGTGATTTCTCAGCTATGTTAAAACCAAACACAGAGTCAATGGGTGGATTAATTGAGAATATTAAATATAAAATGAATTAGAGAAGATACTAAAGTATCTTGACTCTTATGGCTCTTCCCTGTTAAATTACGTAAGAAGATTACATATTGAAGAAAGGTACAGCCACAGGTGAAGAGGCATGAAGATGGAACTCTGACTTGTCTCAATGCAAATTAAAAATTACATTAAAAAATAAGTGTTGTTATTCTTTTTCTTCACTATAAATAAATACACAAACACTTTTGTATTCAATCTTCACTCAACACTACACAAAAACTACATTCTCTTATCAGTTACAGAGTGAGTGATGGCAAGCCAAGGAGTGAGTGGTGGTGGCAGCAACCGCATTGCGGCCGTCAATGTGACGCCCTCTAACAACCTTCCTCCGCCGTCTCATCAGGAGGTACTTCTCCTTCTTAATGTCTCTATGCTTCTTTTAATCAAATTGATCATAAAAGCTCATTGAAGATAAGTAGTAGAGGAACTAAGAAAGGTTAAAGAGTCAATACAATACAATAGAAGGAAAATAATGCTCTTCTCTGCTTCGTTGTGCCTCTGATAAAATTTGAATGGTGATTTTGTGACATTTAAATCTCAGTCATCATCTCAAATTTATCTCATAAGTGATTAGTAGGATTAAAACCAGTAAAAAAGCAAGTTAAAGAAAATGGCCCTTTAATATGGTTCTTTTTATCGGGAATCATGGTGGTTCTAATAAGATTATCATGGATTTTTTCCCCTAGAGCTATAGTGATGTTTTAGATATTTGCCCTGAGATATTAGTGTTAATAATATATAAATATTATTTTATTTGTGTAACGTGAGAGATTCAACGGAGTGAAACACCGGTTATAACAGATGAACCAAAAGTCCCTAAAAATGGGGCACACCACGTCCACTAAGCCCTTTCCCCGGTGACAGGCGACACCATCGACGATGAGCGCCATAGCAGTTTAAAATCTCTGCAAAATCATTGACCAAACCGGTAGCAGAAACATATGACAGATGCTAAACTTACATAGCAGTAAAGCATATTTCAGAAGAATAATGACAACAGTATATAATAATAATAAGTTCACCAAGAAATACTCATCAACCAACTTGACTTCATCAACACAGCCAACTAAAAGGTTCACAAACCAATCTAAGAAACCTTTCATTTAAAAATAATATTGTTGTGCATCAGCTAATTGGACCAAATAACAAAGTCAACTTATCATCAGTTTTGGTACTCCTATTTATATATAAATATTTTACACTACCAGTCTGTTTAGACGTTAGATAAATCTGTAAGAATTTTTCCATGCAACACTTATACAAAATTGACATGAGTTATAATTTATAAATACTATATATAAAAGAAAAACTCTTATCAAATTATAAGTGCTAATAGAGAAATTGTATATGTGACATTAGTATTTATGCGATAAATTCTACTTAGGACTCTTTAATTTGAAAAGCTCCTGCAAACTGTTTCTTGTATATGTAGTTAATGGAATTTGATTATATGATCATATACACAGAAACCTGGGTGGAGGAAGTTCCTGTCATATGTAGGTCCTGGTTTTCTCGTGTCATTGGCTTATCTTGATCCTGGAAACAGTAACTCTCTCTCTCTGTCTCTCCTTTTCCTGTCTTTTCTCTGTCTTTGTCTCTGTTCTTTTATTTATTGGTTTTTTTTCCATTCACGCAGTGGAAACTGATCTGCAAGCTGGAGCTAACCACAGATACGAGGTATATATTTTGTTAGTTTAAATAAATAGAGGAGTATATATTTCATTGATAAAAAATAATACATATTTCTGAAACTAAATTTATGTTGCTGTTGTGCTCAGCTGCTGTGGGTGATACTTATTGGGCTGATCTTTGCGCTTATAATCCAGTCATTGGCTGCAAATCTTGGCGTCAGCACTGGTAAGATTCAAAATCAAACACAATAATATTTCCTGCTTAAATGAACTCTACTAATAATTAATAATTTAATCTGTTTTATTAATTAAAATACAAATAAATACCAGTTACTAATAAGAATACATACATATAACTGTTCAGCTTAGGTAAGTAAAAAATGTAGTTCCTAAACACATTTTTCTGGATTTAAATCCTATATTGAAAAGATTTATAGTCTAGTAGTCCATGTGCAAAAAATTTTGAACTGGTTGTGTAAGAATATTGTATTGGAAAAAATATTATATACAATATTTTTTTTCAGACATACCCTGAATAGTTGTGATAATGTTCATCTAAAATTATGAGATACTTTCTGACTTATATGAATATTATGAATTTATGATTATGATTTGAACTCTGCAGGCAAACACCTTGCAGAAGTATGCAAAGCTGAGTACCCATTATTTGTCAAATACTGCTTATGGATTTTAGCAGAACTTGCTGTCATAGCTGCAGATATACCTGAAGGTATATAATCTGTTCTTTTTTTGTTCCTTTATCTAGATTTTCTTCCTGTTAAATTTCGATTAAACAATAAGATACTCCTAGTTTGTATTCCTTTTTAAATTTCCTAAGTTATTAATTTTATTTAAACTTTATTGTGGCAGTAATTGGCACAGCTTTTGCGCTGAACATACTCTTCCACATCCCAGTATGGGTAGGAGTTCTGATAACTGGTTGCAGCACACTCTTGCTTCTGGGCCTGCAGAGATTTGGGGTAATTTAGCATTTTCCAATAATTAGAAAATATGAACAACATAAAATATCTGATTTAAGACATTATAATCCAATAATGATGTTGGATTTTCTTTGAACCAGCATTTATCATTTAGATCAAATATTTCATCTTGTCCTCAACTTTATGGCTTCCACCATATTACTGTTATTAATGTCCTGTTTCATGCTAGCTCCTTGAAGAGACATCATTTCGTCCTGCCAAATTACATTTGGAATCAATATATTTATGAATTCATGATATAGTCTCTGAACTGAACGATGAGAAGAAATTAGTGGACTTCACGGTTTAAGAAAATTAACAAGGGTTTTTTTAACTTGTGCCATATTTGCACAGGTTAAGAAATTATAGATAGAAAGTTGGTATTGGAAAAAACAAAAAATTAATGTGATTATGTTTGACATACAATTAATGTTGTGTTTTATTTTTATTTTTAGTCTCTTAACCTGTGCAATATTGCACGTGATAGAAAACTCCAATTATCAATGACATATTTTCTTAATCTCTATAGAAAATACAGATTCACTTAAATTTGTTTCTTTTTTGGTCTTGAAGATTATTTATGTAATATACATTTTCTGGGGTTGCTTTTACAGGTGAGGAAGTTGGAACTGCTGATATCAATTCTAGTTTTTGTGATGGCTGCATGTTTTTTTGGGGAAATGAGTTATGTGAAACCACCAGCATCTGATGTAATAAAGGGAATGTTTGTGCCCAAACTTAGCGGTGAAGGAGCCACTGGCGATGCTATTGCCCTTTTGGGTGCCCTTGTCATGCCGTACTACTCCTCTTTTTCCTACAACTTGAATCTGTCAATACCAATCACTTTAATACTTTATTAGCATAATGCACCCCAGAAACTTAAGTCTGCATAACAATCTCTTCAATATTCACTATCTAAATCCACTACCTAATATTTTGCTTTTGATGAAATGCAGGCACAATCTTTTCCTCCATTCTGCTCTAGTGTTATCTAGAAAAGTACCCAGTTCTGTGCGTGGCATCAATGTAAGTCACTACTCACTAAGAAAATGAACACAAGTGAGAAGCAGTTTAGATGAGACAATTTAGAATGTGTTCGAATTTTCATTGAAGTAACTAAACAGACTTTCAACCCCATATAACGATGTGTCTTAATGTTTAGATTACCGGATGAAATGCCGCTGAACGAAATATCACTTTCATCTTGTTGAATGAAACTCAGTCTAACAAAAACTAAATTTTGTCCATACTCCATAGATACCCAAACAGAAGCTTAAACTCAAATCATACACTAATATAGTTTTCCCTAGTTTATGGCGTTGCATACTACACAGACTTATATTATGTGACCTTTGTGCTTGGTTATATTGCAGGATGCATGTAGATACTTTCTCATAGAGAGTGGGTTTGCACTATTTGTGGCATTTCTAATCAATGTGGCAATGATTTCTGTCTCGGGCACAGTTTGCTCTGCAAGCAACCTATCAGAAGACAGTGCTAATCAATGCAGTGATCTTACTCTTAACTCCGCTTCTTTCCTTCTCAAGGTTCTTAATTTAATTCACTGCATAACTTGCTATTTAGTCAAATCATAATAATAAGTGTAAACCTTATTCATTATCAAGTTATCTTACAAGAAATTTTGATGCCCGTTGCTTGTAGAATGTGTTGGGAAGATCGAGCTCAACCATTTATGCCATAGCATTGCTGGCTTCTGGACAAAGTTCTGCAATCACTGGAACTTATGCAGGGCAATACATAATGCAGGTCATTAGAAAAATATCATTAAAACTTCTAAAAAACTAACATGTTTTGTGGATGGATTTACTGACTTGGAGTTGTTGCTTGGTTGGTCATAAAGGGTTTCTTGGACTTAAAGATGAAAAGATGGATTAGGAACTTGATGACTAGGTGCATCGCCATAACACCAAGTCTTATTGTCTCCATCATTGGCGGTTCTTCCGGGGCTGGTCGGCTTATCATCATTGCATCGGTTTGTATATCACTAGAATTTCTCATTCTTGGTTTTGATATATCAATCCTCCCTAACTATACACCGGCATGCACACTAACTAAATTTGTTTCGCAGATGATACTATCTTTTGAGCTGCCATTCGCTTTAATTCCACTCCTAAAGTTTAGCAGCAGCAGTACCAAGATGGGACCTCACAAAAATTCTATAATTGTAAGTAGTCCTTTTCCCTATATATGTGTGCTACTTTAATTTTGATTAAAAGAATGATAGATTCTCATCCCACTGTATAGTGGCTACTTACTATGCATCAGGCTAAGATTTCAGATTTTCTTAACCAATATCTTATATAAAAGTGACATAACTTTTGTGCAGATCATTATCATCTCATGGATACTAGGCTTTGGAATCATTGGTATCAATGTCTACTATCTCAGTACTGGCTTCGTGGGTTGGTTAATTCATAGCAGTTTACCAAAAGTGGCAAATGTGTTCATTGGGATCATAGTGTTTCCTCTAATGGCAATTTATGTTCTGTCTGTTATCTATTTAACCTTCAGAAAAGACACTGTTGTGACATATACCGAGACGAAGGATGACCCAGCAATGCAAACACACGTGGAAAAAGGGTTTATGAATAATGGTCAATTAGAGTTGAATCATGCTCCTTATAGAGAAGACTTAGCTGATATCCCACTACCAGAATAGGGAACCTTGGCTAAGAATCAAGTGCATCATCACCAACCAAGAAGGGGTTTTGTCCATAAACAGGAAACTTCACTATGAGAATTTGATGATGGATGATGCCCAAAATGATTGGTGGAAAACAATTGCATTCTTTGGACATTGAGTATATCTTGAATTGTGTAGTGTGTATCATAGTACTATGGTATAAGTTTTATGGTTTTATGTTAATGTTACTTGCGAAACTTTATAGGAAAACCAGTTCAGTGCAAATCCCTTGGTTAAATGGTCATGAAATTTCTTGAATAATAAAACCGCAATTGTGAGTAGCCGAGTTGAAGAGGAGTGGCTGCTCCAATCAAGGGTCAGTTGTGTGCCACAATTCCCTTTTTAACAAATTTCTCTCCCCAATTCCTTTTCTTCCCCTTCTTATTTTCCTAGTATTGCATTTTAACAAAATTATTTTTCTCTCCACTTCACTACTTCTATCCCCTCTCATTGTTTGAAAACACTATAATGATCAACTAATTTTAATACTACCTCTGGACCCTTTTATAAGATATTTTTAACTATATTACATAGATCAATAAAAATGGTTAACGATTGTTACTTTTCTTGATTCTTTAAAAATTGTTAAAACATCCCAAATTTGCCCCAGCTTAATAAAGTCAATGAACTCTGGTACTGGAGGGAGAATTGATGATAAAATTTTGAGAGAATTGTATATACATTGATCGTTGTGCAACCTCTTTCTACTGGAGTAGTAATACTATGAGGGGAAGTTTTATTACTCCTCGGTAAAGAAAGGATAAACAAAATACTAATAAAAGTCCAAAACTCCAACCCTGCCATTGGTTCTCTTCTCACGAGTGTGGGCTGTTTGGCAGAAGGTTTTGTTATTCCTTTGGTAATGAAAAGCTAAAAAGCAAAGTGATTAAAACATTCATTAAGGGTAAAAGTGACAAAAGAAAATTTTGTTTTATAAAAAGACAAATACTATTGCCACTATACATATTTCTCTCCCCGCGGCACATTGTTATTTTTTTTCCTCAAAATTACACCTCACTCGGATTTTGAAAAATCTGACACTTTATTTTATAAAATTACTCTACGAATTTTAAAAATATGTGGCCTATGGATTTTAAAATCCATAGTAGCCTACGATTTTAAAAATCCGTGATTTTAAAAATTCGCGACACTGTTCATAAAAAATCCATCTTTATGTTTTGTAAAACTGTACTACAGATTTTAAAAATCCGTGCCCTACGGATTTTAAAAATCCGCGCGGCACTGTTCATACAAATTTGTCTTTGTATTAATAAAATTGTACAATGCATTTTGAAAATTTGTGGCCTACGGATTTTAAAAATCCGTCAGTCGGTGTATTTTAATAAAATTATGCTACGGATTTTAAAATTCTGTGGCCTACAGATTTTTAAAATCCGTAGTCTACAGATTTTCACAATCCGAACGATGGGTAATTTTGAAAAAAAAATGTGGCATGAGGTCTTATAGATATTGCAAAATATCTTATAAAAATTACCATCAAAATCTTCTAAATGATGTCTTATAAAAAGGACGGAAAAATTACCATCAAAATCTTCTAAATGATGTCTTATAAAAAGGACGGAAGTATATCTTTTGCAAACATAATTGGTGAGAACAACAAATAACAATTAAAAAAAAAAAACTGTTATAAATTTGTTAAGTTGACTGTATAATCCAAATCACTGCTTTGAGTCGTTGAATATATTCCACTAGGTTTGAGCTATTCAGCAGTTCTGCATGCTAAATTCTGAAATTTGACATTTCATCAGCATTTTCTTACCACGGGCTCTTGTTGATCACAGCAGAAATAATGCCTTTTAGTGTCTCCTGCATCACATTGGAATATGAGTATAGCTTTTTTATTATTTATCTTTTTCTCCTCATTTCAAGTAAAGAAGAGCAAATCCAATAAAATGTACCGCAGAATGGTCTTTAAGGCCAAGTGAGATCACCAATGGCTTGGAGGACCCAGACAAACTGCAAATCAGGAATTGGATAGTCAATATGATTTCCAAAATCGAATTATATTGGATAGCCAAGTGAGATCACCAAAGGCCATGTATGAACAACTTTTTTAAAGTATCTCTTCAATGGGATCTTTGAAACCTATATTAATTTGGATTTTGGAGGAAAAGTTACAATATTGCAGTGAACTCTATGGGAAATGTGTTACAGGAAATAAGAGTTTCTGTTAGCAGAGAAGAACACCTACCTCACGTGTTCAATCAGCTGACGTGCACATGCTACTAATATTGGCTGCAACAATACATTTAGTGAATAAGAAGCAAAAACTTCATAGAAAATAAAGAGAACAAATAATTTCAAATGAAGGGAAGTATACCTCATCACGTTTGCCAAATATAACAGAAACATTGAATGTTGGATTAATTGAAACCCCTTCCTCTTTTCTGTCATTGAAAAGACACATGTAACTAAGTAAGTGATTGTGTGAGCAAACCTTACTCAAGAAGGAAATAGAGGAATATATCTCCAAACACTCCATTTGGTGTTAGTTAGATTAGGGGATGGACATTGGAAATCATCTCAAGGGTGCTTAAAGATTTGAAGCTTTCTGTATCTTACATACCATTTGTTCTCGAATTTGTTGCAGAAAATTATATTTCTCAAGAAGTACAAATGAAATCAACATGATAGCAAAGTAGTCACATTCAGACCTGGCATGCAGTATTGTCCCCATCGTTCCTATTTGAGTGGCAATAACCTGTTAAGCAGCCAGAAATTTCAGAACTGTAACCTTAAAAACATACTATCACAATTGACCAATAAAAAAAAGACAAATCACAGCTTTACCAGCACTCACCAGAAAATAGTCTTCATGACTTGAAATGATAATCTCTGTTTTGTTTCCCTGGCAAGTAAGCGACTTACTCAATATTAATTATCAAAGCTTAATATTAGTATTTCAAATTGAAAGATAGTTTTACAGGATCATAATTTAGCATACTCTCATTTTTACTTAAAAACATCCCTAGTTTCGTTTCATCAATTCCATTCCAACCATACATTTATTTAAAAACATGCAACCCAAGAGGTCATACAAGAACATAAAGTTATGGTGGTGAATGAAGGCATAGGAGATGAAGTAGATCAGGGGTGAAATTTCCAAGCTTCATATATTTCTAAAACTGTCAAACCCTAGGGGGCAAGACATGGATGCATACCTTGATTTCCAGAGAGAAATGAGTTTGGGAAACAGGGAAACGTGAGGCTAAAGTGCTGCTGTCTATATTCATTGATGAAGGTGAAGGTGAAGGCGGCGGCAATGGTGGAGGTAATGGTTCGATGGGTCAATCACGGACCTTGCAACGGAGGCAGTCGCAATTCACTGCAGTGCCAAAAAGTTTACTTGATCTTCAGCGAAAAGAGACTAGATTTTCTCGCACTCGTCACAAGTTAATTATATGTATATTTGAAAAATTAATTTAAGTATTTTATTTGAAGGGTAATTTAATTTGTTAGATTATTCCTAATTATTGTTATTGTTATTATTATATAAAGAAAAATGTGTTCAATAAAAATAACAGTTTAGGGTGACGATTGAAACAATAAAAATATATATATAAGATGTTGAGGGTGATCTATTATTAAAAAAAATTATATAGCACTGTAGCAATTTTCTATAATGAAATATATTTTTTTAAGTAAATGCATACTCACACACATATCTTAAACTAAATCTCATAAATCTTCATAGTCAAAATTCGAACTTTGTACCACGAATCTCTCGTACCTTAAGACTTGGTACATGATTAAGTAAACTAACGTACAAGCTCTATAATAAATATATTTTTGTTGCAATTAAAATTAAATCATGTATTTAACTAGCAAACAATTAAAATTTTAAATCTATTAAATACTTAATTGTTAAGAATAGTTATAAATTGATACTTTGATGGTTAAGAATCGCGTAATATGTTACATATGCTTTAGTTTATAAAACATTTGTATAGGCATGATGTTTACTCATATTTTTTATTGAAATTTTGGTGAAATTTTTTGGTGAAAATGTTTACTCATATATTATACAAAAGAAAGCTCGAGCATATCAAATGTGTAAACATTAGTAAAGGGCGTGTTCAGACACAGTATAAAAGAAAGCTATGGCATATCAAATGCAATTGTTGCGTGATTAACATCACTGTCTCTGTCATTGCTTTCGTTGTTGTTCACTGTCATTGTTGTTGTCATCACCATTATTGTTGTCATCAGTCGTTACTATTGTTGTTGTCGCCGTCGTTGCTATCACTGCCGTCGCTACCGTCATCAAATTGTCTAGTTGTGTATACTTTAGTACCACAGTGTAATTGGTATGGTTTTTACATTAATTGTGGATATTTATAAGATAGCCTGTTTAGTGTAAGACCCATGACTAAAAGGTCATGAAAATGCTTCAATAATAAAACCCCAATTATGAGCAGCTGTGTCATTTTCTCCGTTGAAGTCCACGTCACGGGAAGACCTTAACGCCAATACTCTATCATTTTCTCTGAGAATGTGAATTGAATTCTTTGTTTTTTTCTACCCTCACTCTAGCTTCAAGTTTTTAGTCAAGCGTTCAACACGTGACAAACTGCATAATAGAGACATCAGACATGATTAGACAAATTTCGTTGCTATGTTATTATATATATTATAAATTATTATAAAGAAAAAAAATAAGTAGTTGTCTCAATTTATCCATTGAAAATTTGAAGAGGACGACACAACGTGCATGATCTTACATTTTGGAATCCTTCCATTGCAGCTATTTGGGTATAATCATGTTCATTCTTCCCATGTTTCTCTATCAACATGGAGCTTCATTTCTTTTCTGCTTTCTTTTTTAAAATTTCCAATGACACTGTTATTGTGTTTCCAACATGGGGGTGTCCTTTACCATACCAAAACATGAGTTATGAAGAGTGTACGTGACACAAATCTAGCCCTTAATTTAAAGCTTGATATTGACATTTCATTTTTCTAATATTCAATCAATGATAATAGATGGTGATGGGCACCCATTAACTTGTGCATGGTAAGTGCAACCTTCTTTAACACAGACAAACGCCGGGCACTAGCTAATAAAAAAAAAAAAACATATATCGATGAGACAATTCGCGTAATAGAAACATAACCAAGTAACTCGGACCAGATTGCACAACAGCACAAGCGCTGGAGACAGGTTACCATAGCTTGGTTCCCATTCATCCAAATAGTTAGTTTTTCGTGTAATCTAACTTAACAAGATCTGTGTCACTGATGACAATAAATTTTCATGGCACCTACCACCTAGAGTCCAAATGAAAGAACTAGAACTATGAAACATAAAATACTACTTATTTTCTTTAAGCAAGAGTTTCACAATCAACTATAACCAATTACAGGCTCTACAAATAACTTGACACATCCACCTAATTTCCTCTTCACTTCCGAAATCAATGGCCAAATAATATTGCACAGTTGAAGTTCCAAAACTTACATCTACTCCCTTGATTAACCTAAACCAGAGTTAGTTCCAGATACAGGCCTCAACAATGGATGATTGGTTGTGGGCTGCACATTACTAGGGGTGTTGAACATAGCAGTTGAAGAAGGTGATTGTGATTGTTGTATCATAGATAGAGGTAATCTTTGCCCCAACCCAAACATCGAAGGTCGTGGGGCAAAAGACATGTGTGGATGAACTTGTTGGCTATTGCCATATCCCGAGATGCTGGGCTGTGACGGAGAAGCAGAGATCATTTGTTGCCTATTGTTGCCATTACTAACCATTGAAGGACCAACGCCTGATGCATTCATTGGAGGCATGGGTCCTGATGTTCCAAGTCGTGCTGATATAATGCGGGACCGTTCAGCAACAAACCTCTGTTTTGTCCTATCCACTTGTTCACATTCTTTCATCAACAATGTTTCAATTTCTGCAAACTGCTTCAGCTTTAATTCCAATCTTTTCAACTGCCAATAAACAAGAAGCCACTAACACAGGTTAAAGACATCAAATTACTAGCTCTTCACCTGGTTTTGAGTTTTCTCCAGTTATTTAATTCACCTAGTTCTGTAAGCAAAATGTTTAACTGATAGCTGGTGTCTACAATACATGCAAAGCATCCCAATCGAAATGAGAAGAGATGTAATACGTTGCTGTTTAGTTGAATCAACTGGAATTGAAGAAATAAAAAAAAAAATTAAAAAAAAAAGTTATACCTGATGATTAACTATATTAGCACATAACCTCTGAATTTCTCGTTCTTCATGATCGGCAAATAATTTAGCTTTCATTGCTGCAGCAGAGAGACCGGCTTTAGCAGCATCTTTAACTTTCTCAGCAGAGAGTGGGGTTGTCTTACCCTCACCTTGACCCCATGAACCAAGTACTTTTGCCTTATTCTCTGAAATCAAAGAAGCAACATACCGGGTGAGGTCTTATCGGAGGTTGAGGCATGAATGTAAATCAGCAACAAAAACAGCCAGAAACCATAACTGACCGTTATGATTATTAGACATTGCAGTTTCTCCACGTAAGCCACCATCTCTAGAATGTATGCTTTCTGGATTTGTCCTTCAAGGGTGAAAAATATTAAATTTTAGTGAAAAAATCATAAGAACTAACAGCAAAAAAATACAACAGATCAACTTGAGCTATACCCCCTATAAAGCAAGGTTCAGCTCTAACATATAAGATTTTTTTACAAAAATATTAAGACTTTAATGCTCTTTCAACACCTTGTTGACAGATTTTTTCAATAAAACAAAATTAGTAGAAAAAACAAAAAAGAAGACAGAGAAAGAAGAGTACAACAGCAGAAGACAAAATACTTCATCTGATAAAAGTATATTAACCAGACAGTCATACCTATTATCATGTCCTGATGCTTCCATCTGCGATGTGCTGCTAGTATTATCCTCTGACAGTACTGCTAACGCTGCATGAGCACAAGAAGCAGCTACTCTTGGTCCAACCGCAGAGGCTAAAAAGGCAACCTTTAGAATACACCAAACAAAGCCAGGTGTGTAAGAATCTCATCAAAAGGACAGAAGAATAGAAAAGGCTTTAATTTGTTGAGGAACACAGCTAGTGTCTAGAGACAATTTCTTAGTCAGCACGTCATCCTTCAATGCTTTTGTCAAACAAGTGTTCAAATTTGCTCATTCAAAAAGAAGCAATGCAACTTGAATAAACAAGTTTTTTAAAAATAATTTTTCATAAATAAGCTAAAAATAACAAGAACATGATGCTAGGTGCAGTACTGATAACCACATCCCAGCTTTATTTATATAACATGTTTCCAATTGCATCATTTAAGTGAATGTTGATTAGAGTGACAGTGACCTACCAGAGCCATAACAGGATTTCCAGAATTTGCAAATGGAAGACGACTATCAGAATCTCTGATTTGATGGACACGTCCTGTGAGAGCATGGATATTCAATCAAAACTAGATCACAAGAAGTTGGTTTAAAATTAAAAGACAGACCTGCAGTATCTCCATTTATGTAATGCTGCAATCTTCCACTATCATCCCTATTCGTTGCATTGGATGCCAAAGACATGCTTGGAACATTGATATTCTCCAATTTCCCATCTTCCATGGGTAGACGGAGAAAATGAAGAATGCATTGTGCTTTTGACTTGGTACCAACATGCTCAGCAATTTCATTCCAATTCTCATTGTAAATCTCCATTGCTTCAAGCAGAAGCAAAGTTTCTTGATCAGTCCAATTATCCCCATCAAGTTCACCATAATCCCGTGTTGAATCCACTCTTGCAAAATCTAAACTCGAATGACCAATGACAAATCTCCCATCATGAAAGCAATCAGTGCAAAGTAAGATATCAACCTGTAACATGAGATGCTAATCACAAATGATGAAAAAGGTGTATTAAGTTATTCTGCAGCATGCTTAGTATAGACTATAGAGTTTAGACAAGGGTTATCATAATGGACCTATAGTTTACAAATTTTTAGTGTTATCCATCATATAAAGGAACGCTTAACATAGAAGATAGAACATTCATTTTCCATAAAACTTGTGATAGTCAGCATTAATCAAGCACACAGATTTTCTGAGCCCTCTCCCTCTCTCTCCCTCTCTCTCTCTCTCTCACACACACACACACACAAAACAGCAAACATTTCTTAGCTGTCAGATCAGTCACTATTATCATTATGGTTAAAGAACGGATACTACATTCTAGTCCAGATAAGATCTTAATTATAAGAACCAAGTATCAAAAGCAGCAAACACAATAGCATATACCCTGGACACAAGGATGAAAGAATTTGAGGCAAAGCAATTGAAATTATTGTCTGTTTGGAACCACTTATGAAGTGCCAAGACTGCGGTTTCACAAGAACCAAACTTGATTTTAACATGATTGGACAATTGTGCAAAATCAATAATCGCTTCAAAAGCATGGCTGAAGGAGAAGCAACTAGGAGTTACTTTTGCTTCTAACAAAATTGGAAACGGACATTGTGGTGAAGGAGCATGAGGCTAATTGTTTCAACCAGGTGTCAACTCTTTCTCTCTGAAACACCATTTTGCTCAGGTGTATGTGAGCAAGGCAATTGGTGAAGGATGCCCTATAAGGTCGAAAAAGCCTTATATAGGCCACCATGTTCATATCCCTAATCAGTGTGGGAGTTTAATACACATCCTATTTCCTAATGCCCAAGGCTAGACATTTGTTTTGTGGGTGGAGCATGATATAAGACTAGATAGGCTCTAATATACTAATACCATGAAAAAATGATAAATTTTGACTCCAACGTAGACCACAAACATGGATATTTATATTTAGAAAGTATTTATTACAAGGATATAATGAAGCAACTAAATCAATCAAATGCCAGCCTGTGATATACAAATCTAATTACAGCTTATCCCTGCTGCTATATGCTAATCTAATTATCACACGTGCTATTTTCTAACAGGTAGAATAGAAGAAATTCGACAATTATTCGATAAGTGGATGAAGAAACTGGGCATTTGCCTTGAGGTGGAGGAATACAAGCGACAACCCTTCAAGAGACATCAAATATGAAGCTGAATACAAAGGCATAGACACAAGAAGACATAATCCCAAGTACTCTATCAACGAATGCCAGTTTGGGCAAGAAAGGTCAAAATGCAAAATCTCAACTGTAGAAACCCAATGAGTTGGATTGCTCATGAGGAGGAACCCTTCAAAATACTCCCTCGGGTCCTTATTATAAGACACATTTTGGAAGGATTTAGTGATCCTTTTTATAAGGCATTGCACAAATCCCATGAAGTCTTTATGGTTGTTTTTCTTATTTTCCCCTATTAAATGCTTTGACTTTATTGTACTAACCACTAAACACAATATTCAAGGAAAGGTAAAAAATTTTAAGATAATTGATGCAGAGAACTAACTTTATTGGTATGCATAAGTTAGGTAAATATGCCCTATAATAAGGACCAGATGGAGTATAACATAAAACTGACGGCAAAGATGCTACTCACATTTGTTGGCATGGAAGGGTTAGCAGAACACTGGCATCATTTTTTCAGGGAAGAAAACATTGAAATGGTCCTGGAAAGGAAAGATGGCAGCAACAAGGATTCAAAGGAAGAAATTTGGTGGTGCGTATGAAAGGTAAACCAGTTTGCAACAAACAGGACCAGTCGATGAATATGTCTAAGAATCTGAATTGAAAGCTTGGCAGTGCAAGCAAGCATAAGCGACTTCAAAGGAACTGCTCCTGCTGTATTCCTTTGGGGGGGAGGTATCAGGTGATGGTTTAAGTAAAACCACAAATCACACTACACCAACAGACATCACAGAGGCCATAAATGTAGCCAAAGTTGTGGAAGACGAGCAGGAGATCAGCACTTCCCTAGTCCCCGCAGAACTTAGTGTTGGCCTCCGACAGCAAGTTTCTAGTATAACCCAGGTGGAAGAATTGTCTCCCAAATGGGGTCACTGAAACAGCTGCAATGGTCTTAACTAGCTTGATTAAATGACGCCACCTGATTCAAGGACAGTCATCACTGGGCCCAGTCAAGGGTACAACAGCCTCAACCTATTTTTGAAATAGGATATAGTACGAGGGGATACGGCGCCAATAGCCCAATACACTTAACACCAACTATAATGTCAGTAGCGCATACCCGCAACAAAAGAGAGGAGCTAGACAGCCATTACATCAGTAATATATAAGAACCGAGGAGTTTATGTTTTCAATGTGGCTAACCCCTTGGTAACATGCATAAGTACCCGGAAAACTAGTAATTCTATTCCACTGCATACAAGCCTAGCCTGAAAAAACTACTAGCAAAATAAGATTCCAAAAACAATAGTAATGCTAATATTCTTACTCAAGCTATTGTTCAGCTAGTAAGCATCAACTTATTACAAATAAACACACTAAATAAAAAGGTATCTAAAAAATACAGTGGTACACATAAACCATCTAATCTAAGAGGCATTCCAAGAACAAAATAAGATTCCAAGAACAAAAGCACTGCTAATATTCTTACTCAAGCTAATGTACGGCTAGTAAGCAACAACTTATTACAAATAAACACACTAAATAAAATAATATCTAAAAAATGCAGTGGTACACATAACCATGTAAGCTAAGGCATTCCAAGAACACTAACCTAGCAATCCTATTTATATCACTATTCTAGGTCAAATACCAACATAGCAGTAGAAGCCCAACCTAATATACTTCTAACAAAATAAGCATCCTAAAAAAACAAGAACTCCAAAATTCTACAAGTCCCAATGTTATATCGATCCTATCACAGGAATAGTACATCAGTGCTTTTCCCTGAAAATTTATTAGTAAACTCTCTATTATTGGAAAACACAAATTTAAGGTATTCAGTAATTTCTCACTATACTGCTTGGGGTTGGGGGTCACTTTCATAATATTAAGCAAGCAAGATGGAAAAACACTCAGATTCACGATGTAGCGATCTTTTCCTCCAAATGACAGCCTGATAATACAGTACTACAAGCATTCTCGGACAACAAACCATATCTCGCTTGTTTTAGTTTTATAGTTTGCCTTATTTATTGACATTGAGTAAAGGAGACATTATCCAGATCAGAAATGCCAGGTGAAATACACAACATTTACAGAAACAGTAGTGCATGCATTTGTAAGTTATAATTGGATTTTTTATTTTGAATTTACTAAACAGATTTAAATGCAAGGGAGTGGGTTGCTGTCTCTAGAAATGGTGGACTCTAGTTTATGCACTGAACAATTCAAGGTTATGCCGTTATGGTAGTCCTTCATACTCATGCAAAGAAATGTGGTGATATTTAATAACTGAAGCACCTCCTATTCATCTTTTCATCCAACATATTACCTATCACCTATAAGACAAAAGCAATGAAAAGCTCTAGGACTACAATATATTATTAAATTAAATTTAAACAAAAATCCAGTGTACCTCTTTTTGGGACTGATAGTATACAACAGGAAGAGGACGAGAACAATAATTGCAACGATTTTCAGATAGATGCTCTCGGATCCTGTCATCCAAATCAGAGATATTGGCATTATGTGTTGTCAGAGATGAATAAATTTCGTCTGCTTTGAGTTTACACTTGGGCTTGTCGAATTTGATCAAACTATCTATGGATTTCAAAACCTCCGATGGCACACGAATCTCTCCGCCTGGCTCCTCCTTCAGGCAGCACAAGGCATTCTGAGGCTCAGGACTTGGCGTCTGAACACAGTAATTGATAACTCCCCAGTGATCAAGGAACCTGATAATTCGAGTCAAATCTTCATTATCGACCCCAGGCAACAACCCCTGGCAATCAGAGACAGTAATCCTCTTCCCAGGGTCCTCCATGTGTAGCGCAACAATGAAGTTCCTACATTCCATGTACTTCTCTGGGGTATGGTCAGGCGATTTACCAGAAAAGAAATGTGGCACTGCCTGTCTCTCTAGTCGATGCACCGTGGTTGGTGAAAACCAATCTGCTGACAGAAATTCCAAAATTAACAATTTAGAAGCGTGTCAAAGTTCAAAAACTAACAGACTTTCCAAAATTAACACGAACCTGAATGCATTGGGACAACAAGTGCCCTATTTCCAAAGAGCTTAACAACACCACGGCCTTCCAAAATTGGGGGCGGAGTAATAACATAAGAGGAATCAGCGCGGTCGTGATCGAAAACCGCACTATCAGAGGGCACGGTGGAGAGCGCCTGGAGCTGGCCGTGGGATACATTCTCAAGAAACGGAGGGTTAGGAAGCTGACCCTTGTTGTCACCGGACTCAAGGGCTCGTTCCAGAGCCACAATTGCGGTCACAGAGGAGTGAGGGCGATTGACAGAACGCTTTATAACGACGGGGAACTGCGAAATCTGGACTGCGTGGTCGTCGAGAACCTCGATCTCGAGCTGAGATTGGGAATTAGGGTGGTTGAGGTTCTGGTCCTCGGAATCATAGTCGCGGTCGGCGTGGTCTTCCTCGGCATTTTCTTCGTCGTCGTCCTCTTCCTCCATCTCGTGCTTCTGTTGGCGCCTGCCGATTTGGGATTCTCTCTTGCGCTTCCTCCATTTGGTTCGATTTTCTGCCAAATTAGTCATTAGTAATAATGAAAATGGAAATTGAGAATACCTAAAGCAGATTGAAGATGAAATTGCAATAAAAATACATGAATTGAAAGCATACGGTTGGCATTATAGAGAGAGAAAGAGGGAGAAGTGAGGGTTTAAGAGAGAACCTGAAGGGGAAGCTGGCATGGCAACGAGAAAGAGAAAGAGAGAGAGAGGGGTTTAAGGGAGCGAGAGAGAATATGTGGGAAAAAATTGAGTGTGGGGTCGTTGATTGGCGCAAAGGGTATGGGATTGTTGGGTTGGGGGGTTTGAGGATGGATGGATGGCTGTTTCTCTCAGCTGTGTGTGTGCGGTGCGATGATGTTTGAGTTTGGGGGCAAAAACTGCGTTGATGTGTGCATTTTTCTGCGGACTTTACCAGAATCAGAATTTGCCCCAATTCGGACTCTTTCTCGCTCACTCGCGCGTCAATTTAACGCGAATTTTCTATTCGGTAGTGATTCACACGCCAACGTTGTCGTCCCCTTTATCATTCTACTTTTTTAAAAAAAAAAACAAATTCATAGTAGTAGGAGTATTTACTTACGACAGAACTCTTTTGTTTATTGTAATTGTCTTATTAATAATTTTTAATTTAATTTTTTTAAACTAATAAAATCACATTTTTAACCTATTAATATTATTAAAATAATAAAAATTAATAACAATAGAAAGTGGTAATATACCCATCCTTTGTTTTTCTTTCCTTTGTGGCATTGGTGAGTCCTTAGTTAGGTGGTAGTTAAAAATATTAATTTATAATTTATAACTTAAAATTTATAATTTATCGATTATGACTTATATTTATATACAGGTGTTTAGTAAAATTAACTTAAAAATTATGTTATATTTATTAAATTATTTAAAAAGATGTGTAATAAAAACTATTATAAAATGAACATATAATAAATAACTTAGGTAAAATATTAAAAAAATATTGAAAGTTAATTTTTTATAAGTTATATAAGATAATACTTTTAAATAAATTTTGATAAATTGTTAACTTATAATTTATGTAAGCTATTATAAACTAGTAATTATTAAATACATCTATTAAACAATAAATTATCAGGTATAAATACCTAAATAAGTTATAAATTAGTAAATTTAATTAGAGAATAGTGATTAATAAATAGATAAAATTAACATATTGTATTAATTGAATTTAATTATTTGAGTATATGCTTTAACTGTTTTTTATAGTAGTAATTATAGTAAGGGTGTATATGACAAAAATTATTTAATGCTCTAAGTGACTCATAAATAAGAATATTAAATATTTTCATAATAAGACTTATAAATAAAAATGATGAAGTATTATTCATAAAGTAATTTATTACTACTATATAATAGAAAGCTATTTAAGATTAAATTTGTTTTAAGGTAAGTAATTTAATTTTTACGAATCACATTCTCAATAACATTATACTCGATAATTTTATTACGGGGTAAATTAAAGAAACTGTTTGGATAAAAATTGACATCGAGAGAAATATTTGTTAAAATTTTAAAAATTTAGTAAGTTACAAGATAAAATAGAAAATAACTACTTATATTTTTATGAGAAAATAATTTACCCACATTTCATTATGAGAATAAAAATTATGAAAAAAAAACTAAAAAATATTTCTTAAAATAAATTATACACAAGTACTAGTATATTTTTTTCAAAATTTGAAACAAACATAAAAATTGAAATGAGAGACGTTATATTCTCATGTTTACATCCCAAAAATAATATTATTTACTCTCTCCTAAATGAATTATAAGCAAAAAAATAACTAACTTACACATTAAAAAAAATTTAATTAGATAGATTTAATTTCTTTGATTTCATTAAAAAATTTACTTTATTTATTAAAATAATATTTATCATATTTATTGTCTCTCTAATTTAAAAGTCGAGATAATCTATTAAATAAAGTAATTTAAAAAAATAGCATTAAATGAGATAAAAATAGTTAAAAATTACTTATATTTTGATTTAATAAAAAAAAATTCTGATAATTCATTTGGGGGGAGGGGGGAGGGGGGAGTACCTTGAAACCAATGTCCCTTGGACATTCATTGACATCTGTTATACTTGTTTCCCATTTGGTTAATACTACCATTGTTTCTTAATAATTAGAATTGGAACATGTATCTATCTTATATAATTGAGTTTTGTTTATTTCAATCCTCAGCGTTATAGTAAGAATCTTAAAAATGTTGCAACAAAAATAATTTATTTTTAAGTGCGTTATTCGAGACAGTTTAAACAAAGGTTACAATAATTTTAAAGTAAATGTTTTTTAGTATTTTTGTGACACTTATTAATGAGTTAAATGTAGTGAAAATTATTAAAATAAATATAGTATTTTATATTTTTTAGACACAAAATAATATATATTTAAGATTATTTTTAAAATTTGAATAACCTTAACAAATGTTATTTAATATTTCATACAAATTAAATGTAAGAAAAAGTTGTTAAAAATATTTTTTTTAAAAAAACAAACTATTATATATACTTATAACTATTTTTTTAATTTTAATTATTTTAATAAATATCTTAAAAATATTATTTAGCAGAGCCATAGAAAAACTTAACATAATAACCATATGAGAATATAAAAAAAAAAGTAACCATATGAGAATGAGTTACCTGTAAGTGCTTAAGTTTGGCCTATTATTGAAATCGATCCTAGCCTATTTGATTCGAGTCTTAGCCACTAATACAAGGAAAGCAAGTCGACATACTTTCTTTGCAATCAAGCTCATCAAAGTCATAAATCAACTTGGACGATGAAGAGTGAAGGCATCCAGAATCATTAATGATCTTAGCCGCTTGTCTCGTTAAATGAAGTTTTCTAAGATACTAATGGTTATAAGAAAAAAACATAATTTATGCATATTAAGAAAGTTGGTTATTTGTATTTAATTATTTTAATTTTATTTAAAAAAATAAGTTTTAATTACAAAAAGTACTCTCTCTCATTTTGATAGGTCAAATGATATTGAATATGGAAAAATTTTTTGAAATTAATATTAAATAAGAAGAGAGATGTTAAGATTTTCTTATATTTTAAACTAAGAAATTTCAAATTTTTTTGCTTATAACTAAGACCGGAAGTAGTAATTTTGTAAAAAAAAATGTTAATTTTAATTTTTAAATTATTTATTAAATTGAGGCTCTAATTTTTTTAAAAAAATTTATAAATATCAATGTTTTGAAAACCGGATTGGTCATTGAACCGTGTTTTTTTTTAAAAAAAATCAATTTATTATATATATATATAATGTGCACATATAGTAAACAATCTCTAGTGATTGAGTGGTAATGGTTCTTTCTTAAGTATTAGGTTGTTAGTTCAAACCTTAAGTAGATATTTTTTTAGCATTTTTGTTGTCCAATGTCACGTTCTTTCTCAGGCCGGTTCCGGTCCGACTGGTTCAACTGGTCGGTCCGGTCTGATTTCCTAAACACTGGTAAATATTTTTCATTCGATTATTTTTTTTTAAAATAAAGCGAATATCGAAGATTTATTTAATTTCATTTTTGGTCCCCAAGTTTTCAATTTTCATGAATTTTTAAATTTCGAGTGAGTTCGGATTTTTAAAATCTGAATACACTCGGATTTTTAAAATCCGCTTGAAAAATCCGGGTATTTGTATTGATAAGTGTGATTATTTTGAAAAAAAATAAGACGTGTGGTATCCTAAAAAAGAGTGTGGTGAGAAAAGTGTTGGCCCTGAAGATGAGTGCACTTGGCCATTAAGCCCAACAGAATCGGAAACGAACTAGGATAACCCGACCCGCCAGTATTTTTACCGTTGTTTGGTCTCACCTCGCGAACTGTGGTGGGAGCGAGTGGCACATGAACTTGAGAGTCATCCACGGCCACGTCCAGGTCCCCGTGATGAAGCGGAAACGATCTCCAAAAACGGTGGCGCCACCTCCACCTCCCTCAACGCCTCCAACTCCGCAGACCAAAATCCGCCACTCCATCAACACTGCAAAATCCTTGGAGTGGGTACCACTAAACATGACCCGGGAAGACCTCTATTTGCCCCTCACCTTCCCCACCGGCCAAACCTTCCGCTGGAAAAACACCGGTCCCTTGCAATACACCGGCGTCGTTGCCTCTCACCTCATCTCCCTCAATCACCTTCGAAACGGCGACGTTTGCTACTGCCTCCACTCCCCCTCCAACTCCGATGCTGAAACCGCATTGTTCGATTTCCTCAACGCCAGCGTCTCACTCGCTGACACGTGGAAGGTTTTCTCAGCTTCCGATGAAAGATTCGCCGAGCTAGCTCGCCATTTGGGCGGAGCTCGGGTACTCCGGCAAGATCCGTTTGAGTGCCTTATTCAGTTTCTTTGTTCTTCCAATAACAACATTGGGAGGATTACGAAGATGGTCGATTACGTTTCGTCGCTTGGGACTTTCTTAGGCCACGTTGGAGGCTTTGACTTCCATGCTTTCCCCACTCTTCATCAGCTTTCTTCTGTCTCAGAGCAACAGCTAAGAAATGCTGGTTTTGGTTACAGGTTCATCCCCTTAACATCCATAACTGGTTTATCTCACATTAGCATTTCCGTTGTTATTAGCTAAAATTGAAATCTGATCTATATTAAACATGGAATAGAAATATAGAATTCTCATTGTTCGGTGTTATTGACGCAACAATTTCAATCAATAACAATGAGAAGTGTTAGAGAGTGCGTTACAGAGTTTCAGCCTGTTTGATTTCTATTTCTATGAGAATAGCGTTACTGATTTCCTTGAATAGAAGGAAAAAATAGTTGCTTTGTAGATTAGTGCCTAGGAAAGACAAATTTCCCAGTTGACGGTGAAAGCAATCCTAAACAAACAAAAAGTTTATTGTCGCTAGCATATATCTGCATGTGAATGTCATTGTCTTCCTCCTCCTATTCACAGGGCTAAATATATAATTGGCACGGTAAATGCTTTGCAGTCAAAACCCGGAGGAGGGGAAGAGTGGCTTAGTTCTCTTAGGAAATTGGATCTTGAAGAAGTTATATGTGCCCTTTGTACATTGCCTGGCGTGGGTCCTAAAGTGGCTGCTTGCATAGCTCTCTTCTCTCTTGATCAACACCATGCCATTCCTGTTGATACTCATGTGTGGCGGGTAAGCTCTTTACCTTCAGTTCACCATGAACTACTTCACGTTGAAACTTGTCACCCACCCTCGAGTTCTTTATCCATTTATATTCGATATTCTTTGCTAGATATGGTTACAGCCAGCATATCAACTCAGCCCATTTTTTGTTATAAGGTGGGGGTGCTTTAGTGTTTGATGAAGGAAGGGAATGTATTAGGATAATATAATAATACAGAGATGAAAAAAATAGTGGGTTTATTTATCATTTAGAAAATTATCTGTAAATTTCATTTTGATTAATCCTTTCTCTGTTTATATTATCATTTACAAAAAAGTTTATCATTGTGCATTACTGATTATTACATTGCATCATGTAGATTTTTCTGATTCAATTGCTCTTTACTGTTGAGTGTTAATTTCTGTGCCTTCAATTTGAAACTTGGGTAAGATTGCCACAAAGTATCTCTTGCCCGAGCTTGCAGGTTCCCAGCTGACACCAAAGCTCTGCAATCGTGTTGCAGAGGCATTTGTAGCCAAATATGGTAAATATGCTGGCTGGGCTCAAACTCTTCTTTTCATTGCTGAATTACCTTCACAAAAGGCCCTCCTACCTTCACATTTATGGACTATCAAACAGCAAAACCCAAAGATAGAAGACAGTGAAGAAGTTGTTGGTAAGAAAAGCAGCTTTAGTCTTTCTATCTTGGCCTTATAAATTTGGCATTTCCAATTCAACTGTTATGGCAGATATTTACCTTTTCCTTTTTCCAACTAGAGTGAGATCTGCAGATGGTGTGGCACTCAAGATATAAATGCACAAGACTTGGATGTGATGTGCTACTGAGAAGAATTTATCGGGTAGAACTTGGTGATATCACACTGCTGGATGAAATTATGTGTAAACTGCTAGATGCAGGTTATTCTTATATACATACTGTTAGCTGCTCTTTGTCTGACCTCCAATCTTGCTCTTTGGATTTTATTAGCTTGAGATTGATATGTTGTGATTGATGATTTGCACCTTTCTTCTTTGTTTGAAAAGAAAAAAAGAAAAATTGTCTTCCCTGTTTCTTGTTATATCTCTTGGGATTTTGCTCTGCTTGTAAATAAATACTTCGCTGCCTACTTGATTATTTACGTTGAATTTAGCTCCTGCTGTTTAAAAGGCATGCCTTTTGCTATTTTGGTTCTTATATCTGTGAATGAACATGTTTTCTGTCTGAACATGTTCTTCTGTCTAATGAACGTTGATATATATACATGAACTTCCTCTAGTGGCTTCAATGTATAAAATTTCAAGTATTTTTACACTTCCCTTGATGATTTTGCTGTGAATCATTGCATGCGTGGCATCAATTATCAAGGGTAGCGTTCACTCAAGTATTGGTATTGGAAACAAATGTGATTTTTTAGTTCTTTATTGCAACTTGCTTTATTTTTATACTATTACTCTACTGTTTTTTAAAGAAAAACTCATAACCTGTGAGCCTTTGAATAGTACTGTTCTAAGCGTCCTTCTTCTTCTTTTATAATTCTAAATACATCCATAATTCTTTCTTCCGTGCACTTGAAACTGATTATATTTCCTTCATTATGATCTAATGCTAAATGTAAAATGTGATTTGTTGAATTCTTCGTTTCAGCTTGCCTTGTTTCTGTACTATTTATTGCAGTCTTGCCTTTTTATCATACTTGTTTAGCTGAACTTCTGTTGCTTCAAATATTATTTTAAGACCCGTGCTTCCTCTTCCACAACTAAAATCCCATGCACCTCTAAGTATAACTGATCGTAATTCCTTGATTATGGTCAAATTCTAAATATATTATAAGGGTTCTTTTGTAAAACCCCTATTCTATTTGACCATTCATGCTTATGTAGTTATGTTGCATGATTTGTACTAGCATTTTAAGGACTACGTTTATCGTCTGCAAAGAGAATGGCTTCTTGTTCACAAGGACAATCAACAAAGATATTGGGAAATTTCTCGATATAATGACAAATTGTTTGTCTCTAAATTGATCCCTTTTTGATATTTTAGGAAAAAAACTAAATCTAAATTTATATCTATGAGGGAGAGTGCAGAGAGAGAAACAGAAATGCAAACACATATCCTACTTTTAGTTATACATTTGGGCTCTCTGTGTGTTATAAGATAACCCCTTTACAGTAATCCTGAAGCATAAATATATGGCTGAGGATAAAGCATTCTTGTATATTCATGATGTGTGATCATTTGCCGTGATGTATACTGTGTCTACAGTGATCCCTAGTGGGTTTGCAGTTTCTTCTTCTAGTAGAACTAGTAGGTTCCCAGTTGGTTTTAGGAGGGATCGAGGTATGTGATACCTGGATAAAAATGTTCAGTTCTAAGTAAATAAGTGCTTGACATGCAGGTAGGGGACTAATTATGTTGTTAGGTATATAAGCAGTGTAAAATCTGAATTTCTAAGTGCGGAAAGGATAGAAAATCAATGATTCAAAACACAAGGCACTTACAATATGTATTTTTGTTTGAAAAGTTATTTTAGAAAATGATCATTTGGATCACCTAAACTGGAGGGGGGTGTCAAAAAATTGTCTTTTATTTTTCAAAAATATGATTAGTTGGTTACCCCTTATGAAAAGTGGCTACAAAAAGTGTACACCTTTATTTTGCTTAATTAATAACTATAAATAACTACATGTTGGAAGTACGAATTCAAAATAAGAAATGCTGTATAGAAACCATACCAGTTTTGGGAAGGAGTCCCCTTTGGTGTGTGGAAAGATACCCAATATCTGCCGATGCTTTGACCATTTACCCAAATAATTCCTTTTCCCATCGAACCAAGGTTAAGCACCACAGGATCATTGCCGGCTGGTGCATGAAATGTGGTCTGCCAATCAGCAGAGGAATAAAATATTAGTGTACAGTTAGAATAATATTGTGAATAAATACTGGGTTATTCTGATAGTGACCCCTTTCCAATACGTAGAAAGATACTAGCAGACTCTGAAAGTTGTGGGAGAAACAAAAAAGAAAAGAAAAAACTAAGGCCTTTAACAATTAAAATATATAGTTGGATTCCCTCCGAGTTTGTCAAAGTTAAGTTGAGGAAAAATAACGAAGCTACAAATTATAAGTACGATAGTATACCTTATACCATGTGAGTGGGTTTGTAGAACCTTGGAATCTTTCCCACTGAACTTTACTTGATCCAGTAGCCGTGTAGATTTGCAATTTTTCTCCTAACAACCCAACCTACCGATAAAAAATTTAACATCAATGAGGGCAAAGGTAAAATTCAGTTTAGATTATTAGCAACAGAGCTGACCAGTTCAAATGCACATCTATTTCTTATAACTCAAAATTTCAAGCAGTTGATGATGATTGTATATAGGGGTATATTAAATAGAAACTTGGTCAAAGAGTAAAAATTGCGCGGAAAGCAATGTTAACTAAATTCTGGGAAGATTGAAGAAACCTAATTGATAAATAAGATCTCGTTTAACTGCAGTCTACTCGGTCAGTATTTTACTGTTTAGAGATAATCACCTGATATCCCCATTGTTGATTAGTGAAATCTCTGCCTTGAATTGTCACTTTACGCAAACCAGCAACTCTGCGCTCTAGATATGCACCTGAGTTCTTCACGTAGAAATAAACGCACATACCATGTAAGCCATCATCTTTCTTTTGCTATCGTGTTGTTTAATATTTATTTGTATGATCTTATAAACAAATTTTGTCAGATTCTGCAAGGGCATGCCTAGCAGGTAATCGCTCAATAGTAAAGAGTTCTTCACTATGATTCCTTGATCTTTACTTTGATATTAAATCTCAGTAGAAGAAACATCTCAAATAAAATAAGCATCTTTAGAATTTACAAATACTATGAAGATTAGTTCAATAAGTAACATTTGTCATTCTTATATGGTTTTCTTTTGCTTGTTGATACTTGATATTGAATGAATGAAAAATAAGTCTTTACAATTGTGACAATTACCGGCAATCCAACTGTTGCACTAAGGAAGGAAATGTTGTTCATCCCATTTATCAGATTGACATTGTTCTCCATGATGAAATATTTATTGTCGTGACTTCCATGTGCAGAACCTAGGGTTAAAAGTGTGCAAGAGCCCAAACGTCAGCACCTCAAATTGCAGTATGAATGATAAAGTAAATAAATGGTGTAGAATATTTTGAAGATGAAAAAAAAAATGTGCATTATGATCTAAGTGATGCTTGTTTAATAGCCATGTCTAACAATATTGATACTGTTAACTTCTATCCAAAAAAGATGTTTTCCTTCTATCCGCCGAATAAATGGGATCCTAAATGGTGAAATTTAGAGCTTGCCTTGTAAAACTCCATTGATGAAGGCATGCAAAACATGTCCTTGGCTGTTTACTCTAAGAAGAGTTTGAGCATTAGGAGAGTTGGAGTTGTACCTGCATGCCCAAGATTTCAACAAGAGCTAGTAAAGAATAAAGTATTTATGCTATAGCGAACATCTTTAAGCGCAGCTGGTGTCAAGGAGTTAAATGTTGCTAATCTACCTGAAAATGTACCACATATAGTCAGATGTATCTTTTGCTGTGCTGATTTGATCTAATAGTTTATTTGCTTTTAATGAAGAATCATCGAAGTTAGGGATGGCTTCTCTGTACACTTTCCATTTTTTAGATGAAGTTAGCTGTATCTGTGATTTCATTGCTCTGACATTGTTTTGTGTCGTTACCTACAAGAGCATAAAAGTATGAAGTGTCTTTCACTAGCATATTATATTGTGTAACTCAAAAAAATAATAAAAGAATAATGGTCAAAGGGAGATGGCAAGAAAGAAGAAACTGCACAGTAGAGGTGTTTTCTTAAAATAATTTACGTAGTACAAAATTACAAATTGAGCATTTGAATTTTACCTTGGCAGTGTTGAAGGCTACATTCTTGCAGTCCGGTAGAATACTGATTGATTTTGGGGGTAGTTGATATGAAGTATTTTGAAATTGGATTGTGACTTGCCTCTGTTCACTGTTTTCCAGGAACGCAGCACATTCTAAAGAACTCCTTTTGAAAACATAAGCCTGAAAAGAGGGTTGGAAGTGATTTAGTTTTTTAAAAACTATTTAGCTTTCAGAGAGTACATTGTAAATTCATTGATTTTATCTCAGATACTTATCATACAGTAGGCCGAAATATTGTCATGGTTATTCAGCTCATGCCCTAGTCAAATATAGGCTAAAAATTAAGGAAAATATCCAGGACTTTTACTTAGATTTCTTACTTTTTGTTGTGAGCCTAAGCTGAACGTAGTTTGAGTTCCATAAAGTAGAGATTCTGAACATGACTTGGTTGCAGCATGTAGCTCCTTAAGATGCCCCCATTTTGGTTGCCTAACCAAACCTGGTTGACTTAGCTTAGTCAATCACGCAGTTACTCAATATTTGCATTTCTTTTTGTTACTTATAAATTTTTAGGTGAGGGAATAATGCTGTGCCCAAGAGAAAGAACACTTTTAGATATAATTAGTTAGTATTTACCTCACCCTCAAAAGACAAGTGAAGGCTTAAATCCATTCAACATTTGCTATTTTATGTAAATGGAGAAAGAAAATAAAGATACCATATTCATCCAGAGGAGCTTCGTCATAATAAGACGTAGTTACATAAGCCGAGGCCATTCTGTCGAAGTTGGTTCCTCCATGATACTACATGGAGTCCATCATGTGTGTTAAAGACATAAAATACTACTGTCATATATTAGCTGTGTTGAAATATCTATGTACCAAATGGGGATGAAGAAAAGTGATGATACCATGTAGTAATTGACATAGCTTCCGTTCTTTGCAATGAATAAGGCTACGTTATATGCAATGTCTTCAGCTGATCTCAGGTATGGTACTCCTCCAAACACTTGGTAACTTCAAATTTAAACGTTTAATTAATGGCATTAGTGTTTTAAGATGATTTGATCTTTCAGGTTTATTCCTTCTTATGCAAAATAGAGAATAGAGCATGTTTATAAAAAAAAAAATCAGAAAGAAAAGATTTGCAAGTTGTAATGAAAATTTTTCCAAGAACATACAAACTAGTCCAATTCTCTGTCCATAGTGAAGGCTTGTTAGGGGAGTTAGGCCCCTTAAATGTTGTCCCACACTGCATACCATTGCACGTGTTGATCTGCAAATTACATGATTTAATTTATAAGGTTATAATATAATAGTAACTAAATATGTATTATGAATTACTTGTTATATGATATGAGAAGCCATATCTTAAGTACATATTCATTTATTGTCCCCCAAAAAAGTACATTTTCATTGCAAGTTCTGGTTCCTTTAAAACTTATTCTTAATGTCTTCTTTTTGTCTGATTTAACTTAGAGTAATGCTTTTGAGTTTTAACTCAACATCTTTGGCTGCTAAGTCACTTACAGATCAGCTACTAGATTAGTAATTTATGGCATCAAATTATGATCTTCTTTTCTGATGCTAATGATGTTAATCTTGAAGTAGTGTGAAGTACAAGTTAATAGTGTTCCATATTCTTCATATTATTTTTCTATTACATGAAAATTATGATAAATTCTTGGAAAATAAAACAGCTCAGAGACTAACCACTGGATCAGGAGCATCATCTTGCTTACACATTGCCCAAGGCACACCAGTTTGGAGTCCCACAGCCATTTGGGCAGCCCAACGAACATAGGTTAGTCCTTTCTCATGAAACGCCCCTTCAACATTTCCATATTCATTCTCAATCTACATCAACCATAAACCATTTAAAATACTAAAACAAATGACCCAAGTGATACATAATTGACTATTCTTTGACTGCCAAATCATGTCGGGATCGAACAAACGCAGATTCATTTCAATGCAATTAATAGTACTTTTCACGTTTTGGATCCACTTTTGTTCAATCCCAACATGAATCCACGCACACAAGAACCTTGTTGTTTTCTTAAAATTTAAACCTGAGATAGTATGATAGGTCCTCCTTGTGAAGCATATAGATTAGCTGATTTCATCATGTTGACTATTCTGGCAGTGAATCTTTGCATGTGAAACTGTCATTAATGATATGAAGAAGACATAATGAATGGTCTGTTAATATCAAATTTGAGTGGAAATTAAAGTGTTGCATAAAGAGTAGTAGTAAATTCTGTGTTAAGGCCTAAGGGGACATAACGCAAGTAGTAATTAATATTTTTTAGAACAAGTTGGATGAAATTACAAGAAACAGATGAATTACCACAGATTTACGTAGTTCAAATTACTATGGAAGGAAAAACATGAGTTGGTACCTTGAATTGCTCATTATCAGATCTAAAAACAATGCCAGGAATATCATGTAACCATATCGGTAGACCCCTGCACCAACAAAACCGCGAATTTTAATTAATCTGTTCTAATTAATAAACATTATCTTATTGTTTAGTTGTAAGGTCTGAGTCCCTATAGGCTAACATTAATGAAAGTAGAGTGTGTTTTAATTTACAGACAAACGTGGTTTTGCTCCTTTCGTATTATCAACTCAGTGTTGAAATATTTTTTTTTAGATTGGAAGTCTTCTAATTGTTCCTCCTGCTAACAATTTGATGACATTTTAATATTTTTAAAACTAAAATGGTGATATAAATAGTTTAAGAGGACCAAAATAAGATTTTTATGCCACCATTTTAGTCCTTAGAAGATCAAAACATCACCAAATTAATCTTCCATGTGATGTTTTGTTCTAAAATATTGGCAAAAATTCTTTTTAAGACTAAGTTGACGATGACACACAAAAAGAAACAAATTTTATATAAATTTATGTGTTGGAGAATTTGTTAGCTCTTACCCATAAGTGCATTCACTCTCAATGTAAGGTCCAATTCGGAGGGTGACATATAAACCTTGTGCTTGAATTTCCTTAATGAATCTCACTATATTAAGCCTTCCATTAAACTTATACTGAAAATCACAACCATAATTAATAACGATTTTAAGAAGAAATTAATAGAAGAAAGAATAATGAGGTTAATTACCTGTCCTTGTTGAGGCTCGTGAAGGTTCCAGAATACGTAAGTTTGTATGACATCTAATCCCCCTTCCTTAGCTTTCGCTATTAAATTAGGCCACATCTGTAAAATTAAGAACAAAATGTAATTCACATTGTACAAGTATTTTTTTATAATTTGGAAAATAATTACTATAATGTAAAATTAAAATGTTAAGTCAAATAATAATTGGATCGTAGTTGATATTATTTATAAATTAATGGTCAAACAATATATAATTAATGGGGTCAATGAAGATCCCATTAGAATAGTATAATATAATTAACCACCACTCACATATTGGTCAAGCAACTCCAAGCAATATATGTGTATTATGTATATTTTATTTATATATATAATGTATAATTAAAAAGAACGAAGTTTCTCTCATGGGGTCTCTCTCCCATGTGAAACTTATACACAGAAAATTACAACTAGATTCCACTACAGTTGAAAAATAAGGACCAAGTAGTTAATCATAAATGTTCTTCATAAAATATTCCAAGTTGCAAGGATTGTAAAATCACTAACCTTGCTTTCAATAAGGGTCTTCAACGAGGGAATGTAATTTTTGTTATTTAGATAAATGAAGCAAGAATTATAAATTTTTATAAGAATTTTAATTGAGTAAACTTATTAATCAAAATACAGAATTTATTCAACAAAAAAAATCAACTGTAACGATGGAATGTAATATTTGTTGCGATTTAAAATGCACTTACACAAAATAACTTATTTAGATAAATGAAGCAAGAACTCTGAATTTTTTTAAGAATTTTAATTGAGTAATCTTATTAATCAAAATGTAGAATTTATTCACAAAAAATAAAAAATAAAAAAAATTATAAATGAAGAAATTTCAATTGATTCAATTTCCCTTATATGCCAAATTTTCGGGGGTCAAAGTCAGCCAACCATGCAGTGCAAACGAGATTAGTATCTTGGGAGACTAGTGGTTATAGAAAAAAATTGATTCAATTTAATTTTATAAAATTATTAAATTCTTAAAAAAAATTTAATGACATTGTAGAAGCACACACCAAAAGAAAAACAACTTGTCTTGTCCGAATCCTATTATGCCAAACGTTTCGGCTCAGTTAACGTTTTCAATTTTCATGGTCATAGTTTTCCTGGAATTGATATTGCCACTCCTATATTGATATTGTCACTCTCATTTAAAAATTTTCATTCAATTTTATTTTGCTTTTTTTACAAAGGAGAAGAGAAAAAAGGAGTAGCAATATTAATTATTGGATTGACAATATCACTCTCCTAACATTAAACATATATGTTCTGTTTCGCATTTCTTACCTAACAAGAAAAAAAAAAGTGATAAAAAATGACTCCCTCTTCCTCTTTTGCATTAACCATATTTCTTCTTAATCCCAACAAAATATACCATCAACCATAACAAATTTAATATATTCTTTTACATCTTCCAACAAAATACATTATTCATGATCAACCTTCTTAAGAGATACAATTATTTACCAAATAAATAAATTCAAGTATTAAAAACACATATAATAAGTGAGAACACAATGGAAGGAATACACACAAAGAGGAAAAGAAGTGACGAAGATACCTGAGGCGTGCTACGAGGATAATGAATTGAACCGGAGAATAAGATTTTATGTTGGCCGTTAACAATTAACGATCTTCCGTCATAAGTAACATTGCCACCGTGGACGACTGCCGTTAAAACGAGAGCAAGAGAAGAACAAAACCACCACCACTCTGCAAACACCTTCGCCTGCAACACCATTTGCTGCTTCTATAGTATAATAATGTTACTCTAATTTGGAATTAATTAATATGAGTTAAGACTCAATTTAGAGTATAAATATAAATAATTAAATTAAACTAAATATAATGAAATAAATGCCGAAGCGAATGCTTCTCTCTCGGAGAGAGACTAGATCGACTCCCTCTAACTCTCACACTGCAAAGTATTATGTTTTTGGAATTCAACACTCAGAGTCATTATTTATATATATTGACTACAAAGGTAGGTAGTTTTCTATATTTCTCAGTGCCATGTTAACATAAGCTACAAATTAATATGATGGATCTATATAATACTATATGGAAAATTACTTGTATATACATGCCATGAAATCAAATCCTTTTGAATAAATAAAATAAATACGCACTACTTTGCACACGATTTTCCATATATGAGAGAATTTTGAAGATTTTTTTTTCTCTTTCTATAAATAACTAGTACTATTTGACTATGAAATAATATCAAGATTGGAACTGTAATTTAATAAGAAATTATGTTTTTATTTATATATTTTTAGGGAAAGTTAAGTATATAATTCTTAAATTTGTATTTAATATTTTTAATTCTTTGACTTACTATATACTATTTGAAAAAAATTATCATTTCTTTTAACATACAGTAGACTAAATTAATTAATAAAAACGGTAAACTTCTAAATGGTGCAAACATTTAAAAAACAAATTGAAAAGAATAAAAATTAAAGGATGAAAGTATTAAATTAATTTAAATATTACTACTTAAATATTTATAGAAAAATGGTTGCGTGTTTGTTTATTTCAATGCGCTGATGTTCGGCTCAATTAAAAAAAAAAAAAAAACAACAATGGATTGACATTCTGCAATTCAATCGAAATAAAGTAATAAAACTTCTATTTTGTTTCTTATCTTTTACTTATCTTAATTTTGAACTCCTTTAGATATATTTTTGTCTAAAAAAATTTTACATTTTCATTTCTTGCTTGTTGAAATTTGCTTGATTCAAATATTTCAACAATAAAAATTTAATTTCAAATGAAAAACATGTTCTGTTTTGTCTGTTATTTACTGTTAAATCTACAAATGAATAAATGTATTTCCATTATATTTAATTTTAATTTGTGTAAAGAATAAGAGAGAATCCTTAATATAATTATACGAATAACCTTGTTACAAATCCACAAAAACTGCAACCGACAAACCCACCCCATGATAGCCCGTTCAATTCCAACTTAACACCGTACCCTTCATCATTTTATATATTGAGCTATGATTTATGAGATAAGTCTATTGTCATTCTTTTTTAAAGTATTTTAACGATATGTAAAATTTAATTTTTTAATTTTATTAGTTAAAAATATATTTTAAATTTTAAAAAATTAAAAAGGAGTGACAATAAATCTACTATCGTTTATATCCACATATATGTTTGTGAAAATTCATGTGGAAAGAGTTCTTACTCAATATCACTGCTCAAGAATAAGATAGATATTCAATGGAAAATGTTTAATGGTATGAACTAACATTCGTGAAAATTTAAAAGTTAATATATAACAATAATGTTAATATATAGCAATAATTTAACAATAATAGGATGAAATACTTCAAAGCTATTACAGCTTTAAAATCTTTGTACAAAGATTATTATAGGTGGTTGAAGCTTTTAAAATTTGATTCATCTATATGCTCTACTAATTTTTCCGTCAAACAAAGTTTGCATCTTAATTATTCACTAATTGTCCAATTTAGTTATTAATATAAATTGAATGAGATCAAGAATCCTCGGTGATTTCCCTTATTTAAAGTACATGTTAATTATTTCGGAACTTCATAAAAAGACATAAAGTGCTAGAAAATAGATAAAGAACAAAATGGCAATATCGACCATTATTACGTACGTAACAAAATAACAACAATTCGGGCATTTATTTCCTCTTGCTTTACGAAAATGCAAACCTTATACTTGTATAGTGCTATTATTCTATCATAATCAATATTTCTATTAATAGCAAAAATCAGTTGTGGTATTCCATTTATCTTTTTGTCCTCTAGTATCTAGGAAGCAAAACCTTTATTTGAAGTGGGATATACTATCACCTCTTCCTAAAATTTTTATTTATTAAAAAAAAAAAAAAAACTAAGAGCTTGTTTTGTTACAAGTTGGGACGGTGTAAAGGACTTTTCATTTGTAATAATTTTAAATTTTAATACAGATATGACATAAATAAAAACTTCTTACTTCTCCTAAAAAGCCTTTTAATTATAATGAAAGTGTAAATAAACGGATGATAAATTAAAAAGTGTTTGTTGAAGTGTATGGATCTATATATCATGTGTGATATGAATATTTATACGCAGAGGTGTTGTGCAAAACGTGAATTATATGAGTGAGGCACATGTGAATATTGTGAGCATGTGACATTGTAAGGTATACTAGCAACTAGTAGCAAGTGCAATTTCTGCGTCAAATTCTTGAAAGAATATTAGATTGATTATGATTCCATTGATATTAATTTTTGGTATTTCAATGAAAGAATATTAACCTTTAAAATACTTTTTTTTTTTTTTGCTAAATAGACTATAAAAGATTTATTTTTGATAGGCAAAAGCGAAATAGATTTGAACCAAAAAGCTTCTACTTAAAGCTTTACGGTCTAGATTATAAAAGATTGATAACATCAATTTCATTAATGCATCAATTTGATTCTTTTATATAGTATTTTTTTAGTCCAAATTCTGTTTTTGTTTTTGTTAAATTGTCAAAATTCTTTTATATAATAATATTAGGTCATGATGACGAAGTCAATTTTAATGGATGAGAGTAAGAACAGGTTGGGTTGGAACAAATAATAAAGAAGCCGGAGATCTCATAACACGGCACACAAGCCTCCCTGTTTTGCGGTGCAATGCAATGCGTCTACCTCAACCTTCATCATTCCTCCATAATTCTATGCCATTCCATAATTCTAATTTTCTGGATTCTAATACTCCATCATATTGATATTAATTATCATATTCAAGTAAAATTTAAATGGATAATTACACAAATTTGTGTGTTTACACATGCCCCTTCAGTTTTTAAAAATACATTTATTTCATTAAGTTTGTATCTCCATTACAGTTATACTTGCCGTTAATTTTTTTAATTCTATTATTGTTCATGTGACTCATTTCAATTCAAAAATAATCATTTTATCTTTTTACCCTATTTATTATATATCTTAGACTATTAAAAGGTAAAATAGTAAAATTATTATCTTGGATTTAAAATGGGTCATTAAACAGTAATATTATTGACCTAAAAGTTAACGATATACGGTAATTGTGATGGAAATACAAAATTTAGAGAGTAGGTGCATTTTTAAAAACTAGAAGAAAATAAGTGTAATATATGCAAACTTTAAGAAATGTTATGTAATTGTCTCAAAGTTAAAAGATGAGAAGACTAATACTGATTTATTAAACTAGTGGTCAGTAACTTATCTCTCGTAAGAATAAAAATACTGTAACACCCTAAAATTTTAAAAATATACTAGTATATTTTTCAATTAAGAATATTAAGAATAATCTTTAAAATTAGTAGTCCTCCCGAAAATATACATTTATGCTAATAATTAAACACAAATTTCTGGTAGAAAACATGGATCTGGTTCACAACAAAACTACACCTAGAAAACTTCTAAAAATTTTAAATTGATATAAATTAAACATTTTCTTTCTCAATTTACAACTTTTAGAAAAAAAAAAAAACATACATAATAAAATCTTAAACTAAAAGGAAATCGCTTTGGAGATTTTTTTTCTGCTTTAATCGTTAAGGAGATTTTAGAAGTAATAAGAAACCTACATAATTGATTCAGATAAAAAAGGGTTGAAATGAAAGATAGTTTTCATCTTATAAGATGAAAATGTACAGTGATCATCAAGTCAAAGTATGATTTAAAAATTGTAACGCTCTATTCTTATGATTTTAGTCAATTAAAAAATAAAAATGTTAGCATAACAGACAACATTAGTAGCTTCCTTTTTTTTTTTGGTTTGCCTACTATTTTTTCAATGTAGTCATTAAGTTCAATAGTATGGCTATTCCCATTTCAATAATATAAAAAATATAGGAAAATAAGATATGGTACAAAAAAATGGCAATACGAAACTCTAACAAATGATATGTAATCTTTTTATTGACCATTAATTATCACAAATTTCTACCCATAAATGGTTATGCATCCCAACAGATTTCCTTTTCGTCAAATTTCGTAAATATTTTTTTCATACTATTAACCTCCAGTATTAAATATAAATAAAAGATAAATTATGCTTATTAAGTTCGAATTATGTAGCTTAGTTGACAAGCATACAAAGACATGCACATGTGAATATCCAAATTTAGTTCATAATTATTATACTTTTCTATGAACACAAAAAAACAAAAATATGCACAAAAATAATTAACTCTGTTTAATATTTTAGATTTCATAAGTGAAATGACCTCATTTTTTAAAATGTTTTTTTTAAAATGAGACTTTGCCTCCTCTACCTTAACAATATACATTGAATCAATGTGGAGATAATTAAGGAATACTTTTACTAATTAAGAGAAAAATAATTAAATTTTGTTTACATTTATTACCAAGAAAGCTAGTACAGATTTGCTGATAATTGAGACCAGTAGTACTACCTTGTATTATAACTGCGTTCATGTACAGTACATCAATTCTACTGTCCATAATTTGCAACAAATTGCTATGTACACAAACTTTTTTTTTTTTTTGGGTCTAAGCAAACCGTTGTTCTTACAAATAATAAGATTCCATAATCAAAAGGTGCATAAAGCAGAATAAAAAGATAATTCCACAACATGAGCCAAAATCAATCTTATCACCCATAGTCATATATACAAATACATAAATTCCTACGGTATATAGTAATAGGAACTTAAAGAATATTTACAAATGGTCCTCCACTCCTCCCCTGGCAAATCATTCAACCCGGTACGAAATAATCCATTTTATCTACAGGAAGATTCAAAACTGATGTCTCCACCTGTACAAAAAGGCAAAACTTTAAGGAGTACTCAGATTTCAGAGAGAACGACATGAGATTAGAGCCTCGGTAGGAACGACAGAGTGCAAAATGTTGAGTTTGATGAGAATTGATTTTGAAGAATCAAAATCTATTTTGGTTTATCTCGGTTGATAAACTAGCTATTTAGTTTTACATTGAGAAAAAGTTAAAATTTATTTTGGATTGTCAAAATCAATTTTGGCTAATGCAAGGTGAGACTTACTTTTAGGTTGAGTTGAAAATTTTACACTGTATTCTTACTTTAAACTCGTTTTTATGAAAAAACAAAACCCAAACATAAAACACTTACTTCAAAATCAATTTTACAAAAAATTAATTTTATAAAATCACGTTGATCCAAAATCAAATCTACCGACGCTAAACCAAACGCACTCAAAATCACTTAATTCAATAATTTATTGTTGCCCTTTTGTCTGGTATTATTACTTGTATTAAGGGTTAACAATGATCATCCATTAACAAGAGATAAATGAGAAGTATTCGAGAAACAGGTGTTGGTAATATTAGTCTGTCATCCTTTATCACGTACTTACGTGGTAGTAACCTATGAATCCTCTTACCACATGATCTTTTCTCAACAACGTTAAGCCACAAAAACATCAATTTTAATAAGTTTTACAAACATGGTTTACTTGATGAACTGAAATAGAAGTTAATAGACTTACTAACATGTGATATTACATAAATGAACATTATCCGTGTTAAAATTTTTTAAAAAATTACTCCCTCAATCGTCCCATAATATAAACTCTAACTAACATTTCATACAATTTAAGAAAAATAGTTAAATTATGGGAATTAGAAGTATTAATTAGACTATTGAAATGTTATACCAATTAAATTTAAACTCAATTATTTTCTATTAGTTGGATGATTTTGAAAGTTAAAAAATCATAATAAATACTTTTAATTTTGTGTGTAGGGGCTTATATTATGGGACAAGACTTTTGGTAGTTGGAGCTTATATTATGGGACGGAGGGAGTATATGGCATGACCACCCACAGTAGGGTTTAAGGAAATGTTTTACTTTACAGCTATAACCAGAAAAGCAATTGAAGACAATATTTTGACAAACAAAAATATGATGAAACGGTCATTGAAACCAGGAATCATTAAAAAGTTTATTGCTTAAGTCAGTTGCTGAAGCCCGAAAGTCAATAGAAAAAGGGTAAGTGAGACACACGTACCTCTTCAAACGGAACAAAGACAAAGGGAGTCATACCCCTCTTATGTGAGACTGCTGGGACATCTGGGTTATGCGTTTCATCATCCTGCCATCCTTCAACAACTCCAAGAATGTCCTCCTCAGATGCACTTGCCTCGTTACTGTTCACACCACTAGTAACAAGTGAGATCAAATCCATCCGATTGTTAGCCCCTGCAGTCGTTCCTCTTAACCTATACAGGTAGATCACCTTACTGTAAGAAAATATTAGTTTCAAAAGAATAATGATGTAATGCTATGCTGTAGTAATATATAAAAAGATGAAAAATCCAACAAACTGCAATTTCACTTCTCTTCCTCTAAATGTAAAGCTAATTCCAGAATACAAAACTCCGTTTCTATATTCCATTTTCAGTACAGAACAAAATATTCCATTTGAACTCTTCCTCTACTCCTTAAGTAAATGTTTGTAAAATACAAATTAAACAATACCTTGATGATTATGCACTAAATTTTAGATAATTTGGACATTCACATGTAAGTAATGCCATAGTAAACATTTACTTATGTTTTAAAAAATGTACTAAAATAAGATCGTGCAATGAAGCATAAACTAATTTACTCCTATAGCAAGTGAATCACACCAAATTTATATTATATTATCTATTACGTTTTATAAGTAGTGATTAAACACATTCTTTTTTGCGTCTTTGCTGCTACCCACTGAACAACAAACATGCAGATGGAATTGTGGTATTGGATCTCAGTATCATAATATTCTTCTTAGGTCTGACACTCTGACTCTTTGGAAGTGTTGCATTGAATTGCATCTTGTCAGGATAGTGTTTCTTCTTGCGAACTCTATAGATTATTGGGGACATCCACCTTCTCCAATGAGATTAGAATGCACTAATCCATGTGCTTCTGTCGTTTTTGCTCCCTTCACAAGCATAAATACTGATGCCTTCTTGATCCATGCTGAAAAGAATTCTCCTACTTTTTCTAGCTTTTCTTTTATATATATATGTGTAATTGTGTATCACTGTGTGTGTGCGCGCCGTGGGGCAGGAGAGCAACTGTTTTATGGGGATCAATAGGATAATGGTGAACCCCAAATCAAAACAACCTTTGAATCATGATTATTCTGAATTAAACCTCTCATCCTCCACCTGTGGATAATATCAATGAATGCAAGATCTATTCGCTTACTACAAAGTATACTGACACATCAAATCCAACCTAGACAGACAGGGAATAAAAGATTTCTTTTTTGGCTCTTGATATTAGGTTAACTTTTAAATGTGAACTAGGCAAACTTATCAAATACCTCATGCGTATCCTCAGAACAGTAGGTCGCATGCCTGGATACAAGACAGCAGCTTCAACCTGCAATGTTAAAATCAATTGCAAAGCGTCAAAATCCATATAAAGAAATATAAACAATATGTAATAATTTTCCATAAAAGAGAATGTCTAGTGACTCAAGTCAAATCTGTAAATAATGGAGATTAAAAAGTTATAAAGACTTCATAAAAAAAAAAAAGAAGTTATAAAGACACACAAAAGTAGAAGGAAAAAGTCAGTTACATAATTTGACAAAATTTAAAGCAAAACCTTGTCATCTGATAATGTGTAGTGGCCACCAAAAACACAGTCAGCTTTAGACGATCGAAACTTCATGCACTTCACCACATCCTTGATCTTTTGAGAAGAATTCTAGATAACATAATTAATTTCCCATACTATCAGATATAAGGAAAACGTATTTTATAAATGGATTCAAACAGTACCAAATTATAACCTTGTAAAGAAATCGCCCAGAAGGAAAAAATCTCAGGTACCGGAAATAGCAGACCTGCAAAATACAGAGAAACATCATATGTGAATAAATGAAATACTAAACAACCATTTACCATTTCTATTATAATATAATTATTCATTTACTCAAAATTCTGGACAAATATATATATATATATAACCCACATTATCATACAACTTTGAAGTTTAAATAGGTCCAGGGAAACTTCCTAGGTGCATTGGATTGTTGCAAAAAAAAAAATACAAATATTTTCCCAGGTAAATTAAATTTTACAATAGACCTGGTATATACAAGAAAAACTCCAAAAGCCCTCTACTATCAAGGATGACAGTTACTCACCAGTCACCCCCACCAATTATACTGGTTTATAAGGAGAACCCTCCTATTCATATACTAAGGCTACAGCACTAAGAAGTAACAGAGAGGATTCCCCTGGTTTGCTTACACTGTCACTAGGTTCCAAGTTAACTTTCTTTTTCTCTGCGTATCCAAAATTCACATTCCACACAGTCTTTTGAGTTTTGAAGCCAGAAATTATGTTCATTCATGATGCATGTTTCTCTTCAAGCATTGATGATTACATGGAAAACATATTAAAGGCAAAAGCCTATGTTATAGGAAAGTGGCTTTTCAATGATAAGCTGTCTCTTGTTTAATGTTTTCCTTTCAAATGACATTGATGGGCATAAGATCCAAATTTGGAGGGACTATCTGGAACAAACTATAGCTATATGATTTCTTTCTTGAGAATATATCTCAATCACTACCAGAAACTGCAAGAAGGAAACTGTTTCTGTATTAATTTTTATAACCGTGGAGCATATCATTCTTCAAGTCTTAATTCTTAACAGACAACAGAAAGGCTTACAGCTATACAACAAATTCCTGATGTACCACGGACTAAGAAAAAGGTTATATTGTAGGCTAGTTTTATAGACTAATACTTTCATTTAAAGTATATTACATTTCAAATGTTATAGGACAAGGTTCATCACATGACAATACTAGGGCCCCATAGTCTTAACGATTTATAAAGTCACATTCAAGTTGTAACTTATAAAGTTTACAGTATCAAGCAATCAGTGTTTCAACTTTCAACAAACAACTTTATAAACTGATGAATTTAGATTAATAAATATGGAACACTACGGGGTTCTGGGCTTTCTGTTGTCATATTTAGTTTATATGTTTTCACTTGTAAGTTGTAACAACAAAAATGCAATTGTTTTCATTTCTTTTTCTGTCGTTCAAGTTTTTGTGGAGAAACTTAAAGGATACAAAACAAAAACAAGATAACATTTTTGTAATTATTGATGAAAATACCAAAAACGGAAACAGAAAAATAGAGCAAACACCCCCTAAAAGTTCAAATTTGCTTAAACTATGCGCCACTATTGATAAATAATTGAACGAGAAGCTAGTTAATCACATGCTACCTAATGGCAATCTAACAAAGATTAAGACAGTGAAAAAATTGTCTATCACCTAGATATACAAGTAGATATGAGTGCATACCACATGAACGGGATTAGTGGTTTTCCATTCTGCAACTCCAACTCGAATGTATGTGTTTCTACTCACATAAAGACCTGAGATGTGGGAGCATAATAAGACAAAGGTCCTGGCCAAAAACTGAACAAAAAGGGAATGGAGAAATCACATGTATTTCTTGTTAGCTTGACATTCAGTTCATTTTCATATTTATTATTTTCTTTGCTTTTTTGTTCTTTAGAAGGCAAGGGTATGAAGGATCGTACAATCAATATCAGATCTCACCGTTACATATGATACATTTCCATAGAGCATTTGTTTAAATTAGAATGAGAAAATAACCATCACACGTGGAAAATCAATCTGGTAAACGGGAAATAAGGTTATCCCAATAAGAGATAGCTGCTCTTACCATCAGTTCGCAACCTTGGTCGTAAGAGCCACATTTTCCGCCATGAGCCATCATATTTTGATTGAAGTATCTTATAGTTTTCAACCACTCCAAAGAGCTTCATGAAAGATGTTCCATTATCAGAAAATATGACTTACATGCAGTAAAAGTTCCGTATTCAAAACTTATAATGTGTTTACCTGCCAAGCCTTCAAGCATGCAACACGCCAAAATACAGGGTTACGAATTGTGTACCTCCATTTTCGACATACACAAGATGCCTTTCCCAATTCATATGGAGTCATTCGAGCAAAGACCTATAAATCATAAAATATATTCAATAAATCTCTTCAAGTGTTTATTCATGTATGCACCTATAGACCTTTCTACTTGTAAATTTTCACACGTCAAATTTGTAAAAAAATCCAGTGAGCAGGGCAGAAGGCCTTAAAGAGAAATTCACTTAAATTTCGAACACAGTGAAAGATTTAGGTTATCCATATTTTGATTCTTATTTTAAGAACAGACTCTGCCCTCCAAGGCTGCAAGACTGACGATAATGGATAAGTACTACCAAGCTAGGTTTCAAAAGTGGTGTGTGTCAGAGAGAGAGAATAACTGAGACAGATAGAGAGAATATTTGTTAACGTGTTCTAAAATAATTTCATCAACCATTGTATGTTTGGTTTAGATTGTAATAGCGATGTAACTCTGTCTGATGACCTCTGAAAATTTTAGCTGAGTTAGAGTTACATGCTAGTGAGGGGAAACAATAGTTGCTTTATTCTTTATCTTAGCTAAATATGCATATATTCTTACCCTTTTTGTCTTTTACATCACTTTCATATTTCTATTTTTTTATCTCTATCTTTTTAATCACAAATCACAATTCATAATTTCATATCACTCAGTGTCTCTTATGTTCTTTACTCTCTTTCAGTCTTCCTACACCTTTACACTAGTGTAGGATTCTAATTTTCCTAATTTCATTACCATGGCCAAACAGTCCCACATCAAATACTTGGAGATCGCATATGACTGGTCTGAAGAAGTATCATAGAGCATATAGCAAAAAATTCGTGAGAGGTGAGACAATGTGTTTCGCATCTTGGCTCTCTATTAATTGTCACGAACAATCATATAGTCATATAAAAAATTGTAAGTGATGATGTGAAATACCTCAAAGAGTAGCTCATCTGGTAAGCAACGATGTATTTGTGCAGAATCCACATGAGGCCTTCTACTAACACTTCCAAATGGCGCAACAGGTCTCACGTTAACTCCATAAAGATCTGAAACACAAACACATAGGAACAATGAGAAGTGAATTTGACCAAACAGCTAGAGCCTAGAGGAAACAAACGAAATATAGCATTATAGCAGCGTGACGCATACCAAGCCATGGTCTCCTGGTAACGAAGTAGTCAACAGTCTTCAACCTCAACACTGACTCGAGTTCAGAAGGGACTGCAAGCGCAAAATCTGCAAAAAAGCGGAGATACACTTCAATTCCAATGCTCAAATCGTTCCTCGTGAAAATCGTTTCACTTCCATACATAACAACACATCGACTCAGAAATGCTCAGGGTTAATTACTCGTTCATAGAAAACCAATTTCCGAACAAGAAAGTTGAAACGTCGATCTCGAGTTGTTAATTTATCAAAAATTCGAACACATAAAAGTAAAGAAGGTTCGAAATTTTTAACAAATGATCAATTTGGATAATCAACCGCGTGTGAATGGATGTCCAATTCAAAATTTATGATATTGAAGAACATGACAAGCAAAGTGCGGAGAGGAAATCAAAGTATACCTGAACCTGAGGCCATGGGAACATGCAGCGCAGAGTCAGCTCGGTTCCCGGAAATTTGAGGCAAATTGAGAAGAATGAAAAGGGAATGAAGCTGATTCAGGAACTCGGTAGAAAATGGAACCGACCCTCTCAAAACGTCGCCGTATTCACGTTACCAAGGTAAGATACTAACCCTCAAATTGAGAAACTTGACATCCCGCGGTTGCAATCCAAAACATGCGTACCATTTTAAGACATAACATTAGTTCGCTAATCACGTCCACATACATTCAACTGATCCGAGGGTCATTATTATTCATTTTTTAACTTAGAGATGAGATTTTTTTTAAATACATGAGATTTTTTTCAAATATTCGTGGAATAGTTATATTCTGTACTTAAAAGAAATTTGATTATTTTTTTAACAAAAGAAAAAAAATTTTGTTTTTTAGTTAAAAATTGGATATTATTTAAAAAAATTTTAAAATTATTTTTCAGAGTTTAAAATTATTTTAGAAATCACTCTTGACAACAAGTATATTCAAATAAAAATCAATTATGTCTAATACAATTATTCTTTTTCATAGCTTATTTTTACAATTAATCACAGTTAATCTAAACACACTCTTACACAACATTATAGTCACCTGATTTTTTTCAATAAGTAATTAAATAAAAATTGGACAAATTAAAAAAAATGTTGATAAATTATAAACATTGACCAACTGGAGTTGGCCCATATGGTCCATGCTTAGGCTCATGATTGCAAGGCCATGAACTCATGGGTTTGAGTCTCATCTCGTTGAATTTAGTTCTATTGGTAAGCGATATGTAAATTCTATTACTACATAAATCTTCACTGAGATTGGTGGTATACCCTAATATTCAACAAGTGTGTTAGGGATTTTTAATCCAATTGAAAAGACGTAAATTGATATTATACTTCTCTAAAAATTAAGCAAGGGTATATTATCAATTTATTTGTCTAAAATCTAAACTCAAAGTTAAATAAGATTAAATTCTCTTGAATCATTTGATGAGATTTGATTGATAGTTGAAATTTATAAAATTATTATGTTTATTTATTTTTTATGAATTTTACTAACCATGGTCATAAATATAATGAATTGTTATTATAAAAAAAAACATAATGAATTGTTATAAAGATAATGAATAAACAATTTATATATAAAATTTTTTTAATAAAAATGTAGCATTAAATGGTATAAATACTTAGTCATTAATTATACCTAATAATAACAATATTTTTATTTATGTATTGTTTATTTGTTATATTAAGGCAGTGTTTGGTGATTAATGATAATATTTTTTTCTTACCTTAAAATGTCACTTAAAAAATAAATTTACTCGTATTTAATAGAAGAGACAAAAATATTTATCCGATTAAGTATGATTTTCAAAATTTTCAAATTACGAAATAACTCTAATTTTATGATTCTCACCTCAATAAATAGATATCCATAATTTACCCAATAAAGCTTATGTCTGGGACATAATTACCCCTCTTTTTTTCATTATGACTCAACTACACAACCACAACATCCTCCAAAGGACCCCTTCCTCCCTCCTTCCCCTCGTTGTGTATCCCTACGCCACGCCCTTCCCCAGCCCTTTCACTCACTCAACATTATTGAAGATAACCATTAACCAAAGCATGCTTGTTCAATTTTGTTCAACATCAACCCAACACTAGTGATCAAACCCCAAAATTTTCCCATAAATCCAAAATTGAACTATCCAGAACAAAAAGTTGCTCCCTACATTTTTTTTAGTTGTTTTTATATATATGAATTAAGGAAATGATTAAATGTTAAAAAATTTAGGAGTATTTATTACATAATTTTCTATTAACCCTTATTTATAAATAGTAGAACATAAATGTTTAACTTACTTAAAACATGTATTTATTATAAGTGTGTAAATAAAAAATATCATTAATTGTTCATTAATATTCTAAAGTGATGACTATCAAGAATGAATCACAAAAAAAATGCTAAAAACACTATCATAAAAAAATGAAAAATGTTTTGTGTATACCCATTATTAGGGTGTAATAATTTGATTCATGTTAAGTATACTGTAAATAATACCTTAATAGGTGTCTACAATTCATTATTGTAAAAAATAGAGGGAGTACCTCATAATTTGAAATCTTTATCGCTTTAATACTAAAACCTACCAATTAGAAGTGTTTAAAACTCATCCACACCAGTATAAATCGATTTAACTAAGCCGAAAATTGAAAAATATTGATAACTAAAAAAATCGTAATTTTTTGGTTAAATTGGTTTGGAGTTTGAATCCTCTTAGTCAAACCGAACTAATTCAATCCAAACTAAACTTTTATATACATATACAATTTTTTTATAAAATTATAATACTACTTATATCTATATTTATACTAATAAATATTTAATAAAACTAATACCATAGTTTTTTTTTCGATTTTATATATAATGTAAATATTATCTTAATATCATATATTTAAAATTTTATCAATTTTCAATTAACTTAAAATTAGATTTCATCTCTTTTTATTCTATCTATTTATATTTTTTGGTGAAATTAATGTTATATATTGTGCATTTTATGTTTTAGTGATGTCTAGTTTTATATTCAATTTTGTGTATACTTAATGGATTTGACTCCTCTAAAGTGAATCGGCATCTAAAATAAGAAAATAAAAGTGTATCTATCATTCATTCAAATTGAATCAAAATTATGAGATATTCTAATTTAAATTAAGGGTGGATACATTTTTACTTTTTCACTTTACACATTTTTATTTTAAAAGAACTAAATCTATAATCTATAATTGACATAAAGTTAAAGTAAAAAATTTTGAACAATTTATATCCAAATCGAAAAAATATCAGATCGGTTTAGATCATATTTTTTTTATAAATCAAACCGAATCAATTTAAATCAAACATATACAAATTAATCGGACCGAATGACTTTACTCTTTAAAACTAATTAAACCTACCGTGCAAACACCCCTACTAGCAATTATTGAGAAAACTTAGTCAAAAACTTAGTCAAAAACTTTCAACCAAAGAAGAAGAGAAACATGAAGGTGATTGTATTAATCAGTTAATGGCAATTTGGAAAAATCAACAATATTACTAAATAAGTTTTATTTGAAATGTTAATTGATAAGCAAATATACGAAGAATTTAGTTCAAGTGGCATAAGGAGAAGATCTTTGAGCGGAAAGAGAGAAGTTCGATTTCCGATAAGGTAGAATTAGAAGTAGTAGAATGGAGTGTGTGTTTGGCCAATAAAAAAAATCAAAAAATTTGATAAGCAAATATGAAAATCTATTTATCCAACAATTACTTACTTAAATAAGACATTTAAAAAAATTACTGAAAAATCTATTAGATACCAAACAAACACCAACAATGGTTTAAAAGTTCATTTGATATTTAACTTGTTAGATAGCTTTTTCTGTTCTAAATGGCTTGAAAGTAGTAGTTGATATATCAAGAGGTGGACTAGCACTGCAGCTTGCACCACAAAGGAACAGATCGATAGACGATACTGCACGCGTGACAGCCTACACAACTCTACCATAGTTCTAGTTGGACAACGGAGCCTTGACCCTGAACGGTAGTAATGTATTAAATTTTCCATTATTTTTTTCTACAAATTTTGGCTTTTGTAGATACTCGTGCCAGGTGTCGTCGTCAATATAGTTAAATGGTGTTTGTTCCGGTGATCTTTTCAGAGAAGGAATAAATTTATTTTTTCACGTGGTTTTACTTAAGTAGTGATATTTGTTATAATTTATTCATGTCATTTAATTTAATATAACTTTATAATATTGCAAACTTATTAATTTCTTTTAATAACATCTATCCTTAGTTTAAGCATAATATTTCCTTAAAAAAATTTATCTTTTTTCATTTAACAAAATAAAATGCAACATTCACAACTAAATTAAAATTAAATTCATTAGAAATACATTATATACAATTCTAGCGCAAGTTTTAATAGGTTTTTGGGTTTAGTACGTGATTTGTGATTTTTGTATGTTATTTCGATGTTATTATATTAAAATTCTTCGTGTCAAATTGATGTAAAATATGTGTTAGCTGTCCAAGTTTTGCTATAATGTTCATATTTATTCTTAATTGTTATTGCTATTTCTTGATAGATATTTTCTATGGTGTCTTTGTGTCATCTCTATAAAGATGACAACATGCTCTCTTATCTAATCAAATAAAAAATTTGATATGACACAATGAGAAATTCAATAAATTTGTTCTCTATTAAATCATGTAGATTTGGTAGATATTAACTTGATTTTATTTTTTAATCTAATATTTAGTTTTTATTTATGTCTCTATTTTTTTAATTAAAATATCAAATATTTAGATTTTGGTTACATTATTAAAATGTATTTGAGCTTTAATTAATTAAAAAAATGAGTTTTTATTAGTTGAATGATAAATAAATTAATGGAGAATATTATAATAAATAAAATAAGGTAAAAATAGTATTTTGGTCCCTAAACTTTACATTAAATTTCAGCTTGGATCTCTTTTTTTTTTGGCTCATATTGTCTTCTTTACTTATTTTTCTTCATGTTATTTTATTAAATAATTAATAAAAATGTCTAAAATAATCGCTCGATGTAAGAAATAAGAAGACAATGATAAAAAAATATTATTATGGGCATTCTTGTTAATTATTTATTAACAAAAATTAATAGAAAATTATTATATTATATTGACACTATAAATTAAGATTATGAAAAAAAATAAAAGGACCAATTGGTTGAACCGATTTAACACGATATATGATAACATTTTATAATTTATACTAATATCTATGATATAATATATATTTTACCGTAAAATTTAATATATTAAAGAATTTTTATGTACTAATCACATATTAGTACTAATGTTAATTAATGTATATCCAAAATTGAAATATATAAATATTGATTCATTTAGAACGATATATAAAATTATAAGTTAGATAATATTTTTTTAAAAAAATAAATGAAAATACGTTAAAAAATAAAATTTATAAATATATTGTAATAAAAATTTCTATTAAAATAATATAAATATATTTATGAAATTTTTTATATTGAACAACTAACACATATTTTACAATATATTAAATATATTTATATTTTAAAACCTTTTAATATAATATGTATTTATTAATTTTTATTACAATATATTTAATGTTATCTAACTTATAATTTTATATATCAATCTAAATTTATCAATATTTGTATATTTTAATTTTATATAAAAACATTAGTACTAATATATGATTAGTACACAAAAATTTTTTAGTATATTAAATTTTAAGGTAAAATATATATTACATTTGTAAATATTAGTATAAATTATAAAATATTATCATATACCGAGTTAAACCAGTTCAACTAGTGACTTACTGGTTCGACTAGTGACATAGGATCTTAGATCGAGTCCATGACCAGTATGATTTTTATAACTATAGATACAAGTAACTAATAATTGAGTCTTAAGTAAATATTAGGTCGAAAAGAACATAACATAGGTAACTTATATTCTAGTCTGAAGCGACTTAGAAGAAAAATACATAATTAATAAATATTGAAGTAAATTGTATTTCAAAAATAATATAACGTAAATAATTCATAATTCGGCCTGAAACAAATGTTAAGACACGGAAGAACCTTACAAGTAAATGATACTTAGCATAGCTATGACAACGTAATGAGACGTGTATTAGTTATTTATATGAAAATAATATTATTTAAATACATTATATTACTTAAGTATGCTTTATCATTGTCATATTTATAAATTACAACCTTTATGGGAATGATTTATTTTTCTTTTTGTGTTCTTTTATGAATTTTCACTAGAGAAAATTTATAGAATAATATTATCATATTTTTTATGGCTAAATTTATATTTTAGTCTCATATTTTTTATGGCTAATATTATCTTAAATTTTAATTTGGTCATTTTATTTTTCTTCTTCATGATCTTAATTTATATTTTCAATATAATATAATCATTTTCTAATAATTTTTGTTAATAAATAGTAATAATTAACAAGAATGCCCATAATATTATTTTTTATCATTGTCTTATTCTATCTCATGTCCAACAATTATTTCAGATATTTTTATTAATTATTTAATGAAATAAAATGAAACAAAAATAATAAATGAGTCAATATATGAGCAAAAAAAAGTTCAAAACTAAAATTTAGTGTAAAGTTTAGGGACCAAAATATTACTTTTGTCTTATTTTATTTATTATAATATTCACCATTAATTTATTTATCCTTCAACTAATAAAAACTCATTTCTTAATTAATTATAGCTCAAATGCAATTTTAATAATGTAACCAAAATCTAAATATTTGATATTTTGATTAAAAAATGGAAACTTAAATAAAAACTAAATATTAGATTAAAAAATAAAATCAAGTTAATATATATCAAATCTAAATATTTCAACAGAGAATATAGCTTTATTGAGTCATTTGATTGGATAAGAGGACATGATAACATCTTCATAGAGATGACACCATAAAAATATCTACCAAGAAATAGCAAGAACAATTAAGAATAGCCATGAATGTTATAGCAGAACTTGGACAACTAACACATATCTTACATCATTTTGACATGAAGAATTTAAATATAACATCGAAACAACATAAAATAAAAATCACAAATCACATATTAAACCCAAAAAAGACAATGTTAGCGCTAGAATTGTGTATAATATATTGCTAATGAATACTAGTCTTTTATTATGGATAGTATTATTGTGCTACGTATGAATACATCGAGGGTAGCAATAGACTATTATGTTTTAATACTTGTTCTTCACACTTCTTTGATTATTTTTTCATGATCACTTACGTTTAATTTCAATTTTAGTCGTGAATATTACATTTTAATTTGTTAAAAGATAAAATATAAACGGATTTTAAGAAATATTTTGCTTAGACTAAGAGAAAATATTATTAAAAGAGAGGATGCATTTGCAATATTATAAAGTTATATTAAATTAGATGACACGAATAAATTATAACAAGTGTCGCTACTTATGGAGTCACGTGGAGGAACAAATTTATCCCTTCTCACAAAGGAACACAAAAAAAATCACCTAGTTAAATTAGCGAGCACTTAAAAATATATATACGTGAGTATCCAATTTTAATTCTTAATTATTATATTTTTTCATGAAATAAGAAAAAAAAACATGCCAAATAGTCCTCGATCTTTTTAGGAAATCACAATATAATTAACTTTTAACATATAGAACATTATATAAAAGATATTATAAATACAAAATAAAAAATATTCTTTTACAATTTAACATTTTTTTAAAATGTTGCTAAAATCTCTTAACAACATATAATTTTTATAAAATATTTGTCAATAGTATTACAAATACACAAATACAATATTCTTAACATTTTTACAATATTTTTTTCACAATTTAACAATATGTTTTTAAATATTACCAAAGTTGATTATTATTAAACATTTACCTACGTAGTTTATTATCCTTAAATTAAAGATATATATTAAAGAAAGATCATGTACTTCTTTTATTCTTTATGTTTGTCTACTTAGAGAAAACATAATTTCTATTTATCTATTCACTTGTACATTTTAAATGCATTTTTAGGGCTTGTTTGATTTTTGTCTTCATTTTTATTTGTTTTTTAAAAATTTACAAAAAAATTAAAATATTAAAAACATAACTTTTTTGTTTTCAGTATTTTTAAATTTTTCTTTATTAAAATTTAAAAAATAGGAAAAAAATGAAAATTAAAAATAAAAAAATGGATCTATCATATGTTTAATTGGAACACTAATCAATCATTAATGATTTAATTTTGAACAAAAATAATAATTATATTTCTTAATGCTCCAATTGAAACCGTAAACAATTTCTTTAATTTTTGCGCAAAACCTTAAATGACTATAAGAAAAAATGAAGTAAGTACAAACTTGTTTTTAAAAGCCTCTTCATAATTTATTTTAAATAATTTTCAACCAAAAAAAAGAAGAAGTTATTTTAATGTCAGCCTTAATCTTTTATTTTAAATAATTTTCTTTCATTTTTTTTTAATTTTTTAAGACCATGCATCTCCAACACAAGTTTCTTGATCGGGTTTTATAATTCTAATCAAGTTGCTAAGAACCCAAGTCTCATTGGAATTTGCTGGCATGAATAAAGATTCTTAGTAAAGTTGCTATTTGAAATAATCAGTTTTAGTCAAGAAGGAAGACTGATTTTTGCGATAATAGGAGCTATTTTGTTTAAACTAAAAAATAATTGATTAAGATTACAAGTAGAGAATTGATTACGGTGTAAATCAGAAGTTGTTTATTTTTTGTTAAAATAAAAAGACAAAATGACATTCTTGGTACCTTAACTCTTTGCACCAATTCATTTTGGTCCCTTAACTTTTTTTATCCGTTTTACTTCCTTAACTTTTATTTTGGTTCAATTTAGTCCTTACTGTTACATCCGTCAAGGACGTTAACGGATAAAAATCATTTCTGAAGGGACCAAATTGAATTCAAAATAAAAGTTAAGAGACTAAAACTGATTAAGAAAAGTTAGGGGATCAAACCGAATTGACGCAAAGAGTTAAGGGACCAAAAGTATCATTTTGCCAAATAAAAATAATCACTCTTTTAATCTTATCTCTTTTCTATTACATTTGATTATTTTTTGTTTCTGATTATTTTGAGAAACATAAACAAATATCTTATAAAGTTATAAAAGTGATTTTTTTTTATTAAAATAAATACTTATTTTATAAAATAAACACAAACTAACTGGCTCTAAAATGAGAGAGAAGAGAATTCTCAAACTGAATGTTGTACTTTACTTTTAAGTGTTTTATTATTTTATTATTTTTTAAGATGTATTGTTTATTTAATGTTTATCCTATGTAGAATCTAATTTTTAATTACAAAACTATGCCATCTTAAATAACTTTAATTTTATTTATACATGTTAATTTAATATTATATCACTACAATTAAAATTAAATTCATATATCAAGATTAACAAAGAATTTAATTAAATTTTAAATTGGAATTGATAATATAAAAATGAGGTAATTAATTTATAGGATATATATAAGACCCATGTGACATTTTTTTAAAAATTAAGAATCTTGCATTAGGATGAATGAATTGCTTAAATTAAAAGAATGGTGTATACACATTAAATTCACTAAAAAAGGTTAAATTACAATTTTCGTTCTCTATGTTTTGGGTGTGATTCAGATAAGTCCTCTAACTTTTTTTTAGTTCATGTTAGTCCTTTAACTCACTAACGTGACTCAAGTTTATCCTTTCATTAGTTTTTCGTTAAAAACTAACGGAAAACTTTAAAAACGTTAGTATTAGACACATTTCACCTTATGATTGGTCCATTAAAAATAAATATAATAATATATATTTATATATAATTAAAAAGGAAAAAAAACTGTTTTTATTTTTTATTTTTTTAAAAATAACTCCTCCTTCTCCGCTCTCTCCATCACCAACTCCGGTCAACTCAATTCTTCTTCCTAATTCCTCCATCCTCTTCCACCATTGCCGGCGGCCCCAACCACACCACCACCACTCACCACCGAGTCACAAGCTCTTCCCCACTTTCTTTTCAGGCTGGCTCCCAATTTTCATTTTGTTTAGTTTCCAACTTCCACACATCCCTCAACAACAATTCCGTCTCTTCTTGTTCACTCAACAATGTTGAACATAATAAATCACAAAGCTTCCTTTCTCACGTTTGGTGGTTCTGCTTCAATTGGGAATAACCAATTAACAACTCCAAAGCTTTTTTTGTTCAAGAATTGGGGATTTAGAGATTTTGTATATGTGTGAAATTAACAAATGCATAACCCAAATTTGACATTCTACTCCATTGGTGAGTGTGATGGTGGTGAGTTGGGGCTTGCGGCGGTGGATGGGTGGTGGTTGCCGGCGGTGGAAGAGGGCAGAGGAGATTGAAGAGGACAGAAGAGTTGGGAAAAAGAATGAAGGGTTAATTTTTTTTTGTAACAGAAGATTTTTTTTTTAATAAAACAGATTTTTTTTAAACTTTTTAATTATATATAAATGTATATGATTATATTTATTTTTAATGGACCAATTACAAAATGATATGTGTCTAATACTAATGCTGTTAGTGTTTTCTATTAGTTTTTAACGGAAAAACTAACGAAAGGGTAAACTTGAGTCACGTTAGTAAGTTAGAGGACTAAAATGAACCAAAAAAAGTTAAAGGACTTATCTGAATCACACCAAAAACATAGAGGACGAAAAGTGTAATTTAGCCAGTAAAAAATTATAAAATAATTCTTAATGACTTTGTTATAAAATTCGTCATTCAAGATGGTCTAACTAAATAAAAATAACAAAAGAATCATATTATAATAATCATATCATAAAATAATCATAATTATTTTTTCGTCATAAGAATGACCAAAAAACTTGCACCTGTGAATATTTGAGGATAATACCTGTCATGGGTACTCGCATTTAATATGTGTGAATACCTGCTACTCACAAAAAATAATTAAAAAACATAAATTTATAATATTTTAAATATGTTTTTCTTTAATTTTTTAAGATGATATTAAATATTTAATATGAAAAATATGTTGAAATTTTATTTACTGTAAAATATCTTTAAAAAACATAATATTTTTAGTACGCTAAAACAGACCTATTTTATCACTTAACTTTTAATTTAAGAAAAAAAATAAATATTAAATAATAATTATATTATTTGAATATTATTTTTTATTCTAATAATTAATGTAATTATTCATATAAATTTTATATTAAAATATAATCTTAAATATATTTATTTATTTTAAAATATTTTTAACAATTTTTTAATTAAATAAAATACCTATAAATACCTAACGGGTACCTACGAGCTCGCAAAGACAAGTAGCAGAGATTATTACTCGCCCCTTCCCATTGCTATCTCTAGTCATCATCATAATTTTTAATATCCGTCCAGTCTAGTTCGTTTCTGCAAGCTTAAAAAACACGATGCTATTAATTATAGGTTGTAGGGTTGTACTAGACTTGTAGGGGCCTAGGCATCAATTTATGCGTGCAGTGAGCAACGAGCCGAAAGTCTTCCCGATCCCAAGTCAAAGCCCAAAATTTGAACCCACCACAAGGCACCTCCACAAGGCACCTTCACTGAGTACTGTAGTAGTAATTGACTAAAAGTTTTTGATATAAAATGTCGTAAAGATATTAGATAAAGTTATTGGAAATAGAAAAATAATCATAAGAACATATTGTTTCGTCTCTCGAGAATACAAAAAATTACACAGTCTAACATTTTTTACTACATCTAAATTCTTAAATAGTACTCTTAGGACATTAAATATCATTTGTCATTAATTAATTGTCTTTGTTTAAAAAAAATTAAAATAAAATTGCAATAATATTTGGTGTACATCCTAAACTGTGTAAATTTTGTACACTAAACTTTATTTATAAAATGATTTATTTATTTTGTACAATTTTACATAGACTAAGTGTTTAAGTATAATAACTTTTTATTGTGAAAGACAAACATTTAATTATATTTATACTTCACTATAATAAATATTCCATTATTTTATCATTTTAAATATTCTTAATTTGTAGAAAATTACACAAAATAAAAAAACCTCAATAAAATTAACCTGCATTTTTCAAAGGAATGAAATGAAACACTCGAAGAAAATTAGTGTATGCTTCTAGTATTATTTTTTTTTTATAAAAAATATCCTTCAGCCGAGTCGATTATCGAAGATTAATTCCTTCAAAGCGTAAATATTATTAAAGTGAGTTTTGTCTTTTTCACAAAAGCATTCTCAATACACACTACCAGGATTCGAACCTCTATCAATAGAGGTATCCATGAGATTGGGTTGGCTCGGTTTTGAGATAATCCGATACTAAAACCGATGAAAATGGTTTGGTTCGGTCTTGTGCAAAATAATTTTAAAATCCGAAACAATCCAACTTGAAATGTAACAGGTTGGTTTGGGTTCGATCATCGGGTTGCCTGATTAAAAAATTTAACTACGTCGTATATCTAACAATATATTAATATTGTAATAATTAAACATTTAAAATACTAAGTCTAATAAAAATAAAGTCAAAATTAAAATACTACAAATTCGAAAGCATAATATACTATCAATTTAACAACAGAATATAATTTACAAACTCAATTTTAATAATACAAATTTCAAAATACAATGACCACAACTAGTGATCTTAATTTTTAACCTCTCATTCTTCACCAGCATCTTCGGGTTTGTTTGGTTTGGTTTGGGTTTTACTCGATTACACATTGTGTTTGACACTCTTATGGGTAGAGCTGGGTAGACAGACTGAGGCCAATGGACCGAACCACGGATGAATCAGTTGTATGGACTTGGGCTACTAAAAATGAAGATCATATAATTTGCGGGCTTAGGCGGACATGCCCGTTAACCCGCGGGTTAAACGGACAAATCCGCAAACCCACAGACTATCCGTTTTTTTATTATTAACTTTTTTTTTCTTGAAATCTATAGGCCCAACCCAAACCTCCATTTTGTAAACAAAAAAAAAAAAACCTAAAGTCCTTAAACTTAGTGTTGCTTATTTTGGATATTTGGATATGTTAAGACTTTTATTTAGATGTTTAGCCTTTAATTTGGATGTTTAGACTTTAATTTCTATTTGATATGTTAAGACTTTTTTTTAAAAAAAATGTTTGGATATTTGGTTTGTACTACTAACTATTGAGACTTAATATAGACTTTGAAGTTTGAATGTTTGTACTATATTACTTTAAAATTTATATTTTGAATGTCTAAAATGTTAAACATTTTATATACTTTCTTTAAAACATTTTTATATAAGTTTTAGTAATTTAGTCTAAAGCAAAAAAAAAAAAGGGAAACAATCTAAAAAAAAAGTTATGCGGATGTCCGCGGACTTTGCTTGTGGACATAATAGACTTTGATTTTTTGCAATCCGTTTATAACGCAGGGCAGGCCGAAATAGCCCGTGTACTCAGCTCTACTTATGGGTTAATTTGGTTTGATTTATCGGATTCGTTGGTGTTGTGGACTAGAATAACGGTATCTCGGGTATACGTATACATGCCGGGTCCAACATCTGACACCCATCCCGGATACATCCCGGAAGGCCTTGCACTGCCTATGATCAGGGCCCAGGTAATACGATTTGGGCTCAAGCAACAAGTCCAGACCCAACATTGTCCACACTTAGGTTATACGCTCCCCTATAAATACTAACATAAATGCACCATATAAGGTACGTAAGTATTCTATTGAATATACACAATCCTAATGCACTCACTGACTTGAGCATCGGAGTCCTTGCAGGTGCATACCACCGCTGTCGGAGCTCAAGTCTAGAAGCCATCTACTTTGCCCTTTACCAATCAAGAAACCACCTTGTTTATCCTACATCTCCGTCAAGTTAGATTACAACAGTTGGATTATCCAATCTGATAAACACTTCTATCTATCATGATGACTAAAGAACTCAACTATCTATCGAATGTGTCAGATTTTATTTGTGTTTCTAGTATTATATATGGAGCAAAACACTCAATTTAACAAAATACTCATATAGTGAATAACTTTATTATTGTATAGTTGTATGTTAGTAGTATTTTTTTATTAGACAGAATATTTCAATATAAGAAAGTCCATTGATTTTTTTTTTAAGTACTAAACAACGTTGATTTTGAAATGCATCATAATTTTTACTCGGTGATTACTATAGTACTCTCTCTAAAATAGGGCGTATGGTACCTCTTTATATCACTATTGTTGTTATAATTAACTACGATAATTTTTGTGAAATTATACTTATTTAGCAGGTTTTATAAGAGAAGAAAAACAAACTACTCCTTTGATTTTAAACTCAAAATGAATTATAATTCAGTTTTTGGCTTAAGGATAACCGGGTGAATGCCAAAAAAACAATTAATACATGGAGTATTTTTTTATAGTAATATATAAAAAAAATTATAAGAATATTTAATAAAAAGATTTAGAATCATTCGGTATTTAAACCTAATTTATTGATAAAGAAAGTTATTTAAAGCTAATTATATAAGGAGGGACGGCAGATGGGACGAGGGCATGTCATGTGTCCCCCACTGATTTTAGAGCCATCTGATATGAAAGGACAAGGACTACCTCGCTGATTTTATGTCAATGAGGCGAAGAGGTACACGTGCTCTTTATAACCGAAAATTGTACAGTACATAAATTGTTGTTATTACGTGACTCATCTTGAATTCAGATTTCAGACACAAGTTTTATAGTATTTATTAGGGATGAGTTTTTACTTGGACCAGTCTAATAATCTAATTAAATTAAATTAAATTAAATTATTTTAAATATTATTTTTACTCAACTCAAATTTATCCAAATGGATTAAATTGATGTGTTTGGTTTTTTTTGGTTCTACTACAACCGGGATTCGAACCTCGTACCTACATACACATGTCCCCACCAACTGAGCTACATGACTAGTACTGATGTGTTTGGTTTGGTTCTCTTATTAGTCATTTTAGAATCTAATCTAAATTAAATCAGACTGATTAAAAGTAAAAACACAATCATTTTGATATATATAATTTTTTTAAAAAAATTGAGGCTTAATTACTTAATGAATATACCAATTACCAATTAATGTGACCAAGAGCTTTAGCTCAAATAATCATGTATCAAGTCAAAAGGCTGAGGAGCAGGAGGTCTAAAGTTCGAACCTCGAATACATCCAACAAGGTGCAGACAAGTGTTAAATCAGTGATACTGCAGGAGAACAGATAGCTCAAGAAATACACTCCACTCACTTACCCACCCACCATACCTGGACAAGATGCTACCTTTGCCATGGACAGAAACAAAAGAAACAATCCAACTATGAAACATAAACAATACCAAACATACATAAACTCCTACTAAGAGGAGAGGAAAACCTTTACAAGAAAGAAAAAAATAGACATATAATAAATTAACACTAACTTAAAAACAGCAGCTCAACCTTTGTCAAAACAAATAAAATTCAACGTCTCAAAAGGCATATTTTACATAAACTAACAAACCAGTGTTAGAGATATGAAACTGAAATCAATTTAAGGCCACAGGATACTATCCTCCTTCTTCATCTTTTAGATCTATTGTCGATTGCCAGTTGATGACGTCAGATTGCTTGAAAAACCCGGTTAAAGAGGTTGGCCGATCAAAACGGCAAGAGGAGGAGAGGGGCCCCTCCCCCCTCGCCGAAGCAGCAGATGACAAATGGTGTTTTGAGAAAGAGAGAGAAATGGAGATGAACTGTGAGAGAACTCGAGAACCTTCGCTGGTTTGGTTCGGGTTAAATGATTTTTTTTTTAACAAATCCAAACCAACCCAACTTAATTGAAATTGATTGGTTCGAATTTTAAAATCTCTCAAAATCAAACCAAATCAATCCAAACTCCTAGTATTTATTTTAAGACAAATATTTTTTTAATATTTTCAATTTTGTCAATTATGACATTAATGTTATAATTTGAACAAAGCATTAATTACGTTTTTAACAAATGTTGTGGGTGATGTGTTAACTAGTTACTCATTTCGGTTATAAAAATAAGTCACTTCAAATTGACACACAGAAACTAATGAATATAAGTTAACTCATTAAATTTATCTAAAAAATAAGATTTTTTTAACTATAACTCTAAATAAATATGTTAATAAAAAAGATAAATTATAAAAGGGATAAATTATCACTAACCTAATTTCACTATTTTTCTTTTTCCATCATGAATTCAATATTTAAAAATTATGAAAGGGATAAATTATCACTAACCTAATTTTAGTAAATTAATTAATAATTTATTAATGTAAAATCTAGGAAGTTATTTACAGTAAACTTTTTGTAAAAATCTTAAACAAATAATGTGAGTAACGGATCGAGTACTATGCTCCCGCTGCCCGTCAGAAGAGTTGAAAAACGCCTAGTTACTCACCAAAATAAGAGTAGTATCTACTAACAAAGTTTGACACGGTTAATAAATAATTCGGTCTTTTAAGTATTTTGATAGGGGTTTAAATCCTGGTAGTGCGTATAGAAAAGACTCTATTGGAAGAGGTAAATTACACTTCTATAATCTCTACGCCTCGAGAGAATTAATCTTCGGCTATCGGCGAAAGATACCCTTTGTTAAAAAAAAAAGTAGCATTTTTTTTAGGCAAATATGATTGGAGGGAGCAGTGTTGATCCATCGGATAACAATATGAACACAACTCACAAATAAATATAGGGTAAATTGCAATAACCTCTCTTGAGATTTGGAAAAATTGCATTCTACCCCAAATTTCACTAAAATTAGCACTTCACCCCATTTTCTTTAACCGTTGACTGTTGATTGCTGACCTAGCTAACATTTCTGTCGTTCCTATATGTCACATCTACAAAGATGTTCATTTGTTAACTTTAAAAACTATTTTTAAGGCCGATGTAGCAAACTGGCGAGGCAAAAATGTTAGTTAACTGCTATACTGCTAACGTTTCTGTCATGCGAGTTTGTCACATATGCAAGTTCTGGACCCTCCATTAACGTTTAAAATTATTTTTAATACTTATGTGATAGATTGACGGGCCAAAAATGCTAGTTAACTGACCAAAATTGAGTGGAGTGCTAATTTTGATGAAGTTTGAGGTGGAGTGCAATTTTCCCAAACCTCAAGAAAAATTATTACAATTTACCCATAAATATATAACAAAATTGTATTTTTTTATACCTAATTATGAGTTGTAAAACATAAGTACTATCTCTAATCTCAAATATAAATGGATTTGATTAATTTTTTTTATATATAAATAAAAATAATCACTTCTATCTTAAGAAATAAAGTTATTATTTTGAAAAAATAAAAAAAATTAAATGAGGTAACTAAGAAATTAGATATTTTTTACTTATATTTGAAAATTATGCATCTAGTATATTTTTCCTTATCAATTTCAATGAAAAACGCTCAAAGTAAGTGGAGGGTTCCCTACTGTTCATCTGTGGTGATTCCATGCCATATTTGGTAAATTGTACTACTAATAGTATTTAATATCATCAAGGTGATAACGCAAAAGGAATAAAGAAGAAGAAAAGCAATATAATTATTGATAAAAAAACTTCAATACATAATTTAAATAATTATAAATACCAAAAATTAAAATAAATTTACGTGCTAAAAAATTTAAAGGCAAATAATATCTAAGTGCTCTCAAAACAATTTTTTATTTTGTGTTTGATTTTATGAAAATATGAAGGAAAGAATTAGGAAAGAAAGAATATGTATAGAAAAATAAAATTTCATTGTTTGGTTGAGACATAAAAAAGGAAAGGAAATAATAGTTAGAAAATGGGTCAAATTAAAATGGTACTAGAATTGAAATTTTAGAGGAAAAAATATGATAAAAAATTTAAGAAGAGTCACATTTTTTTAGACTAAAGATATTTTTTTTTATATTTTCGATAGATGAAATAATATATATTTATAATTATTTTCTTTTATTCTAATGATTTTAATAAGTGTCCAAGCAAAACATTCAAATTTAAAATAGTTATTACTACTAATAATTCAATAATGTTAAATCTTCTTACTTTTTTACTTACTTAGACAAGTGTCAATCATCTTTCAAAAAGTAAATACTTAATAGAAGATGAAAGACATTCGTTAAAATTAATAGAGTTAAAAAATTTATAGAAAATGTTAATAGGAAGATTTAACACTTTTTTTACTAATATTCTAAGGCAAATGATATTTGGTGTCCTAAGGGCACTATTTAAGAAACCAAATGTAATAAAAAGATATTAGAATGTGTAGTTTTTTGTATTTCCGAGAGACGGAACAATATACTCTTGTGATTATTTTTTTAATTTCAGTAACTTTATCTAGTGCCTTTAAGGCACTATATATCAAGACCCATATTTTAATTAATTTTATTTCTCGCATTCATTATGCACATAATTTCATTATAATTTAAATAATTATTTTTAATTAAAACAGTAATACTCCTGGTAGTAGTAAGTACTAGTAGTAACTACTACTTGAACCACCAATAATGCATTGCATTTTACTTCTACACCGTCTTCTCGTCACGTGTTGCAATTCACCAACTGCTATCGTCAAAAGAAAAATCGAAAACAAACAGAAAATTCTGTCATTTCAATTTTTTTATCCTCACGTGTCTAAATTCTCCCCCATTTACTTCTACTTCTCTCTCAAGTCTCTTCACTGTGTGTATTTCTCTCTCATCCCTACCTTCCGTCTTTTTTACGCCCCTCCCCTGTTCTTCGCTCTATCTACTCTGTTTCAAGTTTCAACTGAAAAAATAAATAAAATAAAATGAAAATCCGCATCTCTCTGTTTTCCTCGGCGATCGTAATCTTATTAATCGTTCTGACGTCGAGAGACTTCGCCGTATCACGCGCTAAGCAGGTTCCGTCCGACGGCGCTTACAACTCCGTGTTGTTTCCTGAACGGAGATGCTGCAGCAAAGAAACGGCACCGTCGCGCAAGAACAGCACGCGGCGAGGTACGGAGGCGGTGACGGAGTGTGAGAAGTGGAGCGAGGCGTGTTCGGTGGCGGTGCTGAGTTTAGCGCGGCAGCCGGAGATGGCGGGGTGGTTGAGGAAGATACGGAGGAAGATCCACTCGAATCCGGAGCTCGCTTTTGAGGAAATCGAGACGAGCCGTTTGATCAGAGAAGAGTTGGATCTGATGGAAGTTAGTTATCGGTATCCGCTGGCGAAGACCGGAATTCGAGCATGGATCGGAACTGGTGCTCCGCCTTTTGTTGCGATCAGAGCCGACATGGATGCACTTCCAATCCAGGTTTCAACTTCCCCCTCTCCCTTTGGACCATTTTTAATTTATTTTATTTTATTTTTTAAATTTAAATTTATTCTTCCAATTTTTTCTCCACTTTTCATGCTGCATTTTTCAAAACCTTAATAAGTAATAATAGTATAATAGTATAATAATAAAGAAACGCACAATTGTTGGAGTTAATTGTTACTAGTGTGATTATAATAGGCAGCACAATAATAAATGAAAAGCACAATTGTTGGAGTTAATTGTTACTTCTGTGATTTCACTTTCTTGTGATTTCAATATCTTAGTTTACAAATCTACTGTTATAATTTTGTACAATTGGCTAGGTTTGTTATATATGGTACTAGTATTTCAAAATTTTATGGACTTTTCTTGTCCAAAAATAAAAGAATTTTCATTTGTTCAAAATTATATAGTTATAATTAACTCATAAAATCTATGGCTATCTATTTTTACGGGGCGCGAAATATGTGTTAAAATGTTTGATTTGTCTTGTGGTACGCAATATTAATAATAGAGATTCAGGTGTTTCTTATCCATATCAGGTATTTGGGCCTACTTATCTGACATAAACCAGAAAATTCTCAATAACTTTTTAGTTTTGTCAAAACTTTTTGTGTCAGATGAGAATCAATATGATAATGTACTAATAATGTACTAGATTGTGTACTTATTTTGGTGGAAGTGAGGTTTTTCATGTGTTTGGAAAAAAAGTTGGTTGTATTCATAATGTTGTTTTCTTTTTTTCTCCGAAGAGTATTAATGTGTATTTTCCTTGTACTTGTACCGCAATTTATGTTATATTTTGTATTTTGTACTAGTATTTTTTTAAAGCTTCATTGCTTTATTCACTACTTTATTATCAGTGCTTTACATTCTAAGCAATAATGCCAATAAATAGTGGAAAAAAGAGATCTTAACTTCAGTAAGTTCTTTATATGATTGTTACCAGATTATTTCAAAAAACCTATATTAATAACAATATATTTTTTTTCCATAAAAAATTTGCACCTCATAAAAAAAGCTTGGGATTCGTTTTGTAGGAAGCTATGGAGTGGGAGTACAAATCTAAAGTTGCCGGCAAAATGCACGCTTGTGGGCACGACGCACATGTGGCGATGCTTATTGGCGCTGCCAAGATCTTGAAAACTCGAGAGCATTTATTAAAGGTTCGTTTTCCCGTTATTCCTCTAGACAAATACTACTCCCTCCAGTTTTATACCTTCTCTAGTATTTTATATTATTTTAATTATATATTATAAGCTTTTATTAAAATAATTATACTTATTAATAATATGGTAATATTATGTTTTAAAAAAAGAGTTTTGATATATAGTGTCAAGGTACTAGTTAAGGTTACTAGAAATAGAACAACAATCATAAGTACACATTGTTTCGTCTTTCAGAAATACAAAAAAACTACATATTCTAATATATTTTTAGAACATTTGGCTATTTAAATAGTACCCTTAGACCATTAAATATCATTTGGCTTAAAAAAATTATACAATTTTTCAAATTCATTATTATTTTCTTTTATGTTGCATTAATTATATTTTACTATTACTTAAAAATAACTCACCAATTATAAATTAGTAAAAGAGATGAAATTGAATATTTAAGGATGTAGTATAATATAAGTCCATGTGCAAAAGGATGAAGAGTATTTATTTATTTTCTAATCACAATCTTATTTATTCGATTCAATAATTTTAAAATAGTATCATTGATAAAAGATAATAATTAATAATACCTTAAACAATCCTATTCACTTAGAAGAGTTCATATTTACTAATAGGAAACTAAACTTGTGGGGTACTTTTAGGATGATCCTTTTGATATAGGGACCATCGTGGTCCTTACTCATTTTTATCATTAAATATTATAAATTTTATTAATTTAATTATTAGATTGACCGTTGATATAATATAAATTAACAAAATAAAAATTTAGCCAGTTTACTGTTTGATATAACCTTCATTACATTCATTGACCAATTAAAAGTTCAACAGTGCTCCCATCTTTTTTTTTTGTTGGGTAAATTTCATAGTACCTTTCGGTTTTTGCCGTAAGAACAGAAAAGAAAGGAAGGGACATAACACATTGTCCATTTCATATAATGACAAAATTTACTAACATTAGTTAAATCATTTTTTATTTTATTTTTCAATTTTTTATATTAAGAAAACAATTAAACCCAATTGTAAATAAGTTGAATGAAAACCGATTTTTTTCCAAACTTACATGGCCAAAAAGTCAACTCCGTTACACTTCCTTTGCGTCTGACATTTTCGTAACACTTTTTTTTTTTAATTTTAAAACACGTTTGTTAACAAATATAGTAAAAGTGAAATCGAACTAGACAATGCAATTCTAATTTCTTAGGAATCAATTGATAGACCATTTGAAGCAGTATCTTCTTTTTGTTTTTTGTTTTTTTTTTAAATAAAAAATCAAATCCCTGATTTTTTGGGCTTCTAGCAAGATCTTCCTTTTCACGATTTTCTTTCACTTTGTTTACGTTTCACCCTCTCTCAAAAAATAGAATACTACTACTCCCTTTATTCTCATTTATCTATTTATTTGAGATAAAAATATGTATGTCAATAAATATAATCATTATTTTTATTTTTATTAAAATAATATTTAAATTTTTTATAATGCTTTTTATCTTTTTTTTAATGTTAAAAATAAAGTATTAATTAATATATTTAATATTAATTTAAAAATATAAGTGAGGAAATAAATAAAATTTATTTTTTTCTCTAAATAAATAGATAGATAATAAGAGACGAAGAGAGTATCAATTTAGGGGATTCGAATTTGCTCCTGTTACAGCAGCATGCTGTTCCAATCTAATGATTGTAACAACAACAATATATTTTTTATTTTATCATTTTTTCTTCAAAATAAAAAAATTAAAAGATTAAAATTGAAATAAATTACTATAACATGGTGATGTTACATCACCAAATCCAATTTCCAGTTTTGGTGTGTGGACAATTCATTTCAGATACTTTTACTCGTGGGGTTTCTTCTCAGTTTGTCCCCAATAGGAATTGTGTTTTAATTTTTTTTTTTTTTGAAGAAAGACTACCGCAATGCTTTAGAATTTTATAATGTTATGCATTTATTTCTAAACTGTTCGTAATTTTTTTCTTCAATGATTAAGCACGTTGCACCTTTTTAAAGGAATCTTATACTTGAGAGTTTGTATGTGTTGGTTTTTGTCTATGTGTTATTAATTATTACTCCCTTTATTTTTTATTTTTATTTATCTGTTCATTTGAGTACATTACACATATTAAAAAATATAATTATTGTTTACAGAATTTTTTTTTCTTAATAAAATCTCAATCATGTTCACGAGTTTATCTTTGTAAATCTCGCATTGAGTAGGTCGTATAACCAACAAAATATTTTACATATTTTTTTTTAATATCTTTGATCGTATCATTTCATTATATTATTAAAAGACAAATGTTAAATCCCCTTTTTAAGAAACTAAATGTATAAAAAGTTGTTGAAGAATATTATTTTTATTTTTTTATTTTTAAGAGATAAAATAATGTGTACTTATAATTATTTTTCTGATTCTAATAACTTTAACAAGTGCTTAAAGAACATTGTTTATCAAGTCCATTTTTTAAAATATCATAAAAAAATCTGAATTCATTTTTCACATGGAGTGAATATTCAACATAAAATGAATGACAATCAATCTAATTTTTTTCTTAATAATAAGTTATACACTCAAACATACGAATATATATTATTTTGTAATTTTATTTATGAGCCAAGATTTTTTTTTTCTCTTTTAAGGGAGGAGATGATAGAGATTTTACCTAGTAAGATTCAAATTCAGTAGATTTACTTGATATCTTGATATATCAGTAGCACTTACATTAAACTACTATGAAAGGGATTATAATACTTCATAATTGACCATGTCAGACTAGTAATATTCAACATAATACTCCTTCCGTTCTAAAATATAAGACCCTTTGAATTAATATTGCGGAAATTAAGAAAATTTGTTAATTTAGTTAAATGCATTAAATTTGTCTAACAAAAAGTATAGTTTTCAAATTTAGTCTTTCAATCTCTTTCTATCAGTTCACTCTCTCTTAATTAATGTTCATCAAAATTAGTTGAGTAATAAGGATATAATGGTAAAAAAAAATTAAATGCGCATAAAAATTCTCAAAGGATCCTATAAAATGGGACAAACAAAAACTCTCTAGAGAGTCTTATATTTTGAGACGGAAGGAGTAGTATGCAACTATCAAATCCCAATACATACATGGATTTGAATCTAGTTGTGTGTACAAAAAATTGTTACGAGAGATGCTTTTATTTTGTTAATTTTTCCATCTCAAAAAAGATTAATATTCGATGGTTAACCGCAGATATATTCGATGCAAAAAAAAATGAAAATAGTACACATAATTTCATCTTAAAAATTAATCCAATCAAGGGCAAAAAGATATCTCAAAGTCTAATTTATAGATTAATTTCATAGTTAGATAATAGATTTTTAAATAGAAATTTCTTAATTTAAAGACAAATAATATTTAGTGTTCTAAAGATACTATTTTAAGAACTCAAATGTAATAAAAATATTGGAATATGTAGTTTTTTTGTATTTCTGAGAGACGAAATAATATGCTCTTATAATTATTTATCTAGTTTTTATAACCTTAACTAATACCCTAAAGATACTATATATCAAGATCCTATTTTAAACTTGCAGGGGTGCACTTTCCATTAAAAAGGTCTAACCTATAGTCCGCCACACTGTTATTTTCTTTTTGTTGTTATTAATTTTTTATTGCCAGCTTGGATAGGCATGCATTATATTACAATTAGCTTGGATTTTTTAATACATTAGGTTGAATTTGAGAAGACAACCGATGATAATTCCAAAGTAGAACCATCGTACTTATTTTGTAAAAAGAGTTTAATAATTATAAAAATTACTTATAATGTAAATATATTCAGCCATATATTTCTTTATATAAAAGTGTTAATATTAAGGTATAGTTAGTAATTCAAAAATTAAAACTTTTATAGGATCTATTATTCTAAAGAATTATATTCTTTTAAGAAAAGCTAAGAATGATGTTGGGTTTGGTTCGCAAATTATTATGATTGATAATATATATTTTTCACTTATTATCTTTTCACCTTGCTATTATTTTATAAAGTAAGTATCAGATAAAAAATTAAACTCACTTTATATCTTAAAAATAAAAGAATTTTAGATTTTGTTTTAAGAGAATACTACTATAAGAATAAGATTCTTCTGTCATTATTCATTATATTTATTCTTAGTTCAATGCATTATAATCCAGCTGTGAAAGAACTTGTTCTGCAACAATAATGTTCAGTGGTTATAAATTTATAATAATAATAGCCAATTAATATAATGTAGTGCAGTGCTGCTTGTGAATAAAGTTTGCTTTCTCTGTATTGGCCTGAGCACGTGCTTCAATAGCGCTGCCCACGAATTTTATCTCGGTCAAAGAGAAAGAAAGTAGCATCTTTGTATTATCTCTTGACTCAAACATAAATATAAGAATTCTTTTTTCATATTTTTTTATAAAATATAAATAAATTTTAATTTTTCATTTAATATTATTATTCTTAATTTATCATTTATTTAATGTTATAATTTTTATTTTTCAATAAATATCATAAGGCCATTTTAATAATTTAAATTTATCTTTTACGTAAAATAAAAAAATTAAATGTAACTAATTTTCTTAATATGCGTAATTTAGTTAATTTTTCTTACTTTCTCAATTCCAAAATTATTGTCATTTTAACTACTTTCACACATATTAAGAAATTATTGATTGTGATAAGTTTTTAATATAAGTAGACTAAAATGTTCAATTGGTGAACAAAGGAGGTGACGAGAGAAATATTAAAATATACTATTTATTATATGTTAAAATCCTATAATGACAATTGTTTTGAAACAAAAATTATAATTTAAAATAACTATAATTTTGGAATGGAGGGAGTATATATGAGTCCGGAAGTAATAGTACTAGTAGTAACAACTCACTCCAATGTGAATAAATTGTTGTGATGTGTATTTGTGTTATATTTTACTATAAATGAAAAAAAATATTATAAATTGATTCACTTTTAAAAAAAATGATAAATTATAACTTTCCATTCTAGCACTTTGTTTTGTGTGCAATAAGTTACAAAATTTTAAACAAATAAATTCTAAGTGAATGTTTTAATTTTGAAAAATTATGTAAGTAAATATTATCTAATTATATCATATTTAATGTAATCATTTCTAAAACATTGCTATTAATTCAATGAGTATCATATAATATAAAGACCGTCACTTTTCAATAAATAAATATCATGAAAGGATATTTTAATGAATTAAATTCATTTTTTATTAAGTGCTTATGATGTTAGGATATTTGGTGGCACACCCTAAATTATGGATTGAGATGTGCAAATTGAGTTGTATCCACAAGTGTAATGTTTGACAATTAAGTTATGATTTAACATAGTTTTAGTTTTTTTTTTCTTTCGGTTTACAGCATATTTTTTAATTTTAGAGATTAAACTATAATTTGCTACTATTTTCTAATTAGTAATAAAAATTAGGAGTGAGACTATTGCCATCCGAAAAATCTATTGTCATTCATTTTAAAATATATTTTTCAACCAACCAATTAAAAATATTAATATATAAATATCATTAAAATATTTATAAAAAAATGATATTAGACTTTTAGAGCGAGAATAACAAATACATAGGTAGCCAACGGATGGGAATCTTGTCTAGTGTCTACCAATTTCATTTGCGATAAGATAGGATTAGAAGTTAGAACTGTTGAAATAAAAAAACCAGAAAACGCGTATGTAGACTGGCAAATCGGAATCTTGTCTCTTTCATAGAAAAATGAAAAAAAGAAGGCAATGACAAAAAAAAAAAAAACTAAAAAAATGCAATCCTAGATTGTGATTGGCACATAAAAACAAAGTATGGCAGCGGGGTTGGCATGGAAATCTCTATCACAAAGTTGTCAATGACAACATAGCCCATGTTTGGGAAAATTTATTGTTCTATAGGAAATATGAAATAACGAATGGACTCGTGAAAATTAAAATAAGCAATTTTCACTTTAAGGTAAGTTGGTTCAGACAATTACTTAGTGTTTTTTATTTCCCTTTAACTTAATAAAGCAGAGTTACACTCCAGTCAACCTTTAGTAGAGTTGAAAGATAGTGCTAACAATAAACTGATCATGGATGAGAAGAAAACACAGATGACAGAAGGGAAATTCCATATTCTTGTAAATATAATATCTCATAAAATACAATCTTGAGTCTTTATGTTTCTATGTCTATACAGTAAATACACATACCATACTCACCTGACTTAGGAAAATTCATCTTTTAATGCTAAATAAAAAAAAAAAATTTATGAAGCATATATATTGTGTTAAGAGACAAAGTGACAATTTCAGATTATTTTGTTTTGGGTCACGGTTTGCCTTTAGTCCCTTCTAACTCTACATTCTGATTTCAAAGTAAATAAACCCAACGATTTTGATATCAAATTGCATAATTAATGAGCACACACTCGTCAGAAATTGGAATCTACTCATACTCAATAGTAACCTTGATAATAACAATAATGTTTTGAGTTATGTCTGCTTTCCTGCAAAGAAGCATGAATATGAAATAAGATAACAAAGAAATTTGTCCATAACTAAACATACCGTCTCACTATCCTTTTCCTCTTACTCTTGTCTTGTCTGTTCATCACAGGGAACAGTGATTCTGTTATTCCAACCTGCAGAAGAAGCTGGTAATGGTGCAAAGCGAATGATACAAGATGGTGCTTTGGAGGACGTGGAAGCTATATTTGCAGTTCATGTATCCCATGAGCATCCAACTGGCATAATTGGTTCGAGACCTGGACCTTTGCTGGCTGGTTGTGGATTCTTTAGAGCTGTGATTAGCGGTAAAAAAGGCCTCGCGGCCAATCCTCACCGTTCTGTCGATCCTGTTTTGGCTGCTTCAGCTGCAGTTATAAGCTTACAGGGTATTGTCTCGCGTGAATCAAACCCGTTGGATTCACAGGTTTTGCACATTTTCCTTACATCATTACTTCACTGGTCTTGCTTGCATACCTTCTATGACTAAACTATTTGGCTGGCTCCTTTTACAACTTTCAGGTTGTCTCTGTAACTTCGTTTAATGGAGGTGATAATCTTGACATGATACCGGACACAGTGGTTCTCGGCGGGACTTTCAGAGCATTCTCTAACACCAGTTTTTACCAGTTACTTGAAAGAATAGAGCAGGTTAGTGAACAGTTTTAGAATACCTTATTCTATATTATTGAAGGCAATGCAAATGACTGAATGTATGTTTCACTGGTAGTCAAAGTAAAAGTACTTAACGTTTAGCTAATTGGAAACCAAACGATCACTGAATGAGCTTAATTGGAATTGAACCTCATTTTGTTGTATCAAACAGGTGATTGTGGAACAAGCTAGTGTATACAGATGCACAGCAGAAGTTGACTTCTTTGAAAAGGAGTACACCATTTATCCCCCTACAGTTAATGATGAACGAATGTATGAGCATGTGAAGAAGGTATCCATTGATTTGCTGGGTGAAAAGAATTTCAGGGTAGTCCCTCCTATGATGGGAGCTGAAGATTACTCTTTTTACTCTGAGCTGGTTCCATCAGCTTTCTATTACATAGGTATAAGGAATGAAACATTAGGATCAACTCACACAGGGCACTCACCATATTTCATGATTGATGAAGATGTGCTTCCAATAGGAGCTGCAACTCATGCCACCATTGCAGAGAGATACCTCATTGAACATGGCTAATGTTAGAAAATGGAGATAAACACGGAACCAACTTTGTACAAAATTGGTACACAAGTTTATCAATAATCTAATGTTCCTTATATTTATTTGTTGCTCAAGGTTAAGGAGGTAGAGACCAGGCAAGCTATCCTTTTCTCTTCTAGAGGGTAAAAGGGCAGGGTGCTAAAATTTGTTCCAAAGGTATTTAAAATATGTTTATGGTTTCTAGAGGTAGATATGCATGAGTATAAACTAATAAATAATAACTTCGAGGAAATCTTTGTATATTTGTTTGACTTTTCCTCAATGAAATAAACAAGTTCAATTAATATAAGGCTATTATCACATGCTAACATAACTACAATGCCTAGACAATGAAAAAATGGCCAGTATAGCTTTCACATCTGGCGATAAGCTTCGATCAATTTCAAACGACATTCTATAATGGTAACTAATTCATTATACTTCAATAATCAAAGGACGTGTTTGGGTAAATATACTATTTACCTAAAAGTACTTTTAGTTGTAATTTAAAATTTTAACGTGGATATAACAGAAATAAGAAAATATTACTTCTCCAATTTGGTCTTAATAAGCCATCGTGAGATCCGCTTGTAACAAAATTAAGCTCTATTACATAAGCTGTGAAAGCAATGCGTCCATCATATACTCCAATGTCTTAAATTGCATTCTCTGTTGCAAACAAGAAAGACAAAAATGACAAACATTTACTTCCAAAGACACTTTATTTCAGTACAAAATAAATTGTAGCACGAAATATTCTGCAAGTGAGTACAATCGTTCATTTATACAACAAAGGGTTGACATGGCGTGTAATTATTCAAAAAATACAACATAATTTTCAAACTCTGCACACTGGTACTTTGAGCTATTCGGTCTCCAACAACGAACAATGCCCTACATAGCTAAAGAATATCACCTTTTTTCTCCACACAAACATCTAGCAGCTTGTAGAGCAAAATATGTAAGGATGATGTCAGCACCAGCTCGTCGAAGACACAAAAGTGACTCCATCATAACCTTCTCTTCGTCGATCATTTTGAGAGCACCACCAGCTTTTATCATTGAATATTCACCAGATACCTGTTTCATCAATTAAGAAGGATTATGAAATAAAGAGACAGTGAGTGTTGGTAAAAGCAAAACTAAATGTTCTCAAACTACTCAGAAGTATGTCTTCTCAAACTATACAGAGCCTTTCTTTTATTCCCAACTTTAAAGACATGCAGTTTTTGGTATCAAGCATCGCTGTTTTCATGAAATCTTTGATTAAAACAGTTCAGTAATGCTTAAGAACACTTAGAATGCAATAATTTATCACTAATGAAAGGGTTTGAAATAAATTACTAAACTAGCATATAAACATTTTTTTTTTCAACTTCATATTCCGTTTATCAATTCCTATTCAGCTTTTCATTTGTTTTCAATGTTGCAAATTTTGTTAACAGCGTAAGGAGCTCATATTCCCAAATTGCAAGAATCAAACACCACTGATATAAAGATTGTAACATAAACAAATTTCATTCAATAACTTTTTTTAAGAAAAAAAACTCAAGTAGAACTTGATGACACGCATGGTTGTCAAACACCACTGATATAAAGATTGTAACATAAACAAATTTCATTCAGTAACTTTTTTTAAGGAAAAAACTCGAGTAGAACTTGTTGACACACATGGTTGTCAAACTCTCCATCTTAAAATCTTACAAGCTTACAAGTAGGCAAAACAAATTAACACATCAAACTCTTTTCTTGCTAGACCTGGGTATACTTAGACAAACCCTTTCAAACTCTTTTCTAGACCCGGTTATACTTTGATAAACTCTTATAAAATTCCGAGTAAACAACTGATATCAAACATTCATGCATGCCTTCCTTTTCACTCATTTTTCATGACTTGTACAATCAAACATGCATACTCATGATCCACAAAAGCTTTGATTTTGTGACTCTGCAAGTTGTAACTCTTGAACCTAATTGTATATTCAAATTTTTTATTTTTATTTTTATAAATTTTATGTTCCTAGTGGTATCTACAAATTATTACTATATCAGTTACGATTTCTATTATAGCCTCTATTTTAAATTGTTGAATTTCATATTTATATGATTTTGTCGATAGGTTAAGCTAAACAAATATAATTGCAGCTATTCATACCCCTCATATCTACAAAATTATTTAACAGTATTTAACACTAATTTTTATTTCAAATATTATTTTCATATTATATAAACTGAGTTTCCGATTCGAATTTACTAATATAATCTTTAACACTCCACGACATTAATGACAGGTAAGAACATTAACAGTTAAAGCAACCATATAAACCATAAAACTTTGCCCAATCCTGACATCAAAAGCGTGGTTGTTGTCTATTAATGATACATTTGTGTCACTTGTAGTGAGCTTAATGTGGCTCCATATTTGCCTAGTGCTAGAATGGATGAAGAACCTGATATGCAGCAACTGGTAGAGGAGAATTATCCCTAAGCAGCCTTATGATATCCAAATAAGGAAGACCAGGCTTAACCTGTAAATCCATTTAAAAAGAGAATTGATAAAGAAAACAATATAGATAAAAATGAGCATAAGATGAACTACATTGTTAGCCAGCATCACACACACACACAAACACAAAAACTAAACCAACCAAAAGAATATCAGCTCCTTCAGATTCATCTTCCCGCATCTCAGTCAGAGCTTCTCTATAATTTGCTGGGTTCATCTGATAACTTTTGGCAATTCAGACCAGGTTCATGAGCAAAGCAAGAATTAAAAAATGTAAAATTGATTAGGTATATAGCAGTGAGTTCAATTTAGAAGATAACACATACGTTTTCTTGTCACCAAACCGAGGATTTGAGTCCAATGCTTCTCTAAATGGACCATAAAATGAGCTTGCATACCTGTTGCAACAGATAACTGCCATGGGTTGGGATACATACAGACAAATAGAGGAGGATGAAACTAATAATGTCGTCCACAAATCCATCCTTTTAGGCATAATTTATTAGTCTTATAGAATTGGTTCGTCAATGAGTAAACTTAGTAAAAAGTGAGTAACAACTCACAAAAATACATAGATGGCTCATGGGAACGACAAAATGTATAGCTATGACAGAAAGGAATTTAAAATTGTTTACTAGTTTGCATAAGAAAGAAACCAACTCGTGCATAATGGAAATGCTACACTTGTTAAAAAAAAAAGGAATCAATATGGAATGCATTTTGAATATTTTCTTTAATAACTCATGCTTCAACAACGAGCTATATTGATACTAATTCTAGATCCTTTAATGAAAAAGTAATTCCAAGTTCTTTTTAATTATCAACTTCTATTTCCAATTTTTTAGTTATTGCTAAATTTTGGAGTTATCCATACGTCTTTCCATGACCGATTAAACCTTCAGTAATTTCCAATGCATGATGGCACGAACGGAAAATGAGAAAAAGAAATGGCCTTGTAATAAGTTACTTTGCTGTATAGGACATTATTGAAACGTGCTCAAAGCCTTCAGCGTCGAGAGCTGCTCGTATTGCTCCTACCCGACCATCCATCATATCACTAGGACTGACGACATCTGCTCCAGCTTGGGCCTTTTTATAAATTTAAACAAAAAACAAAATATAATTGTGTAGCTGAGGTTATGGAATTGTAGCAAGCAAACCTTAGAAGTTAGAGACATGAAAGCATATGACGAGTTCCTCAAATAACAATGCTCAACCATTAATCTCCCTAAAAGCTTTGGCAAAGATTACTTGCATATAACTACCATTAGGCAACAGTTCTTACCTCGTTATTTTTATTTATCAGAGTTGAGATGCCAAGATAATCCCATCAGGCAAATCAAATCACATTACAAGTGAAATTTATGTGAAAGGAAAATGAGCATTTAAAGTTTCAAAACATTTGTTGAATGGCTAAAAGCCCTTTTGATTCTATTGCCTGACAGGAGACAACCAATGTACTCAGCAAATCTGAAAATAATAATTGGTAATTGCCTATAGCTAAAAATGTCTACATAGGACATGCAGTCATATTTACCTGGGCTACAGCCTGTTTACATAGCTGATGAACCGTCTCATCATTCATAATGACCCCTACAAGATATCAAGGATATAAATTGTTCTTTACTAATTCGTTGACTGTAATAAAGAATAATCACTTCCCCCAATTAAAATTAAGAGAAAAAAGAGTTCAAAACATGCAATACTGCTCTTAGTCTTTTACCAACCAAAGTTGATACACAGGAAGGAGATAGAGCCACAAATTACATAGTAAAACTAATGGCAAAATTTTCCCCTTCATGAATAAGAGTGAAGATAAACAGACTCAACAACATATTCAGCAAATACTAAACTAATGCTAGAAACCTGTGGTTGGCATGTCTTACAAGTTCCATTGTCTTTATGAAGACTCCAAAGCCAATACACGGGGGAAGAGGGAGAATGGTGATCTAATTCCTGCCTCATTTCATGGTTATAAGAACACCTTTGTTTTGTAAGGAAAAAGTCAAGTGTCTTGATTCCACAAAATCAGGAAAAGCCATATATTGCAGAATGGAACGGACTAATGCAAATATTTTTACCTCGTATAATAATTCCATGTGGATCAGGATTGGTTGTTGATATATATTCTCATTAGTTACCTCACATTAAGGGGGGTATTTGGAAGAGGTTATACAAAGATGCTTTGGGTTTATGAAAATGGGTTATACTGTCTTATAAGCTCCTTTTAGCTTAATAAGTTTCATGGACAAGCTTATAAAATAAGTTCTTTTTTACTTGTTTCAGTAAGCTTTATGGTTCTACTTATGAATAAGATCTCATATAATAAGTAGATATTGCATAAGAACTTAATTAAACTATTTACCCAAACACATAATCCATGTATCAAACATGAAAACAGAATGGGATAAAATTGATTCCATTCCTTGGTTAACCAAACATTAGACAAGAATGACCATTTTCCATTCCAATTCCGATACCGAAACTACCCTAAAGTTTTCTTATAAGAAGAATTGGACACCCTACCAAAAAACTTAGGTTTCCAAGCAATGTTCAAATACCAAAAATGGGAATCTGTACTATTATTTTATGCTAATTGGAAGGACATGGAAAATTAGATTCGAAATTGTCAAGCAATTGATATGTTCATACACAGATCTCTACCAGTTTATTCTCTTGGTATAATACCTACTTCCCAACCAGAAAGCCCGAAATCAGGTGTCACCTCAAAAGCAGGGACAAAACTACAAATATGAGAAATATGAGGGACATGGACATGGGCATGATCGTGGCAACAAAATCGAATATAAAATGTATAGCTGCCTTTGAAGTGGTTGGTTATGTCTAAAAGAAGTTCGAAGCGGAACAACCTGATGTAAGCATTTCTCATGAATTATTAGGTCAGTGAATGATGTCCAGCAACACTTATATGCTTATACAAAGAGAATAAATAAACTTCTGCATTTTTCTCAAAAGACTTCTAACTAGAGCAAAAATTACAAATTTGATACATACCATCTTCTCTAACTATGCCATCATGCCCATCTGATGAATAAGGATCTAATGCAACATCTGTATAGATAATCTGAAGAAAGATAGAACGAGAGAGGATACTGGCTTAACTTTCTGCATGCACCAAAAAAAATTTATAATATTCTCAAACAAACAAAAAAAAATTAAGGTCACTTACAAGGTCAGGGTACTTATCCTTGAGCAAACGTATTGCCCGAGGCACTAAACCATTCTCATTGTATGCTTCATCTCCTGTGGGAGACTAAAGGGAAAAACTTGTTATACTATATTACAGTGCAGTTATCCTACCAAAACCCTATGGTATGTAGGACAGAAAATAGAACCTTCAAAGCATCTGGAATTTTGGGGAAGAGCACAATGCTATTAATACCAACATCTCGTGCCTTTGCAACCTGAATCAAAAAAAGCTCGTTGAAATTTACTAATTTAACAAGTTATACAAGATAAAGCAAGAATAATGTCACCATCACCAAAGAAGCTTAGGAATACAAAAAGGAAGAGATTTTATGTGGAGATGGGTGTGGGTAATGCACTCATTAGTTTACCATAACAGAAAATGTTTCTTGAATATATTGAACATGCAAGCAATGTAATGGACAGATTCAGTATGGGAAGTAAAATACCCAAAGACAACCGGGTGAGGCTATCACCATTCCTCTTTGTTTATTGCCACTCCCCTTCAAATATTTTAATAGTATTTAAATATTGATACTTTAATTTTATTGATTAAAAAATAACTAAAGGAGGGGCAATTGAAATTATGGAGTGGCAATAGCCCCTTCCAAGAAAACCTGCTAAATTTCTCGAACATGGCATGATTCAAACAAGTTATAAACTTAAAAGGGGAACAAACAAATCCATTGAAACTCCTAGATAAAACTTACAATAAGTAGCTAAACTAAATAATGCTCAAAACAATGAAGTCCATTCATAGAAGTACATAATAGTATTTTATCTTGTTTATCATAGAAGTGGCATATATGCAAAAACAAAAACGTTCTGAATGGAGATGGACTGGAAAAACTTATGCAAGAAAAATCTACGGACTCTCCAATTAAACCTGCTTGCCTAATAGCAATATTGCATGAGGCATCCTTAACCCCAATTCACTAATAGTGTTGAATGATGTAATCATATATTAACTTGTGATTCATTCTAAACTAAAATTTTCTTAGTTATCAGTGAAGATAATAAATATGAAAACAATGCCAGAGGTAACAATATAAAAGGCAAGTATGGGACTCATAGACAGTAGCAGATAGAAACCTCTTCCACAAGTCCATGTCTCCAACCGAGCCTATAGCATCCAGGCATAGCCCCAATAGGAGTGTCCTCCTCACCTGCAAGCTCAAATATGTTCGCAGAATCCAAAATCAAATCATCACTAACATACCACACAATCAAGTATCTACAAGTGAATAACGCATACAACTAATAAGCCGGAAGCTACTGAAAAAACATCAGGTGCAAAGACTAACCTTCATGTATGAAAAGTGGATACACAAAATTGGCAGGCGAAATATTTGTTTCCTGAAAAGCTGATCGAAATGTAGCTGACCTACGATTACGACGAGGACGCCGCTGAATTGGCTGATACCAATGAAAAAAATAGAAAAAGAAAGAAAAAAGCAACTATCAAATCATTGCTCAAGGTGCAGAAATGAAGTGCAACTTTTCAGCTAGATTAACTTGGCTAGCTTCCAATAATATATAAATAATTACGATTTATTTGGATATATATTTCAATCACCAACTAATTATTGCTTCTAAAAGTTCTTTCATGTTGAGCTAACGGCACGCTAAGCCAATAAGGAACTCACGAGGGAAGGGACGACAGGGGTTCCGACAGGGGCCGCCGGTTTGGGCGGCACGGGAGGCGCGGCAGGGATGTTTCCGGCGACAACGGCGGCTTCGCATTCTGAGTCACTGGCTCTAACGGTGAAGAGGCGCGGAGGGCGAGATATGGTTACCGCGCGTGGAGCAGCGAGCTTGGAATTGGTGGGTGGAGCTCTGAGACCGACGTAGGTCTTGCAATTGAGCGCGTAGGGCGCGTTAGGGATCGTGGATGCCATTGATAATTGAGAGAGATTGATTGAATGAAGAAAGTGGCAATTTCAGGGAGAAAGAGAACGAGAAAACGAAGCCTGAACGAGAATGAGAGAGAAGTGCGGGGTTATCGGATGGGAGGAGAATAAAGAGAACCAATGAGAAGAGAGTAACAGGAAGATGATAAGTGAGGTGGCACACACACGATTCACTACCTTCTCTGAATTTCCATTTCTGTCCTCTAACTACCCACCCACCACCAACAACCCGCCGCCGTCTTAACCGCTCATTGCCACGACAAGTCTTTTTTTGGGTCGTCAAATAATAAAATCAAATAATAGTAATACATTTGTTTTGGGCCTCCAAGTGGGCTTTATAGATTTAAGGTATGTTCTCTTTAATCAACAAGGGGGCGGATCGCTACTAAATGCGCTACAAGTCATTTCTTAATTTTTGGTTTCTTAGAAATGGGAAAAATATCCTTCTTTGTTTCGAAAAATTCATCCCAATTTTTGGCAGAATATATTTTCGAAATTTTTTAAATCTCTATTTTTTTTTCAATGAAAAGTACTGATGTCGTCCCAATCATATAGTTCACTTGGTGAGCGTATGGGGACATGTGTGTGAGTACGAGGTTCGATCTCAAATTGTACCGCTTTCATATAAAAAAAATGAAAAGTACTGTTCTAAAGCACCACAAAAATGAGGATTTAAAAATACAAGAATATTCACAAGAAAAATAGGGTTTTACTAATCATTCTTCTAAGGAGAATTGTTAAACAACTCGTTAATAAAAACATTTTATAGAAATCATAGCGAACATGCATTCATAAAATTAAATCATAAGCACACATTTTATTTACAACTTTATTTTTATGGGTAAGATAATACTTAACAAAACCCTTTTTCAAAAAACTGGAGGTATTTTCACTATTTTAAAATAATAAAAAAATTAGGGATAGCACCACACCAAATATTATGACACATTTATGGTGCATTTAATAGTGCCATATACGAAACTATAATTAGTATTACACTCTTTATTTGGTGCATCATATTCAAAATTCCTAGTGACTTCATGTACAAAACTACAATTACTATTATACTCTTTACTTGTGCATCATATTCAAAATTACTATCATCTATAATAAGAAAAGAAATCCATTCTTGAACCCCAAGCAACATATCATAACATGTGTCATGCTCACATTCATTCAGTTTCCCTCTAATTTTTCATTTAACATTATTTTATTCAATGTCCTTCTTGACTGTTTTTTTTTTTGCTTTTGTCCTCTCTCATTTTTACTTTTGGAAACAAATTTTAAGGGTGATAAAACGGGTTAGCTCGGCCTGTTTAGCTCGCCACTCATTTGGCCCGTCAAAAAAGCGGGCCGGGCCGCCATGACTGTGCGGGTTTATTTTTTTAGCTCGGCCTGTTTATTAGATTGGGTTGGTGGGCCACAAGCCGGATCGTTTAGCCCGCCAAAAATTTATAAAAAATATTTATTAAAAAAAAGTGTTTTTATTACAAAAATATATGTCTCCATTAACAAAAATGTATTTTCATAAAAAGGTTTAATTTTTTATTGTATTTTTTTTTGGAATTTTTAACCCCTCAATACATAAATAAAAAAAAAATATTTTTATAAGAGAAAAGAAAGAAAAGGGCCTGCCCAAGCTCGCTGTTGGCCTGCTTGGGTTGGCGGACTAAGATGAATTATTAATCATTAATTATTTTATGAAATAGAACGCAATTTGAGTTAATTAGGAAATTTATTCTTAACTTGAGTTTTTCGATAATTTTATTCTTAATTTGAAATGTCGTAAAATAATATACGGACCTTGATAAATACTGTATTTTAAAAGCATATTTGTATGTGTATATTTAATATTTAATTTGTGTATTTTTTGTTTTAGGGTATTACTGTACTTATTGCCAATAATCTCATTCCTTTTAATTTCACCTACTACACATTATTGAAACACAATATGGTTTTCAATTGACAAAACTTTTAATTTGACGTGAAGTTATGTTTAATCTGTTGTTATGGTTTTCTTTTAGTTTCTTCTACTAATTTTATGCATCAACAAAGATTATTTTTAAGAACCAGGATAATCATCTATCATCTATAATAAGAAAAGAAGCCCCTTCTTAGACCCCAAGCAACATACCATGCCATGTGTCATGCTCACATTCATTCAGTTTCCCTCCAATTTTTCATTTAACATTATTTTATTCAATGTCCTTTGGTGCTGTTTTTTTTTTTTGCTTTTGTCCTCTCCCATTTTTACTTTTGGAAACAAATTTTAGGGGTGATAAAACGGGTCAGCCCAGCCCGTTTAGCCCGCCACTCATTTGGCCCGTCAAAAAGCGGGCCGGGCCGCCATGACTGTGTGAGTTTATTTTTTAGCTCGGCCTGTTTATTGGATTGGGTTGGCGGGCCACAAGCTAGGCCGTTTAGCCTGCCAAAAATTTATAAAAAATATTTATTAGAAAAAAAAGTGTTTTTATTACAAAAATTTATAATTTTTCATTTGCTACCCAACAATTAAATATAATTAAATATTTAAATAGCTCACAATCGTAGATACGTCAACGGAGACCCGTGCGAATGCACGGGTCATGCGCTAGTTATATTCTAAAATAATGTTGGGCTTACTTTTGACCATTAAACAGATTTTTATGAGAATAAATCTTCTCATATTAAAAATAATATGATAAAAAATACTAATTTTTTTATTAAATCCTTCTACAAATTCTCTAATCCACTTATTTTTTATAAGTGTCTTCTATCTTCTACTAAACATTTACTTTTTAGAAGATGGATGTCATCTATTAAAATTAATTAAATAAAAAAATTTATAAAAAAATTTAATAGAAAAATTTAATAGAAAGGTTTATTATTACTCTTATAGAAACCCACAAATGTAGTAGTATTATGTTTTCCTCCCATTAATTAATATGATTTCTAAAATCTACTAAATCCGAGTGAATTAATTGTATGAGATATTATAGTATGTTCATCTATTAGGCTTAAATATAGTACAATTCATATTGGCGATTTAAGAGTACAGTTAATGACTTGATATATTCAAAAGTGGGGTCAATCAACTTGTGGAATTTCACGCTTGAATAATCTCTTATGCTTATATGACAATTAGTCGTGGAAAATTAAAGTAACATATATGTGCAATATATTGCTATGAAGGCCGATTTGGCAATCACGGATTTGAATATGATCCTAATTGCAAATAAAGGAAGTTTCTTTAAATTAACCTTTGTCATTGTTCTTTCTCTTAAATGGGTTGAAATTTGAAAAGTTCATATATTTGGTCCCACTAAAGAAAATGTTTATCTTGTTAAACATAAAAAAAAAAAAATGAAGATACTATATTCACGGCCTTGACAACAAATATACTCCAAATAACTTAAAAAAAAGAATTTCTTAAATGGTGTAAATAAGTTGGTTTATTTGGAGTATATTTGTTGTCAAGGCCGTGAATATAGTATCTTCATTTTTTTTTTTTTATGTTTAACAAGATAAACATTTTCTTTAGTGGGACCAAATATATGAACTTTTCAAATTTCAACCCATTTAAGAGAAAGAACAATGACAAAGGTTAATTTAAAGAAACTTCCTTTATTTGCAATTAGGATCATATTCAAATCCGTGATTGCCAAATCGGCCTTCATAGCAATATATTGCACATATATGTTACTTTAATTTTCCACGACTAATTGTCATATAAGCATAAGAGATTATTCAAGCGTGAAATTCCACAAGTTGATTGACCCCACTTTTGAATATATCAAGTCATTAACTGTACTCTTAAATCGCCAATATGAATTGTACTATATTTAAGCCTAATAGATGAACATACTATAATATCTCATACAATTAATTCACTCGGATTTAGTAGATTTTAGAAATCATATTAATTAATGGGAGGAAAACATAATACTACTACATTTGTGGGTTTCTATAAGAGTAATAATAAACCTTTCTATTAAATTTTTCTATTAAATTTTTTTATAAATTTTTTTATTTAATTAATTTTAATAGATGACATCCATCTTCTAAAAAGTAAATGTTTAGTAGAAGATAGAAGACACTTATAAAAAATAAGTGGATTAGAGAATTTGTAGAAGGATTTAATAAAAAAATTAGTATTTTTTATCATATTATTTTTAATATGAGAAGATTTATTCTCATAAAAATCTGTTTAATGGTCAAAAGTAAGCCCAACATTATTTTAGAATATAACTAGCGCATGACCCGTGCATTCGCACGGGTCTCCGTTGACGTATTGATTGAAGTGGATATGTGTAATTTTTCCATAATCACACATACTTTTCAGAATTGAGTTTTGTGCATAGAGAGTTTTTAGGGAAAAGATATATAATTGTATCATTTAATTTGCATGCAAAATAGCACCATAAATGACAGCTCACAGAAAAGTTCATCCCGTTTTATATTATATAGTACACTTAACCGAGTTTGGGCAGAGTTGAGCCGAGATTTGGCTTATGGGTGATAGATTGGTCTCTGAGATTGTAGGCATTATGCAGATTAGTCCTTGAGATTATGAAAATCTCAAATTAGTCCCTGACTTTGCAAAACGACATGTATTTTAGTCCTTTTATCTATTAAATGACTTTAAAAAACTAAGTAAAAAAGGACTAAAATGAATGATTTTTTGCAAAGTCAGGGACTAATTTGATGTTTTCATAATCTCAAAGACTAATACCCCTACAATCTCAGGAACCAATTTGGAGGTTTACTCTTTTTTTTTCTTTCTTCCTATTATAATAAGTTAAAAAATAAGTAAAAGATAAAAAAAAAAGTAAAATTTAGTTTAAATTTTTAGAATTTTATTCTTTTTATTTTTTAAGATTGTTCATTTTTATGTGTTCATGGCCGGATATTCAATAAGGCAACTAAGGTCATGGCCTAGAGCCCCCAAATTTATAAGGGCCCCCCAATTATTTTTAATAATAGTATTATGGGTATAAGTAATTTTTTTAAAAAATTAATAATGTTTGAGATAGGGCCAATAATTTATAAGGCCTATATCTTACATTTTTTATAACTCATTTTTTTCTTATCTTTTATACTACATAAAAGTTCAAAGCCTATTTTTTTTCATCTGCATTAGAATCCATCAAAGAAATAGATATTGGAATGGATATAGAGCTCAAGTTCAATGAAAAACGTAAGATTCATAGGAAAAAAACATTTTGATGACATTGTTAGTGATGAGATAGCTCATTCTAGTGAAGATTCTTTTTGCATTGATTATTTTTTGAATGTATTAGACCAATCTATTTCTTCTATTAACAGTGGATTTGAACAATATTTGGAATATAAAAACATGTTTGATTTTTTATTTTATTCAAATAAATTTAAAACTTTGGGGGATGATAAATTGAAAAAATATTGTGTAAATTTAGAAAAGATTTTGAGTTTTAAGGACCATTCTGATGGTCTTGGTTTATTTTCAGAATTAAAGTTATTAAAAGAAGTTCTCACAAATGAAATTAACACACCATTAAAAATATTGAACTATATAAAAAGATTAGTTTCTTTTCCAAATATATACATTGCTCATGAGATACTATTAATATTACCTGTAATTATCGCAACCGCTGAAAGAAGCTTTTCAAAATTAAAATTGATCAAATCATATTTGAGATCAACTATGCATAAATTGAATGGATTAACTATATTATCTATTGAGAGTGGGATGTTAGAATTACTTGATTATAAAACTTGAAAAAAATATTTGCTGCTAGAAAAAAGATAAATAACATAAAAATCATTAGTCAAAATTAACATATAGGCCCATATCTTAATTTTTTGCCTAAGGCCCCAAAATTCTTAGATACGGCTCTATATGTGTTTTGTGTTTTATTTTTTAATTTAGAGTCTTTGTTAGATTTTTTAAAACAATTTTTTTTTTAAAAAAAATTGTTTTAATTTTTTTTGTAATTTTCTTTTAATAAATATTATTTTTGGGGAACCAACTCATTTAACCTACACTTTACGATAGGTTGAATTGAATTGAAAAAATTATGCATTTTCACAATCTACATAAATCAACCCGTGATAAGCCAACCTACACTTTAGAGCTCTAGCTTGCCACACTCATTTTCAAAGACGTGCTCTCATTCCTTTAATTTGCTCCCATCAATTAAACATTACACTTAAATTAAACTTTACACTTAGCACTTTTCAAATTTTTACTTAATTATTTAGGGTATGTTTTAAAAACAAATTGAAAGTTTTTAACTTTTAATTATAAGTTAGTTGAAAGTTATGTGATTATGACTGTAAGATTATAGTTGTGTAATTAATTTATAATTAAAATTGTTTGACAAAACAAGCTGTATGATTAGTTGATTTACATTAAACGGCCGAAAAATATAAACAATGTTATATTAATAAATAATGATAATGAAAGTGGGTAGTTTGTGATTTATAAAAATAAATTAGGATAATTTTAAAAGTAAATTATTAGAAGTCAACTTTTGAAAGCCAAAAGCTATTTTACATAGCTTTCTAGAAGTTAGTTATAAAAGTTATAATCTCACTTTCAAAAGCTTTAATCTTGTGGTTAACAAACAACTTTACAGGTTTTTGAAAAGCTATAATCGAATTAATAGTCATTTTAGTCTATGACTTTGTGAGGTCATGACATTTTAGCCCTTGACTTATATGAACAATTAATTTAGTCTCAGACTTTCACTTTTATCAAACATTTTAATCTCAACGTTCACTTTTGTCCATGACTCTCACTATAATCAGTCATTTTAGTCTTTGACTTTCATTTTCACTAATCATTTTAGTTTTTAAATCAGTCATTTTAGTCCTTAAGTTTAGAGTTAAAAATGACCGGTAAGAGAGAAAGTTAGAGACTAAAATGATTGATAAGAGTGAAAGTTGTGGACTGAAATGATTGTTCTTATAAGCTAAACTAAAATAATGCACTATCCTCGCAAAGTCAAAGACCAAACTGTCAAATCAGAATAAAAATTAGAGACTAAAACACTTATGTTTGACAAAATCAGGACTAAAACGTTTATTGTCAGGAACTAAAATGTCTAAATGTAGTTTACTCACTATAATTCTCTAAAAAACTCATAATATTGTGTTACCAACATAGTCTAAATGTGTGACTCAAATATATTTAAAAAAAGGAAAAAAAAAATGCCGTCATGCTGGTGATTTCAGCTTTAATTATTTAATTTGTAGTACATATTATATAGGGTAATGATTTTTTGACACCCTTTTTTCTTATACCTTCTTTACAATATTAATATTTTAATAATTATATTATTCTTTTCTCCAATTTCATTTTCTTTTTTTTTATTTTAATCTAAATATTATTATTTTAATAAGAGTATAATATAGGTGTAAAAAAAATTGGTGTAAGAAAAACATTTTCCTATTATATAAAAGGACTCAAATAAATAAAGGTTGGTACTAACTGCGCATGCCAACTTTATCCTCCATGTATGTATGTTCTTCTGTGTTTGACATTATTATTCATAGCTAGCTGCGTATGATATGATATGAGATATGTTTTAATGCAATGCATGTCTATGTGATGACGGTGCACCAGCAGCACATGGTAATCCTGACACATAAATATACCATTGAATTATATAGTAAAATATTCTTTGATTTTGTATTTTATCAGTCCCTCGCAAAATCAGTTATTTTAATCTTTAACTTTTACTATTATTGGTCAGTCCCTAACTTTCACTACATCATTCATTTTAGTCCATAATTTTCAGGGAGTAAAACGAATGATCATATAATTCAGGGACTAAAGTGACTTGTAAAATATAAAGTCAGGGACTAAAGTGACCTATCCGCAAAATCAGAGATTAAAATGAATTATTCTCACAAAGTTAGGACTAAAACGGTACATCACTCATATATCATCCTATATCTGATCCTTCAATATTTACAAGTTAAGTTACGCCTTTCTTTTTTTTAGTTTTGTCTATCATTACATGGCTAAAGTCGATCAAACTCATAGCTTTAAATTTTTAAAAGAAGCTATATATTATAATATATTTAGATGATATTTTGTTTTTAAAAAATATTAGAATATTTATAACAAAGGCTTTCTTTTCTTTTTTTTCTTATATAAAATATCTTTATCTATTCAATAAAATGTATACATTGTTTAAATTATATAATGTTAATAATTGCAAAATATATGTTGCTCGTTAATTTTAAAAATACTCTATTATAAAAATTTGTTTTAAACTTTAAAATTGATTTGGTCGAGTCAGAATCATATGGCAAATTAGATAGTATATATATTTTGCTAGATATGTCAACTAGCCAAACCAATAAAAAAATATATTGTATATACCATACATCTTTTGAAATCAACCTATATCCACTCCATTTTTTTATTAATAAAAAAAGTCAAATAATTTAGAAATACATTAAATTTTAATTATGAACAAAAATTCAATAAAATCAATAAATAATTATGTCATTTAAACGTGTGTTGACAGGGGTTTAATCGACTGAAAAATATCTTCAATGTTAAAAAGTAAATAAATATTAAGATTTTAAATTGTAAATCTTATCATGCAATTCATGTGGTTGTAATTTCGCAACGAACTAAAATTCAATGGAATGTTAATACAAAATATATTCACAACAAAAAAATTTCATATACTAACGGATTTTTTTTTAAAATGTAAATATATATATATTTTATATGTGTATAACTTTTTTAAAATAAAAAATATTTAATAGAATAAAAGAGAAAAACATTGCTAAAATATTTTTTTGGTAACAGCATTATATGAAAATTATATAATTTTTAATGACACAGTTCCTCATACTATCATCCATTCTGCGATGCAATACATCATCCTAACACTCCATTAAATTTAAACAATTATTTTCAGTTTTTAGTTTCTATTTTTTTTTAGTATTTTCAGTTTTTTTTCGTAAAATTTTAAAAAATAAAAAATAAAAATAGAAAATGCAAACCAAACGGCCCCTTAATTAGCAACTATTACAATTCTATAAACCAAACCATGACTCTGATTGCAATTAGCAATAATCGCATCAAATCCCATTAACCTTGTAGTTTATATAATTGATGACGCAATAGAAATTTAATTTGAACCACAATTCAAAACTTTAATTTTATTCATTGTCCTATAATAATAAAGAGATAAAATTAATTTATAAATAAACGAAGACTGTAAATAATATTGATATGGTCCACATGAAATTGGTGCTTTAATTTGAGTCATGGAAACAAAGATATGGACCAACATGGATATGTCTTGTGAGGCTACACATTTATCCAAACTCAGTAAACTCCAACATAATCAGATTAATGAAAAAGGGGACCCCTTCATCAATATCATGCTTTGGGATTTTTCTCATTGATTTTTACTTTTCATCTTTAATTTTCCTTTTATATGTCACGTATTTATAAAGCACAACCTTTAACGTGAAAACAATGTTTCTTTCTTTCTTATACGACCTTCAATTCTTGTGTCCTTTGTCAAAGTTTTCAAACACAAGATCTTCAATGATCATGCGTAACTTGATAAAGTAAATCAATTTTGTCTCTGATGATTACTGATTTGATGATTTTAAATATAAAGTGGTAATGGTACGATTCATATACTATTCATCATATTCATGTCACTAACTATTTTAGTCGCTAATTATTTAGCGACCATATACATGCGTTTAGTGATCAATTTCATTTGTCACTAAACAAACTGATCAAATAAGTAATTAGTGATTACATTTATTTTATGGTGCAGATGCAATTTATTATTATTATTATTATTTTTTAATTTGAAAACAAGGTTGTTGAGCTTTATTTTTGGAAATTCGTTTAGAAGGAAAGATCACAAATTTAAAAGGGAGGTGGGAAAATAATGAGGTGGACCCAGAAGCAATATCTAAGGAAATCTCGTATGATGATTCTGAGTATGATCTAATAAGCAACGTATTTACTAGTAATTGGTCAAGATGATCTTCTAACCTATGGTCCCACAACTTGTATCTTAAGTCAAAATGAATAAATAAATCTATGTAACTTAACCAGGTAATATAATTAATTAATTAACGGAAGATTCTATTTCTATAGTATCTAAAATTAGTGGCATAAATCTAACCTAGTGTTGGATAAGCAGTGATAACCAACTTAGTCTCTCGTAAGAATAAGAATATACAAATTCAAATTTCACACTTGAGTAAGTAATTATAATGCTCCGTTCACTGGAATTGCAAAAACAATATCTCCGTAATTTTCTTTTAAAAAAATAGTGACGTAATCTTTTCTAATTGAAAAAGTATGATTGGTATTTCTACCTTCTTTAATTTCTTTGAAACTTAAAGTGACATTTTATGTGAATTAATCGCAATTTTTGAGCTTTTTTTATCAGAAAGAAGTATATTAATTTTTTTCAGATAAATCAAATTGATAGAACATAGTCTGTAGTTCAGTTGATAAGTATATCGAGACATGTGTATGGATACGGAGTTCGATCTCCGGTTGTATTATATTTTTTCTATGAAATTTTTTTTGATAATATGTAGACATACATATCTAAATGGATAATGTCTTGCTTTGCTTTATATGATTTTTTTTTGTTACAAATTTAAAGGATCGAACTTCTCATCAGCATTATTCGAATTTATCCATCTTTAACTTCGTAGGTTTTTCCTCGAGGCTACCACGAAGGCCATGTGTTTGTTTTATTATCTCTTTAAAATTGTTTCAATTTATCTCTTTAAAATATAAATTTCTTTTTTGTCCTTAGGAAAAATTAGTTTGTTTCTTGTGAAAAGTTGATATTTTCCTGTTTAGTCTCTTTGTTAACATAATAGAAAGACCTAACAGAAATAAACAATTTTTTTATGAAAAGTAAAATGACATTTTATTTTTGAGGAATCAAACGAAACAATTTTAATATTTATAATGGTCATAAACATAAATCAGCCAGTAAAAAAAAAAAACTAAACCCAGAGCCATACTGATATGGTTATCACTTTAATTTTTGTGCAATATCCATCATAAATTACGTCTAGATGTTTCATTATTGTTCAGTTGAAGTTGAAGTTGATGCATCTACATGTGTTTTACTCGTGCTTCATTCATTAATTTTTCCCCTTTTTGTTTTGCCAATTAATTCATTGTTTTTTTGTGGCATGTGTTTGCAAAGCATGAGAGTCCTTCATAAACACGCTAATTGGATTGTCTAAAAGATTTAAACAATACAACTAAAATGCTCGACACGTGCTACTTAACTTATGATTCTGTTTGGTAAGACTAACTAATAGTTTATAACTTATGATTTATGACTTATAGCTTACAGCTTATGGCTTATAGCTTATAGTTTATGACTAGTAACTTATAGAGGTGTTTGGTAAAATTAGCTTATATTTGTTAAATGACTTAAAATGACATGTAATAAATTATTTGATAGAGTAAACATGTAATAATTGACTAGATGGTAAAATAGAAAAGAATTATTGAAAGCTATTTTTCATAAGCTATAAACTACTTGAAGTAGCTTGTCATAAGCTAGCTTATGAAAGCTAACTTATAGCTTATATAAGCTATAAGCTAATTGTTACCAAACATATCTACTTACTCATAAGCTATAAACTATAAGATCCTAAATAAGCTATAAGCTAGTTGTGTCAAACACACACTATGTATATTAAACGTATTGAAAGAGATTTGAATATTGATCGAATGTATAAAAAAAAAATTGCCTCGAAATGCAAAACACACTTCATTGTTTTACATGTCTCAAAGAGATTATAAGTTTTCCCTGATTTGCATTTGCATTTTTTAATTCCGTTTCTTGTTTCTAAAATTTATATAAGAAAAATTAAAAATAAGTAGACACAAAATTCGCTTGTTTTTAACGTTTTCGAAATTTCCTTACAAATTAATTCAAAAAATAAAAATTAAATATTTACCAAACAAAAAAAACACACTCTTATAAAAACAAAAATATAAAAATGAATCTTTATATCTCATTTTGAAGGTAACCTTGAATATATAAAAGAAAAAGTTAAACAATAACAAACAAAAGGTTAAAAAAAGTGAGAATTACCAGAAAGAAGGTTAGAATAGTTGAGGGACGGTAAGAAAAAAGTAACCGCGTAAATGATTATTGTAGATGAAAGCGATGTGATCTGACGGTTCATGTGTAACCACGTTACAATTCTGTCCCTAATGTCAGATGATAATTAGGTCTACGCATGAAAGGAACGAACACGTGGCAGACAACAATTGGGTCCCTCACTCAACAGTGTAAAAAAAAAAAAGCTATTTGGAACAAAAAAAGCTTTCTGCTTTGGACACCCTCGATGGGAACAGATTCCAAATATTGGGAGGATCCATATTATCACAAGAGAGGAATGGGTTATAGGGACCCCATAAAAAGATTATATTTGCAAGGACCCACCTAAGATTTCAAAATATTTGCTCGTGGGTCCCTCACTTTGGTCCCAACTAAATAGCCTTTATTTTTCCCTTGTCCCTTTTACTATTTCTTATACAAACATTAATCGTACTCTTTTTATCCATGTAATGTGCATTCTATGACATTCTTGTAATGTACAGTGGTCCCTCTATTATTATTTTTATTTTTATTTTTTTATTTTTGTTTTCTTGGTTACATCTTCAATTCTGAAAATTCTTATAATCTCGTTGGATTGTGTGATGTGACTTGTTTACCCAAAGTGAACAATTGAGGGAGATGAGAGATTATTCATTGTTTTTTCCTATGTGTATTATAATTTGGAAATTCTTTTTTATTTTTTATTTTTAAAAAGAAAGGATGAGGTCTTTTGCAATGTCAACATTGCGTCTAATTTCAAGTAAGCATACATCTTTTTAGTGATATTCGGTGGGATTTCATGAAGATCTTGTTATTGTTGTTTGCGTAATTTTTGGTGCAAAGTAGCTAACAATATTAATTAGATTAGGCTATCATACTAGTAAGAAAATTTTCTTTGAAAAAAATACTAACAAATTTCGGTATAGTTGAGTAATTTAAACATGCTGACAGAAATTCGAATTCGAACCATACAAATTAAAAATGCTTTGTTGAAGAGGCTATATTTAATTCAGTAATTTCTCTATCTCAAAATGATTAGTCTTCGACTATCCGCTAGAGATAGTCTTAGTTAAAAAAAAAAAACTTTGAAAAAGATGAAATATCTCAATTATCGCCTAGGTTGAAGCTACCTATCAGGAATAGGAGGTAAAAAAATCTTAATTGAAAAACATTGACCTGAATATTTCTTATTTATTTATATATTCAAGTTGATTTAAAATGTCTTATTCCTTATAGTTTATTCAGTATTTTATGCCCGACAAAATGAGTTTGCATATAAAACTAGTTGATGGGCTTGACAATGAGCATGTGAAATATATTAAGCATAAAATAAAATAATTCAGTAACGCGAGAATTTCACAATAAAAAAAAAAAGTGGCCAAAAATCATCTGGGTTACATGAAATGATGAGTGAAAGATTTTCACTCATTATTAATTAATTCAATGTCTATGAACTTTTCAAAAAATAAAAAAAACTCCGAGCAGTAAATGGTCCATCTTTTTACAACAAAATGATGATAATAAAATGATATATTTAATTAGGTGTCACGTCCTACATTCCATAGCAAAATATTAGGCTGAAGTAGGGTGAGGTAAGATTATCCGTTAGTTGGAATAAAGTGTCCTAAATTATCTTAATTATCCCATTTATCTATACTATTTAAATAATTTGATTAAATAATGGGCATCACTGTGGATAAATTTTCAAATGGAAAATTAATCAAAAGTGGGGAGACAAGCAAGCATATTATTAAAATAAGGGAAAAGTGAAGAAAATAAACCCCACTGATTCACAATGGAAAATGTTGAGAAAAATAAACAATTTAGAATTATAGCGGTTTAATTAGTTAGGAAACAAGAAGGATGGTTTAATTTTTAAACTTATGGACCGAAAGTGAATTTTGATTAAAATCTCCATTATCATTATTCTTATATTTTAATTTTTTTTAATCAATTAATTTTTTTAATTAAATTAACATAAAAGTTTGTTTTTTAAATGAAAATTTTAATTTTTAATTATACGATGAAATATGATTGGTAAAACATATGAACACATTGGTAAATATATAGCTGAAATATTGTGATGTGAAAATGAATTAAAAGTTTATATTTATGAAAAGGAAATAATAATAAAGATGTGTAGGATGTATGTTAGGCAGTAATAGGTAGGACCCAACAAATCTTGGGTAATTTTGGTTGGCAATCAAATTGAAAGAGAGAGAGAAGGTGGTTGTACCAACGCGCCATAGAGAATCTACCCACAAAGATTTTCACCACACTCACAAATACGCTTCTCCTTAATTCTTATCAAATAGTTATTAATTAACTTAAGAATTATTATAAATTATACAGCTGTCATTTAATCTATATATATATAAAGCATAAGGTATGCGAATGAATAACAATATTTTCTTTTCTCACATTAAGTAAATAATAAGAGTCTCATATCTTATAAACAGTAGGTTCGAATCTTATTTATCTGGTTTAAGTAAGATAAATTTAATTATTTTTATAAGTGTAATATTTATCTTAAGTTTTTCCATTACCAAAAAAATAAATAAATAAAAAAGTAAATAAGAAGAAATGGATACATGAGACAGTGTGAGTAGAGTAGTTATAATTTGTGTGTGTGATGCGTGTGTTATATAGATAGTAACATTCCACCTCTCCCTTATTAATTCCTTGACTCACTCCCATTTCTCTCTCTCTATCTCTATCTGTTTGTGGCAGTGAATTACTGATACATATATTGAAATTTGCAAGAGATAACTCAGATCAATTAAGGGTACGGTGAAGATAAGAATTGATATTGATATACATACATGGAGATAAAAGTGCAGGAGCAGGAACAGGAAGAAGAGCAGCATTTTCATGTGTTGGCAGTAGATGACAGTGTCATTGATAGGAAGCTTCTCGAGAGGCTCCTTACAGCTTCTTCTTCCTGCTGCAAAGGTACTAATACTCTTCTTCTTCTTCTTAATTAATTATATATTATTCTTCCCAATTAATTATTAATTAAATGAAGCAGTTACGTGTGTGGACTCTGGAGATAAGGCTTTGAAATATCTTGGTCTTATCAATGATGATGAACTCCATAATGCTAATTCCTCAACTCAACCATCACAGCAACAGGTAATTGACTAACAACAAAAACTTTCTTCTTCTTCTTCCACCCAAGCTATTCATTACTCCTTCAATCCAGATTCTTAATTTTCTTCGGTTTTACAACTTTTACGTGTTTATTTTAATTTGTTTCCGTACAGCAAAAATATATATCACCATAAGGTAAGGCAATTCTTAATTTTCTTCTCCTTCTTCCTCTTTTGTTTTCTCTTACATACTGGCCAAACAAAGATAAAGAGCAAAAATTCAAGTTTCCATAATGCTCATTTTATTTCCGTACAACAAAATTTTCATGAAAATTATTTCCTTATTTGAGAATGGCATCCATTTCGTTTCTTTTTATTCAAGTTCATCCAATCCTTTGTTTCCTTCTTACCCAACAAATTCATCTAGTGGTTAAGGAGTCTAGTTTTAAGTTACATCTTCTTGACTCAAACTCTTGAAAGCACACTCTCGCCTATAAAAAAAAATAACAGAATTTGATCAATTACCATAATGCCGCTTATTATATTTGATGTATATTAGGGCACTTATGAATGATGTGCCACTAGATATGATTTAGGATTACCCTCCCCCAAATGACCAAGTGTTATAATGATGTAAACAACTTAAAATTCTTGTCGAATCACGTACATAATACACTAGTTAAGAAGATAAATCTCATCAGAAAACAGAGAGTCACTTTCTATACCGTCACCAATTTCCTTAATTTTATTACTAATCAACTCATTTAGGTCGCACTTGCATAAATTATGTATCAAAATGCACTATGACACATGGATTATTTCAATCTAAATTAGTTATGGTGCAGGCGTATGCTAATTTCTTGAAGATCCAACACCATATATTAATGAGAAAGAAAGCATATATAATGTGTGTTTGAATTTACTTTGTTAAACCTGGATCCATCGAATCCATAAGTTAAAGAATATGTTTTTTTTGGCGTTTTAAACTCATGTTAAGCCCATAATCGATTTTAGTTTGAATGCAACATGTTTGGTTGGGAGTCTGAATCCACGACCGAGGTCATTTTTCACGTTCAAACGTGAAAGCAACTTTTTCTAGCTATCCACGTTTAGTTTGGATCCACGTTTAATCTAAACTCAATTTTTCAAACGTCAATCCAAACACACAAAAAAAGTTGTGTTTACGTTTGACTCCGTTTCAACGTGAAAAATTGATTTTAAAAGTGATTTTGATTTATAGTCAAACATGTTTCAACGTGATTTTTTTTGTTTTAAGATAATTTTAAAACTGAAATCACGTTGAAAATACCTGAATTCATAACTGTTTTCTCTTTAAGAGAGTTACGTGTTTTACAAAATAAGTAATCTAGCTAAGTAATAGTGTGGATGAGATCAAGAAATGAATACTTTTTGTGTGTTGTGTTTGGAACTTTTGAAATGCAGGGAATGAAAGTGAATTTGATCATGACAGATTTCTGCATGCCAGGGATGAGTGGCTATGATTTACTCAAACGAGTCAAGGTCAAAAACACACTTACAACTCCATTCCATATATCTTTTTCCCCAAATTCTCTCTCTCTCTCTTTCTCTTTTTTAATTAGCATAAAATATATATGGCATGCACGTACACACAAACTTATCAAAATGATTATGCTCATGCCAAACATTATTCCCCTTCTCCTTTGATCAACACGTTTTTTAATTACAGCTCGTTTAGATTTTAGTTGAATTTATTAAACTAATTTATATATCCATGTAACGATGATATAGTATGATTGAGTTATTAAATTAAGGGTGGTTAACTCAAAGAAAAATAGTTTTAAATTAGCGTGGATCAAAATCATGACTTTCATTCTTTTGACAAAAGTCAATTTGATTCCAATTCGATCTAATTTTGTGAATGAAATGAGAAATTCTATCGCGACCTCATTTTAATTGTGTCAAACTGCAAATTTTTGAGTAAAAAGAAAGAGAAAGAAAAAGGGAAAAAGGTTTAGATTTCAGGATCTAAGATGTTGGGTTTTGATGCTTTTCTTTTATTATTTATCTGTTCTTTTTGTTATTTCTTTCTTTGTTCTTTTGACAATATAATGGTTATGGCTGCAGGGATCTTCTTGGAAAGATGTTCCGGTAGTGATTATGTCTTCAGAAAATGTACCTTCCAGAATCAGCATGTAAGTTTTCTTTTCTTAATCCTACAAAAATGTCAAGTTAACTTCTTTTTTTATTTATATTTTACATAACAAAATAAAAACACTTCTTCTAGAAAGTAAAAGCAAAGTGTGTTTGTGATAAGTCAAATGTCAATTTAGAATTTTTAGCTGTTTTGAAATAAATTTAAGTTTATCTCATCTCAACATGATTTAACACGAAGAATTTCATAATTAAAATGCATCATGACTTTGTTTCATTAGAAAGTGCAGTTAATAACATGCTAAAAAAATGCATTACTACATTTCCTTAGTGGAAGAGTGTGATATCATTTAATTGACAAATTCATTTTTTAATAGGTGTTTGGAAGAAGGGGCAGAGGAATTTCTATTGAAGCCTCTTCAGTTATCTGATTTGGATAAGCTTCAACAGTACTTTCTGAAATCCCTTGATCATTCTTGTGAAGAAGAAGAATCTGCAAATTACAGTACTTGTTCCACAGATTCAGAAAATGACAATGTCATCATCAACAGCAACAACAATAACAGTAACAATAATAATAATAGTAATAATAATAATATTAGCAAAAGGAAGGCCATGTCTCCTGAGCTTCCTCCTGAGAGATCAAAACCCAAAATCAAAGGATTGGCAGTGGTGTGAACAAACAAAACATTATGATTATGCTTATTATATATATAATCGTTTATGATTATGATTACTATCCTAATTAATTCTGGTTATACCCTCAACTCTAAGAGCTTAATGAATTGCTGTTCACTGTTCATAATTACAACCACTAAAGAATTAATATTAATTCGCTTTAATTCCTTCTTCCGATCCTTATATCTTAAGAGAGAAAACTGCAATATGAATCAAATAATTCATCTAATGTATTAGAGTTCTTCTGTTTATAAATACAAGTATAACCTGCATATTAAGGCCAAACATCTCAAAGAAAAGCAAAGGAATGCCATAAAAATTTAGTTATTAATTGAAAAAGATTGACTACAATAGTAGAGTAATTGATATTCATAATGAAAATGAGAAAAACTAACTCTTAATATAATTTTTTTTATTAGTGAAATAAAATATTAAAATTTAGCATAATGGGTGCTAGAACCCATTTACAAACTAAGAACATTTACAATATCCTTATACCAGCATAATACATGCATCCAACTCAGTAACAAGCAACAAAACAAATGTCCATTTCCACCTAATTAAATTAGGAGCAACAATCTAAATAAATAACAAGGTCACTACACCAACTAAACAAAAGACAAATCAGAAGCATCTCTTGTCCAATACAAAATAAATCACTCCCAATATCTCCTTCTAATAACTTTAAAAATTGATTACGTGCAACTCAATTTCTCGAAGTATTCTTTTATTTTTTGCAAGTCACAATTCCTAAACAGTAGCGTATAAAATTAAAAATCCAAGCTTCTTTTTAATAGAATTGAAACACAGCATATGTGATATATATGTGATGAGCAATTAGAAGGAAAAATCAGTTGACATACATCACATCCAATCAATAACTCTCATCCATATAGAACATGAGCAAAGACAAGAGAAAAATAAATGATTATGGTCCTCCCTACCAAAGTTGAACAATACACAATTAGTACCTTGGTTGACCCTCGTAGGTAATCTATCTTAAATTATTTGCCACACTAGAATTTTGACTTAAAACGGACCGGTAGTTTTCAGAACATAACGAAAAATGATAATACAACATCTAAGAATCTTTAGGATTCCAATAAAAAAAACATCTAATATTAAAAACTAAAGAGAGAATTTTGTAAATTTTGTATTTTATTAACTCCAAATGATTTCAGTGTACAATTTTTGTATTTATAGGAAGGCCACTCTAACTAACTAGCACTCCTTGTAACAACCTAACTAACTCTGTAACAAACTAATCAAGAATATTAATATGTAAGAATCTTTCATTCCCAACCAACCAAGTTTTAATTAAGTGTTTGTATGCAAATTTTGGAGAATACCCTAGTTGAGTATCATCTCTCCAACTCTAGCCATCTTCTGAAACCTGTAAAAACAGAGAAAAAGAAATTTGATTTTTAAGGATAGTAAGAAGCTCTTTCTCCCAACTATATAGTCCCCTCCATACATCTTTATGTGCTAAGTACCTCCACTTCCACCTTCCCTATAAATTTAGATCTAGGCTGTTCATATGATTTAATTAAACTAACTAAATGGATAATTAATTATTATTAATTGTATGAGTTAACTAAACTAATTAACATTAACTCTATTAATGTTACAAGTTTTCTTAATTAATCAACTGAAACTTTTTAGTGTAACTGACATCCCAAGCTAATAGTTAACCATCTAGGTAATTTACATATACAAATTGGATATGTCCGTGTACTTCCATTAACATTAAGCAAGAATTGGTTGTAAACAAACAAGTCAAAATTCGTAAGATCAGATGCATGGGTGGAGATCGAGAAACACACTCGTTGCAATTTCAAGTTCCAATCCTTATACTATTAGTTTATAAGGTTTTGTGGTTTGATGACAAAAGAACCCATTTGTTTAAGATTTTATAAAATTAAAACAATTTCATTCAAAACAAAGAAAAATAAAATTATGTATTGTTTAAATTAGTTGTGCACATTTTTTTATAGCAGCACCGTATCTAAAAATTTCGAGGTCTTAAGCAAAAATAAAGACAATGGCTTATGTTAATATAGACTAATAATTTTTATATTATTTTTTGACTTTCTGAGCAACAAAATTATAATCCATTTAATCTATCCAATAAGTAAAAGAGAAATGTGTCATTTTTTTGTTAAAAAAAAGTAAATTGCAATAGATCATAGGCTCAGCAATACAAAAAAAACTTATTGAATCACTCTTGAGTGACTTTTTATTTTCAAAAACTAAAGCGGTAGACTTTTAAGTAGTATAAAATATAGAAAAAAAGCTATACAAAATATAAGATATGACCCTTATAAAATATTGGGCCCTATAGACTTTTATTATAACAATGTGATGTAGGCTTTTATATCACCAATACTACTATTTTTTAAAAATAAAAAATAAAAATTTGAGGCCTTATAAGTTTGAGAGCTCTAGACCATGACCTTAGTTGCCTTGTTGAATATCCGGTGATATAAAAAAAAGGTATACATTTTCTCTTCCAATGAAATTACTTTTACTTAGTATAATCCTAAACAAAGGCGTCGGAATTTGGAGATCCAAAGGATTTTGAGTAGGGAGAGCAAATGTTAGTTGCTCTTGCAAAAATATCTTAATCACAAATAGCAGAGAACCTTGGGTAGTGGCTAGAAAGAGCAAGGTTCCTCTTGCATCTGACTGAGATCATTAGTAGGAAGGAAATTATGTAACATTAGCAAAGAACTTATGAATCTAAACAGCTGAACATGAATACAGTTTTGGCTAAAAGTAGTATTTGGAGACCTCCCCCTCATGATGCATCATTTGATGGTTTGCGCAAAAGAGGTTCAATTGGAGTTGTGGCTAGAGATCATATGGGGCATACTCTACTGCAATATGGTAGAAGAATTGTTGCGTCCAGTGATCTGATGGCAGAAGCTTTGGCTTTACGTGATGCGATCATTTCTGCGAAGAATCTTGATTGCCTTGACTGTTTGATCGAATCTGACAGTTTAGAACTTATTTATGCAATTCGAGAAAGGAGAAGGATTTGGGAAATTCAAAACATTTTGGATGATATCATGTTTTTTAGGGGAAGATTTAATAGTATTGGTTTTTTGTGGGTCAGTAGAGAGGCTAATGTGCTAGCCCATAATATTACAAAGATATACTCTTAATCTTTGCTGGTTTGGTTTGGTTATTTTACTTCATGAATTGTATATTGTCAATTAGTTGTTATACGTAGTCTCAGTATGTGCAGGTGTGTTTCTTTGTCTTATTTTAGTCCTGCAGTGATAGGCTGAGATTGATTTTGATGTATATTTCGAGTATGGATTCTTGTATATTTGTTTGCTTCGGTGTAATGAATTTAACCCTTGAACAAAAAAAAAATGGTCTGTCTTACTAGTAATCATTTTTAAGCTTCAGCACAGTACAAGACGCAACCAAGAATGTGAAGGCCCAAAGAAAGATAATTCAAGGTGTCTTTTCCGACTTTGTCTCAAAAAGTCAATTAGCCCAACGAAAGATAACCCATGAAAAGAAATATTTTAGGAATTAATTAAGATCAAAGAGCAATACCACGTGGCTTGAATTTATTATGCAGAAAAGATATATAAGTTGAACATTTTGTGATTGCTGGATTATGAATCGGATCCAGTTACATCAAATCACCAATACGGCCGCTTAAAGGGAAAAAAGAATATGCAACCAAGCAGGGTTTGTAAAAAGCCAATTGAAGGTAGTGCCGAAGGATTTGAGTAATAAGCATCAAGTTTTAAGTTCAAATCTTAGATAAACCAAAAAAAAATACAAGAAAAAAGTTTGTAAGATACTGGAACAGTAAGATACCAAGAGATACTGGAAAATTGTTGGTAATCTAAAAGCGTCTATTAATTTAACTGGGATCCGATGTTTTCTACAGCCACAACATATCCAAAACTAATCTCTATATTCCACCAAACAAAAACTCCCGTTTTATTAAAAGTAAAAACATACATAAAACTAAAGGGAAGCCGAAAAGATAAAAAGGTAAGCGAAGATAGGTTGGCACTAAGATTAACTATTGATCCTGAGATACAACGGGATGCGCACCCCCAAATTTAACTTGCTCCTTTCCTGCAAAGGGGAGACCAAATCAAAATATGAACAAAATTTGGAGAATGAAATTTGTGCAAACTATTGATCTTACAGATAGTTACCTTTCAAAGCTCATCTTTGGCTTGTTCTTGCTGTTGCCGTTGCTGAGCAGGCTTGTCCCGGTTCTTTTCAATGAACTCTATGATGTCTTCCTTGGTCCTATTGCCATCATATTGTGTTATCGTTCCACTTGCCGACCTGAAGTACACAGTTGGATAACCTTGGACATCAAAGGTTTCACTTGGGATATCGTTGGCAGTTGCATCCTGGAAATAGAAAATGACAAATGGTGTGCAGAAAAAGTCAGCAAAAAGATATACGTGATAATTTCTTCAAAATGCATTTATTAAATCCGAGTTATTCTATTATTGTTGCGCCACATGACTTTCAGTTTAGCTATCAAATTTACTTCCACTATTGATAGAAAGAAATATACAAGCATAGTCATTGATGCTGAAAACTTACCAGTTTTGCAATAATAACATCAGCATCACTTTGATATGAGACAGCAACTTCCTCCAATATTGGAGCCAACTGTTTGCAGTGCCCACACCAAGGAGCGTAGAACCCAAGCAAAACTGCAAGGTTTTTGCAATAGTAGTCAGTATTCTCACTCTGGATATTTAAAACTACTAATTAATACAAGTGATGGACGAGAGGTTATGATTTGTGTTACCACATATACATAATGGCATCAAAAGGACAAAAGTTACTTTGCACGAATGATTGATGCGATGTGGTTTCACAGATACATAGCAGTATCAGTACATCTTTCCAGAAGAAAATAGAGGCAAAATTATGTGACCTTCAGTGGTTTAATTTTGTACACAAAACATAAATATAATATATAACTATCATAAATTTAACAGAACTTTCAAGACCTTAAGAAATATATGCCAAAAAGGCACACAAAACATATTCCAGAAACAGTAAACGTGGTTGACCACAATTACAGTAGGTACTAGGTTGTACTTAGGAGAACTTCAATTCCTATGAAGAGCATGATCACAGACAAATACAATTCCAAGACCACACCAAGCAGGGGCCTTACCCTTTAAAATTATATTACTGACAAAGGAAAAGTTGTTATCCTAGACATGTAATAAATAACATCTATCAGTTATCTGTACGGTTAATATTAGTATATTAAATAATAATTGCTTATCAGGGAAAAAATATTACACAATAACTCTGGGTCTCAGCATGCATTCACTATCTAATAATCTCATTTGGACTAATGATGCGCTTCCACAAGCAAGGAATTCAGGACCATGGTATTTGATTAAATACACAGTCAATGCCAACATTGATCAGATAATTCATGTAATAAAACCAAATAAAAAAAGCAATAAAGCATACCATTTTTCCCTGAGTTGAAAACTATGTCCTGAAGACTGTCCCCAACTACCACTTTAACAGGTTCATTGTTAACTTCAGGAATAGGTTCAGACTTCACATATGGTGCAACATTTCCGTCCTGAAATATTGGAAAAAAGATGTAAAATTATAATCTTCAAGAAAAGCAATTGCAATAATTAAATAAACATAAACAATCTACGTATCAAACTAGAATGAAAAAATGATGCCAAGTTAAGCCGGCAAAAGCAATAAGACGCAAACAGGAAAGAGCATAACCTTGTATGCCTTCAACCAAGTTGAAAGGTGATCAGGTTCCAAATTAGGTTTGAAAAATTTCTTCCCATCATTATGTTGTATGATAATTAGAGGTACTTGGTCTTCCTTTAGTCCAAAATACTGCCAAGACAAGCCATTCACAATGTCAAACACTGATATTGAGAAAAGGATAGCTACATAATGTTAAATATTTTGATACAAACCTGGAAAGCACCTTGACTAGCCTCAACATCTCCCACCAGAAAGCTTACACCCTGATGTCTAAATTGCTCAGCAGTTTCACGGTATTTTGATTTGAATGATTCAGCACTTTCATCTTTGAAGTTGATGAATAACATCGCCTAACCATTTCAAAACCTTAAAAATTAGGTTTCTCGGACAAAGCATGAGTTGGGGCAAAAACAAATCAAAGGAAACCATAAATGTTTTGAAACAGGTAATGTAATGAACTAAACTCATGGGGAGGACTGAGGACACTAATACGTGGGACTCTAAAATTAAAAACAAAGCTTCGCATGTTACCTTTGCATTGGGACTGTTAAAGAATTTGATAACAAAAGGGTGATTGCTTGGTTCATTGTTAAAGACAGTGACAATGGGGGTACTAGATTCTTCAACAAATTTCTCCAGAGCTTCCACATGGAAATCCTACAAGCATAAGAATGTTACACACAACCAAATAAGATAAAATGACTAAAATATGTATGTAGGAACAATCAATCTGAAGAAATAAACACTACCTGAGAGTCAACAAAAAGCTCGTCAAATGGCTTGAATAACCTAACTATGGGCCCACTCACTGAGGATTCTCCCCTTGGAAGATGTTTGGCATCCAGAGTGTGACCAAATTCGTAGTCAGACCGCAACTTCTCTGCTAATGCAGAGAAGTTATCAAACTCCTCCCCAGAAAATTTCGGGAAAACTCCAATCTGTAAACATAGGAAAATAAGATTATAGGCCAACACGACTTCAAATTAAAGCAAAAGTAAAATGATTGATCACTTACAATAACAACTTTATTTTCACCAATCAAGGCCTTAGCATCATCAGCAGATTTAATTTCAGCTGATGCAGGACCACTCTGTTTCTTCAAATAGTCAACAATACCATCAGCTTCACGGGGACCTTTATATTCTTGAATATTTTTTCCCCCATTTCTCAGAATCTTAATTGTTGGGAATCCCCTAATTTCATATTCTGATGCAAGATCTCTGTTCTTCTCCTCATTGGCATCAACTTTAGCCAAAACAACTGGAGGATCATGACTACTCAAGATAGAAGCAGCTTTCTCATACTGCAGAAACAGAGATGATTGAAAATTAGCTTTTGCATAATCTTAACAACAGCTAAGAAAGCCACAAATTTTTTTTTAAAGAATGTTAAACATAATTACCTCCGGAGCGAGCTTCTTACAGTGGCCACACCTAGAAAGAAAGAAAACAAAAATATATAAAAAATGCTAGGCACAAATAGTAATAACTATTCGTCGGTGCGAAATAGACTTTGACATTCCGTCACCAGACACTTAGATGCAGCAAAATTACCAGCTAAAACCAAAACTTTGACCATTTGATTTGAAATGTAAATCCAGCAAACGATTTCACTAATCGTTGAAATGAACATACAAAACAAGTTGAACAGAACAATTATAAACAAGTTGAACAGAACAATTATGCCTAAATCAGTGTAACACATGTAAATCGATATAAAACACGAAATTCTAATAACAAATGAGCCAAAAAGTAAGATCCAGAACACAGTAAAGGCAAATGGGACAGATCAAGAGTATTAAATACCAACCAGGAAAAAAAAGCAGAAACAAATGACGGAATCGATATTTACCAAGGTGCGTAGAACTCGACGACGATGAAATTGTGTTTGCTGACAGTGTCAGAGAAATTGGAGTGATCCAATGTGAGCACGAATTCCTTGGCCTCGGATTCATCTGCGGAGATCTGAGAGGCAAGAAGAGAGAGAGCGAACACGAAGAGGAAACAAATCGAAACCCTAGTATCCGCCATGGTCGATCTGAAAACGCTGTGAATAATTTAGGATTCGGAGATATGCTAAGAAGAGGGGGGTTTTGTAGTGTGCGAGGGAGAGTAGAAACAGAACATGTAAAACATGGCGGAAGACACGTGAGCGAACGTTTCTTAGATATTTTGGACTCTCTAAAATCGCTTCAGTACGTATAACGAATCTCCTGTTCCCACGTCAGCACTTCCTCTGACGTGGCTTACTTTTATTGGGTCCTCTTTGTCACGCAGACGTTTTTTTCTTTTCTAGTTTTTGTCCTGGGAATTTTTTTTTGTTTTTAATAATTATTTTTAAAGCTATTTTTTCTCCCACCTATAGTGTATCAGGAATTTTTTTTTATCTTCACAAATTAAATCATTATTTTTATTTTAATTAAAAATAAGAATCAAATATTATTATTTATTTTCATTAATTTATTTATCATAATTATAATATTATTTGCTTATAAATATAAATATTATCCCCTACATTGTAGGGTTCCAATACTTATGATATAGAATAAGGTTTCAACACTCGGATTTTTTTGTATACATCGGAAAAATCAAGACTAGATTTTTAGACTGAATAGAATAGAAAAATTCTCATAAAATAGCCAATTTTATCTCTTTTTTTTTTGTTGCACCGGAATGAAGCCAATTTTATCTAAAAATAAATATTTTTTACTTCAATAAAATTATCTCTTCTAAGCTTGTGATTAAAAAATAAAAATTATTGTTGACAGAGAGAAAATCTCATTTCGATAACATTTAAAGTTTAAACCTTGAAAAGGTTGTTATTAGAAATACCTTGGTGTATTAAATAAGAAAAATAGAAATTAATCAAATTATGTTTTGAGGGCATCAATCAATCACATGTAGTTGAGCTTTGCTTAATATTTAAGTGAGTATACAGACTCACATGAACCACACCACCCTGCGAAGTCACGGTTAAACAGACATATTTGCAAAAGGCCCCAAAGACCGCAATTCATATGTGCTACTCAAGTATGAGTTTGCGTATTCTCTGCAAGTTTCCGAGTAGTCCGCAGATATCCGCAAAACTTTATTTATTTTGTATTTGAATTTTTTATTAAAAAAAGTTTTTTTAGATTATAATTTTTATAATGAGCAATTATATTAATAAAACAGTCAACATATATTAATTTCTTAGATAAGAATAAACATAATTAAAAAAATAGAATTTATTTAAAATTTAAATCTAATTATAATACTGAAAATATTTTTTTTTAATTCAAGCGATAATATGTTGGGTTCATGGATTTTATCCGTAGATAAATAGTATTGGTCTGCAAGGGCCACAATTTAATTGGACTTCAATTTGTTTCCGCAAGTCACGATTCGTGCTCTACACCTCTACGGTTCAAACAAATAGTATCTGTTTGAATATAAATAGTGATTTTGAATCTCTACACATATCTGAGATAAATAAAAAATTCTTCCTTCATTCAAAAATATTTTACTTATGTAAAACGGAAATCATACTCATTCAAACGAATGAACCATAAAGTCGTTTGTGATTTTATTTCTCCCCTAGCAGACTGATATTGATTAAAGAATATATAAATAGAAATTATTCATAAAGCTGTTTGGTATACTGTTGTGGCTCTACGCATCAAACGAATAAAATAGATTTGAATGACTTTGCGAACCATTTGTGATATGATTAAGGAAAAGTTTGTTGCTTTATGATAGTATCATTTTAAGGCTGCTGGTTAGGGATTAGGTTTTTTTTTGTCAAAGGGATTAATTAGGAGACTGAAAGAATAGAGTTGAAATTTCACCAAAATATAAAGAGAGTTGAAAAACCACTGCCAATCCCGCCAAGGAAAATCGTCCGCAAAAGTTTAGTGTCATTACGTCATTGGCGCCGCCAGAAAATAAAATAAAAAATAAAGCAGTAATACTTATAAGTCAACAAAACATATAGTTTGATCTCTTAAATATACAGATCAAAATGTTCGATTATTGAATACGTGTATAGGAAAAAACATTGTTTGAAGAATGAAGCCCACCTTAACTGATAACACCATTGATTAAAAAGAGAGAGACAAGCCACCGAATCCAAACATTTTTAAAAAAGAAAACTAGTAGTGGAAATATTTAAATTGATAAAACTTAACCAAATTGTACACAGACAACATTGCACTAATATTCAATGCCAATAATTCAAGAATAGTAGTGTCATAGCAATAAGAGTTGATTGTGTTTGTATTTAAATCGAGTACCAAAACTTAATGTGGAGCAGCCATTCAGCTTCAAAAGATTCTAGCAGAATCAGGACCAAGGAATAACAGAACAGAGGAAAGAAATCAAAACTGCAGGAAATTAAAGCATATTTTAAAATAGTAGATCATTCAAATCCCCTGCTTCTTCCTCCTTATAAGATCCTAATCCTAGGGGCACATATCCAACAACATATACAAAATCACCTACAACCAATCAACCAATAAATGAATTTTTCTGTACAATTTTTATACCTAACTATAGAATGGGTGTTACAGGAACTAAAATCAACATTGCAACCTGACATTTAGACCACCCAAAGCCTCCGTTGTTGAAACCTGTTCCAAGCAAACCTCTTATTCAAGAGGTGCTTTCCTACCGACAATAAGATTAACTCTAGCTGCAAAACCTGTGGTTAGTTCTAAATCTTCAACTTACTCGCTAAAATCCGCCAATCAATCCACACTAATAAATGCAATCTCATACATCAGTTGAAATCAAATAGCCAGCATCACTAGGAATCCGCAACATTTTGAAGCCTAACTTGCTCGTGAGCACTCACCACCTCTGAAGTGAAACTTTCTAAAGTCTTAAATATGGGAATCAAACCAGCTTGAAAACTATTAGAAGCTGCATCGCGAACTTGTTTAATGGCTTCTTTATGTCTGGCTCTCTCTTCATGCAATCGCTTCCTCATAGAATCCAAATCCACCTTCAGATCATCTAGTGGTGAAACACCACTATCAGAAGCAAGCCTTGATAATGCAGACTTTCCTGAAACTTTATCGTGCTCGTGTTCTGAGCCTTCCATTTGTGTGCGTAAAGTTCTAAGCTGTTTCTCAATGTCCTTGGTAAGATACTCTGCTTTGATTCTTTGCCGTTGCTCCTCATCTTGCCTCTCCCATAACTCATGTAGTTTTTGAGCAAATTCACGCATGGCATCTGCCACTCCTCTTTCTGAAATTCTAGTCATTGCTTGATGCCAATCATTGCAAATTATGAAAATTGGTGGAGCTCCAATCCGACCAGGAGAGAAAGGGACGATACCATCAGCTGTTTCTTCAGGTTCATTAAGAAGACACCTTACTAGCCACTCATTCAAATTTTCAACATAGGACTTTTGAGTCTTAACCCAATTATTGAACTGACCGCACCAACTCAGAAGCTCCCTTTCAAGTTCTAAGATGGCCTTCAAACCTTCATCTCTTTGTAAACCAGTATTGATCTTCAGAGATTGAGTTTTACTCTCCATGATGGCTTGAAACTGTTTCTGATGGCATTTGAGCATGAATTTCCACATTCTTATCAATCTGCAGAAAAGTAAGCTATTAGTCAAACCAATAACTCCAGATAAATAAATCAACCATGCTGTAAGAACAAGAGATTTTGCCATTCCAAAACCAATGATCTAAACATATCTACAACAACTTCCCACCAGTCAAGAGATAATCACTAAAGCTAATTTCTCATGAATCACTCAAAGATATAAGTTGGCTTGATATCACCCCTCTATCCTTCTCTAGACAAAAATCCTCAAAGGAATGTGTCTGATTTAACTCATTCAGTACCCTGTCAGTCACGTCACCTTCAGCCCTAATATCAGCATTGATAGTGACAGCTAGCCATTTAACTTGCAAACACAAACATTCCATTAGGGATTTCTCATTCTTATAGATGAACCAGAGAGTCACATTGAACCCATTGAACAGTGGGGGACAATATTAACTGAAGCATCTTTGGAGGACAAAAACAGGGTTTCCTCAGTCAATTTGAACCAAAAAAAAGAATCAAAATTCAATCATGAACTATCATCAAACTTTTAACAAGATTTAACATGATGGCATTAAATCAAGACCATCAACGATGTGAAACTTCAGATTGGGAGGTTTTTGTGAAATTTGAAAACTTAGTACATCATTGCCACACATTTCAGTCTAATCCTTGGAAAGGAAGAAGAGATGACCAAGTAAGTTGCCGTTTGAAATAATAAAAAAAACCCTTTCATAGTAAATTCCTATCAGAACATTGAAATATTGTGATCAGAAATAACCAAGCACTGACAGATAAATACTAGCATAGTGAATAAGTGAAGCAAACTGATACCCATTAATCAATGCTGCAAGTTGAGGCTGCAACTCGTCGTCCCTCAATTTATGTATCCTCTTTGATATACTTTCAACAGTTCTGATGCAAATATTGATTTTCGTCAGCAACTTTCTTATTGACGCCTCTGTAGCATCAATTTTACTAGATTCAGCTCCTTGACTATCCAATGTTTTAAGTTTCTTGCATTGTTTTTCATAAATGGACCTTAACCTCTCTTCATCCTGAGGTTGGTGCAAAAGACATGAACATATAAGCACAATTTGAAATAACAAAATACTTGCTATTTCAAAGTCATTTGTTAATACAAGTAATATATAATAAAAAACAATGCTGAAGATGCAGGAGATATTTGATAACAAACAACATGTTCTTGAGTTACATAGTTTCAGATTCTATACTCTCCTCTCCAGAACATGAACGAATGAGTGAGAAACTATATCATTGGAAATTTGCAAGCATTTTGTCCTCAGTTAAATGGATATCAAATTCAAAATAGCTCCAACCATTTCTAACTTATGAATCATTTTAGTTTAAAAAAATCAAAATTCTTCACAAATCAATCATATTAATACCTTAACTTCCTTATACAATTTCTTTTCCCATTCGTAAAGTTTCTCCAGTGTAGATGAAAGGTTTTCGGGATTTGTCTTGAAATCTTTCCCAGGTTCCCCACAATATGCTTTTGCCAATTTCATTGTCCTAGAAGAAAATTGTATTGGTGGTCTAGGTGGAGGGTGCGGAGGTACCCTGGAAGGTGCTAGCATCTGCAATATCTGGGAAAAGATAACTGCATAAAAGCACATAACAAGACATTAAATTTGTAAACAGAAATCTTCACATCATTTAGTTGATAAATGTTTCAAACACATAGTAAACATGATATGGAGAATAAAATTAAAAAAGTCATAGCAATAAAGCCCCACAAAAAAACTATGCAGTAGAAAATTCATTAAAAGACTCATTTTACTTTGGTCTTAAAAGCACACTACCTGCATTTTATTGAGCACAAGCCTGAAAGGCTGTATTCCGGGAATATGATGAAAATACATTCCCCATAGGATTATTCAACTTAATTATCAATCTTTGAACACGATCTAATACAGCCTGCAATGATCTGTATATACTAGCTAGATTTTTGGGGAGGAGAAGAAATACTCTTCCAGTACAACTCATGCTTGCCAAATCCAATGGGCCTATATCTGAAAGTTGCAAACAGTACTGTTTTACGATAAACCTGCTTCCATTTAACTAACAATATAGCTTCATCTCAATATTATCTAGTTTTGTTGAGATCATGGCGGTTTACATGCATATAGGCCATCACAACAAAATCAGTGTCAATGACATGACCATCAGAACTGCTAACGCCATAAGATCACTAGCCGGGGCAGTTAAACAGATTGATAAGGTGTTTCATGTGGTTGGTTGCTCCTTCCTAGCACCAGTCACTAAGAGTTCACCTAATATTTGCATAGATTTCATAACTTTCTTATTGCCTAACAAAAGAACCCCCTTGCCCCTTTTCTTCCTAAACAGGTTAATGCATCAACAGTAAAAGGAGCAAATGTGAGAAATACCAACACTCACACATTAATGGCCACAAAAGAGAATCAAGTTACACAGAAACCAAAATGTCGATCGGTCCAAAAGGATTTAAATCCGGATCCGTTGCAATGAGATGCAGACAAATGCAGACTGATTCGGTCGTTGCAAGCCTAAATCACAGTTTAATGCTGTTGCGATGACGACAAAAAACACAATACTGTGGGCGAGTCATGCAAAGTGGACAGCAATTTAAAACCAACTGAGGCATGACAATTGAATCCATAGAAAGAAAACATGAACTTCAACCACATTCAATTCATATATGATACCTCTTAGTGCTGCAACTCTAGACCGATAAGGTGGTTTGCAAGCCTCAAGCAGCAGAGCAACCTCTTTCCCATAGCTAGACGCAGTCTCAAATTCATCTCTAATTTCCTGCACAACCTCTCTAAGATCCCTTGTTCCATGAGCTGAAAGAGTGGTTACGCTACTCAACAACGAAGAATCTACACCGTCCACCATCGTAACAGTAGCTTCCTCAACCTCGACCTCAACCTCAAAACTCACCCCTTTCTTCGGAGCATGCTCTTCAGGAGAAGAACCTTTGGAAACAATAGTATCAGGGCTGCTGTTGATCTCTTTCTCATGACCCGATACAGAACTTCCATCACTACGATGGAAACGCACCGTTTTGGAACTTCCGTCACTGCTGCTGATTTGTTGCGGTGGCACCGCCTTCGAATTTGAAGGACCTTCCCCGAAATCTCTGCCTCTAACGCCACCTTCCGTTTGAAGTACCTTCTTCTCCTTGCGAGGAATCTCTTTGATCACTTCATGCTCCGTTTCATCTTCCAATTCAGGAATCCCTTCTCTCTCCCTCACCTCATTTGAATCAGGACTGCTCCCAATTGACCCGTACCCGAATCCAGCCGGGGGATAACCCGGGAACCCGTTATCGAAGGTGTCAAAAACGTTAAAGAAATCCCAGGTGGAGACTCTCGGTGGCGAAGGCGGCGCCGGAGGAGGACGCGGCGGAGAAGGAGAAGGTCCTGGTCCCGGAGCCGGTGCCGGTCCCGGCTGAGGATAGTAAAGGTAATCGCCCGACGGGAACCCAAAGAAACCACCGTTGCCGTAGCCGTAAGGCGGATCAGGCCATTGCCCAGATGTAGCCACGTGTCTCTCCGGCTCTTCGTAGACCATGGATTTCCCACGAGGCGCAGAGCTTTTCATGAAGTTCGCGTAATGATGTGGTTGATGGTATTGAAATTGAAACCCATAAGGAGGAGGAGAAGAAGGAGGAGGTGTCTCCGCGTCTGACTCTGTTTCTTGCTCTGCTTCTTCGTCGTGGCTATCGTGAACGTGAATGTGACCGGAAGAAGAAGGGGAACTCAACTCGGATCCAGAGGAAAGTTGCAAGTGAGAGCCATCGTGAGAGAGAGAACCATTGTGAGAAATGGACGGGGAAGAAGAGGATAGTTTCTTGTGTTTGCCTTCATCGGAGGGCAATGTGAGAACAGGGGAGGAGGAACCGGTGGTGGCGGAGAGGAGGAGATCATGGTCGGCGAATTTGCGAAGGGCGTCTCCGATGTCCCGGAGAGACTGAAAATAGGCGACATGTGCGGCGGCGAGGGCGTAACGTTGCTCCGATGCGGCTTTGAGAAATTGCTTCCGTTCTCTGCAGAGACTGACAAGGGGGAAGTCCTCTGCCTTGGACCCTCCGCAGCCCATGTCACTCACTGATTCTCAATGTGGAACTTCTTCATGGTGTCGCTGCAAATGCAGCACCATAATCAAAATCAAAAACCCAGAAGCAGAAGGTCTGAGGGAGGGCAATTATGGAAAAACAGAGAGAAACCTCCTTCGTTTCCTTGTATGACTACTATGACTGTGAGTGCGTTTTTAATTTTTGTGAGAGTGTGAGAAGCATGAAAATGCGTGAAGGGGGGAAAACGACGAGAGAGAAATCGGACCGTTCATCCGAGAGAATCAAAACGAAACAAAAATCGACGGGTTTATAATTCTGTGGTTAAATAAAAAAGGAGAAATGGAAGAAGGTGTGAGCAGTAATAATAATAGTAAAAAAATGGCATAGAGATTGGTGATGTTGGGGATCTGAAATTGGGAATTTGTTTTTGTTGGGAGAATTTGATTTTGATGGAAGAGATGAAGAGGAATGATGATGAAGAGGGAGAAGGGTCCAGGAACCCGCCATTGGCAACGGACCCCCCTTTTTCACTTGGTTTGAGTCATTTATTATTACCATTCTCTTCTCTAATTTATTTATTTATTTATTTGATTTTTCATTGAATTGAATGTTTGGGGGTTCCGTGTTTTCACGGTGGCAGTGAATTCCGCGAACCCTGTCTTAGATTCGCTACACGTGTTCATTACCCATGCTCTTTGACGTCAATACTCTGCCATGACCTGGGTCCCACGCTCCCTTCTTAACATTTTCAATGCTTCCACCTTCAACTTCAACACATTGTTTCATTTTCTAATCTCATTTCTAACACAGTTACTAAATCAGATTAATTTTGTGCATTCCTGTGTCATCTCATTCGAGTGATAAGGGGAAATTGTAAACCATAGGAGGAAAAAGCTTAAATAAGCAGTCTTCCTTCTCCTAAATCGGGCCTATCCTAAATAGAGGATAGAAGACAAGAGGGGCGAAGCAGGCTCGCTAGTTTACCTCGAGAAAAAAATCATCTTAGGACAGGAACTAAGAGCGGTCTTTTTTTGAAAGATTGCTTCAAGTGATGTTACTGCTTCTCTTATTGGTGAGTGTATATATGTATGTGAATATAAAATTTATTTTTTTATAAAATGAATATATATATATATATAAAAGGTTACACAACAAAAAAATATGTATAAAAAAAGGTTAAATTAATTATTTTAATTTTTATATTTTTCATTCATTTTTATTTTTGTTCCTATACTTAAAAAATAAATATTTCTTTTAGTCTTTGTAAGTGTTAATTTTTTGAATTGGTCCTTATTATCAATTTTGATACTAACAATGTTAATCTCATCCTATGTATTCCCTCTATCTCATATTATTTATCATTTTAGGAAAAAAAAAATTGTTTCACTTTAGTTGTCGTTTTACTATTCCAATACAGCATTAATTATTCTTTTACTAAATATACTCTTTGACTAATTAAGCATTTAATAAATATAACTCACTAATTAATATGATTGATAAAGAGTATAATAGAAAGTTAAACAATTTTTTATATGAAAGCAAAATAATTACTACTAATAATGTTTCTTAAACTATGTATAAAAACTTTAAAAACAAATAATATAAAACGGAGATAATAACTAAGGAAACTTTTATAAGTCAATCAATATTTGCACCTATAAATTATTGGCATTATTCTTTTTAATCCTTATATTTATATTAACTATATAGTTTAGGCTCTGCACATGCATATGTATTTTGTTTTGTCCTCATACATGGATTGGTTTATTGTTCTAGTCCCTATACTTTCCTTTTACCCTTGTCACATTTGTATTTGTTTAATTCAAAAAATTACTTTTAAAACGAAAATGTATAAAGACTAACGGAATAATGGACAAACAGACTAATTTGGATCCTCTCATTTTTTTTTGTCATGTTCTTAGAGAGATAGACACAATAAAATAATAATAAGATTCATTATTATTATCCCATTATCATTCATTATAAATTTTGTTGTGTCTATCGTTTCAATAGAGTAACAAAACTGGATCTAAATTCCTTATATAATTACCCTTTTTTTTTCAAAAATAAATACTGGCTTAACTAACGCCAAAACTTATTAAATTTTCTGTATAAAGTATCAATCTTTTTTTGTTTGCATCTTAATTTTTTGGTGGGGAGTTTGCATCCTATTTAAAATTATATAGAGGTATATTATTGTAATTTATGAAAATTTTGATGTGATGTTTAATAGTTTATCTTTTGTTTACATGTGAGACAGTGGAAAGAAAAAAGAAGATATATAAAAAGAGATTTATTTAGTTTAAGAGAAATATATATAATTAAGACTTAAGAGAAAAAATTTTAAAAAATTGTCATGACCAACTTTTGGAAATAGTGGAAAACCTGATGAAGAATAATTCTCTCTTACCATATTTTTTTAAAAAAAATTTCTTACTCATTTTATACTCATATTTACATACGTTAAAAAATCTGGTTAGACACGTAGATGTTTTGTTGAATTTTTATACGTAACCATATATTTTTACACGTGTAACCACCAAATCCGAAAAGACTCTGTAACAAAAAGAAAATAACTAATGTAACCACTTTTTTCAACGTATGTAACCAATGTACACTCTAACCAAAAAAATAACTAATGTAACAACTTTTTTTCACGTACGTAACCAATGAATACATCAAGTACAGAAAATTTTGAGCACAAAAATCAGGACTCTATTTTTTTTTTCCTCTCAATCAAACATAACTCCTTTTTAATCTCATTTCTTCTTCCCTTCCTTCTTTTTACTCCAAACAAAAGAGATAAAGGTGAAAAATATAAAGGAGTAATATAAAATAAGTACAAGGTGTTGCAAGAGCTATATTTATATTTCATATACTGTACTTGCTTGATGCATTTTTAAACACAATCACATGTGTGACAAACAAAAACACAAGCACATGTAAATTTATCTGAATTAATTTTATTCTTACTAAATTTATACTATATGTTAGTTGCGCCTGTGTTTGGTTTTGGTGGACGGGAGAGAATGCCATTAATTATTTCTTCCACAATCACAACGATCTAGTTCTACTTGGATTTAAGTTTTTTTTTTTTTAAGTTCACTTTATTGATATCAAACATGAGAGATAAATAAAATAATTCTGTAAATTTTACTTATTAGATCAACTCATAACATTATTTCCATCTCTTTTATATATATATTTTTTTTTACACATTAATATTAGTTAAGAGATATGTCTATCATATTTAAAAGTGAGAAAAATCACCAACCTCAACAACAATTTATATTACAATTAACATATTAATTATTAATGTGAGATAAATTTAACTAGAGGAGAATTGAACTCGTAACTTCACAATCAACTGCTTGAGTACATCATCCAAGCAAACGCTATTGCCAAGTAAACTTGAAAAAATATCAACCTACTATTTGTATCTCGCCATTATGTTAACCTTTGAATTTACTATTTGAGTGAGATATAGTTTATGTTTGAATTTTAGTCTAAATTTTGTTCAACCTGAAATTATAGTTTACGAAACACAAAACATGAAAGAAAAACTTAATTCTTTTTACCTTGAGTTCAAATTAAGTTTAAAAAACTTAAATCTAAACACACCCATACATGCCATTCATCTCATCCCAAAAAAACCAAAGTTTTATTTATTTATTTTTCCTTTGGTGAAAATAAAGGTCTTTTACTTGATCTAGTTTTTCATTTAATTGAACAAAGAGTTAAACACTCATCCACGCGCATACATACATATAAACAAATTATCCTCGTATCTCATCTAACTATTCGTAATCAACTGTATTAATTACAAAGTATCAATACAAGATCGAATAATGATGTGAAAATTAAGTAACATATCCATTACTATAAGTGGAGTCCTTTTAATTTAGATTTATATCGATATTTAAAATTATTACGAGTAAAGCTTATTATGGATGTGAAAAAAAATATAAATGCTTGTAATTTTCATTATAACCGGTTAAAATTAGTAAAATATATTTTTAGTCCTTATAAAATACACTATTTTTTTTATTTAGTCCTTATAGAAATATATTCTCAGTTTAGTCCTTACCTTTTGAATATTTTAATTTTTACTCTCTATCGAATTAAATTTATAGTTAAACTCCTAGATTATTCATATTGTTGTTATAGTGATTTAAAATGAATTCAACTCTTGAATTCTTGCTAACTAAGAATTTCACGATGAACCCGTTATAGTTAAGTTTAAAATAAAACGCGAAATTGAGCATTTGCAACTTAAAAAAAAACAAAAAAATATAGAGACTAAATTCAAAAGCAATGTATTTTATATGGACCAAAATCATACTTTACCCTTAAAAAATAATCAATTCTCCATCTACTTTCAACATGAATTATTTCTAAGCAACAAGAAACATACCCTTAGTCCTTAAGTTCCATATACCACTTTTTTCCATTATTTTTTAAAAAGAATTTTATTAATCACTGTCCTTAGAGCAATAACAGATAAATAACTCATAAATAAAAATAAGGCAGATCTTAATATATAATGTTCTTATGACACTTATTAAGATTATTAAAATTAAAAAAATAACTATTAGTGTAAATTATTCTGTCTCTCTAAAATATCAATAATTATATATTTTCCAACAATTTTTTAATATACTTGACTTTTTAAATGTGTGATAAGAACACTAAATATTATTTATGAAGAAAACATTAACTATATTAAAAATCATAATTAACGAAGATTCATTTATACCATTATTATTACATACTGCACTTTCTATAAAAAAAGTATTTATTTATGAGTGGTTGATTCATTAGTTTAAGATAATGATTTCCAAAAGCTCTTCTCAAGTTTTTTAATTTCACAGATGCTATTCATTTTTTATTTTTTTTTGTCTGTTTTAGTGTTGCATATGTGATATTGAGATTGGCAATTTTATTTTTGTTATGTGTTGGTATTGCCTCGTTATATTTGTTGACGTTTTTCCTTTTTTTTTTTTTGGGGGAAAAACATGTAGACATTCTTGTATGAACATTTCTTGTGTTTTTTAAAATTAGTACTCCAAAAGATGTGTAAGTATACCACATTATTCCTTCGAAGATTTAAATATATCAAATTAGTCCATGATGGAGGACTAATTTGGTAGACTTTTAAATCTTTGAAGGATTAATTTGGTGACAAAGTTTTAAGGATCAAATTGTGACAAAGTAATCTTTAGAGGACTAATTTGGTGACAAAATTCTTTGGAGGACCAAATATTTTGTCACCAAATTAGCAACATGATAATCTTTGGAGGACCAAATTGATAGTTAACTCTTTTTTGACAGAATCATGTCGCTTAAATTTTTTTTATTGGCCAAACACATACTCCATATTACATTACTAAATTTAATAGTTACAAAACTAAAGTAGTTATTAATTAGTAGCATTAGATGAGAAATAGCCTCTCTAATGGTCTATGATAACTAACCCAGTTGAAGAAACAGAAGAAAAAAAAAATCAAATATAAAATAATAAATAAATAAAAGGGCATATAACGTAATCATATGAGAGCACATCACCTTTAGTTGTGTATCTGCTATTAAAATAGAATGGCATTTTATGTTGAAACAGATAGCTTAATTACTTTCATTAATTAATTTTCCATCAAATAGAGAATGGTAGGTTTGTGGCCAAAGGGAGATGGGATACCCCACCAGAACGTCACCGTAGATAAGGACCCAACTTTAATATTTTAGCAATTCTGATCTAATCCTCAAGTTTTAATTATGATTTTAGTCTGCTAAAATTATCATTGTTGAAATTGAATTTTGAGAAATTTTCTTTTCTTTTCAGAATGTTCACTACCAAAAATAATAATTAATTTATTTTTAAAATTAAATTCGTACGAAATAATTTTTAAATAGTTATGAAATATTGATGTGCAATTATCTTTTGTTATTAAATATTTATAGTTTCCGCGCATGGCAATTCCTCCGCTCCTCAGTTTTCTCCCTGTCTCTATCTCCACTCCCTGCGATGGAAATGTTTTATCCTCCATCTCGATTCTTTACCTTCCTACGGAGACCGCAGGGATCTCCACAGATATTAAAAAATCGAAAAAAAAATCTACAAAGTATAAAACTCGAAACATAAGTAATAAAGAAAAAGCCAATGTAAGAGCTAGAATAAACGACGTAAGAGCATGAATGATGATATGCAATAATAAGTAAGAACGACATGCAGTAATAAACGAACGAATAACATAATAATTGATGTAAACAATAACAAGAACTAAGAGCAGGGATAATAATAGATAAAAGTTAATCATATTATTTTTTTTATATATAAATGACTACATTAACTCTTTTAATTATATGTATATTTATTATATTAATTATATTAAATGAGAGTATTTATGTAATTATATATATATATATATATATATTCGAGGATGCGGGGACCCCATGGACAGAAAATATGGTCTCTGTCCCCATTCCTAAATCTATTGCAAGGAAATTTTTGTCCTCGTCTCCAATCCCATGGAAAAAAAATTTCAACCAGAAGACCCCACACGAGGTGGTCCCCGCGGGAACCTCGAAATTCAAGTGGTAATTGCCATGCCTAATTTCTATATCATTTTTCTGTTAGTATTCAGTCAATTATTGAATGTGAATTGATCTCAAAAAAATTATTTTTCACAATTTAAATTTTAGAATGGCTAAAATCACAATATTACTACAATTTAGAAGATTAAAATTTCATAAATGTTAAATTATAAGAATTAAAAGTATAATTAAGCCAATGAATAATTGATAGTTGGTTTTCTCACTGTTTTTTCATGCCCTCAGGAAAGCTTGTCTTGTTAGTTCTAATTCCACCTTAAACACGACATGACAAAAAGAAGCCACGTAAATTAATGCTATTTTTTTTTCAAGAACTACTTTCATAAATCTTTTTTTTTTCTCACGCATGCCCACTTCAGCGATTTCTCTATTTTGAAAGAGATTAGTCTTTAATGGTCAATTAGATATATTTTTTATGGAAAAAAAATAATAAAACACTCTAATTTTCTTTTATCTTTTAATTTTTCGCATTAATGCATGTGTCAATCCATTAGGATATTTGCTGTCATGAGATGTTATGTGTACGATTTATACTCTTTTAATATAATTTTAATTTCAATTGCTTATAAAATAACATGGTTACTAATGATCCTTGCAAGTGGACTAACTTCTTTTTTTAGTGCAGTGAAATTATAAGAGATTTAAATAGATTATTGGTTAATTCATTTTAACTTAAAAATAATTAATTATGAAGATTAATAGAGAAGTGATTATTTTTTAAATTGATTATAGTAAAAACCATAAGTTCGTCATATTTGGCTGAAATAAGAATAATTATTTTTTAATCTTCTCTTTTCTACTATAAGTTGATTATTTTGAGAAACAGCTTAAAATTTATTCTCAAAATAAGAAAAAATCAGATAATTTTATGCTTCTGATCATTATGAGAAACACAAACAAACTTACTAAAAATTTATAAAAATATTTTTTATTAAAATAAATATTTATTTTACAAAATAACTAAATACAAACAAATATGCTCATGTCTAAATCTCTCACCATTAGCAGGGATGGAGCCATGGAGGCAATGGGATGGCCTACGATGGTCAACCCCTTTTAGTTTCGTTAATATTATTATGTAAAAATTAAATTATGATACCAACACAATTTTTCATATCTTTTAATTTGAAGTTATTTTCTTTTCTTTTTAATAAATTACTCATCACTATATTCACTTTATTCATTTTAATTTTTTTATCTCTCATTACACTTTTCGTACATCACATATATAATTGTTGCATATTAAATTCATTGCATATGTAAAATTGTGAAAATGGTTGATAAAAATAACTTATTATAATATGTTATCATAAGAAGTTTATGAAAATAAGTTTATAATAATTTATATGTATATACATAAGTTACACATAACTCCTTTTATTTGTAAGACAGTTTAAATTGAATTAAAAAATGAAAAATTATTCTAAATAATGTGTTGCTGGTATTTTCTTAGCTATAAAACATAGATGATTTCTCAGGAGGATAATAAGAAGTGTATTCATCAAATTACCATACATCTTGTTTAATTAAATTTTCTTCATTTATACTATTAGTAATAAGTGGTACAATAATATAAAGACTGATAATGCATTAAATATTTTTTTTAGGAATCTTTGCATCACGGGGTGGCTACTATTGATGACATTTAGACTTTTCAGCACACAACACCACTTTATATTTTTTTAAAAAAAATTAACTTTCACCTAGTAATTAAATATCGAGCACATCCGTTATTTAAAAATTAAGCGAAAACATATAATATAGCAGTGATACATTTTATAAGTTAATATTCTCAGATTTTAAAAACCGTTTTCATTCGGTTTCTAGATACCGCATAACAATATAAAATAGAAACCGATAGTTTAAGAACTACTATACAAAACTTTTCTAAAAAAAATTACACTATCAGAATTTAAAAATCGAAAGATTAGTTTGTTTCCACCTAATTTTTAAACATTAGGTGCGCTCGATATTTAATTATCGGGCAAACATTAAATTTTTTTTAAAAAAAGATAAAGTAGTGTGACACTCTCATATTATGATGCTAGTAATAATAGCCACATCATCGATTGAATTGAGTATTTCTAGAAGTATGACCGAGTGACAGGAGAGACATGCATATCTCCATCCAAAACTTAAAAGTTTTTTATAAAATAAAAGATAATTTTGTCTAGGTTGTAAACTTTCATATTATGATAAGGTTAACTTTTTTTTATTCAATTTTATTTATTCATTTGAATTAAATTAAAATAATATCTAAGAAAAATAAATATATATCACTTGAAGTAACATAAATTATTTCTACATATATATACAAGCCTAGCTAGCATATAGTTTGAAAAATCAAAAGAAAATTCTTCGGGCATTGACCTTAATTAGGCATAGAGTTCTTAGCATTTGGTGTTGATGAGATCAAGGAGAGGTTTCTTTACAATTTCGAAGTTCAAATTCCAACCATTCAAATTTCGAAGACTCAAACTATTGTCCTTTACTCCTATAATTTATACTAATAGTAGAAAATAAAAGCGAAAAGGACATGGAATTCAAAATATTTGATTTTGATTTTTGAGAGAAATAGTTGGTTCCCTTGATTGTCAACAACGCAACGCGTAAACAGAATCCAATTCTGGTGCAACACATTCACATAGAGAAATTGAAGCGTTTGAGGGTCCCCATGCATAAAGCATCCATTGTCATTCTTTGCTTTGTCATTTTGTCAAATTAAAATGGTCTTTTATTTAACTTTTTGATTTAATTGCAATTTAGTCCTTCAATGTTGTACTTTTTACAATTTTTGTTTTTTAAATTTTAATTTTACAATTTTAGTCCTTTAATATGACATATATGTTGGAGTTTTCTCGTGGACTACATTTAATTGTAATTTTTGTTTTTAACAAAAAAAAAGAATTAATATTATGATCAATTAGATAACAATGAAGCTCATTAATAATGTAATGACTTTGGATACTTTATTTCGATCTGTGTGGGAGATAGTATGGACCAAACTATTAGACCCGTAATGAAAGGTGCCTAAGGTTTATAAATAGTGAGGGTAAATTTCCTTTGATGTCACACTAAAGAATATATACTCTTTAGTTTTGCCCTATTAAAAACCTAGATACTGAAGAGATGGTGATTAGGCAAAAGAAAATTTTGTTCTTCGACTCGGGGAAGTTGCTGTACGAGTAGGCTAATCCCATTTAATTAACAAGTAAGTTTCTATATCATATTTCTATTGATGTTCTACTCTTATATAATTGATCGTTTGCATATTTCAATTTATTGCTTACAATATCCTCTAAAGATATAGATGGATAGGAGATAATATTTGCAACTTTTAAAAATTTAAGAAATCAATATCACAAAATACGAAGGAATCAAAATCACTAAAAATACAAACTTCAGAAGCCAAAAATACAATTAATCTCAATATATATATATATATATATATATATATATATATTGCTGGAAAAATCTGAAGTTTTAAATTGTACCAAGGGGTTTCTAGTTTCTACTTATAATTTAATGTTTTTATTTACAAGGTATCCTTTAGTTGATAAGACAAAAACATTAGCAGTGAATTTTTTTTTCTCTATAAAATATATATATATATTCATGGCCAGAATTTAAATCCTTATTAACATTCAAAGGATTCAGCTAATAGTATGCTTGCATAAGCCCAAAAGCAAGATAATTACATTTAAAAAAAAATATGTTAGAGTTTTATTTAAAAGTTTAATATTTTTCAGATGTTGCACTACAGTTTCTAATACTGGGCTTGGTTACTCCCAATTTAGCTCTATTTAATGGGTATAGTTATCTTTTATGAAAAGAATAAAAGAGAAAAATGGCTATAGTTATCTTTCAAGTTTAATCCATGCATGATCAAACTTTGTTTCTTAATATATATTTTTTTTTTAAAGAAAAACCTATTCTATTTGGATTGATGGAGGAATTGAGAGTTTGCCTATCCGTTTATATGCTAAAAAAGAGTATGTTCAACGATCAATAAAATTGATTGCAAAACTTACTTATTTAGAAGGTAAATATGTTAACTATTAGAATTTAGGTTTAAGTCTAACTCATTCTCAAAAGCTAGTTTACATTACTTATATACTCTATGGTGGTCTTTTTTTCAGCCGACGGACTGGACATCTGATGCGTGAAGTTGGCAGGACTAGACATCTGCATGTGGCCCACAAATAATATGGCTCTGATATCATATTAGAATTTGGGTTTGGGTCTAACTCACTCCCAAAAACTAGTTCATAGGAGAATAATTGTCACACCATTTATATACTCTATGATGATTTTCTTTCTAGTCGACGTGAGACTTCATCTTAACATTAACGATAGAAATAGTTGGCACCACTTACAAATAATTCCACAACTTAAAATGCAACTCGTAAAAAACATTTTGAAGATCTTGTAAGGCCTTTTTTTTGGGACAAAGATATTGTAAAGTTATAATTGTAACGCCTCATGAGAATTACTTGTCACAACAAAAGTGGGAGAAGGATGAAGAACTTTGCACCTCCTTTCAGCACGAAAAAAGAGAAGAGAAAGGTGAAAGAGAATCTTATTCATAATTAAGCAGAGCAAAAAGCTTACTAGACGTGATGCATCTACGAGAGTTATAATTAACACAAAGAGAAAGAACCCTATATGTTCCTGTTTGGGAGACAAACTGATTTTTCTCAGCTTTGCACTTTCTGATCATAAAAAAAAAAAAAGCAAGTTGCAAACAAACTCCGGTTCACATCCATTGCTAGCCACTGGTCAGCTTTCCTACCTTGACCAACCATTTTTGCTTCACAAGTCACAACAAAATGGTCTATCTATGTCAATTGAGTAAGTCTGTTAGTACTATTTCAATTTGTCTAGTCATTACTTTTAACAATTTTTAATTTATTTTAAGACGTGTCTCAACCGAATATAGCTATTATCAATTATTAATTTCTTCCTTAAAAATTAGTCTTATTAATTAATTTTTTAAAGTTTAACTATATTTTTATCCTCTACTATATATTTTGGATTAAATTAATTCTTGATTTTCAAATACGTAATTCTGATCCCCTAAATTTGCAAAATGAACAATTTCAATCTCTTTGCCTGTTTTTTAAAAATTAACGATGATCTTTATCTAAATTAGTATCAACTTTTTTAAAAATAATGAGACTTTTATTTGAATTAGCAATGATTCTCATCCAAATTAACGACGGACGAGCTAAAGTTATCTGTCTTATAAACTTTGGGGACCAAAACGGCTATTTATAAGTCAGTACACCATATTTGCACAATATATATATATATATATATATATATATATATATATATATATATATATATAAAAGAGACAAAAAGGGAAATTAACTCTTTTTTAAAATTTTTAATTAGTGACATTTTAATTTTAAAACACTAAATTAATAATATATTTTAAATTTGGATTTTGAAATACTTGTGATACTTTAATGTTTAAAGAACTTAATTGTTGGCACAAATGTTTTAGGGACTAAATTGATAACATCAATATCTTTTTTACAGTCAACAGAGTTTGCTCTTATTTTTATCTTTACAATTAAATTAATAATATATAAATATTTTAAAAGTAATTAAATCATAAAGATATTATCTTTTTAATGTATAAAAAAGGTTTAATTGCATTTTTAATTGTCCACGATTTCAATTTTTATCAATATCTTTTTTACAATCAACAGAGTTTGCCTTTTATTTTATGTTTGTCTTTTATTTTATTTTTTTAAATATAACAACAATAGATCGAGTATCAATCAAATAAACCGAATTTTTTCTTTGACATCTTCCGAAATATTCCTAATAAGTAATAAGTAGTAATAACCTTGTGATGGAGCACCAAGAAATATTAAACAAGAAGCCAATAATCCTTTACACATACTGATATACAGATAATTGGTAGTAAAAAACTATACTCGCTTCGGTTATCCCATTTCCCACCATATTCGCTTGATTATTTTTCAATTCTATTTTTCTTTTTTTATCGGCCAACATACACCCCACACTATATTTTGGGTTTGGAAAAATATTGAGTTGAAATAAAATTAATTTTAAAGTGCCAAAATCAATTTCGGTTGATAAATTAGCTGTTCGGTTATGAGTTAGGAAAATGTCAAAATTAATTTTGGGTTGCCAAAATCGATTTTGATTAAAGCAAGGTGAAACTTGCTTTCACGTTGAGTTGAAAATTTTATATTGTGTTTTTACTCTAAACTTGCTTATAAGAAAAAACTCACCAAACATAAATCACGTTACTTTAAAATCAATTTTATACAAAATCAATTATATAAAATCACGTTCATCCCAAATTAATTCAACCATCGCTAAACCAAACACACATACTAATCCAAACTCTAGTCATAATTCTATTCCACCAGAAATTGAACCCCTCCAACTCAAAAAACTCCCTTATACTACTTCAGCTACAAACACTTCACATTCTTTTTCTATTCTATGTATACTTACTGTTCGAAGTTTTATACATAATTGTATAAAATTTATTCTTCTACAATTACTATTCATATACATTTAATTATTATTTTTTACTTGAGTTGTTTATGTTAATAACATTCATGGAAGAATCATTATTCACATTTTTTATATAGGTAAAATTTATTTTTAGTTGAGTTGTTTAAGTTAATAATATTCGTGGAAGAATCATTCACTTTTTTTATACAGGTAAAAATATATTTTTTTTACAGGCTAAAGTGTGTTAAAAAAATTAAAAAAATTATTAGTCAAAATAGTACCCCAATTATCCGAACAACCAGATACTAGATAAAAATACACTTACATTGATTCAAACCAAAAAAAGAGCTACTTAAACATTACTCATTACTCATACTTATATAGACTCTTTCAATTTCTTTAAAAAATATTTAGTTCTGGACCAGTACAAACAAGGAACCTTTATATTAAGTAATATTTTTTATATAGAATAATAGAATAATTTGTGTTAAATTAATGACCCGATGCAGGAAGAAAATTATCCATCAAGATCAACTCACGTTAGTTGTATTTATGTCACCTACTTGAACTTGAAAATAAATAATAACGCAGTTATTTATAATTTTATCACGCGATTTCTAATTTATGACTAATCTTGTTGGGCACTCAAAATTTACATGGGCTAACGACGGTCATTAACGAACAAGTCAAATAATCTCGACTCGTAAAGATTTGGTCTGTTTACTAAAATGTTCATCTACTTTATTACTGTAAAGGTTTTTCTAACCTGTGCAATATTGTACAGATTAAAAAACTAAAGAGAGAAAACTTTTGTTGAAAAAAACAAAATTTTAATGAGATAGTATACGACATATAATAAATATCATGTTTTCTTTCTATCTTTGGATTTTTAACCTGTGCAATATTACACAGGTTAGAAAAACCCTTACTATAATTCAAAATGGTCGGGATAAGCAAAACAGTCCATGTCATTAAAACATACTAACGAAGTTATGATATGACACGTTAAGTACTATAATAAAAGCTTAAAACGGTGTCGTATAAGTAAGGAAACGAAAAACAAACATTTTATTCTTTAGATGTTTAAAAGATGATCATTTTTCTCTATTTTTATTGCAAAAAGAATGGAGAAATATGAGTAAACAAAGACGAAAATGACCCATTTTTGAACTTCTCGGATATCAAAATGTAACTTGATACAACGCCATTTTAAGTTTCTATTATGGCACTAAACTTGTAACATCACGACTTTGTTAATGTGTATTAACGGGAAAGACCAATTTGAATAACAAAAGACAAAGGCTCTCTTTACCAACATAAAAAGCTTCATTTAGTAAGACAAGCTTATAGCCTTTCAAAAACTGCTAGGAACTTTTAAAAAGCTATTTCAAGTAGCTATTAGCTTATAACTTTTAGCTTTTAATAATTCGTTCCAATTTTATCCTTGTCTTTTTTAGATAATTACATCTTTTTGTCATCTTATTATATTAAATATTAATATTAATATATTATTATATATCCTTTTAATCATTTCATATAATTTTAACTTTCATCAGCTAGATTTACTAAACATAAACTATAAGACATAAGCTAATTTTAGTAAACACAACCAAAATCATGGACTATTTTGCTTATTCTTATAAGTCATGGATCATTTTAAATGATTGTGACAAAGTCAAGGACTATTTTAATCATTTATTCATCATTAATAATTATTAATGATTATGAACTTGTTCAATTATGTTTGGACCAAAAAAAACATTGCTCAATTACTTTTTTGTTATTTGCATATTTGGCCCAAAAAATTGCATAATTAGTTTTAAATTATCATAAAGAAGCATATATCTAATAAAGTAAACCCACATCCTTTAACAAAAAAAAAAAAAGACTTCATCCATTTTCTGGAAAATGAATGAAAAAAAAAATCCTCTAGAAAAAACTGTTTCCAATTGATCAGCAACAAGCTCCAACTTCAGATTAAGAAAAATGTGTAACCACCTCTATTTTATAAAATGCAGAATAATTGGGAAAAGAGGGAAAAGAAAACGTAGTCAGTTCAACCATTCAACCAATATGGTTTCAACTTGACCCAAAAAAGCCAATATGGTTTCAAGGATTATTATATCATAAAGTTCAAAACAAAATTAACAAACCTTAGAAGTTGTCACTACAAGGTCTCCAAAATGCTTTTACCCATTCTTTTTCCAGTATGGCTATTTTGACATTAAATGAAAGTGGAATTCAATCTCCAAAAAAGTTATTATTCTTTTTTTAACCTTTTGGTTTAACCACTTATGAGTCGTTAAAAGTGAGAAGTGCTTTAGGAAAGCACACCACAAGAACACACATTTGATCAACTGATTAATTTGAAAAATATATATCACAAAGAAACAAAACATTCAGAGCAATATATTTTTATGATGACCATTTTAGTGTTAGACCCTGAATAACTAAAAAAGTTTACATCAGAACATACCTAACTGAAATTAAGTTATACTACGATAGTTTTTCCACCTTTAGTGTAGAGCATTGGTATCTAGGCAAAAAAATAATTTGGTTCAATTGTGTCGATGGGATTAGCACCATCCCTATTGGGAGTGACACCATCCTTTTCACCGAGTATCGACACAATTGTATTCTCAGCACTCAAAACTCTCACGATAACAACTTATTACGATAATTCTCCCTTCCTTTTTTTTTTCTTATGAAATAGTTGGTTACCAACTTACCAGTTTGCAAAAGTTAGGGAAACGCCAATGCTAGTACATTATAACTAGAACTGCAAGGGTTTGGATGACAAAACCTAATGGCTTAGGTAAAGGTAAAACTAAGGATCACATAATAATTTATTTGATAAGATAATAATTATATTCCTACAATATTGTTTTTCACTTTCATTTCTCTTGTACCACCTCTGCATTCTATTACTTCACATATCACCTTTTTTCTCTCCATTTTTTTCCTCAAGTTCTCCCTTCCTATACCTTTGGATAATTCATGTACCCAAGACAATAGATAATTAGAATACAAATGATCAACCCGAGAGGTAACAACCGACTAGCTTTTACCACGACAGCTTACCAATTAGGGACAGATTTTGTTTCACTTCCCTAATCCTGAGTATTCAGCTTTTATAATATAATGATGATGATGATTTATTAATTCATTAATATGCAATTTTCAAGCGCTTGTTTTCACCATATCACAAAAAGAACCCATCAACAAAAATTAGAACTAATGTGCAGATGCCTACGCAATTATATCAAAGCCAGGTGAAAACACAATTCAACTAGTTTCCAAGCAGTGATGTCAAAAGTGCCAAAACAGCAATAACAATCATGATGTTAAGAAAATAGTTTGACTGTAAAGGCTTATCTGGGCTTCCACCAACAGCCTCATATTCAGCCCGTATCTTCTGCTTCATAGCCTCAGACAGCTCTCTCTGCAATTCAAATAGGCACACTATTGAATTTTATTCCTTTCTTCTTCATTTTAAACTTCCAAAATTTACATGTGATATCACATGATTTGAAAATAGCTTCTTCTTGTATAACTAAAAGATACTGGCACAAGAAAACATGACACTTGTTTTTTATTCCTGCACCAAACCAGGAAAAATAAAACAATGAACAATATGCAAATATATATATAGAGAGAGAACACATAAGTCTTTCATGAAAATATACCTAATAAACTATCTACAAGTATCAATTAAATGAATAGTAAGATTTGATATATCGTGCAAGATAAGAACCTTTCCAGAGGAGTACTTGGATGCTACAAACTTCTCGGCCCCAGGATTTGGAGAACCATCTATCACGATTCCCTGACAAACAGATTGCAAGTAAACTTATACTAGGTAACTTCATAGATTATCTTGCTATTTAGACTCAAATACGCAAACAGACAAGAAAAACGAAACAAAGTTATGTGAAAGAACAAAATCCCCAGATCACTTGTCACATAAGGATGCCTATCTTGTAATGGTGAAAAAAATGAAACGGTAACTCAAAACTAACTAACCTCGGGAGGATCAAATTTGGCTCCAAGATTGCTAAGTTTGGCATGGGCTTCAGCATAATCTTTGAAGAATGCTTCCTGATCTTCAGCATATTTCTCAGCATATACCTGCATATTTGACCCCCAAAAAAATTATGATACATCACAAAATTTAATTTCTGTTGAATTAAAATAGCCATTAAAATAAAAGTTCAGTTATTACCTTGAAACCTGGATCTTCGAAAAGAGCAGCATCAGTTGGCAATACCAGTAGATCCTCATCTCTTCTTTCCTTGATATCCTGTAGAAACAAGATTACAAAAGGAAGACAAGATTACCAGTAAGATCTTCCACTCTCCCTTTCAACCCCCCCCCCCCAAAACCCCCAACACATAAAAACCTGGGCAAATAAAATTACCTTGAAGTAAGAGTTGTCAAACTTCAACCATTGCACTGTCCAGGACTGCCCTCCAGGTGCTCCCGGTCCATCTTTCTGTAGAGTGAGAGATACACATGAATTTCCCATTAACTTATTGCGTTGTGTTCAAGTGACATCACAATTGAAAATTAGGGGATCATCAGCATGTAAACTAACTGAAGGTGAGGCACATTTCGAGTATGGATTTAGGAAGCCTTTAAGCAGAAAATATGGAATGTATGGAGATGAAAGGAAGTCGCAATAAGAAAATCAGGGATTTGACATGAGTCTTGAATCATCAAATATTATTGGTGCACAATATCTTCTCATTGCTCATGCCAAAAATGCTCAGCCAAGTGACTAGAAGTTGTAAAATAGGAATTAAGTTATGAAACGTCAAATAGTGGCCATCTTCTTCACAGATAATCAAGATTTTAAAGACAGAATAAAATATCCCATACTTCTAATTATTACCTACAACTATCGTTAGTTTCAAAACCAATGGCCATTCATACTCATGGTCACGGGCATTGTGACGTCAAATATTAGAATTAAAATTAGAATATGGGCTTTAAAAGTGTTCAAAGACTTTTACAAAATTATTTCTTATAACTTGCCGGTAGAAAGGAAGATAACATACTGTATATTTAGTCTCAGGTTTTCCCCAGCCACTACGGTCTGGTCTAGACCGCCCCAGTGTATGTGCACCAGATAATGCAACAATTTCCTGCAGATACTCAGTAACTTGATTGTCAAAATCAGACATACTGCTAGATTCCAATATACTACCATAATCCTTATGAGAAACAAAGGAAATTACCTTGTCATTCAAACCCATTCGGTAGAAAACCTGACGCAAATGATCAGCTGGTGAAGGGGGACCAGCATCTAAATACAGAAAATATGCACAAGTTAGTTGTGGACAATGTCAGAAAAAAGTATGCATTTTACAAAATAGGGCACATGATAAACTATCATCTATTAAGCCACAATTATCTTCATGAAAGGAAAAAAGAAAAGAAAAGATGTATGATCTAAAAAGACATGATTTGAAATTCTCAAATTGAATATGTCAAAGTTTACATATATCAATATGTACAGCAATGTAAACTCCAAAATGCAAACAGCTCTTGACTGCTACTGATTATGGATATAGGAACTTGTGTTTTACCTTGTTATCATAGTTGAACTTCCAGACAATGGTCAATGAAGTGCTACAATTAGGGCTGTTCAAAATTCAACAAATTTGAACTACCACAGTTCTTTTTTTTGGGATGCGTTGGTTTTGAATTTTTGTGAAAATTTCAGTTTAGGCTGGATTGGCTTCAGGATCAGAAGGTTAATAAGCCAACCCACCCTAATTACTTAATAAGCAAACAGAGATACTTATCATTGGCTACCAAAACAAGATACATCAGAATTTATTAAAAAGTGTCGTTTTTTTCCCCCTTTCTACAGTCTGCACAACTTGCAGTTTTCAAATATGTTTCAACAGTTAATAATTTGGGTTTGAACTTGTATAATGATAAATGAGTTAGGAACGCTATAGAGTGGGGATTGCAAGGTTGTATGTGAGAGAAGAGAAGAAAAACTGATGACAAGAGAGAAATGAAAAAAATAAAAAAATTCAATGACTATTATCAAGAGGAAGATTCTTCTTAACAAGGGACTCCTCCCTTTACAACTGAACCATCGTGCCCTTTACATTATTTTCGACCCCCCACCCCCTATTCATGCACCCTTCTAAGTTCTAAAGCTCCCACTTGCAGCTGTAAGAGATTGACTAATCTACAATATTTTCTTCCTCCTAGAGTATACCCTCCTGACCTTGACCTCCGCATCAGAGCCAAGCCCATTTCTCACAATATGTTTGTTACATATCCATGCATCTTGAAATGAGAAAGCAGTTTTATTCAAACATAAAATGTTGGTTTAAAATTTACAAACTCCGTTCCTAAATATAAGCCCCTAAAAAAAGTTGGTGTTCCTTTTTACTCCTAATTAATGAAGATAGAAGATGTTGATTTTAGAATGAAAATGAGTCTTAAATAGGGATAAAATTGAATATTTAGTGCCCTTAGGGCACTTTTTTAAAAAGTCAAATGTAATAAAAAGTTGTTGAAAGATGTAGCTTTTTGTATTTTCGAGAGACAGAACAATGTGCTCTTCTAATCCTAGTAACCTTAACAAGTGCCCTAAGAGCATTGTTTAGCAAGACCCTATGTTTTTTTATACCAATTCAATGCATTAAAGCAGGTAAAATATATTTATTGCACCTTAACTTAAAATATGCCTCATTGTACCTAACAGGTTGCTAAAGGTTATCTAACATCCCCTTATTCTAACCCCTTGGCCCTAGCTATTTGACATTTTGGTAGAAGAAACACTGTTCATCCTTCTTTCTGAAATTCTACCGTTCTATGTAGTAAATCATAACAAGGAGGGCCACAAAAAGAAAATGGAAAAGCCTGTACTGTTGAAGCATTCAAAGAAGCTACAAGAAACCTTCTGCAGTCTGCTATTCATTAATCATTTCCTTTTTCTATTTTTTTTATTCCATTTTTTCTTTTTTCAATAAAATATCTCACCGTCTAGAAACGAAAGAAGATTTCCATTTCCAAACTGAGGAGACTAAATAGTATGGGTTAACAGGATAGATAAACAAAAATAAAAATAAAAACACTCGAGGACGGTTAAAAATATTCGAGCCAACCAAAGCGCTTCAAAAGAAATCATTGTCAAATTCACTTGCGACTTGTATTTTAAATAAATGAGCACATTATATAGTTGTTGAATTTGGAGGTGGAGGAAGAGAGGAATGGAAAGATAGAGATTTTCAAGGAAAAATCTAAATGGGAAATGCTGATTAAGAGAAATTGTGTTTAATAGGTTATGGAAGAAATTCATATATACATAAGCTCTCAAGTTTCAATAATAGACTTTGTGGAGACGATCACCGAGGATAATATTGAGCGCAACTTCCTAGGCACGAATACCCATGAATACTAAATGCATTTTGTCATGTGACACATGAACATTATATTTCCCAAATGCATTAACTATTATTATTTCCAACAGCAGTTAAATTTCACACTTGCACAATCAATCACTTATATCTAAGGAATCAGAGCAAACAAGTGTCTTCAATAGGGTTTCTTTGATGAGCAATGCTATATCCTCCTAAAACATCCTCCTAAATATCCTCCTAATTATTAAGTGGGGAATGTATTTTATAGTTTCAAGATAAAGACATTTAATTTTCTCCTTCAATATATACTTTAAAAGAAATTAGGAAGATATTTAGGAGGATAAATCATTATTCTTGTTTTTGATATCTATTTCTGAAAACGGTTTTCTGTTTTTCAAAAATAGGAAACTAAAAATATCTGTTTGACAAGCTTGTTTTCGAATACAGTTTTCAGGAACCGTACATATTATATGTAGTTTTTTGTATTCCCGAGAGATGAAACAATGTGCACTTATGATTGTTTTTCTAGTTCTAGTAATCTTAACTAGTGCCCTAAGGGCACTATATATCAAGACCCTTTTTTTTAAAACAATTCTTGAATACTGTTTTATAAAACAGTTCTGAAAAACTCAAAAACAAAACTGAATCAAACAAGCCAAAAGTATTTCAAAGTGGCCATCTGTATCTGTTTGTTAAATAGCTTCATATTTCTTGAACCTTCTATTGATGAATCAAACTTATTAAAAGATGCCTCTTAAATAAATAGCCATTTATTTCTCTCACGATTTTTAATCCCCCAAATTAGCAGTAGATAAGTCAATCCAAGTCCTACAACAGAAGAGAAACAAAGAAAGTTTCCTAGTATATATGACTGTTACCAGGAAGTCTCCCTTCTTCAGGGCATTGTTCTGGTCCAGATACATCAACTCTTCCATATTTCATTGGGATTTTTGGGCCTCCAGCTTCCTGCAAAATTCCAAGAATTAGTTTATGTATCTTTTGATTGATTCTAATAGACAGTAGTCAATCCTGCATCTGAAATAGGACTGAGGCAACCTCCACAGCTGTAGCACCAGCCAACTGAAACAAGTCTGCGTATGTCACACCAGAGTATTTGTCTTTGATTGGCTGAAGAAGTTTCAAGGCATTTACAAGGCCTGAAATGGCAGCTCATCAGGGGAAAAATGCCGTAAGTAATAATATTCAGGAAAAAAAAAAGGTGTTTAATAAAAACTCACCAGCATTGGCAGCATGATTCAGCTCATTTTCAAATCTTAAGCTACCGTTAGCTCCACCTCTCTGTGGCCATTCCTCAATATTCTTATTATAAGTACCAGCATCATGCCATCCCAAACGAATCTATGGAAAAATATCAATGTAAACAATTAAATAAATAAACAAATTACATCTAGCGTACAAACTAAAATAGACAAAGATCCAAGTGTATGTGGCAGGTAAATAGCATCAATCCAGAGCACTATACGTTCATCATACTTTCACATCTTGACTGATGTCTGACTCAGTCATTTGGGTCAATGTAAAGTTTATTCACCACCCTTGGAGACTAGTTCAAAAGTGATGAGTAAAAACCAATCAATAGTCTCTTCACAAGCATTCTTTTAGATGAACGATGAAACATCAGCCTCTGATGGTCAATGTGATGCAATGAGTATTCTACATCATCGTATCATCAACCATCATGGCCAATCAGCTGAACCTTTAATTATTATTTTTTTACTGTAAGTTTAAAACAAGAAATAGGTTTCTAGCCAGAATTCTCCATGGAATACTTCATGGGTGCTTTGCACAACTCTTTGTCGAAGAGGTTTTGTAAATTTGCAATCACTAAATTTTTAAAGCTTTACAAATTCAATTTATAGAAGAAAGGGGAAAAAAATCCAAAAACCTAAAATAAGGAGAGATTGCAAGCCCCTAGTGGAAGCAGATTTGACCAAACCTTCAGTGTCTCGGAATTAATTTATTACAGTTTCAACTTTTATACGTAGAGGATTAAATAACGCTAACAGTCTTCACCAAACGAGTTGGTATTGGAAACGACCGAGAAGTTCATGATTGTAGTGTGCACAGTGAAGCTTAAAATTCCACAAAATTTCAGTCAACGGAAAGTTTGGATGCTTTATTTATTTTATTTTTTTTTTAAAAAAAAAGGCAATATGCTTGCACATGGAGAACTTGAAAAATTAAAATAAAAAGTGAAAAATACCAGAATAGGATGACAGAACTTGGTCCGGAGAAGCTCCTTGATATCTTCTCTAGCGTTCTTCAACTGATCGGGATCAGACGCAAATGACTTCGGCGCCGACACCGTCGAGTATCCTCCACTCGAAACACGAACCTCAGCTCTTCGCTGAACAATCACGCACACAAATAGAAACACAAATTAAAGTGACGAAATCAGAAGCACAACAATTGGAAAGAAAGAACGAGGCGAAACCTGATTGAGAAAGAAGTGCGAAATGCGAGGAGAGGAACGCAAGCATTGGAACGATGAGCCAGACGAGGAAGAGAGTGAAGAGAAGAATGAACGAGAAGAGGAGGAGAGTGAGAGGGAGGCTCTAGTAACGGAAGGGATCATGCTCGCGGCGGCGCCACCACTGAGAGAAGCCATTTTGGTTGAAGAAGAAGGTAAAGGTAGCGAAGGAGTGAGCAAGACACGCTCTGCCATTTCGTTGGGTCGATATTTATTTGATACTATTTTATTTCACTTTTTCGGTGCCTCTCCTTTTGGTTTGGATTGTGGATTATGGATTATGATGTGCCTAGTTATTACACTACCCTCTGCGTCTATATATACAAAAAAAAAAAAAAAAAAAAAAAAAAAAAAAAAAAAACCTCTTGTATGTTGAACGAATTTTGTACTCCTTCACTGACAAAAATAAAAAGGAAAAAAAAAACTCTTTTTTTCTTTTTGGATCAAAATACAAACAACAAGTCTGTCCCCATCTCATCCCCAAGAGCCACATCACGTTCGCATATTATATTATATGATAAATTGCAATAATCCTTTTCATTCGGAAAAATTACATTTCACCCTAAATTTTATCAAAAATTAACACTTCGTTTTATTTTGGTCAGTTAAATATATCACATAAGTATTTAAATTATTTTTTAATGTTAACATAGGATACAAAACTTGCATATATGACAAACTAACATGACAAAAATATTAGTAATATAACAGTTAACTAACGTTTTTATCTCGCAAGTTTGCTACATCAGCCTTAAAAATAATTTTTTAAAGTTAACAAATAGACATCTTTGTAGATGTGACTGATGGAAACGATAGAAACGTTAGCTAGATAAGCAATCAACAGTAACGTTTAAAGAAATGAGGTGGAATGCTAATTTTTTGTGAAGTTTGAGATTGAGTGCAATTTTTCCAAACCTCAAGGAGGTTATTGCAATTTACTCGATATTATATTATAAATATAATTTTACATCTAATTGTTTTTATCGGTCAAACACATACTCTCACACTACACTATTCCTAAATCTACTTATAAATCTACTCCACCAATAATCGAACCCCTCTCCTTGAACTCTAATAAATCCTCTTTATATCACTTAAGTTAAAAGCTCTATATTAAATTTGGTTGAGGAAAAACAAATCGTGTTAATAACAAAAAAAAGAATCATGTGCAAAGAAATTATGAAAGAAAATAAGTTACATCTTTATTCGTATTTTTTTCTATATTTCCTTTATTCCAAAAAAAAATAATAATAATAGAAGCTTAGTTAAAAATTCGGAAAAAGTGAGCTTACCTTGCTTGCACTAGTTGAATCTTAAAATTATCAAAAAGAATATTGTCATAATGGAATAACCGGATAAGTACGTTACAATTTGAAAAAAATGTATATATATATATATATATATATATATATATATATATATATATAATAATAATAATAATAATAATTTGAGCCTTAGGACACAAAGTAAGAAGACAAATATACAACTACTCTTTCAAAAAAAAAATTATATATATACAACTACTAGATACGTTTAATAATGAGTGTTATTTTAAATAATTTACTTTTTAAAATATTAGTTGTTTTACATTTTTAATGTATTATTAAATATTTTTTTTCATTTTAACCTTATAAAACAATTAAAATCAATTAAAAACATGGTTAAATAATTAATATGTTAATTGCTAATACAGTTATTTACTTATTTTAGTCAAATTACTCTACTCATTATAATATTTATTATATTTATTGTATTTTTTAATTTTCATTAAATAATCTTAAATGATTGTCATTTTGATATTGATGGAGTAATAAATTAATTTTTTATTTTAATAATAAAGTTAAAAAATAGTCAAAATTTGAATCTTAAGATTATTTTTTAAAAAGTTTAGGTCAAATGTTATTTTCATCCCAAGTTATATACAAGATTACATGTCATTAAATTAGAGAATTATCTTTTGTTTTTAATAGAAGAAAACAGGATGAAAAGAAATAAGAAGAGAGAAAAGGTGGAAGGAATGAAAATTTTGAATTTTTTTCACTGCAATTCTTCTAATTTTATTTATTGTTTATAAGCACTTAAAATAAAAATAATATATATTCAAAAAAAGTGATAATTTTAATAGAAAAACATTAGTTTTTGCATAAATAATTATCTTTTTATAGTTTTATTCTTATTTAAGTCAAACTCAATTGTTCATATTATTTACTATCTTTATTAATTAATGATAAAATTGAAAAAATACAATAAATATTTATTATTCCTGTAGTAAGAGCTTATAAAAATGAATATCAACATTTTTATTTAAGTGCTTATAAATAAAAATAAAAGGAGCATAAATCAACTTTTATTTTTATTTTATCTTCAATTAAATAAAAGAAAATACATCATTATTAGTAATTTTTTCTCTATCTTCCATACAATTGCTTTGAGAAATGGAATAAAAAGAGAACAAAGACGAGATAACTTAATTTCCGTTGCATTTCACATTACAAAAATAAATTACGTAACGTTTGATAACTGAATATAACATAAAAAATGAGATGGGATAGAATGGAATATAATGTTTATTGTGTTTTTTTTTAACCGTGTGTATTGTATTTGATGACAACGAAACAACACATAGTCATATATCTTATTTTTTGTTTAATGCGGATTAAAATAAATAAAACACTATACATATATAACCATATTTACTTGATAAAATATAAAAAATAAAACAAAACAATTTTTTAATATACCTTTTATTTTTATGATTAATTATATAATAATTTTAAAAATTATTAATATTATATGAAAATATTTTTATTTTATTAAATACAAATTTCTTACAAGAAATATAATTACTAAATATAATTTTAAAATAATTATTAAATATAATTTATATTGAATACATTTTTACTATATAAATTTTCAAAAAAAAATATTTTTCAAACTAATATTTTATCAAATAAAAAATATTTAATGTAAAAAGTTTATACATATATTATTTTGTTAATAGAAAATAACTCATTGAGAGTAATGATAATAATTTTACCATCTGTCTCTTATCTCCTCAATCTTCTATTCTACCAATTTTCGTGAAATTAGAGTGTTCTGTTTATTTGACTTAAAATTCTGTTTTATCTCATTTTACTAATATAGCAAACACATAACGGTGTTTTGTTTTATCCTATTTATTTATATTTGTCAAACACTACCTTATACTCCCTCCTTTATATAAGACACTATTTAAAAAGTTTTTATAGTCCTTTTTATAAGATATGTTATAATTTTCATAATGTATTTATTGTTTCTTTTGTTTTTTACTCCTTAATTGTAATTGGCTAACACATTATTCAATGAAGGGTAAAAATGGTATCTCATCCCCTTTTTGAGAAAATCAATAAAATTAACTATACTCAAGTACTTTTCTTGGTCTGAGTAATTCGATTGAAAACGTCTTATAAATAGGACCGGAAAGAGTATAAAGATAAGTAAAAAATCCGTTTTACCACCCGTGTATATATATATATATATATATGAAATAATTTAGGATGAACATATACATCAACCTAATTATTATCCATAACAAATTACTTGTACTCAAAGATTATTATTGAACAAATAAAGGTCAATTTGAGTATAATGTGATTAAATAATATCAACCAAACCTTAAATTCGGTGTTCTTCATTAAAAAAATCGTATACACTCGTGTAAAAGGAATCTTATAAAGGCAGTCAAGATAAACGTAGTTAAAAGTAGATAATTTGCAGTTAAAAGGAATCTTATACACTCGTGTATACGTGTAAAAGGAATCTTATTTGCAGTTATGTAAAACTGCAGGTAAGTTAAATATAAGTTGTCAAATTAGCTACGATTTGTACATGAAGTATGGATAAAGTTTAGTGTTAGCCGGTTTAATCTACTGCCGGTAAAATCAACCAATATACTGGTCACAGATTTAGATCATTAATCATTATTGTTTTTATAAGTAAAACTATAGTTTTCTTGAGTTATTATTCATGTATTATTTTGTTTTACTATTTAGTTTATGGTTCTTATCCAAGTTATTGCTATTTACTATTTAACCTCTATCTAATTTTTTAAAAAATATTATTTACAGCAGCACTCATTTTAAAAAGTTTTTTTGATTAAAGATTAAAACATACCTTCAAAGAAGACGACGTGAAAAAAAACAGAGCAAAGTATTACCTTTTTTTAACCCAAATACCAAAATGAAATTTAATTAACTAAGTATAAAAAAATAAATAATTTATAATTGAAATAAGCAAAATATATGTCCATAATTAGTAATTGATATTTTAGAATTTAATTAACTAAATACAAAAATAATCAAACATGTTTAGTTTTTCTAAATTAAGATTTACGTTAACAATTTTAAAAAATATCACAGTAATAACTAAAATAGTTATAAACATAATAATTTATGTACATCAAATAATGCAACCATAGTTAAAAAAAAAAAAAGAGCATACATTACAAATAAAAAAATGTTCTATATTCTGCCGTATTTAAAATAAAGACGAATAAAAAAAATCTTGTAAACTTAAAACATTACTTACCAATAAAATAACAAGCCTTTAAAGTGTGAAAGACTATTTATAGACTTACTTTGTCCTGAGATTCTAAAAAGGTCAATAATTCTATCTTAAATAAACTAACAAGCCATTAAATAGGCTAATATATATACCTTTTTAATTATTTCACATTTAACCAAATAAAAATTTATTGCGTTTATCCAATAATAATTTATTAAATGTTATTGCATGCCATACATAACAAATATATGTATTTTTTCAATCAACCAAATAATATTAGAACATATACTATCCCTAAAACGACATATAATCTTCAATGCTATCCTAAAATTTATTATATTTACATTTACATAATTTATTATATATATTATAAAAATACTAAATATTTTATTAAAATTTAATTAGTCTGTCTATTAGGCTTAATAGTTTTTGAAATGTCTGTACTTAACATTTTTACTTAAATAGTAAAAAAAAAAGTATTTTTACTTAAATAAACTTTTTAAAAAGCGTGAATCTAGGCCTTAAATAGGCTAGATCATAGATTCCTGTCAGGCTGACTGACATTTTTCTACCATAAGTACTAAGGAACATTACGGTTACAACATTATTTTTTTTCTCTCAAAAGTAATCTTATTCTTTAATATCAATAAAGTAATTAATTGATTTTTTTTTCGAACAAGAATTGAGTTAAAAAAAAAACATCAAATTGGCCACACATATTCATACGACAAAAATAAAAGATTGCAAAAAAAAAAACATCATCATCTCAGGGACCTAGATAAAAAACCAACTAGACAAAAATAAATATACACTCGTTAAAGAATATAAGAAAGCAATAATAATAATTCTTTCAACTAACTTATATATTAGGTTACTGATTACAAATCCTAACCACACAATATTATATATTAAATCAAATAACTACAAACACTTGGACCATCGATAATTTAAAACTGTACATGATAATATAAAAATTCAAATTATAACTAAAAACTACTAACTATTTTGAATTGAAATAATCATTCGTCTATACAATTAGTAATAATTGCGAGTAGTTTAAGGACGATTTTAACTGCAACTAATGTTCGATAATCGTGCCTAAGTCAATTTTATAAAGAAAATTGCATTGTTTTAACATATAATTTTAAAAACACTCGATTCTGATAAATAGCTTTGAAAAATAGTATATTGTATTTTGAATAATTAACCTCGCTAAGAAAAACAAATACTAGTATATCCGTTACAAACCAGTGCAAAACACATTCAAATTTTACTTGTAGGTATAAACAAATAAATGAAATAATATTAAATCTCTCTGAACTTTGTATAAAAAATACATTTTCCTTTCGAAATGTTTTTGAAATATTAAAATATTAATCTCATGAAAAAAACGTTTTAAAAGTGAAAAAAAAGGAAGGTGAGGTTAATGTCATTCGAGTTTATTTATTGTCACATTTAATTTGGACATACCTCTGACGCTTGTGGGGATTCAACAAAAATATTTGTGACAGAATGTGGGATGGATTGACTAATTTGATGCAACGGTTTTACAGATAAGAAATGGTCCATGAGAATTTCTTCAGAGATTTTTATTTGTTTTAAAAAGTAAACTTGGCAACTTGAAATCAGTAAATTTTCCAAAATTTGATAACAAACTTGTTAATTTAATGTGCTGGAGTAATAGTCAAAATTTGCAACAAAAAATTTGGAGGTGAGTTGTATTTGGAAAAATATTAGATAGTCAAATAAAATACAATTTCTTCATTAAAAAATTATACTCCGTTCCTATTTAACTGTTTGGAGAAAAAAAAAATCTTGTTTCTATTTATTTGTCTACTCATATTTTTAATGTAACATTAATTATACTTTTATCAATTTTAACCTTATGTTTAATTGGAGACTAATCAATGTCCCACTATCCAACCAATCAAGCAATAAGAGATAAAGGGTATTATGGAGAGTTCAAAATTTAGTTTGAGAAAAACTATAACAATTATTATATTTTTTAATATGTGTGATTTTTTCTCTCCGGCCAGTTAAATAGGAACGGAGGAAGTACTAGTCATTTTAGATTATAATTTTTGTTTTAAAACAATAGTCATTTGAAAATTTCAAGATGCAATAAATGATATATTTTAATATTTATCTCTCATCACCTCTTTCATTCACCAACCATCATCTCTCTTTTAATTATTTTGTCAACTATTTAGTTACTAATTGGGCACCTTAATCCATTCATATTTAAAACTTATCACAATCAACAGTTTCTTAATGAATAATGCTAGATACTCCTAAAAATCCCCTTACTTATCCTCCTATTATCATATAGTATGAAATTAAGTTGACTTTCAATCTTGAAACCATAACAAACATTGAAAATGTTCTGTAGAAAAAATTGTAAGAACATACAGTAAGAGGATTAAGAATTACTTTTTTTTAATATGTATAAAAATGGTTAAAATAACAATAATTTTAGAATGGAGAGAGTATTTGATAGACATAAACTGGACACACGTTTTGTGCAATAAGGTGAATCATTTAAAGATGCTACTCCCTCCGTCCCAATTTAAGTGTCATTTTAGGTTTTTTCACACGAATTAAGAAATACAATTAACTTTCTTATTTTCATAAAAAAAAAATTTGATTTCCTGTTATACCCCTATTACTTACTGTTGACTAATTAATACTAAATGAAATGATATTATATGAACTTTAAATGTCATCCCAACTGTTTTGAATATCATTAAAATCCATATATAATTAACTCCACTACTACTTCCAATTTTGAAAAGCAAAACGGTGCTACTGCTCCTTTTTACTTGAACCTTCGCCATTTTCACCATATCTACGTTCATCACTTCCTCCTCCTTCGCACTTGAACCTTCAATCATCTTAAGCATGTCTGCGTTCAACTCCTTTTCCTTCATGAACCTTCAACCATCTTCACCATGTTTGAGTTTACCTCCTCCTCCATTGTCTGGTGCTATTCAAAAGGGGAGATGTCTTGCTCACACTCAAAAGAATCATCCACAACCATTGCCAATAAATCATCCTTGCTGGCAACTTCTTCATGACAAAGTGTTCCTTCCCTTTTTTCACGGAAAAATATTCAAGTAAGCGTAAGCAAGTGAGGAAGAAGACTTGACCAAACACATTAATATATACTCTCAACTTCACATTGGAAACTACTCCTAATAATGAAATTGAATTTCAAACGTTTTTTTTATTGGAGCATTATAAGACTGTACATGAGAAATTGCCAACTATTAAAGTTTGTTTAAAGGATATTTTGGGTAGAAATAAATTAATACATCCTTAGAATGGTAAAACGTTAAATATATTGAGACACTTTTTTTCTTCCAAAACGTCACTTAAATTGGAACGAAAGGAGTAGTTGTCATCAAAGTACACGATTTGCCGCATATCATTTTTTTTTCCCATAAATAGGAATTAGTATTTGGTTTGTAAACATAACAAGAAAGAGAGAAAACCAGAGAGTACAAGAAAAACTCCAAGGAGTTCATATAATTTGAGTGTTGTGTGTTTTATTGGCTACTAACAAAAAAATAAGTCAAAGTTTTGAGTGTACTATTTGTATTTTCAATATAATTATTTTGTGAGACTAATTTTTTTTTTATTTTTTTGAGTGTTTTTTCCATAGCATATATATTTTCAACTAGGTAATTTTTTTAAAAAAATTGTTTTTTTATTTCCAACATTATTTCGTCTGAAATTCACGAAAAAGTGGAAAACATGTGAAAAAAATCGTCCCAAATTGATACAAATTAAGAAGAAAGGGAAAAATAACAAAAAATAACTCTCACTTCTTGAAAAAAAAAAAAAGTTACCACTTTAACCAAAAGATTTGATTTTTCATAATATTCATTTATCCAATATAAAAGTATTAGTAACCTACTATTTATAGAGTAGTTAGCTCTACTTATCAGTTATCAATATACATATGTAACAGAAATTCTGTCGAAGAATCTATTTTAAAACGACTCATTTCTTGATTTTAACTTGGTCATGTTTCAGACGTGTGGCTTATTTTCAATAATGCACAATCCTTAACTGTTGAAAAAAAAAATTCTACAACGGTTTTTTAGACAATATATGGTCCATGTTAAATCTGTCAAAGATTTTTATTTCGTCTCAATTCATAAAAAATAAAACTAAGGAAAACTTGTGAAAAATCTGTGCAAAATTCTTTCGAGAAATTCATTTTGAAACGATTGTTTCATGATATGAAGTTGGCCATGTTTCAAATTTGACTTATTTATATAAAAGTTTGTCTAACTTGTGTAATATTACACAGATTAAATATTTTAAAAATTAATTGAGTTTTGTATTTTTCCACCATGCACTTGGCATGACGGATTTAGCCTCCAATCTGGTCTCCGGTGCAGTGGTTGGATATCTCCGGCCACTCACTTGGCAATGAGGGCTACCTATAAGCACTCCGACGATCAAGTCAGTTGTGTGTTTTAAGCAAGAATTCTCTGATCTAGAGTTATGAAAACGTACCGAATAAAGACTAGTCACAAGTATTTATAGGGTAAACAAAGTCACCAAAGTCAAACCTGTCACTGTCTCAGTTCCGTGAATTGCAGCGGTAATTACGGATCTATAACGGTCCTCACGTGGGGGTGATGTCCCCTGTGCCTTATGTCGGGTCACTATGTCGTGGGTACATGACAGGGGACTGACGGCTTGGGCCGCCTATGTAAGACCTGCACGTGTTCTTCCCGCGGATTAGGTCCATAACAGTATTTAACATACATTTATTATTTATATATATTTTTATTTTGAAATTTTTATCCCGTACAATAATTATACATGTTAAAAAAAACCCTTTATATATATATAATGTACAATCCTAACGTCTTGGTTTGAATTTTTTTTTTTGTCGGGATAAACCTTGGTCTGATCACTTGATAATGTGTTTCATGTGTAACTTAGGAATTTAATGGTGTTTGGTGTTGTTTTTTATTTTTTTATTTTTAGGAAAGTCACTTATAATTATAAAGTTAAATTATATTTTTGGATCTTTATGCTGTAATAAGAAAAGTTTATTTTGGTCATTATTGTTTATTTTAATTTATTTTGATTTTTTATGTTTTATTATGTGGATCAATTTAATCACTTATTTTATTTTGATTCTCTTTAGTCTTTTATGGTGTATTTTTTAATCATTTTAATTTCTTGTATTTTTTTTTACTAATATGAAGAGATAAAACGATAGTATTTTGATATCTCTGATAATTCAATTAAATGAAGTTAGAGGAAAAAAACCAAATTTACTCAAAAAATACAACATAAGGGAGTAAATTAAATTCAAATAAATATAAGGGACCAAACTAAAATTTCATTATAACGTAAGAGACCAAAATTATAATTTAGTCTAATTATAACTTATTCATATTTAATAATGATCCATAAGTGAGTTTTTTGAGAATATTTTGTTCCTTCCCACCCTCATAAATGTGTATTACTTATTCAAGAAAGTATTTCTCAAAAAGATAACTAAAATTAACTCTTGTACTGAACACTTCCTTAGATCTCCGTTTGTATTGTTTATTTTGTAAAAGTAGATTTTTTTTAAACAAATAAAAAGTACTTCAAAAACTATGTTATTTGTTTTGTGCTTTTAATAATTATAAAAAAATAATAATAATTAGATTTTAATTTATTTTGAGTTAAACCTAGGGTTGGCTTAGCGGTGTAAGGTTTCGCTAAGTTCATATGAAGGACAATCCAGAGTGGGAGGTCCCGTGTTCGAATCTTACATATGCCAAATTACCGAAGGTCAGCGTCAGCCACGCAACACGAATGAGATTAGTCTGGAAAAACTCGTCGATATAAAAAAAAACTTATTTTAAATTGTTAATTTATTTGAGTTATTTTTTTTTATAGAAAAGTAATGCACTCTCAAGGTAGTAGTTTAATCAATCTTTCAACATTCTAAAATAAGCAAAATAATGCACTCTCAAAATTTTAAACTAAAAAGCTAATACTTAAAACTTTAATATCTAGCCAACAAACTAAGTTGAGTTGATCGGTCACTTGGTGAACTCAGAGGTCACTATTAAACTGGTTCATTTAAATAATTGTAAATACATATTAAATAAAAAAATAACCTTTTAAATTTAACATATTGACACTAAAAAAATATAAAACTCAAATAAATAAAATATATATAAATAATATTAGTATAAATAAATTATACTAATAACAATATATGATAATAGTTTTTTAAAAAATAATATATTGAATTATTTATTATACTTTAAATTATAGTATTGAATTATACACAAAAAAAAAGTTATTGTATTGAAATTAAAAATTATTCATAAATCATTTTAGGAGGAGAAGAGTAAAAGGTTTGAATCGTATATCTGTGGCGTTTTTTATATCCTTTTAAATAAGCAATGTGGGTTGACCTGTTTTATGAGTCCGAGTTGACCGGTTTAACACTAGTTTATTTCGGTTTTGACGAGTTAATACCAAATCAAATGCAGAAACATTCCGATGTATAGACCGAACCGGTCATATGACCGGTTCATGGGTCAACAAGTTCAATGGGATAATCCGGATTTAATAACACTTACACCAAAAAAGACCGTATTTGTTAATTTGTATTTGTATATCATAAGTTACCTCAGCCTTATCTTTACAATACAGAATATAAGAAAAATGCTAATTGTCAGGAAACAAATTTAGCTGGCCGAGCCTAAAGCATGTTGAACTGAAAAAAGAAGTCAAACTCATTAGAAAAACCAGCAACAGAGCATAACTATTTTCTATAGTGATTAATGAATTCCATTGGTTAACTGCTCAAGAAAAAGAGATTGAGATTGGAGGTAGCAGAAATAAATTGCTATAATCAGAAAAACCTTGTTATCAAGATGTATGCACTAAAAAGCATTTGCTATAATCAGGGCAACCTTGCTTTAAGCCAATAAAGTCACAAATATACCAATCGTTTGGGCATATATATATATTTCCTAGACATAAGCGTTTCTTAATACAAATCGAAAAAACAGTTTGATGGCTACATTAATGTCAGTGAAAAGACAAAAACAGAAGGAAAGAATCACACTTTCTAGTATTTCAAAATCATGCATCTTTCTTTCTTAACTTAGTATTGGTAGGAAGTTGATCTTGCCACAAGTTAAAAGAAAAACTAGGAATTGGGAGATTTTCTATTGTGTCATAAATACATGTTTTATGATATGACGCTTTATGATATGAATTATGTCTTGAGTAATTTGGGATTTATATGGAACAAGGAATTTTCTGGATCTCGCCCTGTAAACTTCCAGCAAGCTCTTACATTTATCAACTCTAAAGCACTTTATATATACATTCTTGAAAAGGTCTTCCACTTCATCTTAGAAACGAGAAAAGATTTTGATACCTTAAATATTTTAAACTATTTTTTTTTTCAAATATTTATTTAGCACAGGAAAAAGATTTATCTCTTTACCAGATTGTTTACAAACAACTTCCACATATTTTTTAGTCCAAAAACAATCCCAGCATATTATACATTGCGAGAGTTAAGAATTTCAACAAAAGGAATTCAAACACACAAACATGCACGCATAATAAGCAAAGGTCAAATGCAAAAACGGCATTGCCATGAAGATATTGGTGTGGCCTTAGTCAAGCATGTGTTTACCTTTCCTGAAGAAATCTACTCAGTGGCTCATATCTGCTGGTGAAGTTGAGCTTAATGGAGATATTCGTTGCAGATTTTTTGGATGTAATGAAAATCTATCCGAAGAAGAAAAGGCATTATGAGAAATTCAATCAGCTGATGGATCCAAAGCAGTAGCACTGAGAAGCTTATCAAGATTCAAGGATTCAACAGAACCCTCCAAAACAGATGGCTTTGAACTTTCTGGGTCATTGTTTATATAGGTTGTAATTCCCAAAAGCGTCCAGTTTCTCCAGTCAAGATATGAGGTATCATCCTGCACAACAAATTTTAAACCTTAATAAAAATATACTTAACATTATTACAGAAATTAAAACCCGAACACAAATGAAATATATATATATATATATATATATATATATATATATATATATATATATATATATATATATATATATATATATATATATATATATATATATATTACCCACATTTTTATCACATTTAACCAAAGCAATAGCAAATCATAAGCACTTGCTAGTTGCCTCCTGATTCACCCTGCTCCTGAAATTTCTTTCCCACCTTCCAACTACTGAATTGCTGAATAATAGTGGCCTTCGTTAGATGGATGCATAAGTGATGAGCACAGGAGGCGATTCATGTAAAGAAATGCATGCTACTCTTCTGAGAAAGTAAACACACCCCTGTTGGACCAGTAATTACGTTCACAGATTCATCATTATCACATACCCTAAAAGGGGGGAAAAAACACCTAAAGAAAAGCAGAATATAGATCCATAAAAAATTCTATAAAAGACAATCTTAATTTAATTCAGGCTAAAATACACATTTGGTCTTTTATGTTGTGTCGAAATCCTATTTTAATCCTTTAGGTTTATTTTGTCCCTTTCGTTTATTTTTTGGACCAACATTAGACTCTTCTTTAAATCTGTTAGTCTAATTAACCGAACTGCATATGTGTCATCCATTTCTAGACTAAAACGACACCCTATTGAATTTTTACTTAAACTTCTGTAAACTTAGACTAATGGATGCGTGCTTAAAAAAAAATTAATACAGTGTCGTTTTAGTCTAGAAATAGATGACAACTAACGCCGTTAATTCCATATACGTGTCACGTATGCAGTTCTGTTAACTTAGACTAACTAATTCAAAAAAGAGTCTGTTGGTAAAAAAACAAACATAAAAGACTAAATTAAAACAAAATAGACCAAAATAGAATTTCAGTAGAAACATAAAAGATCAAATGTATATTTTAACCTTTAATTTAAAATTAAAAGCTCAGCCTTATCTTTACAAGTACAGATTTAGTGGTGGGGGGAGGGGCAATTTATTTTATCATTTTTTTCATTTATTTCTCAGTTTCATTCCTATATCATTTTTAAATTTTTCTATTTTCTATTTTATTAAATATATTTTTTTCTTTTTGTTATTTAAAAAAGTTATATAAACATATTAAAAATATTATATTATTTTATATATTAGTAACTAGTAAAATTTAAATATTTTGTTTTAAATAGTTAATATTTAATTTCGATAATAAATTGTTATTGTTGTGTTTTAATAATTTTTTTAACAATTAATATTATTATTTTAATATGGTTAAAAGCTTCTTACTTGATTATTTTTTAAAAAATATATTAAATTTACACTTTTGATTTTGAAAATAAAAAATATGATACAAATGACAATAGATATTCTTTTTTTAATCCATCGTAAAAATAGTGAAACATACCATATTTTTTCAAACCATCAATTTGAGAGTTAAAAGATACTCTCTTTGTTTTTTTTTTAATCTCTTTAATATTTTTGGTTGTTCATTTTTATAGTCATTTTAGAATATTAATAAGCAATTAACATTATTTTTTCACTTTCATTCTTATAATAAATATATATTTATACTAAATATATATTTATAGTCTAATATCCATAATTGAATCACATAATAAAAAATTACTATGTAATAAATATTTTTTAAAATTATAATAGTAACAATTATTTTTAATTTCTGTCCATAACCTTTAATGTTTTTGAAAAAGTTGAGAGTATACTATATTCAAGATTGATGGTTAAAAAAAATTAGGTGTAGTGTAGTATACCCAAAAAATAAGTCCGTGGGCCGTGGCATCATCAGATCCATAATCCACCTATACATTTGACCAAAAACAAAATCTAGCCAAAAAAAAAGTCCATTTATTTATTAAATGGAAAATACTGTTTCTCTGCGAAACAATTTTTGTGGGGTATAGCCGTATAGCAGTACTATTATTAAATATACTTGTTGAATAGTGTACAAAATACTATTTGTTATTACAACCTCTCAAATTCATTTTCATCCATTTATTGAGTTATCTACTTTGAAGTTTGAATTTAGAATATAATGTAAAAAATTATATTGAGGTCCAACTGAAACATATCTTAAATCTTGATTGTATATGACGTTAGGATGATAAATAACCACAAATATGACATTAGGATGATAAATAACCACAAATATGACGTAAATAACCACAAATATATATTTAATTATCAGCCAATAGAGCGAATTCTTGATATTTGCAAGGGCAACAAAATGAACATAAGAAACGCATGTTCATGCATGTAAAAAACAAAAAAAGTTCATTTGATCCATATATCAACAATCCACCAAATGACAAAAATTGAAGCAACTACTAAGCAGCGAGGTTAAGCACTATTCAGAGTTAGTTCCCAAAGATTCAGCTGTTCATTGAGGTGGAAACGAAAAATGTCTCCCATTTTGAGCTTTGTCTGTCTGCAGAATTTGTACTAGCCAATTTCAAAATGGACTTGATTTGGTCTTTTTTTGTTTCAGATGAGATGCCATTTTAGAATCTCATCTCCATTGGTCCTTATTCGCATGAGGGGCAGATTCTTAGGGAGGACATTAAGCACAATATCAACAGGTATGACATGTCATAAATGGGAGAAAATAAATACTGGATATCTACAATAATCAACAATAACCAAATGAATTTAACTGGACATAACAAAGATAAAGCTTCTGCTTATATATTAAAATAAGATGATACTAAGTAGCAGCTGTTTAATATACTAAAGGTTGATTTCCTTTCGTTTGGGTCATTGACATGTCAATTTCCCATAAAAGAGGGAGTTCGGCACTGGTGATGAGACTGATGATGCTGATCTATTTCATCAGATAATGTTACAATTGTTTTGGGTTCCACATCTATCTCAAGGTAAAAATCACTCAAATCCAGACATTGAAGCTTTATCTTGACTTTCTCTGAAATTCCATACACAGATTGGATAATTTCAAGCCCTTTATCCATGAAGTAGTTGTCATGTTTGCGAATAACTTGGATAGTGAATGTGTTGTTATGAGCATCTGTTAAAGTCAACTTTGATGAGAATCTTTCACTCCATTGTTCACAGAACTGATTCGGGATCTTCAATAATTCCTTCGTTTGTAAGAGCAGGAAGATAGACTTGAGGTTATTGAAGTTATTATGATAAAAGAAATAACAATAACAATAATAACAATAATAATAAAGTGTAACATAAAACATATAGTAGAAACTCTTTAAATTAATAATGTCAGGACCGGAGAAATTTATTAATTTAGAGAGTTATTAATTTATCGATAAATTAATAATTATTAATTTAAAGAGTTTTTAAGTAATTACATACTGTACATACCAAACAAAAAGGCAAATTAATCTATGCCTCTTAGAATTACGTTGCAGCGAACCTTGGGACTCAACGTAAATTAGTAACTATATATGCATTGGAAATCAATAATGACTTTTGAAGTATACATATGCATTGGAAATCAATAATGACTTTTGAAGTACAGTAAATGTAAACAAGAGGAACAAATGTGTTCAATGTATTTTTGGCATATATAAATTATATGAATGTGTTAGAGTATTCAAACCATATCTCACAAGATGACTTCTCATCTAAAAGGTGTTGCAAAATCAACTATGTCAGATCAAATACGTAAGGAGTTGTGTGAGTATAAGAGAGATAATCCTGCAAGCACACCAAAAGACTTGCAGAGATGGCTTGAGGGAAAATTTCAGTTGAAAGTTAGTCAAGGAACAATATCAAACACACTTAAGCGGTCAAATGACTATCTCTCTGCTGAAATAGAAAAGGGAAGAGCAGAGATCAAAAGACACAAACCAGCAAAATATCCTGACATGGAGAAGGTTGTTTATGAGTGGTTTCTCCAGCATCAAGAACGTGTGAATATCACAGGAGAATTAATTTTGCAGAAGGCAAGAGATACAATGAAACTCGTGTACCCTCATGATGATTCAGATTTTAACTTCTCTATAGGATGACTTGGGAAATTCAAGCACCGACATGGCATAAAGTCATTTCGTCGTTTTGGCAAGAGTGGGTCTGTTGATGTACAAGACATGGAGCAGAAATTGGTATCGATTCGGGAGAAAATTGATCAGTTCCCTATGAAAGATGTTTTCAATACGGATGAAACTGGGTTGTTTTATAGGCTACAAGCTGATCATTCACTGGCAACAAAACAACTTGAAGGAAGAAAACAAGATAAAGAAAGGCTGACGGTAGTTATTTGTTGCAATGAAGATGGCTCTGAAAAAATCCCTCTATGGATTATTGGGAATATGCAAAGCCTCGTTGCTTCAAGAATGTCAACATGAATAGCTTGAATTGCCAGTATCGAGCTAACAAAAAAGCATGGATGACTAGTGTGCTTTTTGATGAATATGTTCGTTCAAACTTGTGGTGGATAATTGTCCAGCACATCCAAGAAATATTGAAGGGCTAAAAAACGTTGAGTTGTTCTTCTTGCCACCCAACATGATTCAACCTTGCGATGCTGGGATAATAAGAGCTTTCAAGATGCATTACCGTAGAAGGTTTTACCGCAAAATATTGGAAGGTTATGAGGTGGGACAATCTGATCCAGGGAAGATAAATGTCCTTGATGCTATCAATTTGGCAATCCCAGCTTGGACGATAGATGTTCGAAAAGAAACAATAGCGAATTGCTTCCGACACTGTAAAATTTGTTCAGCTAGTGATGTTGCAAGAAATTTGGATGAATCCACTTTTGATGAAGAAACTCAAGACCTCGAGACTATGATCAATCAATGTGGCTATCGTAATAAGATGGATATCGACAATCTAATGAACTACCCAGGTGAAAATGAAGCATGTTCGGAGGTTCAGAGTTTAGAAGATATTGTGGGTACTATCATTGAGAACAATGCAGAGGATGACGGCGAAGATGATACAGTGTCTTTGGAGCTGTTACGTGAAAGGAAGCACTTATGGCGTCGAACATTTTTCACAACTTTATGATACAATACAAAAATACAACACCTGAGCTATTGGATGCAATAAGAAAAGTTAGAGATGAGCTCCAAATAGACTTGAACTTTAAAGGAAAACAGACAACTATTGAATCATATTTCAATAGAGTGTAATATATTTTTTTCAGTTTCTATGAATTATTAATTTATGATTTTCTTGGGACCGAAAATTATAAAGGGATCTCCCGAAAAATTATTATCTTATTATTTTATCGAGTTTTTCAATTTTTTACATTGGCCCAAATCGTGACCGGACAAATTTATTATTTTAGAGAGTTTATTAATTTACCGAGTATTAATTTAAAGAGTTTCTAATCTTCCGTTATATAATCTATAATGTATAATAATGGTAATAGTAGTATTTGACAACAATATAATAATAATAATGATATAATAGTATAAGGGAAATGTTAAATAGTGTCTTAAGGGCACTTGTTAATAATATAAAAGTGAAAATGTTTTATTGGAATTGGTAGCATTTAAGTTGGATTTCAATTTTCAAAATAATAAATACTATCAATCTCAATAAAATATTTCCACTTTTGTATTCTTAACAAATGTTCTTAGGGCACTGTTTAGCAAGACCATATAATAATATTCCTCATATAATTATATAATAATAATATAATAACATGATAATATATGAAAATATTAATAATATAGATACAGATTAAGATTAATATACGTAAATGTCTATAGTTCTATAGATTAGTTCTACAGATTAAGTCTATAGATTAAACAAAAATTAATAGTAGAGATTTAAAAATAAAATAAAACTACAAAATTACTATACTAATTTTGTCACCTAAACAATTGTCGTATTAATTTCTATTTTCTACGTGATCCTCATATATAAATAATGTTTATTTTGTTGAATTTACTTTTAACTTAAAATATCTAAATATAAATTTTGCTAAATTAAATTAATTTTGAACTCAACTTATTTTTATAAAACATAATTTCAGCAAAAGAAATTTTTAATAATAAAAAACCAAACATATACATAATCTCATTGTTATAATTTTACATATTTTATTCAATTTAACTGATAAATGCATGAGGACATATTATCATAGTTGTATAGTTGTAAATAGGGGTGGATCTCGAAACATTGGGGGCAATTTTTTTTTATGATTTGAGAGCGAAATTTAAAATGAGAATTATTAAGCATATATAGAATTTATAAATAAAGAGAAAAAATTTAAAATATGGAAAAAAAACACGAAAATCATCAAATATAAAAAGAATATCTATTATCATTTGTATCATACTTTTTATTTTCAAAATCAAGAGTGTAAATTTAATATATTTTTTAAAAAATAATCAAGTAAGAAGCTTTTAACCATATTAAAATAATAATATTAATTGTTATAAAAATTATTAAAACACAACAATAACAGTTTATTATGGAAATTAAATATTAACTATTTAAAACAAAATATTTAAATATTACTAATTACTAATATATAAAATAATATAATATTTTTAATATGTTTATATAGCTTTTTTAAATAACAAAAGGAAAAAAATATATTTAATAAAAGAATTCAAAAATATATAGGAATGAAATAGAGAAACAAATGAAAAAAATGATAAAATAAATTGCCCCTCCCCGACCATTGTATTCGTACTTGTAAAGATAAGGTTGAGATTTTAATTTTAAAATATACATTTGGTACTTTATATTTATGTTTTGACGAAATTTTATTTTCATCTTTTATGTTTATTTTGTCTCAATTTAGTCCTTTATATTTAGTTTTTAACCAACATTAGACTCTTCTTTATCTCAAAAGTGTGTGTTTGCCACGTTGGCAGCAAGGTAGAAGGAGTGAAGGTCAGAATAGGAAATATAGAGGAAGACCACTATGAAATAAAGGAAGGAGGGTCCTAAACAAAGGGCCATCAAATGCCATTTCTATTAAACTTTGGTCAAAAATAGTTTTTTTTGTTAATTATTACTCTGTCAAAAATGTGCTTTAGAATGCAAAAAAGAAAAGAAAAGAAAAGGGTAGTTGGAGATATGGGATTCTTCGTGTAATTCTTTCTTTTGAAGTTTTTATTTTTATTTTTGTTGGAAATTGCTTTGGTTATAAGATTATAAAAGGGGTTTTTGTTGGAAATTGCTTTGGTTTTAAGATTTATTATTAATTATTAATACTTGACACCTGAGCTGGAACACACTCTTCTTCTCCCATCGAATGAGTCTCTTTGTTGTTATATTCCCTCCGATTCTATTTATAAAACATTTTCAACCGAATTACACAAACTAAAAAAAGTAGTTGTGTTTAATAAATTTTATTGATTTTTTCAAAAAGTATATGAAATATTATTTTTATCTTTCATTGAATAATGTGTTAGTTAATTATAATTAAGGAGTTAAAATAGTCAATGTATTTAATAAGGATAAAAAAGAAAAGAAGCAATAAATACATCATGAAAACTATAAAATATCTTATAAAAAACCATAAAATTTTTTTAAGTGGTGTCTTATAAATAGGAGTAGAAGGACTATATTAATGGTTCGATAGATTGATGCATTTTTATAGCACAAAATAGATTGAGAAACAGTGCTCACAGGACAAGAGTAGTAGTGTTTTAACTAATGAAAAGTGAGTGTGTGAGGTGTGACCCCATATACACGTCCCTCTCTGGCTATAAATAAGTTTATTAGGTGACTATTCCCAACAATAGTCCCCTTGCACTTGAGAAAGGAATTTCTCAAATATTTCTTTCTTAAGTGCGAAAAATTCTGAAGCGTCATCCTTTATTCTACGGTGTCTTAAGCCTTACCATTTGTTGATGCTGCAAGAAACTTAAACTTTAAAGAAATAATTCATGTTACACATAACTTTGCCAATAGAGATATGTTCATGTAGTAATTTGCAAGAAATCATGTCAATAGATATGTAATAATTTACGCTTCAAAACATACTTGTGAAGAGTAAATGATTCCCCTTTTGAGAACTAGAAGCATTCGTGATTATTCATGAGACGTACTCTATGATATAAAACTGTGTTTTATGGAGAAGCCCCCTAGTTATTCTTTCTAGCATTTGCTTTTGGTATTTCTTGTTCATGAAAGCCACCAAGTTACTGATACTTAATATTTTGCACAAAATACATAATTTGTATAGATGATTGTGTTGGATATAGTGTGATAATAACACATTTGAATACCAGAAATAGAATGTGCGTCTAATAAAATGTTACTTTTTACTTTACCACTTGTGAGAACATGTTTTTAACTCTGGGTTGAGGATTCCAAATGTAATGTGGCGATAAACTTTAGATGCTTTGTTGTATTCCTTTCCCCTTTTGATTTCTTTTCTTATCTTGTTGGCCAAGTCTCATATGTGCCTCGTACATATTACGCTGTCAAGTACCATTCGTTTTTTCTGTAAGCTACGCTATCCAGTCTCATATGCGCTTTCGTTTGGGACTTTGGGGCGCTTTTTTGCGAATTGCGCTGTCGAGTATGAACTTCTCTCTCTAGGCTCGCTGTCAAGGTTTCTGGCACACTTTCTTCAAAGTGTGTTTGTTACACGCGCTTTATGCACATTGAACGTTAAGCCTCGTCTGCATTTTCCGCATGCTTCTAGTTCACTTTTAAGCTAGTTTTATTTAGCGAGTATGACAATTCATTTTGATTTATTGTTTTATTCTGCCTCTAGTCCCCTTTCTTTATGAATATATGCTTTCGCGGGCATGTATTCGTAAAGAATTGCATATGCTTTCATGTTTGTTGGTTTTATTAGCTAATTTGCACTTTGTCCTAGTTTGAATCGTGTTAACTCCAAACTTTTTGTACTATTATTGTTCGGATTTCACGACTCACCTGTTCCTGTTTAAGTTTTGTCGAGCTTTCACGACTTTGTTGTTCTTGACTTGACTTTTGTCGGGCTTTCACGACTTCGCCTTTCTTGACTTGACTTTTGTCGAGCTTTCACGATTTTGTTGTTTCTTGATTTGACTTTTGTTGGGCTTTCACGACTTTGCCGTTCTTGTCTTGACTTTTGTCGAGCTTTCACGACTTTGCTGTTCTTGATTTGACTTTTGGAGTCTTATGTGGGTCATAGATATCGTATACTTATATTAAATAATTTCTTTTGAGCAAACCTTGATTAAGTTAGATTCGTGAGACGGTCAAGCGTAAATGCGCATCATGAAGAAGTCTTGTGCATTAATAAGGACGTAAGCAAGTTTATGATCTATAACAGATATTATTATTATTATTATTATTATTTTAACATGGAATAAGATAATTGACATGAAAGTGTTAATTTAATCAGGGAAACATTTAATGTATATTTATCAAGCAAGAAATAGATCATGTCATGAAACTTCTAGTTAAGGAAGTGTTAGAGAAGTAACCTCATGGCGTGGCATGCTTGGATCCTACGTCTATCTTTGGTTGTGGCGTGTCGGTCTCATAGCGAACTCATGTATCGGCCTCTTTCTTTGATTTTTTTGTATAGCGCGTTTGTGTCTTAGCGTGCTTATGTCGCAACGTTCTTCTTTGCTTGATGCATTGCGCACTTGTGTCTAACATCTTTTTTTGTGCACAACGAGAAAATGTTTTAGTTGTTACACGCTTTGACTAGGAATGCGCTCTAACGAAGACTGCGCTCTGACGAGAAGCACGCTCTGACGATAAGTGCGCTTTATGAGAAGTGCGCTCTGATGATAAGTGTGTTCTGATCTCATCGTTCACGGCTAACTATTGTGCGCAGTGAACCCATGTTCAAGGCAGTTTGTGTCGGCACTCTCCAATAACTTTGTGTTGCAAGCCTTCATGGGATCATCCATCCTTTATCTATTGTGTCTTAGTTTAACAACTGTGTCCTAATAGTACCCAAAACACCCAATAAAAAGGTGAGTTGTCCTTATCACATTGCAAGTTATCAACACAAATCCTGACCGTATCCATAATAAGAAGGTGACTTTATAAGTTGTGATTAAAGTTGGCAGCTTGGCCTATATAATAATAATAATAATAATAATAATAATAATAATAATAATATAAGAAGTTACTATCACTTTTCCCTCCTATGCTGTATTTGGTAAAATTAATGAGAAGAGTGTGATAATAATATGTTAATTGTGTAGACATGTGTTTTCTTCAAACCACTTTTATAGATTTCCAATATTTTTATAGCTTAGAGGGAATATAAGAGAAACATAAACAAATAACTAAATAAATAAATAAGCAAGCAATGTATCATACTTTAACTAGATATGCCGCAAGACTTTCCTAGTAAAAAATAATTGGGATATGTGCACTATTGTGTTGTTATTATCACATGGACCATTATTTATAAATTTAATCTAGGTGTGGTCATTATCATCACAATAAATTTTTGGATAAACCCGTTTGTTCAGTCTGTGGCTTTCTGCTGTCACTATCTTCATGTACTATCTCTTACTATTTATTGGTCTTAGTAGCTACTAGCTAACACAAAAGTACCTAGTCTGCCACCTATCAAGGAAAAGCTAGTACCTAAAACTCACATATATGAATAAAGATAAACATAAATAATAATAATAACGATTATAACAAAAGAAAAGAAAAGCATAAGTGCGTAGCTGAAGACGAGAACGACACTTCCCTGACAACTAGAGCGCACAGCGCGTTATTCTCCTCTTTCGTCGATGTCTAGGAACGAAAAGCTGGAGCTTTGGTTGCTTGCTCATGTTGAGTGAAGGTGGTCAACGCCATGGCTCTTGGTTGCACCGTGGTGGCGGATTCCGGTTACGGCGGTAGCATTTGAAGGTGACGTTTTCGACAGCGATGGCTTTGTCAGTGGGGTGGACGGCGGCAAGGGTGAGTAGCAAGGGCGTCCTGACCGTGGGGCTCGAAAGATGTGAGGCCAAGATGGGTTCTTTTTATGATTGCGGGATTGGAGGCTGGTGGTGGTTCCCCTTTTGTTTGTGATAAACAGATCTTTTTGCCTTCTTGTTCGTGATATACATGTCTCTTTTTTTTTGTGCGTTTCTTGTATGTATCTTCTAGCATTAATGAAAAGGTGTAGTCTTGGATGAGGAAAAAGAGTGGGATGATTGGGATTTAGCTTTTGGGCAGGGAGCGTACTTTGAGATGTTCTTCTAGCATTGTTGCAGTTAGTGAACTAATCTTGCTAAGCTCCAGTTTATCATACTCCATCTCTTCTTCTCCCCTTTTTTCATTCACACACCTTCCCGGCAACGGCGCCAATTGTTGAAGCATAGATTCGAGTAGATTCGGGGTCGTATTAAGAGGTGTGTTTGAGTTTTAATTGTGAAAGTGGAGGTGAAATTAGTTTAGATGAGTGGGAGAGAAGAGATAAAATGAGAGAATAGAGAGGGATGGAGAGTGAAACTTCTGTCCCTTCTTAGGCATGAGACATCCTTTTATATAATAAGATATTCCTCCCACGTAGGAGATCAAGTTTAGCTTTTTACCATTGTTTAGTAATTTATTATGAGTCTTAATAAAGCAACAATAATCAAATATCATTTATAATAAATCTTAATTAACAATAATTAGATGACGATTTCCAACTCTCTTTAATCATGAGATGAAGACGAAAGAAATGTGGCACCATTTAAATCCATAGGGAAATTATTTGATTGAAATTATTGCCTCATAAGCATATATATTTTGCTTTATGACTGTGCTTGAATATTGGAAATAATTAGATACATACATGCAATATAGAACAAGTAAAAATGCATTTTCTTTCAAATGAAGATAAGTGAGTTTTTGTCCAATTTGGTGAACTAGTTGAAGAAGATAGGGAAAGGACAAATTGAAATGACGATAAAAATCTATATATATGTGCACATTTATTCAATTTGGAAATTTGTGCAGGATGTCTCTACACAAAAAAAGTGGTTGTATGTTTACATCCTCCATATACTATTCAAATTTTACATTTAATGTGTAATATTTTATTCTTCATATTTATTTTTTTGGTTGAAAATTAATTAAATTGGTGCATGTGTTAGTATCTGCTTTGAGAGAGATGGCATCCATGTGCAGATGTGCTAGTTTTTATTTTATTTTTTCAATGTATTTATAACGTATAATACTTTTTTATAAAACTAAACTTTACGTGGTAAGAACACATCTCTTAGCTATCTGACATCTGACGCCTCTCTCTCTCCCGTTTCGTCACATCGAAATCCAAACTTCATATATATGTATAAATACACCATGATAATGACTTGCTAAGATGATAATCCAAACTTTATAGGTAGTGTAGTACACCATGATAATGACTTGCTATAGCAGGTTGTTTTGTTTTTCATATTTTTTCCATTCTCTTTTATTTTATTTTTTTATTATTTTTTTTGGTCAAACTCTTTTATTTTATTAAAAATTAAAAATACCTAATAAACTTATTTATAGTTATAAATAGTGATACGTAACTATAATTTTGAGAGACGTAACTCATTAATTAATATTTTACAAGTGCGACTAGTAGATTTGAAATCCATTCGAAAGACTGGATGCAGTTCTCAATTTTGTGCACATCGATCTCCACACGAACGTCAAGTAGGCCATATACTTGTGAATTTCTGCATCGGTGGCGGAGGGTGGTGGTTTCGACAAAGAGGAGAATCAGCAATAAAATGGTTTTTGTTTGATTAGGGTTCAAATATGGTGGGACTGTGAAGACTTGAAGAGTGAAAGTGGGGATGATGAAAATGAAGGGAACATCTAAGAAGTAGAACTGTTAGCGTGTGAAATTGGGTTTTTGAGGATAACATAGGGTGATTAATGAGTTAATATGGAAAATGTATTAGAACAATGGTTAGCCTAAAACAACCATTAATGAGTTAACATGTGTGATTTTCTATTTCTGGCTAGTTAAATAGGAACGCAGGGAGTACTAGTCATTTTATATTATAATTTTTGTTTTAAAACAATAGTTACTTTAAAATTTCAACATGCAATGAATGATATATTTTAATATTTATCTCTCATCACCTCTTTCATTCACCAACTATCATCTCTCTTTTAATTATTTTGTGAATTACTTTAGTTACTAATTGGGCACCTTAATCCACTCATATTTATAACTTATCACAATCAACAATTTCTCAATAAGTAATGCTAGATACTCTTAAAAATCCCCCTTACTTATCCGATTTTCAATCTTGAAACCATAACAAACATTGAAAATGTTCTGTAAAAAAATTTATAAGAACATGCAGTAGGAGGATTAAGAATTATTTTTTTTAATATGTATAAAAATGGTTAAAATAACAATAATTTTAGAATGGAGGGAGTATTTGATGGACACAAACTGGACACACCTTTTGTGCAATAAGCTGAATCATTTAGTGTGTGTTTAGTTTAGCGTTGGTAAAATTGATTTTGGACTAACGTGATTTTATAGAATTGATTTCGTGTAAATTAATTTTAAAGTAACGTGATTTATGTTTGGGGATTTTTTTCTCAAAATCAAATTTAAAGTAAAAATACAATGTAAATTTTTTGCAACCTGACTTATCAATCAAAATCGATTTTAACTCTTCAAAATCAATTTTACTCCAACCCATCAGTTTTCCAACGTACACTTAAAGATGCTAGTTGTCGCCAAAGTACACAGTTTGCGGCATATCATTTTTTTTTTCCATAAATAGGAATTAGTATTTGGTTTGTAAACATAACAAGAAAGAGAGAAAACTAGAGAGTACAAGAAAAACTCCAACGAGTTCATATATTTTGAGTGTTGTGTGATTTATTGGCTACTAACAAAAAAATAAGTCAAAGTTTTGAGTGTATTATTTGTATTTTCAATATAATTATTTTGTGAGATTATTTTTTTTTTTTAGTGTTTTTTCCATAGCATATATATTTTCAACTAGGTAATTTTTTTAAAAAAAATTGTTTTCTTATTTCCAACATTATTTCGTCTGAAATTCACGAAAGAGTGGAATACTTGTGAAAAAAATCGTCCCAAATTGATACAAATTAAGAAGAAAGGGAAAAATAACAAAAAAATAACTCTCACTTCTTGAAAAAAAAAAAATTACCACTTCAACTAAAAGATTTGATTTTTCATAATATTCATTTATCCAATACAAAAGTATTAATAACCTACTATTTATAGAGTAGTTAGCTCTACTTATCAGTTATCAATATACATATGTAACAAAAATTCTGTCGAAGAATCTATTTTAAAACGACTCATTTCTTGATTTTAACTTGGTCATGTTTCAGACGTGTGGCTTATTTTCAATAATGCACAATCCTTAACTGTTGAAAAAAAATTCTACAACTGTTTTTTAGACAATATATGGTCCATGTTAAATCTGTCAAAGATTTTTATTTCGTCTCAATTCATAAAAAATAAAACTAAGGAAAACTTGTGAAAAATCTGTGCAAAATTCTTTCGAGAAATTCATTTTGAAACGATTGTTTCTTGATATGAAGTTGGCCATGTTTCAAATTTGACTTATTTATATAAAGGTTTGTCGTACAATATTACACAGATTAATGACTTGTTTGATTTCTCTTTTTAAAAACAGTTTTCTGTTTTTAAATACAGAAAACTAAAAAACTCGTTTTGCAGTCGAGTTTTCAAAAACAGTTTTCGGGACAGTTTTTGTTTTTAAGTATTTAAAAACAAAAATATGAAAACATCTCAAGCATGTTTTAGTTTTCAGTTTTCTGAATCTACACAGTATTGAAAACTCTTCTAAATTTTTTTAAAAACTGTTTCTGAAAACTATTTTATAATACAATTTTTAAAAACTAAAAATCAAAACTATTTTAAACAAGCCCTAAATATCTCAAAAATTAATTAAATTTTGTATTTAACATATATTTATTATTTATATTTTTTTTATTTTTAAATTCTTATCCCGTACAATAATTATACATATTAAAAAAAATCCTTTATATATATAATGTACAATCCTAACGTCTTGGTTTGAATTTTTTTTTTGTCGGGATAAACCTTGGTCTGATCACTTGATAATGTGTTTCATGGGTAACTTAGGAACTTAATGGTGTTTGGTGTTGTTTTTTATTTTTTTTATTTTTAGAAAAGTCACTTATAATTATAAAGTTAAATTATATTTTTGGATCTTTATGTTATAATAAGAAAAGTTTATTTTGGTCTTTATTGTTTATTTTAATTTATTTTGTTTTTTTATGTTTTATTATGTGGATCAATTTAGTCTCTTATTTTATTTTTATTCTCTTTAGTCTTTATGGTGTATTTATTAATCACTTTAATCTCTTATATTGTATTTTTTTTTTACTAATATGAAGAGACAAAAAGATAGTATTTTGATATCTCTGATAATTTAATTAAATGAATTTAGAGGAAAATAATCAAATTGGCCTAAAAAATACAACATAAGGGAGTAAATTGAATTCAAATAAATATAAGGGGTCAAACTAAAATTTCATTATAACGTAAGAGACCAAAATTATAATTTAGTCTAATTATAACTTATTCATATTTGATAACGGCATAAGTGAGTTTTTTGTTCCTTCCCACCCTCATAGATGTGTATTACTTATTCAAGAAAATAACTAAAATTAACTCTTGTATTGAACGCTTCCTTAGAGCCCGTTTGTATTGTTTATTTTGTAAAACTAGATTTTTTAAAAAAAATAAAAAGTACTTCAAAAACTAAGTTATTTGTTTTGTGTTTTTAATAATTATAAAAAAAATAATTAGATTTCAATTTATTTTGAGTTAAACCCCAGGGTTGACTTAGCGGTGTAAGGTCTCGCTAAATTCATATGAGGGACGATCCACAGCGAGAGGTCCCGTGTTCGAATCTTACATATGCCAAATTATCGGGGGTCAACGTCAACACGCAACGCGAATGAAATTAGTCTCTTCATAAGGGGGAAACTCGTGGTTATTCAAAAAAAAAAAAAAAACTTATTTTAAATCGTAAATTTATTTGAGTTATTTTTTTCATAGAAAAGTAATACAATTAGAGATCAAATTATGTATCAACACACGCATGTCTTTTTAGTTGTTTGTTATAATAATCAAATAAAAGAGGCAATATTAAAAAGTGTTTGTTATCATTGCAATCAAACATAAATAATTTTTTTTTTCATCGCAATCACTAAATTAATCACTTTTTTTTACAAAGAAATTTAACGACTCTAAAAAATCAAAACCTTATACCAGATACTCACACTCAAATATCATTAGGAGCCGTGATAGTGTTACATGACACTTAAATTAATCACTTTACTACTACCTTGAAAATTAATTAATTTTAAACAATAAAAACATGTCCTTATTTACCATAATTGCACTCTTTACCGTTTCCATCTTCTCTTTTTTCTATATCCTATTTATTTATTTATATTTATTCATTTATGTCCAACTAACAGTAATACTATACTTGACGGGAATGGGGAAAATGCAATACTTGTGAGTTGTGACATTATAGTGACGTGTCTTGAGCATCATGCTTAAAAAAAAAAAACTATTAATAGCCACAAAGAAAAAAAAAGTGCAATTAATTAAAAATTAGCAAACTGTGTACCAGTGTTTAGCCTTTTTTTCAGAAAAAAAAAATGGTATCAAATTGTGAGCTTTATGGATCAGCATATTCTTATGTCGAAATTATTTTCAAAATTAACCCTATGGCCTACATGACGTTCTCTCTCCAACGAGAAAAATTGTAAACCTATAACCCAAAATTATAAAAAAAAAATGTTTTCTTTTTACATCAAAATTATATATAAAAAAAAAAAGTCAAAAACTAAACCTTTCTTTGGGGTGTGCATCCCCGGCCCATTCGTTTGTACCTCCTTTCTTGTCTTTCCGATTTTTTTATTTTATTTTTTATTTGGGCTTCTGTGTCCTTTTTCTATTAAAAAAAAGATTTTTCAAAACTAAACCGTATGCAGCGTTTAACTAAGGGCGGATTTAAAATTAAATGTATTATTTTGTATATCTTTTATTTATTTATATTTGTTATTTATTAAGTTTTTTTAATTCGTTATAGGTGGATTTTAACATTCACTAATTTTAAAGTGTGTATCATACACAAGTTATAAAATTATATTTAATTGATTATAGCTCGTTTAAAAGAAATAAAATCAAAGAGGTATACATACACACAAAATATATAATTTATTTATTATATTAAATATTTTCGGTTAAATTTTGTATATATTTTTTTATGTGGTGTATACCATACACCACTTGGGACGTGGTGTATGGCAAAAGGAACCTTAAGTAAGGTCAAATATATTTTTTGGTCATGTATCTTTTATGCGTATTTTATTTCGGTCCTATATTTTTTTTGGGTTACATTTTGGTCTCGTATCTCTTATAAAAGTTTTATTTTGGTCTAGTCTGTCAACTCAGTCACACTGTTACCAGGTAATTTGACTCTGTTCTTATTACGGTTCATGTGTATGTTATGGTTTTTCTGGGCTTGAAGATAAATGGCATAATTTAACTCTGTTCTTATTAGGTCAATTCTATTAATGGAGGTGACACGGTTAACAGATTAGACCAAAATAAAACATTTATAAAAAATACAGACTAAAAAAGTGCATAATAATTTGAGGTGTCTCCTTATTTAAAAAGTAAATAGTTATAAGAATGAAAAAATAATAAATCAAATAATCTTCATTATTTATTATTTAATTATTTTTTAAATTGTATTTTGTTTTATCGATACATGCCATCTTCTCATTTTCTAAAATAAGCAAAATGCACTCTCAAAATTTTGAATTAAAGAACTAATACTTAAAACTTTAATATCTAGCCCACAAACAAACTTGTCGAAGACATGTCACCTTCTCATTTACTAATAAGTAATAATATATTATGCAACTAGGGGTGAATCTAATCCAAATTTGTTGAGAGGCTAAATATAAGAGACTAAAAAAATTAAAATATTGAAAGACCGGTAATTTATAATGTTAGTAATTTTTACTCATATTTTAAATTATATATGCATGTAATTTTTTTCTTTTCACATTGATAAGTCGAGACTCTATTGCATAAGTTAGCTTCACCCTTATGTAATGAACACTATATGTTGGTAAACATCAAAATTTTATTACTTTACCCGACTGAAAAATCGTAAAGCATTAAAGCTAAAATTAAAGTTCTTAGAGTGTGTTTAGATTAGTTGTAATTAATTTTGAAAGCAAGTTGTGAAAAAATTGATTGTCTGAGACATAATCCATTTCTATTTGGACATATTATTTGTCAAAAACGATTTTTAAGATAATTTTAAGTTGTAAAAAGCGATTTTGAAGCTTTTTGAAACAATGTTCAACTTTTAGGTAAAAAACAAAAAACTTTTTTAAAAAAAATAATTAAAATCTTTTATAAGTATAAAATATAACTATAAAATATACATTAGAAAAAAAATCTAATACAAACACACCCTAAATATAAATGTAAGAGCAAAAGAATATGAATACTTTTTTACATTAATAATTAATAATAATAAAAAAAGCAAAGACAAAAGTGTAGATATAAAAAAGATCACAATCAAGCTTATCATACAGTTTCAAATTAAACATGGAAACAAATTCTGAATATTATATTACTACTTTAGATGAGTTCATGCATGTTTGTCTGAAGTTTTTTTTTTTTTTTTCTTTTTAAGAAAAAAGTTTCCTATTATATAAACCACGGCAAAATTATGTTACAGAAGCTACTTTGAACACAAACTCCATAAATAGGCCTAGCTTTAGAATAATTCTCTACAAAGGGCTACTTTTCTCTCTCTTCCTAAAACCAATAAAAATAAATAAATAATAATAATAATGAGTAAAAGTATGGATAAAAAAGATAAAGAAGTATTTAATGGAGAATTACAAACTCAAAAATTAAAATTAATATACAAGATAAACTTACCAGAAAATATAAAAGAAATAATAGCGAAAAAATATATGGAAATTATAGAAAAAATAGAGTTAGATGAAGCTGAAAACAGATTATTATATTGTCAATTAGAATTACAAGATAGATTATTCAAAATTGGAGAATTTGATCAGACTGAGATTAAAAATGAGTTTTATGAATAGCTCAGATACATTATCAAAAAAGATTGAAGAAATTATGCATGAACTAAAAGAAATTAAGACAACCATTTTAGAAAACAATCAAAAATATTTAAAAGAAATAAAACTCTTTAGTTCACAATTAGAAAAAATGACTGATATCCAGATGTCAGAAACTGTTCCACAGGAACAAAAAACTAATTTAAAAATAGAAAAAGTATTGGAAAATTTGATACAATATTTACAATCTAAAGAAAAACAAAAATATTTATACCAAGAAGAAGAGAAGCTTCATGATGAATTAAAAGAAATATTAACTCACTTGAAAAAAAGCGAACAAAATAGACAAATAACTATCAAAGATCTAGAAAAATATTTTGATATAAAAAAAACAAAAATTGAAAAGGAAGAAAACAAAGGAATTATTCCCAGACTACCGCTATTATGGAAAGATTAGAAGAAGAAATTGAGAACACTCAAGAATATGATATAGAAGAAATCTCAAATTTAATGAAAAGATTAGAAATTCTTTCTGAAGAAAAGAAGAAGGAAGAGGAAAATAATTATCAAATTACAAATACTGACAATTCTGAAGAAGAAAATGAAGACATAATAATAGGATATGAATCTAGTAACGAAAAGTATAATATGGGAGAAAATGAAGGAATCCCATCAGGAGTAAAAGATGAATATAGTAATATTAAAAATGACTTTTTTAGACAAAAGCAAAAAGAAAAGAAAAGAAAATATGAAGAATATTATAATCCAAAATATCAATATAGTATTGAGGAAGAAAATAAAAATGAATATCATCCAAAAAAGGGAGGACTAATATATAGAAATACATTAAATCTAGATTGCATTACCAATAGGGAAGAAATCCTCCAAAAATGGTTAAATGAATTAGCTCTAATTCTGTTAAATGAATTTGAAGCTACAAAATTAGTAAGCAAAGATATTATAAGAATTGCTATTTTCAAAACAACGGGAAACGTAAGAGCATTCCTTCAGACAGTAAATCCTTCAAACTTAACGGGGTCAGATGCTTGGGAAATATTAGATTCCTTAGGAAAAATATTAGCCCAAGAGTTCTTAGGAAAAGATTTAGTAAATTATGAAAGAGAAGTAAAAGAAAGAGAAAAGAAACATGCTAGATGACATTTAGCCAATATGTCTATATGTGACATGTGTGAGATTGATAAATTCATATGTGAATATGAAAAATATTATTACCAATTAGATAAGGAAGAATGGGGAATATATAGAGAATTATTTATAAATAAACTACTAAATCCAATAGGAGAACAATTAAGAACAACATGGATGGAAAGACCTTTAGAAATCCCTACAATACTAGGAGGAGTAATTGCTACCTTAAAGGGAATGATATTTGATATTTGTACTCAAAATATTCTAAAATCTAAACTCAAGATAGTAGATAAGATTTATTGTGATAAAAAAGATCCTAATATACCAGGACAATGGGGGTGTAATAAAAGAAGACAAAATAAAAATAAAAGAAAAAGATATGTCTTTAAAAAATAAAAATATCCTAAAAAGAAAAATCAAAAGAAATATTTTAGAAAGAAAACTTCTAAAAAATATTGTCCAAAAGAAAAGAAAACATGCAAATGTTGGATATGTAATGAAGAAGGACATTACAAAGAAAGGAAAAACCTGAAAAGGTAAAAATCTTAATGATAGCTGAAGAATATGAATTAGAACCGATATGTGATTGGGATATAAGTTCAGATGAACAAATATATGAATATATGAGTGGATCAACAGAAAATGAGTCAGATTACTACATTCATAAAAGTGTTAATACAAATTGATAACTTTGAATCCAAACAAACTTGTGCATATGTAGACACTGGAGCTACAATATGCCTTGCAAGTAAAAATATAATCCAAAATAAATTTTGGAAAAAACTAGAAAAACCCTTAAAAATTATTTTGGCAGATAAATCTGAAAAATATATACATCACATTGTTTATTGAAAAAATATAATAATACAGGGAAAAACATTTCCTGTACCAACAATATATCAACAAGATATAGGTATGGATATAGTAATAGAAAATAATTTCCTAAAACTATATAGACCATTTATACAAGAAGTAAAATGGATAAAACTAACGTGTCCAAAGATTAATAAAATAAAACAACAAAAACAATAGATAAAAATACATATTGTCAAAAAATGCAATACATCAGAGAACGCACAAAAGTGTGGTGAGATAGAAGATTTAACAACAAAATTTTTTCTCATAATAGAAAAAGTCTTAATAGAAAAAACAGAAGAGATACCAATAGAAATACAAAAAGCTCTTAAGGAAGCTTGCAATGAAAATCCACTAGATAATAAAATTAATAATAAAAATAGAGAACTAGTAAAAATTAGATTAAAAGATCCTATGACAGAAATAAAAGTTAAACCAATGATTTATACTAAAAGAGATAGAGAAGAATTTGCAGAATTAATTAAAGAACATTTAGAACAAGGACTAATTTGAAAATCAACCTCTAAACATAGTAGCCCAGCATTTTTTGTAGAAAAAGAATCTGAGAAAAAGAGAGGAAAAAGAAGAATGATAATTAATTATAAAAAGATGAATGAAGCCACTAAAGGTGATGCTTACTATCTTCCTAGGAAAGATGAATTAATAGAAAAAATTAGAGGAATGAAATATTTCTCAACACTTGATTGTAAAAGTGGATTTTTACAATTAAGAATAGATGAGGAAAACAAACCTCTAACTTCTTTTTCATGTCCACAAGGACAATATGAATGGAATGTTTTGCCTTTTGGTATGAAACAATCTCCAGGAATCTTTCAAAGGTTTATGGATGATAATCTAAAAGACGTAAAAAAATATATGTAGTGTTTATGTTGATGATATAATTATCTTTGCAAAAACAGTTGAAGAATGTTATAAAAGAACATTAATCATTATACAAAGATGTAAAGAAAGATGAATAGTTCTTTCAAAGAAAAAAGTTGTGATTAGCAAAAACAAGATCAAATTCTTGGGATTAGAAATTGAAGAAGGAAAGATAAAAGTACAAGATCATATATCTTTAAAAATCAAAGATTTTCCCTCAAAAATCACTGATAAAAAGCAATTACAAAGATTTCTTGGAATTTTAACATACGCTGAAGGATATATTCCAAAATTAGCTGAAATCAAAAAACTGTTACAAGTTAAAGAAAGAAGTAGTATGGAATTGGACAGATTCTGATACTAAATATGTGGAAACAATAAAAAAGAAATGTAATAATTTACCATCATTATATTATCCATCTGATAAAGATAGAATGATTATTGAAATTGATGCTTCTGATTATCATTGGGGTGGAGTGTTAAAAGCTCATAATGGTAAGACATAATTAATATGTCAATATACTTCTGGAAGTTTTAAGAATCATGAGATCAATTATCATATTTCAGAAAAAGAAGTATTGGCCTTGATCAATACTATAAAGAAATTTAGAATTTATTTTTGCCTAACATGTTTATTGCAAGAACAGATTCCAGTTATGTTAAGTCATTTAGAGACATCACCATAAGAGGAGATTTTAAAATGGGAAGACTCTTGAGATGGCAACAATTTCTTGATTGGTATCAGTTTGAAATAGAACTGATTAAAGGTGACAAAAATTATACAGCAGATTCTTTGACAAGGGAATTGGCTATTAGATAAATGTCTTTAAAGAGACAAATAAGGCTAACCAGGCCTTCCTTTTTGAATAAAAATATTCCCTAATAGGCTAACCATGCCTCACGAAAAAACCCACACATCTCAGCTGTTTTGCAGGAAAATGGAGAAAAATATGGAACTCAAGACCATGGAGATTCAGATTGCCGAAAAAAGAAATGGAGATAAAGAAACTTCAGATGGAAGCTCAGATACTCAAACAAAAAATGGAGTTAATACAGATGAAAAATGGTGAGAAACCAAAAGAAAATCAGATTCAACTTCCTGAAGAACTGAAACAAGCCTCCTCACAGGCTCAAAGAACTCATGTGTACGTAGTATTCAATGGAGAAAAGAAAGGAGTCCATGAAAACATTGATGAAGAGAAACTTCCTCTCAATGTCAGATACAAAAGATGCAGCTCATTTGAAGAAGCAAAAGAAGAATTAAAAAATTATAAAGATATAATCAATTTAAGACCACAAGCAAAGATGGTCAAAGAACTCAAAGTAACTAGAGAACAGATGAGTAAAATGACAATCCCCATGACCAAAGAAAAATTAAGAGAAGAAAGAAAACCTAATTGGGAAAAATATTGTGAATTACTCCAAGAGACTTTTGGATGGCAAAAACAAAAGTATCTTGATCAACCATGGTACACGATATGGAGACCAAAGACAGGACCCAAAATGGAAACCTTGCCAGGATACAATCCATTAAAACTATGGCATGCAGTTCAATATGGATTAGTAGAACTAATATATCTCTCAGGAGACCATAGGGAACTTGAATATTTTCCTGATACCATGAAGATAGCCATGAAATTGTGAAAAGACAAAAGAGCTCAAAATAAAAACACTTTCATTAAGGTTTTGAGTTGTTACTGCCATTATGAAGATTCAACTTTCATTAGACCAAAAACCACTACAACAAATAAAGAAAATGGTGGTGATCATTTCCTGGCGGTTTTAATAAAACCGCCGCCGGTTACATGAACTTGGCGGTTATTCAGGCGGTTTTTTGAACCGCCGTTGAATTCTAGTGAATAGCTGCTTGTTTAGGTCATATTGTGGCAATGTGCTTTCTTTATTATGTTTTTTCTTTTTTAAAAAAAAAAAATCTAAAATATCACTAACACTCCTAATGACTTCCGTATCCAAAAAAAAACCCTAAAGACCTCTATTCCATTTTCAACCTCCTCTCGCTCCCTCTCCACCGCCACACCTCCCTCTCCCTCTCCCTCTCCCTCCACCTTCTCCATCCTCCATCCCTTCTCCATCTCAACCTTCTCCCAGCCTCCTATCTCCTTCCTCCGTCCCATTTCTCTTCTGTCCAGATTCTTTCAAATTAGATCGCGGTTTTGTCATCGTCACCATGGGAGACTTCAACAACGATCCTCTCAAGCGAAACCAAAACACTGCCGTTCTGGTATGTACCAAAACCTAGAATCGCGCCAACGTTCTTTATCGAGCTAGATTTTGTCTATTCACCTTGGATAGGGTTTATAGGACACTGTGTAGTAGTAGATTTAGTTTCGGTGATAATTTTGGTGATTTATTTTGTCTATTCCCACGCTGTATGATAATTTTGGTGATTTATTTTTTATTGACGTTGAAGATTTCCGGAGAACCTTTTCTTATTGGATTGATTTTTCTGAGTTTCATCGAAGAAGTTTGAGTTTGAGTTTAAATTTTATACTTTATTGGATTGATTTTCCTGAGTTTCAACGAAGAAGTTTGAGTTTGAGTTTTAATTTTATCTTATTTGTTTGTTATGTTTCAATTGGTAAATGGTAAAATATGCACTCTGATCTTGTTCTGGATTATGTTTGCGCAAAAAGGGAAAGATTGATTTTCCTTCCAAATCACATGATATGATGCTTGAACTTAAAGGAATGGGAAATTTTTAGAGGCACCTGAGCTGCATAGTGAAAATGTCAAGAAGAGGTGCTTCAATGACAATAAGAAGTTTGTGTGCTAATTTGATATTTTTAACTGTATTTCAAATTTCAAATGGCTATTTTATTTTCTATTCCTGAGTTAATATTCAAATCTGACTTTTTTAGTTCTTTATAATAGTTTTAGATGTAACAATTAATTTATGTCTTTGTTGAAGAAGATTTTGAAATTAATTTCACTAGTCACAACATTGAGTTTAATTATCTTAATTGGATTATTTTTTATTTTGAACCTGCTACACGGTAATCTTATTTTCCCTGTAACTTGCTAGTTCTTTCTTGATAATTATCTTGAGATGGTATTGAAATCAAATTATGTTGTTGTTAATTTGCTAGTCTGTGTGTATGTGTAAACTTTTTATCAAACTCTGCATTCTTGCTACCTCTCCCCTCTACTCTTTTGTTGCTTTCTCTTAGCTGCCGCTTGTGAATGAAAGTGTGACGACAAATTATAACATATGAGTTATGTCAACTCAGTCGATTAATTGGTAGGTTGTAAATATTAATTGTTTGATGAATGTGAACCTGGAGTCAAGAATGATAATTAAAAGAATTGATAGGTGAATTGTACATTTTAGGATTCCGTTATATCCTTAGAAATTTATCATATAACTATACTGTTATTATGCTGAGAATTTGGTTTAGGTCTACCTTATTCTAAATTGTATTTTTTGGTTTAGGTGTTCATCAATGTGCCATGGTGGTACTTGGCAGTGAATAGGATGATAAGCCATTTTCTAACCCAAAGTACCAAAAGCAAATTTGCCTTTGCCGGCCTTCAAAATCAACTGAGACTCTTTTGAGGTTAGGACATAAAGATTCAAAATTTACTTTTTTTCTCTTTATTTTCATTTTGGTTTTTACTTTTTATTTGGGTTTTGGATAATTTTAATTTTTGCCCATTTCTTGATTTTCCAGGTACATAGTTCCAGAGCAACTTCCGGTGAAGTATGGTGGACTAAGCAAAGAAGGGGAATTCGGAAACACCATGCTGTTACAGAAATCACAGTAAAACTAGCAGCAATACATACTGTGGAATTTCCTGTTCTGAGGTGGATTTTCCTTTGTTTTTGTAGGAATTGATTGGTTTTGAGAATCCAAAGAAAGCAGCATCGAAATTGAAAATATTTCATAGGATTCCTCTGTTTTCAATATTGTCTAAATATAATTCTTAGCTTAGTTATCATATTTCATGTGATATACTGTGTAGGCTTGGGAAAAAAATCAAAAGCAAAGTCACAATAAATTAGTAAATTAGAAATGAATAAAGTAAACATAAGATGATCATTCTCCAATTGGGGAAAAAGGAATATAAAAAATAGAGCTGAACAGACTGATTCTGTTATTTTTTATATAATTCTTTATATTTATATATTGCTAAGAGCCAAAAAAATCTTCTCTAGTGTTTAGCAGATCAATAAAAAGAAAGTTGTGGTGTGGACCACCTTGAACTAAACTTAGTCAGATATTTCATTTTTGCCTCACAATCATTGATGTGAAAAATTGATGTTTAATCAACAGCATCCAGCACTTATATGCTATAAAATTCAACAACCCATAGTTTCTTTCTTTATCTAGATAGTTATAACTTATTATAGTAGATAGACCGTGTTTGTGTTTGGCTTGAGAGAGTTAAGCTTGTAATCTATTTCAACAGAATTTAAAAGTGTGTTTGGTTTCATGTTTAAAAGTCTATGTTTGGCCTAATTTAAAATGTATTCATATTTCATACACTATGGTTTCACGCTTAAAGTCTTCTGTTTTATAGTTATTCTTCATGATGTCCTTAATTTTTCTCTTATATAATTTGTTCTTGACTGAGTGTTAATAAAGTGCAGGAATTGTTGGGGTTGGCTTCTTTGATTTTATGATGGAAGTGAAAAATGAGCTAACTATTGGGCTTATGCTTTTGGAGACATTTCGGTAGTTCAAATTATGGGCTGCTATGTATTCTAACTTTTGTTAATATTTTTTTTTTCTAATTAAGTTTTTCTGGTCCTAGTTATGGCAATGTTATGCTGGGCTATAGACCCTAGTAGAAGACTTTGTATTTATATGTAGTTTTTTTGCTTGTTAATAAAATTTCTCATTGTATTTATTTCTCTTGTTAATATAATAAATTTAATGATGAATTTTAATTTAAATAACAAGTATATTCAAAATGAATATATGAATATTTTCTTAAGTAATGAAATGGACCTAGTTAGAAAAAATGAATCAACAAAATATAAAAAACTAGTTAGAAAAAATGAATCAACAAAATATATAAAAAAAAAACCTAGAATATATAATAGTGGGTTAGACTACCCAAAAAAAGAAAATGGAGATTTAGCGGCGGTTCTAAATCGCCGCAAAATGGCATATTAAATTTTAACTTTCATTTAGAATTACTGGCAGTTTAAACTGCCGCAAAACACATACAACCGCCACAAAATGTTTAGGCGGCGGTTATACCAGCGGTTGATGAGAACCGCCGCAAACTGACCTCTCGACGGTGGTACTAGCGGCGGTTTTGAAACTGTCGGAATAAGCTTTTAGTGGCGGTTTTAACCGCCGCGAAATGCCAAAAAAACGCCACTAAATACCTATTTTGTTGTAGTGAACCTACATGCATTTAGGTTTTTCAAATGGAACATCTCCCCCTGCTGATAAAGCAAAGATAGATGGAATCATGGAATCTAATGAACATTACTATAGAGCACATCAATTATATTTCATTTATCTTAATCTTGAAAAAATCCGAGGAGACACCATGATTAAGGTTACTTTTAATTCCAGAGATACTATAGTTACTTCTCCCTTCAATGAAGTAATTCCAGAAAGAGAGTATGTCCATATTAATCATTGGCTCAAAGACTTTTACTGCATGGATAATCTTGATTACCCAAAAGAGACGCAAAGACTTCTTTGCCAGCTGTTAAAGAACTCTGAAGACCACATGTGCCCCTTGTGTGTAGATGAAAAGCAAAAGGAATCCGAAGAAACAATAATTGAAGAATGATGTAAGCAGTGACGTCACAAGACTTCAATAATGTAAAAATGTAGTCGTAAGCAGTGATGTGTGTATCAATAATGTAAGGGCATAAGGGTCATTAGTTAAGCCCTCACCCTTCTATAAATTTGTATGTTCTAACCAGAAAGAGGCAGAGCCAATTGGAGTAGAAAAAATCTCTCAAAGCTATAAGACTCATGTGTTGAGCAAGCTGAGGTTGGGATAACACCCTGAAGCCTGTTGTAATTTCTGGTCACTTTTTATTTTTTCTTTCTCTAGATTTGTAATATCAATCTCAGATTGAAAATCCCTATGTACTAAAATATATCCAGAAATAAAAATCATTTTATGATATCAAGATCCTTGACTTATAAAGAAGTATTATTATCAGAGATTAACAACGAGAAGGCATCGTGGACCAAATTCAACAAGATCATCCAGAAAAGCCACACATCTCAGGTATAAAATTACAGCCCTTGAACATGATTGTAGGAAAATTATCTGCATATAAAGATGTCTATTGAAGAAACTTTTGATTTCTATAAAAAAGAAGAAGATTTTAACAATTCAATTGAATGGCTAATAGATAATAACAGATTTAGAAAAATCCAGAAAGAAGATTTAAACTTGAAGGAAGGAGAAAATCTTAAGTTAAAAATAGGACTACTAGATAAAATATTTAAAGGATTAACCTTTAAAAATATCATACATTATGGAAAGATGTTTTGTGAATCAACTATAGATATCTCTGATACAGAACGGAAACATAACATTAAATTATTACAAAGGAAAAGCCTAAAAGAAAAACTACAAAAAATTAGACCAGAAGAGAGATCAAAGATAAAATATGTGCATATAGGAGCCATACAAATATTAATTAAGAGTACCTTTGGAGAAGGAATAAATAGTCCAATAACAGTGGCATTAATGGAGAGTAGGATCCAAGATCTTAGAGATTCCATCATAACTATGGTAGAAGGAAATCTAGCCTACACAAAGCTAATATTTACCACATATCCTAACATAGGAATACCATTAGAAACAGAGAACCTAGATCTATCATTAAATTTCTGTCATGATTTCAAAAGAAAAAATCTGATGAAAAAAGAAGATAAAATTTTTAGTCTCACATATTGTATCATGCATTAACAAATTCTCTAGAGTTTAAAAATAATGAATACATTAATATTCTCAGTTTATTTTTAGATCTGGAAAGACCTTTTAAGATAGAAAGAAATAAGATAGAAGAACTACCAGAATCATAGAAAAACTCTTTAGAAAGATATATAATTCCTAAACCACCTTTAACAAAGGAAATAGAAAAAAAAGATTATGACAAACAAATAGAGGAGCTAGCAAATGAAGTAAGAAGAATATCATTTAAAATAGGATAAAACATGAGTGTAGATATTCCAAGTTGATTTTATTGTTATAAATTAGAACTGTATAAGCAAATACAAGACAGACTAGCAGAAGAAATAATATTAAGAGAATGGATTGAAGATGAAATAATAAGAGTTTATGACTCAGAAATTTTTGACCAAGAAATGACATATATAACTTTTGATGAATATTTTAAAATACCAGAATAGATAGAAGATGATTTATATGAATTATATCTCAATGAGTAATTTCAGTAAAAATGCCTAATTATATATTAGATTTTGGAGAAATAACTATAACTACTCATCCTAAAGATGTTAAAAGACTCGTTAATAAATGCAAAAAAGAAATAAAAAATTTTAAAAAATCAAGAAAAATTCTTGAACAAAGAATAAGGTTCTCTATAAGAGAAGAAACAGAATTATTCTATAAAAGAAAAATTGATAAATTAGATATACAAGAAGGAATTATTCTACTTGATTTACATGATTATAAAGAAGATCTAAAAATTTTAGCAGTATAAATGGAAAAGTACAGATCCAAAACCATAGAAGAAATAAGAGGTTGGATATATCGTTGTGAAGGAGAACTTGAAAATTGGAAAGATAAAGCAAAAGCCGCAAGAAAATGTGAAGATAAATTGGTATTTAAACTTCTTGTAAGAAAGGAAAAGAAAAATATCAAGAAGTGGAAAAAGAAATTAAAAGAAGAAATAAAGATACAAAAATTGGTATCAGAGCTAAAGGTTCAATCCTTAGGCTCTTAGAAGTTAAATTTTCTAAGAAAAACAAAAACAAAAATCATGGATAAATATACTTGGAAGCTAAAAAATGATCTTAGAAGTGAAATCATTAGATTAAAAATAAATATGAACGACTACTATTATTATCATTGGAATAGGAGAGAAATATATTTAGATATCCTAAAAAACAAGAAAGAAAATAATAAGATTAAAAAACAACTTGAAGAAAGAGCTAGAATATAAAAATGAACTATAGACATATAAACTGCGTTAGGCTAAACGAAATTATAGAATCAATAGAATTAGAAGATATTAAAGACTAGAAAATAATATTAAAAAATAGAGTTAAAAAATATATTAGAAAAATAGAAAATCTAGATTCAATAGATATAAGTATAAATTTAATACAAAATCATAAATTAATATTAAATATATTTTAAAAACTAATAGAAGCTATAAAAAACAGTGAACAAATATGACAAAAAAAGTACGGAATTGTACTGAACCCATTTAGGAATTTTGTTAAAAGCAACTCCAAAAACATAAAATTTATACATTATAGCACCTATAAATGAAGGGGGCTTATAAACCACACAACGTCAAATCTAGTGGTCTAAAAAGGTTTAAATATAATTTTATTTCTTTGACTTTAATTTATATCGATTAGAGTTTTATTATTAGTCTTTGTAACTCTAAATTGTTAAGAATTGGTTTTTATAAGTACTAAAATCATAATAATAATAATGATTGGTAATGACAGATTTCCTTTAAAAATATATTTGTTTTAGGGCTTGATTTCTAAGTTTTTGAAACTATCAAGATTAATAATAAAATTTAAAAAAAATAATTGATGTAAAGTAATATAAAAACCAAAAATTATATATATATTTATTTACTATTTTGTAAAGAAACGGAACCAAAGGCCGAAGAGGAGAAATTACAGCGCTATAAATATGAGAGTAAAGACTCCATAAACATCAACTAATTAACATAAAGCTATATTACTAGCGTAAGAAGGATATACATAAAATGGACTGTTAGATGAAATTCCTAAATGTATAAAAAAAGAGATGAAATTTCTAAATTAGCAAGGATATATATCAACACAAGTATTAGTTTGTCTATGGACATGAACCAAAAATTATATTTAAATCAGGTAAGTATAAATAATTAGGAGGAAGCAACAAAAGCAAAAGATAAACTAAAAAGAAAATAGGGAAATTTGACTTTGGCTGAAAAGTTGCTCAACCGGAAGCACCGTTATCATTTGACGGTTCTGTCTGTTCATGGAAGGTGTGCTGTGATTGTGAAGCTGACGCGTAGGAAGGTGGCGAAAAGATGTTCACAAGCACAGAACATCCTCGCAATTATTATTTTTATTATTTATTATTAAATTAAAAGCATCCTCAACCTGAAGTCCTGAACTAATTACTGTGAATAGAAAATTAGAACCCTTATTGTCAACTCAGTAATCGTGTTTTTTCTTTTTTTCTTCAAATAAGATCGAAGTTGCAAGGTTAGGCAGAGCCACAGTGATGGGATATTTTTCTAATTAATTATTTAATTATTTAATACTGCGCGCTTACTTTCACAGAATAAATCATTAAAAATGTAGAGAACAATGTAGACGCAGTTGGATTTTGATTCAGGCAGCGTTGACACACGGCATTAGCCATCGTTCACATCATCACGTGCGTCCATATACTGTTCCCCTAATTATGTATGTAATGTCGATTGATTTTCGCAAACAAATTAAACTCTATAGTAATAATGTAATTAAATAAAAATCTCCAACAGTAGCACCCCCAACCCCAATCCTTATCTCTCTCTCTGTCGGTTTAATTCCCATACCTTCTTTTGTTTCTATTCTGATATAAACACTAAACTGCTATAATATACTACTACTTCAACTTTATCATCATTACGTAACACAGTCAATAGTCGACGACGGAGCCGTATAGCCTATAGCCTAGTCTATATAAATTCCAACCCTCGCATTTCCTTCCATTATATTCTTTTCATTTCTCTGTCTCCGTTGATTTCCCCTAATTCATTCCTTGTGCCGGAAAATTATAATTATAATAAATAAGAAAAATGTCGAGGGTTGAGAATGAGAAGAAGGTGTTTGACGCGGAAACGGCGTCGTTGCTGGTAAAGGAGCTGAGAGGAAGCTTTGCTTCGGGAAAAACCACAAGTTACGAATGGAGAGTAACGCAGGTGAAAGCGCTGTTAAAGATGGTGGAAGATAACGAAGATCAAATCATCGATGCTCTTCGTTCCGATCTCGCTAGACCTCCTCTCGAAACCGTCGTCTACGAGGTTTGTTATTATTACTAGAAAATAATTGTTTATTTTTTAAAAATCATAAATGATTACTAATTCAGACACCTACTTAATTATTTGATTAATAATTACTACTTCAATCTCAATTGATTTTGCTTCAATGGTTGCGTTTTCCCTTCTTTCATCTTTGATTCATTTGCTTCTGATTACGGTACGTGTCACATTACAGAGGTGACCCTGTTGGAGTTGAGTTGAATGCACGTCACGCAATTCCCAATCTTAATTAGTCGGTGTGCAAATCTAGTTTTTTCACCATTGCAGATAACATGACGAAACCGATTTTGTCTTCATACTTTGGAATATTCTACTTTATTTATTAACTTATTTAAACGTTAAAGTTTTGTAAAACAAAAACAAACGTCAAAGCTATTTAAGAGAAAAATTATCTCTATGTCATGCATACATTAATAAATATTTACCCCATTCAAAAAGTAAGGTATTTATTTCATTCAAAAGTAAAAATATTTTGTTGAATATATTTTCTAATATTTTTTGTTTTTTAATTTCTTAACTTATAACTATGTATAAGAACCCTTACTAATTATTTCCATTCATTACTACATTATTGTTATAGAAGTCCATATAAGCCCATTTAAATATGGGCTTATATAAACGGGTCTATTCAACTGCAAGCTTAAATGAATAAATGCAGTTTGGATAAAAAAAAAAAAAAAACTTCTAGTACTAGTATTGTTAACACTTTTTTTATCCCTGACAAAAAAGAAAAATACATTTACATTTTTTTTTAATCGAACTCTATTATTATTATTTTTTTTAACATAAATCATCCAAGTCTTTCTGGAAAAAGTATTTTTTAAAAGCATGTATTGATCTTTTATTAAAAAAAAAAACAATTTTAGAATGACGCATTATATAGCAAGTAAAAAAACAAAGCAAAAGGGGTGTCTTTTTAGTACTTGTCTTCTCTCTCATGTTTGCCTATTTACTGACCCCAAATATCACATTATCATTTCTACTTTTAACTGATGTAATTTGTCTTACAGATTGGTATGTTCAAAAACTCATGTGAAGTCATACTGAAGGAATTGAAACATTGGATGAAGCCGGAAAAGGTAATTGTTATAGGAAATTGGTCAATGACATAACTTATTCAGTTTATTTGATTCATCACATATTGAAATAAAAGTACCTTTTAATTTCAGGTTAAAACTTCAATCACAACATTTCCTTCTTCAGCTGAAATAGTACCTGAACCACTGGGTGTTGTGTTAGTGATCTCTGCATGGAACTATCCATTTTGTAAGTTGATATTTACTTGAGTTTTATATGTTTTTCAGTTGTCACTTTTAGCATTTTCTTTCCTCAAATTTCTATCTTCTAAAAATGTTCAATAATCTTTATCAAAAAAAAAAAAAAAAAAAGAAAAAAGGTTCAATGATAGTAACATTACCTTCTCTGCCTGTCTTTCCAGTGTTGTCTCTTGATCCAGTGGTTGGAGCTATAGCTGCTGGCAATGCTGTCGTTCTAAAACCGTCGGAAATCTCTCTGGCATCATCGTCGTTGATGGCCAAATTGGTAGGGAAGTACATGGATAACTCTCTTATAAGAGTTGTTGAGGGGGCAGTTGATGAAACAACCGCTCTGTTGCAGCAAAAGTGGGACAAAATTTTCTACACAGGTATTTTCTTGTTTCATTATTCTGGTTTTCTTGGATGGTTAAAAATCCTGAATGATTTTTTGGTTTTCTCTGTCATGGAAATTGTTTGTTTTCCTATAGTTGGTATGCTTTTATGTATATTAAATGTAATGTAATGTACCTATTACTTCTTTTTAAATCCTTTTTCAGATATAAATTGCATATATTGAACAAAAAAACTAGTGAAAAGAATAACGATGAATTTCACTTTAAGTTCTTTAGTTACGGTCAATATGCCACTTCAATCCCTGATTTTTCATTTTTTTTAAGCGTTTTTAGTCCTTTATTTGTAAAATGTGTAATTTTGGTCATTCCTCTACCGTTTTCTTAATGAGATTACAAAGAAAAAAAAAGTGAAAGAAAGTTATTCTCGGAATAATTCATTAGATTTTGGAAAAAAGAATGAAGTCACACATTGTGCAGGGTATTGCAATTAAAACAAAGAATAAAATGCTTGGTCTCATTCTAGTTATACACATATAAGTAATTACTGAATTTTCAGGTAATGGAAGAATTGGACGCATAGTGATGAGTGCTGCTGCAAAACATCTTACACCAGTTGTGCTAGAGCTTGGAGGCAAATCTCCAGTTGTTGTTGATTCAAATGTCAATTTACAAGTATTTCCTTAGTCTTCTTTTATTTATTTTCCCAATTACTTGCTATTAACATAACCTCCTTAAAAAAAAAAAAACCTCCTTCAAACTAACTCTTCATTTAAATTGATATGCATTTACAAGGTGACAGCAAGACGGATAATTTCAGGCAAGTGGGGTTGTAACAATGGACAAGCTTGCATTTCTCCAGATTATGTCATAACAACAAAAGACTATGCTCCTAAGTTGGTATGAAATTTTTCCCATGTGTTGTCAGAGTTATGAATCTATCTATGTCTTTATTTATTTAGTGTTAATTTGGTGCCTCCTATTTCTAGTTGGATGCCCTGAAGACTGAATTGGAGAATTTCTATGGAAAGAACCCATTGGAATCGGAAGATTTGTCGCGAATAGTGAACTGGAATCACTTTGCTCGCTTGTCAAAGCTCTTGGATGATGATAAGGTTTCTGGCAAGATTGTTTATGGAGGCCAAAAGGATGAAAGCAAATTGTAGGTTTCTTCTATTTTTTTTTCAACTTTATAGGTAGGGTTTATTTTGTGAAATGCAGAAGATTTTGACACAGGCTATTCTATTGGCTCTTCCAAAATTTGCAGGAGGATTGCTCCCACTGTTTTATTGGATGTTCCACAAGATTCTCTGATAATGGGTGAGGAGATATTCGGTCCATTGCTTCCCATCATCACGGTATGAATTAAAGGCACATAAAGAACCGTGTTCATGATTATTATTATTTTCAAATTTATGTCTTCATGGGTTGCTTTTTCAATAGTCTAATGTGAATATTATACCTTTTAGTCCCAATTTAAAAAAAAATTGTGAATCAGTTGCTGTCATTATAACGGATAAGTGTTCGATTTCTCTGAGTTGACTAACATTTTTTCTTATATGGCTTGATCATGCCTACTACATCTAATACCATTATGATAGCAGGGACTAATACGTAAATGATTTTACATGCATCGATAAATTCTTAATTCAACCTAAGATAAATGTTAAACTAACATGGATAACTGTGTTTATAATTGTGAAGCACTCATCAACAAACTTCATTTGCTTCTTCATATATCAATTCAATGGAAAATGAATTAGAATGGTTTCTTTATTGGATGTAACAGGTAAATAAAGTGGAAGAAAGCTTTGATGTGATCAACTCAGGACCAAAGCCTCTCGCTGCTTATGTATTTACAAACGACAACAAGTTCAAGGAGAAGTTTGTATCAACCGTTTCAGCTGGCGGTTTGCTTGTCAATGACACTGTCTTACATGTAATATTTGTTATTTTGAATATTCTCACATTGTGTTTTGAATTAATTTCAAATCTGAACATTGTTGATCTCTGATTCTCTGTTTTTCACCTTTCGGTGGTGCAGTTGGTGGTTCCTACATTGCCATTTGGGGGAGTTGGGGAGAGTGGAACGGGTGGATACCATGGAAAATTTTCCTTTGATGCTTTTACCCACAGAAAAGCAGTTCTTTATCGCAGTTTTGCCGGCGATGCATCGATAAGGTACCCACCATACACGCCTACGAAGATGAGATTGATGAAGGCTCTCATTGGTGGTGGTTTTCTCAACATAATTCGTGCTCTTTTTGGATGGTCCTAGGCTAAATTTGCTTTCAAATCTAGCTGCTATTGAATATTGCTGTATCTTTCGTTCTGGCTTCCTTGTATTCTTTTTTTTTTTTTTGGTTTTTAATGCTAAGTTTCCTTGTATTTAAATATGCTTGACAACGTAAATAAATTATTGCATTCTTTTCAGTGTACTTATACTTGTTTTATGATGTCTTGTAGTGTTGTTATGCCCTATGAGAGGCCATGCTTGAACTTTTCTATAATGCTTAAGGGAGTAGAATTTGTCAAATAAGCACTAATATCAAACATTGTTTCTACATAAATTTCTTTCTTTTTTCTTTTTATTATTTTCTACATAAATTTCTTACTTTAACTTTTCTATTAAGTTTCTTTACCTCACTTTTCTAGAAACTATTTCATCTTGTTTTTAAAAGGTCAGATATCTCATGACAAATATATATAGAATTATGGTGCTTCAGATTAAGGAAGGAATGGAAATTTAATCTATTCAGCAACAAAAAAAAGAAGGCATAGAAGATTAACAAGAATCCTGTAAAATACTAGCAATCTCAGATCTTTGATCATCTGTGAGGTGTGTTGGAAACTGAACAAAAAATGTAATTCTCAAGTTCCCTCTTATCCCTGGTTCTTTTGAGATTGGCATACCTTGGCCATTGATTATCTTCTGATAACCAGAGTATATAATATTATCCACTGTCAAACTCATTTGCTCTCCTCCCAATAAGGGTACTGAAATTGTGCATCCAGTAAGTGCCTTTAGCAAGGGAATTTCTATGGTCAGTTCCAAATTATCCCCATCTCTTCTGAATAATTGGTGTCTTTTCTCTGAGATAAAAAATATTATAACTTCTCTGTATGCACCAGGTCTCTCATTCCCTTTTCCTTCAAATGTAATCTTAGTTCCTTTCTTCCATCCAGGGTTTACATTTATTGTTAGCAGTTCCTCCTCTTGAACTATTCCCCTGCATAGAACAAATAGCAGACAAACTCATAAAACATTTGCCAATATAAACACATATTCTGACTTATTATCTTTTCCATCATTTTTATTCTCGCACCACATTTGGCCTTTTCTTTTTTCTACTTATCCCTTTTCTTTTTTCTTTTTCCATCACTATCACTTATTACATACCTTTTTGTTTTGGTTTTGGGTGAATGCAAAGAGGAATTCACTCTTCTTACATGTCTCTTACATAACATTTTGAGATGCAAGATGATCATTTCTCAGTATATATCAAGGGTTACACTGTCTTCCTATCTATTCATACACAAATGGATCTATATATAATGGTAATTTTACGTTTTGGAATCATTGATGGTTCACTCTATGTCACATTACAGGGACAACACAATATTTATATATTGTTAATTTTGATGTGTTAAATCGGACGGCTCATTCTGCACTGACCATTAAAAGTCTCAAACTCAAATAAATCACCTTAGTTGAAACCTATCCACACATATTCTGTCCTGTTATAGTATAGAAATCAGAAAGAAGGAATAAGAGAAACGAACCCGGTATCAGTGAGAACATCCCTTGTGATCATGATCTTTTTCTTGCATCCATAGCACAACTCTTCAAGGGTGCACTCAAGCTTCTTCTCAATTGGTGGCGGTTTTAGCATCCCAGATGAACTAGAATACATGATTGGAGTGTTTCTCTTAAAGCTTCCATTTCTTGATTGCAGATGAGGATGCATTGATCTGAAACTGCTGTTATTATTCCATGAAGAAGGGGTGGTAGGCACAGAATCACTGTCATCTCTGCTCTTGCTTTGCGTGTTATTAATCTTTTTGCCTGCGTTTCTAGATTGTGCTTCCATAGAACGTAAACGCGAACTATCTAAGCTTTTGTGCCTATACAGAAAACACCCTCTTGAAGTCATTGGATCTTTGTCTTTGTAAGCTTCAGTATTTAATCTCAAACTCTGAAATTTGCTCGTTGTTCTACCATCTTTGCTACCTTCAACAGGTTCCTAGTTGAAACAAAAAACCACGTGACGTGAGGCTTTCTATATTAGATTTTCGTCTAGTAATCAGTACTTGAGATTGTAAAGGTCGAAAACTACTCTCGGATTTCAAAAACTCTAAATTAGTTACTGTCTTTATGAATTAACAGTCATTTTAGTCTATTTTTACTTAATTTTTTAATGTCAATAATCAAAATGCTCCTCGTTTCATGGATTAATTTGGAGATCTTAAAATCTCAGGGATTAAAATGCTACATTAGGGATTTACTCAATTTTTATTATCTATGGATCTATCTACCTATCTACTATGCATCCGCTCAGATGATTTCTAATCTAAGTAAGGAAAAAAGTCATTCTCAAAATTGAATAAAAATCCCAAATGAAATCAATTATAAAGCAATATTGATTTAAAACTAGAATGACCATGATTTACTAAACTGATTAATCATAGTAACTATTTTGATAAATTAGGTTAGGTATGACGGTAATTACAGAGATTTGTACCTTTGGAGTTTGATTGTGGCGTTCTGGATTATCTTGGGTTGAGGAGGATGATTTTTTACGGCGGAACCTTCTTTTGATGGTTGATTTATAAGTTTTGACGAGGCTGCGAATGGAGTTAACGCCAGGTACGCAGGAAACGTACACCATGAGAGAGAAAAAGGAAGAAAGGGGAAGATTAAGAAGAAGAAGATGATGAAGATGAAGATGAAGATGAAGATGAAAGAGTAGTGACATTGATGTTAACAGGTGAATTTGCATGGTGAACGTAACCAAATGTGGGGTGTTTTAAAACTGACCCCTTTTATTAGCACCCTCTGTTATTAGGAACTACAGACTGGTTTTTATTTTTTATTTTTATTTTTTTTTTGCTAGCCTTCGTTGGCTTTATTATTACAATTACAACAATAAGGTAGCATTTTTTTTCAAAGTCAAAAACTCAAAATAGTAGTGTTTTCTATTTATTTTATAACCAAAGCAATTGAAGTAAACAAGATTATAAGACAACTGCTGATAAAAAAAAAAACGGTAAATGGGACTTCTTTTTCCTACCTGGCTCAACGAGAGTTGTCTAAGTGGTGATATCTGTAGTCTTAAACAAAACAAAATTAATATTTATTTTTTAAGTCAGACTATTATCACTTTTTAATGTTTATTTTACTCTTTTTATATTTATGGTCACTCACATTTAATTAATTTAATTGTATGTACCAAAAAAAATTAATTTAATTGTATTTAAATATTAATTTTATTAGTTGAAAGTGTTAAATAAAAAGTAATTAAAAATTTGTCAATATAAATAAAAGAGTGACAATATGTAACAAAAAAAAATTGTAACAAAAAAGTGAGAATGACTCTAACTTTTTTTAGTTGTTGTAAAGAGTAGCAGATGTGTTAAAATATTAATTTTAATTTTTTTATTATCAACAAAAATAATCAATTACACATATATTAAGAAAAATAGTTAATTTTTTTTTTCTTTCATCTAATAAGTCATTTGATTTTTTAAATTATTGTTTATCATAGTTAATAACTTAATATAGAGAGATAATCATGATAACTACAAATAACATCCCAATTAATTACTATAAGTATTTTAGATATATTTCCATTAAATAAAATAAAAGTAATCAAATTTACTCGTAATTTTTTAAAACATAAGACAGTACTAAAAATTGTTTATTATAAAAAACAAGGAGCACCTATTCTATGGTTAAGATTACAACTAACATTATAAGATTGACACTGGAATTTGCATCATAGAAGTAGTGAAACATACCATATTTTTTCAAACCATCAATTTGAGAGTTAAAAGATATTTTCTCTGTTTTTTTTAGTGTTTTTAATATTTTTGGTTGTTTGTTTTTATAGTCATTTTAGAATATTAATAAATAATTAATGTTATTTTTTTACTGAAATCCTTATAATAAATATATATTTATACTAAACATTTATAGTCTAATATCCATAATTGAATCACATAATAAAAAATACTATGTAATAAATATTTTTTAAAATTATGATAGCAACATTTAATTATTTTTAAATTTCTGTCCATAACCTTGAATTTTTTTGAAAAAGTTGAGAGTATACTATATTCAAGATTGATGGTTAAAAAACAAATAGGTGTAGTGTAATATACCCAAATTCAAAAAGTAAGTCCGTGGAATCATGAGATCCATAATTCAAGCCGTTGAATTAGCACCACCCTATTTGAGAAATGCACAATCTATTTTTAAATAGCAGCGAATGCTGCTTTCCGGACAAATAAGGGTGGTTTTACTTTTCATTTTTATTATTTTATTAATTCTGGACGCTATTGTCCGAAAAGAGTGGTGTCGCTTCCAAATGGAAAAATGCTAATCCCAGCGGCCATAATCCACCTATATACATTTGACCAAAAACAAAATCTAACAAAAAAAAAATCCATTTATTAATTAAATGGAAAATGTTGTTTCTTTGCGAAACAATTTTTGTGGGGTATAGCAATATTATTATTAAGGTTGCGTTTGAAACAATTTATGCACAACTTATGAAAATAACGTATAAGTCTCGATAAGCTATTTTTATTTTATTTTCATAAGCTTCTTTAAACAACTTATCAGAATAAGTTGTTTTTAGCTTATTCAAATAAGTTTCATCATTTTATGTATAAATAAACTCGTTTTCAAAAATAGCTTATTGTATAAGTGTTTAATTAAGCTGTGTTTCCAAACATACCCTAAATATACTCGTTGAATAGTGTACGTATTTGTTATTACAACCTCTGAAATTCATTAAATATGAGAACAACCCTTTTCATCCATTTATTGATATGTACTATTTAAGTTTAGGACACAACTTTGTTTTGGTATTATTTTTCAATTAAATTTTTTTAAGTGAAATTTCAATTTTAATTGAAAAACAATATCGAAAGTAGCAAAGTTTATTTTGACCTACTTGACAGCAACTTACAGATATAAAGATGAAGAAAGAATAATTTGCCTCAAGTGAAAAGAAAGAACATATGGCTATGGGTTGCATAACACCATGAAAACAAAGAAAAAGTTTTATATACACTCATTATACATCAATAATCATTGTTCAACAAGGGCATTGCAGTGCGAGGTATCCCCAATTTTATAATTATTCAATGGTTTAATACTTACAAATAATTTTTCATTTATTAAAATTGTAGTAAAGTTTCAAATGAATTGCTGAATATTTATTAATTTTATCCTATAATAACATTAATATTAATTATTAAGTTGAAAGCTTTACTCAATTTCAATAATCTCACAATCGATAAAATGTGAACAATCTTTTCTCAAACTAGTAAAAGTTTGGCTAGGTTTTGACTTATTGAAATTAATCAAACCAACCAAAAATGAAAAACAAAAAATAACTATGATTTGAACCGTAACTGATTGAATGGACGATTTATTGTCAAGAATAGATGGGATCATGAGCATTAATTTTAAACTTTAGTTGTCTAGTCACCCTCCACATGCAGCAATTGTAGAGTATGCATGTCTACAAAATGTCCAGAAATTTACTAATAATAATTACTTTTTTTATAGGCACTAATAATAATTACTAATAATAAATAAAAACAATTAGTAACAATAAGTTATTTTAAGAGAAAATTTATTCTTTTCAATCAGGACCAAAATGAATTGGATACCAACAACCTTTAACTGTTATTTTTGGGTACAACCTATAAGAGTTTAAAAGACAAATATATAAAAATTGGGTTCATTTAATTATACTTTTACTACAAATAAAAAAAATCATTAAAATAGAGTATTTTTTGATGAAGTATCCATATTGGAATGTGAGGATAAAAAAAAAATTATTGGAACGTGAAATCGCTACCAATCAAAATAAGAGGATTAATCACTTTTAAAAAAATAAAAAAAACAAACAGGCACATTACCCTTATGAAGCAAATATTGATACTTCGAACAAAATTATAAGTTCCTGGCCAAAAAAAACAAAATTATAAGTGGCTAACTAAAGTGTGTTTATTTTAAGGTTTAAACAAATATTTTTAGGAACGTAGATTTTCATATTTATTTCAAGATTTAAAAAAAGATTTTCATGCATTATTTATTTTTAAGAATGTATTTTTTTTTTTTGTATTTTTAATGACTTTCATTCTCATAGTGAAAGGTGAGTAAATTACTTTTCCATGAGAATATAGATAGTTATTTTGTATTTAACTTGTAATCACCATTTTTTTTTATTTTTTGGAAATTTATAAAGTATTTATAATGATGTTGATTTATACTAAATACATTCTTATAGAATGTTCAAAATATATATTTTTAGAAATATATACATTATAAAAAATAAGAGGCCTGAAAAGATTTTTTATTTTTAAAACCAATGCACTCTAAGTTATTAATGCTATGTATCTAATTGATTATATTTGATTTTTAACTTAACCAATATTATTATATTACATTGTTGTCCTAATACTTGTTATCACGTTTTATTACATTGATTGTTTTACATTTTTAGCTTAAAGGACCCCATTAGTACTAGTTAGTACTTCTTCCGGAATGATTTATATATAAGCAAAAAAATATTAAGTTTATTGTCCTAAAATATTAAGCAAATTTCAACTATTTTTATTTTATTCAATGTTTTTATTTCTTAAGTATCATTACTTGATTGGTTATTTGACTTTTTAAGTAGAGAGATGATAAATATGATAGATTAATTTATTCAATAGAATTAAGCATTTGCTTGAAAATAAAAAAAGTTAAATATATTAATTTAATTTTTTTATATATGAAAGTTAATTTTTTTTTCTTATAAATCATTCTGAGTAGTACACGTTATGATGAACAAATTGTATGGGTGTCAACATCTTTGAAAAAGACTCATCCGCGTTTAGTTCTAGACTTTGAGTGGTGGGGTCATCTCATGCTTCACCCACGAAACTTCCAATTTCTAACTACGAAGTTTCAACCCCAAAATTTCAACAATTCTCAATTTAGTTATAAAGTGATTTTTTTTTTTAAAAAAAAAAAGTAGTACTTACGCGTTAATTACTGTAATTGTTAAATATTAGTACTAGTTATTAGTAAGTGCCCTTAGCAAATTCCATACATTTATCACCAAATGATTTCCCTTGATTTAGTAATTACTACTACTAGACAAGACGTATTCACGTAAGCATTAGGATTAGGTGATACTACCTCCAGTATTAAAAATAATTAAAGAATACTTTTATTAATATAAGAAAAAATAATTAAATTTTAGTCATATTTAATATATATAAAAAAAACTAATCTAAATATACAACCGATAGTAAGCTTTTGTAAGATGAGATTCCCGTGTGCGGGGCCTATAAAAACGTTGTCTTGTTTGGCATTAAGTCAGAGACGTTATAGTTATTAGTTAGCGTCTTCGTCGTATTTTTCATTCTCAGTGTTTCATTTTCATCTCTTTCTTTAATTTTGATCAGAATTAATTGTTGAAGATGATGAACGTGAAAAGCAGAGGAGTTCCATTGACGACGTCGTTTTTGCTCTTTCTTTACTTTTCTTCCATTATTTTCTTCTCACTCTGTTTCTCGGAACCCAATCAGATCCTCACCACCAAGGAGCCCAACTTCCCAAACTCTGCTGGTTCTGCTGTTCTTTTCTCCGTTCAAGGAAATGTATATCCACTTGGGTATGTGATCACTTCTTCAACAACCTTCTTCTTTTCAAAAAAATAAATAATCTCATATTAGAAATTTTGTATTGAACATTAGACTAATCAAGTTCGAGCTCATAAAATCATTTTGTTGTCTAAACTGCGACTCAAAACTTCGCTTGTCAAGTTTTAACAAAGTTGTATTTCTAAGAGTTGAACTCGAGACGTCTTATTTTGCAGGAAATTTCATAATCCTCTCAGTTTCTATCGAGTTTATTTGTTATTTGTTTGGTATTGAGTGGTCCTACCAATCAATTTCTAAACAATTTTTTTTATTTAGAGAAAAAAAAATTAAAATGAAATTATTTTTGACCGAAAATATTTTTTTTACGACCATTTTTCTTATACCCGTCTTACACTCCTATTAAAATAATAATATCTTTATTTTTATTTTAAAAAAAATACAAAAATCATGTAAATGATTAAAATATTAACAACATAATAAAAGTATAAAGAAAAGGGAGTAAAAAAATCGAGATTGAACCCGTTGGTTGAATTGTGTTGGTGCAGGTATTACTCAGTGACTGTTGGCATTGGCAACCCTCCAAAGGCTTTCGACCTTGACATTGACTCAGGCAGTGATCTCACTTGGGTCCAATGTGATGCACCTTGCAAAGGTTGCACCAAGGTATAATAACTTTGATCTTAATTAACAACTCTCTAAAATCTTAATTAAGAATATGACTATAATAAAATTTAATTAAAAATTAAGTAATTTAATTATTTCTCGTGAGTTAATTTTGTTTGGATTTGATTATTTGTAGCCACGTGATCAACAATACAAACCCCACAACAACCTTGTGAAAAGTGGGGATCCCTTGTGTGATGGAATACAGTCAATATCACAGCATCATGGTGCTAACTCAAACAACCAATGTGACTATGAAATTGAGTATGCAGACCATGGCTCGTCCCTTGGTGTGTTAGTCCAAGACTATGTTACTATTCGGTTAACTAATGGCTCTATCTTTCGTCCTAACCTGGCTTTTGGGTGAGTGTTTTCTCTCCATTCATTTTCACTTTTCTTTTTATTTGACTTAGTATGTGTTTAAATTAATCATTTCTGAACCTGCAGTGAATTGCAATTTCACTCTTCCAAATCAATCCTTGAATTAATAGAGTTTCCATTTATGTTCCATGATAGATGCGGGTATGATCAAACACATTCAGGTCGCACAGCTTCACCTCCCACGGCAGGGGTGCTTGGCCTTGGCAATGGCAAGTCAAGCATTTTGTCCCAGCTCCGCTCTAAGAACCTCGTTCGTAACGTTGTCGGCCACTGCTTCAGTAGTCGAGGAGGTGGCTTCTTATTCTTTGGAGATAAACTCATTCCTCCCGGAATTCTTTGGACCCCCATCTTTCAAAGTTCCTCTCAGCAGTAAGTACATCAATCACATTAAAATTTGAGTTCAACTTTCATGTATTAAGTTCCAATTCCATCATTCAAACTTATCCACGACATTTAAAAGTGATATACAAGCATTTTCTTTATTAATTGTTCCCTTTTGAGATTTTATCAATTATCAATTATTCATGAAAAACTTACAACATTTATTTTATTTCAGAAAACATTATATAACAGGTCCAGCAAACCTGATTTTCAGTGGAAAGCCTACTACTGTTAAGGCTCTAGACCTTATCTTTGATAGTGGCAGCTCCTATACATACTTCAATTCCCAAGCTTATAAAGCTACTCTTGATCTGGTGAGATGGAATCAATTAACCAAAGATCTTCATTATTATTGTCTTGTTTGTTTGGCATATGATAATTAATTAATCTTCAATCCATGATTTAGATAAGTAATGATTTGAAGGGGAAGCCATTGCAAAGAGCAACTGATGATCCTTCACTACCAATTTGTTGGAAGGGTGCAAAGCCTTTTAGATCTCTAAGTGATGTCAGTAACAATTTCAAGCCACTAGCACTAATCTTCACAACAGTAAGGAATTTACAGCTGCAACTACCACCACAAGCATATTTAATTGTCACTGTGAGCACCTCTTAATTATTTCTCCCTCTTCAAATTAAAGAAGAATAAATTTAAAAAGAAATTTTCTGTCTATTGTCTTTGTCTAAACTAACATCTTGTCCTTTTTCAGCAACGTGGTAATGTCTGCTTAGGGATTCTAGATGGAAGTGAAGCAGAGCTAGGAAATCTTAACATAATTGGAGGTGAGATAATTCTATATACAAATAATGAAATATTTTTTCTTCCTTTTTATTTTTTAATTAAAATGATTTTTTTTTTTGTTTTTGATCTTAACAGATATCTCTTTACAAGACAAGATAGTGATATATGACAACGAGAATAAGCAGATTGGATGGGGCCCGGCCAAGTGTGATAAACGTGTTAAGACATAGATCAACATGTTACAATCTCTTCTTTTTCCAGTTCTAATTAATAAAGTGTAAATCTCGATTTCAATTTTTAAGGATGACTTTTAACACCCATGCGCAGCTAACTTGAGTATTCTATATAGTTTTCAAGACCAATGGAACTTTCTTATATTTTCTATGTAGTTTTCAAGACTCAGTATCAATGAAGAATCTAGGAAAAATCTTGAAGTGTTTGCTCTAAACACTAAATTATAAACTCTAAATTAATGTATATTGAAATAATATGTAGACTCCGCCAATACCATAGTAAAAGTTAGGTTAAGTTAATCATTTATTTTTTATATGTATTTTTAGTTTTGTTTTAGTTTTTATACGTAAAAAACATTTTTATTAGTTCTCATTTGTCTTTATTAGTGATTTGGTCTTTTCATTATTTTACCATTAATTTCGACTAAAACGAAAAAATAAGTATAGGAACTAAAACGAAAAATAAGTATATGTATAGAGACTTAAATGAAAAATAAGAACATGTATGGAGACTAAAACAAAAAACACTACATGTATATGAACTAAAATGAAAAATAAGTAATTATATACTCCCTCCGTCCCAAAATGTAACACTCTCTAGAGAGTTTTTGCTTGTCCCATTTTATAGGACCCTTTGAGAATTTTTGTGTACATTTAATTTTTTTTATCATTATACCCTTGCTACTCAACTAGTTTTGATGAACATTAATTAAGAGAGAGTAGGGTGATAGAAAGAGATCGAAAGAGTAATTTGGAAACTAATACTTTTTGTTAGACAAATTTAATGCATTTAACTAAATTAACCATTTTTCTTAATTCCCACAATATTGGTCTAGGGGATCTTACATTTTGGGACGAAAAGAGTAGGAATTAATTATTTTAATGTCAGCAGTTTATATGTCTGTCATTGATTAGCTCATATAAGTTCTGATAGCTACATAAGATGAAGTTAACATCATTAGTATTGAATTCGACTATAGGGATCAATCCAAAAATGGCAAACATAACTAAAATGAATATTCTTTTACGTTTAGAAACTAAAACAAAAATAAAAGACGTATATAAAAACTAAATAAATCATTTAACCTAAAAGTTATTACTTTTTTTTATGTAAGGTGCAACACAAAAATGTTATACAGAAATGTTAGTTACAAAGGAGTTTAGGTTAATCATGATAAATTTAAGTTCAAGTTATGTTTGGAATAACTCATGCACTATTTATAAAAATAGTTTATAGGAGAGTTATAAGTTATTTTCAATTTTTTTTTATAAATTTTTTAGAACAGTTTATAAGAATGATTTTAGCTTATTTAAATAAGCTTTATAATTTTATTTATAAATAAATTTATTTTTTAAAAAAAGTTTATTATATAAGTGTTTAATTAAATTGTATTTTCAAACACACCCTTAGTCAACTAAAAAATAAAATATTAATTAAATAATTTTAAATTAAAAAAAGTTAAATGCAACTACTATTAAGAGCCTGTTTTTTAAACTTAAAAATAATGAGTTTTATAAATAAATAATTGATTATTTTTTAAAGTGACATAATAATCAAAAGTTATGTATGTTTGGTTACAATAGAGAATAATAAGATTTCATTCTTATTTTTAGAAGCAATTGATACCTGTTCTTCAAAGTAAGAAGAAAAATCTAATTATTTTGCGATTCTGATTATTTTGAGAATCACAGATAAACAGACTAAAATTTTTATTATTATTTTTTTATTAAAATAAGTACTTATTTTATCAAATAATGTGAAAACTCTAAGTTAGAGCATGTTTGGGTGCAATTTATGTTTGATTGTTTGATTTTGTACTTATAAAAATTTTTAATTTTTATTTTAACAAAAAAAAACTTTTGATCCTTCGGCTAAAAAGTTAGATATTATTTAAAAAAGCTTAAAATTTGCTTATTACAGCTAAAAAAATATATTAAAAATTGAGTTTCACATCGATTATACCCAAATAAAAATTAATTATATTATATATTATCAATTCTTTTTATTTTGCTAATACAAACACATTTTAAGTTAGTAGGTTAAAAATTAAAGTTTTTGTTGCGAAGATTTACATGATTTTATAGTATATTGGGTAAAGTAAACATTTAGGTTAAGATGATCAGTCTTAGTGTAGAAAGCCTGCGGACTCAAAAAATGTATATATATATAAACAGATCAAATATATTCTATTTTATTTACATTTGTTAATTTATTAAAAAACGAAAAAGAGGTGCGGGGTTATGAACCGTAAGGGGAACTGTACCCGGTCCAAAATTCACTAGAATATGTATTTGGCGCCACAAGTCATCACCGTTGTGAGTTGTGAGCGCTAATTTCACTTCTCAGTGACGTTCTGAGATTATAAACGAAGAAGAAAGAAATAGGTTTAGCATTGTGACCTAACTAACAAAACAATGGCAGAGACGACCTATCCCATGGACATCGACGGCGGCGACCGCACTTACCCTTCTAGGCCAGATAAGGGCAAAGCTGTCCTCGTTGCTGGCAACCCTCCCGGCGCCGCCAACGCCATTCCCTGGGTCGAAAAGTTCCGCCCTCAGTCCCTCGACGACGTCGCCGCTCACCGTGACATTGTCGATACCAGTAATGCTCTCTCTTCCCCCTTTCTTCTCTAGGGTTTAACACTGAGGTTCTTCCTGATCTTATACTGCTTGCTAACGAAACACTCCTTCACAAAGCGTTTGCGTAACGTAGCTCGCTATGGGAATTTTCAGTTATAGTATATTACTTTTTGTCTTTTTGATTTTACGATAAGCCCCATTTATCCCCTTCCTAGGGTTTTAGGTATATGGTAATGGTGGAATTGTAGTAGTCGGACTGCAATAACTTATTACTGAGGAGGAGGCTTATTTTATATTACTCGTGGAATTTTATGGAGGCGCATTTGATTTCCTATTTTTTGTGTTTCAATTTTAGTTACGTTCACTTAAGATCAGGAAATGAAATTGTAGATCGTGTGTGATTTTTTTGGATCCATATCTGTCTGCAGTTTCAGTGTCATTGGTGTTACTTGCATCTTCTCTGGTTTTAGATTGCTCATCATTTTTTGTTTTTTCATTTGTTGGGTAGTTGATAGGCTGACCACCGAGAACAGATTACCCCATCTTCTATTGTATGGCCCCCCCGGCACGGGCAAAACATCAACTATTCTTGCTGTGGCACGCAAACTATATGGTGCACAGTACCATAATATGATTTTGGAGCTTAATGCATCAGATGATAGAGGAATTGATGTTGTGCGTCAGCAGATTCAAGATTTTGCTAGCACTCAGAGCTTATCATTTGGGTTGTCTTCTATTCTTATTATTTATCTTCTTATATCTTACTGTATTGTTGTGTTAATTTCAATTTTCAGTAATGATTGTTCTGATTTTTAAAAGCTGTGGTTATTTTGTTATACTATGGGTGTGTCTTTTAGCACATTGGGAAGTTACTTTAGTAAATGTGCAGCTAGAATTTTAACATTTCCTTTGGGGGGGGGGGTGTCTGTTGCTCTGGAAGTGTGTTGGAACTGTATGTTTTGCTTTGACTGACTATCAAAGGTGCTCTGTTTAGTGTGAAGGCGTCTGTGAAACTGGTCTTGTTAGATGAAGCGGATGCCATGACAAAGGATGCCCAATTTGCATTACGTAGAGGTATAAACTAATTTTTGTATGCTATCTGACTTGTGCATATAGCTTCAGTCCAGTTTCTCGAGTTATAATACACTTCATTTCTATTGGTGCAGTGATTGAAAGATATACAAAAAGCACTAGGTTTGCTCTTATCTGTAATCATGTAAACAAGATTATTCCAGCACTGCAATCAAGATGCACTCGGTTTCGGTTTGCCCCTCTTGATGCTGTTCATGTCACTGAAAGACTGAAACACGTCATTAAGGCTGAAGGGTATGTTACCTGTTCTCTCTTATCTAGTCTGCATGTTTTATTTTGAGTCAGAATATGTCTTTTGCTGTGTTACTTTCTCACATTATCTGGAATGTTATTTGTGAGAATTTCTTTTGTATTCTATTTTGCGCTAATTGGGTGCCAATATAATGGTAATTAACCAAATGAATTTTTCATTGCTTATCTCAAGAGCATGAATTTATTCTGTTATATTATTTTAACACATCAATACTTTATCTGCTGAAATCTGGAAAATTGATCTTTTTCTTACAGTTGAGTTTTCTAATACAACGTGTATAAAAGACTACATGTGCAGTTCATTCTGATGGAATGGGCTAGGAGCAGGAAAATGTACTTCGGTCTTCCTCCTGACTTCATAATTTTATTTATCACATGCATCCATTAGCATTCAATCCATCACTTACGATTGTTATAATGTATCCTTGTCTGATTTTAGTATATACCCCACTCACAAGACTTCTCCATTCAGGGTTGCACTTGCATGTTTCTTTCTTGTGCCTGTAGGTCCAAGTCCAACAATTTCAAAATTAGTAAGATATCTTGTGTGTATCTTTCTGTAAATGTTTGTGCAGTGCAGTTCAACTTCAGTCTTCAGGTGTTCGAAATCTTGAATCATCAATTCTTTTTAGTTAATTATTGATCAAATTGTTAAGACTTAATCTTGTCTTACTTCTGGTTGTGAAGTTATTAAGGAGTCTTGTAGATTTTCTAAAATAGTTTCGTAAGGAAACCATGAAGTTATACATCCAGTAGAACTGACCACATGAATTGCTTGCTCTTCCTTTGATGTTTAGTGGAATTATGTTGTTGGAAGGTGCTCATATAAGTACCATAGTACTTTTGGTTATGCATGCTAATCTCCTTTTAAATAATCTCACGTCAGTGCCCCTGCTACTGGATAAACGTTCCACTATGCCATTGTTTACAGTTGTAACATTGTGATTCTATTTTGGGTTTAATAACTTGCAATATAATGATTAGCATTTTTTTGACCAGGCTTGATGTTCAAGATAGTGGCTTAGCTGCACTGGTTCGGCTTAGCAACGGTGATATGAGAAAGGCTTTGAATATTCTTCAGGTAGTTTGTTGTTAGCCTTCACTTTTCTTTTATACAGATCTAGTACAGTTTGTCTTTTGGATTTTACTTTTTACTTTTACAATACCTATTGTAGAAACAAACTACCTCTTGGGAATGAGAATACATATTTAATAGTTAAGAGTTAAGATAAGACTGTCAAATTCTTGAACATCTGTGGACTCTTGAATATTTTTAACTTTAATTACTAGTAGCAATATGATTAATATCAAATTTTATATCCTGGATGCATGCTTAACTAATCCATTTTGTTGATAATTTTCCGTATATATGTGCATGCAATGTACCAGTGATTTGTAGATACATGTGTTGTAAATTTGTCTTTCTTCAGATGTTAACTAAAATTAACAAAATTGTAGAAGTGATTTTCAGGACATCTAGCAATTTGCCCTTCTTAACCATGGAAAAAAGTTCTATCAAATTATTATATCCTAATTATTTTATTTCTTTTTTATCAGTAGATTCTAGATGACCTATTCTGTTTCTTTAATATTTTTGTGCAGTCAACACACATGGCTTCTCAACAGATAACGGAAGAAGCTGTTTACCTGTGCACTGGAAATCCATTGCCCAAAGACATTGAGCAAATATCTTACTGGCTTCTGAATGAACAATTTGCAGATAGCTTTAAAAGTATTAAGTGGTTTGTTTACCTTTTATAGTGGTGTTTAATTTTTATAGAAATTATGATTTTTATTTGGCATTAATTGAGTAGGAATAAACGAAATCAAGACAAGGAAAGGATTGGCCCTGGTAGATATTGTCAGAGAAGTGACAATGTGAGTCTTATGCATCATACGGATTGTCAAACTTTCTGGTAACTTATTTAATTGATCTTGTTTTTACAATACCCATATACCGATATCACAGGTTTGTCTTTAAGATTAAGATGCCTCCAGCTGTTCGAGTACAGTTGATAAATGATTTGGCAGACATAGAGTACGTACTTCTGTCCCACTTTTTTCATGCTATTCTCCTTGTCAGTTACATAAATTTTCTCTGGAAATTGTAAAAAATACAGGTATAAATATTTGAAAGACCTTCAAATTGGTTTCTAAGCCAAGCCAAGCTTTTTGCTTTTTACAAAAATGCGAGACCCGTTTTAAAAAGAAAAAAGCATAACTGGTAACAAGTCAGTCTGAGGCTGGCATTCTGCTTCTGCAAAATATATTAAAGCTTAGTATTTTAGATAAAGTCAAACTTGGGCTAACCTATTTTCAACTCTAATCATGTAAGCGGTTTTAGATAAGGTGAGAAGAGCTACTCATTTTTGTGCCTTATGCGTTATGATACTAAAAAAAAATCACTTGCTTGTTGCTACATTCCTGTAGTTCATAAACTAGCGTTTTACTTTTTCCCTTTGTTGATAGTTAAATCCAAAACGACAATTTATGTACTTAAATATCATTTTAAGCTTCTAGGTACTTGTTAGGTGGTAGTACATCTATGCTATAGAGCTCTCTGTAAATGCCTTGAATAATGAATACATACATAGGTCCCCCCTGTCCCTTCCCTTCCCTGGCCTCCCTATCCATCTTCATCATCTCCCATTGCTATTTTATCCTTTATTTTTCATCTGTGAGCTGATAGCCTAAAATTTGGCTATTGCTAAATACACCCTGCAATTTTGTATACCTGATTGATCATCATGTATATTAGTGATTGCAAGTGCGGATTTATTTTATTTTATTTATTATTACTATTATTATTATTATTATTTGCATCTTCTCTTCTGCTTGGTTTTTGGAAATATATGTGCACTTTTAATAATGGGAGTGAGATTTCATGTCATCCAGGTACAGATTAAGTTTTGGGTGCAACGATAAGCTTCAGCTTGGATCGGTTATTGCTTCTTTTACGCGTGCTAGATCTGCACTGGTTGCTGCTGCTACATAATCTCTTCCGAATCGAATCCTGTGGTTGTTATTGCTTCTTTTTATTAGGCTTGGCTTCTTTGATTTCAATTTGAGATTGAGATTGGGAGGATTTCAATTTATGTCAAGAAAGTAGTTTTGATCATCTTTGTTAACTTCAGATTAGGTGAGTTTCCCTTTTGGGTATTTTAACAAAATTCTGAAACCTGTTTACTTTTCAATGTTACCGCCTACATACGTAGTAATACATTTACGGTTACTTAAGAAGACACCGCTGGATTATTTTCCATTCATTGCATCTGCATTAGGGGAATTCATCCCCATTGCCGTATCCTTTTGCATTTTCAAATTGACTAGTTTTCTTCTACTCTTTTCAAGTTCGTTCAAGATCTCATTAAGGTCACCTTTCAATATGAAGAGAAGACACAAATGAAAATTTTGAAAAGCCATCAACCAAAAGAAATCAATCGCATAGTTCTCAGTCTATGAGAACCTACATGTTTTCAAGAACCATATAAAGCATAAACCTAAGGACATTACTTGCACATACATGTATTCGAAATTAATTTTAACCAGACTAATATGAATCCCCATAAGGCTATAAATCTCATGATAATTTTCAAATTTTGGTAGCATAATTACAATTCAGTCCCTGCTCAGCACAAGACCATTGGCTTATCCTTTTTGATAAGGAGTCATTCATCCCCTGGAAAAAATCATGAGTAGGCTACGCAAAGTATTCACCTAATTTTTCAAATTACTGCCATAAGATTGTGCTTGAAAAATAATTTAATATTGGAAGTAATTTGATTTGATTCAAATATTACTCATCATACTCATCATGCCTAGAATAAAATCTTATCAGCCTCGTGTCTAAAACATATGAGGATGAGGATGAAAACTACTGAATAAAACAACTCCAGGAATAATCATGCAGCATAGCCAAATGTTGTGTTGTTGTCTTCCTCCACAAATCACTCGAACAGGCCTCCCAACACATAACAGATACATACATAAGAAAAGAGGATGATTGAGAAATGATTAACTATTAAAAGATTATTATCTGATACAGCATGATCAATAGACTATTATAACAAGTCCATGTACAACAAGACAGAGGTACATAAACAAGAAAACAATACCTATATAAAGAAGGCATCAAGCACAGGTTTGTATGGAACCCTCGCAATCTCCACCATGTCCATTTTGAAGGCAAGCTTTTTTATGGGTGGGGAAACTTTTAGGAACTTGCCTGAGCCAGCAGCATAGGATGTTGTCAATTGCACATCAAAATAGGATAGGAAGAGGTAAGGAATCCTATCCTGGGAGCCAGCGGTCAAGATTGCACAAATTCTCCTAGCACCCTCTTCATCACCTTCACCAAGGTCCAGAAGGTGACCATGTACTGTATCTGAAATCAAAGGATTTTGAGCACGATCAGGAAGCATATCAGAGAATACATCAAGTTCTTGATGGTCCTCAGCTTCGAATGTGGTTCTGGAAATGACAAAAATAGACACTCTATAGCTATAAAAACGAGTCGAGACATTCTTCAAAGACTAAATCACCCTCATATCCCCAGTTTGGATTTTCTCTTTCACATCCGGTAACAGCCACATCATACTCATCAGTATGGAATGGAAGTAGCTTTCTAGGGAAAGCAAGACTCCCCACGAGTCAGGGATACATAATCCTGTCAGAAAAATTCTATCTTTGGGAATAGACCCAGATAAAGATAGATATGAATCAGTTACAGAGGTATAATTGACGCTAGAGAAGCTCACTCGCCGTCAGAGAATATTTGAATAATTTTCAGAGAAGGGCAAAAAAGATTAACTTATCAAAATGGAAGGTGGCACGTGGACTTGAAATGCACTTCGTGTTGGTATGAATAGTGCAGTGGTAATAAGGGATAGGTGCTTCGTGACAAGAGAATGGGGTTCATCGGCATCAGTATCAGCATCAGCATTAATTTCTAAATATTCTAAGGAAAAAATGGCATGTTTGAGTTAGAATAGACAGAATGAAATAAGTAAAATGAGATGGGTAATTTTGGCTCCCTAAGATGAGTTGTTAAAATAGGTTTCAATATTAAATCGGGTTCTGTGATAATACTCGTGCTTACGTGACAGAAATTAGTGTCGATTTCGTAGACTTCATCACAGAAATCTTTCATCTGAAAGCTATAGCCTCTGAAACCTCCAACTAAATAATCCTTTGACGTGACGCATCCCACAGGGATAACCGTGTCGCGAAAATCGAGTCGGCAACGAATCAGTGCGGATGGTGGCGATGAAATATGTGAATTGGAACCGCCGTCGCCACTAAGATCAATGCCAATGAGCTCTCCGCACGCCTCCAAAAACAGAATTTTCTCTCCTTCGATTCTTGCTCTGTTGTTTTCGCCGCCGGAATCCATCATCCCGAACCTTAGGGTTTTGTGTTTTGTTCTTTTGGTAAGGAGAGGTTCGTGTTTTTTCCTTTTGGTAGAGGGTTTCGTGTTTTTGACGTCCACTGCCACTGTTCAATGGTTAGTTATTTATTCTTTTAAAATGAAATGAATATCAAATAATGAAATAAACAAAATCAAGTTTAGACTCTATAATAATAAATAATACACATACACGTAGTACACTGTAGTAATTGATACACATAAATTTTAAACTTTTTAACTTAATAATTATAAATTTTAAATTATAAAATACATTATTGATATTACAAATACAATAATAATAATAACATCAAAGTGAAGATATTCTGAACTTTATAAATTATATAGAATACTTTATGGGCGAATACTTCATGTATAACCGTATTGATTGTAATTATAAATTTAACTGAGGCATGAATACATGTTCAAATTTTGTCTCCACATATTAAAGTTATTTGCTACTGAGTTGCTAATGCATTAAATGATTGTCGATTAGTGAGTTACTGCCAAATCAGACACGGGAGTTTTGGGTTTATATAAAAGTTCTTGAGAGAGTAAAAGCTGCGTAAAAGCTTATATAGACATTTTAAGAGAGTATAAGGTTTTTCTCTATTAGAGTAAATGAGAAAAGTGCTCGTATTAAAAGTAAAAAAGAGTAAAGATAAAGACTAACATAAACTAGTGGTGATAGTGTTTGAAAGAAAATATATTATACGATCTTAACATATAGGCTATCAAGTTTATTAAGAGTAGTTTGTTGTGATTCAATTTACTGGGTATGAATGAATGAATTGACGTATATGTAGTACATTTAATGGGTATGAATAAATTAGTATAATTAACTAGATAAAGCCGCTATTACGCCATTACATTATTACGCCAAGTTGTTGTCCATTGGAATGTGGTTTTAGAAATGGCAGAACCAGACCCTCTATAACTATAAAAACGAGAATGTCTAGACATTCTTGAAACACTAAATCACACTCATATTCTTTCACTCGATGTCATTAAATATTTGAATCGTTTTCGGGAGAAGAGAAAAAAAGGATTAACTTATCCATTTTGGTATAAATAATGGAATGGTGACGAGGGAGAGATGCTTCAAGGAATGAGGTTCATCAGTATCAGCGTCTAACATCTGTATCAGCATTGTTTTTAAATATTCTAGGAGAAAAATTGCATGTCATGAATTAGAATACGAAGTATGAAATAGGTAAAGTTTACTTCTGAGATAGAATGACATAACTAATTTTGGCTTCCTTCTTAAGATGTGCGGTTAAAATAGGATTCAATATTAAATTTGGTTCTACGATAATACTCGTGCTTATGTGACATAAATGGGTGTTGATTTCGTAGACTTTATTACAGAAGTCTTTCATCTGAAAGCCATAGCCTCTGAACCCTCCAACTAAATCATCTTTATTACCGATTTTGACGTAACGAACTATGTAATGGGAGGTAGCGTCTTGATTTGAAATGCAATTCTATGTGTCGGTATAAAAAATGGAATGGTAACAAGAGATTACGAGTTCAACATTTTCATATAATAAAAAAATTTCTATAATTACGAGTTCTTGTTATGTCCAATCCTAAAATTATGTATCTAGAGTTTGAATTAAGTAAAATATTATTGAGATTTGTCAATAATTATATCGGGGAATGTTCATGTACTTCCACAATAAAATACAAATAATTATTGAGTCGATCATAATCATAGTGTCGATCATAAGCATAGTGATATTGTGTTCAACTTCTAAATATAAAAGCTGCGTAAAAGTTTATATAGGCGAGGGTTTAAGGTTTTTCTTTGTTAGAATAAATGAGAAAAGTTGTGGTATTAAAGCTAAACAAAAATAAAGAAAAGACTATTGAGAATAGTGGTGATAGTGTTTGACAGAAACGCTTTATTCGCTTGGAGCTTAACAGTAACTACCAAAAAAATTCCATGACATATATACAAATTATAATGGAGATAATAAAAATTGCATAAAAATTCTTAGTGTCATTTAGTGTGAAATATGGACACGATTTTACAATTTTCATATAATAAAAAAATTTCTATAATGACGGGTTCTTGTTATGTCCAATCCTAAAATCATGTATATAGAATTTGAATGACGTAAAATATTATTGAAGTTGGGTATTGGGGATTTAATGTACTTCCTCAATAAAATACAAACAATTATTGAGTAGATAATGAGCAGAGTGGTATTGTGTTTCAACTTCTGATCATAAAAGCGGGGAAAAAGATAATATAAGCATTTATAAAGGGTTGAAGGCTTTTTGTTTTAGAGTGAATGAGAAAAGTGGTGGTATTAAAAGTAAAGAAAAGTAAAGATAAAGAATATAAAAAATGAAAATAGTGGTGATAGTGCTTGGCAGGGAATATATTATTAGAACCTTGAAGCTTTAGAAGATATGCTATGAACAGAAAATTAGCTTTTTGGGTTTATTAGGAGTAGTTTGTTGTGATTCTATTTTATTGTAGTGAGTTTGTATGAATGAATGGATTGACGTATATGTAGTAGATTTAATGAGTTTAAATAAATTAGTATAATGAATTTGATAAAGAACCGGTTTGAATGTTAAGAGAGGAGCAACCGTCATTACACTATTACGCCAAGTTCTTCTCCGGAACGTAGTTCTAGAAATATCAAAACTAAACACTCTATAACTATAAAAACGAGAATGGTAAAGACATTCTTCAAACACTAAATCACGCTAATATCTTAAGTTTGGATTTTTCTCTTTCATATCGGATAACAGCCGCATCATACTCACCACTTAACTTTCCAGGAGAAGCAAGACTCCCCACGAGTAAGTATCAAGGATACAAAATTCTCCCAGAAAAATTCCATTTTTGGAATAGACCCAGATAAAAACACATATGAATTAGTCACAGAAGAATAATTGGCGCTAGAGTAGCTTCACTCGTCATCCGTGAATATTTGAATCGTTTTCGGGAGAGGAAAAAAAATGATTAACTTATCCTCCACTACGAAATGAGAGGTAGCGTCTTGATTTGAAACGCACCTCCACATATTGGTATAAATAATGGAGTGGTAACGAGGGAGAGATGCTTTATGACAAGAAAATGGGAGTTCATGTCAACATTGATTTCTAAATATTCTAACGGAAAAATGACATAGTTTGAATTAGAATACCAAGTTGTAATGTTTACCTTCAAGTTAGAATAAGATAGCTAAGATGAGCGGTTAAAATATGTTTAAATATAATACTGAGTGACTGGGTGTTGATTTAGTAGACTTCATCACGGAAATGGGTGTTGATTTAGTAGACTTTACAGAAATCTTTCATCTGACAGCATAGCCTTTCAACCCTCACTAATCCTAATTACTCACGTAACACATTCTCCACTACGAAATGGGAGATAGTGTCTTGATTTGAAACACACCTCCAAATTGATATAAAAAATGGAGTGGTGACAACGGAGAGATGCTTAGAGTGGGGTTAATTTAGTATTGATTTCTAAATATTTTACTGGAAAAATGACATTTCTTAAATTCAAAAACAAGAATGAAATAAATAATGTTTACCTATGAGATGGCTAATTTTGGCTCTAAAAAACAGGTTCACCATTTTTATATAATAAAAATTTCTGTGATTACGAATTCTTGGTATGCCCAATCCTAAAATCATGTATTTAGAATTTGAATAACGTAAAATATTATTGAATTGTTCAATAAGTATATCGGGGAATGTTCATGTACTCCCACGATAAAATACAAACAGTTATTAAATTAATTATAAGCATAGTGGTATTGTGGTTCAACTTCTAAACATAGAATCGGGTAAAAGTTAATATAGGAATTTGGAGAGGATTTAAGCTTTTCTTTAATAGAGGCGATGAGAAAAGGGGTGGTATTAAAGGTAGTAAAGAGTAAAGATGAAGACCATTGACAAAATAGTGGTGATTGAGTTTGAAAGAAGACACCTTATTCGAACCTTTTCTACTCGAAGCTTAATTTAGAAGATAAGTTATAAGCATAAAATTAGTTTTTTTGAGTGAGCTTCTATGAATGAATGGATTGACGTATATTAGTAGATTTGGTGGGTTTAAACAAAACAGTATAATGAATTAAATATAGAACTGATTTAAATATTGGAAGAGGAGCCTCTGCCATTACGCCAAGTCGTGTCTCGACTAACTATCCAAAAACTGTCTGACTATTCCAGTGACATTTATGCAAATTATAATAGAGATGGTGAAAACCGTATAAAAATAAATCAGTACACAGAGTCGATAGTTAACATAGTGGTATTGTATTTCAATTTCTAATCATAAAAGCGGTGGTATTAAAAGTAAAGAAGAATAAAGATAAAGATTATTAAGAAGTGAAAATAGTGGTGATAGTGTTTGAAAGAGAATATATTATTCTAAACTATTTTCAGCTTAACACAGCTGTTTAGAAGATAGGCTATGAGCAGAAAATGAGCTTTTTGGGTTTATTAAGAGTAGTTTGTTGTGATTCAGTTTACTGTAACGAGCTTGAATGAATGTATTGACATATATGTAGTAGATTTAGTGGGTTTAAATAAATTAGTATAATTAATTAGATAAAAAACCGGTTTGAATATTGGAGAGGAGCTACCACCATTATGCTGTTACGCTAAGTTATTGATGGTCTTTCGCTTGGAATGTGGTTTTGGAAATGGCAAAACCAGACGCTTTATAACTATAAAAACGAGAACCTCCAGACATTCGTCAAACACTAAATCACTCTCATTTCCTAAGTTGATTTTCTCTTTCATATCGGGTAACAACAGCATCATACTCATCATCAGTATGTACGTAACTTTCCAGAGGAAGCAAGATTCCTACGAATAAGTATCAGGGATACAGAATTCTCCCAAAAAAAATTTCATCCTTGGAAATAGACCTAGATAAAGACACATATGAATTAGTAATAGAGGAATAATTGGCGCTACAGTAGCTCCACTCGCCGTCAGTGAATATTTGAATCGTTTTGGGAGAGGAAAAAAATGATTAACTTATCCTTCACTATGAAATGGAAAGTAGCGTCTTGATTTCAAATGCACCTTCAAAAATTTTGGTATAAAAAATGGAGTGGTGACGACGGAGATATGCTTCATGACAAGTGGGATTCATCAGCATTGATTTCTAAATATTCTAGGGAAAAAATGGCATGACTTCATTAGAAAAAAAGAATGAAATAGGTAATGTTTAATAAGATGGTTGGATCCAAAGAACATGTTTGAATATTCTCATTACATATATGCCAATTATAATGGAGATAGTGAAAAGCGCATTAAAACTTTTTAATTAACTAATAGTGTCATTTATTGTGAAATGTGTGCACGGTCGCCATTTTATAATAAAAAATTTCTATGATTACGGGTTTACAATCCTAAAATCATGTATCTGAAATTTGAATGACGTAAAATATTAGTGAGATTGGTCAGTAATTATATCGAGAAATGTTCATATACTTCCACACTAAAATAGCAACAGTTATTGAGTTGATTATAAGGTTTTTCTTTTGTTAGAGTGAATGAGAAAAGTGGTAGTATTAAAAGTAAAGAAAAGTAAAAAAGAAGACATAGCTGCTTTAAAATTGATAATAAAGATAACTATAATTGTATTAATAATAAATATAGTAATATTAAAATATTAAAAAAATATTTTAATATTTATTTTTTTTGCTACATCGGTAAAAAATTTAATATTTATTTAGTTAAAGTTCTTAATGTGAAATATTTAATTTTATATATAATATTATTATATTAGTAAAAAATATAATAGTTCGGGATGAAACTTGAACGAAAATCTTTGAGGGGCCAAAATAATATCAAAATACATAATTTAAATATTTTATAGCATACATTAAAATTTGAGGTGCAATATCAAGTCATCTACAAAAGTAAATAAAATCAAATAACTTGAATTACCTTTAAACTAAAGTGCTGCATTGCGTTCTTTCAAAGACTTGAAGTCATTGATAATGGAATAAAGGATGATGGATTAGAATTTAAAAAACACAACACTCATAAACCCACTACTCTTCCATTACAAAATTTCAATATTTCACTTTCACAACAACACTAGCAAACTAGCAAAGATTTGAAAAGTCCAAATAAAATTAGTAATGCCTATTGTTTGCAACTTACAAGAGTTGCAGACCTACTTTACACTTCAGTGTTGTTACCTTTTTTCCTTAGGAATAAGACGAGTAATTTACCGAAGAAAGATAATTTATGATTATGTTTGAATTTAATATGTTTTAGTTATGATAGTAACCGATAGAGTTTATAGGTAATAATTTATCATAAACAAAAAAAAATTGGAATTGATGAATATTATTACCTATAAACGATATTGATTTTTACCATAATTAAAAACATATCATACCCTAATTAAAATATATAGATTCCTAATAAATTATGGCCTACATGACTTCTATAGATTACATGAATAATTAAAATTATATCTTTCAAAATCCCTCCTTGATTCTCATCCAGAAGTTTTCTATCAATTATAACAATACTACCTCCGTTCTTAATCATAAGTACCTAAACAAATTAAAAAAACTAGTGTTCCTTTTTATAAGCTCCTAACATAAAAAATTGGGGCATTTACTATAATTTTTTCTTTTTACACCTAATTAATGAAGATAGGGGAGATTGGTTTTCAAATGAAAGTACGTTTTAATTAAGGATAAAATTAAAAATTTATAATAACTTTTTAAAGAATCAATGTATTTTCTAGATATTAACATTTTTTTTAACACGTGAGATTTTTTTTTGAGGAGCTTATAATTAAGAACGGATGGAGTATTATTTTTATACCTATTTTCTCTTATATTTATTTACAACTTATTTTTATTTTATTTTATTATCTTTTTCTCTTTATTTTTTGTCTAGGTTATACCAATAGATAATAGTGCATACCACTTCATTATTAATATTTAGCAACATTGACTTTATACAAATGCGTAAAAAAATTTACAAATTCTAAAAAATAACATTTTTTATGATCTGATAACATTTTTCAAATGTTACTAAAATCTTTTAGCAGCATGTCTTTATACAACATTGGATAAAAATGTTGTAAATGCGCAAAGGCAATAATTTTAATGATTTTACAATATTTTTTAATAATTTTTTTAAATATTGCTAATAATTAATTATGGTGTAATGGTAGTAAATCAAATATTACTTTTTTTTTTTATCTCATCACTTCTTTTTTCTTCTCAATTTTTTTTTCTTTATTTTTCCATCTTATACCTCTTATGCTAGCGTAAAAATATGACAACTAACTCTACTCGGTATATGTATATAAAATAAATTTTAAAAAAATTGGGGACACAATGTCAAGCTGATCTGCAAGGAAATAAATATTTAATTTATGTGAACAAGAGCTGACTGGTGGTGGTGAGTCATAACATCTTTACCAAGCAAAGCTTCATTCGCTAGCATATCAGGATACATATTATTACCCCTCCAAGCTTCCAGGCTACATATAAGCTGAAGGACATTATCCATAGTGTCATACCTTTACATTTATGATAATGATAATAATTAACTGAATTTTATTATACGAGAAAATTCATCGTTAGTTTCGTTTAAATTAAAGACACAAGTGTCACCAATTTTCCTAAAAATCCATGACACCAATTAAATCTTTTAAAGATTAAAAGTGTCTTTTATCCAAAAAAATAAAAAATAGTGTCATCAATTCCTTCAAAGTTCAAAGTTTAAATAAAAAGCAGGAATGGACCGGAGGGGGCAATCTCCTTCGAAAAAAATAATACTAGTACATATTATGTGCATAAAATTTGTATGAACTAAATTTAGTTTGGTGGATTTTTCTATAGCTTTGTTACTACAGGGTTTCGTGTTCGAGTTTTCGTAACTATTTTTTTTTCCTTTTTATAATGCTAGAATTATTTGTTTGATTTATTTTTTACATAAACAGATTTTAATCTCTTTAAGTAGTTATGAAAAAATCATCAACAATTGATTTGTATTTTTTTTTTAAAAAAAAAATCAACGAATATCCTCAACCTCAAGGTCATCTACTTTTCCACTAACCACAATAATAGTAATAGATGAATTGTCTCATTACTTAATGATGAGTTGTTGAAATTTACGTAGTTAAATTAGTATATTAATTTGTTAATTGTTACGTAGTAATTTCATCACATTTTATGTGTGATTAAAAATGAAAAAATATAATTAAATTATTCCCTCCGGTCCTATATATATGTCACATTTTAGAAGAAATCTTTAGTTCTAAATACTCTCTCTGTCCCTATATATAAGACCCTCTAAAAAAACAAAATGATTAAGAAAATTATTAAATCTAGAAAAAATCATTAAATTTGTCTAGCAATTTGAGTTTATTTCCCTACTTATCATTCAATTATTAAAACCAAAAGAATTACTCTCTTTCCACTCAATTAGTTTTCTCCAATTATCATAAGAGAGATAATTTCTCTCTCATCAACTTATTATGTTTATTGGCTTTGAACCGCACAAAAGTGATTGAGTAAATAAAGGTAATTTAGTAAAAAAATTGAATTTGCACAAAGTTTCAAAAAGGGTCTTATAAAAAGGGACACACAATGTTTCTGTAAATAGTCTTATAAATAGGGACGGAGAGGGTATAAGTCACTAACTAACTCATTAATTGCGTTTTTCCCTTTCACTCCTATAATTTTCAAAAATTTAATTAATGATGGAGTGAGAACGAGAGGAGAATAAGAAAGAGAAAAAGATATTACTCCCTCCGTCCTAAAATGTAAGACCTCCTAGATCAATATTGCGAGAATTAAGAAAAGTGTTTAATTTAATTAAATGCATTAAATTTGTCTAACAAAAAGTATTACTCCCTCTGTCCCATTTTAAGTGTCGTTTAAGGTTGTTACACACAATTTAAGAAATGTCATTAATTTTCTTGTTTTTACACAAATAATTGTCCAACTCCCTATTATACCCCTTACTCCCTCTGGTCCTTATTATAAGGCATAAATACCTAAATTATGCAAACCAATAAAGATAGTTGGTTGCATCAATTTTCTTAAATTTTCTTAAAAAGTGGGATGATATATCAATTTTACCCTTCCTTAAATATTGTGTTTAGTGGTTGGTATAATAAAGTTAAGGCATTTAATAGGGGCAAATAAGGAAAATAACCATAAATATTTTATGGGATTTGTGCAATGCCTTATAAAAAGGACCACAAAATCCTTTCAAAATGTGTCTTATAATAAGGACCAGAGGGAGTATCACTCTTATTAATTAGTGAATTACATCTCTCAAAACATTTATTTAAGATTCAAGGATATATTTGGTAAAACATAATTAATGCTTCATTGAAACTATAAATGACAAATAAAGTGGGACAATTTTTTTTCTTTAAAACGACACTTAAAATGGGACGGATGGAGTAATTTTCAAATTTACCCTTTTAATCTTTTTCTATATCACTTCACTCTCTCTCTTTTAGTTAATGTTGTTCATTTATTTACTTTATTAATTTTATATTTTTAGAAAAACTCTATTAATTACTCCATGTTTTAGAAATAGTACATCACAATAAAAAGTTAAAGTGATTAAATTTGATGGCAATGAGGTCCACTTATATGAGAGATAAATGGATTTAGTTAATTTATGATTTTATTTATTGTATTTTGGATTCATCAAAATTGGTTGAGTAGCAAGGGTATAATGGTAAAAAAAATTAAATGTGAACAAAAATTCTCAAAGGGTCCTACAAAATGAGACAAGCAAAAACTCTCTAGATGATATTACATTTTGAGACGAATAGAGTAATTTCCAAAGCATTTACTAGCACATTTAAGTTGAGAATATAGTAGGAATAAAACCTCTTTTTTTAGATAAATTTAATGAACTAATTACACTTTTTTTATTTTGTTAGTTTAGTTAGAAATAACTTATATATAGAATCAAAAGAAGTATTAGATAATAATAAATTAATTAATATATTAATTTAATTATATATTTTTTTTATTTAACTATAAAATCATTTATAAATAAGTGATACACTACTACATAGATGTGTATCTATCACTACTCTAACTAACGGTGCAGGTGAGAAAGAGCATTGCTCTATAATGAACCTAGACATGGAGGTAGTACAATTAATGAGTATTGGGTTTGATGGGTCAAAGATAACTCATCACATGAAAGGTAGCAAGTATTAAAAAAAGGGTTTTGATATCTAGTGCCTTAAGGATATTAGATAAAATTATTAGAAGTAGAAAAATAATTATAAAAGCACATTGTTCCGTCTCTCGAGAATATAAAAAACTACACATTTTAATATTTTTTAACTATATTTAGGCTCTTATCTGATGCCCTTAGGACACTAAATATCATTTGCCATTAAAAAAAACAAGTTAATGTTTAAAAGGGGTGAAAAATTTCGTAGATTGTCTCTCTTCTCTCTTGGCTCTTAATTGAGATTTCTCCTTTTCTTGTCCATCTCCCTCTATCTCAATTTACATGGTTTTATATTTTTTCCATCTTGATTATCAATTGTAAGGAAATCCTGGTACATTTATAATATCATTTTAAAATACTTTTTCCAGTCGATGAATTTGTTGTTTAAGGTTTTACCATATATATTAAGTGAATTTTGTTATTTAAGATTTTATTATATATATTAAAAAAATATTGATTATAAAATATTTTATCAGGATATTGACTATATTATCCTTATTTATATAATTAATCAACATTTATTACTTCTTTAGTATCACATCACCTACTTATATTAAATGAGGGGTATAAATAACAAAAATAAATTAAATGTACTTTGAAAATATGAAACAATTTGATACCAAAATTAATAATCTAAAACAACATAACTTATGAACCAAAGAAAATATTTCTTTTTACTGTTGCCTTGTTTAGTGGGAATACGGCACTCGAGATAAAAATGAAAATTTCAAAACTATTCCTGTTTTTTTTTTAAAAAAAATTCATGTCGAAATTGAAAAAACATCTGTACTCCCGCATTGTTATTTTTAAAATTAGTTTATCAATATATTTTTAGACAATAAAATATTTTTAATTCAAGTAGTATATGATTTAAATAATATTAATAATATTCTTTAACAAAAAATAATAGTATAAAAATAATAAAATTGAAACTAAATTACTCTTCATAATTTTTACAAATAGTTATTTGGTTATAACAGTTCATCAATATTTTAAATAATGTAAGAATAATGGTGCCTTTTTATGATAAGTAAAAATTTTTGGTGATATATGATACATCATTAAGTTTACCTTCAATAACAGGTAAATAGTGTCCCAAAAAATAAAATTCTAATTTTGTTTAAGTTTTTCATTTTATGATCGGTGAGTCCTTATTTTTTTTGTTATTTAGCTAATTGGTCCCAATTGCTTTGTGACATCTCTATGTTTCAACTTTAATGAACTGTCTTAAAACCCTTAACGCCACCTTATTTCCTCCATTTTCCGTACAACAAACCACGTCGAGACCCAGCGTCTCCACACTCACGGTTTCTCCCACCGATGTAATCACTACCTCCACGTCGCCTTCACGATAACCACCGCCTTTGTATCCTCCACCACCATGGCCTTATCCTCCGTCATTGCCACGACTTCTGTATCTACCGCCGCTACCGTCGCTCATAGTGATATTACAATTGTCAAGGTTGTGCTGTTCATCCCTTCGATGGCAACTCTCATGACCTGCTCACTAGCGAAGGAGATAAATCTAAATCCCCTCGACCTGAACATGAAAATCAATCAATTGCTCTAGATCGGAGTCTAATTCTCATAAGAATTAGAAAAATAAACACAAGTATCATAGATCAAGTAACACAACAAATCTGAGAGCAAAGATCAAAAATGAGATTAGGAAATCCAAATCGGTGGTGAGGGGGGCTTGGAATTCTTTCTTCTAGCAAATGGATTGAAATTCGCAATAAAACATTACTGGCTAGTGTTGTGCTTTACGTTATTGAGAAATTTATTGTTAAAGATGGTGATGAATTTGATAGATGTTCCGGGAAGTAAATGGTGTTGTTAGTGCCTAACCATCTTCAATTTTCATGATGATTCCTTTTGCAATTTTTAACAAATTAAAACTGAGAATAACACACACTTTTTAAATCGGTATCTTTTTAAAATCCCAAACGTTCAATAATAACAGATCTAATGACTCACGTTATGTATTATATGATACATCAAAAAAATTCTTACTTACCTTAAACATAAACAAGAATAATTAGAATAAAATTTTAAATTTTTTATATATACAATCATGCTACCCCAAATTTGAAAACCTCACTAAAAAAACCTCCAATTAAACTAATAATTTGATTGAAGACATAGTTATAATAATTGAACAAATATTAATTAGAAGATCCGAATCGACCTTCTATCACATAAAACTTGCCCTGTATCTTATCTGCATTCTAGCTGTACAAAAGCTAATTAATTCTAGAGACTAGTCAAACAGCACCATTGGATCGTCGTGATCATATAGCGACGTTCCAAAATAACCCGTGCATAACACAATGGTGGACCCAACACTTGCATTTCCAGCTTTAATTCTTTTTCTTTTAAAATAGTAGTTCTTTTGGTGTTCCCTCCCTAAATTTCCTTTGCCTTAGCTAACAAGTCCATCAATAATCATCTATGCAGTCGCAAAGGCACACTCATGGACCTTCAGTCTCGTGCTACCGTGCGATGCAGTCACTGCGAATGTCTATAAGGTTCCTCCGCCGTAGATTTCAGTGATCGTTGATTGGATGCTCAATAGGGCTTGGGCAAGTACATGAACATATCCTGCAACGGCGACATCTGATTATTACTCTGGAATTGGGTCCCGAAGTCGTTGCTGAGAGTGGCATCCATGTAATTATAAGGAAATTCGAGGTTCTTCTCCCACTCGTTCCATTTAGGCTCGCTCTGTACTTCGCTGGCGAACTCCGGCGACACCACGTGATCGGAGCAGCTAGAGTCCGTGTGCAGCTTCGGGATTGAATCCGACGGGTCAAAGTACATGTAGTCCGTCATCGTCGCCGAGGCTTGCGGCGGAGGCGGCGGTAGACCTCCGGCACGCGCCAGAATATCCGGCTTTATGTCTTCGATTTCTGCGGATTCGGTTTCCCGGCTAACAACATGGTTGCTTAGTTGTTTCTCGATTGTGCCCTTCTTGTTGTAAATTCTACAAAGCACCCAGTCATCCAGCTGCAAAATCAGAACCGTTCGATTAATTTTTAATTTTTACATTTTCAATGGACAAAGATAAGTCTAAAGCATTCCTAATAGGATGCAGGTCAGACAGATAAGGAGGAATAATTTCTATAAATAGAAAGTAATCATTGTGATTAGCACAAGATTTTTTCACATCAATTATTGTTTTGATTTACGCCAGAAGCGCAGAACCACAAGGAGTTTTATCACTCATTCAATGCGATATTAAATGTTTGGGCCCCCAAAAAAAAATCAATGACTACATGTGAACAAGTCTTCAATTAGTGAAGGTTCGGTGGTGTGTCTATCACGTCACAAAGGTGTGAACACATTTGGACCATCAATTTGTTGATTGGTCCTAAACTCCTATCAAATTATCATAAAACCTCAGCTTATTGCAAGTTTGACCCTAATCTTGGTCTAGAAAGGCATGGTGTATAAGTGTGTATACCCTTAAACTGTTCTTTTTGTGAACAGAGTGATCTACGTTGGCCAATCGATACTCGTGCATGATCCAATTAGTTTTATCCCCTTTTGGTGCTTTCCCCGAATAAAACACCAACGCCTTCTTGATCCCAACCGGTTTCGGGTGACCGATGGGTTTATCCGCCCCAGTTGCTTTCCAGTAGCCGGACCCAGCAGCCCTATTTGGCCTCGAACCATTCGGGTATTTTCGGTCCCGGGGAGAAAAGAAGTACCATTCCTTCTCTCCATACGTGGCCATACCTATACAACAAACAACATTAATTAAAATTAACATCAATTAAACGACTCAAGAATTAAGAATTCACAATATGATAAAAAAAAAAAGATAGAGATGAGATGAAGAAGATTAATCACCAGGAAGGTCCCAAGGATCGTATTTGTACAGGTCGATTTCGGCAATGATCGGAACAGAGATTGGCTGCGAGGTGCATTTGCGGCAGAGATAGTGCATCACGAGTTCCTCATCCGTTGGATGGAATCTAAATCCGGGTGGCAATTGAAGCTCTGATGCCATGTTGAAGATTAATGCTGAGATCTGATTTTTTTTTAAAAAAAAGAAATAATTGGGTTTTTGGTCCTATATTTTCTCTGCGAAGACTAAGAACAACTATGGCGGCGGCGCTTGAAACTTAGAACCAAAGGGAGAGACGTGTATTTATAGGCAACAAAGGTGACACGTGGCGAGGTGCATAAGCAGTTTCTAGAATACACGTGGGCGATAAGGTTTTGGGTGTGGTAACGAGCGTGAGACGGGTGGGACTTATTACGGCCAAAGAGAACATGCTTTCTTTATTTTTTTGGAGCCATATATTCAATTCAATATTCAATTTCATAACAAATGTGAAATTATTTTATCGCATTAACAATATTGCTTTGTTTGGATAAATGAAAAAATGAAAAGAAAGAAAATAAAAAGAGAAAATTAGTATAATGAGATATTTTTCTTTATTTTTTTTCATTTTTCCTTCAAATAAATAAAAAAATGCCTCATTGTTTGTTTGTTTTTTCCATCCATTTTCTTCTTTTTCAAACAAAGCATAAATAATTAATTATATATAAAAAAGCTATGAATGATTAGATAAGATAAACTTTTTAAAATAAAGAATTTTAAAATATTCAAATAGTAACTTATCATAAACATTTTTCTTGAAATTATAAAAAATAAATAAAAGATAGACGGACAGAATTATCAAAAAAAAATAGAGAAACAGAAAATAAAACAGGAAAAAAAATAGAAAAAAAGAAAAAATTTAATATGTGTATGTAGATAAAAGATTTGATTCTCAGTTGTATTATTTTACTATGAAAAAAATTTAAAAAAATATTATTTTGTTTTTAATAATTTTTTTTCTTAGCTTTTCCAAACAATGTTCCTTCGTGTTAACTTTTTAATTAAGTAAATTAAAAATTAATTTACAGTTAACAAATCTTGAAATATATGCAGCAGCACATGCATTATACTTATTAAAGTTATTAAAATTTTAAAAAAATTATGAAATATATTTTTTCATCTCTTTCAAATATAAAAATACTATATTTTTAAATAATTTTTTTATATATTTAATTTCTTAAAAAAAAACTTAATAATATTTGCTTTCTTTCTATTATGCTATTTTGATTTTTTTACATTTAGCAGAATGAGTACTTTTATAAAAGGTCTATTCCAGTGGTAGGTATTATTTTTTTAAATTAAAATAATTTAGTTTAAAATAATAATATACGCTCGGTGATGCAGAGGAGGACACGTGTTGAGAACTAAACTATGGTGCGCGCGTGTCCTGAGCCCACCGGTGGTGATTTTGTCACTGCTTACGACACTTGTTTTGGACTGAGGTGTGAGCTAGTCGGTTGGGCCCCACCAGAGTACATAGTGTTGGCATGGAATCGGCGGGTTGATTTGACTTTTGCTGCATAACTTCAACGGTAGATTTGATGTACACGTGGATTTGGGAATATTGACTGGCGTTGGATCATCTTCTCGCGTGATTTATGATTTGTAGCTTTTCTTCCACAACACCAGGCCCCACTTCACCGCGTAATCTCTTGCGGCTCCTCCACCTTTTTTTCTTTCCCTTTACTTTTGAGGTTATTACCTTTTCACCACTGTTTTCAACTTTTAGATATTTTAAAAATTTCATTCATTTATATAAATATATACATAGATATATATGATGTTTTTCTGCGTGTATATATATTACCTCCCGTCCTTTTTATAATATCCTCTTATAATTCATACTGATTAAAAAAATTATTAACAATCTATTTTAATGTCTTAATTTTACAAAAAAATAAAGTATAATTTATTAAATTTAATTTTATCTAAATTCAAAATTTTCAACAAATAAATTAATTATACCTATTATTTTTTATTTATTATTAAAAATAAAAAAATATTAATAATTACTTCTTAAATTTTATTAAAATTTTATATATAAAACTAACAAAAATTTTTTAAAGGTCTTATAATAAGACCGGAAGTAATATTTTGAAATTTGACAGGTTAAATTCATAGCAAAAAAGAGAACCGAAGTGATAGAACTATATATAAAAGACTAAATAAAAATTAAAGTATTTATTGGATTCATTGATTTCAAGAGAGGTTTTTCCTCAACCAGTGACGGATCTTAACAAAATTATAAGGAGAGCCATTAAACCGTTGTAAAATATAATTTAATTAAAATTCATATTAATTATACAAAAAATATTTAAAAAATGGTAAAAGTCTCTTGTCTTGCTATTTTATTTTTTTTATAGGCTTTTTCTCTCTCTTTTATAAGTTAAATATATCCATGCCATCTAAGTTCTAACTGAAAAACTATTATATAAAGTTATGTTTTTCGGGTCATTGAACCAATATATTAGATGTAAGTTTTTCTTGAGTTTTTTCTCTGCTGTTATATTATTATGGCAATAATTCTACAAGACTTTTTAATTTTTAGTGCATCCAATTTCACAATATAAACATAAATTTATTTTAATACATTTAAAAGTATTTTTTACGTTTTAATCACACATTTGATCTAATTTAACATAAAATTAAATACATACTCTTAATTTAATATGATGAATTATGCCCATACTTTCTTTTCTTTTCTTTTCTATAGTGTTAGAAAATAAATCGACAAAACTTTGGCTCCAAAGATGGTCTGCTCTTGTCGTCAATCAATCTTCTTTAGTACAAAATCGGATGCCAAACTTTGAACGGGAATAATAAGACTACACGACGATTTGATGTATTTTTTATAATCAACTTGAGATTATAAGTTCGAAACCTAGTTAGCGTCAACAATATAAAGAAAACATATTGCTATTTTAGGTTATTTAAATTCTTTTAACCATAAATATATATTTATAACAATTTTTTTATGATAATGATGTGACGTAGTAATAATTTACCTCGTTCATTAATTATATATGTAGGACTTTGATTTTCTATAATAAAAAAATATAACTTTTGTGATCAATCGAGATCCTTCATTTAAAAAGGAGATTAGTTACTATTTTTGACAATTAATATTCTAAAAAAAAATTATACTCTATAAAAAATGAGACTAAATCATATAATCAAATACATTAATAACATTAATAAGAGTAATAAGAGAAATAATTTATTTTTAAAAATACCGTTAATACATTATTTAATTTCTAAAGTGATAAGCTTTAAGAAAACTTAACACTTTAATTGTTATTTTGATTTGAACCAGATGAAATATCTATGCAATGATGAAAAATTTAAATAAAAAACAATGATAAATTAATGGAATCTAACACACAAAAGATTTTGTTTCAGAAAAATAAAACACACTTAAATAATTTTTTTATTTTAAAAGAATAAGAGTATATGCACCAAGAGCCTTTAATGACTAAATAGTCACTTTTCTTAAAAAAAATTATTCTAAATATTTGTCACTTTATAATATCAAGATAATATTTATGGTTATTTTTTAAAATTTATCCCATTAACTCATTTTTAGTAATTAATAAAGATTAATATTATTAGTACGTATAGTTTCAATTTTTAAGAGAGAGGTAATATTATCTACCTAACAATAACTTTTTTAGATTTTAGAATAATTAATGCTTTTTTTAATACTAGTATTTTAGTCTAATCAATAATTTTAGTACACACCATAATTCCATAAAGGGTTTTTTTAACTTGTGTCTATGGGTACAAGTTAATAGTGATTAAATTAAATTTTTTAATGATTGGATTTGATTCATTTTACTATACCATGTGTGCACTCACTAAATCCCATAACACCTATTATTTGTTTACTTTCCCTTAATAAAATTCTATTAGTTATTAATTATCTTGTGTCCATGTACACAAATTAAAAAAATCCTCCCATGCTAGTAAGAGTTTGAACTTTGAAATTTTGTTGAAACTTTGAAGTTAGAAAATCATTACACGTGTGGTTAGGTTAGAAACTGACTTAGGAAGTTACCAGGCAAATACTAGGAGTATCACCTATGATTTGGCTCGTGAATGAGAAAATAAAAGTTGATTTACACTTTATTTAAACAAAGAATATTCAAGAGTTAGTAGTGATTAATTTACTATTATTATTATTATTATTATTATTATTATTATTTATTTGTATTATATTTTGGTAACATTTATTTGTATTATTTATCATTAGTTAATTTTTTTTTAAAATTAATGATATGTGATATAAATAAATAATAGTGCTAAATAACTTTTTTTTAGTAATTTTAATATGAGGGTGTTTTCAATTGAGAAATGAAAAACCAATAGAGAATATTAAAATGAATTTTGCCTATCTCAATTACATGCTTGCTGGCATTTTTCGAATCTCATCGGCATATTTAAATTGAATGATTTTTGTGTACTAACTATTTTGATCAAGGTAAAATTATTCTTTTGATTTTTAAAGTATTGACATTGATTCATTTTCGTTCTCGATTTTTTTTTATTCAATTTGGTCTTCAAACTTTTTAGGTTAATTTGTTCTAATCATTTCTGTTACTATTTCGTTAACAACATTTATAAATTGACACATGTCAGAATTTAATTAGTTCATTAATAAAATAATAATAATAGTATATATTTTTAATAAAATAACATTTTTTAATTAAAAAAAAAAAAATCACCTTCTTCCCCACCATCTTTCCACCACCAACAAAGACAAGCGATACAAACGTTAATCTCAAACCTGTTTATCCATTCATATTTTCAGGCACTTTCCTTCCATTTTTCTAGAGCAATGGCGGAAGCAACACAGAGGTTTTTTCTTTTTGTTAATTTGATTCTTTTTTCCAATTTCTGTTAAATCAATTGAACTCTCAAGCTTAATTTTTGGAAAGTTGAAGTAGGAAAAGTTAACTACTACTTGGTCAATTCCGTGACATACTAAAAGTATTTGATTATTTTCAATTTTGCAAAGTGGGATTCGTTTGAGTCATTTTTCACTTAATTTTTAATGTCATTTAGTAGTCCGTTAGAATAAAATCAACTTAATTAATTTAAAGATTAATTTAAAGTTTTTAAAAATCCAATGGTTGAAATTTTTGACCATATGAATAATTTGGGGTTTAGTGATTTACTCAAAAGTTTACTTTGGGGAGCTGATACTTAATTTTTTATTTCTCGAAACTAACATTCTCTAAGTTATCAATATTATGTATCTAATTCATTATATATATATATATATATATATATATATATATATATATATATATATATATTCTTAATCTATATAATTGCATTACATTGTTGTTCTTTTACTAGTTATTTTTTACTTTTTTATTGATTAAATAATTAAAATAAATAAATAATATTATATGCAATAAAAATATGTCCATATTATTACATGTAACATTGTTATAAATCAAATAGATTTTAAATTTTATTGAATTTTTTCAAAAGATTCCTAGGAACAGAAACTAAAAACCAAATAACTTATTTAAAATGCCTGTGAATAAACATTATTAAGAATATATTACTAGCAATAAAATACCCGAAAATATATTTTTAAACCTTAAAACGATCGCCCCCTAAAAATTATGTAAGTGTGGTTCTCCACACTAATGTCTCTTCGAGTCTACTATTCTGACAAGGGGATGTATGATGAAGAAGGGGTGGTAATGATGGGGGAAGGGGTGGTGAGAGTGGGGAATGAAGGTATTGGAATGGTGAAGGAAGGTATTGAAATGGTGAAGTGGTGGTGGAGAAGATAGTGGGGAAGAAGATGAGTTTTTTTTTTTTTTATTAAAAATTATTATTTTATTAAAAATATATTAATGGACCAACCAAATTGTGACATGTGTCACTTTTTAAACGTCGTTAACAAAATAATAATGAAAAAAGACTAAAATGAACTAACCTAAAAAGTTTGAGGTCCAAAATAAAAAAAAAAATTTGAACATGAAAATAAACTAATTTTAATATTTGAGAACTAAAAGAATATTTTTGCTTTCAATCCAACTTTGTCTGTTTTTTCAGTAAACTAATGGAATATATTAATAAAAATAATTAAGTACAAGATGTGCTTAAATGGAACATTTAACAAAGTTTAGAAGGGAAAAAATACAATACATTAGAAGATAATTAATTAAGCATAAATACAACTAATGGCACATACACCAATTAGCAAGAGTAAGCTTATTCCCAACAACAGTAAAGAATCAAGTAATTCATAATCTGGTTTTGATAAGATTTAGAATATTCAGTATTCATCACATCTACGTCAAACCGAATGATTATTCTCCTATGCTTAGACAATTTACCATAAAAGAAACCTTTTAATTTTACAAATCACCGACTTATTTAAAATTTGAGGTAAAACTGAATGAACCCTTATTCAACCGAACACCTCTTCTCCAAATAGATCCCGATCGAAAAATAGCACCTATAAAATAAATTAGAAGAATTATTTTAGATCCCGATCGAAAAATAGCACCCATCATTAGAAGAATTATTTCCTCACAAAATTGACAAAAAGAGCAATTTAAAGAATCCCCAGCCCAGAGCGGTTCAATATATTTAAAGACTTAAAATAAATTTTTGATATAAAATCTTTTAATTAAGTATATATGTTATAAAAAAAATCAAGGTTAATTATACAATTATATATATTAATTAGTGTATTATTTTTTAGTAGTATACTTTTTTTAAATGATATTTATTTATATTCAAAGTATTGTTAAAATTAAATAATATTTTTCAATTTTTTGTTTATAAAATAATTGTTTAGGACTTTTTTTAAAAAAATCGGGGTTTTAAAACCCTTGTTTTAGTTTAATAGGCCTTGAGCCAGCCTTGCCCTAACCGAAAATGAGTCATCTCCAGCTCTGACTCTCTCCTACATAATCTGAACCGTTTATTTTGCTTAAATTAGACTCTCATTCGTTCTCAATTTTCATACAAAGATAAATAGAAGATTAAGATACTATTTATTGATGACGGGAAAGAAGAAAAACAGGAGAAAATTCATATCGCCTTAATCCTACTATGTCTCTACTGAAATTTAATTAAGCAAATGTCAATAATAACTAAATTAATTTGTGTCTTAAAATTATAAAAATAGTATTAAATACATTTGTTGTTCCACACTTGAAAAAATTGATAAAAGATTTAGAATTACTTTTAAATTTGTATGTGTAGTAAATCATATTCTATTTAGGGCATGTTTAAATTAACCGTAAAAATTAGTTGTGAAAAAATTTTAATTGATTGAAATATAATTAATTTTTATTTAGGTAAGTTTGTTGTGAGAAACGATTTTAAAGAGAATTTTTAATTATGAAAAATAATTTTTAAAACTTTTTAAAATATTATCTAATTTTTAATTGATGGACTAAAAGTATTTTTTTATTAAAATTTTAAAAAAAATTATAAATATAAAATCAAACAATTCAACCTCTATTGTACTAATAAATCCTCAAACATAACCTTTAACTTTAGGGATAGCATTTTAGCACGTAATTTGTTTTTAGCTTGGTGCCATTCTAAACATTTATTTATGAGTAATACTAAATCTTCCTACTAATAAAGTTGTTCTTACTAATAAGGTCGTATTTACTAACACGAACTTTTTTTGAGGAGTTTATAGTTTATAGCTTTTTGTCAATAAGTTTTGTTTACTATGACAAGCTTATAGCTTTTCAAGCTTTGAAAAATTATAAGTTAGGAACTTTTGAAAAGCTATTTCAAATAACTTATAACTTTTAGCTTTCAATAATTCATTTCAATTTTATCTTTTTTTTATAATTATTTCTTTTACCATTTTATTATATTAAATATTAATATATTATATGTGTTTTTAAGTCATTTCATATAGTTTTAGTTTATCATAAGCTAGTTTTACTAAACACTACTTCTTAACAATAAGCTATAAGTGATAAGCTATAAGCTAATTTTGATAAACACACCCTAAGTCCTCCTACAAATTTATTTTTGACAAATGTCATATATCTTTCAAAAAGTAAATGTTCAGTGAAAGATAGAAAATACTTGTGTAAATTAAATGAGTACGAGAATTTGAAAAAAGATCTAATAGAAGGATTTAATATTTTTTTTTAGTTATTATTTTGTGACCTATGTCAAATTTTTGAGATCAATATCAGGGGGCAGCATGAACAAAATTAATTTCGTTTTAAAGGTAGAAAACCGATGGCTATATAAAAAAGGAAAAAACAAAAAAGAAGGGCTATTCGTTCATCATTACTATTAATTTTTTGAAAATGAAAAAAGAGATACGCATATGATAATGAGGCGTCCGGTCAATAGATAAGTGGTGCCTGGTGGATCTATCTGCTGCCGCTTCACTTTCGGTGTTTCGGTGCGCCTTCGTCCACGCCCTCTGCAGCCTTCGTAGGGTCCACCTTCAGCAAAGTTGTAAGAGTTAATTGCAATTTTGATTATCTAATTTTATCAATTTTGTGACTTTTTATCCTTTTAGTTTCTAATTAGATAAATTTAGTTTATTAATTTTTAATTATGTAATTTTGATCTTTAAATTTTTAATTGTGTAATTTTAGTTTTTTAATTTAATTTGTTGTGTGATTTTGGTCCCCTAGATTTTTTTAAATTATTTTTCTCAATGAACCCATTTTTCTTAAGAAACTAACGGTTAGCACAATCAAATTAATAAAATAAAGTGTGTAAAAACACTAAAATCGTGGAATTAGAAAAGTTTCAAATTGAAATCACAAAAATGAAAACTCATTATATAGATTTAATCGCATTGATCATTAGTTTCTTAACGAAAGATGACCAAAAGAATCAAAGTCATGTAATTGAAAAATGTTTAAGAACTAAAATTGCGCAATTCAAAATTAAGGGATCAAAATTGCAAAATTAACAAAGTTATGTAAATAAAATTGCACAATTAAAAGTAGAGGGACTAAAATCGCACAATTTAAAAAATTAAAAACCAAAAATTAATATTTTTTAAAATTTTTTACAATATTATTTATCTCTCTTAATTTTATTAGTTGGATAATTAAATATTAGTTACTTATTGAATTAAAGATAAGAATAAAGATAATAACAAAATAATTAATATTTCATTAAAATATAAGTAAATAGATTTTTTTTCTTTAAGTGGACAAATATAAAAAAGGTTAAGAAGTACTACCTACTAAAATACATATACTCCTTAACGTGTAATTACGGTAAACTTACAGTATATAATTATATATTATATAATTTATAATAAAATTATGTAAATATTTTAAAAATATAAGACACAAATTAAAATTTAAGAAAATGTTGTAGCCATGTAAGTACTCCACCATGGAACAACTATACATTTTTCCGCACCCTCGACGATCACATTACTCCAAAGTAAAACTCTCGAAGTGAGTCAATTCGGCTTACATGGATTCGCTCATTACGAGTAAAATTTTTTTTTAATTCACACGAGTTGGCTCACATGAGTTACGAGCCAGAATTTCTTCAATCCAACCCACCGCGAGTTGCGGGTTAAACAGGTTGACTCACCAAAAATATATTTTATTAAAAAAATAAAAGCACAAAAAATGCAATTTTATTCTATAAAATCTAACAAAAACTCTAAATTAAAAAATATAATACAAAACATATGAAAAAAAGAATTTTAAAAAATAAAAAAATAAAATTCTAAAAACTTAAATTAAATTTTGTTACTTTTTATCTTTTACTAATTTTTAACTTATTATAATATTAAAAAATAAAAGAAAAAAAACATTCAAACCCGCAGGCCAACCCATGAGCTAACTCGCGAGCCAACCCGCCTAACTCGGCCTAAACCCGCGTGAGTTGTGGGTTAAACGAGTTGGGTTAAGTGGATTGTAATTTAAAACGAGATGAATTTTTCTCAACCCAACCTGGCTCTAACCCGCGGTGAGCCGGGTTGGCTCACGGGTTGGAACTCATATTGACGGCTCTACTCCAAAAAATAGTAAGGCGCTCTCTAACGGAGAAGTATTTAACTAAATTATTATGAATTAATTTATTATATTTTGTTAGGTCTAATGTGTAGATATCATTTTATCAATTTAAATATTCGAAGTACTTTAATACAAATTCTTAAATAAGTACTTCGGATGAGATCCACCTGTACCCACAAATTAACGATCTCATAATTATTTTTTTATTTTTAATACAAATTGGATCCACTCTTTCTATAATAACTCGGTACTAATTTAAGCAACTTTGCTAAGCATCCCATTCCACGTCATCATGCTCCAAAAGAGATGGGGTGCTTAGCTAGGGTGCTTAAATGATAAGAACCTAATTAAGTACTCTCATTAAAGATGGTCTAATAAATTAGTAATTAATTAATTAATTATGAGTCTAAAATACGGCATAATTTTCAAAATTAAACAAAATGTATTGTAATTAATTTTTTATAGGTAAATATACACTCACACACATACTATCCTAGAGCTTATGGTCATGAAATATTAATTAACAAATCAATAAAAAATAATAATAAAATAAATAATAATATAATTAATAATTTTTAAAAATATAAATAAATAGTTAAATAATTTTTTTAAGCAAACACTTAAAAAGAAAGAAACAGAAGTAGTGTATAATTTGCATTATTGAAAACCTGATATCCAAGGAAAAATGGTCATCACGCTTCATTAACCATGTATTTAGTTGAATAGAAGTAGGGAGGAGAGAAATAAAATGGAAGAAAATTATGGAATGAGAGAAATAGGATTATGGAAAGTTATGGAATGAGAGAAATAGAGAGGAAATAAGTTTTTTTAATTTTTCTCTTTAGAAGTTAACTTTTTCCATTCAATTTCTCTCCAACCAAACAAAGAAAATTACATCGTTATCCATAATTTTCTTTCCTTCTTATTTCTTTCCTTCCAACCAAACATTAAGTAAATTCTAATTTTATTTCTCAGTCCTCACATGGAATCATAATCGCAAATGAGTAGTTTCATGACAAAGACATGATCTTGAAGAGCACAAAGTATTACCAGAACTGATTTAACTTAGGTTGTTGGTTTTTTTACATGAAAGTTATAATGTTAAGAATTGAATTTTGTACCACATTGTTATATATGTCATGATCAATTGTACCGCCTTTACTAGAGTTTTGATTAGTAACTTGCATTGGAGGCATAGTTTTCTTGTATTTTTTATCAAAAATTGATTATAGCAAACTATTATAGACTGATATCTCGGTCTACACTCATGTCAGATAATACAAAGTATATTGGAATTAGGGGTATTGTGCACACCTTAGTTTAGGGTTTTCATACCCGACGTAAGTCCATTGGGCTATTTATTAGGCCCGGTAATCTAACGGGACTCAATTACATGCACGGAATAAAAAAACAATATTATAAATACAATTTTAATGCATCATACACAAATACATTATCATTAATCACATAAAGCTCAGGCTTGTAACTAACTTGATTATCAAAATCATTGTAAGTACAATTTCTACCATTGTGAGTCAACCATACTTAAAGAGAGCGATCCTCCACCTTTAGTGTTCCGACCTCTTCTAATCAGGTACACATCACAAACTTCTCTATTTTACTAAATATGCTTTGTTAGCTTCACATTGTACATTTACTCTTTAACCATGCACATTGTGTAGTGGTTTTAATTTCTAAGCCTTAACAGAGTAATTACTAGTAAATAATTTGTAGTTTAATAGTGTGTTTGGATAAGACTATTTTTTAATGTATGTTGGATAATTGCACTTACAAAAGCTTTTGATTATTCTTTTAACAAAGAGAAAAACTTTTTGTACTTTGGCTAAAAATTTGACATTGTTTCAAAAAGCTTCAAAATCGCTTTTAACAGTTTAAAATTATCTTAAAAATCACTTTCGACAGCAAATATATCCAAACAAAAATCGATTATGTCATAGACAATCGATTCTTTTTCACAGTTTATTTTCACAATTAATCACAGCTAATTCAACACACTCTAACCATGACATTATTGAATTAAAGTGTGAAATATTATTAGTGGTTGTTGAGGTATATGGTTTTAGAAATACAAGTAGGGGATTTGTAGGCTTATGAGGTGTATAAAATGAGAACTCTAACTCATGTGATTGGAGAGAACAATGAATCACTTGTAGTACAGTCATTGAGAGGATCAACTAGAATGTCATTCGTAAACATTTACCTTTGAGGTTTTTGCTTGCTCTTTTTAATGGTGGTAAATTGTCTTTTTGGTGTTACGAGGAATAAGAAAGTGACAAAATATAAACGGAAAAAAAAGTGAAAAGTGAAGCTCTTGTTATGGGAGGGAAGAAGGTCCATTGTTATGTGTAAAATGTTTCTTCTTAAAGAGTTAATTTAGCTTGCTGACTTGGAGAACAAGTTTGGCACGTGTTTCAAGGCATATAAGGTGGTCAGTGAAGGTAGTAACACGAGCTTTGCAAAGCAAACATGGGTCACTGAGCAACTAAGGATTCACAGCGCGAATCATTTAACACAGCGTAGCAGTCAGCAAATGAATCTAAAGCGCGCGTTAAAGGGGAGCACATGCTAAAGGGGGAGCGTGTGCTAAAACTCATAGAGCAAGTAGAATTCTAAAAGTGATATGAGTGCAAAGAGCGTTCTATTCCTCGTTTACAATAAAGGCACTTTGTTAAGGTATAAACACTTTATACACTTTCTTCGTCCAAAACCATCTAAGCTACATAATCTATTTAGTTTCTAAATCTTGTGGTGTTGCAACGATGTCGGCATGCTAAAACATTATAGACCCACTATGCCTACAACATTAATTTATTAAAAAAAAAAACCTGATTTATAATGATAATAAACTAAATGTTAGCTCATAATATTCAAATTATCGGGGTCCCTAACAGAGGTAAGAACAGGTGCAACAGAACAGAACAGAGTTCAATCAAGTGTGCTAGATAGTGGGCTGGCTTGACCTTTTCAATCAACCTTTTAAGTAGTATTAATCTTTTTGTAGGTACCTTTTTCCCTCTAATTTATTTTGAGCTTCTAAAAATGTTTTTTTAAGACCCACCACTGAAATAGGACTTAGATAGAGGAATTAAGCTTTGGAGTCATAGTCATAGCAGTTGTAAAACGGCAACATCTATCGTCTACATGAATTGAACACGTTTTGTTTTTCTTTTACAATTTTTTTCTCTAAAATGAGATACTGTAATAAAAAAAGTTACAATTTATATTTTTCTCTAAAAATATATTAAAATATCTTAATTTATGTTTTTTTAATTTAATAAAATTTAAAATAAACACATTCTAATTATTTTTTGAGGCGAAAAAATGATTGAAATATATCTCTTAAATATTTTATGATATTTAGTGTGTGTTTGGATTGGTGTCGAATCACGTCAAATCACGTTAAGAAAGATAAATCAGATAAATTTGGCACAAGCTGAGGCAGATCCGATGAACGCAACAAAAAGTAGCGTTGAAGTGGATTCATGTTAACGTGAATCCGCTTCTATCCAACCAGATACTTAATTTAATTAAATGAGAAAGAGAGAGGGTCACGCGAGGGTCGGCAAGATTTGGAGTTTTATTTGCCGTCAGTGAGTCCCATTGATTATTGATGGAGTTCATACAAACAAAACAACAGAGAATTTCTGAAAGTTAAAGAATATGTGGTAGCCGCCATAAAAAACCACAATTCCTCATTCTATCTTCACTTATCACTTTCACATGAATAATTAGACCTTATCTACATTATTGTTATGCACGAATATAATTCTAGAGTATTAAATAATAATATAAATTTGTTATTATATATATAGAGAGAGCAAAAAACTATATATATTAATACGGACAAGTCAATCTATATTCTCTTTAGTCTTTACTGTCACTTTAAATTTCGGCCGTCTCTTCTGAATTTGGATGCATATATGGATGCATTAGTCATCTCATAAGCTTCCCATTTATAACATTTATATTTTAATTAAACGATTTTTGTCGTCTTGTGTTTAGAAAAATTTAGAACTTGTTCTTGGACACTAACTATAAAGGTAAAATGCTTCCACTTATTCCACCTTTGTTAATTGATTGTTTATTATGGGTTTTCCATGAAGTTAGCCTTTAATTTGAAGCCACTTTTGCGGTTGATATATATGTATGTTCTAATTCCAATTTTCAACTACATTGTTTCATAGTGTAGGGGGAGAAGCTTCCACCAGCCTAACAATTAATCTTTGTTATTAGTTAATTGTTTCTTGTGCTGTGAATTTTCTACATTATCTTGTCTTTATACATTGGAATGAATAAGTTCATTATTCTTGACTAACATAACATATCGCATGCGCTTAATAATAAAGTGCGATGTTACATTATTAAAAAAGAATAAAATAGTGTAATAAAGTGTGGTATGGCCTTTTGCTAATTGCGGCCCAACAAAACAGCCTTCAAAGTAATAGCGAGAACCTTCTCTACTAATTCTTTTAATTTAAAAAAATTATTAAAATAAATATAATTTTTTTAATAAACTTCTTTTTATTAGCACGAATAGAAGTTGAACCAAAATCCAGCTCTCTGATAATCTAATAATATAATAATTTGGAAAAGCAAAATGCGGTTCTAATTATTTTGGAGTTTAATGATGCAGTTCTTTCTCACAGTAGGATTAATTGAGATACTGTTTCGGATCTATAAGTTTGTTTGATCTAAAAAAGTACAGATTACAATCCCATTGATCTGTCATTTCAGTGTTGAAAGGAATTCTTATTTTCTTTTAATTTTGTTAAGTCTTTTTTAAAAAAGCTATTCCCAGCTTTACTAAAAGAAAAAAAAGCTATTCCGAGATGTACTTTTTTATTCCTGAAGTGGTGGCATCACAAGAAGACTCTTTAACCAAAAGAAAAGAATAACGGCGTAAGAAACAAATTGTGACAATTTAGAGAATATCAACACCAATGATCCAAAATGATAGATTCGATGCAGAACTTAATTTTGTTGATATTATTATTATTTTGTAATGATCCAAAGCTTGTATGCTTTATTTATTGATCTCAACTAAAGTTTAATTCAAATTCAGATAAGTATATACACAACACAATTTTACAATTTAATGCTAAATAATCAAAGTTTCTTCTTAGGCATGTTATGATCAGTTGAACTTGAAACTTCATTGCTACAAATTGGACAAACCTTCTTGATTTGAAGCCACTTAGTTATGCAATCTGAATGATAAGGATGCTCACAATTAAGAGCAACCAAAGCTTCACCTTCTTCATATTCAATCTGACAAATCACACATCGATCTATTCCACTTTTGTTTTGATCAGATTTGCAAGATGATAAGCACTTTGAGATTTCATTAGCAGATAATCCTGTTCTTTCTTTTCCAATAAATTCTCCCAACTCAATCAACTCTTCATAAGATAATTCATCTGGATCGATTTCATCTTCTTCCATTTCCATTTCCATTTCTTCGTCGTAATTGCTTCCTTCGCCTTCAAGAAACTGAAGATCCTCTTGACTAAGTATGAAATCTGCATCGCTATCAGTAGCGAAAGAAAAGTCACTAATTGCATCTTCTTCTTCTTCATCGTTTTCGCTTTCAATTGTTTCGAGCATTATGAGTTCTCTCTGCTCTTGCTCTTGCAAGCCAATTGCTAGAAGAAAATCGGCTTCTTCCTCGAGGTCAATGCATGATGTTTTTTGAGAAATTTGTTTTCCTTCTTCACCTTCCATTGAAGGATGAGAAATTAAGTGTTATGATACAATTGAATGGATTGAGAACAGAACAAGTGATTATTTGAGGGCATGAATTAATATATGAACATCAAATTTGAGGTTTCTTTTGGGATGGACAAACTTCAGTGACAAGTAATGGAAAACGTTTGTCATTGATTCATGATATTCCAGATTCTTGTTTATTCTAAGGTATAACACAACCGAGGAGTTACCAATAATAAGAAACATAAATTTTTAAGTTTCTTTTTGGGTACGGCAAACTTTAGCAAAGCAATTGCATAACATAGTCCACAAGTACCAATATACCTTGATCCACAAAAGAGGCTATTGGACTAGCAGTCTCAGTTCTTAACTTCAGTTTATGGATTACATTATTACTTATTATATATATTTGTCAATGTTGTAAATAGTGTGTGAAGTCACAATATCATGGTAAAGAATTTAAATTGCGGATGTTGTGTTACGAGGAATATATCTATTAACGAATATAATATCATGAAATTAGTCCTAAATTGTAACTTTTGTCATGATTTTTAACGGTCACTCGATTATAAAAATATATTAATTGTGTATATGATTACATTTCACAATAAATCATCTCTAAAATAATATATTTAATAGGGACTAAAATTATATTTTAGTCATTTTTATATATTGCAAAATTTTCTATATTAGTCAAAATGCTTTATGTGTAACAGTGAAAATGATGGTATCTTCTTCATGTCATTTTCGTTGTTATTATTATCAAATAATAAAATGAAAATAAATCATCTATGCTTTTGCCTTTCCTCCTAAAAAATCACAAGCATGCATTAATACAAAAACTGATTTCAATATATACCCTCTAAAATATTCTATCGTCTCTGCCTTCGAAGAACTTTTTTCTTATGAGTAACACCTTTTCTGGCAAACTTAGATGTACGAGTCACCTTGATATCATGGACAGAACCTCTGTAATTTCCATGCTTAATCACATCGTTTCCACAACTAGGATCTCCAACATTATGATTTTTTTTATTTTTATAATTAAAATCACTACTAATTTCAACTCGAGCATGATCTTTCCTTGGCTGCAAAGATTTCCTCAAGTGAGAACCCTTATAATCTCTTCTTCTACGTGAAAATGACCTCTTTATTGTTGCTGATGATGGAAAATGGTAAGATAAGCCTTCATCAGTGTAATCTTCTTCTTCACTATTAGAATATATCTCTTGATTTATTCCCATTCTGACCCTTCTTCTTCTTCTCCTTCTCCTTTTTGACCTAAGAAGCTTAACACACAAGAAGGTGCAAGAATACTCGAAAACATGGAAACATGAAGAGAAACATGCCCATATCATTCTGCAAGCTGACCGGCAAACACATCCACATATCCCCAATTTGTGCACTAGATAGAAGAACAACAGAACTGCAAGAAAATAATATATGCATACCCAAATCCCAATTCAAGATAAGTTACTTTAAATACAGCAAATAAACCAACCATCACTTTAGTTTCTGATTTTAAATACAGCAAATAAACCATCACTTTAGTTACTTTAAATACAGCAAATAATCCTGTCTCATGAGGGACTAAAGTGAAATTAATTTGAAAAAGTAATAAAGTAAAACTCCATAAAAGATAAAGAATAAAATAAAATAAGTTTTTAATAAAGTCAACAAAAAAATTGAGAGTTTTCTCTAAATACTGCTAATTAAGTTGATGTTATGCAATAGAAAAAGATGTTGCAATTTGAATTTGTTTAGAATACTTGATGAGAGAAAGCAGGGTGAAATATAATGATAAAATGACAGAAAAGTTGAACTGACCAATGTATAAGAGAACAAAGACCGAGGCCAGCCTCAGGAGATTGGCAACACAAAAATTCTCGATATAGCATATGAAATCCCAAGTGGGTCCGCATACTGAACTGAAGCATAAACAAATCACAACAACAGAATAAATTACTCTTGAACTTCATTCTGAATCTAACTAAAAGGTTCTATAATTGATGATAACCCTGCATGTTCAATGTTCATGCTTATATCATACCTGCAAGACTTTCCGGATAGAAATTCAAGAGGAGAATTAAAAAGTTTTCCAACAGCGTTTCCAAGGCCCGAAGCAAACGATTCAATGACGTTGCCCATTAATTCAACCACCACAAATCGGTTTTTCTGTAAATTTTGAGAGTTAAAAGAAAGACAGAGTTCACCACAAAAAAACACTGCATTCAGTAAGATAACTGATGGTAACTGCTACAAAGGTTTACAAGCCTAATTTAACTGTTCCTTTAGTTATTCTCACCGATAAATTATGTATATAATATATATATATCTCTGCGCGCGGTTCTTGTTCTTTTTTAACTCTTAATTTAAAGTATGCTTTTACTAATGGTGTTAATCACAAAAGTAACAAGTAACAACAGGTACTAAAATTTATTCGAAAAGAAAGTATGAGAAATGAAACTAACACTTTTAAAACTATAGAGACTAATGGTGTGCTGGCCACTATTGCAGGATAATTGATTCCAATTTTCCAAAATTAAAATTGTAGAGCTTTCAACTTTATTTCTCCTATTTTTTATTCTTTGTTGCATTTAGTCTTGTAGCGTTATTGCTTGCCAGGGGCAAAGCTAGGCAATTTTTTTTGGGCCAAACACAATGATTAAAATTAGAGATATATATAGATAGATAATTAAATTATTAAAAATTAACTAATAATCAAAATACACTTTTGGCTTAAAAAATTTGAGTTCAGATATATTTTATAAAATTAAATTTATTAATAGTTAAGTCATTTAAGAAAACTCATCATTTAATTATGAACATATCCAACAATCACTTAAGTCAATTGAATATTTTCTTTTAAAGAATTTGTAAATTTGTTTTCATTTTGTTCATAAGTACTTCAAAGTAAATAAAAAATTATAATGTTTACAATAGTTTACCTACTATAAGGATATTACTTATTACTGTATTTTGACTGTTCACTTTACTAAAAATATAGAAGTTTACAACCTAATATAATTTTTTTTTTCATAAAAAATTACAATAACTAAGATTAAACACATGAATGCCCCAACACACACATTAAAAGCAGAGTGGGAATAAGGTAATGCATTCACTGTAGTCCTTGTCTTAGGTGTCTATATATGCCGGTGGTGCTGGACATTTGGTCTGTGTAGGGGAATTGATCAACATTTGACTTATCTGTGTGTAATTGTTCCAGTTTCTATTTAATGACACAAAACTATCTAAAGTCTAAACAAAAATTTTGTTCCTAAAAAAAACCAAAAAAAAAAGGGCTGAATTGTAATCCGAAAACAATCAGGAACTCATAATTATCATTGGGTTGAGATGGTATGTCATACAACAAACGCCTGTTTTACATTGTGAGGTTAAGCCACCAATTGAGATGGCCAAAGCTGGGAAAAAATGGACTCGAACCTGTACACACAAATAATAAAAGCTAAGTGTACAGTTGGTGTCATTTTACAAAGGGGCTTGAATTAGAGAAGACAGCTTCTGTGATCAAATTCTGTAGTTTCCTCCAATGGCTTTGTCGGAATTCTTTTTGGATAGGCAATCTACCAATTGGCCCTTCTATTGCAAGGGTGCCTAAGGTGCTTCAGTTTTACAAGAGTTGGTTTCAAGAAGCATGACTGCCTGAGTGATAAAAAGCACTATAATCTTCACTTAATTCTTATCTGCTGAATGGTAGTTGTTTAGCTCCGCGCTCCAAGGCATCTCTCCATAATCGATACCTCACGCCAAGCTTGTCATAGGATACTGGGAAACCCCACACATTTGCACCTTTGTTCATCCGCTCTTGCTGGCCTACCACTAGCCGTAGATCCTCGTTTAAAACCTTTGTTAAGACAACATCAACACAAAGTAATAATGTTAAACTAAGATCTGGGTAGTTTTCTCTTTTAGTCATTCACATTGATTATACATATTAATCCAACAAAAGCTAAAGAGGACTTTTGATTCAGGAGAATACAGTGGAACTCAACTCAATCATGCAAATTCATATCTAGTTTTGTTAAAAACCTCGGTGTCGCAGTTACCACATTCTCTTATTAGATAAAATACCACAAATTTATGCGTATATCTATAAAATACAAAACCTTTTTTTGTCCATTAGAGTCATAACAATATTATTTTCCCTTTTGTTTCATTTATACCTCAATTACAATAAAAATGCATATTGATTCGACAAATATATACCTGTTCTGCAAAATGCCTCCATAGATGTTTCATAAAAGGAACATGCTTAAGCACAGGAGCGAAATCCAATGACATTCTATATAGCAATCTTGTTTTCTGTTTTGAAGATGGTAAGCAGACATGAAGTTGGTGTAGGTGTGTGGCACACTGACTGGTGTTTTGTCCTTCCAGTTTACCAGGCTTTGAAATTCCTATGGTAGATAGAACCATGCAAGGAGGCCGAAACTCCATATCAATTGGATAAGGGTCCCAGTATCCTTGTAGGCCAGATGCAGGTGTCAAAAATTTCACCAAGCTGCAAGTTCAAACCAAGCAAAGAGACTAAGTAACCAAGAAATGTATATTCCCGGAAGATTAAATCCGAGATTCATATATAAAAATCTGGACTTGTCCATTAATTCATGCATGATTATAAAATCCAAGTTAAATTATTAGAGGAAGAAGTGGGTGGAAGAAACCTTATGATCCCAAGGAATTTCAAGCACTTAATCACTTGAACTATACAATTCTTTGTCTTTTCTTTCTTTTCTTTTCTTTTTTTTGAAAAGAAAAAACTTTTGAATGACAAATGGTTCTTAGTTTTTCAGAATATAAAGCAAAACCAAGCCAAAAGACTTTCAGTTTTCAGGGTATAAACCAAAACAAACCTGGGAACACTCCACCCCTTAGCGAAAGTTGAAGTGTGAGTAAAAGGGGCATGTGCAAGATCTAAAAGGTTGTCCAAAAGTAGTCCATGTTCAACTGGAAGTTCCATGACTATCTGTGGCAAATAAAAATCCACCAAGTAAGAAAACCCAGCTTTTTCCTATGAATCATATAATCACAATCCATGAATATTCAATCACTATATCGAATGGGACAATTTTTTTCATAACATACCTCAGCATGAATTTCAAACCCAGATGGAGGTAGCAAAGATGGAAGGGTGGCTGTTGGGGGGTCATTGCCAGGCCAAATCCAGATCATTCCCTCTTTCTCAAAACATGGCAATGATTTTATCTTCGCTTTTAGAAGTCGAGTAGACGGCATTTTTTCACACTTTCCATCAGTAGTATATTCCCAGCCTGATATTCAACCATCAGATATAATCAGTCTGTAAGTTTTAGCATGTATAATAGCAAAAAATTCTTGCTAGGATATTTTTTATTCATGTTCATATTTGTATATATTTTGATACTATGAATATATGAACCAGTGCATATAACTTAGTGCTACCATATAATCATGTTACTGAAGCAGAAATTTCCTGAAGTTCACCATCAAGGTTCATCGTTCGCTGACTACTAACCATGGTAAGGGCATTGAATACGACCCTCGTTTACAGAACCAAGATGCAGAGGACATGCTCTGTGTGCACATGTATTCTGAACACATCCGGGCTTCCCATCTTTCCCTCTAAAGATAACCCATGGTTCCTCAAAACATTCTATTGGGATCTGAAACAGAAAAGGATTAACATGCTTATGAGTATTCACACCCAGATTGGAGAAACATGTGTAACATTTGAAATGTGCCACAAAAAGGCATTATAGACACAAGCAACTTGAGTACTATCAAATGGGTTGAAATTAGGGAAGAGGCCTTAGACAAAATTCTCTCGGCTCTTGCAACTGTATGAGGAAAAGGTAATATCAAGGAAATCCAAATATTTATCTGATTATTGTCGTTTGATGAAAATCAATATTCCACTGTCATATCATAATAGGCTTCCAGTAGATTTGAATGAATATATTGAATCACATGACACAAATATATTTAGTGTGATATATGTTGCTTACCATTGTATCATCCTTCAAGTCAGTAGAGAAAGCTACAGGATACCAGAAATTCTTCAAGTGGGGGTGGTATGACTGAACCGGACCCGATACTTCCAAGCTTTTTCGTTGCAGTCTTCTCTTTCCAGTATCCTCAGATTTAATTGAAGTACTGCGAGAAGAGGATGCCTGTGAAGCTTCAGTTGTGCTTCTGTCTTGCAACAGCCTATCACTTACCAACTCTTCCATGTAAGCTAGTTTATCTAAAGCAGCAGAAACCCTTGCCTCAGATATATGGACCTGTTGTTGTCCAAAAAGTAACACGGATTTAGTTACATATTAATAAGTTTATGGACAAATTCTTGCCAATTCGAATAAATCCAAAACATCTTCTAATGATTTGTACCTGTCTGTGTGCTTGTGCTAGATCTTCCTGCAACTCTGCTAGCTCCTTTTTCATGGTGCCAATGGATTTATAATCACGAGCTAAAGGATTAAGAACTTCCACAACCTACGCCATAAATTTTGGAGGTATAAATTTACCATTAGTTGAAGGCAGAAAAGAAACGGGGATGATCAACGAAGAGATATATTGTGGTGAAACTATAATCTGATGATCAAACTGCCAATTTTATAAAAATTCATGAAGATTAAACCTTGACAAACTAACATGATACAAAAATTCATTGAAGGATCAATTCAAATATGATTCTAAATATAAAAACCTTTTCATGGAGAAGCATGATGCTAAGCAAGTCTTGCCGAGCTCGCCAATCACAATATTGAATATCATATCTTGCCACTTCTAGGGCTTGATATATATCCAAAAATTTTCCTTTATACTGTGGGACTTTAGATCTTGGATCCTCTACATCAAAGATGGAACTCCAAGCATTCTTCTTCTCTATATCTTCCCCAAATACAGCAAACACTCTAAATCGGCCTTTCAAACCCTGAAATTCCATATACCGTCAACAATGTTATCTGCAAAGCTTAAATTGCTCCTTCAGGTCTAAATGAGCCATAAAATAAAGCCTATACAGTATAACACAGAAAACTTCCTTTTATATTAGCTGATCATAGATAGAGGTGTAATAACAAAGGAGCCACACAGAGTCAGAGCCATTTGGCAATGAAAGCGATAAGAAAGAGAGAAACTAGTTTATAGTACTTTATACCTTCCTATGAACTGTTTTCAGATTATTTTCAGGATTTACTGTTTTTAGCTAATTTGAGTAAACTTCATAATCATTCATATAAATAATATGACATTTGAAAAGTGTTTACTACAAAAATGTTTAATCTCTCTACCAAAACGCACCATAAATTGAGGCCAAGCGTTAAGCTACCTACGACACGCAATCACGATTCAGCTAAAAGAAAAACTCTCTACGCTAAGAAAAAAGCATGAAAAGAAAGAAGTTCCTCTAAATTTTTTGTAATTTATATTAATTAGGACCAATCGGCTAGTTGCTTTATATTTATCAGGTACAATAAATATTGTTTAACTAAATTTTAAGCAGTAGAACAAATAACAAGAAAAATCTTCAATCAGGTTTAGGTTTACCTTTTTTGCTTCGAGCTTGGATGATCTAGAGGAGGAGAAGGAGAAGGGGAGAGAGAGAGCTGCAGCAGTAGCAATGGCGTTCATGGCGGTGGTGCGAAGCTGAGCTGACAGTCTCTAGTTAGAGGAAAGAGAAAGAAACGTGTTTTGATTTTGAGGATTTTTGTTGATAAGAGGTTGGTATTGTGCGCGATCTCCGTTGGCCTTCTGAGGGACGCCATGTGGAATGACGTGGACTCCTTGGGATTCCACGTGGCATGTGTTTCTTCCACATGCTCTTTTGAAACTCTGGCAGTGTTTTGTATCGTGGTGGGCCTGACACCTTGCCAACTCGGATACGGGAAGTAACATCTTATCTCTTCTCTATCCTCTCCGTATTCCCTATTCGTTTTTCAGATTTTTATTTTTGGAAAGAGAAACACCGGTATTTCTTTTTTCTCCTTGATATTTTTTTTAAGTAAATACGTTTGATTAATTACAACAAAAAACTAACATAAACATTACATTATTTTAAAAATTACTCTTCTTTGATAAAATAGTGACTTTATATAAAAAAAAATATGTGTACATTTCTTATTATATTTTTTAAGCATCATTTTTTAAAATTATTTAGTAGTGCTTATGTTTTAGTCTTTTTATTTTTTTATAGAAAATATATTTTTTCCAATTTTCCAATCATCATTGTTATTGAAATTATACTTTTTACTCTTTACATTGTTGTTAAAATTCATTTATTCATCTCAATTTTATTTTTTATTGAGTCTAGGTTGATTGTATTCTTTTAATATTTTTTAATAAATTATTCTTATTTATTAAAATTCAAATAACTTAATATATTCTCAATTTATACATTCATTAGCATCTTAATTACTCCTTAAATTAATTATTACCTTTAATATATTATTCAATATGAAGAGATTATTTACATTAGTCTTTGAAATTATAAGGGTAATTCTCATAAGTTCTTGAGTTGTATGGAAGTTTACTTACATCCCTGATTTTGCAAAAGTAATTCACATGTGTCCCTGAGTTATGCGGAAGTTTATTTAGGTCATTGAGATTGCCAAATATTTATTCACTTAAATTGCTAAGTTTGATCATCTCAATAACTTTAGTAAACTATTTTTTCGAACTCATAGACCTAAATGAATAACTATTAATAATTTTAATAATATAAGTGAGCTAATCATGCAAACTCATAGACCTAAGTGAATATCTGTGTAATTCAAAGACATATGTAAATTACTCTTGCAAACTAAAAAATTAAGTGGTGGTTCATTAAATTTTTTTTTTATCAAATAAAAGAACATTCAATTTAAATATGGTGATAATTCTATAAAAATAATGAAACGTAAAAAAATAAAAATTGTTGGGTCTAAAAATTTAAACGTAATTTTAACTTATTTAATTTTTTTTATGCGTACAAAATTGTTTTTGTGGGTTATCGTGAAAGCGATGGTTTGTATTGGGCCTACGGTTTTTGGTCAAGAATTGGGCGTATGTTTTTTGGTAAAGGCCTATGAGAATTCTATTAACCTACACTATGGCCTAGGCCCTAGCTATAAGAGGTGGATGAGATTAACACCATTTCTATTGGGAGTGATATTATTATTTTTAGTATATAAATTTATGATTCTTACATATAAAATGGATGGTGTCACTCCCAATAGAGATGATGCTAATCTCATCCTCCATCATAAGATGATTCTTTTTACTATAAAAAGCCCAAGTTATTTCCAAAAAGAAAAAGAAAAAGAAAAGAAAGCCCAAGCTTGATTGACCAAAATAAGCCCAAGCTTGAAAACCTCCTGCAACAGTTTATTTCACGGTGGATGGGATTAATACCATCCCTATTGGCAGTGACACCGTCTTTTTTAGTATATAAATTTATGATTCTTACATATAGAAAGGATGGTGCCACTTTCAATAGAAATGATGTTAATCTCATCCTTCTTATTTCACAATGTTTTTCGTTGACAAAACAATTACTTCTTTTATTTATGATATTACATGATTTTTTTAAAGTACTCGCATTTATCATTTTAATATTAATGTAAAAGACCAAAATAAATACTATTTTAAATCTCTATAAATAGGCTAGTTATTTATAATTTTAGAAATTGAATGATGTACGCATTTTCTAAATATCCATGATTTCATCTCTACACTTCAATTATTTTTTGGTTACATATCTCTACACTTCAATTGAAAAGTAAAAGTTTGCCAAAAAATAAAGAATTGGAAAGTAGAAAAATTAAACAATATAAATTCATCTTTGACACTCGTGATGCTATTTTTATAATTCGTAATCATTACGTGCAAAAGAAAAAATGCAGTGAATACTGAGTAGTGCTACTCTAAAAATAATTCGTAGTTATACAAAAAAAATTCTCAAAATATATGTAAAATTTTTTAATGACAAAAATGTTTGACAAAATTAATGGTAAATAAAATTTTAAGCCTCAAATTCATATTTTACTCTATTATAACTATATTAGTGTTAAATTGTTAATGTCTTAAATTCATGTTTAGCTACTAGAATCACACATGTCCTACATTGTAAACTTTTTATCTATATAAATTGAAATGGAATAAATTGATAAATTGATGATAATAGTATCCCATTCGGATGCGATACCATTGCATTGATATGGATGCATACATATCAACGTGGAGTAGTACCGTGGAGTGGCGTGAGACAGAGGGAGAGAGCAATAAATGTTAGAAGGAGAAAAGGAAAAATAAAAAGAAAAAGAAGTAAAAAAAAGAAAAAGAATGCCTTGGAGGAGTGGATGCGAATAATAAGAAAAGAATACTCCGGCAGAGGCGGCGATGGGTGGTGGAAGGCGGAGCACGGTGGAGTTATTCTTCTTAGTCACGTTGATTCTGTGGTTTGCTTCCATTTGCTTCCACATACTCTTCAATAACCGCCGGGAGCTTCTCTCCGTCATCGCCGGTTCCGTCTTCTACCAGACTTCTAACTGCCTTGTCCGATTCTTCTCCTCAAACATAGACCCTCTCTTCGTTAACACCTCCGTATCTCTTCTCCACTCCGCCGTTACATCTGCTTCAGGTTCCATTTTCCTTCAATTTCATCCAGACTCTCACTTCCAGCATTTGTTTACTATTATCATTTTATTTATTCATTTATTTCAGTAATTGTCTCCCGCCATCATTACATTAGTTGAAATTTGTCATGTAACTGGACTCATAATCTCGCGATAAGTCTTTTAGGACTCTATCGTAGGTTTTGTGGTGATTTATTATTAATGCGAAGGTTTATTCTCTATTGTGGTAACTGGCTGCTATTGTAAAGAAAACAGGATTTTGTAACTCCAGGTAAACCTGTGAGAATATTAGATGAATTTGGGGCAAGTGAAGGAAATTTCAAGATGAGTGCAGAGTCTCAGGGATAAAAATATTAGATGAACTTTTAGATGTATGAACTGCAGCTGTGATAGAAACTTCCGTAGTTTAAGCCTTTGTTCAGCCTTTTTATCTTATTAGTAAGTGGAGATGGGGAAGAGGGAACAGCATTTTGAAGCTACGATTTAGTAAATAGTTGTGATGAGTGGTGCTTGAAGGAGCCTTTTTAGGAAAATCTCCATCAGCCAAGCATGTTGAAATAACAATGTTTTGTAATGGACTATGAATTCCTAAATTTCACTTTCTTAGGTTATTTGTCTTACCACATTAATCCTTTAGGTTTTTCGGTCATCAAATTAGTCACTTGAAGATATAAAACATCACAATACTAATTTTAAAATTTTGACACAGAATTAGTGTCTTGGAGATGTAAAATGACACCATTTTTGCCCTTATAGAGGACTAAATTGAATATTTGAGTGATTAATTTAGTTAAAAAATCTTTGGAATACTAAAATATTGATAATTTTAATCTTTGAATGACTAGTTTATTGACTAAATTTTTTAATGACTAAAGTGGTGACTTATGTAGCTCTGGAGTCTGGAGTAAATAGACACTAATTTCTTGCCCCTTTAATTCTTTTCGGTTGCATCACAGACAATTCACAATAGATACCGTCCTTTTTAATACTTTTCTCTTTTCATTCACTTCTCATTGTGGTCTTGCTATTGGGTGTTTCCTTGCAGTGATCTTCATCTTGTCCAAGCAGTGGTTAAGTAATGGGCCAAGTGGAATGTTTGATCACTCACAGTTAGTTGAAGGTACTTGGTCATGGGCATTTGAAGCATTGAGCTTTTCATGTGGTTACTTTGCTTATGATCAGTGGGATATGCTTCATTACCGCTTATATAATTGTTGGATTCCTTCAATCCTTCTGCATCATCTGGTTCTCCTTATTTGCTTCACTCTTGCTTTGTTTCGAAATGTCACCATCAACTACCTTATTCTCACTCTTATCTGTGAGGTAAGTGTCAGTTATTTCAAAGCTCTTCATTTTTATTTTTTTTGTGCGTAATTGTTCCATATTTTTTTTGGCTTGAACAAACTAGACTTTTGGCACTAAGGTTTTCCCCTTTCTAATTGTATATGTATCTGTTGATTGTGTCTGTGTCATTGAGTCCTAGTGCCGCTGCATAGTGCATAGTACATAATGCATCATTTGTTGTTTGAACTAAAGAAGACTTTTCTGTGATGGTGCAGCTGCATTCCATCTTTCTGCACGTGAGGAAACTGAGACGAATGGCCGGTTTTCGCGACGCGAAGAGCATTTTTGTCAAGTTAGAATGGTTTCTTAATTGGGTCACGTTCTTCGTGGCAAGGTTTGCACCTCACGTTCTCATCACGGTCAAGCTAATCAGGGATGCTCACAAATTTGGGAAGGGTGTGGAGCTACCACTTGCCCTGTTTGGCATGGCTGGAATGAATTTGCTTAACATTGGTCTTGGAATTGATCTGTTTAAAGCTTTTAAGAGGGAGAGAAAGTATCAGCAGGGTAATCACCATCCCCATCGTGAATGATATTATACCTTTTCCATCTCAAAAGTAGTCACCACTCCTTCTAAAATTGTAATACAAATAATTACCTGTAATTTCCACCCTTGCAATTATTTTGATGCATCAACCGCACATCTGATAAATTTAGTCATCTACTTGATTATTTCTGATTACTTGTGCAAATCATAGTCTAAGTTAAGATAAAAGTTCGTCACTCTATGAGAGTAAAGTGTGTCTAAACTCTAACTCACTCTATTTAAAGGAGAAGTCAATAGCAAAGGCAAGAGTCAGCCTTGATTAAGATTTAAAACTATGTTTTACTACACGTATTGTACCATTAAGAGTCCATGATATATTTATTAATTTTAGTTATATATATATATATAAATATATATATATATATATATATATGCTTTAGTCATAATCATCTTTCATTAGAAATAAATTTGTTCCTGTTGAGAATATTCATTTTGTGTTCAGACTAACTAACATAGTAATATTTTTTTTATATGCATAAGCATCTTTCATTAAAAATAATTTTGTTCCTGTTGAAAATATTCATTTTGTGGTCACACTAACCTTCTTAGTAATATTTTATTTTTATATGCATACAAAGGAGTTTACCCCAATATTACTTAAATAAGTCACTTGTTGGGAGGGCATATTATGCCCCAGTAAAGAATCAAAATTCAAGTTATTGAGAGAACCGAGATCCAAAATTTTTATTCTATTTACTAATTTACTAATTATCGTGGTGTCTCTTTGTTGTTAACTTGAGAGCTTAATCCTAGTTAAGATTGGGTTATGGGTTATTTGCATTTTTGTCATAAAGGGGCAAACCATTGTCCGTCCAAAACAAACTACAGCTAATTTGTTTAGTAGCTAGACGTTTGTTTGATTGTATCTTGTATTTAGAAACGAAACTAATATATGTATATATTATCAAGCCTATCCGGGGTGGTGGCGCAGTTGGCTAGCGCGTAGGTCTCATAGTTTCTGAGTTATCCTGAGGTCGAGAGTTCGAGCCTCTCTCACCCCATTTTTATATTTCTTTTTTTGTATTTTTTTGCATGTCATTTTCACTACTCAGACAGATTATAGATACATACATAGGAAAGCTGTTAAAATTTTAATCCTCGCTGCTGGTGTCTGTAGGAACTTTTTCCAAGACCAAGTTTGTAGCGATAATTAATTAGTTGCCTATTTCCTCACTAAAAAATAAACAGGCTCTAATCTTCTAGTGTTGCTACGGAATTTAATTGATTCCCAAAGAAGCTACTGGCACCCTTCAAGTTTTCCTGCAGCTAGTGCTAGGTCCTCCTGACATAAAATAAGGTGCAAACCATGTTTTTGTTTTGGCCAAAAAATTATGTTTGGTTTCTAACATTGTAATTTATTGATGAAGGAATTCTGGTTGAAGGAGAAGTATCGTTAAATTGCTTTTGATTGCTCTTTTATTTATCTTTTTAGGTTTTCATTTAATTTTCTGTTTTTTAAAACTTGTAAAGGAAAAACAAAAAATGCTTAAATTCAGAATATCTTATTTTCAGTCATTTTTAATTTATTTGATATACTCTGAGAGATGAAAGTGATTGACCCATCAACCCCAAGAATTTCGTCACAGCTCTGTAAAAAAAATAAAATTTAATGATAGAGAGTTGAAGGGATGACTGTAAGAGAGTGTTTGTTTTACGGATTATAACAACATTTTTTAGAATGTTGGGTTGAGAATGAACATTCCCACATTTGGTCGCAAATAATAAAAAAAATATTCCCATGTAAATTTTGTTTTTACGAATCTATATTTTCATGATTTTATGGATTTTCATTCTCACCTAGAAAGGTGAGTATCTATATTTCCATGACTTGAGTAACAAATTTTTTTTACTAAGTCCTAAAATTACCCTCACAATTACCCGCCTAAAATTTTTATACTCCATCCAATTTGCTCTACCCTTCCCATTACCTGCCAAAAGTTTTCATGTTCCCTCTAATTTGCTCTATTACTAATATGCTAATTGCTTAATTTACATCAGCTCTTCAAATTACTAGTATGAGGTTGGACATATATTTTATGACTTTATGGGTTAAGAAATATTTTATATTTTTTTTACTGTGTTAAATAAATTACCACATATATTTTGTAAAACTATAATTTACTTTCTCATTTTAATTAAAATTGTTTAGTAACATATAAAAAATTTAACTAATAAAAGTCATTTTGATTTAATATGAAAAAGTTGAACTAAAATTTTTAATAAATAGTTGATGTTATTTATTTTCTTAAACTAATTATATTAATAGAAATAATTTTGACAAGGCATGAAATAACACGGGTATTTTGATAATTACAACTTATATTTCTAGTAATATGTGTTATACACCAAACATATATTTTAAATATTTTCAGGAATTTCATAAAATATTCCCAGGAATAATAATTATCAACCAAGCAAATTATGTTAAATATCTAGAAATGATATTTCCAGGAAACATTCCTAAAAATAAAATACTCAAAAATGTATTTTTAAACTTTAAAATAAACGTCCCCTAAATGTCTGTACGTGTAGAATTTATTGTGAATTTTGTAGATTAAGAGATGGGAGAAGGAAGAAGTATTATTTATAAGTTCCATTTTCTTCCGTTTCTAATATATAATCTTCAATATAATTTTCATACCACTTTCTATTTAGGTCCTCACGGTGATAATCGAGATTTTACCTAAAATTAGAAAAAATACCTAAGATTGTAAAATCTAGAATTATAAAATTAAATCGTAAATTTTATTAGATTATATACATATGAAAAGAAAATACCATAAATGACAACAAAATAAAGTCTAATACATAAGTTAATGTAAACAAGTTTAAGTCATAACAATATCAAACTTAAGTAGAAGAAATAAAAGAAGATGATTATCAAGTAGTGGGACTTGGGAGAAGAAGGAATAGAAGATGATGATGATTGAGTAGAAGAACGACGAGAAGTAATGGCCGGAAGAAAAACTCTCTTTAATGTTGAGACTTGGGAGAAGATAGAGAAGATAAACTCTGTGTTCTGTTTTATATGTGCTAATGGAAGTTTAGAATAGGAAAATTTTAGGGATTTTTAAAATTAGACGAGCCAGACCCAGTTTAGATCCGGCTTAAACCCACATTTTTTAAAAAAAATAAGAATTCCTAAAATCGCTGAAATCGCATTTTTTTCACGATTTTACGATTTTTAGTTGTGATTTTACCAATTTTATTCATTTTACGATTTTGCTTGCGATTTGAATCACACCGAAGTTGTAAAATAGTACGATTTTACGATTAAAATCGAGATTTTAACTACCATAATTATAATGAGCTTGTTTGAAACAGTTTTAATTTTTTAGTTTTAAAAAGTTGTATTATAAAACAGTTTTCAGAAATAGTTTTTAAAAAAAGTGAGAGGAGTTTTCAATACAAATTTGTGTGTAAATTCAGAAAACTGAAAACCAAAACATGTTTTAGATGTTTTCATATTTTGGTTTTTAAATACTGAAAAACAAAAATTGTTTCCGAAAACTATTTTTGAAAACTCGACTGTCAAACAAGTTTTTTAGTTTTCTGTTTTTAAAAAAAGAAAACTGTTTTCAAAAAGAAAAATCAAAGCAGCACATCTCCTTATTATTAGATTCCGTTATTTCTGTAATTAGGAAATTCTTTTTGTGTAGAACAAGAAGATTTCGTAATATTTCTTGAACTTGGTATGGTGCCCACTCATCTAAGGTGGGACAGTTATGTAATCACCATTTGTCTAAGTTTGTGTCATGTTAACTTTTATTAATGAAGTTATTGACAGAATTAATGTTAGAGACTAAAATTTTAATAGCGTGAAAGTATAAAAAGTAAAATCACTATTTATGAAGTATAAGGCTAAAACCAAAATGAATATCAAGTGTAGGAACCAAAATGAATTCTAATTATGTAATACTTTGTTAAAAAAATTATACTTAGTTTAAAGCAAATGCTATTTGGTCTTTTATGACACTTTAAAAAGTCAAATGTAATAAAAAATTTGTTTGAAAATGTAGCTTTTATATTTTTAAGAGTCCGAATAATGTACACTTGTAATTATTTTTCAAATTCTAATAACTTTAACAAATATTCTAAAAACATTGTTTAGTAAAACCCTTAATTTAATAATTATTTTCTATCAAAAAATTAATCTAGTGGATAACCTTGATATGCTTAAAAAATGTAATTATTGCTTATGTATTATTCCTTTCATTCCTATATATATGACTCTTTAATTTACAAAATAAGACATAAGAATTAAGAAAGTTAATTAATTTAGATAAAGTCATTTAATTTGGCTAACAATTTGAATAAATTTCTAAAGTTATCCTTCAATTATTTTCTAATTATTTACTCATTTTCTACTTAATTAATTTTCTCCAATTATCATAAGAGAGAATTTCTCTTTCATTCTTTATTACATTTATTAACTTTTTTCCACACAAAAATAATTAAATAAATAAGTATAATTTAATAAAGATTAATTAAATTTATACAATTTTAAAGAGGATCTTATTAAAAAAAAAAAAAGGGGCAAACAATTTTTTTTAGAAAGTATTACGAAGTACTATAAGGAAGTAAGGAGTATTTCATGCATGTTAAATTGCATTCTCACATTATTAGAAGTTTGATGTTGCCGAGAAGTTGTCTCGTATTTGATTAACGTTACAGACATAATTAATTTCTCAAAACTTAGAATTTTGAGTTGTAGAGTACAACTATTTCGAATGTAAAATAAGTTATTTTAAATGCACATTTATTATTTAAAATGAACAATTAATAATCTCTCTTTTCAGCTATAGTAATTACTCTATATGTTCCTATTTATAAATACTTAAATGAAAAAAATTAATGTTCTTTTTTATAAATATTTACTACTAAAATGAAGAGCATTTATTATATTTTTTTCAATTTTACTCTCAATTATTGGGAGTAATTGAGTTTAGTTTTAAATTATATAAATAGTGAACTTTTGTTTAAAAATTATTAATATATTTTATTGAAGTTAACATTTTTTTAATATGTGTATTTAATGCGTAAAAGTATATAAAAAAATAGAGATAAAAAATAGAGTGTAGTTGAGATTAAAGGGAATTAGAGTACAAATATTTAATTATCATAATATATACCTATATACTAGAGAAAAACAAATGTAAGGGGTGATTTGGCTAGCTAGCTATATTGCTTTAAATTTTACTTTCTGAATACTTTTGTCTTCTTTTATTATATATTAAAATATTAAAACACAAAATATTTTTCAAAATACGTTTATGTTGCAAAGAGAAAGAGTGAAATGTGAAGAGAGAAAACATGGAAAAAGAAAGAAGAGACAAGAAAAAACTAAAGAACAATGAGAAAAGGTTGTATTGATTGATTTAAGGGTAAATAGAAAAGAGAAAAAGAAGATAATAAAGCTTCATTCTCTTGCATTTGAATAAAGAGGAAGGTAAGAAGAAAGTGTAAATATTAAATACTTTGCAAGTTTTTAAATATGTCGAATTCAATTAATTAATGTTATAATTAATTAATTGAAAACTACTTTTTGTGCAATTCAAGTGTCAAATGATTATATTTGTATATTGACATACAATTTGCAAGCAATTCAAAATGTGCATAAAACAACTTTCATTGATTCATAACATTCTGGCAAAAAAAATGATTTTCGTAGATAAATAATATTTCTTCAGTTGCACATTAGAGTTACAGTTGCACCAAGTTGAGAGTAAAAAAAAAAAGTGAATTGAATAGTTGCGACGTTGGTAGCTTCTGTCTTCACATTTTCATAGCCACCCAAAATTTTAACCCATGTCTTTCAAGATTCCACACACTTTCATAAGATGTCAAGGATGCACAAAACAATGTGTTGTGATCTAACCTGACAGAGATGTAGGACGAGCTGGGTAGTTTTCTTCATCAGCAGAGGGCAATGAGATTGCTTCTGGATCCTGAGCTCCAGCGGCGGTGGTGTGCACCTGCAAGCACTCTGACGCTCAAGTAAGTGAGTGAATTAGGGTTTGTGTATATGATAGTATATCTTACGTACCTTGCATGGTGCATTATGATAATATTTATAGAGTGAGGTAAATGACCTAATGCGGTCCGTATTGGGCCAAGATCTATGCCTGGGCCCAATCCTCATCATCTGGGCCTCGTTAGTAGGCCGCGCCCAACTTACCGGGATGCTGATGGTAATTGGCGGCTTCTTGATCTAGCATGTAAGCGTATATACAAGATGCCATTATTCTGGTCCACAACAGTTGCCCCCCAAGTCGTCAAGTTCTTCTTGGGAGAGGTTGGCGAGTTCATTTGTCATGCCAGGTGAATGTTAAGTGGTGATTCTAGAAATTTCACGAGATGACGGTTGGTTTTCTTTTTGGGCGCGTGTGTTTCACGCGTCTCATTTTGGATACTGTGCGCGATGATTAGCGTGGTTCTTGGGCCCCACGTCCATTAAGGTGATGTGACGGTTTTTTACTTTATTCCCTTTTCATCCGTTACATTTTCACCTTCTCATTTATTCAAGTTTTCACTCTTCATCTTCGCGCTTCTTGTCTCTTCATTCCCTTCGACAGAGAACTCTTGAAAACCTTGCTTCTTCCATTCTTCGTGCTCGTTTCTCAAACCCGTTTTCTACCAACATATTCGCTTCATTTTTCGGGTATTGTTTCTACTTTTTACTAATTTGTGCCTTTATTCTATTCTTTCCTGATTCTTGGACTGTTCTGTTGCCTTCTTCCCTCCTTTAGGGTTTAGTTGTAGTTTCTGGGTTTATTTCCCTCAAAAAATGGCCGAACACGTTATCGTGTTGACGAGTAATTCCTCCTCGGGGTCGAATGACACTGAACTTCTTGAGAGTTTCGCGAGGGGGCTTCGAAAACATAGGTCCTCTAATGAGCCTAACCCTTTTCCTAGTACGCCCTCCATAGCCAATCTTGATTATTGTGAGTCTTGCCATTTTTGGTTTTATCCCCTGTATTCGCGACGAGTAGAGAGTGGTGAATCGGTTACTCAGAGCGTGAGTGGGTCATTCAATACTTTGAACCAGAACCTTCTGCTCTTCTCCTTGCATCAGCCTATCTTCCTGATGAATGTAGTTCTGAAAGTTCTGTGTCTGTCGAACAAGGTTCAGATCGTCGTGCCCCAATTAATTTCATCTCGGTAGGGGATGAAGTTGAGTCTTCCCATCCCGGGGATTCTTTAGAAGATAAAGAATCTATACCGTCGTCTATGACTCATTCCTTAGATTCTGAATCCGACCCTGCATATGCTCCTTCTTCTTGTAGCCATCCATCCCAGGGATCTGACCCTGCTTTCTCTGATCATGTAGATATGGAGTCTGCTCAAGATGACATTTCCATCCCGGTAGCTTCTGGCGCTCTGGGATCCTCTGGTGATGTACCGGCTTCTCCTGATACCGGCGATTTTGAAGTTGCTGTGCGAGGGGCAGGAGAGCCTAGTACTTCCAAGCCTCGGGTCGAGTGTCCTCCGAATTTTCTAGAACTGAAGAATATCTGGGGAATGTTGTGGGTTCCTTAGGATATCATCCGGGAAGAGTGCTCGGTAAAAGATGGTCGCCGGCTTAGGAGAGTGGAGAAACACTGGAGGAAGTGTTTTCACTATGGGCCCAATACTCCTGGGACTGACATCAAAGCCGATCCCTCTTCGAACCATAAGTTGGTTATTCCGAATAGGAGGGAGAGGATCTGCACTCCAGCATCTGAGGGTGAAGTTTCCTATATCATGATGCTGGAGTCTTTATGGCACCAACTAAAAATTAGGTTCCCTTTTTCTGACCTCCAGATTGAAGTTCTGCATCACCTCCATCTCGCTCCTACCCAACTCCATCCCAACGGTTGGGGATTCCTCCAAACCTTCGAGGTTTTCTGTTGGGCTCAAGGCTGGCATTGCTCTTCAACCTTATTCTTATACATCTTTGGAGTTTATCGTGGCCCCACGAAGAAGAATTGGGTGTCCCTCCGTCATCGTTCCGGGATTCCTCAACTATTTGTCCCCTATGAGGAGTCCTTCAAAGCTCATAGGGACATTTATGTCAAGGTCGTCCCACGGACCAAAGATTGCACCCCTTTCTGGATGGGGAAGGATAAGCAGCCCCTGTTTCCTCTCTATTGGACGGAAGATCACTTTCGGAGGGTGCTGTCCTTGAAGGAATTAGAAATTGGCTTCCTAGAAGAGGAAGACCAACTAACCTTCAGGAATCTTTGCGTCTTTGTCGAGCGAGGTGGAATTCCTATTCATTGCAAAGATGTGATAGGAGTATCTCGTCGTGACCAGGCGACTTGCTTATGTAGGGATTTTTCGTTATTATGCACTGTTGTTGTGTCTTTTCCTTGTTTTAGTTATTTTGCCTTAACTGACAAGTGTATCTTTTTCTGCAGCCGAGATCATGGCCAACTATGCCATCCGTTCTCAGAAACGAGATGCCGAAGGAAAAGGTAAGGTTGGTACTTCAGGTCCACCTCCTTCTCCCGCTCCAGTTCCTGCTCCTATCCCGGTAGTTCCTACCGGGATTAGAATCTCGGATGCGGTTCCTGCCAGGGGAGCTTCTCCTGCTAAGAAGTCAGTTCCTCCCTCCTCTGGAGCCGAGATGGCTAATGTGCAGCCAAAGCGTCGACGGCTTACTAAGTCCGGTATGCTTTTATCCTTTGGGATTTTTAGTTTGGCAGGAACTGTGTGTTGCTTTCTTATTATATTATTTAGTTCGATTTGTAGGTGACCAGCCTGTGGATGCCCAAGGGGCTTCTGTCGGGATGAATCCGGTTTTGATGGCGCCTTTCTCTACTCCCTCTTCTACCTGGGAAGGATTCCAGTCGCCCTTGGTTAAGTTCCAACATGGGGTCTTCTTCACAAAGGGCGGGACGTCTACCGTGAAGGTATATGTTTTATCGCTTTGTCTCATTATTTTATGATGATTAATCTCAGTAGCTAATATCTTCCGGTTGTTTTCATCTCTGTAGGAGAAAGCCAAATCCCTTATGGGCTAGACCGCTATGAGCATGGCTATGCTCCAACATGTTTATGACCAGGCAGAATATATGGGCCAAGCTTCCTCTTTAAGGGGTCAGCTGCGGGATCTCCGGGATGACATGGAGCTCAAGGATGTCTTGATCCAGAGTGTCAAAGAATCTGAATCTCGGACCAACCGGGAACTTGCTTCTCTGAAAGAGAAATTTGCCCAGATGGAAGGGAAATTCGCCGAGGAGAAGAAATAGACCGCCAGCTTAGAGTTGGAGAAGTCCAAATTGAAGGAAGAGGTTGCCGGGTTGAAGGCTAAGATAGATGAGGATGATTCTGCTCTTATGCTTCTTCAATCCGAACTCTTGGGGTCGGCTTCCAAGTTTCACGAGGTCCAGGTGGAGCTGCGGGATACTCAGGAGAGATTGGAGGAGGCGTACCGCGATACGGACACTACAGTGGACGATTCTTACCGGGATTGTGTGAAAACTCTTCAGTTTTTGAATCCCGGGGTTGAGTTGAACACCCGTGGTTTCTGCAAGTATCACGGTATGAAGGATGGGATATTCATGGATTTCCATGACCCTCACAATCCCGTTCTCCTTGATCCTGCTGATCCCAGATTGGAGCCCTTCGACTGTAGCACTCCTCCTCCTTCCTCAGATCCCGTGTCGGAACCCGAAGCTGGAGATGCTGGAGCGGCTACCTGATTTATTTCCATGTTTTTGTATTTATTTTGTTTTGTAAAACGTTGGACAAAAATCCAATTGTAAACTTTATCATCCCGGTCTTCCGCGTTAATTTTAATACATTGTGGTTTGTGCGTATTTCGCTTCTACTCTTTTTTTGCTTTTCTCCGGACATGGAAATTTCTCATGTCTTTATAATCATTAGGACACATTAATGATGTCGTCCTTTTAGCTCCTCAATAGGAGGGAAAGTAGTTTTTACTTTCTCTAATTTTTGTTGAAGTGTAACTTCGGTTTACACTTTCCTTTTGTTGCATTTCTGTATGTCGTTGAGGCGTGGCCGTCTCGAGATGCCTTCTCGTCTCTGATTGGTATGAAAATTTTTATGCCGTTTGAATTGTTAGGGATACATTTGTAATATCGCCCTTTTAACTCCTTAATATGAGGGAAAGTATTTTGTACTTTCTCTGAGTTTAAGTTGAAGTGCGATCTTGGTGGTACTTCATGCTTCTCTTTTGGCCAGGGTTAATCCTTTCAGGATCCTATTGAGTTTGTAGCAGAGAATTACCCATGATGGTATCTCGACTCATTAATGACCTTGTATGTCGGTTTTTGTTTGTTGCCGACGTCTCGATCTCGGATTATTTGTATTCCTCATACTTTCTTCCGATCTGCTTGCTATTAAGAATTGAACTAACTTGTTTATGTCAGAATAAATGGAATGCAACTTTATTAATGATAAGAAGCAAATAACAACTGGGGGCCTTGTTAAAACCTCTAGCAGTAAAACCCTCCTTAGGGATAAAACCTGCTATAGGAAAAAGAGTACCCCTTTATTACAAGGAATGTAAATTACATAGCTTAGCCATAATAGCGCCTTAAGTCTGCGACATTAAGCGTTCTTGGATTCTCTTTGCCTTTGAGAGTTTCTAAATGATACGCTCCGTTAGCTGCGATGGTCTTGACCCGGAATGGGCCTTCCCAATTCACTCTAAGCTTCCCGTCTTTAGCATTGCGATTTCCAATACTGGCCCTTCTTAGGACTAAGTCACCTGTTTGGAAGCTTCTCGGTACAACCCTCAAATTGTATCTCTGTGCTACTTGCTGTTTTCGGGATAGCTCTTTGATTCTGGAGGCTTCTCGGATTTCCTCGACCATGTCGGAATCTTCTCTAAGGAGTTGCTCGTTTTCTTGTGCGGGGTACATAACCCTCCAGGATGGGTGCCCGATTTCTACTGGGATTACGGCATCTGATCCGTATACCATTCGAAATGGAGTCTCTCCGGTGGAGCTATGGGGAGTGGTTCTATAGCTCCAGAGTACTTGATAAAGATCTTCTACCTAACTAGTTCCAGCTTTCTGACACCTCTTCTTCAAGCCATTAAGTATGACTTTGTTGGCAGACTCTACCTGGCCATTTGACTGTGGGTGCTCCACACTGGCAAATTATTGCTTGATGCGGAGACCTGCTAGCATTTCTCGGAACTCTTTGTCGATGAATTGGGTCCCATTATCACAGATAACTTCTGCCGGGATACCAAACCGGCATATTATTTGCCGGAAGACAAAATTCTGGGCTTTGACTGATGCTATGCTGGCTAAGGGTTCCAGTTCGATCCATTTAGTATAATAGTCAACAGCAACGATGAGATGTTTGAACTGACCTGTGGTTGGAGTGAAAGGTCCCAAAAGATCCAAACCCCAAGTGTGGAAAGGCCAAGGGGTGGAGATGTTGTGTAGATCTTCAGCCGGGATGTGGGACAATGGACTGTGCTCTTGGCATTTTTGGCACTTCTTCACGTGATCAGCTGCATCTTTATTCATGGTTGGCCAGAAGTATCCTGCCCGCAAGGACTTTCTTGCCAACGATTTTCCACCGATATGGTGACCGCAGCTTCCTTCATGCACCTCAGTGAGAACATACCATGTTTCAGATGGTCCAATGCATTTAAGCAAAGGAGTTGATAGTCCCCTCCTGAATAGTTGTCCTTCGATCACAGAATACCGGGAGGCATTTTGTATAAGCCGTTTTGCTTCCCAGGTATCTGCCGGAATGGTGCCTTTTGTGATGTACTCTATTATTGGAGTTCTCCAATCTTCATTTTCAACCTGCAAAATAGCACAAGGAGAAGGGAGAACTTCTTCTATTACTGACTTCAGAGTTGAGGATGACTTGGTGCTTGCCAATTTGGAGAGTAAATCAGCGCGACTATTCTCTTCTCTTAGAATGTGTTTGATCTCAAATTTAGAGAGACCAAGTAGACTTTCTTTAACCTTAGTCAAATATCTCTGCAACAACGGCTCTCTTGCCTGGTACTCCCCTTTTATCTGGGATACCACCAATCGGGAATCTGAACATAAAGTAATCGCGGTCGCCCCCAGTTCTTTTGCCGCGCGTATCCCGGCTAGACAGGCTTCATATTCTGCTTGATTATTGGAGGTTGGGAATTCGAATTTTAGAGAATATTCTACTGCTACCCCTTCGTCATTTTCGATTAGTATGCCTGCGCCTGCTCCTTTGGGGTTTGAGGACCCATCAACATAAATAGTCCAGGATCCTTTTGGCTCTTCCCCGGGATGTGTCAGTTCGGCCACAAAATCAGCTAATGCCTGTGCTTTGATTGCTTGCCGTGGTTTGTAGGAAATATCGTATTGTGATAATTCTACCGCCCAGGTCATCATCCTTCCTGCCAAGTCAGGTTTGTGTAAGATTTGTCTGATGGGTTGATTAGTTCTTACCGTGATAGGATGACATTGGAAGTATGACCTTAGCCGCCAGAATGCAAATAGCAGGGCATAGGCGACTTTCTCGAGCCGCTGGGCCTTAGAAACGAAATATACCGGACTTTGATTCCGGGATTCTTCCTTCACTAAAGCCACATTGATTGCTTCGTTGGTAACGGCTAAATAAAGATATAGGACCTGTCCGGGATCTGGGCGAGACAGGACTGGTGGGCTCGAGAGGATTTTCTTCAACTCTCGGAAAGCTTCTTCGCAATCTGCATTCCACTGGAAGTCTTCCTTACGTCGTAAGGTCCTGAAAAAGGGTAAGCATTTCCTGGCTGAATCTGGAAGGAATCTCGTCAATGCGGCGACCCTCCCGGTTAGTTGTTGGACCTCCTTGATAGTTCTAGGACTCTGCATACTCAACACAACACTACACTTGTTGGGGTTGACTTCAATCCCTCGACTGGTTAGCATAAAGCCTAAGAACTTTTCGGCTTCGACCCCAAAAGTACATTTATTAGGATTTAACCTTAAATCATACCTGCGCAGCTATTGAAAAGTCTCACGCAAGTCTGCCATCGGATCTTTATCTTCTGGGGTTTTTACTATCATGTCGTCAATGTAGACTTCAAGGATTCTGCCAATCTGTTCTTTGAAGACTTGGCTTATCATCCGCTGATAAGTCGCTCCGGCATTCTTCAAACCAAATGGCATCATGGTATAGCAGCAAACATCCATGTCGGTGACGAAAGCCGTTTTTGCTTGGTCTTCAGGGTACATGGGGATCTGGTTATAGCCGAAGTAAGCATCCATGAAAGATAGATATTTATAACCTGCAGAGTTGTCCACCAGTTTATCGATACAAGGCAGGGGAAATGGATCTTTGGGGCATGCTTTATTCAGATCTGTGTAATCTGTGCACATTCTCCACTTCCCGTTAGCCTTTTTCACCATCACCATATTTGAAAGCCACTCTGCATATCGTATTTCTCGGATGAACCCTGCGTCTAACAACTCCTTCACCTGTTTTCCTATCGCTGCTTGTCTTTCTGGACCCATTTTTCTCTTCTTTTGAGCCACCGGGACGGATCCCGGTCTTAAAGACAAGCGATGGCATACGAATTCCGGGTCAACTCCGGGCATGTCGGGGAAACCCAAGCAAACAGGTCTTTATTCGTCTTCAACAACTCAATGAGTCGCTCTTTGATTACGGGGGGGTAAGTTCGCCCCTATCCTGACGGTCTGACCTTCTTTAAGTCCTATCTGGACAAAGATCTGATCTCCTTCTGGTTGAGGTCGTTGATGTTCAAAGTCTGTTCTGGGATCTAGGTTAGTCATCATGACCCCTGCATCCCGCATCAAATCACGTCTCTCCATCTTTTGCTTCCCTTTCTCTTCTGCCGTTACTGGCAAAATGGATGGTGATTTCGTGATTTTGAGGCTTTCTTGATAACATTTTCGTGCTCACTGCTCTTCCCTCGGATAGTTACTACTGAGCCATTTTCTCCTGGAAATTTCATGGCTAAATGGATGGTAGAAACTATGGCGCCAAGGCTGTTCAGGGTTGGTCGCCCAATGATTGCATTGTAAGCCGAGGGGCAATCCACCACTATGAACCTAGCGGGAATTGTTTTGGTATTCGGCTTTTTGCCAAAATTCACCTTGAGGTCAACGTATCCTTTGGGAATGATCGTGTCTCCAGTGAAGCCAATTAAGCTGCCTTTATGGGGGATTAAATCCTTAGATTCTAAACCCATTTTATCAAACAAGCTCCAGAACATAATGTCAGCTGAACTTCCTTGATCAATGAAGATTCGATGGACTTCGAAGCCGTTCAAATTAGCTGCTATGACCAATGGTTCGTTATCCCGGATCCGCTCTTCCGGGAGATCTGCATCTGAGAAAGATAGCACTGGGTTAGCTATAGTGGTTACTTGGGAACAAGAATCCCTGACATCTCGGGTCCTCTTCTTATCTTTGAGACCCTTTAAGCTGGCTCCTCCAACTATGACTTGAATTATTCCCCTAGGAGGGGACTCCTGTGCTTGTCTTGGGCTCCGGGATCTCTGTCGGGTTTCAATTCGTTGATCTCGGTTCCTAGGAGGAGATCTGAGTGTCTGTGTCCGAGGAGATGGACTTCGGCGACGATCCCGCCTTTCTAGGGATGCCCAAGCATAATTTCTCAGCCTCCCTTGCCTGATCAGCTTTTCAATTGCATCTCAGAGTTGGATGCATTCATTGGTAGAATGTCCGCGATCTCGATGGTATTCGCAGTACTTATTTTTGTGCTTTCCAACCGTTTTCAAAGGCGGTGGGCGCTCTCTTAGTTCAGAATGCATCACTTCTTTCAACACTGAAGCTGGCGGGACTATTAGCGGAGTGTAATTGTTGAAAAGTCCTTTGCGCTTCTTGGGAGACCTTTCCCGGGATTTGTCGTCTTTACCCCGGGGTTGGTTTTGAGGGACAATTTTTGCTTTGTCATCCTTCTTGGCGGCTTGGGCCTTCTCCCATTCTTCTATTCTGATCCACTTTTCTGCCCTAACCTTCAAGTCATCCATGGAGGTGGGCTTATCTCCAGCCAGTTGCTTGGCGAAGGCTCTTGGTTTTAATCCTCTTACAAAGAAATATAACACCAAGTTAGGTTCGACATTCCTAACTTCTAATACTTCATTGTTAAAACGTGTTATGTAGTCTCGTAGAGATTCATCTTTTCCCTGTTTAACAGTTTCTAAGTGGAATTCAGACTTGAATTGTCTTTTACTGCTAGTGAAATGAAGAATAAACTTATCTTTGAGGATTTTCCAGTTGCTGATGGATTGTGGGGGAAGATCTGAGAACCAACGACTTGCAGCTTCTGACAATGTGAGGGGGAAAGCACGGCACACGATAGCCTCATTCACCCCTTGGAAATACATAGCCCTTTCAAAAGTGCTGACATGTAGGGTGGGATCCTTGGTTCCATCATATTCTTTCAGCTTTTTTGCAAACTGGAATCCATGAGGAAGGGCATGGGACATTATGCATGGCGTGAAGGGATTGTCAATGTACCCGAAATCCGGGAAATTTTCAGCCATATGCTCCTGGTTACCGGCAGGTGGTCCGGCTTGCTGGCCCACAGGGAGAACAAGTGGCGGGTTGGCCGCCTCAACGCGAGATTGATGCGGGGCGCCTTCGTGTCGGCGACTTACCCGTCCTTCTTGTTGCCTTTCCTGAGTTTTCGGATTTCCTTCTTTTTCTCCCTCAACCGCGGATTTCCGTTGTTGCCGTTTTTCCGCAATGTCATTATCCTTTTCCAGATTCTCAGGGTTTGGCTGGGTATGCCTCTCAGCTCTTTCCTCTTCTGAATCATCTTCGATAACAACATGCTTTCCCCTGCGCTGTTGCTCTTTGAGATCTGCGATCTCTTTAGCTTGTGACTGCACCAACTGTTGTAGTTTACGAAATTCTGCTTCGATATCGAAATGTTGGGATGCCCTTGCTTGATTAGACGCACCAGCCTGCTGTCCAGCTCCTTGGTTTTGCACGCTGGGATCGTTGTAATCCCTATTTCTGGTTGAGCCAACCATTGTTGATGATTGATGGGAGCGAAACTTTTTGTTGTGTTCCCCACAGACGGCGCTAATGTTGTGATCTAACCTGACAGGGATGTAGGACGAGCTGGGTAGTTTCCTTGATCAGCAGAGGGCAATGGGATTGCTTCTGGATCCTGAGCTCCGGCGGCGGTGGTGTGCATCTGCAAGCACTCCGACGCTCAAGTAAGTGAGTGAATTAGGGTTTGTGTATATGATAGTATATCTTACGTACCTTGCATGGTGCATTATGATAATATTTATAGAGTGGGGTAAATAACCTAATGCGATCCGTATTGGGCCAAGATCTATGCCTGGGCCCAATCTTCATCATCTGGGCCTCGTTAGTAGGCCGCGCTCAACTTACCAGGATGCTGATGGTAATTGGCGGCTTTTTGACCCGGCATGTAAGCGTATATACGGGATGTCATTATTCTGGTCCACAACACAATAGATATGTGGTAAACCAACGAATAATTTATTCAAGTTCTATACTTATACTATAATTATAATTGATTGCAATACTAGTCTTGTGGTAGAAAATTTAAGAAGTCATAACACAATATTTATTATGAAATCAATCATTTAACCGACATAAAAAAATTATTCATTTATTCATAAATTATATAACAACTACAACTAATGTTTAGCATAGGATAGAGTCAAAATTATAATTATAAATAAATACTCTCTACATCTCTAGACATCTCTGAAAAAAAATATCCACCATCTCTCTTCAACGTGAGCAACATATGATATATAAGAGTTTGGAAGTTCCTTATTAACTCTTCGAGTTCAAATATTCCATGTGTACATAGCAGCCAGCGTAAAAATAATAACAATTTCTTCTAAATTTTGCTAATTGTAAACATTGATTAGCAACACCTTGTGGATAATCGTGGTAATTGTGATTGTAAATTTGACGGAGTAACCAAAATGAATAATTCCAAGATTCAATTTGGGAGGTGATGTTTGAAGTCAAAACACCTCACTATTTATTCTACTTTATAATACTAATAAATATAAGGTGTATCATTTAATATTTGAGGCCTATCAAATATATCATTTAATATTTGAAGCTAGGACATGTGCAATTAGGCACCTTACACATGTCCAAAACCGTCCCATGGTATATAAACATCTAAAATGCTAATGTTTCAAATCATATTTCATTAGCTCATACTGTCATGAATGTTTGTCATCGGTAATGAATGTTAACACGGGCCATTCGGCTATCTTATCGATTGTTAGATTGATATTCTTTAGTATGTTTTACTAGCTTTTAAAAATTTGTAAATAATTCTTTGGTATGTTTTATGAGCACTTTTAAAAACAGGGTCGACCCAATAGTAAAGCGGCTCAAACCCTCGCTTTAGGCCCCAAATTTTTTTTATTTTACTTATTATAGGTTTTTTTTGGTAAAAACTAATCTTATAGATATAAATATTAAAGGAATGTTAATTTTATAAGTATGCTGCTTTTAGCTTGTTGGTCTAATTGAATTTTTGCATCCTCCGTGGCCTTGGTTCGAATCTCTGCATTTTCACTTTTCAAAAAATCCTGTTTATTTTAGCATAAAAAAGTTTTTCAAATTTAAAATTAATAAAGTCTTATCTAACATCAATAATTTCTCAACAAAAATTAAATGGATTAGCTTTATTATCAATTGAAAAAGAAATATTAAAGAAAATCGATTATGATAATTTAATAAGTGATTTTGCGTCACAATTTTTATTATAATAATTTAAGAAGTGATTATCTTTTTTATTTAACTTAATAAAATCATAATCAATTTGGTCCTGTAACAAACTAACATTTAATTTTATTATTTTAAGTCTTTTTTAGTCCATTGACTTTTTGTGACGCAAAATCACTTGTTAACATTTCTTTAACATAAGTCAATAAGTTCCTCCTTTAACATTTCTTTAACGTTTCTTTAACACCTAAATTATAGAATAAAATTTAATTTAAGTTCCTCCTCAATAAAAGTCAATGTACTAAAAAAGACTTAAAATCAACCTTGAGTCAAGTTATCATATTTTAGGAATATATCAATTTAGTTCCTAAAATTATAATTACCATTTGATCAAGTCTATTAAATTATGGAAATAATTTTTTTAGTCCATAAAATAACAATATGGTAGTTGCTATTTGCACCATTCAATTCTTTAATAAAACACTCATACTTTTTTATTTGACTTCCAAATAAATTCTTGTGTGAAGTCTTTTCTAGTTCTTTTTATATATATATATATATATATATATATATATATAAATTTCAGAAAAATAAAAAAACAAAATGAAAATAAAAATTTAAGACATAAAATAAAAATGCAAACCAAACAGATTCTTAAAATTTTTGTTCAATCAATAATGAATCTCAACTTCCATGTGATAATATAACTATCACACCTAGATTATCAAACAAATTTTAATTTAAGTTCCTCCTCCTTAATAAAAGTTAATTGGTTAAAAAATAGCTTATAATGAGTGTTGAGCCAACTCATCATATTTGAGTAGTATATCAGTTTAGTTCATAAAATTATAATCAACAATTAATCTAGTCTATTAAATTACGAAAATAGTTTTTAATCTCGTTTGTTTACAAAAAAAATAACAATATAGCAGGTGCTATTTTGTACCATTCAGCTCTTTAATAAAACACACAACCTTTTTCATTTGACTTCCAAATATTATATTTTGAAAGATAGTTTTGAAATTTTATTTTCAGAAGTGATTTCTAAAAATCAATTCTAAAAATTTATTTCAGAAAATATGATGTGGTGTTTAGTAATTAGGTGTTGCTAAAATGTACTACCTTTATGTTTTTGTTTTTTTTTTGTCAACCACCAATATATATTCGATGAGCATTATTATATCTTCTTAAAAAAGTATTTTAGTAATCTTCCTAATATTTCATGATGAATGCAGTAAATGATAAAGCAAGTCTAGGTAGTATCTTAAAACATAAGAAGCAATTTTTTTTTATATAATATGTAGGAGGATTTATAAAAAAAAAATCATAGGATTACATGAAAATTATTCATACTCAATAAGTTCATATTTTTGTTGGACTGGAAAAAAATAAGCCATATTATAATACCGTTTATATTACAGAAACCCTAGACAAAATAATAGTCCATCTACCGCTTTCAAATATTTTTTTGGACAATATCTAAAGCTTTCACTTTGACTTGGGTAGCTCCTAATAGATCTACTGCTACTGGGCCGTAATGCATCACGGCCCATAGAAGTAGAAGATTTGTACATTGACTAGTGAGTCGCGTATAGCCCGTTGTCCAAAAAACCGTATAGCCCAATAAAAAACTAGTGAGCACCTTATATATCAAGGGAAGAATGGACACTAAATTGTGTTATTATAAAATAAAATAAAATGAATTTATGTACTAGGAATATCCACTGCACTTGTCGACGTGTCAAATAAGGATTTGTCAACTTCAGATTTCGTTGTCTAATCCTCCTACCAACTGGAGAAGATCTTTATCAGCAACTTGGAGCTAACTTCCGAATTTAAATTCTGCAACGAATATGACCTGAGTCAAATTTCGAAGAATCTAGACACGTGTCCCTTCTCTAACACCCTTTTCTCCAGCTTGATAATAAAAGATTTTGAATTCAATGGAAAAAAAAAAAACACCAAAAATAAGAGAGAAAGAAATAAATCCAATCGAGTGATGAGCGAGTGTGTGACTGATTGAGTGTGTCTACTAATGTTTGAGGCCGAAAATGCAAGTCACCAAAAATTATGCTAATATACTTACAAAATTCGAAATAATTAGTAAATAATTAAAATTTTTAAATATATGTATAAAAGAATTTTGTTGATAACAGTTGGTGTGGACGGGCAATTATCGACCATGTTAAAATTCTGCTATAAAATTATTATATCGATTTTGTGTATTGGAATAAAGTTTTTTTTTTTTTTATACAAGTATCGGAATAGAGTTTATGAATCTGTTGAAGGGTTATTGGACTTTAAATCCAAGTTCAATAAGATTGTAGTAAATATCAATTTAATTAATTATTATAATCTTAATAATAATTAAATTGGATGTTAAAATCTTTACAAGTACATTCACTTCACATTGAAGCGTCGCCATATAAGAAGAATCGAAAAATATTTCTTATAGAGCTCACCCTTTTACCCTCACATATTAAAATACATACATCAATAATAAAATTTATTTCCAAAGTTTATAACCTAAAAACATGATGTTTATAATACCTCAAATGAAGACGTTGTAACCATACCCACATCCACATATAGAAGAGGAGACGTGGGCACTCTAGATGCCTTTCATCAAGAGTTTCACCACATCCACACCCTTTGCTGCTATTCTTATTTTCATAAACTCTTTATCGCTTACACATTGGACAGAACACTCAAAGCTAAAGTGGCCAGAATTTTATTGTGAAGCAATTAATTAATGGCTCAAACGATGTTGCTGATGTCGAGTGTCTCGAGTACCTATTGTGTGGATTTGAAGAAACATCCTTTGCTCCTTCTTCAGAGTCAAAGATTAAGGCCTAAACTCTCTTTCAACCCTCTTCTTCCTTCAAAATCTCTGTTTTCTTCTTCACCACAAACATTCACTACTCTCGCTCTCTTCAAATCTAAGACCAAAGCCCCTCCTAAGGTACCAACCACTCTTTTATTAATTAATTAAATTAAATTAAATAAAATTTTCTATCTGGTAATTGTAAAGATGAATTTTTCAGCATGCACTATATATGAATTGTACTGCAGGTTGTAAAGCCAAAGCCAAAGCCAAAGGTTGAAGATGGTGTGTTTGGAACTTCTGGAGGATTTGGGTTTACAAAGCAGAATGAGCTCTTTGTGGGTCGTGTTGCCATGATTGGTTTTGCGGTGAGTACAGTAAATTATATATATATATATATATATATATATATATATATATATATATTATTATCTCTATTTAATTTGAGTGCCAATTTATGAAGTTGTATTTAATTTGCATGCAGGCATCATTGTTGGGTGAAGGAATAACAGGAAAAGGGATTCTAGCGCAATTGAATCTGGAAACTGGAATTCCAATCTATGAAGCAGAGCCACTTCTTCTATTTTTCATCCTTTTCACTTTGCTAGGAGCCATTGGAGCTCTAGGTGACCGTGGTAAATTCGTTGACGACGAAGACGAACCTAATACCGCCGGAGTTATTCCTCCGGGCAAAGGATTCAGAGGAGCTCTAGGTCTTCCTGAAGGAGGTAACTAACTTTTAAACTCCTAGTTTGTTACACATATTAGTCTACACACTAATCTCTCAAATAATTGCATACTTTATGAATTGATATCTGTCTTCAAAAATTTGTAAAATTTGGGACTAGAATGGAGATTTCTTTAGTTTAAGGGATTAATTCCAAGGCCATTTGTGATTTTGAGAATCATAAATTGCTTTCATTGCATAAAAGGTGAATAACTAATAACCTAATCTCAGAATTTGTACACCTCCACATTGTTCTTAAATCAAGGCAAGTGCTAGAGTAAACCCTAAATTTTCAATTTTTGAGCATATTAGTCCCTACACATTTTGAGGATTAACATGTTGGAAAATATATATGATTACAGACTAACATAATTTTTTTTTTGTTTTTTGAAAAAAAAAAAGCATATGATTAATATGAAGACAGCGTGATAAGTTGAAGTGCGAAAATGAGTATCACTGAACAGTGTCATAAGGCCTAATCTAAATCCAAATTTAAACCAGTTACAATTCTAATGAAAATTTTGGGTTGCTTTGATTTTTAATTAACAGGTCCCTTGTTTGGATTCACCAAAGCCAATGAACTGTTTGTGGGAAGATTGGCTCAATTGGGTTTTGCATTTTCGTTGATTGGAGAAATTATAACAGGGAAGGGAGCTCTAGCACAGTTGAACATTGAAACAGGGGTACCAATCAATGAAATTGAACCATTAGTGTTGTTCAACGTTCTTTTCTTCTTCATTGCTGCTTTGAATCCTGGAACTGGTAAATTTGTTACAGATGAAGAGGAAGATTAGATTAATTAGGCACTAACCTCTTTGTTTGTACTTGAGGAAAACTTGTTTGTTCATCTATGATCAATGAATTCACTTCCTCCAAAACACAGGAGTCATAACCAGACCTTTATTTGTCTGATTTTAGATTTGGCAATTAAAATGGTACTAATGGAAAAACAAATTTCTTTTACAACTTTCTTAATTAGATCTTCCTAAAAGGAAAAACGAGTAAAGAAGCTACTTGTTTAGTGCATGTTTGTTTATACTTTAAAACAGTATAAAAGTTCTTTCATCCGTAGATTTGAAAAACGGAAGTAAGAAATTGTTGTCTAGTTTAAAAGTAGTTTCATTAGGAATCAAAGCGTAAAAAAATGGATCATTTATGCTTTATTTGATGTGAGCAGAGTTGACAAGGAAAAAAAGGGGACGATAATATAGGAAACAAATAAGAACTTTTTTTCTTTATTAATTATTCAATTGAAAGGAAAAAAAATTAATAGCGAAAAAAAGAATTAAAAAAAAAAATGAAAATTATTGGGTAACAGCGTAACAGTTCAATCTCCACATTAACTTGGTTAATGAGTGCGGCTGGATCTAAAGGACATTTCATTGTGTTAAAATCATTTAAAATTTCCTCTTACATGTCATTAGTATAATTTAGGCTTCACTGTATTTTTTTTTACCTTCTTTTTTTAATTTTCACGAATTTAGTCCTTTAAATTTTAATTTTGCATATTAGATCTCCAATGTTATCAAAAGTTACAAATGTTATCATTCATTCCATCTCTATTAATTATTTAATAGTCAAAACGGTCAACTCATTTTAAAAATTATTTAAGTTATTTTTGATAAACAAATAAAAAAAAATCAAAAAGAAAAATATAATTTTCACGTCAGGTTAAGGTAAAAACTTACAAATAAATAATACATTATTTTAAAAAAAATTAAATAATTTAAAAAATGCATTTTCATTTTTTAAAAAAATAATTACTTAAATAATTTTTTTTAAATGAGTTGAATGTTTTGACTGTTAAATAATTAATTGAGATAGATGGAACAATAACATTTACAATTTTTAGTAACATTGGAGATCAAATTCGCAAAATTAAAATTTAAGAGACTAAATTGCAAAAATTAAAACATGAAAAAAAAAGTACAATTAAACCTATAATTTATCGTTCATGAACCGATTTTGAAAAGGTAAGTAAATTATAAAGAAAATAAAGGATATATATATATATATAAATATTACATTAGTCTTAATTACTACTCGTTTAGCACCTACGCAAAGTGATAAGCCTATTAACTATTCACTTTATTTATTCTATCACTTATTTTTCTTATTATTTAATTTTTATCTCACTATGTCTATTTACTTTTTATTTTTTCTTTATTTTTTTATTTATGTTTCTATACATATTTACACTTTAAAATGATGATGTACATCAATAATTGCTGAACACATAATACACGAGCATGTACAATACAAGGTTGTTGTTAGTTGAGTTGTTTAATAAATATTTTATAATATTTTTATAGGTTTTGTATGTATACATTATTTTTTAATTTAAACAACTCTTGTACTATAATACAATATTCTTATTAAGCAACTCGCATATTCCACAATACAAAGTTCTTACAGTATAATTATATTATTTAGATCTTACTTCTTCTTCAAGTAACCCTTAGTGTTGGTTGCTTATTTAAGCAACTCAATTAAATAAATTATGCCACGTCAGCAAACTGCAATAAAAAATTGCTTATTAAGAACGGTTGCTTAACACGAGTATACCATGTAAGCGATCACATTTTACATGTTATAAGCATACTTGAAAATACCTCAAGATTCTTATATCAAATCTTTTTTAATTTATTTTCTTTTCTTTTGACGTGATGGATATAATTTTTTACTCCACTCTGTTTTAAAATAAGTCTCAATCTCCGTTATTTTATAGTATTTGTGGAAAGTGACATAATTTTAAAGAGGAAGTTTATAAAAAGTACAGTAATTCTCGTTGTTGTAATGAAGTAAAACTTAAAACTTAAAAGTGATGTACGCAAGTGTGCGGATAATTATTTATTTATTTTATTTTATTTAACCCGGAAAACTGGCAGAAGGGTTAAGCAAGTGCAGGTGTAACTAAAAATAGGGGAAGAAACAGATAAGAGTGAATTCCATTGTACGACCTCTATCATGTTGTTGTGTCTGGTGTTAATTAGCCTTCTAAATTAATATTCCCATGCTTAATTTAATAGTAATTTATAATGCTCCTATGTTCTTATAAATCTTCATAATTATTTATTAAAGAATATTTTTAATGCTTTTTATGATTACAAAGTTCACTTAATTTCAAACTTTATAAGATAATAAAAAAATAAATATAAAAATTTTTAAAAGAATATAACATTACACTTCCAAAAATAATCACGAGTAATGATCCTAAAAATTAATATAGATACAAGATTGAATTGTAATTACTAATAAAATGACCAACAATGTTTAACACCGTTGATAAATAACTATGTCCTTTAATTATACAGAATTTGAATCCTGAAACCTTTTTATAGGAGAGGAAAGTCATTTAGTTCAATTATTAGTAAGCACACTAGAATATGTTGTCAATTATTATAATTTTAAGGTTTAAATATATTTTTCGTTTTTGGAAAATTAGGATAATTTATTTTTCGCTTCCATAAAAAAATTTATTGATAAAAAGTTTAAACTTTTTCAAAAAACTTATTTTTAGTTCCTACTGTTAGTTTCGTTAGTTAACTGCTAACGTAATTATCATTTTTACCCTGCCGGTCTACCACATGCAAATTTGTTCTTTTATTAACATTAAAAACTATGTTTAATGCTTATATAGAAGTATAACTTGACCAAAATATTATTTAATGTCAGTCTATTACACTTTTATTAAAACTATGTACAATGCTAATATGAATAAAAACAGTAGCTATGTCAGCAGTTAACGGACTAAACTAGACTAAAAATGAAAGTTTTGAAAAAAAAAATGGACTTTTTATCAACAAAATTTTTTGAAAGGAATAAAAAGTGAATTACCCTAATTTTACAAGGCTTAGGAATAATATATTTAAGTCTAATTTTAAAAATATATATAATCATTATTCACTTAATTTTCTTTCTATCTCTCTGTTTTGTATAATGCTACAACCTGAAATTTGGGTGTACACTAAAAAAAGAAAAGATGAGTAATAAAATAGTAAATTAATATTAAAGAAGCAAGTAGTTGAAGAAAGGAGACATGGATGAATAGTTAGGAGTTGGGAAGAGAATGATGATGTGGTTTTGGTAGAGTCAAAGTCGTCGTTGAGACATAAACACTAACATCCAAGAAGCTAAGGTAGTTTCCCTTTAATTTCCCTCTTCTTAATTCTTACTGTACTCATTCTGCAAACATCATATTCATAATTCATTTCTAATATCAAATCAATGAAAAACTCATACTCATAATAGCAAAAAACAAAAAAATGAAAACTTCAGTGTCTAACAACGGCGATGTTCATCATAATCGATCTCCTTCTTCTTCCTGTTCCTATTCCTCTTCTTCTCAGAGGGATGTCCACTACAGGTTTTTCTTTTACAATTATTGTTTTATAATATAATCTCTGCTTCTTTCGGGGTTTAAATTTGTTTCCTTTAACTTTCATGCATGCCTTATACTAACTTTCTCAATAATTTCTTTATTTTGTATCTCAATAGCTTGATTTTGAACACCACTTTTCAGAGGCTTCTTTTAGGTTCTGCTCTTGACCAAGTCATGATCTACTATTCTACTCTTTTTAAAATGAAATTTTCGATGTAATTTACCCCTGTCACCAATTGTAAAGATAACCAGTGATTTTAGGCTTAAGCGGAGGGTAACTTTGCAAAATTGATACTTTCAGCAATTAATATTTTACCTTTTAAAAAAAATTAGTCAAAGTCTCCTGGTAGTATTCTGCATCCCAAGTGGTCAACAATTATAAGGAACACTTAGAAAAATAGATAACTTTCTCTTTTGCTTTACTTTCCTTTCCTTTTTTTTTCCAACAGTTTCCTATATTTAATTTGATTATCATTTGGATGGCATACCCTGGTAGAGAATTGGGAGAAAAATGTTCCATTTCATTTCCCTTTCATTGTAACGATGCCATAGCTTTATCAGATACACAAATCTTCTTTTACTTGATCGTGTGTGATTGATTTTATGCTGGGACGAAATAAAGATAAATTCATTTCAACCTAATTAACAATAGCTTTCGTGTATTGGATCTTTATTTGGCGTGTATCCTGACCACACACACTACATAACCGGTGTGATGATCAATATTGATCATAGTCTCATTCTCTATCTGTTCCCAAATTTATTTCTTGACTTCTGTAGTCCTGAATTTTTCATGTCATTACATCATTTAAATTCAGAAATTTACCTTGTTCTTTTCTGATTATGATTTACTGTAGTTCTACAACATGGAAGTTCTGTTTTTTCCCCTTTGGAATTACAATATGTATCTATCTCTATTTATTGCAGCTGTGGAACTTGCGGGTATGAGCTAAACTTATCATCCTCTAACAGGAACACATCATCAATATGTTCTTCTAAATATGGAAAATCCATAAAGCGAGGAATTATCTCATTCTTCAACATTGATGACAGCAGATTTACCCAAGTTGATGAATCGAATGCTCCCCTCATTTTTCTAAGCAATCTTGGGGTTTGTTTCGCCCAAAAACTAAGCTTCTTTGTCGCAAATGTTGTAATCATATTGGATACGCCTATGATGGTTTCACTTCTTCTTCATCTTCATTTCCTTTGGTTTCAAATGGAGCAGAACCTTCTTCATCATCCATTCATATCAAATATAACATTCGAATTCGTGCGTTACAGCCTTCTTCTTCTGAAGATTATGGGATCACAGTTGTTGCCTGAAAATTCAATTCAAATATGTGATCAGATTCGTGCTCTTTCTGCATAATAATCACCAATGAAGAGGAGCCGGTCTGTTTTTCTTTACAGTAATTTCGATCTCAATGTAGATCTGACGTAAGTCTTTAAAATTATTTTTACTCGTAATAAAAGAATAACTAAACAAACTTAGATTGAAGATTTCATTATTGATATATGTTTTGGCTGGGGTGTCTTGTGCTCCATTTTCCCTCTTTATCATAGTTTTGTGTGTGAGAGTTGTAATTGTAATAGTAAAATTGAAAGAGGATTAAAGCTAAGACTATATGGGATTTAATATGAGTAACTACTTTTATGGAAATTACTTTCTATACTATATAGTACATCCTCTATGAACTTTGGTCTCACCAAACCAATACAATATGCATTGATCCTTCTTCTAATTCCGGTAGTATTAACTACTTTTGGTCTGCTTTTATTATTTTTATGTTCTAAGTAATATTCAATCTAAGACTGAAATTCTTATGATAATTAATGTTCTCTGTTATAAAGTTAATGTTAAACTTAGTCTTTGGTCTAGTAACTTTCATCTTAGTTTCTAAACTTGTACGGACTATTTATTTTAGTATTTAAGATTTTAAAAATTTTAAATTAGTCATTCTTTTTATAAAACGACATATATTTTAATTATTTTAATTATCAAAAGATATTAAAAAATAAGTAAAAAATAATTAAAATGTCTAATTTTTTACAAAATTAAAGATTAATTTGAATATTTTAAAATTTCAGGACTAAAATGATTGATCTCTATCTCTAGAATTAATTAGGAGGTTTACTTGTTTTGGTATTAAGTGAATGATTAGCTAAGTTTTTTTTAGCTTCTCTACTATTTATAAGTAGAAACAATCCCAAACATTTCTCAGAGAGGCTCGTAGTTGTATTTTTTTTAATGAAAAAAATAAACTTGAATTTCTAGTTTCTATTTCTACTTCTATTTCTTCAATTTTTTTAATGAAGAAAAACTGCTTATAAATTAAAAAAATAATAAAATTGTCCAACAGCCTTTAACTTTTTTTTTTATTTAAAAAAAGTGCCTAAACCAAGTCTAGTCAATAATAATCAAATAAAGATGATGAGATCAGTTTAGTTGCTTGGGCCGATTGGGTCTGGATCGGACTTTTGTCACATTAAACACCCTATAACAAAAAACACTTATTGGGCCTCACAACCCAGTTGGCTCAAAAAGAAAAAAAAAACAGATCAACTATGTAGTTAGATAGTTCAAAAAAAAAAACTACGTAGTTAGATACCTTGTTTCTCAAGTAACTTCACTAAAAATTAGTTTATCCCATAAGCAGAATTCAACTCAAAAAATTAGTTTGAAAAAAAAAAACTCAAAAAATTAGTCTACTAAATGAAAAAAATCTCATAACTTAAATATTACCTTGAAATTTTAATTCTGTTCGATTTGAGACTCTTTTTAACACTTAGTTTGTTTTGCCTAATTAACAGTATGCTCAACCTGTATAGTGTAAAATTAAATTAAATTTGGAAGATGGCACTTTTGCTCCTTAACTATTTGCGCCAACTCGATTTGGTCCTTAACTTTTTTTTATTCATTTTGGTCCCTTAACTTTTTTTAATTCATTTTGGTCCTTAGCTTCTATTTTGGATTCAATTTGGTCTCTACTATTTCTTCCGTCAAGTCATAATACAAGTATTCAAATTGAACGGTAGGGACTAAATTGAATCCAAAATAAAATTAAGTGACCAAAATGAATAAAAAAAAAAAGCTAAAGGACCAAAATGAATTGACAGATAGAGTTAAGGGACCAATAATATCATTTTGCAATTAAATTTATTACCTTTTTATAGCCATTTTTTAGAGAGAGAGTGCGTGTGTTTTCTTTTAATTTTTTCCTAAAACGAAAGTGTATCTTGAGAAAAAGAGTATCTTTTCTGTAGAACATATTCTTCTTGATATCATGCTTTTCTTAGTAAAGGGATAGTTACTTTGTGACCCAATTTCTTGTTATTTCATTTTTTTCCTAGTACATTTTTTTTTTCATTTTAACTTTAAATGCACAAACTAAATATTTATTTAAAAAACATTATAGAAAGCTGGACCACTCCAGGTTTTCACACAAAGGTTCAGCGAAATATTTTTACACGCAATGTTTATTTTCGAAAATATAAATAACATGGAAGCAGTGTTTTTTCAGGCTCCAAATCAATAGGTTCATCATTGATATGGCAACAAATGAGAGTTTTCATTTCACGTGGGCTGTTCTTATAACGTGTAAACTTTGAAATGAAATTGACAAGAAAGTGAGAAAGTTAAAAAAAAATAAAAAATATAAAGGAGTAATATATAGATAAAAGAATAGGGACAAAGTGGAGGTTGTGAATAGAGACCTAGCCATTAAGGTGTATTGAGTTTTTAAATTGTCAATATTGAATTGGTCTGAATTCAAAAAACTCTGATTAAATAGATTAGTACGTATAGGTTTCTATTTAAATTGACTATTTAACAACCACAATAAATTTAGCTAAAGGACTATAATCCGTAGACCATCAGTCGAGGCACTTCTTTAAAAAAATTTGTTCAAAACTTTATTTGAGTTAGTTTAGATATTTGTAGATGCATTCTAGTGTTTTTTTAGTACTTCAAAATGATTTTAGAAATTTTCTAATATATATATATATAATACAAGAGAATGAGTTGGTCCACAAACTAACAAACCAAAAACTGTTTAACCTGCTAGATTCGTAATTACATTAATCTTCATAGACTCACAATTAATTATATTAATCTGGTTTTTTTTTTTTGTTACAACCAGGTTAAAAAATTTCCTTCTAAACCCATATTAAAAAAAAAACCATATTAGTTGGACGCTAGTATTTCTGTTAAAAAAAACAGAAGTTGGAAGCTAATATTTGAAACTAGTGGTATGTAGACTACGGCACATACATATATCCTATTTCATATTTTTTAAAGAAAATAGGAAGCTGCTACTACTATTTTTTTAGGTTTAATTACAGTTTTAGTCTTTTTATTTATATTTTTGGTGATTTTGGTTCTCAAATTTTAAATGGTGATTTTAGTCTCTGTTGTTTCCAAAACGGACGAATTTGATCTTTTTGTTAGTTTTTATTTCAAATTAGCCATAATTTTTAATCAATTTAATTACAGTTTTCATCCAAATTAATGATGAAAGGATCAAAATCAATTACAGAAAATTTTTTTAAAAAAAATATTAATTTAGTGATAATTTTTTTTAAATTAACAATAAATTTTAAATTATTTTCCAAAAATAATTAAAAAAAAATTAGGGATGAATTTAGAGGGGAGAACCTTGAGAATTTTACTATATGTTATATATTGATAAACATAATGCGAAAGATACAACTTAGCATAGTGGTTGCGTTGAATGCCCTCGCCACTTGGGGTCATTTTTTTTTATTTACTTTTGTTTTATTTTCTTTCCTATATTTTTTCTTTTTCTTTTAAAATTTTTTTAGCACTTATTCTCTTCTTTATTTTATTAATTAAAAATTCTTTTAATATTTTAAAAATTTTAGCATTTTTCCTAGTTTTTACACTGTTATGTTCTTACCACATCAAGTTTAGTTTTTGTTTTTTTGTTTTTATATAAAAGCATTATACATAATACATTGAAAAAAAATAAAAGCCAGCACATGTGCACATGGAGGCCTTCTCTCTCAAAGCAGATACTAACACATGCACAAATTTAATTAATTTTCAACCAAAAAAATAAATATGAAGAATAAAATATTACACATTAAATGTAAATTTTGAATAGTATGGAGGATGTGAACATACAACCACTTTTTTTTTTTTTGTAGAGACTTTCCCAAATTGTATACCTAGAATAAATGTGCACATATATAGATTTTTATCATCATTTCAGTTTGTGCTTTCCCTATCTTCTTCAACTAGTTCACCAATTTGGACAAAAACTCAGTTATCTTCATTTGAAAGAAAATGCAATTTTACTTGTTCTATATTGCATGTATCTAATTAATTCCAATATCCAAGTACAGTCATAAAGCAAAATATATATGCTTATGAGGCCATAATTTCAATCAAATAATTTTCCTATGGATCTAAATGGTGCCACATTTCTTTATCTTCATCTCATGATTTTAGAGTTGGGTGAAGATTCGATTTTATATATTATATATGTCGTGTCATTTTTGTTTATGCTCCTAATATAAAGCTCTTTATTTTTCTCCATAACCCTTCCCTTCTTACCACTGTGGTCCTAATGTGGCAAATTTGGAAACAAATAGGACCATCAATAATCACACCATTAACCAAATTACATTCCTAATCGGACAACCACACATGCAATATGATTATCAATAGACCAAATAATAATTTGCAACTTACTCAATGATCGATCTATTTTGTTTTGTGATTCTATTTTTTTTTTTCATTTTTTTATAAATAATTATTAAAGTGTCACGTGAATTTTATTTTGTTTCATGTTTCTTAAAATTTATATATAAGAAAAATCTTGTTTTTAGCAACAATTTCTCAACAAATTTCATCAAAAAATAAAATAAAAAATATGAAAATTTTATAATTAATTATTAAAATAAAATAAAAAATTAGAAAGACAAACCAATAATTTTTTTTTCAAATTTTGTTGACATTTTAATTTATTAATAAAAGAAAAAAAGCATTAGTTAATTGTTCTTTTGAAAATTGGGAACAGGACATTCTTTCTCTAAGACAACTATAAGACAAGTCCTGTAGCATTATGGAATAGGGCCCTTTGTGCTTCATTGTTTCCCACTATGGGTACCTAACATGGGGAGTTTTGGCAGTGACTCACTACTCAAATGTTCATCTTATTTAAGTATTAATAATTAATAATAAATCTTAAAACCAAAGCAATTTCCAACCAACTCCTTTTACAGCCTGTACTTGTCTATAGTAGTGTTTAGAAAATAGAAAAAAAAAAACATAAAAAGAATTACAAGAAGAACTTCATCTCCCCAAGTCCTCAAAGCATGCAAAGCACTATAGTACTACCCTTTTTCTTTTCTTTTCTTTTTTGCATTCTAAAGCACATTTTTGAGAGAGTAACAATTAACAAAAAGCTATTTTTGACCAAAGTTTAATAGAAATGGCGTTTGATGTCACTTTCTTTAGGACCCTCCTTCCTTTATTCCATAGTGGTCTTCCTCTTTGTCAGAGTCCTAATCCAATTTCCCTTTCTGACCTTCACTCCTTCTACCTTGCTGCTCACGTGGCACACACTCTTCTTCTTCCATCGAATGAGCTGGAACACGTGACCTATCCGCTTTCGCCACCTAAGCGTGTCACGTGACTTTCCATGCTCTATCACGCTTTTGGTCTCTGTGTTATTTTGATGGATGCATTTTTCTAGAGACACCTTATTCGAACATACTGTGCTCTTTTCCCACGATGCAACTCCATTCTCTTCAAACTTGATTGAAATGAATGACTCTGCAAAAATTAAAATTAAAGTCATTCCACAATTTTATCATCACTCCTAATTAACAACACAAAAACATTAAACTAACCACTTTATTTTCCATTATGAAAAAAAAATTAAAACAAAGGGATAATACTTCAATGTGACATACGCTTTTTGGTTTGCTTAATTAGTATCCTTGCACCTAAAGATACTGTGTATTAGACGATGACAGAGGGATATATACATAGGTAAATATAAATATATCCTTAATAATGGCATGATAATGTCATATGGCTTTCAATTTTCATAAACATAAATCACATTTTGGCAGATTAGTTGTGTACCCTAATTCCCTACCAAATCCACAAATCATAAATTGAATAAATGATTTTAATTAATTAATTTGAGTAGTGTCATAATGTTGTTGGTCGTTTGAATCTGACAGTCATAACACGCCAAGAACAAAAGAATGGCAGAACAGAACCGAAAAAAAGCTTATCAATTCAGTGATATATCTTATCGTAGCAGCTACGCTTTTTTGACCTTAATTTCGTCATCATCATCATCACAATCTCATCTTCCACATTAAGACACACAAACATGCACAACCATAATTCATAATTCATAATTCTTTCTCCTCTCCAATAATTCAACACCATGAAAATTTTTTCCCCACCTGTGCTAATTATAACAATTATAATCACACTCAAGATTCCCCCTAAAAATAAAAGCTTTTCTTTTGATTTATATTTGGGAATATTGGGAAAGGGAGATAGATAGATAAATATATTGGAAGAAGAAGAACAATAATAAAAAGAAGTTTCCAAGTAACTAACTCAACATTAGATGATATAGATAAGTAAACCATCAAATTAGTCTCTAAATTTGTTGTACACGTCTTAGTATTAATCTATAACTTGTCAATTAATTAACAGGCATATTAATTCACTAACTTGCAATTTGTCGAGCATAATAGTCCTGAATCATCAATTAATATGGCCGACAAATTTACAAGTTATAAAGTAATATGAAAAAAATTTCAGTTCAAAAAGACTAATGTAAAGACCGCGTACAAGTATAGAGGCTAATTTAGTAATTTAGTCATAGTTTTGAACTATGAATTACCTTCTGGGCTGGGAGAGAGATCATCAAACTCATAGTTGTTAGATTTCAAATGGTGAGATTCATTGCGAGTGAAGAGAGAACCGAAAGCAAAGAGCTTGTGAATAGAAGAAGCTGAAGTGGCTTTTCTGTGTGAGGAAGTTTGAATTCTGTGGGAAGATTTGGAAGAAGCAGAAGAACGATTGTGGTGATGGCGACCCTGTTTTGCAGCAATTAACAGAAGCCTCTCATTCAAGCACAAAGGGCAAACGCCAACAACTATTTGTTTTGGGTGGAAATAGCAGCAAGATTTTTCATCTCTGTACCCAATATTTCTATTCATGTTATATGGTTCACACTTGAAACTTGACAATTTGAGAAATGAAAATGAATTAAGAAAACAGCAAGGAATGTTATGTATGATGAGATACCCAATGTGATGTGAAGACCTGATTTAATTTATTTAAAAAAGATGGGAAGATGTTGTTGAGAATATATATGGAAGATCAAGAGCGTGGGTCCACCACTACCAGATGTAATGCGTCTAAAAAAATAAAAATGTAATGTAAGGGTGTAGTGTAGTGTAACTTCCTTAGTGGGTTGTGGATTTATACAGCACAACAGATTCTTAGGTTCCAACTAAGATAATTGCAACAAAACTAACCCTATTTTACTTTGTCCATCATCTTTTTCCCGTTAAAGATAAGCTTTATCACTTTCTAGCTTTTATAAATACTCTTTTAGTGTCAAACATGTTAGTCGAGTGGTTATAAAGTTAAATTTTTATACTAGTCTTTTAAATTTTTTAGATACACTTTAGTTTATAAAAAGAAATTTTAAATATTCTTCTATGATTAAAATTATATGGGTTTAGTTATAAATTCAGTAGCAGTAGAAGCATCCCTAGTTCCTTATTCCTTAAGTACACATGTAGGTTTCAATCTTCTATAGGTGGAAATTGAGCAATATTTGGTGGCCATCAAATAATTATTTCGTGCGGGCTCGACTTCAGAAAGAAGATTAATCATGATTTTCAGCGATGAATACCTTGAGAAGAGAGAAAAAATTATAGGAATTTATTAGCTATCCTGTTTTGGTTCTTCACTATGTAGCAACATTACATTTTAGTTCCCTTTTTATAGTATTTGAGATAGTTCCTGATTTTGCACTCTGTAGGTCACTTTAGTTGTTGGCATTAAGTGACAATGACGAAATACCTATGTGATACATTAAGTGCTTATATAACATGTTACATTATTTGATACGTATAAGTCTGTATAAATGATCTTATGATGTCGTTTTGCTTTATCCCTAGCTCAATTGATAGTGAATTTAAAAAACGTAAGACTATATCCTTTTGATCTTGATTTCGAATACACGAAAAGTTCCCTTTAGATGGTATAACCCACTTAAGGGGGTGAGAAACCATAATAACACTCTGGAGGTCATTCGAAGGTTAGCCCATAGTGGGAGCCAGAGCTTGAGTGTTACATCTTTGGTTCCAACTTTTTGCAAAAGTGTTCTATTCATGTCTCAATGTTTGTTCCGTTCGTCTTGATCAGCAAAGCTGACAAAAACACGTATGTAAATGTGTGGTACAATGTTCAATCCCTTGATGTTGTAACTTTTTTGTAAACCAAAAAATAGTATCCTATTTTATTCTATTCTGATAGATAAGTCAAAAGTTACCTTAATATTTCCTACTCCTTCTTGTCTCTATGTTATGTTATTTAAATTTTTTTATATATAGGTTAAGAAAATAATAATTATATTATTTTTTTACTATTTAGATTAAATATGTCTATTAATTCATTGAAAATATAATTTAACATATGTATCTATAATAATTAAGTGAAGATATAACCGAAAAAATAATTAATTATGCTTTAAAAATATAAAACAATAACACTCTTAAGAAAAAAAAAACAACGTAACATATATACCGGAGGTAGTATCAACTACTAATTCCAAATATTTTTAATAAAATTGTGTGTATTTTTAATTTCTCGTTACATTACAATATTAATATAATTTTAAGATGATTCGTGGAGAGGTCAAATTTTGCAACCGCTACTAGATTCGGCACTAAAGCTTTGAAAAGGTCAAAAACATATATAAAATAAAAATAAAAATAATCGCCGGTCATGCAAGTTCTTGGGCTATGGCCAGTCTCATTAACGTGTAATTCTTCCCATACTTTTCCAGTATCAGTCTAATTCTATTTCATTCTTTGACTTCCTTCACATAGAAAAACTTCTATTAAAAGTCTTGCATTACATTAAGATTTCTTTCAGAATCTTCTATTCATTCATCAATCAGTGACACTAATTAGAGAAGTTCACTAGATAGTACTAGTATATGGGATACAATACACGATGAAATCCAAAAATTGTGTAGCATTCAAGATAAAAATTTCAACACCACTGATAGTTAAGTTGAAGTAACTCCAAGCCAATTCATCCACGCGACTAGGATGTCTTTGATTTACCAAATTATAGCATGAGAATTAACCAGAAAACAAAAAATTCATGTACAACTACAGTAGTAAAAAACAAGTTTTTTTTATTGGTCATGAATTGTTGGAGTTGTACTAATCATTGCTCGACAATTAATAACCTGATTAATTATGTGAAAAATCATGTCTAAAATATATGTTTATATTTTTACTATTTAACATTAACATCTTTGTTTAAAATTTAGTTTAAGTCAACATGGTCTACTATTAGTACTTCTTTATCATCTCTCTCATATTGTTAAACATGTGATAGACAAAAGTCATGAGAAGATGGCCAGTTACACACTTACTTCCTATAATTTTGTATCTGAAAATAACATTTTGCTCATTACTTTCTATACTATTTTTGTATTTTTGTACTACTATCTTTAATAATTATTGAAATAATAAGCATTCTCATCATACACTTTTTTTTATTATTAATTCTTATTCCTTAAAAAATGAAGAAATAATGCAACATTGTAGTGGGTAAATAACAAAACCCCTTTTCATCAGTACTTTAAGAAAGGAAAGGGGGAGAGGGAAAAGTATACATAAATTGAAGGAAAAGAGAAAGTAGCTAGCAATGGATGAAGAATGAATGTATGGAGTGTGTATGAAACATCCTAAAAGGCTTAAAAGGTGATGGAAACAAACAAACTAATGGTCACATGGGGGAAGGAAGAGAGTGTGGGGACTGTTTCTGATTTGGTTTGGCTTCAAGTCAAGCTCACATCATGGACCAAAGTTAGATGTGGGTCTCCTTCATTTTTAGTTGATCTCATTCAATTAATTTGAACCCACTATCTACAGAAAAAAACCATTGCTTATCCATAGTTAATTCCTACGTACCCTTTCCACAAAGCTCATTGAGCTCTTGAAAGAAATGTAGTCAACATAATAACTCTGTCAAAACAGATGATTTATAGTTTAACCTGAAGACTAATTCAGTTTTTAGTTGTATTGTTTAATCTGAAATTCCCATCTTTAATTTTTAGAGCCCTCTAGATGTTTCTTATTTAAATATTCAACTACTACAAATGGCAATAAGTGTGTATAAATCACTGCAAATCATAAGTTTCCCCTCTTTCCAGAGTCTGGGATATTGATTTAAGTGGAAAAGAATTATGCATGCAACCCAAGTTGGAAGACATATATGTTTGAAAGAGACATCAGATTGTCAAAAATACACTCCTTTTCTTGGGTGGGGTGGTGGCCTGGTATAGGGCATGCCATCTCTTGAAATAGCATATATAATTATTGCTGTTATGTATATGGTAAAATTTTGAGAATTCATTTATCAATCAGAGTAATGTTATATTTTTTCAAATTAAGATATTGGTAAAAATGATTAAAATTAAATTTAAATTTGAGAATATTTTAATCGTAAGTTTAAAAGACTTAATACTACCTCTGGTCCTTTTTATAAGACCTTCAAACTAATTTACACGATTAAGAAAATTATTAACAACCTTATTTAATATCTTATCTTATCAAAAAATACTCCTTCCGGTCCAAAGATTATGTAGTTTTAGACACTTTTTTTTTTTGTCAAAAGTTATGTTGTTTTAGCTTTTCTAGGTTTGATTAATTTTTTTCTTCCAATTATACCCCCAACTAATGATTAAATGTGTATCCACCAAATGTTATATGTTTTCAAGGAATTGATGATGCACTTTTTCAAAGGAATAAAGACTACACAATATATGAAGTTCCTCAAAAAAATGAGAGTATTATTGATATGGGTAAAGTAAACTCACATAATTATGCACTGACGGATCATTATTATAGGTAAGTAATGGGATAACTAATAACTACAACAAATTAATTAATCAAAATATAAATAAGGGCAGTTTAGTCCATATGATAAAAAAGTATGACACAATTATCATTTTCTTAATCTGCGTGCATAACTCTAAAACTGCATAACCTTTGGACCGGAGGGAGTAATACAATATACCAAATTTACCCTGGTTTAAAGTCAAACTTTTTAACAAATACATTAATACAATAAAAAGGTTTAATAGAGACAGAGTTCACTATAGATGCAAACTCAAGTTATTCAAAACTTGGCGTTCTACTCTTACTTAGCCTCACTATGCATGACAAAAAATAATTTTAAACAAAAAGTACAGAACCCTCCCCACCCAAAAAAAATAAAAAACTGAAGGGGAAAAACTGAAACCTAGTTCCTTTCTCTGGGATGAGTAACCAAATCCAGGTTTGGTCTAGTCCATCAGGCATATAACTTTGAGAGTTCTTCTTGAAAAGTCTTTCTAATGATATCTCTTTTGATCTTAAGAGCTGCAGTGACTAGGCCAGTTTCAGGAGTCCATGGATCAGAAAGCAATTTAATCTTTGCAGGAATCTCAAATTTCTCCAAACGAGCCTTCTTAGCTTCCTGCACATAGTTTCATAAAGTTATACTTGCAATAATAAGAAAAGGAATAATATTACATCATTTGCCACAAGACCATTGATACATTGTAGGTTTTACTTAGATATTTATCTTATCCTCGTAACCTTGCTAACAATATTTGCTATCATTTAAGGAGCTATTTTGTTGACATATGAGTAGGCATAACTAAATTAAAACAATATATTAGTTAGGAAAGAAGGATAACACGATTGAAATACTAGTCTCATTATCAAAATAAACAGGACAGTTTCAATTATGCATCTATTAACGGGAATACAAGCTCTAAAAGACATCGAACCAAAATACCAAATTTACCATATTCACAGGTAAAAGACCTACTTCCTCACTCTCCTTCCATGTATGTCATGAACTTGTATCCACCATATAAAGGTAATGCTCATTCAAGTAAGTGAAAAATGGAAAACTACACAAAATATGCCCGGGGGGGGGGGGGGGGGGGGGGGAATTGGTATGGAAAATTTTTGATTTTTGACCACTGTTGCTTGGTAGATGGTGAAAGAACACTTTCAACATTGTTCCATTGTTCATAAACTGGAGGTGGCCAAAATATGTGGGATAGATTGCAATTTCCACCTCCCCATTTTCCAGCATATCAAAAAACCATCCATGGCTAACTTTCGATGAGGAACTGGTGTTAACCTCTAATTTTGACTTAGTTATCCTAAGTCCTAACTTCAGATTATACTGTTCGTGTAAACAAATGTACCTTCTGAAAACTAAATATTTGATTTCAAAACATTGTGACTAAGTTGTAAAAGGACTCCAATACAAAAGGCTTTACCTTTACAAGTGATGCATGCACCTCCTTCACAGTTTCTTCTTTCGTACACAGTTCTGGAAAATCAGAGGAAGCAATTCCCTGCTTTGTAGCCCATTCCTGCAATGAGGGATGAGAAACCACCACGAGTGCGACGCAATAACTATGGAAAGGATCAGCATGCAACATAATATTGTCCACATAGGGGCTGACAAGAAGAACTGCCTCAACCTGTACTTAAAATTAATTAATTAGTCATTAGTCATTAAATATTAAGATTGGGGCATCCCAAAAACCAATATTCATACCTTTCCCAAGGATACATATTCTCCATGCTGCAGTTTAACTATGTCCTTTTTCCGATCAATGATCTCAAGGCAACCATCTGTGTGAAATCTCCCTATATCACCGGTGTAGAACCACCTCACTCCTCTTTCATCAACCTTCAAAACAAAAGATAAGTAAATATATGAAATTTCTATAACAAAAAAAGATATGAAATCACAAATTTCAAATTCACCAAGAACTGCCAAGGACCATCTTTTCTAAAAGTTTAAGCTGTTACATGAAGGTTCAGGGATGGTTTTGTATCCAACAAACCTCGGGCAAGAGCACTTTAGGCTTAAAGTATGAAACAGTGGACAAGCCCATGTACCTCAGGCTGAAATTTGAATTTTATTCCAAAGAATGCAGGCAGTGAGGTTCTAACTCCATATTACTTTGGTCATAGAGGCTTCGATACTTAGCATACTATGTTAAGGACCAACTCTCCTAAAAGTTTAAGGCTTTAAGCTATTAAGTGGAAATTCATGAATGGTTTTATGTCTTTTAAAGAAATATGATAACAACGACAGTAAATCAGAAGTGACATCTTATCCTACCTCCCCCTCCCCCCCATAAAAACAAGAAAATGAAAAAGGAACTAGCCGCTATACCTTGTAAGATTCTCTCGTCTTTTCTTCATTTTTGAAGTACCCCAGAGTGACATTTGGACCACCAATTACAATTTCACCACGAGGCATCGGTGAATCAGTAGTCGAATATCCACCTTCTGGCCAGTCGATAAGCTGACCAAACAATACCAAATGCTGGCATAAGAAATATTTTTCTAAATGCAGAAAGAGAAAGTAAACCACCATTATAATAAGATAATTGTAGTCGAGTTGATTATTAAGTATTGAAACCTCCCTTAATCTCCTACATTGCCCTATTATCCAAGGAAGCAAGACAACATAAATTGTTTAATACCAAGCAATAACTCTGAAGGGTCAAGAGGAAGAGGACAGATTAATATTGTTGGTATACAAAAAAAATGGTTGAAAATAAAATCACCAATTATACAAAGAATTTCTTAGGACTTTGGTCCTGCTTAAAAGAAAATTTTCTGCATTAACAATGTCCTGATGAATTTAAATAGTGCCAGGAAGTTTTAGAAAAACAGATATCATTTTTTGCTGCAGATGCTTTGTTTAAGTAAAATACAGTCCAACATTGAATGGTTAATTGGTTATCATGCATAACTGCCATCCAAGCAAATGGTCCAATTATTACTATATTTGTTTTCATGTTTTTTCCTTCTCGTGGTGAGTCCAATAAGACTTCATGGTTTAGATAGCATAGTTATGCTCAATTAATTAGCTTGTTGCAGTTGTTTGCTAATTATTATTAGGGTCCTGCTAACAAGTGCTTTTAGGGCATTAGTTAAGGTGGAATAACTACACCCCATTCAATGCTTTGAATTACTTAAAAAAATTTGCATTGTATGAGTTTTAAATTTTCGAAACAATGAATGCTTGTGATATATTTGTATTCATGTTGTTTCCTTCTCATGGTGAGTCCAATAAGACTTCATGGTTGAGATAGCATAGTTATGCTCAATTAATTAGCTTGTTGCAGTTGTTTGCTAATTATTATTAGGGTCCTGCTAATTATTATTATTAGGGTCCTGCTAACAAGTGCTTTTAGGGCATTAGTTAAGGTGCAATAACTACACCCCATTCAATGCTTTGAATTACTTAAAAAAATTTGCATTGTATGAGTTTTAAATTTTCGAAACAATGAATGCTTGTGATCCCTATAACCAATTTTGTAACCTTAACAAGTTCCCTAACTTTGGAGGATATTTAATTATTTTAACCTCAGTTCTTGACTTCTTGTTCTTCCTTCACTGTTGTCTACAACAAAATATCTTCTTTCATGATTGGGTCAATTCTTTGGGTTGTCATCGAAATCCCTTGTGTATCCAGAAAAGGTGGGTGATTATAAAAATGAGAACGAAGTTTGGAAATGCATGAGAATATAAGTAACCAATTTATAAGAAATAAATTTAGGAATCTGAACTAGGCATCTATTATTAATACTACTAGCTACTTCAAAAGCATAAACCATACGGTTTCTTGTTGATAAGGTGTAAGTTAATGGAATGTCATAAGTAAAAAAGTAGGAAATGCAGATCAACTGCACTTAGAATATGCAACAATATAAACTGTGATTTCTCTAAATCTACTTAAAAAATAAGATTACCTTCAACAGCAATATAATAAATTTAAGAAAAGAACAGATCATAGAAAAGTAGCAATTATCTTTGTACATTGTAAAATAATCCTTGAAGTTAAAATTTATGAAGGTAAATTAGATCTGATCAGTTACTACCTTAATATATGAGCAAGGAAGAGGTGGCCCTACACGGCCAACAGATGTATCATCAAAATCAGAGAACGTACCACCAGCACAAGTCTCTGTGAGGCCATATCCTTGACCTATTGGAGCACTGAAAACGACAACTGAACATAGATGTGACAGAAAAATATAACGATATGAAACGGAAAAAAGAATGAATAAGGCAAGTAACTTAAATCATATTTCCTTTCGCAGATACTATTCTAGATTGAATGTACTGAATAAGCAAACCCACAGGAACTGAAATTTTGTTACGATCAAGTTCAACTATCAAGCTCAAATGAAGCGTATTATTGACAGTTCATATCATAGAGGACTAGAGGAGTGTTTGTACTTAAATGTAGCAAGCTTCCCTATTGATTTACACAAAGACTGCTATTATGCAATTGTACAATACTAAATTACAAGGCATCTGACAATGAATAAGTGCAAATATACTAAAGAAATATCTGGCTTCGATATTACTGCCATTTCATCAACAAAAGGAAAACCACTGCAAATTTTGCATGTAATTCTAACACTTGCCCTGAATTTAGCGCCCAGTGCTGGGTGCTCGTGATCATGACTCGACAAAATAAATAGTTCAAATTTCAAGATGCTGAACTCGAATTAGTTTATACCTTTGTGGGATAATGTGGTATTTTCAGCTCATGATTATTTTATAGGATCTCAGAGGTAGACAGGCAGAAACTGGCAAGCATTTCTTAGTTAATGTGTTTTTCTAGTTTACTCTGAAATTTAGTACTATTGATGTTTTTTTGGTTTCATTAGTATGGTATCTTATCCATATGTATTATGTTCCACTCTTCTCAAATGATATTCCTTCTTCAATTGGAAAAAAGAAAAACGAAATACTGACCCAAGACAAATATTGATGAATCTTTGTGTATCAACAGAAAGGGGCGCACCACCAGAGAGTATAAAACGTATACGACCACCCAGTATTGCTTGGACCTTGTTGAACACTAGAAGATGCCATAGAGCTTTTTCCAAGCCCCAAGCACCAAACCAGCTACCATTAATTGCACGCAACCTTCGCGCATAGGCTAAATCAAACAATTTCTTTGATAGTCCCCCTTTTGCATTTACCTGCACAATCAGGATTTAGTCTTGCCAAGTTGACAGTATATCAAAAACAGGGTTTATTTAATAAGTTCACTAACACCTACGTATAGATGCATAATGTATGGGTGGCTATTCTTCAATTGCATCACAAATCAAATACCTTCTTGAGCACTCCATCACGTACACGATCAAGAATTGCTGGTACAGCTGCCATCACAGTTGGCATCAATGCAGTGGCATCCCCCTTTTTTCCCTTTTTTATCTTGTTTGATGTATCAGTTAGAGTCAAAGGTGATCCATATCCTATAGAACCTCCAACAGATGCAATCAAGTTCTACAACAAGTAGTTGAGTTTATCAAAACATGCAAGATAAGAAAATAGATGAAAATAAAGATGAGTGAAATTCACTTTAAACCGAAATATTTATTTAATCCACTAAATAAGTAGAACCCCATACCTCAGCCACTAATTCAAGGATATGAGCCATTGGTAAGTATGCTAGATATACATCCTTTGTCCCAAGGTTAGGAACTATTGTCATTACAGCAGAGACTGTTGCTAAGACATTGCCATGTGTCATCATCACACCCTGCGCAGAAGAAATAAACTCATGAAACAGTATAGCGAAGAAGAAAGAAAGCAATAAATAAAAAAGTGGATCAGAAAAAAAAAAAAAAGGAAAAGAAAAATTCATGGCCCCATCTATATTCTATATTACAATTTAGGAAAGTCAATCAAGTGAAAGGATCTCAAAGATGCTTCTAAGTTCTAACCTTAGGCAATCCTGTACTTCCACTTGTATACATTATAACTGCTACGTCTGCTGAAAGGGGTAAATCAGCTTCAACAGGATTTTCTCTACCAAGCCTCTCAACATCAGCAAAGGAAGAGATTGTCCAGCTGTGCTGAGCAGACAAGACATCAGGTGGGATACTATTGTCCATGCAAATCACACGTTTCACTGAGTCAAGTTGTCCGCTAATATGTACAAGTGACTTCAATTCCTTGCGCCCACAAATCACAGTTGTAACCTCTGTCTGGCACAGATTTTTCAAGTGCCATTACCAAAATATAAAGGTTAGGAACTAAAATGATGGGAAAGAAGGATATGAATTCTAGAAAACTGTTCCAAACCATAAACAAAATCCAGAAAACAAACCTTAATACTGAGAACAACCTACAGCTAAATTGAAAACTATATGAAACAGTTGATTTTTGGATGAGTAAACAAAGTATAAAATATCATAAAATTTTATCTTGGGCAGTTGAGTGATGTTTCTACAAACAAGTGAGTTGTAAATGAAAAGAAATGAAATAAGGTTAAGACTAAAATCAAGAATTTGTTTGAGAAAGTAGAAAAGACATAATGGATAACAAAATATATCTTAAGCAATGTAAAGCACTCGAGGGACGTATTAATAGTTAATACTAAATATAATGAACCGTATTAGCACTGCATAGCCAAGGCAGCAAAGAGGGACATATAATAATTATACTCTTGAACTATCTTTCTTTCACATCACCGCGGCACCTCTTTCTATTTTTATTTCTTTCTTCATTTTCTAATGACATCACTTATCACATTTCTAATTTTGTCTCTCTTCCTTTTCTTTATATCTCTCAATCTCTCTACCTCTCTCATACGTGAAATAAGAGAGGTTTGGGAATATCACTTCTCTACAATCCACATATAAATAGCAGCACAATAGCAGTTCTCTGTCTAGAATTAGAATGAGTGACAAAAAGAGAGAGCAAACCTCATTCAGCGAGTGACACAAAGCCTCCTCTCCCAAAGACGCATATATAGTCACAACGGTCACATTTCTCCTGAAACAACCCTGAAGAAACAAAAACAAAAACGATGAGTTTCAACTCAATGCAGGATAAAAACTGAAAGAGAAACGGAAGCATATTTGATTTGAAGCATAAAGACAAAAACCTGGAGTGCAATAAACCATTCTTCCCGAGTATCGGCAAATATAGCGGCACGCTCTTCCCTTCGATGACCAAGGTTGGCTAAACCAGACGCGAAACATGAAGCGGATTCAAAGACACGACGATATGTGAGCCATTTGTACTCTCCGAGATGAAGCTTCTCGAAGGTTCTTCCGTCAAGTGAGGTCTCAATCTCTCTCGCGATAAGCTCGCGCGTCCCAAGCAACAATTTCTCCGGGTGCTCCTTGCATGCGCGCTCAAACAGCTCCGCTAGAGTCGTAACGCCCTCCCAAGCCGAAATCATCACCGAATCAGACCGGTGGTTCCTCAACGCATAACCGGGATCGCCGCCGACATTGGCCGGCAGCCCGCGGCGCTTCTGCTTCTTGGAATTCCGGAGGAGGAGTACGAGGAGAGGAACCACGAAACCGACAATGTAGGCATTCATCGCTAATCAAGTATATAACCACTAATCAGGTAGATTCAAATCAATGTTGTATTGCTTAACAGTAGCAATCGAAGAGATTTGTGAAATTTTTTCTTCAGAATTCAACAAAACAAGTCTGCATTTTTCTGAGATTGTGATAGTGAGGAATGAAGGTGCATTTCGAATCAAAGCGATGAAGCGAAGAAGAATATGAAGAAGAGAGAACGTGGAGCGTTGATGTTGGTGGGGAGTACTGTGATGGCTACTACTCTGTGGCGGAGAGAACAAGGGGAATCGGGTTTGGAATTTCAGAACTTGGAACTAGTACTAATTTCTTTTCTTTTTTCGCATTCGTTGACAATATTATTTCATTTTTAGCATTACTTATTTATTTAAAAAATCATTATTTCTTTGGAAAATTCATAGCATACAATTGATATTTGATATTGATATTAATATTTAACAATTAAGTTTTTCAACAGTTTAATTTTTTTTCGATGTGTAAAAAATACTTTTTTATTTATTGAAACAAGTTGGGTAAAAGGTGACATGAACTTGCTGACAAACTTTTTTTTTTTGCTATTATTGTTGACAAACTTTTAATATAGTGTGTATAGGACTAGTGGACAACATTTTCTTTGTGCAAAAAATATATACTCTCCCTTTGTTACTCCCTTAAAAAAATTATCTCATCCTCTCTTAAAAAAATTAGTTAATCTCATTTAATTTTCTTAAAATTATAAAAAAATATTTAATTTAATTTTTTTAAGTATTCTTAATTAAATTAATCATTTTCACTTTAAAACTATTATAATAAATGATAAAATAAATTGAATGCAGGATATTTTAAATAATTTTTCATTAAATACATTTATTTATATTTAAAAGGGTAAATTGTATTTATCATCATTGAATTTTGGCTAAATTATATTTCATCCCATTCTTGAAGCAAAATTGCACTCCACCTCATTTTATTAACTATGGTTAGTTTTTTTCTTTTTTTGTTTTTCTATACAATGGTTAATTGATTTTTGGTGTATTAAAATTGTTAGTTTTTAAGTTTAAATAAGTTCTTAGTCACAATATTTTTTATTTTTTATTTTTTATTTTAATCGAACCTAATTCAAAAAAATTATTTTTAGTCCCTAATAATGTTAAATTTTTTCATGACATTTTAAGGGTCTAAGAGAAAAATAAACTAAAGTTAAAAAAAATTAAAGAAATTTATTCAAAATTAAAATTTAAAAATTTAATGGACAAAAAAATAAAAGTTTGAATTTAGTTAGATGAAAACTTTTAAAAACAAAATTTGCAAGGACTAACTACTCTTTGGTTAATTTAAAACTTTTATGTTTACTACATATAAAATTTTATTTTATGATAAATATATAATTTTTTAATCCTATATTTACTAACTTTTGTATTTGGTCTCTTTTTTTAAAAAAAACTATATCCTACTATTTAATTTCTTTTGCTTTTAGTCCCTTAAAAAATGTCATGAAAGAATTTAACATGATTAAAGACTAAAAAAAAATTTGAAATAAGTTGGATTAAAATGATAAACAAAATATTTGTTAGGACTAGAAATTTATTTAAACCTAAAACTGACAATTTTATTGTAAAAAAAAGTATTAATGAGCCATTGTAAATAATAAATAAACTAACCATTGTTAATGAAATAGGGTGAAGTGTAATTTAACCAAACCTCAAAAGTGATAAATACAATTTACTCTATTTAAAAGCATAAAATTATCACAAAATTTGTTTATAAATAAAGAGTAGTAACTACTTATATAGTCAAATACTTATGTAGTGTGTATAACTTTTTCTTTGTAATAGTTAGTTTATATTAGTTCATAATTTGCATGGAAATTCGCATTAATTATTAAAATTATCATCCATTGTTAATTTAATTATTATCGTCAATTTAGGTCTTAAACTAAAAAAAAACTTTTTGAAAAATATAAGAATTAAATAAAGTTTTTAATAATAAATTTAATGACTTATTTGAATTGTTATTTTAAATTTTATAGATTAATATGAATTAAAATTAACAGCATTAATTATAATTTAGCATCATAAACTAAAATAAATAATCGACTTCAATCTGAAAAATTAATTTACACATCCCCAATAGTCAATAATTAATGAGTTACCCAAGATAATTGAGGGTTTAAATCAATTTTTTTTTTCTTTTTAACTGGTAATGATCATTTAGGTTTTGTCTGAAAAAAAATAGGTATAATAATAACTTAAGTATATTGCAACTTCTTCACTCACTTGTTTAGGTGTTTGTGTTTCAAGTTTAGGGTATGTTTGAGAACAAGTACAAAGTCTTTAGATTTTTATTTTTAGTTGTAGAGTTGATTGAAAGTTACGAAGTTATGACGGTGATATTATAGTTGTGTAGTTAGTTTATTAATTAAAACTGTTTAGCAAACTGAACTGTATAATTAACTAAAATATGTTAAATAACTAAAAAGGATAAATAATATTATATTTTATATTAATAAATTAGAGTAATGAGGTAAAAATTTTGTGATTTATAAAATAAATGAGAGTAGTTTAAAAAGGAAATTATTGAAAGCTGTTTTTTAGAGCTAAAAACTATTTAAGATAATTTTCTAAAAGTTAATTATAAAAACTATAATTTCATAACCAAAAACTTTAATTTTATAATTACCAAACAACTCTACAAACTTTATAAAAATTATAATCTCTTGAAAAAAAACTATAATTTCACGTACCCAAATATACTCTTATTCTACTGTTTCATCTTAACTTGCAAGGTAATTTATATGTTCACCATCCATTCATCCCATTAATCTGGATATCTTCCCAACCTTTTTTGTTTTTTCATAAAATTGCTGAAATACTCACAACTCTCATCTACTTAGTTTTAAATTTTCGGAAACCAATTTTAAAATGAATTTTTTTAATATGTGTAAAGAAACCTTTTTAAAAAGGATAAAACATAATAAGTATCCTTAAAATTTTATGAAAATGCACTAAACACTAAACTATAGTACAATTAGCACTTTCCACCATTTGATGAAACACCCTTACCCCGTCTAACTAACTCCCAACCATAGTTAACTCTCACCTGTCATAATCTAAAATTATACCTAACCATAGTTATAATAATAATAATAATAATAATAATAATAATAAACCAGCCAAATTGAAAGATGAGTTATTCAAACCAGGAATAATTGACGAAGTGAATAAAATTGACTTTGGCATTAAAGATAGAATGATGACAGTATGATACAATTGATTGTGTTCCAATTAATTATCTATTAGTATACAGAATGACAAGATCATTTAGAGGAATGTATCCTTATATTAGTGTTAGTTGGGATGCTGATTCCATTGTGATTTGTGTGGTTAATTTTGGTAGTGATGATCTTCTTTTAGGGAGTTAACTGAGAAAAACAAATTGATACAAATAAATAGGGGTTAGAGAATATGAATGGAAGATTCTTGGGGTGCATAGCTTTGGTGAAATTTGATTTAATGGAAATGCTTGATAGAATAGAAGAATAGATTGAGAAGTGATAAGAGAAGCTAAAAATTTTTTGAAGGACTCTATTAGTGCTCTGATGGGCCTGAACTTTAGTTTTTTTGTTTATTATTATTGTTTTTAAAAAATTATGATGAGCTTAACTATGGTTAAATATTAATGGTATATTTTAACAGAATATTCTCATTTTATTAATGTCTATTACACTTGATGATGGGGGTTGCTAATTTTTGAATAATTTGGTGTTTAATGCATTTTTTTGAAACTTCAAGGTACCTATTGCATTTTACCCTTTTAAAAATACTATTTTGGGAAGTCAGATGAGACTCTTTTCACTTTTGAATAACCTTCTTAGATTTTTGGATAAAGGCGTCTAAAAAAGAATGGTTTGTTTACTTTTCATTTTTATTTTCTGTTTTTATTCTCTATTTTTATGAGTAATTACATTACAAAATTTTCATCTTATTTTCATTTTGTTTTCTATTTTTAGAGATGTGTGTAGTAAATTTTAATAACAATCAAAACAACTATATTTTATTTTCATTACTTTTTGAACTAAACACAAATACACTACTTTTTAATTTTTCTCCTCCCACTTTTTGAACTAAACATATAAAAAATAAAAATACAAAAATAAAAACAAAGTAAACAGAATTTATTATATATATATATATATATATATATATATAAGTTGGGTTCAAATGACACCAAGGTGTCAAAGTTCTTAAATAACATCGCGCATAACTTTTTATAAAAAACGAATTTCACCGATCCAACCAATCAATTAAAAGTTTATATAATGTAGATCAACTATGCAAAAATTCATCCAATTTGAAAACTATTAATACGTTATCGGAATGTTTTGATTGAACGTCTAATACATTATTTAAAATAGAAGTAAATTTCATTTGTTAGATTACATACGTACAAATTTTTAAATGATATGAATTTTTGTATAGTTGATCTACGTCATACAAACTTTCAATTGATTGGTTGGACCGGTAAAATTTATTTTTTATAAAAAGTTATTCGCAGTGTCGTTTAAGAACTTTGATACATTAGTGTCATTTAAACCCAATTATCTATATATATATTGTCTAGACCGAATAGAAGGATTTCAGAGATGGACCCACTTTGTGCGGGGCCTGGGTCAGAAGTTTACAGATTTGAAGCCCAAATTTAACGCCCTTTTTATTTATGCCATTGTGTCATTATACACTAGTAAAAATATTTAGTGTAAATTGCAACAACTCCTTTTGAGATTTGAGAAAATTGCACTCTACCTCAAATTTCATCTAAATTAACACTTCATTCTATTTTGGTCAGTTAATTAGTATTTTTAGCCCGTCAATCTATCACACGAGTATTAAAAATAATTTTTAATGTTAATGGAGGATCCAGAAACTTGCATATGTGACGAACTGACATGACATAAAGGTTAGCAATATAGCAGTTAGCTGACGTTTTTGCCCTGCCAATTTCCTACATCAGCCTTAAAAATAGTTTTTAAAGTTAACAAATGGATATCTTTGTAGATGTAATAGATATGAACGACAGAAACATTAGCTAGGCCAGCAATCAACAGTAAACGGTTAAAAAAATGGGGTGGAGTGTTGATTTTGGTGAAGTTTGAGCTGAAGTGCAATTTCTTCAAACCTCAAAGGGATTTATTGCAATTTACCCAAATATTTATTTTGAACGATCATCGGTAACGAAAAAATGTTATTAACCTATATGGGAATACTACTTTTTTTTTTAGAGAAACATCGCGTAATTTGACTTAACAAAATAAATTCACATGTATTATTGAGTTTGAAAGAGTAATTTATATAAGTTTGAGTTATATTAAAATTTATTTAAGTTCCTTAATTTACAAAAGTAATTCATTTGTGTTCTTAAAATTACTAAATAATATTAATTAGGTCATTGAGTTTTAAAAAGTATTTCACTTATTAGGTTCTTAAAATTATTAAACATTTAGGAACTTAAGTGAATAAGCGTTTGACAATTTCAATAATTTAAATGAATTTTTATACAACTGAATGACTTATGTGAATTATCATTATAAACTCAATAACTAAACTAATAATAATAAAAAAGCATATATAGGGATACTTGAATGGCAAAAATAATTATCAAGAAATTAGAGAGGTGATTAAAGAATAAGACATTTGTCCTAGTCATATAACTCAATTAATAAGTGCACGAAGATATGTGTGGGTACAAGATTCGATTTTTGGTTATACTACTTTACTATAAAAAAAAACAATAAATCCGTTTCCCACGAAATGAAATTTATTTTTTAAAAAAAACAGATGAAGTGTTGAGTTTGACAATTTTATCCTCCCATATTAGATTAACATTATCAATAAAGAGAGCACTAATTATCAGTTATGGTTAAGGGTTCTATGTAGATAGTATGCTATAGAGTTTTCATTCTTCCTATTTCATTTTCCTATAGTTTCGTAGTCGACTCAGTAATTTTGTTTTTGAAATAAGGCTTTCATTAAAGTGTGAAATCTATTTGAAAAAGTTTGTATGTCATGGATTGAAAATATATAGTGATATTATACGATAACTAATTGTGATAAATTTTTGTCAGTATCAATAAAAACAAAATAATTATAATTATAACCATTAGGTATTATAAATAATTCTTTTTATTGATTTCACTTTGAATTTTTTATTCAATAAATTTCAAACCCAGAGTCTTGAAGTAGAGACAATTATATACACTGCAGTATTCGATGTCTTTTGAATTTATCAATAGGTGAAATTAATCATTTAGTTTTTACATGAGTTTTTCATTTTTATTTTAGTCTTTATAAAAAAAAAAGATTATTTTTATTTTTTATATGTGTTTCTTATTTTCGGATTAGTCTTATAGTCAATTTCAATATTAACAATATTAATTTCATCATACGCGGCTAACAAAACTTCTGTAAATCAATCAATGACAAATTCATAGACTGCTGACATAAAAATTAATTAATTTTTATACACGTACTTATTTTTTATTTTAGTTCCTATATATATTTATTTTTCATTTTAGTTTGTTTTAGTTCTAGTACATATACTTATTTTTTGTTTTAGCCTTTGGACATTTTTTTTTCATTTTAATAGAAACTAACAATAGAAGAACAAAATGACTAAAAACACTAGCATAAACCCTCATAAAGACTAAATAATTAATTTATCCTACGAAGCCTTTTTATTTGTCAAATAAAAACAAACTCTAAAAGAAGCATATGGCCCGTTTTATTCTTAACAACGTAGGAGTATTTATTTAAACATCCCTGATCGATTATAATTCCAAATCCAGTAATTGTCTCATTGTGCTCATTTGTTATTGTTTAATAATGATTAATTTTAAAGGCAACTTGAATATATAATTAATTATATTTTCTTATAATAATAATAATAACTTTTTTAATTTTCACTTTCTTCTATTTCAGTTAATTATTTTCTACTTGTAGTAATTATTAAAAAACTAAAAAAATATCTTAAAAAATTAAAAATTACTTTTTAATTAAAAAGATAATTATTTTATAAAATAAACAATAACAAGTAACAAACAAGTTAATATCACTCGAGCTAAGAAAAAAATTTAGTCACGAGTTGAATCATGATGAATCAAAAGACTAGGCCAATAACAATATTATTATTGGCCCATCTGCCTAAATTTACAACATATGTTTGATTTATAGTTAAACTTATTCAAATTATACTTCAATAAAAATATTATGTTTAGAAAAAAAAAAACCACATTAAATTATTTCTCAACATGATATACCTCAAACTATAATTTGTGTAAAAGAAATAAAAAAAGACTTTTGTATTGGAATAAACTATATATAGTCGACTAATCACAAGGTATAGTGTGATAGTAATTCATTTCGTTTCATAACCATACGTGTGGAGGTTCAATTTTTTGCTGATGAGAATAGAGCAATATTTTGTTTCCATCGAATAATTGTTTCGTTTCATGGGAGTTTAATTTTAGAGAGAGAACTGTCAATATTTTAAATAATAAATACCTAAAAGAGAAAGAAAGAAAAAAAACCTATGGTGCACCCACTATAGACCAATGACAACCATATATTTTTGATGCCGATTCACATTTAAACTAATCGATTTTTTATTTGGATCTGGGAGAGAAAGAGAAATACTGAAACTGAAATTGCTAATGGTATGAATAGATAATAAATAAACTATGGAAGCAAATTAATAAGCAAGTTAATATCAAATCACGTTGACCGTAATTTCAGGCACTCTCCTAACTTTCTCATAGGGTAACTGTTCTAGATTTCTAGATACAGGGGGAAAAAAAAAACCTGCTCCATCATGCCTGACCTAACACCACAATTAATTTGATATTATATGTTTTAATATAATGAAAAGTAAAAAAAAAAATCACATAAACAAAAATAATACACAACAATTGAGACAGTTGAATAAAAATAAATATTTATAACTTCGATTAAAAATGATTTAAATCCAAATAAAATTTTAGGGAATGTTTGTTTCGTGAAATTAAAAAATATTTCTTGAAATGTTACCTTAAAAATGAGCATTATTCCCATTTTTTAAAATATTCTCAGAAAAAGAAGATTCTCAATAAATCATTTTCCCACATTATGGTAGATTTTTATTCCCACTCTCAACCCTTCCCAAGTGGTGGATATGTTAAGATTTAATGGAAAAACCAAAACTACTCCCCACCAAATATACAATAAATGCAATATTGTTCTTTTACATTAATGCTTCGAATTATTTTTAAAAAAAAATACAAACTTTATTAAATACTACATTTTTTATTAATTAATTATATGATAAGATTATCCTTATCCTATAATAGTTTATCAAGATGTTATTAGATAGACTTTATTTCTCTAAAATTTTATATTTAAAATTTATGTTTCAATTAATTTTTATTTGGTACGTTAATATAATTTTATGAGTAAATTTTAACTAAAGTTAATATATTATTTCACAAATGATACAAATAACTAATTGAAGTTTTTAAAAAAAAATTAAATATTAAAAAAAATATTGTTATCAGGTTAATAAAATAATATTTAAAATAATTTCACACGTAATAAGGGTATTTTAATGATTATACCCTAAATTTGTAGAAATATATTTTCTAAACTAAATATAACTTAAACATTTTCATGAATTATTTTTAAACATTCCAAAGAAAAAAAAATTAACAACCAAACAAAATTTTTTATAATACTCAAGAATATACATTTCTGAATATCTCAAGAGTATATTCTCAATAATTAGATTCCTGGCCTAGGAGTATTTTTTTATTCCACGAAATAAACGCCCCCTTATAGAAACATTCTGCATAGTACATGATTGATAGTTTTGTTTGGTTTAATTGAAAAACTCTCATAAACTTAAGGTATTTCGAATGTATCTTAAAAAGGAAATCGTGTCAAAGAAACTATTTATTATACGACACTTTATAATTAATATTATGTGTTTGGTTCAATCTTAATTTCAGTTTTAATACGCCATATGAGTTGACTTCCCAATCCCAATTGATTCACACAATTGACGCTTGGCCATATTTTTCATACCTAAAAAAATCACATGCAATGCAAGATATATTTCGTAGCTAGATTTAATTTGCATAAACAAATCATGTGTAACATAGTAGAAAACTTCCATATTTGTTTAATTTAATCTCGACCTTTTGTTGAACGTGGTGCATTCAATCTAAGCAATTTGCATGTGCTTTACTTTGCTATAAACTTGCTTCACTACTACATTCTTGCTCATCTTTTTAGATGGCCGTAATGCTTTTAATTAATTTGAAAGAGGTCAATTTTTTTTTTATTAATTGTCCATCCTAACATATTTAATACTACTCGTAGTATATATAGAACATTTATTGATTTTTTTGTGAAGCTTTTACTAGTATTTAACAATGTAAAGTTTCAATTAATATGAGTAGTTGAGATAAATAAATTTTTTTCAAAAGATAAAACTTTCTCCATCCTATACTTTTTATTCAAAATTTTTTATTCAAAATTGAAATAAATAATTTCTTAATTATTTTAATGAAGAATGTTGGTATAAGTGATTTCTTTTTATTTGGTTATTGTCAAGTTTTAATTTATTAGATGATTAGATGAATTACTATTGTGAGTACGTGTTAGTGTGTTACGTCACGATGGGTGCCGTTGAATCCATAGGCACGCACATAGCAAGCCAATATTTTTTTGTTTTGCTTTAATTTTTTTTATTGGGTAAACACACACTCCACAGCTTCACACTATACTATTTTTAAATCTTAGTCATAAATCTATTTCACGGAGATCGAATCCATTTCCTTGAGCTCCTCCTTATTTTGCTTTAATTGGATGTTGATAAAAGGATAATTACACCAATAGCTTTATTATACATTTTTATTTATTCTTCTGTATATTCTTATATTACTTGTATAATAAATATTACGAATAATTACATTAAACTCTCGTAAAGTTTATATTTATTATATTTATTTTATTCTAATTTGTAAAATTACTTATCCCCTTTCTAGAGGATAAGTGTAGTTAAATTTTAAATTTTAAGAAGGTAAGTGTAATGTCTTAAGCAGATAAGTGTAATAAAATTTAAATCTTAAGGGAGTTTGTGTAATTTTAAAAACTATAACAGAATAAGTGTAATAAGTGCAATCTTCAAGGGAGATTGGTATAATTATTCCTAAATATTAAATGAAAAATAAATGTACTTTATATCTTAAAACTATGAAAAATAATTAATACATTATTTTTCTTAGTAGAAGGATTTATAAGATTATTTAATAGGAAAATTCATAATTGTTCTTACACCAATCACTTATAAAGTTTGTGCTTATTACATTTAATTTCTCATAATTTTTAAAATTACACTCACTTTCATTAAGATAAATATAATGTCTAAATAGGTAAGTGTAATAAAATTTTAAATCTGAAAATGATTTGCATATTTTTTAAAATAAAAAAGAGTAAATCTAATAAATACAAATCTCGAAACAATTTGGTGTAATTATTCCTTTCTATTAAGGATGTGTTTCTAAACTCCACCCATGAGAAGTATACAAAGTTTGTACTAGTACATTATGCATGCTAATTCCTATTCATCAAATTTCTTATCACTAGTCCAATTTTAGTAGCTTGAATTTGAGTTGAGATACTCTTGTGTAAACGTCCATTTTAAGAGAATTTATTGTTGTGTAAATGAGTGAGAATATTGTCATTTTATTTCATCTATTGTCACTTTTCTTTAAATTATTTTAATTTAAAAAATATTTTTAAACCAATAAAATGAATGTATTAATTTATAAATATTATTAAAATAATTAAGTAGGAATGATAATAGACGAGTGATAATAGCCCCACTCCATATAAACTTGAGATCGACGGTTTTATTTTACTCCTTCTGTTTCATATTATAAGGTTATATTTAAACAATTACACATATTAATAAAATATTGATAAATGCATTGGTTTTATAAAAAAAATTATACAATCTCCCATATTTACTCTTATTATATTTTATTACCGCATTAATTACATTATACTATTACCTTTAAAAGTTTAATTATTATAAGGAATAAACATGAAAAAATTAATAAATGTACATAAAATTAAAATTTATAAAGAGTCTTATATTAAAGAATGAGTAAATCTTAAAATTGGTCTTCGAGATTATAGATGTCATGTATATTAGTCAATGAGATTTTAAGAACCTCAATATAGTCTCTAACTTTGCAAAATAACATACATTTTAGTCCTTTTACCTATTAAACGACATTAAAAAATTAAATAGCAAAGGACTAAAATAAATGATTTTTTTGCAAAGTCAAGGACTAATTTGAGATTTTCATAATTTCAATGACTAATCTGCATGACACATATAATCTCATGAATCATTTTTGAAAATTTTCTTTGATTAAAAAATCATCTTTATGAAAATGGAGAGAGCAGTAGTTAATTATGCATTGATTAATCCCTCTTACGTGAGGTGTATGGCATACAAAATGCTTCATTTCCATTTTATCTAACCGTAATAATCATAGGATAAACGATTTCGGTCGACGATTTTGTAGATATGATCTATATACTATGAATTTTAATTTATCGGTTGATTTTATAAGAAAATTATTAATTAACAAGTTATTAGCGGTGTAAGAGTTGACGTAAACTTACACCGGCGTAAGTTGATCGCTCTCTTTTTTATTAAGCTTATCAAAATACATAAATTAAAACAAATTAAAATTTAGTTAATAATTAAAATATATTAATGCGTAAAAATTAAAAGTATTTAAAAAAATAAATATTTTTTCTTTAATAAACTTTGATTTAATTAAAGCAAAATCCTATACAATCCTAGCATATTCCTGGAGGGAGCTGCGATATTCGGACCAAATTGACCCTGATTTGGCCAAACCTCGGAAGTCGAATGCCATGGGATGGGACCCACCAACAAAACCGAAAGCAGAAAGAAACATAATTTTCATGGCGTGTGTGAGAGAGGCAAATAGAAACGTTTCGAAAAGTTTAAAGATAAAAACGCGAAAGAAAGAGAGAGAGAGGAGTGAGAGAGAGGGAAGAGGTGATGCAAATCGCATGAGAGGGGAAGAAGAGGTGTCTCACTTACTCTTCAATCTTCATTCACCCTTACGAGTGCCACCTCTCTTCTCTCCTTCTCTTCACAGCTCAAACAATTTGCTGTTAAACTTTGATCGGTTCATCCATGGAAGAAACCTTCGTTTTCCAGTGGAGCGTTATCAGATCTCTCTTGTCCATCCTTCAGTGGTGGGCTTTCAATGTCACCGTTATCATCGTTAACAAGTGGATCTTCCAGGTTCCTATCTCCTCCTTCATTACCCTCCCAATTTTCATTTCAGCTCCTTTTCGCCTTTTTTTTGTATGATCTTTGGAATTTTGCGCGATTCCTCCAATATCTTGCTCAAGACAGATGCTTCGTATGCTAAGGAATTCTCTAAGTGGGTTTAAGAAATGGTTTAGATTATTAATTGCTATTTTTGGCTTTGCCTTCTAATTCACATATTTTGGTGTTTGGACTAAATCTTTAGTGTGGTTTTGGATCCATATATTTTGTTTCTAAAGTTGCTTATAGTTAAAAAAGTTGATTATCTCTGAATTAATCAAGGTCCTAACGTACTGTTAGCCACCGTTTTATTGAGCTAGACGCGTTGCAGTTCCCAATTTGTGTTCTATTGTTAAGCTATTTAGCTGACCAGTACTTAATCAAATACAGTCTGGAATTTCTTTTGATTCGATTTGCTCTTTTGGGCGCTTTCTGAATTTAATTTATTAACCCAGCTCTTCTGCTTCTAATTGTCATGGCGTTTTGGGCTAAGAACAATGGTTGCTATTCATTGCAACCTCGTTTCTTTTAAGATAAAATCTTATGAATTGAAACAACTGAACCAAAATATGCCAAATCATCCAATGCATCTGTCCTATTGCTATAGTAGATTATTGTTTAGTGTGAATGTGATTTTCAATGATTATGATTGGTGGCATGTGTGATTAATTTGATGAACAAACAATTGTGGCTTTAAAGCTTCTAGAAGTTTATCACATTTTTTCCCACGGGGACTGGTCTTCCTCCTTGTGTGTGTATGTGTGTATACTTATAATCTATAATCTACGATTTTGAATACTGGTTTTTCACTGTCTTTTGTAGTCAGAAATGGTCTGATGATTTTCTTCGGTTGTATTCATGGTTCACTGAACTAATTCAGAAGGTTTTTCTTTGATAAATTTATATTTATTTCATTATCACGTTGGTGTTGATGTGCACTAAAATAAAAGTTTTGTTTTCACTGTTTACTCTACAAACTTTTGAGAACGGGAAACAAATTTAAAACAATCTGACATTTTTGTAATTATTTATGATTTATGAAAACAGGAAATAAAAAAAAAAAAAATGTCTTCTGAAATCAAGTGCCCTAAATGATTCTGGTCCCTGGATTGTTTAGATATTCTATGTTCTGGTTAACACTGTAATGAAGAGAAGGTTTATCAATCTTTACCACTTTTCCACAACTCAAATTTGTCTATTTAGGGTTCTTTTTTTCTCACCTTGGCATTTCATTCATCATATTAATGAAATACTCATATGATTTGGATTTCAGAAATTGGCCTTTAACGATCACTTTTTCTGCCCTTTTTTTTGCAGAAATTGGATTTCAAGTTTCCCCTTTCAGTATCCTGTGTACACTTTATCTGCTCAGCAATTGGAGCATATATCGTGATTAAGGTGCTGAAGCTTAAACCACTGATAACTGTTGACCCTGATGATCGCTGGAGAAGAATATTTCCTATGTCATTTGTATTCTGTATTAACATAGTGCTGGGGAATGTGAGCCTACGGTATATTCCAGTTTCTTTTATGCAGACGATAAAGTCATTCACGCCTGCAACTACAGGTAAGGTTCATTAATTGGTGTTAACATTTCCACATCATATTTGCTGTCTGCTTTATTTTGAAACTTGAAGACTATTCATCTGACTTTTGTGAATTGACACAGTTGTTCTGCAATGGCTTGTATGGAGAAAGTATTTTGACTGGCGTATTTGGGCTTCTCTTATTCCCATTGTTGGAGGGATTCTTCTTACATCTGTAACAGAGCTTAGTTTTAATATGTTTGGATTTTGTGCTGCCTTATTTGGTTGTTTGGCCACATCTACGAAGACTATCCTTGCAGAATCTCTTTTGCATGGATACAAATTTGATAGGTACCTTCTTTAGGCTTTCATTTTCATTATTGTTTGCAACTTTGTATTTTGGTGTTCTTTCTTTCCTCTCAGTATTTTTAGTCTTTCTGGATTTTTCCTGTATATAGAGTTTTGACCTCTGATAGTGGTTATAATTTTTAGTGTTCAATGTTTGTCTTGCGTGATAATATCAAAAATAGAGAAGTGACTTCGTAGTAATAATATGGATATATATGCTTCTCAATTGGAGTCCTAATGACTTGTAATTAAGATGATATTTTTCTCATAAAAACCAGGCAGATTTAATCTTAGCAATGGGCATTGTTGGTGGAAATAATACATTTCTATCTGGACGTTGCTATTGGGTGTAAGCTACCCTTTATATTGTCCAACTTGTCTTGGAACATGCTTAAACTTCTTGATGAAAAGATGAACTTCTAGAAAATAACATTAAAAAAAAGGCTGGCATTGAACTATGATGTTCATGATTATGGTTCTATGTTTTAAAACAAATATCATAGTGTACCATATGTAACCACTGGGGAAATGTACTACTGTTACATTCTGTATTTTGCTTTTTTGGATGCTCGTGTTCTTTTTTCTCCAAACTGATTATCCTGCATAGACCTATCTGTTCCTGGGATATCCTTTTAGTTCCTTGATGCGAGGACAAGAAAAGATTGATGCTAGATGCGGATATTGTTTTGGCATCTTATTTTTTGCCATTTAGCTTACAAATGCTACAATCATATCTGAACTATGGTTGTTGTGGCTAAGCAGTCTGTGTTGTAGCATCATATATGGAAGCATTTCTGATCCACATTCATTGAGATGCTTAGTTTTCAAGTTTCAAATTTTCTTGTGTTTCTTTTAATGTTTTAGGCTCAAAAGAGGAAAAAATGCCGTCACTGACTGTTTACATTTTAAGTTTTCAGGTAGATGAAAGATTTTTTTTTGGGGGGGTGGGGTGGTGGGGGTGGGGGGTGGTGGTCTGCCCAATTCCAAGGACAGGCATGCCTCAAGTCTCTGTAAGAGCTTTCAGTAGCACTTACAGATGACCTATTGCTGAAAGTCCAACAAGAGTTGCTCCTTTAGGCATAACTCTCAGCCACGCATTGGAAAGGCTTCAAGAGCATGGTGTACTCACGCCACCCCCAACGTGTTTTTGGTCATGATGTTTGATCTTCGTTACTTCTTATATTCCTTGCGTTTGTCTTGACTATACTTTGTTGATATGGTCTACTCTGTTCATGTGTTGGTTTCTCTAATCACCTTGCCATGATTTTTTAGCAACATAGAAGCTAATTGTTACTTTCATGTGTCTCCAGCATAAACACAGTTTACTACATGGCACCCTTTGCAACCATGATCTTGGCGCTTCCTGCCATGTTACTCGAAGGAAATGGAATTCTTGACTGGCTAAACACTCATCCATATCCTTGGTCAGCCCTCATCATTATTTTCAGCTCTGGGGTTTTGGCTTTCTGTCTCAACTTCTCCATTTTTTACGTGATTCACTCCACCACTGCTGTAACCTTTAACGTTGCCGGAAACCTTAAGGTGAGATCTATCAGGCATAATGCTTCAAGCTACTACATTTTTCTGTCATATAACATTCAAATTAATCATGTTGGTTATTAATTGGTTCAATTCAACTAAAGTATTTTGGAAAACTGTCCGTTATATCATATTTAATACCTGGAGAAGCTGTAGCCACATTATTCTCATTCCCCCAAGAGATGCCTTTTTTACCACTTTCATTTTTTTGTTTCATTTTGCTTTCACAAGCTCAATCAAGTTTCTTTAGTTGAGTGGTTGTGTAAAATGAAAAAATAAATATGTATCCATCTGTGACTCGAATTAAATCAAAGATACCCTTACTTTTTTACTTTACACACTTGCTCGCTCTAGAGAAGTCAAGTCCTTAATCTTAATGTTAGCCACTAAGAGCATGGTGAATTTGTGTTAATGGATTATAGTATGATTTTTTTCTGTCAACAGTGAAACCAAACTTTGATATCTTAATTCATGGTTATTTTGCAATTTTCAGAGTGACGAGAGTCGTGTATTTTTTGCAGGTTGCAGTTGCTGTTCTGGTTTCATGGCTGATATTTAGGAACCCAATATCATACTTAAATGCAGTTGGATGTGCCGTGACACTTGTGGGATGTACATTCTATGGTTATGTAAGGCACATGCTCTCCCAACAGCCACCAGTTCCAGGAACTCCTCGAACTCCAAGGACCCCTCGCAGTAAGATGGAGTTACTCCCTCTTGTAAATGATAAATTAGAAGATAAGGTCTAATTGTTTTAGCTATGTACACGAGGTTTATGTCATTTCTAAGGCAGTAGTAACAGCAATATAGGTACAAAAGGATTACAGTGACTGGTTATTTATTCCGTTAGATTATCCCAAAATTTTCAATACAAGTTCTTTTACATTCCCTTTTTTTTTTCAAGTCTTCAACTTTGCTAGTTTTCTCTTATAGCGTTTAGTTATTTCATTGTATGGGTTGCACTTTGTAGCGCACGACGATTGTTGTTAATCTTTTTTGTGATTTTTAAGTGCAAAGCATATACTAAACAGTAATTTTGACATCTTTGACGTTCAAGGCCGGAATTCCTGCCTGTTTCTCGTTCAACGCGTATAGTGCGTGGAATTGTCCTTTCGTGTTTCGTGTGCATGTGATTCTTTTTGGTAAATACAAGGTTAGAAAAAACAGAACAAGAAACAAGAAATTAGAAACCACGAGGTAACAACTTCCCCATTCTGTCGGCAGGCAAAAACAGACCCATTTTATATGGCTGAGCTTCTAAAGATCAGAAGTTTATCTTAATGTAATACGTCTCGAATGCATGTGATTTACAAAATAGATAGAATTTTAGCGTCATATTAATATAGCTTACTTATTTTCACTATGACAGTACAACTAACCAATAAGCTGTGCTGTAATGTAATGCTTACTGAAAATGACCTCACTAGGGCAGGGAAATATTGTTCACAACTCACAAGCATGGGAAATTGAGAACTTTAATCATATACTGATGACAGCATGACATTTAAATGACGATACTGGTTATATTAGTACATGTAGGATTTCATATAGTTAGGTGTAGTTACACGGTGAAATAGATTATAGATGACATTACAAATAGTAAGGTTAATATACCCATTTATCCCTCTTCTAAGATCTTAACTAGCAGCCATTATTCTAAACTTTCAACTTTCTTAACTTAAAATCTAAGCCAAAAGCCAGAAGTTCTTCTGCCACCTAGTGCTAATAAGGTAGCCATTAGTACCCTGGCTTCTTTTCCTTACTCCTATTGTCAAGCACTCTGCATGATTGATGCAGTACTCCACAAACTCCTCTGTACTGCTGCTGCTGCTTCCACAGATACTGTAAAAAAATATTGATTGAATTAGAAATTAGTAACACTTAATATTGCTGTAGATCTCTATTTGTTTGGTTTTACGTTATGATAAGTTAAATATGGTTCCAAATCACGTAGAAATTATTCTTGGCTGCACTGAAATGGATTCAAATTTATTCCGTCTCAATGAAATACACACTAAATATCAGAGTAAAGGACCAATTGAAATTTTTTTTATGAGAGGTTGGATATTGGAGGGTGTGTAGATGGAAGGACTAACCAGGTGAAGAGAGAAGAAGGCTTCTTTTGGCCAAGTACAAGGACAGAGACCTCAAGCTTCTTTACTTGGCTCATTACTGTGGCTAGCTTTGGTCCTTGGATTACGAGCGCTTCCACTTCCACCTATGTCAGTTCATAGCACTTTCAGTAATATTCTTTTCAAATGTGAGGAGGGGACAACAAAGGAAGAAGCGTGAAAAGAAAAGCTGATACATCTGAATGCTTCTCATCATTTCTCTATGGAAAAGAAAAAACAAAACAAAAAACATGGGACTAATGCATAAAGCTAAATACACCATAGAGTTTGATTGAATTTCTATTTGATTACCAAAATAACTTTGTGTCATGATGTTTGGATTAACATACAATTTTCTTAACTCTAAAAAAAAAAAACTTAAATCAACAAGTTGGTTCAGCAATTGAGGACTGAAGCTTTTAAGTAGTACCTCGTCAATTGAAGTTCACATGATTTTTTTTTTGCTTATAAAAAAGAGAAGAAAAAAAAAAACTTCCATTTTGCATTCAAGAAATGAACCACTTTCTTCTTGTTGGAGTAAAACCAGTTTAACACAAACTGAGTTTTTGTCATTTAAAATGCAAGCATACACTGAGCTATTGGGTTGTTTTATTAGTTTTATATCACAAATAACAGTTTGAGTAAAAGTTAAACAAAAGAAAAAAAACATTAAACCAAATCAAAATTTGCAAACTACAATTCAAACCCACAATCCTTTGTCATCTAAAGAAAAGTTGGAAAATAATTAATGGCTAAGGAAACATTTATTTTAAAAGAAAAAAGAGAAAAGAAAAATATGAAGGAACTTGCTAATTCCAACTACTTCACTACTCTGTTTGAACAGCATTGAAAATAAACAGAACCATTTAAATCAAGAGTAGATCTACCATGCATGGAAACCAAAACTGGATAAAACAACACACTACACTTGTTACAAACATACCTCAGGCTTCAAATCTTTGCAAATGGATGCAAGATAATTAACCAGGTAAGTGGAAGAAGAAGAGGAAGAAGTAGAATCATCTTGTTGTCCCTTGTAAAGAGGAACAACATGAAGCAGAGTCAAAAAATCACCCTTGTTAGCAACATGTGTAAGAGCCCACATCATTGCATGTTTTGAATGTGAAGTTCCATCAACAACAACCATCACTCTCTTCTTTCTCGCCATTGTTCCAAATTCTTCATTCCCATAAACGTTAAAACCTTCCATATTTTGATTAAGATTCACTTCACTACTGTATGCTCTGTTCTTCCCACTACTCCAACGTTTTGAAGATGTTGAACTTAACTGCCTCAAAAACGACGCCGAATTGAGCATTATGTAGCTCTTTCAATGAATTTATCTGATTTGATTCTAATCACAAAAGTACTGTTATTATTACTACTTGCTCAAGTGATGAGAGTACGGTACTGGAGTGTTGCAGAGGTTTTTTTTTTTTTTTTATATATCTTTTACTCTCAGATTCACTGCTATCACTATAGCCCTGGGGAAAGAAAACAGAGAGAGAGAGAGAGAGTGAAGCAAATTGCGAAGATGGGGCCATGAAGGGTTTTATTTTTGCGCAGAAGATTAAAGTGTCACGGGAATCTGTGACCTGTTTTATGCATAAAATGAAAAAAATAGGATCTGTTGTGAAACCTTTTTCATCTATTTCAGATTCTTTTGTTTTTTTATGCGAAAAGGATGATATCCTGACTAAAAATTAAAAATTAATTTTAATTATTTTTAGATAAAAAAAATAATGAAGTGGGTGTAGTAATTACTAATATAGTAGTAATAATTTTTTTAAGGGTTTTTCTAATCTGTGTAGTAGTTGTATTGCACGTGTTAAGAAACTATAAATAATAAAAAATTAATAAAAAATACAAAAATTTAATGTGATTGAGTTTGACATACAATTAATAATATGTTTTATTTCTAATTATAGTTTTTTAATCTGTGTAATTTTGCAAGGTTAAAAAAACTCTTTTTTTAATAATTATTGGGACACACCCCTATTCATCAACAACTTATTTACAACTCGGGTTAACACGGATTAATTTAATCTCTGTGATCCTTAAATTATTCTTAAAAAATATTAATTATTAACGTGACACAATTATAAATAGATTATACTTTTTAATGGTGTGCAACAATTATTTTTAAATTTTTTTAACATAAACTATCAGGAACAAACACATATTTTAAAAAACTCAACTATTTACTATTTACTATTGTGTCAAATTTTTTTTCTAGATTCTTTTGTTAATGTACAGCACTTACTAATAGTTATGTCATTATTAGCCGAGTCCTAACTACTAACTAGTGTAGCATTGTTTTTTTTATAGGCGTAGCATTGTTTATTTAATAATTTTAACAACAATAATAAAAATAATTATACTAGGAACAAAATTTTGCCCATAACATATGATGGGTTAGCTCATGTCACATGATGCACATGATGATGTAACTAAAGTGGTCCATCGAAATAACATATCCAATAAGCTCTCAATGCTATCGGTTACTCTTTGATTTGTGATGGAGTAAATGGATAGAATTAACATTAATGTGAAAATTTGTGGATAAAAAATATAAGTGTTTAAATTGGCGTTTGATAGGTAAATATGAATCAATTAAATTTGTAAGATAAAAAAATTATGTTAATGTTTAGCCTTGTTTCAATATGAAAAATTAATTTTTAAATAAATTTTAATTTTTAGTCAAATATATTTTAACATGATTTTTTTTGTTTTAACATATTTTTAAGACTAAAATTACGCTAAAAACGTCAAAACAAACACACTCTAAATCTAACGTAGTAATAACATCCAACATGATGGTAAACTAAAAATAAATTCTAATTGTGTATACAAAAATTGTTAAAAAAATTATACTTACTTTAATTATTTTTTTTGCTTCAAAAGAAATTAAAGTTGAGTTATTGATTAACTGATAACCTTGATATGCATACAAAATGTAATTCTTGCTTACAATTTCATGCATTTTGAATTTCAATCTCACATTATTAAAAGTTTGATGTTGCCGAGAAGTTATGTCTGGATTCGATTAACGTTCCATAAATAATTAATTTCTAAAAACTTAGAATTTCGAGTTTTAAATTACTACAACTATTTTGAATGTAAAATAAGTTATTATCTCTGTTTCAAAATATAAGCATTTATATTAAATTTTATATTATAAGTACTTACACAAAATATAATGTATTATATTTATTATTTTGTTAGAATTTTATCCTTATTTATTAAGGTAACTCACTGTTAATCACGTTAGCTTTTGATATATGAGTTGCATTTATTTAAAGATAAAATTATAATTTAATGATTAATTTTCTTAAAATTAATATAATAACTATATTTCTTAGTTTGTGTGAAAAGCAACTAAATACTTATAATTTGAAATATAATTAATACTATTTTTAATTTTTTTATGAAAAACATTGGACAAGTTTTACACATACCAATAAAACATAATAAGTGATGTTCTTTTCAATTAATGATGTGAAAAATTATTAAAATATTCATATAATAATACATCTACTTGTATGAAAAATTGTAAATACTTATAATAAATTGAAGATAATAAAATACTTTTATTCTTCCTTAATAATTAATACGTCTAAAAAGCTCACTAAATTTCTTATAAAAAGAGTCAAAAAAAATTTCTCTTTTATATCTTATAAAAAGGAGATGAGGTAGTGTTATAAATGCACATTTATTATTTAAAATGGACAATTAATAATCCCTCTCTCCTCGGCCATTGCAATTACTATTTGGAAGTGGATATTGAGGCAACTCACTTTCACCAAAGTAGTGTCCATATTTCTAGTAGTTTTTGGTCGAGGATAAGTGTAATTTTTTTTAGGAGAATTATTATTCTTTCTGTCCCAAAATGTAAGACCCTTATAATATTATAAAAATTAAGAAAAATGATTTATTTAGTTAAATGCATTAAATTTGACTAACAAAAAGTATTAATTTTTAAATTTACCCTTTCAATCTATTTCTATCACCTCATTCTCTCTTAATTAATGTTCATCAAAATTAGTTGAGTAGTAAGGGTATAATAGTAAAAAAAAATTAAATATGCACAAAAATTCTCAAAGCGTCATATAAAATGAGACAAACAAAAACTCTCTAGAGGGTCTTATATTTTGAGACGGAGGGAGTATATTTTTTTTTATAATCACGAGTTTCGACATAGATGAGATTCGAACACGGATTCTTTCGCTATGGATTGTTCATCTTATAAACTTGTTATATCCTTTTAATAATTTATTTAGTTATTTTTTATTATCTTAAAAAAATATTAATTAAGGAATTAAATATATTTAATATCTTAAAAATATTAAAAATATTTTTTAATAAATAAATAAAAGAATTTCTAAGAGTAAATTTTCTCTTTTTATAGTTTCAAACAATCTAAAAGGAAGCTTCGGGAAGATAACCTCGGCTTCCAAAATAAAATTGACTGATTGTCTTAGAGATATGAGCCAATAGGGATCACAAGTCATTAATGAAACAATATTTTTTTTGTTTCTTTTTTTTTTTAAATAGAGGAAAAAAATAAAAAATAAAGAGAAAAAATAAGTTAGAATTCTTTTGATAGAAGGACATTCTTCTGGAACAAGGATGTCTTTTACCATGTTAATTGCATCCTTAGCCAAGATATCTTCACATCGATTGGTTTCTCGAATGCAATGAGAGATTGATACATTCCAAGGCTTATGAAGCAAAGTTCGAACGTCAGCGATGATAGTAGCATAGACATAGAAATGTGTATCTGTAGCATCCGAAACCAAACTCACGACCAATAAAGAATCAGACTCATAAAGCACAGACCGATAGCCACAATCTCAAGTTAACGAAAGACCCACTAGAATTACTTGGAGTTCCAGGAGAGTGATCTTAGAAATTTTTCACCTTTGCAAGTAAAAGAGAAAAATGTAAACTGATGGAGAAAGGAACGTTGAAAACCATCGCGTCACATTAAAGAACGTGGGGCACAAGACTGCGCCTAATGATCGCGCACGTTATCCAATGAAGGCGTGTGCACACCTCGTTGCCAAAAGAAGATCCACGGTTAATCTGACATCAATGTCGGGGGAATCTAAAAAGTTCTCAATAATTGAAGTCAAAATTTGACCGACATGAAAAACAGAAATCGCCAACTTACCAGAAGGTAACTCAACGACTTGGGAGACTGTGAACCAGAATTAGGATATCTCAGTCACATATCACATGTCAGTCAAGACATAACAGAGACACCCTGTGGGGCATCTCGAAATGAATCTGGGATGACCATTGACCTATGAGATACATCATCAATAATGGGCTGGGTCGTGACATAAGTCTAAGGTCCATTAAGACCCACAATCAACCCTAATGCACTCCATATAAATATATACTTAAATGCTCCATGCAAGGCATGTAACATTCCAATTATCAAATACAGACCATAATTCTGCAACTGACTTGAGCGTCGGAATCTTGCAAGTGCACCAACACCGCCGTCGGAGCTTGGACACTGTACCTTGAGTCCCTCGTCATTCCAGGTGAATCCAGATCGTGATTGTCCTCAATCCCCGCCAAGATTGTTCACAACACATCTAAAGAAAAGTTGGAAAAGAATTAATGGCAAATGAAACATTTATTGCAGGTGCACTAACATCGCCGTTGGAACTTGGACGAGTCCCTCGTCATTCAAGGTGAATCCAGATCGTGATTGTCCTCAATCCCCGCCAGGTACGTGCACAACACATCTAAAGAAAAGTTGGAAAAGAATTAATGGCAAATGAAACATTTATTTTAAAAGAAAAGAGAAAAAAAAATTAAAGAACTTGCTAGTTCCTACTACTTCACTACTCTGGTTGAACAACATTAAAAATAAACAGAACCGTTTGAATCAAGGTAAGTGGAAGAAGAAGAGGAAGAAGTGGAACAACATTAAAAATTAACCAGGTAAGTGGAAGAAGAAGAGGAAGAAGTAGAATCATCTTGTTGTCCCTTGTAAAGAGGAACAACATGAAGCAGAGTCAAAAAATCACCCTTGTTAGCAACATGTGTAAGAGCCCACATCATTGCATGTTTTGAATGTGAAGTTCCATCAACAACAACCATCACTCTCTTCTTTCTCGCCATTGTTCCAAATTCTTCATTCCCATAAACGTTAAAACCTTCTATATTTTAATTAAGATTCACTTCACTACTGTATGCTCTGTTCTTCCCACTACTCCAACGTTTTGAAGATGTTGAACTTAACTGCCTTAAAAACGACTCCGAATTAAGCATTGTGTAGCTCTTTCAATAAATTTATCTGATTTGATTCTAATCACAAAAGTACTGTTATTATTACTACTTGCTCAAGCGATGAGGGTATGGTGCTGGAGTGTTGCAGAGGTTTTATTATTATTATTTTTATCTCAGATTCACTGCTATCACTATAGCTCTGGGAAAGAAAACAGAGAGAGGGAGAATGAAGCAAATTTCGAAGATGGGGCATGTAGGGGTTTTATTTTTGCACAGAAGATTAAAGTGTCACGGGAACCTGTGACCTGTTTTATGCATAAAATGAAAAAAAATAGGATCTGTTGTGAAATCTTTTTCATCTATTTCAGATTCTTTTGTTTTTTTTAAGATGATATGGTGACTAACAATTAAAAATTAATTTTAATTAGATGTTTGTTTCTGTATCCCTTCGTGAAGAAGAACAAATTTATTCCTTTACGTAAATTCATTCAAGTAATAACATTTGTTATAATTTATCCATATCATTTAATTTAATATAACTTTATAATATTGTATACTCATCATCTCTTTTAATAACATTTATCTTTAGTTTAAGCATAATATTTCTCGTAGTTCATTTATCTTTTAATAAATTAAAACGCAACATTTACAACTAAAAATGTCACAGTCATGTAGCTCAGTTGGTGAGTTCATTGGGACATGCGTGTGTGGGTACGGGATTTGAATCCCGGTTGTACAACTAATATTCATAGTTATCCTTAATTATTCTTGTTATGTCTTGATAAATATTTTTTATGATGTCTATATTGTCATCTTTATAAAAATACAACTTGCTGTAGTAGATTTTTTGTTAAACTTCTCTCATCATTTTTTTTAAGGTTTCCACTTTTTCTCATAAAAAATTTCCAACTTCCCCCTAAAAAATTTCAACTTCTAACTCCCACACTCACCAAATTAATTAATTACTACTCTTTCCAACCAATAATAATCATAATATAAATTAAAAGTTTAAATATATGTTTTTTATCCCGATAAAATATAGACCTTTTAATTTTAGTTCCTCAAATTTTTTTACATTAATTTAATATTTTAAAAAATAGTTTGATTTTATTCTATGTTAAGTGTTATTTTAGAAACTAACTTAAAATATTATACTAATGTAAAAAAAATATATCTTAAAGAGACTAAAATAAAAATATTCCTATGGGAATAAAAAAATATATTTATGCTTAAAAATATATTTAACAACTACTCCTTTTTCACACTTTCTATCCACGCATCAAAACATCTAAGACCTTCTCCATCCCTAATACTCAACATAGCTTATAATACTACTTTCGGTCCTAGTTATAAACAAAAAAAAATTGAAATTTCTTAGTCTAAAATATAAGCAAATCTTTCTTTTATAGGCAAATATAAGCAAATCTTAACCTCTCTCTCCTTATTTAATGCTAATTTAAAGTATTTTTCTCATTTTCAATGTCATTTGACCTATCCAAATAAGAGAGGGAGTATTTTTTTTTAATTAAAATTTATCTTTTTGAATGAAATCAAGAGAATTAAACACAAATAACCAACTTTGTTAATATGTGCAAATTATGTTTTTTTGCTTATAACCAAGATCGGAGGTAGTACTATATATTTTGTGAGTCTCGCATGTACACATCATTTACTCATCTTATTAAGCAACTCATACACTCCAACCCAAGTTTCTTATAAGAAACTCATATGGGTTATGCACGTACCTCACAAATTAATTACTTTCTATTTTATTTTTTAGTTTAATATGAAAATTCAATTTTATTTTTTTGTAATATTAAAAAAATAGCAAATAAAAATATTAAATTCCTAAAAAAATTCAATTCAAAATTAAATAATAATTTTATAAATAAAAAATCTTATTTTACTGTTATGTTTCACACTATCATTTTTTTTTTTTAATAAAAAATAAAGAAGCAGACCCTTCTTCTCTCGCCTTTACCTTCTGTCATTTTACACAAACCCTCATTTACCCTTCTCTCACTTTTCTCACTTTCCCTCTCCCCATTCCCTTCTCTCATCCCTCACCAGCCTCGTTCTCCACCGCGTCGCCGCCGCCACAGTCAACGTCCCACGCACCACTGTCAACCGTCCACCACCCTCACCCAGTGTCGTTTCCCCCTTCTCTGTTTCTTCGGACGTTGGGATTGGCATCATCCTAATTGGAAATTACACCACCCTTTTTCGGAGATTAGCATCTGGAATGATGTTTCCGGATGTTGTAATCCATATTATAATGAAAATACGAAAGAAACCACTTATTTTACGGACAATATCGTCTGAAATTACCATTTTGAACGGTAATATCCGAAATAAAATAGTCTCGTTTCCAATTAGAGTGGTGTCAATCCCGTCGTCTTAGTTATTGTCTTTGTACGCATTGGATATTGTTTTTTCGTAGTTTTTCTTGTGTTGTGTTTTTTTAATAAAAGGCAAGAATTCCAATGCCTGCCAGTTTGCGTGGAAATTAACACTGTTGCCATGGGTATCCAACATATCGAACATATTCTACCTTGCAAAGCTGCATGAGAAGTTGTGAATTTTTTGGATTAGCTGTAACAAAAAAAATTGATTGTATAAAATGTAAAATAATTTTTATTAGTTTTTAATTATGTGAAGCGATTTTTAAGTTTTTTAAAATAATGTCTAATTTTTAGTTAAAGTATCAAAAGTTTTTTACTTTATTAAAAGAAGAATCAAAAGCTTTTGTGGGTGCAAAATATAATTATCTAAAATACGTTGGACAAAAAGTTTTTGATTATTTTTTTAACAAAAAAAAAAACTTTTTATCCTTTAGCTAAAAATTAGACATTGTTTTAAAAAGTTTTAAAATTGTTTTTCACAATTTAAAATTATCTTAAAAATTGTTTCTGGCAGTAAATATATCAAAGTAAAAATTAATTATGTCTTAGACAACTGATTCTACTCTAATCATGCCTATAAACTCAACCTGCATTGTTGCCAGGTGCTGTGTATTACTCATTTGCTTAAAAAAAAAATAGTTATAATCTTTGTCTATTTGGGCAAAACAGCGAAAACGACGAGAATTTTGGAGTGCAATATGGTTTATAGTTCAAAAGTCATCAGATTTGAAATTATTGTACAGATGATCCAGGAAATATCTCATTCTAACCATTTGTTAAAACTTAAACGTTTGAAATATAGGGAGATTGTTGTATTTTGGGGACTATTTTAAAAGTTTAAGTCCCACATAGTTTTCAATTACATCGTCTAAACATTGTATTTTGTTTCACCATCCAAACTTTGTCTTTAGCGACACATAGGAATTAAAGGTGAATCATTCTATAAAATGAGAATTCCCTTTCACCCTCAAATACCTCAAATACTTTACTTGCTCATTTCACTAATCCTTCTCTCATTTTCTCTCCTCCATCCCGAGTTATATAAATTGATTACTCTCGCTAATTTTGATCCTGGTTTCAAAAACTAGAAGGACTTGTTTAATCTTTAGGGAAATTCAGATTACACTCAATAATTCTTTAAGGACAGTATGCAATCACATAACTCAAGCTAGATCATTGTGTTCATTATACAACAAAATCTAGAAATATTTCATATGTATATGAGATTTTACGGACTTAAATTTTAAGTTTTGTGTGTAAGTTAAATATTGAGTATAATTTTCTATTAGCTACTATGTATGAGTCGAGTTTACGAGTTGAGTTTTGTGTGTAAATTGAACTTTGTAAATCTGTAGATTTATAGTTGTATAAACAAGTTAAATAATTGTTCATCAAGTATAATTTTCAATTACGTGATATTTAAATATTATTTTTATGTTAAATAAACTCATACGAATCTATTAGTAGAGTTCAAGAGTTAAGTAAACTAGAATAAACTGCTCCATCAGTTTACAACAAACACTTAATTGACTTCATCTATTTCCCCTTCTCAATACTCCTCTCTTCTTCAGAGGTTAAACGCAGAAAAAAGCTCAAAACCCCTTCAACACCACCACCACTTGTCCACTTCCCTTCTTATAGATTCTGACAACCTACCATCCTTCCACATCGTAACAGGCTGTTAGAGAACCACCTTCTCCCTTCACCCTCTTTTGGTTAGACGAAGAAAAAACAGTTGATTTAATATTTTTTATTGTGTGGCTATGATTTAATGACCTGTTACCTAATAATTATGGAAATGGAAAAGATTTTTGACCAATCCTCATTGGCCAATTTTTGGCTAATTGGATTAAAATTATAATATGTTACTCTTTTAATTTAAAAAATAAAATGTATAAAAGAGAAGTATATTATTATTATATTGAGTTAGCGAATAATTGGCTAAATTTAATTGGTGAAAAATCGGCTCCATTATGATTTGCGCCAAGATTTCTTCCTCCACGTACTCTCACAGATACTACAATATTACCACTAGCACTATTATGACAATCATTTAAGGTTATTTCTCATAAATTAAAAAATGCAATAAATATCATAGTAAGTAGAATAATTTTATTAAAATAATCTTATTAATGATTAACACATTAATTATTTAACCATACTTCCTCCGTTTTCAAATATAAGCAAATTTTTTCACAATACTATATTTTTAAATATAAGCAAAACTAATTATATTTACTTGTATTTAATGAAAATTTTTCTATTATACCTTCCACTCAATTCACTCTCTTATTTATTATAGTGATTTTGAAGAGGAGAAATAATAACTTAGTTAAGGATAATTTAGGAAAACAAATTGACTTTTTGATAGATTCAAAAAAATTAAATGAGGCTAACTAATTTTTTTAAAGAGTGTAAATTAGATAATTTTTACTTATAATCGAAAACGGAGGGAGTATTTCTAATTGATATTAATTGTTTTATATTGATAAAGTATAGAAAAAAACATTTAATAATGTATTGAAAATATAAAGCAAACCCTTCCTCCGTTACAAAATATAAGCGAATAATAGCTACCACACACCCCTTAAGAAAATTAGTTAAACTTATTAAATTGTGTTAAAATCAAATGAAAATTAGTCAACCACTAGGAATTTAACACTGCTATGGAAAAATAAAAAATCTCTTCTCTCTCCTAACCAAATTAATAAATTATAGAGAATAAAAAATGAAATAAATAAGGGTATTTTAAGTATAACTTTATTTAATGTAGTCAAAACAGTTATATTTACTTATAAAAAATAACATAGAATTCTCCAAAAATTTACTTATATTTCGTAACGGAGGGAGTATTATTTTAGAAAAAAAAAAATCCTCTAAAATGACACTCATTATGAAACAGATGGAGTAATAATTATTTCTTTTCCTATTTTTTATAAAAAAGGAAACTCATTTAAGCTATAAAAAAACGATGAAGAGAAAAATCATTTGTCAGCCCCTTTTGCGACTCGAATCACTAATCTTGTTTAATTTACAATCACACAGCATTACATAATCATCATGGGCAAAAACAAACTAGGCAGACCTAATCCTATGTCAATCATCAAGGCGTTCTTCTAGAATGCTTACACGTATCTAATATATCCTAGAATGAATCTCTGTATTATTTAAATCTATATAAAGCTATAATTTGCCTTCCACATTAGTTGTATGTTGTGAAAAACACTTTCTGTGCAAATCACCCTGGCTCACCAAAGATATATCTTCAGGAGACAGCGTTGTACATCTGCTCAAGTAATGTTGAGCTCCCCGCGTCCTGCATTGAAACATCATTTGATTGAGCAACTATTCATGGTCACCTGGTTAAATTCTTACTACCAATCTCGAGGCTGAAAACTGAATTTGCTTCACAAATACTTACCTTCCTCTTCTTTTCTTTTCAGCATCATGTGAAGAGCGGAAAGCTTCTGACCTTGAAATTTGGCGCAACGTAGACAGATATTCATTGAATATATCACCTTTCAATGCCAAGGATACTCTTGCAGGGACAATGGACTGGATTACTTCGAATAGAGATGTTTTGTTCTCACTGTAATACAGTCTCCCAAAGTAAGGGTTGACATCAAGACATGCCCAAAAACGTTTTTAAAAAATGTTTTGTTCTCACTGTTCATTAACTAAAGATGAAAGGCAATATACCTTTTCTGCATATCACTAATTGGGGTGCTTGACTCTAATTCCTTTCCGTTGTAGACAACCGTGCTTTTGGTGAGACCCTGTCTGGATAATTTCCCCAATGCCATAATATTTGTTGAGGACGCCAACATCTCAGAAGTTAAATCAACCCTGTTGCCACAATCCAACTTCGATCCCTCATCTGCTACAAGTTTAGCATAAAAACAGAAGCCGTGTACGGCAAAAGTGGACATCATTGTTTGCTCATGGTACCAACTACCAGATGGGGCTTCACCGGAAAGGAACATTGTTGGCTCCACAATATCCTGCACATTCATATAATGTCATGATCAGGTGCTAGTATATAAAAGGAAGAAAAACAAGCACATTTTTCATTTCAGCTATGAAAAGCACTTACACGTTTATGTTGGTGATTATGAAACAAGTCAGCTTCTGAAATAAGATTGCTCAGTCCAGTAGCAAGCTTAACAACTTGAAAAGCACCTAGCTGTTCTGCGGTAGTATACTTTCTTAAATCCATTCTACGCTCACGGAGATCTCGCCACAATACTTGTACCATATCAGTCTCTGTTGACAGACTGGACTCAACAAATGTTGACTTCCGTCTGAAATCCACACGACTGCACTCATCCATCACATTAGCAATTGTAGTTTGTATATTTTCATGTAGAAAATCTTGTATAACCTCTTTCTGAGAAGAATTTGAAATTCCAGTATCCACAAACAAATCTGAATTTTGCGACAATTTTGCTAAGCGCCTACGAATGTTAAGGGTGAATGGTTTTGATACATCATTCTCAGATACTTCCAGAGGACCAACATCACCAGAAGAGACTGCTCCAGACATTGTCTCTGTTCCATTTTCAATTGCAGTCTCGGGAACAAAAGTTGATTCCGGCACACAGGATATGTCAAATGATTGACATGTTTCATTTAAGCATGTATCCTCTGCTGTTTCTGAATATATAAAATGTTCATCCTCTGAATCCTCCAATTCAGAACAAACCAATTTGCGAACTGAAGTGCTGGGGTAATTTTCACTCAAATGAAACTCATCATTTTCTTTGATGGATTGAATATTATTAGCTTTATCACGTGTGTCAATAGGATATGAATCCTCATCCTCAGAATCAGAGGACATTACTACAAGCTTCCTTCTATTTTGCCGAGAGGATGCTAGCGGAGATCCAGAAGAATTGGAAAACTCTGGAATAGCATTATATTGAATTTCAAGCTCACTGTAATCCGCTATAGACCCATTTCTCTTAATCATCTCCACCTTTTTCGCCTCGATATAATCAGTCTCCATATACTGCACAACCACATCATTTTGCCTTTCGTCTATGTGAAGCTCTTCCCTAACTAACCCCAGCAAGCAAGACTTTTCTTCCATTTGATTTGCTGATTTGGCAACTTCATTCTCAATTAGTTCAGATACCTCTGAGGGGAAATCCCAGGGCATCATCTTTGGTAGTATCTGATGGCCAACCTCAAGATCAAATGAAAGTGAGCCATAACCTGTTTGTAATTTTCCATCTGTACAGTAAAAGGGACAATCGTAAGGTTTTGCAAGCCATCACAATAGTAAAAAGACAAATGGGAATGGTAAAAAATATTCTATTCCAATAATAGTTCCCAAAGCGCAAATATCACAACAAAAGAAAAACATTTTACAATAGTTAACTTCCGAAAGCATTTTAGGAAAAGGAAGAAAAAAAACAAAATGAAGTCAAAACTGTCGAGGAAATGGGGAGTGAAGAGGAAAAAGAGAAAAGCAGAGGAAACTAACATTCACCGAAAGATTTATGGGATTAAATAACACTGGTGCCTAACAATTAAACAGTGTATTATACTGATATACTATGACCACAACAAAATTTCTCCATTAATTGTACCTTCCTAAACAATATAAACTTTCTTAAAACCATGTAGAAACCAAAAAACAATCTTCCTAACAAACAAAACCGGGGAAATCTCAAGGATAAATCATACAAACAAAAGCAATCTTTGAGGATCTAAACTAATTGTTCACCTTTTAAATATTATTCTCTAATAAATATATGCATACAAAAATATAAACACACATATATATGCATACAACGAAATATTTCCTTCAATGAGTGTGCTATGGTCTATGAGTAGCTGCTAATATCAAATTATGAATTAATAAAAGCCGACATTAATTGTTAACAATCAAAGTACACAAACAAATAATCTTTTGAATGGTTGTGATTTTCAAATCAGATAACAAAGATAGACCTAATACATGTACATGTCCAATAAATTAAACAACCGTATGCGGCAAGATGCACCTTTTGTAAATCTTTTACTCTGCAACCAGAACTGAAGATGCATAATGGTTTTTCGCATATCTCCATCACAAGACTGTATAAACTTCTCCAGCAATCGAGGATGGATATTAACTCCTTCTGTGAGACACACCTGCAGGTCATTCATAGTAAATTAATACAAATTTGAACAATGATTTTATCTTCCTTTTGTTTTGTGGGGAGGGGGATCCTGAAACACATACAGTGTACAAATGGCAAAGCAGCTCCTTTGGTGATGGCAATGAGAACGACACATGGAGCCTATCAAAATTATCTGGCAGGCCAGGATTGTCACCTAGATTACAGCAAAACATCTTCTTAAATATGAAATGATACACACTATAAGTTGAGCAATAATACATTATTCTAAGTTCAAACCAATCATCTTACTGTTGCTGGTCAATATAATTGGCCCCCTTGCTGTCTCGGCAATCTGTTGTATGGCAGCAACACATCCACGATCTTCAGGAAAAAGGATGTCCACGTCTTCAACCAGAATTAAGGTTTGGACTTTATCACATGCCACTACATTACTTTTGTCACGTAACTTTCGTGATGTTTCACAAGGGCTAGCTTCATCATCAGATATACTTATCAGTTCAACCACCCCATCCTTCACCTTGTCATCAGCTTTACCATTAAGCAAAGCCAGGGCTGAAGGCAATTTCTTGGTTTTCTTCTGTGAACTTGCAGTGTTTTCAGATAACCTGAAATTTATACATGTCAAAAAAGATACATTATAAAAGAATATCTCGACAGAAAAGCTTCTTAGGATGAGTAACTTGGCTCTAATAAAATAAGATTGAATTAAGGCGCCCGATGTATCGAAGCAGTTTGACTATAAGTGCCAAGTTCCTATTTTACTTGCACCTACTCTATTTATTTCTATATCTCAGTGAAGATTGAAGGAAAGCAAGAAAGAACCAGTCCAGACTCCATTAGATTCAAAGTAATTGGCAAGCTTGGACCGATCAAAATAACAAACCTTTTGAATCCAAGAGAACCAAGTGTATCTCCAAAATACTGCTTAACAACAGTCCCATTTCTACAATCTGATGCATTGAGCTGTTGAGAAAACATAAGCCACAAACTTTACTATATTTAGCTAAATCCTCATGGTTAAAAAGACAGACATATAACAAGGAAAATAAATGTTTTAATTATTAATTGGTGTTCGAGGTGAATATAGTGTGCAATCTGTTTCCTCGTACTTTAACAATGCTTTTTACTATAACAAATAACAATAACAACCTTTCAGACTATCATTCTTCGAAATGTGTAGAAAAGAGCAAACAGAATTTCAAAGTTAAGAGAAGATAACAACTTCTGTAATACAACAAATTAAATCCAAATCCAGTTTATATTGCTTGATCTTCAGTGATGCTTTTCAAAAATTAAGTTGATTATCTGCAGGATCCATGGGAACAATGAAATGATCATTACAAGTAAATGTTTCAAAGTCAAAATATATTAATGATAAGTAATACCTCTAAAATGTCAAACCCTTGTTCTTGGGCACAAGCATAGACTGCTGCAGACTTACCACTCTGTAATATGATAGAATTATGCTTCAGCTACTAAAACAAGATATATTTCCACTGGATAAAATATTGAAAAGAGCAACAAGTAAATAGAGATAATGCTATGCAACTATGTTACAGTTATCCAACCCAATAGGGTACAGGCGGTAAAAGTTTAAGATTGTATGCACATAGTGTTGATTGAAATAGCAAGAAAAGAAAAAGAAAATAACTCATTAGCCCATGCTAAATATTCAATTCCGACACGGTTAGATAATAGGAGATATAAGCTAGCCATATCTAATGTGTTTTCATGGCCATCGAGTAAAAAGAATGTAACAACAGTATCAACTTTGTTCAGATTTCAGTATCATTATTTTTCATTCGCTATATAACTTAGAGAGCAGTCACTAAATTATACTTTCATCGATCAAATAGCTCAAGATTTATCTCCTCGTAGTTTTATTATTTTCACTCTTTTCCTATTGATCTTCTACGATCTACTTCCCTATGGTTTTACGTTTTTCAACAAGACAGAAGTTTTTGTCTTGATTTGTCAGTCTCTTTCGAAAGTTCTTACGACCTAGTTCATTTCCTCAAACTACTCTACCCATAATTTAATATCATTGTAGTAACTGACTACTGTATTGCTGAATAATAGTAGCCTTCAATAGATGCGTAAGTGATAAGCATAGGAAGCAATTCATGTAAAGAAGTGCATGCTACTTTTTTGAGAGAGTAAACGCACCCCTGTTGGTCCAGTAACTAAAAGAACATTCTGAAGGGAGTCCTCATCTATATCTTCTGAATCGTAGTCACTGGGAGAACAGTAATAATCGTCATCGTTGTCCTCATGCATGTCACTTTCATGACTTTTTTCCCTGTTAGAGGTATCCTTCCTGCTTTGATAACGCCTTTCATGCCAAAGATGTAGCCAGTCACGCAAGAAGATCACAGATTCATCATTACCACATACCTACAAGGAGAAAAAACACGTAGCAAGAAAAGCAGAATATAAATCCATAGAAAATTCTAAAAAAGCAACCTTAATTTAAATTTAAAATTTAAAATTAAAAGGAAAAAAGGACCTCAGCAGCCTTTGTTGGCTTGTATTTGTATATCCATAAGCTGTCCTCAGGCTTATCTTTACAACTATGGTAATATGGCCTCATGCTGCAACACAGAATATAAGAAAAATCCTCATTATCAGGAAACAAATTTAGCTAGCCAAGCCTAAAGCCTATTGAACTGAAAAAGGAAGTCAAACTCATTAGAAAAACAAGCAACAGAGCATAATTATTTTCTCTAGTGATTAATGAATTCCATTGGCCAACTGCTCAAGGAACTCAATTACACTGAACCATACTTCACTAGGCTGAGAAAGAGAAAGAGATTGGAGGTAGCAGAAATAAATTGCTATAATCAGGAAAACCTGACTATCAAGATGTATGCACTAAAAAGTGTGTCACAAACACCTTGCTTTAAGCCAATAGAGTCACAAATATACCAATCGTTTGGGCAGGATATATTTCCTAGACATAAGCGTCTCTTAATACAAATCGGAAAAACAGTTTGATGGCTACAATGTTTGTGAAAAGACAAATACAGAAGGAAACAATCACACTTTCTAGTATTTCAAAATCATGCATCTTTCTTAACTTAGTATTGGTAGGAAGTTGATCTTACCACAAGTTAAAAGAAAAACTAGGAATTGGGAGATTTCCTACTGTGTCATAAATTCATGCTTTATGATATGAGTTATGTCTCGAGCAATTTGGGATTTATATGAAACAGGGAATTTTCTGGATCTCCCCCTGTAAACTTCCAGCAAGCTGTTACATTTATCAAACCCAAAGCACTTTATATATACATTCTTGAAAAGGTCTTCCACTTAATCTCAGAAACGAGAAAGGATTTTAATCCCTTAAGTATTTTAAACTTTTTTTCAAATATTTATTTAGCACAGAAAAAAAGATTTATCTCTTTACCAGATTGTTTACAAACAACTTCCACATATTTAATCCAAAAACAATCCCAGCTTATTATACATTGCTAGAGATAAGAAATTTCAACAAAAGGAATTCACATACACAAACATGCACGCATAATGAGCTAAGGTCAAATGCAAAAACGGCATTGCCATGAAGATATTTGTGTGGCCTGAGTCAAGTATGTGTTTACCTTTCCTGAAGAAATCTACTCAGTGGCTCAGTATCTGACTTTCTAAAAATGTCAGGTTGCACAGAAAAGGTATCAGATCCATCAATCTCCAAGTCCTGCAAACAATTTTTGGTCAACAGTTAGCAAAACATTGAAAGAAAGGTGAGAGTATATTGTGACCTCTAAAGTAGCTTCCATTGATGACCTACATGCCACAGCTATTCATAGGGGAGAGGGGATGAATACAGAAGGCATACATAAGAGATATATGACAAATTAGTACCACTTCTTTTGACGTCTGAGGACATATTGTTTGCTCTGCTGGTGAAGTTGAGCTTGATGGAGATATTTCTTGCAGATTTTTTGGATGTATCAAAAATCTATCTGAAGAAGAAAAGGCATTCTGAGAAATTGAAGCAGCTGATGGATCCAAAGCAGTAGCACTGAGAAGCTTATCAAAATTCAAGGATTCAACAGAACCCTCCAAAACAGATGGCTTTGAACTTTCTGGGTCATCATTTATATAGGTAGTATTTTCCAAAAATGTCCAGTTTCTCCAGTCAAGATATGAGGTATCATCCTGCATAAAAAATTTTAAACCTTAATAAAAAATGACGTTACAGAATTTAAAACCCAGACACAAATGAAATATATATTACCCGCATTTTTATCGCATTTAACCAAAGCAATAGCAAATCATAAGCACAAGTGCATGTTTGGGAGAAGCTTTTCTCAGGAAAACAATTAAAAATTTTTAAAAACCTGTCAACGAGTTGGTAAAATTAAGTGATTATTTCTCCAAAATAAGTTCACTAAGTACCATACCTGAATATTTTCAAATACATGAATCGGACCACAGGTAATCCTTTCGTCGCCACTCTTAGCTGGGCACGAATTGCCTCCTGATTCACCCTGCTCCTGAACTTTCTTTCCCACCTTCCAAGATGAAAAGAACGGATGTATCTGCTTTCCTGCAAACATCCTTGAATTTTCCTGATTCGACACAGATTAAAAAATAGAAAGTGTCAAAAAATTGTCACAGTCACGGTTAAGTAGCAATGGTAGTAAGAAGCTGAAGAATGATGAAAGTTTGAGACCAGTGTCTGGGTTGCATTTACAGCATGGCTACTATTTCAAAGAATTGAATTATTGAAATCATAAAATTCCTCAAAGACCTTAGTGACTGGGCTCTGAACATAGCAGTGTATTAAGCAAACTCAAACAATGCTAAACCAAGCACACTAACCTCAGCTGACAATTTTGCCTCTAACCGCAAATTGGGCACAGTTGTATCCTGATCGAAATCAACCAACACTTGCAGCGAAGCTGAACCTTTGATCCCATTTGCAGGTGCGTTTTGCTTAGGCGTGACATTCTGCTTGAAGGGCAAAATGACAAAACCAAGTGAAATTCTGATTAGATTCTGGCCTGGCATTCTGATACGCTTGCATGCCAATGCAGAAATCAATACATTTAAAGAACCGCAAACTAGTCTAACCACCATAACACATGCCTAATGCTGTGATAGGATTGCAACTAAAATTTATAAATAATGAAAAAACGATAAAAAGAATATCGTCTACCTGGAAATTGGAACCTTTTTTCCGAGGAGTGGCCTTTCCCTTGGACTTTCTCTTCATGTGATTTGCAGCGTCACGGTAATCCTCGTCTTGTTCATCCACTTCGTCGTCCCTTTCATTGGGTTTGTCGCGGGGCTCTGGCGGCTTGTGAGGGAAGAGCGTGGATTGAACCAATCTCCGGCGAACACTGCGGCGTACCGGTGTGCCGGCATCACAAGAGGGACTGAGCTCCGTGATGAGGCCGTTCATCGCAGTAGAATTGAATTGGGGATTGATGAGTTAGGGTTTTGGAATTAGGGGTGACGGTGAAGGTGAAGGTGATTGAATTTGAGATAGAAGTTAGGGCTGAGAAAATTTTGGAGGGAACGCTCCCGCCATTTGCTTAGCCGTTTTTCGACTCTATTTCTAGGATATTATATTTTTAGCGTGTTAAAATATAATTTTCTTCCTCTGTATTTTAGGAAATTCTTATTTTAATTTTTTATTTTTTTTATTAACTTAATCTTTTATTTTTATTTTTCACACTATATTAATATTTTTGTGATAATATTATTGAGTAATTTCATTTTTATTTATATTTTCTTCAATGTCGTTGTCATATTTTTAATAAATTTTTCATAATGTTCGTTCAAAATAAATATCAATATAGTGTGAAAAGCAAAAATAATTAACTAAATTAACAAGAAAAAAGATAATAATTAAAATTGTATTTTAATTTTTGAGTTTTTATTAACTCATAAAAAAGGATATTATACTTCTCATTTTTGAAAACTATCATTTTTCCATTGAACTGTGATATTTTATTGTTTTATTAACTTTTTTTGAAGGGGGAAATTTCTTCCGGAAGAAAAAAAAAACACAAAAAATATGGCTTACGTAATCCTTGAAAAAATTAGAAAAAGAAAAAACAAGATATCTATTATACTTTATATTTATATACTTATTAGTATTATGATTTTTTTTGTAACTCATACAAAATTGCAAATGTTAAAAAAATAAAAATAAAATTATTTTATTAAAAAATAAAGTATTTATTATAGTGTAAACTCTAAAGTCTAAACTTATTGAATGTTTATTTTTTACTATAAAATACTCTTATTTTTTAGTTTTTTAATATGTCTAAAGTTGTATAATTTATAGTACTATTAGCATATTACTGTGTAATTTTTAAGAGGCAGTTATTCTTTAGGGTTATGCTATTCATTGCCTTTAGGGTAATAGTTAAATAACTCATAAATGAAAATTTTGTATTTAAAATGAATTGAAAATAATTTTATAAGATTAAATATTTTACATTTTTCAACACTAAGTTTTTATTAATGGATTGTTTAACCATTAAGGCAATGAATAGCAAAACCCATTTATTTATTAAGTATATAGTAATATAATTTCCTGTTTTTTTTTTTAAAAAAAAAATTGTGTATTTTTTTGCATATGATCTCTCAAATGGGTTTCAAAGCACCTTTGTAAAGTTAATCATTATTGCTTAGTGTCTGTTTTGTTATACTTTCGAATAATATTAAATTATTTTTATTTGTAAAAAATTTGGATCCTATGACAAATTTGAAGTTCTATTTATTAATATCGATCTAAATTTCTTATCAATAGACTGATGATTCAAGTGATATATGCTTTATTTTTTATTGAATAAGGTCTTTAAATTGAGTATTATTACGTGTGAAAAAACTTCATTGAAAAACCATCTATAATAGGAATATTATCAATTTTAATAAAAATTTGTCAAGCATTTTAAATACGTGATAAGACCTTTTTTTAAAACATTTGAGTATTTTAAATCTTGTTCTTAATTTATATAAAAGTTATAAAGTTGTGAGGAAATCAATTTTTCAAAAAAAAAAATATTCCTTCACTTTCTAAATTTAACTATTTTCTTTATTTTCAAATTTAATATGTACGTGTTATTATTATAAAATGGTCATTTGGAAGATGAGCTGTTATATTATATCCATTTAAAATATTACTCATTTTATGTTGTTTTAATATAGTCAAATTTATCTAAATAATTAAAAATTGTCATTAATTTCCTTATTTCCTATGACTTAGTTGATATTCACATCTTCGTATTGTCATTGCGAGCATTCAATTGAAGAGTGTCCAAAATTTTGTACACCTTAAAAAGAATTTATGGTTCTACCATATGAATAAAATTAAATCTATTTATGTTGATAATTTGTTGTCTATCTTTATGAAGATAATTATTTAATAATCAATGTCTCTTTATATTAATTGATATAAGTCATTTTGATATTATTATAATATTTTTTGTGCATTTCATCATTTTTCCATGACAAATATGACGACCATCTTTCATTTATATTCATGATATTGAAATTATTAAGAGTATAAAGCTTTTATTTCGTATTGATTAGAGTCTTTTAGAACCTCATTATAATATTAGCAATAGAGTTTGGACTACAAGTTATATGGAATTTTTGCTATTATGGTCTATTTTTTTTTATAATTCTCGGTTCTCAATTTTAAGTTTCAATTGTAATTTTCAAAAAGTTCATTGTTGTTATTAACTTTATATTTTGTATTATTTCTCTAGATGCATTTAAAACTTAAAATTTTCAGTTTCTTTGATCAACGTCATATTGTGTATTATTTTTTAATATACATTTATAATTTTAATTTTTGTTATCAACGTCATGTAATTGGTATTCATTTGTTATATTTTAAAAATTAATAAGCTCCACCTTAAAAAAATTAATCAAATTTACAGGGTATATATTGTTATTACAAGAAAGATGCCGAATGTAATTGTGTTAGTTAATTTTGCTAACCGAAATAACAAAAATGACCAAAATGAATGAAAAAACAAAAATTAGAAAACTAATAGTATATTTTGCCAAAATAAAATGAAAGTTGGCTTGAATGGCGGGACTCTCCGCGAAATATGTCGTTCATTATATACCAAAGTATCGCACTGGTAATATGAAGGAAGCAAGAAAGCTATAAATTCTTTACCCAATAACAATACCCACCCAAAAAGCAGATTATTATTATTTGTTTTTTGGTAATAAAAAGTAGAATATTACAAATACAAACACAATAACTCAAAAAATGCGGGGCCACACTAGGTTGTCCATGAATCAGAAAAGCAAACTGCAAAATTACCAAAACACCCTCATCTCACAGTGCCCCAAATCCAACATGCATGCATAGCCGCTTAAAAAGGACAACTAAACATAATTCATTTGCAGAAAATATTAATTCTAAACAACCAACGTTATTAAATTTAATCGGGGCATTTCAAAATTCAAATAAACTATGTAGTATTCAAGTATGCATTAGATAGCCGTTTTGTATTCAAATTTTTCTTTTTATTAAAATAATAACCATCCGGTTGACATAAACGATAATAAGAAAACAGATTCCCATGATATCTGTTTTAGCAGTATATTCTCCGAAAGTTTGTTTTAGATTTTAGTAAAATTAGAAGTAAAAATTATATAAAATGAGAAAAAAAAATTAATAATTAAAATTATTAATGCATAAAAATTAAGACAATTAAATAGATATAAATATTTTTAACTTTAAAAAAAATGACAATTTTGAACTAAATTAAATACTAAACAAACATGCTCTAAGTAGTTATAGGTTAACCAAGTTTGAGGTGGAATTATTGACAAGCTTTTCGAACCATCGCATTTAGTATGTTTGAATAAGATTTTGCAACACAAAAATTGTAATTTGACACAGATTTTAAAATATTTACGTGATAAATTAAAAATATTAGCTTTTTCTGTAATGTATTTCAACTCTTCCTAAAATCCTATTCAAACGGATTATATATCTCCTGTCTCGACATTAGTGTCCTATTTGTTGACTTGGAGGTGTCTCTTATTTTTACTATTTTTATATATAAAAAACAATAACATTATTAAATGTTAAATATAATTAAAATATTAATGATTTAACTAACAAATACTCCATCCATCACATAATATAAGCTTTAATTATTAAAAAGTATTGTCCAATAATATAAATTATTATACATAAAATTTGAAATATTTATTATAAATTTTTAATTTTTAAAGTCACCCAATCAATAAAAAAAATTGAGTTTAACTTTAATTAATGTAATATCTCAATAATCTATTTAATAATTCTAATTTTAATAATTTAGTTATTTTTTTAAAATGGTGTAAAATGTTAGTTGAGATTTATAATATAAAATTAAAGGAGTAATGAATTCATGCTTGTTTTTGAGTACTTATAGATAATTATAAACAATAAATAATTAATAATAAAAAGTTAGTTACGTTATAAGTTAGATGAAGAATGATAAATTGTATACACTTATTAAAAATATTGAAACGATATTCTCTCAATTTCTATATATAAGCAATTTTTTTTATTATTATATTTTAAAATATAAATAAATTTAAATTTAACTATTACATTTAATGAAAATATATTAAAATGTTTCACTCACTCATTAGTTAGTAATAATTGCTTTAAAGTGGATAAAAATAAATTTATTGATAATAATTTAAGAAAATAAATTAATTTTTATGTGTTGAAAATATTCAAATAAAATAGTAAAACATCAATTTCATCTTTCAAAAATTTATTTGTCATTAATTTGATCATTCAACAAATTTTATCACAAAATTAATCTCCTTAAAATTAAAAATACTACTAATTTAGTCACTTAAAAATTAAATCACTACCAAATTAATTTCTTAAATTGTTTTTTAAATTGCACATAAAAAAAATTTAAGGCACCAATTTGGTGATAAAAATATTTGAGGAACCAAATTGATGATAAACAAATATTTAAAGGACAAAATTAAAGTTTTGCTCTTTTTTTACATTTCTAGGACAATTTTACTCTAAATATAACTAACTAAATTTATTAAATATTCTTTTTGTAATATTTCAAAATATTGATGATTGAAAAATGTGCTTTTTACTCCAAAGTTTACATCTTATTATCTTAAGGAGTACATTAAAAAAAATTACCTCCAATCTTATATATAAGAAATAGAAAGAAGAAATTTTTTTATCTTAAAATATAAGAAATATATACTTTCAAGTATATTAATTATTAATAAAACAAATTTTTCTTAAGTATTTTTAATTAATTATAAGAAAATATGACACAATTAATTACATAGATAAGTGAATATATTAATTATATAAATATAACAGAAAAAAAATTTAAAATTATTACTTAATTAATTAAAAACACCATGTATATATATATATATACTTTATTGTCCGTATAAATTTAATCTCATATTTTTTATATATATAGGATCGAAATTAATATTATTTAACATTATCATTTCTGAGTAATTCGAATATAATTGCCATAAATAAAAGAAATTTATAAAAAAAATAAATAATGAAAGAGAGTTTGAAGGGAGGGACAAAAGAGTCCAGCAAAGCAACTAAATGTTGAAATCTCCATGATCGAGATTCTGACCAGTGTCCTTTGAGACTCTGTACTCGTGATATGCAAAACAACTGTGTCTAGTGTCTCTTCCTACTCTATTCTCCTTTTCCCTTTCATAGTGACTTCACCTTTTTCCCCTCTTCAACACTCTTCTCTCTTCTCCACAGGTTAAACTCAGAAGAAAAAACCCTAAACCCCTCAATCACAACACCTCCTTCGTTACAGATTCCGGCAACCTACTATCTTTCCACATTGTACCACGCTGGTAAAGAACATCTTCTCCTTTCACCTTCTTCTGGTTTCTGCAAATGCCAAACCGAAACCCCGTTTCGCCGAGCATTTTCTTCCTCTCGGTACTTTTTCTAACCTTAATCAAGGTAACTAGTAAATCCACCATAGAGCCATGTTCAAACGCAGATTCATGCAATGCTCTTCTCGGTTACACGCTTTACACGGACCTCAAGGTCTCTGAGGTAGCTTCCCTCTTCCAAATCGACCCTATTTCTCTCCTAACAGCGAATGCCATTGACATTTCCTACCCTGACGTTGAACACCACATTCTTCCTTCGAGGCTTTACCTCAAAATCCCTATCACGTGTTCGTGCGTTGATGGGATTCGCAAATCGGTGTCTACTCACTACAAGACGCGCCCATCTGATACTCTTTCTTCCATTGCGGATTCCGTCTATGGGGGTTTGGTTTCCGCTGACCAGCTCAGAGAGGCGAATTCGATTTCTGACCCTTCGGTTCTCGATGTGGGTCAGAACCTTGTGGTGCCTCTTCCTTGTACTTGCTTCAATGGTTCTGATAACTCTTTGCCTGCTATTTACCTCTCATACGTGGTTCAGCCTGTTGATACTTTGGCTGCGATTGCCGCTAGATATTTTACCACTCTTACTGATTTGATGAATGTCAATGCCATGGGAAGCACTGCTATCTCCGATGGTGATATCCTTGCTATTCCGATACCCGGTAGTTTTCTCTTTCAAATCTTTCTATTTTTGTGTCTGTTTGGATCTTTCTTTGCTTTTTTGGTACAATCTATAAGTTGATTTTGCTCTTGTTTTCTGATTTATTGTGTTTGTCAATAATTGTGGTTCTCTTGTTGCAGCTTGCGCTTCAAATTTCCCAAAATATGCCTCTGATTTTGGCTTGCTTGTCCCGAATGGAAGTTATGCCATTACAGCTGGACATTGTGTGCAGTGTAGCTGTGGACCGCGAAACCTAAAGTAATAAAACTTTTCCATTTCTGTTTCCAGTCTTTTCCCTTTTGAATAAACCTAGATTCTCTTTTAGAGCTAATTTGGTATGAGGCAAATGGAGCTGGAAAATTCTGGATTTGGTTTTGCATATAATTTTTATAAATTTTCTAGTAAAATTGATCTATGATTTATTTTTTTTATTTTAACGCTAAAATTTTGATGTATGATTTGTTCACCACATACCAAATTGGTCCTTGTAGAGACTGAGAATAGTCTATTACTAACTTGTGTATTGGCTTTCTCACTTTCTTCACAGTTTGTACTGTATGCCGGCATCTCTGGCTGTTTCCTGCTCCAGCATGCAATGTAAAAGTAGCAACCTTATGCTCGGAAATGTTACGGTGCAACAAAGTAGTGCTGGTTGCAATGTTACTTCTTGCAGTTATGATGGTCTTGTTAATGGCACCATAGTAACAACGTATGTTTACCCTCTGCATCCTTGCTTTTCTCATTGTGATATTCCAGTGATATCTATTTTGCTGGATATGACTCTGGATATTTAAGCTTGTTTAATATTTCTTGGCACCCCACAGGTTGTCTGCATCTCTTCAGCCTCGATGTCCAGGTTAGTGTGCTGCAGACCCTAAATGAGTAAATGCATTTTAGAATGGCTTTGTTCACATTCTAATCATTTTATTACATTATAAAGATTTTAAATCATTTACTTATTTACTTTTTTTTTTTTTTGGTTTTGCTCTTCATTCTATTTATTGAGATGTCAGCTGACTCAGTTTGGTGAACATATTAAGTGCTACTAGATCTTCTATTCAGCTACTTGAACATGCCTTAATTCTGAACAGATGACACTTTGAAATTTGAATGTCTAAGATTTCAATATGTTAGAGATAGAAGCAATGAACTGTCTTTTAGTTTTTGCGATTTTCCAATGTCAACTCAACTGTATATAAACTCAAAGTCTATAACTATTGAAACTAGAGTTAGTCAGAGTTTGCATCATGTAGCATTATAGTCCAGATTAAAGTCATGGCAGGAAGCATGGCAATTCATATTTGGTCCTAGAGATTTGGTGGTCAGGGAGTTTCTAATTGCTATTTCTAATTCAGTCTGCTCCTCTCTCCAAACCCCTAACCCCCTGAAAAAATGATAATACTAAGGGCCTTTTTACTTTGCATTTTCATTGCCTGTTTTCATATTTTCTATTTTTATGAGTACTGCACTACAAAATTATCGTATTGTTTTCATTTTATTTTTTATTTTTGGAGATTTGTATTGCAGACATTGAAAACAACCAAAACACAAAATACTACCTAGTCTGTTCCTTCCCATTCTTTAAACTAAATACACACAAAATAAAAAATGGAAAAACAAAATTAAAATGTAAAGTAAACAGGAAGTGACTCATGTTTCCTGAGATGCCTTCTAAATATAGTATAAATGATGCTGCAGGGCCACAAGAATTCCCTCCTCTTATCGCTCCACCCACGTCTGTTGGAAGGGAATCAGTATATGCACCGGCACCAGCACCACAGTCAGATGGAACTGGTCTGACATCACCTAAATCCTCACTGGTGCCTGCAACTGGGCTTCCAGGATTCTCCCCTGCTAATGGCCCTGTTAGTGGGATCTCTTCCGGTGCTTCTGCTGCATGCTCCTTGGTGAAACCATCACCTGCATTGACTTCTGCGCTTGTGTTATTACTTGTCAAGTTGATGATCCTTGTAGTATTGTAATCTTCTCAATTTTGCGGCCGATTTAGTTCTGCCCTGTTACATTGTTTGCCACAGGTGCAGATGCTCCTATGTATTACTAATATTCATTTGTACTCTTGAACTGGTTTGTGAATCTGGATTCTGGAAAACTATGGAATTTCGGGTTTCATCACACGCTTAGTCTTTTATCATTTGGTGCTCACCTTGCTGAATTATCTTGTTAACCATAGGTATAATCTGCTATCAGTCATTATGGAAGCTCTAAGAAATTGATGATGCGGCAATTGGGTGCACTCTTGTAAGTTGTAATCGTGTATGTATCTCAAATGAGTTTTAAGTATTTTTTTTTCCCTAGAGCTAGTTGGCCGTTTATTGAGTTTCTTGGTATTTGCCTAATCATACAACCTTTGATTATTTGATAACAACCTTCTGAAGAACGGTTCAATTTAAGCGTGCAATCTAATGCAATTTTTGGTGCATATTTTATTCCAGAGTTCTTCAGTTCTCATCCATTTAGGCTTATCCTGGGATGACTAACAGAAACTGGAAGAGGCTGAAACGCGTTGAATTTATTGTGATTTTTGTAGATTGGGTTGGGAGAAGGAAGAAATATTATTTATAAGTTCCATTTTCTTCTGTTTCTAATATATAATCTTCATGTCACTTGGGAGAAGCCAATTCTAATGTTATTTGTAGTGTTTTAGGTGTTCTCACTGTTATATAATATCTCCTTATTTTTAGATAATTCTGTACTTAGTAAAGGAAAATATTCTGTATAGATCTACTGTGTAGTTCTAACTCATTTATAACCGGGTTTAATTATGTTTTTAAAGTAAAAAAATTCAAAAGTAGAATAAAAAGCATGATTTGATGCATGGTAATTGAGTTATAAATTAATTGTATATGTTAATGGTTGTATTGATTGATTAGTAAATTCTTGTGTAGAATTAAAATGATTGTGTGGGTGAGCATAATAAATTTGAGTTTAGATAATCTTGATTGTGTAAATTTGATTCTTGTTGAATTGAGTTTATTATATTTTTAGGTTAATTATTTTTATTTTGTTTTTTAAAAGTAATATCTTCTTAATGGTTAATGAGCAACCTAAAGTAAAACTAAACGAAAACGTCCCATTAACGCCATCAAGGGAAGTCTAATGAGATGGATGTGGAAGAAGCAGCAAAAGTAGGTGAAGATGCAAATGAAGCATCGCTTTCTACTTCTCGTCCTCCTCCTTCCAAACATTGTCCTTCTTCATGTCAGCAATGGAAATGGTTACATGACTTGGTGGCCATGCCGAAAGAGAGGATTCTCTCAATTTCTTTGGAGAAATGTAAAAGGTGTTGGCCGTTAAAATATTTTTTCACAGGTTTTAATAATGCGATAAGTAGGGGTGGAAACAGGTCAGACCAGGCTTTGGCTAAATAAGTCAGGCCTATTTTATAATTGATGAAGCTAAGCCCTGACCTATTGGCCTATCCTACCCTATTTGAAAGCCTATAAAGCGTGAAAGCCTATTTATAGGCCTACTTTGTTCGTCTCTAAAAATGCCAACAATTCTATCTTAAATATGTCAACAAACTACTAAATAGGATAACAGGTCTTTTTAACAAGCCTCTAAATAAACTTAATTTATAAACGTATTATAAAATTTATTGTATTTACATTTATAATATATATATATATATATATATTTTTGAAAAAACATAATATTTTATTTATATTTATAAAATTTATATTATATGTATATATATATATTAAAATTTAATAAGTGAGTCTATTAGGTTTAAAATAGGCTTTTTTAAAGGTCTGTACTTGACTTTTTTACTTAAATAAGCTTTTTAAAAAGCTTAAATCTAACCTTTTTATTAAACAGACTCGGTCAGACCAGATTTTAAATAGACCAGACCCTAGATCCTTGATAGGCCGGCTGACCTTTTTCCACCCCTAACGATAAGAAATTTGTATAGTGATAGTTTGAATCATCCAATTAGGAAATAGAGAGAAAATGAAGGGAAAAAGGAATAGAGGGGATCTTAACCGTACGCCCCAATAAGTTAGATATCAGTTTAGTTATATTTTTGTTACAAATAAAAGTATTTTTTCTTAAAAAAAAAACTTTATTCTTTCTATCATACCTGTGTTGACATCAAGTAAAAGTACTGAGTCAACCAATATTCAAAATTGTTAAAAAAAACTAATGTACAAAATAATATGATAAAACAATATAATAAAATCTTTGAAAACATATACCAAAATTTTTAAAATATTTTGTCTAAAATCTTATATGAAGTAAACCATAAGAATAAAAACATGTATTCAAATTTATATTTATATTAATAAGAGGTGAAATACACATTTTGGTCCTATATTTCTTATATGCATTTCATTTCGATTCTATATATTTTTTGAGTTACATTTTGGTCTTGTATTTCTTATAAATGTTTTATTTTGGTCCAATCCATCACCCTCGTTAATAGAATTGACCTAATAAGAACAGAGCCAAATTATATCATTTATCTTCAAACCTAAAAAAATTATAACATACACATGAACCTTAGTAAGAACATAGTCAAATTACCTTGTAATGGGGTGGCAGAGTTGACGGACTAAATCAAAATAAAAAGATACAAGACCAAAATGTAACCTAAAAAAGATATAGAGCCAAAATGAAATGCGCATAAGAGATACAAGTCCAAAAGGTACATTTGACCTAATAAAGATTAATAAAGACCTAAACATAATTTTAGTTCTTTGTAAAATAGTCTTTTTTTTTTTTAAAAAAAAAAATAGTTCCTAATTATATTTTTATCCCTGACTCAATTAATAGAGTGAATGACTATTTTAATATATCATTTTTTAGTTATAGAGTATTTTAGTCTCTGACTTTTTAAGATGCTTGAATTAGTCCATAATTTTGCACTCTCTAAGTCAATTTAGCCGCTAATGTTAAGTGTCATTGACGAAGTGAATATGTAAGACACTAAGTGCCTATATGATACGCTATTTGTCGCGTATTAGTTTACGCAAACAACCAAACTATTGTTTTCCTTAATCTTCAAAGTTACACAGCCTATTGGGGGCTTAAAATTAGGTTATATTTTAAGTGATTTGAGAAATTAATTGAGTTATCTATTTTGAGATTAAACAAAATGATTTTATTTTATCGCTTATGTGAACTCTAAGTGTTAATTAACATATCACATAAACATTTAACGTATTACATAAATACTTTGTTAATGTCACTTAACAGTATATTACGTACGGACTAAAATCACCATTTGGTCAAGAAGTTACTGAAAAAATTTAAATAAATAAGAGACTAAAGTGAGGGAACAATGAATAATTCCCAATTAATTGGTTTCTTACCAAACAACACCTCAAAAAAACATTTGTATATTAATTTTTAACATTTCAATAAAATAAAACAATGGCAAAGAAAAAGAAAAAAACCATCCCAGGTCACTTCCCATCTTCTAAACCCCAATTCCTTTCTCCTAACCTCTTAGTCATCATTCACGCTCCTTTCCCTTTTTCATAGCTTCCTCCCCCTCACATCATCCTGACCTTCGTCTAATAGGAGCCCATTTCGTTCTTATCATCGTCACTCGTCATGTCCCCTTCTTTCTAACACAGAAGGAGCAACGACGTCAAACGTAGCTTTGCCGGCGGAGGCGCATATCTGAACGACTTGGAGAAACAAATCTGAACGGAGATGGTAGCGCATTCAGATTTGAGTTTCTAAACGAAAGTCGTCTTCTTCTTGAAGCCACACCCAGCAAAGTTCGATTCGTTCACTTTATTCTTCTTTTTGTCATATCATATGTATTGTTTTTGAGAGATAATTCATTTCAAGTTGGGAATATTGAACCCAAAATCACTGTCTTTTGAGTATCACACTATAATTTTAAAATAAAATTTATAATTTTTAATGCTAAAACTAAGCAATACAAAAATTATGGAATTTTTGGTCGAACGAAATTATATGATGATTTCGAAATCCATTCCCAAAAAAATCCAATCACAAAAATGGGCAGTGGCAATAACCACTGATATAAATATACAGAAAAGAATGTGAGCTTCCAGTTCTAACCCTCGGAATTGTTACATCATAGGTGATTTCCCTGTGCTGCGAAGAAATGTGTTTGAAGTGAAAGCAGTGGTTCCTTCGTTCTCAATAGACACCGCATCATGCCTTCTGCTCCTGCAAAACTCTACGCAGGTTTCCCTCTCACTCTCTCCACCACTCATTCTCATCACACACTCTCCTTTCTATTCAACTCTATTGACTCTTTCAATTTTCTCTTTCTTTGCAGATGATGTTAGCCTTCTCGTCGTCACGCTCGACACCAATCCTTTTTTCTGGTCCACTTTCCCCTTCCCCTTCTCCGAATTCCTCTCTCAGGTATTTTCCTCTTTCCAATTCCCTAACTAACCACTTCATCACACTCCAATTTCGATTTCAATGCTCTTTTGCTTCCTTTTCAGGTGCTTGCTTTTTTGAATTCAATTTTACTCCTCGGTCAACTCAACCAAGTGGTGGTTCTTGCCACTGGGTGCAATTCTTGTGGCTACGTTTATGATTCTTCTTCCAATAAAAACCATGGTTCCACCACCGGTACTATGCCTACGCTTTATTCCAATTTGCTTCACAATTTGGACGAATTCCTCACCAGGGACCAGCAACTAGCCACTTCTCATACACCAGGAACCGTTCCTTCTTCACTGCTTTCGGGCTCCTTGTCCATGGCCCTTTGTTGTATCCTTCCTTCAAGTGCCTTTGTTTTCCAAGTTCTTTGGATTTTTCCCAATGTCATTGAAAACACCAACTTTTGGTTTTGCTGAAATTAAACTATTACATTCCTGAGGTTTTTGCTTGACCTGATTTGACTATCAGATATACAGAGAGCTTTCCGTTCAGGACCGATGCATCCTCAACCTCGGGTATGTGTATATGTGTGTCTACTGTTCATTATTGAATCTCTACTTTAGATGGGATTTTATGTTATTCTTGAATGATAGATAGGTAGCAATTGGAGCTGTTAGTCAACTGTGATTAACTTTGGGATTTTGTTGTATTAGTGGGAGTCCTTGTGGGTTGATCATAGAGCTGAATGGCTATTTTCAAAATGATATTCGGTTCCATTATGTTATCTAAAATTTGATATTGTGGGGTTTTTGTCTTTTTGACACTCTTCGCTCTCCTCGGGCCTTTGAAATCACTGATGCTAATTGCTAAATAGTGAATAGTGATCAGCATTAGCTGCATGTTATTCCACTTGTTTGTTACAAGTTACAACAAATGAAAATGAAGATTTTGTGTCCTCTTATATCACTGATTTGGGTAGTTCTACGCTATAAATAATTATCGACATCTAGTTGATTTTGAACTGGTTTCACCCAAAGTATGAACTTCCCTAACGCCCTTGTGGACATTCATTTGTATGGTTGGTCATCTTTGTTGATATGCATGCCTTTGCTTTCTAATAAACATATAGTATTCTCAGTTGTTATTCCTTTTATTTTCTTCATTTTTTCCATTTTCTTTCCAATTTGCTGAATTTAAATAATTACTTTTTTACTTAATAATTTATGAACAGATTTTATGTTTGCAAGGATCTGCTGATGGACCAGAACAGTATGCTCCTCATGATATTACGTTTATATTTTTATATATTTACTATTTAATTTTAGCAATGACCTTTCACTTCAAATATCACTTTTGATTCTTTTCAGGTATGTGGCCATCATGAATGCAATTTTCTCCGCACAGCGTTCAACAGTATGTACAGATTCTTCACTTCTTTTCTTTTTTTGTTCCTTTGTGATTGGTTTCAACTTTGTCTTTTTTCTTGTCTACACTCTGAAATAGTCCAGACATTTTCGGCAATATATTTGTATAAACACAACTAACTCAAAAGATTGCTTGTGTTTTTTTGTTTAACTAGTGTTTATAAGTCAATAATATTTTCATAATGCAGGTTCCTATCGATTCTTGTTATATAGGCTCAAATAATTCTGCATTCCTCCAGCAGGTAGTTAAATACATAACACACTCAAATATTAAATGAGTTGGTATTGCAGTCGTAGAATATGTTTTAGCCGACTCTAGTTATTTATCTGTATGTTTTCAATGACAGGCTTCATACATAACTGGCGGCATATATTACAAGCCTCCCCAATTGGATGGGTTATTTCAGTATCTTTCGGTAAGCCTGTGTCTGGATACACTGTTTTGATGCGATGTTGTGATCTTCAATATAGTTTTTCTCCCTCATACAATTTTTGATTAATTAATGGTCTCTTTGATAATTTTTATTATTATTATCCCCTGACCACTAAATGTGCTTGTATATAGTGCCCTGTAAACCCAAACCCAAATCCACCCCTCTTTGTCTTGTTTGCTTCATGCCAGAATTTTGTACCATTTTTTCTGCTTTTTTTGTTTAGAAATGAATTGAACTATGCTTTATGGGGATATACTATTCTTGTCCGATTCTGGAAGACGAAGAGAGGAAAGATGGACTATAAATGCATAGAAATGTGTCATTGTGCTGAAAGTCTGCACCATGACTTGAATTCATTTATTACTGCATCACCAGTGAGCCATAGTTGGAACTAAAGGGGCATTTGGAAGAGCTTTTATGGAGCTTATTTATCAAAGTGGCTTATGATCTTTCTGTAAACTATATTTAACTTGTTTCATCAGCTTCGTGGAGAAGCTTCTCAATATCTCTTTTTTAGTTTATTTCAGTTAGCTTCATAGTCTAGTTTTTGAATAGTCTCTATTTGGTAGTGCATCAAGATGGACAAATTGTTTTTCCGTTACTGGTTTGTGGGATTAGAGTTCTTTCATTTATAGTTGCACTTCACGATGGTTTGGCGTGGTATGGTGCAAACTGCCGGGTGAGATTCTTTTGAGTTCCACCAAAAATGTAGGGAAAACTTTCAAAATCATATACTTTGGTTTTGGTATTGGATTCATTGTTTTATTTACTATGTAGCTCCTAGAAGAGAATGAAAAAACTGGCTTATTATTTTCGTCCAAGGAACAACAATTCAAACAAATAATGTAATAAATGTGCAAAACTGATTTAATAACTCAATATATACTGCTGCCTTAAACTACAAACTTAATGATTAGCCTCTGACAGAATTTAATCAATTGGATGGAATAATCAATCTATTTATATTTACAATTTTACGTTTTGTTTTACTTCTAACACTAATCTAACCTTATTTATGCAGACAGTTTTTGCTACTGATTTGCATTCTCGTGCATTTTTACGTCTTCCTAAGTCTCTGGGTGTGGATTTTCGTGCCTCGTAAGTTATTCCTTTCCTGTTAATTTTTTACTGTTTTAGATTTCTATTTTCATTTGTTTTCCCTCCTTGTTTCTCCCTCCCTCCTGTTATGCCGGAAGCATATATAGACTAATACCTAGCAGCCATTAACCTTGTGTTTCTTTTATGTTGGTTTGAAGATACCCAACTATTTATGCCTCCATTCTTCGAATTGCTTCTGTATGGTGGAGAAATCAAAATGTGTATTTTTTGATAAAATGGCATTTGTCCTGGCAAATCTTTTTAGGTTGCTGATCGTTGATCAATATGAAATATATTTTGTAATCCATGCATTATTAAGCTATCATTGACAGTCCATACTAGTGTACCGCAATTTATGCAATCACTAACCCAACTTCCAAAGCCTAAATTCACTAAAATTTACAAACAGGATCATCTAAGAGCAACTTTAATTATTTCATATACCTCCTCCATATAAATGAGTGTAATGCCCAGTCTAAATGAATCCAACTGAGTATTGAATTTCCTTTTGTAATGCATGGTATATGTACTGTAACGTTAGCGGGGTTTATGCAAGTTTTGTGATGTGGAATTCTGCACTGGCAATTTTCCTTTATTTGTAGTAATTGTAAGAGTTGTGCAGGTGCTTCTGCCACAAGCAAACAATTGACATGGGCTATGTATGTTCTGTATGCTTATCCATATTCTGCGAGCATCATGATAAGTGTTCAACCTGTGGGTAAGTGTTTATTTCTCTAGCACGCATTTGTGATTTTGTGTCTGTATGGTTCTCCATATATGATGCTTCAAATGATAATGATCATTAATTCGTTTGCAGATTGTAGAAATCAGTTCTACTTTATACAGAAATAATCTGCTTTCAATTGTATGCTTTCATTTGTTTATTCGAAAACTGCTATAACTTTCTTGATAATTTGATACAGATACCATTGCAATATGCCCTTGTTTTTAGATATCTTACAAATCCTTCATAAACATAATAGAATGTGATAAATGAAATGAAAATACTGCTAATTGACCTTTGAGAATCACCGGCTTCAGTTTTAAGGGGGAAGAGACAAATTCCTTGCCCCATACATTTCAATTTGTATATAGAGAAGACTTTGTTAAAAGCAGACCTGCAATGTATTGCATCTTGGGTAATTTGAACTAGAATAGGAAATTCTGAAATCTGGGTTGAAGTTTCATATTTTGCCACTCTAGAAGGTTAACTAAAATAGAGAAATACAAATGAATGCATTAGGATGGAAACTTGAGCGACCAAACTAATTGGTTTCCGGCTTTCAGCCATTCGGGATGGTAAGTTGGTAACTATTCCTAAGATCTCATTTGTTGAATGTAAACTTGGTCAGTTGATACTGCACTAACACCTTGGTAAATACAATTTACTTTGTGATCATTTACCCCCGTTGGTTATTTTGTGTCTTTGCTCCTGCAGGTCTGTATTTGGCCAAGCTCATCAACCAGATGACACCTCAGCAACCAACTGGAAAAGAAAGGCTTGATACATGACCATTGATGATTTATCTGGCACTTGACATTTATTTTCTGACGTCCATCGGCATCTAGAGTGTTGAGAGTTGATCCGTTAAGTTTTTCTTGCATACATGTAGGATAGTGAAATTTTGGCATCAAATTGCTTTCCCATACTGAACTTGGTGGGATACTGAAGTTTGTTATGGAGATCATGGTTGGTCTATAAAAATTAGCTTCGACCTGGATGAGTGTTCTGTAGGATCTATTTGTGCGGAGCTGCATTAAAGGCTTTTAACTGAAAGGCTTCATTCGAAAAGCTATGATTTGCATCATATTTACTGAGCTCTATTCTTCATATCTCTTACTTTCCGATGAGCTATTATGAGTTCTTGATGTATTGGAGAAAGTCTGAAAATTTGCTCTACCCTTTTGCTACAATCCTATCGAGTATACTTTTAGTGACTTTTTAGCTTCACCTACAGGACAATTTCTACAGTCCTAAAATATTTTGAATATATATATTTAGTTCCAAAATAAATTAGTTGAGATTTTCGATTTTAAATGTTATACATATACTTATTTGACAAATCATTTGAATGATCGCTATTATCGTTATATAATTTAAGAAATAGCATCTTTAAAGTAAACACCCGTGCACTAACTTGAACTTTGCACATCCCTTTTGCACATAAATAAAATATATCATTAAATTATCAGTGAAATAAATAAATAATAAATAGACATTGGTAATGCTTTTAGAACTTCTAGCAGATAGTAGATGTATATTAACTGAATGTTCTTTTTATTTCCCATGATCAATGATCAATGATAAATTAGTGAGATAAACCTGAAACATGACTTTTTTGTTTTTGGTAAATTGATGTCGGCTCTGTCTAGTAACACTAACTTATAGCTTATATAGCTCATGATTTATAGCTTCTAGCTATAAGCTATAAATCATAAGGAATTTGCTCTGCTATTTTTCAAGCAGTTTTTATATTAGCTTGTTCATTCAAGAATAATTTCCATCGGGAATAAAGTTTAACACGAGAGGAGTTCATCTCATATGGATATGATATTTAGACATGAGGTTGGTATATCACTTCTTTAAGATCTCTTATCAGCCTTTCTGAAAAGGTTATATCAAAGGCTATATCTAAAAATATAGGATTTTTTTTTTAAATCATAGTTAATTTATATGGAATGGAAAAAAGGTGTTTGACTATATATAATTTTATCTATGATCTATAAATTGTTAATATTGTTATTTTTATAGTGGCGTGAACAAGTGCGTTGAGCTAATTCTTGACTAAAATTATCTGGATTGAATCCTATATTTTTGTGATATATTTGTAAAGTATGGTGAATACGATAAAAGTCACGTATAATATTTTAACTCTACACTTACATTTCGTATCATATAATATCTTTTGACTATTTTCATAAATTAAAAAGTTCACAAGAATGTATTTGAGCTTTAATAGCGAGAAATGAAATCGAAATCGAAGTTGAACATTAGTTCAACGGCAGAATCTTTGATTTACTTCTACCGCAAAATATATAGTATTATGAGTTCGATTATAAGCATTGTGATTATTTGGTTCAATTTCCAAGCATAATCTCTCTGTATAAGTAAGGAGAGATGAAGGGTCCATCTCTGGTTGAACAGGATGAACTGTGAGGGTTGGAGCTACTTGGTGCAATGTGTGAGAGTGAAAATAGGGTTTGGGTGAGTCTTGTATAGATAATAAAACTACGAGGACATAAATCTTGAGCTATTTGATCGATGAAATAATAATTTAGTGTTTGTTCTGTAAGTCATATAGAGAATGAAAAAAATATGATTATGAAATCTGAACAAAGTTGATACTATTGTTACATTCCTTTTACTCAATGGCCACGAAAACACATTAGATATGGCAAGGGCTAATGAGTTATTTTCTTTTTCTTTTCTTGGTATTTCAATCAACGCTATGTGCATACAATCTAAATCTGTACTGCCTGTGCCTTTATTGGGTTGGATAATTGTAACATAGTTGCAGAGCATTATCTCTATTTTAACGACTGTCTCAGCCTTTCCAGAACACATTTCAAGCGAAGTACTTGATGTATTATGTGATATGCTTCTTGATTGTGCTCAGAATCCTTTGCTTTTGGATATGGTACATGGTCATCTTCTGAACCTTGCTAAAGGTGACGCCAAGAGAATTTGTGCAATCTTGACTGCTACTGGCTTCCATGATAGGATTCGAATCCTATTTTGACGTGCAATTGACTAAATCTTATGCTGCTGGCTCAGGCAAGTTTCTAAAAGTTTTCCCACCCATAAAAAAGCTTCCCTTCAAAATGGACATGGTGGAGATGATGGAGGTTCCATACAAACCTGTGCTTGATGCCTTCCTTATCTATGGTATTGTTTTCTTGTTTAGGAACCTCTGTCCTTTTGTACAGGACTTTAATTCTAACTAGTTCTGTGTTATAATAGTGTAGTTTGATCATGCTATATCAGATAATAATCTTTTTAATAATTAATCATTTCTCGATCATCCTTCTTTCTTATATATGTATCTGTTATGTGTTGGGCAAGCCTCTTCATTCGCTCTTTATTGCCATTGCGTAGCTGTCTGACTATGCTTTTATAACCTTTGTTTCTGGAAACCACACTCTACTATTACTAATAAGCTCTTGTATCCTTATTCTAAGTTTGTTTATCCCATTCCATGTGGCTTCTCAATTTGCTGAAGAACTATGAAATTTTAGTCATGCAAGCTTGAACTGGTAATTGGTATGTTTGTTTATTTAAAACAATGGTCATTTAGGGAATTGTATTTGTAGATAAACTCTGCTATTTCATATGATAAATAAAAAGGTTTAGTGTTCATTTAAAGAACTATTGCTTTCCCTCTTCAATCTTCACTGAGATATAGAAAATAAAAAGAGTAGTTGCAAGTAAAATAGGAACTTGGCGCCTAAACTCAAACTGCTTTGTTACATGGCGTGTCTTGATTCAATCCTCTTTTATTAGAGCCAAGTTACTCAACCTAAGAATTTTTTCTATCAATGTGTTCTTTGATGATGTTTTTTTTTTTGATATATATATTTCAGGTTATTTGAAAATACTTAAGTTCACAGAAGAAAATCAAGAAATTGCCTTAAGTCCTGGCTTTGCATAATATAGTAAAGGTTAATCACAGGGTGGTTAAACTGATAAGTTACTTGACAAATGTGATAAGGTCCAAACAACATATTACCGTGATAGCAACGGGATCAATTTGATTGACCAGGCTAGCGGACCAGGCCGCCAAACCAAGTCTGTTTGGTCACCCTCATTCTAAGCGATTTGTTTTGTCTTCTTTCTTATGCTCTTTTATTTATAAATTGTGTCACCATTTGTTTTCTAATGCATTGCTCATAATTTGCATTACACTATCTCGATTTACATGTTGCGGATAGAATATAGTGAAAAAATAATGTAATGCTATATATAACGAAATAATGTTTTAGGAAAATTCACAATTCACGAAACAATATGCTTTAGTATTATTGGATGATCATTGAATTGATGACCTGTCTAAAAATTAGAAAAGAAAGCAACAATCATGGGTGGATGTAAAATAATACTAGGTGCTTTCTATGTGAATTAATACTGTTTGTGGTCTTTTCGTTATTGTCTCTTTCGTGAATTCGTGTTATTGAGTATTTTCCAAAAATAATAGTAAACGGTAGTGATCAATCACTACTTGATGTAGAGGCAATTTCAATAAAAGAAATTATAAGAGCATATACTTATTTTTGGGTGTTGGGATGTATAAGAATAAAGACATAGAAACCAAAGTAAAAAGAAAGAGAAAAAAATAAAATATTTAAAAAATTATGTGATAGATAAAAATATGAGATAAAAAAAGTGATGGAATGAGCATAGTGTGTAGTAGTACTAGACTAGAACTACATAAATAACTAATTTTTTAATAAACGGTCAACTTAAAATTTGTTTTGTTTCACGTTGAATCACTTCGTTACGTAATTATTTTTTTTGACGGTAATATAAAATGTCTCGTCAAGGTCACATTCGACTCGTTTATTCGTACGAGTCATGTATTAGTTAAATAAAAAACAAAGTTCTTTTGATAAACGTAAATCAAGAAAATTAATGAAATTCAATAGGCAACAATTTCGAGTTGGTCAGCAAAAAATTTCAATTGTAAATAACTTGAAAGGGCACGAAAAAAATGTGAGATTCATTTTTATGAGTTGATTGAGTTCATTGCCTGACAGGTGTGTCAGCACACCGATTTGCATCATAAACTATTAAACTTGTAATATGGCAATCCTCCAATTTATAACTATAGTCCATTACTAAAATAGTAGCCCAGTACCTATTGTGACAAGACTCAAGATTATTGATGAGCCTCATTGTATTAATTGAGTTTGATGATGCCACCAACACTTCATCAAAATTATTAAAAAAGGTTTTTTTTATTCATAAATAAGGGGAAAAACAACATATATATGAAATTGGACAACTAGATGATCATTAACTAGTCTTAAGAGTTTATTTTTTTAAACTTAAAAATAATTAATTATTTTTATAAGTAACGAAGATTAATTTTTGATAATTATCATAAAAATAAAAAACGATATATATTTTATTACAATAAAAGTAATAAGATTTTCTATTGAAAAACGACTTCATATCTGCTTCTAAAAAAAACACAAACAAACAAATTAAATTTTTTTACAATTACTTATTTTTTATATTAAAAACAAATTTTTATTTTATCAAATAAATTGAAACAAAATTAAGTAGGAAAAAAAAAACATTTGGCTTCGTATCGCAACAGCATGTGTATTCTAGTGTGAGTGCGATACTGATTTGTATTTTGGGAGAGTGCCCTAATATACACAGACGAACTCACGAACTAGTGAAGCAGAAACATAATTGGGAGCTTCTGAGAATTTGCGGTAACATGGCAGAAGATAGCGAGACGAAGAATGAAGATATCGAGTCACAGATTCAAACCGCTATGGGCTCTCGCGTTCTTCACTTCAAAAAGCAATCCGAGTATTCTTTCTCTTCGTTTCTTCTTCTTCCTCTTCTTCGCTGTTGAAATGAAACAAATCTTCAATAACATTCGTACCCTATTTCCCTTTCAATACAGCTCTTTGACATTTGAAGGCGTTCGGAGATTGCTCGAGAAAGATTTAGGACTGGAAGAATATGCCTTGGACGTGCACAAGAGATTTATCAAGCAATGTTTGCTTAAGGTACTCAATTCATACCCCTAATTTTGACCTAGCATAGATAAAATGGTATGTTCTAGGGCACGTAACCGAAACTGGCATCTCTGTTTATTAGCGTTCCCGTAGTTCACTACTGAATGTGTTAGATAACTTTTTCATGCAAAGAGCCTTGAGTTTTGAACGAGAATAAGCTATTAAGACTGCAAATACTTGATTTGCTGCTTTTTAGACTGCCATGAAATAAATTACTAGCCCTGAGGGTTTTTCTTTTAAAATCTTATTATGCATCAAAATCAAATGTACTGCATGCTATTAGTGTAACATTTGCAGCCGAATAAATTTATTGTCGACCACCATATGAAACACAACTCTGCTTTTACTCAATAATTTTGCTCAATTCTCTTTATTTAACCGAGACCTCAAGGTGTTCTGTCTAACCAGATTTCTGTTAATATAAATTAATAAATTAAGTATAAATGTATAATAGACAAGTGTATGGTGTTGAATGTATTCTTTGCAGTTACCGTACTCTCACTAATGATAATAGTCATACACTTTATGGAGAGTGCTCAGATTTTGTTACTCTTGTTTCTTTTTTGCTAATGTCTTTGTATCAATGTGGGTGTTTTCTTTACATCATTGTTGGTAGTGCTTAGATGGGGTTGGTGATGATGGTGCCCCAAAGATATCAGGGGAGGAATCTGAAAAGGGTGCAAGTACGCAAGAGACAGAAGGACCAAAAGAAGAATGTCAATCAAAAGATGAAAAGGATCTTTGCCCTGAAGATGAGGAGAAAATGGAAGACTCTCCAGTGTTAGGTCTTCTAAAAGAACAAAAAGGTGTTAAACCTGAAAGCAAGGAAGATAAAGGCAATGGAAAGAAAGTTGTTCCAAGTGAGGCTCTAATTAAGAAAGCTGTTAGAAAAAGATCTTTGTACATCAAGGCTAATGCAGAGTATGCTACTGCTTCTTTAGCTGTTTTATCATTCTGACCTCTCTTTATGACAATCACATATTCCCCCTGTCCTTTGATAGATTTTTTCATGCCAACATATTCTTCGACTATAATTCTTAAGTTATGACATCGGTTACTTTCAACTCGTTGATTTCAGAAAAGTCACCATGGCCGGTCTTCGTCGTCTATTGGAGGAAGATCTTAAACTTGATAAATTTACTCTCGATCCCTATAAGAAGCTTATAAGTCAACAACTCGATGAGGTGAGTGTAAAAATCTGTCCAAAAAGTGTCATTGTTGCAAGCAAGAAGCTCAACAACACACTATCTAATACTTAGCATTTCTCTGTTAAACATGAAGGTATTAACATCTTCTGAAGTTTTGGAACCTGCAAACAATGCTAAAACAGTTGTTAAGAAGAAACCTGATACCAAAGTAACTAAAAAGGTCATCAGTGAAGAGAATTCTGATACTTCTGATAATGACACTGACAACGAAGAGAATCAGGAAGATGAAGTTAAGCCGAGAAGAAAAAGTGTTCCAAAAAACAAGATGCAGACTTCTGTTGGGCCCAAAAAGCGTAAAGGAGAGGAGATCAATCAATCCAGTAAGAAAAGGATCAAGCCTGCTAAAGCAGCCTCGGAAGACAATGATGATCCTGAAGATAATGCAAAAAGCTCTGAAGATGACCAGTCTCATTCATCATCAGAGAAACCTTCCAAGGTCAATAATTTATTGATCATTAGCAAATAAGAATGCTTGGTATAAGTTGGGAAGTTAAAGCTATAGGCATAATAATTGAATAATCTTGATCTTTTGAGCTGAATAAGAGCTTTCATATGAAATAACTACTTGTCCTTCTGTGTGAATTACTGAATTTTCATGCTGTCCTCAACATTTTTTATTTTAAATTTGTTAACCCCTACAAGATGATAGCATAAAGTAAATTTATATTTTATTGGAACATTTTTTTCTCCTGAACTGCAGAAGAAAGAAGTTTCAACTCCCGTATATGGTAAGCGTGTGGAGCACTTAAAATCCGTTATTAAAGCTTGTGGAATGAGGTAATTTCCTTCATTATGTTCCATTTTAAGATCCTAGATCTTCGTTGGGATGATGGCTTAATATTGTATCTTTCTATCAGTGTTCCTCCCGCAATTTACAGAAAAGTCAAGCAAGTACCTGAAAACAAACGGGAAGCGCAGCTAATTAAGGAGTTGGAGGAGATACTGTCTAGAGAAGGATTATCCTCAGATCCATCTGAAAAGGGTGAGTTTGTTTTATTAGGGTTACCTCATCCCTGGATTTTATCTGCAATTTTTTAACTTCTCATTCTGATTGAAGAAAATATGTATTCAGTATTCCTCTTACAAAGGATCTCTTTGTCATGTTTCTTTGGTTCAAGGTTGTTAGAATCACAATCCAACTCGTAGGACCAGTGTTACATTACAAGTTACATTACATGGTATGGTTTAACCCGTGTTCCGCGTTTTGGAACTTTTGTTCTGAAACATGGATTGTTTGCGACCCAAAACGATCATAGTAGCATTTGTAGGTTAGAGAATACGAAGATGACATACTGGAGTTGGACAAGACAAGGATAAGCAGTAAATTAATAGTGTAGTTTGCCTAAGGTAATTTGTAGCAAATTAGCAATAAAACAATAAGTCCTTGGCATTAATAGGACAGTTGGCTGTTGTGAATTATGAAAATTTTCTGTGTTTTTCTTATTTTATAAATTTATGAAAGTTATTTGTAATATGCTATTCGCTACTTTATTGCATAGTTTAAAGTTAACCTTAGCAAACCAATGCTAAGCAAATTTCGATCCAAAAAAGCGAACCGGATAAGTATACCCTTCCATTCCATGTACCTAAAAAAGTTACGTAACACGTACCTAATTGTACCACAAACCATGCAACACTGCGTAGGACTATACAATTTCACGACCGTTACCATCTGTGCGTGCGCAGTTAAATGCTGTATCGCAGCTCAGTGGGATTGTCATGTTGTGCGTAGGGTCGTGAGTTGTGACTTCTTCGGTCCGCTCTGAGCTTGCCTGAGATACATGAGAGTCGGGTTTTTGTGACCCGGTTAGTGAAAATCCCAGTTATGCGAGCCTTATTTTGACCTACACTCAGTTTTTTAAAAGCTCCCGAGCTTTCTACTTCCACTTTTGCTTGCATTCTTCTTCGGTTTAGGGCTGGCGACTTCGTCTCTTCTTTGTATGGTTTGCATTTCTGACTTCTGACTTGCCTTCATCTCTGGTTGTGGTTCTGCCATGATCTTCCTGTTTGTGACTTGCCTTCTCTTGTTGTGCAGTTCTGTATTTTGTATTGAGGCTGGCTGTTTGAAGTGTTGTAGGGTTTTAGTGTCTTTTCTTGTTCCAAAATAAGAGCTGCAGAGCAGCAAAACAGAAATGGGCCGGACGGACGACCCAAAGCAATTAAACAAGGAAACAGACCCAAAAAGAAATAGAATCTTGTTATTCCTTTCCTTCTTTTACGTTTTGCCTTAAAAGCCATAATTGTGCTTTTTTTAGCATTTGTGGTAATATTTTTATTTTTTCATTTTAATTATTATTATTTATTCTTTATCATAAACTATTAATTAAATAAGAACTAAAAAAATTAAATTCTTAAAATTTTAATGGTGTTTGGGCATGTATTGATTTTTTTTTGATACATTGGAATGATGAACATGTATTGATTAACAATATTATCATATTTTTATTTTAAAATACATTTTATATTTATACTTTTAGTTGGATCTTGCTATTCGTGTTATGGTTCCACGATTTAAAATCTTTCATTCCTTCCCTGATCCTAGGTAGCATCTTTTTTTTGACAACCTTGGTTTTGTTGGTTCTGAATATTTTTTTTAGATGTGACGAAATAAGCTGAAATTCTTGTGAGCATAATTAGAATTTCCCATAATCTATCCATCCTTTAAAATGAACTAATCCCATCCTGCGTTCCGCAAGACATATTTAGGGCGTTCACTTCATTAAGTGTGTGTATTGCAAAGTGAAAAGTTAACATCACAAATCAGAAATAAAATTTTGACATTTTATTGGTACATGTTTTGTTGCAAAGTGTAATTCTTTATTATTGGAATTAGTTAACGTTGTGTTAAGTAGTTTGTAATCTCGAAAACCTACGGCTGTAAGGAGGTGGTGTAAATGTCTGGAAATATCAAATATAAGGAGTATTTGTCCTGTAAGTACTCTTAACATCTGAATTCTGAAACCAGAGAGGAGGTAATGTCTCTACCTCGGGAGTTTTTTGGTTAGTATAGTCTTCCCTGTTTGTTGGGTCGTTTCAGATCCAATGTTTGCATTAAGCTGCACTTGTGACAAACTCTAATATGGTTTCGCTCTATCTTTTTGTTTAATTGCTCCTATTCTTGCCTTTTCTTATTTTTTTCTCATCTATTCAGAAATCAAGGACGTAAAAAGGAGGAAGGAAAGAGCCAAAGAACTCGAGGGTATTGATTTGAGCAATATTGTGTCCAATTCACGTAGAAGGTCAACAACTAGTTTTGCAACTACTCCACCGCCAAAACCCAAGAGTCCAGTTAAAAATAGTGGCAAAGATGCTGAAAAAGATGATAATGCTGACGACGATGAAGGCAGCAATAATGAAGAGGATGAAGAAGATGAAGAAGAGGAAGAAGAGGAGAGTAGTGAGGATGATGGAAGTCAGAGTGAAGAATTTAATGATGGTAAGTCTATTTAAATTGTTAGATCTATGCATTGTTTCCCTTTTTATGGTTATATAAAAATGAGACAAATCGTAGCTAGTGTTGAAAACTGGAACTATTCCTACATTTAAGTACTTTGTTTCCATCTTACAAAATGATGTGACCATATAGGGAGATGTAAACCACCGGATTCAAAGAGTGGTTCAAATGTGGGAATGTTTCGGTTGTGGTGTGATAAAAAGCGCCACTCATACTTATGGGAAAGTTTTAAAGATTCAACAAAAAAAGTCAGTCTAATGTGACAAAGATGACTATATGAGAATGTTAATATGGCTGAGTTGTTACACATGTGATAGAATTAAGAATACATTCATTAGAGAGAAAGTTGGGATAGCTTCCATTGTAGAAGACTGGTAGTCTTGTCATAGTTTTTGAGCATGTACCATTTGTTTGGCAGACAAGGGAAAGTGTGAAGAAAGAAAGAAGAGAGAATATAGAGAAAATGGAAAGATTATGAGTGTTGTGTGGTTTTATAGAAAATAGAGAAGAGAGAAAGTGATAGTTTTCTCTCCTTGTATTTGAATAAAGAGAAAAGTGAGAAGAAAAGAAGTTTATGAGTGTAAAATACCAAATTGGTTCTTTGGTTATATAAAAAGTGAAAGTGTAAGAGGGTAATTTTTGATTCTTTTGCAAATTTCGAGAAACTCTCTTTGCTTGTGAAGAGAAAATTGTTAGCATGGGACCTATGGCAGAGTTTTCTCTCTTTCCACTTTTCTCTTCGCCAAACAAGAAAAAATCCCCCTTTCTACAGTTTTTCTCCTCTCCCTTTTTCTTTCCTCTCACTTTTACCCCAACCAAACAAAGAGGTATGGAGAGGACTTGGTAGAAATACCATCACTAGATGGAAAATAGTCTGATAGTTCACAAACTGTGAGGGAAGCCATTTTGAGAAATCCCTAAACTTGTACATGGCAGAATATTTTAGTGTCATATGACCGACCTGACAACCTTGTCTAGTGGGGAAAAAATGGTTAGTTGTTACTGTGTTGGTTATGTAAAAAAATATTCTGAAAACATGTGTTCTTTAATTTTTTCTATGCAGTGATTAATTAGTTTCTTATTAATAGTAGTTAATGTCTTTGATAGGGTTAAAGCACCAAAGATGGTAGGAATTCGAACTTGATTGTCCTATCAAAGGGTTTGTTTTTATAGTTTTGGGTTAAGCTCTGTATTTTGAGTTCCTTTTTGGTATCTAAATGCTTTTGACTATAGCATTGAAAATATCTGGATACTGATTAATACTGAATTTGACAAGGTCCTTGTATTATATTAGGCACTTGATTGAACTAGGCCTCAATTCAATTAATTTATTAGTAAAATAATTAATTAATTAGTAGAATAAGGTTCTAAATATACTAATACTAATAGGTTTTTCTAAACAATGCACTTGGGGCACTTGTTAAGGTTACTAGAATTAGAAAAATAATCATAAGTGCACATTATTCCATCTCTCGGAAATAGAAAAAATTTACATCTTCCAACACTTTTTTACTACACTTGGCTTATTAAATTGTGCCTTATTTGCCATACTAATAAACACGACACAGATAGATATTGCAGCTAATTACAGCACAGCAAAAGAATCTTTGGTTTGAAAAGTCACTCTTGGTAAATAAAGAATTTTTCAGTTTTCTTAACTTTCCAGGGCGGGTAAGTATGAAAGATTTCAGTTGTGTTCTTACATTTAAATTTTCTAGATCTTCGTATTGTATCTGGTATCACCCATTTTTGCACTATGGTTATCTTTTAAATTTTAATTAATTCTTACTATAATAAAGAGGAAGAGAGCTTCTGCACTTAGTACACAGTTTATTGTGAAGCGATTTTACAGACTTGTTAAGCAGTCTGCTGCATTATCTATCTACGGCAACAGCATGTATGTGATGCTTCTTTTTTGCTTTGTTGGGAAGTGGCTATCCTTACATTCTCTCATTTATGCAGATGAAGAGGACAGCGATTGAAGCTAGGCAGATTCTACAGCAATTAAAAGGTGATTTTTCCAGAATTATTTAGTAGGTGATGGTGTATAATGTAATGTATTGTAATGTTTATGCCTTTTGATTTACCTTGTGATTTTCATTTTTATCCCCAAATTTTTACCTGTGGAAATCCGCCGTACTTGTTGCTAGTTGCAGAAGTAATAACCTAGTTTTTTCCATGGTCCATTGATAGGGTCTTGTAGATTGATGGCCTGGCTTCAAATTTAGTATATCTTTTACCCCTAGGAAAGACATGGTTAGCGTTAGATTCCCCATTTCTACCGTTAAGTGGCAGCGTGGTCTATTGAAATTTGTCTTTTTTTATTTTTATTTTTTCCTTTTTTTAATGCAAAAAATTATGTCTAGTTTAGCTTTGCTTAGCTTGCTTATATGTCTACTTCTACTTCAAGCTAAACCTGACGAGAAATTGATTTCTTTAAGGCATTAGATTCGTTTCAAACGGAGGGTAAAAGATGTCTTTTTGGCTGCGGCTAAGGTGCACAAGGAATTTACTCCTTGTGCACCGGTACTCAACCTTGCTTAAACCATTGATTTATTATTATTTAAATTGACAATGAGATTTGATGACTGGTAAACTGGAATACCGGTTTCCCTCAATTATTCTGGAAATGAACATGATATCCACAAACCACAATGATAATGGAATTTCCCCCTCGTGTGCATACATCAGATCAGAAAATTAAACAAAAGAAATTAAGAATCAACCATGGTTGTCTTACAAAATAATTAAGAAGGAATTACACTACAAAATCAACTGGTGGAGTGGTATTAAACGGAGGGTAAACGATTCGTTTTAAGAAATGTCTTGTTTACACCAATCGTTGAATACGAACATGCTGTTGAACTTAATTTGCAGGATTTGTTTTTGAACATCCTATTGATTGGATTGGATTTGATTTGAGGTTGTCGTTTTTGAAAATTCAACACAAGACTGACCAATCTAAATCTGAGTGAATTATAGTTTTGGTAGAAATATATTTTTGTACCTTATACTTTTACCATGATTTATGTTTTAGTCCTTATACTTTAAAAATTATGGTTGCATTCTTCTCATTTTTATTTGGTTAAAGAATTGGTTTTTGTCGTCGTATTGATTTTAGTCCTTGTATTTTTATTTTATTAAGGAATTGGTTCTTAAATAATTGGTTCCTGTTGTTAAGACAAAGTAGTAGTGGGGACTAAGGGTATGTCTGGGTATACAACTTAATTAAATACTTATGCAAAAGTTTTTTTTAAATTAGAGTTTATTTATAAATAAAATTATAAAATTTACTTGAATAAGTTAAAACTGTTTATTGATAAGCTCTTATAGTAAGCTTTAAAAAATAAGTTAAAAATAGTTTATAAGAATTATAGGAATTTATAAGTAATTCTCATAAGCGGTAAGTAAGCATTTTTAAACAAGGTCTAATTCCTTAATAGAATGAGTAAGCATTTTCAAAAAAGGTTTCATTCCTTAATGGAATGAAAGTGTGAGGATGAAAATTAGAAATTTCAAATTATAATGATTAAAATCTTAAAAATTATGTGTAAATTTATAATTTTTCTTTCAAAGATGTTTAAATTACACTAACCACTTTTTCTTTGGGAGGTTAGTACGTGTTATGTTTAAACAATTTTTTATGGACGTAATATTTTAAAATATTTTTCAGAAAAAGATTGTTTGTAAACTGCGTTATATTTAAACTATTTTTATATGCGCACATTTTTTAGGATTTTTTATTTAATTTGTTTGTAAACTGTTGCTTCAGACCTAAGTAGTTGCTTTTTAAGCTGTTTAGTTTGTTAGACTCCTTTGGTGGGATTTTTTTTCTTCAACTTTCGGTGAGAAATTAGACGAAAATGAGTTTTTTTAATATACAATTTTAACGAGACAAAGTCAATTATATTGTATTTAATTACTTTATTAGCTAGACAAAATCTATACTAAAGAAGTGTGATAACATTTTAGTTTCATATTTTTTTGTTGTTGAATAGACGATTTACTGGCAAGTTAAAGCAACGAAGAAATCAAGCTAACTATGTTGTATTAGCACAAGAATTTACTTTCCAAAGACCAAATGGGGTTATGTAAAGATGTCTGATTTGTTAATTTATAATTATTTTTTTCAATATTCGAGAAGTATTCAATATTCTTGCTTGGTGTTTCTTTGGTTTAGCCAACAGTGGATGGATTATATATATAGGTCAATAGTTGTGAAAAGAAAACCTCTACTGTATGTTAATATAAGGTTTAATTTCATTGGTTTATTAGATCTAAGAGTAAGTTTGGCAGTTTGATGTTGCTTTATTAAAATCCTTTTGTTCTAATAATTACTTTTTATTAAAATTAGCTAAATAATTAATAACATCATTTTATTATTAAACGACCTTGAGAATTAGCTCACTTGTACCAAATTTTTAAAGTTTAGAAGATTTGTCCTGGTTAAAACTTTGGCATGAGAGATTAGTTTATAATGTTTGTTAGTATTTGTCATCAAAAGAAACTTTATTTTATTAAAATACGATAAATAATTTGTTTGAGGCATCGGTAACTAATTTTTTTTATATATAAAAAATTCAACCTTCAATTATAAAAGATAGTGATTGGACATAAGGTATATTGCATATAAAGAATTTGATGAATAAAAAAAAAACTCAATAAAAAAACTGAAATCTTAATAAAAAAAAAAACTTTATTTTTAAATTTTAACTGGGTAAGTTTTGGTAAATTTTAACCTTCTGTCAGCTGTTTACACTTTACATCGTTGTACTTATATTGATAGCTTTTGTTGATAGCGTGAATATTAAATCCAAGTATTTGATTGCTTTCAAAATTCAAACTAATTACTTTTAAAAGTTATTGTTCCTTTCTAAAGACACTTCAAAAAGTGTTACAAACTTTTAAAAAAACCATAACTATTCACGTATTTGTTTTTTTCTTTTCTTAGTAGAGCAAATGAAAGTACTTATGTAAATGTAATATTGAATTTTTGTTTACTTTTGACGGGGTGTTTGTTTCACGGATTACAATAACATTTTCCGGAATGTTAGCTTTGGAATGAATATTCCCACGTTTGGTTGCAAGTAATAAAAAAGACATTTCCGAGTAAGTTTTGTTCACAGGAATTTACATTCCCTTGTTTTCATTGATTTTCATTTCCACCAAGAAAGGTGGGTATCTACATTCTCATGACTTAAATGACAATATTTTTGGTAAAGTATCAAAATTATCCTCACAATTACTTGTTTAAAATTTTCATGCTCTTTTCAATTCATTCTATGATTATTAGTTTCTAGTATTTTATAGTGCAACAATAGAGCTTGTTAAGATTATATTAGTTTCTAATATTTTATTTAAATATTTATACCAAGATTTACAGGAATTTTCCAAAATTTTTAATAATAATTTGATGTTATTTATTTTTTAAAACTAATTATATTATTAGAAATAGCTTTTACAAGACATAAGACAACAAGGTTATTTTGATAATTATAACTTATACTCTCAGTAATATGTGTTATGCATCAAACATACATTTTAAATATTCCCAAGAATTTTATAAAATATTCTTAGGAATAATAATTATCAACTAAACAAGATATGTTAAAATACCTGGAAATGATATTCTCAGGAATGTATTCCCAAGAGTAAAATTCTTGGAAATGTTATTGCAATATGTGAAACAAACGCCCCCTAAAGTATTATATACATATTATTTTACTATCTTAGAGTGTATTAACTTATTTTAAATTTTAATAAAATAAAAAGTGAAAAAATATATAAATTGAAGTATTTTTTAAAGGAAGAGACAAATAATTATTTCTCATTCTGGTTAAACATGTATAGGTCATAGTTGCTCTAAAAAACTAATATACTATATCACGTATGAAATACTCCTTTTCTCATACAATCATATCATATATATAATCTGCTGTAAAGGCTTAACTTTAAAAGGTTTGAATGTGGTTTTGCCACTGAATAAAAGCTTATTGTTATTGTTGCACTAAATAAAGCTTTATGCATCAAGTAGTAAAGTGAGAAAAAGAAATAAAAATAAACAAGTTTTTTTTTTTTGTAATTAAAATTAATTAATTTTACTTGTTAGAAATTTTTGATGTGATTTCAACTTTTGTGAATTGTTTTCTTGCATATAATATGTGCCACAAAACAGAAACTTTATGAGAAAAAACGTAACTCACACATACACTCAATAATGTGTTATATATAAATGTTTCGTTCAAGGCATGACAATTGGAGTCTCATGCAAAAAGTAACCTTCGTGACTAGGTTACGTTGATGTTGGAATTTTAAAATTTTGTTTACATTATAAAATTATAAAGCCATGATTATCTCTATAAAAGTATGCTAGTCTTTTCGGTCAAAAAGGTGAGATTTCTTTAGTGAGAAAGTAGGTATGTATAGCTTCCAATAATTTGTTTGTGTCTGGGGCATGAATAATGCTTTAATTTAATTTTGTTCAATGTGATGTAATTTATGGCCATATAAACAGTGTCTCCTCCAAACTCCAAAGAACATCTTATAAATTGATGCATATCCATCTTATAAATTTATCATTCGTTAAGATCCAATTTGGTGTATGTTGTCAATTCTACTTTAATATTAAGCATCGCACATCAATGACAATAAATTTATGCAATACTGATCAATCTGTCACGTGGATGTGGTATTCAACAAACTGACAAAACTTCAAAAGTTCAAGAAGGACAGTACTTATACATTTTTATTTTTATTACTCATATAATTTCATGAAAATGTTATTAAATATATATATCTTTAAAACAATATAAGCCAATGTTCGCTATGTGTATATGTTAAGCATGGTTGCCAATCAAAATTGGTTTGTGAAACAAATTTTATAATAAATTGCAAGATATATTGATCAATATAAATTATTTGCATTTAGAAATAAAAAGCTTATTAAATAACTAATAAGTTGAAACATGCACTCAAATATAAACTTAAAATTGAAATAAACAATTATTTAAGTCATCGTTAAATTTGAAATTAAAAGTGATGAATCAACTTTTGCGATAGAAGAGGTAGCATATTATGCAGTTGATAAGGTAGGCAGCATAGAAGGTTAGACCTAAAAATAACATTTAATGGCGGTTGTTTAGGCTTGTCGGAGAAGAGAGAGAAAAATAAGATGACTAGCCTAATGAGAAAGAAAAAAAAAAGATGATAAACAATAATGACGTTTGACGGTGTTAAACAAAACTAACGAAAATAATTAATTTATTAGACGAAGAAGAATTAAAAGACTAAAATAAAATTTTTATTAGTCAGAGGATAAAATCAAAAAAAAAGTTAGATGGAAAGATTATTAATTTGACCTATACAGCATGGAAGGTTGGACCTAAAAAGCACTGAGCCACATAATTTGTAGGTCATCATGTTTATTTAATTTCTGATTTTAAAGAAATTGAAGATGAAAGGTGTCCACTTGTCCATAAGACCAATGCCCAAATTGGCAATAATAGTGGCATGTATGTCATGTGTGTAGTGTGAACTAGCTACGCCAATTATCTACCCTATCTTTTGTGCCCTCTAGACCTAGCTTAGCAATTTCGAGAACACACCATAGATTTCAAGTAGAAAGTATAGTAGTAACATTTGAGGACTTAGATTTTAAATTGCCATAACAAATAAAATCATGTGAGAGTTCATGTGGGCAATGGAAGTATGGTTATTTTGACGATTTAAGGATATTATGTAATAATTAGACTTGTTTAAATGGGTTGTAAATTCGTAATTTTATCAAAGTTTGCGAGAATTTGTTAGAGTCTACTTGGGTATATGAAAAAAAAGAGTTTTAGAGAGTTAAGTCATTTTTCCGACTTCACTTGTAAACTCATAATATATTCAAAATTTAATAATTGTGAACCATATCTTAATAGTTGACGAATTTAAAATATTTTGACGTGACATAGTGTACTGTAATTCACTATTACAAAAATGTTGCTAAATTATTATAAATATTATTAAATTTACTATAACAAAAATGTTGTTAAATTATTAATAAATATTGTTAAATTCACTATTATAAAAATGTTGCTAAATTATTAATAAACATTATTAAATCATTAAAAATCTTTTATAAATGTCATGTCGCTAAAAGTTAAGTAATGATTTTATTTAGGCAAATGATATCTAGGAGACACTATTTAATTTAATGAGCCAAATGTAATAAAAAAAATGTTAAAAAAAATTACTTTTTTGTATTTCTGAAAGATAAAATAATATGCATTTTCTATTGTAATAACCTTAACAACTATTCTCCCTAGACTGAATTATAAACAAAAAAAAAAATTAACTCACGTTTATTAAGAAAGTTAGTTGTACACATTAAAATATTATAATTTAATTTAAAACTCAAAGCTAAGTTATTAAATTACCTTATTAAATTTTATGGTGCTAAATTATTTTCTTTGGCTTCTCAATAAAAAATTAATTAAGTTAGATGGAAATATGGGTTTTATTATTAATTATTTCTTTTTTTTTTTTATTGAAAACCAAATAAATTAAGTAAGGATATTTTGAGATTTAACATTAAATGTAATAAAGTTTGTTAGTATTTATTTATATTTTATACCCAAACACTTGATTTTTTTTTTTTCTTATAATTAAGCCTGGGAGCATATATTAGAAAGCGATATTGGAAACTCGAATCATTCACTCAAGTGGGGTGCAGATATTCGGCTTGTGAGCATATATATATATAGTTGTAGGAGTAAAATCTTTCCGACAACTTATATAATTATCCTCATGATTCACATGATTTATTTATTTTGTGATCTGCCTCGTATTGTTTAGCAATAATAATAATATTAGATAGAAGATATTATTTGTTAATTAGAGTACGTTGCAAGGAATGAAATACTGGAATTTGATTCATTGTGCTATATATTGTTTATTTGATTGTGAAGGATATGTAATATATGGAATCGCCCGATTGAAGCACCACACAACAATGAACGAAACACGATATTAAGGGTTGGAGATATTTATATAATATAGTCTTAACATGTACACTATGTCTAGATTATTTATGATACTCTCTCCTTCACTAAATATAACACACTTTACAAAAATATAAGTGTTATTGAATTTAAACTTAAACATAACTCGCTTATAAATAAAAAACTAATAGTATATTTGGATTAGATTATTTTTAAACGTATGTTGGATAGTTATATTTTGCACTTAAAATTTTTTTTTGATTTTTTTAATAAAAAAAAAAACTTTTTTCTGTGGTTAAAATTTTAACATTATTTCAAAATCATATTTTACAGTTTAAAATATAAAATTATGTTAAAAATCAGTTACGAAGGGAGATAAAGTTAAAGAGAGAGAGCATTTAGGAGGTAGGAGATAGGAAACTAAACATGATCGATCATGTGACAGACGAGGGTGATTGCCAACTTCCAACGGAACAAAACATTTTGGGGATGACTAGGAAACAACAACGCAAGGCAAGAAGAAGAAGCCACCACACTTAGTGTCGTGTTTGTTTAAAATTTTATTTTATTACAAGTAAAAGTAATTTTATCAAAACCATAAATTTATATATATAATTTTTATTTATATTACAAGTAATTAAAAGTAATTTTATCAAAAGCATTCACATTTAGTGTGTGTTTGGTTTTCAGTTTGGTTGAGCGAAAGTACTTTTGGGTGTATGTAACAATGTACCAAGTTGTTTGGTTTTTAGTTTGCATAAGTTAACTTAAGTTAAACAGGCTTTGAAAACTAGTTTTGTAGAAGGAAGCCTTAGTCTCTTTTTGGTTGAGGAAAAGTTGGTTGGGTAATATTACAACTATTAAAAGAACTTTTACCTACATATCCAAACAATATTCAGTTTGTCAAACTTACTTTTAGCTGAAAATATTCAAACATAAATTCCGTAGAACCAAATTAACTTTTAACTAACTTACTCTCAAATAAACTAAGTTTTACAGACGGAAAACCAAATAAAACACTTAATTTTATATTGACACAAATTTTTTTGTTTTGTTTTGAATGGAATGCACTTTTTGTTGCGATAAAATGTTAAATAAACTGGCATTTAATACAATTACAATGAGGGGAAGAGATTAAAGAAGGAAAGAGTAAAAAGTGTTGGTTTTGGTGTTAACAAATTAAAGTGGAGAGGAGATAGATGACGTACGCCTATAATATGATTGTGATTATTATGATGATGAGCTACACAAACCATGAACATTGGAAAAGCAAGCAAGCAACACCCCCAATTTATGCAAAGTGGAAATTAATTGTACCTGCAATTCAACAATTTTGTGTAGATTTTTGGCTTAGTGTGAAATTATTTTTATTAGAAATTGTTGCAATGCAAGCTAAGGAAGGGATCTTTGTGACAGAAGTAAGTTGCAAGGAATCTGAATGTGATTCTCTTCGTTTTAGTGCTTTAGATTCATTATTCATTATTCATTATTCATATATAATGGAATTTGCTGACACAAAAACCACATTGTCATGTCGTAGAAAGAATGTTTTGTGCATGTACTACTAAAACATTTCCCATATTATATATATATATATATATACCGATTGCCTCATGTGTGGCACATGTAGGATCACCAATTAATTATTCAATTCCGATAATTGAAGTTTTATAAATTTTTTTTTTTTTCCCTACAACTTGCAAGTAGTTCCAAGGCAAATGGCCACATAAGGTTCCTTGTATCATGATGTATAGTACATCACATAAAAAAATATATAGAAAACTCAACCGAAAATGTTTAATATAATAATAAATTATGTATTTTGTGTGTACGCATATCTCTTTGATTTTATTTCTTTTAAACGGGCTATAATCAATTAAATATAATTTCATGACTTGTGTATGATACACCACTTTAAAATTGGTGAATGTTAAAATCCACCTATAACAGGTTAAAAAAACTTAATAAATAACAAATATGAATAAATAAAAGATATACCAAATGATACATTTAATTTAAAATCACGTATAATTCATATTTTTTTATTGGTGTATGGTACACCACTTTAAAAGTGGTGTATCCTAAAATCCACCGTAAACTAAACTAAATTGACCGATCATTTTTGGGCTAGATAATATTGACTCATAATTCAGCTGAAAAATATCTAACAATGGATTTTTTTTTTTTAATGTAATTATAAGGCTTGTAAGAGATTTCAAACCAATTATAAATTTTATACACATAAACCATAATAAAATTATCTAATAATTATGACATTTTTATTTTAAAGGTGTTGTGGACTGATATTTTAGTAATATCTCGGTCATAAGTATCATGTCAGACATGACATAGGAATTCCATCTCGGAATTATTTCGGTAGATTACCGGGATGGACAATGACGTCACAACTTTTATAAGAATTGAGCTGGACCCAAAGACAAGGTCCAGGAAAACTCAAAATACAACCTTTAAACCTTAATGTTTTCATTATAAATACAACACTTAATAGTATGCAAAGGTACGCTATTAATCTTTTTATTACTATAACTAAAAATAGTCACTGATTTGGACGTCGAAGTCTTTGCATGTCCCCCACTTGCTGTCGGGGAAGCGTTGCCGGAGTACTTGTAGATCGGATTTCTTCCTGTGGATTCCACTCCTAGCGAGATATCTTTATTTTATGTTGTTTTTATAATTTTAGAGTGCAACAAATTAATTGTGTCATTTTTTGTTTGTTGTCGTTTTTTGTTTGTTATACACTAGACATGGTAATCTTTTCGCATGCTCGACGAATCAATTTGAGACATACTCTCTCTAATCTTTTATATAGGTCACCTTCTGGAAAGAATTTTTTGTCCTAAATATAAGTCACTAACTAACTCAATAGTTGAAGTTTTTCTCCTTTGCCCTCCTACAATTTTCAAAGATTTAATTAATGATAGAATGAGAAAGAGAGTGAAATAAGAAAGAGAAATAAAATTTATTTTCTAAAGTATTTACTAGCACATTTAAGTTGAGGATATAATTTAAAAAAACTTTTTTCTAACAAATTTAATGAGTTAACTACAATTTTTTAATTCTGATGATTCGAGTAAAAGTGATTTATATATAGGACCAACCTTAGTTACATTCATATGAGTTTAATGATGCCTTGTTTTCAACCCTTGTTAACTACAAAATACATGTTTAATTTGTTTTAACGTTCGATCAATATAATGTGATTATAATTTTTTTTCGATACAAATTAATCTCATCAATTAAGTTAAATTCAATGGAGTAATATTTTCTAACTTATAACAAAAAACAAAAATGGAATCTTTCACAAATGGAATCTTTGGTTGAGTGCATATGATTAGAAAGTGTATAGTAGCTGAACATGCGGGGAAACAACAAAAAAAAAATATATATATATAAAAAGGAAAGAAAATAGTTGAAGGAGAAAAGCATTATTACATTATTTGATTCATTTATATATTATACTTTGGCAAATACGGAAAAGAGAAAAGAAAGGTAGATTATGAAAATGAAGCTAGCGAGGCAGGTTGGTTATGAGAGATTTTCACCATGCACAAAATCTTTCTTAGACCTCAAATCTAGCAACTTAGGAAAATTTTAATTAAGGACTCTTTTTTCACGATGGAATTTTGGGTGATCCTTTGTTGAATTGTTGATTATTAACATTGATTTCAATGGCTTCAAAAATGTTATCTGTGTCTGATCTTGTAGCGTTCTTTATTGGCAATTCTTGGATTATTTCTCCTCCTTTCCCTGTTGTTTCTGTTGTGTTCTGCTGACGCTCTTTGCTTTTTCCCCACACCACCGTGTAAAGCCCTGACACTATTAGAATTGCTCCAAATATACTGCCAAAAATCACACAACAAATTTAATTTAGCATTTCATAGTTAAGTGATTTAATTTTGAATGAGGTAGTAGCTAGTACCTTCCCAAATGAACTTGCTCTGCCAAAACAAGGGAACCCAAAGCAGCAGTAATAATCATACAAAGAGGGCTGAAAGATGTCACAAACACTGGTCCACGTTCTCTCGTCACAACCCCTTGTACATAATATGCCATTCCAGAGCATATCACTCCCTGATTAATCAAATCATTATTTAATTCAATAATCTTTAATTATAACTTTTTTCTACTTATAATTTCGTGCAATATTCTTCCACCGGTTAGAAAAACACATAATAATAATAATAATAATAAAAAGAGATACTCACAGAGTAAACGCAAGCAAGAAGTCTGGAGTCCCAGCCCAAAGCCCAGACGCTCATGTCGCGTTCGAATATAAGAGATGCAATTGAACCCTCAATGATACCCAACAAGCAAATCCATGCTGTTAGAGACAGCTCTGCTGGGTATTTCTTCAATGTGAATGACTAATTCCACAAAATTAAATTACCACAACTTAGATTATTACTACTTCATAATCACTTTAATTAATTAACTAGAATTAGGTAATAATTAATTAATTAGTACTAACTTGCAAAATGAAGAATCCGGCCCAACCGCCACAACTTGCTATGAGCATTATTGGGCCCAGGATCCAGTGTTGTTCGGAAGCCTCCGCGGCAGGGGTGGCGGCGCCGTGGTGGTCGATCGCTCCTCCACCCTTTATGATCTGAAAGGCAGGACCTTTGTACAGAGTCATAACCATTGCTCCTGAAACTGTTATAACTGTTCCAATCACCTTCGCTACACTCTGTAATTTCTTCAAGTTTACTGTCTCTAACCTGGATAATTCATACAATCATTTTCATCTCATTAGATTAGATTCACTACAATATTTAATCAAGAGTAATAAATCTTAAACAGTAACAAAAGAATCTCATTAATCAAGAGCTTTAATTTAATTAAACACGATTATTGCAAATTTTGTGTAATAGTGGTATATAGAACAAAATAGTTTAATTTGTGACATCATTTGTCAAATAACGGCCCCATGTCTTCAAATGTGGCTTCCAAATTGTTGGATTTTATCTTGTTATTTATTTTTAAATTATTGGAATGCATACTAGCCTTTTTTACTTTGCGTAAGCATACATGGTTCCATTAATGAATAATGAATCTAATATATAATGGTGATTGAACCTTTTTTTTTTTTTTATTTAAATTTACCTGAAAATGAGTGCCATTATAAAAGTAATGGCAGGGAGGACATTAACAGTGGCGGATGCAAACGTTGTTGAAGTCATCTTCATTCCCATGTTGTACAAATTTTGATCTAGCACTGGCCTGTTCAATTCCATCACCAACAATATTATCAATTACTCCTATAATAAAACAAAACCTATACAAAAAATTAATATGTAACTTTTACGATTTATAGGATAAAATCATGTCATAGTCAAAATGATTAAATAAAATCTACTTGTCACACAATATCGTAGATGAGAATGGGGGACATCTTTATCAATAGATTAAAAGAAAATTGTGATAATAGATCAGATCAGATGTGACACTACGTTTTATTTTAAAACTTAAAAAAAAAAAAGAATTACGGATATTTTTCAATAATTGTCCGGAGAGAGAAAAAAATCTTGTTTCTATTTATCTGTTGACTCATATTTTCAATGTAACATTAATTGTACTTTTATCAATTCTAACCTTATGTTTAATTAGAAGTTAATCAATTGAGTTTAAAATTTATTTTAAGAAAAACTATAACAATTATTATATTTTATGTATTTTTTTCTTTCTGGACAGTTAAATATGAACGGAGAAAATAATAAATACTATAATTAATCTCCAAGTGCGATGTGTTTTTGGACTAAAACAATTTTTTTAAATTAAGTTAGGTTGAAATATAATTTTTTTTTTTTTTCAGAAACTGAATAAAAAAACCTTTAATTTTAGATGATATATAAGGAAATAATGAAATTATGATGGGAAACATTGCGCTTTGTTAATGATTTTGTTGTGGTGGGTATGATCAATGATGTGTCCACCAGAAAAGGTGAGGCAATATGAAGCGTCACTATTAGGAAAATCTGGTTTCTATCTAGTTTGAGCTCATAAATAAATAAAGTATAATATCTATTTTACAAGATATTTTTCGTAATTAGTTCATAGTTAAATTGTAACTAAATAATTCTTATGCATATTACAAAAGTTTAATATTTGAAAAATAATTTTTTATTTTTAAATAAAAATAAATAATTATATCTTCAAAATAAATTAACTCAAACACACATTAAATATAAAAACTCCCAATTAATTTTGAAGTGTATTTCCTGGAAGTTTATTATTTATGCAAATTTTAGCTACCATATATGCACCGAATATTTTTTTTATAAGTGTTATTAAAATGTATTATGTGCATGTATCTATGCATAATCTCATTTTTTTTTTTAATTGTCACGTAAACAAAAAGGAAGAATTAAACTGTAAGAAAGAAAAATTAAAAAGTAAAAAGGTTATGTTTAACTGTGTTTTTTATTCCGGTTGCTAGGAATCTATTTTGTTTTATTGACCTAACAAGAATATAGAATCTGTGGTACTTGAAAGAAATTAATGAATTTGTAGAGGAAAAGGTTATATTAATGCATGCATGTGTCCATAAAAAATATTATCCCAATGTCGAATCCATGAAGAGATTGAGAAGAAGGAAAATAAAATGTATGGAAGAGCCTTACTCAAGGAAACCAAGTGCCACTATCCTGAGGAAGATGGGAAGAGTCATCTTTGGCCTTATTTTTCTGTAAAAATAAAAATAGAAAAAATGAAGACATTGAAAAGAAAAGGCGGTAATTAAATTGTTGGTGAGATATATATATACCTTTCAAGAACAAGGGCAAAAGGGGCAATGATAAGAAGAGCAACAACATGACGATATACAGAGAGAATCCAATGGCTCATACCATGCTTAAAAGAAACCATTGTTATAATATACATTCCTGAGTACCCAAATTGAAGGGACACCATTGCAAGATATGGCTTCATTTTACGAAGCCCCTTCCCCATTTTACAACTTCCATTTTCCTCCTCCATTTCTGACTTAATTATATATTGTGACCACACACAAATAATAATACTCTCTCTAAGGAGAGGGATCGGAGCTTGTGATGATGAATGATTCTGATGAGTTTATTTGTGGGTGACCCTCTTAACGTTAAATGCTCTTTTATAGACCCAAAAAGCAGCAATTATTATTATTATTATTATTCACAAAATAAAATAAAATAAAAAAGAAGCCCCAGTTTCACACAACACTAGCTACCTGCACTTGTCCAAGCCACTAACTCTCTCACTTCTTTTTTCACTACTACTACTACTCCCTAATAATTTAAGAGATTCCCTTATCCATTAATTTTCCAAACACAATTAATTAAGGCACATATTATTATTGAGTAGTGTCTCTCTCTAGCTAGCTATACAAAATCATTTTTATTATTGTCATGTTATTAATTATAATTAATAATTAATTTCTCTATCTATATAATTAAGGAGAATTGAAGTGGAACAAGTGTTTGATTTTATTGACCACCAAATGGAATTTAGGTTTAGTGCTTTGGTCATGACGCAAGCAAATATGTTCCTATGTGGGGTTAAGTAAGAGTGGGTGCTGTATATGTGGACACCATTTATAAATTAAATTAAAGAATTAAAAGATGATCATCTATCTGTGTGAATAATTCATTCGTTAATTAGGGATTTTTACCACACTACATGAGGCTTATAGCTAGCTAGCTACTGTTTAATTTGTCTAAAAGTCAATTAGAATAATAATTAAGTCACTCATGTTAGTTCATCATACATATAAGTATGTCATGTTCTGTAATCAGATAATACTTCATTTATTCTACATATACCTAGAATCATATACTCGAATCTTGTTTGGTGTGAATTTAACAAAATATTTATACCATAAGAGCATCAACACAAAAAAAATTGTCAACGGTCTCAGTTAGATAGTTTTTTTTTTTTTTTATATTATGTATATTTAAATAAAAAAGTAAAGAAATTCTATTTCATCTCATGCGAGTATACTTTACCAAAAAAATAAGATGGTTGTTTTTTAAAATAAACGAAATACACTCACTTAAATTCGAATCAAAGAATTGTTACTCAAAATTTAATTTATCAATCACCAGACCAACAGAGTAATAATTTTTCTCTTAACTAATTGTGATTATTTTTAACTTAGTAGTTATCATTAATTGTTCAATTGGAATGCCAATAATAATAGAAAAAAAGATATAATTCCAGTTGGTGGTGTATATTTTGACTTTGGATGTTGCTTTGCATGCATCATGCTATGCTATATATTCCTTTCACCAAATATCTGGGAAAATGGAATCAGAGCTAGCTGGGATATCTTTGTTTCCCAAGATATGGAGACGCTAAAATCAAAATCAAATATTACCACAGAATATAATGCAATATTTTTTAAAATATACTATATGTTTATAGACTTATATTTAAGTTATACTACTGATTTTGTTTGTACTAATTTTTTTAGGTGTACTTTATATATAGTAGTTTTTATATTATATGGATTGGATATTTTAAGTTTTATTTAGTATCTTTTCTTCCAAAAATGGGATAAAATTAATATAATTCAAAAAATTTTAAATTAAATTAAAAAATAAAAAATTCAGACTAAATCCATTGAACGGTAAATTATAAAAGGAAAAAATAAAATTGAATGGAATAAATTTATTCTCCCCTAAAATTCAATTTTATGAGAATGTTCCAACTGCTATAAGCATAAAATGCAAGTGATATGAATAGTATTTCGCGAGTTAGTTTTATCAAGGATGTCAACCGGCCAACAATCCAAGATCAATTCTTTCAGAGATTAGAGATATATTGTTGCTGAAGTTGATTTTATCTCTTTTAATAATATATTTTTTTATGTGTATGTCAATATTCGAACCATTATTAACATAAATAAAAAAGCGACCAACTATCTTCTAATTATATATTGGATTTTGATATAATAACACGAGTTTGCTCTTAGTTTAGTGATTGAACTATTTGGAATGCATAGCTCGTGGATGGGCCAAATCTTTAAATTAAAAAATTAAAAAGGTATTGATACTTGCTGCATGTGGGTCTCTTAAAATGAACTTTCATTGGGCCACTATATTGCATTGTATAGTATAGTATATATGTAGTAAAAAAAAACAACAGTTTGCTTGAAGTTATATGCTTGATTTTTGTTTTTCATTAAAATAACGACAAATGTGTTGGGAGTGTAGTTGAGAGAGAGGTACAAGTGAAGGACATCACAACATGTGAATACCACCGGCCTCTTGCTAGGATTAATGTTGTCACCGTCATTCTCTTTACGGGACATCATCATCACCATTGGGAGGCCTCAGTCTCTGAATCGATCTGGCTCTGATACCACTGTTGAAAGTGGAGTGAGAGGGAGAATATAAGTAAAAGACATCACAGTGCAACCCAAAATCTTAAGGCATTAGGTGCAAGGGTCTTTCCACTTATAAACCCTTTACTTAACTCTTAACCATCCAATGTAAGACTTTACTCTTCTCACTTCACACTTACTTTCAACAAAATGTATGATAGGCAAATATTATTCGCACACATATTCTAAATTAAATATCTAATATCTATACTAAATATCCTAATACATGAATAAGTGAGTTAATATTCAAGGTCTATTTTTAATTTTAGTTGATGATTAAAATATTTATTTTCTCAAAAGATTATTATCCTTACTTACATAAATCAAATCTCAAGTTAACAAATGTTTGCCTCGTTGGATTTCAATCATAGCTTTTTTATTTATATATATATATATATATATATATATATATATATATATATATATATTAAAAAAAAGACATTTTAGTTGCTTAGCAACAAAAAAATAAAGCATCTTGTTTATCTAGATTTACAATGCAAGAGGTACTCAAATACTTATATAACTTTCAAGAACTCAATTTCAACTTTAAAAAAAAAAAAGTTAGCGACAGCCGTCTTTGGTCGCAATATTAGATTGAATCTCAATTTTAATTTGCAATTGAAATGGGTGGTTGCCATTAAGCAGTTACTAACTCATCATATTAGAATTTGGGTTTGGGCCTAATTCACTCCCAAAAACTAGTTCATAAGAGAAAGATTGCCACATCACTTATATATTCTATAGTGGTCCTCTTTCTAATCGAGATAAGACTTGATCTTAACAGATCATTTGGTTACTAAATGTTAATTCCTTCACAAAACAGCGACTAAATTATTTGGTGGTCGCTAACTACTGATCGCTATTTGACCCCAAACTTACCGGTTGCGTTATGTTTAAATTTTTCGCTTGAACATAACACTTTTTTTTCTTTCTCTTTTACTAATAATTTACTCGCTAAGAATTTGAATTTATATATGGATCGGAGTGCTTAAGATTTAGGTAAAGCTTTCACTTTCTGTGAACAACGTGGATGTTAATATATAATTTCCTTTAAAGTTGAGTTACATACATATGCACCCAAAATAAGTTGCCTGGCATTTAAATGGAAAATTGGTGACAGACATACATACTAAAAACAACATTTTTCGTCTCCTTCTAATTCATCCATCAATTCGTTTTGTTCATGATATATAGATATGATGATGGATTCATGGTTATAGGAAATTTGGTCAGAAAACTAATTTTGGACATTGATCTCTGATCTATATATATATATATATGGTTGGTTTCAAGAATGGAGAACAGCTTCAATTTCAAAACCACATTCCATAAGTTGTTGTTAGCATATTTAATTAATTTTTTGGGTCTCTGACTCATGATCAAATAGTCTTTTGCTTACAATTATGATCATATATTGGATTCTTCCTTTTTAATTCAGGACTCTATAAAAAGTGTTTAATTTTTAAAAATTATTCACAATTTTAAATTCTAACAATTATGATTATTGTAAAATAATGTGCTAGATAATTATATTTGATTTTTTTTATAGAAAATTACATTAATTGAAGATTGAACTCGAATACTCACACACATGTTTTCATATGGTCACAAACTGAATTATATGACTGAGACAAATTTTAAAATATATTAATTTTCGTGTATATAAATATATTTAATAATTAGTGATGATAGGGAGATGGAGTTTATAAAATTGATTGGGGGGGAATGGTATGGGATGGGGTGGCCCCACCAGGAATTAAAGTTGGTGGTTTCGTGTTTGGAATCCATCCTGCAATCAGGTTTTGGTTTATTTTGGTTGGTGGAATCCCATCCCCACAAATTATTATTATACCACTATTACATTCATGTACTAATTACTACTAATAAATTAATTCATTATGTATGTGATGTGTGAGAGAGACGTCAGTAAACAGTGACATTACTGTGCTGATACTGTATGTATGGAGGTTATTGGGGGGCATGCCCCATATTTCATTACGTAATTATATTCTATTATTATTTATATTTACATTTATTTTTTTATATCCAAATCCCAATAATATATATAAAAACATAAATATCAAGAAGCGCTAGCTTGAGTATTCCACCTTCAACCTTATCCCCTCCTAATCTCACTACCTAAATCTATTATATTATACTGCTTACTTTCTTCTTTATCCGTCTAGAAATTTTAAAAAAATATTATTCTTATTTATCTCTCTATTTATATTATATTTTTATATAATATTAATTATATTTTTATTAATTTTAATTTTATATTTAATTAGATGTTAATTAATATTTTATTATCCAATTAATTAATCTACCAGAGATAAAAAATATTATGAAAAATTCAAAATTTATTTTAAAGAAAACCATAATAGTCATTACACTCCTTATTTTCTCTGAACAGTTAAATAGGAACGAAAGAGTATCATATATGCATTTCTTTAATTAATTAAAAATTATATACTAAAATAGTCCCTGATTCTGTATTTTATAAGCCAGTTTAGTCTCTCACGAAATCAGTTATTTTAGTCCATGACTGTCACTGTTATTGGTCATTTTAGTTCCTGACTTTTATTACATTAGTTATTTTAGTCTTTGAAAATCAGGGATGAAAATGAATGTTCATATAATTCAGGGACTAAAGTGACCTACAAAATACAAAGTTAGGAATTAAAATGACTTATTCGCACAAAGTCAGAGACTAAAATAAATTATTCTCACAAAGCTAAGGAATGAAATGATATATCACTCATTAATTAATTATTTGAGGGCCAATGCCCAATACTATATATCATCATAATTCATATTATCCTACTAATTAGTAATTACTAATTCCGATCCTATAATATGTACGTAAGTGTAACTAATTGTTTTTGCATCTCATTTCTCTTAGTAGCTTTTTAAAATTCGCAGCGATTTATTCATATTCTTAATTCCACCGACGAAGAAATAAAATTAAAAGAATAGAATGTAGTATGATCAATTATCTGTCTCGATCGATCGAGTTAAATCAGTGCTGACAATTAGTAGAATGGATCTTATTTGTTCCTACAATGTCAATTCTCAAGGAACAAAAGAATATATATATATATATATATATATATATATATATATATATATATATATATATATATATATATATACTTAACTAATTTTCCTAATAATAAAATAAAAGTAAAAATAATCGAACATATTGTTACCCGCCGTCCTCCGATCCTTCCATCAAACTTCGAATTGATTCCCAATAGGGAATAGGCATGTGTATGTATATATCTGCCTAGTGAATGGAAGAATGGATTAATTAATTAATAAGAATAATAGTTTTTTCGTGTGTACCGAAGGTATCTTTCCGCCGAAAGCTGAATTACGACTAATTTCTTCGAGACGCAGAGACCATCAAAATAAGTTTTATCTTTACTAATAAAAAAATTTTTATATTCATGGTCAGAATTTGAATCCTTATTAGCATATTTAAAATACTCAATAGAATAATAGTTACGGATGGATCGTTAAAATAATTTTTTTATATACATGATTTTCATATTTTGGAATTTTTTTTACGCTACAACTCCAAGTATTTTTAACTGGAGACAATTTTTTTTTTAATTGAGTAGGATTATTATTATTATAACTATTAAAATTTTCCTTCTAAATCTTTAAAACAACTGCTTACCAAAAATTCGAATGGAGACCATTAGTTAAATTAAAATAATCATATACTGATTAATCTACGTCTATGTTCAGATTGACATAGAGGACACTTTTATTTTCTTCTGATTTTTCACCACCGATGCTTATTTAAACAATATGAAAGAAATAAAAATTTAAAAGTACCTATCTTTCTTTTCTGAATGTTCCATATATATATAACCTAGAAGTTTCTTGTATCCTCTCTACGTTTCATACATACCAATTTGTTTAGTGATTTGTAGTGGGACTATATATGTTTTACTTAGTTTCATACATACCAATATGAAAGACTAAAATGTCCCTTTTTAATTTAAATTGTCACAAAATTAGAGATGGGTTTAAAGGTTCTTTTAAATCTAATTTAATAAAATAATTAACATTTAGTCATTTACCATAATAAAAATTGATTTGGAGGTGTACTCAAAATTTATTTAATGATGCTATGGAGCAATAGCAACATCTATCAAATGACAAGGACACAAAGGAAACAGTAAGCTCTAGATTTTGGCCAATAATTTGCAGATCAACATTCAACATAATATTATGTTAGTAGTTTATACATAAAGGGAAAGCGTTCATGAATGTGTGTTCATAAAAGTAAAAACTTTTCAAACTTTTAGACTGCTAATTTGTATGGACATGCATGGCAGCAATTAATTAAGATAGCTGGTCCGTTAAAAAAAAGATTGATTTAACGATTGAATTAGCAACGCTGTTAGTCATCATTAAAAGTTGAGTTGCAAACTAAATATTTAGTAATCAAAAAAGTAAATTCGACAGTGTTTTGTTAATTATTGTCCTTAAACCAAGATAATAGATATGTACTAACTCATAATTAAATGTTTTTTTATTAAAAACTATTATAGCATTTAATGATACAAATACATCTCCATTATTATTAACAATAACAATATTCTATTTATTATTGAATTGTTTATCTATAACTTTAAAGGCAATAGTTAGTTAAATCCAAATTCGTAATTGTTCCTCACATAGTTTAAAATAGAGATTAAAATTAAATGTAAAATAGTCATGATCTCCATAAATAATAATTAATTAATAAATAAAGGTAATATTCAAAACAAATAAATATTTATAAGATTTTATCTGGAGGCTAGTGATATAAAATATCAACTTCTATTTTTCTTATAAGCATAAAATATCAACTTTTATAGTCGGGATTTATATTATAAAATAAAAAAAGTATAAAAAAATTTAATTAATAGATTTAACCTGTCCTTTACATTTTATACTAATATTAATAATAGTCATTAAAATTCACAAATTCATTTTTTTTTAAATTTTATTTGTGAATTCTGCTTCTTCAATAGTTGTGTGTTGACTTCATTTCTAATTTTATGGATTGTAGTGTTACTAATGTAGCTCATTCTTAATGTTTTATGTTAGAAGTTTCACGTCGGCTAGTAATATAACTATTGTTGAGTTTATAAGGATGTGAAAAATCTCATCCTATAAGCTTTTAGGACTGAATTATGTCCAAACCCAAATTATAAGATGATATCAATTTTTAAAAAATTAAAATTTTTTATTTTTATCAAATCTGTAATGAAATTCAAAATTACTGTTGTCCAGTATCAATTAAAATGCCTTAGGAGGTCTCTGAAACCCAAATGGCCAAATAGTAACTAGCTAGGAAAGGTTTTAAAGTACAGTCCCAGGCCAGTTGACAAAAAAACAAGTACAGTCCCGGGTCTTTTTTTATGTTACGTTGGAGAAAGTTACATAGACTAGGAAAGGTGTTGTTTTCCCAAAAAAAAAAAAAAAAAAAAAGACTAAGAGAGTGATTTGGAAAAAAAACTGATTATTTATAAATTATATATAGTAAAATTGTTTTTTAAAAAAAATTTACACTTTAGTTAAATTTAAAATTCACTATTTTTATTATCTATAACCAAGGTTTCACTATTCTCATTAATTATGAGAAAATTTGAAAAAACTATAATAAATATTCTTATTTTTTTTATTGTTAGAGCTTTTTTTCTTATTCTTTGACAATTTAGTTTATTTTTTTTACATTAAAAATATCTCCTAACCGATAATTATAGATCGAATTAGTCTCTTCAAAGGTAAACAATAATAATTGATATAGGTGAATATAGCTCCTTCTAACAAAATCTTTTTCATAGACACGATTAAAGTTTGATCTAGATAAGCATCTTTTGTCCAGTTTATTCTTTATTATATTATTTTAAGGTATCATTCTAATTCTTTAATTTGCTCCGATTGTTTTTTTTTTTATTTACTCTTTAAGCTTTTGTTATATTGGAGAGAACCAAAAAAGTTACTAGATCCGTTTGTTCTTTAATATTATTCTTTTCTATTTTTATTCCTAATAATTATTATTAATTACCGAATTAAGTTTAAAAAATTGGAAAAGTTATTCTTATATTTAAATTAAAACTAAGAATATTGGCAGTTTGGCACTACAATATAACCCGGTTGTAATTAATGATATATATTATTTGTCTCTCGTTCTTGGTATATCTATTTTGTCCTATAGAATTATCACACTTCCAAACAAATAATTAAAAACTGAAAATAATGTAAAAAGTAAATAGCATCTATCATTTGATTCTATTCTACTTCCATCATTTTTTTTTTTTTGAAAAAATGATTCAACATTTATTCCTTTTTTAGAGAACTAATATATCATATCGTCCTAGGCTCCTAGCATAGCTCTTGTAAATCACAGTGGTTTTACTTATTACTTATAAGAAATAAAAAGTAATTTTTTTAATTATAAAAGATATAATATCTTTTTTAGTTGTGTTAAATGGTATGAAAAAATTTTTTTTTTTTAATTTATTGTGGGCAATTTACTCACTTTTTATATTAGTGAATATATTTTTAATTAATAATGGATAATTCAAAAATAAAATTTAAATTCATTTTTTATATATTAAAAAATTATGAAATATGTTTAATTGGGTAATGTGAAATTAATATTATATTTCTTATGTCATGTAAGACCAACACAATTGAAAAAGACATAATGCCTATGTGAGTGTGTGATACATGGTTTAATCCTTCGTATTGTTACTTTCCTTTAAAACCAAAAACAAAAATATTATTGTTTCTTATATACTCTCCTTATTTCTTTTTATCTTTAAAAAAAATGTGTTTCTACTTATATCTGTCCACTTACTTTTTTAAGGTAATATTAATGGTACTTTTACCTATTTTACCCTCATATTTAATTGGGTACTAATTAATGCTGCACTAATTAACTAATAATATAATGAGAAATAGAGGATAATATGGAGACTTTAAAAAATTATTTTGTTAAAAATAAGAGTAATAATTATTTTTTAATAAGCGTATTTTATCTCAAATGAACACATAAATAGTATGGGAACTAGTATAAGGCTTTGTTTCACTCAGCTTATTTTTAGCTTATAAGCAATTTTTAAGTAAAAGTTAAAAATAAGAGTTTTAAAAAAAAAACTAAAAGCTGACAATTCTATTATTTTGTACTTTATAAGCTACTTATGAGTAAAAACTATTTAATTTGTTTGATAAAAATATTTTGTGCAACTTTTTAAAATTACTTATCATTAATTGTCACATTTTTTTTTTGGATAAAAAATTGTCACATTTCTTTGATATTAGAAAATAAATTAACAATATAAATTTTAAATTCATAAATATTAAAGTAAAATGAATAATTTATTAATAACAAGAAGACTTTTTTGAAGGTTATTGCAAATTGCTATTTTTAAATAGAGAAAAGGAAAAGATATTTAAGATTTCAAATGTTGATTAAAATATTCAAGTATTAATTATGCGGGCTCACAAAATAAGCTAGTTTTTTTTTATTGAAAAGCTCATATTTCTAATTTTCGGCTTAAAAGCCTGCTTTTTATATTTTGTAAAAAAAAACTAACTTAAATTTAAGAGATTTACCATAAATTTTATTTGACTCAATTTTTACTTATAAGAGAAAAAAAAAACTGGGTCCCGTAACAAGTATAAATTGCAGCACGTGCGTTGTAGTAGTGTTAAGGGTGGCTAGAGACGAAGAGTTGATGATATTAATGTTCTAGAAGTACTAAGCCTGAATTGGGATAGATCGATACTTAAGGTACTGATTCAAATTTATTAGATTATTGTACTACTTTATATGTTAAATATAATATATTTATCAATGTTGATAATGTGACTATATAAAACTTGGAATATAATTTAAGACGTTACTACTCCAAAAATGAAGATGCTTCTACTGTTTGATCCATTAATTGGGTACCTTGTACACTAGTGTGACTTTGGCAGGTTCTTTTGTTCTTTGTCTCTTTATGTTTAATATACTCCATTCATCTTTTTCCATGCAATAAAATACTAGTATATTATTAAAAGCATTGCACTCAATAAATAAACTTGCTCATATTTAATTTAAATAACCTTCATTATTTTCTCCTAGGATCAGGATCATCGGATGATTCTTACCAATCAAAATTAATGATGTCATCACAATCAAGTCAGCGTTAATTAAACCCCCAAAAGCAAAGATTATATATATATATATATATATTCGCTACAAACAAACAACTGAGGAACATATCTTTAATTACTTTTTTAGCAATTGCATATTTGAAATCGCTTGGTGGGGGTGGTTACGTTGCTCCATGGGAGTATAGTGTATACCACTAGACAACACTAAATTTTGTCCCTTATTATTTTTTATTCTATTATTCAAAATATTTATTTATATTTTAAATACAGTGAAAATATTTTCAAAAAAAAAATGAAGAGAAAAATAATTATAATTAAATAAAATAGCAACAAATAAAAATAAATATTAACAAAAATACAAGCAAGATAAATAAAAAGAAACAAATTAAAAGTGTTTTGGTCATATCAAATACTTTCTTTAATTTGGGTTGACAGTGCTTCAAGCGTTTGACAATTGAAGTTCTTTTTAAATGATTCAATAGTTTTGTTGTTTTGTGCGGTTGGTTGTTTAGTCGGTGGTACTTTTGCACGTTTTGTGTGTTCTCTTAAGTTTCGTCTCTTGTCTAGGTTGTAAGTGTTTTATTGTAAACTTTTGAATATTACTTGTACTCATTAATAAATTTTACTTATCCAAAAAAAGCGATTCAAACGAATTCAAGAAACTTCTAAAATTTTCTTTATTTTTTAAGAAACTTATGCTATTATTAAAATATTTTATTTTCTTGCCATGGAATAAGAGTTTAAATTTTATTCATATTTAAAATTTACTTTCATTTTAAAATCAATATCCTTTATCTTAATTACTTAAGGGTAAAAAAGAAAAACCATAATAAATATTATAATTTTCTAGTTAGAAACTTATAAAAAGAAATACTAACTTTTCTAAGGGCTTATCTTTAGGAACAGAGATAGTAGTTAATATATTTAAAGATGTTCGAAATTTTATTAAATACCAAATATCTTTAAAAGTTATATTATCTTCACATTTAATTTTTAAGATTAAAAAGAACTCATAAATTTCATGTGTTAATTGTACTCCAACTTAATTAATTTTTTAAATTTTAGTTTTATTTTGATATAGTCATATAATTTTCAATGTAGTATTGTTTTAAAAATCTTATTTTATAAATATAAAAAAAATCTTATTTTATAAATATAAAAGAAATCTTATTTTATATATTATTTTTCATATTTTTATTACTTTTAAATAATATTTTTAGTTCAATTAAATACTCGCAAATAATACTCACCCCTGTCAATCCTGTTGCTATTCCCAGTAATAATCTGTGCCTGTAGTATAATCCCTCTTTTTATTTTTTTCCCTTTATGTTTTTGGAAACCTTTTATTTTTTCCCCTTATCTATGGGTTTCTTATGTTAATCGCTTGGGCTCAAGCCCAAAAATTATGTTTCTTTTTATATTGAGTTACGTAACAAAATAAATACACATATTTTGACCAAAAATAAGTACATCTACCAAGGGAGAAAAAGGGAGGATGTGATTAGCACCATCTCTATTGGGAGTGGCACCATTCTTTTTATATATAAGAATTATAAATTTATATATTAAAAAGGATGGTGCCACTCCCAATAAAAATGGTGTTAATCCCATCCACCGAGAGAAAGATTCATATTTTTGTAGGATTTTCTTCTTCTACTGAACCCAAACCCAATTTCATATATCTACCTTAGCTTGTTGTGGTTATTTTATTTTGTGTTACATAACAAAATAAATATACAGTTTGATATATATACAAAGTAGCGACTTGAGTTTTAATATTTGTTTAGTTTATGTTATTGTTGTATTTAAACTCTAATTTGTATTCTTTTATTATCTCAATTTGATCATGCTTTGACCATTGTTTAGGCATTGAATCCTGAATTAGTACTCTCACCAGTTTTTAATGCTTGGTCCAATTTCAAAAGTGTTCATTAGACTTATTACCTTTCATACAAAGCCACGATATAAAAAAATGAACATTTAATTAAAAAAATTTTATAAATTTTTTGGTTAATAATTACTAAAATATTTATTTTTCACACATAGTCGTCCATGATCGCGTACGTGGTTACTGGTTACCAGTAGAATAAATTGATTTTTTTTTTTGTCAGATCGATATCGATAGTTCTATTAAGCTAAAATAGTAGGTTTGGATGAGATGTTGCGATTAGAGCCGTCAATATGAGTTTTAGGCCGCTTACTGCGGGTTAGAGCCAGGTTAGGTTGAGAAGAATTCAGCTCGCTTTAAATTACAACTCACTTAACCCAACTCGTTTAACCCACAACTCACACGGGTTTAGGCTGGGTTGAGGCGGGTTGGCTCGCGAGTTGGCTCGTGGGTTGGCCTGCGGGTTTGAATGGTTTTTTTTCTATTTTTCCATATTAAAATTAGTAAAGGATAAAAAATAGCAAAATTTAATTTAAATTTTTAGAATTTTTTCTTTTTATTTTTAAAATTGTTCTTTTTTATGTGTTTTGTATTATATTTTTTTAAGTTAGAGTTTTTATTAGATTTTTTTAAAATAAAAATTGCATTTTTTTGCTTTAATTTATTTTTTATGATTTTCTTTTAATAAAAACAATTTTTGGTGAGCTAGTCTGTTTAACCCGCAACTCGCGGTGGGTTGGGTTTGGTTGAAGAAATTCTGGCTCGCAACTCATGTGAGTCAACTCGTGCGGGTTAAAAAAATTTTAACTCGTGGTGAGCTAACCCGTGTGAGCCGGGTTGACTCACTTTGACAGCTCTAGTTGTGATTGACACCATTTTAATTGGAGACAGAATCATCCTATTTCGGACATTAGTGTCTAGAATCCTTTTATCATATGTCGTCCATAAAATAAGAATATTTTTTTAATTTAACTATTTTATGAATGATACCGTCTTAAAACACTATTTCAAAATTAATGTCAGAAAAAAAAGATAATTATATTCTTTTTTTGATAGGCAAAAAAAAATTATTAAAACTTAGTTTGAGTACAAGGTATTCTTGAATTCTGAAATCCATCTAATATCCTTTTAAACAACTTATAAGACAATTACACCAATCTAAAAAATTACAATTAATCTCCTCATTTTTACAGACTGAACTCCATGACCGCATCTACTCGAATGGTAAGCCTAACATGATAAACGTAGGAGAAGACGTGGCAGTCTAGATAGGACACAGCGTTTTGGGCCTTTGGCGTTTTTCTCCTCTGGCCCGACGACCAAAAAGCTTAATTTAATATATATAGTAGACCCTGTCCAAAAACAAAAGGTATATGTATGTATGTACTAGGAGTATGTACAATTAGAGTTTTGAGAAAAGAAAATTGAGAGTAGAAAATATGATGATGTTGAGTAATAAACACCACCTTAATCTTCATGACTTTGGCACCTTTAATTTTTAACTTAAAGTGGCTGCCTTGAGAAACGTGATGTATGGTAAAGCATTTAAAAGGGCAAATACATACGAAGCTAACATATAAATTAACAAAAATGTTAAATGTACAATTACTACTTATCAAATCACCATATACTTGTATACTTATTTTTTTAATAAGTGTATGATGATACAAGGAATATTGGTGATACACTAATCATAACTCATAAATTAAGTATTCTCAAGAAAATAAAACTTTAATTAACAGGTAATTAACAACAACAGTGTTCTCCAATATTAGCTTTAGAACTATATACCCAATATGACACACACATATGGAACATATCAAATGAGATAACTTATTTCTTAGAGGTGTGATTTTCGTGGTAAGTAATTTATGTCCCTTTTGTTATGTTGTCATATTGTAACGGCCTCACACTTGTTTATGAGTTGTGCTTTTGCGGACTTGGTGTGGCGTAAGGTTCTAGCTTGGCTTCAAATGTCAATATCAATACTGTCTTCTTTGGTGGAATGATTCTATTTGTTTTGATTATCACGCCATGCAAAGAAGCAAAGGAAGACGTTGTCTGGGTTATGGTCAGGAGTTTGTTGGCCCATTTGGCTCATGCATAATTATGTGCTTTTTAATAATGGTGTTTGTGATACTATGCAAGCTCTTGATCTCATTAAGATTCAGACATAGTCGTGGTTAAAACACTCTAATTTTTTTGTGTACTTTAGTTTTTTGACCTTTTTCTGATTGGTGTGTTTAGTTTACCCTTTAAGTTGTTTATCTCCTTGACTCATTATGTAATTTTAGTGTACAATTTGTACTCATTTTAATATAATTTCAATTGTTTATAAAAAAGCACAACGATTTTAAGGAAGTCATGTGAATTTTTTAAATTGTCATATGACTTTTTAATATTCAATCTAAATCATTCGTAATTAGATTGATTCAATAGTTGCGATTCATCTCTGTCACCTCTTACAATAGTAGGTGTCATCACTTAATATGCCTAATATATATATATATATATATATATATATATATATATATAAATACAATAACAAAATAAGTTGTTTGTGTTTATCTCAAAATAATAAATGAATTTTTTTAATTTATTTAATAAATGAACCTCAAAAAAATGCCAATAGACTGTCACATAGGTGAGTATTTTGTCTTTTTTATTATTTAAAGTTCACGTTATTCTTAGTCTTAATCTTTAAATGACTCACACAAAAAATACTAAGAGACATAACTATATTGAATTTCATTATTTTATTTGAGATAGGATACTTTTAAAAAACTAATTTTTTAAAAAGTCATGAAAAATGTTTCGGAGGTGTTGTGTTGATATAAAAAAAAATTATTTTGTTGGACACCAGTAAAAAAAAGTAATGGTGACGTATTGGATGAGTGTTATATGGTTATCGATGTTAAACATGTGTTTAACATATTGACACGACAGATAATTAAATATAGGAATTTATAAGTAAGTTGTACATATATCATACTTATAATTGCTTATGGCCCGTTTGTTTTAACTTTGTGTGAATGTGTGTAAGCACGTACACACGTTGAGATGTATACGACCTACCTCAAAATGCACAAGTGGGAAATAGAGGTGGATGCTTAATTAATGATCTAATGTGGATATATATTATTTGACTTGTTTTAGAATCTCAAATGTGTATATTTTATAGCGCTGAAACGGACTTGATATATATATAAATGAATGATCGTATATATAAAAGTTGGGTGAAATGAGGTCAGTGAACTGAACTCAAAGTGAGCACTAATTCCATGGTGATGCCACCTATATATATCCCGTGACGATGTTAGCTTAGATGATGGTGACTAGGTAATTGTGTGGTGTAGCTAGTAACACATACAAATTAAATGTCTAGCTAGCTAGTTTAATTTAAGAAATGTGATATGATGAGGCTCCAGGTTACTTAATTAATTTCGCTGACATTCTGTTTTTGACACTGATGATCGCTACTTTTGTCATCACCGTGAATGATGAATTGATGAGAAGAGCTCTCTCTAGGAGCCGTGACTGGTAACTGCGGTTGGTCTTGATGAACAGAGTAATCAATATCATTTGCAGGGTTCGGTGGCATCGTTTTTTTGCGTTCTGTATATTTCCCCCATACAACTAGATAAAGCCCAAGAACCACCACAGTTGCTCCAATAATGCTGAAATAATATTAATAATAATGAAGATTATTAAAAGCATTATTATATTATAGTTGATAGTAAGTAGTAGTGTACCTTCCAAGGTAGAGTTTCTCAGATAGGAGAATGGAAGCCAAGGCAGTTACAATGATCATACGGAGGGGATTAAAAGCAGTCACAATAACTGGACCCATTGCTTTTATCACCATCCCTTGTATGTAATACTGCACTCCCGATGTAACTATTCCCTGTATGTATTATTGTTTTTCAGTTTTCAATTGTTGTCTAGGAAGGCGTGTTAGTTAGTTAGTTAGTTAGTTAGGGTGGTTACCGCGTAAGCAGGAGCAAAGAGTCGCGTATCCCAACCAAGTGACCAGGCACGAGGGTGGTGCCTCTCCGCAATGATTGTTACAATAGAGCTTTGAATTGCGCCTATAAAACAAACCCACGTAGCTAGAGACATCTCTGCTGGGTACTTTCTCAATGTTATAGCCTGCAACCACACGTGTGACTTACTTAGCACTAGCACTTTGAAAGTGCAATAACCAATCATTTACAAAAGTTAGTTAGTACTTGTGTAAAACAATTGACCTGCAATATGTAAAATGCAGAGAAGCCGGCACAACCGATGAGGAGGAAACAGGTTCCTAAAACCCAGTGGTTTCCGGTGGTGGTGTTATGAGGGTGGGTGGTTGTTGATCTGACAACAGTAAGTACAGGACCTTTGTATAGTGCCATTAGTAATGTGCCTCCCAATGTTACTGCCGTGCCCACCATTTTGGCTTGGCATGCTACTTCCCTAATCTTCATGTGCTCTAATCTGATAATTAATTAATTATTTCATTTTACAAAGTAGAATACCAAATTGAATTGAATATACTACCTTAGAATGACGGCAATGAGAAAAGTAATGGAGGGTGCGGAGTTCATGACAGCAGATAGGAAAGATGCGGATGTAAATTTCATGCCCAACAGGGCGAAGCACTGATCCAGTATTATTCTGCACTTAAATAACAACCAATTAAGTTACTTGTACTATATATTACTAATTAAACCCAAAATTATTATTTATTAGATGATGATGATGATTAGTTTACTCGAAGAAAGCGAGAGCCATAATCTGTGAAAATATCCCCAGAGTCATGTTGGGCCTAACTTTCCTGCAAAATTAAACATTTGGTTTTATTTAATTAGCAGATGGAATGTGCGTGGTTGAAAATATGAATGGGAGGTACCTTTCTAGAAAGAATGCGAAGGGAGCGAGTGTAATAGCAGCAATGGCATTACGGTAAACGATGAATACATAATGACTCATGCCTTTGTTGATAGCATCCATGGCCAAAATGAACATGCCACCTGAACCAAATTGAACTCCCAATAACAACAGATATGGCTTCGCATTTCTCAACCACGCTCTACTACCCATACTTACCTTTGCTTATTATCAGAGGAGGCAGGCCTTCACAATATTATTTATATATACCCTCACCACTAACTAAATATATTTAACAATAACTTGCTTAATATATATATATATATATATGATGATCTCTGGAGTGAGTGTACTGTGTACATATATACATATTATTCTTTGCTGACTATGCAATGACAAGTGCTAGCTAGATGGTACGAAACCTAAGAAACTCTACTTATTTCAGTAACCTAATGCACTAAATTATACTGTCCATGTAACACCTTATAAGCCCATAAGTAATGCCTTTCACAGTGGCACACATTATTTTCTTAGTGGGATGCCAAATTTCTTTTAAACTAATAACAATAACAATTTATGTTTCAATTTAACATTTTAAACAACATTATTTTTATCCATAAAACCTCTCACCAGTGCCATAATGCAATGCCATTTCTACAAGTGACAAAGTGATACATATATGGGATGGAAATATGTGTACCATACAATTAAGTAACAAGTTAACAAAGGTCAAAATTTGCGTACCCTTACTAAATTCTTTTTTTGGTGCACATTTATTTTTAACAAGATCTCCTGATACTCAATTGGTCTGACCTTGAATTGGCTCAACTCAAGCAGCCACTCGTACCTACTACATACATCCAATTCAATTACTACTGGATCGTCTTGTTATCATTTTTCTTGGTTTATCTTTATTGTTGCTGCCGTACGTGCACTGGGGAGGTGAAGATCAATTAACTGAATAACATGTTTTATTTATTAACTGTGTCTAATTGACTTTATTGGTAATCTAGCTTTTAGTTAATAATTAATAATATTTGTGATAAAAATAAATCCGTAAGAAAACAAGGAATCCAGAATATGCAGGTAAATGGCTAAAGGCAAGGATCGGAGGAAAGTTCAAGAATCTGAATATCTTTTTGGAAATAGCTAGAGGCAAGGGTCTAGTTAGTACACCTGTACTTTTATATTAATTAATTAATATATTCATTTTTGTGACGTGTACGTACGTAGGAATCGATCAGATGAGATGTGAACATTGATATATATATTTGCAGCAGTGGTCACGTTTTGCTCAAGGAAATGTTATATTTGTTGGCAATTTCTTTTTGTTAGTATTCTAGTCATGCAAGCCAATTGATGGCATGAATCTTCCGAGTCTCTTATCCAAATATTATAACAATATTTTCTAATTTCAATGTTTTTTTTTTTTGTGAATATTTGTTGTGAAGCAAGCTAATTCATGACAAATAACTTTTTGTAATTCTATGTATTACGTGATCCATTATTTATGTGGCATCATTTTTCTGAGAATGTTAATGTTTGGTTTCTCATATTTTGGGTGATGATATTAAATCATGGTCTTTTGCTACCCACAAATACGCCTTATATTATTATTGATTTGCTATGCAATCATTAAATACAATTCAATGGCTCACAATGATAAACACGTACTAGTTGAAAAAGAAAAGGAAAGATGAGAAGAGAAGAATTAAAGAGTAGTGGATGAAAATGAGTGAGTTGATCATGTTAAGAATTGAAGAAGGGAATGGAAAGTGGTAAAGAGTGTGAGAGTGGACAAATTAATTAAATTAAGAATTGGGAGACGTAGGCCACTTGATCAGAACAATATAAGTGGAAAACTTGGAATGGCCACTACTTCACAGACCACACCACCTCTGGAACGAAGAAATTAAAACTTTGAATTACAACCACACATACACTATATACTAGTATATATAAATAATTAGAGATTCTAAATCATTCTACAGATTAAAAAAAAAACATCAGATTCTTATAATAAGGATTCTTGCCGCGCCTTTTTTAAAAGTGAAAATATATATATATACTTGTATTTTCTTAATAAAACCATTGCATGATATCCTGCTATATATTGCTGCTTGCTCCGTGATTTGAGTAATAATCAAGAGCATAACATACATTCGTCCAAACCATGATCTGATCTCAAGGTAAAATTCTATAAATACAAGTTTTTTCTTGGTCGTCAATTAGTTACAGTCTCATCATTAACTGTATATATATGACAAAAACAAAAACAGAGAATGTTATATATACTTATTCATTAATTGCTGTGATAGCTAGTTAACAATAATGCAAAGCTAGTTAGTTGCTTCCCATTCAGCATGCAATATCAACAGCAATACAAGTCAGCGCCCAAAATCTAAGCCATGTTACTATGTACCTTTTCATTTTGTATTTTATATAAGTGTTTATCCAAATCAGAGGAGCAGATGGATGGAAAAATAGTGTTTCTATATTAAATTTGAAAGAGGACAAGAAATTTTTTACCAAACACTCAATACATATTTTAGCTATTTTACTTATTTTTAATGTTTATTATATAAATATAAAAAAAAAAAACGTATTACAATTGTTCATATATAAAAATAAAAAATAAAAAACAATATTAGGAAAAAGGTTATTTTGGACTGTTCAAGGTGGTTTACTAGCCATCACTATAAAATATATATGTCGCCATCATTTTGTTAATGCTATCTAATTCACTAGACAATAGCTCACGCCAATATAGAATGTATATGGTCCTTAATTGACTAAATAATTAGCTTCTATAATTTATTTGAAGTTTCTGTCTTAGGAAAGTGAAGCCAAATTTATCAAAACCTGGGACAAACAAAGTATCAATTAAAAAAAAAACATTAACTAGCTAGCTAGAAGGGAATTAGCACCTATGAGTTGGATAGGTATTCGGTATTCAATGAGTGTTACTTTTGGTACTATGGAGCATGTTGGGCACATTATAGTTGCCTTATTGTTTTTTTAATTTTGTCTTCGAAATGGGTTCTAGAAACCGTTTCGCTAAGCTGTCATACGGTAACCAGAAACCGTATCGCTACTTTTAATTTTTTTTTTTGAATTTTAAAACTATACGGTTTCTAGAAACCGTTTCCAAACGGTTCTCAGAAACACTTTTTTAAAAAAAAATATATATATTTTGTACGGCACTTATTTTGTATGGTTTAAAATTTAGAATTCAAATTTTATAAATGTATTAATTAGGCATAAATGGACAATTTTAAAGAAGAATTTAAGAATGTAGATGAAGAAATAGAGAAATAATATAATTATTAACAAATAATATTAATAATACAATAATTACAAATCAAACAATAAAAATAAAAAATAAAACAATATTACATTAATAATAAATAATTCTTAACAAATAAAAAAACATTAAAAAATCATAAATATTTTTAAAATCTATAAAAAATATTAAAAATTTATAGTAAATGTTTTTTATAAAAAAATCAGATAAATACTAATATTCAAAAATTATAATAAAAAGAAAATCCAAAAAATACCATATAATTTTTGGATTCTTCATCTACATTTTTCAATTCTTCTTTAAAGTTGTCCATTTCTACATAATTGATACATTTATAAAATTATAATTCTAACTTTTAAACAATGCAAAATAAATGTTATACAAAATAAGTTTTTTTTTTTTTTTTAAATACAAACGGTTTCTGGAAACCGTTTGGAAACAGTTTCTAAAATCCGTTTCGGGAGCAAAATTGAAAAAAAAATAAGACAACCATGGTGTGCCTAGCATGCCTCATGGTGCCAAAAGTAACACTCGTCATCAATACTAAAGTATAGGTCATTTCAGATTGTACTAGGTGAAAACAATTTTTAGTTTAAATCCAATTTTAATTATCGATAATGATAGGTATGCACCCATTAGAATTGTATAGTGTAAAATTTATTTATAACACACTTAATATAAGTTAAATTAAAATTTTCATTTTATTTTTTAATTTTTAATATTAAAAAATTAATAAACTAAAAGAGTAAATGAGTTGTACATCATAATGAGTGTACACAAAATATTTTTCTTTAATTCTTTTAGTAACAATGATTAGTATACAATTATTAACGTATACAATCTATTTATAACCCGTTAACATAAGACAAATCAAATTTTTATTATACTTTTCAATTTTTATATTAAAAAAATAGTTAAACATAAGAGTAAATAAGTTGCGTGTAGACGGTAGGTGGGTGTATACAAAACTTTTTTCTTATTTTAGCTGGCCATTTAGGCAAAATCTCATTATAATGCGTAGTGACACAAAAACCATTTAGAAATTGGAAACCATTTGGTGTGATTAAGGAAGAATATAATTTGCTGCTTTAAAATTAGCTTTTCTTGCAAACAAAGAACAAAAATATATTTGCCTTCATAATTTTTTTTGCCAAATGTACCTTTTTGTTCAATATTTTTTATGCGCATTTTATTTTGATTTTATATCTTTTTTGGGTTATATTTTGGTCCTGTATCTCTTATAAAGGTTTTATTTTGGTCCAGTCCGTCAATTCCGTCACTCTATTACAAGGTAATTTGAGTCAGTTCTTATTAGGGTTCATGTGTATATTATGATTTTTTTGTGTTTGAAGATAAATGACAATTTGACTATGTTCTTATTAGGTCAATTATGTTAACGAGAACGACGAAGTTGATTGACTGAACCAAAATGAAACGTTTATAAGAGATTCAGGACCAAAATATAACCCAAAATAAATATAAGACCGAAATAAAATACACATAAGAGATACATGACCAAAAAGTGTATTTCACCTCAATTTTTTAGTGAGTTAACATCACCCTGCACTTTGAGCTAAAAATAGAGTAGATGCACTTTAATTTAGTCCTGCCGGACAGAAAGACAAAAGATAGTACCAATGGTTAATGGATAGAGTTAATTTTCGGAAGTGTACGAGCCGTTTATTTTAAATTGCATTTGAAATAGAATTGGCTTTTGATTGTAGCTGAATTTTTGAAGTTCCATCTCAATTTGGGAATTGTGGGATGAAATAACACACTACTACCAGTACTAGAAGCATTATATAATAGAAGCATTTGAAATATATTGTTTGTAAATATGACGATACGAACATACTATATTTTTCTTTATGAATGTTATAATAGAACATGACACTGCCCTGTAATGGCAATTTGATACTATTTCCTTCATACATAATGTGCAAATGGCAAGCACAAAATAAATACATATATACCTATAGCAGTTGCAGGTTTCAAATTAAAGCAGGAAAAGCACATTATTATAAATTCCTTTGGCATAAGTAATCTGTGTTAGATATCAGAGGAGGTAATTGGAAGTTGTTGAAGTTTTGCTTGTGTCTGTGTTTGTTTAGTTGTAATAGTACTAGTATCTGATGATGGTGGCTTGCGATGTGAATAATCTCTGCTTTTGCCCCAAACCACACCGTAAAGACCCATTGCTATTATGGTTGCTCCAATGATACTGACAGACAGAGGAACAAGCGCACAAATTCAGAAAATTAATTAAGCAGGAGGTCATATAATAAAGAATTGAAACACAAATAAAAATTAGAAATAAATAGTAGTAATTAATACATTACATTACCTGCCCAAGTGAAGTTGTTCTGCAAAAAGGAAGGAACCTAAAGCAGAGACGATGATCATGCAAAGTGGATTAAACGCTGTTAAAAATACGGGTCCTCTGCTTTGCAATACCAACCCTTGCACGTAATATGCTATTCCTGATGTAACTATTCCCTGTATTTTTAAAACTCATTAATTTAACTAAACCATATTATCTATTAAAATTTGTTGATACATATATGATTTTATTTTCATTTTTTGGGTCAAAGAAAATTGAGACTGTCCAATGTGGAGGGTTGTCAAGTGAAAGAAATTGGGCCAGTATTTGGATAAAACAGGAGAGAAGGTTAGTCCAGTTTTGACCAAAAAAGAAAGTGGGCCAGTGGGCTTATATGGGCAGAGTAAAGCAATACTACTAACCGTGTAGAGAGGACCAAAGAGCCTGACGTCCCAGCCTAAGGCCCAAGCACGAGCCCGAGTCCCAGAGTGATGATCCGCCACAAGTGCCACCACGGCGGCCTGCAAACTACCCACTAAGCAAATCAACGTTGACAGCGACAGTTCCGCCGGATACCTTTTCAACGTTATGGACTGCATAATTTTACTCACAAGTTTAATTTGATGACCAATTAATGCTTCAACATAAATGGTGTTAGATTAGATTTGCCTTGCCTGTAGAATGAAGAAAGAAGACCAAGCAAAACAACTTAGGAGTAAAAAGAGAGTTCCAAAAATCCAGTGGTGGAGAGTCTGAGAAGATTGATCAGTTGAATTTTGGTATTGGTGGTGAGTTGTGTTATTTGGAGAATAAAAGAGATGAATTAGAGGTCCTCTGTAAAGTGTCATTAACAAAGCTCCTCCCAGTGTTACCAAAGTCCCTATCACCTTCGCAATGCCCTGCACCTCCTTTACATTTACCTGCTCTAACCTGAAACATTATACCCAATAATTAAATTTATTGAATTTGAGATTCAAAAAACTACAACTTCAAACTTTGTTCACTTAGTCATACAATTTTTCATCATCCCTACTGTCACGTACATTATATTATATTTATGAATCGTAATTACTTGGGCTATCTTTCTGCTTGCTTTAATTAATTGAATTAATCTTATTAATTACCTGAAAATTAAGGCTAACACAAAAGTGACTGAGGGCACAGCGTTCATGATAGCAGATGCGAATGAAGCAGAGGTGTATTGCATCCCCAAAAAAGTGAATCCTTGGTCAATCACAGGCCTAAAATATAACATCTCATACAAATTCAAACATACAGTATATACATTATCATCAACTTATATATCTTTATACTAAACGTCAAAAACCTCAATTTCTGATTACACTTGTGTCCGAGAAAGTACCTATTCTCTCTAACTTATCATACCTTATCATTAATGAACTTAATTAAATAGAGAGTTACACACCCATATTTTTATTCTTTTTTTGTTAAGAGGTTGCAAAATCAATTTGAGATGTTGTATATTGTAAGTGCATCTTTTGTTTTTTTTTAAAGAGTTATAATTGCATCTTTTCAAGACTCATTTTCCTTAATCACATTTATTGTTATTTGTTTAACCTACAATATGATGATAAACCAAATAAACGCATTCATCAACTAATGGTTTTTTTTTTACAATAAAAAAAGTTAAGGTTTAAATCTACTGTTCATTTAAATTAGGTGTCATTTAAGATGGTCCCTTAAAAGTGAGGACCACCATAGTCGTCTCTGATCTCAAGATTTTTTTTCACCAATTTAACCGTTTGATTGAAAATTTAAATACTATAGATTAACTGTGTAAAATTTTTAAATTTTTTAAAAATTTGCAAATACGTAATCTAACTGCAAATATTTTAAGTACATATTATACAATCAGAAAAAGAATCAGACCGATTAAATATCAAACAGTTTTTAAACTGATTAAATTTTTATATGGTTAATCTTTATTATATGAACTATCAATCTAACGGTTGAATTAATAAAATTTATAATGTTTAGTGATAAAATAAAGGTGAGGACCACGATGATCCCTAAATCAAAAGGATCACCCTAAATGGCACCTTTAAACTATTCAAACCTCTTTACATTAGACCAACATCCGGGCTCAAGTGGGTTAATTAATAGAGTGTTCGTTACCAAAAAAAACTAAAATTTAGTTTCTTTTTTCATAACAAGGTATATATTTTTGGGGTAAGTGATGACCTAATATTCATCACTTGAGTTAGAACTTGTTTTCCTTCAATTCCTAATAAACTTAGTTGGTCGGTAAATTATTTGATACTATTTTGTAACTAACATTAATAAATTATAATTTTAAGTGAATATTTTGAAAATAAATTAAAATATTTTTGAGAGGTTGATTTGTTTCTTTAGTTCAGCACCAAAAGAATCATTAAAATATTCATTTATTAATGCCTTTGCTATTGATCCGTCTCTATTGATATAAATTTTATCAAATAAAATTAATTCATTACTATAAATATATAATTAATATATTATAATAACAAAAGAAATATATATATATATATATAATTACTAAAAAAATGTTAATATAAAAATTTAATATATGTTATTAATTATTGTTTATCCCATTGTTAGTTTAGATATATATTTATATTAATAAATTATTCCGTCAAAGAAAGTTTATATCCCGAGTAAGGTGAATATATATATATACTAAAAAAAAAGTTTTTAAACTTTTTTATTCGGTAGTTAATAAATATTAGCAATCGAATCAGTGTTTATAATAGTTAATGATGTCATATTTATTGTTACTTATTCAGTCGTCATATTTTTTTAGTGATACATTCACCATGACATAGTTAACAAATATTATATAAAGATAATATTATATTGATACTAAAATATTTTAGCAATATTTAAAAAATATTATCAATTTTTTATAAATAATGTTATATTTGATCAATTAAGTTGTAGTGATTTAAGAGACTATTTTTTCCTTTCAAAAGAAAGCCTTACAATTTAAGTAAATCCTATCATGTATGTCATTGTTGAACTTCATATAACATGCAAGAATAGTAGAAAGAAGTTATTTTCCATTTTGTTATATGTTATATGGATGCAGGCAGCTGATAGGTATATATATATATAGATAGGTTTTATAGAAGATTACTCCAAGAAACCGAGCATCATTATCTGTATAAAGACAGGGACCGTCATCTTTGGCCTAATTTTCCTGCAAAATTGTAATTGCAATAAACGTGTTAGATAGTTTGTTACACAAATTAAAATTACGAGTAAAACAAGATGGACACTAGAACCAATAAATGTTAATATTAGATATATATCACTTCCCGATTGATTTTTAACTAAATTACAAATACAAGCATTGCTATATCCCTACGCAAACTCTTTCTTATTAATCCTCTCCTAGCTAGCTGGTAATAAGTTCCTTATAAGGAATTTATTAACTGAAAAATGAGGTATAACGTTATTCTTTTCATATAAGAAAGTATAATAACAAATAGTCCCCAAATATGCACTTCGAGCTCATGAGAACATGTATGTATGGATACGAAATTCGATTCCCGATTATATTACTTTTCTATGAACCAAAAAATTATAATAACTAATAATTGAACCTAGATACCCACATGATTGGGACGAAATATAATGTTTTAAAAACATAAAAAAACAATTAATTATTTCTTCATAATATATAGGAAGATATAAAATTATTCTTATGTATACCGATAAAAAAGAATTGAGTTTAGTTGATTTTTGGGTTAATTAAAATTTTATAACAATTGTGTTTTGGTACAAAATTTTTCAAAAGTGTGCATTTGGCCCCCTTTTTCAAATGTACGAGTTTACTACATAATTGTTCTTGGTTAGGGTTAAAACCGTATGAAAAAATGTCGTCCATTCAGACAAAAAATCATCATTAAATGTAATATTTCATAATAAATTGCACATTGTTAAATTATAAGAAAAGCAAAAACACATTATATTCTCATAAACATTTTCCCAATAAAGCACATTTGAAATAAATTGCAGGGACCAACTTATAATTAACCATTGATTTTATTGAATTTTACGATATATATATATATATATATTCCTCCTCATATATAATTTTTTTTATCAGCCAAACACATACTCCATACTACACTACTCCTAAATATACCTAACTAGGGGTTGAACCCCTCTCCTCAAACTCCAAGAGCTTCTCCTTATGCCACTTGAGCTACAAGCTCCTGGCTACCGAATAAGAAGTTATATCTTATAAATCATATATACAAAATTTAACGTTAATTCAAAATCTTTTAACACTATATTAATATTCTAGAAGATTAACGTAATATATAATTTTATTAATAGTATGAAAATAACAATCGTTTGATAGTGTATTAAATGATTTTGGATTGACCTGAAATTTTGTACATATCATCTATAAGATGAGAATTTTTTATCTAAGTCTCACGTCGGCTAATGATATGACCATTGTTGAGTTTATAAGAGTGTGACAATCTTCATCCTACCAGCTAGTTTTTGAGAGTGAATTAGGCCCAAAATCCAAATTGTAAGATTATCGGGTTTTATAACAAATTATTCGATAGAAAGTTACGAACGATATAAGAGTTAGTATCAACTTACACTAGTCTGAAATGATCTTTCCCTTATTTTATTTTCCTTTAAATTATATACTTGGTATTTATGAATTAAAAAAAAAAGTAGAAATAAAAAGTATTTAGTAATCAAGAAATGGTAAACAAAGAATAAGGAGTTAATAGAAACTCAAAAACATCTTTTCATACATTAAAGTCCACCAAAAACTTATATATGAAAGGTTGACCACCGGTACAAGAATATAAAAGAAATAGACATAAGCCTCATTGTTTGTCAAAATTTTTAAAAGGTTGATTGATAGGCGGATTTAAGATAGAAGTATAGACATAATAATTTATAAACCTCACTTGTGAAATAAAAATCAGGTACAAATTAAAAGTATTATATGTATATATGTCTTAAATATTTAAATGATGTGAGTAAATTTAAGAAAAGTTAAAGTAATATATAATTGGACCTTTCAAAAAAGAAAGCAAAAGGAGCAATGGCAATGGCAGCGATGAGATTGCGATAGACAATGAACACATAACGATTCATTCCATGATTCAGACTCGCCTTCGAGAATATGCATGCTCCTGCAAACCCAAATTGAAGTCCTATTGTTAGCAAATATGCCTTTGCATTTCTCAATTTCTTCCCAAAACTATTTCCATCACATTTTTCTTCCATTATATATATATATATATATATGTTATTGCTTAGAGTTAGAGATAGATAGATAGATACGATGCTCTCTCTCAATTGCATTAAGTGGCGCCTCCCTTATAAACACCAAGAGTGATAATGAATAATCATTAACATGCAGTGGGCCACCTTTAAAAAACATTGATTCATTCCATTATTCAGGTAAACGTAACAAACATTATTTTATTTATTTATTTATGATTGCTAAGTGATAACAAGTAGTCTTGTAATATGGGAGACACCTTATAAGTCTATATATGTAGTGACTTTATTTAAAGTTGCCAAAGAAAAGGTTAATTTGACTACTAGTGGGATGCCACAATATTTCTACAAGCAAGATAACATACATACATATATACATACATATACATTAATTTCACGTAACACTGGTAAATTATTTTCATTTTAAATTTCAGAGATGCACGCGTGACTTCTTTTAAAAATCATCACATACACATACTTAACTTACTCATTTTTTTAATACCTAGATGTTTTAAGTACTCTCAATAATTAATTTATTTGTTATTTTTTGTGAATTATGTATGTCTATCTATAAAAATATGATTAGAGGTAATTTAAAAAGAAATTTTATTTTTTGAATAAAATTTTAAAACTTAATTAAGATTAATTAATTTTCTTAATTAAGGTAAAGATCATTTTTTAGCAAAGGAGGTAAAGTGCGTGCACGCAATACTAAGAAGCGAAGAAAAGCAAATTAAAGGAATTGAGAGAAGCCAGTTGAGATTAATATAAGTGGAAATTTTGGAATGGCCACTTTCATAGTTCGTTCATAGAATTTGCATTTGGGATGTCACCACCCTTGGAGCCAGAGTTTTTCAACTTTGAATTACAACCACAAAATATATACACATATCAAAATAATGGTTCTAAACCCTTCCACACACCACAAAGTTCAAATAAAATAACATGCATATATAAGATTTTATCGACTCTTCCAACATTAACAGTAATACAACTCAGCATCCAAAAGCTTATTTAATTATCTTCTCAACAGTACACTATCATATATTGCTCTTCATGTTAATTAGTGATTGATATTTTGGTCAAGAGTATAATCATCCATATATCAATAAATCACTTTAAATATGAGATATGTTGATATGCACGACTGATATACAATGTAAGGGATAATACGACGATAAAGATATATTGTTTTGGTATTTTAGACTAAAATACATTTTAGATAAAGCTAAGCTGGTAGCAAACTCCACGTACGTACGAAGGTCATTATAATGAGAATTGAACCTTAGGACCATAGCTATCAAAATGGATTTTGACTTGCAAGCTAATTAACTTAGCCCAACCCAACTCACCAATGAGTTGGATTGCAACAATAAATAACCTCTCACCAAAAGGCGAGTCAATATGGCCCGACTCATTTAACGTACTTCCTTTATTTTGTGAATTTTATGTTGGTCCATCCTCAATGTGGCCCATAAGAGTGATGAGTGAGAAGGAAAAAAATTCTTAACCCTAAAATATCCAATCAAATTTTAGTCTCTTTTCTATCTAAGACTCTAATTAACCCTAATGTCTCTTAATGTACTCTCCATTGCTGCGTGCTTGGTTACTAGTTGTTCGGTCCACCTCTCGCTCTCTGTCTTGCTACTATAAGTGCCCTCTGTGTGTATGCCTACGACTCTATTTGAACGAAGAAGCAGCAACTCACTAATGGTTCTTTTCTTCTTCTTTTTTTTTTTTAATTTTCTTTATGAAATTTTTTTCTTTTTTTGAATTTTTAATTTGTTATTATTTAGGCGAGCCAATTCGTTTAACCTAACAACTCGACTCGAGTGGATTGAACCCGGTGATATATAAGGTCAAAGGCAATATTGCATAAGTAATATTGTGCTCAACCTTTATTCCTGAATCACATACTAAATTAAACATTAGAGCCCCATTACATCATTTAAGGAAAATATATTTGTGGCCATTATTGAATCATTCAAGTTACCAATCACCTCAATTGTGGACTCAGCTTGGCCTGACCACATCACTTCTTAATAATTTAGGGTTTAGGACTTTGTAAGGTTGTTTAGTTGCCATCATTATATGTGTCGCTCTCATTTTGTTAATGCTATCTATGTAGGAGTAGAGTAGTATTTAATATACATCTCATTTTTAGAGTTTAGAGTGGTATAAGAAGAGAGATGTAAAGAATTTTTTTTTAAAATAAAAAGAGAAAATAAAAAATATTAATAGTGATGTAATAGATAAAAAAGAGAAAGATGAAAAGAAAAATTAACGATAAAATAAATATTATAAATAATAGTGTGATAAGTATAATTATAATTATTAATAGGAGTATATAAATCGCTAGACATTAATTAGTTGATATTGTTCTTGACTATTTAATAAGCTTCTTAATTTCTGCTCACTACGATGGTTGATTGTTAACTAGTAAGCGATATTTTAGTGACAGAATAAACAAATGAGTTGGTGGGTAAGTGGTCATCCGTTGGCACTACCAAAAAAGAAATTTAAAGGTGGTGTAGTGAGTAACAAAATGGGTCGCTAAATAGGGTGGCAACCAAAATGGTGACCAAAAACACAACATCGTCCCTAGCGATCGATTTAGCAACTGAATTTGAAATGGATCGTTATTTGATGACCAAAAAATTACTGGGAAAGTAGTATATTTCAGTCGCTGGTATCCTTGAAAATTGTTTATCAGCAACCAAACATTTTCGGGCTGCGTGCTACTTACTTAGCCACTAGCCACTGATTCTTTTGGTTGCTAATTTGCGACTTCTATCTCTGGTTGCTAGGCCTGATCAATGATTCATCAGTATCTTTTGGTCGCTAAACTTCCTGTACATGGGCTTCACATGTAAATTGACATGAAATTATATTAAACCCGGTTTTTAACCATCCATTCACATGAAACTATTAATTTTCATGTGTATGGTACCAAGCATCACTTTACAAAATAAAAACATCGGACCAAATGAAGTGATATCCAAAGTGATAAGCATTACTTCACAAAAAAAGATGGACAACCTAAAGTGATAATATCCAAAGTGATAAGAATCAGTAAACCAAAACACCAAGTAATATCCAAATTAAAGTAATAATACAACGTGCAAACGCAATAATAACAAAACAAAGTCCATCTAGCTAACACAAATTAAATAAAGCTGAAATCAAGGGTGTGGATATCTGGGATGCTCTTAATGTTTTGTGGTTGCTGCGCTTCTGCCATCAATGTTCTGGATTACATTTGGTCGCATCGGTGGTACACGCCAATAAACTCCAATCACAAGTTTTGAACTCTAGTGTGGATAAAAGTACAGTTGAATTAGACCGAATTACAAGAGTGGTTTTATTTTTGCAATTTGGTCGGATTCAACGGAATGGAAGAGAATGTGTGTTATGAATCTCACATTTAGTATAATTGAAAATTCAGTGTGATACTTAAGTGAGACTTTCTCATCTAGTGGAATAGTTTTTTGGGTTATGTTTTTCTCACGTGCTTTAAGTTCTAACAATTTAATTACTGAGTTTTCTAATTGCCAATAGATCGGACTCTGTTTAAGGCTTTTCTTACGGACACATTTTTGTTTCTGTTTTTCTTATTCCCAACGAGTATCATGGATCATGGGGCCATTGTATAAGTTATTCTCTATTTAGAATACGCTTATCTTTTGAGTTATAAGTAACAAAATATAGTTACCTATATCAGATTTTCAATGAGTTTTAGCATGTTTGATTTGTCATTGGCAACGAACATCTGAAGTTTTAGAATGAAGAATTATGAATTTTTATGGAATGAACGTGAAAGTAAAAGAAACTTGTTTGTTTTTGCGTTGCGTTGGACCCCAACGCTAAAACAAACATACTCTTTAACATACCATGCACATTGATTTAAGCTAAAAAATAATAGTAGATATATGAATGGTGGCTTACACAGAAAGACAAATTAAAGATGGTTGGTTGCAATGGATAGAATTGATTTTTTCAGAATTCTTAATTCTGTTTGCAAACGGGTATGAGAAATGAGAGAGAGAACATATAATTTTGTTCCTGAATGTTAAAATAGAGCATTGACGCAAGCATGACAATGAAGATATACATATATTAATTGGCAGGTGCGCTGCAGTTTAATTTTGAAGGAAGCAAAAGCACATTATTGTTCATATATTAATTCCTCTGGCGTAGCATTAATAATCTGTGTTAGAGATCAGAGGAGGTAACTGGAAGGTGTTGAACTTTTGCTTTTGTTGTAGTAGTAGTAGAAGCAGATGATGGTGGTGGCTTGAGATGTGAATAATCTTTGCCTTTACCCCACACCACACCGTAAAGACCCACTGCTATTATGATTGCTCCAATGATACTGACAGACAGAGGAATAAGCGCACCAATTCAGAAAATTAATTAAAATTAAGAATAAATAGTAGCAATTAATACATTACATTACCTGCCCAAGTGAAGTTGTTCTGCAAAAAGGAAGGAACCTAAAGCAGAGACGATGATCATACAAAGTGGATTAAACGCTGTTAAAAAAACAGGTCCTCTGCTTTGTAATATCAAACCTTGCACATAATATGTAATTCCTGAAGTAACTATTCCCTGTCATTTTCAAATTTGCCGTCATAACAAAAACTTAATTAACAGTAGTCCTATTCCTATATCATGAGAAGGAAGAACTGACCGTATAGAGAGGACCAAAGAGCCTGAAGTCCCAACCTAAAGCCCAAGCTCGAGGCCCAGCGTGACGATCCGCCACCACTGCCACCACAGCTGCTTGCAAACCACCCACCGAGCAAATCAACGCTGAAAGCGATAATTCCGCCGGATACCTTTTCAACGTTATGGACTGCATTATTTTACAATTCACCATTAAACAATAACCTTAAAGGTAATTAATTTAGATATAGAAGTATAGAATTGCCTGTAAAATGAAGAAAGAAGACCAGGCAAAACAACCAAGGAGTAGAAAGAGAGTCCCTGAGATCCAATGTTGAAGAGTCTGAGTGGATTGATCATGTTGGTGATCATGGGTTGTGTTTGGAGAATGAAAAAGATGAATTAATGGTCCTTTGTAAAGTGTCATTAATAAAGCTCCTCCAAACGTTACCAATGTTCCTATCACCTTCGCTAGGCCTCGTACCTCCATCACATTTACACGCTCTAGCCTGAAATTCAACATAACACCAAACTGTTAATTACTAGTGTTTAATTAATATGTTTCTTCTATAATTCAAGTTTAATTTAATTACCTTAGGATTAAGGCTAGCACGAAAGTGACTGAAGGCACTGCATTCATGATAGCAGATGTAAATGAAGCAGACGTGTATTGCATCCCCAAGAAAGTGAACCCTTGATCAATCACTGGCCTAAAATATAACATCTCATACAAATTAAAACTATTCCATCATTCACACTTTATTAGTTATCATTAATAATTAAACAACAAAATCATCAAACATAACCTCACTATTTTCCTTATCATTGATATATACCTTCCATTAATGGATACTAAAGGTTACACACCAGTTTGTGATATGACAAATGCATTTTTTTCAAGATTAACAATTTCATCAGCCAAATAAACGCATTCCACAGTCTCTACAAGATTAACATATGAGAACTTAATTGTTTCAAGTTGGTGTAACTCATGAGTTTTGTGAGAGGAGAATTGTTTTTCCTTTTTAACTACATTTTAACACGGAATTACAGTCTCGACTCTCAAATCAATGTTATGAAACAACTGCTTGTTCAAAAACGTCAAAAAAATCAGCTGATTCTTTTTCTTTTTTTTTTGGTAGAATTAAAGTTAAATTGAATTGGATACTGAGATGTTATATTTTAGTGTGATTATGCATCTATTTTACTATGAATATGCATCTATTTTAGTGTTGGTTTCATGTTATGTAAATTAAATGGTCAAATGAATAATCAATAATTATTATGTTTTGCATAGAAAAATTTCATGGATCGATCTAAATACTACTATCAGTAAAAACTTTATTTCCTTATATGCACACTTTGGAGGAAATGTTAGTTATCTTTTTTTGTTACAAGGATAAATTAGTTATCGGATATAGACAAAATATACTTATATAATATTAAATGTAATTTTTTTGGTAAACAATATTACATGTAATTATGGGAGTAACTTTTTTTTGTCACAATAATTATAATAACTTAAGATAGTAAGATAAAAAGACAGCAAAAATATAAAGCAGTCCAAGCCCAACATAGAGACAGAATTGGACACTGAGCCCAACTCCAAATTGGCCGGGAATAAATGACCATTAGTTTGTTTAGACCAAAAAATGATAGCTTTCGAAATTATTTTACGGGAAAATAAAAGACACTTTTGTAAGGCGAAAAGGATTAGCATCATCCATATTAGAAGTGGTATTATCCTTTTTAATATACAAATTCATAATTTTTATATACAAAGGGATGGTGGGACTCCTAAAGTTGAGTGGTCTCAATCTCTGTCACCCTTTTTATAATTGGTGGAGTTTTTATAGTACATCAACGGTAGAAACTGCATATCTACACGTGCATATTTTTGTATGTTCGCCTACTAAACTACCTTACTGGGACATGTAAAGGTAAAGTTTATTGCTACTCTAAAATATCTATGGTCGATTGTTTGAAAAAAAATTATTTCTATTATTTTCAAAATATTTTTATTTAAAAATCAAAATTTATTAATATTATTAAAATCGTTTTTTAACATGTAAAATATTACACAGAATAAGAATTAATGATAAGTAGATGTTAAAACATAAATCAATTAATTATTGTTTTTTTCTATAAAAAAAATCTTTTAAAATACTTAACATGTATAATATTACACGAATTAAAAAAAGTTCTTAATAAAATAGACATTCCTTGTTATTGTAATGTAGTATCTGTAGTATAGTTAGTCCTTCTTCCTATCCCGTTGTACTAAGAATTTTATTTCAAACGGTTAGCATATTTTGGAGCTCTCTGTTAAAAACTAATTCATTCAAGTTGAAAAAATTACTGAAATGGATATAATTTTTCTTAATATAATATATATTTAAATAACAGTATTTTATATTTATTAAAATAACTTATAAATGAAAAACATGTTTGGATCAATTAAAATTGTAGAAAAAATATGTAATTTTAATAACTTAATACATACATTTCTTTGAATTAATTTGTTTTGCAATTTTGGAGAATACAGTATTTATAGTTACTCCTCATTTTAATAAATGAATTTTATGGGATTTAAACTTGTTTTTTTACGTAGGAAAAATTAAATTATCAAATTGTTTATCACTGGTTCAACAACTTATTAGTCCTCAATATGTATTTAAGTTACATTAAAATAACAAATTAAGTTTTTTTTGAGATGTTAATTTGTTCTTTTACTCAACAGTCAACACCAGAAAACATCATTACAAAACAAATTTTATTTGTTAATGCTTTTGCTGTTGTGTTAGTCTTTCATGGTATAGACTTTAATCTATGACTATTAATATAAACATAGAAAATTTATACTAACAAAAAAAAATATATAATAACTAATTAATAAAGTTGTTAGTATAAATTTTTTATATAAATAATGGATTTATCATTTATATAAATGCAGCTGATACGTATATATAGATAGGTTTCATAGATGGTTACTCCAAAAAACCGAGTGCCATTATCTGCATAAAGACAGGGAGTGTCATCTTTGGTCTAATTTTCCTGCAAAAATTGTAACAATTAGGAAGTTAATCACACAAGATGAAAGATAATTATACAGTAAAAATCAAATAAAACAAGAAGAGGGTATCAAGCTAGGACTAGAACCTTTCAAAAATCAATGCGAAAGGAGCAAGAGCAATTGCAGCAATGGCATTTCGATAAACGACGAACACATAACGATTCATTCCATGGTTCAAACTCGCTTTGGAGAATATATACGCTCCTGCGAACCCAAATTGAAGTCCTATGATTAACAAATAAGGCTTTGCTTTTGTGAATTTCTTACCAAAACTACTACCATCACATATTTCTTCCATATTTTTATGTGTGACTGTGACACTGACACATACAATAATAAGAAAATTGGTATAGCTTGCTGCTATTGTTTGAAAACAAAACAATTAGAGATTGATGATTTGAATCGTACGAAGTGGGCTCTCTTATAAACAGCATGATTGATGAGTGATGAGTGATGAATAATATTAATGATTAAGACAAATTGCAGTTGAGGATAAGTGATAAGTATCTGCTGAGACCCCTGTTTTAAAGCTCTGCTTTATTTGGTCAATTTAATTTCTTACATAAAGCTATATTATTATTATTATTATTTAATAGTGGGAGTGCCCTGCAACTACCTTTGGTGTGAGTCAGAATACACTTTGGTCATGGTCGCAGCAAATATTTTCACTTTACATTTTGCTAAAAGAGAGAAAAAAATAAAAAAAACTTTGTATTCTTGATGATGGGCACAGATTCAATTATTCAGCTAATCATTAATTTATCTCTATGATACTCTTTAACAAGCTAAGCAATCTAAAGTCTCAATAATTTTTGATAGTGGGATGGATCCCTTATATTAATAGTATTATGAAAAAGTTAAAAAAAGAAGTTGGTTCGAATAGCACAAGTACCTAAAACTACGGAAACGCAGCGACAAATGCCAAAATTAATGTAATGCTGAGGCTGAGTGTCATATATCAGATACCACCAATTTCTATTTCTCATATAAGTAAAGGTTATCACTGCAAAAATCATATACTATACTCCACCCATCTACTAATGCTATCTGATATATTAAATCACATTATTAATGTTAATGTTATGTATCATGGAGTAATATATGGAGCATTAAATAAAATATTAAACACTATTGCTTAATGTCATGTCAATTTCGTATACATAAAAATCAGGTTCCATCCCATAATTCATATAGAGCTATTGAAACTTGGTTTTCTCGATGGGCACCATTATAATTTATAATTTATAATTATAATAACAGGAGAGTGGAGAGAGGTAGGCATGCAAGATCCATAAGTAGAAAGAAAATTGTAAACCACCTTGCCAATTGCCATATGTAATCTTTGGATCAACTTTAAGGATATGACTGGAGAAACATAAATTCCCACATATCGAGGAGATTCTCCCAAGTTTACAGAGTTTTTTTTAAAAAAATAAAATAAAGTGTTTTATTTAAATTTAAATTTTTTTCATTTATTTATTTGTTAAAATACAATTTTGGGAGGAAATACATCAACTTCACTCGTCACAATTAACTATAAAAAAATGTTTCATGAGTAATGTGTAGTGACTAATTTGTTTAAGAAAAAAGAAGAAATAGGATGGAGATGAAGAAAAAGAACGATGAGGTGATCAAGAAGAAGATAGAGGAACCTAGTCAACCACGTCGTTTTACTCTTTCACATATCTCAGTTAGATAAATTTAGTAAAAAAAATACAATATAAAACTAAAATAATCAAAATAACATAAAAGATTAAATAAAAACTTTGTTACAACATTAAAAACTAAAATTGTATTTTAGTTTCGTCTATTCAATAATTTGGGTAATTAATCTTTCTAGCCAGATCATTAGCATGGAAATAATTAATCAATTAATAAAATTGAATATTGTATTATATGTCAATTTGATGGCCGGAGGGGAAGGAAGAAGAGGGAGACAATTGTATTAATTATAGGGTTAAAAATAAATTAGTTTTTTGAATTTTATTAAATGTGTATTTAGATGTAATTACTTTTAAATGGTACATTTTGATCGCCTGAACTTATTGTACTATATGTGCATTGTGCACTTAAATATCGAGTCACATTTAACGGAGATTAAAATTGTTATTAATTCTGATAAAAACCGTTATTAAATATAACTATTTAAATACACACTTTTAGTCATATATAAAATTTAATTGCACAAAGTAATTACGCATGAGAACACAAAAAACTGAAGTTATGAAGACTTGTTTATTTTTAACTCTAAATTATATTATATAAATATAAATAATGATAAAGCGATTATGGAATCCCACTAGATCAACAAATTCATGCAAATAGGAGTGAGGGCACCACTTTAAAGACAGAGTACTCTTAAATTGATTTGCAATGAAAGTGTTAAAAATTGAGTAAAGCCTTGCACTATTGTGGTCAAGACATGTTGAATCCCATCAAAAGTGAAATGCTATTATTGACTCTTTTCAGCTTATTAATTAAATTAAAGTTCTTTGCTTTTATGATTTTGTGTCTCATTAGTTGTTTGTGACATAAGAAACCTCCTTCCATAAATCTTCTCTGTTTCTTCTACAAATATTTTTTTTTAATAATCAGTTTCTTCTACCAATATATTTTATAAATATAATGAACTCACCAAATAGATCCGTGCAATAAACAATCAGTCCTGCTTTAATTTGGTTGCTAATTGTCACTTTCAGTTATTATTGTTTCTTTTAACATGATTGTTTTTTGGGCAATAAGTCATTTACACCTCATTTTGAATTATAAGTGTGCAGTAAGAGAAAGATAAAAATAAAATAATAAGAAGGAGAGAAGAAAATATATTAAAAATGATATGATAAAATCATAAAAAAAATATGAAAAGAGATTAAAAAGAAATGTATATGTGAGACAAAAAGAAATAAAACTATAAAATTATAATTATTCTTATTTTTTATTCTAAAACGGTCACATTAATGGTGTGTCCGGATAAAATTAAAGAAAATAAAATATAAATATATAAAATATAAAAAAAATGATATTTATCTTTGTTTGTTTTAAGAGAAAAAAAAAATTAAAAAAAGTTGATTTCTAAAAAAAATAAACTTTTCACTACTCTTACTTTTTTTTTATTTAATTTTCTTCTTCTCAACTACACTCTCAGATCGAAACACATGGTAAGTATGCGTTAGAAATTTGGATCCTTTTTGAGGTCGTCATCCCGACAACTCACCTCTAGTAATATTTTAATCGTTGATCAGTAGTAACACATACTACTCATGATTGAGAAAAGATAAAGAATAATAAATGGTCCAAATTTAGATGCCAACTCAAAATGACACTCTACTAAAGATAGAATAGAGGATTCGTGTTAGTGTTTTAGTTACAGAAAATTGTTTTTCTTTTTCATATAATTAATTTACAGCATCTTTTTAAAAAATGCAATATTTTCCATTTAAAACTTATTTGGTATTATTAAAAAAAATTGAAACGTATTATTATTTGAAAAATACCAATAAAAGTTGTCCAGCAAAACTAGAAGAAAGAAATAAATTTATACTCTAAATTAAACACAGAGGAAAAGTTGGTGGAAATAAAATATGAAGGAAAAGGTTGGGATGCATGATAGGTGGAATTTCTTTTTGAAGTTTTCAAAGAAAATGTTCTGGACTGATCACACGCAGCATTCTTATCCATTCTAATCCACTAAATATCAATAATAAGCTTGAATGAGTTGAGTAGTGGAGATGAGATAATACGAAAATGAATATGAATATAGATAGGATGTGAAACATTATTGGTCCAACATTTCTAGATATGTGTAGTGAAATCGTGTCAAATTCAAAACAGCTAGAAGTAATCTTATTCATTATTCTTTTAGCTTCAATTTTCTATTATCTTATAACTCGGACAAGGTATAGCAATTATATAGAATGTGTCTTCGAAAAGAATCCATACTTTATATTTGTATAGCAATAGCAATTTTAATCTCCCCCTTCATACATTTTGGGTACCTTTACCTCTTATCTGTACTCTCAATTCGTGCTTTTATGGACTATAAAATAAAATAAAAAACTTTGACTAATTAACAAAACTACAACACTTTATTAAAAATTATTCTCAATGTTATAATAAAATATGAAAATATAATTATTTTTTGAATGCATTAAAAAATTTTAAAGTATGAAGTATAACACATACAATCTTTAGGTGTAGTGTTTCACATATTTATCATGGTTGCTTAATCATACTTTTTATTAATATTTTTATAAGGATTGAAAATCGTCATTTAATTATTATTAACTAAGATTAATTATATATAATACTTGATTATTATTGTATAGTAAAATGCTTAGTAGAATTGTAGCGGTACTACAAGATTCGGGAATTAAATGCGTAATGTGGCTTAGGTAGTCCACAAGGTGTTCATACTTCGTACCTTGACATAACGTCTTCACGATAGATAAGGAATAGCGCGCTATAGATATTCACATACAGTGAGATTTACTTTCTCTTTTAAGACCCATATCGCACTTCTCAGCCATCGCACTTAATTGCTTTGTTACTTATACCCTTCTGTTCACTTTACCCACTAAAAGACCACATAAATTAGTGTTTTATCTCCTTCTCCCATGCTAGGTAGCACACCCTATAAAAAGAAAAAAATTTCCCTCTAAAGGGATGGACTCACAATGACCAAAGGCCATAACTCTAACTTTTCTCTAGGTCTCCTCTTCCTTTTATCTTACAGCTTTGCGACCTCCAACTGCATCCTTCCTCCTCTCCAAACAACTATGTCATACTGTTTTACTAGTCACAACGCACCTCTTTTACGAGTCACATCGCACCATTTTTACCATAAAAGAGCAAGCTTAATCTTCTAACGACATGAATATTAAAGTGTTCTAGTTGAATCCTTCCAATGAATCTATCGTGGAGCTTCGTTCGTTCTCTCTAACCACAAAAACTAAAGTTTCTTTTATTTACACACCTCTTAAGTCTAGGACTCTAGATCAACTCAAATCCATGCTACAAAGACATTTATTGTATTATATTACTGATAATTAATAATAATACATAACATCTAAAATAAATTAATAATACATAATAAAATATAAAATTAGTAATATGTATAATTATATAAATAAAATATTTTAATTTTATGTGTATGTATATAATGTGGGTATGGGGCTAGTGGGTAGTATAGTACCAATCCCTTTTAAATTTTGTGGATAAATATATGTATTCAAGTCGATACCCATTGAGCATATATTTACTCTATCTGTTATGAGTATTATTTTATAGGTATTTATTCGGTATGTGTCTAATTGTCATCCTTACTGTGTATTGGCTTTTTTCTGAATTATTAATTTGGAAGTTGAAAAAAATATTTTGAATTATTGATTCAAAACAAAAAGATGATGAATTTTCCAATAAAAATATGTCGAACTGTCAATCTCAATAACTCGTGCTATCATACGAGGACTCATTTGATTACACTTTTACTAGTACTTTTAAAGAGAACAATATTTTTTACTTTAATTAAATTTATGTTAAGATTTAAAATTATTACGTAAAAAAGTATATGTCACTGTTCTAATATAAAAGCAATCAGGCTATGAGTCTCGCATATCATTTTAACAAAAAAATAAAAAAAAAGTTATACAAAGTAATTGGATCGGATAAAAGGAGAAGGCTGTTAAGACTTGTCAAGGCCTGTTAAAAAAGCAAGTAAGCAAAAAGCAGTTTGTTGACTAAAAAAGGAGTTTTTGTCGAAATACATAAGCAAAATGGAGCTGTAGGTCTGTTATATAATTTCTATGGTGTTTACCAAAAAAAATAATAAAAATTATATGGTAATGGTAATATTATTTGTACAATTCTTTATTATTGACCAAAGAAAAGTGTTTTATTTTATTTGGTTATTAAATTCAAACATTATTCATCGGTTACCAAAATTCAGTCACCATGATAGTTCAAGTTAGACAATCAATATGCACACTCAGCTCTAATGAAATACCAAAATTAAAATTGTGGGTCATCATCTAAGTAAATATTTAATTTCTTCGATGGCAAATAAACTAATCCTTCATTTTAAAAAAAAAGAAACTAATCCTTTTTAAGACCTAAAAGTTACAGAAATGCACTTAACTTTTCTTAGCGATCAACTTAAATAAGTAAAACGACCAATTTTGTTATCACTAAATAGATTTTTTCTATTAATGTATTTAAAAAAATAGAAAATGAAATTCATGGTGAGATCAGGGATTTGATTCACTGTTTCAAACATAACACATGATACAAGATAGTGCACATATCAGCCACTTCTTATATATATTACACAAATTTTTGCATTACTAATAGAAAAATGCTTGTTTCATATTAGTCAACTAAAAACCATAGTTTACAAAATTCAGATTTGTGGTGATCAATTAAAAAAATCAATATTATATCTTCTTAATTATCTTTTTCATACCATATAAAATATGGAATTAAATGCACTTTCAATCTTGAAAATATAAAAAAGCATTGGAAATATTCTTTAATAAATAACTAGGAAGATTTAGAATTATTTATTAAAAAAGGAGTGATTGACTATTTTGGTCCCTCACTTTGTAGGCATAAGGTATTTTAGTTCCTGACTTTTTAAAATGTCTGAATTAGTTCCTGATTTGCACTATGTAAGTCACTTTAGTCCTTTACTAAGTTAAGTGACGTTGACGAAATGCCTATGTGACAAGTGAAGTATCTATATGACAAGTTATTTGTCACATATGAGTCCATGTAAACGATGAAATTAAACAATGTTACTATTGTTCCCATCACTGTCGCATGACTTTGAACCTCGGTCAATTATAGACACTCCATCCTAATTAAGGAATTAATTAAAAATGTTACTAATTATCTAGTGTTCCCAATCACATGCATATATAGCAATTAAATGAGTAAAAATTAATTGAGCCTAACTAATTAGTTAGTTAATTAATTACCGGAAGATGAGTGCGAGGAGAAATGTGATAGAGGGGACAGAATTCACAATAGTAGATGTGAATGAAGCCCAAGTATACTTCATCCCCAAGTAATTGAAGCTTTGATTGAACACTGGCCTGCATATACATCCAAATTAATTTTAATTATATAATATAATTAACAAGGTAAACAATAAAATTAAAGATGTTTTTTCCCCCCACATATTCAAATAATTAAGGTTAATTAATAAAGATCATTACTCCAGAAATCCAAGGAGCATTATCTGTAGAAAAACCGGGAGTGTCATCTTGGGCCTACTCTTCCTGAAAAATAACAAATAAATTAAGTAAATATATTTATTTATGAAATAGAATAAGGTGAAAATATATTAATTAAGGAAAATTGAAATAGACCTTTCAAAAAAGAATGCAAAGGGGGCAAGGGCAAGAGTAGCCATGGCATTTCGATAAACAATGAAAACAAAGCGACTCATGCCAAAGATGTAGTTTCCTGCCATTCCAAATTGCAACCCAATCATTAGGAGATATGATTTTCCATTCCTAAATACCATGCTTAATTTCCTATGAAGAGAAGATAAATGGTTTGGTTAATTAGTTATGAACACACCTTCACACAATATTACGTGAACATGGATGCCTCTTCCTTTTATACACACAAAAAGCATTCAATTCAAACAAAAACCAAAACTGCAAAAACTCCTAAATGACATCTTTTTCAGTTACACTTGGACACAACATGTACACCTATCACTAGCTAGCTTCACATTATTAACTAGCTGTCTATGTGAAACGTTAATTTAATTACAAGGGTTTTTACCAATTGAAATTTTGTTGATTGAGGTTTTAAGTAACTAGTCTTTAGTTAGACCTTTAAATAATTTATGGGTTTCTTATTATATTCTTTTAAAATTTATTTCACTAATTTTTTTGACAAAGTATTAAAATAAGTTCATGTACGAACTTTTTATTTAAAAAATAATAATTAAATTAATTACTAATATATCTTAAACATACTCATAAATTTAAGTACATATTCGGGTGATACATTTAAAAATTTAAGAATTTCAATTATCTCAAATGAATTAATTTAATCAAATTATATTTCTTGTCTAGATAGAACATTTAAATTTCATTTAATCATCCATACTAGTTTGACTTCAAAATTCAACTTATCATTTCTCTCTTTAAGCATCTAAAATGGTGAAATTAGGCCTTATTAATTACTCACAAGATAGATGTAATTTCACTATATTAAGTCTTATTATTATTTACTCATTTTTTCATAAGTTTTTTTTTCAATATATCCACGTGTATTTACCAACTAAATTACATGATTGAAATATTTTTTTATATGATTTAAATTTAATAAACTTTTCACTAAATGCTTCAATGCCTCCGTGACCTTCTTTAGTCTTGATTTTATCATAGTCTTACTTTTTTTACATTACCTTAAATGATTAAAAAAACAGAAGGAGTAATTATCATTATTGAAATGTTAACTCAATCTTAATTACGAAGTAGTATCCAACAAGTTGGTCGGATGGTTAAAAAATACTACTTTAAATAATAAGTTCTTGGTTCGAACCTTTGTACACGCACTTTAACCTATAAAAAAAACTCTAATTATAAAGTATTTTTGACGAATTCTAAACTCATCACATCACTAAGCTCAATTTACCATCTGGCTAGGGTCATAACTCATAACCACTCGTAACTAATACATAACCATTGATTATCTTTATGTTTATCATTATAACTTTATGCTATCAACAGTAAATACATTTTAAAATCAGACAAGCCGTTATTTGTTTGTGTATTTGTTCAAACTAAAAAAATACAATAAATACATTTTCTTCACAAAAAAAAAAAACCGGTAAATACATCTTTTTATCTTATATATTACTATCTCCATTTGAAAATAAATTTCATCACTTTATATAAAAAAAGGTTTTGATTTTAAAATGTATTTTTTTTAAAACAAAAACATCAAAATAATATTTACTTTCTATTTAACTTTTCCATTCTTCTAACTTCTCAAGAAAATGAATATCAATTAAGTGATATATTATAGATTCAAAGAAAGGTTAATAAAAAAATATCTATCATTAACAACCCACATTCCCGCAAGAAATGCTCTGTGATCGGGGAGTTTTTTTTCGTGGGGATAAGGATGGAGGCAAAAGTTCCCCCACAACAAATTCGTGGATGGGGACCATGCTCTCGACCCCACAGAGTTCCTACATCTCAGAATATATATATATATATATAATTATCTAATACTTTCATTTAATATAATTAATATATTAAATATGCATAAAATTAATAAGGTTAATGAGTCATTTATATATTAAAAGAATGATATGATTAACTTTTATCTATTATTATCTCTGCTCTTAATTCCTGCCCCTGCATATATTAATTGTTGTGCTCATCATTCGTTCATTTTTACACGTCGTGCTTATTCTTGCGATTGCATCATTCCTGCTCTTGCGTTGTTTGTTCTAGCTCTTGCATCAGTTCTTTCTTTTATTACTCAAGAACGGGGAGTGGGGGAGTACTCCTCACTCCCGCCCCCATCCTATTGCCATCCCTATTAACTATATATGTAATATGTATATGATAAAAACTATAATAAAATAGTCAAGTAATTAAATAAAAATTAATTAATTCAAAAGGTCAGGTTAGGTAGCAAACTAAAAGCATTATGTAGAATATGTATTTTCTTCAAATTAAACTTGAGTGGAGTGTAGAAAGTATCTATCAACTTATTTTGGTGTAAATAAATTCCTTCCCATATATATGTGCGTATGTGTGAATATATAATTATTACTATATTGGAATAATTTATTTGAATATATTAAAATATATTATTATTTAAAATATAAGTAATTTTATTATTAATTGATATACTTGAAAATTTCCACACCATATAAAATTTTGCATATATAAACATTAGGACAATATTAAAAGATGTAACAGTTTGATATATAAAATTTATTATTTATAAAATAGGGATTTTTTTTTATTCTAAATTTGAAATTTGACGTCTAGTATCATCGTATCGAAGCACGTATGAAATGAGTTTTTAAAATTGTGGATAATGATCGTACTTGGTGAAAGATTGGAGAGAGAGGAACCTAGATACAGAAGCAATATATTATGTTCCCAAATCACTAAACTAGAAAAGTAGAGGAGGAAGCTTTGGCTTGATCTGCAAACATGGTAACAAATTAAATCATAGTGATATTATTATCTATACTTGTTGGGAGATATGTTACTAAAGACAAGTACCAGGTTACATAGTCGTCAAATTTTTACTTGTTGCAATAAGAAATTAAAATTTCTTCCATCACTAATTTTAAATAATTTGGTTGTCCTCTTTTTCCTCTAAAGGCTGTCATTCGTTCCATACAATTAACATCTGTAACTATACAGTTCAAATAGTTGTTTCCAGTTCAGCATTTTGCATGCCTGATGAGGATGGATACATCCTTAATAAAAACATGCAAATAAGTGCCTTTCTTTTTCTTAGATCTGTCATATGTTAATTTCCTTCTTTTAGTTTAATTAATGCTCCCAATCTAAGTGGCAACTTTGGCTAATGATACTATGGTTAAGTTGGGATTCAAGTTCAGCACTTCAGTATCACACTCATTAAAAAAAAAAAAAGTACTTTATGTTTCTTATAAAAAGGGGCAGTGGTCATTTTTGAAGTTGTTGAGATAAGTCTAGTTAAGAAATTAGAATTTAAGTTCATGTAAAAATAATTAATTAGGCACTTTTTTCTTATGAGCTTGTGTATTCCTGCACACGTCACTTAACACTTTTTATACCATATTGTATTTTACTACTAACTGTTTTCACTTTTCCTTTCTTTGTTACACGATAGTGCTTTTTAAAAAGCAGTTTCAAAATAATGTATTGTGTTTGATATGTGTGAAAATATCACTTTAACCAAGTAAATTACAAAAAAAGAAAATATTGATAAAAAAATTCATCTAAAAAATTCATCATAATGCCAAACAATCTATAGCTGTAAACAAAACAGTTTTTTTATCTTATGCTTTGTTTGGAAGAGTGGAAGAAAAGTGAGAGGAAAGAAAATCAGCAAAATAATTTCATTTGTTTAGTTTAAGGACAACTAAATTTTATCAACATTACGTACCATCGTTACATTTTTCTTTCTCTTGAAAAGGATACACCATATCACATATTGTAATTCAAATACCCCACATTCCCACCCAACACAAACTTTGTTAGTTAGTAGATGAAGTTATGGATACGACGTGTGGTTGAAATAATGCCTTCGTACTTTGGTACCAAAGGAAAATGTGGTTTAAAATAACTATGATGAGTTGGGGAAAGAGTGTGGCACAACTCAGACATAAGCCTAGAGAGGGAGATAGAGGGGGGGAAAAGCAGAAAATCTCCACGAAGAAATGCCTATGAAGGGGAAATTTTTTAAAATTAGTGTTATCAGAAGACATGACATAGGAAGAAAGATACAAAAACGAGTTTGAGAAAGCACTGCCCGCAACTCACCCTCGTTTGATGGAGGGATATGCTACAATAACATTTTTTTAAGAAAAAGTGAGAATATCTAACTAATTCAAGTCTAAACACCTCAACCTCAGACGCTTAATCAAGTAAATTAAGAGATAATCTCGCATTTGACAGGTTATAGGTTTAGATTCTCACTTATCCCCTTAAGATAAGATAAATATAATTATCTCTATAAGTACTTTTAAGCCTAAAACTTTTTCTATTTTACACCCAACTTCGTCTTCTCACCCTAAAATCTTGTAAACCAAAAAAATTCTAAACACTTCACAAAATAAAACCCCCTATTGTTTGGTACGGAAAGAAATGTGAGGAAAAAAATATAGAAAACGAAACAACCTCTTTTATTTATTTATTTTTTTCGATATTTACAACTTCTATTTAGTTTAACAAAAAAATATTAAAAATAAGTAATAATAAAAATAAAAAAATTCAAAATTTTCCTCCTCTCAATTTTTCTAACCTCTCATCTCATTTTCCTCTAAACCAATGGGCTTAACACCATTTAACTAATAGAACTAATTTGCTTCTATAAATTTGATCAATTAATCTAGAGGATCTTGTGGGACAAAGATACACAAGGAATCTTTAGCTTATCATATGCTGGGACTGGGATCGCCAGTAATTCAGCAGAACTGTGTTTTTTTTTTCTGTCGACAAAAAGATCAGTTTAATGAGTTATACTTTTTATACTCAGCCAGTGGCGGTGCTACGTTAATGTAACGAGGGGGCCTCGGCGCCCATTGCGAGAAAATATTGCTAACATGTATATATAATTCCTTAAAATATCCGCCCCTGTACTCAACCCATAAGTTTCTCTTTTTTTTTTTTTTTGAAGTTTCAAATCGAGAGATTTATCAATTTTATTCTAAATTTACATTCTTTTCACAAATCAAAAGGATAATTATGTGTAACATATACATTTTCAAGTACAAACGATTGCTTCGCCCCCAACCTCTAGGGAGTCAATCGATTGGAACGTAACCACTTCCACTTGTGCATCTATTATGTGAATGAATTCTCTAATGCTCAATTAAACCAACAGGAAAGCCATTAAGATTGTGCAGTTTAAATACTAAATATAAGGTCTTAGATTTAAACCAAAGTGCTCTTAAAGTACCAAAATAAACAATAAACCAACAGCTCATGCTTACTTTTTGTGTGTATCTATCTCTTGATTGGTACCCTATGGAAACTGATGAAGAAAGCAACAAACATACAAATGCATATCGAAGTCATGTTAAATTTATACATGAGCATGAAATGATTCATTCTAAAAAATACAAACGCAAACACAAAGTAGATTATATTTGAAGATAATAAAAAATACAAATGATGAATTGAGTTCGATGATTAAAAAATCCAATCAGCATTAACAATGCATTATTGTGTTGAGAAAAGCAGTTTTAATAATAAAGAACAAAGTTGAGTGTTAGAATTTGCTAGACCATCATTGTAGTCTGCTACGAAAATGCATTATTGCGTTACATAGAATGCTATCATACATCTCAAGAATTCCACGTCCACATATTTGTGAACGTGAGAAATTCAAATTCAAAGTATAGATATATAAAAAACCGTTATCAGATAATACAAACTACATGAAGTTGGAAATTTTGTGATGTCACTATGTGCATTCAATCATGCTAAAATTGGTAAAAAGAAACAAACGCAAATCGATCCTGTATTAGGGAAGTGACGGTCATTCAGTCTAACATATCATTTTCATAAGAAACATCGAGCTTGCTAAGTGGAAAATTGGGCCAAACCACAGAATTAAATATTTTGCGTGGCTCAGTTTCTTTCAAGCGTTCTCAAAATCTTCAACATGTTACGTGCAGGAGAACATGCAGAGACTCTTCCACGACAAGGATTAGAGGATTATTAGACGTAGTAGTAAGACTGTAAGAGAATATTAGACGTAATAGTATGCATGCTACTCTAAGTTCAAACCTAAAAAAAGACTATTGTTGTTATGACGGCGCCCAAGGAGGATTTAGTAAAGTAGTTTTCACAAAATACACGTCCCACAAGAAATATTTTACTAGTGAATTTAACTCTTTTAAAGGTTTTTTTTTCCAAAAACTCTTTTAAAATGAGTGAATATGTAAAGTAAACAAGTAAAAATGCATCAAGATTGTTGGCTAGAAAATACCCATGATACTCTTAAAACACATTTTTACAATCATTTCTTAAGTATGACATTTTAATTACATTATCTAGTTTTTAATATTACACATAATTCCCAAACTATCATATCGAGTAAGCTCTACAAATTAATCTTTTATGCATTTGCCATTTTAGTCCATTACCTTTCAAAAACTCTACTTTAGTTCTTACATTTACAAATTTCATTCATATTAGTCCTATTTACTATTCTTTTTAGTACGAATATTTATTTTTTACAAAATCAATTACTAAAGTGAATGTTTTTATAAAATCAAGGACTAAAGAGTTAGAGACTAGGCACTTGAAAGAGCTTCAACACAGCTTGTGAAAATAACTTAAACCTCCCTATAAGCTATTTATCCAAACACACTCTAAAATGACAGATGCAAGCAATCTGAAGAACTAAAGCTAGGGTTTAGTCTTTTATATCACTTAGAGAGAATTTGTTATCGAAAGTTAAGTACACTAACTTTTTACACTCAGTGAATACGAGTGAATGTTAGTTTGTGTAATTTTCACATGTCAGAAGAGTTTTTATGTAATTTACTTCACAAAATATTCAAAAATAATGATATTCTACAAATACAGTTTTTTAAAAAAGGGTGTTAAATGATAAATTTGAAGTTAAAGAACGCACATTTCTTATGCCTCGAGGGTCCTGAACTGAAGCCTTTATTGTTCTCTCAGAGCAGCGGCTATCTTCTTTTGGAGGAGCTCCACTCCTAGACGTGGGGACAATCGTGGTAAAGTTTCCTGGAAAACAGGTCAATTTCACGTAAGATAAATATATTTTATCTCTATTGTTGAGTCTTTTAGTTTATATTATTTATATTTCTTTACATTTATTATGCAGTGGCCAGTGGCCATGAACAAACAATAGAGGCTAAAGAAATCCCAGAACCAATGACCACATGCCATAGCACAGCTAATACGTGCTCGGGCATTGTAAGCTCACGTCACTTGGATTGCAAACACAGCTATGGAATAGCCAATCAGACTGAGCCGCAAACAAGAAGGAAGTGTCCACATGAAATAAGAACCCATAAAGTAAACAGGGATAACAGACAAGAACAAAAATGTTGGCCACTAAAACTAAAAAACTAATAGAACTATCATAATTCTGAAGAGATGGTTTCGATCCATGAGCTTCACCTTCATACAGAGATGGATGAGTAATTGCAGCAAAACTTCACAAAAGAAAAGTACAAACTTATATGGTAATTCTTTAGGTTTAAGATGATCAACAGTTAACTCAGTCCAATCAAAGGCTGGGCCTGCACCATGAGTTGTGGGCCAAGTTCAGTTGAGACTTATTAGACTGGGCCGACAAATATTAATTGGATTGCCATGATATATACATTGCATTTTCCCCCATCTAACCGAGTGCAAACAGATACAATAATGCTGAGTAGCTTGGTGGGTTAGCTGCGGGGACAGCGCTATGAAGACCAGGGATAGGTCCCTGGATTTGGAAATACCACAACACCAGCCCCCCTCCCCCCACCCGAAAAAAACACACACAATAGTACTAACTCAACAACTAAATTTAATCTTTCTAGTAATATATGAAAATCCGGGTGCTATTAATCAGATGCATCTGATTAGGTCTGCATATATGTGATTGATTGTGTCGTACATGTTTGGGCCACTATAATCAGTCTAATAGTAATCCCATAAATTCATCGTCAGTGCATATTGGCAGTCCTTAAGACATAATCTTTTTCAGCAAATTCAAAATAACCTTAAAACAAAAGGGTTTCCAGAAATTAAGTTACAAAACCTCTCTTGCGTCACCTGTTTCATATTGTCAGGTTACTGCATATGCAACATGGACAACATCTAAAAACAGTGGAGCACTTCAATCCAAGTACACTCTCTCTAAAAGAGGGCATTTCCAGCAGCCTCAATCCAAGTGCACTCTCTCTTTGATTGCTCTTCTAACTAGTAAGTAGTAACTAAAGCCAAAAAAAGAAACTTGGAAACTTTAGATTGAAATGACCAATCACAACAGAGCTAAACCCAGTCATGTTATGATATTAGTGTTGCTAGGTGACCAGATCTACACCTATAAGCAATTTTTTTAAAGCTCACCCAAACATACTCTACACCTAATTTATATCTCACAGTTCATTATCACCATGTACAATAGAAAAAGGCTGCATGAGCCCTTGGCAGTTGGCACTATAGTCACCATGTGCAATAAATTCCAAAAATCAAAATATAAAACAAAGTTTGGATGAAATGTCAGCATAACATTTGACCAACCAATAGTCAGGTGCTAAATGATGTGCAAAAACTGATGATGGAGAGGAGAAATCTGAAGCAAAAGGGTAAAACCTTTGAGAACTTAAGAAGTACTTACTAGTGTACTACAACAATGTTAACATATTGCAATAAAAAAACAAGGTAGCATAACGACAATTGGAATAGACATTGTCTTAGTAGGGAAGTCAGGAAACAATGGTCTAACAAATTGGACCAAATGTACATCTTCAAATACATGAAAAGTTATAAGCAAAGTCTACTGTTATTAACAATAAGCTATTCCAAACTAGGAGATTACATTATATATTGAGATACCGGATTAACATTTAGCAAAGAGTGTGTGATAACTGATAAAGTTACAAGAATAGAGAATAATCATCAAGTTAATAGAAAACTTCTGAGTCAAGTAGTTCAGGATTTCATACAACCACAAAGTAGTGCAATCATTTCCCTTCCATTTATTTTGATTTTGCAAGAAAAATTATAACCCAAAGGATGCTATTGCAACCAACCACCACTTGGAAAATCCCTTGTCCTGCTACTGAACTGATAACCGGTTTGCCTACAAGCATTATATGCCAGTTTGCCACAAGCATTATATGCCAGGTCTAATAGCAGGTCAAGGGCATGGAAATCACATTCACACACGCCAATATGTTTCTCTCAAGTATCAAATTGAAACTGAGTATCGTATTGTATTGTATTTAATTATAAAGGTTTAAAATCCTTCAAATGCGTGCCCTAAATTAGAACAAGAGTGAAGAAGGTATGTAAGGGAACAGACCTCGGTGCCATCTGAGAGAACTTTAGCCAACACAGGTATCTCATATTGGTAAGCTCTTTCCCACTCGGGATTGCTGGTTATATCCCTTATCTGACAAATCAAAACATCAAATCAGAAAACCTCAGAATCAATACTCCCAGTTTAGTAATGCATAGAACTGAAGAGTAGATTAGAGCGAGAGAGAGAGACCTGGAGATCAACGTCGTGAAGGGAATCAGGACCAGAGAGCAAGAATGCAGCTTGAAGCTTCTCTTTGAGGCCATCGCACAAACAGCAACCGTGTTTAGAGTAAAGAACGAGCTTTCTAGAAGGTGCAGATGAAGAACAGAGAGGTTTGAAATTGAAAACCCTTCGTCCTCTAAGCAACAAAAGTGGCGAAGGCCTCGCTGCTGCTAACGCTGCCACTGCACTTGCAACCACCATTCTTCTAACACAAAGCAAAACACACAAACGTCTTGCTAGTTGCTAGTTGCGACTACGTTAACGTTCCTCTCTTTTTTTTCGTCATGGGCTTGGAATAGCTCATTGCTCAAGCCCACTTCATAATACCTATTGTGTGTGAAGTCACTGAAAAAGATACATTCTTTTATATTCTTGACAAAAAAAAAAAAACTCTTGGATTAAAACTATTTTCAAAAAACTAATCAATATGTGGATTCCAAAAAAAATTAATAATCTATATGCGTGTCTTTATTTGAAATAAATCATTAAGTTTTACTTGTGAACTTGTTTTACTTCTTTTTGGAATGATCATTGGATAGATGGGCAAAAATTAAAATCAAATTTTTAAAACGTGCTTAACCTTTTTCTGGATAAAAATATCTCTATTATGGGAGAGTGGGTTGGTGATAGGTGGTGTTGAAATTGGAGGTGGTGTCGTTCTTTAGATCTTGATGAATTAAATTCTCTTAACAATTTGGCTCGAGTTTTGGGTCTAGTTCTTTTACAAGCTAGTCAAGCAGATTATTGGATTTGGAATGCTTCAGATTCAAATCAATACACTGTCAAATCGGCTTATAAAGTAGCAAGACCAACAACTGTAGATGATTTCTTCAAAGATTTTTAAATTCCCAACATACAGTCCAAAGTGTTAATGATAGCTTAGAAAGTGGTGCTAGAGAGGATAGCTTGCAAGGAAGGACTTGTTTCAAGAGGTGTTCTTACAAGTGGCGACGTGAATTGCTCTTTATGCAATCATTTTTCGGAATTGGTATCTCATTTATTCTTCACCTGTCATCTTTCTTCTTTCTTCTAATGTGTGGTATTCCATTGCTTCTTGGTTAGGGGTGTTGACAGTTTTTTAATCATCAAGTAGGAATCATTTTCATCAATTTATGGGCTTATCATCCAGCAATAAAAGGAATAGAGAATTGTTTCAATATGTTTGGTTCATGGCTATTTGATATATCTGGCAATTGCGAAATGCTGTCATTTTCAAGAATGAATCGTGGAACCTGAATCGAGTAATGAACTCAATCAAAGTGCAATCATGGCTCTGGTTAAAAGTCACAACCTCTTCTTGGATTTTTCCTTTTCAACATTGGGAAGATAATCCTACAGAATGTCTTTATCTTTTTCCATCACTCAAATAGTGACTTTCTAGTAACATTTGGCGGGGTTATTTTGGATTTTGGCATCTTCATTTTGTGATTGTTTTCTAGCTGTATTGTTTTTGGGTTATTGCTATCTCCGCTGTTTTGTTGTTTTGGTTTTGGTTTTTTTCTTGACTTTGTAATTCTTTGAGTATTTCTTTTACTCGTTAATAAAATTCTTTGGTTATATAAAAAAGAAAGTTTTACCTTTGAACCAAAAAAATGAAAGTATTTGCTTTAACTTATTTTGAAGAAGAATCTATTTATTTTTTTGTCAATTTCTAGGTTTTTTTTCAAAAAGAAAATAGCATTACAATTGGGTTATTACTTATTAGTATAGTTATTAGTAAACTCAAATCAACTAGCTTTTAATTAGCATGACTTAATGATTTACGAACATCATTGGCAATTTGGTATGCATTGGCATCAAGGTGGGACACAATTAGCTAAATAAATTACTTAAACATATATTTAATAATAAAAATGTTACATTAATTTATTTATTTTTTTAATTTTGACCATAAAAACTTATATACCTGTATTTCATTTCTGTAACTGTTATCATAGTTGACTTTAGTTGGGCATGCTAAATACATTTTTTTATTAGTACAATCGGGATTCAAACCCCGTACCCACACACATATGTTCCAATGCGCTTACCAACTGGACATGCTAAATACATTAAACATAGGTTAAAGTGAACAGTTTGTTGTTTAAATTTTAATATCAGAGAATAGAAGTTTATATTTAAAAATAAACCATATTTTTAAAACGAATTATATGTGTAATAATTTTGAGTAATGCCTACTAAATCTTCCTACAAATCCTTTTACCCAACAAAAATCATCTATCTTTTAAAAAAGTAAATACTCAATAAAAAATAGAAAACAATTGTCAAAATTAAGTAATGCTATCACGTTTTCCATCTCTTCTACAACCCCCAAATCCTTCTCCATGAACCCATTTCTCTTTCTCCATCTTTCCAAGTTCTTTGAGAAAAACCCAACAATAGCTGATGCTCTACATTTCGTGCATGAATCAGAGTTGGAATTAAGTGTCCATGGTGGCTGGATTTGGGGTCGTTCAAGCAGATTCAGCTATCATCTTCAATTTCTTCTTCTCCTCTTTACTTTCAATTCCTAATTTGTTTTACAATAAGCAATTTTTACTTCTCCACAGTGAGTTTGCGTTCATTGGAGTTCTGTCACGGCAAAGAAGAAGAGGCAGGTAGAGGAGAACAATTGAAATGTGCGAAGGCTCAAAAACACGTTGCCGAGTCCCGGCTAGAATGCCTTTGCGCCACTCGAGGTTTGGCTCCCTTGGTTTATCCTCAATAACAAAATCCTTCTTTTCTGTTGTTTATTTGTTAATCACATGTTAGTGTTCTGAAACTGAATTCATGTAAGTAGCAATAATTATTTACTTCCTCTGTTCTTTTCTTTGTGGGTAGAACATGAAAGACGTCGCCATAGAAGAAGCATGAATCAAATTTCATTTTTCAGTTTTAACAAGAAATTATCATTTATTTAATTATGTGTGGTTGCAGATTTTACGGAAAGGGGAGCTTCAAGTTGGTGGGTTAGTTTTTTACTCATCAAATTTTCATTGTTGCAGTAAAGAATCAACAAAAACAAGAGATTGCAATTTCCGAGGCTTAGAGAAAATATGAAGGAAGCTCAATGTTTGACCTCTAATACTCTCCAATAATAGCATAATTTATATATAGTTATTCTTCTGTTGTTATATATCTAAAAACTGATATATATGAAAGAATTTAATACGTTGGTGTTTTTTGTTTGAAGGATTTGGAACTATCTCCCAAGCCTAAGGATGCTGTTGAACATGTTGAATTTCAGCTTCCAGTCACCCTTGCTATTGTATTCATTATATTGCTTATATTTATATTTTTCTCAAAACAATTATGATTCGATCAAAATTGCTTTTTTTTTTAAATGGTCACTATTGATTCTTCGATTCCCTCCTTAACACCCAAAGCCAAAGCCAAAATTTTGCATCTCGTAATCTCATGGCAACATACAGAAAGAGAAGTAAAATAAGGTAAGAAAGGGAATGTTGATGAATGATGAGTCAATTAGTCATTTAAGTGATGTTTAGAAGAATTTATGCACATCTTAATGATGATTCGTCAGTAATAGAAGATCAATTGTTATGCAAAATTTATATGTAAGTATAAGGCCATTTGATGTTTGATCAGAAGATCGATCCCCTGCCATTGCTGAACTACCTTACTTTTTCTTGCTTTCTCTGTTTTTTCTTTCTCCCTGCTTCCGTTAAATTGTTGAATTAAGAACAAATAATAGAGGTTATTAAGTTAAGGTTTAATTACTGGCTGAGTGCAGTGCAATGGAGTGTGTTACTGTGTTTCGTTTCGTTTGTTTGTGAGAATGAACAGAGCATGTAGAAACTTTTTTAGGAAAACAGGACACATTCGATAATGGGGATTCATTAATTTGTTTCCTTATATTGTTCTTACTCAACTTTGATTACATATATATGCCGTCATGACAAGACAAGCTTCTGATGCTTATTGTGGCGTGATGAAGAAAAGCATCAAGAAGGAAAAGGAATACTATTATCTCATTAAGAAGAAGAAAATAGCTCCATCTCATGCAATCATTTCTTATTGTTTCTTGAATATTTAATTTTTGTCTGTTGAACAATTTTAGTTTTTTAATTCGTTATCCCGTTAGTCATACCATTTTTAATTTCATTTCTTCTTTGTATTTGTAATGTTATTGTTAGTGTTATTTCACATTCAATAGTATTAAAATTTTCATTATTATTAATTGAGTTTTGTTTTGAAATGTAAATTTCTTCCATATCAGTTTTACATAATATGAACTCATATTCTTATATCATGAGCAATGTCTTTTAAATTGGAATTGAACAATGCTAATTTAATAAACCAATAATCTATAATTTTTTCTGTATTTTTATCTATAATTTAATATCTAATTGGTCTATATATCAATAGTGTTCTTATATTAAACTTTAAGCTGTCAGAATTAATCAATTATCAATTATAATTATAAACTTTTTATCAAGTTTAGAGTTAAGGTTGAAAAGGCTAATTTAATAAACTAAGAAGCTAGAATTGTTCTTTTGCGTTTATTTTCTATATTTTTATAATTTAATTAATCTATATATAAATAATATTATTGTATTAAACTTTAACCCATCAGAATTGATCAATTATGAATTATAACTTAATAAAATTATTATCAAGTTTAGAGTATTTAAGGCTCAAAGCCAATATGGCCATATGAGTTATATTCAGCATATACGTGATTGTGATTTTTAAATTAACTTCAGTTCAGGTTCTCATAGTTTTATTTGTTTGAGATGAATTTTAAAGACAAATTGTTTTTCATAAACTTATTTTGTACTAGGTAGTAATAGATTAGTTAATATAGTATATATAGTATATAGTACTCTTTTATATGTTACTCTCTTTAGTATTTTTGGTTGTTTATTTTTTATAGTTATTTTATATTAATAAATAATTAATATTATTTTTTCACTTACATTTTTATCTTTATGATAAATATATGTTTTCACTAAATATTCATGATCCATTATTTATAAATAAAAGTATAATAGTAAAAAATTATGTAATAAATATTTCTAAAGCTTTTAACGATTAATCATTTTCTTAACTCATTTGCATAAAACGACTAATCAAAAAATGAAGAGAGTATATACACGTATATAGTAATATTGAATAGAATATTGTATTTTCTTGAACCTTTTTATCACCCTATATAGAGAAAAAATTGTTCATATTTATCTATTCATTTACATAGTATTAACTACACTTTTATTAATTATACCCTTATTTTAAATTGGACTACTCTCCTATCCAATCAATAAAGGATTCAAATTAGGTGTTCCTAAATTATGTCCTCAATTATGTCCCACCAATAGAAAATCACCACGTCATTGAAAATATTTTCTTTAATTTTAATCTTTAATTTCTTAATAAGATTTTTTAATGACGTAGTAATAATCTATTGGTGGGACATGATTTGGAGACACATGATTTAAATCCATCAATAAAACTAAAAAATATAAAAAAATATTGTAAAATGTTCAAAAAATATTTTAAATAAAAAGAACAATAATTTGTTAAGTATAATATATTATATTTAAAATGCAAGATATGAAAACGCTTTATGTGTGATTATCAATTCATGGCATATTTCCCAAGCACCTCCAATAAAATCAGAGCTGTTTACATAGGTGCATTTTGAATACATAAATAACTTAATTAATTTCCAAAGACATTAATCAATAATAAGGGCGGTTTAGTTTTTCCAAAAAGCAATAATCACGGGATCAATTTACGGTAGGTTGAAATTATTATTCTGCGCATAATTGACTCTTTTCATTTATGCAATAACATTAACAATTCAATAGAATACATATCATCTTTTTCCCTTAGCTCCATGGATTAGATTAATCCGATTTAGCTTTTTCCAAAACAAAACCATCAAAAAGCTTTACCATTTTTATTTTTTATTGCTTTTGCTGTTCGCAAATATTATTTTCAATTAATTAAGTGTTGTATATTTATATGATATATATATTAAATAATTAATTATAAATGCGATAAATAATAAATAATAATACTATTGTTAGTATTATTATAGATTAATTAAATAATTGATGAGATCAATTTATTTTGCAAATTTTATTGAGTTTCCAAAGAAACTAAACTTTATAATTTTTAGAATATGTAAAAGTGTGGTCATGGTGATTAAAGTGATGGAATTGTTGCTTTCATTTTTTGATGAAGAATAATATCACAAACATACCATACGGAAAATTTTGTCAAGAAGTTTCAAATATAAGCAAATATTTGCAATTTTTTTTAATTCTTATTAATGAAAATATTATTATATTATCCTTGCATCAACTTTATCAACTTCATGTTCATTTTTAAAGAGTTATTTAATTAGGTGAATAGAAGATGACGTAAAGAATAATTTTAAGAAGTTATATAGTGTCTTACTTATAACTAAAAAGTAATTTTGATAAAGAATACTTGAATAGTACTACCTCTGTCCCAAAATATAAGACCCTCTGGATCAATATTGCGAGAATTAAGAAAAGTGATTAATTTCATTAAATGCATTAAATTTGTCTCAAAAAGTATTAGTTTCCAAATTTACCCTTTAAATCTCCTTCTATCAACTCACTCTCTCTTAATTAATTAATGTTCATCAAAATTAGTTGAGTAACAAGGGTATAATGGTTAAAAAAAATTAAATGTGCACAAAAATTCTCAAAGGATCAAAAGTCTTACATTTTGGGACAGAGGGAGTATTTCTTAAAATTACTTTTCTATAAAAGTTTTTTAAACAAAAATCACTTTTTATCTTATAATCAATTTTACTTTTGATTAAATATGTCTGGTTAAAATCTATTTTATTTTTTCTTTACAAAACATTATACTTGGAGGTATTTTGCATTACTCATACGGAGGAAAACATTATACCAGGTGTATAAATATAATTTTTTCTTAATATCCCGTGTATTGTACGGGTATCACATTAGCCATCATAATTAGATTATAAAAAAAATTAAATGAAATGTATTTTACCTTAAAAGGGAGTAAAGCCTTAAATGAAGAAACGTTAATATAAAAAATAAATGGTTAATATTTTATTTTGTAGTAATCAATTATGAGTTATTTTTAATATTAGTAAATGCTTTACATTACATATGATGAAAGAAATTCAACCTGAAAAAGTATAGTAGTATTAAAAAAAATATAGATTATCATATTAACAAATTTTAACATGTAATAATTTCAAAATACGATATACAATATTTGAAATGTGTTTAAAACACTTAAACCCGAGCGACAACCAATTATACAATCTACCATCTACAAATGAAGTTGTGATTCTAATAGTGAACTATTTTAATCAATATGATACAGGTATATATACTGATTTTAAAATGTTGGGTTATCAAGAAGATATCCTTATCTAATAATCTAACATTTTTGACAAAAAAAAACTATTATTGATGCTAGAAAACTATAAATCAACAATTTTTTGTTGATGCCTTTACCATTGTAGAATCCCCAAAGACTATCATATGAAATATTCTTTTAAAATATTCATAACTTCTTATTGCTATATTTCAATAATTTATATTTCATGTATCAATCCTTTTAAACTTTACATTTATAAAAAAAAAAAATTAATGAAACATTGAGTCGAAATTATTGAGTTTAAAATACTATTATAAATGCTTTCTTTACCAAAAACAAAATAATGTTATAAAATAATTATTCTCGATATCTTTGCTTGTTATTTTTATTTACATAAATCAAACTCGTGCATCGCTCGAGGAGCACCTACTAGTATTTATATACTTATATACAACCAGTTCTCGACCAAAAAAAAATATTATATATATACAAATCGAAAACTTTGCCAATTTAATTGTTGGCTTGGCTTTGAGAGCATTGATTTTTCTTTTTTTCTTTTTTTTCTATTATTATCTCACAAACAGTAATTATAAGATGAATTCGCTTTGCTTTTGGACACATCACTCGAAAATAAAATGGAAAACTATGGCAATGAAGTTATGGAACAAATAAAATAAGGTAAACCATGGCAGTTTTTAATTTTAAATAAATATTTTATATCAGTGTTTACGCTGTTTTTATAGTAGTATAAGCAACAAATACTTCATACATATATAGAGTCACTTATTTTTATACAATTAAATAATCTATAAATATGTACAGTTTATACATTTAACATTTCGCTGATTTCTTTTATGCATTTAACATTTTTAAAGAAACAAAACGTGTAGTCCACAGCTCTATACATAACGATTGTAATATAAGTGCTGCCCATAAAATTCCAACATTTTAGACTAACCCTTTTCCACATTCATGGGAGATTATTTTTGAATTGTTAACGCTTTTTCTAAGTGAAACGATGAAGGAATTCATAGACATTGCAGAAGCTCAATCATCAAAACCAATCACCATCATCAGAAGCTCCATAATTATATATGTTGGTAACACCCACCAAAACCCTTTTTTTGTAGGGGATAAATAACCCACCAACTCCCCAATAACATGAAACTATGAAAAGGATCCACAAAAACAAAAACTAAGCAATATTCTTAGGAACGCAGGATCCTGATAAATTTTTGCATTCTGCAACATTAACTTACAAATAATAGAATGGTCCTTACTCCTTACTCCTTATATACACTCGAGCCAAATGAAATGAAAATGAGCAAGAAAATTTCTCTTTGAAAGGAAATGATATGTAAATTAAGATCACTAACTAACACTAAGCTGAATCAGCATTGTAACTAACTCAGCTACCAATTACCAAACCAAATGAGGGCAAGTTGTGATGATATTCTCAAGAAAAACATGAAGCATATGCATGTTATCTGTAATAAATGTTGGACTCATCCTTTAATTCTCCAAAACTTGAGAAAATAATTTGGTGTTGGTATGGTTAGTGCCATAAGAAAGCAATGTCTATATGAGCTTCTTCTTAAGAAAGAAGCGCTTCAGATGGAAAACCTGCAATACCGAAACCAAAATGCAGACGCCAAGAGAAAAGATGCTGAACCAGGCAACTCTAGCGTTCGTTGTTTCACTAACTTCCCTCATCTCCGCTTCCCTATAGAAATGTCCAATAAATGGAGGTTTAAAAAGGCATTAATCAACATAATAAATAATTTGCAGTGATTTTATGGGATTGTGTTTTTCAGCATACCCATTCCTAGTGTAGTTGAAAAAATAAAATTCACAGAAAGACTGCATCTTGATTAAACATAAGAGTGAATATAAGAGATTTACCTATTCTTCAAATAAATTAGATTATCCCGGATGGCTTCCACTGCTCCCTCTAGTTTCCTTAGCTCAAGTTCAACACCCTTAAACCAATGTCCAAATAGATATTAAACATTAAACACTTCTATACATAAAAATAAATCCTTCATATATATTAGTACATTACAAAGGCAATGATGGAGATTGAATGAAAGTTTTGATTATTCATTACCTCTATCTTTTCTTTTCTTGCAACTGAGTCCCAATCTTTGGCATGGATTCCAGTTTTCCATTCAAGGCTGAGGGTAGCACCTTCGCCAGATTCTTGATACTTACTATCGATCCAAAAGCAGGCCACGTAGTTCCCACTCTCGGTAGTTGTAAATGCAAACTGACCGTGGGTAACATTCTCATTGTGGTGAAGATTATTTCCATAAGGAGATGTAACCTAAACGGGGGAAAAACAGTTACATGAAAGGAGTGAATCAATATGAATGTTTAGTATTATGTTTGTACATTGAGCTATATCCTTGTTTTTCACACCATTTGAGATCATTAACAAGGAAGAAATCTCGTCGTACATTAGTAATTTATCTAAAGGAGGACATGTGATTGTGAATAGCAACAAACCAGAGTCAGAAAATTCAATGGTGAGGCAAATCAAAATAAACAGATATTCTACATTCACAAATCACAATCCTGCAATCTCTCGCCTAGCCCTCATATGTTCGATTTTCAATTTAACAGATGAGCCGAAGGAAGTGTCGTTTATGATACCAGTGATTAATTCACCGTTGGATTGTTAAACAGACGATTGAGGGTAGAGATTACAGGGCATCCCACAATAGAGTGATACACCATGCTCTCTATGTTTTCACTCATTTCCCATATTTTGACATCAATTTCATTATCCCACGATAGAGTGATAGCCTAATGATTAGTCTACTAAATTAATTAAGCAGAAGGCTCAAATTAAACACTCGAATTTTCGAATTTACATAACCTAAAACTTACTTACCTACAATCTAATTGACACAATTAAGTGCAAAATTTGGCATAAGAAGGACAAGTGAAGCTAGTAAATCTAAATTTGAATCAGCAAGGTGAATTCAGTTAAGAGAAAGAAAAGAAAAAAGGAGGGGGAAAAGAAAGATACCTTGACTGAAACAGTGGGTCGCTGCGGAGCATTGGGATCGTCGGCTAAAATATAGTAATCGGCTAAAACGACGACGTGTGCCTGGATTTCCTCGGACATGCACTTAGTTCCCGAAGTTGGGATAGTTAACCAAATGGCCTCAGTTTGAAGGAGCATAAGGGAAGTAAAGCATAACAACAAGAAGGGAAGAGCTATTTGGGCTCCAGACCTTAGGTTGATGTGCTTCGCCATTACCAAAACTTCACCTACGAATCAAAATCACAGTTACGGGACTCAGATCTAAATTTGTCAATTGTTCGCGAGAAGAAGAAGAAGAGACTAGTAGAATTATTATAATTATAATTTAAAATTAAAATTAGTTTTTGGTTGAGTCGAGGGAAAAAAAGCTTGTGGTTTTCTTGCAGCAGTCAATATTGGGCAAAGAGGACAAAAGGAGTCGGCGATGACGCATTTGCAGACTACGTGGCACGGAATTCTCCAATCACAATCAAGATGCCATTACCCGTAAGTCTTAAAAAAAAAACAAAAGAAGCGTATTTGTAAAAAAAAAAAAAAAAAAAAACTCATACAAGTTTATGGTTTTTAATCATTTATTTTTCATATCTAATTTTTTTTATTTTGTTTTAGTTCTTTTCTTTATGAAAAAATATAAATTTTGAAAAAAAAAGAAGGGAAAGTTGGAGAAGATTTTCTTAACAGAGTGTACAAACAGGAATTAAATACTTTAATATTATAAAAAATAAAGTAAAAAATAAAAAAGTTAAATTACATTTTTGGTACCCAAACCATAAGGGTTAGTGGAAATTAGTACTCAATTTTTTTTTTTCAAATCGATACCCTAACTCTCTTGAACGATCCACGTTTATCCTTGCGTTAATAAACCGTTATATTTTAATGGTGGAAACTTAACAGCATTAAACTTGTACACCTGTCACATTCGGAGTGATTCATCAACAATTTAGTTACCTTTTTAATCTAATCTATCAACTTTTTTTTTTCTTTTCAATAATATACAGGAGGTTTTTTTACAACAATAATATATTTTGGGCCAAGATTGATCCAGCCTACTTTCTCATTTACTTTATTTGGATGTAGAGATTGGTACCATTAACATCTGAAATAATATTTTTAAACAGTGTTGTCTATAAAATAAGAATAATTATTTTCATATTTTCACTATTTTAAGAACAACAACATTCAAAAACACTATTTCAGATATTGATATCTGAAAAAAAAATAATATCATTCTTAACTAAAATAGTGTCAATCCAAAAGTTCTCTTTATTTTATCAAATAGGCCTAATAAATGGGGTGTGGCCCATATCAGCAAAAAAAATAATAAGGGACAATACTTTTGACAGTACATATATTTCTCACACTTTTGACACTACATTCTCAAAATTCAGCAGTGTAACCTGTGATGATATGAAAAATATGTGTGATGCCAAAGAGTGGAGGAAAATAATAAGAAGTTTGGGTTTAGTGGCCCTAATTCAACAAAGCAAAATACAAAAATAAAGCGGTCTTTCTGAACTAAAAAAATAAAGAAATGCATCTAACAGTTTTATTATTTATTTTGGTGGGAGGGATTGAGACCACCCAATTTTGGAAATCTTACCATTTTTTTATATATAAAAATCATAAATCTATATATTAAAAAGGATGATGTCACTTCTAATAGGGATGGTATTAATCATATCCACCTTTATTTTCTCCCTTTTTCTTTATATTGGTTGTTAAATTTGGGCCTCAGCCCAAATTTGTTTTTTTTTGTCGCATTTTGACCATTGGTTCCAATTTTTTTTTTGTGACAAAATAAAAATGTGATTGTTTTATGGGTCCTTTGTCGCAATAGTTAAGGTTACTAGAAGTAGAAAAATAATCATAAGAGCACATTGTTTCGTCTCTCAGGAATACAAAAAACCTACACATTCCAATACCCTTTTACTATATTTGGGTTCTTAAATAGTGCGCTTAGGACACTAAATATGCGGACACTAGAATTGGCACCATCCCAGTTGGAAACAGAACCACTTTTTTTGGACATTAGCGTCTGAAATGGTGTTTCCGGACGGTATCGTCCATAAAATAGTTAAAATATGAAAGGAATAACTCTTATTTTACGGACGACATCGTCCGAAAACACCATTTCGGACGCTAATGTCTAAAAAAAGGGTAATCTCATTCATAACTTGGATGGTGTCAATCACAGCATCCAAATATGACTTGCTTTATATTTTTAGCAATCCTATTGCCCCAAAAAAAAATCCAACTGCTGAATTAAGGTTGGCCCAAAAAAAACTGCTGAATTATGTGGCATTATCAAACTTTAGATGATTTGGATTTCTCTTTCTGGTGAATAGAAATAGATGATTTGGATGTGTAAATATGTAATCTAATAATAATTTTAAAAAAAGAAAGCTATCAATAATGTCTGTGATAGATATTGATTTGATTTGATTCGTGTTTTTATTTATATGAGAAAAATATGGTAGATATTGATTTGATTCGATTCCTAATTCTATAACTCCAAAAATTATGGTATATTATCCCGTCACACTTCCATATGGATCTTGCCTCTCCGTTCCCAGCAAGCTTCTGAGTTCTGATTTTGAAATCCACCACTGTACTACACTTCCGCCCATCCCTGGACACCTTAATATATTTTTTTCTGACCCAAAAAGTTTGTTCTTTTATATAATATATACATAAACATATATAATATGAAAATATGTGGAAAAAAAAATCCTTACGCCACACCAGTGGTCTGAAGTCTGAAATCTTATCTCAAATGCATGGAAGCGTAGTTGCGGAACTCTCAATAGAATTGTCGAAATAAGCTTACTCGACTTTATGGAGCGAGTTAGCTTGTTTGAGTAGTGATTTTTTCGGTCCATATCAGAAATATCATGTTTATTTGGTTCTTTATTTTAGATACGTAATTTAGTTTTATACGGGAAACGTGCTTTTTTGGATAATCTATTTTTTAAAAAAAATAGTGAAAAATTTGCTTAACATTCTATTTAAAATATTATTTTATCGTTAGTATTTTTATCTTTGAAAAGTGTCACTATTTAAGTAAAAAGTAATATATTAACTTTTTATTATTAGACATGTTATTTAAATATTTCTCTATTTTTTAAAGATAATTTTCTTTTAAAAAAAATTGTTCTAAACATGTCTTTGTTTAACTTTTTTTATTGACCAGAAAAAACCTTCTATTTAACTTCCCTTGTTTATCAATTTTCATTTATTTAAAGTTGTGATTATTCATTCTCTGTGGTCCTGTGAGTTATTATAGACTAATAAGTATTTATTTTTAGGTTACTGTACACTTGATTGGTAGTACTTAAAAAAATAATAAATTAATCCAGTGAGTAACTTGAATTCACAGGATTTTTGAGTTCAAACTACTTTTTTACGAACTTTTATGAGATGGACTAATAATATCTAGAACTATTTAGATTTGAATTTTAAATAGTTAAATCTATTCATTTTATCGGTATATTTATATTGACCCTGACGAGTTGTCTTATTTTGTAGGCACTAGGGTATTGTGAGGCTAAAAGCGACAATATGAAATATCCATGGAAATAATAATTTGGTTAAAATATAATTTTGGTTCCTTACGTTATTAAAAAGTTTAAGTTTGATCATTTACGTTTTAAAAGTTTAAATTTGATTTCTTTTATTTTAAAAATTTTAATTTGATCTTTTATGTTATATTTATGAATCACTTTTGTCTCTTCTATTATATTTTTTTAACTAAATAAAAGCCCAAAATAATAACGTAAAATAATTCAAAAATATAACATAAAACATCAAAATAATTTAAAAAATATAACATAAAAAATTAAAGAAAATTTTTTTATAATATAAGAAAGCAAAAAGTGTATTTTAGCATGATAATTTAAGTGGCCCTACAATTCAGTTGGCCTTTAATCTGTGGATCTAATTAAGGGGTACGGATCGTACAGGACACAGTAGACATATATACATGTGGTAGAATAGTAGTAGTAGATTATGAAATCAAAATTCAAAATGGTTCTACCTAGCTAGCTAGCTAGCTAGCTGTCTAGCTTCCATTTTCTTCATCAAATCAAAATTAGTACAAATACTCCATCCGTATTGTTTGACTGGCCCTCCATCTATATATAGTATACATTCATACACGCATATATATATATATATATATGGAGATATATATATATATGGAGGTAATAAGAGAAGTAAAGCAAATTGGAGAAGTTATGAGCTATTTGATTTGTATTTTTATTTTTATTTTTTATTTTTTGTTTTGTTTTTAGTATTTTTATTTTTTTTTATAAAATTCAGAAAATAAAAAATAAACTAAAAATAAAAAATAAAAATAAAAATTAATAATATAAACTAAACCGCCTCTAAAGTGTCCGTCCAACAAATTATTATTAAAAGTAAAACAAGCAGTCTCAATTGTGATGCATTATTAAATCCTCAAGAAAGCAGGAAATTAAAGTTGCATCATAGATGGATCGAGTAGCAAGCTAAGAACATAGTACAACGTGTGGGAGTCATTAATACATAACATACGAAGGGCTCGGAAAGACAAATAAGTAAGCCAAATGATATTTAATGTTTTAAAAACATTATATAAAAATTTAAATATAGTAAAAATATATTAAAATGTGAATTTTTTTATATTCTCGAGAAACAGAACAATATACTCTTATGATTATTTTTCTAATTCTAATAATTTTAATTGATGCCCTTAAGACACTATATATCAATATCCGATAAACAATGTCATCTCAATGACCGTACACTACTTATTATATCCATTTCCAACATCTTCATATTGAAAAGAGAATGGAGATACTTAATACATAAATAACATTACTAAATAATTACTGTATTTTCAGAGTAAAATCATTTAAAACCGGTGATAATACTCTATAAATAATGAAAAGGATAATAATGGATGCTTATGGGTGTGTTTGATTTTATGTTTAAAAAGAAAAAATATAAATTTACTTTACATTACATATGATCTTAAGTTTAAGGGTCTTAATATATAGTGCCCTAAGGGCACTAGTTAAGGTTATTAGAATTAAAAAAATAATTATAAGAGCACATTGTTCCGTCTCTCAAAAATACAAAAAACTACACATTTAATATTTTTTACTACATTTGAGTTCTTATATAGTGTCTTTAGGGCACTAAATATCATTTGTCTAAGTTTAATTTAATTCTTTTTAGGAATTTCATATGACTACAACATACTCCCTTCGTTCCTATTTAACTGTCCGGAGAAAAAAAAATCTTCTTTCTATTTATCTGTCAACTCATATCTTCAATATAACATTAATTGTACTTTTACCAATTCTAACCTTATGTTTAATTGGAGGCTAATCAATGTCTCACTATCCAACCAATCAAACAATGAGAGATAAAGGGTATTAAGGAGAGTTTAAAATTTATTTTGAAAAAAACTATAACAATTATTACATTTCTTAATATGTGTATTTTTTCTCTCCGAACAGTTAAATAGAAACGGAGGGAGTAACATTTAGCAACATAGTTTTATCCAACATTTATAAAAAATATTGCAACATAAAATTAAAAGACAATATTTTTTAGTGATTTCGCGATATTTTTATATGTTCCTAAAAGATTTTAACCGCATTACTTTTATACAATATATACAAAAATATTATAAATGCAAAAAGCAACATTTTTTTAACATTTAACAACATTTTTCTTCATGTTGACAAGTATTACTAGTAATTGTTATGTTGCAGTATACTCCTACCTTATTATTATGATTAAAAAACTAGTACATACTACAGACTTATATGTATACCCTTTCATATGTTTCCCTGTTTAAAATTTTGACTTTTATGGAGGTTAGAGTTTGAACAAATAAACAAACAAATAGCGGCTCTCTTATTTTAAAATTGAAACAAAATTGGGATTCTTACTTTCAATCCTTGCACTTTAATTGGAAGATCATTATTGCTAGTGGACTATCACAAAACGTTTGCTGTAAAGTTGACAAAACTAATAACACTCATGTTCCCTATGATATATTTAATTTGCATATTAAAATGTTAATGAAATATATTTATATAAGCATTTTGCTATCTATTGCATTTAAGGCAATGATTAAGCAATTCATTAATAAAAATTTCACATTTAAAATAAATTGGAAATAATTTCGTAACATTAAATATTCTACACTTTTCAATACTAAGATTTCATTAATGAATTGCTTAACTATTGTCCTAGCCATTGTCTTAAGGACAACGGTTAAGCAAGTAAGCAACCCATGAAAAAAAAGTTGGTGTTGAAAAGTACAAAGTATTTAATACTACGAAATTATTTTTAATTTATTTTAAATATAATATTTTCATTATTTATAAGTTGTTTAACCATCGCCTTAAGGACAATGGATAACAAAACCCTTATAATATAAGCTTTATGCTAAGAGATTGTATATAAATAATTATATTATACTATCCAGGAGACTGTATCATATTCTTTACGGTAGATACCATCTATACTATCAATGTTCATATTCCGCAATAGACTTCTGTCAATATTAATCTTAACAAACCCAACAGTAGGTTGCGACCAGGGCTATCAGAGGGTGTGTAACACAATTCCAACAACACTCTAAGAGAATTTCATAGAGCAGTTCTTTCAGAGCTGTATGCATGGAATTAATGACAAAATCAATCTACCACTTGTCATCATTGAGAACTTGATTACAGGATCACCGCTAGATCCACCACATGATGATGCATGGTCTATGAGCTAATGAAGAGGTTAAGCAATTATCAATCCAACGGACATTATCAATAATAGCAAGATCAATTGGACCATTGATATGAACCGATGCCAAACTCCAAGGGAGTGAGGGCAGTCACGGAGCATATGATGAATGTCCTCTAATTGGCTAGAGCATCGAGCACATCCTAAGATTGCCGCAAGATTTTGATGATGTCGCAAATGGTTTATTAGCTAAGAGTTGTGAAGGATTTCTATCAATATTTTTAGAAGTTAACAGGAGATAAATTTATATATATATATATTAGGTGTGACGCGTGCTAGTCTGCTAGTCCTCCTTGAATTGTATAGGTTGTTGTGCATATTAGAATCTATACTCTGCTTAGGCTGCCAATCGCATGGGCCGACAGCTGGTCCACTTATTTTTTTATTTTTCTTATTTGAAATACATGTTTTTATTTATGAAAATAGGAACTAAAAACTCAAAAATAAAATAAAAATGCAATTTAAAAATTTATTTTTTAAGAAAATATTTTTTTAATAGACGAGAATATTTTTTTATAAACTATTTTTTTCTGTATATGACAGACTAAAACAAGCTAATCAGTAGCTCGTCTGGCCCAAAAAAAAGGCGGACTATGAAAAATAAGCCCATACGGACCTGCTAGTTCGACTCATTTGGCGGGCTAACATAGATGTGGTCATCGACAGGTGGGGCTATCCTCTTTTTCCACCCTATATAAAGATAGATATAAAAAAAGTTAACTATTAATTTGGTCTTTCAAAGATTATTTTGTCACTAATTTAGTCCCTTAAAGAATTTTATCACCAAATTAGTCCTCTAAAATCTTTATCACCAATTTGGTCCACCAAAAAATTTTGTCACCAAATTAGTTCTCCAAAGATGTGTAAATATACAAAATTAGTCCTTTAAAGATTTAAATATATCAAATTGGTCTATGATGGAGGACTAATTTGGTAGACTTTTAAATTTTTGGAGGACTAATTTGGTGATAAAGTTCTTTGGAGGATCAAATTGGTGATATGGTAATATTTGGAGGACTAATTTGGTGGCAAAATTCTTTGAAGGGCCAAATTGATGACATGATAATATTTGGAGGACCAAATTGATAGTTAACTCATATAAAAAATGTTAACTAGTTATCTAAAGACACTAATTAAAGATCCATAAATATAAATATCTTATAAAAAAATGTAAAAAATTATATATACAAAAAGCATCTAATTTGTCAAATTATGGTACAAAAATCAAGTACTCCTAGCTAGGATGAAAAAAGTATAAAGTAAAGGAGTAGAAAAGTCAAGTTACGAGGGGTAATTGTAGTAGCAAGTTTTTTTTTTGCATTGCATTGCATGAGGAATGAGGACGCGGTTTTGCAGCTCAGTACAGAGAAGCAACAGCTGTGATGATGTGTGTGTCTTTGCATTTTGCATATGCAAATGCAAATGGGTTCACTGTTACATTGCGCGTGTTCATTAATATTAATAAATTATAATATTATTACCCTTAATTCTTCCAACTTCTTCTGCATAACAGCTTCAGTCCAAATGCTTCTTAAGCATCACAACCTGCCCATCCTCGAACCTGCTTCTTTACTTTGGGAGAATCCTATGTTTATGCATAGTTTCCATTATAAAATTAATTTCTACATTAGACTTTTAATTTTTATGAATATCTCACAGGATCTACTCCCCTGATGAAATAATATTAATGTGTCAATCAACATACATCATCACAGAAACAATATGTACACACTGATTATCGCATTGATACAAATTCAATTAACCCTTAATTTTTCATCATCAGTTGGTTCAGTCTAGGCCTTATCATTCATCAGGGTAAGATGATCGATGACTTATCAATAACTCAAACCCAAATCAAAAAATGTGTTAGCTAAAATCAAATATATTTCTATCTTTTCAAACAAAACAAAATGCTGTTTAGTGTAGTGAATTCTTTCTTTGTTACTTATTTTTTATCGTGTGTTTGAATTTCAATTCGAATTCTCTTCCATTTAGGTTGTCTATCTCGTAATTTTAAATCACTATTTATTAGACACAAAATATAAAAGAAAAACTTAGGGGTTTGCATTTTCATTTTTATTTCCTATTTTCTATTTTCTGAAATTTTACAAAAAAAAACTGAAAATGTTGAAAACAGAACATTTCTGTTTTCAGCATTTTTAGTTTTTTCTTTTACAAAATTTCAAAAAACAAAAAACAAACTGAAAACAGAAAATAAAAACAGAAAATGAAAATAAAAATCAAACAGTCCCTTACTTTTTTTCATATTCAGTTCAAATTAAATTTAAAAAACTTAAATCCAAACACACCCCTTACTAATACACTGTCCTCTTACTCTTAAAATAATGTTGTCACCAATTCATTATTGGACTATTTTTCATTGCAGCGTAATTTGCAAGTGTATATATTCCTATATAACTATAACAACTTTTAATTCATTTTCACCCGTAGAAAAGGAAGGAAGCTTCAGAAAGAAAGGAGAGAGAAGTAAGTAAGTTTGTATAGGTATTAAATATTAAATTCTTCAAATTAAATAAACTAAATAAAAATCACCTATTTAGCAGTGATGTCTTATCTTGACCACAGTACACAGGATTTGCTTCCTTGAACTTGAAAAGCAATCCTCTTCTCTTTCTTTCTATAAATAGCCTCTCTCTATTCTCTAATTCCCCACCTTCGCACCTGATACTCTGATCTGATTCTTTTCTTCACTCTTTCAAAACAGCAACAACAAATTAAACAGCAACAAACTACACCCTTAATTTCTTCTATCCATTCATTGAAGAACTAACTCTGTATCATGGTGAAGTCAGAGCAGAAGAAGATCAAAACAGAACCATCAATAACAGGAATATCATCTGAAAGCAAGAATAACAAGAAGTACAAGGGAGTTAGAATGAGGAGCTGGGGATCATGGGTATCAGAAATTAGAGCACCAAATCAGAAAACAAGAATATGGCTAGGATCTTATTCAACCCCAGAAGCTGCAGCCAGAGCCTATGATGCTGCACTTCTCTGCCTTAAAGGCTCTTCTGCAAATCTCAATTTCCCTTTTACTTCTTCACACTACATTCCTGATCAAGATACTGTTATGTCCCCCAAATCAATCCAAAGAGTTGCTGCTGCTGCTGCTAATAGTTTCATTGAAAATAATAACAATGCCAGCATTAGTAATACCACTACCACTTCTCCCTCTTCTTCTTCTTCTTCTTCATTGGTTTCTTCTCCCTCGGAAGAAGCTTCCTCGCCGTCTGATCAAATCGACGATGATGTTTCTTTGGTGTCTTCTTTTGATCAAGCAAGTCATGAATCAATGGCTGTGATGGAACCTTGGTTATACAGCTTTGATGGTTTCTTCCAATCACCTAAGTATGTTGATCACATGTTGAATGGTGGTGCTTTCTTTGATATTGATGTTGATTCTTCATCACATCTGCTTGTTGATGATTTCTTTGAAGAAAGTGACATTCGTTTGTGGAGTTTCTGCTGAGAAAAATTCTACCCGATTCAAATTCTTTATTTATTTATTTATTTGTTCTGATTGATTCAATTTGTTTGTCTTCGGTGGTACAAGTTGAAGGTATTACTGATTGACCAAATTAAGAAAAGTGTAAACCTATGGTGTATAGTATACATACATCATCGCATTATTTAAGATGAAATATAAGTAATTTTTGGCATCTCTAATGTGGATTCTTACATGTTTCAGATTTTGTATCATTGGTGCAAAGCTTGTTATGCCATTGACATACTTAAATAGTTTTCCATGTGTTGCATTCAGTGTCTATTTGTTTTACATTAGCTTAATCGTAACAAGAAATTGCTACTGAAACTGCTTAGAATTTGAATTGAAACAAATTCTAATTATTTATATATTATCGAAATATGAGTTACTTTAGACCAATTGAAAATTAAGCATGCACTGAATCATCAATATCCTTAATTATAAGCAATCCTTTCCACAATTTCTTAATGTAACTATGGGAGAACACTTTTGTTACTTAGTAGCATCAATTATCTTTGATGAGAAGGTCTTTTTTGGATGGGAAGGAACATAGATTCTTACTTGCAGTTTATTAAGATTAAACAACCACGAGTCTGATTAGTTATACGTCAAAAAAGTGCAAAAAATATTTTTATTAATAATAATTTTGAATTCTAGATCTGATTGAAGTTAGAAATACTTATTTTCTTCTAAAGTATTTTTAATTGTAGTAAAAATATAACCAAACAAACCACGTATTTACAGAGCAAAGTAAGGTGAAAACATTTCTAAGCATTGTCTACTATCCCGCATGCCCAAATTAAAGAACAAAGAGTGTTTTTCCTTGTTTAGATGTTTAGGTTTGGTATTTCATGTCTTTTTCTACTGTAATTATAAAATTAGATTGGAATAAATCCTGGTTAGTTTCCATTTTGTGCAAAATTGTAATCGGACAGCCTAATGGTTTTTGTGATCAACATGACAACAGCATTTTCCCCCTCTGCTAACTACTTTCCCTCTCCCTCCTAGAGTTTTGGGTTTGAATTTGGGAATGCTTATAGGAGTAATTAATTAAGTTGGTGTGAAGCTCAAAATAATGTAATTAAATGTCAATGATTAATTGATTGTAATATGATGATTTCTCAGATTCTTTGTTCTTGATCAATTGGGCCAACTCTGTTTGATGTTTGCATATATTAAAATAAATATATAAATATAATACAATAGAACTAGCCAAATTAAAAATATTCCTAGTAATGACTTTAGATGCAAGCAACTACTCTTTCTTTTGTATTTCATGGTAATGTAACGTGTTGAGAATATATTATATGCAAGATTGTATTCTTTTTTTACAAGAAAAAGAAGGTTAGACAAACTTTGGCGCTTTTTTGTTAAACTTTTGAACTAGGTCATGTGTCCTAAGCAAAGGGTGAATCCTATTTAGCAAACATGACCTGTCCTCTTGTGAAATGGGCTTAAGGTAGCATGGGATGCCATTCTCTCTTGTTTCTTTTTACATTGCATCTGGGCTAGCTAGTCTCAACATGGAGGACAAAGTGCCCTCTAAAAGGACACTTTTGCTTTTGGTATTACTTGTTCACATATACGCAGGAACAAGGGCAGGGGATCTATCTTCCCCTTCCTTTGACAGTTTAACTACATACAAATCAAAGACATAATGTACATATATATTTTCTGGGGCCTACATACCATTATGTCCCAAGCCCAATATCAATTTTAATTTAGGGTTTTAGGTTGTACTTAATTCTTATGCACATGAAATTGATATAACTAAATGACAATTTAAGTGTTGCATTTTGAGACACAGCATGTGAGTGTTCTTGTTTTGGCCACAGCATGTGAGTGAGCTTAAAGTGCCAATCAATCTGTGATTATAATATATTATATTTTTGTAAATTATTTGAGTTTTGTTTTTTTGGTAAATATATGAGTTTTGGTTCCCCTGCTAATTAAATGCAGAGCACCTAACCGAATTTGCGGAATTTTTACAAATGAATTTATTTTGGAATTATGATTATAGTAAGTAGGGAGTATACTGTTTTATATGTGGTTATGCAAGTGATGGATACTATAGAAATATATAATTCCACATAGCCAAAATTATTAGGGTCATGAATACTATTTAGGTATAGTGATTATTTATGAGGAAGAAATTAATTAATAAAAGGTATTTTATGTGGGATCAGTGGTTTCTCATATAATATAAGGATTGTGACAAAGAATAATTGGGTAGCAAAAAGAAAGGCAGGGGTAGCCGAGATCCAACATTAAACATGACTTTGATGATCCATCCTTGGCCTTATTAAGACATAATCTAGTGATTAAAATCAATAATAAGGGTAGATTTCAATCAAGAAAACGTTTATTAGTAGTAATTGATTTGATTCACATGGCGCTGTTTCTAACATTATTATTATATAGTATTAATCTATTAATTAACCTATTAAGTAAATTAAAATTTAGTTATGTCTCATTCAATAATCAGTTCCGATTTTCAGCTAACTTTTGTTGGTCAACTTTTGGCCAACCTTAATATTTTATTATTATACACTCTCTTTTCCCTTTTATTTTTTTTCAATTATTTTTAAATAATAATAAAATATTAGAGTTGGCCAAAAGTTGACCACAAAACTTTATTGTTCAATAATACTAGCACTCAGCGACCCGTGCTACGTCCGGATGAAATTTAAGAGTCTTAGTTGATTAAATTAAATTAAATTAAATTTATATAATATAAATAAGAAAAAAAAAAGAGGATATGAAAAATTAGACAAATTTATATATAAAAAAAAGTATAATATAAAAAGATACAATAGGTAGAGCAAGATATTATAAAACAGTGAAAATTAATCAAATTAAATTTAATGAATATAATAATTTATACCAAATTTAATTTTTCATCTAATTTAGATATTAATATGTTTAAAAGTTACTATATATATGATAAATATGTAGCTAAATAGCATTGGTAAATGTTCACTTATATAATATAAATTTATAATACTATGTTTTATTACTATTGCACATAGATGGAGTAAAGAGGACATTTTCTTGTGTTAGGTTCAAATCAAAGTAGCAATAATTTGACTTTGAAAGGATGGCCGCTCACTGCATGTAATCTATCTATTTATTTTATTTTATGTTGCTTCTCTTGGTGAGTATATTGTCTTCATGTTATGTGTTGGGCTGTAGCCTTTATACTGTCTTCATGGAATGTGAAGTATTTTTTTTCCCGAGTAAAAAAATAGCACAAATCAACAATTAAAACAAATCTGTTGCATTTGTTGGAAAAAATAAATATAAACAAAGAAAACAAATACATGACCGTCTTCAAGAATCATTTCAAAGGAGAAAGGGATTTTATAAAAAATATATTCATCTTCATATGCACAATTAAATTCTAATCCTCCTTCACGTTATAAACGTTTAAACTTGAGGTATGGGAATATCCATAGGAAAAGTTGAGAAATTTAAAAGACCTTAAATTGCAATGAACACATTTAGCCAAATATGTAACATATATATAACCCTAAAAATTGTTACAACCTATGCGCTTCAAGCTTAGATGGAATGAAATTGAAAGTCAAGCAAAGCTTGCAAGAAAAGTAACCAAAATTGAATTAATGTGTCTATGTAACATATACTCCATCCTTCCCTCAGTATATAAGAACTTTTACAAGAAAATACATAAAAACTAAAAAAGTTAGTTAATTTGACTAAACTTATTAAAAATGTCTAGAAATTTATATTAATTTCCAAAAACACTCTTCTTATTAAAACTCAAAATTTTACACTCTCTCCACTCGGGTTTTATGCGGGTACCCATGGGTTTAGTAAATGGGTTTTTGTAAAATTCGCAAATAAGCGGGCGGATATTCACACCCGTCAAATATAAATAAAATAACAAAAATATCCTTATATATCTCTAGTGGCTATTGAAGTTTATTTTAATTTGTATAAATTAATTTAAAGTTTATTATAATTTAGATGAGTTTTATTTTTATAATTCTACCAATTTTAAGTTATATAATTTTTTGATGAAATTTTTAACCTTAAATTTAAGTTTTTTTTACCGTGTTTTCTAATTTTTCCTTTATTTTTTTTCGGATTCGCGGGTATAAATGCCCGTGGATATCCACGGATATTGATTAAAATCCGGAGGTATTGCCTTGACGGATACCCGACAGATTTTTTGCGGGTGCGAGTTTGACGAGTTTCGCATGTGTGGGTTGCGGATAATTACTACCCGTGCCCACCCGCACCCGTTATCATTCCTACTCTCCACCTAATTAATGATAGTGATAACTTTGGCTAGCCAACTTTTTCAATTAGGGCTGGAGAGAGAAATTCTTACTCATTAATTTGTATAATTAAATGTTAAGGATATTTGAATAAAAAGACTTTCAATTTGACACAAATTTTGCAAAATGTTCTTATAAAAAGGGACTGAGAATATTTTAAAGGTTCTTATATAGTATAAGAATTGAGGGAGTATTTGTTTTATAGGAAAAAAAATAATGATGAAAGTAGGGGTGGCAAAACAAGCTAGCCCGGCCCGCCTAGCTTGCCAAAAAGCAGGGCGGAGCGGGCCAGCCCATCAAGTTATTACAAGCTCATTTTGCTAGCCTGACCCGTCGCTTTTAAAAATAGGCGAGCCACGGGCCGGCCCGCCGTACTAATTAAAAATCAATTTAAAAAATTTAACTTTGTCTTTTTTTTTATTGATTTTTGCTTTTTGCACCATCAAAAAAATTGATTTTCACTCCGGGTCTAACTTTTTTTTATGTTTTTTTTGTTTGGTATAGAACATTTTTTGTTTAGCCCTATCAATTTTTTTTTTATAAAACAACTCTCACCCTCCACTTTTTACAAAAAAAAGAAGTCATTAATCCGGCGGACTAGCCCGGCCCCCCACCTTTGTAGCCCGGTGGGCTAGACGGGGCAGGCCGTATAAGTGGGCCGGCCAAAATTTCTAGCCCAACCCGCTTATTTTTGACGGGCCAGCGAACCGGACCCATTTTAACATCCCTAAATAAAAGTACTAAAAGTGCTAAAAAAATATATAAATATAAAGTCATCCTAAAGCATGAAAATATTACAATCGTCGTTTCTCTTATTAAAAGAAAGAAGAGAAGTTTTAATTTTTTTTTTTGCATAATGAATATTTCCCCGTCAACTAATTTCTTTGAGATAAAGAAATTACTCAAGCGAATATAGACCTAATGAAAATTTAGAATTTGAGTTTCTATCATATGTTTAAATAAGTCAACTATTTACTTATACTAGATACAAATGAAAAAAAAAAGTAGAAACTTTTATTATAAACTACTTCATATATAATCATCTCATAACTAATTTACTCTTACTAAAAATAGTTAACTCTATTTTATATTTATGTTCTCATAAAAAAAGATAAGTTCATTTCTTAAACTATCATATTATTTTAAAAGAAAATAAATTATCTCTAAATTAAAACTCATAAAATTTAAATAAAATATTATAATTTTAACATTAATTATAAAAATATTAGTTAAATTTTGCTCATGTTTGAGAAAAAAAAATACTTAACATGCATTTGAATAAGTATTTATTAAGATGATTTTAGTTTTATCTTTTGCCTTATTTAATAAAAGAAATTCTATGTTTCTTTCTTTTATATATGCTTAAATATATTTTTTGTCTTAAAAAATACATCACTTTTAGTTTTGATTCGTAAAAAAAATTAACATTAACTGCATTAATTAAAATAATTAAATGAAATGATTTATCTTTTAGAAAAGATCTCTGGCTTCAAGTCTTCAACCTTTCTCCCTTTCCCTCTCTTAACCCTAGCCACCCACTTTCCTTACTCATTTGGGTCTCCGCTGCCGTCACTGTCGACGCCTCCACCACCAGTGCTCCCTCTTCTTCATCTTTTATCCTCCCCTTTCCTCTTCTTCGTTTCTGTTTCTCTCTACTTCTTCTACTTCTTCTCCAGAAGACCCTTCAGAACCCTCTGCCTTCGTCAAGCCACCTGTTCTCGCCATCCAAATCCGCTGAAAAACGCGTCAACCGCCACGGTAAAGTACGATTTGTTTTGCCTCACTTGCAATTGCTTCTTCAATGTTTCTCTGTTTCTCTTCCCCCTTTCCCTGCTTTAGAGATTCTGATTCCGGTTTTGATTTGTTTGGTACTTGAGAAGGTTTTTGAAACTGAGCAAGGTGGTTGTAGGGTTGAAGATGGGGGTGGTGAATTGACAATGGTGGTTATGATGTGTCAATTTTTTTTGTCTCAGAAAATTATATCAGTTGAACACTACCTTGCAATAGAATTGGGCCAATATTTTTTAGTGGGCTGTACTCTTAGAGGGCCATGTGACTTGTCAATTTGGATCTGTTAGTGTAATATGGAACTGGACACTGACCAAAAAAAAGAAGATAATAAGGTTGCTGACCCGCTTCACATGGTGCTTTCAGGTTTCGGCAGCAGCACTTTTGTTGTTCTGCTTTGCAATTCCAAAGGCTTCCACCAAACAATCAATATCACTTCGTCGCTCATGGGTGTTTCAAAGGATAAGCTTCTAGAGCAGTTACAGGTTCTCCGCCTAATTTGATCTTTTCTTATTTTATTAGTGCCTTTGTTATTATTTATTCTTGATCATAGAACACCTCAAACATTGGAATTTACTGCTTCCTGCTTTCAAAATATTGACTTTTTACAATTTGAGATGCCCCAAATTCATTAGCATCCTTTTATGCACGTTCCCTTCTGATTGAGACCAACTGTTGCGATAATTTGTTTACAGAAGCTTCGGATTCTGTTTTCCCAGTATAAGCATCCAGCTGTTTTGACTGTTGAGGCTCAGGTAAAAACTCTTTAATTGCACGTCCTGTATCTTGTAGATCTATTGTCATCTTATTTCATTTCTGATTTAGTATCCACTTTTAACTTCAGGCGCGGTATGTTGGAAATTTGGGAGGAGGGTTGAGTAAGAATTTATTTTTGAAGGTATGTTGTATTTATAATTCATGAGAAAAGAAGCTCTTTAGTCTATATATATTTTTTGCTGTGTTAAAATAGTTCATGAATGCACATGCCCTGATTGCTACACTTTTAAACAGGACAAGAAAAACAGGTTTTATCTTATTTCTGCTTTAGCCGATACTAGGGTTGATCTCAAAGGTATGCACAATTTTGTAAACCTGAGGAGCTCATATCATTTTTTAATGGATACCAATGAATTAATTTGTTGCGTCAAAGCTGTGCAGTGTTATCTCAGCGGCTTGGTTTGGGAAAAGGTGGTTTGAGAATGGCACCTGAAGAGGCTTTAGGTCAAATACTTCAGGTCTTTCTGTGCCTTTCTTCTATCGTTTTGTTGTTCCTTTTTTGGTCCTTTGGAGTAGTGGTTAGGGGAAACGGGGATAGGGGTTAGGCAGTGGGTGATGCAGGCTCCCACCACTTAAATGTCCACACCAACACCATGTGTGCTGGGTTTACGGGGCTTATCGTTTTGTTGTTCGAACCTTCATCTTTTTCTGTCTCTCTCTCCCCCTTATTTGAGAAGCTATGTCCAATAAAGTTGCTAAAAATCTTAAAGGCTACGATCTGAATGTCTGATATTGTCTTGTCTTATTAACAAACTCAGTCCTTGCATAAAAGATATCTATGGTGTTTTTTCAACATATGATTTGCAAAATTAGGCCAGTTACCTTTGTTATTCCTACCATTGCATACCGTATAAATCCTGTTAATCTTCTCTAAGGGTTTATTTATCCAATCTTTGTCATAGAAACTGTATCATGGTTTAATATTTAGTTACAATGTATATTATATAGCTTTCAAGCCTTATTGTCAATCAATGCACAATGTTCTTTTAGTATTTACGTTTATCTTATCATTACTATAAGTTTTAATTATGTTACGTTTGCTACTATTATACCGAGTGAGAAATAAATAATTACATAATTTTAGATAAAAAATAAGCTTGTACAAATGATTTTGTTGGAATTATTGTCTCACCTGACGACCGTTTTTCCTTATCTCACAAGGTACCCTTGGGTTGTGTCACTCCATTTGCAGTTGTCAATGAATCTGCACGGTATGCTTATGCTTGATTCTAATTGCTTACCTATAAGATAATGCACTGGTTTGTTGAAGGGTTGTCTTAGAGGTGTTTATGTTTTTTTCTTATTGGACTGTTCATAAACATTGTTCTGACCCACCTAGCAAACCTTTTCCTGAGGATCTAATTTGTTTTGCTTCTGTCACATCTTTCCCTTTCTGAAGAGATGTTTCACTGTTATTGGATCAAGGGTTCAAGACACAGGAGTTCTGCTTCTTCCATCCACTATCAAATGACATGTCCATATGTAAGTGGGTAGTCTTTCTCATGAAAAAAATAAAACTGGTTGCACTCATTTTACTTTTTTGAAGTTGATGATAATTCTACAGTTACAGCCCCTTAGGGAATCCTTTGATTGCATTTAGCTCTTCTAAATTGATGTAAGAATTAAGATACAAGGTTTTGGGTTCATGTCAGATTTAATTAATTAGACTCCAATTCCTTTACAATTGCAGCACTAAATGCACGTGATCTTGACAAATTTCTCAAATCAATAGGAAGAGATCCCTCATATGTTGATTTGGAGGTGATTAAATCTATGGCATCTTTTTTTTTTTTTAACAAAAAAAATACTAGTTTTCCATTTATTTGTTGATAATCATCATTTGTCTGCTTTATCCCCTTGCAGGCCAACCCTTCAGTGGGGAAAGATCAACCCCCTGATCTTGCTTCACTAGTTCCATCCAATCCAATCACTCTGCTTGATCAACCAGAAAAGCAATCTTCCTCACAACAACCTTCTTCACAAGTTCCTAAAGATATAAACAATGTTTCTGTGGATAATAAATCCAATATGGTTTTAGGTAAAATATTTTATTAACTGCACTATTCCCTGTTTTCATTCGTGGATGAATTGGATGGAAATACCAGCTTGTTAGTTTTGTTTTTCTTTATTTCTACGATTTGAATAGTAGTCACAAATAACATTTGCACCTCTGTACCTTGATTTTTTTAAAGGTGGCTTACATTATACTGAAAATATTTTTTCTTTACATAATAAGTAATGTGCTATATACCTCGGATATGGTGTCAAGTGAGCAAGAGATGCTTCAACGCCTGGGTGTCATGTTTCATGAATAATATGCTAGGGTTCCTGCATCGTTGTGAAAAAATTAAGTGGTCAGGTTATAAGACCAAAGACCTAGACAAACCAGGATTCAAGTTAGAGATGTAACCTCGGAAACACGTTGTTTCCGCCTATGTAGAAGTAAAAAGGATAATGTTGATTCCAAATTAAGCACAAGGCACATAAACCCCAGCTTAAAAGTGAGAGTTGGAGAGCATGTAATACCATAAGTTTAATATTTCAAGTAATTTGTGTTCTTGTTATAGCATGACAAGAAGATAGAGGTAGATATCAACCTCAAGATGATGTGTGATAGAGAAGTACCACAGAAAGGAATATTTTACCGCACAGTGTTGTATGGGACTAAATGTTGAAAGATATAGAGCTATCAAGAAAGTTTATCTAAATGATATAATGAGAATGTTATTTTAGATGAGTGGTTAAACAAGACACACACGATAGAACTAGGAATACATTCATTAGACTTAGAGAGAATATGGAAGTAGCCCCAATTGTAGAACAAAATTGTAGTTTCGTCTTGGATAATTTGGACTTGTGTGGAGAACACCCCGTAGATAGAATAGATCATTATGGTGTCTTACGATTCATATAGCTGACCCCACTTAGTGAGAAAAAAAGCTTAAGTGATGATGATAATCGTTCTTAACTCTTTTTCTATGGATTTGAACGTAAGCAGTAATCATTGGGGGGGGGGGGGAGATAATTTGCATCTAAACTTGATCTCAGGTGCCAAAGAGCAAGATTTGGTAATCAATGAATCACACTTAATAGGATTGTTAAGAATTAGTTGATGTCCCTAGATCTTTCATAGGATGGAAAATAGAAAAGGATTTCTGGCATCTCACCTAGGTGTTTTTGATATATATCTTTTACATGCTTGACAGTCATCAGATGTTGTTTAATTAAGTATTTAGGGAATTTAAATTTCATGCTTCAAGCAATCAATTTTGTTTCTCACTCTGATTCTACGACACCTGGACATGAATGTTAAGCCTTTTGATCAATGCAATTTCTTTTAAAATTGTTATAAAAAAGAAGAGAAGCGATATCAGTTGATGTTAAACTTATTATTTTGGCTCAGAAAAAGAAATTAATTAATTACACTTGTGAAGTTGATGACGTAGTAATCTGTATTTTTTTTTCTTTTGTTTCTCATGTTTATGGATAAAAAGTCTTTTGCTACCCCTTTTAGTTTTTTATAAATTTTCTACTTCTCACGACAATCCTTCAAAATATCATTGCACGATGAATACATCGAAGTTGAATTTGATATCATACCACGTGAATTTGTAGTTTTGTATTGTCATTTGCAAACTTTAATTTTAATTTTTAGTGTACTGGTCATTAATTTCATTCGAAGTATAACGTGTTTGCTTTTGAATTCCTTTACTTTGGGGTGAAGCTACTGTATATAGCCTGCCTTTGCACTATGTAAGATTCTTATTATGTTAGTGACTACTGTTAAGCATCATGTCGTGCAGGATTATGTTTTTCGCAAATTCTCACATATATTCATTACATTTGTCAATCAATTTTGTGAGGCTAGCAGCCCTGTTAGTGGCTTAAATATCCTAGTGATTCAATTAGTAATGAAGTAAAAATGTTTCTGATTCAGCCAAAGTTGTCAAACCATCCAAAGGTGGGAAAAATACGAAGGAAACACCACCGGTCAAAAATGTCAATTCATCAAAATCCTATGCAGATGTTGGGCATTTTGTTGAAGAAATAATGCAAAAAACATCAGAGTTATTGCTTTCAGAGGTATAACAAAATTGTAAACTTCCCTCCAATTTAGAACTTTTGCTATATTTCAAGCGTTAGACTGAAGAATATTTTGATCATACAGATCAAGGATGAGCAGCTGGGTACCCTAGTATATAACAAATTACAGAAAAATCTCAGTTCGGATTTAAAAAACCTTGCTGTAAGTATATGACCCTTTTGGAAAATCAAAAGTTTCCATTACATTAAAATTGTGCTTTAAATAATTTTTTTATTCACTTGATTATTTTTTTTTTGGGCAGATGATATTTAAGAATACTGCATATACAGAAGGGTTCCATGCTGGTACTCGCGGTGCTTGTGAAGCTCTTGATAATTTAAGATTTGCTTGCAGAAGAGTATGAGAGGGACCAAAGTTTATTTTGTTACTCTTTATTAGTTGTTCGTTGTTTCATTTGACAACTGATTCAACATTCTTACTGGAAAATGTTTAGTACAGAATAGATTATTTTTATTAGTTCGTTGTTTCATTTGAAAAGATTCTATGGTAATGTGTTAGATGAAAGTGAAACATAATATTTTCTTTCATATATATATATATATATATATATATATCGATTTTCTTATTATGAGATAAATTCCTGTTGATATTTCATTGTGAAGCTCTAATTCGATGAATGATAGACTTTTTTAAATATGAGTAAATGTTGTTTATAAGATGATATACCCAAACATGTTTGATTTTTTATATTTTACAATTTAACAATTGGATGGACAAATTTGATGTCTACGCTGAGTTATTAATGTGTAAGTATCTGAGACGTAAATCACTTTTTAATAATAATAATAATAATAATAATGATAATAGGAAATAAAACATAGTATTTATTGTGTGTTATACATGATATCATTAAAGTTTTGATTTTTCTCATACAAAACTTTCACCTTTAGTTTGTTAACCTGTACAATGTTGTATAGGTTAGAAAAATCCTTATTTTTTTCACTATCAAGTATAATTATTATCCTATATTATGATAATTACTATTATAATAATATTATTCCTAATATAATTACTATACATGTTAAACTTTTAATAATAATAATAATGATAATAGCAAACTATTGTTGAATTTATAAAATTATATTTATAAGAAATATATGATTAATTTTTCACATATCAATAAAATAAATTTATTGATGTTATTTTAATTAAGGCTGACATAAGTTTTTAGTCTCTAAAATCAATACTTTTTTTTTATTTTAGTCTCAACAATTTTTTTATTTTTTTTCATTTTGGTCTAATATAATTCAGAATTTTCACAATAAGTATAAATTTTTATTTTCTAGAATAACTAAAATTTTATTTTTAATTCTCGTAACTTCATTTTTCTTATTTTGGTTCCTAAAATTTCTTTTTTTTTTTCAAATTTTGGTACACTCAAAAAAGATGATAAAAAAAACTTATTATTAGAGACTAAAATAAAATTTTAAATTAAGTTAGACTAAAATTAAAAACAAATATTTATCGGGGACTACAACAAAAAATTTATTAATTTTTTATGTACTAGAAACAAAAAATTTAACATTATGTTAGAATAAAATGAAAAAAAAAATTGTAATGACTAGAAAAAAATGTTAATTTTATAGGAACTAAAAACTTATTTAAGCTTTTAATGATTTTTCAAATTTATTCCTACAATTTCCATATAATTAATGTCCACTTGCATATGAAATTGATGCATGCATTGCTATCTCATAATTAGTTAAGTGTAAAATAAGGGAAACTATTTTTTATTAATAATTTTTTTGGTTTATAGAAAAGTACAATTTTTATTAACAATTAATACACTTAAAAGTAGTACTAAGTTTTTTATAATAAGGAACAAAATTAAAGTATTTTGTTTTTATTTTAAATATTCTTTTTAAGTTTATCAAATTTTAATTTTTAAATTTTTATGTTATCTTTTATCTAATAAAATATTATCTTAAAATTATTTTAAATTTAAATTTTAATTGATTTATCTTTTCTATAGATTTATCTTTGGATTAATTGGTCTTCTGAAGTATTACTAATTTGATTTTTTAACTCTTTAATATTCTAAAGATTAAAAACGACTTTAATTTGATTCTCTAATAATAGAATGGGTAAAGTACGATCGAATTGATGGTGTTTCAATCCTTTATAGTAACATGAACATGTTTAGAGTATCACAAGATGAGAATTTTGTTTAACAATTTTTTTTGTCACTATATTTATCCTTTAAATATTAAAAACATCATCAAATTGGATTGGGTTTTGTATATAATGAGAGATCCATTTAGTGACGTTTTCAATTAGTGGAAGATTAAAATGATAAAATAACTATTTTTGAAATTAAATTGGTAATATAAACATCTTTTTATGGTCAAAATATATATATATATATATATAAATAAATAAAACTTACCCGATATTTTATGTTGAATAATAAGAAGTTAAAAACATACAAACGGAGACAAAAATTAATGGTCGAGATTATTGATGTATAAAAATTGAGACGATCTAATAAAAATAAATAATTTTAGCTTTGATACAAAAAAATGATTTTGACCATATATGAATATTTTTTGTTGGAAAAGAGGGGCTTAAAACACCCATAAAACACAACCAAACTACCTACTTCATACGAAACAGTCAAATAGGCAAAAACAGGAACAACATCATAAAATCTACAAGATACATCCAAATCATGACCTTCCTTAGCAAAAACATCAGCAAAACTATTAGCTTCACGCATGACGTGATCCAACTTATAACAAACCAGGGAAGTTAACAACGTCGTGATAGTATTCACCAATCCCGCAGCATGATGAGTATCGAGAATTCCTGTTCTCAACATAAAGATAACTGCCTTGAAATCGGATTCAACGTGAATCCTATTGAAACCACGATTCACTGCCAACTGAATACCGGTTAAAACTCCTCAAAGTTTAGCTTGGGTAATGGTACAATCTCCCAAATTCTCTGCGTAACCTACAATAAAAACCCCTTGGTGATCTCAGATTAACCCACCACAAACCGACCCTAACTTTTTCTTGATGTTTTTTTTTCAAAATCCTTCGATAAACTGATATAGCATATAAATCATACCTGTAAAGAAAAAATGTCTTCTGCACAACTTTTTATAAAGAGTTGAAATACTTTTTTATCCTTTCATACTTTTCTTTGAATATGTAAGGTTATTTTTGTCTTTAATACTTCATGAATTTTTCCAATTTTATTTTAAAAAAAGTGTTATATAATTTGATGCGATTTATTTTTATAAACAATGATGTACCTTTTTAAAAAACATGATGCGGTTAATTTTTTAAAGAAGTTTATGTGATTTTTTTTTGTTGTAACCACGAGTTTTTTCATGCTTAGTTGAGGCTAATCCCGTTCGCACCATATGGCTAGTGCGGACTCCCAAAAATTTGACATAGGTGAAATTCGAATACGGGTTATCTTGCGGTGGATCTTCCCTCGTATGAACTTAACGGGGCCTTATACCGCTAAGTTAATCTTTAGGGGTTAAAAAAAAGTTTATGTGATTGATTCATATCAATTTTTAATTTTGGTTTTATAATATTTAATATTGTGATTATAGTTTTATAAGTTGTATCTTTATAAGATTATGGTTAAATATTAATTAATTAAGCAATGGTATAAGGCCCCAAAAATATTATTTAATATTTGTTGTAAATTAAATATAATAAAAAATTATTAATTTTGATTATTATAGTGTCAAAATAAATTATTTCGTGAAAGTTATTTATTTTAGTCATTTAATTTTAATAAATGTTAATTATAGTCTTTTGAGATTATACTTTATTATTTAGTTACGTCATTGTCCTATGTTCACCAATATTATAATTTCTCACTGATCTCTAAAGAAATTTTAAAGAAAAATTTCCTTGAGTTTGGTATAAAAACTTCAATTTAATAATATAACTCTGAATATTTTTTACATTGATAATTGTAATTCATTTTAGAATTAAAAGTTTTGAAAAAATTGTTAAAAAATGAAATTAATATCCAACGAAAAATATTAAACTATATAAAAGGTTAGGTTATTTTTTAAATGTATAAATTATTTAGAAAGTGTTATTAAAATTATATATAAGTGGAATTCAGTTTTTTTTAAAAAAAATTAAATTGATTAAATTATATTTTAGATTAACTATTTTATAAGATAAATTAAATAAATCTATCGTCATATTACCGCTTAAGAATAAATAATGTTAAAATTAATTAATTATGAATTTTTCATAAATATTTTATGGCCTATTTACTTAGGAAAATAAAATAAAATCCTAGTCATATTTAAAAAAAATACCTCAAGTTATTAGTTTCACTTAAGAGTCAAAATTTTCTAGACCCAACCTGAAATCAGATTAAATATTAATTTAAAATAATTAAATGTGAATATATTAAAAAATGAGATTAATATTTTATGTATTAAATCAATATTTATTTATATTATGTATTAATTATATTAACTACTAATAAAAACGAAACATTAAGTGCACAACTGCACATGAAGGAAAAACAAATGAGGTAATCTAAATTGTCGTTTCCTCATCGTGTTCTGTTCCCTTCTTCTTTGTGGCTGTGTTCTCTGGTATTAGCCTCTGTCTGTGGCTGGTTGTGTGATTCTACACTAATGTGTGGCTGAGTGTGTCGATCTTGCTCTGTTTGGCTGCTGGCTCCTGGTTGCCTTCTGTTTCTGCCTTGTGTCTTTTTTGGGCCTTTCAAAGGATCAGCTTCTTTAGCAGTTGCAGGTTATCTCCTCTAACCTGGGTGCCTTTGTTATTTATTCCTGATTATAGAACACCTCAAACATTGTAATTTACTGTTTCCTTACACCTCAAACATTTTACTGTAATTTGAGACGCCCCCAGATTCATTACCATCCTTTTAAGCAGTTGAATTGAATTTAGAATTAGTTGTTTGAATTTTTTTTTTTTGGTAAAATTAATATTTATTTTAATAAAAAATATAATTATAAAATTTTTTAGTTTGTTTATTTATATTTTTTAAAATAATCGAAATCAGAAGATAATCTGATTTTTTATTTGTTCTGAAAAACAACATATACCAAATAACTTTTAAAAATAAGTAAAAAATTCAATTATTTTTAAGATACCATATATGTATTTGAAGTGCGAAAAAAAAATCAAACCCCATCCATCGCGCGGGTTTGGTTTGTAACGGGTTCGTAACTAGTAACTCATAAAACGTAAAGAAATAATTGATTATTTATTTATAAAAATAATTAATTCTTTTTAAGTTTGAACAGACGGTATTTAAGCTTCTCTGCCTCGAACCAAATCCCACCATGGAGGCGCTGCGATTCACCCCAACCCAACCTCCACTTCTTCGCCAACGCCCTTTCGACAAAATGCCACGTCATCCTCTTCACCTCAACCCTCGTCCCAAGCCATTCATCGCCGCCACCTCTCTTGAAGATCCCTTCCCGTCGTCTCCTCCTCGCCCCAGGGTTTCGCCCGATTCCCTTCAGTACCCTCCCGGCTACGTCGGCGCGGTTCCAGACCGGTCCTTTTCCGACGGTGACGATGGCATAATTAGTGCCATGGGTTATTTGACCAATATGCTCTCTTCTAAGGTCTACGACGTTGCCATTGAGTCTCCCCTGCAATTGGCGCCAAAGCTATCGGAAAGGCTCGGGGCTAAGGTTTGGCTCAAGAGGGAGGATTTGCAACCTGTGAGTTCCCACTCGACTTTTCTTTCTTCTGCAATCAGTTTTTGATTTTGATGCGTGATCATTGCCACTCAATTGTGATCGATGTTGTTAGCTTTACTTAATTACTGTTTTTGGTATAATGAACTGTTTTTGAGTGAAAATAAGTTTAATGATGTTCGTTGTGCTTGTAAATTCTTTAGAGTGATGTAAATGTTGTCGTATTGTAGATGGAAATAGAAAGAACTCTTTTCTCTTGATCATTCAGGATTTATCCCTGGGTTTTTTGTCTTATTGGACCTAATGGACTCTGGAAGTTAACTGACCATGTCTGGTTTTACTTTTAGTGAAACAAATGTATATTTCAGTGGAAGTGTTGTTGATTGAATATCTGATGTTGTGAATTGTTGCAAATCTTAGGTTTTCTCATTTAAGCTCCGAGGAGCTTATAATATGATGGTGAAACTTCCACCGGAACTGTTGGAAAAGGGGGTTATCTGTTCATCAGCTGGAAATCATGCCCAAGGAGTTGCATTAGCTGCGAAGAGATTGAACTGCAGTGCCGTTATTGCCATGCCTGTTACCACTCCAGAAATTAAGGTGTGTTTTGTTCGTTTATTTATTGTTACTTGTTTGTTTCTTGTTATGTCTCCTAATATTGTCATTTGCTTTAACTTCGTAGTGGAAATCTGTGGAGAGGTTAGGTGCGACGGTTGTCCTTGTCGGAGACTCCTATGATGAAGCGCAAGCATATGCTAAGAAGCGTGCGAAAGAGGAGGGTCGTACATTCATTCCTCCTTTTGATCATCCTGATGTTATCATGGGTCAGGGAACGGTTGGGATGGAAATTGTGCGCCAGATGCAGGGTCCGATGCATGCGATCTTTGTGCCTGTGGGAGGTGGTGGTCTCATTGCTGGAATTGCTGCTTATGTGAAGAGGGTTTCTCCACAGGTTCGCATAATGTTATGTTAAGAGTTTCTTCATTGTCTATGTTTTCCTTCATTTAGAGAAATCATTATTGTTTATTGACATCTATTGCAAATACCCAGGTGAAGATTATTGGGGTGGAGCCTACTGATGCAAATGCAATGGCCTTGTCACTTCATCATGGTCAGAGAGTAATTTTGGATCAGGTTGGAAGATTTGCAGATGGTGTAGCTGTGAAAGAGGTTGGTGAAGAAACTTTTCGCATTTGCAAAGATTTGATAGATGGCGTGGTTCTGGTGAGCCGTGATTCCATTTGTGCATCAATAAAGGTGAGAATGTGAGATGTCCTATTTTTTTTTTTTTTTTAAAACTGTGTCCTGAATCCATGAGGCTTTATGTATTTTTACTTTACAAATATGAGTTTGATGCAGTTTCTGTGTATCCATTTTCTGAACTTCATATTGTTATATAGCTGAAAAAATTGTTTTATAAATATATATTGTCAGATAAATATAAGTCTATATCCTCTACTCTTGAATATTGCAGAGATGTTTTGTTTGCTTATGCTAATTGTTCTCACGCTTGATTAAAATTTCATTGCCACCTATGTTCCTGATAGTTAACATTTGATCTGAAGTTTAGTGCAAAGTAACTTAATTAAGAAACAAATGTGATTTGCTTGATAACTTATAAACTTGTGAAACAGCAAATAGTGCGAAATCTCAACTCTCAAATGTTTAGTTGGAGGAATATAGCTAGAACTGGAATAACTTGTCGAATTCTTTCTAGTTTTATGTAATCAAAGAAATATCAAATGTTGTTTGTGTTTATATATATTTGGTGATGTTTTTGGTTTTTCCTGTATCTTGGTTGAGGTTGGGTGAAGGAGATTGGAGAGAATGGTGGCTGGGAAGAATCTGTTACTGTTACTTGACACCAGATTTATTTATTATCAGGTTGCAATTTATCACCACAGGGTGATTATAGGGATTATTTGTTATAATTAGATGTTGTCTGTTTATTTTACCCTGTACTTTTAAAGGCTGTCTGCTCTTGTTTTAGACATTCTCTGTTTCTAGGTGCACTGACCTTTAGTGTTGGTCCAAATGTAGCGCTTTTGTTTGTAGTGTCAAGTGAATTGAGAGGTCATTTTCTGCACAGATCTTTGATTTCATGTATATTGAATGGAAAGCACTGCAGATTCTGTGACTTCCAAGTTCAAACTTTTAGTATATGACACCAGTGATACTTGTTGCAGGACATGTTTGAGGAGAAAAGGAACATATTAGAACCAGCAGGTGCTCTTGCACTTGCTGGAGCTGAGGCTTACTGCAAGTATTATGAGATCAATGGGGAAAATGTTGTAGTAATAACCAGTGGAGCAAACATGAACTTTGATACACTTAGGGTGGTAACTGAACTTGCTAATGTTGGTCGTAAACAAGAGGCTTTGCTGGCAACTGTTATGCCGGAGGAGCCTGGTAGTTTCAAAAAATTTTGTCAATTGGTATGTCTTTACTAGTTTCAGTGACTTTTTTTGTTTGTTTTAAAACTGTGTACTTCATAGCTGTACTGATTCCTTTTATGGCCTGGAAGGTGGGGCAAGTAAATATCACAGAATTCAAATACAGATATAACTCAAGTAAGAAGGCCGTTGTCCTTTACAGGTACGATCATGGCAATAAATGCTGATATTTTTTCTTTATCCTTTTAAAACTAATTAAAATTCATTATATTGCCAGAATGTTGACATCTCTCTGGCTCGATTTATTAGTTTCAGTGGCATTCAATTTCTTGGTGGTAAAATATGTTGAATAACAAGCATCAAGTCATGGCCCATAATATTCTATTGTCCTTTGTATTTGTGTGCAGTGTTGGGGTTCACACAGTCACAGAACTAAGAGCATTGCAGGATAGGATGGAATCTTCTGAGCTAAAAACTTACAATCTCACTGAAAGTGACTTGGTGAAAGATCACTTGCGATACCTGGTATGTTAGCCAAAAGGATCCCCTTCATAATGAAGCTTATTATATGCTATCCCCTTTTCTGAATGCTATTCTTAAATCTTAACCTCAAACTATTAAATGCTAAATATTCTATTGAACTATTTAGTTCTATTCGACCTAAACTTCTTATCTTGATAAGAATTTATGCTAGGTATTCAATTTTTCTGATGATGTTAAAAATTAAGTATCACTTATCCTGCAGTAGTCTTATTAAAGATGTCACTGATATCTGATCAAACATATCTTTGTGTATCTTTGTACTAACTTTGTTTTGAATACATTTCAGATGGGTGGCCGATCAGATGTTCAGAATGAGGTTCTTTGTCGATTTACTTTTCCAGAAAGACCTGGTGCTTTAATGAAATTCTTGGACCCCTTCAGTCCACGTTGGAATATTAGTTTATTCCATTATCGTGGGCAGGTGAGAATTTTTAGGCTTTCTGTCATACACATTGGATTGCCTTTTCTTTCTTTTTTCCTCTTGATCAATACACCAGATAACACCCTTGTAATTCTTGGCCAACAGGGTGAAACTGGAGCAAATGTTTTAGTTGGAATACAGGTGCCCAAAAGTGAGATGGATGAATTTCATGATCGTGCTAACACACTTGGATACGATTATATAGTGGTCAATAATGATGCCGACTTCGAGCTTTTAATGCACTGAAGATATTTTTATTAGGCGCTTATTATTATTTTGTATTTTAGTAGACAATAAGATTGTCATATTTATTTCAACAGTCAGGTTGAAAGAGGGTGGGGGGAGTAAGGCAGAAAGGAATTGGTCATTGGTCTCAAGATCAGTAGACTGTAGGAAGTAGTGATTTTTACTTGGTGCGGCACTTTGTTACATTTTTGTAATTTATAAGCTATTTTTATTTTTAGAAAGAATTGAAATCCTCAAATGTTATTTTATTTATTAGCAACCCTCAGAAGGTTGTTTGCTAAATTCTGCAGCCTGAGAATCATGTGCTGCTTTTAGAAGTGGAGAACTTGAATGGAGAAATAATTTTGAAGGACTAACTTGAATTCTCTTTACAGGACCCTAATGCTAATGGGCTTTGGTCAAACACAAGTTTTCGGCAATTTTCTTTGTCTTATTCCCTTTCTTCAACAAGTCATAAGAAAAAACAAATAGAAGAAACGAGAATGGATCTATAGATAATGTTTAAACTATGCAAATGGTGACTAATGCTCATGGATTTTGATTTTTGAAGTGGTGGGCTCATTTGCTTTCAGTACTGGGATTGACTTCACCATTTTGTCTTTTTCCTTCGTGGTTTTACCATTAAGTTTCAGTATTATTTTTTAATTTTTAACTTTTCTTTGAAATATAATAAATTTTCGAAGCATAGGAACTATGATAACTAAGTAATCTTGTGATTGCCATCTTCCCTCCCTCATTTTCATCAGAATCCGATGAGGTGGCTTGGAGTTGGGGCCCCTGAGCATTAGTCACAATGGCTGGTTTTCCTTAATATCAGCTTACCAACAAATTACGGATAGTTTTTAATCTGAAATGGCAAGATATTTTAACCAAGTGTAGTCTATGAAAGATCCCCAACGAGTAGGAACTTTCATGTGGCAGGCTAAAAATTAATAACACTTTTTTTTTTTTGAATTAGCAGTGTTAAGTAGAGAATGTCCCAAGAGTCGTCTTGTGGGGTTTGTGGTGCTAAGCGAAAAACGACTCGAGTTGTTTGGTGGTTGGGATTGACACAATCTTTTTTAAGTATGCTACTTGCTTTTCAAATAATTTCTAAGATTCATTTCTTCAATCTTAAAAGAGCAATCCTACTTTAAAAGAAAATAGAAAAACAATCCTGTTGTGCAATCAATTTGCCTGCATAATATTTTGAATTTTGATTAAAAAAATTAATAATTATTATATTTAAAAAAAACCCTCCAGCAAACAAATTTGTAATTTTTTAGTATTTCATAAAGCTTAAGTGATCGATCGGTCCAAGTTGAATTAGCTAAGGCAAGGGATTGGGAACATACGGAAGAAGCCGAGCTTACTCTATGAAGCTTGCCTCCTAGACTTCAGTCACACATAGTGTGGCCAATAAAGGTTAACAAAGTGTTAAGTAATAAGAATGTGTTTGACCTTATTATGATTTCAAATCCTATTAAAATCATAGATATTTTCTGGCGTCACTCTGGGGTTAGTTGAATCGTTGTAATTGGATAAGATTGTTTGTGATTTAAGTATGTGCATTAATCCTTTAAATTGGTTCTCTACGGTAGTGGTATACCAATAACACTCTATGTTGGAGATGTCTTTTTTTCTTACCATTTTAAACACAAAAAAAGAGTCACACATAGTGGTCCATGATGGAGGGTTCCTATAAAGAATATTTAAGCTACATGCATGATAGGAAAAATTTGGCTGTCTATATTTTACGTACGTGAATGCACTATGTCGTACAAATAATATAGGGTGAAAAGTGTTATTGTAACACATAGAGTCAACATCTCCAAACTCATACTATTATGACGATTCAAATTATGGTGGCAATCAAAATCACAATAAAGGATGTCAAAAAATAGAATAAAAATATAAAAGCAAAATTAACTTATAGGAAATCCATATTCTAGAGTTTACTTATGCTTATTTATTTTTCTTTTTGATCCGCTTCAATTGCATTACCAACTCAATTGCTAACCACCTTTATTAAATTAATTATTAGTCAATAATCATTCACTAATGACTATCTTTCCCTCAATTAATCTCCAGATGATCACTCAAAAAATTAAAATTAAAGAAAGCATGAAGAATCTAACCTTAACAACAGTTAAAAGTAAAAATCATAAATTGCTCCTTTATGATATTTGACTCCATTAATTTTGTAATAAAATAAAAGAGATAAGATTAGAATTAATTAAATTAAATAAAAATTACTACAAATAATCATCAAATTTCTTTTAATAATAATGACCAAATATAAATTTACTAACCAAACTTTGTTATGTAATATTTTAAAGCCACTAAAATTAAAATAATAATAAAGAGTTTAGGTAATATATTCTAAATTCAAATCTTAGTGCAACCCATATATAAAAAACCTAATTATGTAAGTCCTCTAAAATTATATTTTCACGTTGTCTTTTAAAATTTCTTATTGATTATACTATAAAACTAATTCTTTTGAATGTTATATTTAATATTTTAGAGGTCGAAATATCAATTGTTCACAAAAAATCTATTCAATGAATTATGATGATTACACTCTCGTATATATTCGAATTAATCATAATCATGTGTATTAATTGTTTTTATAACTAAAATACTTTTCTAGTTTTTTCAATTTAAAATTTTCAAATTTAAATTTAATTTAATAACATTAATAATGAAAAATTATTAATATATATTTAAAATTTTTTAAAATACATATTGATAATTAAATTTAAAATTATTTAACATTTTAAGGAAATTATGACTTATTAACATACCTATTATATAAATTTAGCATATTCTTCTACATGCAATTCAAAAATATGCTTTCTGAGATGTATTTCCAAAACTATTTTTTTATTTTTTAATTAAAATACTTTTATAGGATATATATTAATTGAAAAAAAATTAAGACCGTTAAATAGTTAACAAGTCAGACTTTGCGTATAAATATTAACCATATGCATAATAATCCTCCGCTCCTCATTTCTCTTACCATACTCATACACCTTCCTTTTGTTCTTAAATTTCTTTTTCTATTACATCACTTGAGTTCTTCTTCTTCTTTTTTTTCAAAAAAATAAAATTATTTATCTATTTATTTATCCCATCCCACACTTTGAAATTGTAATATTTTCAAATTCCAATATATATCTCTGAGATGCTCTGTTTTAAAAAGAGACAAAACCAAAACATGCATGAATTTGTGCAACCGCCTGATGTAACTATAGACGTTGAACTCCGCCAGCTGTAATATGAATGAGAAGAGCGTTTGTTACACAAAAAGATAAAATTTCTCTGTTTTTTTCCCCAAATTCTGAATCAGTTTTCACTTTTCACAATGGGTAGTGAAAGATGGAATTGCTTTGCATGGTGGGGTTCTAAGGCATTTTCTTCCATGAAGCACTTTCTGTTCATCGTGTCTCTCGTAATCAGTTTGGGATTTGTTTGTAAAAGTTGGGATTTTTCTGCAAAATTAAGTGTTTTCTCTTGGAGATCTGTTAGTGATTCTTCTGGTAATTTATCTTCTCCGTTGATTAATAATGGTGGTGATTCTGTGAATATTACTATGGTGGAAGATTCTTTGTTAGATGAGAAACAGAGAGAAGGGTTTAATCTGAATAATCACTCTTCTTCTTCTTCTTCTTCTTCTTCAAGTCCATCTTATGTTCAGGTCAGTCAAAGTACTCTTCATCAATCTGTAAGAGTTCTCTGTTTTTCCCCTCTCTGCTTTGGTGATTATTATAATATGTGTAATTTTATCTATTATTTTCTAAACACATTTTAGTTCATCACTGTCCTTATTTGAGGGACTAAAAATTAATTTTCCTGAGAAATGAAGGTCTAAAATAATTATAGTTAAGAACTAAAATATAAAATCTCACAAAATAGGGGCTAAAAGTAAATTTTTCTTGATTTAGGGACAAAAGCTAACGAACCTCGAGTTTTTGTGCCACTATTTAGTTTTTTTATTTCGATTTTAAGATACGCAACCCCTACTCTTTTTCGCATCCAACCTTGAGAGTTCTCATGCAGATGCTTTTTAATTTCATGAATTTTCTCTTATACTAGTATCGATCTAGCATTTTTCAAACATTTGCAATGCATGCATTTTGTACTTAAAAAACTATTTTATTGATATTTACATATATATTATTTATTTACGAAAGTATGTCCTTGCGAGAATAAAGTAAATAGTAGTAGTGTGGCTATATTTTTTCTTTGGCTCCGGTGACAATCGGCGTTTTTTGCTTTGTCAATGAAAGGATTGGAACCAACGCAAAAATTCATCTTTTTCTTTCTTTTTCACTTAAATGTTGCTACTACGTATTTTGCAATCTTTTTCTTAAATCAATGTAGAATAATTAAATACAACTTTCAGGCATAGATTATAATTCTGGATTATTCTTTCGTTTCCCCGGTTAATTCGCGTTTGCAAATAACGCAAAGCAATTTTAATTTTTTTGAAAAAGTGCAAAGGAAGTTAGAGCATCCTTTTTCTTGCAAAAACATTATAACACTGCCTATTACTAGTTTTACCAAAAAAAATAAATAGTAACCATAAAACTATCGTTACTCTTTTTCTTGTATCGACTTGTAAAATTAATTTCCATAAAAAAAAAAAAATTGGTTTCATTGGACTATTATTAATTTTAAGTGTGAGATACTTTATGTATACGTATTTGTTCTGGAATATCTGGAGCACTTGATAATTACATATTTGACAGAAAGTTGAATTAAATTTTGAACAGAATGAAAGTGATAAAGTTGTGAATGAAAGTAATGTAGCAAACATAAGAAGGAAGCCGCCAAAAACGTATAGCATATTGGATAGAACAGAAGCAAGTTTAATAAAAGCACGAGGTGCTATAAGAGAAGACAGAAACCAGAATGAAACACAAGAAGATCCTGATTATGTTCCACTTGGTCCTATGTATTGGAACTCTAAGGCATTCCACAGGTACATACATACTACATATTCAATAGTGGCTTCCTTTTGACTAATATATAAATTGGTATGACAGGAGCTATTTGGAAATGGAGAAACGGTTCAAAGTGTTCATCTATGAAGAAGGGGAGCCACCAGTGTTTCACAATGGACCTTGCAAGAGCATATACTCGATGGAAGGAAACTTCATCCATGCTATTGAATTGAATGAAAATTTCCGAACAAGAGATCCTGAGAAAGCACATGTTTTCTTCCTTCCATTCAGTGTGGTGATGCTTGTTCGGTTCATTTATGTGAAGGATTCTCGTGATTTGGGACCTATCATAAAGACTGTCACTGATTATATCAATGTCATTGCTGGAAAATATCCCTTTTGGAATACAAGCCTTGGTGCTGATCATTTCATGCTTGCTTGCCATGACTGGGTAACATTTGTTTGGATTAACATGGTGAATACTTTGAAATGTCATAATAAAGTTGTAGTAATAATTTTTCAAATTTTTATGGTCTCTGTTTCAGGGGCCACATACTTCATTCTCCGTACCTAACCTACACAAAAACTCCATTCGAGTTCTTTGCAATGCCAACACCTCCGAAGGCTTCAACCCTGCAAAAGACGTTTCTTTTCCTGAAATTAATCTCCAAACAGGTTCAATGAGGGGCATCATCGGAGGCCCATCACCATCACAACGTTCAGTTTTAGCCTTTTTCGCAGGTGGGGTCCACGGGCCCATTAGGCCCATTCTCCTTGAGCATTGGGAAAACAAAGACGAAGACATCCAAGTCCACAAGTACCTTCCAAAGGGTGTTTCATACTATGAAATGCTAAGGAAGAGCAAGTTTTGTGTATGTCCGAGTGGGTACGAAGTGGCTAGTCCAAGAGTAGTTGAGGCAATTTACACAGGGTGTGTTCCGGTGCTCATTTCAGAACACTATGTTGCTCCCTTTAGTGATGTTTTGAATTGGAAGTCCTTTTCCGTTGAGCTTTCTGTTAAGGACATCCCAAAATTGAAGGATATACTGATGAGTATTTCACCGAGACACTATATAAGAATGCAGAGAAGGGTAGGACTGATTAGGAGACACTTTGAGGTTCATTCTCCACCAAAGAGGTTTGATGTGTTCCATATGATACTTCATTCTATTTGGCTTAGAAGACTCAACTTCAGAATCCATCATCATCATCATTAATTAGCCCTCTTTTCTCAACTTATACTTCTAATATTCGCTAATATGGTCAATTTTCCATTTCTGCCATGTATAAAATTGTTAGACAAATTTAGTATTCTTTTCATTTTCTAACAATAATTATCGTCATACGAGACTCGCCTTCTGTTACATCATCTCTCCACTTTATTCCTATTTCTTTCTTTTTTTTCAATCCTATAACTCATAACTCATTACATGTTCATTTTCTTGCTTACTTTTATTTATTTTTTCTTTTCTACCAAATTCCTCTTCTGAGGAACTAATTTGATATTTTGATTGTAGGATCACCATTTTGAGATTAAATTAAATTGTAAATGTAATTTCAGGAGTTAAATTAAGGGTGAAACTATTGTCACTCCATTTTATTTATTATCACTCCTCTTTAAACAAGTTTTTTAATTAAAAATATATTTTTCTAATCAATAAAATTAAAGTGTTAATTTATAAATATTATTAAAATAATTCATTAAGAGCGACAATAGACAAAATAAAATGACATTAGCCCCACCCCTAAATTAATATAGATTGTAAACATGATTTAACCGATCTTAATACCATAAATAAACTCAATTTACCTACAATAATTTTGGGGCTAAGTTTTTGTTGTTGAAAATATTATAGTGAGGGCCGGTATTTTGCTCCGGTTGAGAGTTATCTTTTTCAGACACATCTTTTATTTTCTATTTGGGCACCTCTCTTTTTTTTTTTTTTTAACTATTGGGGCTTCATGGTTTCTTTGGGTTGGACAATTAAGTTGTGTGGACTTTGATACATTATTAAAAATATTATAGTGCGGGCTCTTATACAAAGGATTAGAGAGTGTAGTGTGTTATATAAGCGGTGGATCAGATTAGTACCATCCCTATTGGGAGTGGCACCATCTTTTTTAGCATATAAATTTATGATTCTTACATATAAAAAAGATGGTGCCACTCCTAATAGAGATGGTGCTAATCTCATCCTGTGTATGCCACTTTGTATCCAAAATGCATAAAGCATTTTGACTTGTGTACACAATCACTTATATATTTTTTAGTTTTCTTTTAACCCACATGTGTAAGACTTCATACTTCCGAATATTTTTAATTTTATTTGACAGAGAATATAATTTTTGGAATTGAGTTTTTACTTTTTTTTGGATAAACAAGAGATTCATTAATAAAAGAAATAAAGTACCCGAGATGCTCGAAAGAACAAACAAATAAAAGCACTCATGATTGTTACAAAACAAGAAACTTAAGACAGTTTACGTAAACCAAAAAATATAGCTTAATATCTTTACCAATTTAAGAGAATATACAAAATTATTAACATTGACTTTTAACCACAACCATACTTGAAGAACCGTCGTGTCAAGAATAGTTTCTTCATCCCTAATTTTGTTGGGAACATATATGATGTATTTTGAGCATGTTCTATCTCTCTTTCTCTGTATTACCTCATTTTCTACATATAAAAAAATAAGATTAATTTTACATAAATTAATAAAATATATTTAATGATATTTTTTCAATTAATAAAGAGGTATATTTAAATTTTATTCTAAAATTATTCAGGAAATTAATGCATTTATTTGTATGAAAATTAGTGAATGCCTTACTCTTTCATGATTAATTAAAAGAACATAAAAAGATTAATTTTTGATAGTAATTAGTATACGTAAAGTGATACTATGTTTTTTTTTATAATTAAGACCAAAATAGTTTTTTATAAATAGGACCAAAACCTAGAGGTAGTACAGCACGTAAGGATTCTATGGTAATTTGTTAGATGAAAGTGAAACAAAATATATGTTCCTATGTATATATTTGTATCGCAGTACTATACATGTACATGTTAATTAATAAACAAATAAATTCAAGAACCAGGGATTAAAAGAAAAGAATTGTGTATGACGAGTTGACGACAAATGACAGTTATCTCCAACTTCGAAGGCCGTTATAATTTGGTTTGAATAATAGCAAGCCCATCCATGTTATTCCTGCAAAAACGCATTCCCACCACATAAGCTTCATTTACAATTAGAATTTAGAACTACTCTGTTCTGTTCTGTTTGACTTTGAAAAACAACAACACTGTGATTGGACTTGGCAAACCAAATAAACATTGCATACGGCAGAAACTCATTTTCATTTTATGCTCTTAGAATCCTAAATCACATACTTGTAATGTGAAAACAAGAAAAAGATGGATTTGTGTTACGTTTTCCACAAATAGATATGTAAACACTCTAGTGAATGTTTCTAACTCAAATATAAGCTTTTTTTTTTTTTCTTATGGATAATAACTTTTGGCTCTGTTTTGTTTTTTCTTTGGAGTGAATAATAATACAAAATATTTAGTCATAGTATTAACTTACCCTTGAGCCTGCCATTTTCTGTACTGCGCTTACACGATCATAAGCAGCAGTTGAAGTAAATCTTTGGAGGGCTTGAATTAAAGAATGCAGCAACTGTGCAGCCTTGGATTGTTATTATTATTATTAGCTGCTGAAAAATTAGTGTAAACATGAATTTCAGTACACGGATGGGACCATAATTTACTTTACTGGGAGAATTTTAATCTAATAAAAGATAAAAGATGTTCAATTTGGAAAGAAAGAATTCATAAAATATCAGACCAGAATGAATCAAAACATGTTATCCACACAACACTCCTACATGAGATTATAATTATTTGAATACATGTAGAGTGAAACCACCGTATTGGTGAGACTTGAATGAATTTTCAGAACATAACCTAAATTTATTTTCCATTGTTGTGCATAATGTTTTACAATTCAGCAGCAGCCCAGGCTGCCAGAAGTAATATTTCAATTCAATCCATTACATAAAAAGACAGCAATATGAAGGAGTGCAGTGAGTGCTTCACTGCACCCACAACCATATGGAGTAATTAAGGATTTAATCACCACATACATCATTGCAGTAATTAGAATGATAAGTATATATATATAGCAATATGAAGGAGTTAATTAATTAATTAATTATCACCCCTGTCCCTTGAAGAAGAAGAAGAAGCAAGATTGGATGTTGCAGTTGCAGCAGATGGGTGAACCCTTGTTCGGTATCTTCCCTGAAAAGGCCAAATAGATCCAAGCCTTGTCCACCTCAAACACCTCTGAAACCTACCTTCTCCGCCACCGTCGTCGATACACTGATCTTCTTCCTCGTCGGAAACCGGAACCTCGTGCCGGCAAACAGGGCAAGAATTGTGAAGCCTCAACCACGGCACAATACATTCCGAGTGATATATATGCTTGCACGGCAATTCCCTCGCTTCCCCTCCCACTTCGAACTCTTCCTTACACACCGGACAATTCGAATTCTCCTTCAGATGCCCGCTCTCTATCTTCACCCTCGGAATCGCGTTTATCGCTCTCTCCGGGGCCGGGGCCGGTCCCTGCCGGTCGTTCTCCGTCAATTGCTCTATCAATTCGTTGAGACCCGGTCCGAAAAAGTAGTCTCTCGGGTCCGCACCGCGCGGGATGGGCCTTTCTCTCCGTGGGATAACGGGTTGTTGTAAGGTGTTGGAAGGGTCGATGGGCTGGACTATGATCCACGTGCGAGGTCGGTGTTGGATCCCGGGTTCGGGTTGGTGTGAGCCGCGGCGTCGGTGATGGAGGACGGGGATTTCTTCGGGGCGACGGGGGCGTCGTGTTTGGGGGAAGCGGCGGATGGGTGGGTTTGGGTCGAGCATGAGAGATAGGGCTTCGAGGAGACGGGCTTCGGGGGAGGGATCGTGGGCCGTGAAGTCCACAACGAGTCTGGGCCTGGGCATGTTGAGTTCACAAACGAATGGGCCCAAACAGCGTGGGCAGATGATTTGAGAGGGGTTTGTTGGAGCGAAACGGACCATACGGTTGCATTGGAAGCACCAGTAGAGTTGGTAGGTTGTTGTTGATTGGCCGTTATTGCCGTTGTTGTTTCTCTCTCTTGGAGGACTCAAAGACATTATGATTATGATTTATGATTATAGCATCTGACAAGACAAGATGATCATTGATATGTTATATGAGTTAATTAAGTATGAATGATGGATGGATGAATGTGCATGAGAATTGGAGATGGAAGAGAATAAAAGGATGACTTATGGGGTTTGCATAAAGTGATTCTTTGAGGTTTATGTCCAAACAAAGCATAGGCTTTGAGATTTCGCACTGTTCCTTACGCGGGTGGGAAAAGCATGAGTGTTTCCACAAGACTTCTCCCAACGTGCTTCTCAATTAACTTGCTTTGTTCTCAGATGGCTAATTACTTCTCTGGGTCGGGGATGAAGCAGAAACTTCAAACAAAAAAATTGCAGCCTTCTCCAGTCACAGACATGATGGTTGCTTAGCTTTTTTAATTTTATGACATACATTCGGTAAAGAAATTATTGAGACAAAATCAAACAAGTTGCATATTGCTATAGATTATAAAATGTAGCATGACGTGTGATTAATGAGTTAAGCATGACCACTCTGAGAAACATCATGAGAATCAATCACCGGTATGCTGTATGATTACATATAATGAGATCTATTTGCTTGGTTCGTAACAATCTGATCTGATTTTTGAAGGCGCTTCTTTGGATATTATGCAGCTTATGAACAATACCAAAATTCATTCTTCAAAGTGATTTAAAGTAGTAAAATATAAACTAATGGCCCTATGCTTTAATTTACTAATTGCTGTATTAACCCGATGTTTGGTATTTTTTTCAATTTGAAATATAATGGGTTCACAATTGAGATACCCTTGTACTACTTCCTCCATAAATAAAAGCTTGCTTCTTATTTGTTCGTGAAAAAAAATTAAAATTCTCACGACTTAAGACTACATATTTTATGTCAAACTCTGAATCATCTGTAGCTAGTGCTGACAAAACAGAACTGGATTCATCTCTTGACCATGGATGGCTCATTGAAATTCCTAATCTTAGTATTACAGACTGAAATTAAGATCCTTCCAAAAAAAAATATATACTTCCATAACACATGGAGACAACATTAAATATCTATCGTCAAAGCGCGCGTAGATTAACGGACACAAAATTGTTCTAACTTAACCAGTGGTTTTGAGTTTAAGTCCTTGATATACAGCTGCGTTAAATATTTAAAAAAAGAACTTTGTCACCTATAATAATCATTATCAACTCGAACAAGATTGCCTCTTATAAAAAATGCATCTAATTTAAATACCAAAATATATATAACCCCATAGCACAAAATGACAATAATTTTGAGATAGAGGATTTCAACTCCTGCAACACACATGTAAGAAAATGGATTTAACCCTATTTGTTTCCGTAGAAAGTCTTAACTTCAACACATAAACTTTACTTTTTCAATTTTTTGCTCCGTGATCATTTTGTATTTGTTTCTCCCACCAGTACAATCACAATTTGCACTTTAATAATATAAAGAAATAAAAGATAAGTCTCAAATGAGACAACTTTTAGGAATTATAAATTTGCATCTAACTCTAAAATATTTTAGAATTGGACATAACTTGTTAACAATTCCTAACCCAAACCTATAATTCCTAAATATATATAATAAAAAAAAAGGAACAAATGACAGTTGGAGTAACTAATCAGTAAGGACTCAAAAAGGTGAAATGAGAAATTATTGACATGATATTGTAGCAAGATTTCATTTCATTGTTCTTCCTTGTTTATTAAGCAAAGTAAAATTGTTATGAGATGAGATTCAACTAGGCCAGGATTTTAATTTGTTCATTTTCCGGGACCAGTTAGATCCAAATTAGTAGTACTTAGGTGGAGCAAGATGGGCCTTTCCTCGTACTCTGTTCTTCAAAATTAAAGCAAAACCTTTTCAAAATGGACTTTTCTCGTTCTATCTTTTCAAAGCCCATTGCTCTAAGTGGCCAACTATATGAATGTGCTGTTACGTTAACAAATTGTTTTTTTTCAACCCAAAATCGGGAACATAATGATGACCGATCAAAGGCACCAAAATGATACTAATCGATTTATCTTTTCTCACACATGATGATGCAAGTGAAAAAAAGGGTTTATGTGCGCATTTCAAGTTGGAACAATCAAAGTATAATTTTTGATCAGATCAAATAACCATCACTCACCTTCTTTTATCTTATAATAATGTTTATGTTTATTGTTAGGTCTATAACTTTTTATTTTAACGGAAAAATGTATCTATACGTAACTTCATACATAGAACCAAAAAAATATCTAAGAACACTATTTCACTGAAGACTAATTATCCTTTCACCTCTAAATCTTATTTCTTTTACATTACTTTATACAATTTTTTTCCTTTTTGTTTTCATCACATCATTTATCACAAAATCATACTCCTGTTACTCAATTTCTCTTTTTTTTTTTCTGTCTCATTCTACACTTCTATATCTATATAAAGTAAAAATAACACCAGTACTATGAGAATAGTCATTGTTTAATTTCTTATAGTTGGTATATGATATTATCAAACTTGTAGCTTACTCAATCATATCTTTCCGGTCAACAGTACAGTTTCTTCATTGATACGTAATTATTTTAGGTGCCACACCCTTTCAAATTCGTGGAATGATTGGAGGAAAAACCACAATTAATAGGATAAGTATGTGTGTTTAAATTTGTGTAAAAATAATATAAATAAAAAAATAGATAAATATCATGTAATGGTGACATTTCCTTATTTGAAAATTTTCCTCTCTAGTCTCTGAAAAATCTTGAAATAATGTATGAGTGTCCGAAGCATTATTGTTGAGTTGAAACCAATTGTGGCAACATTTAATTACCTTATTTTCAGTCAAGAAAGGGAAATAGCAAAACACAATTTTGAAGTCACCGACCATGTCTCCATATTTTGACCCGGAGACAAAAATCTTAAATGAACATAAGAATTACTTACATAGTATGAAACTATGCCATCAAAATGTTGATGGCTGACATTCTTTTGAATGTAAGCCACAAGGTTTGATTAAGTCAAAAGTGCTAAGTCCAAACCATCATCAATAACAAATGTTGTTAACCGCTTTCTTTAATTCATTCTTCATTTCTTCTAACTCCATTCAACCTTAATTTTATTAAAAAAAAAAAAAATCAACCCAAAAAAAAGTACAGCAAACAACAACAGTCTAGTCTTACTCTTACTCTTATTACACTAAATAATTCATTATATGCATCACACAACGTCATTGAATTTGGCTATTTATATTTCAGGGAAAAAACATAAACAACCATACAACTTCTGTTCCATATATACGTAACAGGAAAAAATTATCATTTATTACTTTTTTTTTTTGGCTTCCATTAAATTAGTAACTATTGGAATAAACTTTGTCTAATAGAATTAATTCGTTAATATAGACATATAATATTTATATTAACAATTAAATATATAACAATTGTTATCAGATAAATATGTTAGTTAATTAATATATACTATCAATTTATAAACCGTTAATAAAGATATTATTTTAATATTTTATACTAATGAATAAATTCTTTAGACAAAGTCTATATTAACAAGAATTAATCTAACAAAAGTAAAAAAAAAAAATATTAATAAATAACAATTTGTTTATGCGTACGTAATAGGAGTAAATGTTTATGACTTTTATCTGCAAAAATCTAAAATTATACACTAATTAGTTTTGGCATTTTGGGGATGAATCATGAGCTGATTTTGAATTATGGGTTCAATAATGATTCGTGTGTTCAGCAACAACGGTCATATATCAACTCAATTAGATAACAAGTAGAGGACGTATAATGTTTTTTGGCCATATGTTCAATAATATGATGGAAACCATTTATATATATATATATATATATATATTCAAATAATCTAGGCTCAAAAAATATTTTTTAAATTTATTTTCTAACCATATTAACTAGTACTTAATATTTAACCTAAGACAACACTTAGTTAACTGATCAAATTCAATGACAACACTTAGATATATACAAGAGATTTTAATTTTATGTGCTCTTGACTCTTGGAGTGGCATAATAAGTTTCTTATTAGGTGGTAATATCAATGTTGACTCTTTCAATTATTATTATTATTATATTAAAAAAAACAAAATTAAATAAGCAGCAATAATTAGTTGAAAAGCTAGCTCAAATAACATATATTAATTAAATGATACAGCTACAAATTCCTTTCAAATTTTGAATAAGCAAAGATCAAAATAGATATATAACTATGTAGCTGTATATATGAAAGTCAAGAAAGAGGTTGAGATTAGGTGAATTGACCTTCACACTCATACACTTAACACAAATTGGTGACTCTTTGATTAGTCACTGTAACTAAGATAATGACACAAAAATTGTAGGAAAAGACATATATATAGCAAAAGGTTCTTTAAGGTTTTAAGTTACATTTTGTTTTTGTCATTCCGCGAAGCTAATTTAAACTAAGGACAACATTTTGTTCTTTTTTAATTTTTCTGTTTCAAAGGTTCAAACGTCACTATATGTAATACTTTTTTTAGTTGCATATTATTAAAATCTCAATTAGGTCAAAGCAGACAACTTCCCTGTTTCAATAAGAGAAAATAACCTTATATATATAGATTCATATACTATTTCCTTAACTTGTCATGTTATTAGTTACTATTAATTAATGACTATTTTTGGCCTGGGTTAATCGTCAATGCAAATTAAAATAATAATTTAATTAACATTGAAAGCTAAGGCACACCTACACTATTCTCTATGGAATTTGAGTTGGATCGAAGATGTTTCCCACCTTTCTGTTTTGGGCAGGTGTATCAAAAAAGAATGTCATTTCTATTTTGGAGTATTTGGAATCCAATAATTCAAATACAAAATAAAACGTAGCTCCCCTGTTTTTTTTTTTTTTCTTTTCTTTTCTTTTTGGTTTGATAGAGACCATCTAAAAGACTACTCATCCATATGTCAAATTTGTAAATGCATGATTGAAATTGACAATTATTATTGTAGGACACTTCCAACATTTTATTTCAATATTCCAATTAGTATATGGCAAAATATAAAGGGGTCACTATAATTTCCTTAAAATAAATGTAAGAAGAGAATCATGTCATGTGTCCTTCCAATGGCATTTATCTAACTACATGACGACATATTATTTTTCTTTAATTATACTCATAAACAAGGCAATACGCTAGTGCAAAAGAAAGACATAACATGGTTTTGCCTTCATGTATATTTATATATGAACAGAATAATATATATATTCAACTTTTTTAATTACCGCTACTTTCTAATTAAAATTAGCTTTCGGTGAATACATGCACTTAATTTCAAAGCTACCGTACCCTTCACTTTCTCCTGAGGAGGAAGAAACAAATTAAAGAAAAAAAAAATAAGATATATCCTTTGAAATGGAATAGGGAATTATTGGAGAAAGAACACAAGAAATCAACAACGTAACACATGAAAAGGACAATATAGAATCCTTCACACGCAGCTTTTTTTAACCCAAAGTACCCTAAATAGACTTCAAACTGGCCACCAAATGCACCAATAAGGCTGAATAAAGCTGTGGTAGGAAATAATTAAATTTGTAATTGCTAAAGAAACGACAAATTTCTAAAATTAAAGATAAATGTCTGTAAAATATAGTCATAACTAATTGCACTTATAATCAAAAAAAAAAATTGTCTCATAGTATTATTAACAACTGAATATTTTGATCAAAGATCTTTCCGTTTTATGTAAACTAACTTAAGTGAGAGACGGACCGAAGGGGGCAAGGTGGGGCCATGTCCTCCCCCCATCCGTAAAACAAAAGTACTAGTATATATGATGCGCTTCATAAACATATAAATGTGTTTAGCTTAGCAGAACTCAGTAGCATTTTTTCTATGTAAAATTGCGTGTTCGAGCCCCAATGATGATTTTCCCCTCCTTGAGATTTTTCTGAATCCGTCACATGGTAATGATATGTGCATATTTACCATTTATTATATGATATGCTATTGTAGGTCATCTAAATTTGTCATTTACTTGCGGTCGTCTAAAAACTATATAAAAACTGTGACTAAATCCAACAAACCGTTGAAATCCAAAATAACCGTGGCTATTGTTTTGTTTGTACTTGGAACCTAACCACAGTTTCCACATTTAGTGGCGGTTTCTTGGCTTTCCATGAATTTTGTACAAATGCAGGTAGAGTTAGGTATACGGCCTGGGGTCTGTGCATGCTTGGTCTAGAAAAAAATGGAGACTATTTATAAAGGGACTTCGGCAGTTACCCTGCTCAATTAGAGAGCAAGTTAAATGAAATTGGTTCGTAGACCATATCTAAAAAAATTTTTTTTAAGGGTAAATTTATTGTCACTCTTTTTTTTTTAATTTTAAAATATATTTTTTAACCAATAAAATTAAAGAATTAAATTTTACATATTGTTAAAATATTTAAAAAAGAGTGACAATAGACCTACTCTTTTTAATTCTTATTTTTAAAAGTTTTTGTGTGTGATTTAATTTTATAATGATTTGATTACAATTCAAACAAAATTAAAATATTTTAATTATGATTTTTAAACAATTTTTTTTTTACTTTCAAAAAAATATTATTAAATAAAATTTTTATGTGGATAAACTCGCAAGTTAGTCTGTTTAGCTGTGAGTTTATACAAACCACTAAAATTCTAAATCATGGTAAACGAATTCCTCTTTTTAAGCCCATGGTAACGTGGGACACCTTGTAGTGTGTTTGAAATGTTATTCAATTTACTTTACTTTGAAGTAAAATAACCATTGTTTTTTTATAAAACCAAGGATTATTGTTGCTGATTTCATAAATTAAAGTTTTTTTGAATAGGCTAAAATTATTATTATTATCAAGGAGCATAAGATGTGTTTATAGAATAGTACAAAAGATTCAAGATGGCTAGCCTAGTCTTGGATCAGCTAGGCCAAACTATTCAGAATATAAATGATACATATAAATGGAATACAATCCTAAACCAAACCCTATATATCAGGGAAAAGACTAACAGCACAATCTCATAAAGTTAAACAATGATAACGATTAAAGAACCAATCTGCTATTAATTATAAATTACTGTTAATAATTAAAAACTAATTTTGATAAAATAAAAAACTAAAATAGTTGTGGCCTAAATTTGGAATACCATTTTAAATATTAATTTAATGTTTTGTTCACGTAAACGTGAACCAAACTCATTATTATATTATGGTGTACTTCTTTGTGAATTTAGAGTAAAAAAAAGACTAATTCTCCAATTTAGGATAGGAGATGCTTATAATAAGTCATGTTTACTTTACGAGGATATGAATTTTGATTAAACCGTAAGTAAAGTAAAAGAATCCAAAAACATTAAAATAGTTCTTCAATTCTACAATTTTGATTCTTTTTTTTTAAACCACAATTTTTTTTTTGTACTGTCTTTGCGGTGGACATTCGGCAGAAATCATAGTTTGGCACATTAATACTTGGCTAAAAGAGTAAGAAAATTATTTCCCCCCAGAATATATATGAGTGCATGGAGATAGATAAAACAAGAAGAAACATTTATAATTAATATGTAATAAAATGAAAATAAAATATTAAATCAAGAGATAGATGATTGACTTATCCGTTCAAAATCTAGTGGTATTACTATAGTAGTAATATCCAAGCATAATTGTGTGATTATTTGAATTAAAAAAAAATAAAAATAGGAGTACTATACTTGCAATAATTTTGTTCTTGAATTAGAGGTATAATAGGAGTATTTTTTTCAGAAAAACAAAATGAAGAATAGAGATGATAATAAAATAGAGACATTAATGTGGGGACAATGACACCTGCATAGGAGATCATAATGAATGCAAAAACCAGACATGCTTCCCGCTCAGAACTCTCTGTACATTATAATATTCATTTTTAAATAGTACTTACAAGTTTTGAAAATTTGCAGCAACACCTATTGATTGATTTATTTTTTTTTATTTCATTCATATAATATCCTACCATAAAGTTATTAAAAAAACCAACGAAGTTCGCACAGTTGCTAAATAATTAAATCTTTTAAATATGTTGATAAGAGTTCAAATCTTGGTCATATATAAAAAATATTTATTAAAAAAGACTGTAGTCTCAATAAGGATCGGTCTGCCGGCTCAAAAATACTTTTAGTGTACACAACAAAGAATAATGTTATTAAAAAAAAATCAGTTTGGTGACACTAGGAAGTAGGAACGTGGAACTTTTTAAAAAAAATAAAAATCTCCCCGTTGAGATTGCATTTGAAATTATTGTATTCTTAATAGTTCGGTTAATCTTGGTATTAAGAATTCATGATAAAAAGTTCAAGATAAGTATATTGTTAAAAAATGTATTATGTAATTTATATATTAATTTCAAGATCTTTTCCCCAATCTTAAGAATTGAGATTGATAACGACTCTATATTTTTTAAATAAGAAATATTGCAAATCTTACTCATACATATATAAAATGTGTTTATCTGCACATATATAAATATTTAAGATCCTTCGAATCAAGTAATTTTTTTTTTTACCATAAAGACAAAGCACTTCAAACTCTAAGCTCAGATCTGATGTCACAAACAAGCACAAATGCCCGGCGCAATGGATTTAAGAAAAAATGGAGTATAAAAATTTTGATTGGACAAATTGATCTTTTACTAAAATTCATAGGCTTTGGTTGAATCTAGTGCCAGAAAAACTCCTATATGTCATTAAAAAAAAACATCTTAAAAAAATTAATAAATAATCAAATGCACAGATTTTAATAAATTTTTAAGTGAATATATCTAATTAAGTCCACCAATATGCGCATTCTTATTAAGTTAATCTCTGAACAAAATAAATTATCACGTATGTTTCGGAGCGCATCCGACATGTTGATCAAATGGTTGGAATGTATTACTTTAAATAGTAACTCCTGAATGTATGTGAAAGCACTTTGATCTATAAAAAAACATCAATCCCAAAACTAACATTTTTTAGGGTATTAATTTCCAAATCATGGAATTTGAAATGTTAGCAAGGACAACCAAGTAAAATATTTTAATTTGTGGTGAAACTGGTAATTAACTTTAAATCACACTTTCACTCTTTCTCTCTCCCCTATTCGTATTTAACGTAATTATATATTCAGAACTCAAACTTAAAATTACTAATAAAACTAAAATAACTTCGTATCAATTGATCTACGTTGTTATTTTTAAAGTGAAATTTTATAATTTATCAAAAAGACGACTTTTCAAAATTAATGAGAAAATATTGAATCCAACAATGCACTAGATATTATTCCGTAATTTTTTGGGTATACTTTTGTTCAATTAATTTCATCTTTTTCTTTTGTAGTACTAATAGAAAGGGGCTAAAAGGCTAGGAAAACAGAATTACTACTAAATAATTTAAATTTAAAGTAAGTAGTATCAGTGAGTGGTCTGATATTAGCGCCGCATGTTTAATTTTATGGAGATTCTTCAAGAAACTTTGACCAGGTAAAATGGTTCATTGTACAAGAAAGACAACGGCCTTAAAATCATAATTTTAATTTATTCCTGCAGCTTGGTGCTGGTAAGAAATTGATCCCTCCTTAGGCGACCAATACAATTAAATTACACATTAATTAATTTAAACTTTTAAAAACCAAACTCCTTCCAATTATGAGCACCAATTTGGTTGTTGCTACTACGCTCCTAAACGGTAGTGTTGTACCACATGATCTTCTTAGTTCTTACATTATATGGTTAATGGATTATTGTATCATTCAAAATAAACCTCAAACACAATTATCAAAGTTCAAAAAAAAAAAAAAACCTCAAACACACTAGAAATTAAGGGTATGTTTACTTTGCATTTTCATTTTTTTTTATTTTTATTTTTTGTTTTATGTGTGTTTAACTTAAAGAATGAGAGAGGATCCGTTTGATTTGCTAATTTTTAAGGTACAGGACAAAACTTTTTGTTCTGTGTTTGATTCAAAAAGCTGTCAAGTAACAGCACAAAATTTGAGTCACAAGACAGTACAAAATGGCAATTTTTTGTACCTCACTAAACCAAGGGACAACTTTCTTGTTCCATGCACAAGTTAAGAAAAGACATAATTAACCTTGTATTTTTATTCTAACTACCTTCCTCATTTTCTCCACTTACGAGGTACTTTATGTTGTATTTTTTTTTAATCAATGTTTACGTCATTTTTTTGTCATTTATATATATATATAATTAAAATAACGTATTAATAATAAAATAAATTTTATCGCTAAATATAAATATTAAAAAATAAAGAGTTAAAAATATTTTTTAATAATAATTTTTTTATATATAATATAATTATTATATTACATAAAATATATTATGTAGTAATTTATTAAATCATGAAATTTTAATTTTATAATAAATAATAAAATAATTATAAAATATTAAAATATTATTTTCTTAGAAAAATTTAAGAAAAATTAATAATATATCATGAAGGATATTATTGTAAAATTTATGTTGTGCTTTTTGTTATGTGCATTGAGTATCAAACGATACACAACATAAAAAGTTATGTTGTGCCTCATAAAACTTGTACAGTACTGTACTATTTGTACTGTCTTGTTCAGCATCAAACGCACCCAGAGAAAAAAGTAAAAAATAATGTATTTATGTTTAGCTTACGAGGAAGATAGAGAGATTTTACAAAACATTGAAAATATACTATACTTGTTTTGCTTGTTTTTAAAGTTTTTTATAGAGTTAATTATCAATTTGGTCCTCCAAAGATTATCATGTCACCAATTTGGTCCTCCAAAAAATTTTGCCACCAAATTAGTCCTCCAAAGATGATCTTGTCACCACTTTGATCCCCCAAAGAACTTTGTCACCAAATTAGTCCTCCAAAGATTTAAAAGTCTACCAAATTAGTCATCAAATTAGTCCTCCATCGTAGACCAATTTGATATATTTAAATCTTTGAAGAACTAATTTGGTATATTTACATATCTTTGGAAGGCTAACTTGGTGACAAAATTTTTTGATGGACCAAATTGGTGACAAAGATGATTTTTACAGGACTAATTTAAAGACAAAATTTTTTGAGAGACTTAATTGGTGACAAGATTATCTTTAGAGGACCAAATTGATACTTAACTCTTTTTTATATAAATCTTCAAAAATTAAAAAAAAATGAGAACAATGTAATAGTTTAGTATTGCAATTACTCATAAAAATAGTAAATAAAAACCGAAAATAAAAATATAAAGTAAATTTGCCCTAATGTTGTGAATTTTGTTGGAATATTTTCATCCTACATTGTTAAGGAAATGGTGCACGAAGTTTCCTTTGGGTTTATTTTATTTTATTTTATTTTTCCACTTTCTTTTCTATTTTTTTCTTTTTTGATAAAATGCTAAGTACTAATTTTTTTAAGGGTAAAAACTCCAGCTATTGGAGGCATTCAAAACACATAAGTGGTAAGTCAAGAGAAAATCAAAGCTTCATTTCAATATGGTTTTAATGCTTCGTTCGTACTGTATAGCCTACCATTTCCTCGTTGGACTTTTCTGAATTGCATGTGGAGCAGTTGAACAAGAAATTGCTTAAGCAATGAGAGATTTGAATCCAAGGCTAGATAAAATACAAAAGTGAAACTACTGGCATCAAAAAGAATCTGACACATCTTAATAAAAATTAGTCCAAAAAAAGTAGTAAAAGATTTTCATTAAAAAAAACACAAAGTAACTCATAAGCTTTTTTAGAATGGTTGAACTTCAGATCGTAGATCCAGCATGCTAGAAAAGTCATACTCTTTTTCCTTTAATATTTTGTGAAAAAAGGGATAAAGATCTTACCCACCACAACATCATGTGCCTACAGTTTAAACAAATTAATAATGATAATAATAATCAACAATGGAAAGAGAATTCCTGTCACTGTCCTACATGAGGAGAGTGTCACATGGATTCTTAATACAAAATATAATGCTATTTTATCAATTTATAATGTCATTGCATTTGTTGCCTTCTTGTAAATCTATTCGATCCAATCCAAGCAATGGCGGTTTCTCTCATAATAATATCTTCTCTTTCTTTTTTTTATAATCTCTCGTAATTATATCTTAAACAATTATACTAATAATGTATATACGCTCTAACAGTCATGAGAAGAGATCTAGATTATTTATCACTTTCTCTTTGTTACTCGATTTATGTGTGAAAAAAAAACTTTGTTATGAGAGTTATTAAAATGATCTTTATACTTTGAAGAGATTAATTTTTATAAATTTGCTACAGATACCCTTAATGCAATGCAAACTGGCTTAAATTAAAACAGAGACAGGATTTTTGGTGATGGGTGGGTTTTGACCCTTCATTGGGAGTTGTTGGCCTAATTGAAGAGCCTCATCCCTGAGACTCACACTGTTTATTCATGTAAACAATTTGGGTGTAATCCAGATATGGGGCACCTGTCCATAACCTTCAATCTTACACCACCTTCTGCTTTTTCACATAATATCAGTTCCCTATTTGATTAACAACAAAACGTTATGCACAGATCTTGTGTATCTCCCAGAGTAGCATGTTTGGATTCGAGTATGTTTGCTTTTTCAATTAACTACATAGACTTCAATCTTTCTATGACAATATGTCATGTTGTTTAGGTTATTAGATAAAAATTAACTGATTTAAAGAAAAAGATAAAATATAAACCTATGTAAGCAAACGCATCATCTATAGTGTGTTTAAATTTCTGTTAAATAAATTAAAGTTCAAATCAAATTGACTTTTATCCAAGTGAGTGAAAATTATGTATTCAATACAAGTTTAAAATCTTTTTAAGTCAATAGTTGCCTAAACATCATTGCACATAATCATATGCAGTAAAAGTCGCCATCTTGCTTAGTTCAACAAAAATTCAAATATATGCATATTCCGTTGGACAAATGACAATTTGATTCGGACTGAACAAACAAAATCCAAACACACTGAAATAGTAATTGTTTAATTAGTTTCGGTCAAATGTGATTTTACAGTTTTACAACTAATGGTAACTAGTAGTAAATACCCTTTTTCTCGTAGGATCAAGCTTGGTAGCATTTAACTTCAGTTCCCAAAATGTGTTTCACAGGCGTGTAAAACATAATAACCCATTAAAGAGAAAACTTCAGAAAAATCATCTTTCATTGATATACATGGGTTTATATACAAGTTACAGTGTGGGTGAAACAAACATGAAAACATACTCTTCAACCTCCAACAAGCTTTTGCTCACCGGGGTGACATCTTCCAAGTACTCAAAATTAGTAAAAATTTACAATTCCAAACAAAAGCTAAAACCTAATTCTTAGACTTAGACGGCAATATCGCAAAATTTTCCATCTATCCTGTTCTGAACAGCTTTAACCGCAGCAACTCTAGCAGCAGTGGCAGCCCTGTTTGCAGCGATCACTGCTTTGTTAACCTGGTCATCCACGCGCTGAAGGTTTATTGCATTCTCTGCTGTTTTCCTAGAAGCCTGCAATTCAACCCATCAAAGGAGAACATATATAAATATGTATGAATATGAGAAATCACCAACAACAGATAATCATGATCATGATGGGTTATAACAAGTACCTGAACTGCTCGAACGACAACATCAGATAGTGGAGGTAGAGGATGCTTGAGGTTTCCAGCATCCCATTCACCACATCTTCGGTCACCGTTTCGAAAAGTGTATGTGCCAATTCCTTGCCTACGACCCTCATGCCATGCTCCCTCATAGCAGTGGCCATTGGCAAAATGGTAGACCCCAAATCCATGTATTTTGTCTCCAAAATACTCTCCAGCATATCTATCTCCATTTCTGTAAAGGAAATGAACAAAGAATAACTTCAAAGAGAGTTTTTGAAACTAAATCCAGAACCTGTTTATGTCTACTATAGCCTCAGCCTCCCATGGAAATATAGCACTACATGTTAAGCAAAAGGAAAAATCTTGCAATGCTGCGATTAGTAGAAAATTTACAACTTATTTGTTAGATCTTGCAATATTTTAGAACGAGACTTAAATCAGAGTTGGATGCATAAATCAAGTCAATGTATAATTGATATTATGAAAAGACAGCACAGAGAAGAAAGAAAAGAAGTTGAATTCGGTTGTTCTAGGTAGTATGCAAGAAGGGAGTAAAAGAAAAGTGAAAACTGAGAAGCAGCATCTCATAAAGTGATAGAATCATAGAATCCAAGAATGAAGAACTCAAAATAGAGTTAGGTGAATTTGACACACTATACTTCGAAGAAAGTGTTAATTACTACAAATCTAAGGGAAACAGAGCCACAAACGAAATTCAATCCTCAGAGAAGGCTAATGACAGGAGCCAAATCCTGAAATGACCAAGTCACAGAACATCTGAAACCATCATGGAAACCGATCACCTCATTAACAACGAAATCTACTGTTCTATTTTTAAAAAAATGCATATCCACAACACACAATTTAGTGATACACACAATCACACGGCATAGATTGAAAATGTAACTCAACAAATTATCAGAAAAGGAAACGAAAAAGAAATGATCTTGATATTCAATGCTCAAGACAGAAACACACCAAAGCTGAATTCAATTCCGCGTACGCAATCAAGTCAACAATCGGAAACTCAATTCCCTGAAATTCTTCCATGAAAAATGAAGAGGAACAGAGACCAGAAACAGGAAAGAACAAAACATACCTAAAATGGTAACATCCAAGGCCATGCTTAACACCATACTTAAACTGACCAATGTAAGAACTACCATCGGAGCAAGTTTGAAGTCCCAATCCATGGCTCTGACCATTACACCACTCACCTGCATAAGAATCCCCTGTATAGAACCTATAAACTCCATAACCATGTCTCAATCCTTGCCTGTATTGACCCCTATAGCGACTCCCTCTTGCCCAACTCTCAATTCCATACCCATCATACCTTCCATCAACCCAATCGCCCTCATATCTTCCATTCACAAAGTAATTGTACACCCCACTTCCGTTACTCCTCCCCTTGTGAAACTCCCCTTCGTAGAAATCGCCATTGCTGTAAAACTCCACTCCTTCCCTAATAATCTTCTCCTTCTTCTTCTTCCTCGCCGTCGTTGCCTCGGCGGAGTCACCGATGAACCACAGGACCGGTTTCGCCGGCGACTTGGAGAACCCGAGGCGCTTAACATTCTCGTCCCAGGAATGCTTGAGGAGCAAGAGGAAGTGATGGATTAGGCCCTTGTTCTTCGACGCGAAGTAAAGCGCGACGGCGATGAAAATCAGGGCTAGCAACACGTTTTCCGAAGTTGGCACCTCATCGGTTCCGAGGTAGAAGAAGTAGAAGAAATAGAAGAAGAGAGAGCAGGCGCTGAAGAAGCCGAGCGAGGCCAACGCGAGAACCGGCGTGGTTAACCGAAGCGAACCGGTTCGCAGAGAAGAGGAAGAGAACCTATGAGTATGGGTATGGGGTTTCTTGTTTTTCTTGTTGATATCGTCGTCTTCTTGAACATCGACTAGATGTGAATGAATGGAAGAGAGGCTGTGAATGGATGATCGGATTGTGGGAGAAGGAGTAAGGAGCGAGGATTGGGTTCTGGTAAGCTTGGATTGGCTGTTGTGAGTGTCCATTTGTTAGGTGTTAGTCAATCAGATCTTTATGTTGTTCCCTTCCGGTAGCGGGAAATTCTTATGAGGTCTCCGGCCGGCAACATCTGACGGCGGCGCACATTCAACTGAGTTGAACTTGTTCTGAAACTCCACTCCGAGACTAGAAATGGGAAATTAGAAAGGTTCTTTTTCTATTTTATTTAAAAATTTAAAAAATAAAATGAAAAGGGGGAGAGAGAGAGAGAGAAGGGAGGAAGAGTTGTTCAAAGTAGAGAAGCGAAGGTTACGAAGGAAGGAAGGTAAAAACGAAAGAAGCGTGGAGTGAGTGGGGAGTTTGGTGTATTGTATTTAAGGAGAGACGAGGAGAGAGGGAGATTGATTGAATGGTAGCCGTTGGATGAGAGGATTGGTTGTGTGACCGTTGGATTAAGGAGAGGAGAGAAAGGGTGAGGTCCCGGTCTTGACGGGAAGATATGGTGGTCGTCGTAGGATGAGAATTCAGAGAATCGAGAATTGATTCGGGGTCGTGCCTTGGCTTTTCGCTTTACTGTACCAGGCCGGCACGTGCCGTGTCACAGGTTTTCATATTAGTATTAGTATAGCACTAATATATTTTAGTAGGAGTACCATTTTCACAAAACAAAAAAAATACTGTAGTAGTATTAATTTACCATGCGACTCGTTCACGTCACCTTAATTTTAACCACTTGCTTAATTACCCTTCATCGCCAATTCACCATCAGTTTCTAGCTGGAAACATGATCACTTGCATCTTAAATGTATGACATATTTAACAGAATTTTTATAAATATTTAATAATTTTTAGATAAATTTAATATGTATATACTCATTTTTTCTATATATTAGAATTTTTTATAAAAAAAATTATGGGAATTAACAAAGTTTTAGAAATTATGCAAACTTATTAATTTATTTAACAAATTATACTACATTGATTTATAAAGTTATTATTCATTTTTGTTCTATATTAGACCTAGGTACTCATGACAAAGGATCGTCTAGTCTCTAGAACTTCTTAATTCAAGTACTATTATGAGTATAAAAGATACATTAAGGTTGTGAATATATATATTACAAGAATCAGGATGCCCAGATTCGTGATAGCTTGAGTTTTACGATTATGTTCGAGCCAATCATTTTACGACCAATCACCATTAAATGGGCATTAAAGCCCTTGTTGACTGCAGTTTATGGCATCTGTTTTAGTGGACGCACTTGCTTGACTCGTAATCTCTAAACTCGACATTGCATGTCTGCTACTGACTTGGGCTCTCTTAGCTCAACATTGCATGTATACTGTCAGTTTGCCACGTGTCCTGAGAGCCAGATGATCTCTCGAGAGTGACCTGATGTGGAGGTCGAATGTCGAAGTAAGATACCGTACACCAGCCTCAGAAGTCGCAAAACCTTAACTGAAATGACTTGATAAAAAAATCGAATGTCGATATAAGATACTATACAATTTTCTTATACTTTATTAATCTTTTTAAATTATTATGAAGGACAAAATATATTTTTCATAACTAACTATTTTTATATGTTTTGAACTATGCAAAAGTAGTTAAATGATAAAGATATATTAATAAAAATTAATTGTGTATAAAATTTTAGAAAAGATCTTATAAAAGGTTTAATTTTTTTTTAAAAAAAAAAGTTTAATATATAGAGAAGAAGGGAGTACTATGTATTTAATTTTCTCACTCAAATGCTAAAATGTAAATAAAAATTCTTGCATATGTTCCACTTAGGTCAGTGAAAGCATCCATTTTGCTTTAATTAAAATTTAGATGCTTGTGGAAGTAACTTTAACGTAACCAAACCATGTGCTAAATACAACGGTTAAAGAACTAAAGATTCTATGTTGCGAGTGATATAATTAATAAATGTTTTACTACTCTTACTGTATGATTAAAAGAATAAAAAGAAAGAGATTGAAATACTTAGGGAAACAGATGCTGCTGTGTGTTGGTAGTCAATAGTTAAATCCGTTCTTGATGGATGTGGTAACAAACATGATGCCCTTGAAATTCTCGTTGATGCAGCAGAGGAAACATGTGGATTTTGTGAATTACTATTTCACCCAAAATAACACTATTACTAGTAGTTGCTTTGAATAAATTTTACCACCTCACAGAAATCAAAAATATATATATAAGAAATTATTTGGGAAGTTCATGCTATGTAGGCCGAAGCAATAATAGTGAACCATAATTTGAAAGACATCAACATCTTAAAGATTTTAAATGCCGTTTACCTTGTAAGTGTATTTTACTCTATGTAGATGTTCTTTTCTTTAAGTATAAACTTTTTGTAAATTTTTAAGTATGAGTCTTTTTAACTTAATATTATTAAAAATTCGTTCATAAAAAAAGTTAACATCTTCATAAATCAAATTTAATAAATAGTTAAGACTTTTTAAGCATGCTAATCAGTAGGGGTGGCAAAACGGGCTTGGCCTGTCGGGCCGGCCCAGTTCGCCTGTCTTAAATTGATGAGCTGGATTGTATATGTGAATCCGCTGCCCTCACTTAGCCCCCCAACCCGCGCGGGCCAACAACGGGCTAGCCAGTTAACCCTTTTTTTTCTTATAATTTTTTTTGTTTATTTATGCATAGAGGTTAAAAATTAAAAAAAATTTAAATTAAAAATTACACTTTTTTCTATGAAAACATATATTTTTAATAAAAATATTTTTTTCTATAAAAACTAAGTTTTTTATTTTTTTTGTGGGCTAAACGGGCAAGTCCGCGGCCCGCTTGCCCAATTTAAAAACGGACCGAACTAGAAAAATGAGCAGGAGGATGGGATTAGCGCCATCTTTGTTGAAGTGGTACCATCCTTTTTATATGTAAGAATAATAAATTTATATACTAAAAATGATAGTATCACTCCCAATAAGGATGATGTTAATCTCATCCACCAAATGAGCACGTACAGTCATGGCGAGCCGCCCTGCTATTTGGTGGGCCAAATGGGTGGCGGGCTAAACGGGCTGGACTGACCCATTTTGTCATCCCTAATAATCAGGGATATAATTATAGTTGTGTATATAAAAAAGACCTTATTAATAAAAGTTATACTCTATTTAACGATCTCTCTGTCGTAAAAATTAATCTTCAACTATGACTTAAAAATACTTTTGGTGCACATTAAAAAATTATAACACTAACTTTTTATATAAAAGATAAAGATAAAAATTATTTAATTTTGATTAAAGGCATTGTCATAATTGAAATGTAAATAATAAAAAAATGTACCAATTGACAAGCAATTTCTAACATTGTATTGTGTTTTTTATAATATAAATAAATTTAACTATTTTTATGTTATTTAATGTAATTATATCTAAACTATTCTTAATAATTAACTGAATTATTAGTTTTAATTAATATGATTATTTCTCTATAATAAGTTAATAACTATGATAAGTGATAATTAAAAAACCAATTGAATTTTTAGATGAAATTAATAATTAATAAGTTAAATAAAATTAACTACTTTTCTTAATAAATTGTAATTGGTTATGTTGACCTAGTGGTAATAAAAAAAATGAAGTACACTGCATGATACAAATTAAGAAGAAGGGGGAGAAAAATAAAAAAAAAAAACTATCATTTCAACTTAATATTCAACTTCTTATAATTAGGCATGCACTCGTGCATTGCACGGAATAAGTTTTTAATAAAATATATATTAAATAGAGCTATTTCAAATTAATAGAGTTGTTTTTCTAAATGCTTTAGTATTTATAAACGAATAATAGATCAATAATTAACTATTGATCACGATGATTTAAATACTGATAAGGATGTTTAAAATAAAAATAAAAAATAAAAATGAAATAAATAAAAAAAATTATTTGAAAAAAATAGTTGAAAAGCTTTTTAACATTGATCTAATAAAACCATAAAAACACTGATATAATAATAATATTAATATAATAATGATAAAGTTGTTTTAAAAATGGTTAAGGATGATTTAAATACTGATAAGGATGTTTTAAATTAAAAAAAGGTAAGCTTGAAATAAAAAATATATATTATGAAAAAATAGTTGAAAAGCTTTTTTTTCTTGTTACTTGTTCTATTCCTTTCCTTTTTTAATTTCATCTTGTTCTGTTTTTCGTGGTTAGCTTTTTAGATTTTTTATTAGGTGTACCATGTTATTTAGCACTTTTTATGCTCTTTTAATATATTTTATTTATATTTATTTGGCTAAAAATAAAAAACTCAGATTCATATTATAATTTTTCACGTGATTACTATTAATTTAACTCCAAATTTCCCTTCTATTTTTAGCCTCACTTACTTCTTTTATATTATTAAAAAAGATATTCATCTATTCCAAACAATACTGTCCACATTATTTATATAGACTAGTATGTAACACTACAGCTCAAATTATAAAAGAAATAAATAAAATTTGAAATCCATTTATGTCTTTTTTTTCCTCTTTTATATTGTAAATATTATAAATGAATCAGCTCAACGGAAAAATCTTAGCCTGTCATGGGTGTGTTCCATTTAGCAATGGTAGAATAGATTTTTGATTAACATGATTTTAAAGAATTAATTTCTTGTAAAATTAATTTTAAAGTAACGTAATTTAGGTTTGAAAAATTAAATTAGAGTAAAAATATTGTACAAATTTTTCAACCTAAAATAAAAGCAACACTTACCTTGATTTTGCTAAAATCAATTTTGATAAACCAAAATCAATTTTAATTTTCCCTTAACTCATAACCAAATAACTAATTAACTAATCAAAATTAATTTTAATACTTCAAAATCAATTATTCACACTATCAATATTTTACCAAACATACACTAAATTCACTAGACGTGATTCATCCCCTCCTTTTCCGTCAACATTTTCCTCACCCAGAAAACTATTAGAAATTTTTTGTTCTCATAACTTGACTGAGTTGTGATATTTTTGGGTTAAATATGTTTTTGGTTCCTGAACTTTTGTAAAAATTTATTTTTAGTTCTTAAACTTTAAAACGTCGGATTTTAGTCCTAAACCTTAAAAAGGTTTATTTTTAATCCCTCCGTATATTATTGAGTGACGTGACAATCTTACCTGCTGACACATGGACTTGATGAAGGGCCTTCAGTTTGCCATATCACCAAAAATTGTACAGAAGGACTAAAAGTGAACTTTTTTTTAATGTTTAGGGACTAAAAATCAACATTTTAAAGTTCGAGAACTAAAACTAAATTTTCGCTAAAGTTCAGGTACCAAAAACATATTTAACCCAATATTTTTTCCCTATAGAAGGAAGATGATTAAGATGTGAGATAAAGAAAGAAAAATGATCTGATGAGAAGAAAGAAAAAGTAAGTGATGTGGTAAAAAAAATTAAAGAGATTAAAAAACGAAGTGTAAAATTAATGTAAAAAAATGAATTAGTGTAAGAGTATAATTATATAATAAAAAATACGTGATTTCATTCGCAAGAATATTTGTTGCATTACGCCACACTTTAAAAAAGGGTTAAGGTGATTGTTAATTTTCTAGTAGATTTTATAAAGATCTTTGATTTAATTTTTCAGGACCATACTAGTCTATATAGTTTGTGACGTACTGGCATGTGAAAACCATCGTACTTTAAAAAATAAAATATTTTAGTTATTACCTTCTTTTCATGTGTTGTCTCTGATTCCAAACTTAGAATACAAAAAATAAACATAAATAAATTAAATTAACAAGGGTTGTGATTTTTTATATTACTACTGTCATCAATACAACTCACAATATATTCAAACAAAAAAGTAATTAAATGAATTATGAATTGTATTGATAAATAATAGTTGTATATGAAATATTTTTTAATTAATAAAGATATATAAACTGTGTTGCTCCTTACAAATTAAAGGGTCCATTTAAATAAGATTTTGCAGCATATCTAAAATATATTTTGACATAAATTTTAAAATATTTTTATGAAAAATTTAAAATTTTAACTTTCATAAGAATACATTTTAATCCCTTTTAAAATCGTAATCTAAAAGATGTTAGGTTATTCAGATGCTTTTTCTTGGATTGTTTTCTGGTTGCTTGCTTCACAATATAGTATCCAATAATGGAAACTCAATATAAAATGTGTATAATTTTTTCGCTGCCCTTTGAATATCATCAATTTGATATATAATGAAGGGATAAATGACAACAATAAATCTGTGGTGGTAAAATTGTACAACAATTAATGGATATATATAGAATTGAAGTTTATAAGTTGTAACAATCAAAGATGCTTGTCATGTCCTCCGATGCAAAGTACAATCAAGATAATTCATACATGATTCCAATGTCGACCACGTATTGTTAAATAATGTTCTAACTTAAGTGGAGTTGGGCCTAGGATGAAACCATCTTACGCTTTTCCCAATTTGTTTCTCTATTCACCCCGACAATTTTGTTTACATATTAACTTGAGTAATTGCCTATTTTAATCTCTTATTATAAAATAATAGTAGGATATTTTAGTTTTTGTCCATTATAATTTTGCATTATGTAAGTCATTTTATTTTTTAGTGTTAAGTAATTTTAATGAAATGTTTATATAATATATTAATTGACACTTAAATATTCATATTAGCAACAAAATGATGTCGTTCTACTTAATCTTAAAATGGGTCATTCAATTAATCACTCGAATCACTTACAATATAATTCAATTATGGGTTCAAAATATTGCGTAACTTTGTAGATTAAGCAAAACGATATTGTTTGGTTGTTTACATGGACTCATATGTGTCAAATAATGTGACATATAGGCACTTAACGTGTCAAATAGGTATTTCATCAGTGTCACTTATCATCCGAGATTAAAGTAACTTACAAAGTACAAAATCAATAACTAATTTAGACATTCCAAAATGTAAGGATTAAAACACCTTGTAATTACAAAATGAGAGAAAAAGAAATTAATTACTCATATATTAACTTGTTCCTTAGCTTCTTTTTGGTTTAAAAAAATGTATAACCATAGATTGAACCTAAATATTTATACATGGATATTTTCATGTGTTCACTATCTTAACTACGTCACTCAATTGCTTTTTTAGTTTCTAACAATATTGCTGTGTAGTCCGGAAAAAAAAAGGAAGAAAATACCACTCGGTACCATCAATCAATATTTTTGTGGGTTTATTTATACTATATATAAAAAATTATGGGAAAGAATCACCTCAAGTTTAAAAATAATTAACATGATACATTATGTTGGTATTTTTGTGTCTATCTCTCTCTTTATATGTATTAAATACATATTAAATTTGTGGGTCCCTATAAACATTAATGAGGAGAGAAATAGACACAAAATGATATATCATGTTATATTTTTGAACATGAGAAGATCCATTCTAAAAAATGATTATAGTTTATACGATAAAGTCTCTTTTTGCCAACCCCAATTTAAGTTACACTTACATATATGATTGGTTAAATGATTGAGTACTTTGAGATATTATAATTTTTATTGGAAGTTGAATTTTATTTTTATAGAAAAGTAATATTTCCTCCGTCCTAAAATATAAAATTTTTTAGGGAGTTTTTGCTTGTCTCATTTTATAGGATTCTTTGAGAATTTTCACATTTAATTTTTTTTTATCTTTATACCATTGTTACTCAACCAATTTTGATGAATCCAAAACACAATAAATAAAGTCATGAATTAACTAAATTCATTTCTCTCTCCCATATAAGTGGACATCATTGCCACCAAATTTAATCAGTTTGATTTTTTATTGTGATGTACTACTATTTCCAAAACATAGAGTAATTAATAGAATATTTCTAAAATTTAAAAATTAATAAAATAAATATATGAACAACATTAATTAAAAGAGAGAGAGTGATGTGATAGAACGGGATTAAAATGGTAAATTTAGAAACTAAATTAATGCAAAGTAAATATGAGAGAGGAACTAAATTGAGGTGTAGGAAAAATTTATTTTACTTTTTTTTTTCCTTTAAAAATCAAAATTTTCTTTAATTTTCTCTTAAACCAATTAAGTAAGTTGCATCATCGTTTTTTTTTCCCTCTTCCAATTCCTTTCTTTTCTTCCAAACAAGGGTGATTAGTGAAAAAAAAAAGGTTATATGCCCTGGCTATTTGCTTGACATTACAACTTAATTAAATGATATTCTCTACAATCCTTATTATAAGACATCTTCTAAAAAAAATTTGTAATTTTCTTTATAAAGTATTATATGATTTCTATTAAACATTTATTATTGTTTTTTTATTTGCTCTTATTAATTGTTTTGATTATTGTTATTCATTCTTATATTGCAACAACAACATATTTTTCAAAGAAAGATAAAATCAATACTATATCATATACTCTATTGGATTCAAAATAGTTATCATTTTAAATTTTGGCACAACAATAAAAATGGATTTAATATTTTTGTTTTGATAGAAAATATGATTGAATTTTCTATTATATTATTTTGACAAATGAAATAAACCAATAGATAGTAGTGAGAGAAGAATAATGACATGGTTAACATTATAATTTCTAATAAATCTGAAATAATTATTTAATAGTATAGTTGGAAAAGATGATTAAGATATTAAAATTAGAACTATAAAGTGACAAGTAGATTGAAAAAAAAAGAAATTTTAAAGCAACAATTACTTCAAATGAATAAGAGTAAATATTTAAGACAATTAATGTAATATTTGTATGCATAAATTAGATATGTATATTTTAATAAGATATATATACTTTGGGTTTTGAATTAAGGAATTATTACTCAAGAAGCACTCTTTAGTCACTGGACAAATCATTTGAATGTACACTATTTTACAATTTTCGGTCTCATACATAAAACTTTAAAAAAAATATTTGATATTCCTTAATATAAAACTCTCAATAACGTACAATAGGGAAAAAAAAATACTCTTAAACAATTACTATCATTATTATTTTATTTTTATAATCGATAAAGAGAACATTAATTAAAATTTGATTTTGAATAAAAACAAACTTGATTGATAAGATTAAATAAATTAGCATATACTCCTATATTTTTTAATACGCGTGAATCTGTCAAGGAATCACATATATATAAAGACTAGAGGTAGGATTATTATTGAATGACAATAGAAGCATCATATATATGTTGTGAAAGATGAGAGACCACATACAGAATGGAAAGAGAGATGAGAAGAGAGGGATTTGAAAGGAATGAAAGGAAGAGTTAATTAGGGAATAGGGTAGAGTGCAGTCATTCATAGTCACTGCAGCATATACATACATTGATATGCCTTCTCAGTATTCATGTATCCAAATCCAAATAAACTACTCTTCTTTATGTTCTTTGCTTTTCAGTCTACATAGTTACAAATTACTCATCACTTATATTTTCTATACTATTTATTCTGTCCTAATAACTGCCAATTCTTCTTTTCTTTAATTTTCTTCTTTTTTCCTTTATGCAACATTTCTTTTCAGTAAAACTCCTTTTCTTACCTTAATGACATGATATTTACATTATTATTTGTTGAGTTAGTTTATTTTGCCTTTTTTATTTATTTTCTCTTATATATAAAAATTTAACCTTTCTTATATTTCAATTATAAAAACTAAGTTATATGGACAGTGGTTTTTCTTTTTTTTTTTTCAACTACGAATTTTTTCACACTTAAAATAAGACTAATTTCGTTTGCGCTACGTAATTGGTGCTGGCCATGAGAAAGATTCTTCCGTGGGTGGTGATTGTATGGTTCCTAATTTAAGATTTTCATATGACTTTTCTTTTTTAAAAAAAATATATAACATTATTTTGATGTCAAATCTTTCAAAATCAATTAAACTAAAATATAAACCAAACGTTGATATATCTAGTACCGAACCAGACAACATTTCAGGTTGGCCCAACTTAGTTTGATATAACGTAAAATTTCCATGATTATAATTTACAATTTTCAAAATATTTCATAATCTTTTTAGCTAGATTAATCTGTTTTGCATAACATATTACTATTCTTTTACTAATGTATTTTTTTTTTCAAATTTAAATTAGAACTCATTTAATTTTGGTTCAGGCTCAGCTATAGCATCATCCACATTAGACCATTTGGTTGAGTTGGGAATATGCATATCATGCAAGGATTAACTTTCTTAGAGTGGATATGATTTTAACTTCTATATTTCTATAAATCTTTTGGTGCTACTAAATTTTTATTATTTAGTTTTGCAAAATTTTACCACAGTTTTTTTTTTATTAAAACTAAAACATTATTATCAAAAGAGTATAAGAAATATTAAGGAATAATAATGTAAATTTATAAAGGCAAACTAAGGACTAACAAGGGCAAATCAACATGACAAAAAAATAAAAACACCAAAACAAAATTGAGAACTACAAAACCAAACTCAACAAAGCCTTAAGAAATCAAACTGCTAAACAACACCTAACTCGATTCAACCGCGGTCCAAAGTTATATATATATTGTTAATGGGTGGATGAGATTAACACTATCTCTATTGGGAGTGACACCATCCTTTTTATATGTAAGAATCATAAATTTATATAATAAAAAGGATGGTGCCACTCCCAATAGAGATGGTGGTAATCCCATCCTCCTTGTTAATGTCTAAAGTCACATTTAAAAAAATAAGAATTTTGTTTTCCAAAGACTTTTTTTAAAAAAAAATTGGGAATATGAAATCAATATATTGGGCCGAATCAAATCTGGCCCATTAGTCCCCTTCGAAATGAACAAAACAAGTAAAATTTTGGGCATTTGACAAAAAAAGTAAAATTTTGGGCTAGGCCCGTCTTTGAGAAACGAAATCAGTACTTATTAACTAAAAAGATAGTTGACCAAAAAAAAAAAACTAAAAACATAAAATTTTTGGTCAAAAAGAGTAAACAAAACTATTTCTGTCAAATTTGTGAGAACAACAAATATAGACCACAGATATGTATAACTTTAAGAATCAGGTGAAGAAAAACAATCTCGGTGGATAAGTAAGTTGGTAATGACTAATGACTAAATGCATGTCTAATTTTCATTTGGCTAAACATTAAAGTACTACCATGTATAACGGACTGAACAATTTCTAACTTCAAGTGTTATTCTCGGTCAATTGAAAAGCAAACACAAGTTATTACAATCCTCGTAGGTTTCTAGAAAGGTAAATTTCTTCAACTCAATACAATGCACATGACTTGAACATGCATTGGGATCATTTTCTAAGCTTCTCCTTCATCCTCGCAACCGCGGCCCTAAGAGTTTCCTCGTCCTTGCAGAAAGTGAATCTGACTAGATTTTTTCCCTCTTCTGGATTCAAGTAAAACACACTGGTAGGGATTGCAACCACTCCAACCTCCTTAACTAGATACTCACAAAATGCAACATCATTTTCCAAACCAAAAGGGGTGTGATCTACAACCACAAAGTAGGTTCCACTGGATGGGAATACCTTGAATCCAACGGCTTTCAATCCTTCAACCAGAATAGCCCTCTTTGCCATATAATCCCTCTTTAGCTCTTGATAATAAGTATCTGGTGCTCTAAGAGCCACGGAAGCAGCCAACTGCATAGGATGGGAGGTTGCAAAAGTGAGAAAAGCGTGTGCCTGTCGGACTCCCCATGTTAAGTGTGGAGGCGCTATAGCCCACCCGATCTTCCATCCTGTTAAGGAGAATGTCTTCCCTAAGGAGTTCATTGTTACTGTCCTTTCAAACATTCCGTGCAAAGAAGCCAATGAAATATGTTCCATATCAAATGCCAACTTGTCATAAACTTCGTCACTGAAAACTAGAACATCATTCTTAATGCAAAGAGATGCGATGGAATTGAGTTCCTCACGAGTGAACATCTTTCCGGTAGGGTTGTGGGGAGTATTTAAAAGAATGGCACGGGTATTCTTTGAGATGGCGGACTTCAACTCTTCAATTGGAAGAGCAAAATCTGGAGGGCGCAAAGTGATGCTTTTTACTTTTGCACCGGCCATAGATAAAGTGGCTTCATAAGAATCATAAAATGGAGCAAACAGGATAACCTCATCGCCAGGATTTATTAATCCTAATATAGTTGCAGCAATTGCTTCTGTGCACCCACTTGTAACAGTGACTTCTTTTTCAGGGTCTATCACTAGCCCAGTATCTCTCTTAAATCTTTCAGCGATGGCAATGTTCAAGTCTGGAACTCCATAGCCCCGGGGATATTGATTTTTCCCATCCTTGATTGCCTGAATTGCTGCTTCCTTCACAAATTCTGGACCATCAAAGTTGGGAAAGCCTTGACCAAGGTTTATGGCTCCATGTTTGATGGCAAGCATACTCATTGTCGTGAAGATTGTTGTCTGGAACTTCTCTAAGCGCTTTGCAACCTAACAAACAAATGATAATCAGCAAGAACTCAAGTAACACATTGCTCAACTATGAACTATAAAAATAAACAAGAATGTTTCATTGATTAATTACGAAGTACAGAAGGAGAGAATATAAATATATTTGGGTCTTGATGTAGGATTTCAAAAATTGAAGTCAAAAGCTTATAGAACAATCCAGGAGTTTTAGATATACAAAAAGGAAAGCACGACAGACTAGTGCTAACATGTAATAAATAATTTCAAAAACAATGTTAATAAATAATCTTTAGAAAGCAGCATGTAAAATTTTACCCATGCTAAAGACTTATAAAAACTCATTCTCCCCTTACCTTACTTTTTTCTTCAAGTGAAAACTGATAAAATAGTGAGGTTTGATTCTTCTTATTTTTTAAGAGATCACTTGACTCATGTTGCAGACTTTTTGAAGGGAATAAGGAGGCAATAAAGAGGACAAGAAAATAAGGAATAACTGAGAGTAGAAAAGAATGTTAATTCTAATTGATTATCTCACACTCAAACATATGAGAACTCAAAGCAAGAGATAGAGTAGTATCTCTCAGAAGATCTTGTTCATTGCCTTCTACCACTCACAAGTCGAGCATCATGTGGCTTATTTATAGCCATTTTTATGTTATTAAAATATTATAAAAAATTAAGACTTAATAGGCAAGTATACTTGTTAGGCAAGTAGTCTATGCAATATATATTATTTGCTGCCACCTGCCTCACTACTAGACACTAGTCATGTTTAGATAATTGCATTACAAGTATTTGCTAAATCATGTGGCTGTAAGTTGTTTCATTGTTAATCCAACACTTGTGGTATATGTGTCAAAGTGAAGAGGTTACAAACTATGTAGTTATATTTTCACACACGTATTATAATTTTTGGGACATTACAGAGAGCGCATAAAATATGGGATAGATGTAATGGTTTGAATGATGTGGGAAACGTAGTAGAATCCAGATGTGTTTATGGAAGATCATCATCATTTATCATTAGCAACTAAAAGCTGATCCCAGACAGTATAATTGGCCCTAAAGAGGTTGTTTGGTTGTTGATATCATTGGCGATACGTGATAGGCCCCTGATCCAAAAAGCCAGGAAAGTTCAAGAGCTTGCTTTTGAGCAATATGAGCAGTAGGAGCTAGACTGAGATCAGAGTACAATCAATTTGTAACACTTTAGAGCTGAGTGAGCATACTTTTTACTTATCCAATGGAGGCAGTGAACTCCTAGAAAGAGTATTCCAAGTCTTTAAGGGAGTGGGTGACCAGATCTAGGTCGTCAAGACTCAAGAGGAAGACAAAATGAGTACCAGTTCATAAGCTATGGACTTGATATATTGTAAGCAAATAGCAATAAAACTTGTAACTTTGGAGATGTAAATCTGTAGTTGAGACAGTCATTAGAGCACAACAGACTAGTGTTAACTGTTAGGTAATGGACTTAAGTTAAGTTAGCATTCCTACAGAGTATAGATAACAGAACAACAATAGAAGCAAATCTCCCCTTTCTTCTTGGAAAGATACGAGATAATAGGTCCTTGCAATGACCGGGAAGGTTTCACATACTAAACAGGGTAGCGTAGTCAAATAAAGCGAAACTGAATTGCAGTGAAAAATATATGCCCTCCGTTAAGAAACTAATCAATTCAGGAGTAAACATGAACGTAAATCAAACTAAAATGGAAATGAAGGGTGATTTATAGTGCGTGAAATTCCAATCACGTATATGCAAACAACAGGAATTAGGCAACTAGTACGTGCAGAGAAATAGCTAATAGAAACAAGCATAGCACGGTAATACATTAAATAATGAAAGCTAATAAATTTGATCGCGGTAAACATATCATGTACACAGCAGGCAAATCAATGAATCAGAATTCCAATTGTGAAAAAAGCTCCATTGGGGCAGAAGCAAAAAGGATTGCGAACAAATTTACAATAACAATAAAATAGGGATCTAGAAAGCATAAAATGAAGAGATCTGAAGAGGGGAAAGGGAACAAACCTGTAAAGGAGGTTGCGTTTTGATGGTGGCGGTGTCATTGTCAGTGGAAACAGTAGACATGGTGGCGGAAATGAAAGAAGGGAAGTTAGGAGATATAAAGCTATGAAATTGGAAATGGTTAGAAAAGGTGAACAATTTGGAGGAAGGAGTGAATCTAGTTAAGAAAAGTGAGCAGGTTTCATGGACCTGCATAGCAATCGAACTTGATTTTTATTTCTGCTGACTTTATGCTTAGTGTGCGTGATTATGGCCGAGGCCGAATGTTGTGGAGCGAAAGGGAAAAAAAGAAGATGCCTTTTATTTTTTTATTTTTTTAATTTTCTGTGTACCTAGGTAGGTTTAAGCAGCTGACGGTAATGCTAGCTTCGGAGCCAATACAAGCAATTTTCCATCGTTGATTCTCCGGGTTTCAGGTTAGCAAGAAACACGTGGTCCCTACATCTACACTTCAGGTTTAGCGTGGTTTCATGCCGCGTTCATAATATTTACTTTTTTTTTCCCACACTTATTAACGAACAATAAATACAAATTCTTAAATGATTGGAGTTATTATAAAAAGTAATATTCACTAAATGATTTTTAAGTTTTGAAATATTAAATTCCACTATTTTTAATAAAATATTACTATTTTTATAATTTTAACTAGTGCCTTTAGGACACTATTGAACATTTTTCATTTTATATTTTTTAGATTCTTTTTGTTTTCCTAAAAGAACCTTACCATTTTGAAAGAAAAAAAAAAAAGAACATTACCATATGGCGTAGCTTAAGTTAAATTAAAGGCTTAAAAGGTACTAATATATTTAAAAAAGTAATTGAGATTTTAACTTATTTGAAAAAATAGTTGTTTTAGAATAAGATTGCGTTTGATAAATTAGATTGTGTTTGCAATAACTATAAGAGAACAATCAACTGTAATTAAAGAAGTTAAATGAAAGTGCATCTTACCACATATTAAGTACTAACCGTCATGGTTTTTATAGTCATGGTTTTTATTGTATATAATATTCCCATCAATGATGATGATCCAATAATTCGAAGATACCCACAAAAACAATGATATTAGGAGAATGAATCTGATATATCACAAAATCACAGTACAATCGGTTTTTTGGGAAGGTTAATGTATCAATATACTAATATATCTAACATGACTAAATGTCTAAATGGGATCATTTTCTTCTAAGCTTCTCTTTCATTTTCTCAACAGCGGCCCTAAGAGTTTCATCTTCCTTGCAGAAAGCAAATCTGACTAGATTCTTTCCCTCTTCTGGATTCAAGTAAAACACACTAGTAGGTATTGCAACCACACCCACCTCCTTAATTAGATATTCATAAAACGCAATATCATTTTCCATTCCAAAAGGAGAATGATCTACCAACACAAAAAATGTTTCACTGGAAGGAAAAACCTTGAACCCAATAGCCTTCAATCCTTCCACCAAAATATCTCTCTTTTTCATATAATCCCTCTTTAGCTGCACAAAGTAAGACTCTGATGCTCTAAGAGCCACAGCAGCAACACATTGTAAAGGGTTAGGGGTTGAAAAGGTGATAAATGTGTGTGCTTGTCTCAATCCCCATGTCAAATGTGAAGGTGCTATAGCCCATCCAATCTTCCATCTTGTCAACGAAAATGTCTTTCTCAACGAGTTCATAGTCATTGTCCTTTCAAACATTCCAGGTAAAGAAGCCATTGATAAATACGTGCTCCATATCAAATGCTAACTTATGATAAACTTCATCAGTGAAAACCAGAACATCATTCTCAATGCAAAGAGATGCAATGCAATTAAGCTCCTCTCTAGTGAATGTCTTTCCAGTAGGATTATGAGGATGTTTACAAGAATGGCGCGAGTATTCTTAGAGATGGTGGACTTCAACTCTTTGATCCGCACAGCGAAATCCGGAGGGCGCAAAGTGATGGTTTTAATTTCTGCACCAGCCATAGAGAGAATGGCATTATAAGAGTCACAGAAAGGGGCAAACAGGATAACCTCATCACCAGGATTTATTAGTCCTAACATAGTTGCAGCAATTGCTTCAGTACACCCACTTTTGACAGTAACTTCCTTTTTAGGGTCTACTACTAGACCTGTATCTTTCTTGAATCTATCAGCAATTGTAATGTTGAGATCTGGAACTCCATAACCGCATGCATACTGGTTTTTTCTGTCTCGAATTGCCTGAATTGTTGCTTCCGTAACAAATTATGGACCATCAAAGTTGGGATATCCGTGACCAAGGTCTATGGCTCCATGCTTGATGACAAGCATGCTTATTTGGGTGAAGATTGTTTCTTTGAAATTCTCTAAGCGCTTTGCAACCTAATGAACAAATGACAGTTAGCAAGAACCAATGTAAACACGTGACATAATTATGAACAATGAACTATGAATTTTTCCCTTCCTTTTTGCCTGTAACCATTTAAAAAACCCTCCCATTTTTACTGGGCAAGATATAATCCTAGGTCTTTCCAATAACTGAAATTGAACTGTAACAAATATAATATTCGTGAAGAAACTAACTAGTTCAGAAGAAAAATAAAAAACAAGGGTGATTTGTAAATTATAGCGTGAAAACGGAAGAATTTAGAAGGTGGATGAAAAGAGGAAATTAGGGAGTCAAGTGAACCTGCAAAGGATGATGCGATTTGTGAACCCTGGACATGGTGGTGATGATAATTGTAATATCCCGGCCTCACAGACCAACACGAGACTTTTCAGTGTGTTTTGTCCTCACTCACACACTTCCTAGGAATGACTTCTCAGGAGGTCACCCATCCATAAAGTTCTTAAGCGATAGACTACCAAAAAGTAAATGCATTTTGTTGTTATAGTTAGTGCGAATCATTGACCGTATAATCTCATAAAATCCTCTCATTTTGGTGTATGTTTGATTCGTTCATGTGTCCCTCCCGCCTAGAAGTCTTGTCAGGAGCCACTCTTGTTCATGCTTCATGCACCAGCAATCACTCCCCGTCCTCATCAACGTCCCGGAATGTCACAATAATGAATGCCAAAGATGAGACCTATGGGATTTCAATAAGGCTGTGGAAATTTTAAAAAAGACAGATTTTTCTTTACACATCCAATTATTGAATGAGATAAAAGACACATAAATTCAGTTCCACCAAAACTTTCTGTAGGGTAGCAGCCGGTAGCTGATCAATTTTCTTAAAATTTACTGCTCCTAATAATAAATAAATAAAAATTTACTGCTCTTTTTTTTTTAATTTTATAATATAAACACCTTTCACAAAATGTTTATATTTTATATTATAATATTATTTATCTTTTTAAGTCATTTAATATAATTCAATGAATTATATAATTTATTTTGTTAAATAATTTTAATTAATAAATTAATTATACAATTATAATTTCACAAGTATAATCTCACGATTTTTAACTTATTTCTAAAACATACTTTAAATTTGAGAAAAAAACAGCATTTATTTGTGTTATTTAATATTTATATTTGGTCCCCAAAAAATTGAGGTTAACTTTGTCCCTAGTTTGATGAGAATGTGTTTTGTTAAATTTATCTTGCTTTTTAAATTTTTATGAAAATTTAAATTTAACCAACTTAACTGCTGAATTGAATATTCTTAATAAGTAGATTAAGTTTACAAAATTTTGCATGATTTTAAAATTTATTGACAATTTTAAAGATAATATGGGTATAGACCTATAGTGACATTTTTATTCCATGCAGTTCAAAAATAATTGCAAAGTGGTATAGTAGTTTCATCCTACATTATCGAATGCTTTTTTTTTTTTTTTCGGATGGGAACGCAGGAAAAAGTAAACAATAAATTACAATCTAAAATGGGAAGTGTGTGTTTAGTTTTGTAGTGATAAAATTGATTTTATATATCAATATTATTTTGTAAATTAATTTTGAAATAATTTAATTTTTGTTTGAATAAATTATGGTTGAAAGTGTAAAAATCACCCAAATCACCGCAAAAACAACTCTCTTCCAACTTCTACCATAATCAATTTTAATCCTACAAAATCCACTTAAAAAACTGACAAACTCAAACACAAATAGCCTAAAAAATATCTTAAATCTCATAAGCTAGGTTGAACATGCGTTGGACTCAAACTCAAAGCTGCTCGAAACATACTATTGGAAGAGGTAGGAACATAAGAATGACTTGCAACTGAGAATCACTCTGAGCCCTTCTCAATTAAGCAATCTGCACAAGAGTTCACCCCCAAATAATATTTCTAGGTTATGAACGTCAAACATATTTTTTCCCTTTTTTTTTGTTTAATTTTTTCCCCTTTTGTTTTTGTGCAAATTTACTTTTAAGATTATTAAGAGCTCATTCATTTATTAAAAAAAATACCTTTAAAAAAATAATAATATTATACTTCTATCAAATCTGCATTAAGATCCAAAATTACTACGAGTAAAAATATTTTATAAAAAATAATACATGTACCCAAACATGCATCGAGTCCCTATAACATTTCTACGAGAACTAATTTTTTCTAGGGCCAATATTAATGACGTTTATTGGATGTTTTTTTTTTTCTCAATAAGCCAATGTTTACCAAAAACAAATCTTGGTAAGCCACCAAGACCTCCAAAAAAAAAACTCAGTACGCCCTTTACCTTTTGTAAACAAAAAAAAACAAACTTAAATCTGTTTTATTGGGTCATCTAAAAACTGGTTTTAAATACTTTAAAGTTTTTAACAAGTTATTATTATGTGTCTCTCTTTGAATAAAAAATATAAGAAAAGGGCTAAATTTCAAATGATAAAGCAACAACAAAACTAAACATGCTCTCTTACAAAGATGAAGGAAGCACTACTATATATAAAATGAATTTTAATATAAGGCGGCAAAACATAAAATCCTTTAACACCAATAGCTAAATCATGACTTAATTTCGTGAGCATATCTGCTATGAGATTTTCTTTGTGATGAATAAGAGATCATCTAACATGTTTCATAGAGGAAGTTAATTACTGAATAGATCTTACTAAAACTGCACAATGGTGAAAGGGGATGACATCACCAATCTATAAAGTAGATAAGAGCAGCAGAATCAACTTTAACCCAAATACGGTTAAATATTTTATCACTTTAGATATTTATAATACTATTATAATTTTTTAAAATTACATGATCAATTTTTTTATGCACCAAAGGTTATCAGCAAATTATCGAAGATTAATCTCTCTTAGACGAAAAGATCATTAAAATGGACACATTCTTTCTAAACAAAGTTTTTTTTATTTGCACAATCAATTATATCATCAATTACTTTTAAAATATGCAAATAAGTACACCAACTTCATGAAATATACACTTAAGTACAAAAAAAAAACATTTAATGATGGTTTTTATTTGATTTAGTGACAGTTTTAACCGTTCTTAAATGTGACTTTGTACCAAAGTGCACATTTCTAAAAGTATAGGGAACCGAAATGCACATTTTAAAAGTAATTACACCTAAATACAAATACACTAAAATTCAAATGACTTATTTATTTTTAACTCTAATATATTTTGGATTCACTCTATGTAATATGTATTGAATTCATTCCTCCCGCGTAGAATACTTTTGACTTAAAAAGCATTTTCTTAATAAAAGGATAGTAATAAACATTCTTAAAAAAGATTATTTCAAATAAAAGAAATATCCTCTTTCGTTTTAAATTTAAGCATCTAACTATTTTTTCATATAACTTAAGAAAAATAGTTATTGCATTAATTTTTTAAAAATTAATCACTCTATTACTTCTTCTGTTTTATATTATAAAACCATTTTTAGACATTGTTAGTGTTTCATAATATAAGACTCCTTATAAATTTTTATAAATATTTAATAAATTTTTTATGTCTACTTCTTTAGAATTAATGAACTTTTTTTAAATGATAGTAAAATATGATTAATGTTTTAAAGAAACAGAATAAAAATAAATTTGAAAATTTGTAGAATTTTTTTAAAACTAAATACATTGATTAATATTTCCTTAATGATCACAATTATCTGAATATGATCTTATAATATAAAACAAAGGGAGTATAATTTTTCTCCTAAATAAATATAAATATAGCGTAATATTAGAACTAACAATTCTAGTAGTAATTTATTTTAATAAACAATCATAAAATCAAAAAAATATTAATATAAATACTCTATATTTTGTTTAAGTACGTACTTATTACTTCCGTTCTTTTTTATTAGTTCAGATAAATTTTTTTATTTATATTTATTTGTCTATTTATATTTTTAATGTAGCATTAATTGTACATTTATCTATTCTACCTTTATTTATAGTTAGATACTAATTAATGCTTTACTAGTGAACCAATAAAAGATAAAGGATAAAATAAATACTTTAAAAATTATTTTAATAAAAATAAAAATAATGATTGAATTTTTTAATAAACATGTTTTATTCTTAAGTTAACATATTACTCTTTCCGTCCCAAAATGTAAGACTTTTTAGAGAGTTTTTGCTTGTCCCATTTTATAAGATTATTTGAGAATTTTTGTGCATATTTAATTTTTTTTACCATTATACCCTTGCTACTCAACTAATTTTGATGAACATTAATTAAGAGAGATGTGATATAAAGAGATTGAAAGGGTAAATTTAGAAATTAATACTTTTTGTTAGAAAAATTTAATGCATTTAACTAAGTTAACCAATTTTCTTAATTTCTGTAATATTGATTTAAGGGATCTTACGTTTTAGGATGGTGGGAGTAATAAAAATATAGGGAGGTATATTATTAAGTAAGGGTAGTGGGATGGGTAGTTAGTGATCTATAAAAAAAAGGATAATTTTAAAAATAAATTATTAGAAGTTAATTTTTAAAACTAAAAACTGTCAAATAACTTTTTAAAAGTTATATTCAAAAATTTTAATTTTATAATTATCAAATAATTTTACGTACTTTTAAAAAATTATAATTTTTTTAAAAAGATTAAAAAAATCTCTCTCAATACAACAAAAATATATGAAATTTATCGTGAGAGAAGAGAAATGGCTGAGCTGTGCAAAGAAAGTCAGGAGGGGCATTGATAGATGGTCATACTGTCATAGTCATTAAATAATAGAGTGTTAATTTTTTGACATCTAAAAATTATATATCAATTTTATATCTTTATTATTTTTTAATCTCTTTAATATTTTTTATTTCTTTAATTTTTAATTTATTTAAAGTAAATAATAATATTATATTATAAATATAAGAGGAATATAAATTTTTTGAACGTAAACAGAACATTATTCTAAATAATAAATACTCATTATATATCAATCATAATAATTCCCACATTTCGACTACCCCGCATCGCTCGCCATAATCAAAGTTTGACCTACTAGTATTATACTACTACTTCAATCATTTACGGCATTTTTATTTTATATTTATATTTTCTATTTTATAGTAGTATGTGTTTAGTTCACTTCGGTAAATTTTAGCATAGACAATTTTAAAATTGTGTATCATACATAAATAATCAAAAATGAATTATAGACGATTTTATGTTAATTGTATTACTCTATGCATTTTTTATTTATTTCTATTCATTATTTTTTAAAAGTTTTTTTAATCAATTATAATATATCAAAATTTTTTTCCGTAAAATTACCTAATAAATTATAACTGATTAAAAAAATTTTAAAAACAAAATAAATATATGTCTGTACAATAAACATAATCTATTATTATATTAAATATTTTTTATTTATTTTTATGCATTTTTTATTTAATGGTGTATCATACACCACTTAAAAAGTGGTGTATGATAGATAGAACCAGTTCAAATAATGAAAAAGAAAGTTTTTTAAGTAGTGTTTGACACACATGTCTAAATAGAATAGGATAAGACACTTTGTACTATTTCACATTTGGTACATCAATTAAGATGAATGGAACATGAAACTGAGACAAATGAACAAAACAGTTTGGTTCTATTAAAAATGGTGGAATAAAAGAAAATAGAACATAATATATAGAAGAATTACTATTATTATTTTTACTTTTTTTTTATTAATAAAATAATATATGTTTAAATTCCTTAAACATTATATTATTTTTTTCTGACAAAAAAAATTTTGTAATTTTTTTTAAAAAAATAACATAATAAAAATATAATCAAAATAATTTATATTTAATAATTATTTTTAAAAAATATATTTAATAATTATATTTATTGTGAGAAGTTCATATTTAATTTTTTCATAAAATATTAATACAAAAATTAATAAATTTCAAAATTATCATTTAATTATACTCATATTTTTTTATAAAAAATATAATATTTTATTTTTTTATTTAATTTTATATTTTCTATTAAGTAAAATAAAATTTTATATATATTATAAAAAATATTTTTTATATTTTAATCTGCACTAAATACAAAATAAGACATATGATCTTGTTCTGTTATATTGTCACTAAATACTCCATTTTATTCTGTTTTATACAGCTACCAAACGCTACCTTAAGGTCAACATAACAGATAAAGACATGTGTGTGAATGCATGGTACATAATTAAATCTTTAGTGTTATGACCTTGTTGTAAATAAAAAAAAAGAATAAAAAGGAATTGACTAAAAAGAAATATGTTTGTGTTTAATTTGAAGGGAAAATGAGGATATTTTATAAAATATTAAAAATAAATTATAATTATTTTGATTGTTTTCAAAGTTTGTTATATAAATTTATAAAAACAAAAAATAAAATTAGAACAATATGATAGTTTTGTAATACGGTTAATAAAAGCATAAAATAAAATAAAAATACAAAGTAAAATAGCCCTTATATCCTATGATATTAATACTTGAGTTTATTTTGGTTGTTTATATTAGTTTATTACTTGCATTGACACATTAGTTATTCATACTTTCGTATTTAATAAGTTGTTTTAGTGGTTGGAGATTGAAGCTTTGGATTATAGCTTTTCAGTTTCTGTGGACGCACTTTTACCTATAAAAGAAAAATTATTAATATTCTCATCATACTAATAATTTATAATTAACACCGTTAATATATTAAATTATAATAATTTTTTTAACTGTATTAGATTAAATTGTATTTTCTTTTAAGAAAAACACAAGAACTAAATTTAACTTTAATTGAGAATATAATGATATATTTTTAATTATTGTTTATTATTTTAGAGACTATTATAAATGAAAGTTAATGATACTAATCATAATATAATGCTAAAGACTAAAATAAATAATCTTTTCCTTCTTGTAATATAAAAAAAAAGACTAAAATAAATAAATAATTTTAATTTCAAAAGACTGATGTAAAATCTCTGCTAAAACCATAATTAATACTATAAACTATTCTTAGAGACTAAATCAATACTTTCTCATTTTTGTTGATATTTGATGATCATATATGCGTTATTCAAATAAATTAAGTTTGTGCCCTTACTTGGTGAGCGTTTTAATAATTAAGTAATGTTTGACTTAATTTTTTATTTTTAGTTTTTCTTCTCTTAAAACTTAAAATTGGGTCAAAAATAATTTTTTTTAAAAAATTCTTATATTAAAAACTTTCTTTAAATAAAATGTAAAAAAGTAACTTTTAAATCAAAATGTAAAAGCTGTTTTTTTTTCCTTCTTTCCTCTTTTTTATTTTTTTAAAAATAAAGAAATTTGTCTCCTCTTTTGTTTTCTTACACCTTGGACAAAAGCAATAGACCCCCGCCAAAACTTCAAAACCGTTTTTCTAATTTCTAATTTACTTCTGCACTTTACGTTTCTTCGCACAAATCCACTTTTCTCATAACCGTCTTCTTCTCCAGGTAGTAGTACTTTCTATCTTCACATCCTTCTTCGTCTTTTTGCATAATTTGCAATGCTCATATCTTGTAGCTTGCAATTTAAAAGACGATTCTTTATACAATTTAGGATCGACCCATTTGGTATATATTTTCGTTTCTTTGTCTCTTTTAGATATCTGCTCCGGGAGGCCGTGGCTCCGATGCTTAGAAGGTTTTCTGCCCTGACTTTATATATTGCAGACAAGATGTTTGAGACTTATCCGTATCAAGTGTTTCTACTTTTTCATGAATTTTTAATGCTATATATTATTTATCTCAGGACACTATACAGTATTGTTGAAATAAAGAGGTATGTATGGTTTTATATTTTTATTTTTTTTTTAAATTGAATAAATATATTAGATGTGAAAAGATGAGCTGTGGAAGAATGCATCATGCATGTATGTAACTGCAATTGTTTTTCATAATAAATTATAGTAACTACACACGTCATTGTGGCCCAAAATCCTTTCATTTTAAAATGTGTCGGCTTTAGTTTATTAAAGAACAATAACATAATTTGCGGAGGAGGATGATTGTGGGAATATCTTACTACATACAAGTACTACTTTAAGACATGAGAAAGAAATCGCACTGAGTCATTAGTTTTTAGTTTTGACAACTAATCACTCGGAACAGATAAATACACATAAAAGTTTCTGTCAGTGAAATTTTTTATTCTTGTGACTTGTGTAATCACCACCAGATAATTAAATATGATCACGTTCCGTCATCAATTGGAATTTGAAACAGTTGTTAGAGACAGTGAGAGAGGATTTTCAATAGTCAACGGAGATATGGGTAGAAGAAGCATAGGAGAAAAGAAAATGGAGAACACCCAAAAAGACCAATTCCAGTTCCACCCTTTCTTGTCCATCCCTCCTCAATTCCAAATCCATTTCATACTTGTCTCACTTCTGAATTCCATCAAATTACACCATGAAACCTATCATAAATTTCTCTTACATCTTCCTTCTCTTCCCTGCCATATCCGCCTACACTTTTTCGGATTATATCGAACCGAATTTCACTGCTTCATATCTTCAATTCATTGACGACACCGGCACCTTCTTGTTGTCACGCAATGAAACATTCAAGGCTGCTATATTCAATCCTGGTGGTCAACAAACCAGTTTCTATCTATGTGTCATTCATTCTGCGTCGAGCACAATCATTTGGTCTGCTAATCATGATGCTCCAATATCAGATTCTGGTAAGATGCTTCTAACGGTCAAAGGGATTACTGTTACTGATAAAGATGGAAATACAAAATGGTCTACACCACAAGTTAAATCACCTGTATATAAACTTGCACTTACTGAGGTGGGAAATCTCGTCTTGCTTGATCAGTTCAATGGTTCTCTTTGGGAGAGCTTCCAGTATCCAACTGATACAATTGTTATTGGACAGCGTTTACCTGTCGGTGCATCGCTGTCAAGTGTTGTATCAAATTCAAACCTGTCATCAGGAAATTACAAGCTGACAATAACTGCCTATGATGCAATATTGCAGTGGTATGAACAAGCATACTGGAAACTGTCGCTGGCTACCAACGTCTATAAGAATTCAAATGATATGGTGGAATTCATGACGATAAACAGAACAGGTTTTTACCTCTTTGGACAAGATAAAACAGTTCCTGTCTTTCAAGTGGGCTTGCCACTGGCCACCTTTCGAATTGTGAAATTGGCTCTCTCCGGCCAGTTAACTATTAGCAGCTTTTCCGGCACTGATTGGAAGCAAGAGTTTGTGGCGCCGGATGATGGTTGTCAAACTCCCTTAGCTTGTGGCAGAGTAGGTTTGTGTACTGATAACACTGTATCCTCAACACCTGTTTGCTCTTGTCCTCCAAATTTCCATGTAAACTCAGGTAATTTTGGTGGTTGTGTGCCAAGCAATGGATCTTATTCTTTGCCACATGCTTGCAATTCTACTGTTAACACCCGTGGATCAAATTCTTTAGTTGTTTCATTTTTGCAAATGGGGTATGGTTTGGAGTACTTTAGCAATATTTACTCTGATCCAGTTTTGAATGAAGTGGACATGTCTGTTTGTCGAGATCTATGTTCCAGTAACTGTTCCTGCTTGGGGATTTTCTATAAAAATTCATCTGGTTCTTGCTATATGATTAAAAATGCGTTAGGATCCATTCAGGCAGGTAATGGAGGTGAAAATGACCTGTTGGGCTTAATTAAAGTTAGTGTCATATCTACAACTACTAATGTTGATACTGGTGATCAACAAACTTCTGAGAGTGGGGGATTTCCTGTGGTGGCTGCAGTGCTGATTCCTATCCTTGGGTTCATTATTTTGATGGCTCTAATTTTCCTCTTGTGGAGAAGATTGAAACTTTCAAAGACACAAGTAGTGAAATTAGGGATGCCCAACTCACATTCTTCGGGAGACCTGGATGCCTTCTACATTCCAGGATTACCTACAAGGTTTGACTATGAAGAACTTGAAGAGGCTACTGATAATTTCAAGACTCTAATTGGGTCAGGTGGGTTTGGTGCTGTATACAAGGGTGTACTGCCTGATAACACTGTTGTGGCAGTGAAGAAAATAGTCAATATTGGCATGCAAGGGAAGAAAGATTTCTGCACTGAGATTGCTGTGATTGGAAACATTCACCATGTTAACTTGGTCAAACTGAAAGGCTTTTGTGCTCAAGGGAGACACCGTCTGTTGGTTTATGAGTACATGAATCGCGGATCCCTCGATCACAACCTCTTTGGTAGTGGACCGGTTTTAGAATGGCAAGAAAGGTTTGATGTGGCGCTTGGGACAGCTCGTGGACTTGCTTATCTGCACACCGGCTGCGAGCAAAAGATAATTCATTGTGATATCAAACCTGAAAACATTCTTCTGCAAGATCAATTTCAGGCCAAGATATCTGATTTTGGACTCTCGAAACTCCTTAGCCCAGAACAGTCAGGTTTGTTCACAACAATGAGAGGCACTCGCGGTTATCTTGCTCCAGAATGGCTCACTAACGCTGCAATTTCAGAAAAAACTGATGTCTACAGTTTTGGAATGGTACTTCTTGAACTGGTGAGTGGAAGGAAAAATTGCTTTTACAGGTCAAGAAGCCATAGCATGGATGACAGCAACAGCGGCCATTCCTCAACCTCATCAACAGGATTGGTTTATTTTCCACTATTTGCATTGGAGATGCATGAGCAGAGGAATTATCTGGAGTTGGCTGATCCAAGGCTAGAAGGACGCGTCACGTATGATGAAGTGGAGAAACTAGTTCGTATTGCATTGTGTTGTGTTCATGAGGAACCAACACTTAGGCCAAACATGGCTACTGTTGTTGGCATGTTGGAAGGCGGGACTCCATTGCCGCATCCAAGGATAGAATCTTTGAACTTCCTGCGCTTTTATGGCCGTAGGTTCACTGAGGCTTCCATGATAGCAGAAGAAAATGAAGTTGGCTCTATGGTGCATCAGCAAGAACATAATTACAGTAGCATGACAAGTGGTTCACAAACCGGCTTTTCTCTCATATCTTCACAAACTATCTCAGGGCCAAGATAGGGAATCTTTTATTTTTTCACGAAATGTTAATATTGTGTTGATATGAAGATTAGTACATGTATTGTTACCAAAAAAAAAAGATTAGTACATGTATTTTGGAACTTGAAATTCGAATGTATGATTTTTATGTCTTCATACAAGACTGAAGTATATGGCCATAGAGACTTGTCTTTTTGCATGTAGCTGTTTTCCTTGTCAAAGGGTGTACAAGAATTCTATCTTCCAGTCTTTCAGCCATTTAAGAATCCTGCAGATCAATTTGGTTTTGGTGTTTTGTCCCATATTATTTTAAAAGATTACATATTTCATATAAGACAATTCAGATCAGATTACATCATTTTAAAAAGTAGCAAGACAATTCTTTTATTCAACACGGAGATAAATATAGCTTGGCTTCTTCCTGCCATCTTTACTCTTAATTAAGCAGGGAACAGCATAACATATATTCTTAAAAAGGAAAAAAAGAGAGAAAAGAAATTCGGCACAGGGATGAACACTTGAGAAACCAAAATGGAGATAGCTTACTTCGACATGGAACTCCACCATATATATTATTCATTAATTAACTTGTCTATATTTTTTAATTTATTGAGGAAGTTTGTTGAATTTTCGATAGCGATATTCAGCGTAGGTTTTTGTTGAGAATTTGGGTGGGCTTTGATCATTGATAACCGAAGGCAGAGGCCCAATCACTGCCTCGGGTGGTGGCACTACGAAAACAGCCCATGACATGCGCTTCCTCTCCTTGTTCACCAAACTTCTATGCAATACACTCTTGTACTTCCCATTGCTCACCACCTGCCACAAAAGAAAAACAAAAGTTTCATGTTTCAATTAATCAAATTTAAAATTAATGTGTTTTTGCCTCTCACTTTACCTCGAGTTGATCTCCAACGTGTACAAAGAGTGCATTTGGCACGTGATTTACGGCAACCCAATTATTATCCTTCCATATTTGTAGGCCCGGAACGTCGTTTGGGACAAGTATGGTAAGGGCAGACATATCGGTATGGGGCTCAACCCCTAATGCGAGTTGTGGCTGTGGACATGGTGGATACATGTTTATTTTCATTTCTAATTCTATATCTTCATCTCCCAAACAAGACTTTAAACCCTTCTTCTCCAACGCTAGACCTTCGGATAAAAGCTCCAAAACCTTGTTCGTTAATCTCAACATCTCCTTGTTGTATTCTTGTGTCACTTCTCTGTCACACACAAAATCATGTACTCAGTGTATAATTTCTTTCTTAGCGTTTGAGAGTTACAATCGAATCCAATTGTGAAATTATTTTGGAGAATTCACCATCATTCACGAATGCCTTTGAGTAGATAACATAAATTAAACATTTATAAAAAGATACTACTACTTTCTTTTCTTTTTTTAATTGTATGAGATGAGAAGAGTAGAAAGACGAAAAAGAAAGAAAGAAAAAAAAAAAACAAAGAATGGAGAACAAAAATGACATATGTGATTTTTAAAAAAATTATATATAGATGTATATGTAACGTGAGATAAAGAAATTGTAAAACATAATTTTTGACATATTGGTTACAAAATAAGTGTTTATCACTTACATATATTTATATACAAGACTAAAATTTATAAGAATTGAACTTAAATATTTTATCAAGAAAAAAAACTTCAAAATTATTTTAATTTTTTTCCCACAAAACATTAAACTTTGTTTGGTACATCATAAAATAAAACATAAAATTTAGAAGATATAAATAAGTTTACTAGTTTCAAAAACTTCTTTTAGTCATATATACACTTTAATTTTGGTTCATAAGAAAGTATATTAATCGTAATTTAAATCTAGATATTCACATTGTCACACATACAACTGAACTATATGACTAAGACAATCATATATATATCACCACATTAATATATGATACTAAATTAATGAGGAGTTTTCACTAATTGGCAAAATTGATTTTTTAATTTAGGATGAGCAGCTTAACATAATTTTAAACACTAACTCAAAAGAGGGGCATTGTCATGTCATATACACATTTGTAGGTGACTTATGACGAAATTAATCAAACAAATTTAAATTTGAACTTAGGACACAATCCAATTGAAAAAAGTAGCGTATATATATGGGTCAAAATCAAATGACACCAGGTGTAAAACTTAGTAAAATGACACTTCGCATAACTTTATGTAGACATTGAATTTTATCAATCTAACCGTTGAATCATGTTATATCATCCTAAAGATCACGTATACCAAATTTTAGACGATTTGGATATCTGTAGCTATGTGATCTGAAAGTGAAAATTTACTTATATTTTAAATAACGTGTATTACGTCAAAATGTATTCTTTAAATGAAGTACCTACAAGTTTTCAAATTGTAAGGAACTTTACTAAATTAATTTACTTCATATATACTTTCAATTCAATGATCGGGTTGATAAAATTCAATATCTATATAAAGTTATGCGAAGTGTCATTTGACCCTGACCCTATATATATATATATATGTGTGTGTGTGTGTTTTTCTAATTTATGCATTATTATACATCTTAAGAAATTATAAGTAGAAAAAAGTTGTTGGAAAAAAAAAATTTAATGTGATTGTGTTTGACATGCAATTAATCTTGTGTTTTCTTTCTATTTATGGTTTCTTAACCTGTGTAATATTGTACATGTTAAAAAAAATCATATATATATATATATTGTCACACTATTATATATTTTATGTACCAAGTGCTTGAATTCTCACCACATGATATTAGGAGACGTAGTATCTTCTTTTCGGATTGTCGAAAGTTATTTTTCAGACTAATCCAAAAAAAAAAAAAACATTGACAATATAGAAAAAGAAATTTTCACCAAAAAAAATATAGAAAAATAAATGATACACTTCCTTTTTTTCTTTTTTCTTTTTTTTTGTTTTTTGTAAATCCCAACAGCTTGTATGAAAGTTACCTGTATGAAGGAGGGTTTTTGGGCCACAATTGAAAGTTGACCTTTGAAGGAGGGGCCATGAGATGAAAATAGTAGTCAACCCACTCCACTTTCTCTTCAAGGTTTTTTGTCATTTTGGTCCCATACCCTTCAAACCGACCAATCGAAGGGTCATTAGCGTAGGCCTCTTTCTCTTCCTGAGGCAGATCAAAAAACTCCTCACCCACCTCTTTCAACCGTTGGATCAATTTTGGCGATATTCCATGATCCCTCATCAGAAAGAACCCCCATTCAGAGGCAGCTCCGGTCACTTCTTTCACCAAAAGATGCTGTGCCTGAGAGAGTGAAATCACAGGCACACTTACTCCCTCCACTGCTGTGGTATTTTTCGGCCGTTCGTTCGCCGGCCGGACGAACTGTGGTGGAAGCTCCTGTAGCTCATGGTTAAGAGCCAGCGTTTGTACTCTTACCACTCCCATAATAGTACTATATATATTAATCTGGAAAATTAAGGGACATTGACTTTTGAATTTTTCCAAGGCTAATAATTAAGGGTATATGGTGATACAAATAAGTAAATAACCCATTATATAGGGAACCATAGGTAGATAGATCTTCCATTCAACTAAAGAGTTACAATAGAGATAAACGGGAGAATTAATTATTACAGTATAGGAGTACTTCATATTTTTGTTTAAGTAGTAACTTGTTTAATGTTCTGATAACAATGTATCTACAATAAATTTTAGAAAAAAAAAAACATTCACATTAATGGTTTTTATGGACTAATGTTTTCAGTTTAACTCCGGTCCGTGAAGTTATTTTGTCCACAAACTAAAATTCTTGACTTTCCAAAATTGAAGTATAATGTATATATAGTGTTTTACCCTATGTTACATCCACACTAGAATTTAATTTGAATATCCTTAAATTTAAACCATGTAATAGGCATTAAAATGTCTTTCATTAAATAAAAAATATACATTTAAAATATCAATAAAATATGGTTCAAGAATATTTACAAAGAAGCTTTTGTGAAACTTATATATCAGAAATTTTTATCTAGAAAAATGAATTTTATGTCTTTAGGACGGATTCAGAAATGCTGATTGGGAGGGGCCGAAACATAAAATGAAGATAATTAAAAATATTGAGCATATGAAGAATTTATTAATGAAAAGAAAAAATTATCAAATTTTGAGAGAAAAACACCTAATGGACTAGGTCCTGTCTGTCATCATTACCATCCTAATGAATTGAGAAGTTTAAAGCAAACTTTTTATATAAGATACCGTTTGGCCTAGCTTATTTTTCTCTTAAAAATAACTTTTAAAATAAAGCTATAAATAAGAGGCTTAAAAAAAGTTATTAGCTATTTGGTAATTTTTTTTTTAAAAAAAAAAAATTGACCGGCGGTGGCGGGTGGCAGAGGGTGGCGGTCCGGTCTTGGTTATGGTGGTTGGTGGATGTTTAATGAAAATAAGAGGTTGGATAATAAGCAAAATCTCCTTTGTATGACTTATTTTAAAGCTCTTTTTTTTTCTCTTTCCTTCATTAAAAAATCACTTAAAATTTTAAGAGTTTATTAAAATTTCTATTTAACCCGACTTTTATTTATAAATAAAAAATAAACTCAAAATAAGTCGGATGAAAAGGTACCTAAATCCATCCCTATGTCATGACCATCCTAATGAATGAATTGAGTAGTTTAAAGCAAACTTTCTATATAAGCCTTTTTCTTAAGTTATTTACAACAATTAATTAAACTATTTTAATTTTATTTTTTCAAAATATAACGAGCAAATGTGATTGATCAGACGTAAAAGATATAGAAATTGAGAATTGAATATAGAAGCTTACAACGAAAAATAAAATCACTCGTCAATATACAAGTGGATGATAATTGTGTGACAATAAGACATACTAGAAGCACTTGTTGATACGCTTAATTGCTTAGAAAATTAGAAGTGTAGTAAAAAACTTAATAATTATAACAAGAAATAATTAAGGAAAATGATAGAAAATAAAGAAAGAAGAATAATGAGTTGAAAAGAAAAAAAGTATATGAAATTCAAAAGAAGAAAAAGTTAAAAGAAGGAATATGAAATATAGATGATAACTGATAAAAAATAATTTGTTTTTGAAAAATATCAATGTTTTAATTAATTTAAGGGATTATTTACCTAAAATTAAGGAAGATAAAAGGGGAAAAAATGATTGAAAACAAAAACTTAAATTGAGAAAGATATAAGTAGGACTAAGGAAATGGGAGAAATGAAACAATGGAAAATCGAACTTGAAACCCCACGCCTTCAAAGCCTCCAACGTTTCCATCAAGCTAAACTTGGTTTCCATTGCGTTCCAATTTTATTAGTAACTATGCAAGATAAGTTTTTTTTTTTAAAAAAAAAAATTATAGTAAACAAATTTTTTTTTTAAGGTCTAAAGCAAGGGTTTGAGTTGCCTTTCTATTGTGTCGGCCCTGTCTATCATTATTTAACTTAAAATTAAATTAAATCAAATTAAACATAATAGCATAATTTTTAAGACGACATAAAATCTAAACATTACAAAAGCATTTTGAAGAATTATTTCTAGCCAGTATGATATATCAATCTCATTATATTTATCAACAACCGTACCACAATCGAATGATCCTGGTATTGAGATTGCAAGTCATTATAGAGTCTATAATTAAATCAATAGCAGCTTTCAAATCAACAATACATGAATGTGATAGATTGGAATTAAAGGAAATCATCTAATGTAATATATATAGGAAGTATATAATGTGAGAACTAAAGTTTATTATGAGAAATAAAAACACGTAATTATGACCTTAGGTGAAAATTAACAATTAGGATTTAATTTGAAGTTAAACTTCTCTCCTGTGAAGTGTCAGGGGCAAATACCACTCTAAAAGTGAATAAGAAGAACCATGAACCTTAGCTCTAATAATCTAAATGCAATAAAATTTGTCTTAAATATATAAAATGATTAAATTAATTAAATTGGTCGAAACAAATAAAATCATATTATTTTTTTGTTTAAATCAGGTGTATCTGATTTCTTAAATTTATTTTTTTTCAAGCTGATTGTAAGATCATATTATAAGTGTCTAAGTGATAAAGTTCTCCCTTCAAAAAATGTATAACCAAAACTCAAACCTGATATATACAACTGATTAAATTAAAATAATTTTGTGTCAAGTTATTGATTCCACTTTGATATATAACTTCCTACATAAGGCTAGTTAGGGGGGGAGGGGGGATTGAGTGAGTTGCATCTGACTGGTAAAAAATTTAGATACACATACTATTTTTTTATTATGGAGACGTGACTTTAAAATCATTAAATAAATATAAAGATATAATTGGAAAAAAAAAATATTTTAACTTTTTTAGGTGAGTAATTTTAAGGTGGAGAAAAAAAAATAGGGATCATGAGGTCACTTTACAAAAATAGAAAATATAAGATATTTTTTAAAAAGTATAAAATATTTCTAAAAAAATCTACTCTTTTTAAAAATACCTAATACTTTCTATTTTTGGTAAAATGACCACATGATCTCAATTTTTTTTTGTGCCACCTTAAAATCACCCTTTTTATGTATGAGCTTATAAAACACCAAAATTTTGTTAAATTGACTTATATTATGAAATTGATGGATTTTTATAAATAAATATTTTAATTTCATGAAAATACATTAATTGTATCTAATAGGAGTAACAAGTATGTTGATGTAAGAGTAATGTTAAATCCTTCTAAAATTCATTCTATTACCATATAAAAAAGTATAAAATTAAGTGGATTTTCAATTTTGAAATCATAAAAAATATTGAAAATATTCTTTAATAAGTAAGTAGGAAGATTTGTAGAAATATAAAGTAAGAGGAATAAGAATTACTCCTCGAATGTAGTGGTAGAGACATACTATAATTCTATTAAGAGATATTGAGTTCAAACTCTAAAGAGAATATTAATTGAGAGGACAAATATACTATATTAAGTAAAGAAATTTCAATTAAAAATAAAAAATAGAAATCTCTCTTCTAATGTGACCACCGCTTATGTAGCTTGTAGATTAATATGTTAAAAAATCAATGGTAACACTTTATTACTCATAATGAATAATGAATTGTACCCGCGCACTAATTAGAAATCGAAAAATTCGCCAAAACTAAGATAATTACACCCATTCATAAATAAGGGTTACTATATATTTATGTCACAACGGTACAACAACTTGTTCATAATGTTATAAATAGAGAAAGAGAAAGGTTATTTAATTTAATTTGCAATTGAAAGAGATAATATAGTAACAAACTAATTAATTAATTAAAATCAGAATGGAGACGGTGAGGGTGCAAAACGTAGCTTCGAACTCCAAGGACAGCATTCCTACGGACTTCGTTAGATCAGAGACGGAGCAACCGGGAATCACAACCGTTCACGGGGTCAACCTTGAGGTTCCCATCATTGACTTCAGCAATCCCGATGAAGAAAAGGTGCTTCGTGAGGTGGTGGATGCAAGTCGCGAATGGGGGATGTTCCAAATTGTGAACCATGAGATTCCAGCCCAAGTGATAAGCAATCTTCAAGCTGTGGGAAAAGCGTTCTTTAACTTGCCACAAGAAGAGAAGGAAAAATACGCTAAGGCTCCTGATTCCAAATCCGTAGAAGGTTACGGAACAAAGCTTTCAAAGGAAGTTGATGACAAGAAAGGTTGGGTTGATCATTTATTCCATAAGATATCACCACCTTCTGATATTAATTATCACTTCTGGCCTAAGAACCCTCCAAATTACAGAGAGGTGAATGAGGAATACAACAAGTACTTACATGGGGTTGTAGACAAGCTATTCAAGAGCTTGTCAATAGGGTTAGGATTAGAAGGAAATGAACTCAAGGAAATGGCAGGTGGTGATGATAACATAACTTACCTTTTGAAGATAAATTACTATCCACCTTGTCCATGTCCTGATGTTGTTCTTGGTGTGCCACCTCATTCTGACATGTGCTTCATTACCCTTCTCGTGCCAAATGAAGTTCAGGGTCTTCAAGCCTCCAGAAATGACCGTTGGTATGATGTTAAGTATGTCCCTAATGCTTTGGTCATTCACATTGGTGATCAAATGGAGGTATCTATCTATGTTGCAGATTTAATTGATTTGAACTTTGAAACACACAGTTAATTTATTTGTGATGATTTATGGTGACAGATTATTAGCAATGGGAAATACAAGGCGGTGATGCACAGGACAACAGTGAGCAAACAGGAAACAAGACTTTCGTGGCCTGTGTTCATTGAGCCCCAAGCAGAGCATGAAATTGGGCCTCACCCAAAGCTCATTAACCAAGATAACCCACCAAAATATAAGACCAAGAAATTCAAGGATTATGCTTATTGTAAGCTCAATAAAATCCCACAGTAGCTTCATTTGTTAATATTCTCGTGAGGACAAAAGTATTCTGTACATACCATTTTGTAAGTGTAAAATGTAACAACTTCATATAGTAATTGTAAAATAATAATTTATCTGTCTAATAGCATTTTACTCACTCTTTCATGTTGTTTTATTGTATTTTTTATCAAGAATTTCAAGAGTTACCTTTCAAAAGAAACAAAAAATATACTAGTGTGTAATAATAAAAGAAAACAAGACAATTCAAGAATCATTTTCACTTTCTGGGTAATCTTGAGGCACAAGTAAACGCAGAGCTCCATCATCTTGCATCAATGGGGAAGGGAAGGGGAGTTGTCTGGACAAATCCTGCTCGTTGGCCAAGGAAACAGGCTACAGCTACAGATTCTCTTTCCAATTCCTAAAAAACTCCCAGGCCGTCCTCGATCTCTGTGCTGCCCCCGGCTGCTGGATGCAGTCGCCATCGAACACATTCCATACAAAAGCCTCATAATCGTTGTTGATATTGCCCCAATCGCTCCCATCCGCGATGCCATCATCATCCAGGCAGATATCCCATGGTAGATTAAATTAAGAAAGTTGATTCTCCTAATGACATATTTGGAGAGAGGCTAACTCCCTTCAATTTCCTCCTTATCTCTGGCTCTGCCACTCCTTTTTTAAGCTAATTATTGTATGTTAGTAACTGTTACTCTTTTTTTTCATTATCCTCATAATCAAGAAGGAGATTGCCATGAAACTTAGATGGCTCAAGTATGTAAATTCTAAATTAGATTGGTTTATGCTATTAGTCAATGTCAAAACCTTTTGTCCAAACAGGGACGCAGTATATTAAGATTCCTAAAGAGAATGAGAGGCAAATTGTAATAATAGCATATACATATGCTCTCCACGGATAACTGCTTTCTCTCATTGCATTGAACTCTGCAGCAAAAGTGGAGACAGTACTCAGACACCCCATTAGACCAAATTGTATTCCTACCACAACAGTATCACAATTCTTAGTGTTCACCTGCATAAGAGAAAAGGTAAAAAACCCTTCAGAGAAAAAAAAAAAATCCAATTTAATCATCGAAACATGCATAGATTTATATTGACTTCCATACCAGCAATCTAATAACACTCATACACACCATTCATCTCATAAGAAATAAGCCTAGTGGACCAGACATGGGAATTGGAACATGATTAAAGAGAGAGAAAGAAACTTACTGCATTCTTCAAACTAGCAAGTGCAGCCATAACACAAGCAGCTGATACATTTGCAATTAAAGTGCCAAATGGAATCCATTTGAAAAGCTCTTCCCTTCCTAATCCACGTCCATTGAGTCTGGCTAAAAACCATCTAATCCACACACCTATAGGTCCAACCATGCAAGCAAACCATAACTGGGCACTGCTGCCTCCATCTTTAAACTCAGTCTTCACCAATGCCCCGCTAATACCCCATAATATGGCTAACATCACCAAGAACATCATCATAACTATCAACTGACGACGGTAGCTGTTTACCTTGCAGTTCATCTTAAAACAATATTCATTTCCTGAACTCATATTTAGTTTTAACCACTTGAAACCTTTGGCAGTTTCAATCCCAAATATGATGGAAAATGCAACAAGAAATAAACCTGAAAATTTTCATCGTAAAACAACTTAGAGGTAGTGAAAGTAAAAATATACTTACCAAGGATTCTAGGAATTTTTTTCTTTATGAAAAAAAGATCGAATCAGGCAGCTTACAAGTCCATAACTATGAAAATGAAAACCAAACAAACCCTTATTTACCTATTAGAAAGCCAAGTGCAGAGAAGAGCCAATGGCCAGAAACACTGAGTTCAAGCATTTTTTGGTTCCAACCACTGAAGGTTGTAAGGCTCCCCAAGTAACCCGTTGTTATTCCTATGGCTAAATGCTCTGACACATGAGATATGTCTGCTTTGAATACAACACCAAACCATCCCATTAAAAATGAACCAATCTGGAACAAAATGTGAAAGCTTGTATTAGCATGTAAGGGAGAGGAGAGTGTTATGAAAATTTATCTCAGTGGATGTAAAGTGATTACATTGTACTCATCATATAAGACTGTTATCAGGTTATTTGAATTATGCAACACTTTTGATAAGAGTATTCGTGCCTATAAATATAGGGCATTGTACTCTGGATCTATGAATGAAATACAATCTCCCCTCTTTCTCTCTATTCTAAGTTTTTATCCTTTATCTCGTATTTACATTATTTTCATAAATGAAATGTGAAAACTTGAATTGGCATGTAACTCGACTCCAAAATGGACTCAGTTTCTTATTTACCCACCAAAACTTGAAACTCTTATCAGTTTGGCTACATTGAAGCAAGATTCAAAAATAATTTGTTATTGTGCTCTACTGATCTATAAGCAAAGGACTTAAATATCACTTTGACAACGAATTCAAAACGTCATTTCTGTCCCAATTGTTAGAAAAGCAATAGATGAGAGAAATTTAACATATATGGTCTTTTTAAGCACGTTATTACATGATATTTGAAACTATGCAAACATTTGTAGAGTGATAGTTATTGTGAACCTACTATAGTCTGTACGAGACCAAAGACACATAAAAATAATGAAGATGGAAGACGGGTCATACCATATTAGAAGGAAGGTCAAGGTAAAGAATTGTTTTGTCACTTGTGACACCGGCAACTCCAGGACCAAATAACTTTTGCAGTAAATATCTTGTTAAGACCTGCATATTTATAATAACAATTTGGTGTATTAGATTCTTGCAAATAACTTCAGTTATTAGACCTGAAACTTGAAAGAAGGAAGATATCACATTGCTAATCACATTTGAAAATTTGCCATAGCCCATAAGTTCCCAATTACAAGCAAAAGAAGTATGAACTAAAACAATGACAAATATGAGCAATTCATTATTCATAATTCCACCTGCAAAGAAATGATAAACCATTGTATTAAATAAATTCATCACAAACAAGCACACAGAAGGAAATTGCTTTTATCATTAGTGTTTTCCTTGAACAAATCACAAATTTACTGCTGTGCCTTTTTCCTTTTCCTTTTATATTCTTTTGTTGTTTTGTATTACATCAACCGGAACAATACTAATGCGGTAACACCACAATAGTTTTTGGTTTGATTAAGCTTTTGACCAAAGTTAAAAATATTTACTTTTATTGGATTCTCTTGATTTTTGTGCATAAATAATCTCAACCATTGATTAAGCCTGGGTTTTTGTGTTTTTACACTTCTCATTCTCTAAAATCTAAACCAAACACACACCTAACCTTTAAAGGAGAAAAAAGGTTAGCAGATTACCCCAATAATTCCAAAAACAGCTAAATGAACCATACATGAAGTATAATCCAGCAACACTGGAAGAACCGTACGAGGTTCCTGAAAACAGAATAACAATGAGTAAACCAGAATGATATGACAATCTTTGAAACCACAGACAGATACGGTAAACTGAAAACCAAAACAGAGAAACCAATGAAGAAAACTCACTTGTTTTGTGTCTTGAGAACCAACTATTGCATCTTTAGATTCAAGTTCAAGAGGCAAAGGCTTAACAGAAGAGCTTGGATGCAATCTGTGCTCTTCCGGAATGGAAACAACAGCTCCTCCATTTTCTGACCTGTCATCAAAGGAGAAGCGGAAGCTGTTGCTGTCACTGAACCTTCTGGACGGAAGAGCGCGATCCCCGATGTCTCCGGCCTCTGACACACTCTCACTTTCTGCATCATTATCAGTTTGATGGCTTACATGGCTTGATATGCTCAATGAACGCCTTCTGATTGAAGAAGAACCCAAGCTGTTCATCCTATCCATGTTAATACCAATTACCAACACAACCACGCCGCTTGTTTTCTTCTCAGTTTGACTCTTGCATCTGATTGGCACCAATTCTGACCTGGTTTATTGGATTCTAGGCGCTAGACAAGTTTGAGTCACAATTTCCTACTGACCCATATTATTATAATTAGATCAGATTCTTAATGATAATCATACTTCTCATCAAAATACAGAAATAGTACAGTCCATCTAACAGCTCATCTTAATCATTTTCCCGTGATTTAATAAATAATAGATAAACAATGTCACCCCCAACTTACAGACAATTAAACTAACAGTTTGCAGTCAAATTAATACAGCACACATAAATCCACAGAGCAGTTTTCTTACACAAGCGATGGCTTAAGAATTGAATTCAAGGTGAAACATTTGGAAAATGCCATATGGAGAGAGATAATAATATAAGCTGTCAGTGATGTCACCAATGCTTTACTCAGAAATAAATTAGGTCAGCGTTACAATTTCTGTGGTTTAGATTTTTCGGATCTGTAGTTTAAGTCATCTTTGAGGATACGCAAAAAGATGGAATTGAAACAGATATTGAATTAGTGATGATGATTTTGCGAAAAAATAAAAAATAATTAAGTAAAGCGTATAATTTGTCAAACAGGGGAGATTCATACGTATGGTGCCGTTTTCTTATTCACATGTAAAGAGATGAGGCATGAATGTTCATGAGTTGAGGACAATTTTTGAGGTCAATAATTTGAGCCGACTTTTAAATAGATTGCTTCCACTCGAACATTTTGTTATTTTCTATTGGAAAAAGAAAAATACAAGAGTTTCATAATATTTTTTAATTAATTTTTTCTTATCAACGTGTCACACTCTAAAAATACACTTAAATTTGGCTCTTCTAAAGTGAATGAATGTATGAAGTATAAAAGTGAAGGTGTGTCTATCATTAAAAGTAAGTAAAGTTATTAGATATTATAATATTTTAAAATTTAAGGTTTTTGATTTTTTTTTTTTTGGTAATAAGGTTTTGATATATTTGAAAAACTAATATAATTAAGGTGATTTTTTAAAATATTAAATTGATTGATAATAGTAACATTTTTGTTAAAACAACAAGAAAGATGTTAACTAGTAACCTTAGCAACGATACTAGTTAGTAATACATAAAAAAAAAATGTTTATTTGAAATTAGATGTATTTGTTATTTAGTTAAAAAATAATTTAACGCAAGTTTTTTTAAAAAAATTAAAATATTAAATATGTTACATTTATCATATCTTAACAAATATTCGAGTGACATTATTTATATAAAAAATAATTCACTGTAATGCAAAAAAAAATTGTTATTTTAATAATTTTTAATTTTCATCATAATTAATTAAAAAATAATTAATTATTTACTGTTGTAAATTTATAGTTTTTAAATTACAAATACTAGTAGTACAACTAAAGTTTAAGTTTCACAAGGAAGGAAGAAAGTCAAATAATTTTTATTAAAAAACTATTTCGAATTCCGTGTGGCTTGTAGTATTTGACTTGTCTTAAACCATGGAAAGAATTTTAAATCAGTATAATATTATATATATTAAAAAATTAAAAATAAAAATATTTTATAAAAAATATTTAATGAATTTTAATCTTTAACTATAATAAATATTGTATTTTTTAATAAAATATTTTTATATTTGATTTTTTAACATATGTAATGTTGAATATTATACATGTAAAAGAAATCGATTTTAAATTTAAATTTATCGAAAGGTGAGACTTTGAGGATGGAATGGAGGAGCTAGCATTGAAGATACAAAGGTACCAAGGCATTTGGCATCATCTCACATGTGCTGTTTATGGGCAATTGGGCATTATTGGTTCTTATGAATGCTAGTACTACCTTAAGGTTAAAAATATTCCTTCTAGTCTCTTTAGCAATATTTTGATCGTTTATTTTTTAGGGTCTAGTTAAATCATGTCTTTAAAATATTTGTTAAGAATATTAAAATTAGAGAAATAATTATAAGTGTACATTATTTTATTTTTAAAAAATATAAAAAAATTATATTTTTTAATAATTTTTTATTAAATTTTACTCCTTAAAAAGTGTCCCATTAGGAGTAGAATTAGGAGCTCTTTGAGCTGAAGGAGAGGGATTCAATTCCCGGTGAGATAGAATTAAGAGTAAAATTAAGAGTAGTGTAGTGATGTGTGTTTGGCCGATCAAAAAAAAATATCGCATTATGTATATAGCATTTTTCTACTTTTTATAATCACTTTAGAATACTCTCTCCATTCAAAAATAATAGTCACTTTAGAGGATTGATAAGCTAAATCAATATTTTACTTTAAAGTTTATTTAATAATTATCAGTTACTAAAATAATAAAAAATGATAAAATTGAAAAAAGTGACTATTATTTGTGAATAGAGGGAGTACCAATAATCAATTAATATTATCTTTTCACTTACACCTTTATAATCAGGAATTTGTTAAAATACATCCACTTGTTTTATAGAATGAGTGTGTTAGCACCTTACACCTTTTGAGTGTATTTTAAAAAATCTAGTTATAACTTACTAACTTACGAAAATTTATGTAAAACAAGAGGATGTACGTTAGCAAACCCCTATAAGGCTTGGTAACGTACATTCACTTGTTTTATACTCCCTTCGTCCCAAAATGTAAGACCCTCTAGGGAGTTTTTACTTGTCCCATTTTATAGGACTCTTTGAGAAATTTTGTGCACGTTTAACTTTTTTTTTACCATTATACCCTTACTACTCAACTAATTTTGATGACTACTCAACTAATTTTGATAAACATTAATTAAAAGAGAGTGAGGTGATAGAAAGAAATTCAAAGGGTAAATTTGGAAACTAATACTTTTTGTTAAACAAATTTAATGTATTTAACTAAATTAATCACTTTTATTAATTCTTGCAATATTGGTTTAGGGGGTCTTACGTTTTGGGAGTATAATGAGTGTGTTAGCAAGCTGATGTATTTTAAAATTTGAAGTTATAACTTGCTAACATACTTCTTCTAAACAACAAGCGAGTGTATGTTAACAAACCCCTAAATATGTATTTATATTAAATATTTATGGTTCACTACCTATGAAAAAGGATATAATAAAAAATTATGTAATAAATACTCTTAATAACTTTTAACATCTATTCAATCCATCTCATATTAAGTGTCGTTTAAAGTTGTTACACACTATTTAAGAAATGTCATTAATTTTTTGTTTTTATACAAACAATTATCTAACTTCTTATTATATCATTTATTACTCTTATTAATTATTGGGTTACATCTCTTAATATTTAAAACTCAACTACTCAATATTTGAAACTATAAAGTGACGAATAAAATATGACAAATTTTTTCTCTAAAATGACACTTAATATGAAACGAAAAACTAAAAACATTAATATCAAATATAATTAAGAGAGACAAAAGGTAGTATAATTCAACAACTATTTTGGTGAAATAAAAATAATGATAGTGTTTCTTAATATGCATAATATATCCAAAATGGACAAATAAAAATGAGGGAAGAGTATATTTTTTCACTCATATTTATCTTTTTTTGTATATTAGTTTAAACTAAAATTAAAATGCTTTCTCCTAAAGTTTATATATGTGTTATCAAAATTAACGATAAAATTCTAACTATATATTTCAATAGTAAAACTGGTGGTGAAAGTATGCAACTTACTATTATCACTATTGAAAATGCCAGAACACGTTTGTCAATTTTTTCAAGGAAAAAAGTTATACAATTTCATTCATAAATACCTCGCGAAACAGAATTACTGGAAAGCAAGAATTAGAAAAGAAATAATGTGAAAAAAATATAGTAAAAGACATTAGCATATATAGAAGCAGTGAAATGAAATTCTTATTCTAATAATAATAATAATAAGAGATGTGAGGAAGGGAAAGGAGAAGATAAGTACCGTAATTAAGGAGGCGGAGAAAATATAGGAATGGAAGCCGGATCAGCAGCAGAATATTAATGGAGCTGGAATTATAAATTAAACAGGATTAATGTTTTGATGAAAATAACGATGAATTTACAGAATAATAGTAATAATCACAATTAGGACGATTGCAACTGGGGAGGCTGCAACAGCGATGATCGCTGCATCGCGTGACTCCCCTCGTTTTTGAGGAGGGCAAACCACATTTTATATTCTCTTTTCCCTTCCTCATTTCAACTTTCACAATAACAATTAATAGCAATATTCTAAATTTTTCATTTAAAATAGATATAACAAATTAACAATGACAGGTGTCAGCCACGTCAACAAATGATATTTTATAAGGATCATTAATGGTTTTTTTTGGTAACAGATCATTAATGATTTTTTTTTGTTTCATGGATCATTAATGGTTTGTTTAGTTTAAAGGGGAAAAAATTACGAAAATTAATGGTTTTTTTTTTTTATTGACAAAACTCATACATATTAATTCTAAATTACTCTTATTCCTAAATATATTCTACCAGGGATTGAACTTCTCTCAATAAGTTTCAATAGTTTTTTCTTATGCCACTTGAACTACAACTCTAGCGTTAATGTGTTTTTATTTGTTTGAATTGAAAAAAAGAAGTAAACAACTAAAAAAATTATTTTTTTTCCTTTATTTCCATTTTCTTTCACTTCCACTTTTTCCTTTAGATCCACACATTAGGTATGTAATTTTTTTATTTAGGTATTGTGATTAAATATTATATATTTGAGTGAAATGTCAAATAAGTAATCTAAATATCAAAGTGTCATTAATTAGGCTCTCCTTATGTTAAATAAGACCTCTAAAGATTTAAATTTTTATTGTATTTTTTTTAATTAAACTGTGGATGAAAAATTTTACAATCATAAATATTAGAACGATATGGATAAACTTTTTCTCAAAAGGAATATTTTTCGCAAGGATTCAAATCGGAGATCTGTGAAGTATTTCCGCACACATTCTCTTACCTTACGGACCTAACATGCTTTCACTAGGTCAAACCCATTTGGGTATTTCTATTGTATCTATTCTTTTGTTTTTTTATGAAAAAAAAATTGGGTGGAAATCCACGTACTCTAAAACTAAGTCTTGCAACACTTACCCATGCACATTGAACTTTACTAATCTAACCGTCGAATATAAAGTTCTTAGTACATAGGTTAATCGTGCAAAATTTTACATAATTTGAAGACTTGTTGATATTTTATTAATCTACTTCATTTTAATGAATAAAACGTTTTTTAAAACATAAGTAAATCTCACCTTCAAGATGATATATCTAGAGATGTTAGATTTTTCTAAAATTTGATATACACAATTATCATGATGACATCATATAATTTAACGGTTGGATTGTTAAAATTCAATGTGGATGAAAAGATATTAAGTGAAGTAAGTGTCTAAGACTTACTATTGGAGTAAGTGAATTTCCACCCAAAAAAATTATTTTCATAAATTTAAATTGAGTAGTTAGTATTTAAATTTAGATTTTTTCTAATCTGTACAACAATTTCATAAGATAAAAATCCTAAAATAGAAAAAAATATACTTAATATGTAGTACTTGTTAAATATAAAGTTTAATTAATTTTTATCTTTTCCTATAAAAAATAATTCTTTTAAAATTCTTAACCTGTGCTTAAAAAAACTGTTCAAATTTTACTCCACACCCATTGAATCAATTGTTGGGAACTTGAGTGTCATGTGTCGCTTTGTTAATTATACTTCCTTGAAAGACAACGCTATAAGCGTTATATAGATCCTCTAAATATAAATACTCATATTTATTTTTTTATTTTATAATATAAACATTTAATGTAAAATGTTCATTATACTTTTATTTATTGATGTATTTATTTTTTAATTATACTCTTATTTATTCAATTATTTTATTATTAATATTGCTAGTTCTCATTATGATGGATATATATTTATTTTTAGGTAGGTGAAATTAGAAAAGGGTAATTAATTTTTTTAAAATTAATACAATAATTATGTTTCTTGTACTGTATAAAATACGACTATATATGTGCTTATATTAGTATAAAATTGAGGGAGTATTAAATAGCTGTAAATGTTACTAAGTAATACTCTATCCATTCCTTTTTATTTATCTGTTTATTTATATTTTTAATAAAATATTAATTATATTTTTACAATTTTATTCTTATATTTATTTGGTATAGTAATTAATATTTTACTATCCAATAAATAAATTGGAAAAAAAAGATAAAAAAATATTATAGAAAATTCAAAAATTATTTTAATAAAAACAAAAAAAATACTAAGGGTTTGTTTGTTTTAAAATTAAATAATTTTAAATCCTCCTATTACTTCCTTCTATTAATCCTCATACTTAATTATTTGATAAGAAATGTATTAAATATTGTTTATATTTTTAAGATACAAAGTATATTTAATTTTCTATTTAATCCTTACTTTCTTTAGTATTAGAATGATAGGTATGATAATTTTGTATTACTCTTTAAAATTTACTCCTTCTAGTTTATAAGTTATGTTGTTTTAGACTTTTTTTTTTTTTAGTTTTAAAAGTATTGTTCTTTTGCATTTTTAAAGCTTAATTAATGCTTTTTTTCAATTATGCCCTCATTAATGATTAAGTGTATATGTTTCTGATAAATTATAATCGATGAAAATTGAATATGTATTGTTTTCAAGAAATAATAAATAAGGGTATTTTAGTCAATTAGATAAAAAAAATGACAAAATTATTATTTTCTTAATCTGTGTGCATAAACCTTAAACAACATAACTTAAGGACCGGATAAAGTAATTTATTTTGACCAAAATTATAAATAATTACTTCTATCGGATGACCTTCATTTTTGTGCATAAATAATGTGAACTATTGATTAAATCTCAATTTGTGTGTTTCTTCATTTTTCATTCCACTAAAATCTAAACTAACTACATACTAAATAGGTCTTTTATAATTGAATTTATTTATTCCGTACAATTTTGCAGTAACTTTTTTTTTTGAGAGAGACAAAAATTGAATTACCTTTATACTATATTATAATAAATGTTCAACTATTTTTTTATTTTAATTATCTTTAACTTATGCAAATTTACACAAAATTAGAAAACCCTTTATAATTTATACCAAAAACTTTATAAATGGCATTTCAATTTTTAAATGACTTATTTAATGTTTTTAACTGCATATGTTTTGTTATAATGTTATAGACACTAGCTACAAAATATTATACTTAATTTTTAGCAACATAATCTTTATTCTTATAAATGTAAAAATTAATATTTGTTAATGATTTAATAATAATTTTAAAATATTAATAAAATTCAATTCAATTATATTATTATAAAAGAGTGACTCTAATAAGTAATAATAGCTATTTTTAGCTGTAGTATTTTTTAAAGAAAATTTTTATTATAATATTTGTTAAGAATCTACTTAATGACATTTGAATCGGGTTACATTTTTATTTATTTACTTACGAGAAACGCGAGCATTATCTTATATATATTATATTATAAGTAAAGGTAAATAAGTTTCTTTCAAATATAAAAAAAAAAAAAGAAAAAAAAAAGTTTCTTTCAACCCTAATTTATCACGAATCCTTATTAGACCATATAATATAAGATGGTTAGTTGAGTTGTTAAACAAATATTTTATAACATTTTGGTAGGTCCCGCATGTACACATCACTATTTTAATTTAAGCAACTCATACACTGCAAAACAAAATTCTTATTAAACAATTCACATGGGTCCTGCGCGTACACCACAATATAAGGTTCTTACACTACAATTATTTTTTTTAATCTCACTTCTCCTTCAAGCAACTCTTAGTCTTGGTTGCTTATTTAAGCAACTTAACTAATTAAGCAACCCAACAGTGAACTGCAATGGAAAGCTGCTTGCTAAGAACGGTTGCTTAGCACAAACATACCATCTAATCAATCTCATTATACATGGTCTTAAACAATATTTTTTTTCCGTGTCACACAGTTTTAATAATATCTGAAAAAATGAAAACATAAATTCGAAAAATTCAAAAAACTCTTTATCTGACAGTTGCATGACCCGCATTTTAATAACACTTGAAAATGAATAAAAATATAAAATTGAGAAAAAAAGTTTATAAATAAAAAGATCAAGAACTTTTTTAAAATTAAAAAAATATGAAGATTAAATAATAAGGTCAAGAAATCTTTTAAAAAGGAAAAGCTAAAATAAAAAAACTGATTTAACGATATAATTTTTTGATGCAATACTAATATAATACTAATATAGTCTTTGAATATCTAACTTGTCTAATTTTTAAAATTCTAATAATTATAACCATATATTTTTTCTAGATGGGAAATAAGTTGTTAAGAAATAGGGAAATAATCAAATAAATTGTTTGTTCCATTGTCTTTAGAAAGTAAACGGAATAAAAGAAGTTGCAATATTATTATCTCATTTTTTGCTTTCTATTTTATTTTACTTTTGCGTTAATTTTATTGGCTCTTCCTTCTGTCATGTGAATTCTTGAAGATGAGATGGACAAGGTTTACTAAATGAATTTCTTGAGGGAAATAGCCTCAGCAGTATTCATTAGATTTTTTTTTTTAATTGTTTGGTAACAGCAGTATTCATTAGATTATAGAGAAAGATTATATACAAGATTACAATAACTTTTATTAGGAAACAGTAAATAAAGAACGATGCAAAAAAAAGCATGAAACAAAGAAGTGGAAGTATAGAATAAATATTAATCTATTAGTATTAGGATTAAATATAAGAGCCCGTTTGATTAAATTTTTGATTATTTTTATAAGTAAAGAATTAATTATTTTTTAAGTTATTATCATAAAAATAAAAAATTATGTATATTTGATTATAATAAGAATAGTTAGATTTGTTGCTAGAATTAATTTGAGAAGTATTTTTTTATTTTAATTATTTTTTTGGTATAACCACGAGTTTCTCATTTTTAGAATGAGACTATTCTCGTTCATACGTGACTATCGCTGGCCCCCGGAAATTTGGCATAGCTGAGATCCAAATATAGTTCCTCCTAATGTGAATGATTTTAATTATTTTAAAAAACACAAACAATTAAACTTAAAATTTAATAATTATTTTTACTTATTTTATCAGACTGAAACAAAATAATTTTAAATCTATTTGAATGAATAATTGGATTGGATAATGGAGAGAGTGCTGTCAAAGTTAAAAAACAAAGGGATGGCACGGACCTGGACCTCTCCAGTTTGAAAGCAACTGTACGTAATCTGGCCATCCAAAAATCATGTTTCATTAAGAAATTTAGATATATAAAATTGACTTTTTTTTTTTCCTTTTTCTTTGCACCTATTGCTTAATTATTTAACCATCAAATTCACAAATATAAAATTCATATTTAATTATATTAAATTATTATATAATTATATTAACCAATTAAAAGTTTGAGAAGAAGTAAAAAAAAGAAATAAAAACTGAATTACATAATTTAATTTTTTTTAAAAAAATCAACATAATCTATCATATTAATAATCTATCATATTAATGTTTCTATCTCTATCTCTCTTCACAAAAATATTAATATGACAGGCCAAGATAATTTCGAATATAAAAAATCTATTCCTAAAACTTATGGAGTAAATTCTTAAATTGATCCTTGAGAGTGTAGGTGTTGTGCATATTAGTCTCTAAGATTTTGAAAATCTTAAAATAGTCCTTAACTTTGTAAAATGACATGCATTTTAGTCCTTTTATCTATTAAACGACATTAAAAAACTAAATAAAAATGACTAAAATGAATGACTTTTTACAAAGTAAGGGTCTAATCCGAGGGTTCATAATCTCAAGGACTAATCTGTATGACACCTACAATCTTAGTGATCAATTTGAGTGATACTCAAAACTTATGACTCTGTCATCATAAATGTAGCTCATGAATTTTTGTGACAACCGCAGAGAAACAGTTTCCGGATAACACAGAGCAAATATGGATTAGGATTGGTCCCACCAAATTAAAATATTTATTGTTTTGTTTATTTTCTTCTCTCCACTGATACACATCAGCACCTCACAAGTCACACCACTCCATTGCTGCTTTTTCATCACCTCCACTCTCCAATTCACCATAACCTTTGCCAAAAAGAAGCTTCTAGATTCTTCCACAACCTTCCATTTCTTTCTCCGAAAGCCAAGCCAGGTATATATGGCCGGGAGTCGAAGATCCTCAGGCACAGTGAATGGTTCAACCCCCATAAGGGATTCGGATTCATCACTCCTCAACATGGTTCCGACGAGAACGACCTCTTCGTACACTTCACCGCCATCCGATCCGGTGGCTTCCGCACCTTGTCCGACGGCCAGTCCGTTGAGTTTCTCATCGATTACACCGACGACGGCAGACCCATGGCCGTCGACGTCACCTCCGCGGTTAGATCTCCCCGTTCGGTCACCGTTCCCGGTGGCGGAGGGAGGGGCAGAGAAGGCTCCTCCTCAAGAGGTGGACGCGGGGATGGTTACGGTTACGGCAGAAGCTTCGGGTTCCCGAGGAGAGCAGGAGGCGCTGATGGTTACATGTACTCTGAGTGTTACAAATGTGGAGGAATAGGTCACTTTGCGAGAGACTGTCTTCCGACACCACGTGTAGCTGGTGGTGGAACTTCACGGCGTGGCGGCGGCAGAGGCAGCGGCGGAGGAAGAGGAGGAGGAAGGTGTTATAACTGCGGTGAGGAAGGGCATTTTGCTAGGGAATGTCCGGATGCTGAAAATTGAGTGGGAAATTGAGAATTCTGAATTTCTGAATCGAATCGTGAGTGATTCTGTTACAGTGTTACTGTTAGTTGGGGTTCGGTTCCAGATATTGGTCGATATACAAATTACTGCGCGTATTCTTTTTTATTTTTTATTTAAATTTTTTTCAGTGACTAGCTATTGGCATTTGTTTCAAAATTTGTTTGCAGATATATATACTAATTGTGAATCATTCTATCAAATGCGATTCTTTACCTCATAGTAATGGCAGCGCAGCGAACGTTTTTGTGTTAGCATTTTGTATGAATTTGTTGTCGCTGTGGCATGTGTGTGTATCGTTTGGTATTTGCAATGTGAGACGCAAATTTTGTCTTATCCGTTCTCTAGTTTCATGTGTGGATAGAATATATTGTGTCCAGTCTTTATCTTCTTTGATCTTCAAACCTTCTAATATTCTGGATAGAATATGTGACAGTTATATATGTACTAGTATATATATTTTAAGAGCAATGGTTCTTGTACATCTATTGTAGATTTACCACTCCATACCTCTTTAATGTCAAAATTGATTTTTTTTTAGCACAACGTGGGTTAGAATGAACATCTTTTTTAAAAAATTGACACAGCATGTTTGGTTATATTTCAATACATTGAAAAGTCAAATTCCATATGCCTAGGTTGCAAACGTGAAAGGAAAAAAAATTGCATTTGCATTACGTTTTCTCCGACGCATACACAAACATGCTCTGCGCTTTCAAAGATATTTGTCCAAAAAAGAGAGGCAGGTTTATTAAAAGGAATGATTTTATTATTGGCCACCATATTTAAACAAAACAGAATAGACCCCATTCCAGTATAATTATTGACCACAAAACAAATTCTTTTTCAAAATAATTATTAGTTTAGTCGTTGAGTTTAATATAATAGTTCACATAAGTTATTGTGTTGCACGAAGGTTTACTTAGGTCCTTGAGTTTGTAAGAATAGTCTACATAAGTTTCTAAGTTACACGAAATTCATTTAGATCTATGATATTGTCAAATATTTATTAACTTAAGTTTTTAAAGTTTGATAATCCCATAGACTTTAGGTAGCATTTGACTGACATATTTGAACAGAACACAACACTTAGTATGTTTGGTATATCAGTGAACAGGAACCATGCATAACACTAAGACGTATGAACAGAGTATTTTTGGTTCTATTAAAAGGAGTGGAACGAAACATAACAGAACATAACGCACATAAAAGAATTATTATTATTTTCAATTAATCGTTTTGTAATGACTAAATAATATATGTTTAAATTCCTTAAATCTTATATTATTTTTTATTTGACAAAAAAATATTTTTGAAAAATATTTGTTTAAATTTATAAAATAAAAAAATATTCAATATAAATTATATAATATTACTTTAAAAAGTATATTTAATATTTATATTTCTTGTAAGAATTTTATATTTAATAATTTAAAATTATTCTCATAAAATATTAATATAAAAATCAATAAATTTTAAAATTATTACTTAATTATGCTCATGAGTTAAAAAAATGTAAAAAAATGTACAATTTTATTTAGTTTTATATGTTGTATCAAGTAAAGCAAAGTTATATATGTATTATACACAATATTTTCTACATTTTAATCGGTACTAAATGCAAAACACTAAAAGAATGTATGGATATAGCGCCGTTGCTAACAGGCCAAAAGCTGTCGCTAATTAAGTGTTAGCGACGGCCAAGCGACGAAGGTCGAGCCATCGATATTTTTTTCGTTGCTATCTATTAGCGACGGCCTTTACCATCGCTAATTTAGCGATGGTAAAGGCCCTCGCTAATTAGAATTTTACAATTTTAAATTAAAAGTTAAATTTCTAATTACTACTCTATACTCTACATTATTTACAATTTCACATACAAATTTCAACATAATTGCAATTGCTCATAAATTATAAAATTTACATAAATTCATATAAATTCAAAAATCACTTAAATTCAACAAAAAATCATATAAATTCTAAAATTCACATAAATTCAACAAAAAATCCTATAAATTCTAAAATTAACAAATTAAAATTAAAAAAATAAAAATAACTCACCTAGGTGGAGAGAGGGAGGATTTGTGGTGGAGAGAGAGTGATGACGGATAATTATTAAACTATTTTGTGGTTAATTTGAATATATTTTAAATGATATTATGTTTATCTTTTAATTAAATTCCCCTAAATTTAGTAAATTCAATACTTATCTTAATTTGAGAGAGAGTTGGTTGATTATTTGAGTTTTATCCTTATCTTGGACTAATTTAGATAAGATCTGATCCCTAAATTATTGGATTGCAGGTAAATAGATAAAAGCACATAAGATAAGGGTGAAGAAAAAGGAAAAAATATCTGAAGCAACCTTATCTGATATTATTTTATCTTATTTTAAGCAAAGATAACCACTTGAGATCTCTATAAAAGGCCTCATTCACTAGGAGCTAAAGCAGTCTGAGTAGAGAAGTTGAGAATTCTAGAGATAAAAATAGTGCAAAGAGAGATCTTGTGTAACTTTCATCTATGAATTGAATTGTTTCTCAATTCAAGATGGTAGCTTAGATTCCTATTCTTGGATTTGGACGTGGCTAGCATTGTAATCACTCAAACTCTCTTGTTCCTTTCTATATTAATTAGATTGTTTCTCTTTATCTGTTTTAATTGTTGAGTTTAAAGCTTAATAATCTTTCTTCTCTTTCTTCTAACCTTTTCAATTAAATGAGAATTTGATTTAAAGAGGTTTGCTTATTGCGTGATTGAATTCACATATTTTGAAGAGATTGGAATATGTATTTTCATTATCACAGAATCTTACAGAATGAGAAATCTTCTGTAAGTGAAAATTTTACCTTACGACTTTCGAATAATATAGAAATTAACAGAGAGGAAGAGATCGTTACAGTGCGCAGCAAGTTCAAATCCAAGTATTTATTAAAATTGTTTTAAACTCCTTTACATTACGAGCATTCGTTTTATAATTCAATTCAATTCAAAACCTTTCGAAAACTTTGCCCAAAGTACACTAAATTGTTCTGTAGTTTCTCCCTGAGGACAATAATCTGTTTTTCCACTATACTGAAACGAGTTAGTATTTTAGTTCTCTAAAATACTTAACAGAGAGAAAGACCTTGGTGGAGAGAGGGAGAGACCTTAGTGGAGAGTGGTGGAGGTAGAAAATGGCGTGGTGGTTGGTGGTGGAGAGAGAGAGTGCGTGGAGGAGAGATAGGCAAGGGGAGAGGAGTGAGATTGGAAGTAGGAAAGAAAAATAAAGCTTGGATATGGAGGATTTGGGTATGAAGATGAACAAATAAGGTTGGAGATAGTGAGATTGGAGAAGAAATGGGGTTGGGTGAGTGTGAGGTTGTGTTTTGTATGGAGAGAAGAGGTTTCGGAGATAAGAAATAGAGGTGGGGGTAAGGAATGATGGTGATTTAATGACCCATTCTGCCCAAAAAGCGACGGTATATACCGTCGCTACCATTAAAAAAAAAGTGGACTGCCATTAGCGACGGCCTTGACCGTCGCAAAATGGCGACGACAAGGACTGTTGCAAACATCAATTTTTTTTTTAAAAAATGGTTTCATAAAAAAAAAGGTTGAGTCTCCTTTAGCGACGATCTTGACCGTCGCAAACCTCAATTTTTTTAAAAAATATGGTTTCAAAAAAAAAAATCTCCTTTAGCGACGGCCTTGACCGTCGCAAAATAGCGACGGCAAGGACCGTCGCAAACCATAAATCTTTTTAAAAACAAATGGCTTCATAAAAAAAAGGTGCAATCTCCTTTAGCGACGGCCTTGACCGTCGCAAAATAGCGACAACAAGGACCATCGCAAAAATCCAATTTTAAATAAAAAAATAAACTTTTTTGAAAAACAAAAGTTAAGGGCCTCTATTAGCGACGGTCTTGACCGTCGCAAAATAGCGACAATAAGGACTAAATTACCGTCGCTAATTAGCGACGGTTTCGGGACGTCGCTAAATTTGTGAGGCTATTTCAACACATTCTTGTAGTGAAATAAGACATATGATTATGTTCTGTTCTATGGTTAACACAATACACATTTTGTTATGTTTTATCCCATTCTATTATGTTCTACACTTTTCTGTTCTGTTCATCTATCAAATGCTACATAAGTGAATTATTTTTGTAAATTTAAGGACTTAAATGAATAGCGTTTAGTAATCTTAGGGACATAAGTGCATCATTCTTACAAATTAGGGGATTTAAGTGAACTTCCGTATAACTAATGGACTTACGTGAACTATTCTTATAAACTTAAGACTAATGTGAACTTCATTTGTAAAATTAAGTACCAATGTGATGCTTCATTTTTTTTAAGATTGAATTTCACATTAATGGGCCAACTGGTCAATATTACTACAAAGAATTCAAAAATATCCTCTATTCCCCTTGGACTAGGTGCTTTTTTTTGTCCAACACCTTTGACTAGGTCTTTTTCTGGTCAGAACTAGTAAGTGTTTGTTTGAGGGTGTTACTCTTAGCGGAGGATGAGATTAGCACCATCTTTATTGGGAGTGGCATCATCCTTTTTATATGTAAGAATCATAAATTTATATACTAAAAAGGATGGTGCCACTCCCAATAGAGATGGTGCTAATCTCATCCACCCTCTTAGCACTACATACCAATTTTGGGCATACTATACATGTTTATTTTTTTCTAAAATTATCTATCTTACGAATTTTTAAATTTTATACATGACACCAAAATACACCACACCCAAAAAGAATTTAAGAATATATATACTGTAAAACCACAAGGAATCTGAAAATTCGTGTTGTCGTGTTTTAAGAATTAATTCTAATCCTAAAATTCAAATTATTCACTTTATCTTTGTCGCTCTCGAGAGTGAGATTTGTAGAGGGAGACAAAGAGAGAGGAGGGGTAAAGCCAAAGTGAGCAATTTGAATTTTTAAGGTTAAAGGTAATTCTTAAAACACAACATTTCGAATTCTCAGATTCCGTGTAGTTTTACATCATACGAATTCTTAAATTCTATTTGGGTGTGATGCGTTTTAGTGTGTTATACGGAATTTAAAAATCCATATGGTGAATTATTTTTTTAAAAAGTAGACATGTGTAGTACGTCCAGGATTGGTGTGAGTTACTAAAATTTCTCACACTTTGTTTGATGTATTGTAAAAAAAAATTCCATTGTCTCCTTCCTTGGGTACTTTTGGGCTAATATGTGATTGGATCAACTACATATTGAATTTTATATCTCTGGTTTTTGTCCAAAGAGTTTTTTTTTTTTTAAAAAAAATCTGTTTACAAATCTAAAAAAAAAATCTGTCCTAAAAAAAATAGTTGATAAAAAACATTATAAAAATATCTGTTTAAAAATCTAAAAAAGTAAATATACTTCTTATTTTTGGTATTCACGAGGTGAAAAAAAAACTAAGAATGAACACACTATGAGGGTGGATGGGATTAGCATCATCCCTATTGGGAGTGGCACCATCATTTTTAGTATATAAATTTATGATTCTTACATATAAAAAGGATGGTGTCACTCCCAATAGAAATGGTGCTAATCTCATCCTCTCACTGCGAGGGCGAGAAACGCAAAACGCCTACAAGTATACTTCTATAGTTCATTTCTGTTTCATCTCACTTACTGACATACATTGCACCTTTTTTTTTTTTCTTTTTTTATTTTTATTTTTATCTTCTTTTTGTATCACATCACTTATAATATTTTTTTATTTTCTCACTGTTCTTTTTAATTTTCTTTTTAGTTATTTTCCTATAACCCTCAGCACCATAAAAATTGGGGTGTGTATGAACCATTGTTCATCTAAAAAATAAAAGTAGTGCAAAGGATCGTATGAAACCATTAGCATCTTAGAAGCTTGAAGCATCATTAGCATGCGGCTAATCCTATTGATGAAAACAATTAGTGTGTTTTAATTCTAATCGAACATTTATTAATGCTTATGTAAAATGCACTCATAGCCAACAAAGAGGGAAAGAACATAGGATCAGAGTTTTACTAGTATATTATATGTGCTGGCAATAGCATGACACTGTAAAGTTCTTTTAAGACAGTGAGTGTACGTTATTTGAATGTAAAATTATTTTTGTACCACTACTCAATAATGTCCAAAAAAAAGCTTGTTATTTTTCTTGTTATTAAAAGAATATAGGTGATACACGTTATAATTAATAGTAGTACATATATCACTGTCGTATTTGAATCTCTGGTTAAATTATATTGCCGCGACCAAACTTTCTAGTACAATGGGGGGGGGGGGGGGGGTATGATAGCAATTAACAAGCAAAGATACATCTTTCATCATTATTAATTTTAATTGCTAAACAGCTTGTATTTATTTGCCTTTAGAAGTTTACAATATGTCACTTCGGCGACAACAATTTTAACCCATTAAAATTTAATTTGTATTCTAGTGACGTGACTGTCCAAGTGGTATGTATCTTCAAAGCAAAAGAAAAGAATGAAAAACGGAAATTTGGAGCTCCGTTGACTCTTGACAAAGACAAATCGTAGAGAATCAGTATGATCTTCACAATCATCTTTTTATACCACCCAATTCGTGGTTTTGTTGATAAAATTTCCACGGACATCACCTGCCATTTGACCATTGACTCACACTCCATCTTTCAATTAATTCCTTTTAAAGTATACTAATATGATAGGGTTACACAACTATCATGAAACGATGAAGTTGAGGATAAAAGATATTTTTCTGTGTTGTACGACAAAGTTTCGGTATGGTGGGGTTGTACCAATTGAGACTCTAACATCAAAGTCAATAACTTATTAGGATTTATGTAATTACTGGAAAGTCGTGAACCTTACATGGAATACATGATGTACATTTATAATGAAATCTCTAAGATTTGATATACGCGCCTTAGACATCATGAGACTAGTGGGCTTGGACAGTCCAATTAAGTTGTAACACACATATCATGCAAAATCAAGACCGTTGATTAATCATCAAATGAAAATCGAGATGAAAAAATAGTGTGATTAACGGTCGAATTTTGGTAGAGGGAGAATTATGCTGGAGGGGTAAAAGAGCATTCAAATTCTTCAAGATTGAGGGATAGATATGATGATGGGCCAATATGTATATAGTCTCTTGGAAGCTCTTGAACACCATCTTGCTTGTGTTTGTGTCCACAATATTATGAATTGTTGTGAGTAGTTGGCACATCATTATAATGATATTCTTCAATAATCATGAACATTGAATAATTTCTTATCAGTACAAACCAATTCAAGTCCCATCCAATTCTTCTTGCCGGAGCCTATTGTCAATTTTAACCACTATTCCAACATATTACTATCCAAACAAACATTATTGAGTTTAGGATTTGGAGTAAGGGTCATTTCCACGTATGCAATTGCATTATACACATTAATCAACATTATCTGCATTAATCTTGAACTGAACGGTAACAGAAACTTGTTGTATGATGCACCCGTCTAATAAGGCATAAAAATTCTCAACTTAAAAATACTAACCGATAAGAAGGGACTTACATTTATCTCACTCTAATGAGACGAGTGAGGATTTGAACGTCTAATTGATTATATATACGAGACTTTATTATCATGCAATTTTATGTATAATTTTTTTATATTAATAATATTACAATTTGTGCCTCATTGACAAGGTGACAATTCGAACTCGCACATGGGTGGCTTATCCAACTGTGCTGTTTGATATGCTTGGCTCTGATCAATATTTTGATCCTCTGTATGTTTTGCAATCCAACAACTCCAATCAGTATAAAACTTCAAATGTTTAACTTTTACTCTTTGGATGCTAGTATTTATCGTTGCTAATCAAAATATATAGAATAGTTTCATTTTCAAGTAAGTGGGATTATTACATGTATGTGATTTCAAAGTGAGTGAAACATAATTACAAGTTGTAAGTAAACTAAGTCATGATAAATGAAAACAGAAAAAGAAAAAGATAAGCCTCTAACATGAATTTTGGTCACTTTCCATATGGGTGTGATAATTGATACATCATCACTATAAATTGCCTAAAATCTTGTTATAGCTGAGCTAATTTAAGAAGAGGAGTGTCATGAACTTTTGTGAAGTTTGTTCAAGTTACCTTTTTTGTGAACCTTTTTCTGAGTAACAGGTATTGTTACCATACTTTTACCTTATCTTTCTGGTTTCTGCCCCAAACCAGATGATGATGTATATAGAACCATCTTTCTTTTTTTAAAGTGACTTTTATTTGCTGGCACTGGAAGAAGAACAGGGTCCACCTTAACCCCTATTTGATATTTTTTTGATTGGATGGCTAGTCAAAAGCAAACACAAACACCAACTCTCTAGAATCACCAGATTCAATGATCTGTTTCTGTGAAAACAACATGACAATCCTTGACTTGGAAAGTTCTTGAGAAAATTGGTTACCCCACAACTATATGTAGGTTATTTTTTCTGCAATTCTTGTTACTCAATGCCCACAATCAATCCCACCATTTGTACTATTATGACACACCAATTTCTTGTTGACATTTGTTAAATTCCCCACATCGATTAAAAATGTTGTTAAAGTTGGATATATAAACTTTTAAATTTTTCTTTGAGCTAGTTTTTAAAATGACTTTTTTTTTAAAGCTCTTTAATTTGGTTGAAATTGCTTAGGCCAAAATGATTTCTAATAACATTCCACTATCAACAACTTTGCACTTCCCTTTGTCTAGCCTTCTCTGCTTCTTCTTAGGAAATTATTAATACATACACATGACACTTTTTGTTGTGTTAAATTCCTTTATTATTAACAAAATGTGCGAGGAAATTTTATGAGTGACAGATAAATTTCATCTCTAAGAGATTTTTTTTTCAAGAATTAAACTAAGATCTCTTTATGAAATATTGTATACACAACATCAAATTATGCGAACTTAATATGTTTTGACTAGGTCAAACACTTTTACCTTTGTTAGATTTTATCTTGAGAAAATATAGGGTGCTTTTTGAGCTTTTTAGCTTTGTGTGAGGTCAAGAATTGAAAATGTTGCAGCGAGCATGGCATGTGGATGAGGTTGCTATCCCTGCTTTAATTCACGTTGTGGCCATTTTACTCTTCAGAGTCATAGATAACTTTAATCACAAAACCAAGGACGATATGGTAGGCCCACTACCAGTTGGGCCCATCTCCTGCTTAGGCCCATTCAACTCAAATTAGTTGGTGTAGCATTATAAAATCTTTTCTTGTTTTTCTTTCAGGATATTTTTTTGGGCTCATGGGAGGGTCCGTTGTTGATGATGTATTGCACAGCAAAATTTAGATTTATTATACTTTTTTAAAATAAAAATAATAAATAATAAATTATTATGCCAATCTTCTTTGAAATTTACATTTATTATACCTACGGACCTACCCCTCATTGTTTTTAATAATACACAAATTTTCTTAAAGTTTAAAATTCTTTTTTTTTGTTTATAAAAAAGTAGTATAATTACTGAGTTAGATGACTGGACGAGGTTTGCAACTCTATTACATTTACTTGTGAGGTATTGATACAATTATCTCATTATAATATATCTATATACTATTAAATTGACTGATTTTTTTAAACTAAAATCAATTTATTATTACATTAAAAGCATTTAACTGTTTAAAATTTCTTTTTAGAGAGTTTTCAATCTATCTTATAATATATTATAAAACTAATTTTTAAAACTCGTAAGTATTCTTGTTAATTTATTTCAGCACAAACACTTAAATAACAAAACCCATTATTCACCAAAAACTATCAAACCCATATAACATTCACGTCATGCTGTTGATTCTCCCATTTAATTTTGTCTGGAAAATAGAAAAATAAGGATTTAAGTCCTTGAAAAATATTTTTTAGTATTTAAGTCCTTAAAAAACTCAAAAATAAGGAATACGAGTCCTTGAAAAATATTAATTTAAGGACTCAAATCACCCTTTTAAGGATTTAAATCCTAAAAAACGTTTTTAGGAACTTAAATCCTTATTTTCCTATTTTTCAGGGGCAAAAAACATATTTAAACTTAATTTTTTACATGTAAATATTGCAGTTAGATCTCTAAAACTTGTAACTCTAACTTTTATATATATATATATATATATATATATCGCAATCACCCCTTCGAGGTTAAGGAAAATTACACTCCACTCCAAATTTCACTAAAATTAGCACTTTACCCCATTTCTTTAATCGTTGACTGTTGATTGCTGAACTAGCTAACGTTTCTGTCGTTCTCATATGTCACATCTACAAAGATGTCTATTTGTTAACTTTAAAACTATTTTTAAGATTGATGTCGCAAACTGACGAGGAAAAAACGTTAGTTAACTGTTATACTGAAGTTTCTGTCTTGCCAATTTGTCACATATACAAGTTCTGGACCCTTCATTAACATTAAAAATTATTTTTAATACTTATGCAATAGATTGACGGGCCAAAAATGCTAGTTAACTCACCAAAATGGGATGAAATGCTAGTTTTGATGAAGTTTTGGGTGGAATGCAATTTTCCTAGACCTCAAGGGTTATTGCAATTTACTCATATTTTTTTTTGAAAAAAAAAAAAACTAACTTTTTCTTTCCCTCCTCAAACTTTTTCCTTTTTAAAAATAACATAGCAATAATCCGTGAGAAAAAAAGAAATATATATCTTCATAACCAATTTACATGAATGTGGTTATTATAATATTGAACTCGATAATTATAGAATGACTAGGTCCCCAAAAAAGGGGGAGAAAAGGAGAAGACAATCACTAGTTGGTCAAATTTGAGACACAGCTTTTTGTTCACTATGTTTGTCATTTGGCATAGTTCACAAACACTACACATCTCAAAAAAATCAAATTAGGCAATACACCCAATTTAAGTGCTAAGTGCCTCAATAGTAGTGATACATTAATAGGTACGAGATCAACAAAATTCAACACAGTTAGCAGATAGTTGGATCTTTTAAACATTTTGACAGGGGTTCGAATCTTGGCCGTACGAATAGAGGGCTTTGTTGGGAAGACAAAGTCTACTTCAATGATCTCTATGTCTCGAAAGAATTAGTCTTCGGCTATCGATTAAGGGATATCATTGATTAAAAAAAAGAAGTTAATAGGTATGAGGAACACTTTTGCGGTCCATAACTCTTTTTTTTTTTTCTTTTCCATTTTACAATTGTCTAATTGATTTCTCACGCTTCACGTTTCACGACAGCTACCCAATCACTTTGAAGAAAATGAAAATCTTAAAAAGAGAAAAAGCACCACCTTTTTTTTTTCAATTTTGCAAGCAAAGGAGAATTGAGAAAAAAGATGATTTGGAGATTAGATATGATGAAATGACACCTTAATTAATCAGCTAGCTAGGTAGCTCTTTAATTTCAACATCATGCATGCAATTTCCCTTTAGGTCTTTGTCCTTGTCCATCTTCTTTCATCACATTCCCATCCTTCACAAATATCTATCAAAGTATGGGTGTTTTTTTCATTGCCAACAAAATAGGTGCACTTTGAAAAGTAAATTAAATTACCAAAAAATCAAAAGAAAAATGTATTAAGTTCTTGTGAATCAAGAGGGTATAATTTTGTTAATAACTATATGGTTTATTTTGTGTAACAATTTTATGTGACGTACAATTTATGTTCCACTCATATCATGCATTTAAAAATTTAAGGTGTAATTTATAAATGATGTAGATAAATAAGAAGTTGACAGTTAATTAAAAGCGTTATACCACATGAAAATGTTATGTACAAAAAAGTTCAATGCATTGTTTGTGATGCAGAATGTGAATTTCACATTTTAGTGCATATCATACGTTAGAGTAACCAAAATAGGAAAAGTCAGTTTTAACTCACGATTAGTAGTTTTGTTAAATATGTAGCAATGTATTAATTTACAACAAAGAGAGAGATAAAGAGAGAAGAGAAACAAGAAATAAAATGATTAATTAGCACGCGAGAATCTAATTAAGTGTAAGTTCGTATAGGGGGGGTGGCCGTGATTGCCATCACACCTTAATTAACTGACACAATCTTCAACAACACTTTAATTGGCTTCTTACATTGAAAAAATAAAAGGGAATAAATGAAAGGGAAAAAAAAAAGTACAAATGGCAATCTCTTTACACACATGTATGATGATCGATCTCAAATCAAAGTATCACAAGAAAAGAAAGAAATTAGAGGAGGAGCTAGTAGATAATTAATATAATTATAATTAAGGCTTGTGAGGGGGACACTGATAGCACTTAGCAAATAACCCAAAAGTATCAACTTGGTGAATGAAATTGATCATGCTTGCCCATCCTCCCAAACCAAATCCTACCACCAAAACCCACACCACCACAAACACATTCATGGAGTATGATCCTACCCAACCTCCTAACATTGATGGTGGTCTCTCCACAGCATTCTGCCAACAAACCAAAACAAACATTAGAAAAACAATAAAAAAAAAATTAAAGTTATTATTTTTTAATCGGTCAAACACACAAACTATACTAATTTTCCTTTTAAATTTACATTACTAGAGATCGAATCTCACACATTAAGCTCCAAAAACCTAGGGTACACATATGGTCTAACCTTCGTCTTCTAAATTGGAATTGTTTTTTTATTTAAGGACTAAAATAAAATAATACTGTATCAAATATACGGACTAAAGTTAAAAAGAATCATAAGCAAAATGGATGATAGGGGCAAATTGAAATTGTAATATTGAAATATATAGTAACGAAATCAAAGTATTTATTAGTTTAGGAAGTAAAAGGAAAAAAAGGTGTTACTAACCTCCCTAGCGGGTGCTGAAGCAAAGGTGACCATGTGAGCCATGGCAGGAATGATGTAAACGGTAAAGCTAACAAGAAGAGATCCAACGGTTGAGTTAATTGGTCCAAAGAAAGGGAATATTATTGCAAGGAACCATATTGGAATCACCACTGGAAGTCTAGTCAATGCCCTTTTCACCAAACTCTTTGTTTCATGAACCCCAATGAATTTCTCCCACACAAAGTACAATGGAGTGCAAGCAAATCCAAATGTTATGAACTGCAATAAATTAATCAAATCGAATATATTTAAAGTATCAGCAACTAACAAACCGAATATATAATCAGAATAATCTATTTTTAACTCTTTATTGAATTGAATTATTATAATAAATAATGAACCTGATGAATGAGCATGAGTATGACAGCAGTATCCCTGAACCCTGTCCTAGGAAGCAATGAGAGGGCATTGGAATGAGTGAGAAGCAAATCCCCAAATGCCCAATACACAGCTGCTGCTGATGGCAAAGTTAAGGTCAGCACATATAGTGTTGCAATCAAATAAATCATCTTAAACTTCTGAGGCTTCCACATTGCATGCATAATTTCCCTACAATTTCAAATTAATATAAATCTCTCAGATTCATGTTTGATTAAAACAAATCCTTATATTATATCTAAAATAAATGTAATTAAATGTGGAATTCTCACACTGTAACAGCATGTCCACCAAAAGTATACAGAATGTTGGTGGCCCCTGTGAAATAGAGAACCAATTTGGTTGGCCCTGAATGTTTCACCCCCTCAACCTTAAAAAAGAAATAAGAATTGCAGAACCCAAATAAGCAATAATCTTTCAAATTACATGTGTGGTTATATTAATTTTAATTTTATCTAAATTCTATTTTAGTCATTGACTTTCTAAAGTGTTATTGAGACTGACTAATGCGAATGATTTTTTCATTCAATCAAGGACTAGCTTGAATGATGTTAAAAATTCAAGGACTAAACTGAAATTTCTATAATATTGGAGATTAAAATGGAATCTGAGGGACTAAAGTGGTAATTCGCTATGATTTATTTACCTGTCCATGGACAAGGGAAGCTATGGTCATATACCATGCAGTGTAAGTGGTCATCATGAGGCCTAAGAATGACCAGATTCTGTAATTGTGGAAAGAAGGAATGAAGACTGTTGTTGCACAGCAGGCACCAAAGATGTAAGTCCAAGTTCTCTTGTCCAGATTGTCATTTATGTAGTATATGTTACTGAAAAATATTATTTTCACAGTTTCCAAAAAGTATTAAATGTTAGACAATAGAGATTCTAAGTTATAATGCACGTATTCTGATTTATATACTCAAAATAGTAATGATCCACTTGTTACCTTGCACAGGCAATTAATTGAATTACTGATCCAAACAGAAGGAAAGTACAGTTGAAAAAGAGACCAAGATTCCTCCAGTGTTTGCCTAAAAGTCCATCTAGAACTTCAAACCACTACAAACAGTTAAAAGAAGCAAGTTTAGAAGAAAATCTAAAGTAAGATCACATTGATCCATACAGAGGATACTAATTACTAATAATAATAATAATATGAAGTTGAGAATTAAATTTATAATGACCTGAATAACATGGTTCCTGAAATCAACTTTTTCTCTTTCCTTTCTGGTTCTGTACTCAACATAAAGAATACTGATAAGGTAAGCAGTCCAACTTCCCATTAGTCCATAAAAAAGCTGAAATAAAATCCCAGATAACATCCCAAGTTGTGAAAAGGAATATGGTAATGTCAATAGCACTTGTGCAACCTGCATTAAAAAATTATCCAATAAACTATGAGAGTGTTGAATTAAAAGACAAAATGAAATCTCAGTTATGGTTTAATTAATGAATAATTGCCTGATTAGAAGCACAGCTAAACCAAGCATCATAGACAGAACCACCATGCCAGAATAGCCTAGATAATTTGCTACTAGTGGACTTTGAATTTTCCTCTTCCCTCTCCATTTCTAAGTAATTCCCTGCAACCACAGTCTCAACCTTCTCAGAAGCCATTCTTAAAATGTTAATTTTCTCCCTTCAATTGCTTCAAGAGAATCAAGATACAGATATAGATATATAGGATGAAAATTTGAAGAAGTGCTTCTGATTCTTTTCTTAATTTATTTCTATTTTTTCCCCTTTGCCTTTTTTTTTTCACCCTCTCTAACTCACTCTTTCACATTGTTATGCAGCTTGTTCTGTTGCCTTATATAAACTTTTTTCCTGAGTTGTGTAACCAATGTGGGGACCTTGATTAGTTCACATGTAAGAGCTTTTTTTCTTAATAATTCTCTCTTTCTCTCTCACCAATTGCCATCGTGAAGGGTTGAACCTCATCATCAGTTTTGTAGACTGTGATGGGCCCATGGGCTTAGCTGCAGTGCACGAGCGGGCTGGCCCACCAATTGCCCCTTCTCTTCTTCTCTTTAATTAATCTTCTCAAAGAGCCCATGCACATTGATTGATCATGAATGTAGTAGATTAAAGTTATGGGGAAAAAAAAAAAAGTGATGAAAGAGAGAAAATTTCTACTTAGAAAAAAGTTTCTAGTGTGTGAAGATGTCTATGTGGGGGAGATTAAGATGGAAAGAATCATTACACTCAAGAGTGGCTTAGTGCTAATCATGATTAGTACCACACGTGTTCCAACTGGCTTTATTAAAATTAAATCCTAGCTAAGCCCCATCTCTCCTCTTTTCATTATCACTTTTACAATTTCGTTAATTAATTATTTTTGTTATATTAGATTATCTAAATGTTTTGTACTATTGGCCCATGCAAATGGTTAGTGGTAGTGGTACATGACCCAAATGGATTTGAGTAGTGTAAGTGTATTAGGTCCGTAAAGTTTAAAATATGTACAGAGATACTTTATTAATCGAGAAGTCTTAATTTAATTTTTGTAAAAAAATATTTCTTTAAGAATGAGATTTACCTATGCCTCTAATTTTTAAGACTATAAAGTTCCTCTTTTATAGTTTTTTAATAGCAAACGAAATTTTTTTGCAGTGTTATATGTTCTCGGTGACCTATAAAGTTATGAAAAAAAAATCAATTTTGCCTTTTTCATGTGAAAGGGATTATCTGTCATGTGGCTAAAAAAAATTATTGAAAAAATTAAAGTATTTATGCACTGTCAACATAAGTTAATAGTGGCAGAGTTTGAACAATTTGTAAAATTATACTTGTTTTAATTGAATATTTTGAATGTGCAATAATAATTCATATACATTTATTAAGGTGTACGAGCTTATTTAAAATATATTTAATATCAATTAAATTAAATTTTTTATTCTATTTTTTAATTTTTTAATATTAAAAATAATAAATTAAAAAAATAAATGAGTTGTACACCCACAAAATATTTTTGTTAACAGTTTTATTGCATGAATTGATGAGTAAGGATAATTCCAATCGGAGGGTTTTGGTAGGATATCCTTATCTTATAGTCAAAAAAGAGATGCACGAAAAAGAAGATGATAAGAAAGGAAGTATCTTCAGATTTGTGGGTTCAGTTTGGCCCAACGGTTACCAACCCATTAGGCCCAGTCCCTCAGAATTGTTGGATCTTTGGATGAAGATCAACTTGTAATTGATTCATCACTTTTAAAATTTACCAACTATAATTTTTTTTGTCAACTTTGTAAAGATGACTAGAAAAAGCTTTGTCATTAACCATTGTCTAAATTAAAGTGAATTAATAGATCATACGTTGTATCAACAAAGATCGACATAGTTAGTAAATAGTTGTGTCCTTTAAACCTGATATAGTTAATTAGTAGATAGCTAAGTCATTTAAGTTTGACACAAGTGATCTCCACATGGCTACATCTCGAAAGGATTAATTTCCGATTAGAAGATATCATTGACACACACCAATAAAAAATAACATTCGTGAACTAGTCTCTTTTGGTATAGATGTTTATATTAACAATTAAGTTTTACTAATTATTGTCCTATTCATAAATAAATATTTCTCATAAAAGTTTAACTTTTAATGTTATAAATGTATCTGAGTTAATTATGATTTTTAATGCAATATTTTTTTATTTATACGTTGTTTATCTATTTTAATGATTAACAAAACCCTTAACAATATATTTATAATTTTTTTAATTCTCTCTGTATTACTTTCAACAAATGTGTTAAAAGTTAATCCAACTATTCTTTTCAATTACCATATACGAGCAATCAGTTCATTCTGTTTCTATTAATTATTAATACCTTAGCATAATTATTCTACACCCAAAAAGTTCATGAAATCTTAGGCAAGTTAGAGGTCTATAATGGCTCAAATGGACCTTATTATTGATATCCAAATCATGGCCTAATAAACTGAAAATTAAAACTGGGTTCAGAATAAACTACTCATAAAGACCCTTATTAGTATATCATAATGTTATTGAACCGACTTTTCTTTCCAAATGGCAATCAGTTATTTGATATTTCATTTTCCCTGTTCTGTGCAGGTTTGTTTTTCTATTCAACTGTACACCAAATACTTTTTATTAGTAGTAATTTTAAATTTAATAAAAGTAAAAAAAAAAAATATATTTTTTCAAAAATATATTTTTTTATTTGAAAGTACTACAACCGGAGATCGAATCTCATATCACACACACATGTTTTCATGAACTCACCATAAGTTAAAAAATACTTTTAGTTAATAATAAAAGTTTAAAAAACGGACTATTTAAACTAGAGATGGTAATTAAAGTTGCTAGCATTAGCATATATGGACAATCATTGAATTTAACGCATGAACCAAATGGGTGCCAGTTGCCTTTGAATTTGATCATCATGGAAACCACACTTTAATTTCTCTGATATATATATAACGAGATAGTAACGATACAAGAATCACTTTATGCAAAATATATTATAAATGAAGTAATGATCAAAGATTGGATGGTCATTTTCAGTGAGTAGTGAAACTTGAATTTGATGGGTAGTGATGGCGTTGATGATAACTCTAATCGTTACTTTAAATGAAGCAAATTAAATAGGTATAGCTAGCTTAGCTTAGCTTCTTACCCCACCTTCCATAATGCATATGGAAGCATGAGAATGTATGTCACTATGTCTTTTTTAATCTTTCTTGATTTCTGACTCGGATTACATCCATTAGGGACCAATTAACAAAACAAAAAGTTAGCAAATACTTTTTTGACTTCGGTGCTTGCTATACACACACCAACTTTTCCTATTAAAAAAAAAAAGTCTAATTAACCCTAAGCAGGAGGCACTGCTTACCAGATGATAACATTATTCATTAATTAATTGGAGCGAAATTGTGGAATTGATGAGTTTGTAAAGATAACTGAGAACATGAAATAATAATTTGATGTGAAGTACTAAGCATTGAGATCTGAAATTGTTAAACATGGCATGATATGTTGACCATATATCAAAGAAATTATCTTCTCTTTTGTGCCATGAACATGGACATGGATTCTCGGAGCCTTGGGTCCTCCAGCCAAGGGACACTCACTAATAACATGCTCTGTCCTTGTTTCATCCAAAGGGAAAAAAATGCATAATACGGAAGAAAAAAATAAAAAAAGAGAGTTGCCCCTCTAATTCGTAATTCTCTATCAGATTCAAATTGTGATGTAAGTAGGATTTGTTGCAAAATCTGGGGAATTAGTGTACCTGTTTAAACTTTGGTTGAAAGTCACACGTATTTTAGGTTAATGGTTGAGATTTCACCACACATAATTCATTTTTTTCAAAAAAAAATAAAAATGGAAGCCGCATCTTTTCATTTCCAATAGAAGTGTGTTTGAATTTTAACTAATTTGGATTGAAGAACTTTTTAAATGTAAAAAGATTTAATTATAGCCAAACTCATCAGTGATCACTATGGATAAATTAGTTGTTATAATTAAATTAGTGATTATAATCGAACTAATCGTTATAGTCAAAATAATTATTACACTAAAATTAGTTGATATGGTCAAAAGAAAACAATGAAAGATACATGGAATAAATATTTAGAGTGTTTCAATCTAGATTTACTATTATAGATGACTCAAGATATTCGTTTAACACATCTCTACAAATTTACATACTAGTTGTATTGTAATTTATTTAGTCAATTAGGTGTTCTCTTAATATTAGCGTAGCCTTTATAATTTTATTAGGAAAAAATACAACTTTGGTCATTTATCTTTTATTAAACTCCTACTTTGATCTTTCATTTTTTTTTTTTAAATTGGTTCATTATCTTTTTTAACACTATATTGGTCCATGTACACTAACATTATTGAATATTTTAATGAAAATCATAATAACATTAAAAAAGATGTACTTAAAAACACTCAATAATTTTAATTTAAAAAGATTAATATAATATAAAATAATAATCAAATTAAAAAAAAAAAAAATAAAAGACTAAAATAAAAATTCGTTAAAATATAAAGGATAAAAGTTATATTTTAGTTATTTTATTATTAGTTGTGAATACAAGCCTCCATGACAAATTTTTCGTGTTTCATAATATAAACCTATGTAATAAAAATAGGAATATTTATTATATTTTCTAATTACATTGTTTTATTTAATAATTTTAAATCAATATTACTAATGTGCGATTGTAGAATATTTTTGTTAACAATAGTAGAATTTAAATTAAATTAGAAGTAAAGTTAAAATAATATAATTAAAAATTAATTTTTATTTAATATTCTTACTTCTAAAATTGCATTAAAAAAATATTTCTACTACTAAAATTAAGCTATTAATTATTTTTATAATATATGTGAATGTGTGGTAAAGTGAAAGTAGTAGTATTATAATACTAACAAAATAAAATGTTGAAACTTCAAATGTTACCAAAGATTAAAAAAATTTAAAAAATAAAATAAATCCAGTAATCCACGTTGTGAACGGCTGACCGCTAACCCTAATTATGTCGTTTATACGCGAAACGACAATTGCGTCTGAACTACGCTGAAGGTTGAAGAATACCATCAGGAACAACAGAAAAAGCAGTTTGATAGGAGAGAAGCGAAAAAATGGCGGGTGGTGGAAAGGTGTCGTTCAAAGTGACACTGACCTCCGATCCAAAGTTACCCTTCAAAGTGTATGTATTTTACGTTCTTATCTATTCTCCCCAATTTTTCCTTGATTCCTTCTAACCCTAATCTTCGTTTTCTCAATTTCTTCCAGGTTTAGCGTTCCAGAGGCTGCTCCTTTTACTGCCGTTCTCAAATTCGCTGCTGAAGAATTCAAAGTCCCTCCCCAGACCAGCGCCATTATCACCAACGGTACGTAATTAATTATGCCCTTTTGAATTTTGGCAGATCAAGCTTCTATGTTTTATTTGATTCGTGATGTTGATGTTGAAAGCTTTAGGATTCAGATTTTTTCCCCCCTGATTTGGAAATCGTGTGTTGATGGTATGATGCTAGATCATGAACGGCGTCTTTCGCCAATGTCTCTTGTTATTCCTTTGCAGCTCTTGGCCTTTGAGCCTTGAGGGATCAGAAGAGCTTGGCCAACCTGAATAGTTTCGTTTTAATTTTTTTAAATCAATAATTATGAAAATTCATGAAAAAAAATTATTTTTTTCTCAAAAATGTGAAACGGGCCCTTGTTTCAGCCCTAGTTCTTGTTAACCTGGGGATGAACCACTAAGCCCCCTTTTCTATTTATAAGTTTAAAATTTAAAATAAGAAAGGGAAAGAGTAAAAAGTAGATTGTAGAGTAGTACTATAGTGCGGAAAGAGTGGTGGGGATTATCGTTATGGGTTCTGACTTCTGAGTGCACCTTAGACCTTCTTATTATTAGGTTAATCAAAACGTTGTACATCTCAAAAAGCTCTGAGTTATCAGCCTCCTTTCATGCTGTTGTTGTCTTCATAGGCACTTTGAATTTTGAAATTTGCAGTATTGGTTTGTGACTTGTGATAATGTGATCCATGAAAATTTCTAACTTATGGTGTTGGAATTTAGCTGGTAACCCATATTTTTTCAGTGTTATGTGAATTGCAATAGGATGAATGGGGTGGTCTTTAGGTAATTTGCTGTATGCTCTAGTTAAGACTTAAGATACTGGTAAATGTAGTCACATGATTTGTAGTGGCCAAAATGCCGAATTGTGATGGGATATCTGTATTCTCACCTCAATTGTTTTGTCCTCTTAGATCTTAAATTACAATGCAAATGGGGTCTTCCCCCTTCCAAATAATAAAAATTCAAATAGATTGAGATTTCATTGGGGAAGGTTCATAATTAGTTATTTGAACTGTCTTGATAGTCCGTCATATGTAGAGACTTATGAATTTGCTGGCACTAAAAAGTGTAACATTGTTCATAAGAAGGATAAGGAATATGGAAAAGGTAATCTACCTAGGCTAGCGTGAATCCAATGAATGCAAAATTACCTAAGTTAAGAGTATCTTCGTTTATGTACATTATTAACTGTCAACTTTCACTATGAAAACCTTTATTGATATAGCAATATCCATCCTGTACTTACTATTTTTCACATATATTTTTTTACTTTGTATTCATGCAGATGGTGTTGGCATAAACCCCCAGCAGAGTGCAGGTATGGCAACGTTTTATCATCTGTTTCTTTCACTTGCTACTGTGTTCGAAGAGTCACGATAGTTTCCTCTTCAAATATGTATTTTTTGAATGAAATCTTTGAATATGGTTTAACATCACAATTTTGTTCTTCATTATTTATACAAGGCAAAGTAAAACAATGTAGCCCAAACACCTTGGATGGTGTTATCGTGATTAAACGTAATGATATGCTCGAAAAGGTTATCTTGAGACTGCTTGATGACAGGGTTTGGCGTTGCAGTTTTGGATTCCTATAGGAGTGTATCGTGACATTGAACAAAGTTATATAGGTTGATGATAGTTATCTTTCATTTGACATTCTCTATATTTCATTTCTTCAGGTAATGTCTTCCTAAAGCATGGATCAGAATTGCGCCTGATTCCGCGTGATAGGGTTGGTGCCTCTTAGATGTTACAGGGTGTCTAAGTGGATATAAATTATTGACCCATTTCCCTATATATGTGACTGTTGTAGCTCCATATCATCATAGTAAACACTAAATGCCGGTGTTACTGGTTTGATGTAATTGAGATCAAAGGTGTCTTGATAAGGTTTATTTCAATAATGGGTCCATGATATATATTTTTGGAAATGATGTGTTTGACTGTTATGGTCCTTTCAGCTTTGGATGTGAGGCCTTTCCGTTAGGGAACTTCCTAGCACCACTCTTTCCCCCGATGAAAGCATAGGAAAGCTGTGATGAAAATTGAGATAAATCAAATTTTTTGAAACCTTAGCATTTGTTGGATCTTGAGAGAGATGCCCGCAACGCAAATCTCTGGAATTTGTTTTTAGAAGATCTTTTTGTTTTCTGAGGCCATGCTAAAGTGAATATAGTTAAAACTGATCTTCCTAAACTCTATGATAGTCCGTTTCGGTGGTTCTGGTTGTAAGTTTCTGTAGAATAGTCTTGCACTGGCCATCCAGGGTCTATGAATCTCCTCTGTGAAGCAACTTTGTGAAGTTACTTAGAGTAGCTTCCATCTTTTAGAAAAAATTATAACATAATTAGTGGCATATAAGTTATTACTATTAGAGTAGCTTCCATCCATGGTCTATATACATTTTACTTTTATTTCCTAAAATATTGTCCTGGATGCACTTTCTCTTCCCGCAGTGTCTTCTAGTTCTTATAATTGTGAAATTTTCTGTAGCTCCGTTGGTGAGTACATGGGGACATGCGTGTGTGGGTACGGGATTCGATCCCCGGTTGTACTACTTTCCTATTAAAAAAAAATCGTGGAATTCTCTGAACAACAACAATCTCTCTCTTTCTATTTCTTCCTTTGGTTCGATTATGTGGGTTTCATGGACAGTTTGGATTCAGATTTGGGGTTGGGTTTGAAAAGCTTACTTAACTTTTTTCTTTCACTTTAATCTTTGTTGCAAGGCCACCAACCTTCGTTTTTTTATTTGACTGGTATTTGGAATCCAGGTTCGATGGAAGTTGGGTATTTGGATTGTGAGAATTTGGGTTTTCGCTAAAAAAGGAGAAAATGGGTAATAACAAGAAAAGGAATTTTTGAATAGAGGCTTTCAAATAATCGTACCATGAGTGCTTGAAAGTTGCTATCAGGATTTGTTAGGATTTAAATTTAATTATGTTTTAGACATCAAATAAACCCTAATTTTATGGGGACTTTTGTTTGTTCCTATCTTTAGTTTGTTAGAGGTTAGCACTAGCAGCAAGTTGCCAATTTTTTCAACGATGTCCAAAATGAAGTTTGTCAAAATGCAAGTATGTTTGGATAATTTCTTTACTTGGAAAATTTTCATTTTCAGTTTGGGAAAATGAAGTTTGGGAGAAGTAAGTCTTATCTACTTTTCAAACTTTATTTTGCAAAAGTAAAATGATCATTTACAACTCTATCCCTCATTACTTCCTTCATGTCCTTTTTTTAATTTAAAATCATGTCATTTTTGGTAACTTTATTTCCAAAAGTACTTTTATGTTTATCTATCCAAACAAACTCCATTACTTCAAACTCACTTTTACAATATCATTCCCAAATGCAAATTCATTCCACCAAACTTCATTCTACCAAACTTCATTCTACTAAACTACTATCCAAACGGACCTGTTTGTTCCGTAAGGCCAAATAGCCAAAGCTTTTTAAGTTCACGCCTAATTCGTTTACATCCTCTTTTTCCGGGCCTTATTCGTTTGGATCCTCACTAGTGAGCTTTAAAAATTCAATGATTCTACATTGTTAAAGAGGATGAGTGTTGAAAGTCGAGGGTAAAATGGGAAGTGAAGTTCCACATTGGATAATTAAGAGTTAAATGAAGAGTTTATAAGTGAAAAAGTTCTTGCACCTAATGCAGATTTTAGGTTGCATTGTGGTATCCTTCTCTTATATATTTCCTCTCATCCACACTCCAACACTGGTATCAAAAGCTCACTCAATCCGATGCTAGGCGGGGACGAGTCATTGAGTGAACGATCAACCCACGTATGAAAGAGTTAAACCGTGGAGTGCTGCAACTCTAGTGTGACCATGAGATGCGAGAGATGCTTCGTGTAGACTATGAGTACTCGTGGATGAAGAAAGACTTCCGTTAAAAAGGGAACAATCTAATGTGAAAGTGGAAGTTTTTTATTGCATTGTGGTATTCTTCTCTTAAATATTCTTTCTTATTTACACTCTAACAAAGAGTTTGTTACATGTTTCCATGAGGTGAAAGAGAGAGTTGAGCCGCTTAAAAGAAAAAATAAAAAAGAAAGCAGCAGTGTAAAATTTACTTGAGTTTTGACTATGAATTTAGTGAATAATTTGTTTTTTTAATATCTATACACAAAACATATAAAGGTTCAACGTAAAACTAAAATATGGAGACCCAAAAACTTACTATTTTAGGCCATTATCACGACGGATAGATACAACGCCTATAAAATAGAATACTCTATAACCTATCCAATATATTATACATATACATAATTCATTAGCACGTGTATGGTTGAGAAAAATATAATGATTAATCCATTAGACAAATTATAAAAATAATAAGGACTATAGAATTTAACACATAATAAATAACAAAAAAATAATTTGATTACCGCACATTCCCTCTGGAGTATTTATGTTTCCTTTCCTCGTTAGTAATCACTTCTATACTTTCGTTCAGAGTCAAATTAAATTTAGAGCATGTTTAAATTCACGGAAAGAATTAATTTTAAGTATAATTAATTATGTTAATAGATTATAAATAAAATTAATTATGAGTAAAATTAATTTACGTATAAAAAATTATGATAAAAATGTTGATTTTAAGAGAGATTGATATTTGAATATTTTTGTTAAAATTTAAGTTTTGTAGTGTAAATATGATACATTATAGAAAAGAAAATTGTTACTAATTCTAACCCAAGATTATCAAACATGATTTTTTTTTTTTTTGTCAAAATCAATTCTGATGCAAGACAAACCATGATTTTGGTAGTACATAAGCTAAATTAAACATATACTTATATTTATAGAAAAATGTTAGATCCTCTTATAAATTCTTATACTCATTTAATTTTGATAATTGTTATTTATTTTTCACTAAATGTTTTCTTTAATGATAAATAACAATTATGAAAATTAAATAGGCGAGAAAATTTATAAAATATTTTATTAAAAGATTACAATATTTTTTATTTAATAAGTGACATTTATTATTTAAAAAGTAAATATTTAATAAAAAATAAAAGACATATATTAAAATTAAAATTAAGTAAATAAGAAAATTAATCGGAAGATTTAGGGTGCGTTTGATGCGTGAACAGGACAGTACAAGTAGTATAGCACTGTACAAGTTTTATGAGGCACATCACAACTTTTTATGTTGTGTATCATTTGATACTCAATGCACATAACAAAAAGCACAACATAAATTTTACAATAATATCCTTCATGTTATATTATTAATTTTTCTTAAATTTTTCTAAGAAAATACTATTTTGATATTTTATAATTATTTTATTATTTATTATAAAATTAAAATTTCATGATTTAATAAATTACTACATAATATATTTTATGTAATATAATAATTATATTATATATAAAAAAATTATTATTAAAAAATATTTTTAACTTTTTATTTTTTAATATTTATATTTACCGTTAAAATTTATTTTATTATTAATACGTTATTTTAATTATATATGAATGACAAAAAAATAAAGTAAACATTGATTTTAAAAAAAATACAACATAAACTATCTCGTAAGTGGAGAAAATGGAGAAAGTAGTTACAGTACTGAATAAAAATAAAGGTTAATTATGTCTTTTCTTAATTTGTGCATGGAACAAGAAAGTTGTCCCTTGGTTTAGTGAGGTAAAAAAATTGTCATTTTGTACTGTCCTGTGACTCAAATTTTGTGTTGTTACAGCTTTTTGAATCAAAAACAGAACAAAAACTTTTATCCTATACTTTAAAAATTAACAAATCAAACTCACCTTTAGTTTTTTATTACTAAAAGGCAACTGTTACACACTCTGTTTCCACCATTTTCCATATTTTGACTTTACTAATTTCGTTTTCCCATAATAGAGTGATAACCTAATGATTAGTCTAATGAATTAGTAAACACAGTCACACAGAGCTCAAAGTCTCAAACAGACGAATTTACCCAATTTTTTAGACATATTCTCACTCTCCGATCTTGAATATAAGTTATTTCTTAAAAAAAAAATTAATTTTAAATATAAGTTATTAATTAATTTATAATGAATAATTTTTACTTGTATTATTTATATAATTTTTAAAAATTTAATTAATAATAAAGATAAAAAGGTAGTGAAATAAGGGTGAAAAAAGTTATTAATTGAATTAAAACATTTAATAATATATTTATTTTGGGATATAGTTAGAAAAAATTTATTTTTTAGACAAAATTAATGAATTAACTTCTATTATTTAGTTTTGGTAATTCAATTAGCAGTGATTTATATTTAGGACGAGAGAGAGTAACCTAAAACTTACTAATACTTACGATCTCTAATTGAGAACATGTTTGAAAAAAATTATTTTTCAACGTAATATTTTGCACTTAAAATTTTTTTTATTATTCTTTTAACAAAAAAAAAATCATTTTTGTCCTTTAGTTAAAAATTAGACATTATTTCAGAAAGTTTTAAAAATTACTTCTAATAATAAGTATATTCAAACAAAAATTAATTATATATCAGACAATTAATTTTTCACAACTTATTTTAATAATTAATTTCAACTAATTTAAAGACACTATTAATTTTAAGTGCATATTTTGGCATAAAAGGGGCAAGTGGAGCTAGTAAATCTAAATCTGATTATATGAATCAGCAAGGTGAATTCAGTTAAGAGAATAAAAAGGAGGGGGAAAAAGAAAGATACCTTTGACTGAAACAGTGGGAAGCTGGTGACCCTTGGGATGATAGGCAACAACATTGCAAATTTGCAATAGATGAGATTTAATGGCTCTTTTTTTTTTTGGTCGCGCTTCAATTAATGATTATTATTATGTATATGATATTTTTTATTAAGTTTTTTTAGCTGTGAAATATTACATAAGTTAATAAAATCTTTTTTTATTATTAACATAATTAAATGTGATTAAAATTACAACCTAGATTAATACCAGAAAAAAATTACAACCTAGATTTTCTTTTAAAAAAATTATATAAATTATTGATCAAAACTTGACAGTTTTTTTTTTTTAATAATTTAACTTATGTTTAGCAGAAAATTATAATAATATAAGATATTTTAAGTAACTTATAATTTATGAAAAATTAATTTTTAATAATTAATTTTTATTTTACTCTTAAGTTATTTATTATTTTCTTTGTTCTTATTTATAAGCTCCTAAATAAAAATACATACATATTAAAAAATATATAAATACTAAGAAAATGTACTAATTTTTTAAAAAATACCCTCTTTTCACTATTACCCTTATTAAAACTAATCAACACTCTTTGTTCTTTAAATTTAAAATTAAACCCAATTACTCAAATTAATTAAGGATAAAAATAAAAAATATAATAAATGCTCTTCGTTTATGTAATAGGGCTTATAAAAAGAAAAAATATTTTTTCTAAAGCTTATAAATAGAAATTGAGGGAGTTTATGTTTATTTTATAAAAGGATTTACTACATATAATAATTATTGTATGTTGTTTCAAGTCATTTAATTTTACTAAATATTATATTTTCTTTTTTTTAATATAAACAACAACTACCAAAAACACATTTATTGAAAGAGTTGGCTAAAGTAATTTAATTTTATTGATCTAATCTAAAAAATATATTTATTTCCTAAAATATCCACTGTTTATAAGTTTTTTTCTTTATCCACTATAATTGAAAATAAGCAATAAAGCGTAGCTGATAAAAATACAAAAATACTAACTAATTAAAGTGAAAGTTGATAATTTTCTTTTAGTTGTTCCTTATATATAAAACTAGAAGTAATATTTATACAAAACTCAGATAATAAAAAACTTATACCCCTTTTATTTTTTATTTTGATTAATATTCTGGATTATTTATTTTTAATAAGCATTTTAAAATATTAATGAGTAATTAATATTTATTTTTCTCTTTCATATTTATAATAAATACTCTTTTCGGTCCATTTTAAAAGAGACAAAAAGAGATTTTTTTTCTTTCTATAAGAGATTTTATGAGTTTTTTAGGCATATTAATTGCTAAGAAATGGTAAAATATATTTTGGTACCCTTAATTTATTACTCCCTCCATCCCTAAATGTAAGACCCTCTGCAAAAAAAAAACGGTTTCTTTTTATAAGACCCTCTTACAAATTTTGTGCCAAATTGAATGTTTTTCTACCCAAATACCCTTAACATTTAATAATACAAAAAAAAAAGTTAGAATCATTAATTAGGTGAGGAGAGAGTGGAGTTATGAGTTTCAATAAAATAAAAGAGGTATTTTTGGAGCATTTTAAAATATTAATGAGTAATTAATATTTATTTTTCTCTTTCATATTTATAATAAATATTCCTTTCTGTCCATTTTAAAAGAGACAAAAAAGAGATTTTTTTTCTTTCTATAAGAGATTTTATGAGTTTTTTAGGCATATTAATTGTTAAGAAATGATAAAATATATTTTGGTACCCTTAATTTATTACTCCCTCTATCCCTAAATGTAAGACCCTCTGCAAAAAAAAATTGTTTCTTTTTATAAGACCCTCTTACAAATTTTGTACCAAATTGAATGTTTTTTTACCCAAATACCCTTAACATTTAATAATACAAAAAAAAAAGTTAGAATCATTAATTAGGTGAGGAGAGAGTGGAGTTATGAGTTTCAATAAAATAAAAGGGGTATTTTTGGAGCATTTTAAAATATTAATGAGTAATTAATATTTATTTTTCTCTTTCATATTTATAATAAATACTCCTTTCTGTCCATTTTAAAAGAGACAAAAAAGAGATTTTTTTTCTTTCTATAAGAGATTTTATGAGTTTTTTAAGCATATTAATTGCTAAGAAATGATAAAATATATTTTGGTACCCTTAATTTATTACTCCCTCCATCCCTAAATGTAAGACCCTCTGCAAAAAAAAATTGTTTCTTTTTATAAGACCCTTTTACAAATTTTGTACCAAATTGAATGTTTTTTTACCCAAATACCCTTAACATTTAATAATACAAAAAAAAAGTTAAAATCATTAATTAGGTGAGGAGAGAGTGGAGTTATAAGTTTCAATAAATAAAAGGGGTATTTTTGGAAGTTAATACAAAATTTTAGATATAATTAATGAGTTTAATCATACTCCTTAATTCCCGTGTATTTTTTGTAAGAGTAATTCCTAATCCCCCTGCTCCATATTCCTACAAATCCTCCTACTTTCTCATTAAAGAATATTTTCAATGTTTTTTATGGTTTCAAGATTGAAATTGCATTTTTTTTTATAAGCAAATACTCACACACCCACTACACACCCTAAAATATATTTTGGTACCCTTAATTTATTACTCCCTCCATCCCTAAATGTAAGACCCTCTGCAAAAAAAAATTGTTTCTTTTTATAAGACCCTCTTACAAATTTTGTACCAAATTGAATGTTTTTTTACCCAAATACCCTTAACATTTAATAATACAAAAAAAAAAAGTTAGAATCATTAATTAGGTGAGGAGAGAGTGGAGTTATGAGTTTCAATAAAATAAAAGGGGTATTTTTGGAGCATTTTAAAATATTAATGAGTAATTAATATTTATTTTTCTCTTTCATATTTATAATAAATACTCCTTTCTGTCCATTTTAAAAGAGACAAAAAAGAGATTTTTTTTCTTTCTATAAGAGATTTTATGAGTTTTTTAAGCATATTAATTGCTAAGAAATGATAAAATATATTTTGGTACCCTTAATTTATTACTCCCTCCATCCCTAAATGTAAGACCCTCTGCAAAAAAAAATTGTTTCTTTTTATAAGACCCTTTTACAAATTTTGTACCAAATTGAATGTTTTTTTACCCAAATACCCTTAACATTTAATAATACAAAAAAAAAAGTTAGAATCATTAATTAGGTGAGGAGAGAGTGGAGTTATAAGTTTCAATAAATAAAAGGGGTATTTTTGGAAGTTAATACAAAATTTTAGATATAATTAATGAGTTTAATCATACTCCTTAATTCCCGTGTATTTTTTGTAAGAGTAATTCCTAATCCCCCTGCTCCATATTCCTACAAATCCTCCTACTTTCTCATTAAAGAATATTTTCAATGTTTTTTATGGTTTCAAGATTGAAATTGCATTTTTTTTTATAAGCAAATACTCACACACCCACTACACACCCTAAACTAAACTATACTCCTATTCTCTTCTGTCAAGATTCGAACCTTAGACCTCCTACTCCCAAGCCTTAAGACTTGGTACATGACCATTTGAACTAAAGCTCTTGGTCGATTGAAACTGCATTTAATTTCATACTTTATATAGTAATAGGAGGATAAGTAGGATGGTTTATCATTACTCTTTATTTAAAGGATCTTATATTTAGGGACGGAGGGAGTACGAGCATTCACAAATTTTCATACAAGTTGATGCATTAACTACATAGATATTTTAGTGATTTTCTCACATCATTAATTGAAAAGAACATAACTTATTATGTTTTAGGCAAATGATATTTAGTGCCCTAAGGAGGCACTATTTAAGAACCCAAATGTAGTAAAAAGATATTGGAATGTGTAGTTTTTTGTATTTTCGAGAAACGAAATAATGTGCTCTTATGATTATTTTTCTACTTCTAGTAACCTTAACTAGTGCCATTAGGGCACTGTATATCAAGATCTTATGTTTTATTAGTATGTGTAAAACATGTTCAGTATTTCTTATAGGCTAAAATGCACTTTTGGGACTTTATGTTTTCCAAAAGTTATACTTTTGTCCTTTTTGTTTTTTTTGAAGCAAACTTGGACCCTACGTTTGTTTTTTGGACCGAACTAAGACTTTTGTCACAAATCCATCATACGTGGACTAACAGAGCACAAACGGCGTTAAGTATTATTTGGGCTAAAATGCACTTTTGGGACTTTATGTTTTCCAAAAGTTCTACTTTGGTCCTTTTTGTTTTTTTTAAGCAAACTTAGACCTTATGTTTTTGTTTGGACCATCGTTGGTCCAATGACAAAATCCGTTACTCCTAATTCTCCGCTATTCCTAAGCCTCTTTTGTGATATGAATTTTTTTTTTCAATTAATTAATATTATTAAAAAAAAACCCAATTGAACATTAGAATAGATTTGTTGGGGTTAAGGTTTACAAAAGCTCCAAATTGCTATCTTTGTCTAATTTTGATACCTACTTCTTCTAATTCTTCAATTGTTTGTTGTAATTGTTCAATCCCAGCACTTCGTCACTAGCCATGGCTTCTTCCTTGTCAAAAGGAAATGAAAATGAAAACCCTAACAAACATAATCAACCCTTACCATTTTCCTATCATTGGGGAGAAAGGGCAATTTTGTGCATAGCCAACAAGGGGAGTCAATTCTGGGAAGAATAATGATTTATCCTCCTAATTATCTTTCTAATTCCTTTTAAAGTATGTATTGAAGGAGAAAATTAAATGTCTTTATCTTGAAACTATAAAATACATTCCCCACTTAGTAATTAGAAGCATATTTAGGAGGATGTTTTAGGAGGATATAACATTGCTCTTCTAGGAATGCAACAACTATCATTATAGTAAATGATGTGGTTTCTTTGAGTTGGTTGAGTTTGATGTGAATGATGAAAGAAAATAGGTACTTCTGAGACAGAGAAGAATGATAGTGGCTTTGCAATTGAACTTGACGAAGATGGAGAAGTGGAACATAGTATTGATTGCATTGTTGATGATAAGTTTGTGTGTGAATGTGGTCCTTTTGATGTTGCTACTGCTAGGTAGAAGAAAGACCAAACAACTTGGAATGTATTAAGATAGAAGTGTTGATAAAGTAGTGTAGGAATTATGCACTAAGTATTGTGATGACTTTTGTAATGGATTATGCACTGTGTAACGTGTTTCTGAGTGTGTTATTGATAAACAGGAAAGTACTGATTAAATTAGGACTATTTTGATACATTTGAAAACATAAGGGACCATTTAAATACCAAATTAAAATATAAGAGACCATTTTAATACCAAATTAAAACATAAGGGACCAATAAAAGTCCATCTCATCAACCCTTAATACCAGTATGCCACCTCAGAGCCACGTAAGATTGGGAGTAATGGATTCTGTCATTGGTCCAATGATGGTCCGAAAAACAAACGTAAGGTCCAAGTTTGCTTAAAGAAACAAAAAGGACCAAAATAGAACTTTTGAAAAACATAAAGTCTCAAAAGTGCATTTTAACCTTTCTTATAAAAAGGACCGGAGCAGGTATATATTTTGATTGAATATTTATGATTATTGTTCATAAATAACGGACATAATAAAAAAATTATGTAATAAATATTATTAAAAATTAAAATATTCAATCATTTTGTTAATTTATATGTATGAATTTAAATGACTAAAAAATCAAAGTAATGATTAGTACAATTAAAAAGGTATATACAAGTGTTCCAGTCATGTAGTTCAGTTAATGAGTATATGTGAATATGAGTGAGTGAGTACGAGGTTCCATCCCTGGTTGTATTACTTTCCTATAAAAAAAAGTATATACAGGTGATGGAATAATTTTAAATTCACATAGGAACATACGTGTGTGAATATTGGGTCTGATCCCCGATTATTGTATTTTTCTATTAAAAAAAAATTGCTATTTTTTTATATGCACTGAGACTTGAGAGTAAAAGAACTCGTTTTTTTAAACTTAAAAATAATTGATTATTTTTATAAGTAAAGAATAAATTGTTTTTTAAGTGATTATCTTAAGAATCAGAAATTATGCATATTTGGAAGAATAATAAGATTTTTTACTTATTTTGAGAAGTAACTTGATACCTGCTTCTCAAAATAAACAAAAAATCTGATTTTTTATTTTTATTTTTATCATTCTAATAAACACAAACAAATAGACTAAAATTTTTTATATTTATTTTTTTATTAAAATAAGTACTTATTTTATTAAATAAACTAAAACAAATGAGCTCTAAATAAAAGATACTCAGTTAACTTTACATCTCAAATAATAATTTTTAGTGAAATAAGACTTATTATTTAAAACATTTTATTTGTGAATTACTAAATGGAGAAAAAAAATTAGGTTAATAATACAAAATAGATTTTTTTAAAAATTTAACAAGTATTAATTAAATTTTGTTTCTAAATTTTTCATGCAACTAAAAAGAATAATATAAAAATATTTATTTTTTTAATAATAGTAATTTTTTAACATATTTATTCAATGCATAAAATAAAAATAGCAAGTTATTTTCTTCTGCCATTTGTTTTTTCTCAACCGTCACTTTCTTTGGCCGTGCCTGAATCCCAGAGATCCTCTCTCGCTCTCACTGGTCTGTGCTCTCAGTCTTTCTACTTTACTACCGTACAGTGCAGTGCAGAGAGCCAGAGAGTGGTGGTGAGTGAGTGTTGCCATGAAATCCAAGAGCCACATCCACAACGGAAATGGCAACGCAAGCGAGAGCAGCAGCAACTCTCCGAGCCCGCCGCGGTCACCGCGCCGCCGTCACTTCACCATTTCCAATTCCCGAAGGCGGCTCCGCCACAAGGGCGTCGGCGTCATTTCTCGCCGGAACCTCCGCTACTTCTTGTTGGTTCCACTCTTGTACATCTCTGGTTGTTTGATCATGTGCGTGGGCCCCTTCTCTGCTCTCATTGCCCCTCCACTTCCTCCTGGCTCCCGCTATCGCAGCCACGAGCTCTATCAGAAGCTTTCCCCCGATATTCACTCCGACAATTCCTCTGCCATTCAGGTTCATTTTCTTTCTTTCATCTCTCTAATATGTAAATCCAAGAGAATCGCAACGAGTATCCGAATCTTACATTCATGATCAGAAATACATGAGATTTTGCTTTGGATACTTTTTCTAATTTTATTACTTTTTATTATTTTTACTACTAAGCACTTCTATGTGTTGTGTGTGTGGCAGTTGTCTTCTGTTTGGAAGTACAAAAGGAAATTGAGAGAGCGGAAGCCTTGTCCGAATTTTACTACTGTGCAGCATGAACATTTTGGTATGCGCTTAGATAACATGATATCCCGTTGAGGTGGATTTTGTTAACGATTCTATGTCCATTTTGATTTTTAAGGCTCGCTGTAAAGTATGAGTTGTGTTATTTGAGTTATTTTCTCTGCCTTTCCCTGCCATTGCTTTCATTCCACTTATCTACTCTTGGACAACTTCATGCTGCTAATGTGAATTTCGGGAAAATTAACTGTGCTTGATGTATACATTTAAACCACTGTCTTCTCTTAGTGTGTGTTTGGTTGGGATAGACAGAGATCTATTTTAATAGTATAACTAAGAGTTGCCTCTATGTTTTGCATTCATGTTTGATCTGATTTGTTTCCAAACACACTTAATTTCAGCATCCCCTGTACATAGTGGTTTTTTGATTGTGGAGGCCAATGGTGGTCTTAACCAGCAACGCTCTGCGGTATGTTAAAATTTTCCGTTTTATGATCTTCATTATTTTCTTTTTGATTTAAGATACTACTTTCCAGCTTCTCAAATTTTTCGTCTTCAGATTTGCAATGCTGTAGCCGTGGCTGGACTCTTGAATGCAACACTCGTTGTACCTCTTTTTGAATACCATAATGTTTGGAAAGATCCAAGGTGGGATATTTACTTCTTATCTTTAAATATTATATAATGGGCATTATGATGTTTTTTGTATTTCTCTTATTCCTGATTTTTGTCTAGAATTTCTAGTGATCTTTGAAATAGTATTATTTGTCTTACAGTGAATTTGGGGACATATATGATGAAGATCATTTTATATCCACACTTGAGGGTTATGTGAAGGTGGTTAAAGAACTGCCTGAGGTTCTGATGGAGAGGTACAATTACAATATTAGTAATATAACAAATATCAGAGTTCAAGCTTGGGCTCCGGTCAGTTATTATCTGGGAGTTGTTTATCCTGTCTTGCAAAAGGAAGGGTAGGTGTGTATTGCCATATTTTCTTTATTCGTTATTCATCTTTTTTATATTCTATGGAATGAAAAATGTTGAAACTTAGAATTTATTGTTCTCTTCAAATTAAAACTGAATTCCAGATCAAAATTGAGCATTTAACCCAAGTTTAATGCAAATAACAAAATTTGATGAAAAGAAGCAATTTATTTTGAGTGTGTTTACCTTATGCAGGGTTATTCGGATAGCACCATTTGCTAACCGTTTGGCAATGAGTGTTCCTCCAGTTATTCAATTTCTAAGATGTCTTACTAATTTTAAGGCTTTGAGGTTCTCTTCTTCAATATCAACACTAGCTAAGAAGCTGGTTAACCGAGTGACTGGAAAGAGCTCGATGACAAATGGAAAGTATGTTGCTGTGCATCTTCGTTTTGAGGAGGTACAAAATCCTTACTGCATCACATTGAGGATTACTAATAGATGACTAGGTTAGGGTTATTTTAACTAACATGTTGAGAGATAAAATCACAAACTATTAGATAAAAAGTACAAGTATTTATTTTCTTGAAAATTTTAAAACCATTTACTACTTCTTTAAGCAATTAGACTAAAATTATTGCTATTTGCTATATTTTAAAACGTATTAATACAACACGCTTATATGATGTGTGTGGTTGTGTGAAAGGTAGAGGATTAAATTAACTTTCATGTAAGATTGAATAAATATTCACAACATGCAGGACATGGTGGCGTTTTCCTGTTGTGTATATGATGGAGGAAAGGCAGAAAAGTTGGAAATGGATTCAGTTCGAGAAAAAGGATGGAGGGGAAAATTCAAACGAAAAGATCGCATCATTGTACCTCATCTCAATCGTGTCGACGGGAAATGCCCACTAACTCCTCTAGAGGTATTTACTAATGCTGCTCATTTCTAGTTTTATGTGCTCACCTGATGATTATGGTCTTCTAAATGAATTTTAATAATTACTTTCTTGTAGTCCTATTCAGATTTCATTAGCTTTCAGTCTTTCACCCTTGCCATTAGTTTGTGTTTTACTTCTGGGAAGGTGGTGGTTAATTATCATGGAAGAGTGTGAGAGGAAAACCAACTAACGCATGCCAGTTGTGTGAGACTGTGAAATAGTTCATGTTACACAGAAGAGACTATGTTCACTGCATTGTTTTCCTTCAATATGTAGGTTGGAATGGTACTACGTGGCATGGGATTTGATAACAATACGTCAATATATTTGGCTTCTGGGAAAATATATCACGCAGAGAGATATTTGGCACCTTTAAGAGATATGTTTCCCAATCTGCATACTAAGGAGTCTCTTGCAACATCGGACGAGCTTGCTCCTTTTAAGGTAAAGATCCTTTAGAAGTCAGTCACACCTTACACTTAATTATTCTTTCCGTTCCTTTTTATCTGTCTTTTAAGGTTAAAACACACAGATTAAGAAATTTATTTAATGCTCTTGTAACTATCAAAATTATGAGATAATTCTCTATGGTATCCTTGTTAGAACTCTACAATTATTAATTATCTACTATTTAGTATATGTATAAAGTAATAAATGAGAAAGGGTATAATAGGAAAACAAGTTATAAATGTTTTCTTGAATTCCTAAAGAGACCGATAAAAAAAACAATTTTTTTTTAAAACGGAGACAAATAAAAAGTAACGGAGGGAATAATATTTAACTGCATTTGCCACAAAATTATATAACATTGTTTTATTTGAATTCCTTTCCTGAGAGGCCATTAACTAATGCACATCTTTTTTATTTTGTGGTAGTTCTGGCCTACTCTTAAGTTATGCAGCAATGCGTATAAACTCTTTGAGTCTTGATTTTTGTGCTAAAGGTTTTTTGTACTCAATGTACTCAATGGTTACATACGTTAAAAAAAGTGGTTACATTAGTTTTTTTTTGTTACAGACATTGGTTACGTACGTTGAAAAAAGTGGTTACATTAGTTATTTCTTTGTTACAATGTTTTTTCGGATTTGATAGTTACACATGTAGAAATATGTGGTTACAACGTAAAAATAAAAATTCAACAAAACTTCAACGTGTGTAACCAAATATTTTAAGGCATGTAACCATGAGTACAAAAAATGTGAGTACAAAAATCTTTTTTCTAAACTCTTATATTTAACGCTAGTAAGCGTATATTCAGGAAGTCCACCAAAACTATATTTGACATCAGACAAATGGGTGTATTATGTAACACCTTATATTTAAGATAAATTGATTGGTAATGAATTGGAGTCAGTGGCATATGATTAGCTATTGTTCATCATTGACATTCTCAAATGTATTTATGTTTCTGGATTTTGGGAACTAAATCTAAACCAATCTGAATTTGCAATTGGCTTTCATCTTTCAATGCCATTCTTTTTGCTTTATTTCATAACCGAAATTTGTACTGCACTGCTGCCTTGCTGGATAGGCAACATGAATTGGAGTCAGTGGCATATGTTGTTGACTTTATGTTATGGTAATCTTCGTGCAGTTTTCTGTTTTTTAATATTTTAGAGGTTAAAAGTGAAAAAAGTATTGATGATTCTTAATTTAATTTAAATCTAATTCTGTTGTCATTACTATAGTCGATAGCCAACCTCATCTTATGAGATAAGGCTTTTTGTGTTTGTTGTTCGTCGTCATTACGCTCTGCTCAGTCTATGCTTTCCAGTAGGCTATTATTTATTTCTGTCATTCTATTGAAGGGATATTCCTCCCAATTGGCAGCACTGGACTACACAGTATGCTTGTTGAGTGAAGTTTTTGTGACAACTCAGGGTGGTAACTTCCCTCATTTTCTGATGGGCCACAGAAGATTTCTTTATGATGGGCATGCGAAGACCATTAACCCTGATAAGAGCAAGCTTGTTGTCCTGTTAGACGATGTTGATATTAGGTATACTCTCTTTTTATATGGGTGTTGCTTTCTTATCCTTCACTTTTAGTCTTCTAAACTACACTAAAAACTATTATGAACCAATGATGGGGATATTTTCTTTTATTTTTTCCTGCATATATTATTCAAGCTTTGAGGGCAAGCTTTCATGTGAGAGAAATATTGTTGCCATGTGACTTGGAGGTCACAGGTTCAATTCCTCTAAACACACTCCCTGCTTGCCGGGGGTTGGGGGGAAGCTTGATTACGTTACCCTTCGAAACCCCACAAGTGAGAACCTCGTGCTGTCGTGAACTGGGTTGCTTGGTTATTTTTCTTCTCACTGATACATTTTGATTGGTTCCTACATCCCACCTAATTTATTGCAGCTGTTGCTTCTTTGTTTTGTTTGATTTTGTTATGCCCACTATTAGTTGATTTGAGTGGCTTGGGTCAAACTGCCAGCAGGTTTATGAATATAGTTAGTTATTGCCTAACCATGTTTGCTAGTTATTTGGATTTAGTGTTGGGGCAAAGCTATGCAAACTTTAAAGACACTAGATGATGGGAAATATTTGTTCGCTGATTTTGCAGTTGGAGAGCTTTCAAGGTGGAAATGGAAGCTATGCTTAGTGAAAGTGACCGCAAAGGAATCATGATACCCCGAGTTAGAAAAATAAACAGAAAAACTTCTATCTACATGTACCCCTTACCAGAATGTAGTTGTCTACAGCAATCTCATACAAACACTAGTAAAGTTATCGCAATCTAGACATTCGTGATTGTTACATCAGAAAGGGGTGATGAAACTTAAATGGATGTCATGTTTCATTTATTCTCACAGGACTGCCTTAGTAAGATTTAAGTTATTTCGACGGCTTTGGTTTTCAACCTTCAGCTCTATGGTTGTGTGAAGCAACACAGCATGCTCCCCACTTGGCAGAATTGTTACAGTCGCAAGATGTTGATATGCCAGCACCAAACTGAATGAAGATTTTGTGTGCATATTGCGTGTTTTACCCAGGGTGACAGTATTTCAGCTTGCGATGCAAAGATGGTAAAACTTACCGTAGAGTATGGAACTGTATTTTGATCTTCCCTTCTGATCGATGTTCTTTGAAACACATTTTTCATTTAATTGTTGTATACAATTAGTGAGAGAGAGATTAAGCAAGTGTAGTTTTACCCGGTATCATAATGAGAGATCCTTTTTGATCTTGTTGACAAGTTGCTCCCCATCCCGGGAGGTTGATTCTCTTCCAAGTTTATAATATGCTTTAATTTCTTCCTATTCTGTTCACCCCCTCCCCAATAATTAAACACCTGATGAACTTGTGAAGCATCCCCGAATGATCTGTTGAAAAACAAGTTATGAAGATCATCTGAAATCACCGTGGAATGCCTGCACATTACCTGCATATGTTTTTTTGGTACCTCATTGGTTAAGATTCTATATTATGCAAAATTACTGAGCCAGTTTTCTACCCAATTGTAGTGCAAGTGCAAAATTGATGCATGTTTGTAGTTTAAGAAACACAGTTTTTAAAGTAATAATGATGATTTATATTGTCTGTAATAATCAAAACAAATTGGACTTTCTTTAAAAATAGTACATATTTTTTAAGTGTATTATTGGGGAGGAATGTGAATGGGCTGGATCAAAGTAGGATTTATATGTTCAAACTTAGGTATGCTTCAAAAATTAGAGGTATGATTTAGTCTGTTACTCATTATAGATTTTTTTTAAGGCATAAAAAGTCAGTTTAAAAACTATTTTATAATAAAATCGTTAAAATTATTTTATAAACTTACTTTTAAATAAGTTGATGTACCATAAAATATACATAAATTAGTAAAAAAAAAGCTTTTAACAAAATATATGTACACTCATAAAATACAAAATTAAAATTTTCATTTAATAATAATAATATATGTAACAATATTATTATTATTATTATTATTATTATTATTATTTAAATAAGCTTAAAAAAAGACTTTTCAATAGAATTGAAAGTCTAACTTGATTAGTTAATTTAACTTTTAAAACAGTTTAGCCTAAGCTTAAGGTAGCCTAAACTTAAGGTTAGTTAATTTAACTTGTACCCCTGTCGGGTATATTCTTATTCCAAAAGTGCATCTCTCAAGGAGATATTTTTAACTTATTGTTAATATTTTTAACTTATTTATCAGTTAATAACCTTAAGTTATTGTTAAATAATTTTTTTAAGTTAAGATGTAATAAATTGTAGGTTTTAGGGTGCACAATTTTTTCAATGGTACACCATAAACCATTTTAAAAAATATGATCTAGTATGAGAAAGCATATAATAAGAAATATATAAATTTTACATATTTATTATATAGTCCTTTTCACATATTATCCAAAAATTTGTATTTATTTAATAATAGCCCGAAATGTTTACTTTATGCAGTTTTTTACATATAACCCAAAATTAGGGCTTGTTTCAAGAAGCCAACATAGCTGCCTAGCTCCCTTCGTCCTTCTCGGCCCAACAGCGTCGTTTCTTCCCTTCGTCCCCAACACAGTCGCCTAGCTCCTCCCACTCCACTCTCACATGTTCCGCAACATGTGCCAGATCTGGTTGGATAACGACAACCGTGATGGTGGCGTTGTTGGGTAACAGTGACGTCGCGTTCGTTTTTGTTTTCAGATCTGAACGCGGTAGCCACAATGACGCGAACTAGTGGTTCTCATGTGGCTGTTCAATTATTCGTTTCTGTTTATGTCGTTGTTCCATTCTCCTCGATCTGCTTTTATTTTGTTTGGTTCTCCTTTTGAATCTGGTTTTGTGCTCCTTTTGGTTCTCCATTAATGTGTGAAGAGAAGTGAAGATCTGAATGTGAAGAGAAGTTGCAATTTTTCATTTCCTTTTTGTCATTTTTCATTCTATAAAAATTCATTCTTTTGTTACATGCTTTTTCGATTGATTGTCATTTTTTGGTTCTCCTTTTTCTCTTTTTTCTTAATCTTGTAATTATTGATTCACATAGCACTAATTTATCTAGTTGATGTTTATCTTGTTCATCTCTGTGTACAAGTCTTTTTGTTCATCTCTGTGTTCATCAATAAGTGTACTTGAGAGCGTGTGTTATTGATGGCTAAGTAGTATTAACAATATTGATTCATCTCGGTGTTCATTATTGAGAGCGTGTACTGGAGAGCATGTAGCATTAACAATATTGATTCATCTTGTTGATGTTTATCTTGTTCATCTCTGTGTACAAATCTTTTCGTTCATCTTGTTCATCTGTGTTCATTAACAAGTGTAGCTATGGACATTAGGTTTGATTTCAATTTTAGATTTTCCATAAGATGAAAATGTGTTTCCCGAAGAGATCAAGCACTTAATTATTAATACAAATCTTTATTTATCACTATTTTATTTAAACCGTTAGATCTAAATACGTTTCATCTTACAGTTCATAGAGATTGTTGCACACATGTAAATAGTCCACACATAATATTTGATAACACTTTAAAAAATGGTCTATGGTGCACTATTGAAAAAATTATGCACCCTAAAACCCACATGTAATAAATATATTATATTAATGTTTTAATTTTTTTTCATAGAAAAGTATAGTAATAAAAGATAAAACTCCGTATCCACAAATGCATGTCATCGTGTGCTCACCAACTGAGCTGCATAATTATAACAATGTTTTAAATTTTTTTAAATAATAGGTATTAATTAATTTTATATTTTTTAAGATAATAAATATATTTAATCCTAAATAAAAACTTTTATTTATGTATTCTTATCTTGCTTTAGGAGACTAGTAGTTAACATTTTCTATGACCTTACGAGCTTTTCTTCAATGTATGTGTTTCGCGCCGTATTTGTTTTTTCCTTTTGGATAATTTTCGCGCTAAGTTTTCAATTTTCAGGAATTGAAAAAAAAAAAAAAAAAAAAAAAGAAAAGAAAAACGAAGTGCAGGAGCCAATGTTCACAAATTCTCAGACAAAGCACTGTTTCGAAGGTTGTTCTCTGAGAAATGCTGACAGTGTGGTAAATTGAAAGCAGAATAGGTTAGCAATGGACTTAAACCAAATCCAGTTTGCTTTACGCTGTTGTGGACGCTTTCAAGCTATCAAACATGCCAGATCACTCCATTCTTGTATAATTAAACTTGGCCTCTTCAGTCATGCTTTTCTCCTAAATAATTTGATCTCTGTTTATGCAAAGTATTCCCGTTTTGATGATGCACGAACACTATTTGACGAAATGCCTCACAGGAACATAATTTCTTGGACTACAATGGTCTCTGCTCTTACCAACTCAGGGAGGCCCCACGAGGCTATTACTCTCTACAACCAGATGCTGGAGTCTAAAACAGTGCAACCCAATCGATTCTTGTACTCTGCAGTTCTCAAGGCGTGTGGCCTTGTGCGAAATGTTGAATTGGGCACGTTGATTCACCGACATATATCTCAAGCTAAGTTAGAGTTTGACACAGTTCTGATGAATGCCCTCTTGGACATGTACGTCAAATGTGGGAGCTTGGGGGATGCGCAGCGAGTTTTCAATGAAATCCTGTGTAAAAATTCTACTTCATGGAACACCCTCATTCTTGGGCATGCAAAACAAGGTTTGGTGAGTGATGCACTGAATCTGTTCGATCAAATGCCGGAACCAGATGTTGTGTCTTGGAACAGCATCATTGCTGGTCTTACTGATGCAGTAAGTCCCCGTGCATTGCAATTGGTTTCTCTGATGCACTTGAAGGACTTTAAGCTTGATGAATTTACATTCCCATGTGCCCTCAAAGTCTGCGGTCTTCTAGATGAGTTAACCATGGGGAGACAGATTCATTGTTATATTATCAAGTCGGGATTTGAGTCCAGCAGTTTTTGTATATCAGCGTTGATTGATATGTATTCAAATTGTGAAGTATTAGATGAAGCAATGAAGATTTTTGATAAATTCTTCAGGGACTATTCTGTTGCTGAAATCTTGGCACCTTGGAATTCTATGCTTTCTGGATATGTTGCCAATGGAGATTATAAAGAGGCTCTATGTCTGATTGCCCGTATGTATCATTCTGGTGCATGTTTTGATTCTTATACCTTTAGTATTGCTTTAAAGATCTGCATCTACTTCCAGAACTTGAGATTGGCATCTCAAGTTCATGGGTTGGTCATCACTAGTGGCTATGAGTTAGATTATATTGTTGGAAGCATTCTTGTTGATCTATATGCAAAACAGGGCGATATTAACAATGCTTTGATATTGTTTGAGAGGCTGCCAGATAAAGATGCTGTAGCTTGGACTAGTTTGATTGCTGGTTGTGCTAGATTTGGCTTAGGTACATTAGCTTTTTCTCTGTTTTTGGATATGTTTCATTTGGGTCTAGAGGTTAACCATTTTGTTCTTTCAAATGTTCTAAAAGTTTCTTCAAGTTTAGCATCTCATCGAAGTGGGAAGCAAATTCATGCTTTTTGTCTTAAGAAGGGGTATGAATCCGAGAGAGTTATTACAACTGCTCTTATTGATATGTATGCAAAATGTGGTGAAATTGAGGATGCCTTGGCTTTGTTTCGTTGTATTTTGGAATTAGATACAATGTGTTGGACAGCGATTATTGTGGGATGTGCACAAAATGGAAGAGCAGTTGAGGCAATTAGACTTCTGCATAGGATGATAGAGTCTGGTGCAAAGCCAAATGAATTCACCATTCTAGGTGTTCTTACCGCATGTAGACATGCTGGCCTGGTTGAAGAGGCATGGACAATATTTAATTCTATGGAAATAGAGCATCGGTTGACACCATGTCCAGAACATTACAATTGTATGGTTGATCTACTTGGTCAAGCTGGATGTTTTAAAGAAGTACTAAAATTGATAAGTGAGATGCCATTCAAGCCTGACAAAACCATATGGTGCTCTTTGCTTGGTGCCTGTGGAACTCACAAGAACCGATATCTTGCAAATATTATTGCTGATCATCTTCTTGCTATGTCACCAGTAGATGCTTCTATTTATACACTGATATCAAATGTTTATGCAACTCTTGGAATGTGGGATAGTTTAGGCAAAGTAAGAGAGGCTGTCAAAAAAGTGGGTATAAAAGGGGCTGGAAAAAGCTGGATTGAGATTTCAAATTGAGAATGCTGATTTTGTGGATGGCTAGGTTCAGTTAAGCTTAATCCTCATATGTAAGGCAGTGCCCAATGGGCGACCAATTATTCTAGCTTATGAGGAGTGGCATCTGGCTTAAATATGAACTGTCAAAGACAATATTTATGGTTTGGCGACATTGTCAGATCAATTAAAAGATAATAGCATGGTGGTAGTGAAATTTTAAAAGGATTTAGATGGACGACACAATTAAACCAAAGAATGCAATGAATGTGGCGGTTCAATCTGATAAGCTTTTTATACCTGCAATTGCCATGAGGTTCTCACATCCAATGTTTACCTCCCCCAACAAAAAGGTAAAAAGTTAAAAGAGATACATTTTGTAATTTTAATTGTAATTATATTAGTAATTTTAACTACATTTGGTTTTAATCAATCAATTTAGTTTCATATTGACCACATCATAATTAACCATATATCACTTATTAATTCAATTGATCACCTTTGCTGATAAGCTCTCATAGTTAGGTAAACTTGAACTCAAAATTTGGTTAAACTCAGAGTTAGAGGTGTCACCCATACTACTTATTTGTCATTGTTTAATTGTTATATTAGCGGGTTCCTCCCCCCCCCCCCCCCCCCCCAATTTTTTATGTTTATAATGAACATATCCTTTCTGAATTGCGTTAATGTTATATCCATGTTGCTTGCAGAAGTCATCAGGTCTCAGCTAATCTTTTTAGCACGGTTGAGCTGCTTAAGTTTTTCAGTGTTTCCTTCTAAGGCTTCACTGTGATGAGCATGTGGTAAAAGTTACTATTTTGTTTTTGGATATAAGTACAATTTTAGTCTATGTACTTTATGTTGATATGGTTTTTGGCCCCTATACTCTGGAAGATTTTGTTGCAAGTCCTTACTTTTTTAATTTGATAAGCCAAAACCAACATAATTTCATGATTATAGGGACTGATTCCTAAAGATATTATTTTGATTTTGGTCTCTACGTAGGCCAACTACAAGTCTTTTGAAACTACTGGGACTTGTAACAAAATTTTAAAGTATGAGAACCAAAACCCAAATCAATATATACTAAAATAGTATTTAAACATTATTTTTGTCCTTATGTGTTTTAGTTCTTTTTTCTTTTTACAGTGAGTTATCTAATTAGTAGTTCTAAATAGGATTTAAGATACGCTTGTTTCAGAGAAAAAGAAAAGCCATGATAATAACAATGATTAAATGATTGCAAAGAAAATGTCTAAGCTTAATGTAAAACATTTCATTTTTTTAGGTTTTATCTAATCTGCATAGAAAGTTGACAAGACTTTTGGCTTGTAGTTGACTGATATTTCATGAATCTCCCTCTAATATGGAAATGTCATCATGGACTAACATTATCACTTTCTTTTTGTCTTTTCTCGTTTCGTCCTTATAGCCCAAGTTTGAGAACAGATTAAGACATCACTAGGCAGCACTTGTTATATGTTGGGCTGCACGCGAACCACTTGAGCTGTGTCTGCCACTTTTCTTTTTGTTATTTGATCAGAGGAAATTTTGACAACCTGGTCAGAAGGAAACAAGGATAAAACATTCCTCAGTGTTTGATTTGCAACAATTTTTCAAAACCGCAAATATTCTATTCTGTTTTACATTACTATGTTTTGTACTAGAAGGCCAATTGTACCAAAAGAAACGGCCATTTTTGTTTTGACGTTATGCATCAGGCTTGGCCGTGATTGGAACTGAACCAGGCACCATCTTTGGTCGTTTGCAAGCCACAATGACAAGTTAATATGCGTATAGATTTTCATTAACAGAAGTAGAAGTTGTATCAAATGTTTAACACAAGTTTGAAATTCTTTTTCTTTTTTTGGGTTCATAAGAAAGTAGTACAACCGGGGATCGAACTTCGTACTCACACACGCTATCTCATGCACTCACCAACTGAGCTACATGACTGAGACAAATTCTTTTTCTTTGAGCCAACTGACTTTTATATGGTAATCAAATATCTTTATTAATTATTATACGAAGATAAAAGTCAGTTAGGTTGCTTCAATGAAAATCCAAACACACACTTAAAGGGTTGCTTTATTATATATATTGAAGCTTGAGGAGGCAGGGGTAACTAAACTACCAGAGTACACTTGATGCGTGTTTAGTTTGGTTTATCTCAGAAAAAATAGTTGCTTATTTTTGTTAATTTCTCGAAAGATTTTATAAGAAATAAACCATGACTTCTCTCAAAATAATTATTCCCACATGCTATTCTTTCTTCTTAGAATTGCCAGTACTGCAAAATACAAAGTACCTATTCTACAAGGTGGACCTAGCAACAAACCATATGAGGCAGACCCATCATGAGTACTAGACAAACACTAGTAACATGTGTTGGTCCCACTATGGCAACATTTAATAATGATGATCCCCACCTAATTATTACTATTACTGATAGCTTCCTGCATAAGGCCGATCCATTTCTGTGATCTATCTCTACCATGCATGCTAATGACAGTGTCTTCCTTGGAATTTATTCTCATGCTACTACGTTTTTATCTTTCTCAATCATTGTTCCCACTCCAACTTTGTCTCACGATTCAGTCTTTATTCTGACTTGCTAATATAGCTTTTCTTTTTGTTTCGGTTTTCACAAGCATGGCATGTCAAGGTGTGATTCCTTCACAGTTTCCAATAAGTTGAAGCACCCTGCAAAAATTACCGCCAAACAACCACGCCAAAATTCTTTTTGCACACTCTTTTGGCGCCATATTTAGTTGGTTATGAGAAAGAGTTCAATGGTCAACCACTATGCACTAGTCAAGATCAAGCGTTACATGGACCAGGTAGCTACTGTTCTTAGTAACTTGTGTGTGTGTGTGTGTGTTTTTTTTGATAGATTAGTACTAACATGTTTAGTTGTGTTTTACTAGCAGCAGTATTAATATTCACAATTATCTTGATAATTGATGTTTGTTGGTGATTGTTCACCCCATGCTGAGTTGTTTAACTTTGGGTGGCAACGGTTGAAGTGATGTTAATCATACTACAATGAGTACAAAACAAGGGTCAACTATCAGTACGACTTGTTTTGGATTAAGGGCACCACACAAAACCAGATCACACGCGCTTCTGTGATGTTGCCTTATTAAACCGCATAAAATAACCATGAAAATGCACATGACAATAAAGGTAATGAGTAATATTATATCCTCTTACAAATTATGGTTAAATCTTCCTATTATCTTATAAAGTAAACATTAATTAAAAAAGTAAATGTATTTTGTACTTTAAAACTATAAAATGCTTCAATTCATTCTTTACATATTATGCCGGAGAAATTTATAGGAAGATTTATAATTATTCTAAAGGTAATTGGATGCCTCAAGTATGAATGTGAAGGAATTATTAGTAGTTAGAGTATCTTTGAATTTTTGTTAACCTGGTTAAATTGACTTTTATCTCAACATAGCGATAATGATATGTCAAGATTATTGAGTTATCATATGATAATGAATTGACTTAGAAAGAAAGGGTTTCAAACTGAAATTGAGTCATAGTGTGAAATTCATTCTAATTAACAAACATCAATTTGACACCAACTTCAATTTAATGAAAGAAAATGCAAACATACACTTCGGTCTCATTATAATATATAATTATGTAGTAGTAGTAGCTTACTGTATGAAGTGCTACATATATCGAGCTATTATAAGACTTGTGAGTATTTTAATAAAACAATAAGCCAAAACAAATCGTGGTTTCATTAAGAAATTAAGAAGCATTGGAATAGAAAGTGCCCTTGGTCTTACGAGGCTGATAAGTTAGCCACTGACCTCGATCATTGCTTTCTGCGCTGATGGGATAAATTATAAAATATACTTTCTACTTGCTCACATTTATGAAAAGTTGACAAAAAAAAGTAAAAAAAGATAAGGATAATTTAGGACTTTCAAGAATACTGTCTTGTGTGTCTTTCTTCTTCCAATATTTCTGCCTATAGTTTTTGCTAGTTAGAGAACAGAAACTGAGCCTTGAGGCAAGGTGTAGAAGATTGTTGATCTCCCTTCTGCAAATCCCTTTCTATTGACGAGATTGATATTTTGAAAACCATAGTTTAAATTTGTTACTATTTTCTTGGGTTATATTCCTACTTCAATTTCCCATGCAGTGGTTTCAGAAAACAAATAGTTCGATGCAGTCAAAGCATTAAGCTGTTAAAATCTGAAAGAAAGCTGTATTGCTCATGTAAGATTATATTCTTAGCGATCCTGTCCGCATGTATTGAATATATTCAGAAAACCACTTCTACAGTCTTTGGAAATAATAATAACAATAACAATAACAAAAAAATAAAATAAAAGAAGTTTCAGCTACTGCTACATATATGCATGTATGCTAATTTTAAATAAGGTAAAATAGTTGCTGTAATATACAATCCTAGATTAAGTTTGCCATCATTGATTGAGGAGGGAGTGACACCCACCAAAGCATACAAAAATGAACAGAACCTGATCTACAGTTCTACACTTCCCTCAGAAAGGACCAATGATTTAACTAGATGATGCTAAAACTTGAAGAAAGAACCATTAAAGCAAATCAACTGAAATACTATCACAGAAATTTCTTGTTCACCCTTTTATGCCAACAAAATCAAAACCCTCTATAGATCACAACAAAGCAAGGCAAAATAGCTCTGGGGTTAAACACATACAACTCATCCAAATTAGAATAAGCTCCAACAGCTCCTGCAACAGAATCATACTCCTCCATTCCACCTTCTGTGTTATTCTTCTTCACTCTTCCAGCTATCACCCTGCAAACCAGCATTGCCCTCTTCTCATCACAGTCTTCATGTGATGGAACACATGCTTTGTCATGAGCCTTTCCACTTGTTGCAGTTGTCAATATACCGTTGTTTGCTCCGGTGACCTTGAAGCCGTGTTTTATTATGTTACACACATTGCATTGTGGTATTGAGTTGCAGAGGTTGGTGGATCCGTTTAGGCCGAGCGAGCACGCAAAGGTGGTGCAGTGGAACCTCAGAAGCTCATTGCCATCTGCTATGCAGCGAGGGTGTTTCTTTGAGAGCTTTGTGGCTTTGGCTTTGATAGAGTCTCTGTACTCTTCGAATTTGGTTATGGTTTTCTGAGTGTTGTGGACTTTTAGGATGCGGTCTATTTTGCACACTGGAGATTGTTTCTTTAGCCAGCTTGAATGGAATATGATTTCTACTATGTTCTTGCTTGTGTCTTCTGGACCCAGTTCAGATACTGAAAATTGGTAGAAGTGAAAGATAACAAATCATGTCTGACTTCAATTAAAAGAATAAACTCCTAATTCAGTATTTCATTTTGTTTCTTTCAGACTGTGTCAGTTTTTTTACTTAACTTCATAAAATCTACTTCAATGTCTGACTTTGCAAAATCTATAAAATTAGTTATTTTTTAAACCTTTTTTTCAGGGGCAACAAGGACTAAAGTGAATCACATTTTGCAAAGTCAAACAACTAAAACAAAAACTCTTTAGTTTTTCAGATGGTGTGCTGCAGTTAACAAAATTTCTACTTCAATCTTTGACTTTGCAAAATTTATATCAAATAAGTCATTTTTTACATAAATTTTCAGTGGCATCAAGGTCTAATATGAATCATATTTTACCAGGAAAGCGACTAAATTCGGGGTTTTATAGTCAGAGAGTAGAACGACATGCAATTTCTGAGACTGAAGTAGAAGTTTACTTGTAACTAAAATGTGAAAAAAAAAAAAAAAAAAATCTGTTTTGGGACAGGGGAAGACATACCTGCATGTTTGGTTGCTTGGTGATGCTCCAAGCTCTCAGCTTTCATGATTTCACCACAATCAGGACAAGAACAAATGCTACTCCTAAGAGAAGGGTCTCTGGTAAAACCCAAAACTGGGTCCACCACCATTCTACACTCATAACAACCAGAGAGTCTCCTGAATGGCATTCCCCTGAAAGATCCACCAGCAGAGGAACCAGAAGAAGCTGAAAGTGAAGAAGAAGAAGCAGCAGACACAACTCCATTAATCTCATTCAGAGGAGCTTTCATGGATCTGCTAGAAGAACTATCATTGTTAGTACATCCACCAATTGACAACCTTTTCTTGTGAATGTCCGGTGTTCCTGTTTCTGGCTTTGCCATCACCTTAGTGTTGTTGCAAAGTGAACCTGAGCATTTCAGTTTCTTGCATTTCTTGCCGTTTTCTTCTGTGACTCTTTCCTCTTGAAGCTTCCTTTGTTCCTGTTTCTTCCTAGGAGGTTGTTTTGCCTCCTGCGTTTGCGGTTGCGGTTTTGCTTCCTTCTGTTGCTGTTGTTGTTGAATTTGGACATTTCTACAAGCCAATAGGCCTCTTACCACAGCCCATGAAGGTTGTTTCTCTGTTTTCTGAGGGTTTTGGTTTTGGTTTTGATTGACATGCTTGTTGGTGACCGTTGGTTTTCTGTTGGTTTTTGTTTTGGGTTTGCTCATTGTAGAAAGGATGATGGAATTTGGAATGGAAAGGAATGGAAGTTTCTTTAGGCTAGCAAATGGTGGCTTTTGAGTTTTTATGTGATATGTGATGTGGAGGAAGCAGAATAATATGAGTCCATTTGGAACTTATTAGGAGTGTGAGGCTTTGAGGCTCTTCCTCTGCGGAAGATATATGACTTTATATGATGAGCATCTCACCGTTGATTTCTCTTAGATTGAAGAGCATTTTTTAATTTTTTTTCTATTTGGTAGGAATAGTAAAGAAAGTATCAGTACTGACCTACGGGTCCCCCTCTCCTTTTTAGGCTGTGTCTGCCCTCTCTATTAATAAACGTTTTCTATGGACTAGTAATTATCAATGCCCACGATGACTAAAGTACTTGAATTTGGTTGTTAATGACGGTTTAGGGTACTTGTTAAGGTGTAATAAATACATTTTTTTAAATGATTAGAGTTACTATAAACCACATTCATTAAGTAGTTTTTAAGTTTCGAAACATTAAAATTTACTATTTTTAATAAAATATTGTTATTTTTGTAATCTTAACTAGTGCCCTTAGGCATTATTTATCATTTTCCTTAATCTTTTAACACACATTTTAAATTGCTGTCAACAAAATTTGAGTTTGATCTATGCAGTACTTTATGGAGTAACTGAAGCAACATTGTTTTTTTACTTTTGGTAATCTTAACTATACTCTTAGGGTACTATATATCTAGATCCTTATTTTTATATGGATTTTGCTGTTTATTGTCTTCAACACTATAGTTAAAAAATTATTACTACTTCAATGATTCATAACATTAAATATTATTATTTTTAGTCCCTTAACCATTGTGGTTAGGATAAGGGAAAACAAAACTCTATTTCTATATGCATTTGTAATTTGGTGTACTATTAACTGATGCATTTGGGGGTAACAATGGATTACTGACATTTAAAAAAACTTAGACGTAATTCTAGTTTCATTATTTATTTTTATAATCCAGGAGAGAATCACGTTTGAGTAAAAAGTGGATCATGTTGGAGCTGAACTTTCGAAATTAATGCAAGGGATCACCCCCCCCCCCCCAGGTTGGCATGCACTGGGTTGTCTTTGCCCTGCATTGAAATCTATCACACAACAAATTTATATAACTTGAGACATTTCTTCCCATCATTTATGTGTACCTATTTGACACTATTCTTGAACATGTAGTACCACTATTATTATGAGTTTTCTAGAACCGTTTCTCAACATTATTTTACCTAGAAAAAATGTTCCTTTAATTGGATTTGAAGGTAAGAATTTTTCTAGCAGTAGTAGTATCATATGCAAAGACAACATAAAATGATGTGGATTCTGCAGTTAGAAGACTGATTAAATGCCTCTAAAGATGGTCTTGAGCTACCCCAAAGATGATGGTAGTAAGGTATCGGAAGTGACTCTAATGATTAAGTTAATATATGGCTGTCTGCCTTAACCGGAGAATAATGCCAATTGAAAATATACTTCCTTAATTTGAGTTAGCCTTTACTATCTATAGAGCAATTTTTAGGTTTAGGATTTTATGTCATCTAATTTGGGCACATAGCGAAATTTTCAAATGCCCTCTTTCGACGTATGTTTCAGGCTAACTAGTTGTCTTGTTGAAATAACAGTTTTTTTGTTCATAGGAAAGTACAACCGGGGATCGAATTCCCTACTTACACACACATGTTTTCATATGTTCACTAACTGAGCTACGTGATTGGAACTGCCGAAATAACAGTTACCAGAATAGTAGCATTGACCAGTCAAGATGAGATGTGACCCAAATAGACCGAGATACTAGTCTATAACCCTAGTAAACCTTCAATTCTACTCTAAAGGACAAAAGCATTAAAATCTTTAGATATCTCAGCTAGAAAATGCATCCAAGTGTACTAGTAACTGGTTCCGTTCGTGCCCCCAACCCAACCAAGCAGAAATTTATGGGGAGGGAGTTGAATGGAGTAATTAATTAGATTTGTCGTTATTCTAAACCCCAACGTGGACTTTTTCGGGTTAAACGCATTGCACCATTTGCAAGGTATTTCACTAATTACCCCATAATGGTGCCTTTTATTGGGAAAAGCTGTTTTACTACTTACACTTGATTCCTTTTGCCTCAAAATCATGCCAGAACCCATATGCCCATCGAATAAAGCCCTCCACTTTAGTAATTAAACTCAAAAATTTCCCCCAAAATTTTTGAAAATTTTGTTTTAACCGCTAACTTTTACTCCTAATATGATTTCAACTCAACCATGAATTGAACATGATGCTAAAAAGAATTGCATGATGCATTGTTATTTGTATTGCAAAAAGCATTGACACAAATTACATAGCCGTTGCATAGTTAAAGTTTTTGTGATACTACACATCTTTTTCACAATGTTTGCCGTTAGAAGAAGTGTGAAGATTACTCCAATTCTTAACCCACAAACATAGTGTGGGTTAGTGTTGTTGTAGTATTTAAATTTTCGTTTGGTAATCTGGAGTTTGAATTAAACTAGTGTTTTTCTAACAAAATAAAAGTAACATGTTAAAAAGTTCAACTTCTTTAAATCCATTAACTTTAATCTGAAAATCTAAACATTACAATAAATCATCATTATTTAAAGATAAATGTTACTACTAATTTGATTAGTTTAGCATAAATACAAACATACTCTTAGTATGGATCGGAGCGTGATAATTGTTCACTAATCAAGCTTTTGTCTTCCACTTAGGCTAGGGAAATGAAGAACTCTTTACTCTGGAAAGCTGAATGTACTAGTAATTACTAATAATTAAGTACTAGTACTCTAAATTTTATACTTACTCTTTTAGTGGGACAGCAAGATAAGAACTTTATCAATTGCTTGGTTGAGCCTTGAGTTAACAACACAGATAGTAGTGCATGCACTGAGCATGTTTTAAATTTTAAATTAATCTGGGTTAACAGTACCGTCAGTTAAAGTGCATAAAATGTACGTAAAACCTAAAAATCTGAATTAACAAATGTTCTACACAAGTTTTTTCTTGGTGCTGTAATGGTGGTAGCGTCCTCGTGGAGCCTTTATAATAAGATCATATTTTATCCATTGGTTTGAAAAATGAAAAAGAGTGAGGAACAATTAATGGTTAAGATCTGTGTGGGAGTAAGAAAATTCTTACATATTTTTTTAGAGTATTGTTATATTAATCTGCTCATTTTCTTACATATTTTTTTATTATGAGGGACATTTCAGTCATTCTTATACTATTAAGGGAGGATCTCGTTCGAGGCTCATCCCTCACGAGGCTTATCTCTCATGCCGCTTATCCGACAGAGGATCTTAAGGAATTGTGACTAGTGACTCTTCCTTATCCTGCGGAGAGGTCAGCCTAGCTAGCAAATAGTAGAGTTAGGGACAGTCACACCTAACATTGCTGTCAGCCCCTTTTTTTGAATAGTATGCATGTTGTTTTCTTGAGATTTAGGTCTAGGCTCAAATAAGCACTTTTGCCCAAAAGTCTCAACTACTTAATATAAAGGGAACAATTCATTCTAAGTAAGTAATTCATTATCCTTAACGGCTTTATTCTCTCTAATAGCTAATTTTGTCATTAGAGTAACATTGTAGGTACCCCATCTTTAGTGAAAGAAGGACTTTAGAACATTGAACATCGATCTCTCTAATCTCTCCGCTCTCATACATTTATAATTTTGTCCCTATTAAAGTTTAGGAACACACCAACTATATTGAATAAGGATTAAATAAAAATTTAAATGCACTTTATATCTTAAAAATATAAATAACAATTAATACAATTTTTATAAAGTTAGTAGGGAAGATTTATAAAAAGAAATTGTAGAGAACTTAGAGAAGTGGTGAACCATTGTTATTTGATTAATCGCTTAAAAATTATAAGGACATTGAAAATAAAAAGTGACGTTAGCATTGTTAATTTCTCTAATACTGAAATATATAATATATAGTATATTTTATGCACTTTATATAATTTTATGAAAATCAAATGTAGTTAATTATTTCAACCTTTAAGCAAGTATTTCCTTTTCTGAATAGTATTTTTCTGATGTTATTAAATCGAAAACATCTCTCTTGCTAAAAAATTTGCTCTTACATGAATTATCAAACTCCAAATTAAATAGAGTATATTTGGATATAATTATTTTCAAATTTAGACAGTCATATTTTATACTTAAAAAAGTTATTGACTATTCTTTTAATAAAGGAAAAATATTTTTGTCCTTCAGATAAAATTTGGACATTATTTTAAAAACCTTCAAATCATTTTTCACAATTTAAAATTATCTTGAAAATCACTTCTAACAGTAAATATATCCAAATAAAATTGATTATGTCTCAGACAATTAATTCTTTTTCACAACTTATTTTCATAAATAATCACAACTAATCCAAACACACTCTAAATAACTCTCATGTAGTGGATTTTACTACTAATTTATGCTATTCTTTATTCTTTGAAAGTTGCTAGTATTGCACTATCTATTTTCTAGAAGGAGTGCGTTAGCAAGCTACACTTTTTAGGTGTATTTTAAAAAATCTAGTTATAACTTGCTAATACACTCCTTCTATAAAACAAGTGGGTGTATATTAGCAAGCCCTGTAGGGCTTGCTAACGTACACCCACTTGTTTTATAAAAGGAGTGCGTTAGCAAGTGTATTTTAAAATTTTAAGTTATAACTTGCTAACATACTCCTCCTAAAAAGCAAATGGGTGTACATTAACAAATCCCTATATATATATATATAAGGACTTTTTTTCTAATCATTGTCCTTATAATAATATATAAACAACTCATAAATAAAAATTAGTTATTAAAAATATAACATTTAATGTTACAGATACATTTTTATTAATTATAATTTTTATTATCAATTTTTATTTAGACAATAATTAACAAAACTTTATATATAATCTGAAGCAAAATTCGTGAAGCGAAAAAGATTCTCTAGTTACTCTTTGGGAGTTGGGTTCTTCGAGCTAGAATCACAGCTCATAAGGCCTAGGTGTCGACTTGGACAAGTTTTTTATAGATTTAAAAATATATAAAACTAAAAACTATAGGAGTATATACATGTCAACTTATACTAAGGCCTTTTTTTAAAAAAATAATAATAATAATAAATTGTTGGCTAGTAATTCACAATGAAATTTTGAAAATGTTGATATTCTAGAGGTGGAAAAGAGAGAGTGCGTCAATGATAGCCAATTCTATTGTGTCAGTTAGCATGTGATTATTTATTTTCTTAGACCTACCACTTGACATTTATATTAGATCCATTTAAAAGTGTACAAGATCCGGTCCGATCTGGACGAGTTAGTATAGTTTTAGTCCGTTCAATTTAAGATAAAAGACACTAATTTATCTTTTAAATTTTGATCCGCTAAGAAAAATGTATGGGTTAGGGTCAGTGCTCGGGTTATCTGGTCCGGTCCGATAGAAATATTTAATATTTATATATAATTATAATTAATATATTATATATGTTATTTTTTATTACTTTTGTTTCCTTCTTTCGTTACCAAATGGTTCAAACTCCAAAAATAAAAATTGTTTTGGATGTAGAAGCCTAACTTCACTTAGGAGCCATCATATAAATCATGTAATTGTAGCTATTGTTAATAAATATTATTAACACTATAGTTATTTGATTTCACTATTTTTGTCCATTTACCATGCATTAATGATGTTATACATGTTTCTTTCCCTTGTCTTTTTTGTTTGCTTATTTATTTTTTGATTGATATTGTGCACATGAGAATATAGGTATTGAATAAATGTTCGGATCAATCCACTTTCGTCCCATATAAACTCGGTCCTAACAAAATCCGGTAATCATCGCGTTCTTTCGGGTCAAGGGACGTGTTAGAGTTTAAAATATAAGCGTGATCTTAATTTAGGGTCGGGTGAAAGTCAATGTGGATCCATATACCCCTAGATCCATTGGTAAAAAAAATTAAAAAAAAAAAATCAGTCTCATGACTATAAACTGTATTAAATATTAAATGTATTGACTTATCACGCATGAAATTGAAAAGATACTAAATTTCTATAAATAATAATTCGAAATTAGAATCAATCATCCAAACAATATTCATCTTATAAAAATCACTTCTAAAATAAAAAGTATCCAAACATAAATTACATTACTTTAAAGTCACTTTTGACCAAACACAAATTTGCAAAATCGTATTAAATCAAAATCAAATTTATCAACTCTAATCAAAGCATACACTGATTACTTGTAAATTGATTTAATTTATCTCGGGTGATCTTTTTAATTAGGGATCACCTATTATGCAATATAAGCTATTTAATTATCAAATTAATAATATACAACATTAATTTTTACGTGATAAGGGAGCTGTTTGATATAATGCACCATCCGTAATTCCTGGCTTACATTATCGAGCAATTTTTATTTATTTATTTTTCTATTAATACAGCAAATTTTCAATGCTATAGTAGTGTAGACTTCTCTCTTTCATGTGTGATTAGTGATAGGCTTGCAATGTATAATAAATAGTGAGATTATATAAAAAATAATAATAATATATAAGACATGTGTCGAAATCTTAAGGAATGTTATATGTATTATGGGAGTACTGTAACTTTTTTTCACATAATCATTTGGTACCAACCCAAGCTGACCTAACAGTAAAGTGACCAAAACTCTCGTTTTAAACTCTAAATTATTTTCTTTTACTTGCTATAAGTTTTTTTTTTTTTTTGTAAAAACTACTTTTGTATATACAAATATTAAATGAACATGCCAAGAGCTTGTAGCTCAAATAGCACAAGGAGAAGCTTTTGGAGCTTGAGGGAAGGGGTTCAATCTCTGGTGGGGAGATTTAGGAGTTCGATTTATGAATAGTATAGTGTGGGGGTGTGTGTTTGGCCGATCAAAAAATAAAATTAAAAATATTAACTGAATATCAATTGTACAAGCATGCGACTCGTAACTTGTTGGTCTCCGTGATTCCTTGTAATTCTTCTTTTCTTTTTGTACTTTTTTGGGACTTTCCACATTTCAATTTCTGCCAATGAACTTCTTTAATCGTTACTCTCTTAATTTTAATTGGATAATCACACACAATTAATTACTTTATTTGGTATCATTTATTTTTTTATGTAATCCTTTTTAAACTCTTTCTTCCCCTCTCTTCTACGTTGTTTTCAACTCTTTTCTAGTCTCTGTTACTCTCAATCAATCACTCTCTCTCATATGGCTCTATCAAAATTTCTTTTTTACTACACTTATATAAGTTCTAATTTTTTAAGCACATGGCTAAGCTTATAGAATTGATTACTTTTTATACATAGTTGATCAAACAATTATCACATTTCAAAGTAGATTTGAACAATTTAAAATGTATGAAGATATTTTTTTTTTGTTTTTTTAGTGTTGAGAAACTGAAATTACTGAATAATGAAGATTTGAAAGAATATTGTATTAATCTTGAACGTTCGTTAAAACACATTAACTTATCAAATATTGATGGGTTAGATTTAGTTAGAGAACGAAAAATTTTAAAAGAGATTTATTAGTGGAAAATGATACACTATTGGACATACTTAACTATATCAAAAAACTTGATTCTTTTTCAAATGAATACATTTCTTATAGGATAATGTTAACAATTTCAGTAATTGTTGTAATTGTTGTTTCACTAGAAAGAATTTTAATTAATAAAGTCTTATACAAGATCAACAATATCTTAACAAAGATTAAATAGATTAGCTTTATTATCAATTGAAAAAGAAATGTTAAATGACATCGATTATGATAATTTAATAAATGATTTTACGCACAAAAAGCTCAAAAAAAAAATAAATGAAATAAAAAAAATAACAATTATTATTATTAGATTAAGAAAAGGCTCCGTCTAAAAAATTCTCGGCCCTTGAATTTGTTGGGCCGATCCGGTACCAACCGGTAGATTAGAGTTTTTCATTGATTATTAGACACACGACGCACAAGTAGTTATTCGGAATAGATTTTCAAAACGAGTGATGTACCATTTCGGTCCCTAACTTTGTGAGAATAAGTCACTTTAATCCTTGACTTTGTGAGGATAAGTCACTTTAGTCTCTGACTTTGTGCGAATAAGTCACTTTAGTCTCTGACTTTGTATTTTGCAGGTCGTTTTAGTTCCTGAATTATACGAACATTTATTTTAGTCTCTGACTTTTAGGGACTAAAATGTCCGATAATAGTGAAAGTTAATGACTAAAATGACCGATAATAGTGAAAGTCAGGGACTAAAATGATCGATTCATGAGAAACTAAAATGACTTATAAAATACAAAGTGGGTGACTATTTTGATATATATTTCTTTTCGAAACAATTTAGGCTTGCTTAATTAAAAAATGAAATAAAAAATGAGCAAATTAGTTGCTGTATCCAGTTTCAAGAAGAAAAAGAGAGATATTTATGATTTTTTTTTACAACATTTATGGTTTTTTTATGGAAGACGCGTAAGTGTTTTATTGGGTTTTTTTTTTTTTTTTTCAAGGTCTTTTTGGTTGAAGGATAAGAGATTCTCTTCTTTTTTTTTTTGAAGAACAGGCCAATGGCCTACAAAAAGGTGGCTAATTAGCGCATCACACCTATTTAGTGCGCCAGCACCCTATTTTTCTGAATCTTCCATAATTCTCAAAAGGCTCTTTTTAGAAGAAGTTCATCCAGAAGTAAATATATTTTCCGAAAAAAAAAATCTTTCAAAAGTTTAACAAAAGTGGTGGTACTCTCAATGGATATTTTTGACGATTTATGACAAAATTTTGAAGAGATGATGGCATTACTAACCACTCTACAAACAATCGAGGCCCAAGACATATGGGCCAACACTTTTGGTACTAACATATTTCAGAATTCATAAGTGTAATATGTAGTGCCTAAGAATTGTGTGTTGCCAAAAGTCACAGTCTAATTTGTGTGGGCGCAGCTATTGGCATCATCTATTTGAGAAATGCATCACTCTTTTTTTGGAATTTCAAGACTCTAGCTTTCAAAATTGTGTTTATAGACGTTTCTCTCCATAAAATAAGAGTGATTTACTTTCAATTTTTACTATTTTATTTATTCCGGACGCTACTATCCGAAAATAGGTGGTGCCATTCTCAAGTGAGATGAGATGAATTCCAGTACCCAACTTGTGGGGTGAAGGGATTGACACCACCCCACTTGGGAACGACATCACCAATTTCAGGATAATAGCGTCCGTAAATGTGTTTTCGGATGCTGTTGTCCGAAAAAACAAAGGTGATTTGTTTTTCATTTTTACTATTTTATGAATTCTGGATGCTAGTGTCCGAAAATGGTAGTGCCGTTCCCAAGTGGGGTGGTGTCAATATCTTCGCCCCAACTTGTGTTGCATTACAAGCCCAAATATTAGCAACCATTGGATCAGGCCATTGAAGGCCCAAAAGAAGTGTAAGCCCATGAGAAGTGGAGCGCGAAAGGAAAATTGAAAATTCAATTTGACGTTTGGGTGGAAAAGGAAAATGCGGAAGCGATAGAAATGCGGTGGAGATTGCTCGTCTTCCATGGATGGGAAGGCTAACCTTCCGAACTCCTCCTCCCCACCCGAAAACTTCCTCCGCCACGTTCAAGCCGCCTTGAAGCGCCACCGTCCTCTCGGTAACAATTCCAATCCTCTCCTTTCCTACCTCGCTTTCCATATCCAATTTCAACTCTGCAATCTAGCTAGGGTTTTCCAATCTTTTTCAGGAACAATGCCGTCCAATTGTATAAAGCCAAGGCGCACGATTCTTCCTCAGCGTAATGTCTCGAAGATGGATGCCAACAACTCTCAAGACACTTCTTCCAACATAGCCGCCCCTTCTCAAAATCTCGATGCTCAGAAGAAAGTCCATTTTTCAATTGAATCCAACACTGCTCCGCAGGGTAATTTTCTTATCTATTGATTCTGCTTCAGTTTATTCCAAAAATGTCGCTATTCCCTGCCGTATGTTTTGTCCTCTTTTACGTGCAGATGGAAAGGCCATTGATTTGGATAACTTATCATCTCACCTGAGTTCGCTTGGATTCACAGAAATGGAGTGGGTTGAAAGCAGCCAGCTTGAAGCTTCAACTGGGTTCAATCAGGACTCCAAGCACCAAAAGATTCAGCAGGTTGAGTGTGATGCGAGTTTTAGATCTGATGGTGGTGTAAGTTCTATGTTGCCGAAGAGACCTACTGTTACTCAGGATCATTTGCCGCAATTCAGCAACTTTCTGAGTCAGCCCATGACACAATCTTCAGTAGTAGGACCTTCGTATGCTACCACTACCTCAGTTCATTCAAGTTCTGCTCCCATGCTAAATTCAACAACCCGTTATTCTCGTTCACAAGTAGATAGGGGCTCATGTTTGACTGCTGAACCTGGGGAGCTTAATGTTGATCCTCATCCTATGCCTGAAAGGGTTTTGAAACCACCAAATATTTCCCTAAAAGAAACCAATAGAGCGTCAGTTGATCGGGCGGCAATTGGAGTCCAAACTTTGGATTCTTGTGTTGATGAGGAGTTGGAGCTTAAGGGGTGCAATCATTCCAATGAGCAACGAGAATGTGTGATAAAAGAAACGAGTGTTTCTGAGTTTGCTTCTTGTCTTGATGACAAGTTGACTAAAGAGAAAGAGCCTGCTGATGTTGCCAGCATTCAATCACAAGCTCCATTGCCCACAGCCTCATATTCAGATGGAAAGTTGGAATCTTCTAAGTCAGAAAAAAGGGAGAAGGCTGCTAGTAGTAAACCTCGGAAAAGGACCTATGACCCAGATTTGTTTTTTAAAGTCAATGGCAAGCTTTATCAACGTCTTGGCAAGATAGGTAGTGGTGGAAGCAGTGAGGTACACAAGGTGATTTCATCCGACTGTAGGATCTATGCACTTAAAAAGATCAAGCTCAAGGGTCGTGATTATGCTACTGCATTTGGGTTTTGTCAAGAGATCGAGTATCTAAATAGGCTGAAAGGAAAGGATAATATCATACAGCTTATAGATTATGAGGTACTCTGCTCGACATCATATTTCTGTTATGATGCTTCACATTTCCTGAGTTTAACTATTTCTGTTTATTTTCTCTCTTCAGATGCCCCGGGGTACCACAATATGTAATCTATTGGGTTTTGCATAAATACTCTTCTTCGTTTTGGGGTGGCCTCTCTAGAAGCAGGATTTTCTTTTGGGGTTCATTTTTGCATGTGTACGTGCATTGGAATGGAAATATCACTTTATATTCTTGTGTGGTTTATTCTTACTGATTCTTTGTATTAGGTGACTGACAAGGCCTTGCTTGAAGAAGTTCTGAAAGGCTCTCTCAGCAATAAGGATGGCCGGGTCAAGGATGATGGATATATATATATGGTTCTGGAATATGGGGAAATCGATTTGGCTCATATGTTGTCCCAGAAGTGGAAGGAACTGGATGGATACAACCAAACCATAGACGAGAACTGGCTTCGGTTTTATTGGCAGGTTTCAGAATCTACGATGTAGCCTTCATAATAATTTTCCGTTTATTTGAACCTGCTTGTTGTATAATTACTTTGCCTTGGGGGGGGGGGGGAGGGGGGTTCTGCCAATGTAAATTATCTGAGACTACTTTTGTTGGCCTTTTTGTAGCAAATTCTTCAAGCTGTCAACACCATTCACGAGGAACGTATTGTGCACTCTGACTTAAAGCCAGCTAACTTCCTCCTTGTCAAAGGTTCCCTAAAACTGATTGATTTTGGTATAGCCAAAGCAATAATGAGTGATACAACTAACATCCAACGGGATTCACAGGTGATGCTTAATTTGCAACGCACCTCATTTCTTCTCTTTGACTAACTTGTACACAAGCCATAGTTGAGATGCTCGTCTCTCTATACCTTATGCTGCTTTGTTTGTGACTATTTGGTTAGGCATTAGGGAAACCAAAATCCTGTTCGGAGTATGTATTTTGCCTTGAACATTATGCATTTGCTGTTGATATTTTAAGTTTTCATCCCAAATCAGAACGATATCTAACTGATTGTAAATATTAAATTTTCACTTAAATTGTATTTAATTCTTGTAGGTAGGTACTTTGAGTTACATGTCTCCAGAGGCATTCATGTGTAATGAGACAGATGCGAACGGAAACGTCATAAAGTGTGGTCGGCCATCGGATATCTGGTCACTGGGCTGCATCCTTTATCAAATGGTATATGGGAGAACACCTTTTTCTGAGTACAAGACATTCTGGGCCAAATTCAAAGTTATAACAGATCCAAGTCATGAAATTACTTATGAACCTGTTTCGAACCCATGGCTATTGGATCTTATGAAGAGGTGTCTAGCATGGGATCGCAATCAACGGTGGAGAATTCCTCAGCTACTCCAACATCCTTTTCTTGTTCCTCCTGTACCATCTCATCCATCTTTGTCTCAAGACCATAGATGTAAAATGATACAACTTATTGCTGAAACTTGTATATATGACTCGGAAGCATCCCAGCTGTGTTGTCAGATCCAACAACTTCTCAGTGATCCGCTCAAGTTCACAACTCCTCACTCGCTGAATTCACGAGATCAGCAACGAAACCTGCTGTCCCAAATGTCACAACTCTCTGTTCAGCTGCAGGAACGTTTGACAAATATTGATAACAAGTAGATGAAGGAAGCTACTGATTTTATTGTTGACTATTCAGTTTCTTCAAGCTATAACTTTGGATTTTTAGGGTCATATCATAATTTTCGTATGGTAGCAGTCTACTGTGTAGCATTGTGTGTATTTCCCATTATTATTCAGAGTAGGTTGAATGGTTTAGCAAGTGAATCAATCTAGTAAAGGTCTTGTATAGATTTTGTGAAAGTTAGACGCCTCAATTTATGTGTTTATAGAAAGTGTTCCGCCTTATTTTTTTAAAATATGTATATCTTTTCAAGTTTTAGGGCAGTGTTTGTGCAAGTTTAAATTTTTATTGTCTTATATCTCATAATATAATAAGAAAAATTTTACATTTGAAAATTGTACATAATATAACATGAAAGTTATACGTAATTTTAACAATTGGAAAATGACCAATGTAGTTTCATCGCAACATAGGCAATATATTTCCTCTCAATTTTCTTTGTAGATGATTTCCTCCTTTTAAAATAGGACTTAAACTTTTCAAAAGTTACCTATCTATACAACGTAGATTAAGGGGCTTCTCCACGCAGCTAACTCGAACGACTTCTACATCCACGGAAGTGTTAAAAGTGAAGAAACTTTAATCAACTAATCCAAATAGACCCTCAATCTACCCGGAAATAAATAAAACAAACAAAATCCTTCCTTAAATAGACATTCCCCCCCGATTTTCCCTTTAATAAACAAACATATAAAAGAAGATTGGAATGCAAACCATCCTTCTTACATTGTAGCACCAAAAATAATCCTTTTGTGGAACAATCGTTCCAACATTTAAATGGGTGTTACACACATTATAGGATTATTATAGATTTTTTCAGTTATTCTACTAATCTCTAGAGGACAATTTGTAAGATGCTTCAGCACGGGCTTCTTCCAACACCATCAACAGATCCTTCATGAAAGGTGTTTTCATGCCATGCGTAATCCGGAGTATATCCGCTGCCTTGGTCAGTGATTTGATAGCTTCATCAGTGTTTCCCAGATACCTTTATCAAGACCATTAGCATTAATTTCATTTTTATGAAAAACCTTTGTCAAATTCAAAGGTTAAATGCATAAAAGCTTCAGTTCATAGATGCTAACCATTCGAGTTTTCCACAAGTATAATATTGCAAACCAAGCAAAGGGTGAACAGATGGATACACTCCTGTAGTAAAGAAAAACGTCAAGCACTGGATATGAGTAATATATTTTTGAACTTCTTTTTATCAAAAATACAATCAATGTTATGTTTAAGCACATAAAGCACAGTGTATACTTGGAAACATAGCTTTCTGGTCCACACATTAAACAGATGTAGAATAGAATAAGCATAAATTTCTATCACACTATGCTTAGCGTAACTTTCAGTGACCACAGAAATTCTATTGAGAGAGATCAGTAACCTAATTTTTTTAGGCGCAATTCAGAAGGTGGTAGTAAACCTTAACAACTTAAACCATAGGTGATAGTTTAAACCCTAAGGATTCAGGATTTTAGGTAAACTAACAATGGAGGATGCTGTGGGTGCATTTTTCGACACTTATCATGTGCACAAGTGCGTGAAAAATGTAGGAGGCTGCCTGTGTTTCTAAAGTTTTTAACGTATATCAGTCTTCCATAACACACGAAACTGTTTACTCAATATTTCCTTTATAACATTCATCCATGTGACAAATTTCATCACAATACTATGTGTACAGCCTTGATATAATTGAAATCTGAAATGCCTGGAATGTTCAGTGAAAACTTAAGTGTACCTAGGTTTTAACCTCCACCTTTTTCCTTGTAGGTTTAATCTGCTTTACTTCCAGAATATTGTTAAAAATTGGAATATTCATTCTTATTCAACCAGGAACAAATGAAAAAAAAAAAACAAATATTTGAAGTGTAAGACAGACATCTTTGAAATGCAAGCAATAACTGAAGCTACTGACAGAATAAATGCTAAGTAAGCTCATTATTATGTCATTTCCTGAGGATCAAGTTCCAGTATGACATACTTTGATAGATCGGTATGGTCAATTTGCAATACGCCAAAGCATCTCTCCATTGTTCCAGCTCCATCAATGACTGCAGAGGACAAATCGTCATATCTTTATATTCATTATTTCAGAGTTGAAAGTTGAAACATTAATTATTGCATAAATGTACTACAGTCTTCACTTCATGTGGCACAAAGGATAAGCCCTTTATGCAAAGACAGGAGACAATAGAAGACAAGCCAATACTCAAGGTTTTGGTTGATAAATGACTCCATTGAATCTTCTAATAAAAAAACTGTAAAGAAACAGATAGCTAAGTTATGCAAACTTTAGATATGTGTGAAGAAAACTAACTGACCAGTGTTGTAGCAATACAGGGTCATCCAAAACACAATGCAACTGTATCGATGATAGTTAACTAGTATCTAATATATTACAGTGTCCATTCAACAGCAACATAATTTCTTTGTACCTAAAAGGTATGATTAAGATCTCTGATGAACTGAAAAAGACTCCAAAGGAGTTGTTCTAAGTTGAGCATTTCTGGTAAGGTTGAGCTTGATATCATCAAGCAAGATAATTTATAATGAAATAATAGCGCAAAAGAGATAGAGAACCACAGGTAGGAGCTTACTTTCAAAATCTTCTCTCGAGTTTGCATCAAGTTAATTGAGAAAGGATGATAAAGCTTTATTTGCAATTCCTCAATCGTTTTATACATGGAAATAACTTCATGATGATCTAGAAATAGTCAAGGATACGATTTCATGAACATAAACTGGAAATCAATTTCATTTGCACATGGATCAAGGTGTATCATAAGGAGGGGAAGAGAGAGGGGACATCAGAATGCAATTAGAAAATAGTTCAGGTCATAGCTATCGCAATCCTAAATTACTGTCAGAAACATTAAAGGATACTGCAATTGGAAGAAGGTTTAGCGGCTGCTTCTTCTGACAGCGATTTTATTTTAGTTGCAATTTTCTTTATCTCCTCCTTGTCCCTAACTAGTCCACATTCTTGGCATTGGAATCCTTTTCCATCTTCAATTTTAGCAGATTAAAAAAGGAGAAGAAAAGTCATTGATAAGAAAGACATAAAAGCACCTGGCAGATTGTCTATCTTTGATCTCACTCTTGTTCATAAATGGGAGGATGTACCATCAGACTACAAAATCAATAGCCAGAAACAGATTATAATGTTCCTCTCCAGCTACTTGACAATTATTATAACCATAAGCAGTCACATTCACATACCTGTCGCACGAAGCAAGAAACCACCACATTTTTCATTATTGCATCTGTATCCTTCTAGAATTGCATTTTCTTTGATATCATCATACTGACCCTTCAAAACTAACTTAACTGAATTAGCCAATGAAAGCATGCTACTTTCCTGAAATATAACAAGCTATGAAAGCCACCAAGAAGATATCCCAGATTAAGTAATGTAGCTATTACCACTTTAGAACAGCTGGGACATGTACAAGTGAATAAGTACTGCTCTTTGAGAGCCTTCTGTCGAGTCATAGTGCTTCCAGCGGTCTCTATATAACTTATCAGTACCTTAAAAAACACAGAAAATTTCAAGTACTAAACTTGAAAAGGAAAAGACTAAATAAAAACACAAAAATTTAAAGTATTAAACTTGATAAGGAAAAGGGTAAAAATATTATGCATCATCCTCCAAATGATTTAATTCAACAACTATCATCACCTATTGCATATATATCAGCCCCAACCAAAAAAGTTTCTAAGCAAAAAAGAAGACAATGCAACTGCTAAAAAGGTCAATTAGAAAAATTTATGTTGAGCCCCTTGTATCATTATGGAGTCTCCACTGGCTTTTCTTAGTACAGTTGGGATGAAAGAATAAAGGCAGCAATCTCAGGCATGAAAAACAAAATTGTAGCATGATTGCATTTTTTTTATAGCATAGTGCATGATCAAAATGGTTAAATCCTTACTTCCTGCATAAGCTTTAACTAAGTTTTCCATAAATAATCCTCAAATGACATTTCTTGCTCTATAAACCAGTGAAATAAATATTTCAAATTATATTTCATACCAAGGCAAGAAAATAAATTCATACCTCGGTACCCTTGGATACATGCTGCATAGCACGCACCGTTGCTGACTTTCCCTCAAAAATCAATACAGAATTGGCCAAGCAACTATATAAAAAAAAACCAATATTAGCAGGCCGGCACCAAATAAGATAATAATTTTTTTTTGTTGGGGGGGGGGGGGAGGGGTTAAGTGGCTACCTGTGATTGATAATGGAAATAACAGGATACAATCCTGTTCCCACAGGTCTCAACTCACTGTCACAAATGGTATGAGCATTACATGCAAACTGCAGGATAGAAGGATCTGAGTTTAGAATGTATTCATCAGATAGTCAAATCCACATCAACATGACCTTAACCAAAACAAATGAGTAGATCCACGTGAGCATAACTTTGTGGTCAATGGAGAGTGCTTTGTGTGATTTCACATGTGAACAATTTATTGCAAGTTATCCAATCTAATTTAGGTTTTGAAGCATAAGACCTTAGAAAAATTTTCTGCAATCTCCTTTATATTGATTTCAGACCACTGTAGTATGATGTTCACAAGATTAGCCATCTGTGCGTACAGCACCAGCTGCTCGTCATTGATCTCAGACATGTCTTAGAAGTGAATGTTAAAACAAACAATCATCATTGGAAAGACAGAAGATGGAGCAAATTTGAAAGATTTACTGCAATCTCCTTTCATTAAACCTTCAGACAAAAATCATAGGAAGGATACGGGACACTAATGCCTCCACCAAGTTGTAGTTGTCCATAGCAGTGTTCAGGATGATCTGGCAACAAAACGAATAATAAAGTTTCTCTCATGGCTGCTCAAAATTCAGATCAATGATTCAAAGAAAGCCTTCTAGATACACAGAAGAAACTTTTCAAAGCCATGAAATGGAATTTTAAATCTACTTTATGAAGCCAAATGTGACTGCAAAATTGGAAAATAAGAAAGGAATGACTAAGGCAAGCTTCCAACAGACTGGTTGGCAAAGAATTATGATCTTCTATCAATTTTTTGGATAAAGCATAACAGTCCACAATTGAAGCTGTTTTGAATCTAATGAATTAGATCCAGTCATATATGAACTAAATTAGCTCCACCATTCTTTAGTAGCACCAATAGTCCAGTACATTATTCAAATTTTAACCTTCTTTATACCTTTTCGTTTTGCAACTTCCTTCGAATATAAAGTTTCAGCATCAGCCGGATGGATGGTGTGACAGATTTTCTCTTGTCCTCATCCAGCCTAGACAGGGCTTCACACTCAAGACGATGCAACTTCCACTCTGACTTCTATATATCAAAAAGACAAATGCATCAACAAAAGTTACACTCACAGAGTAAATACACCAACCCCATTATCTACTTGTTCACTAAACATATATATTACACACCAACAACTAACATCTGCTGCCCCTACCCCAATCTAAAGTATATAAAGTTCTCAAAAGGTGAACCTAGATTTTCAGGGATCACAGAGTTACACGCTACAAACATAAGAGTGTGACGTAGAAGACAACACCTGACATGCGGATCCACAGTACCACACAACATGGCAACGCGAACACCTGCTAAGGTTCGTTGTTTTGAAACATCCATCACATCTTTTCTGGGAGGAGTTATTCGGAACACAAACATAAGGCTCTTGACTTATAATCACTTCCCCTGCAGCACCAAAGCCAAAAACACATTTAACATTATAGGAGCATTTGGAAAAACTTACACAGAGTACATGAAAATTACTTATAAGTATTTTAAAACAGTTTATGAAAATTAGCTTCTACTTTCTAGTGAGTTGTTTCTCTTATACAAACTTATGCTTAGTCCGAAAAGTTTCATGATCACAGTTATGAAAGTTCTTATTGATAAGTGCTTATTGCAGTGATTAAAAATTAAATTGGTTATCCCCAAAGTTAGCGTTTGATACAACTTACAAGCAATGTAGCAACTAACAGAAAAAACAACAAGTACAGAAAGAGAGACCTGGGTAGAAATCTCGTGAAGCAAAGAGAGAGCGACCCTTCTCTGGGACGGTGGAAACTGCTAACTTACGATCCTCGAGAGCACTCTGCAAATCTTCCATTGTTCTCTAGAACTTCTTCATCCTTCTCTTCCCATTCCCACTCGTTATATTGGGCTCATGGGTTGGGTCTACCCGACCCGAGTCATAGGCCCATAAATGAATTGAATAGTAAATCACCTAGTTTTTTCCGACCTGATGAAACGTTTCGAACAGTTGAAAAAGAAACGTTGGATTCGGAAAGTTGATGCCGTTGGGGAACCCTGCGTTGACAGCGTCGTTGCTATTAGCCACCACAAGGAAGCTCTACAACCGCCGTGTTTCCACATTCATGGCGTCTTCAGGTTAAAGTTTAAAGTTTGATCCTAGTTAATTTGTGGGCCAATTCAAATCCATTGTTATTGAACAATTTTAGTGAAGCTTGAATATTGCAAGTGAAATAGCTGTTCCTCCATTTTTATCAGCTTTGGATTGCAGTTTACTGGTTTTATGTGGAAAATCGCTCGCGGAGAATGAAACTTCTAAAGCTATTAAGACCAGTAACACGCTGAAGCTCCCTGACAATGGAGAATTCTCTCTTGTTTTGCATTCCGAACTCGATAAAACGGTGAAAGAAAGGTCTTTCCGAGTTGACTCCTTCATGGATTCTCTTTCCACCGATCAATTTGGCAGGCTTCTCGTTTGGTCTTCGCGGTTAGCTTCAACGCACGACGTCGTTTCACAGTATTGTTCTATCAATTTTCTTTGCATTTTCAAGTTAAGCTTTTTCACTCCTATCGTGATAAAGATGTTAGTATGCTAAATTTCGTTTTGTTTTTTTTTTTTTTTTTGGTTTAGCAACTTTTGTGAGCTTCCCATTGGTACAGTTTGTGTTGCTGATGTTCAGACCAAAGGACGAGGTTTGATGTGATTTGACATCTAGTGTTACTGTGATTCTGTCTTTTTTAGCTTATATTTTAGTTTGTGTCAAATTTGCTCTGAGCATGTAAACATTCAGGTCGGTCGAAGAATGTATGGGAGTCTCCATTGGGTTGCCTCATGTTTTCGTTTACTCTGCAAATGGAGGATGGACGAATCGTTCCTTTAGTTCAGTATGTGGTTTCCCTGGCTATCACAGAAGCAGTCAAGGATATCTGTGATAAAAATGTAAGTGTTTGGTTTTAGCATGCCAGAGAATAACATTGAATTCAACAAATTTAAGTCTATATATGTACTATTTAAGCAATACAAATTATTGACAAGGTAATACTGCTTGGTTGGTCATTTCTGCTGTTAAAGTTATTTATATTAAAGCAACAGTTCTCCATTGGGAGTTGCATAATCTAATTTTGAAGTTAAGCGGTAGTTGCTTAGCCAGGTGCACCGTTGGGGTGTGTTGACATGGTTTTCTTGTTTAAGCAACAAATGTAACTGGTGCTTAAATAAGCTACTAGTATATTTTATTAAGTTGAGCCAAGTTGCTTAATGTAGAAAGAGATTATCAGACCCATTAAATGTAAATTTAAGCAACTCGTTATAGAAGTGCGGTTGGAGATGCTCTCAAGGATATGAAGGGCATATGGAACAAATTTTCTCCATGGAAAAGGGAGACAACTTTTATCATCATAGAGTTTCTAAAGCTGAATGTTTTTTGGTTTGTTGGTTGGTTTTGTTAAAAGAAATGTTTAGTTTGTGTTTAGTCAATATTTGAAACCAATGTGCTTGATTTGCTGCAGTACTAATTTGTTCTATGATTGTTTGAACTCTTGAATATATCTTGTTCTAACAATTTTCATTCCAGGGATTACCCTGTGTTGATGTTAAAATCAAGTGGCCAAATGATCTTTACATAAATGGCTCTAAAGTTGGAGGCATCCTTTGCACCTCTACCTATAAATCAAAGAAGTTTAACATTAGTGCAGGTATTATGATATTCTTGACTCTTGAGTATCAAATACCATTTGATGGTGACTGATTATACTTCCATCCCATGTACTAAATTATTTACGTGCATATTAAATTCCTGTTCTCTGCAGAGAAATTGCTTTCCCTCTATGTTATTTTGGTATTTGTAAAATGATTTCAAAGTTTATGCTCATGAAGATCGTAATAAATCCCATGCTTTCACAGGAATAGGCTTGAATGTCAGCAATGAGAAGCCAACAACATCCTTAAATACAGTTCTAAGAGAATTGAACGGGGGAGCTTATCAATTTCAAAGGGAAGATGTTCTAGCATCATTCTTTAACAAATTTGAGAAGTTTTATGGTTTATTTGTGAATCAAGGTACTACTCTAATTATCTAATTAGATTGATATTGCTTCTTGGTAGCTTGGCATCATCTCTGAAGAAATCATAAATAGATAAAATCTTTTGATAGTCTGAATCAACTTCTGCCATGTATTCGTCTCCCAAGCCCCAACCTTGTGTACCAATCACCTAGGAAGATTACAGTATGTTTGTTGTGAATATGGATGGTACTTGTAAACCGTTCCTTTTTATATCTTAAATTAATGAAACTAGTTGTCATATATAGAGATGCAAACTTCAGAATGTATATTTTGGGGAAGGGGATTGAGAAGTGGGGAGGGAGAGAAAGATGTGACTGTAGAGCATAGGATGCACCAGTGCAATATAAAACAGAAAATTCTTGCTTGTTTTCCATGGCAAGTGCAAAACTTCATTAACCTCTATTTTGCACTTTTCAGGGTGATTTATTCTTCCCTTTTAAGGAATTTTTTTGCTATTTCTTTTGAAGGCCTGTATTATTTACCTTAGGGTAAAACCAGTTATGATAGTAAGGTTGCTGCCTTATTATGACCTTTTAGTCATGGGTATAGCTTCTCGCTCAATGGGAAAGTTTTGTACATTTTTACTTCCCCAAACTTATAATTGTCAGAACCTAGTGCATTAGGCTTCCTGTACCTTGGTTTATATCCTAGACGAAGAAAAAAAGGGGAAAAACAATCACACTCTTATTTTTTAAGATCAGAATCACAGGCTATCTTCCTGTTACCTCTTCCTTTTCTTGATATCTTTTTTTTCAACTCTTAGGTGCTTGCTTTGTCAGTTAGGAACTTAAAAAAACAAATTAAAAAGAATCAATGTTCATTTTGGTCCTCCGAAGATATACAGCTCCTTAGGTTTGTCATCAGTTTGTCATCAGTTTGTAAATGCATCAAACTCAACATCAATTTATGCTGCCAAATTGGTTGTTGAAGTTGAGATATTTTAGAGATTAGATTATATTCAGTTTTGATTTGGTTGTATTCCTTAATTCTTTCCTAGTTTCCTTGGACAGTTTATCCAATCCCTAAACTTTAGGGATTGATTCTGTTATCTAAAATCCCAAACTCTAAGAGTTGATTATGTTATTAAAAATATGGTAAAAATCATGCAATGCTATACATGTAGTTCTGATTCAAGTTGGTACCAATCTTTATTCTCTCCTTTTTCTCTCCCAATACTTGAATTCCATAATTGTATCAGGTGAAGTGACATTAAATTAGTCCCTAGAAAAACCAAAGTAATGGGAATATCAAAATTATGCCTATATCTCTTTATAGTATGAGCCAACTGGTACAGAGAGTGTAGAAAGAAAGGACAGGAACTAGAATAAGAATACAAGTAAAATACAGAATGAAGCTATTATTCAATATGCCCCAATTCTTGTAATCCAAGATTTGGAAAGAATACAATGTGACTTTGTATTTCGAGAGACCCAAACTCTCCTCTCAACCCAATTCTGACTTGACACATTTTCTATTGTCAGTTAGTCTATGTATAACTAACTTCTCCTCTACTTACTTAACTAACTAACAGACTACCTTTACAATTAATTCCGCCCCCTTTATTCCTTCTGAAATACACTTTCTTAACTACTGCCTACTATCACATTCACGCGACTTTAAAATTTCGTGAGAAGATCTGTTCTAAAAAATAAAAAATAATGGATTCAATTATCAAATAAGCCTGAAGAATGTGATGTCTCATACCTCTTTGCAGGACCAAATTAGACACTTAATAATTAAAAGGCTGAACCACCAAAATGGTGTGTTTTCTGTTAGAATTTTACAATTAAGTTGTTCCTTAAGCCTACTGTATTATGTGATCATTTATAACCAAAGGACACCCTATAGTCTACATCAATGTATATGACATTTAAAGTAATTTTGAGCTTCACCTATTCTATTGAATGCAGGATTTCAAACCCTGGAAGAGCTATATTATAAGACATGGTTGCACAGGTGACTTGAGTTTTAAGTACTCTTATCTGTAGTTTGCATTGATTTTTTCCCCTTTTTTGGCAAGGAAATTCATGTTAAGAGTTTATATAATTGACTGGTATCAATTGTTGATGAGATGAAGAAAATTCTAGTCTAGTTATAATTGCCTTTAAGAAACTTATTTTCATTCTTTTTTTTTTTTTTTTGGCTAAGAATTTGCCGTCAATTTTATGACACTGACATGCATTACAAATGCACAGAGTATGCACCTATTTGAAGAAGTAAGGGAACATGATTGAGGTTGAAAACTTGTAGTTTATTAACAGAAAGGCGATTGAAATTTCTGCTACTTTGCCTACTTCAAATCAGAGAATGGTTCTACGGATATTATTTTTCCCTGATTTTCTGGAAACCAACCTAACTTTCATTGAATAAATTTCAATCTTGTGTGGCTGCAAAATGTTGAAAGTCATTATCATTAATATTTTTTACATAGAGCCGCACTATAAACTCTTCCACACCTTAGCTTTAAATGAAAGTTCTGTTGATTTTTTTGTCATAGAAGACTGATTTCTACATGATTGTACTGTGTGGGACCTCTTCCATTGATGCCACTTCAAGCTTTGCATCTTTTTTTTGGTCTCTTACTCACACTTTTCCTGCCTGTCCCAAAAAAAAAAGGATAAAAAGATATACCCTCTGGTTATCCTCTTTATCATTGTTTTATTCTTATCCTTTTACTTTGAAAGCTAAATCACAAAAACTAGCAAAATTATCGGTATCTAGAATTTTGAAACATTACTTCCTTTTACCCTTAACACATGGTAATTTTGATCATGAAGTAGTTGAATATGAATTCCCAAACATATTGTCATAAATTTTAGTAGTTCTTTTTAGCAAGCAACTCAACTGAAGTTCTGAATATAATTTTATATGCATGCATATATATATAGAATGATTTAGCTGTACATTCATCTATATTAAAAATGTCATGCAGTGGACAGAGAGTTATTGTACAGGAAAAGAACGAGGACAAAGTGTTCGAACATGCAGTAACTATTCAGGTATAGCATATGCAAACTGTTTCTCCTGATGACTGTAAATTTGGATAGAACACAGATCAAAAGCTTGCACTTGGTTTAAAATTTGTAGAGTGAAACAATAATCAACTTATGCTATTGATTAGTAATGATGAGTTGGAAATCATTTTCCAAATTGAAATTGTTACTTCAAGTGAAAGAATGATATATATGTAAATTATCTGCCAATCATTTTTTATTGTAATATATTTGATATTTCTGTTGTCGTCATTGCTGGAAAGTAATTTAAGTTTTATATCATTTTTTTTTTTAATGCATAGGGTTTGACATCCTCGGGTTATTTGTTGGCTGTCGGTGATGACAATCAAATGTATGAGCTCCACCCTGATGGTAATAGGTAATTAAAAAGATATCTTTTTCTTCTAACTTCATGATTAAGCCCTGTTTAAGATTTTGTAACCACTTTGCACGTAAACCGAAGTGGCACAGTGAGAAGTTACAATTTATCTCTTTTTCTAAAAGTGTTTCAGTTTGTGTGTTTTTTTTACTTTTCATTCCTCTAAAATTTAAAACAAGCACACACTAAAGATCTGTTTATTTAAGATTTTCCAACATTGTTGCACATAAATCGAGTTACAATTTGCCTTTTTTTTAACAGTGCATCGGTTTGTGTGTTTTTTCATTTTTCATTCCATTAAAATCTAAAACAAAAACACTCTCCATGGTCAAAATACTTCTAGAACATAACAATGCAGAGTTTTGGGCTTTTGGCCTTTGAAATTTGAAGCATACAGTTATCAGAAACACGGATTAGTCTCATCTGGAAAATTTGTAGTTGAAATGTACATTTTATTGCATGACCTGATTATAATATTAATTGAAATTCAAAATAATTTTCGACTGTGTTACAGTTTTGACTTTTTCAAAGGACTGATCAGAAGGAAACTTGACTGAAGAAATTTCCTTTGCACATTTCACTGGGGGCAATGAGTCTTGCGTGCTCTGTATATATTATCGAGATTTTGGCTCATAGTTTTGTTTCAAAAAAAAGAAAGAAAAACTTACATGCAGTTATTTAGGCGCAGTTAGTGTGATTCCTTAATTAAAGTTAGAGTTTCACTTCGTTAACACTACTTGTCTTTTGTCATTAGAATTTTAAATCTTTTGATGTATCGTTTATGCATTTCCGTCAAAGTAATAATGTGCTTTCCATGTCTGGTCAAGCATAATCTATATTACATCATGGCATGTAAAGAATAATTAAGCATGCAAATGCAGTCAAAATAAATATGTATTTTTTTCCCCTAATGATAGGACCTAGTTCATGATTGCTTTAATCAATCATTTGCAAGGAGTATGTTTGGTGGTCCTTATTAGCCAGCTAAGAAATATATTTATGAAAAACAATGTTTGTTTGTATGATATTCCATTCCATTCCATTCTTGTGCTCAATAATCGGCTTTGCATTGCATCCAAATAAAGTGTGATAAAATTAGATGCTTAATCTGATTTGTGTTGACTGGTCTGTCATCAACCCCATCATCATGACTCATACTATATTCTGTTTTGAGATCTTGTCGCTTTCTTCCTATTGGACTCTTCTTCTCCATAATGACAAATTTGTTAACATGCAATGCTCTTTTCACATTTGCCTTTTAATAGTTAAAGTTACATATTATTGACATATTTCTCACACATTGGTACTATCAAGTTTCAATTGAATTCTAGACTTGACTATGGTTTTTTTCTATAATTGGTTGGGAATTTGCGTTTATTCCATAAAAAATGGGACCTTGAGTGAAGGAAAGACATGGATGTGGCATGTTCTATGGTTGAGGGGCTAATTGCTCTTTCTCTTTCGAGATCTGTCTTCACTTGCTTGTATTTCTGTAGCAGAAAGAACCTAAACCTAAAACATCGCACTATGGAAGGGGTGATCATGGAATTTAAGCCCTTGCGTTTTTAGGATGAGCAATGATACATACACAAAATTATCTTCTTAAAACTTATTTACACCACATCGCATCAGCAAAATGTGGCCCCTAATTGAATTTATCTTCTTTTTTATTTTTAAAAAATACCTTAATAGCGTTGTAAATAAGTTTGAGTGTGAATAGTGATATACACCCAACATTTTCCTTTTAGAATTAGAATATAATTTATTGCAATCAATGAGGGCGATGGTATAAAAATTCTTATTTTCTCTAAAATCAATTTTATTTAAATAAAAAGGGTTAGATAAATTTTTTGTTCCCACTCATTTAGGTTTTAGTCCCTACACTTTAAAAGTTGTGATTTTAGTCCATGACGTTAGTTTCGTCATTAATGCCATTACAGTTGATCTATGTGGTATACATGTGACTGTTAGTTTGACAGCATGGATTGCCACATCAATTGCTTATATGGACACGCACAAAAACTTCTATTAAAAACCTTAAATTCTCAATTTTTCCCTCAAAACCGTAAGTGTTCCACCTACCACAATGCAAAGAAGTTTTTTTTCTCCTCAATTTGTTAGGCCTTGCATACTCATCTTGCTCTCTTCTTCTCAATTTTTTTGGCCTTCCAATTGAGGTCTTGAAAATAGGAGATAGAATGGTTGTTTCCTCAACATGCTCCCACGTATTTTTTTCATTTATAGGATTAAGATTTGGCTCATAACATTGACCATGCCTTTTAATATTATAACATTGGTCCACAAGCATTGGAGCTCCTTTGTGCCCTGACATGGAATTCAACAAATTGGGAATTTAAGGTTTTTAAATGTTTCCAATTTGGGGAAAAATTAGGAATTTAGGGTTCTTAATAGGTTTTTGTGCGTGTTCACGTAAGCAGTTGATATGGCACTTCATACTGTCAAACTAACAGTCACATGTGTGCCACATAGGTCAGCTGTTAGTGACGGGACTAACGTCAGGAATAAAACCACAACTTTTAAAGTGTAGGGACTAAAACCTAAATGAATGTTAAATATAGAAAAAATATTATTTAACCCTAATAAAAAATTAAAAACAAACGAGTCCTAATTAAGCAGCTTAGCTATGGGGGAATTAAGGCCAGGAAATATGAAGAAGCATGCTTAAGCAACAGTAGCCAATGCCAACATCTAGCTCCATGATGAATGCATGGCATAATGATGGAGGTTTTGTGCAGTCATTCTCAAAGGGCAACAAACAAATAGTAATTTTCTTCTCATTAGTGATTAAAACCCTAGTTAGTAGTTAGTGACACAACTTTTTAGCCTTTTACTAATTTCTTTCTTTGTTCGAAAACTCGTCATGCCACCACACCCAATTAGCAAAACCTAAAATTTACTTGTCACCACTTCTCGAGCCCCATGGGCATAGAGTTCTTAATTTTAGGTTGAATTAGCACTGGCACTGCCTAATTAAGGAAAATTGTTGCCATTTTGGTAGACGTCGCGATCAATACATCCATCCATCTATAATCTATAATCTATAATTAATAGTAATACTAATCAAACTAATTATAACAACAAAATTATTAATTACTATTAATAATGTGGAAGATCTATCCTATCCTAAGTTAGCATAGCTAGCTGTCACTCCGGGGAATAAGGTTTTCTTGAAACTATTCTATAGAATAATGTTTGGGATTGAGGAACTTGAACTTCTCCCTACCCTATCTATCTAATTTAATTTCTTTATTTAGTCACTATGCTAGGCTTCATGAAATTTCAGATTTTACTTACTAACTATCTCTACATATTAAAAACTTCAATGTGTGGCATTAAAATAGTGAAGGATATGGTGAATGTTGTGGTTTCCAGGTTGGTGTTATTGTCAGACAGTTAGTCTATAAGCATACCTCTCTCTCTCTCTCTATATATATATATATATGCTGTTGAATGTTGATCATGTCTTCGTCTTATTGGCAATCATTATCATCATTATCATTAATTATTAATTATATAAATGAAAAGGGTCATGCAACAGTTGTTAAAGTGAAAATATCACACTACTGTATGTTGAAAACTTCCTACACAGACTGCTCTCTACCTTCGTATCACAATTAAATATTTATGCAACTTATTATGTATCAGGATCTAGAACTTCATCCTATAATTTAATTCTTTATTGCATGAGAAATTAATCTCGCTAAAAATTAAAAGGAATTGTGCTGTATGTGCATATTACAATACAAGCTAAGATGACATAAAAAGAGACTCATTAGTTAAATTTGTCATTTTCATAACATTAAATTTTTTTGCACCACTTACCCATGTTATGTTTCACTAATTAAATTTATGCACATCATTTAATTTAGAAATTACAACTTAGATTTTTTTATTTAAATAGACAAATTTGATTAGGGTTATTGGACACCTGAATGTGTTACAAACAGATTTTGATAGCATCAATATGTGAATATGTGATAGCTAAATTTAGTTAATACTAATCAAATTCCACTGGAAGATTTTATGAACTTGTGGAAATAATAATATGCTTAATTATTTGAACCTTATAAAGCATGAATATTACACACGCGGTTCAACTACTTTTCTACCTACAACAATGGGATATGAATATGATTGGAAGAAGTGACGACAAATGATGAATGAAAAAAACAAAAAGTAAAAAAGTAAGAGGAGGGTTAAGAAGCATCTAACTCGATCAAAGACAAACAGAAGTTATGGAATATGGGGTTGAGATCATAGACAGAGCCTGCAGCAGCAGCATGTATGTAAATTCGTGATTCATAAGGAATTTTTTTAATCTCGTGTAATATTACGTTGATTAAGAATGTTAAAATTAAAAATTTATATAAAAAATTGAGAAAATTTTTGTTTATTATGTCTTAAATATTTTACTTTAGAATAAAATTTTATTATTATTACATTCTTATTGTGTATAATAGAAAAATCTTTATATTAATTACCACTCCTTTGAATGATAGATTAATGTAAAAAGAAAAGCAAAAGAAGATTAGTCAAAGATCCTTTGCATGATCACATGGGGAAGCAGGCTTGGTGGGCCTAGTTAGTTATGACTCTCAAACAGAGTAAAGTTAATTCCAGTAATTTTGAGGTACTCTATCTCAGTATCCCTTCCTTTTCTTTAACTTTCCACCCGTTTATATTTCTAATGAATTATTAATTATATTTTTATTAATTTTATTTTGATATTTAAGTAGATAGTAATTAATATTTTAATATTAATCAAATTAAAAGAAGAAAGATAAAGAATAACATAATGAGTTCAAAAAATATTTTGATAAAAACAAAAATAATTATTATATTTTTTAATAAATATAATTTAATCTTAAATAGACAATTAAATTAAAAAAAAGAGTAATTTGTTTTAGTTTTTATTATAAGTAAAGTTTATTTAAAAAAATAAAATAATTTTTGTCATATTTATATTAAAATCTGAAATTACTACATATAAAATTAATTTTGTAACTGAAAAATCTTAATCAAATAGACATTTACAAGTAATAATTCATCTGCAATTATTATTTACATATAGGAGTATATATACAAATAGTAATTTTTTAAGATACTCTATCTAGTTCTAAATATAAGTCACATTTTTTTAAGAATTTTTTTGTTCTAAACATAAGTCACCAATTAATTTATTATGGATAATTTTCACTTCTATCATTTTATAATTTTCAAAGATTCAATTAATAATAGAGAGAAAAATATAGTGAAATAAGAGAGAGAGAAAGAGTTATTAATTGAATTAAAATATTTATTAACACATTTATTTAGAGGTATTATTGAAAAAATTTTATTTTTTAGACAAATAAAAAGTTAACTTTCATTCCTTAATTATGGTAATTCACTTAGAAGTGACTTATATTTAGGAGAGCACTATATTTTTTTAAAAGTTGGAAGCCAAATAAGAGTCCGTTTGGATAGTAATTTGGTAGAATGAAGTTTGGTAAAATGAAGTTTGATAGAATGAAGTTTGGTATAATGAAGTTTGGTGAAATGAAGGGGGATGATATTGTAAAAGTGAGTTTGACATAATAAAATTTGTTTGGATAGATAAAGATAGAAGTACTTTCGGATATAAAGTTACCAAAAAGGACATGAAAGAAATAATGAGGATAACGAGGGGTAGAGTTGTAAATGGTCATTTTACTTTTGCAAAATGAAATTTGAAAAGTACGTGAGATTTACTTCTCCTAAACTGAAAATAAAAATTTTTCAAGTGAAAAAATTACCCAAACATACTTTCATTTTGATAAATTTCATTTTAAATCTCTAAACTCTCTTTTAACAAAATAAACTTACTATCCAAATATGTACTAATACATTATTGATCATTCTTACTATTTCTTACTCACGTACACTTTAGCACTTATTAGCTTTATTAGTATTGAGTTCTTAATTAAGCATGGTTTTGACGAATGATATGGTTTGTTATTTCCAAATATGTACTCATTCTTAGTCTTGGCATTATCGAGGTAGATATAGTATATAATTAACTGGATCGTTAAAGAAATTTCATTATATCAATAATCATTTACAGTTGCAATCAATAGGAGGATAAGTCAAGGAGAAAGGAATAGTAGCTAAAAAAAAGTAGTAGTATCCACAGTAATTTCTACTCATGAAACGTGGGAATAGTTTTTTCATTGCACTAATATATTATAAGAAGAAAATACTATTCACCAAAAATAAGGAGAAAATACTATTTTTGGTTCTTTAATTAATTTTACATCAAGACTTATTTTATTCTCTTGATTTTCTTTTGTTTTAGCCTTTTATACTATTGGAGATGAGAGATGCTTAACTAGGTTCTTATGAACACGTGTACATATCACTTTATGCACACGAAATATTCCAATGCAAGTTCTTAAATAAGCATTTTGGATGAGACCCACGTGTACCCACAAATTAACTATCTCATATTTATTTTTTTATCCCCGGTAGGAAGATTTCTAGGAGTTAGATTTAGGAGTAGTGTAGTGTGGGGATGTGTGTGTTTGGCCAATAAAAAAAATTAAGTAATTTTGCTAAGCACCCAATTCCACGTCACCAAACTCCAAAAGAGATAGGATACTTAATTGGGTGCTTAAATGATAATAACCCATTTAAGTACCTCATTAAAGATAGTCTAGTATGGTATTTTTTTTCATTAATTCTGGTAATTAAATTATCCATAAAAATGTATAAAACAATGCCTTTTTGACTTAAGAGTTTCATTATACTAATGTTTTCTTATTTCACCAATCACCACCAACCACGACGACCATCAATATTTTTAAAAAAAAGAAAGTTAATGAACAGGAAAGAAGAAAATGAAAAAGAGTAACCACTGAATGGAAACTAAGTATAAAGTTAAACTATCAAAATATTAATTTACCCTATACTATTATCTAATTAAGATGCTATACTACTCTAATTTCTATTATTTCCAGCTTTAGCTTTTATTCAAATCTTAAGCATGTTTTTGAATTTTGAAATATATATTCTACATCATGTGCTACAGTGGAAGCCAATGATAATCTCGCCATTATCGAAGTAGATATATATAGATCATTAGCTAAATCATTAAAATTAAAGTGAATTCATTACAATAAGGGAGACCGTCTACAATCAATAACATATAAGTCAAGGGAGAAAGGAATAGTAGTAACTAGAAAAAGCAGCATCCATTTAATTATTTTTTACGCATGTGTCGTAAACTAATATGTGAGGGGGTTAGGTTGTATTACGAACACAATAAGATTGCATTTACGATAGAAAAGCTTTTTATGCGCTATTGACAAAGCTCTATAATGATAGAGTTGTATTTGTAATGATTCTAATATCCAAATTAGTATGTGATTAGGGTTTATGTGTTAATATAAAAAGTTATGTATCGTACATGATGCTCATGAGTGTGTATATATAATGGAGTCATTAGGGTTTACAAGTTGTGCTTTGAATTTTATGAGCCTTAGCTTGTTTATGGGTCCAACCCAACTCTGTTGAATACTATGATATTGTTGTCCATCCCAGAATCCAATTGAGATGGTATCGTGATAGAATCTCCATGCTATATATCTGATATAGTTTATATGACTGATAAATCATGATATTTTGCTAATATCGGTCCACAATAGATAAAAGGTAAAAATAGATGTTTTGCAAAGCACTTTATTTTTTTATATTAGCACTCTTATGTTGTGTCAAGTGTAAACAATTGACATATGCTCCCCAAGCAATCAACTATGACGGAAGATGTCTGCTACTTTTGTTAGCTAAAAGCTAAAAACTAACACGTAAAGATTATCGGAATGAATATTGTTTCTTTCATCTTTTTTATATAACTAAATTGAAATTTTTGTTAATGTGTGTTTGGAATAAATTTTGAAACCTCCAAACTATGATTTAACACAGATCAAATTTGACTTTGACTAAAAAAGTTATATTTGACAATTTAGGGTGTAATTAATTCTTGATACAAACATTTCATTTTGTAAGAAATAATTTTTAGTTGTTTTTATTTCTTTTATAGTTAATTGTGCATAATTTTTACGCCGCAAAAACAATTTTATAAGAATATCCAAACATTATTTTCTGTAAATTAAATTACTTTATTTTATAATTAATTATGTAAGATCAATTTTCTCAAAATTAATTATACTATGGTATAAAACCAAATTAAACATGCAGCAAATAATTTTAAAGAAGGAGGGTAATGGAAAATGGGTTTGGCATATGTAATTTGAAAAATTATGAAGATGAGATTTAGTAATGAAAAGTGGGTTGTGTGGTGGGTCCTAACTCCTAAACGTGATAAAAGAATTCAAATGTGGTGTTTATATTTGGAAGACCGAGGGTGACAGCCTTTTGCTTGTTGCACCGTTTTGGCCAATTCCGTCACATGAAAAATACTACTTTAATTACTACTACATTATTAAATAAATGCTTCATAAAATTAAATAATCAGCATTATTATACTAGTAGTATTATATATTAATATGGGCATCGGCAATAATAAGAAAAAATAAGTAGTGTATATATGGAAGTTTGGTTAAAGAAATTTCATCGGCAATAGTACAAGATTGAAGATATTAGAGATTTGATTTGTCTGTTACGTTCTTATTTTTTCACACTAGCATGTTCTTTTTAACCTCTCGATCGGCACAAATAGCCATTTCCACTTCCCACCCAATATATACTGCTCAAACAATAGGTCTTTCATAGTTTCATTAAAGTGGTATATATAATACTTCTCTATTACAACACTAATAACACCCACCTTTCTATTTTTTTAAAAAAAAAAACATTTAATAATCAAGCTAAGCATGCATGTGATCCTTTTTTATTTCTTGCTAATATCAATCGAGGCTAGGTTAATTAAGACCATGACTGGCCCAACCATGAAGCTATATTTTATTATTTTGTGTAACAAAAATAGCACGTATGTTGAAATATGTGGCAGCCAAAATTACGTAGGGCATCTAAAGGTAGGTGAGGGTGAGGATGAGAGTGGGTACAGTGTAAATCTACAATCAACACAAAATTTGAGGTCACCAATTAACAACAAACCTACGCGTCTGCTGCGACGCGATGCAGCCCCCACACCCAACCCCAAAAACCAAAAATATACTATATCAATATTTTTAAGCCATTTGTTCAAATTAAAAAAATCATTATAAATATATTATTTTTCTCTCAACAATATCAAAAATTATTTTTTAAAATATATTTTTATTATATTTAACTATATAAATAATATCTTTAAGACGCTAAATATCATCTGTCAAATAATAAAACATAAAAAAATATTCGTGAATATCTTAGAGCACTTATCAAGTACTACATAAAATAAGAAACATTTTTTTAAAATCATAATAAATTATTTTTTATGGTAATTTATATTTTTTAAATATTATATTTGAAACTTTTTTGTAATTTAAATCACCTCAAATTTTATTATATTTTCTTTAATTGAATCATAGACCTTCTTATGACCTGTGGAGTAGTATCCTCAAACACATTTTTAAATTATTCAAATCTAACACACTTTACTAGACAAAATTCATTAAATTTCAAATATTAAAGTTATTATATATTTCTTAACTAATGTCCTATTCAAATCTGATTTTTTTTAATTAAAATGGAAAGTTGACCGTACACTATAACCTAATTACATAATTGATATTCATTATTATTTATAAATTGTAGAACAAATGCTATCAAATCATAAAAATTATTGACTTGTGTATTTGTGACATTTTTATAAACTTTATATAAAGACATATTACTAAATTTTTTTAATATTATTTAAAAATATTATTAAATTTTAAAAAATATTATCTTTTTATATTTATAATATTTTTTTACAAATATTATATGAATATTATGTTGATAAAAATCAATTATGTTATAATAATAATAATCCCTTAATGTCGGTTTTAAATAATATTTTAAAAAAATAGAATTGGTAAACTTGAGTTTCCTAGTCATTGGATTATGAACTATAATTGTTCAATAATTTTTAAGATCGGAGAGAATTTATATACGTTAAACGTGTTCTTTTATGCCAACACTGGTTGGTTCAGATGGTGTGTGTTTAGACCCAGCGATCACAAGATTTTGGGTTCAAGTCTGATCTTGTTAAATTTCATTGTTAAATCGTGTTCCTCTACGCGGGTATATTGTGCTTGAGCAATTTTAATATTTTTCTTCCTTTTTTTGGATTTTAGGATGCTTCTTATCTTATTATTTTACTATTATCATAGTATATATAAGACTAATTGTTGAATGTAGACAAGTTTGATCTACCAACTAATGTACTTTTTTAGGGCTGAAATCTGAATCTATCAAACACTCTTGTTGATTACTCATCTAATTTAATATTCTGATCCTTAATATAACATACCTAAAAAGATATTCATGGCCCTTTTAATAAGATAGTCACTTATTTTTATAAAGCATTTTTTTATGTCTTTTTTTTTTGGTTCAAATAAAAAAGTATGAATGAGTGATACCTTTAATTCGACCATCACAGGGTGTCAATGGCATGTTAGGGTTGCCGTCAAAGGCCTAACCCAGAGGATTATTTGATAGGCATAAACTGCAAGCGATAGTGCCTTGTAAATAACTACTCAACTAGTCCATGGATGCCAAGAGGTCTCATTGTGGAGGGATATGCACAAAGAGAGAATGATCTGTTCACTTTTATATTTGTTTCTTTTTATAACTATGTACTCCTATATATAAGTCATTATAGTCAAGACATCAGAATCAAAGAATAGTAATTAACTCATTATATTTATAAAAAAATAAGTTGTTTTTTAATTATACCATTGACAAAAATATATTAATAAGAATTTAAATCATTTAATACTATTTTCTCTCTCTTATTTTACTGTCCATTGTTCCATAATTAATTAAATTTTAAAAAATTATAGAATGACGTAAGTGAAAATCATACTTAATGACTTTGTTGATTACCTATATAAAGAGACCAAGAGTTCTTTTAGAATGTGACTAATTTATAAGAGCAAAGAGAATAGAAAACTTGATCATTTAATATGTTTTCCCCCTAATTATTAATAAGAGTATTGGAGCCTTTTTTAAAGTATAAGTTATTTTTAAATAAAAATAAAATTAGAAAGAAATCAAAATTGTTTTCAATACCAATATTTTTTTAGACGTTAATATTTTTCTTAATTTATGTATTTTTTATTTTAAGTTTATATATATCACGTAAAATTTAATTGAACCAACTAAATGTAACTTTTTTCTTGGTCCATGTAATTTAATTATGTTTTATAAATATGACCAAATTTTATAATAACGTAATAATATTAAAAAAATTATTAAATGCTATATCCAATCATTTAAAAAAAACAGAAAAATTATTTTTATCTTAACCTAAGAAATATAATATATTATTTTTAAGTGTATTGATAATTCTTAAACGAAATTGTTGTATAATATTTTCTTATTTACCTTTAATTAATTATAAAATAATAATGCATTTATCAAATTTTTTTAATGCAAATGTGTTTACTAATTGAATATTTTATTAGTATATAAGAATTTAGGCACGTACTCCATAAGTTTCAAAATATAAACATTTATTATGTATCAAAAAATTATTTGAATGTATTAAAAGAATAAAAACATTTAATTATATGTCAAACGATTTTAAAAAATAATTAAGTCTATTACTTTTTGGTTGTATCACTTTAAAAATCTTAAACGAATAGGGATGTAGTTAAATAAAATATAATAAGTACTTTTAATTTTATATTAAAAATTTATATTATGAAACATTTTTTTTTATAATATAAATTTTTATTATATTATAGAATGAAAAGAATATTTCTTTATAAATAAGAATAGTGTAATATTAAAAGCACATGAAACACCTTTACCAATTACCAATTACCAATTACCAATACGTGTTAAAATAGGGACGAATGAATGGCCACACAAGCGCCACGTGTTATCCAGTCAGCAATGCTGCACTTGAATTTGACTGAGCCTTTGGTCAAACTCTTCCGAAGTGATAACGATTTGTCCGCGATCCTCTGTGTGTGCGTACACCTTAACACGTAAGTACTGCTGTTTAACCCTTTATCTCTTGATTGTATTCAGACTTCAGACCAACTGAAAGCAACCACTCAGCATGTATTCTACACTGACGTCATAACTTAACTGAAAATATCAAAATAAGTACATCCATTATCTATTAAATTAAATATTACCTCCAGTAGTTATAATTTTTTTCATACAAATTTGGTTTTTCTTTACATCACTCTTTTTTTTATATGATTATATAGACAATCTCTCCATTAGTGAATATGGGTAATACCTGAATATGGATTAGGTTTTCTCCATTACAAATGAAGAAAATCTTGATCATTGTAGTTTGATAGTGAATATGGGTAATACCTGTAGAATTCGTGACAAATTGTATAGTGCTTATTTGTTTATGATTTTTATTTGTTCAAAATCATTTTTGAGCAAAATTAATAATATTTATTTTTACTGAATCATTTTTGTTTTTGTGCATCAATAATTTCAACTATTGATTTTTATTTTAGTTTGTGTGTTTTTCACTTCTTATTTTATTAAAATATAAACCAAACGGACTAATAGTAACTATTGGCTGATAAAAAAAGACTTATAGTTTGGATTGTTAGAAATAAATCCCACATCGTCTGTCTTACTCTTCGTGGTGCAGTTTAAATACCTGTTGGACTACTCCTCATATTGCTAATTGGTTTTATGATAAAACCTTAACATGTATCAAAGCCAGTGCCCAACGCTTAGCCTGTTCCGTCAGGCTCCCGGTTTGTATGGGTCTCCGATACCCTTCGTTTGGCCCTGCAAGCTCGCTTGTTCTAGCAGGCTCTGTTGGAGGAGGGGTGCCTCACTCTTCGTGATGCGGTTTAAATACCTATTGGGCTATTCCTCATATTGCCAATTAGTTTTGTGATGGAACCTTAACATGGATAATTTATATAGTATTTTATATTCAAATCTCACGTGCTTTCATTAATATTATATATATAAAAGCGTATTAAATTCGGACCGGTGATTAAATCGGTCGAAACACTGTTTACGGTTTATTGGTCCGACCGTGGTTGAATCGTTATCGAATCAGTATGAATTAAATATATCTTTTTTATTAATTTTATATTATATAATACATTAGTTCATAATAATATTTAATTAAAACATTATATTTTTATATACAATATAATAATACATATATATAAATGGTGTATATAATATCACAAAAAGGCATGTTGACATAGTAGTAGATGGCATGTCAGTTATCCAAATGCCCTAGGTTCAAATCTCATTTTACTCATTTTGAAGGACTTTGCAACATCTTATGTTAAAATCAGTTCGAAGACCAGCCGGTCCGGTCTGGTTTTGATAACAATGATTAAATTAAATGAGAGTACTTATTATTGTGAGATGTAAGAAGAATGAACTCCGACCATTGGATCTTATCATTAATAGTTGAGATTGAATTTTAAAAAGTCACGTGACATTTTTACAAAACTCACCTGACTTTTTTTAAAAAATCATGTGTTTTAATCTCAGTCCTTCATGATATGACACATTGTCGGGATTCACTTCTTTCATCTCTCACAATATTATGTCTTTAGAGGCGTCTTCGACATGTATCGAATTCGGATAGGGTTGGGCCGGTGGCAGTGGAGGATATGAGGATCTAGGATCGCGAGTGGGTTGTTCTGCGCGCTATGGTTATTATCATCATAGGTTTGACGTCTAGTGCTCACCATCGTTCTTTGAGGAGTTCAGTAGGGTTACGCTTTTTGTACGTTCCCCACAGACAGTGCCACTGTTGTATACCTGACTTCCAGATACTGGAGGGTTGATAACGATGCTCCACGGTGAGACTCCTCCTCAGCAATAGTAGGGGTACCTGCGAGGACTCCGACAATCAAGTCAGTGCAGTATTAAAGTTTTTATGTGTATGAGTTAAAATTGTGTTCCTTTAAAAAGTAAATTTATCATGTATTTATAACGTTTTGTCAAATTTCGTGCTCATTAATGAACTATTGAGCAACTGGATATCTAGGCTTTAAACGGATATATTAGACTTATCGTCTTGTCTCGAGATAAAGGGGGAATGCTCCTAGTCCAAGTTCCCAACTAGCATGATCCTTGAACCGGTATCCCAGTACATAACAAATATATATATAACCAATATGGAAAATTAGGGAGGATATCAAGTTTTGTGTCTTTATTCCTACGCCTCATTGCATAAAAAAGTTGAGCGTGAAAATATCCCTCCTCGAGTATTAATTCATTCGAATAGAAAATAAATACTCCCTCAATTTTCGTATATAAGCAAAAAAAAAAACTACCTCACATCTTTTGAGAAATATAGTTACCTTTATTTAAGTTTTTTAATCCTATCAAAATTATAATTGTTTTTTCTAAATTATCCTTGATTAGAACTAAAAATAAAATGAAAAATAAAATAAAATCAAACATAAAAAGGTGTGAATCACTTCAACTATTGGACTTGAAAATAATCTCTCTCTACTTTAAATGAGTTATTGGAAATAAGAACACTATTTGAGAATATTTTAGACATGTCATCATTAAATAGAACAAAGAGTAGTTAATTTTGCTTATAAATAAAAATATAGTACTGTCAAAATTTTTACTTATATAAAAACGGAGGGAGTATCACTTTAGTAAGTTTTTAACTTGCCAGTTCACAAATTCCAATGACAAGTTGTGATTTTTCTAATTTGATCCTTGAATAATTATTAAAAAGGTTTTGCTATTCATTATCTTAAAAATAATGGTTAAATAATTCATAAATAAAAATTTAGTGTTAAAAAGTGTAGAATATTTAATGTTACGAAATTATTTTTAATTTATTTTAAATATAAAATTTTTATTTATAAATTATTTAACTATTATCCTTAAGACAATAGATAGCAAAACTCTTATTAAAAACTATTGAAATTGCAACATTAATCATCACTATATACTTTTACTCTTTTCTTGATATCCACTTATTACATTAGTTAAATGATATAATTCAATAGAATTTTTCATAAAACCAATATCATTAGTAAATATGTATTTTTTCTCTCTTCTCATAAAACCAATATAATTACTAAATATACATTCATTCTCACCTCAAGATATTTATCTCTTAAAGCATAGTTCGGGTGCATCTACGCAATTAGCGGTGTTTACGATTTATATTTTGTATTGACTTTGAGGGGTTAAGATATCTGATCCGACTAATTTATTTACTTGCGATTTAGTTTGGTTCGATTTGGTCTACGAAAGATATCTGAACCAATACAATCCGATATTTTTCGATTTGGTTTGAATCGATTTTCGGAGAGCGTTTCAATTATAAACTAAATTAAATATAAAATTAAACATTTGAATAAAATATTAAAGATATAACACAAAATATATATTATAAATTTCACCAGTATAAAATTAAAAATGTTGAAATTTAATTTTAAATTGATTAAAAAATGATAAAATGATAAATATATAATATTAAGATGATGTTATAAAATTATGAAAAAGTAAGTTATAGTATTATTTTTGTTAAATATTTAGTAGTATGAATATAAATAATGTTATAATTTTGTAAGAAAAATATAAAAGTTCGGTTTAGTTTGGGTTGGTTCGATTTAATTAAAAAGTTCTGAAATCTGAACCAATCTAATAAAAAAATTTGATTTTCAATTTTCTTTTTTATTTTTGGTTCATTTAACTCTCAATTTAAGCGGTTCGATTACGTCGAATTAAATTGATTTGGATTGGTTTTAAACACAAGTTGACAACTACTAAACTTGAGAGAACCCTAGCACATGCAGGATACTGTACGGGTTGTGACAATCTAATGCTGTTTACAGTTATACCCTACCCTTCCCCTAAACCCCTCTCACTCTCATCAGCATTCATGATTCAACACTAGTAGTACTTGTTTAACTTGTTTCTCAAATTCTCAGCAATCCATTCACAGTATCTCCTCTTCGGCTTCGCCACGTTATTTACACAACTACTTGTTCAGAATTTCTTTCTGCAACTCAATATTCATTTATCAAGTGGTCATATAAATTAAAAAACCATCACAAAAGAAAAAAATAAAAAATCACTGCCACCCACCAGATTTTTCTTTAAGAAAACGTGACATTTTTTTTAAGATTTTATTACATGTTGTCATTATCATTTTGGATTTGTTTTTTCCTAAATATCATACGTATATATTTTCAATAATAAAATTGAATAAATAGTTTTAGCTAATTAAAAAATAAATAAGTGGTTGTATGACACCTGGAAATTGTCGGCATTAACCAGTGATAATTGGATGGGATTTATTTTCCCTTTTAAAATTGTGAACCGATTAATTTGGTTAACAAAAAACAAATAAAATAGGGGATTTGTCATTATCTTTTGATTTTTTTGAATTATTCAAATATTGAGGTTAGATTTTGGTTGCCTTGTTGAGAGGCAGCAATAGTATCTACTCTCCGCTCCGTGTTCCTTCAATTTTCTTTTATCTTAATCTGATTTTGATCCCTTGAAAAAACAAAATTCCCACTCAGCAATGCCCACCTGTCGTTATGGCATGCATGATTCAACGTGTCATGCGATGACAGAGCTGGCGGCATCTTATCCCCTGTATCCTGGGCGCAGGCAGCCATTACCCACCTGGATTCTAAAGTACGTCCACAGGTTGGATTAGTTTTGAGATAATTTAATATATGAGTGAAGGTATATCTCCTAAAATATTCTCCTAAATATCCTTTTAATTATTAAGTGGAGAATATATTTTATAGCTTTAAAATAAATAAATTTAATTTTCTCTTTCAATACATACTTTAAAAGAAATTAAAAAAATATTTAAAAAAATATTTAGGAGAATAAATCATTATTCTTAATATATATTCGAATTGATGAAATAATTTAGGTCGTGTGATTTGGATTTTTGTAAAATAATTTTGAAATTTGAACCAATTCAACCAAAATATTAACCGGTTGATTTAGGTTAAATTATAGGTGGTCAAATTAAAAAAAAAATTGATTATGCCATATATCTAACAATATATTAATATTATAATAATTAAATATTTAAAATACTAAGTCTAATAAAAATAAAGTTAAAATTCAAACACTACAAATTCGAAAACATAATATATTATCTTTTTTATAAGTCAAAGTGCATCCGCGGTAATTCGATTTGAAGCCTCAAAGTAATACTCTTTAACCATTAATTCAACCAACCTATTGGATATAATACAATTACCAAACTTAAGTTTAACCATATAAATTTTAAAACACAATGATCACAATTAGTAATCTTAATTTTTAATCTCCCTTTATTCACTAGTCTACAATAAGATAATAATCACATAGCTAAATAAGAAATTTTTAAATTCATGCTATATAACTCTAAAATTTATTTACATCTTACTAATTATTAGCACATTAGGTTAGTACGTTTTTAAAAATAAAATATTTTAATCGGATAATTGAATCTACCATTGAGTCCTCGGATTCAAATTACTAAATTCAGTACCCGAATTAAACATATTCGAATTGATTTGGTTCGAGTTTTACTCAATTGTAATTGAGTTAAACATCTTTATAAATTAAGTTAGTTTAATTTGTCAAATTCATTAGGTTACCTGATTCGATAGACATCCCTTTAATCCGTATGGTTGACAGAGAAGGTGCACAAGACACCAATTGCTTGATACAGAACCTATATTTGTTTATATATTAGTGTCCATCTTGAGAAATTGTATTTTTTTAAAAATAATCACTTAATTTTACCTCAAGTTTTAACCCAGACTTTTAACTGCTTTTGCTTTATTTTATTTCATTTTTATCTTTCTCTTTTAGTCAATATATAGAGTTTGTTTGTATAAAATTTTGTTTTAATCAAAATTATTTTTGATCAAAATTAAAAAAAAATTATTATATGACTTCAGTTTTTACGCATTAATATAATATATTTTAATCGTTGTTCAAATGTTTATTTAGTTCAGTTTATGTATTTTTTCACTTCTTATCTCACTAAAATTTAAACAAAAAACACACGTAATTTATTTTTACTAACTTGTTTAGTTAAATGATTAAAAAAAAAAGCTAAAAGTAACATGTAGGACATGTATTTTTATTACTATTAAATTGAAGTAGTTAACGGTGGGGTTACCATTATCCTTTTTGTGGTGACGAATCTTGTATGTGTTCCTAAGAAAAGGAATTTGTCCGTTTTTCGGGGGGCATGGAAACACATAAGAACTCTTGAATTGAAATGGAAAAATAGATGTAACTCCAGTTACTTCGGAAATGGTAAGATCTTTGGCGCAAGAACGCAAGAAGAGGGGTTGATCCGTATCATCTTGACTTGGTTCTGATTTCTCTATTTTTTTAAGAATACCGAGTCGGGTTCTTCTCCTACCCGTATCGAATAGAACATGCTGAGCCAAATCTTCTTCATGGAAAACCTGCTTTATTTAGATCGGGAAAATCGTACGGTTTTATGAAATCATGTGCTATTGCTCGAATCCGTAGTCAATCCTATTTCCGATAGGAGCAGTTGACAATTGAATCCAATTTTTCCCATTATTTTGTATCCGTAATAGTGTGAAAAGAAGGCCCGACTCCAAGTTGTTTAAGAATAGTGGCGTTGAATTTCGATGAATAATTTCTTCGGACAGAAGAAGATTATGTAAACACTTACTCAAAATCTCACTTATCCGATTCCATTGTGGAAGACACCATTTTTTCTGAAGAATTCGCCATGATATATCTGATCCATGCATAATATCATGAAAAATGGATACAAATTTTTTGCTGCTACTTAGTATCGGCAATAGGTCTGAAAAAGTATCTAAAAATATAAAATTTAGATATTTGTACCCTGTCGAGGTAAGGAACCATGGTATATATGTTTGGAATAGATTCCATTTTGAGAGAGTTGAAAAAGCACTATCTCGTTAAAAGGTTCTATACATCTGCCCTTTCTCAAGGCATTTTTTTAGACAAGGACTCCTTTTTTTCCTCTTTTCGGATGGTAAACATTTCTCAGAACATGGAGTGTGAATCAAACCCATGTTTGAATTGAAATTGAGATACTGATGCAAGTTCTTCCCTTCTGAATCAGGTAGATTCATATCTGAAAGAGGTTGACAATAAGTTATATCTCTTTCTATTTCTATATATATATATGGAAAGTTGAAAAATCATTATATAATAATCCAGAAATTGCAATAGAAAAGAAAAAGAGAGGTTTGCGATGATTTTTCAATCTTTTATACTGGATAATCTAGTATCCTTATGAATGAAGATAATTAATTCGGTCGTTGTGGTCGGACTCTATTATGGATTTCTGACCACATTCTCCATAGGGCCCTCTTATCTCTTCCTTCTTCGAGCTCGGGTTATGGAAGAAGAGACTGAGAAGAAAGTATCAGCAACAACTGGGTGGGCGTGAACTTTTTGTCCGTCGTATGCCTACTTTTTTTGAAACATTTCCGGTTGTTTTGGTAGACGGAAACGAAATTGTTAGAGCCGATGTTCCTTTTCGAAGGGCAGAATCGAAGTATAGTGTCGAACAAGTAGGTGTAACTGTTGAGTTCTATGGTGGCGAACTCTTTTTTTTAAAGGGGTGTGGAAGGTTTTGATCCTTTTGTTCCGGGTGGAATAGTGTCTCATCATATTGCAGCAGGAACATTGGGCATATTAGCGGGCCTTTTCCATCTTAGTGTGCGTCCACCTCAACGTCTATACAAAGGATTGCGTATGGGAAATATTGAAACCGTCCTTTCCAGTAGTATCGCTGCTGTCTTTTTTGCAGCTTTTGTTGTTGCTGGAACTATGTGGTATGGTTCAGCAACCACTCCGATTGAATTATTTGGTCCCTTAGCTTAGTCTTTTTCTTTTTTACCCCTAACAACTTATTTAAGCATTCTTATTAACTATTTAATGAACGAAAATGAAATAAAAATAAGTTAAGGAATTAAAATAAAAGTTAATAAACCAAACTAAAATTTTGTGTAAAGTTAAACGATTAAAATACTAATTGATGTAATATCAAAAAAAAATACTAATTGATGTGTTAGGCGAGAGATCTGTCTATCGGATCATAACCTTCCATTTCCAAACAATGGTTCTATGAGTTCTGGTGCGGTGGCTTGCAATTTTTCAATGCTAAAATAAATGTCACTCTGATAAAGACGGAGAGTGTAGAATTTGAACGTACCTTTCTACTACTCATGCCACATGTATTTGTAACTTTTAATAGTCATGTCCACGTCATCCTCCTCATTATTCGGGACAAGTTTTGGATCTCTAACTGATAATTGACCACATGCTTATCTCCCTATCTTGAGTTACATTGATATCTCTCCACTCTGTTAATGGGTTGACACTTCTCAGTCTACGACATAAAACTAAGATAACGAGGTGGGCCATTAACTTTATCCCATGGTAAACGGGATAAGTCGAATAACACTAATTTTATGTTTTAATAATATATTAATGGCATTTTTTTATTTTATCTACTAACAATTATTAGTTTTTTTTTTTTCAAATGATAACATCAACAACTACTCTGTCTTTTCCTATCACTCATTTATTATATTTATTAAAGAGTAAAAAAGTAAATTATTAATACTTTTATAAATCTAAGATTATTAAATGTGATTTTTAATTAGTTTTGTCTGAAAACCTTAAACGACATTTTATTTTAAACGATAAGTAGTAGTGCATTAATAAAATAATACATTTGAACACAAATATAAGTAAAATCTAGTGATCCAAAATATAATTAATTTAATAATAGAGCATTAATTAATAATTTAATTAAATATAATTATAAAGTTAAAAAAAATAAAATTAATAGTACTTCCTAAAAAATATAAATAAATATATAAAAACAAATTTTTTTTTTTTAATAAAAAATATATATGTTATTTATTAAAATAATATTAAATGTGTAAGAATTAGTGACATCTTATATCTTACACCAATGTTTTGAATAATAATAATTAAAAAAATAAAAAACTTACACCAATATAAGCCCATGCGCTTCTAATGTCTGTTTAAAAACTTGAGAGAAGGTATCATTCCAATTCCAAGTGTAGGGGTTTTCTTCTTAATTGCGTCTGTAATTCTCTCACTCATTCCTCTTCACTTTCTCTTTCCCTATTTTCCACTGCCACCTCATCTCGCCGGAAAAGCTCCCTTGAATTCCGCATTCCACATCTCTCGCCATTTAATGGAAAGAGATAAATACTCCTATATCAGAACATATCCACTTTTATTCTCTTTTATGTAATTGCCAAATCATTCATTTATGATAATTTAATTTAATTTAATTAATTTCCTAATAAACTTTGCCCCTTCCGTTCATACTCGATACTTACTGTACCACTATTTTATTTTATTTTATTTATTTCTTTAGTATAATTATTATTTGTTTTTATTTATTTGTTTACCTGTAGTCTTCTACCTAGTCGTAACCGTTTTTATCTCTGGTTCGCCTGACGCGATTTGGGCTTGGATAATTTCCCGCCTCCGTTCCATATGTATATGGTATTGATCGCCCATAGTATGAGGCTTCACCTAATCGCCGCCGTCTTCCGCCGCCGCGATGTCATCGCCGTCGAATTCGACGATTTCGTAGTTGCTCTCTCGCACTGATACAACTATTTCTTCCACATGCATCCTTTTTGCTGCGTCTCCGCCATTTCTGACCAGGCCTCACCAGTGAAACCCACGCCAACTCCTTTCTCCGACTTCGCCATGCCGCCTCTTCCAGCCCCCGTCGCCGCCATTAGATCCGATTCGGCTCCGCGCCATAGCCTCAGTCACTCCATCGGCAACAGTGAATACGGACGTCTGAGTCAGCGGGAGCAGCCGGCGGTGGTGGTGGACGTGAAGATCAACGACCTCGTCGGGAACGGAATCTCCGGAATACTCTACAAGTGGGTGAATTACGGCAAAGGATGGAGACCTCGATGGTTTGTCCTTCAAGACGGCGTGCTCTCCTACTACAAGATTCACGGACCTGATAAGATCGTCGTCAATGCCGAAACCGAGAAGGGCTCTATGGTTATCGGCGAAGAATCCATGCGGAGGATCACTCGCAACCGCAATTCTCATCCCTACCAACACCGACGAAAGCCGTTTGGGGAAATCCATCTCAAGGTTCCTCTACTTTTTCTATTCTTTTCCACTTTTCGTTCTGTTTCCGGCTCTAATTTAACTTCAATTTTCGTTAGGAAATTACAATTTCAATGTTTTGGCAATTTGTTATCTGTAGGTTTCAACAATTCGCGAGAGCAAATCCGATGACAAACGCTTTTCCGTTTTCACCGGAACGAAGAGACTTCACTTGAGGGCGGAGACACGCGAAGATAGAGTGGCGTGGATGGAAGCGTTGCAGGCAGTGAAAGATATGTTCCCGAGGATGTCCAATAGCGAGTTGATGGCTCCGGTGGACAATGTAACCATTTCTACTGAGAAACTGAGACATCGGCTTCTGGAAGAAGGAGTGAGTGAGGCAGCCATTCAGGACAGTGAGCAAATTATGAGAAGTGAGTTTGCTGCGCTACAGAACCATCTCCTGCTGCTTAAGCAGAAGCAGTCCATCCTTATTGACACGTTACGCCAATTAGAGGTACTTCTAATGAAAAATCTATCAAACCGGGTCATCTTCTTTTACTGTTCATCGTTCTTAAATAATCTATAAAATTTCATATCTCCGGTTCATCAAAATTTCCCCACAATTTTTAGGGGCCTTCCTATGTAATTTCTCAAGATTTTAATCAGGCTTATGCCTTTGTATGTTTTACGGCAAAAAAATCAACATACTTCTTACTGGTTTCTACGCTTCATTCAACTGAGAGAAGTGCAATTGAATGTTGCATACTCTCCCCTCGTATTCTGTGTACACAATTAGTTTCATATCTTGTATTCAGAATCTAAATCTATACTCAGTAATATAGAATATATGGTTCAGGTAGGAGTTTGGTGTCAGTGTCCCCAAAGTACAAACTTAATTCTGTAAAGTATGAAGTGATGGTTAATGGGTAGTAGTCCACATGAAGTTTGAAAGGCTCCTGTATTTTCTCTTTTCTAATTGTGATTTTTATTGACCATGTTAGCAGCAGAGTCCTTGCTTAAATTCTGCCTTCAACCTTTTTGTATATGTGCTAAACTGAATGTCTTTTTATATCAATTTGTATAAACCGAAGTGAGACACTGCCATCAGACATATACCTCTTCTGCTTTTTTATCTTACTATAAGATTTTTCTATCAACTAAAATTGGGGTAAGCGATCAACTAATGCTAAATACTGTATCTAATTTCGAATTTTGCTAGATAATTAGGTTCCAATGAATAGATTTAGGTTTATTTTCCCTTCATCTATGTGTTGCAAATGTTCTTTATGAATGAAAAATATAGTTTCTTTTGTCCCAGTGGACAATATTGCCCAAACCTGGAATTTCCTCATGGATGAAGAGCTGGGTAGGTTCTTCATTGTATGATACTTTATATAACATTTTTTTTTCTGATTAGCTCTATTAAATCCTGCTTTGATGATAAAGTTGCGGCCATTAATTTAGATTTATTGAATAGCTTAATGTCTTCATGGTTTCAATCTGGTTTGATATGATGGTTGCATTTGTCCATGGATAGTTTATTGCCTATTAAGATTTTTTTTACACTCTTTCACTTATGTGTTTAACATATCCATTGATGATAATTTTTTTTATCTCTGGGTTTAAATAAAGTTTTATCTATATTACATTGTTATAGACAGAAAAAGTTGATCTGGAGGATACAGTCGTTGACGAGTCACAAAGACAGCGCAACGATCAAGAGGCTTCCTCCAGATTAGTGGAAGAAAAATTTAGTGGTAAGTTTTTTTGTTAGTGGCTTGTTTTTTAGGCATTAGTGTTATTATATGCTTTGAGCTTGATAGTTGAAGTTTAGTCATAGCTTGATTATTTTATGGCCACCCCCTTTGTTGACAATGGTCAATACATAGACATTTCTGTATTAGCAGTAAGGTTTATGCAGATTTTTTATTTGTCATTTCTGTATTAGCAGCAAGGTTTATGCAGATTTTTTATTTGTTTGGTGATGCCACTTCTTGAAACTTGAATTATTTAGTTTCCAGGATCTCTGATACACTGAGGCTCACCTCCTTACTACTGCTTTTTGTTAACTTTTTCTATCTCTCTCTTTTTTTTTGTTGATAAATATATGTTCAAAATAGTTTATTTGTAATGCTTATTGTTCATACTTGCTAAACTAATGTTATAATCTAACTGTTCCTTTTACAATTCGTTATATATTTTTTATTTTTATTCAGAAGGAAGTGCAAGTGAATCTGAGTATGATAATGAGAGAAATGATGCTGCAGAGGAAGAAACAGATGATGATGACAACGCCTTTTTTGACACTCGTGACATTTTATCATCCAGTTCTTTTAAAAGTAATGGGTCTGATTATAGAATATCATCTTTCTCTTCGGATAGTGAAGGGTTCGATACATTTGAATCAGAGGAGGATGTAGATCCTTCGTTTACATATGTTGGAACCAACTACCCTCATGTTAAGCGGCGTAAGAAATTGCCAGACCCCGTGGAGAGAGAGAAAGGTGTTAGTCTTTGGTCAATGATTAAGGATAATATAGGGAAGGATCTAACAAAAGTTTGCCTTCCTGTTTATTTTAATGAGCCTCTCTCCTCCCTGCAAAAATGCTTTGAAGAAATGGAGTACTCATATCTGCTCGATCATGCATATGAATGGGGAAAAAGGGTAAGTATGGATTTGTCTGACGGGTCTCTTTTGCTTTTCCATATTAAGGCAAATCTGAGTGCTCCAATAAAAGTTTCATTGGATATGATAATAATCCGTGCTATGTTGAGATTGTCTTGCCATAATCTCTTTTAATGTAATATTGGATGCATTCTTCTCATTTTTAACACGTTGAAGATGTCATGCAGGGTAATAGCCTCATGAGGGCTCTCTATGTCGCTGCTTTTGCTGTATCTGGCTATGCTTCAACTGAGGGAAGAGTTTGCAAACCATTTAATCCATTACTTGGGGAAACATACGAGGCTAACTATCCAGATAAAGGCCTTCGATTTTTCTCAGAGAAGGTATGATCTAACCCTATGAAGTGATGTTATAAATATAATACCTTTTTTCAATTCAAGGACCTTGATAATCATATATGAAGTGATGTTATTACTATAATACCTTTTTTCAATTCCAAGGACCTTGATAATCATATATTCTTCCTTACAACCACTTTCTTCAGTTTGAAAGTAACAATGCTCCTAATATGGTGGAGCATATTTTCCGAAGCTGCACCATTTATTTCATTAATGGAAGGTTTAATCAAGTGCATTAGTTTCTTAAAACCATATTAACACAGTACGAATTGGAATTTATTGTCAACAAAGGGTTAGATTCTGCTTTCTTCAATCCATTTACCTTATTTCTGCTTCCTCTCAGGTCAGTCATCACCCTATGATAGTTGCATGTCATTGTGAGGGTACAGGTTGGAAATTTTGGGGGGATAGCAACTTAAAGAGTAAATTTTGGGGCCGATCGATTCAGCTTGACCCTGTTGGTGTTTTGACTTTGGAATTTGACGATGGAGAGGTTTTTCAATGGAGCAAGGTATTACTTTTTACTGCTTCAAGTCTTCAACCCTATTATGTCCTGCTTTGGTTCTAAACTGAAAATGGACATGTTCTTTCAGATTACAACATCAATATACAATCTCATATTGGGAAAGCTATACTGTGATCACTACGGTACAATGCGTATACAGGGAAACCAAGAGTACTCATGCAAACTGAAATTCAAGGAGCAATCTATAATTGATAGGAATCCTCACCAGGTGCTTTTTATCTGTTGCATGGATTCTATTTTTTCACATATGACTTATTCCATGATAATAAATAAATTGCCCTTTCTCTTTGGTTTATACAAGGCATAGTTGTCTTACTGTATAGATTATAGATTTCAGATGCACACACACTGAAACAGTGCTTGGATTTCTATTTGAGAAAAATAATGAAGCCTTTGCTAGTATATGCCTTTTCATTACCTTCTTATTATAATATTTGATCTATATGAAACATTGCTGCATTTTTAGGTTCATGGCGTTGTTCAAGATAGGAACGGAAAAACAGTATCTACTTTGTTTGGAAAATGGGATGAAAGCATGCATTATGTTAATGGAGACTACAATGGGAAGGGGAAAGCTCCTGAATCTTTGTCAGAAGCTCGGTTACTATGGAAGCGAAGCAAGGCTCCAAAGTTTCCCACTAAATATAACTTCACTCGCTTTGCCATCACATTAAATGAACTTACCCCTGGTTTGAAGGTTTGTTTCGCTAACTGATATTGTCTTTCGTGTTGCCAGTTGCCACTCTATTTGTATATTATTTTTCTAACTCAGGTCTTGCAATAACAAGGGAACACTGTAACTGCTCTGTAACAATGAAGTATAGATCATTTAAGTGTACGAGAAAATCCAAAATTAGGAGTACGATGATTATATCTGTGTCTGCTGTGCTTTTGGCATTTTGTTGGACACTGATTATCAATTTAATTTGTGATTATATAGGAGAAGTTGCCACCTACAGATTCCAGGTTAAGACCAGACCAAAGGTATTTGGAAAATGGGGAGTATGAGATGGCAAATTCAGAAAAGTTACGATTAGAGCAGCGGCAACGCCAGGTGCATTGCATTTTATATTCTCTAACCTCACTTATTGTGGTTTCATAGCACGTATGCTTCCTTTTGGTTCATATAGCCGTTTGTCAATAGAATACTTAGACTAGACAGTGTAAAGTTTATTATTTCTATTTTCAAATTTCCTTTCAGACAAAGCAATTTGTTTATGATTCCATTCGTCAATTTTGTTTCTAGTTTGGGAAAGAACTTATGGGAAAACATAAGAGACTAAGAGGGACGCCTTACCATTCTTGTCAGTTTTGACAGTACCACATCTATCAATAGATTGGTCATTGTAGAGGAAGTTTGAATATCCTTGTTTGCTCAAGTTTTTTCTGGTTCCAGATGTGGTTAATCTAATAGTATTTACTTGAATGTGATTCAGGCTCGGAAGATGCAAGAGAGTGGTTGGAAACCACGATGGTTTGCTAAGGATAAATCCAGCGGGACATACCGCTATATCGGAGGGTATTGGGAAGCTCGACAAAAAAGAAACTGGGACTTATGTCCTGACATCTTTGGCCAAATTCATTCGGATCATCTTTCTGAAGAAGGTCAAGTTACATCTTAGTGTTTAAGGTCATTTTTTTACCTTCAAATTTTTTACTGATTGGTGTCTAATGACTGCTTGTTCGCAGTCATTGTACCCCCATGCATGATATTCATGTAAGCCAATCAGATGAACATATGAGCGATTAATAATGTAATTCTTTTTCTCTTACATTCCGAGGCTCTTCACATAATCCTTACTATTTGAATGTAGAAGATCCTAGCCAACTCGATCAAGATTGTCTCCATCTTGATCTTAAACCAAAAAAATCATACGTAGACATTATTGTATTAAATAATCAAAACATAACTTCAAGTTGGGAAGCAAATGGAAGTTCACTGAGTCCATAAAAACATTATTGCATAACTTGAAATGACTACGAGTAATGGGGAATTTATCTGACAAGCAGTATGCATATTCCAATAAGAACTTTAGAGCATGATTGGTTTTACTTCAAATCATTTCGAGGACTAAGTTAAAAGTAAATTTATTTCAATACAATTAAGAGTAATTTTTACATTCTGTATTCATGTTTGACAAATTAAAAGCACACTAAAGCCTGCAAGTTCATGCAATCAGATTGCTGAACAACAGTAAATGTGATCTTTTATGGCCATTTTACATTGCTGGTATATATGATGCCATTGAAATGAGTATGTTATTTCGTATATCTTTATTTTGTGTGGTTGAAATTGGTAAACTGAGATTAATCGCTTTTCAGTAACCAGCAATAATGCACAATACCTAATTTTATGAAATGAAGTGAAGACGAAAGGAGATTATGTCAAAGTCAATTTACACTGACAGGACAAAAGCCCACTAACTACAAAAATCGTTTATGATTAAAAGAAAACAAGACTGGTTACCCAAAAACACACAAAATACAAGATCTTTTTAACGTAAATAAAATATTTATTTTCTTCAAAACAGTAGTGATTCAATTTAAGCAATGTTTTACCACAATTCCTTAGTTTCCTATTTCGGTGAAACCCTATTTCAATTTTCCAACTGTTAATTATTGTCAGATTTTTTTTGTTTAACTATTTGTCAAAAATAAGGGAATATAACCCAAGGATTAACTTAGCGGCGTAAGGAATCCTTAAGTTTATAGAAAGGACGATCCACGGTGAGAGAACCCATGTTCGAATCCCACCTATGTCATATTTCTGGGGACCAGCACTAGCCATATAGCACGAACGGAATTAGTCTCATTCTAAGAGTAAAAAAACCTTTGGTTATAAAAAAATGATGGGAGTATAATACTATGTATATAAGTATACCACAAAAGTTTACCCGGTTCTTTTTCAGATGGATTTTAATGGATAGTTTTGGCAATTGGATTTTGTGGCCTTTTTTTTTTTCTGTCAAGTACTAATACTTTGTGGGATTTAAATATGTGAATACGGTTCTTGACAAAAAATAAAATAAAATATGTGAATACGGTTGGACTACAAACGGTGTCGGTAAAATATCCAGCTTTGAGAGCTGAGACGTACCAATTCAAACCTTTTTGCCTTTTTCTTTGTCGCCCTAATAACACATGTTACCTTTTCTTTTTTGTTTTCCTATTTAATATGAATATGAATATGAATATAAAATATATTTAACTTTTAAAAACACATAAAGTAACAGAAGCTGATGCAAATTTTATTGTAATTTTTAAGTTATATATATGACTAGCAAATCTTCAAATAGATAAAAATAATTAGAATGGAGGATACGATATATTTTCTTCATTAGCAGGTGAACTTTCTAAGAGGTACATTATTCAGTCGCAAAGATATACAGATACATACATTGTATTTTTTATCCATTGAAACACATAAAAAGAAAGATAAATGTAAGGGTATGTTTACTTTATTTTTTATTTTTTGCTTTTATTTTTATAAATAATTGTAATATAAAATTATCACCTTACTTTTATTTTATCTTTTTGTTTTTAGATTTTCATAACAAATATAGAAAACAACTAAAACAATCAAAATAACTATAATTTAATTTTAATATTTTGTAAAACTTTTTTATCTCCTATTTCAAACTAATTAAAAAAACGCCATTTTTTAGTTTATCAATTTTCAAATTTTTTTTGGGTAATAAAGGAAATAAAAAACAAAAAAACAAAGACAAAAAAAAAGAAGCTAAGATCCTCTTTAGAGCGCAGTCCCGACCTTATGGGCTAGAAGAGCAAGAGTGACCATAGGGGACATTTCTCAAGAGCAAGAGTGTCTTCTGAAAGGTTAATTGCATTCTTAGCCAAGATATCCGTGCACCGATTGACTTCCCGAAGGCAATGAGAAACTGAGATATTCTAAGACCTATGAAGCAAAGCCCAAATGTCAGTGATAATAGCAACATAAGCATGAAAACGTGTATCAGTTTTTATTCTTTGAACCAAACACATAAAATAAAATATGTAAACCTATATGATCAATATCATATGACATCAACAAGGACACAATAAATTCATCATGTTTCACACGTAGAAACATAATATATATCGAATGTGGACTATATATCTCCAAGTTTGCCTGTTAGACAAGGAACTGCAGCTAGCTGGTGAATTTTGTTGCCCTAGCACCTTGTCCTATGTTATTTTTTAATTGATAATTGAATATGAAAGCTCCATGTGATGCTGATGTTTCAGGTTTCTTCAATAAGATTAAGGGTCAGTTTGTTTTGAATTTTATTTTAATTAAAAGTGAATTAAACTAAAAGTATTTATTTTTATTAAATAATATTAATTTTTTTTATATTAATAATCTCAATTATTAATATTTATTTCACTTTTAACTTATAAGTTATAGTAGCAGTAATTCATATAATATGAATACAGTACTTAGCTTCTTCGTTCACACTTCACATACATCCCAGCCACCTTTTGCCGGGTCACGCCTTGATAGAATATGTCGAGGTGTTTATGCAAAAAAACAAAGCATCCCGTATATTAGAAATTAATTAATGAACAGCCAAAAAACAAAAAGGTAGAAATTAGAAGCTACAAATACAATTTTCTAGTCGTCACACCTGTATTGAATTGTAAATAGCAATACTGTCAATTAAGGGCTTATTTGTTTTTTTGGGTAAAATACAGTCAACCTCCTTGAAGTATGTTAAAATAGCACTCAACCCCAAATTATTCTAAAAATTACTATCCGCCCCCTTTAGACTAACGGTGGTTAACTCATTCTTTCCACAGTAACCATGAAGACAGGGGAGAGAAACTTTTATCCTCCACTAACCTAATCACTACCCATTACCTAAAGTCATTAACCTACATCACATGCTAAATTCTCCTTAACGGTGCTTTGAAGCCACATCTCAAATTCCACCTATCAAAATCTTTCTATTCCCACATTTCAACCTTCCATATGTTTTCTTATGAACTCCTTCACACACACAGACACAAACAAATCAAAAAGAAAAAAAGAAAGAGGAGATAATTCAGAGCCATGGGTGGTTCTCTAAGACACATAGAAGAACCATCACAACCACCCTATGACTATTGTGGCCACTCCAAAGCACTTTTATATTGCAATGTCAACTCCGCAAAACTCTGTTTCTCTTTTAATCTCGAAGTTCACTCAACAAACCAGTTTTTTTCGAAGCACACTTGTTTTCTTCTATGTGATTCATGCAACCATTCCCTTGTTACCATACTCTGTTTTACAAAAATCCTTTGTTTTCTGTCAAAATTGCGATTGGGCAAAACAGATCATTTCTGTTTCTCCGGTGCGCGAATGGAGGTCCCTTGAGGGTTTCACCAGGTGTCCTTCTGTTTCATTATATTGGGAAGAAATTAAGTTTTGCTTTCGTGTGATGAAAATGGTGTTAGAAGTGATGGAATTTTTTGGTTATGAGATTGAAGGGATTCAAGATTTGTATGTTTGAGATGCTCCTTAGTTCCATTAATGGCCGAATGTGGATTGATGCAAAAGGGTCAAAATCCCTAGTTCCATGGACCGTCAAATGGGAAGAAGAGTTTTTTTTTTCTTTTTTTTTTTAACTATGGATTAAACCAAGGCATATTCCGCATATTCCAACGGATCCGCATATTCCAACGGAATATGCCTTCTCAGTTAGATATTATTAGCCTAAATTGGGTGGACTGCAATTTTAGTAATAGTTTAGGGTTAAATGTTATTTTAATAAACCTCATGGGAACTTATTGTATTTTACCCTTGTTTTTTTATTTTTAAAGTAATTGATTTTTGTTTTTAAAAATTAAAAATTCAAAAATTAAATCTGTTTAATATATTAGTTTTCAAAAATAATATGTATCTTTTAGTTTTTAAAAACTAAAATTTTAAAACATCTAAAATTTGTTTCCAATTTTTATATAAAATTTATATTGAAACATTTTTTTAAAATATTTTTCAAAGCTACTGTATAATACAATTCTAAAAAATTAAAGAATAAAACCAAATCAAAGATGTAACTGGTTAACCTCAAGGGTAAGCGTGAAAATCGGTCAAGCCAGGTCTTGGCTAAATATGTCAAACCTATTTTATAATTGATAGAACTAAATCTGGCCTATATATTAGCTTATTATAGACTCATTTTTCAAGCTAAGTCTAGCCTATTTGAAAGGCTACTAAATATGTCAACAATTCTACCTTAAGGCCTCTAAAAAGGCTAACAATTCTACCTTAAATATGTCAACAAGTTATTAAATAGGCTAATAAGCATTTTTAACAAATATCTAAATAAACCTAATTTATAAACATATTATAAAATTTATTGTATATATTTTATTTTTTTTAAAAAGCATAATATTTTATTTATATTTATAAAATTTACAATATATATATACATGGGAGAGATCAAATGACACTGGTGTAACTTACCTCAACTCTTACATCGTTTAATCTACTTGTCAAAGATGTTTTTCACGAAACCCACCGTAGGATGAAACTACTTATCATATAAATCATGTCTACAAAATTTCCGAAATCATTTAGTATTCAATCAACGTACTAAAAAAGTAACGTAAAATATAGTTTTAAAATATATGAAATTAACGAACATTCCGATGAAATACTAAACGCTTTCAGAATTATGTGAAATTTTGTAAACCTGATCTATAGATATGTAGCTTCAATCTTACGGTGGGTTTCATAAAAAACATCTCCGACAAATAGTTATTAACCGGTGTAAGAGTTAGGGTAAGTTACACCGGTGTCATTTGATCACTCCCCATATATATATATATATATTAAAATTTAGTAGGTCGGCCTATTAAGTTTAATAGGTTTTTTTAAAAGCTTGTACCTAGCCTTTTTACTTAAGTATGTTTTTTTAAAAGTCTAAACCTAGCATTTTTATTAAACAGGTTAGACCAGGCTAGGGTTTAAATAAGCCAGGCTATAGGCCCCTGTTAGGCCGGCTGGCCTTTTTTCATCCCTACCCAAGGGTTGGCTTATCAGTGTAAGGCACCGCTAAGTTCATAGGAGGGACGATCCACAGCAGGAGGTCCCGTGTTCGAATTCCATCTATGCCAAATTTCTGGAGACCAGTGTCTGCCGCGCAACACAAATAGAATTAGTCTTATATTAAGAATAGGAAAATTTATGGTTATACCAAAAAAATATCTAACTTGTTCTTTCTTCTTCTTCTTTTTCTTTTTCAAAACTTAACTTGTTCGTTATTAATGCGAGCTTATGCGTAATTGCATACGTTTTTGTTTTTTTTTTAATAATATAAAATAAAATAAAATAAAGTGTACCGGTGCGTGAAAACAAGAAAAAATTTTAATTTTTGTACACTCAATTAGTATATATCCACATTGTATCTTGATTATTTTATTATTTCTTATGACTTCATGACCTTTCCGCTTATCATTTATTTATTTATTTATTTTTATGAGATAATATTATTATATTCAAGTGTAAGAAATACATTATTCAAACAGTGAAGACCCGAGGGAAAATTCATGCATGATGCATGTGCGCTATTAATGTTGAGGATTTTATGAAATTAAGTGTGTTTTTCCTATATTCATTTAACATTTTATGAAAGCAGTATTAATAAATAGTGATGTGTTCTAAAAATACCGAAACAACATAGAATAAAGGTAGGTGTTGATGACGAGATCACGGGAAGAACTCCGGTCTCTAGGTGCTCCGACGGCGTTCAACGACGGCGAGTGGGGGACCTGCAAGGACTCCGACGCTCAAGTCAGTGACTGTCTAGGTCAGAGTAATTATTAGTATATTAGTAGCTTACCAGAGTAATTATGATGTATTGTATTTATAAAGAGTTATTTAGGGTTTGCAACTATATTTTGGATCTTGTGGGCCTTGTCTTTGGGTCTAACCCAACTCCAATAATATCTATGATATTGTGTCCGACATAATATTCAAGATCGGGATATCTTGTAATTTTGGTTCATAACAAATAGAGATAACCAACATTTTGTATAGAATAAAAAAAGAATATTTATCTTGGTGAAACTCAATCAAACAATAAAATTATTATTAAGGTCTAAGGATAGTTATTTTTCTAAAAAAATGACAATAATATTTCGATAAAATAATAACAAATGAATTTTTATTTTTATTTTTTTTTAACCATATATTATTATTCGTGTTTTTCTTTTTTTTCACTTTCTTTTCTCTCTTCCAAGCGATGTTAGATTTAATGAAACTTTCATGATAGATATTTCTTTTTTGTCCTTTTTACTAAAATTGTCCAATTATTAGATATGATTTTATGTTGTAATTAGCCCATTATTTAGTATATGACGAAAGAGAGAAAGAATGAATGAGAGAAGACACACAACTTCAACATAATAAACTTTCTCCTCTAGCTAGTTATGAAATAAGATGGAATATAGACTTAAATATGATTTTACTTTTTAAAATATTGAATTTTATTGACTTAAGTCCCTAACATTAAGAATTTAAGACTTACGTCCCTATAAAATTTAAAGTGGTGATTTAAGTCCCTTTAATAAATTTTTTGGATGACATAAGTCCTTGATAAATGTGAAAAATTTTGACTTAAGTGACTTAAGTCACCCCAATTTTTTTTTAAAGAGACTTAAATCACCATTTCAAATTTTATAGGGACGTAAGTCTTAAATTCTTAATATTAGGAACTTAAGTCAATGAAATTTAATATTTCAGGGATCAAAAATATATTTAAGTCGGAATATATTTACGTTGGGATGGAAGGAGAGAAAATAAAAAAGAATATAATAAAAAAAAATAGGAGAAAAATAGAATAAAGAGAAAAGAGGAATTCAATACGAAGGACACGTGCCTTGAAGAAGAGGTAAGCGTATCTTTGTGACATCAAATTTGCATCATCCATTTTACTTTTTATACCCATAACATAACATAATGCTCAATTCTCATTTCAAACAGATCAGAATATTACTCCATTGAAATCCAAATTGATTCATTCACATGTCATGGGTGGCTAAATAGTTTTTAAAATAGTAATTAATAGTATTGTTGATCTTGAGGAACACATCGAACAAAAGCAACTGCAACGTAATGTACCTAGTAACACCACGTTTTGATTAGATTTTTTTTAAAGGTAGATTAGATAGTTATATTTTGTATTTAAATTTTTTATTTTATCTTTTAGTAAAGAAAAAACTTTTTATTATTAAACTAAAAATTAATTAGACATTATTTTAAAATTATTTTTTATAATTTAAAATTATCTTAAAAAATCGCTTTCAACGATAAATATATCCAAACAAAAATCGATTATATCTCACACAATTAATTTTTTTTTACTGTTAATCTAAACATATCCTAAATAGTTTTTAAAATTAATAGTATTGTTAATGCACTTAGGCACGCATCTCATCCTCTCATTGCTTCTTTGACCAATATGAGCCCCATTGGATAACACTTTAGGAAACTTCAATTTAAAATACCTCTTCATTGTATAAGAATAATGATGAGTTACAAGAATTCTAAGATAAACGTTAACGAATACTAATGAAATAGAAATTACAAAGAAATCTTAAGGATATTCATATCTAAAAATATTCATAACGTTCTCTGTTTTGCTATTTTATTTTTTTTTATCACATCACTTATTACATTTTTATTTCTCTCTCTTTATTTGATTTTTATGTCTCTCTCTTCTTTTACGTCTCATTTTGGTTTAGGGTGTAGAAGATTAATTACACTATGAAAAATGTCAATAAAACAGGATATATATATAAATATGAAAGCAGTAATATGATTAGAATGCGCCGTTTCTGCAATCAGAGAAATACTACTAGTACTATTGGAATAAACTTATCACGCCACAAAACAAACAGAGGAGTCAACTGAATAATGTTCTGTTCTTTTTTTCATTTTTAATAATGCTACTAATGAGAATGGGAATTTGGATAAGGACAGGTAAGAAGAGAAACAACAAGTTTTATTCAACTTGGTGAAGTCGGCTAAATAGATTATATAATGTTGTTCTCCTCGATAAAGAAAAAATGAACTTTTGAATATTATTAATAAAAAAATTGTTTAATGAATTCTCATAAAGTTTTTTTTAGAAATAATTAAATACTTTTTAATTTATGCAAATGTTCAAATCACCTTAATTGGGCTTGTACCATCTTTGTATCAATAGATGTCACACCATTCAATTTGTATATATTTATTGAGTTTTTTTAATAACAATTATCAGTGATCAATAAAATTTTGTAAAGAAAAGTTATTAAGTAGTAAGTATTGAGAAGTAATCTAATCTAATGTTTTTAATTTAGGACCACAGTCACACAAGTTAAAAAAATCCTTATTTATTTAGTATCTAATTTAACCTTGTGACGAGATTCATCACATATCCATCTCAATATTCTCAATTTTACAACTTTCACTTATTTTTTTCTTGTAAAGTTTTTTTTAGGTCTATATTTCCCTTTATTTTCTCCTGAAAAAAAAACAGAATGTCTATATCTGATTTTTTAGTTTTTTTTTCTATCAATCGAATACATTTTGAATGGAGGAGAACAAAATGAAAGGAAAAAAGAAAACTAACATAACGCTTCTTGTTTAATTTAAGAGAAAATATATAGAGGAAAAAAATTGACTTTGAACAAATTTCAAACATTTACTTCTTTTTTTTTTTCACTTTTTTCTCCTCTAGTTTCCTCTCCTCGTTACTTCCCTCCAACCATGCAATGGTGTCTTCTTTTTTTTCCTTTTTTTTTTTTTATTATGGTGGAAAGAATTGAATTGGAACAAATATTCTAAGCTTCAATCCTTAAAAACCTGAGTTTCTCCGTCGTCAAATATTCAGATTCAACTAAGACTAGGCTCGATCGATATATTTAATGTTCCTGGATGGGCAATCTTTGTAATTATATAGAGAATTTAATTTATTGAATATTATTTAATATTTATTTTATGAATTGGTACCTAGCTGTTTATTAGCAAAAATTTTTTTTTTTTCTATAAACTCAACGGTTAAAATATTAATATGACAAACGTTAGCTAATAAATTAAAGGTGGTTGGTCAGTGTAGAAGAACATTGTGAGAGAAAATGGTATATCTCAGGTACCTTAAAATGGTATATCTCAAAATACCCAATCTTTATATTTTTTATTGTATATATAATCAAAGAGCCTTCATTTAGTTAATTGGTCTATATTTTCAAAATATCATATTTTTTCAGATGGTTGATATATGAGTGTTGGTTTGAGGAGCAATTCTCAGTTCGAATTTCTATAGACGCATTTTAACCTATAAAAAAATATATCATATCTTTTTTAACATAATTAAACAAAAGCATTATATAAGCTAATTGCAAAGGATCTCTATTATTCTTATAATTTTTTTTATAATTATTATTTTGCATAAAATTATTAACGATAATATTCTCTCCGTTTCGTAATATAATACCATTTTAAGACAAGATGAATATTTTATTTTATAAGGTTTTCTATAAGTTTTTAGAATCATTAGTCAGATTTTTTTTTGTTTATTCTTTATAAATGACCAAACTTTTTTTATTTTAAAATTTAAATAAATATAATAATTAAATACTTTTATTTTAAATAAAGGTGAACATAAAAAATTATATCAATTTTTTTAAATTCAAGATATTAATTAACGTATTATGAAGAATTACGATTTTCCAAATAGAATTTATAATATGAACGGAGGGAGTAATAACCAATACCTAATATATATATATTGTCCCAAGGCTGTTTTCCCACAAGATGAAAAGAATAGTGTTGATCATAATATAATATGCGCATTAGTTAAAATAAACATACAGGAAATTAAATATTAATTAAACATGACGAAGTATGAATTCATGAATAGTCATAGTGTCAACGTTGTATTATTATTGACTATTATATGAATAATGAATAAGAATAATATATATATTTTTAGTGTCTGCAAATCAAATTAAAATTACGTGGCAGTGGTGGATATATACATTATTATTACTTAATATATATAAGATGATATGATGTTGTTCAATATTCACGAAGTTGTTGTCAATGACAAACACTTCATCATTGATGGATAGATTATTTTGGATAAACAAATACTATAAAATAAATTAATTGAAGTCATTATGGACACTTGTATTCTCGTTTGTTGAAGAATTATATGGCACACATATATATGATGAGCTTAGGTATATATACATACATGCATAAAATACTATTAGTTAATTAATTATATGATTGTGATTTACCAAATAAATATTCCCTTTTTGGCAAAGAAATTTAAAGCTACTTAAATATCCTAACTTGTCGATGAATACGCCGCCAATAAAAAAAAATTGATTATTAATGAAGAAAAAACATTATTATGAATGCATGTTTAAAAATGGAAGAAGAAACAGAGAAGTGTTGTGAACTATGTTGTGAACTAATACAAACTAAAGAGAATATAAAATAAAGTAAAGAGAAGACAAGAGTAGAGAGGAAGAGAGAATATTGTTTATTATATTTCATCATTACAATAGAGTCCTATTTATAGGCATGTATCACACACCTTAGGAGACAATACACATAATGAGGAGTCAATACACATAATGGGTAATAACATTAGTAGTTATAAGAAATGCTTAGGATCCCTTTGTAGCATAAGATCCCTTGGTGAACTTGAAGGTGGACATCCATTTTATAACTTATTCATAACACTCCTCTTTGGATGTCCATGACTTTAGAATGTGTCTCGTTAAAACCTTACTAAGAAAAACCCAGTGGGAAAAACCTTAGTGAAGGAAAAGAGTACATCATTCTTTTAAAATGTCATCAGATATTGTCTCATTAAAAACCTTGCAAGGAAAAACCCAATGGGATAAAAAACCTTAGCGAAGGGAAAAAGAGTACAGTCAATATTTATTTCTCCCCCTCATTTAGACCTTCGTTTCTAAGACAACGAAGTCCAATCTTTCTTACTAGTGGTTCAAAAACTTTAGTTGGCAACGACTTTGTAAAGAGGTCTGCCAAGTTGTCACATGAGCGAATTTTCTCAACCTTTATTTCACCATCCTTTATAAGATCATGAGAATAAAAGAATTTTGGTGAAATGTGTTTTGTTCTATCTCTCTTGATATAACCTTCTTTCATCTGAGAAATACATGCAGCATTATCTTCGTATAAGATCGTTAGAGTCAATATTCCGGAAGACAAACCACAAGTGTCTTGCACATGTTGAATCACAGATCTCAACCAAACACATTCTCGACTCGCTTCATGTAATGCTATAAGTTCTGCATGATTGGAAGATGTGGATCCTTCAGTTTGTTTCGTGGATCGCCATGAAATGGCTGTACTACCATGTGTAAACAAGTATCTTGTCTGTGAACGACCTTGATGAGGGTCAGACTTATATCCACATCTGCATAGCCAATTAAGTCTGACTTAGACTTATTCGAGAAAAATAAGCCCATATCCATTGTACCTTTAAGGTAGCGAAGTATGTGCTTAACACCATTCCAATGCCTTCTTGTAGGACAAGAACTATATCTTGCTAGTAAATTAACAGCAAATGCTATATCAGGTCGAGTATGACTAGCAAGGTACATTAGTGCCCCAATTGCACTAAGATAAGGTACTTCAGGACCAAGTAGTTCTTCATCATTTTCTCGAGGTCTAAAAGGATCTTTGTTCACATCAAGTGACCTTACAACCATTGGGGTGCTCAATGGATGTGATTTGTCCATATAAAACCGTTTTAATACCTTTGCTGTATAAGTCTTTTGATGCATTAAAATTCCATCATTCAAATGTTCAAGCTGTAATCCAAGACAAAACTTTGTCTTTCCCAAATCCTTCATCTCAAATTCATCCTTTAAGCAATTTACAGCTTTTGGAACCTCTTCAGGAGTCCCAATAATATTTATATCATCAACATATACAGCAATTATGACAAATTCTTTGCCAGATCTTTTTATAAAAATACATGGACAAACTGGGTCATTCTTATATCCTTTCTTCAATAGATATTGATTAGATTGTTTTAGTTCATAAAGAGATTTATTTAATTTAATTGAATAATTCTCTCGAGAACTTGACTTATATGCTTCAGGCAAATGAAATCCTTCAGGGAGTTTCATATAAATATCATTTTCAAGTGAGCCATACAAATACGCCGTAACAACATCCATTAGGCGTAAATCAAGCTTTTCGCGTACTGCTAAATTGATTAAGTACCGAAAAGTAGTTGCATCCACCACAGGCGAGTATGTTTGCTCAAAATCAATACCAAGTCTTTGTGAAAAACCTTGAGCAACAAGTCGTGCTTTGTATCTCACAATTTCACCTTTTTCATTCTTTTTCCGCACAAAAACCCATTTGTATCCAACCGGCTTTACATCTTCGGGTGTGCGTACCACGGGACCAAAAACTTCGCGTTTTTCAAGCGAGTTCAGTTCTGCTTTCATGGCATCTTTCCACTTTGGCCAATCATTTCTTTGTGCACATTCTTTAACAGATTTCGGTTCTTGATCCTCATCATCATTTATTGATTCAAGCGCTATTTTGAATGCAAAAATATCATCGACTTCAATTTCATGTCGATTCCATTGTATTCCATCCATGACATAATTTATTGAGATCTCAGTATTTTCAATAATTTCAGGTACCTGAGTTTCTTTTGAAATTGAAGTATCAATTATGTCCGAGGATTCTTCAAGAACCTCTATGTCCTCAATTCGACCGTCTTCTTTCTTATTTCTTTTTCTTTTCCGAGGATTTTTATCTTTGGAACCAATAGGTCTGCCACGTTTCATTTTGGCTTCAGACTCATTTGCAACTTTAGATTGCCTAACAGGGACATCAATCTTTATTGGAGTATTAGCAGCTAGCACATATGATTTAGTTACTCCTTTTGGGTTAGTAAATGCATTTGGTAATTTGTTAGCCAAACTTTGCAAATGAATTATCTTTTGAACTTCTAGTTCACATTGTTTTGTACGAGGATCAAGATGAGATAAAGATAATTCATGCCAATTTATCTTTTTATCCAACTGCTTAGTTTCTCCCCTTAATGTTGGGAAAACAGATTCATCAAAATGGCAATCAGCAAAACGAGCTGTGAATAAATCTCCCGTCAATGGCTCAAGATATTTTATTATGGACGGAGATTCATAGCCAATATATATTCCCAACCTCCTTTGAGGACCCATCTTTGTGCGTTGTGGTGTAGCAATTGGAACATATACCGCACTTCCAAATATTCTTAGATGGGAAATATTTGGTTCCTGACCAAAAACCAATTGTAAAGGGGAGTACTCATGATAACTTGTAGGCTTGATGCGAACAAGTGTTGTTGCATGCAAGATTGCATGTCCCCAAGCAGAAACGGGAAGTTTTGATCTCATTAGCAATGGTCTTGCAATTAATTTTAGACGCTTGATGAATGATTCTGCAAGCCCATTTTGAGTATGAACATGTGCTACAGGATGTTCAACATCAATTCCAATTGACATACAATAGTCATTGAAAGCTTGAGATGTAAATTCACCAGCATTATCAAGGCGAATTTTCTTAATTGGATAATCAGAAAAATGTGCTCTCAAACGAATTAGTTGAGCTAGTAATCTCGCAAACGCCTGGTTGCGAGTGGACAATAAGCAAACATGTGACCATCTAGTTGACGCATAAATCAAAACCAAAAAGTATCTAAATGGTCCACATGATGGATGTATAGGTCCACAAATATCACCTTGAATGCGTTCTAAAAAATTGAGAGATTCACTTCCAATTTTTGTAGGTGATGGTCGAATAATTAATTTTCCTTGAGAACAAGCAGCACATAGGAAATTATTCGATTGAAGAATCTGCTGGCTCTTCAAATTGTGCCCATAGGAGTTTTTAATTATTTTCCGCATCATAATTGATCCAGGATGGCCTAATCGTTCATGCCAAGTAACAAATGCACTTTTTTTCGTAAACTTCTGGTTTACTATAGTATTTGTTTCTATTGTACTAATTTTTGTGTAGTACAAACCGGAGGAAAATGAAGGTAATTTTTCCAATATACATTTCTTATTTGAAATGTTCTAAGTGATGTAAAGACACTCAATATTTCCTTCATTTGTTGTCTCAATATGATATCCATTTTTGCGAATATCCTTAAAACTCAATAGATTTCTTTGAGACTTTGGAGAATATAAGGCACTCTCAATGTGCAATTTTGTTCCTCCAGGTAACAAAATATTAGCTCTTCCGGAGCCTTCAATTATATTTGCACTACCAGATATAGTACTAACATTTGTGTCTTGCATTATTAAATTATAAAAATACTTCTTATTTTAAGAATAGTATTCGTTATTGCGCTGTCTGCAAGACATATATCTCCATTATGGATGCGGTCACTCATTCTTCATAAAATAAAATAAGATTGAATTAACGAGTGAACACAACTAAAAATAACAATAAATAATAAACTGAAATTAAAACCCAAAATTTTATTGCTTCCATAGAAATTGAGAAATACATCAAAGAAAAATTAAAAAAAAAAAACTGGAAATACATAAAAATTCACTAACATGAAAATAAAAGCATTTTATTTTTGGACACTTCCATCTTCAATAAGGTAGTCAATTTTTCCTTCTGGATGAGCAAAGAAATCACCAATTTCCAAGTGAGTAACATCCATTTGATCATCATCAAAATCATCATCATCTATACCAGCAAAATTAGTCTCTATTCCTTTCCCTTTATTTTTAAGGGACTCTTGGTATAGATCAATAAGATGCTTTGGTGTACGGCAAAGACGAGCCCAATGGCCTTGGCTACCACAACGATGACAAACATTTTTTGTATGCTCGCTTTTCACACCCTTTGCCTTTTCATTCTTTCCACTATTTTTCCACTTCTGGTGGGAAAATTTAGAATTATTACTACAACCATAACCACGCCCACGTCCACGTCCACGGCCATTATTTCAGCCGCGACCACGACCATTATTTTGTCCTTGGTCATGTGATGCAACATTCACTTCTGGGAATGGAGCAGTTCCAGTTGGACGAGACTCATGATTTTTCATCAATAGCTCATTATTTTGTTCAGCAACAAGAAGGCAAGAAATTAATTCAGAATATTTTTTAAAACCTTTTTCACGATATTGTTGCTGCAAGAGCACATTGGATGCTTGAAAAGTAGAGAATGTCTTCTCTAACATATCACTTTCTGTGACCGTTTCTCCGCATAATTGCAATTTAGAAGTGATTCTAAATAGTGCAGAGTTATAATCGCTTACATTCTTAAAATCTTGTAAGTGTAAGTGCATCCATTCATATCGAGCTGTTAGAAGAATTACGGTCTTTTGGTGGTCATACCTTTTCTTCAAATTTTTCCAAAGAACTGAAGGATCTTTCACAGTAAGGTACTCATTTTTGAGTCCTTCATGGAGGTGGTGACGAAGGAAGATCATGGCTTTAGCTTTATCTTGACTAGATGTTTTGTTTCCTTCTTTGATTGTGTCACCAAGACCTTTTGCATCTAGATGAATTTCTGCATCTAGTATCCATGACAAATAATTCTTTCCAGAGATGTCAAGTGCCACAAACTCAAGATTGGTAAGATTCGACATTCTGAGTATTAAAAAATAAAAAACAAGTTTAGAAAATTATTATGAATATATAACATATATTCTTCAAATATTAAATACGATAGTGAAATTTTCACTTTTAATTAGTATTGAAAGAAATTCATAACCAAAATATATTTTAAATGGAATAATTGAAATAATATCATTTAATAGAATTTAGAATTTGAATAATAAACCAAACATAAATATAATTGGAATAACATATTTAAATATTCAGCAACTAATCATAAATTTACCATTCAATTTTATTAATCTTCCACTGAGGCAATTCTAACGGTCAGTTCGGAGACAAGTATAGCATATTTTAAATAGTTAGAAACATAAAACAAATTTGCTAGAATATAAATGTTAGAGACAAAAAGTAGAAGTAAAAAGAAAAGCCGGAGCGCGGTAGACTAGTCAGGACCGGCTTGAGAAGGAAGAGAGAGTTAAGGTTAGATTCTAAAAATTAAAAGTTTAGAAGTTAAGTTGTTCTTACCTAGATCCCAACATACATTTTCACCAAAGCTTTCGTGCTGATAACGTGTTGTGAACTATGTTGTGAACTAACACAAACTAAAGAGAATATAAAATAAAGTAAAGAGAAGACAAGAGTAGAGAGGAAGAGAGAATATTGTTCATTATATTTCATCATTACAATAGAGTCCTATTTATAGGTTTGTATCACACACCTTAGGAGACAATACACATAATGAGGAGTCAATACACATAATGGGTAATAACATTAGGAGTTATAAGAAATGCTTAGGATCCCTTTGTAGCATAGGATCCCTTGGTGAACTTGAAGATGGACATCTATTTTATAACTTATTCATAACAAGGAGAGTTTATTAGGCAAGTAATAGATAACATTATTTTAAATATTTTCAAAACAAAATGTAATTTTTAATACTAGTAACTAATAAAATCAAATTACATATATATTATTAAAATAATTAAATAAGAGTGAAAATCAAATATACATAAAAATAGTAGTACAAACTAAAATTAATATAAATTTATTTGAAAACAGAAATTATTATAAAGAAAACTACTTTTGAGTTCAATGGACAAATATCAACATAAGATGTATGAGTTCGTTTGGTTACTTCATTTTAAGAGAAATACGAATTTTGACTTTCCTCAAATTATATTGGAATTCAAAATCTCATTGAAAAATAAATCTAGTTTAATTTTGAAGCATGACACTATGCGTTTTTGTGTTGGAAAGCGACAATGGCGTTAATACCCAAAAAAACAGCTAAAACGATAGGATAGGTTGTGTGTTGTGTGGGTGTTCATGCATGTGTAATTTTGTACTAAAGACTTTTTGACCAAAATAATACAATAAAAATAATAATCATTTCTTAATTAAATATAGAAAACAAAAACATTTTATTAGACAAAATTTGAATATTCGAAGAGGTAAATTGCAAACAAAAATATGCTATTAAAAAAATGCAAACACATTTTGCAATTTCCAATGGTAAAAAAATGAATTAGCTTTGTATTCGTAACAATATGATACACTCAAAAATAAAATAAAGACTCAAACAAAAACTCAAAGTCAGTTTGAGTTTTTGAGTTATTTTGATAACTCCAAATGTTTTGATGATGGCTTGACCGAAATGACTATAAAATGGGTTATTACTTCACGTTAAAGGCATTACAATTAATTCTAGAAAATCACATAAGCCTTCTAACGCTTCTTTTGTGTCATTCTTTTATTCAATTTCAATTTCATTTGTTTCATTTGATATCATGTTTTTTTTCTTTCGGTTCTTTTCCACCACGTCATCATAAATAATAGAGCTTAATTTGTATTAAATTGCTATTATATATATATATAATTTATATTATACCACTTAACGTTTTTCAATAATTATTATTTGTTGTTATCTATATATTATACTACTTAAATTTTATATAAATAGATCATTTTCAATTTATAAGCACATTTAGAAGGCGAAACGAGATATGAATCTTACGAATAATCTAATTAAGTTGTGGTGACAAGAGCACAGATTTCAAATCAAAATCTAAAATTGATTTTAAGACTTTTAAAAAGCTGAAAAAATAAATACTCGAAATCAATTTAAGACTTATTGAAAACATAAAACTCTCAAACTGACTTTAAGACTTTATGATTCCCATAAGCTCTTCACAAGGCAAATGAAACACAAACTAAATTTGCATTTTTAAATAGCAGATTTTGTCACATCAATTACATCTTGTTGGGATAAATAAGATATAAAATAAAATCGCGAACCCAGTTTGCGATTTTGCACTTTGAATAATCAAAATTTGCTTAATGAGATAAATAGTTAATTTTTTTATATTTAATTAAGAAATAATTATTATTTTTACATTATTTTAGTAAAAAAACCTTGTACTAAGCCTTCTTCTGTTTTTCGAAGATAAATGATAATATAATAGTAGTATTTAATAAAATTTTCACCAAAAAATATTTAACAAATATATAATAATTGTGTACATTTTTTTAAAAAAATTAGCTCGACGTAGACTAATTATGATGATAAATGAATATCAATAGTTACACTTCTTATAAAATCAATTAGTGGCACTTTTTTACTCCAAATAAATTAAATCAGGTGAGGAATCGAGTATATGCTTGATTAAAAGTTTAAGGAAGGAAAATTTGAGTAACAATTTGTCATTCAAATTGAAGAGTTTTTTAAATAAATAAAATAAAAAACATAATTGAAGCAATTGAATTTCGTAACATTTTAATTCCTTAAAAGTTTGGATGACATCATCCAAACATGCATACTCTTACTTTCTTTGCCAATTATTTGCTTTAACATATATAGTTACGTGTTTTCGTTCCAAATTAATTAAAAAATGTATTAGAAATTAGGTGAAAACTACACAGATCATATTCCTAGACTCTCTTTAAATTATTTCCATCAATACCCTACTTTCCATAGTTTCATAATGTAAATTATTTAGGTTTTGTCGTTAAGTCTAAAATTCATAATATCATACTCCTAGCTAATCTATCATTAATATCGTTACGTTGATGACTTTATTATAATTATAAATAAAACCTATGTTCATCCCAATGACAACATGATACGCGTTGGCCACATATTTCGTCTTAACAAATAAAAAATAATTAAATATATTTTTCGTACGCTAAAACTAATATTTGTTATTTTTTAGTCACTGATTTTTTTAATATTAGTTATATTTTCTAAAGTTCAAAATTTTTATTTAAGTTCCTACAATTATGTTTTCCTATTAAGTGGTTACGTATCAAATAAAATTTTTATTTACGCTAAAATTTTTATTTAAGTTCCTACAAAATTTTTATATTTTTTTGTTACCAAAAAAATATTTATAGTATTTATTTCCATTTTAATTTGCAATGATTATTTTTAAATTAAAAAAATATTTAAAAAATATTGTTGACACGTATATTTTAATTTAGTTCAACAAGATCTAGTTTACATGGCATATGATTATGTGTCGTCATTCTATTTGTTGCATCACCACTTAAATGAGAAATTTAATGTATAGACTTTAATCAAAACTTTTAATGATACAATTAATATATAACAAAAAAAATATGAACTGAAATTAAAATATATTATATTTCCAAAGAAAAAAATATATTTAAGCCCAAAAACAACAACAATAAATATGGTAAGACAATGAAATATTTTTTTTAGTTCATAAGAAAGTATATTAACTAGAATTTGAACCTAGATATCATACAGACATATTTTTATATGTCCAACAACTGAGTTACATCACTGTGACAGATAAGATAGAGTGTTTTATTTATTTTGGTAAACGTTTTTAAGAGTTGATAGGATGCTCCTCATAAGCGTAGCATGTTTTTTGGGCCCTGGCCATACTTAATTTGGACCAGTTGAAAGTTATTTTGGAGTCCAATTCAACAATAAATTTGGAGTTGATAAACAAAAAGTGGAGAACTCAAAAATCAAAATGCAATGAATATCATATCAGTTATCTTATGAATTAGTTTTCTTTTTCTTCTATAGGACACGTTAAATTTGTATTGACAAAAAAAAAAAGTTTATATTTTAAAAATGAAAATTCTTAATTTTATTTTAATACCGTATCACGTGTATGAAAAATATACAATGTTGCTAGTGATAAAATTTTAACTTTTAAAACATTTTTTCTGACAAAAATCGTGCTGTACATAAGGATGAAGAAGGCAGAATTGTAAATAAGAGAAAGACGAAGAACAAAAAAATAAAAAAATAGCTCGTTGAAATTACAGGTTCTTCGGTGTCGGCTAAAGACCCAAGCAATTAAAATAAAGATTTTGAGCTCCTAAATATTTTGACAAAAACAAAGGCTTCAAATAATTATTTTATAAACAAAAATTAAAAAATATATTTAATTTCGACAAATATATTAAATATAAATAAATATTATTTTAAAAAATATATTAATAAAAAATAATACACTAATCAATATAGATAATTAACCTTGATTTTTTTATACGGTATATATTCAAAAATTCTTAAATAAAAAATTTACTTTAAACCTTTAAATATGTTGCGCACTGATTCTCCCTATCACAAAACATTTCCAAAAAATATAAAAATTGATTATTATGTAGTAGAAATTAGAAAATGGTAGATTACTAATCAAGTATTATTCATAGGCCTAGTAGATTCCGTTGCGTCACGATGGAACCAAGAAACAGATAGTCAGATACGCTGCTACCAGTTAGACAACGATTTTACACAACTGACGAGGGTATCTTCGTCCTATTCAAAATAATTAATAGGATTAGTTTTTTTTTATTCATAGAAAAATAGTACAATCAGGATTCAAACCCCCGTACCCACACACATATATTCTTATACGCTCACCAACTAATAAAATGTTTAAATGGATGGAAACAAAAAATAATATATATATATATATACACACCCTTTTAAAGTTTTTAAATATTACACTCAATTCTAAATTTAAACAAAAATTGCATTTTATCCTAGATATTAAATGGTGATTAACTATCGTAAAAATATACCAACGAAATATTTTTTTAATTTATTTTCTACCATAATTAATTTTTGATACTACTATTAATTTATTTTCATGTTATGAATACCATTAATTACACATACAATAGTTATTTAAACTTATATTAAAAGTTTAAAATGATTTTTTAAAACATAAATAATTTCTTTACCGTATATTCGAATAATTCTCGTTTTATTTAAGAATAGTTATATATATATATATATATATATATATATATATATATATATATATGGGATAAAGAGCAATTTTTATCTAAATTTAATGTGAAATACAATACTTACCAATTTCGGTGGTGATTTATGCATTTTACCCCAATCTCAAATAAAATACATATAGTTCATCTTTCATTTATAACAAATAGCCATTTTAGTTTTTTTTAAAAAAATTATATATTAAACAAGATTTCAAAGCCAAAAAACAAAAGAGGTTAGATTAGAGAAGGCAACGCTATATGACTCCTCCCTCAAAATGAAAATACAATTAGGATAGGGTATTTTAAAACATGACATCTTATAAGAAATGATTTTATATGTTTAGTTTTCAGTTGTTCAAAAGTAAAATTATTTTTGTTAAAAGTTATAAATTATTTAATTTGTTAAATATAATTAACATTTATTTTCAAATAAATTATACTTATTAATAATCAAAATAAAAATACTTTCACAATTTTTTTGAACCATAATACTTTCATTAATAAAATATAAGGCATAGCCCAAATGATATAAGGATCGGGTCACATAATATCTAAGAAGTGATATAGAAGTACACAACAAATAAAACATAACAACTTAAGTATGCTCACTTAACTCATTTACCCTTACATCAAACTCTAAAAACTACCAAAACAGTACAAAAACTACATGATAGTATCTTCATGCGCCACCACAATCGACTACAGAAAGCTCCTCCACTTCTTAGCAAGCAATCACTGCCAAACCATCAACAACCACATGCTGAAAAGAATGTGTAAGCTCGAAAATGATAGAAACTTTAGATTCCAAAAACCTTTCCTTTAGATCAATGCTATCGTCGATGGTTTTAGATCACAGATGATGAATCGAAAAATCAAAACTTTGATAATAAACCACAAGAAGCACAAAATCTCAGATCTGTAAACTGTAACCACCCTAAATATTGGCATCTTTAGGACCCGCTAAAAAAATATGAGAAGATATAAAACCACAACCATCATGGTTATCCACTCAGCACCGGAGACAAAAAAAAAAAATAAGACCATGATGGAAGGGCAAAAAAATGAGATTTGCATATTTACATATACACACATGGAGAGGGGGAAACCCTCTCCCCTCAAGACTCAAGAGAAACATCCCAGAAAAATTCAATTAGCAAATCGGAGAAAGGAAAGGCTCCGATCATATGAAAAAATTGGAGATGAAAAAACGAGAAATCCAGAAATAGAGTAATACAAGTCCAATCAAACAAAAGCTAATATATTAATAATGTTAATAATAATACTAAATAACATGTTAATGAATTAGCAAGCATTGTGTTGGAGCTTTTCAAGATCTATAAAATCTAAAAAGTAATATATTAAACTAATTTTTTTATATTTTATAATATATGATATATGATAATAAACATAAAAAAGAAAGCTATTTTTAACCTCTTTGTCAAAATGATAATATTATTTGAATCATAATAAAGTTAATCGTATTTAGTTCGTACTTTTATTGATATCCATTAAAATTTGTGGGTAAATTATATGACACTAGGCCCATACCCATTTTAGTAGATAAATCACCTCCAAATTTAAGTAATTTTTGTGAATACTCACGATGTATGGGTCTAATTATCATCTTTAGGCGAGACTAACTCTTATAATGGACAAATTTTCATCGACAAAGTCTCACATATCTTATTATAAGAAGGAGTTTTATAAATTGTGCAATATTGCATAAGTTAAATATCTCAAAGGATAAGCTTTTTATAAAAAAGACAAAAATTAATTAACTTATGTTTTAATATGCATTTACTATTTACCATTCATTTTATTTTAGATTTTTATCCTGTACAATATTACAAAAAACCCTTATAAAAAACATAATACTACTCATAAGTCATAAGCGTATTAACTTTTCTTATCTACCCTTAATTTTTCTTATCTGAATGGAGTACAAATTAACTACATTGTTTTTCTATATATACAAGTTTTTTTAATATACTACATGGATAATCTAAACATAAAATTTGAATATTAATTAAAAAAATAATTATATAAAAAAATTAAGCATGACAATAAAAATTAAACATGCAGGTATTAGACTGTCCCACCCAAACTTTGACAGAGAATCTCCCTCCCCTTTAACTTGATTTTTGTTGGGTACGAGTTTTTTTCACCCTGCTACAGGTGTGGAAATCTTACTACTCGTTGTGTTCACGTATTTACATATATATAATAATTATAATATTAATCATAATAAAATATTTTATTTTAATAACTATAAAATGTTTAATTTGTCCTTTAGTTTTAATTTGTTTAAAATATATAAATCAAATATATTTTTTGCTCCCACCTATTTTATCCCCAAATTCTCTTCTGCTTCGTTTTTAGTGGGGAGAAAAATGAAAAGGGCAAAACCTATCTCCACTCTCCTTCATTGCCATCCCTGAAAATGCATTAAATGAAAAAAATGTTAACTTTTTTTACAATTTTTTTTATTCATTTAATATTGACTATAAGAAATACTTGTAAAAGTCAAATGAATAAAAAAATTTGTAAGAGAATTTAAATATATATTTTATCCCTGCAAAATTAGGATAATTTACTTTTCGTTCTTATAAAAAAAGTTTGTTGATAAAAAGTCCAAACTTTTTAAAAAAATTTCATTTTTAGTCCCTGTTATTAGCTTGATTAGTTAACTGCTAATGTAACTAACATGTGTTGCCTTGCCGGTTTGTCACGTATTCAAATTTGTCCGTCTATCAACTTTAAAAACTATTCTCTCCGTCCCATAATATAAACCCCAACTACCAAAATGTCTTGTCCCATAATATAAGCCCCTACACAAAAAATTAGAAGTATTTATTATGATTTTTTAACTTTCAAAGTCATTCAACCAATAGAAAATAATTGAGTTTAAATTTAATTGGTGCAACATTTCAATAGTCTAATTAATACTTCTAATTTCAATAATTTAACCATTTTTCTTAAACTGTGTGAAATGTTAGTTGAGGCTTATATTATGAGACAAAGAGAGTATATTTAATGCCAATATAGCTATTTGACGAAAAAAATGTTAGTTAACTATTGATATTTCTGTCATACTAGTATGCAATGTTTGCAAATTTTAGACTCTATATTAACATTAAAAACTATTTATAATGTTGATATGATAATTTGACAAGATAAAAACTGTAGCTACGTCAACGATTAACGGATTAAACTAAAGGACTAAAAACGAAAGTATTGAGAAAAATTTGAAATTTTTATTAACAATTTTTTTTTATAAATATAAAAAGTAAATTATTCTAATTTTTTGAAAACGAAAAATATATTTAAGTGTGGCAAGTTAATTTATTTTTACTGTGACAACAACTAATATTCTTCTATCTCCTTTTGTCTTGTTTCTTTTTTAATTTTCATAAAAAAAATGGAAATAAAAATAGTAGTAGTAGGAGCAGTAACGCACAGCCTTCACTTTGTTTCTTTCTCTTTCCAACCTTTCTCTATACATCCACCCCCATTTCCCTGCCTTTGAGCTGTTGCTATGTCTCCACCCATTTCCCCAAAACACAAGGAAACTTGTTAAAGCATACTAGCAAAAACAAAAAGAAGAAGAAAATTCTAGAGAGAGAAGAACCCTCTGATACTCTCTCTCTCTGAGCATTCTTCAACTTACTCATCAGTGACTTCACCATTCCTCGCCGGAAAATGCATTGATTCCAACAACCCCTATTTCATTCCACTGCAACTGAAAATGCGTCAAGCACTTTTATGCGACCACCAAACAGACCCTAAGAACCACAACAAATCAGATTCAGACAAACCACCACACCCGCCGGTAACGGGTCGGAGCCGGAGAGTCACACCAACCAGCCTAGTTCTAACAACCGAAGCTGAAACCAGCAGTGTTGAAAAGCGCTTACCCAACGGTGATTTTTACATGGGAAGCTTCTCCGGGAATGCGCCGAACGGATCCGGGAAGTATCAATGGACTGATGGGTGCATGTACGAGGGAGAGTGGAAGAAAGGGAAGGCTTCTGGTAAAGGTAAATTCTCGTGGCCTACGGGAGCTACCTACGAGGGAGAATTCAAATCGGGTCGAATGGAAGGGTTCGGGACATTCACCGGATCCGGCGGCGACACCTACCGCGGGTCATGGAGCTCCGACAGGAAACACGGCTATGGCCAGAAACGCTACGCGAATGGGGATTTCTACGAGGGTTCGTGGAAACGGAACTTACAGGAGGGGAAAGGGAGGTACGTGTGGAAGAACGGGAACGAGTACATCGGAGAATGGAAGAACGGCGTTATTTCTGGGAGGGGTACCCTTATATGGTCCAATGGGAACCGTTACGAAGGGCAGTGGGAGAATGGGGTACCTAAAGGGCAAGGGGTTTTCACTTGGCCTGATGGGAGTTGCTATGTTGGGTGCTGGAACAAGGACCTTAAGGTTCACCAGCTGAACGGGACTTTCTACCCTGGGAACGGACCTTTCTTAGGTGATATTGATAATTTCACCATCACAATGAGGAAGAGAACTTCGATTGATGGTTCTAGAAGAACGGAGAAGAATTTTCCCAGGATTTGTATTTGGGAATCTGATGGGGAAGCTGGAGATATAACTTGTGATATAATCGATAACGTGTCCTTATTGTATAAGAACGGAGCGGGGTTAGATCGACGGGAAATCAAGCAGTTTCAACGGAAGCCTTGTTGTTTCTCCGGTGAGGTTAAGAGACCGGGTCAGACTGTATCCAAGGGGCACAAAAATTATGATCTCATGCTTAATCTGCAATTGGGTATAAGGTAAAGAACTCTTCTCCAATTGGGTTTGGATAAAGTTTTTTTTTTTAGAAAAATAAAATAAAATATGGAATTAAATTATGTTCATTGCTTGTGATTTACTGGTTCTGGATTAAGGGGATTTAGTTTTGTGTTTTTTTTTTAGGCATTCTGTTGGGAAGGAAGCTTCTATATCGAGAGAGCTAAAGCCGAGTGATTTTGATCCTAAGGAGAAGTTTTGGACAAGGTTTCCCCCTGAGGGATCCAAGATTACGCCACCGCATCAATCAGCGGATTTTCGGTGGAAGGATTACTGCCCTATGGTTTTTAGGTATAACCTTTTAACGTTTTGATTATTGTTGTGGTAGCACTAGCACTATCTATGTAGAATACTGTTTAGAATTTTATTGCAACTTAATATGCTTTCTCTTTTGTTTTGTTAATTGGATTGGGTTCTGGTTTGAATTACAGGCAATTGAGGAAGTTGTTTCAGGTGGATCCTGCTGATTACATGTTGGCTATATGTGGAAATGATGCTCTCCGGGAGCTTTCCTCTCCTGGGAAAAGTGGAAGCTTCTTCTACTTGACCCAAGATGACAGATTTATGATAAAGACGGTGAAGAAATCTGAAGTCAAGGTTAGATACATGTGCCATGAACTTTCTCGATTTACCTTTTGTTAATTTTGAAAACTTATTTCCAATTTAGATGTTCATTCACAAAGGCAAATGAATGTTTCTATTTGAATGAGGCTAGTTTCTGGTCCAAAGCAGTAGTAGATTTTTGAATGATGCTAGTTAGTTATATCCTGATAATCATTGCTTCTTTTTTTTTCCTTCTGTGAATTTCTCTTCAACTAGAAATCTTTGGCTTGGTGGTAAACATCTTTATTGACGCTTGACTTTGGTGAATACTGAATACTGAATACTTTCAGGTGCTGCTTCGGATGCTTAGAAGTTATTACCAACATGTTTCTAAATATGAGAATTCACTTGTGACAAAATTCTACGGGGTACACTGTGTGAAGCCGATTGGAGGCCAAAAGGTATGTATTTAGTGCTTAAATTATTTTTGTTTAAGCAGTTGGTTGAGGTGTCTCAGTTCCTGAAAGTTACTGTTCTTGAAATGCAGACACGGTTCATTGTGATGGGCAATCTTTTCTGCTCGGAATATCCTGTCCATAGACGATTTGACTTGAAAGGATCTTCACATGGCCGTACAATAGATAAAATTGAGGAGGAAATTGACGAGACTACCACCCTCAAGGACCTAGATCTCAATTTTGTGTTTCGACTACATAGAAATTGGTTCCAGGATCTCATCAAGTAAGTAGTTGAGTCTGTCCCATTTAACATTCTCTAGACTGCTACTTTCAAATGAAACATCATGCATATCTGTTGATTTTAATTTTGTCTTGAATTTTATGTCCAGACAAATTGAGCGGGATTGTGAGTTTTTGGAAGCCGAGGGAATTATGGATTACAGCCTTCTGGTTGGCCTTCATTTTCGTGATGATAATACATATGACAAAATGGGATTGTCTCCATTTCTTCTGCGCACTGGTATTGATCTATATTTCACCTCGTTACACGTTGTAGATAAGGATTATGGGACAGTGCGGGTGCTAAAAGTTTGTTTTGTTATTGCCTCTCAGGCAAGCAGGATTCATATCAGAGCGAAAAGCTAATGCGGGGTTATCGCTTCCTTGAAGCAGAGCTACAGGATAGGGACCGAGTTAAATCTGGCCGGTATGTATAAATATTTTCTAGTTCGTATGAAATTATTTTAATTTCAATTTGACATATTCAGTATTGCCCCCCTGATAATCTGATTCAAGAACCTAAGTGCTTGCATTTTGTAGAAATTTCCATCCTGGTAGCAAGAAAAAAATAAAGAGATATTAATCATTGTCCCTTGAATGCCTAAAATGTTTTAGACCTGTATTTGCATGGTATGGATATGGTTGAGTTCTAATTCTTTGATACCATTTTAGATGCCCAATCATTCCTGTTATTGAATTGATGTCATTCTGGATAATAATCACAAGTAGTTTGAATTGTCTTGGGAAGTAGGTAGCCATGGTATAGCAGGAGACAGCTGTTTAAGGGGGCACATGCAGGTTGTTGTGCTAATTTCTATAGTAAGCAATTTGATGTTCTTAATATTGACTTGGCAATAATCTCCTTTGGTCAATGTTGACTGTTTCTTCATGGATGCTTTCATTTATGCTGTCTCTCTTTATTTGTGTTTCTAAATTATTGTTTATACTCCAACTTAGATCAAATTTCGGTTACTATTATTGTATATCTCTTATAAACTAGCTATGTTTGTCAGATTTCAATGTGTAAGGGTATGTATAGATGCAAAAAAAATTATTTGTTGATCATATTTGCAAAAATGTGTGCTAAGTTGGATTCTTGTTTCAGGAAACCATTGATTAGGTTAGGAGCCAATATGCCTGCAAGAGCAGAGCGCATGGCTCGGAGGAGCGATTTTGATCAGTACACCAGTGTTGGAATCAAGCACTTAACCCCTTATTGTGGTGGGGAATGTTACGATGTTGTTTTATATTTTGGAATTATCGACATATTGCAAGATTACGATATCAGCAAGAAGCTGGAGCATGCATACAAGTCCTTGCAGGTTGACCCTTCATCAATCTCAGCTGTTGATCCAAAGCTTTATTCAAGGAGGTTCCGTGATTTTGTGGGGAGAATATTCCGTGAAGACCGGTAGCGACAAGTAAACTTTGTGGCTGAAATATTATCATGATGGTAGGCTAAGTTCTTGATCTGAATATGCAGAAAAACATATAGCTGGGAGCGGAATCTGAAAATTGAGCTTGCAGTCAACTTTTTTTGGGACACAGGCCACTCATTTTGTGGATATGTGACTGGGAGCTTGCTCGCCAGAATTGGAGGGTTTTTTTTTTGTATTTTTGTGGCTGAATTTTGATTTTGGAGATACAGCCATGATAATGGTGTATTGTTTTAGGCAGGGAGATCTTTGTACATGGGAGGGGGAAGGAAATGATCTCTGTCTTTTGTTCTCTTGGTTTTTCCCTTGAAAGGGTTTTGTGAATTTTTTTTAGTGATCACAAAATAGGATATGGATATGGATTATGATGTGAAAATTGAAAAAAGGATAGATGATAGAGGAGACATGAGAATGGGAATGTTTCCCAGTGATTGGTTGTTAATAAAGAAAGTGTACAGTTTCATGTAGAAAATATAGATGGTGGAATTATCTACTACTAGTATTTTGTTGATTAAATAAAAAAAGAAAGAAAGAATGGGTTAACTTGTAGAAATTGTCTACTACTAGCATTTTGAGGATATTTTGTAGACAAGGCTGTGAAATAGAGGGCCATGGCAAGGCCAGTGGTTTTGTGGGATCTGTCTCTCTGTTGCACAACCAAGTGTCTCTTTTTGAATATGAATATGAATGAACGAATAAATAAATAAATGTGAGTGTGACATTGTATCATATGGTCTGTGTGGAAAAAAGTAAGAAGATTTTAAAATTGAAGGGTTAGTGTAGCTTTTTGCAGTGAAAGTGAGGGCGTTGGTCTGTGTGGTTAATGGTTATGGTATGAAAAGCAGTGAAAGCAAGCAGGCAGGCACGAGATAGATTCGCTGGCGTTTCTTGTTTCTCTTTTTCTCTCTCTCTCTCTCACACTCTCATTTTCTTTACCTTCCACTTTATCTGTTTGTAGTTTTACCACTTTTCTGGTATGAATTTTGTTTAACAACACAACAACGCCGTTAATCTTCATTATTGTTGTTAATAATCACGATGTTAATCCTTCTTACGGTAGTATGTCATGTCAAAGAACATTGGGGATCGTGTAATGTAACATGTGTCCGAATGAATGAATCAAGTTTGAAATTCTCTGTGGAGGTCAAACTCAGTGACAGATCAGAGGCATAAAGTTTTTTACTCATTCTTTTTTTTCCCCTAAAAAACATAAAGAAGCTTAGTTGAGCCTGAGGATCCCAAAGGTGCCTATTCTAAATTCTAGTATAATCTCTAATCTCCACATTTATAAATAATTAATTAATATTTGTAGGAGGGAGCAATGGTTCTCTTTTTTTGACTATTGTTATGTTGAGGGGAGATTCTATTGTCTGCTTGCCGAAACAAGAAGCAATTGGTGTACGTAACGTCACTGTAACTTAGTGGGTCCATTTTCCATTTGTTCATTATTTATTAGTATTTTTCCTTTTATTATTTCTTTTTCTGGTGCTTCGAATTTCAGGTTCAGTTCCAGAATGGAATTAATCTGACGATGATTTCAATTCAAACAAGACTTGTACGTCCTTTCCTTCTAAAAAACTGAATTGAAATCATTCACTTTCCTTCCTTGCTGCCACTCTATTAAATTCTATTTAATGCTGCAGAGAGTTTGGTTATGCCAGAAAATTAATACTGTAGAATAGAAAGATCCGGAATAAAAATTTGACAGTATTTTAAAAATAGAATATAATAAGTCAATTTGTGAATAAGAAAACATTGCATTGAAATATGGGTAGCATGTGTTAGATTGGATTCATTCGCCATTGACCTGTCCAAGGCATCAAAACGTGAATGTGTTTGTCTCTATAATCAACCCGCGTTAATAGATAAGTGCTTATTAATTTTGTTTTTGTTTTGGTAAATTAAATACTGTGGAGGAGAAATTTTAGAGCTTAAAACGACATCATTAAACCTCTTCCTCATAAGAAATTAGTAATTTAGTTCTGTGGTATTACCTTATATGAATGAAAAAAAAAGGTTTAAATATCGAAAAGTATACTTATTATTTATTAAGAAAGAGATCAATTATATATGCATAACTTTGAAATTGCAAAAACAATAAAACTCACATTTTTATTAGTATAAAAAAAAAATGACCGTACAATAAGAAATTTGGAATTGGTTATGTTCTAGGAAGTGGCTTTGCACTTTTTCCATGTGCTCATTCTTAAGTAATCACTTTATTAGTACTGCCAAAAGAAGGGTTTTAGTATAATTAATCACTGCATTTCAGTACCCTTGTTAAATTAAAAAACTCTTCTGCATTAATTCAAAGTCAAAAAGTCTCACTCCTCTCAATTTACGTTCAATAGGTAACAAAATAGTATAAATTTATTTATTGATTTAAAGTGTAATGTTAATTTTTGTTTTTAAATAATAAATCAATGGTAATTAAAGGAATTATATGTGCACAGAGATATAAATTTTTACTTGTGTATCATAAATAAAACAAACAAATGAAAACAATTTCTCATATTAATGTATGTATTAGAGTGGGTTTACAACGATTGAATAATATTATTCTGTATTAATTATTATTAATGAGTAAAAGAAGGATAAATTTAAAAAAATAATAATATAATATTATCTTGATATTATAAAGTGATAAATATTTTTGATAAAAGTGACAAATATTTTAGAATGGATGAGATATGTTTGAACTCCCTATAATACCTATTATATCTCTTTCTTTTATTCATTCAATAGTAAAATGTTAATTAGTGCTCAAATTAAACAAAAAGTATAATTGATAAAAGTTCATTTAATATTATCTTAAAAATGTAAGTGAACAAATAAAAAGGAATGGGAGAAGTGTCATCCTTCTGTCCCATATTATTTGACATTTTAAAGTAAAAATTTGTCCCACTTTACTTATCATTTTATAATTCTAATAAAGTATTAATTAGTATTTTACCAAATATACCATTTAATTAGTTGAACTTTTAATAAATGTCAATAAAAAATATGACTCATTAATTAATAAGTGTGATAAAAGATATAGGAAAATGATACTCTTATTAGTATTAGGGGCATGACATGAACTAAGAACAATGTTTTTAGTTTTGAATATAGAGAGTATTTCCTCCGTTTTTATTTATAAGTAATTTTTAACTAATTTACACATGTTAATAAAAGAAGTTAAAATTAGTTGGCGGTATTAAATTTAACAAAATTTATATTGATTTTCCGACACTACCTCTATTTAGTTTTTGTTTATTTTGTAAATCTCTCCTCACATTATCTATTCACCTTAAATGGAGCTATACTATTAGTTGACAGTATTGTTCAAAATTGTAAATTCATTAAATACAGCAAGGATATATGAAGAAAAAATTATTTAATGTTTCTAATACTTTAAAAAGTAATTTATAAATAGAAACATCATATATTTCTAGAAGATGACTTATAAATAAAAATAGAGGGAGTAATAATAGAGGGAGTAATATACTCCCTCTGTTCAAAAATATTAGTCACTTTAGTAAAAAATAATATTCTAAAATATTTGTCATATTTATATTACCAATGCTATATCTATTAACTTTTTTTACTTTTATTATTTTTATAGCCAATAGCTATTTTTTTTAAAGACTAAAGTGCATCCACAAGGGTTCGAACAGAGAACCTACTACTCAAAGCAGGTCTCATCAATCATGACCAACCTGTTTGATGCATAGTCAATAGCTATTGAATAAACCTCAAAGTTAATGATTAATTTAGTTTACCTATGCATGTTTTGTTATATATTACTCCCTCCGTTCCTTTTTATGTATCTTTTAAGGTTAAAAACACTGATTAAGAAATTTATTTAATGTTTTTATAACTATCAAAATTATGAGATAATTCTCTTTTGTACCCTTCTTGGAACTCTACAACTATTAATTATCTACTACTTAATATATGTATAAAGTAATAAATGAGAAAGGGTATAATAGGAAAACAAGCTATAAATGTTTTCTTGAATTTCTGAAGAGACAGATAAAAAGAAACAATTTTTTTTTCAAAATGGAGACAGATAAAAAGGAACGGAGGGAGCATAAAAATTAATTGTTCTTCTTAATCTATATGAAATCCCGTAAAGAGTAATTCCTAATCCTCCAACTCCATGTTCTTACAAATCTTCCTACTTAATATTTTTAATACTTTTATAGTTTTAAAATTAAAAGTATATCTAATTTCATATTTTATAGAATAATAAAAAAATAAATAAAGAATTAATAGAATAATTTAGCATTTTCCATCTTAAAAATGACAAATATTTCCGAAAGGAGGGAGTACTTGATTTTGGTGCATTGGAAATCGGTAGTTTTGGAACTCGAGAAGAAGCTTACTTTATGTTCATTCAATGATATGCATCATTCTGTAAAAGTACCTAACAATAACTGCTGTAGGCTTGAGATTGGAGTAGTAATCTGTTCAAAGATATTCATGAAACCAAAATGATTCTGTCTACGAAACTCTTTAATTCTGGCAAAATACGGAGTAACAACATTTAGTATTTCCTCCAGTCTTATACACCTTCTATTCTTTTTTAAGTGTCGTATTTTATTATTTTGTATATATTAAAGAGAAATTCAAAGTTGTTTTGGGCATCACTTATAAGAAGACTACTGCCCCAATCTTAAATTATAGTAAGAGATTAAGAGGTTGGTAATGGTCTTCAAAAGAAGAATATCAAACCCAACATTAGGTTCCAATACAGGGCACACTCTTCCCCAGTTAACTAACAAAAGTCTCTAATTATGTTGTCTAAGGTCTCATTAAATTAAAGAGGCATATATCTAGACCCATAATAATAATAATATCATATAATAATTCGTATCATGTTCTATATTGTTCTTCCCTAGCTATATTGTTTGTTTGTTTGTTTCTTTTTCTTCAAGGTGGCCAATCCCTTTTAGAACGCCACCTCATACCCCAATTTCCAATTTTTGTAACATCAATGAACAGAAAGAATAGAAGCTTCAATAATTTCCAGTGACAATATCTCCCTTAATTGGCTTATGTCAATGTGACGACTAGTATATGTTAATGTCTATAATTTTGGTACAATTTGATTTTGATTTTGACTTTGATTCAAATTGGAAGAACCAATTCTGGGTGAAATTCTCTAAAGTGGTAGCTACTATGTGCAAACAGTAGTAGACAAATTGGAATATTAAGAGGAGTGAGTGAAAGCAATTGGAACAAATTAAGGTGCATTTTTTTCTGGTTCAAATCGCGTGAAAGCTAAGCAAGTAGGACATATATACTTAGATAATGTTCTATAAACATTGGTCCTGCCATTTTTTGTTGTTGTTGTAGGTTTAGTGGAACTTCTTTTTTCTTAAAAAAAAATTTCTATGTTGTCATAGTGCCCTATCACATGGATGCTAATCAAGTAGTATCTCAAATGTTCAAAAGGCAGACCTCATTAAAAAAAAAAAAAAAACCCACATAATTGGAATTTAGAATGTCTTTATTTCAATGCTTATTTCAGAAGTGCCAACTATATACATCCTCAGAATTGGGAAATTAGTTCATTTAGTTTTGAATATTTTCTTATCTTTTGCTGGAAATGAAACAGAAATTGAAAATTGTGTCTACCCAAGCCATAAGGTGAACGATATCTTGTTAAAAGTCTCACGTCGATTAGATATATAGATATCATTGAGTATATATATATATATATATATATATATATATATATATATATATATATTATCAGCAAACAATACTTTTATATATCATTGAGTATATAAGTTAAGCTTTGAAGAGTGACTTAAGGTTAAACCTAAAATTTAAGATACCTAATAAAAAAATTCCTATCCACTCCGAAAATATAACGTGGGCTTTTTTATCATGAAATGCTGATGACTCCCTAACCTAAGGCTATGGCCTGGGGTCCAATATTATTATGGGAGCTTCCTTTTGTTTTTTTTTTATATAGGAAAGTATTTTTTGGTCGAAACAAAAATCAAATATTTCAACCAAAAAAACCTATTTTTTTCCTGCCAAATAAAAGGCAAAACAATTATGTATATATATATATATATAAAAGCAAAACAATTATTGAGCAGAAACCAATCTAAAGAAATCATTAATTAAGAGTATATGAGTACTCTAAACCCGTTATACAACAGAGTAAATGAGTATTTTTTATTTTTTTTAAAAAAGAAGACAGACACATGTCTGAAATGAAGTGTAAGATTTGTTTTTTCATTAATTGCAATCCTTTTTTGTGGGGGTCATTATCGAACCAGAAAGAATCCCCTTCACTAAAATGTAGACCACATAAAAAATATACATTATGCACTTAAAACTAAACTAGATAAGGAATGTAATGAATAAGGTCTCTGAATTTGAGTACAAAGAACCCCACTTTAGCACATAAAATAGTTATGATTTTATGTCAACCAAAATAATAATTGATACATCATCTAAACACTCTCGTGGTATGTTTGGTTTATGCCCACATATTGTTGGCTCTAATATATAGTATTTCTTCTTAAATGTGATAGTGCTTCATTTTAAATCACATCAATATCATTTTCATGTTAACATCTATACCGCTTCATAACATTGCTACTATTATTAGGTTTTTCACCCCCTTTTTTTCTGTCAAAACTTTTCTTTTATTTTTTATGGGTAATTTGTCAAAAGTTTTTTCACTCTTGGAGGCATCTAGTTTGTGTTTCCTTCGTTGGAGTGATTGAGAACAATGAGCTGAGAGTAAGTGGTGAGCCACTTGAGACTTGACAGTTTGTTTTTGTTTTGGTGTCTACCAACTAAAAACAATACATTCTGTATTGATAATCCAGAAAGAATGGATTATGTGCTTTCTCGAATTATCAGGTGTCAATCGTAGAACCTTTAATTTTTAGGCTTTAGCAAGTAACAAACAACATCATACAAATTGGGCCTTTGTACACTGGGTTTCCAAATTTGGGCCTCAATAAGCAAATCACGAATCATGATGAAAACACAGACGCAGATCAAAAACAAGAAAAGCTTACAAAAATCTGCGCAATCGTGAGTAAAATGAATGGACAAAACAATAGATGCAAAATAAAAAACTAATATGGGTGGTGCATTTATTAGCAGCACTACTACTTAGTAATAATTTGCTCATCACCCACTTCCAGAAAATGTCGTCCAAAAGCTTTAAAAAATTATTCGAACAAGTTTTCCTCCAGAAAAGGATGGTGGAATTATTAAAATGGGTGGTGCATTTATTGGCAACATTACTACTTAGTAATTTGGGCCGGAGAGACCAGGCATACAATCATGGTTGCTCAGGCCTAAAAGGGATTGATACCTAAAGAAACACTGACATCCCAAATAATTACACAAAGTCAAGAGAACTTTGAGAGACTGGCAGCCCAAATAACAGAATTTATGAAAACAAGCGATTAATTTTTAAAAGCAAATTAATCCAAACACAAACTAAGTCAAATTGCTCATTGAGAGACTGTCTTAGGGTGAAGAAGCGTGTGTCTTCAAAATTAGGCAAGGATGAGGGACTAAGTAAATACAACAAAGCCAACACCATCTTACTGTGAAAGGTTGAATATTTGATAAATTTGCTAAACTTCCAAGATACTAGACTGGAGCATTTTATATATTTATACCGCACCAATAATAACCAAAAAATAAAAAATAAAATTTAATCTTACAAATAAGCACGCCCAGTATTAACATTTGAACAACACATACATCATATAACAACAAAACAAAAAAAGCCCCCAAGAACTAATTGATGGCTTACATGATCCCAGACCAGCAAGACTAGATATGAATGAAAACAATAATCTTTCTGATCTAAACAGTTATCGAGGATCACATATTCACATGACATTATCTAAAGAGTGTGCCCAGAACTAAACTTTTAACATGGCCAAGCAGTGGTTCAAGAGATTGATTGCCAAGAAACTTTAATTGAACCTCCATAATGGAGAAATTACAACTGATGCAGCAGGCAATAAGAACAATTGAATAGCAATACATGTTTGAATTTTAGTACAAGTTGATCATTTTTTTTCTTTTCAAACAAGTGATGAGAAAGAAAAAAAACAACATTAAGGAACTAAGTTATTTACTTTTTCTTCTTGCCAGCAATGGCAACCCTCTTGCCTTTCAAGGTCCTGCAATTGTTCTTGGTACGCTGTCCTCTGCAGGGAAGCCCCTGAATATGCCTTATTCCTCGGTAGCACTGAATCTCCTTCAGTCTCTTTATATTTAGTGCATTAAACCGCCTCTGAAGCTCCCAAACAGATTAAACAGTTACAAAGAGACTAACAGAAAAGTAAATGTATGTTTGGTTCCGAATTCGTGAAACTATAGTGTGTATTAAAAGACATTATAATTTTGTCTCCAATGGGAAAATAGAGATGAACATGATTTTGACAAAACTCAGAAAGCAACTTCCATGTGGTTTTTGCTTTAAGTTTTGAAGTTTTTACACTATCTACATGTTTAGTTTCACGTTTAGATAAGGATAAACACGAAACCATTTCAACAAGGTAGCTTTCACGTTTTGAATATATTTTTGGTTAGATTTGATGTGAAACTAAATACACACTAAATAAGTTTTTTAATTAAATTTAAGTGGTTATCATAAAAGTTCTCATATGTAACTTGAGCTGTGTACCCAAACACTATCTAACTTCTATAATATACTTAAATTTTAAGATAACATTAATCAAGCCTGAATCACTTCATCAAACTCAATTTTAATCAAAATTAATCATACAAAATTAATTTGTTAACTACAAAATTAATCAAGCTCAATTTCACCCAAATACAGTAAGTGAGAGAAAGTGGTAGTGGGAGAGGTAAGGTACCAAATCTCCTTCAATCATGTATTTGTTAACTTCCTCCCTGAGAGTAATGAGATCCTCCTCAGAGAGTTCCTTGGTGATTTTGTTGTCCATGTTGATATCACAAAGGATCTGACGCGCTCTGCTCCTCCCAACTCCATGAATATACTGCAGCGAGAACTCAATTCGCTTGTTGTTCGGAATCTCAACACCACCAACACGAACACACTTGATGGTTAACCCAGGGACCTGCAAAATCCCCAATTCGATTTCACCTTTGTAATTCATTTCCTATGTGAAACTACGAACCCTAACAAATAATGAGTTGTTATTACCTTGGGGTTCAAAACAGGTAAGGAGATTCTGTTGGAAAAGTGGCCATTAGAGTTGGAGATGAAAGCGAGTGAGGGTGCCACTGGCATTGCCACCGTTTGTGCCATCTTTTCTTCTTCGTTCTTCCCTCTCCTCTGCACTCAGCACTCTGTAAACTTATCTACCATACCCTTATCTCTTTCTTTTTTTCTTTTTTCTTTGGTCTTGGATTTCAGCTGCCAAGGCCCAAACCCACTTGTTTTAATATTTTTTGGGTCAAAAAAACTTTTCAATCTGAAAACTATCTTTAGACCAAACTAAGAGGTTTTTTTAATTCTTAACGCATATTCTCAACTTTTTTTCCATGGATTCTTAGAATGCTGGATTAACATTACAGTTTTGGATATTAAGTATTCCTTCCGGTCCTTTTTATAAGGATCTAATATGACAATTGCGGTTATTAAGAAAACATGTAATTAAGCTAGTTAATGTCTTAGGATTTTGGAAAATTATATACTCTTTCATGTTTACCCCTATTTAATGTATTGGGAAGTAGTAAAATATATTAATTCTTCTTGTAATCAAATTTTGGAATTAAAAAAAGTTGACTCATTATGAAGGGCAAATATGTAAAAGGATAATTAATGTTTGTAAATTTTGATAGAGGGTCTTATAAAAAGGACCACTAACATTGTCTGAAAAAGAGTCTTATAAATAGGATCGGAGGGAGTATTAACGTTCGAAATTGTGTTTTAAAATGTTGTCATCCTCGGTACTAGGATTCTATCCCCAATTCCAATGGAATTGCTTTTAAACAATTACCAAAGGGACCAGAAAATCCCAGTAAAATAGTTAAAATGAGAGAGAAATCACTCTTATTTTATTCACGACATCATCTGAAAATATCATTCCGAATATTGATGTTGAAAATATGATAGTCTTATTCCCAACTGAGACGATGTAAATCACAGCATCCCAATTCTTATCACACTAATTAAACCAAAAAGTGGTTGAAGTATTGCTCATTTCTAAGGTAGTGTTTGACCTAGCTTTTTTTTGGCTTCTCTTCCTCTTATAAGTAAAAGCTGAGCCAAACAAAATTTGTGACAAACCTCTTAAATTTAAGCTGACTTTTTTTCTATGTACAAAATGCAAAAAGCTGGCTTTTAAGTCAGAAGCTAGAAATATGAGCTTTTCGACAAAAAGTTGGCTTATTTTGTGGGCCCATCGTAATTAATACTCAAATATTCTAATTAACACTTGAAATCTTCAATATATTTTTCTTCTTTCTTTGTAAAAATAGCAATTTACTAAAACATTCAAAAAGTTTTCTTCTCGTTTATCGATTATTTATTTCACTTTAATATTTATGAATTTTATTGTTATTTAAAAAGTTTACATATTTAAAAAAAATTTAATGTTAAATAATTATTTTGATAAATTTATATTGTGTTTAGTTTTTTTAAAAAAAAAGATAAAATATTGAGTTTTATCAAAAAATTATTTTTTATTGTAACTTTCATTTTAAAAATAATTATATTGATAATTTATTTTCTTATATCAAAGATATGTGACAGTTAATGATAAATAACTTAAAAAAGTTGACACAAATATTTTATCAAACAAATAGCTTTTTACTCATAAATAGCTTATAAAGTATCAAATAATAAAACTGTCAAACAACTTTTAGCTTTTTTTCTAAAGCTCTTATTTTCAGCTTTTACTTAAGTGTCGCTTTGGATAATATCTACTTGACAAAAAGAACCAAAAAATAAAAACTCTTGGGCTAGTTTACTTTTCAGTTTTTATTTCTTATTTTAATTTTCTATTTTTATTAATAATTACAACATAAAATTATTATCTTATTTTTATTTTTATTATTTTTGAGATCTGTATAACAAACATTAAAAATAACTAAAATTAACTAAAAAAATTTTGTTTACGAAATATTTTTTTCCCACAAACCAAATACAAAAATACTGTTTTTTCTTGATATTTTTCTTATTTGGACCTAACATCCACATGAAATAGAAAGTACAAATAGAAAATGAACATAAAAAGTAAACAGGCCTTGATTCATTTTGTTTCCTGAGACTAGTGATCCATGCAGAGGAAAAAGTAGGGACTTGCACTATTGACTGGTTTTTTCTTGTGCTTTTGTTGGGCCTTGGGCTTAATCCGGGGCTTTTTCTTCAGAGTCAAAAACAAAATTTGCTAATATGTATGTGTTGCACTACAGCAGGTTTTATTTTTCTCACTATACTTTTTACTTTAGAATTATAAATTTCTAATGATAGTGCTTTTTTTCTATATTTTATCATTAGTTAATTCTTAAAGATTCATTTTAAAATTGTATGATCAATAATTACTCCAAATCTTTCCCTCACTACTCAGTCATTGCATTAGTCAAAGAGGATAATAGGTAATCCAATAATTTTTAAAATTCCTATGGCAAACACTTAAACCACATTACTTATTATAAATTGTAGGGAGTATAGGCAAAGTAGGTGTTTAACACTTAGTCCTAAGGTCAATAGATCTCCCCTCATAATAAATACTCTTCCTGTTTCTTTTTATATGTACAATATATATGGAGAGAAAAAACATTTTTCTGTTATCTATCTATTAATATTTTTAAAAGTAGTATATTAATGGACTTTTATGACTATCAAATATTCTATCACATTATCTTTGATTAAAGTACGAATTAAATCCACTATTTTTTTTCGATATGAATTGAATTAAACCCATTATTGAATTAATAAAATGAAGATATATTATCTTTTTGGGAGTAAAAAATTATTTCGATCAAAATAAGAACAATAATAATATTTATTAACATACGTTTTTTACTCTCAAATGAATAGATAAATAATATCAGTGTAAAAGTACTAGAATTCATGATACTTTAGTATTTTAGAACAGCTACAATATAATTTAATAAAAGAATGTCAAGTTTCTTAATTAGTGAAATTTAAAGGTGACCTCCTGAAAAGTTCTCGTTGCACCTCTTTTTGTCGGAAAAAAAAAATAGTGAAATTCAAGTACTATAATTCAAAAAAAAATATAAAAAAAATCAAGTACTATACTGAAGAAAAACTGTAACTTTATAAACTTAATGAATTAATTTAGTGTTTTTATAAAGAGTCAATAAAAAAAAAAAATTTACTGACGCCTTACATCTGCTTAGCTTATAGTTATATATACCAATGTAAACTTTACCAGAAAAACAAATTTATAACATAAACATTAAATATTTGTGGTAACATAATTATTATATTTTCAGCTCATGCATGATGCCGCTTTCTTCCGGTTCAGGAACATAAATTATAATAGTAGTTAACATCAGCTTGATTCCTTCTTGATCTTTCTTTTTTTTTTTTTTTTTTTTTGGTAGACACCATCGTCTTGATTATGCAAGCAGCAAGTATATATTTTGACCAAAACATCTTCTATTTGATCTTTTTTATTCTCCCTTTAAAATTAGAAACTAGCTGTCGAATGCAACGGATCGTACAAAAGTTGATTAATTTAGCGATTGTTTGTTTTAAATTAATAATTAATTATAACCTGCTTTTGTAAGGCATCAGAAAATGACAAAAGTTGGTGCCTGGCTTTGTAAACTTTTTTAGTATTTTCTCCCCACGTCCTTGGAGCTGATTTCCAACTTGTATGAAATTTATTTTATTATAATAATAATAATTAGCTATTATAATCACAAGTTTATATATATATATAAGCAGGCTTTTCCGATCGGTTATGGACCACATTTGATATTTTGGACAAATATCTGTGAATAGTGGAGATGGGTATCACAGTTTTAAAAAGGAAGCAAGAGACGTGATTATTGTTATTAATAGTATTAAATATTAAGAGGCGATTAATACTCCTATTACTGTAATATAGATATATATGGAGGTAGTTCAGCTATATCTTTAGAATATTAATTAAAATTTTTAGAAATAGAAAAATAATTATAAATATATATTATTTTATTTTTTTAAAATATAAAAAATTATATATTTTAATATTTTTCTATTATATTTAACTCTTTAAATATGATTTTCCTATATTATATTCCTATATTATATAGGACGAAATATGGTTGAGAAATTGAGAAGAGAAATATAGATGCAGAGGTAGCATTGGTATGCGTGGAAACTGGAATATATAAAGACGACCCTTCAGCGGACCAAACAACACATCACCTAATGCTAATGTGAAGCCGCGCATCCAATGCGTCACCGCTAGGCTTGTCTATCGCAACCAACCAAACTATCTAAACCAATTTTAATTTTTTTTATAAAAAAACACCAATCCAACTAAATAATAGTCGGGTCTAATTGGAATGCACTCCTTCAAATTCAACTTTTATTGCTTCGGATATTAACTTGGAGAGAGACATTAATTTTTTTATGTTTTAATATTCATCCATTTTTATTATCCAAATCAGTAAAATAATAATTAAAAACTCACATTATTAATTATTATGTTTTAAAATTTGTATTGTGTTTAGAGTTACCTTATATTATATTTCATTAATAGATATATTGAATGCTTAATTAACACTATTAATATATATTAAATGTTTGATTTAATTAATAAATAATTTGTATAAAATCGAATAATTTAATCATCCAATTCAAACTAACTCATTTTTGTTTGGTTTGAATTTTAAGATTGCATAAACCCATACTAAACCAACTTAAGCTATTTTTATCGGAGGATTGGATTAGCACCATCTTTATTAAGAGTGGCACCATCTTTTTTATATGTAAGAATCATAAATTTATATACTAAAAAGGATGGTGCCACTCCCAATAGTGATAGTGTTAATCTCATCCATCTTTTTATTGGTTCGGATTTTTTATCCCAAAATCTGAATCAACCCAGCCGTGAGGACACCCCTTAGTCACTGGTTAGTCTAGCAACAGATTGATTTTTTTTTAAAAAAAAAGTCACTAAATTTAAAAAACACTTCTAAATATTAAAATAAATAGTTGGTTTACTTGATTTTAATTTAAATAAATTAGACATCAATCAATTTTTAACAAATGATTTAAATTTTTTGGGTATAACTATGAGTTTTTCCACCTTAAGATGACACTAATCCCGTTCGCGCTACGTAGCTGGTGTTGACCTCGGGACCTCCTGCTGTGGATCATCTGTTCTATAAATTTAGCGGGACTTTACACCGCTAAACCAACCATTGAAATTTTTTTAACAAATGATTTGAGAAACATGTTATATATTTTTTTCGTTTCTTTACATGATATTTATGAAAAATTTTAATAATTTTTTTTAGAATTAGATGAAATTGTAAAAAAAAAAATAAAAATAAAACCTGACCTAGTTAATAAATGATTAGCAAATGCAAATATAATGAGTGCTTTTATTAACATTAAGTGTATATACAAGATTCTTTGTACTAGTATTTGCTAATAATTAAGTGCTTTTATTTACAAAGAGTAATTTTAGTGAAACATATTCTATCGTTAAACAATTTATAAATTATTACAGTATTATTTTTTATACAGAAATTATTATTATTAGACATTCGTAAAGGAAATAATATTAAAATGATATATATAAATACACATTATATAACTTAAAATTTATTGGTAACAAAATATAATATAATAACATCATAAAAATAACGCCTAATAGTAGATAATACACTGGAACAAATTTTCTATCTAAACTAAAACTAATGTGGAAATATAATACAACACATTATTTTGCTTCTTGTACACATATTAAAGTAGCTTGTCAAAAGATTGACTATTCTACATCAAAATGTAAACCTACACACTATACTACTATTTTTCATTTTAAAAAATTGAAGATTAAAAAATTCTGAAATGATCGACGAAGCTCATAGAATTATGAATTATGTTTTATTTTGAAACAAATATACAAAGTAACAACCTAGAAATCAAGGGCAGCAGCCTAAAACACGAGCAAGTTGTTTTTGACGTCATAGCCCAACTTCTCCAAATTGGGCTGCACCGCAAACTGAATCATGGGTGGTGGCCCACACGTCAATGCCAACGTGTCATCAGAAGCCTCTGGAATATGCGCCTTCAGTATACTCTCCGTTATGAACCCCGTACTATATTCCCACCCTTCCCTCACGCTTTCTTGCACCACGTACCACACCTTCAACCTCTCACCATACTTGTTCGCCCACGTGTCAAGCTCTTCTCTCAGCAAAATATCATCTTCCGTACGATTCGCGTACACCACGTGCATTTCGGTTAAATCCTCTGGGTCCTTGAAAATGGCTTGAACCACTTGGTAAATCGGCGTTATCCCTGTTCCTCCGGCTAACATGGCTAGCTTTTTTGCGAACTTGGGCTTTCCATGGACCAGGAAGTTTCCTCTGCCTGTGTACTCTATGTGGCCCAATGGGCCTTTCACGTCTAACACGGAGCCCAATGGTAGCGAGTCCAAGTGTTGTGACATGAGCCCACCGTTGGGGAACTTTGGGTGTACATCTTTGAAATAAATCTTGACCACTAGATCAAAGTAACCGATTTCTTCCTCAACGCTGGTTGTTGGAGTGTAGGCTCGCATGCATAGCTTCTCGTCTATTGTTGCGCATAGGAAAATGTGCTTCCCTACGGGCAGGCCTAGGAGTTGGTCCTCTGAGGGCAACGCGAAGCGGAAGAGTCTAACGTCGTGAGAGATGGACGTTTTGGAAACAAGCTTGCATGGGATTTTCTCGCGTGGGATGAGAGCCACACTACGGGGTGGTGTAACGGTAATAACAACTTCCTTGATTGGGGCTAAATGTGTGGTTTCCGAATTGCCGTGGACGGAGTTGTTAGGTGATGACGTGGATGAATTATCGGAGGTGTAGCCGGTGGTGACTATCTCGCCGATTCGGTAATCTTCGAGCATTTTCTTGGCTTTGTCGGAGTGGATGGCTTCGAACTCTTCGGTGCAGTCGGTACCGGCGTTGATGAGGATGCTGTCGGTGCCGCCGGGGTGGTCTTTGAGGAAGCGGGTGCAGTCGTAGACGTGGCCGTGGACGATGATCCAGGCGGAATCGGCGGTGTTGTGGCGTTTGACTTCGGAGATGGAGTAAGTTTTTACGGTGGTGTTCATGAAGGGTGAGGAGACGCTCTTCTTGAGAGTTGGGTTGGAGTCAGAGGATTTTTCAAGGTGTCTTTCTTTGGCCATCCAGCCACCTGATTGGTTGCCTGGTTGGGTTGGGTGCTCGAATACTATGCCGATTTCACCCTTGTGGGGTATGCACACGTTCGTTTTCACTCTGAACCAGCAGTTGTTCATCATCCCCTGCACAAAAATACACACACAGAAAACATATTACTCCACTTTGATAGTTGGATATATGTAATTTTTTACAGCAAGAATTTTACAAGTTTTTGGAAATTTCAGGTAAGTGGAAAACTTGAATCAGGCGGTAAAAAGCTTAATTATTTGCAGATGTTTTTTTGGGTGGATTAATAAGGATTTAGAGTCAGGAGAAATAATGTATTGCCAGCTGTCACTTATTTAGCGGGAGTCAATGGTACGCATCATTGAATCCGATACTGAAACCACCAATGAAAATTTACCAATGTGACCAGAACAGAACAGAGCTATATATTATATTATTAGTCCTCTTGGAATATTCATAATAGGTTAAATTAGATCAGGGTCCCTTGCAGCTGGTTTAATTTATTTATGACCATATAATTTATGAATGAATTAAAGTAATTTGAAAAAGAAAATAGAAAAAAAAAGGAAATGATAGAGACAACTGACCATAACATTCCAAATGAGCTTCTCGGGCTGGGTGTTGAGGGCCTCGTCCCAAGCACGCACAGCAATTTCTTTTGCTCCAAGAAGGTCCAACACCTCCACCTCCAATGACCAGAAGCACCAGCACCAGTACTTGCCGTATTTGTTCGGTTTTTCTTGATGATCCAACGCGCATACTTGCCACGTTTCACCACCGTCCAATGTAACCTCTACACGTGTCACCTTCCTCCCACCCCCTGCACATAATACAACAACGCTTAATTAAATAATTTTTCTCTTCATTCTCAACTTCTAATTAATTTAAGGTTATTTACAAGTAGATCCCAAAACATTATCAATTAAACGACTTGCAATAGAATGCTAGTATTAACGGGTTGACTTGTTCTTTTTAGTATATACGGAGTACTTTTCTTTTTTTTTAAAAAAAAAACAATAAAATGTTAATATAAACATGACTGATAGCAGCAGATATTTTCCTTTTTGAAATGAAACTCTATTAATAGGAAAAAATTATAGCCACTAACATTATTTTTCTAAAAGTATATAAAATAATTAAAGTGCACGCTCTCTAAAATATATCGCTGTCCTGTCCGCAACAAACTAGTTCAATTCTTACTTTGCTTCTCTTTTCAGATCTGAAATAAGTATTTGATTAATTAATTTCAAAAAATAATAATAATAACGTTTTTAGGCTAGTTGCTAGATTCCGTAAATAATTAGGCAGATTCCAGATTCCTAGTTTGAAAATCAATGTCTTCAGAAAACTATGTGCAAATACAGCGTCTACAATCTACAATAAAGTAAAACCTGATATAATAATAGTTTGGACAGAATTTTGATTTTATAATAATGAATAATGAATAATGAATTGAACTAAAAGCTAGGTAGCTTTGCCAGTACTTGTGCTAACTGATGCTTTCCCTTTCAGAGAAGCTAATTTTGTCAAAAGCATAAAAAAAGAAGACAGCACTATACAGTTATACCAGACAGGGACAGACCAAAAAGTAGTGTCACTCTCCGTGCTATCTTAAGCAGAAGAATTCGAAAAAAGAAAAATTAATGAAAAAAACAGAGAGAAGATTAATTAATGAATAATTCATAAAAGAAACTGACCGGAATATGCGTAGCCTCTGAGAACATAAGGCCTCTGAGTAGTCCATGAGTTGATTGGCAAGATCTCGTCGTGGCACGGCGTCGTTATCACGGAGTTTATGTTCAGCTCGTTGATAATATACTCTGGCTTGTACCACCAAGCTATAAAATACCATTGAAATTTGAAACAGAGATTTAATTTTCTTTTTCTTGAAAAAAATTACAATATTATAATTAGTAATTCCATGAAGTAAATTAAAATTAGGTAGCGTACCTTCTGCATTGGCAAGCTCGGCATCGACGTGAGAGGGAAGTACTCTATTGTCTTTATAATGATAATAATTATCAGATTGCTGAGGAGTTACAATAATACGCTTCAACCATTTCACCATACGGCCCCCAATGAAACCCGGAATTATCATACGAACGGGGAACCCGTGATCCGGAGACAAAAACTCACCGTTTTGCATGTAAGCCAGGATGATATCGCGAGAGGGATCCAGTGCAACCTCCCTCAGGATACTAGTTCCATACTTGGACCCACCTCCACCTGGCAGATCCTCAGCACCTTCGAAGCACACGTGGAGTGCCCCCTTGCTGCGGCTATAGATCCCACACCGCTTCAACAGGGTACGCAACGGTACACCGCGCCACACCGAAGTGGACACCGCAGCCGCGCCCCAGTTGAACCCGATGCTCTGTTTCACCATGTTCTGTTCCTTCCTACGATTTCCCGCGCACACCAAGGTCGCGGGAAACTCGCGAGAAGGAAAATCGTGGACGAGCTGATCCATTGTGAACCGGACCGGGTGTTTCACCAGTCCGGTTACCTCGATGATCCAGTCATCCCAGCGGGCACGTGGGACAGCTCCGTGGTTACGGACATAGTGGAGGGGAACGGGGGTGATGAAACCGTGGTGCATGAGGCGAGGAAGAGACGGCTCCGAATTGAACGGGTGTTTCCCCGTTAGACGGACGAGGGAAGCGTTCCGTTGGATCCATTGATCGGAAGTTCCGTCGTCGCGCGGGTCGAAGATGGAAGATTCCACTTCCACGGTTCCCTTACGAATGAGGTCCTTCAAATTGGAATCGTCCTCGTCTTCGCTTGACGAATCGGAGAGCAGCGGCGGTTCGGGAAGTTTCTTGGGACGCGTGAGGTCGAGAGTTGGCTTGAAGGCGGTGCGTACGACGCCGTGTTGGAGGCCAGTGTAAGGACGCTTGTCCACAGAAGCCGCCATTGTTGGAGAAGAAAAATCAGTAGGGTTTGGAGGGAAAAGGGAATAGGAAAAAAGTTACTATTGTTTAATTTGAATATTGGAAGAACATGAGAGAGAGAGAGAGAGAGAGAAAGTTGATTGGAAAAGGAGGAAATAGGTTTTGATTGGAGCGAGGGAAAGAAGGTGGGATTTGGGGGAGTTATATAGAGGCGTGGTGGGGAGAGAGACGTACACAGGAACCAGGGAGGAGTGTGTGTGTGTCCCACTCAAAATAAACGATTGTCACTCACTCACAATGTGACATCAACATATGTATGTTTTTTCTTCCGGATATGAGATATCTTCATGGTTATGGATCACATGCATTCATGAATAACCCACATATATAATTATTTAATTTTAGGTTTAAATACATTTCATTTTCACCCCTATATTTTCTTTAATTATTAAGACTTTAATATTTATAAAAAAAAAACTTTTATCTTACAAAAATGATTGATACACACCATTATACCCTCACAACTCATTTACAATTGAGTTTAGGTGAGTAAATTGTGATTTTTAATTATTTTTAAAACCCCTAATCTCAGTTGTAAATAAATTTGGCATAAATAATAGTGGTGTGTATGAATTATTTTTCTTCATCTTAATCCTCTCATTGTTTGGTTCCACTAAGGAATTGTGGTATGAACTGGTTTCTCAATAGAAGGATCTGTATGAAGACTAAAACTACATTAAAGTTTTAATATATAGACTAAACTTAAATTAAGTTAAAATTATATATATATTTAAAGGATTTTGTTAACTTGTGCAATATTACATGTGTTAGAAAATTATAATTAGAAGTAAAATACAGTATTAATTGCATGTTAAACCTAATCACATTATATTTTTATTTTTCTCAATACATTTTTTCTACTTATAATTTTTTAACCGGTATAATATTGCACTGTTAAAAAAATTTATATTTAAATGAGCTACATAGTAAAAGATTCATATGCTTTTAGAGTGACTAAATCTTTTAATTATCATTTTTTTTGTCTTTTTTAATGCTTTGTTTTAAAGAGGAGAAAATAGATGAAAAAAAAATAAGAAAAAATAAAAATACGAATAATGAGACATTATTTTATTTTTTTGGATTGAAAAATAAAGAGAAAATAAAGAAAAAAATATCATTATATGTGTTTTTTCTTTCTATTTTCTTTTCTATTATTTTTTCTTTTTATCCGAACAAAGTCTAAGAGTGAACAAACATACAAATTGTATGTATCATTAATTCATTATGTGTAGCTGGGTTTAGGTTTTACTAGTTTTTATACTCAAAAGATCATTTTAAATATAAGAACTAACACCGAAATTGAGGTAAGGGACAAAAATAGCATTAAATCTTAATTTCATTTCAAGTATATTTGGGCAAATTATATAATTTTATTATTTTTGTCCTCTTTATAGATATTCTCTCTAATACTCGAACGTGAATATTTTTAGTAATAACAAAATTTATTCAACCACAACATCAATAACATTGTTACCAATATTTTAAAAATTAGACATGTCATTGAACTTGAAGTTACTAATCCAAGATTCGCTGGTTTAATTGTGATTGAACCGTGCATGGTTGAACTTATTTATCTATATATACATATAAATTAATATATTATTCAAAAAATTAATATAAAATGTGGATGTTTAAGTAGAGGGTTTGTGTCCAAATCTTAATAGGAACGTTTTTTTTTTTAATATTCATTTAATGTTTATTTTCAACAACCAGTTCAATTGGCCGGTTCGAGTAACATTAATTGTTACAACTAAGCCAGTAAAGTAAAATGTAAATGATTTGTTCATCTGATTCATATGCTTCTTTTAAAAAGTATGGTTGAAAAATTTAATTAATCATCGTAAACGAAATGTATGTGAAATGTATATAACGTAAGGTAATTACACTACTGGTTTTTCCTGAAATAATTAGTGTTATATGCACTAGAATTTTACTTATTTTAAAAATTACAAAGATCTTTCTTAATTTAAATGTTTTTTTAATATATCAATTTCTCTTATTTTTATAATATTTCGATTATCTTTCTTTTTAATTTTAAGATATTTTAACTATTTTTCTTATTTTATATATGGATATGCATAGCCTTCAAATAAAAAAGCAATACAACTAATATATATAAATTTTAAAATAAAAAAAAAATATTTAATATTAACTTAATTACTCTAGGGATTAAGGAGGTGATATATGAATGCTTAGACCATAGAAAAATAAAACCCAACCAAAAATATTCGTTGGCTGTTTTGTGGCTGCAGTTGGGTTCGCTGTCACAAGGGGGAAAGTAGTCAGGCCAGCATCCGCCTTTTTTCAGTCAAGTAATATTTTTTCTGTTTGAATATTTATATGAAAAATATTTTTGTGCACTCATTAGAATATATAACTTATTTATTCCTTTAGTTTATTAATTTTTTAATAAAAATATAAAATATAAAATAAAAATTTAATTTGACTGATATTAAGTGAATTATAAATGAGTTGTACACCTTAATAAATATATACAAATTATTATTGTATTTATTTTAGAGTAGGGAGCTTTTTCTGTAAATATTTTGTATTTATAAATGTTTTGAACTTAAAACCCCGTAATAAATAAAATAAATACTATATATATCATTTGAACCAATCACCTTTTAATGTTAGCAAATAGCATCTCACTTTGAATATAAGAGGTTTTATTTATCTTTTTTACGCGTGACAATAGTATTTGAGGTGATCTAACTCTTGAATAGGCCCTCCACGTAAATGTGTTGGGTTGAAAGGCGAACTCCTTAGCTCTGATGTCCTTCGGCCATATGAGGAAGAAAGGTTCCTATAAAACCACTCTAATGCCAAAGTCAATTGTGGTGTAGAAGAAAGGCCATAATGTTAAAATTGTTCTTACCTTGAAAGAGCTACCACTTTTGTCTTATGCAATACCACTAGATAGTTAGGGATTTGGGGGTTGATTAGGGCTCAGTTTAAATCTCAAGAAAACAACATATGTACTATTAAGAAAAAAGGGGACTATTGTGTCAGGCATGCCTTTTCTTTTTGTATTGTTTGTACAATTGACTCGTACACGAGATATTGAACCGCCGTAAGATACTCATTCACGATATGAGATAGGGGTGATTACGGCGGGTGGCGGTCTGAATCTTTCTGAATGAGAAGGTTTGCAGAACAACATCTTCCTTAAAATCCCGAACCTACACTTAATGATATCTACTCAACTGTATTCCTGACATAACAATACAATACTAGTATAGTATTATGTATGCTCTGTTTATTTTTTTTTAAATATTAATCTATCATTATTACTCACTAGTACTATTTATCATTTGTTCAATTAGAAAGATATTGCTATTTTTTTTTTAACTAAGGATAAATATACAAGTGAACAATAGTGATAAAGTAATTAATAGTTTTTTTTTGTAATTAAAATTTTTTTGCTTACTATCTAAATGCATAAGAGCTCATCTTAATAGTTTTATTGGCTTCCAATGCTTTATGTTTGTATTGTTCTTATTAGGTATTTCGCCATTTAACGGTCTGGTTGTCTCACTCATCACTATCCTGGAGGGCTTAAACCCCAAGAGACTTACCAACCCGTTTATGGGTCTACGCATAAAAAAACCTAGCAACTCACTTCAAGACCTACACATCAAGTCGCAAGTCCACACACTACCCGTTAGGTCGTTGGACACAGATTTTGGACTGAACGTGCCCAACCTCCTTCCACTCGTAGCGATTACCCATGATCATTTGCCTATGAGTGGCTGGGGCGTCGTACCCCTTCATCGATACACGCATATATACCTAACCTTTAGAGTACGATGGAGATGCCACAAAATGAAACCAAGTCTTTTATTGGTAATTTATCAAGAATCCTATGATTTGGGATATACAAGTTGATCTCATGTTAACAATATTTTTGTTTACAATAAAAGCAAATGTAATTTATACTCATGACTTTATGTAAATTGTCTAAATCCTGATCATAAATTAGACTGACTCCATTGAATTCCAATGCTTTGTTTTAAGGCACAGTAGACCAAAAAAAATAACACAGAATATTTTTTAAAATAAAAAGGTAAAAAGGAAACAGAATAAAAGAAAATTATTATTAAATAAAAATAAATCAATATATAATTATTGTTTATCCTTTTTATTAAAAAGTATTATATCAATTTTTTTATAATCTTGTAATGTGTTGTTATTTTGTTTAAAATATCTCTTTAGTTTATTTTTTCCCTAAGAATGAAGGAGTATAAGTATTTGAGTTTCGTTATAAAGGGTTTGTGTATGTGTAATGATACATATTAGCTATCTAATCCTTAATTTTCTTGTGGTGATAACTGATTGTGTCGCAGTATTGGATCTCATTATTTTTTCCATGATGGCGCCAAATTTTATTTTTGGAATTTTGGTAATGTTATTGTTTATATGGATCGGAAGAAAATGGCTCTTCGCTGATTATGTAGTAAAAAATATTCTACATCAAATAAGAAATATCTAGCTCATAATTAAGGGAATGAACATATATATGAAAAGACTTGTGAAATATATACATGCACGCAACTTATGTAGCTAGCTAGGTTTCATTTTGATGAGATTTTTTCCTACCATTCCCTTCTATTTTCTAAAATTTTAAACCAACTTCCAGAGAACCACAATTTGTGACATGATGATAGTTCATCTAACAGGAGTTTGATCTCTTGATGGTGATAATGAAATGACATTTTATAGTCAACCACAAACTTAATTTTTAAAAGAAGATTAGTCACCTCTTCTAGCGATAAATACTTTTCAAATAGAAAAAAAATAATGCCCAACTTTAAAAACATGTCAATTTTTATTTTTATTTTTTTATAAAAGTTCAGATAAAATTAAGAATGAAACGGTATAAATCCCTCAACATTTGAACGCCAAAGGTTACATTTTCCAGAATAAGTAACAATTCTTAACTCTTTGTTTAATATATTCGATAAAACATGTTATTTCCCTAGAGAAAAGAAAAGGTACGTAGTAGATATTCTGCTTCATATATATAGTATCATTGTATCTTAATATTCTTTTATATTCAACCAGTAAACTAAACCACCAGTTTATTGTTTGATTCATCCAGTTTGTTGGTTAACTCTATGAGTTTGTATCAGATTTTAAGAACTATCCAATTTTCAAAATAGACATATTAAAAGTAATTAGTAGTAGTGGCAACAAAATGGTTCTTAAATTAATTTAATTTTCTCTACGTTTCTCTGTAATTCAACTGTACAAAAAGCCATTAGCCATTGTGGGACGAACTTTCTTCCCCTGTGATATTTTTTTCTTTTTGTTTACCTTGGTTTGTTTTATTTCATTTCAATTCCTATATACCCAAAAAAAAAAAAAGTCACATCGTAAATCAAACATGTTAATTCTTTATTGTTCATACGTCATTTGGTTACGTTATTCTTAGAAAACCTAGATAATCATTATCCACCCAAGAAAGAAATCTATTTTCTTGAAAAAAGTTTTTAGATTATTTTCAAGGCTTGATTAAAATTTTAATCTTCAAAAATATGTACAGTTCCTTGATTACACATGGTTGATCTATTTTTGTGTTTTTGTGTTTTTTAATAATGGTAGGTGTTAAATGGTGGTAAGCGTGAAGAGGCAAAGGGTTTTTATGAAGCTATAGAGACTATGCTTGCGGCGACTGGTTTTGAACTGTGCCAACTGGCACCTTCAACGTACTTAATATTACAACCCAATATAATTAAGGTCAATTTCATACAAGATTCTCATGATTTATCAACGTATAAGCAAGTGCAAAATATAATTAATTTCAGATTTAATTAACTCTGTTGAAAATGAAAGGTACAAAAAGTAATAAAACAAACCTATTTATATTGCATTTGAACACTACAATGAAATAAAAATTGTTTTAGATACTTTTACCAGGAAAAAACTATGTTTTTTTTCTTGAGTGAACAAACGCATTTTGTAGTCTTATACGAAGGGTTGATTAAAAGGAGTGATACATTGACAATTTATTTAAAGCATTAATCTGTTTGGGATAGATTTAAGTTCTATTAGCGCCCGGGGTACTCTGGGAAGATCATCTCCTTAGGAGTAACAAAATATAGTATCTTGAGAAGAAGAGTACCCAAAGAGGGGTAATGTTTGGGGTACATACAATTTATATAATTTTTTTATTATTATTGTCAGCTACAATTAAAAATAAGTAATTCATTTTTTCTATCAACAAAAATAATAAAATAAGTAAGTTATACAAATTGTACAAATTTTAAGTTATACACTAAAATTTATTGTTTCAACCCTTGTAGTGGCCAAACTTTTTTGTATTGTCAAATAATTCAAGTTAGCTTATGATATTTTGAGGCTAACATTAGTTTTAGGCTGAACATCTTGTTGTGGATTGATATTAGTAGAATATCACGGTTATAGAAGCCATGTTAAAATATGGTATGATCATATTATCTTTGTTAAAGATGAGATATTTTATAGAGACATATCACACATTATTATTGGACTCGATCAAGGATCAATGCCTGTTAGTAGAGGTGTTCAAACGGACTATCCGACACTATATAGGCTTGCCAGTTTGGGTAGCATGCTTTTTCAATCCGGACGAAAAAGACCTACGTTTACTTGAGCCTTTATTTTAGATACCCAACCTAGCCCTATGTGGGTAGCGGCATTTTTCTTTTTGTTTATACACTCTCATTATTTTCATCTTGTGACTTCTGTGAGTTGTGGACTAATGAGTATTTTTTTTTTACTAGTGTACACTTGATAAGTAACATTTTTCTTAAAAAAATATTCGTGCAGTAACCCAAATCTGCTGGGTTTTTTTTTAACCAAAGCTTGTTTTTGCAGCCTTTTGTAGGGCAGGCTAAAAAAGCCCAATTCTATTCGAGCTTAAATTTAAATTATTAAATTTAAAATATCCAAATTCGCCCATTTTATCGGTTATTCGGGTTAACCCTAATGGACCAACTCATTTTCGGCTCTATCCATTAGCCTCTTAAGGCCCAAAGTTCACATTTCAAACCTTATAGACTCCACTATAAATACAAATTAGTATGAACACAATGCAAGGTACTTCCTCCATTACTAATTATAAGTCCCTAAATGTTCCTTTTTATAAGCCCCTAACATAAGAAATTGGGCATTTATTATGATTTTTCTTTTTTATCCCTAATTAATGAAGATAGATGATATTGATTTTAAAATGAAAATAGGTTTGAAATAGGGATGAAATTGAACATTTATGATAACTTTTTAAAATATCAATGTATTTTATGGATGTCAACATTTTTCTTAATATGTATGATGTTTTTTTAGGAGTTTATAATTAGGAACAAAGATAATACGTAATAACATTTCATTAATATAAAAAAAAACCTTATTAGTTATTGACTTGAGATGTTAAAATCTATATAGGTACCACTCAACCTCCCACCACTTTAAAATTAGGTCAACAGCAAGTAACTCAGTACTTCTTCAAACTTAGACTCGTCACTTTTATGTTCTACCCTAGCCCAATTAGATTAGTTCACAATAAATCTTATGATATTTTATTTTTTAAAAAATTTATGATGAATATAGTTTTAGTTTTTGAGTTCAATATTTTTTTTCAAGTATAATCACGAGTTTTTCCACCATTAGGACGAAACTAATCCTGTTTGGGCTGTATGACTGACGTTAGCCCCTAAGAATTTGACATAGGTGGGATTTAAACACAAGACCTCTCGCTATGGATCGTCCCTCATATGAACTTAGCGGGGCCTTATACCTTTAAGCCAACCTTGAGGTTCAATACTTTGTAAATTATATTTTACCCAATTTTAAAATAATCTTTTTTTAATAATATAAATTTTTTAATAAACCTTTATTTGCTATGATAATTAATTAATTTAGTAAAGTAGTACATGCACATTACGGTCTAAAGAAAAAAAAAAAACGATTCAAGTTCGAGAATGAACATTATGAACAACAAATCCATGTTAATTTAAATCTAAATGATTAATCTTCCCCAATTAATGAAGTAAAGATACTTGGGGGAAAGAAACTTAGATGCAGTTTTATACATTTTATTGATGCTGTTCATTTTTATTTTATTTTTCTTAAAGGATAGTTTGATTGTATTATGCATTCAAAATTTAATTTGATGTTAGAAGTCCCACATCTACTAGTGATATGGTCATTGTTGAGTTTATAAGAGTGTGACAAACCTCATCCTACAAGCTAGCTTTTGAGATTGAGTTAAGCCCAAACCCAAATTATAAGATGGTATCAGAGCCTATCCTAGATCCGTTTGTTGGGCCCCCATGTTGTTGAGTGTGTTATTGAGTGTTTGTTAGTCCCGTATTGTTGAGCTACCCGTTTGTTTGTCTACCTGTGTTTGTCCACGCTCCAGCTGTGTAGTGCTGAGCGTGAGAGAGGGATTGAATTAGACCCAAACTAAATTGTAAGAATAGATATTGATAAATTTGATGGAGATAAAACTGTAATTCGGAGAAAAAAAACATTACAAATAATAAACATGTATGATTATTGAAACCACGTATAAGTGTTGTGGGGGAAAAGAAAGCAATGGTAAAAGACGAAAGAGGTAATTAAGAGTATGGGAGGGGCAAATTAGCAATGTGTGAAGTGGCGCATCGTGCCTCCTAACAGCCAACCAACCCCAAAACATGGGGCTACTTAACTAGCTTTGCTTTATATTTTTTTTTATTTTTTATAGCCACGTACTTATTAGAAATTTGATTCTTTTGCAATAGATCGTTCATTTTATAAACTCAAAGAGATATTACACCGCTAAATTAATTCTTAGAGTTGCTTTGCTTTGCATTTGTAATTTTCCAACAAAATTAATTTTTATTTTTTTTGTAAAAGAAAGCAAAAAAAAAAAAAAAAAAAGGAATGAGAGTCAGAGTCGGGAACTGGGGGCGGCTGCTTGGGAACTGAAAGGAGAAGGGGTTGGCTCTTGGTGAACCTTTGAGTCACCTTCTTTTCTATTCTCTTGACTCTTTTTCCCTCTCAAATATCTACTACTCTTATTTTATTATAAGTCTTGATATACAATGACTTAAGGATACTAGTTAAAGTTATTAGAAGTAGAAAAAAAATCATAAGAGTACATTATTTTGTCTCTCAAAAATACAAAAAACTACACATTCCAATATCTTTTTACTTTTTAGGTTTTTAAATAGTGCCCTTAGGGCACTAAATATGATTTGACTTTATTTATTTACACTTTTATTATAAGTAAAATGTTGTTTGGAAAAAGAAACAATATTTTATTTTTATTAGATCTGTATTAAAATATTAAATTATTATAAATGAAGGTATTTTTACATTGTCATGATACCTGTTTAAATATGACTTCAAAAACTTTTTAAATATTTTTACTGAAAGTGATTTTGGTTTCGTAATATCTCCCACTCTTCCATCTTAGGATTAGTTTGTTTAAATTTTTACTATATAAAAAAAATACTTTTAAAAAATAATAATTTTTTGTTGTATTGTAATCTGAAATTATTGCATGTAAAAAATTTCTCAAAGAAAAGTTAAAGTACCCGAACAAACACTTAGCCATATACTAGTACTAATTAATTAAATTACCCCTTTCCATGAATTTTTCCTTTCTTAGTTTATGAAATAATAACCTCTAAAGCCAACATAAAATGTGTCCACAACAGGAATATGAATGCGTCCATTTTTTTATAGGTTAAAGTGCAGGGATTCGAACCGAGGACTTGCTAGTTAAAGCAGTACTCCTTAACTATTCGACCAACCTGCTTGATAAGCGTTCAAATTAAAAATGAGCCAACAAATTAATACAAAAACAAAATATATAGTGGCCAGGAAAAAAATAATCAAATTTGTACTACTCTTTTTTTTTTTAATCATTCATATTCTCATTTTCTCTTCCTTTATTTTCTTCTATCTCTTTTTTGATCACGTTATATTAAAAATGTCACTGCTAAAAAAAGTTTTTTCAAGCTATTTATGATGAGTAATGATTGAAAAATACTTATTATTTATAATTAGCTGTACTAAAAAAGTTTTTTTTTTTTACCCAACTAGTTATGAGTTATATATAAAATGTGAATTGTAGTTTTTCATATAAAAAATGTGAGTAATAATTATGTGAGTATATTTTTTCATTTATGTCTATCTCACACACACAAGTCACAAGTACCATCATACCACAAAAACCCTATCAAATTGGTCCTTTGGAGTTGGATTCTTCTCTTGTCTATTCTCCATTCATCGTTAAATAAAATCCTCTTATAATATCTTTTGATTATCTTCTATTTGTAGAATTATTTTTAAAATTATATAAATTTAGGATATTAACTATATTCATTTTTAATTTAGTACATTTTATAAAATATTTTTTTGATTATCTTCTCTGTTTCCACCCACATGTTCCCCTGTTGTCTATCCTACGTTGTAACTAAGCTGGACGTCTGTATCTTTGTCTGAATTGATATTATATTATACAATTTACAAAAAAAAAAAAAAAAGAAAGAAAGAAAGAATTGATATTATACAATGCTAGAAAATAGTCCAAATACTCAGATTTCAAAATATCATTCCTTGATATCTCTCAAGAGATTGCATATCATAACAAATGGGAAAAGATTCATGCACTCTTGGATTCCTAGGTCTGTGTACGATACTATGATTATTAATTTGGAAAAAAAAAAAAAAAAACGAAAAGAAAAATAAACTTCTGTTGTCCTTTTCTTTTTCTCCATTTTCCCTAGAGCCTAACTTATACAAAGGAAACTACAAAAATAAAGTGTAATATTGGATGACACAATCACGTTACATGAACTTTTTTCCATATGAATTTTGATATTCTTAATCTTGCAAAGCTTTTTATGCCATAGACAAATTTGAGCTTGAGCTACTTGATCCTTATGTCAATGTCATAAGTCACACAAGACAACCACTATTCTCCTCAAAGTGCTCTTGTTTTTTTTTTTTTTTGGTACAAAAGTGCCTCTATTTAAAAATTAAAGTGAGTACTTTACCAAAAAAATATATTAAAGTGAGTGATGAAATAATATATTAATCATAGGTAAAGTCAGGATTGTATAAGTTAAAAAAGCAGAGTCTCTGTTTTGATATGATATGCTATTTTTTTCTTTTGGTAATAAGTATTAAACTCATTGTTGTAGATTTTCGTTTTATTAATTAAAAAATAATATATGATTTTATTTTTCAATCCTTTTATAAGAATTTGATTAAATAAAAAATCGCATGATTTTTTTTGGTTTCATATAAAAAAGTAGTACAACCGAAGATCAAATTTTGTATCTAATATCCTCGTGCGCTCACCAAGTGAGTTTCATGATTGGAACAAAATCGCATGATTTAATAGATCATTAAATAAAAAATCTATTAAATAATAAAAGAATATGTTGAAAATAAATCAAATAATATATTTATTAACATTTTTCCAACGTATTAAAAACCAAAAACAAAAAACAAAAATAGTAGACTATAGCATTACTCATGGTTCAACCCATTACTAATTTATTTGCCTCTTCTGTCCTCAGAAGGCAGCAACTTGAATTAATCAACATTAAAACATAGTATAATTATACTATCTCCCATTAGCAGGCTGTTTGGTTGCCATCATTCTATAATATCTATTGCAAATATCTTGTGATTATTTAAACGTTTCTTTTGCTTCAAGTAGAGAAAAAAATAATTAGGGTGAGAAGAGAGGTTGAAAACCGTGACAGAGACAGAGTTAGCCCACTTGAAGCCATTGATGCAACTATAATACACACTAACACTGAACTATATTATTATTTTTTAATCTTAGACATCCTAATCATATACTAATGTTGAGCAAACATTAAGACTTGAAATTGGATATTAAGTATGTTTTTTATTCGACGATAGAAGATTAATCGATTTGAAATAAAGAAATCATCGAAATGAATATAAGGAGAATTTCTATTCGCATATTTAAATTATTATTTTTTTGATGAATTTTAAGAATAGAGTAGTACAAACACATATATAAAATAAACAATACAAATAGAAATTCAAAATGTAAAGTAAAATGGCCTGATGTGTCCCCTTGAAATTAGTTTTTGAAAAAGAGTAATTCGTTTTTTTTTGCCAATGAAAAAAGGCACCACCCCCTTCTGAAACATCACTTCCAAAAATGAAAATAAAAGGAGGTTCTCATAACACTTTTTTTGAAAAAATATACTTCAAAATTATTTTTTTTCCAAAAAGGGGATGTGACCCACCAAATTGGGATGGTGAGCTTATTAACCACCGTTTATAAGGTGAACTTGGGCCTCGATTTGGGTAAAGCAAAAGAATACGCAAAAAAACAAAAAACAAATTCCATATGGAAAGGCTTTTAACATACCAAAAATCTACTGATAAAAAAAATCTTACCAAAAATTATAATTGTTACAAAAAAAAACATATATACCAAAAACAAGCCCAATGATATCAGCACAGCTGCTATTTATATTTTACAAACCATAATTTGTTATTTTCCAAAAAAAAAAACTCATAATTTGTTGTACCAAAAAGATAAAATATTTTTGGTATAATGCTTTTTTTGTTCGAAATTTTTGGTACAATTCAATGTATGCTGTAAAATATAAATAGTAGTGTCATTATATTTTTTCCTAAAAAGAACATTGATGAGATATCAGCATTCACATCAGTTGGTGTATTGTGACACCATTAATCATGATCATGATTCATGATGATTATCGACTTACATAGAACAAGTTTTAATTCCAAAATCCATTTTCGTCATGTTCTTAACTATTCATCATTAAGTTCTTTTGATTTCCCGTGATATCTTATCATTGTTGTTGTTGCTTCTTCATGTTAGAACTTAATTTAAAGAGTGATAAACTAACAAATCAAGTTGCTGTTTCCATTCCATTTTTCACCAATTCCGATTCATTTGTCCTTAGAAATTCAGAATAATAGGCAATGGCAAAGAGAGAAAAGGATAAGAAGAAGAAAGAGAGTGAGAGTAGTGTGAGGAACGCAAATGGGGTTGTAATTAGAGTGTACGAGGAATCAGAATCAAGTCGATCGAAAAGAATATTATTATCAGAAGAATGGGCAGAGAAAAAACCAAATTATGATCGTCGAGCAATGCTTCTCGCTCACTCTCAACAACTTAGGAATGCAACCAACGAAATTACTCAAAAACTAAATGTAAGGCAAATGCTTTCTCTCTTTCTTCATTTTCCAACAATGCCTAGTCAAATTCCTCGACTCCGCCATCTCTAAATCGTTACCGTCACTTCATTTTACCAGTCTCATTTTTATTAGATCATTCATGATTGAAATTTAATGGAAAATTACACTAAACTCCCTTCAACTTTGCTCATATTACATTATTCCTTGCATTACACATGCCTCTTTTAAATTTTATCACTTCATTACACTACATCTCTATTCGTTAATGAAGTTAGTTAAGGATGTTATGTACGTGATTTTCAACCTAAATGCATTAGTGAATTGTTAATTTTACCTGTTATTAATTTTACATGCAAATTTTTATACTAACACCCCCTTAATTGTATTCTTGTTAATTTTATACCGTAAACTTTACTCATGAATTTTCATGTAAAATTGATAACAAGAGTAAATTTGACAATGCATAAATGTATTTGGTTTGAAATGACGTATAGAACATCCTTAATTAATTCTACTAACAGACTTTTAATATTAAATGAGGTATGTGTCATGGAGTGGTAAAGTTAAGGGAAAATCAATTTAATTTATAAAATATATAATGAGTTAGTGTAATTTGGCCAAATTTAGAGGAGTTCAATGTAATTTTCCCAAAATTAATAGATAAGTTGAGTTTTTTTATAGAAAAGTACATTAATCGGTAATTGAATCCGAATACCTACACATACATGTCTTCATGTGCTCAGTAACTAAATTACATAAATGAGACCATAGATAAGTTGAGATTGAGTGACATTTTTGAAATTTTTTTTAATAATTAAAGCTTAATTGTTTAATCTTGATCGCGCGGTACAAATTAGCTGATTACATAAACTTAAGAGATGCCGTTTTGGGCGAAGCCGGAATCGAAGAGGAAAATGGATGCCATTGCCTAATTCATCAAAATTTGATATTTGTAAATTCAAAAAGGTGGACACAAGTTAACCATGATTAACAACTAATAAAATTTTATGTAAGGAAAATTTATTAAGTAGTAGGTGGTGTGAGATTTAGTGGGTGCATATAGGATATAATAGAAAGAATCAAATCCAATCATTACAAAATTCAATCCAATCATTGTTAACTTGTATTGTTGTGCGTTGACTTATCTATGGGCAAGTTAGAAAAACCTATTCAGAAAAATGGTATATGGTTAACTCAACTGTTTCGAATTTGCATGCAGTCGTCGCCAACCCTAATGCCTTCAAGCTCGATTAGTGGCTGCACAGATGAACCAGTGGCATCCAAAAAGAAGAAAAAGTCTAGTAGGAAAATTTCTAAACTACTCTTGGTAATATAGTATTCATTATTGAGATTCATTGCGTTGTATTTTCATTACTTTGGCCTGAATGGGTGTGAATATATTTTGTGATTGTGTTTTTATTGTACTGTATTGTATTTGCAGAATAAAATGAAGAACACGTTCAAACAGCTATCCTGCAAAGAAATCAACTTGTAAAGATTGTGATCGTGGTCTTGTATAGAGCAATGCATATATTTCAATATACCATGATGTTTTGTTTCCTTTTTTTTTTTTTTAACTTTTGCTATTTCTCATGTTGACACTCCTTATGTTTCGTTATTTATTTTATTGTTTTAAGTTTGATTAATCTCTCTCCACTCCGTTCCAATTTACATTTCCTTTTTTTAAGTTGAAATCTCCAGCGAAAAGGTGACGAGCATTGACAATAAAAGAAGTTTGATTGCATTATATCCTTTATTTTCTCAAACGGTTAATCTCGTCATAGAATGGAAGTGTAGAGTTATAGATTTGTGATTTCTTTATAAATCATATATTGAAGTTTCAGGTTCTCTTGAATTAGTTTATCCATACTCAGTTTTTTCACACTGAGAGAATTTAATTGAGAATATATTTCTACCTTTCTCATCCATTGCTCCTCAAAAGATGGAAATATTCAAAGTGCAAAGACCTGCGTTAAACTCGCCGAAACCAAGCCATGTGATGCAACTAACGGCTTCAACCAAATGGTAACAGTCTAAACAGAATTAATATACATTCCAGGAGCATACCAAAGGTGAGAAAAAGGATAACTACACAAGTTCGAAAAAACAATATAATAGAACACAAACCAAAATCAACCGAGCTAATTCATGATAGATGAGGTACATTACAAGAATTGAACACCTTATTGTATTCGAAGAAAAACTAAAATTTAAGAGGCAATTCAGAAAGCTGAAACATTAAATTTGGATTGGGGGAGGGGGCGATGAAAATCACAACTACAAAATATATAGATGTATATATACAAACAAAGGCATGCTAACAAAATAATATCTACAAATAGAATGATCTCCAAATCTTGATACTATTGCTGCCAAGTTAAGCCCTATAGTTTTTGTTTTTTTTTTCACCGGTTACCTAATTTGAGGAGAAAGAATGGGTAGCTTCTTCAGCTCGACCTTGATACTCTACTTTTGGTACAATGGACAAATCATCAATAACTAGATAGCACATATTGGGCATAATTCTCCAATAGGACATGCCCAAGTCGATAACTTGGTTCTCTGGAACGCCATATCACTAGTTAGATGCAAAGCAGTGCTTAAAAATCAATTTTTACAAGCAAGCAAACTCTGAATGCCAAAATATGAGCAAAGCAACAATCGCCGCACTCCCAAGATCAACTCCAATGCTGAAATGTTACATGCGTGTGGACTGCCATCAAGAGTAAAATAACCAAATAAGCCACTGAAAAAGATAAATTCAAACCATCTTGCAATGATTTGTGCAAATGGGTGCAAACAAAATAGTTTGTCATTTAAGCTGCTTTTCTCTCTTTTTGTTAATAAAAAAAAATCAGTTATGCATGCATGAACATTTGTCCCCAAATAAAGGAATTGTATGTGCATCCTAAAAACCAAAACTGACATTTCAAGCATCTTAGCCATTTTTGTGTCCCAACCAAAATGATGTCCTAACTCGAGTTACAACCATTAAAAAAAGTTGATATAAATTCAGCTGTGAGGTGTCATCATAAAAAGCAAAAAACAAAATCACATAATTAGATAGAATGTAACAATTTTACCTCCATAATGTTCCACAGTTGAAGATACCGATAAGTTTAACTCTTTTTGCCATGAACATGTGGAAATGAAGAACCAGAGGGACCAGAAGACTGGGAAAGCGGCCTTTGGACAAATGGATGGTTCAAAAGTTGAGCAGCAGTGGGACGATGATTTGGATCAACTTGAAGACACTGCAGGATAAAATCCTTGGCATCTCTTGAAAGTGAATCAGGAATAGGAGGACGTTCACCTCTTCCAATTCTAAATAATGCCTGCATCTGTTGTTATAAGAGATAAATCAAATCTCTACAGTCAACCAGCAGCCAGCAATACAATTTAAAAGTTATAGATGTATTTAACGGAAAAACATTCATTTGTCTAGACAAGAATCAACCATCAGTTCTACCCATCACAAAAAGCAGGACAGAAAACATCAACAAAATTCACAAGTTAATTCACAAAAATAACTAGCAGGAACATTGAGAATCTGAACTGAAGGGATAGCCTGAACTGTTTAATAACTAACTACAAAAGCACACAAAAAATTTGTGCAGGCAAACACATGAAACCAAAAAAAGAAAAAAGATCTCGAGTGGAAATGAAGTCAGAATTGAAATGGTGAGAATTGAAGAGGCTTCTCTTGAGATAGAAAAGATAAACAGAATCATGGGTTACATCATCATCCTTACTAGGATATGCAACGGTAAAATGAGTTAAAACATCAATTATATGATACATACACATTCCAGATCCGAGTATGGAATTTGGCCTGTCAACATCTCTAGCACAGTACATCCCAGACTCCAAATATCAGCTGGAATCCCATAACCCTTGTTCTTTCCTTTTACGACCTGCATATTCCAGATTAATAATCAATAGCTATGCATCAAGAAATCAGATAATGGAATACCCAAAAAGGGGATAATTTTGGAGGGTTTCTAGTTGTTCATTACATGGATCAAGCCTTATGGCAAATAAATGGGATGAAGCAAAAGAGAAAAGTAAAACTTCGACACTCCATAGTTTAACAATTTCAGCTTTCTCTAATAACTATTAAGTGCTCATTTGGGTAGCTATCAGAATTCAGAATTTCATTTGAGGCCAATGGAATCAAGTCTTACGGTTGCAAAATCAGTTTTGCAGTGAGTAGCATTGATTTTGGAAGAGAAAATTTTCAGCCTTTCTGTTGAAAATAATTGATTTTGGGTGCGGGACTTAAATTATATCTTATTTACACTTCATAAACAATTCTATTTATACTGTGTTTGAGTGAGAGTTTGCAAATTTCATTTTGGATGATCTTGATTATGTAAAATGATTTTGGTTAAAATTCAGTTCGATTATATATAGAAACTTTATCTCAAAAGCAAGTTTATAGAATCATTTAGTATAAAATTCCCATCTCAAATTCTCAACACAAAAGCTACATTTTCTTGCTTTTAGGAGCAAACTTGATTCTACAATACATTTATCAAACATGATACTTTTTACAGAAACCCGTATACTATATCTAAATGCATGTTTGAGGACAATAAATACTCCTCCAAACATGCTATTTACCAACCAAACAAAGCCAATTCTTCTCAACTCACTTTAAAAATATAATTCCCGGACACAGATCAATTCTTTTAACATCTATTCTTGAACCATTTATTAAGAATTTCCGTTCAGGAGTTAAAATTGATGACAAACCTCAGGTGCCATCCAGAATGCTGTCCCCTTGCATGATTTAACATCATTTAATTTGACTGCCTGAAAAACAATTCAAATGACATTATCAGAAAATGAAACAGATAAGCAGTTGAACATTATTTAGAAATCTATAACTGAAATCAAGATATTCAAGTCATAAAAGAAAGACTTGAAAAGAAAGCTATAAACTTAGGAAGGTGAATACCTTTGCCAATCCGAAATCTGCAAGTTTGACAGATCCACTTGCATCCACCAATATATTTGCACATTTAATATCCCTAAAGTAGGGGGAAGTATAGTTAGATTTTAGTAATAAAGAAAACAGGAACACAGGAAACATGATGATAAAGAAATCATGAGCTAAACCAAAAGAAAAAACTCTACCCATTAGAATTTCCAAAACTGAAAACTGTCGCCTGCCTTGTAACCATTAAACCTGAACTTACTATGATATTGATGGACATGATTTTTCGTTTTTTAATCACGACAAATTTCACATTCAAAGCTCAAAGTCATCAATAGCTGGGGGAAAAAACAAATATGTACTCCACGAATACTAGCTATTAGCATCAAAAGGTTTTTGTTTAGGGCAAGAATAGAATGAGATATCCTTTTTCCCCTTGTTAATTTTCTTCTTTTTATCTCTCTCTGCGACATCCTTCTCTAGCTATATGAAACAGTTCATACTTAACAGTCCATGGAAATAAGCAAAATGGACTTCAAGCACTGAAAATGAAATGATATTTATTCACCAAAGAAAGAACATGGACAAATTATTAAGAAAAAAGAAAAAAAAAAAAGGTAAAACAAACACCACAAAAGTTATTTACACAGCATATTTATATTGCAATTATGAGACAGTAAGCAAAATATAAAGTTCCTTTGAAGCAAGGAAAGCAAGAACCACAGACAGGACTCTTGTCAGCATACACCTCTAAATTCTAAAATAATGAATAATACCATATGATTCATGGTAAGAATAATTACAGAAAAGCAGTGCATTTGGCTAATAAAAAAAAACAAACGAAAAGCAGAAGTTATGCATAGAATACATAAAGAAAAGTGAAATAAAAAAAGAGTTAATATTAAAATAGAATCTATAGTCACCTGTGAACCACATTCCGATCATGAAGATACTTCAAACCATGCAGAATCTGTCTTGTATAGGCAGAAACCTGGGAATCTCGTAGAGTATATCTTTGATAGAGGCTTCTTAGGGAACCTTTGGTTACAAGCTCAATAAAGATATACAGCTTTGATTCATCCTGGGTAGACAATGAGTTTAATACATTAGATGAGAAATTATAAACTATGAAGTATGAACCCCCAGCCCTTAAATGAAAATTTTTATAATGATAATAATTAGACTAATATTGCCAAAATAGTTTAATACTTGGTAACCCGAATATCTACATTATTAGTTATTGCAGTGTTACTTTATCATATAGACATTACACTACATTTCATGGCCTACCTAGCTCAGACTACAAACATTCCACTTGTATTGAAAAACAATGTTAAAAGTTTGAGATACATGAGAAACTATTACCATTGATACAATCTGTAATAGAAACTTCTATCATAGTTTCAACAGTAGTAATCAAGAAGATAAAGTCAAACTGAACATAAAAGAGGACAAGACAGCATATAGTTCAACAAAGCTAAACGACAGGAAAATATCTAATGGAACATAAAAAGAAAAGAAACCAAAGGACAAGAAGGAAGTACCATTTCTGTGCCATAATATTGAACTATATTATCATGTTCAAACTGACTCAAAAGTGCAATTTCCTGAGAGAGAAAGAAAGAAAAAATGTCAGAAAATGAATATAGTAACCTCAAACAATTTCTGAGGCATTGCTCAAGATGGCATAATATTTAAGTAAGAGCTTTTTTCTTAAATAAAGAATGTTCATTATTAGAAAAATAAGTATGAAAAAAGAAGTTACAAAGCAATGAAAGTGCAAGCTGTCACCTGTTCCAGTTGATAGACACTTTGCTTTCCCTGACTCCCTTGATCAAGCAGCGAAACTTCTTTTACAGCAAAAAAGAATCCATCGCTGCAGTGATTCAGAAGATATAAACATATTTGTAGCTATTAATTGCATCACATGAAATAGATGACTAAATTCTCAGTACAATCATCACACTAGTAAAGCTTGTCTCTAGAGCTCAGTACATGAAAAATCCAAAAGAACAAGGAATTTGGACGGAAATCATTTGAAAGACATCGTATGCCTTATTGTAAGCAGCTTAGGAAGATCCTAAATTAGAAAGGGTCTTACTAAATAGTGCCCACTAGTTAAGCTGCAATAACTACATAACTACACCTCATTTAAAATTTTGACTTACCTTAAAAAGCATGCATTGAATGATTTTAAAACTATTCAGACTATAAATACTTTCAATTTCTATAAATAAAAGACTTCACCTTTAGAATCCTTAAAGTGCCCTTGAGCACACTAGTTAGCATTTTCCAATTAGAAATAATCTCGAGACTTATTTGGATTTGACAAGAAACTGGCGTTGAACAGCATTTACTCTTGCCCTTGTAAAATATAGCTCCCTCACCTCATTAATTTCTTTTCTACTGTTCTAACTTATCAAGGTTTAAAAGGAGACAAACAACTAGCAAAGGTTTAAAAGCATCTAGAAAAATTAGCAAGGAAAATTTGAAGCAATAGAAAAGCCACACAGGCGCACACACTTCAAAAGTTAAAAACTATGGTTTTCATCCCACATCAAATGGACAACATTGGACTCAAAGGCATGAACCCCACACAGGTCAATTGACATCTGTCACCATGCTCTTTTTCAACAGCACAACAGCAATCGTCCACATAGAAAGTTACATTTCACTGAACTTCAAAATTAAGTTTGTAAGTTTTTAAACATGGGAATACAAGGAAATGACAAATTGGACAAGAAAAATTAGGAGTTCAAAAGCTCTTGTGCTCCTACGCTGGCAAAATATTACACTATTTTAAAAGGAAAAGAAATAAGCGACAATATTATCCAAAGTGCTACAAAATATTTTCCACACAATTTCAGGATACAAACTAACCGTTTCTAAGTAGTTAGTTCAAGTTCAACAGATATTGACCTTTAAGATTCAATCAGCTCATTCCATTGAAAGTAAGTATTTGAAAGAATAAACGTCCGTGAAGTAGAAACAAGTGTACTTCTTCCATCCTTTTTTTTTTTTCCATTAGACAGAAAATCTTCACTCAATTCATGGAAAGCTTTGATAGCAAAACTTTTCTATTTTATTTTCATTTCCAAACCCACCCAGTAATATTCTTGAACTTACCTTCCCAATCATAAACTTCCAAACCACCAAAGCATGAATCCCACCACTAATCCTACCCTGCTAGGTAAATTGGAAATTTCTAAACACCGTGATTGATTCGAAGTGAATAGACAGGAGAGGAGGAGAAATTAGGGGACAAAATCCCTCCTGTCTCGTTTTTGTCACCCCTGCATTATGATTTATTAAGGAGATATGGAAAGGAAGGTAAATGACTTCAAATCTGTGGATAATGGCTAAATTGTCCTTAGCTTGAACACTTTGCTTAACGGTTTCCCTCCATTTGCAAATCAAATAAGGAAGGAAAATATAGGTTATTTTTTCTATAGCTTTTTGACCCAATAACTACAACCGTTAAAAGAAAACATTAAAGCAAAGAACCAAAATCCATAAAAGAGGAGCAACACAAGCACGTGGCAAGCAAAAAGTAAAACCATTTATAACTCATTCGTCCAATCATAAACCAAATTAAAAATGAACACTAAAGGGCATCGATTACACTTACTCTGAAATTCCTTCATACACGGCGCCAAAGGAACCACCTCCCAAAAACTCACCCTTTTGCCAACTGCCAGTGGTTATAATACGTTTGATTCTCCCATTAGGAGATATATTATTGGATCTAGGGTCCGTGGTACTACTAGAGGAATCATCTTCATTTGACGTACTAAATGAACTAGATTCCGAAAGCCCAGCAACAATCTCCGCAATCCTAGCTGCATTATCCGCCTTTTCTTCCTCCTCTCTCTTCGGACTCACCCTGCCAACGTCCCTTTCTTGTTTCTCCGTCACTTCCGGCTCATTCTCGGAATGGTTCAACGGTGGCCCTTCTTCACCTTGCGGAGCTAAATCCCTCAAAAGGTCCCAAGTGGAGCACGCTTCATCAACAACCGTAACTCTCATCCCTGGCGGCGGCTTAAGCATCGGTGGACGAACCCCCTTTATACCGCCGCCGCCGCCGCCACTTTCAGTGCAGCATCCACTAGTCTCAGTAGGCTCATTTCGAACCGAATCATCAACGTCTCCAACCCTAACCGAAACCATATCCTCACATTTATGACTCAATTCGCCTTCATTTGCAGCGTCTCTGTCCTCGTTTACTTCCTTCTCCTGAAGATCCAGTTTCTCGAGCTTCAACCGCGGAAGAATATCCGAAGAGGACCGAACCTTCATGGCCTCCCAAGCCGCCGCGGGAATGGCGAAGTCTTCAGGCCCCGAAAGCCCTAAACTCCTGCAAATTCTATCAAACTCGCCCTCGATTCCCTCAATTCGGAAGCTCGTACGGTCGTAGAACTCCATGGAGCGAGTGTAGAGCGAACCCGAAGAATCATCGAGCGAGGAAGAAGAGGATCCGGCGTCATATTCGAAGTATTTTAGAGCATTACGGCGCTCGAGCTTGGGTTTTCTTCGGGGATTCTTGCGATCCATATCAGTTTGCTTGCTACGGTTGAAAATACGAGGTAGATGATGCATGGAGAAGCAAACCTAAATCCATCTAAAAGGGTAACGCGAATGGTTTCAGGAAATCATGAAGTGGTTTTTGAAATAGAAAGGAAAAGCGGCTATGGTTCTTCGAATGGAGAGATTTGAAGAAAAGTAGTAGAAAGAAAATATCTCGGTATCAATCAACAATTAGAAATCAAAGCGTTGGAAATGGAAGAGGAAAAGAGAAAGTAAACGAAGCTGAGCAGAGAGGGATAGCAAGTTGGGGATTGAAGAGAAAGGTAAAAAGCGAAAGTGAGACTGACTGCATGCGACTGGTAAACGCCGTTGAACTAGACACAGAAGAAAACGCGGTGCCACATCGACGACCAATGCATGACTCGGATTGCTACCGTGGAATTTTTAGTTTTACATATATTTATTATTTTGTTAAATTAATCACTTGTTGTGAATAAAAAAATTGATAGTGTATATAGTTGGTTTTTTATTTAATTTTAAAAAGTTAAAATTGGTTAGTGAAAATAGACTTCGATTTGTTTTTGTATTAAGTTAAAAAATTTATACTAAAATTTTATTATAAATTAAAATTTTAAATATAAATTACATTATTTTAAAATTATTTTTATATTAAATTAATTACATAAAATTATGTCGATCTAAAATTATTTTTATCACTATAAAATCAAACAAAAATTTACTTCTGTAAACCCAAATAACAAAAACTCTATTAAAGGTCAGATGAATTACCATAATTTTAATTAGAAAAAACACGTTAAGAAATGTACTACACAAAGTCATCCTTAATTTAATTGCATTTGTATCTTTAAGTGCAAGTAAGTGAGCTTGAGATTTCAATTTTCGTGATTTTTTAAAGTATTTTCAGTACCTTACTTCTTTTTTATTTTCAAAAATAATCGGTACTTTACTTTTTTTAAAACATTTTTTTAATAGACAAAAGTAAATCGTTGAGGTTCAAACCAGAAAGTTATTATTTAAAATAGCGCTTCTCAACCATTAGATTAACTAGTTGAATACCTTTTAAAACCTTAAAATTAAAAATTTTCTTTTTTCTTTAATATCTTTTTGAACTCTAACGAATTATCTTAATGTATAGTTTAAGTATAGTTTAAAGTTGTTAGTTGTTTCACATAGTTTAAGAAATGTTATTGATTTTTTTATTTTCATACAAATAGTTGTTTAACTTCCTATTACACTCCTTATCACTCTTAATTAGTAAGTTATATCTCTCTAAACATTTATTTAAAACGCAACTATTCAATAGTATATTTAATAAAACATAATCAATACTATATTAAAACTATAAAATAATAAATAAAGTGAGATAATTTTTTCTCTAAAACGTCACTCAATGTGAAACCGTGATAGTAATTTTTTTCCTGGTTCTTAAAAAATATTTTCGTGATCTCATTAAAAATAAGTTATACATCAATATAGTAATATAATATAGTTAAAAAAATAGAAAGTATTCATTATTTTAAAAGTCCTCCTATTTAGAAGAGTAGTAGTGCATTAAATGTTTTTTATGTTATGAAGACATGAAATATAATTAATTTTTCATATACTCTTCTTATTCAGAAATAATAGTCATTTTGATGGAAAATGTTTGTTTAAAATTATTTGTCACTCTTACATGATCAATGATATATTTATTATCTTTTTTCATTTTTATTTTTTTATTATTTGATTGTCAAATAACTATTAAATCAACTTTAAAGTGACTATTATAGTAGTTCTTTCTTTGTTTTATAGGATAGATTTTGTTGATTGAATAATAAATAAGCAATACAAATAGAAATTAGTAATGAAAATCATAATTAATAAAAAGAGTTTTTTATCATATGCAATATTGTACAGATTAAACATTTCAAATGAGAAATATTTTATGGGAAAAGACAAAAGTTAATTGACTTATGTTTTAATATGCATTTACTACTTATCCTTCTTTTCACTTTAGAATTCTTATCATATGCAATATTGTACAAATTAAAAAAACCTTAATAAAAATATGTTTGTAGTATTTAACGTTATACTTTTTAATAACCAATTTTTATTTATAATTTACTTATCAATTGCCTTGCCCTGAAGGTCATTGTTCACAAAACCCCCTGAAGGTCATTGTTCACAAAACCTTGATATGAAAAAAAAAAGTCTAGCACAGTTGGCAGATAGTTGGGTCCTTTAAGCATCTTGATAGGGGTTCGAATCTTGGCGATGCGTATAGAGAAGACTTTGTTGGAAGAAGTAATGTCCACTTCGGTGATCTCTACGTCTCGAGGGGATTAGTCTTTAGCTATCAGCTGGAGGATACCCTTGATTCAACAAAAAAAAAAACCTTTTTAAACATTTTTAATATTTCATAATATAAATATATGAGCCATACAAGTATCTATTTTTTCTTCATGTCTATCATTTACGCTACTAATTAATAAACTCTTTTTTTTTTTACGACAGTGAAATGTAACTAATACAACAATAGAAGATAATAAGGGTAGATTTAGAATATTTTATAATTTTTTTTTAAAATTAATGCATTGGTTAATATTATTATTTATTTTTTTAATAAGCATAGTTGTCTAAAAAAAATTTATAATATGAAACAAGAGAGTAATACTTTATAAGACAATAAAATAATAGGTAAATGGATATATCATTATTATAAGGGATTTTTTAACCTTTGTAATGTTGTACAAATTAAGAAATTAAAGATGGAAAAAAAATATATTATTAATTGCATGTTAATTTATTTTTTTTCAAGAAAAAATTTCTACCTTTAATTTCTTAATCGGCGTAATATTGCACAGATTAAAAAAATCTTAATTATAATACTACATCCGAACTTAAATATAAACAATTTTTTTCTCTAAAATATAAATAAATATTAACTACTTCTATCACATTTAATGTTCTCATTCATAAAATATCATTAATTTAATGACAACTTTTACTTTAAAAAAATAGAGAGTATCACTGCTGAGTAAATTTCACAAAATGTAAATAACTAATATTTTTAATAAGTATTCCCTCCGGTCATAAATACAAGTCATCTTCTAAAAGAATTTTCTTGTCTTAAATATTGGTCATCAATTATTTTATAATGGATAATTTTTACTTCTATCTTATCAATTATTTTCAAATATTCAATTAATAATGAGGAGATAAAGATAGTAAAATACTCCCTCTGGTCCTTTTTATAAGCAAGTTTTTTTTGGTCCTTAATATAAGCAACAAAGTACACTTTTTAACTTTATTAAATGCTAAAAAAATATAGATTTTCTAATATACCCTTAGTTAATTGAGTTTAGTAATTTTTATCTTTCCATTAATTCTTTTATTCCCAATAACACTCATAAACTCCATCCTTTAAAAATATATCTATAAGGGCATTTTGGGGAAAAAAATTTGTATTCATCATTTAAGTGATTAAAAAAGTCATTTATTAAGGTTTATTGGTATGTGTAAAATATGTCTAATGTTGCTTATAAAAAGGACCGGAGGGAGTAAGAAAGAACAAGTTATTAATTACTCCCTCCATCCCAAAATATAAGATCTTTTGGAGAGTTTTTGCTTGTCCCATTTTATAGGACCATTTGAAAAAAATTTGTGCACATTTAATTTTTTTTACCATTATACCCTTGCTACTCAACCAATTTTGATGAATCCAAAACATTAATTAAGAAAGAGAGTGAGTTGATAGAAAGAGATTGAAATGGTAAATTTAAAAAATTAATGTTTTTTGTTAGACAAATTTAATACATTTAATTAAATTAACCACTTTTCTCAATTCCCATAATATTGGTCTAGAGAGTCTTACATTTTGGGACAGAATGAGTATATCGAAAAATTTATTGACATATTTATTTAGGGGTGTAGTTGAAAAAATCTTTTTTTTTTTGGACAAATTTAATGAGTTAACTTTAATTTTTTAATTTCAGTGATTAAGTTAAAAGTGACTTTTATTTAGAACCGAAGAGAGTACAAATTACTTAAATTTGCTTATGTTCTAGTCAAAAGGTAGCATAAAATAAACTTTTCACCTTTAATCTAATTACTTTTAAAATTAGAAAAATGTTATTTTTTTGGATAAACCAAAATTAGAAAAATGTTAACTATTATCTTAAAAATAATGTATAGAGAGACCCTGATAATTATAATTACCTCTTTTTAGTCGTCATTACTTTGATAACAAAAACAACTGAGGATGAATGGAAATAAAAACTAAGAAAGCTAGATATAATTGGCAAATTGCTAACTCGTTTAACACATTTGAAAAAATATGCTTGATTGTTGGGAAAAAAAGAAAAAAAGAAAGAGAATGAAATTATTTTGCGTGGCAAGTAGGGGTACCACGAGACGGGCCGGGTACTAAACCACTATCGGTAAACTGGTATTAACAGGTATTTTATTGAACAATTTTTTTAAAAAAAATATTTGAAATATAAAAAACCAAATCTAAAATTATAATTTTTTTTATAGATCAAAATATGTCCATAAGAGTTCAAAATCTAAAGTTATAGTTAAAATAAAATCTATATTTTAAGTTTTAAGTTATATTAAAATAAAAAATGTTTAAACAATATAATTATTACTTAAATTTTATGTTTTTTCCTAAATAAAAAAACTAAGTGAGAAAATATTGTATTTTTTTAAGATATTAAACATTTAACAAAATTATCAACATCTTCATTTATCTTTCTTTATATCTAATATTAAGTATCACTTTTAAAAGTTGAAAAAAAAAAACTACTTAGAATATAATAAATATATGTTTTCGTATTATTTTCTAGCGGGCAACAAAAACAAGTTTTTTTCTTTTGCCATCCCAAATGGTGACTACTAGTATTCACTATTTTGAATAAGCACCTAGCATTTTTATCTTTTATTAGGTGAAAGGCATGGATTTAGTTCATCTCATGTATTTTTTTTTTTTCATGTTTATCATGTTAGGAAAAAAATAGACTTATTTTTTTATCATGTTCCTCGTATTATAAGAAAAAAAGATACGACAAAAATTTCTAATAAATGGTGATGGGATAACTATGAGTCCTATTATTATTTTATTGTGTCTATCTCTTCTATAATATGAGAAACATGAAAAAAGAAAAACAAACAAACAAGAGAATCCAAATCCCAATCCCAAAAGCATCTAGCGTTTTGAATTATTTAGTTGTACATGAAATAAGATTTTTATGAATATACATTATCCCATCAGTAGAGATAATACTCTGATGCAAGTGTCCTGGATCTAGGACACACAAGAAAAACAAAAAAAATTTAAAAAAGTGCGTCAGTTAAACAATTTTGTCTATCTCAGTCGACTTTGCACGGAAAAAAACAGCATACTATTACTTTTGGCATAACATTGTAAGCTGGCTGCAATTCTATCATAAAGAACATATTAAATGAGTTCAGATTCATCTTATCCTCTCATGTTCCTTATGGCATTTTTAGGACCCATTATATGTCAGCTAGCTTCTATTCTATGTCTTGTGCCACATGTTTCCAAACCCACAACTCCACAACCACCTAAATTCATTGAAACCATAAGTCCAGAATCCTTTTTAAAAAAAATAAGGGAAGAAAAAAGAAAAAATGCTAACTTCAGCTAACATCTCAGACTTAAAATTTAAATTTAAAATACTACCTAAAGTAATATATCTGGTTAAACAAGGATCACATGCTTGCACGGTTGCACCCAATACTAATCAACAATTAACAACGCTTACAATTAACAACGCTTCCAAAAAATTGCTTCTACTGAGTAACGGAGGGAGTAGGACAATAAACACACTAACCTCAATGCTAGGTTATCAGATTTTGACAAAGTTCAAAACAATTACGGGAAAGTCGAATTACCTAACCTCTGCCCTAGCAATAACGAGACCAACCATGTGCAGTACACAGCACAACAAAGACAAATTTTCTAATACTGTCAAAGATTATTGATACAAAAATTCAAGCTGTACAGCAAGTAAATCATCATCGGAAGAATAAAGCATCGCTTCAAAACGAAATTATTCCGGACATTTGCTCGTTGTCCCCAATCACCTGTTCAACTCACCACTTTGCATGACCAAATAAAAACCAGTCCAATCTAAAGATCTAACAAATTAATGACCTGGATCTCCTAAACCTAGAAATCAGGGAGGCAATCAGCACTCTAAGATTGCCTTTTCTACAGTCTGTTTTAAAAAAACTAAAACAAGGAAAGCCGTGATACCATATCAATCAACAAACAAGAACACATTTCAAAAGGGATCAATTGCTATACTCTTGCAAATTAAATTATTAAAATGCCCATGCATAGCAACAAAACAAGCCATGTCAAGGCCACTGGCATACTATTGCAGAAGCACAGCTCCTTCCCCACTTTTTCTGCAGTTTGTCTTTGTACTTACCTGCCCGGATTCGCTATCCTATGCCTCCGCCGTCTTCTAGAACTTCCTAAAAGTAGCCGGTGAAGTCCACGTCTAGAGACAGTACCAGAACCTGCAGGTGCAACTCTCTGCAAACCAAAACCATCAACATTTAAAGAATCAGTGGCACGGTCCTGATTGTACCTGATATTTGACAAAAAGTGACCAGTTCTCCCAAAACCAATGGACCTCAAAGAGAAGAAATCATCCTCCAGATATTCCACATCAGAATCATACTCATCACTATAAAAGGCATGGTCATTTGGCTCTAGCACATAATCTCCCAGTACCATTGCTCCTGGTGTTGAAGATAAAATTGTGCTGATTACATCATTTCGTTCTCTTTCGCACTCGAACCTCTTCCATTTTTCTTCTCGTATAGGGTCCACCTCTCGTGGTCGTGAAGATGGATGCTTAGACCTAACATGCTTCCTAAGCTCCTTATAATTGCCCACAAATGAGCAATCATCCTGCATGCAGCATCTTTTTTTGGCATTTAGAGACTTGCGTGCTGCTTCAACCACTGTCCAACCTTTCACCTGCCGGCGACAAAGGGGGCAAAGAAGCTCAGGAATTTCTGCATTATCATTAGGTTCACTTGAACATAAACCAAAATTTAAACTGTCAGTTTCCAGCTGCAAAGTTTGAACAGAAGATGGTTTTGTGTAAGCCTTTTTGTACTGTTCAAAACAGTTTGAATAGCGGTGACTAGTAGCACACATGTAAGGGCGGCAACCTTTGTTATAAGATGAACAAAGGAGAAGAATAGCATTGTGGGGGACCTCCATGCAGACAGAGCAGGTTGCATCTTTCCAATCTTTCTTTTCTGATGCTTTAGAAAGGCTCTTCTTCACATTAACTTCTTTAAGATTTTTTCTGGCACAAGATAAACGATATCGAGTTGTCCTATCACCTCGAGACCGGGACTTACACCGCATCTTACCAACTTTAGCCATTGACAAACTAAACCTGAAATAGGCCAGGAAGATAGAGGGATATCAAAAGAAGAGAAATTCCAAAAAGAAGAAATCAAAATGATGGTCATTCTAAACATAGTAAATCAAATTCCTGTAATATGATATCATTTATGTGACCAAAGTAATCTTGAACAAAAATGAAGCTCAATGTATAAACATCCAAGTAGTTCAATTATTCTCTGCAGGTTTTGTAATTCCTAAGCCACACATGGCAATATTATGGCCAAAAATCATATCAAGCGAATGTCTATGAAGATTCCTAAGATAAGTTATCCCTGCTCAAAGCAATTAGCATTAATCAAAAACTACTAGGATTCATAGCTTCCAGCTTTCTAAAATCGCTTTTCGTTAGCGAAACTCTTTTCGTTCTTTTGATAAAACCTAGGCAGGATCTCAATGTTGTCAAAATCTAGATTTTAATCATAAAAACCTAGGATTTTACGATTTCAGCAGCACAAGCAATTCAAAATCGCTTTCAAATCGTTCTGTTTTAGAATCGCAGGTGAAATTGCGATATCACCTTGAAATTGTAGAATCGCATAAGGGATCCGATTCTAGTAGCTTTGAGAAAAAACCCCAAAACTCCACCATTGGAATTTGAAAAGCTCTGAATCTCGTACCTATCTTCACTCGTCTCTGCTGTGTGATGCCAGAAACACCATTTCCGGCCTTCTCTTCTGTCATCCTGCCGTGCAACGCCTGAAAAGCGATTTTCGGCCTCGTTTCGTTATTGGTTTCATTCACTAGTAACAGAGGTGCTTAAATTTTTCAGCCTCTGTTTGGAGCTCTTTGCTCTCCTTTGCTTCTTCAACTTCCACATTCTTCAATTAGGGCCGGTGCAGCAAGCTTCCCCTTCTCTTCATATTTTTTTTTCAAGTTGTTTCCTTTTCTTTTTTACTGGTCGTGGATTTTCGATTTTTTTCTGTCAAACTTTTTTCTTTTATAATTTGGGCTTTTCCTTTTGGGTCCAACATTCAAATAATGTTCAGATTATTCTGTCTATTCTTTTCTAAATCCTTTTTTTATTTATAACTATAATAATTATAATTATAAAATTATAAAATATAAAACAAATGAAATATTATTAGTATTACCATAATATATATATATATATATAATAAGATTGAGACATGTATTAGTTGATAATATTAGCATATTTTATATTTATAAATAAATATTTTTACACTTTCGGTAGAATGTTATGATTAGATTTACGATTTTTCAACCCCCTTCCAATTTAAGGTAAAATCTCGATTTTGACAATATTGAATCAAATAACTGAAGACTAAACTGATAAAAGAGAAGACATAGCCCAGGGGGCACTCTATCATAAGCTCCTCACCATTTTTAAACACACACCAACATAAAGTGATACAACATATGTAATATGTACAAGATAGAACAGTAAACAAACCTTCATCTTCCAGCAAATCGGAAAAATATAAGCATATGAAGTAATGTGAAATTAAAGAACTATAACCCAAAATAAAAAAATAAAAAATCAGGTAATAAGTGTCATCTCCAGCAAAGATCGCAAATACAAATCAACCCTAAGGATCATAAAAATAAACCACCATCCACATCATCCGTACTACATATCAGCATAACATTCTTAGCATGTTTTCTTTCTTTTGATGTCCTGAATTTATGGATCCAAACTTCTATATTTTTTAATACACAATACACAAAAAGAGTAACAGTATTTTTTTTAATATATAAAACAAACACCATTTTAAATTATAGAAAATTATATGGCAAAAAACTGTAATTGGTGGATCCTTCGCCATTTAAAAGACAAACAATAGCGATTCACTTATTTCATCTTTTCAATGCCTTTATGCACGTCTGTTCAGCTAAACAACAAACCATATGAATAACCTTCACAGAGAGTTCAAGCAGCATGTACAATTGCAAACAAGATTAAGACCCAAAAATATCACATGCTAAAGTTCAGCTTTGACTATTCTACACCATATTTTGAATATTATTTATTTCTACACACAGACGTCGTATCATATGTCAAACTGTCAATTAAGTTTTTTTTTTATCAGCAAACAAAAGAGAATTTTATTAAGTATGAGAAAGAGTACAGGGAGTACTCAGGTCTCAGGATTACAAACTGTCAATTAGGTAATAACAAACTAAGTATATTATATCTTGAGCTCCTTCACATGAGCTCAGGGTTTCCTTATGATCCTTTCAACAATTTTAATACCGAATAAGTTGACACAAATGTCCTTAACCTGAGTGTGTAATCAATCAATCATTGTTGACATAAAGGATATTTAGTGAACCGAAAGAACAGGGAAGAAAAAACTATGTGGATGGAATAGAGATAAATGAAACCTAAACTAAATGTTTAAATTATTATATGAACAAGGAATTGCATCCATAACTCATTTTTAATTCCCAATATGAGAAAAACAAAAGCAAACTTCATCACCTACATCAACATTCATTGTGGTCGGTCGTCGTTACCATCTGGCTAAAAAACTACTAACAATTTGATAGAATTTATAATCATGTTAACCACAAAAGTACATCATGAATTTGTGAAAGTTTATTTATCATGAAAAAACAAGGATTAAAGAATATCTAATTTTGATATACTTCCTCCATTTTCGAATGTAAGCAAAATAACTAATTTCATGCCCATCAAGAAAATTATTTAATCTCATTTAACTTGCTTGATTCAATCATAAAAGTAATTTCTTATCCTAGTCATGTAACACATTGTTGAGCATATGGGGACATGCGTGTGTGTGGGTGTCCGGGGTTCAATCCCCAGTTAATGTACGGTCCTATGAACCAAAAAAAAAGAAAAGTAATTTCTTTTCCTAAATTATCGCCCTTCATATTTATTAGAGAGAGAAGCATGTTTATTAGAAATAACAATGGAATTCATTATTGAAGATATTTTAAACATTTTCTTATTAAATATGGTAAAAGTAGTTGAATTTGCTTATATTTAAAAACCTAGAATTATGCTAAAAGTTGCTTATATTCAAAAACGGAGGGATTATAAATCATGGCACAGTTGTCAGAAACAAAAGTCAAATGGATCCCCTTTCTAACACTCAAGGACCCAATAAAACCCAAGCCAGGTTAAAATACTTGGACCTTTACCGGACCCTATAAACTTTTAGCATCTCAATTAATGGTGAAACATAAACATGGTGAAATACTAGGGCACTCATTCACTGGGAGATTGCAACCAATGAAATTCCAATGATGATTTTAAATGAAACAACTGCATGACTAGAATCTATTAAATTATACAATGCTAGAGCGTTCATGTTTGCAATTCTTAGTTATGCAACTACTGTTCAAAACGTGAACTTACTTATTTTTACTTATTTAACCTTATCAGTTTACCTTTTTACTCACATTTTATGGCTTGGTGTCACACGAAAAATTCCATTTTCATCCTCACCCACTCACTCAAATTACTTTCTTTCCTATTTTCATTTTCTTCTCACCTCTCTGCTTAGGCTATTTTAATTTCTATTCATCAATTATCAACTTCAATCTCACTCTGTCCTGTTCTAAGAGTCTAAGAGAATCTCAAAGAAAAAAAAAGAGAACCGAATTTGAGCGGGAATGAAGAGGGAAAGAAGAGGAGAAAGCAGTACCAAAAACAATAAAATCTCGTTCGATGTCGACGATTCTGTGAGCGGCGGTGGGAGGAGCTTGCTTCGGGGGCGGGATGACAGTTGGCTCAAGACGGTGGGGCAGATCTGTAGCTTCGACGTCGTTTTGGTATGAGGAGCGAAGGAAAGAAGGAAGGAAGCATGACGAGGATTTGGGTTTGGGAGATGAGAAGAATAACCAGCGAAGGAAGGAAGAACAGAAAGCATAGGGTTTAGCATCCTTCTTCCTTCTTCAGAGAAAAAAATTAATGGTGATTGGGCCTTTAGCCCATAATTTTTTAAAACAGTGAAAAAAACAAAGGTTATATTGAATGAGTGTTTTGGGTTTGTTTTTTTTTTTAATTATATACTAAAATAGTCCCTAACTTTGTATTTTATCATACAGTTTAGTCTCTCGCGAAATCAGTCATTTTAGTCCCTGACTTTCACTGTTATTAACCATTTTAGTCCCTGACTTTCACTACATCATTCATTTTAGTCCTTGACTTTCAGGGACTAAAATGAATGATCATATAATATAGGGACTAAAGTAACCTGTAAAATATAAAATTAGGGACTAAAGTGACTTATTTGCAAAAGTCAGGGACTAAAGTGAATTATTCTCACAAAGTTAGGGACTAAAACGGTAGATCACTCTTTTTTTTTCCTTATCAATTGAAAATCTTGATATTTTTATCAAATTAATGTTTTTTAAAAAATTAATTACTAAATTGAATTTTTAAAAAAATATTTATTAAAATAGATCTTTTTACCATTCACGTAACCTTTTTTTATAACAAGGGGTTTCCAACCGTAATTTAATATAGGTGGAATTCGAACATGGGTCTTTCTGCTGTAGATCGTCCTTCTTATGAACTCAGTAAAGTCTTACACGGCTAAGCCAACATTTGGGGTTCAAAATAAAAAATACTTTTAAATATATTTAAAAAATAATAACAACAAAAAAATACTTTAAAATTTTTAAAAAAAGTAATAAAAAATATTCATAGAATACTTTTAAATTGCAAAAAGTATTTTAAAAACAAAAAAAATATTTCAAAAACTGTTAAAATAAAGAACAATGTTAAAAAATACTTTTAAATTATAAAAAAATAATATTCATTATTTTAAAACTAAAAAATATTTTACAGTATTTCAAATATTGTTACAATATTTCTATGATATAATTATGGAAGAGTTGAAAACATTTGTGGACCAAACTAAAATTATATTTTACTAAGCATGCATAAGTTATATCTATTGTTATCCACTCTTCTAAGGAAATGTAACTAAATTAAAGATTATTTCATCTAATTTGACTTATCAGCGTACAATCCTATAGGTTGGAGGAGGTTGGACTGTTTGGAGTTTGTTAAAATATAGAACAATATTTAAAAACAATAGTTTTTAAATTACAATAAAATAATATTAAAAAATATGTTACAATATTTTTTTACTATTGTTTTTTTTATAATTTTAAAATATTATTTTTTAATATTATTCTTTATTTTAACAAGGGTCGTGATATACAGTGTCCTTAGGGCACTAGTTAAGGTTACTAGAATTAGAAAAATAATCACAAGAGCAAATTGTTCCTTCTCTCGGAAATACAAAAAACTATACATTCTAATATTTTTTTACTACATTTGGGTTCTTAAATAGTACCCTTATGACACTAAATATCATTTGTCTTTTAAATAATACTTGATTACGTTAAACATTGTGTTAATTAATCACAATTAAAGAGTACAATTAGTCAATACATTTAATAGGGACAAATAAGAAAACAAACCATAAATGTTACATAGAAACACGGGCGGAGGCTAGTGTTGCAATGGAGGGGCCCTGGCCCCCATTGAGAATTATTTTTATTAGTACGTATATATAAGTTTTTGTAGTGGCACCTCAAAATTTATTATAATGGCCCCCATTGAAAGTTTTTTTAGTTGTGTACTAAACGTATTTTACAACAAAAACTAATCTCTCTAAGATGTAAAGATTATCAAAATTACTATAATAACATAGATTTGTTTTATATTTTTTAAGATATTATATAATAATATAATATGTAATAGCATAAAAATATACCTAAAATAAATTTAGAAGATGCGTTTCAGATTTAGAAAATATTATATAATAATATAATATATAATAGCAAAAGTATGCCTAAAATAACTTTTGAAGATATGATTCAGATTTGAAAATTATTATATAATAGTATAATATATAATGTAATATATTATTATTGTTAAAACTTACTCAAGAACTTAATTGTTTCACAATTTTCACTTTGCCTCTCAAACGGTAACAAGCCGCCTCTTACCCTCTTTTCTCTATATGTGAATTTCCGAAATGCTAAAACCAAACCTCTCAAAATTTCCACTTGATATTATTTCGTGCTCTCTAACCTTGGAACATACTAACAAAGTAAGCTTGTAAATCATCGCTCCTTACTCGATATCTACGCCTTAGTAAGTTAGTGAGTTTTGATTGCTCTCATAATTTCCTAATTTGTTTATCACCTTGAAGTTTCAACATTACAGTAAGTTTTGCAATTTTAATATTTTTTAGTTGTAACTTATAAAGTTTGCGTTTTTTTTATTATTTTCTTTTGTCTTATGTTATTGTTTGAATTAATAAAGTGTTGTGTATTACTATTAATTAACAACTTGCTCATATTAGTAATGCATTGCGTCTTTCTCATGTTAATTTTTTTTGTGGTTACCACTTACGTGACTAAAACTATATTGTGATTTTTCAATAACAATGTATTTTATCTATTGTAGCTAGGAGTAAAATGAAAACAATTGATAAGTTTTTTAAAAGGAATACAATTGACGAATTTTTGTAGATAACTTAACTATTTATATAGAAAAAGAAATTACTCATTGTTTTACTACTGAATCAATTATAGATGAATTCAAATCTAGAAAGCATCGTTAGATTCAATTTTCTTTAGTAAAAATTATAAGTTTCTCGTCCTTATTTTCAATTTTTACCTCAATTTTATGTTTTATTTAAGTATTAATTATCATAAATTATTTTAATTATTAACTATTTTTAATATGTTAAATTTATAAAAAATTACTCCCTCTGGTCCTATTTATAAGACACTATTTAGAAAGTTTTTATAGTCCTTTTTATAAGACATTTTGTAGTTTTCATGATGCATTTATTACTTCTTTTCTCTTTTACCCTCATTAAATGCATCAATTATTTTAACTTCTTAATTATAATTGGCTAACACATAATTCAATGAAGGATAAAAATGGTATTTCATACACTTTTTGAAAAATCCAATAAAGTTAACTAAACTCAACTACTTTTCTTGTAATTCGGTTGAAAACGTCTTATAAATAAGACCGAAAGGAGTAATTTAAATGTTTGCCCCCCACCTCCAACAAAAATGGGCTAGTTCTGCCCCTGCATAGAAACTATAAAACATCTTATAAATGTTACATAGAAACTATAGAGTGCCCGTTAAGGTTACTATAAGTAGATAAATAATCACAAGAGCACATTGTTCCGTCTCTTGAAAATATTAAGCTACATATTCCGATACCTTTTTACTACATTTAGACTCTTAAATATTGTCTTTATGACACTAAATATCATTTGCCTAAAAAAAAACATCTAAACCTTTTATAAATTATCTTATAAATAAGAACATAGAGAGTATACAATAAAGGGATTAGGATGAGTCCATCATGCACACCAATTGGGAGAATAGGATACATGATGTAGGTAGAGTTATTAAAATACTTAGAGTGTGTTTGAATTAGTTGTGAAAAATTAATTATTTTATGAACCAATCATGAGTAAAATCAATTATTGTTATAATCGAACGTGAAATAATTAATTTTTATTTAGGTACGATGTTAAAAAGGAATGAGATCAATAAAAAATGGTAGAAACTAATGGAAAATGACGGTATTGAATAAAATAAAAATGAAAAACATATGTAAGGATTAAAATGATTTTTTTTTATGGGAACTAAAACAAAAAAGAGGTACAAGCACGTGAAAAAAAATATTTATATTAATATATTGTAGTATGTGTAAAAATTGAGTTTTTTTTTTTATAAAATAACACATCGTCCTTAATGTTAATGTTATTCTCTCATTTTTCAATTGATTTTTTTGGTATATATATTTTCAATTAATTAAGTCTTAATTTTTTTCAATGTAGTACTAATTGTTTTTAAATTTTTGCTTAATACTACAATCTTTATAAAGACAAAGATACATATAAAGTCGACTTGCTCAACATATCAAGTTATTAAAAGCTCAAGAAAAGACCAAAAGTTTCAAATCAAAGGCGAGAATGAGAGATTGTGAAGGTTGCATTCATAATGCGTCTGGTCAAGAAAAATCTTAGACCATAGTACATCAAACTTTAGAATTTCAGGGAAAGAGAACTAAAATAAAAAAGAACACAAAAGAAATTTAAAATAAAAAACGAAAGGTTCAAAGAAGGCCAGGATTGGAATTTTGGAGGCGCAGCGAAGGAAACGTCAGAGCTTAAAACTCAGAGAGAGAATAATAATAATAATAATCAAATGCCACCAATTACATCTATAAATAATAAATAGAATAATAATGATAATATATATATATATATATATATATGGGGTTTTCTAACGTACACTCACTTAGAAAGAATGCGTTAACAAGTTATAACTTGAAATTTTAAAATACACCCACAAACTTGCTAACGCACTCCTTCTATAAAACAAGTGGGTGTACATACACCCACCTATTTTATAGAAGGAGTGCGTTAGCATGTTATAACTAGATTTTTTAAAATACATTCAAAATGTGTAACTTGCGAACGCACTCTTTTTATAAAATAGGTAGATGTATGTTAGTAAACCCGTATAATTATATATATATATATATTTTTTTATGATGATAGGAGTAATATCCTAATCGGATTTATAATACCTAACATTGAGATTAGATTACTAGAGGCAGTTTCTCATACGTTTCTTCCTGAGAGTATATCCCTAAACTAACAGAAATTACACCTTACATTGTCTTGCGTTCTCTCTCTCACACCACATCGCACTCCACACGAACAAACCAAACCCTATTTTCTTCTAATCCCACACTCTCTCTCTCTCTCTTCTTCTTCTATCTCAATCAACCCCATTTCGCTCTCTCCAAAATCACACTTTGCGATTGGTTCCCAAACTCTATTTCTTCTTGAAACGCATTCATTCTCCTAATTGCCAATACTTCTGCTGCGTTGGACGGTTATTGAAAACGGTTGCGTTTCCGTATCTACCTCAATCACTGCATCCCTCGCTCTGACTCTAGGGTTAGTTTCTTCCCTCTCGCTTTCTAATCTCCCTAAATTGCACCCTCTCCTTAACCCTAGGTTCTGGAGGAGTCTTTCCCACGTGCTTGTCTTCAAGGGTTTCTGTTTACCCAACGCATTTTTTCTGCCTCTTTCTTCTTTCGTTCATTACTGGCTTCCCCTCAATTCTTTGTGCTGAACTGGTTGATGGTTGCCTTCACGAGTCTTAGACTTCCGCCATTATTTTCGTAGCTTTTGGTTTTGGGATCGATTTATTTCCGATGTTTTCACCCAGAGAGATGGTACCTCTCTGAGTTTTCAAGGTCTTATGCGAATCCATCTTTCTATTTGAAGATGGAGGCGTAGAAAAGCTTTTCCTTAACGGCATTGTCTTGTGTTTCAAGTCACAGGGCTCTTGTTTCCCACTCTTTTGTGTTGCCACGTTGCTTGATTGGGGAATTCAGGAAACAGTGTCTGTTGGTCGGTTGTTGAATCGCCAATTTCAGTTAAGGATTGTTGGAGCAGTTACAGCCTTCAATCTGGGATTAATTCTGTAGAGTAACTGTTAACGAAGGTTGAGTTTTTATTTTCCTTTTTACATTGAAAGCCAACAAAGATCGGGGGTTGTAGCTTCTGTGAAGATAAGCTGCTGTTACTCAACTGACGGAGAATACTCTCAGTTGAATTGCTCCCATTTCCATTTGGATCAGTTTTGTATTTAGGCAGGTTAATCCTGGTTAGGTTTTGTATCTACCTCAGAAAGAGATGAGGGGTGACAGTTAGAGTCAGTAATTTGTATTCAAGTTTGACATTGCTGTTATTGGGGAAGGGTTGCTAAGAAGGTGCACGTCTACTTTTCCTGAATCCTTATCATGTTCAGTGTTCGTCATGGAAAAAAGTGAACCTGCATTAGTTCCAGAATGGTTAAGAAGTGCTGGAAGTGTTGCCGGGGCTGGCAGTTCAGCCCACCATTTTGTTTCTCCGTCTACTAACACTGGTATTTTCAATGTCCTGAAATGTTTTATTTTTTTTGTATTTTTTGTATGCTTTAGTTACTCACACTGGTATTTTCAATGTCCTGAAATGTTTTAATTTTTTGTATGCTTTAGTTCTATCAATTCAGAATATTATGTAATTTTGTCCGTACAATATAATCTTTTTTCCCCTTTTTTTGTTGCATCCATATATCAAGTTTGTAATTAGTTATCTCCATGAAATGGGGAAAAGAATTACAAGTTAACAAGTCTTATATTGTTGTGTAGATGTTGCTTATGTTTCTCATCACACAAGGAATAGATCTTCTAAGACCACTAGCGATTTTGATAGCCCCCGTTCTGTCTTTCTAGAGCGAACATTTTCATCTAATTCTCGGAGGAGTTCTATCAATGGTTCTGCTAAACATGCATACAGTAGTTTCAACAGAAGTCATCGTGATAAGGACCGCGATAGAGAGAAAGATAGGTCCAATTTTACTGACCACTGGGACCGTGACTTTTCTGAACCACTTGCTGACCTCTTTTCTGGAAGGATTGAGAGGGATACTTTACGCCGTTCCCATTCGATGTTTTCCCGGAAACAGAGTGAGCTTTTGACTCCCAAAGTTGCAGTAGATACAAAATCTGGTGGCAACAATCACCAGAAAAATGGCAATGGTATAATTTCTGGGGGAAGTATTGGTAGTAGCATTCAGAAAGCTGTTTTTGATAAGGATTTTCCATCACTTGGAACTGAAGAGAAGCAGGGAGTAACTGAAATAGGGAGGGTTTCGTCTCCAGGTTTGGGTGCTACTGCTAGTCAATCTCTACCTGTTGGCAGTTCAGCTTTGATTGGCGGGGAGGGATGGACATCTGCTCTGGCAGAGGTACCTACTATAATTGGAAGCAGTAGTACTGGTTCTCTAATGGGGCAACAAACTGTTACTCCGACTTCTGGGCCTGCACTTTCAAGCACATCAGCTGGTCTTAACATGGCTGAAGCTTTGGCTCAGACTCCATCTCGAGCCCGTTCTACTCCCCAGGTAGCTGATCTAGTTGTCCAACACCGTTGTTTTCATATATTTTGTGATTTCGTGATTCCAGTGACTCCATTTATTTTCATGACCACTAATATGGCCTTAACCGATTGCAGGTGTCAGTCAAAACTCAGAGGCTTGAGGAACTGGCTATCAAGCAGTCAAGGCAACTAATTCCGGTGACACCATCAATGCCTAAGGCTTCGGTGAGAAAATTGCCTTGTGAACTATGGCTGTATCTGTCATGTAGTTTTAAATAATATCTAAGCTTTCAGGTTCTCAATTTCATTTTGATAATTTCATATTACACTTGTCCCTGGCTCATTAAAATATTGTGAGAGGGTGATATTTAGTAATAAACATCTGAGTTGAAGTTGAGAAATTGGATAGAAATTCCTAAGTGGTAACAATCTGGAATACTTTAGCAAGTTTTATTTTTTTGGGGTGGGGGTTTCCACAGAAGGCATTAGGCTTTAGAAAGAAATATCACAAAACTAGTTGATAGAATACTTTTACCTTATTTCATGTTTATATCATTTCATCACCAGAATTGGTCTTGACATATTGCGTCATTACAATCTAGTGTTCTTGCCATGCCCATCTTGTGTTACTTTATTGTTAGTCCCATATTCTTGCAAACTGGTTTTCTATTATAATTTTTACTTTTTCTTGTGAAATGTGATTGTGATTTTTACTTGCATTCAGCTTTTTGTAAATAGAAGGAATATGAAACAGGAGTGCTGTTTTATAATTGTGCTGGTCTTAATTTACTACTCCCTCCATTCCTGTTTAACCTTCCACTTCAGACTAAATTGCGCATATTAAGGAATGCAACAATTATTCTTGTTTTCATCAAAACATTTTTTGAACTCCCCATAATATCCTTTATCTCTCTTTTTTTATTGGAATGTTAATTGATAAAAGTGCAATTAATACTTCATCGAAAATATAAATGGGCAGTTAAATAGAAACAAAATTTTAGTGGACACTTGAAAAGGAACAATGGGAATATTACTTTGTGGAACTGATTGGAGGTGAAATAAAGAACAAATATTATTACGTATCTATCTTCTTATCTAATGCCGTTGTCTTTATTTTTTGCCTTCGTGTGTGTAATTTGTGTGGGAAATGTAAATTATGTTTTTTCAATTTCTCAAGCAATTGAGTTGTGATCTACCCCTTCCCTTATAGTTGAATGGTTTTAGGCTCCTCTTTTTATTTGTGCAAGCGACTTTCTTACTTTCTTTCCCGCTGTTTTGGAGTTTATGCACTCAGTTTCTTGGGTGGGGTCTTGCCCATTAACCCTAACAGACTTTCTTGCTTTGCTCTCCGCTGGAAAAGTTTTGGAGGTATTTCCAATTTAGAGAAGGCTTCCTTCAACTATCTGCCACTATCTAATATTTGATATGGAAATTTGTTTATACTTCTTTCCCAGTCCACAATTTTTTGACTAAATAGCTGTTAATTTGTTTTTACCATCTCTTTGCTGTCCTCTCTCTCTCTCTATGGCATATGTGTGGTATTTTCAGTATCCCACTTCTGATTTTCTTGAATTATTTCATGAAACTTTAATCTTTCTATCATAACAAGAATTTAAAGTGATGTCCAATCGCAATGGAAGTTTTTGAGCTTGAACTAGGTTGGAAGTTTTTGATCTTGAACTAAGTTTTACCAGTTGTAGCAGTAGTCGGTAGATGTGATTAATTAACCAAGTAAGTTGGTTGAGTTTTTTCCTTCCCACGGTTTCCCTTTATAGTATTGGCTTTGAAGCCTGAATTTGAATTGTGAAGCAGATCACCTGTATGATCGAATGGTTCCTTGCTGTAGAGTTTCTTGTGTTCTCATTGTGCATGAATCAGTTTATAAATAGGCTGTTAATTTTACACATTACACAGTTTAATCTATTTTAGACTGTTCAGTAAAATTGGTTATTGGCTTATAACTGTGTAGGGCTGTTTGACAAAATGAGCTTATAGCTAGCTGAAATTCTTTATCTTAAATGACTTAAAAGGACATAATATTATATTAACAATATCACATGTAATAAATGACTCGAGAGAATATTTTAAAAATGACTTAAGTGTAAAATAGGAAGTTAATTATTGGAAGCTAGAAGCTATAAACTATTTCAACTAGCTGTATCTTGCATGATTAGGTCTCTATTTAAGCATCAAAACAAGAGTTACATGAGGTGAAGTGTAGTAGTAGGAGAAAGGCCAGTTCCAGCATAAAATGGTCACCAAACACCGCTAATGGCTATAAACTATAAGCTTCTAAATTAGTTATATGTTACCTTTATCAAACACACACTACTACATTAACATTATGTGATCACTTGACATAGGTTTTTTTTGCTTTCTTACTCTGGTCCTGAATTACTGGTGATGCACTGATGCTAATGAATTAATGATGTTTTATTGATGACTATCTAGTCCTAATTTTTTTTCTATGGATAATAGTTTACTTTCTTTTGTGAAATGCGTCACATATATATAGGTTTGATTTTTAATCTTTCAACACTATCAAAATTGACTGATGATATAAATGTCTTTGTATGGATCAATTTTATATAAATCTGTGGAGCTTGATTTGAAGTATTGGATTAATAAGAGATACTTTTGCTTTTGTTCTCAATCTGTCAACGAGGTCAAAACTGAATAATATTTCCTACGTTTTTATTTGTACATCAGAAATCCTGAAATTCATTATACTCGTATATTCCAGCATCATGTATGTCTTTGTCTTTTATTTATTTGATAAGGCATAGTCATTTCTTCAATCCTTTGTGATTTTCTGATAGCTTTATTGTCAGGTCAATAATTCCTCTGATAAATCAAAGCCCAAGACAACAGTTAGAAATGCTGAGATGAATTTGGTTGCCAAGAGTATGCCACAGCAACCCTCTGCTTCGCACATTGCTAATCATTCTGCTCGAAGTGGAAATGCCAAAGGGGATGCTCTGAAGACATCTGGAAAGTTTACTGATCTAAAATCAGTGGTTTGGGAAAATGGTGTTTCCCTAACATCCAAGGATGCTTCAGGTCCTACAAATTATTCCAATGGAAGACCCGCAAATCATCTTGTAGTTGCTTCAGCAGCTTCTTCCACACCTTTGAAGAATCCTAATAACCTTAAATCCCCCACAGAGCGGAAGCCAGCTTCCTTGGATCTGAAATTAGGCTCCGCTTTAGACAAGAAACATTCTATTTCTCAAGTGCAGAGCCGGAATGATTTCTTCAATCTCATTAAGAAAAAAACTCTGATGAACAACTCAGTTCTTCCTGATTCTAGCTCAGTGGTTTCGTCTCCCACGGTGAACAAATCTCATGAAGTAAATACAGAAGCTGTTGGCCTTCCTGATAGTCCTCAGGATCTGGGAAACGGTGCTGAAGTGACTAGCAATGGTAATTCCCATGTAGAGCTTCACAGACTTCCTGATAAAGAAGAGAAAGATACAATTCCTGATGAGGAAGAGGCTGCATTCCTTCGTTCTCTTGGCTGGGAAGAGAATTCGGGCGAGGATGAAGGTCTTACTGAAGAGGAGATCAATAACTTCTATCAGGAGGTGAGCTCTATCACCCGGATTTAATTTTCTATTAATTGAAATCGTTATTAATTGGATTTTTCTTAGTTTCTTTATTAGCTGATTTGATGTGTACTCTTTGAAATTGATTCAAAATGTCTTTTTTTTCAATTGAGGCTTAATTGATGTGTAATTTATGTTACTACCATTTTAAATGCCTGAGTGAGGCATCTTGAAGCAAGTTGCTGTGTCTTGTCTGGTAAATTTTAATGGTGTTATGCTGTCATCAATTCAATTCGGTTTTGCTTATCCTTTGTTGTTTTTTCTTATGTAGTGCATGAAATTGGGCACCACCACGTTAAAGCTATGCCAGGGCATGCAGCCAAAGTTGTCCAAGTTTTTTGAATCTTATGCCCCTAACTTGCGTGGAGCTTCTGCTGAATTGAGTTCTTCTGAATCCGGATCCGAAGCTTGATGTTCAGTTTTATCATGGATAGATCCAATTTTCATTTTTTGATGGCAGATTGGCTAGTAACATTCTTCAGTTCTGTTTTTAAAGAAGGCTAATGATTTGAGAGTAAAAGAAGACGGTGGGCTTTGATTGGATCCTGCATTTTGCATATAGTGCAATAAGTTACAGGTGCCTCAATACTGCCTACTTGACAGGAGATTTTTTTTTTCTTCCTTCTCTTTTGTGGGTTAAAAGCTATGGGTAGGGGTAGTGTAGGGGCTATTTTGTCTGCAGTGGAAGGTGCTAGGCAATGCATCTCTAGGGGTATTTTGATCCGTTTTTCTTTCAAGAGGGTTTGATTCTACATGATAAAGTTTATGATGTTTTTTGGTCAATTTTACAAGGAAAAAAAAAGAAATTAAATGTTTACTCCTAATTTTAGAATATGTTAATATGATTATTCTTTATGTCTGACTCGATTCTCACTTTGACCAGTTCGTTCACTTTCTGGTAGCCGTTTAGTAGCACTGTCAAAATTCACGTGAATGAAAAGCATGGAGATTCACCAAAATCTGTCAAAATTCATATGAATGAAAATTCTGCCAGTTTGCTTGCCCAAGTGATTTGTTTTTTTGCTATTGATTTCAGGAAAACTTAGTCGAAACAAAATAAAAAAAAGTGCAAGACATAGACTTGTTTCTTTTATCTTTTATTATTATGCCATTTTTAATTATGATTGAAAGAGGACTTCAAAACAAAAAAAAAATAAAAATGACAAGATGTAGAGTTTAGCTTTTTGTTTTGAGGTGGAGTTGTGCGAATTCAATTAAAAACACAGGAAAAATTGATTTGAAACAAATAAGACGAGAAAGTATTAAAAGATCATGAGTGGAGTATAATGGTACATATGAATTCAATTTGTTATGCTTTATTCTTTTGTAATGCACAATACATATAGTCATCAAACATTTTAAAAAGAAGGGTGTTGAATTTTTGGCCAGGCCTCCTAGGTGTCCCTTGTCCTTGTTGCATGAAAATTGATATTTGACACACCTATGACCTATCTTCTCAAATGCAGCATCAAATAGATTGTGAAGTGACTGTACTTTTGTCAACCTTGATATCTTTAATTTGTTCATGCCAGCATTTTGGAGAGCGTTGATCATGTTTTGAATACCCTGAGGAACGTACTGTGCAATATTAACCCCAAGCGTTGGCTGCGTTTTGATCTTGTGCTAAGGCATCAAGAATTTCGTGTCTTGCTCAAATACTAACACGTTAATTTTTAATTATGTGAAGAAATACACCAATACATGTAGGGATATATGTAGTGATGAGAGTATTATGTACTTGTTTGTTTTAATTTTTAATTATTTGTGTAGAAAGTAATGCTCAATATTATTTACTATTCTCACTTTCAATTAAAAATAAGGTTTAAATAAATTTTTTGTCCCTATAATATTATTTTTCTTGACTTAGTCTTCAATAATAATTTAATTAGTTTTAATCTCTAAAGTATAAAAACGAATTTTGTGCCAAACACACTTTTGATTAATCAATTATTTAATTAATATAATTTATTAAATTAAATGATAAAAATAGTAAAATAAAGAAAATAAATTATAAAAACAAAAAAAATGAGTTTTGGTCCCCATAAATATATTTTTTTCTTTGTTTTTTATTGTTTTTTCTTTTCTTTTTTTATTATTTTTATCATTTAATTTAATAAACTAAATTAATTAAATAATTGATTAATCAAATGTGTGTTTGGCACCAAACTCGTTTTTTCACTTTAGGGACTAAAACTAATGATTAAATTATCGTTGAGAACTTAATTTTTTTTTAAAGAGATCAAAACCCAAAGAACTTTACTTTATAGAGACCAAAAACATATTTAAGTATAAAACTAATAATCCCCTTATATATGTATTTGGCTTGCAACTTAATTACTTGCAAAGAGAGTGTTGAACTAGTAGAATCATTGCCACAACAAATAGCGCATTTACTGACATAATGAAAATTGAATAGAGATTTTATAAATTAAACTCTTTCACTTAAATGAAAGCTTCGCTCGTAGTTCTGAATATATTTATATCATTATAAGGAAATGTTTTATGGTTTGGGATAATATGAGCATACATGCGAAAAATGAAAAAGATCAATGTCATGTTTTTATTTTATTTTTTAAAATTTTTATTCTATAAAGTGTTAAAATATTTTTTATTAATGAAAAGTTATAAAAATATTTTTTATATATATATAGTTAGATCTGTTGACACCAATTAGTTTTATACCAACTCTTACACCAATTAAAAATGAAACTACTTATTATATAGATCATATCTACAAAATTTCAGATCAATCCAAGATCGTTTAACACTCCATCAATATACAAAAAGAATAACGTAAAATATAGTTTTAAAATAATGAGAATAAAAGTGTGCCAGTGGAGTATATGATAAGTAATTTCAATTCAACGGTGGGTTTAGTAAAAAAGACTTCAACATGGTGTAAGAGTTGGTATAAAACTAATGGGTGTGGTATATATATATATATATATATATAAGTATGAAAAAAACTTTAACTATAAAAGTAAAATTTAACATATTTTATATTGGAAAGCATCAATAAAAATAAAATTACAATTACGTATTTTATTCACTTTCTGATTATGAATTTATAATTATATTAGTCATACCAAAAAATTCATTAATAATAAATAAATTTAATTTTTTTACTATAGATACTACAAAAGACAAAACAAATTAAAAATATCTATTCAAGTAATTTAATTTTTTTTCCTTTTTTTTATGAAAAATGTATTATTAAGAGACGTCTACAAGTGGTACAAAAAAAAAATCAAAATCCAAATGCATGTAATTGATGAAAATTTACAGATACAAATACCAACACCACCGACCGAAATTACTTTGGATAACAGATCTTGATCAACCAAATGAAAGAAGTAATACAAATCTACAGAGGTTCAAGATTGTCAGCACAATTTACATTTACTGATTTACATGAAGCCAGCAATTTCCCGTAACAAAATAAACAAGATGAAGATGGTACATGAGTGGGCATAACCTGGTATAATTTGAAGCTCCAAGTCATGTTTGATTTGCCTTATTCAGGATGAGATGTCCAATATATCAGTCCACTGCATGCAACGAAATTTAAATTAGAATACAAACAACCATCACAGAAAAAATAAAAGCAGGGTAGTTCAAGTTACAAAGAGAATTCATCACTAAACAAGGCAGTAAAATCTTGACACTTTCAAGTTTCACAAATGCGGAATATCAACCCTTTTAAAGCTTTTCAGTGATGGAATCATGAAGTGAACACCATTATGATTTCCAATTTCAATTTCAGAGAAGGACCTTCGTAGATGGTATAGTTGGTTGCATTTTCAAGCTGCCCTCGGAAAAAATTACAGTTAAGACTTTCGAAAAACAGTATCTTATTAATGATTTCAGATTACGCTAAATAGAAGATTGAAATAAAAAATAAGCACGTGTTTCCAGTGAAATTTCAAATACTGGCTATCTGCAAAGCAATTTGAAATGGCTTAGTAATCATTCATTTCTGTGAAAACTTAGTCAACAGTTTATGTTTTTGATGGTTTTCACTTTTCAGCTGGGGGGAACAAGAAGTTTTCAGAAAGTAATAGGCTTATGTGAATGTAACAACATTTCAAGAAAGAGAGATGAGGAGAGCATATATCAAACATCAAGTGTTCAAACACAATTTACCTAATCAAGACAAAAACACACTGCAAAACACCAGCAACTCCAGTCCACACTGAAGGAGCAGATTTATCAATCGAATCTTGGATTAGTAGACCCGCCGATCCAGCTAAAGAAACAAAGGATACGACATATGCAACAAAGAGCCACAGCTTCAGTCTGTTAACAAAAGGAAGTGATTAAAACAATTTTCTGAAGACAACAAATAGGAAGTGATTTGTATTGCGACCTGGGAACTACAAGTGGAGAGTTTTCTGAGAAACAAAGCATTCACTACATAAAAAATACAACATTATGTATATGCTTTCTCTATCAACCGACAAAACACACTTTTACTTAGGGCTGAGGTTACAAAAACAAACCTCGTAAACTGTTTTTTGGTTCCAATAACTAGATATGCAGCGGTTACCTTGAGAATTAAGCGCAACTAGGAAAATGTGACCAGATTATGCAAAATCCATAAATGAAATTAACTTTTAAACAAAATAAAGAAACGCAAGCAAGAAAATTGGTCCTAGCTGCATGCAATGATTCATTGTGGTATTGGTGAAAACTCTTCATTAATCTTCAGTGGCAGTTCGTTTTCGTCAGGGATCATAGTGCCATGACAGTAGCGACGTTGCTGGTGAATGAAGGCAACACAAATTGAGGTTAATTCAATTCATACAGTGATGAAGCTCTAACCTCTTGTTCCCCTACACAGCCACAGCCACAGCAACATGTTCTTTCAACCAATTGTCCAAAATTGAGGACACTTTTTTTTTTGCATAGATGCAAATTGCAAAGTTAAAGTTGATTCACACAATGGTGGAGCCCTAACCTTATGTTCCCCATCATAGGCTCTGCCACAGTCTCTTTCAATCAATCATCAAAATTGTACAAACCAACGAGCTTATCAAAACAAGAGGGATTCAACTTTGGAACTGGGTTAGTGTTGGAGATAAGTTCTTCTACTATACTCTCGAATTTCGACACTTATGTGTTCCGACATATGAAACTTTAGTGAACAAGTGGTAGAGGATTCTGAAATATGTGGCTTTCTGAAATGAATCAAATGTCGTTTGGTTAATTTCAGCTAGCCGAATTGTTGTCTTAAACAATTAAGAGCAAGTTTGGATACATGCAAAAAAACTGTTGATTTTACAAAAAATAAAAAATAAAACATAAAAACACACCTTTAACTGATTTAAAATGATGTTTGGATGGTTTTGGGATATCTGATTAATTTTTTTATTATTTTGTTATAACTACAAAAAGTTTTTTCTAAATAAGCTAGAATTTGAGGCTTTTGGATCAAAGATACTTTTTTCTTCTATAATTCAAATTACTACTATAAAAAACAATTTTTATACTATCCAAACATAAACGGTTATTTTCAAAATCACTTTTCAACAACACACCCAAACAAAAATTTATTTTGTTATAATCGATTATAACAATAATCAATTATACACATAATCAATTCTTAAAATAATCTATTTTTCACAGCTAAGCTAATCCAAACACGCTCTAAACAACCTTTGGAAGGAGAAAAACTGGTTCAGTTAAAAGTGTTATTCAAGTATGTTGGTTTCCAGTGGTACAATTTGGTTTGATCAACAGTTCAATTCAGTTCTTCTATACTTCTGCTCACTCCCGACATACAAGGACGTCAGCATTCCTAACAAAGTTGTTCTAAAATATTCCCGGAGACATCAGCCCTCATGTCCTGGAAAGGTAAATTCACTTGAAAAAAGGTGTTGTTCATGGAGAAAGAATGACAGACAGACAATATGTTCAGCAGCTCAGTATCTGACGAACGACCTCGTTTCCTTACTTCCAACTTCCAACTTCCAAGTATATGACTCAGGTAGAGTAAACTAGACTAACTCAAAACACTAGAACAGTCACAATTCAAGTTCATAATCAACCTAGAGAAAACACATGTCCTGTGAGGCATCCACGTGATGAATCGTCAATCTACCCATCTCTAATCCAAGTAGTGAAACCCTCCCAATAGTAGAATAGTTTATGCAAAATTCGGGATTGGTTAAAAACAAGTGAAAAAGTAAGTAATCAAGTACCTCCACTCGCCTTCGTCGTAGGGAGAATAATCAATGTCTTCTTTCCTAACGCAATTGAACATCAAAGCCGCAAAAGACGCAAAAATTCCTTAAAAGACGACAAGCAAAAGCACAATCGATTAATCGAAACCCTAAAACTATAACACACAGGGAGAAATATATGTAGAGAGAGATAGATGTGAAATTTACCAGGGAGATAGTGAAGGAAGGGAACGGTGGTGGAGCTGCAGACGACGGCGTCAAGCCAGATCCACCAGCCGGCGCCGAAGACAGCGCCTGCAACGCCGGGGCCGAAAATAGCCCATAACTCCATTAACTCCATCTTCTGATTCTTCTCTTCTCTGTCACGCACGCCCAAAACCCCAAATATGTTCCTGTTACTCGACTCGCGAAGTTGTTGTTTAGCTTCATTTATATGGATTAATTATTATTAGTTTGTAGGTCATAATTTTGTGTTTATAAAAAATTTCTAGATAGGATCCGTTGATTTTATACTAATTAAAAATAATATATTGAAGTTTTTTCACAAAACTTTTAAATTTAAATTACTTATGTGCAAAATTTCAAATCATTCTGATATCGTTTAATATCCCACCAATACAAAAAACAAGTGTTTAGATGGAGTATTAAACGATCTCGGATTTATGTGATATTTGTACATATGATCTATATGATAAGTATTTTAATTCTAACGGTACGTTTCGTGAAAAAAAACTTCGACATACTATTGTTTTTGTTTTTAATTAATGTAAGAATCGGTGTAAAACCAATTGGTATCAACGAATAAATCTCTTTTTTTTAAAAAAAAAGACAAAATTCACTTAAACAATTCATATATGACTCGAAGTGATTAAAATTGTTAATTGTACAGTGAGACATATCTAATATACACCTTTAAAATGTTAACATTAATATCAAAATGAAGTTACAATTTTGTTTCTTGCGTTTTTTCTCTGAGGGTTTCTTATATGGTGTCCTAAGAGTTTTTTTTGAGTGATTCTGGATTCTCTTTCACGTGGTGGCATTTAATTATTGGTGTTAAGATGAAATATTGTGAGTGAATTAATTTTAGAGAGGCAAAAGAGAATGTAACATCAACAGCTTCTTTCAAGGATGTGATAATAAGAAAAGGTTGAGTTTTTTTTTTATTTGTGAGGTATTTGTGATGGTGGTGATTGCGATTCCAATTTTAAAATTATTGGCAGTAATTGTCAATCAACCTCGCATATACATACGATCTTTCTGTGTTTGGAATTGTTGTGGGCTTTCGAACCCACGTACAATCTTTTCTCTTCAAAAGCTAAAAGCCTTCGAAGATTCATCTATGTTTTATCTGTTTATTCAATATCTATATTTGTTTTATTTATTGTTTAAGTAAAAATAAGCACTAAGTTTTGAATGGCCTTTTGTGTCATAAATCTACGATGCTTTTCTTTTTTCCTATGTTTCATGGCTATGCTATATGATGAACTTTGATGTCTTTATGTTTTCTTGGAGCTGAAGTGTGTCTAGTACCGAAATTTATGTTCGGAAAATAGTTGTGTTTTTCAAGGTGGTGAAAAGTTATTATCCATCTTTAGTTTTATTCCTACTCGACAACAGGACAGTTTCATAAGATGAAAGAATTTGTTGTCACATTTTTCTTAGACTTTGTTTTTGAGGATGATAGAATGTCTGATGCGTCTTTTTCTTTTCCTAGTTTTTGTTCAATGTTATTTTATTTTCAATTTCAACTTTGTTTTGATTTTTTACGGTGTCAATGTATTAGTTTATTTTTATTAATGAAATATTTTTAATTCTTAAAAAATCAAAATGAAAATATCAACATTATTTTTTTTAACATAATAGCAATAATTACCATCATTTAGAGGTTTGTTTGGCTTAGATTTTAGTTGAATGAAAAGTGAAAAACACATAAATTCAGATAAAAATTAATGGTTTAGATTATTGATGCACAAAAACCGAAATGATCCAATAAAAATAAATATTTTTAACTTTGGTTAAAAATAATTTTTGATTAAATCAAAATATTAAACAAACAAACACTAGATTGTTTAGAAAACAAATTAAACTTTCATTTTTATTTTATTTTTATCTATTAGCATAGAATAAGAGATAAGGTTTTTTTTTCTCTTATATTACTCACTAAGATCGGCATAATAGCAAGGCTTTGGTAGTTTACGTGAAATTTAACTTACTTGAGTTGTAGGAAAAAAATTATATTAAGACATTTATGATGTCAAATAAAAATAGTAAGATAGATTTTGAACATAGTCTTTTTAACAGAAAAAATTCTAGTTAGGATTTAAATATGATTTAGACTCAGTAAATTTTATTATTTTTTGTTTTGGTTTTTATTAAATTTTTAGTTGGTCTCATTTTTATAAAAAAAAATTGTATATAGTTTATGGTCTTTTTTTATAACTTTATCCCTAACTTTTTTTTCCTATTTTCCATTATTAGGAGTTATTTATTAACTGTTTTTTTAAATAATTTTCGGCTTTTGAAAAGGATGAAACATTAATCAATAAAAAAAAGAAATTGTTGAATAAACCCGTGGAAAAAGTGGATGAATAAGTGGAAAACTGGCATGCCTGCTAGTGAAAAACAAGTAAATACAACAGCAAACACGTAGCAAAATACAAATCAACAAGATACAAATTAGCAAAATCTAAATCAAGGATTTTAAATTCGAACTTACCTAATGCAACAACCAGACCTAAAACAAACTATGTAAGAGAAGTCGAGATTTATTATTGCGAGAGACTGTTATCAGCCATAATTTTAAACGTAATTAACGAGGTTGAGAAATGGGTTTTAAAATAATTATGTTATTCTTACTATGTATAATAAGAAATCTCCTTTGCACACTCTTTCTGTTCTGAACTATTAGTCATCTTAGGAGATTTTATGTAGATTAAGAAAAATAATTAATTTCTATAGAAGTTAATAAAAAATACATAGATAAATTAAATTTATCAATAATAAAAGTGAGAATAGTTAATAAATATAATATTAATAATATAAAAATGACAAATATTTTGTAATAATTTTTTTTTTTACTAAAGTAATTAATATTTTAGAATGGATAGAGTAAAATGATAATGCATACTCTCTTTTACTATGTATAGTAATTATGTTACTCTTACTACAACTATTTATATCACTCTTGTGCACCCAATTTTGTAGTTGAATATGTATAAATATATGGTTAAGTAATTATCTAGTCCACGTAAATTTCCTTAATTAAATTTTAATCTCCTTAATAAAATCATGATAATTTTTGAATTCCGCAAAAGAGTTTTCTAGTCCTCATAATTTTTCAATTTGGCTATAATCAAATTATAACCGGGAAAAAAATAATATTCTAAATCAAAGCAAATCAATGTATGAATCAATTTTGAAAATGAAAAATTATTTCTAGATATAAAAAATTTAAATATCTAAAAAAATTGACTTTTTCAAATAGTTTCATTAAGGGTAAATTATACTTATCTTCTGTGAACTTTTGAAGTATTATGCATGTTTCCAAACATAACATAGACCTCCCCTTATATATTTTTAAAACTACGTAGCCCTCCCTTATATGACAACGACGTTATTCTTTGTAGGTCTTATATATAAATTGACAATTTTATCCTTTATTAAAAATGAGAACAACTCCCCAACAGCCCACCTCATCTCAACCCTTTTTAGCTTGGTGAAACATTTGTAACTTTGCCCCTTTCTTCAATCTGCGACCTCTTCAACCTTACCTTTGTTCTTCAAGCCACGATCTCGCCACCGCTTTTGAAGCTTGTGACCTTTTTTTAACCCTACGACTTTCAAAACATTTCCTCAACCCTGCGACCTTCCCAAACCCTTATTCGATTTTCTTCATCTTCACCACTTAAGAATTCTAATTTGGGACCACTTCATCTTCACCTTGTCCAAGAGACATTTTTTAAGTGATCTTTTGTTATTTTAGGTATACTTTACTAATTAAACATTTTTTTTTTTATTTTTAAGCCTCATTCGCTTATTTTTTAAGTAAAAGTCTAAATACTTGTTTGATTCAGTGTAACTTTCCCAATTAAGGGTAAAATTGTGTTTTCATAATTATAAAGCCATGTGCAAATCACATGTTTGTTAAAAATTTAATTGTTTTGTTAACGTGAAGGGGTGTCAGTGCAACATAAACAAACTTCAAGGGAGGTATGTGTTATGTTTGGAAATATGCAAGGGAACAACGTAATACTCCAAAAATTTATGGGAGGTCAATGTAATTTACCCTTTCATTAATTAAATTTTAGTTTTCTTAAAATTATTATGATGATTTTCAAAATTCTACCAAATAGTTTTATAGTCCTCATAAATTTTCAATTTAGTAAAATCAAATCATAATCGAAAAAAAATCCAAATCAATGCATAAATCATTTGAAAAAATGGGCAATATTTTTTTAAACGTAGTAAAGTTTAAATGTGTAAACAAATATAACTTTTTTCAAATAATTTAATTAATTAAATTTCAGTTTCCTTAATAAAATAATGTTGATTTTTGAAATTTCACCAAATAATTTTTTAATCCTCGTAAATTTTTAATTCAGGTAGAAACAAATTATAACAAAAAAAATTTAAAATCAAAGCGAATTAATGCATAAATCATTTCCAAAAATAACGAATTATTTTTAGATTTTGAAAAATTTAAAATTTTAAACAAGTGTGAAAAATAAATAGTTTTCTTAATCAAATTTTAGTTTTCTTAATATTATGAAGATGTTTTTCGAAATTCCACCAAATAATTTTTTAATTCTCGTAAATTTCCAATTCAAGTAGAATCAAATCATAACCGGAAAAAAAAAATTATACTCCAAATCAAAGAAAATCAATGCATAAATTATTTTTAAAAATGACAAATTATTTTTAGATGTAACAAAATTTAAATGTCTAAACAAATAAACTTTTTCCAAATAGTTTCCTTAATTAGATTTTAGTTTCTTAATAAAATGATGACGATTTTCAAAATTCCACCAAATAGTTATCTAATCCTCGTAAATTTTCATTTAGAATAGAATCAAATTATAAATGGAAAAAACGAATATTCCAAATCAAAGTAAATTTATGCATAAATTATTTTAAAAAATGGCGATTTATTTTTAGATCTAGCAAAATTTAAATGTTTAAACAAATATTACTTTCTGCAAATAGTTTCATTAATTAAATTTTAGTTTCTTAAATATTATGATGATGATTTTCAAAATTTCATAAAATAAATTTTTAGTCCTCCTAAATTTTTAATTTGAATAGAATCAAATCATAACTGAAAAAAAATAACGAATTACTTTTATGTCTAGAAACATTTAAATGTCTAAACAAATGTAACTTTTTTCAAATAGTTTCTTTAATTAAATTTTAGTTTCCTTAATAAAATGACAATTTTTAAAATTCCACCAAATAGTTATCTAGAATAAGGTAGAGAAACCTAGATACAAAATGAAGTATAAATTAAAATCATCTATAATGACCATTTTATGATGGCAATATGGTGCATACTAAATTTGAAAATGGGGGGAATTAAATTTGGAAATGGAGGAAATGAAAATTTTGGTGAAAATTTAGATATCCTTTGACCCAGCTTATTTTCCCGTTAAAAGTTATTTTTAAGCTAAAACTATAAATAAGAGGCTTAAAAAAGTATAAGTTGTTTGACAATTTCATTTTTTTAAAAATTTAGTATAAGCTACCTATTTTATTTTTTTATAATAATAAAAAGTAGTACATATATTATATTTTATAATATTTTTTAAAAAACGTTGTTGACCGGCAGCGATCGGCAATCCAGTGGCGGGTGGCAACGGTGGTGGGTGGATGTTCGATGAAAATAAAAGGTTGGAAAAATAAGCAAAAACTCCTATTTGTAGCTTTTTTAAAATCTATTTTTTTTTCTTTTTTTAATTAAAAAAATGCACTTACATTTCTAATAACTTATTAATATTTCTATTTGACCCGATTTTTACTTATAAGTAGAATATATGCTCAAAATAAGTTGTGTCAAACGGTGTCTTAGTTTCCCACCATTTTATAATGACCATTTTATAATGGCAATATGGTGCATACTAAATTTGAAAATGGGGGAAATTAAATTTGGAATGGGAGGAAATGAAATTTTTGGTGAAAATTTAGTTTTCCACTAAAACTTTGTTACTTTTATTAAGATTAAGATTAAGATTAAAATAAGATTAAGATTATGATAAAGAAAAGGAGGTCAAAAGTAAAAATAAGAGTTAAATATATATATATATATATATATATATATATATATTTAACTTTAACAATAAATTTTTTTTAGTTCCTAATCTTTAAAAAGTCATTTTTTAGTCCCTTAACTCTCAAACATGTACATTTTCCATCCCTATGTCCACTTTCAGCATGTTTTCAGCAAACGTGGCAAATGGAGGCCACGTCTTCAGGTCCAGGTGTAACTTTTTTTATTTTAATTAATTATTTTAACTAAATAAATTTTAAAATAAAAAAAAGACCATAACTCGACACCTTCATCACAGGTTTGATCTAATCTCTTCCTCTCCAAACCGACGCTGCCTCACCTTCCCAGCACCATTGTTCGATTCATCCCTCACCAAACTCTCAAAACCTAGCCACCATGGGCAGTCAATTCACCATAAGCTAAATTATTTGTTCAAATTCAAACCAATCCCTTACACTCACCATTCCCACACACTAAAAACATATAGTAAAACTATAGCTTGCAGGGGAAGAAGGTAGTGGAACTAGACCTATCGCAAAACACGCTGACATTTTCATTCCTCAAGATCTATCGTGAAATGCTTTGCCTGGTTTGTTTTATGTATTTGTGTTTGAGGCTTCATTTTCTTTCTTGTGGATTAGCGATTAGGCCATCGTAGGTAGGTATTGTCTCTAATCTTTAATTGTTTGCATTTACCACAAAAGCTTTGAGAATCACACTATTGTGATGTATTGATGTTCGAGGAGGATCTAAAGACTAACTAATTAAGAGAGTGTGCATATTCACAAGAAATGGTCAAACTACTTCTTTATTGCGCTAGTGCCAGCATGAGATTGGGGAAGAGGTTAGTGGTGGTTAGGGTTCAAGATTGGGAAATTTTGGGTGTGTAATTTAGGGATTAGACAAGGGCAATTTTGTCATTGGACAAGGGTTATGTATGGGTATTAAAGGAATTTCATGTCAACAAGTTAGCCAAATTGTGACACATTGGCCTGCTGATGTGGCTTCCGTTAGCCATGCCAGCTAGATACTTAACAGATTTGAACGAAATGACGAAAAATAAACAAGTTGACCAAAAATATATTTTTTTAAAGTTTAAGGACTAAAATTAAATTTAGCTAAAGTTCAGAGACAAAAACATATTTAATCCAAAATATAAATAGAGAAAAAAGTAATGAGAAACAACAACAAAAGCAAAGTAATGAACATTGTCATAAATTCTATTCATATACCTACCACTTGCATCTTTAAAGATGCTGAGATGGTATGTCCCATAAAGAACATGATATATCTCGAAGTTCACAATTGCAGCGAGCTCATTGTTATTTGAGTCACCAAAGATGTGACGCAATTATAAGGAGAGTAGCCGGTGCAAACAAGATGAACAATTTTGAGGGAGCTAAATTCTACGAGAGTTCGAGAAAAACCTCTAAATTTAGCTATACAAAGACCAATCAAAATACCCATAACTCTAAATGCAAGACAAAACAATAATCAAGGTAAAAAACAAAGTCAACTATAAAAAACATTCCTAATGATCATGAAAAACACCACCACACGAAATAGTGCGAAGCCATACAACACCTAGCTAACCATCATAGTTCAACTTAGTCCCCTCTTTAAGAGAAGGGGGCTAAGAAACATAGATACTCGGATGAACACTTACATGAACATATTAAAAGCACAACTTGTCTTCCCTAACTTGTGCCAATTTTGCTTCAACGTGCCAAAAGGAAGCATTTTTTAAATTAACATGAAAATGTAAATATATGGTAAGATATTACCTTTTATTAATATTTAAAATTTAAAATCTTTTATATAATTAAATAAATTCACATGATGTATCGAATTTCTGTTGATATTAAAAATGTTTGTTAAATTTTCACTTCACTCAGTTTTGATAATTTTTATTTTAAAAATGATTTTAATTAGGCCAAATGTATCTTTCGGTTTTATATCTCTTATGTGTATTTTATTTCGGTCCTATATCTTTTTTGGTTTACATTTTGATCCTGTATCTTTTATAAAAGTTTCATTTTGGTCCAGTCCGTCAACTTTGTCACTCTCGTTAACAAAATTGACCTAGTAAGAACAGAGTCAAATTACGACATTTATTTTCAAAACCCAGAAAAATCGTAACATACACATGAACCCTAATAAAAAGAGAGTCAAATTACCTTGTAACAGGGGTGACAGAGTTGAGGATTGGACCAAGATGAAACTTTATAAAAGATACATGACTAAAATATAACACAAAAAAAATATAGGACTAAAATAAAATGCACATCAAAGATATATGACTAAAAGGTACATTCGACCTTTTAATTAAAAACATTCATATAATGCAGCAAATAAATGGTACTCCCTCCGGTCCTTTTTATAAGGACCCAACATGACAATTGCGGTTATTACGAAAACATGTAATTAAGTTAGTTAATGTCTTGGGATTTTGGAAAATATATACTCTTTCATGTTTACCTCTATTTAATGTATTGAGAAGTAATAAAAGATATTAATTCTTCTTGTAATCAAGTTTTGGAATTAAAAAAAATTGACTTATTATGAAGGGCAAACATAAAAAAAGATAATTAATGTTTGTAAATTTTGATGAAATGTCTTATAAAAAGGACTACTAACATTGTCTGAAAATGGTGTTATAAATAGGATCGGAGGGAGTAATATTTTAAAATTAATTTATTAGTTTTATAAAAAATTAATGGATTATTGTTAACAGATGATCAATGAATCTTAATGACTTAATCCATATTTCCCCTTATCATTGCAACCGTGTGAATTATAATAAAAGATTTTATTCCATATTTCGTGCGTCATGGATTTGGATTCGTACCTTAAATATTCATCACCTTTCCTTGTTTTTGCAAGACTCTAGTTTATGCCTTTATGAATCTATGATTCTTTTATTTTGATTATTCTAATTTAATTAATAATTAATAACTAATTTAATAGTTGGCATAAGACAGTTTTGGTAAGTCATTTCACTTAGTTAAAAGATGTTTTTATTAATTGAGATGCTATTAATCTTGTTTTGTAAAGGTCTAAAAAGATAAATAATTTTGATGCTTCCTAATTTTATCATTTTATCTTTCATATATTCTTTCATATATTTTTAAGTTTCTGTTAATTTATTCACTAGTACTATTACCGAACACATTCGCGTTTATTGTTCACGAAATGTCCAGTTTCAGCTACCGTGAAAAAAAAGGGATTTTGTTTTTTTCTTGGAAACCAGGGATTCTGTTTGTTTGAACTTCGAATTTTGTGTTAAAATAAAAGTAGAAAATTTTCGCATTTTTCATTGTTGCCATCCTACGATAGTATAGAGCTGTCTATTTAGTTGACACAGTAGGTAGCAGGTAAGGTGCACGTTTGCACTCCTTCAGCGTCATGCGTGCCACGTGTAAATTAGTTTGTGGAACACGAAATGAAGCGTATGGTGATACAACACCGTAGAGTTGCCCCTTCGTTATAAAAATATCTTCGAAAAGGGTACCCACCTGCAAAAAACGCGAATCTCCCTCTCTTTTTCTTTTCATTTTCATTTTTTTATTACATTTTATTTTTCATTTATATTCTTACTTCTCTCTCACTTGTCCGTTTTCTCCTTTCTCTCTCTAGCCCCCCATTGAAAGCGAAATCGAACTGCACGAAACAAAAATAATTCGAGTCTAAAAAAACGGATCCCAAACAATAACTGAACCCTAACCCTAGAAAACGGGGCTTATCCTCTTCCTCTTCTTCCCTTCTCCGTTCGTTCCTTCACTCTGAAATCCAGCCAGGTCTGTTACTCTTTCTCCACTGGCGCGTGTAAAGGGTTCGTCGTCAGAGGTTGTTGCCCTAGGGTTTCGATTTTTATGATGGAATGCTTTCATTCCTGTGTACCTTGTTGTTGCCGGTGATGACCGTGGGTCGATGTCTCCGGCGGAAGAACATGGCGGAAGAAGGAGATGCGGCGGCCGACCAGAGGCCCTGTCCGGCGGAGCAACCGGAGATTCCTATCGACTCCGCTGCGTTTCAGATTGATTACTTCTCCCAGGCTAGGAAAGCGCTCAGCGAGCGTTCGCCTTTTGATGTTGCTGAAGAAGCGTCGACTTCTGCTTCCGCTGCTCTTACCCTGCCGACTGAATTGGCGAGTTTGTTGAACCGCCACACAGAAAACCGCAGGCGGCACAAGAAGTCTCATTCTGGTGTTGGTGGCAAGAAAAAATCATCTAGGACGAACGAGAAGCCACGTGCGTCCAACATTTGGGTTGAGACTGAGGAGTACTTTAGGGACTTGAATTTGTCTGATATCGACACCTTGTTTGAGCTTTCTTCGTCTTGTAGGTTAGCTTCTCAGAAGTGTTTCTCTATTCCGCGTTTGGGAAATGCTTCGAGACTCAATGTAGTTAGTATTAGTAGTGAGGATGAAAAGAGGCCTGCTCCGAGTTTCAATGTAGTTACCAATGGTGATGATCAGAAGGTTATTGAAGACGTGACAAACGAGGATGGTTTATTGGGAATTGGGTCGGTTGACAATGTTGCTGCTGAGCAAGCTTTGCCTCAGGATGACAGGAATCACAATACTTCTGATTCTCGTGTTAGTTTAGAATGGTTGTTAGGTTGTAGGAATAAGTCTTCTCTAACTTCTGAGCGCCCTTCCAAGAAAAGGAAGCTCGTGGGTAGTGATGCTGGTTTGGAGAAAGTTTTAATGACTAGTCCTTGTGATGGGGACCAACCATATTGTCATTTTTGTGGCAGGGGAGACACTAGCGGTCATTCTAATAGGTTAGTAATCTGCGCTTCTTGTAAAGTTGCAGTTCATCAGAAATGCTATGGTGTGCAAGATGATGTAGATGAGTCTTGGTTGTGTTCCTGGTGCAAGCTAAAGGGTGATGTTAATGACTCTGTGAATCCTTGTGTTCTTTGCTCAAAGAAGGGTGGCGCTTTAAAACCAAATAATAACAGTTTGGAAGGCACTGGGTCGGTTAAGTTTGTGCACTTGTTTTGTTGTCTTTGGATGCCTGAGGTTTATATTAGTGATTTGAAGAAGATGGAGCCTGTTATGAATGTGGGAGAAATCAAGGACACTCGGAGAAAATCAGCGTGTAATGTTTGCAAAGAGAAGTGTGGTGCATGCGTCCGGTGTAGCCATGGTATGTTTAGTTCCCTTGTACTGTGCACCTTTAATTGCTTAGGTCAGTCCGTCAGTGTTGTTGTGTTTCGGAACTAAAGATGATTGTGGATCTGTTTTAGGCATCTGGATATTAGGTTTTACACAGTGTTTTTCTGGGAGTTGCATAATTTAATATTTGTCTACTGCCCTTCGACTTTTAGCTTGTATGTTCATTGCTTGCAAGTGATAAGATAAGATGTCTGGATTACTTTGTGCTAAAGATGATTTTTGTATTAAATTAGGTGCAGTAAAAATGATCTCAATTTATTCTCTGATCAATCATCAATGTATGATCTGTCATTTATCCAATAGTTATCTTGTACAGAACAGGTTTTTTAATAACTTTGCAGTATGTAATCTTGCCTTTTACCTTCGCAATATATCTGTGAACAATCTTGCTTTTTATTAGGTGTAGGCGTCTGCAAATATATTATTGTACTCATCAAGCAATTGAAGTTATATGGATAGTAAATTAAGATTTAGAATGAAAAATGCTCTAATTCAATTTGAAAAAATGGATTGTTGTCTCTGACTTGATTCTAGCTTTATTTTTAAAATGTCAACTTTATTCAATGTTTGAGTTGTATGCTGCGTGGTGGTGCATTCTTCAAGATTGTAAGTGTTTTGAGGCTAATTCATGTTCTGTATATACTACTTGAAAAAAAGATTTCTAAAAAAGTGGAATGAATTAAGTTGAAGGGTAATTATCTTTCTATTTTCTTAAGACGGGTTTATACAATTCAATATCAAAGTGAATATCCTGATCTTTCTTTCTGAATCTTTTGTTGAATCTTCTCGGTAGAGTCTTAAATGGACGATTGACTTGTTGATTATGCCTATTCAGTGATTAAGACATGTAAGGCAAGATTTTGAAATTACTTTTGTACAGATGGTTACTTTTATGAGGTTCAAAAGAACGTTGCTAACATCAGTAGGCTTTAAATAGCACCTGTTTCTTCTTCATTTCTTTTTCCTTGTTTTTCTTGTCCTTCTTTTCTCCTTGTTCAATGTGATTTCAGAGAAAAAAAATTGAAGAAACTGAAATTTGATGTTGTTTTGGTATATTAGTAGTCAAAGTTTGATGATATTAATATAATTCAGTGTAGTAAGAATCTTTTGTGGCTTCTCTTTTCAATAATCAGGCATGTTCAGGCAGAGTAGAGATTCAGGCAGGGATTCAACTCTGCTTGTTGTGACATTTTATTGACCTTTTCTGTCTATAAGATTGGACACTGGCTTCTTTTTGTTATCTAAATTGCTAATGGAGAATTACTGGCCAATTTGTTTAAACTTAAAATTAAGTGATTATTCTTTTTAATTGATTATGATGAAAATCAGAGGTTATTTATGTTTGGTTACAATAACAATAACAATTTTTTAATCTTTTCTCTCTACTACTACAATTGTTTATTTTAAAAAGTAGCTCAAAGTAGTTTCTTAAAATAATTAGAAATCTGATTATTTTCTGCTTTTAATTTGAGAAGCACAAACAAACATCTTAAAATTTTTTAAAAGTGTTTCGTTTATTTAGATAAGTCTGTGGAATTGTTTTTTTTCCTGGGTTTTGTTATAGTTCTCTTTAATGTCGATGTTTCATGGATATATTTTGTGCATTTTAAATCAGTCATTGGGTGGACAAGAACTATTGTCTCACTGTTGAGTTTGTGTTTGCCATATTCATGTTGCCAATGAACCTTTGGTCCAAAATCACTTCTTTCCTCGTTTAGAGGAAGGTTGAAGTTGAGCATTACGGAATCTGAAGTGCATCTGTTTTATAAATATTTAAAAAATAATGATAGTTTCTGTCTTAAAACATAAAGTACACTGAAACCTGTTTATCTATTTGTTATACTCTTGGCTTGCTATTCTGTGCAGGATAGCATAATACTGTCCATTTTGGCTCAATTCTTTTAGCTCATAATTCTTTCCTTCTGTATGGTGTTTTCAGGAACCTGCCGGACTTCTTTCCATCCTTTATGTGCAAGAGAAGCTAGACACAGGATGGAGGTTTGGGCAAAGCATGGTAATGATAATGTGAGTGATCTCTATTTTGAGAACCAAAACCCTCTTTCCCCTTTCTTTGGAGGAAGTAAAAAAACGAGAACCAAACATGTCGACTATCAATACCTGATCTGTTCCTTAATTTCCATTAGTCCCTCTTTCTAAGTTACAAATGTTTAAACTGTAGTGTTGCAGGAGTTGATTGTTATTTACCTTGTGTTTTTTCAGATTGAGTTGCGGGCTTTTTGTTTGAAACACTCAGACCTACTAGAGAACAAGAGAACCTTCCCATTGGGAGAGTCTATTGGAGTTAGTAGTGAATTATCGGAAACAAATGCCATTCCAGTGAACTTTGAGCATAATTTGAAAATTGGTTGTGGCAATGGAGGGTTAACGCCTGATAGTAATTCTGGCAAAGTGAACCATAATGAAGAACCATCGGATGTTGGATTATCTGATTGTGGTTTAAGGGCTCCTGACATGTTGGGATGTGTTGCTGTGTCACAACGTAATAGTGGAGAGGTAGGGACAACAAACGAGAATGTTGATGCGTCAGACTCCCTCAAGTTTGCTCTTGTTTTGAAGAAGGTATTCTGCATTATAAAGATACACTGTTTTGGTTTCAGAAAAAACAATAATTTTGTAAACACTTGGTCTTGTTCTGTGCTTATTTTATGTTGATTCACTCTTTGGCAGTTGATAGACCGAGGGAAAGTTGATATAAAAGATGTAGCACTGGAAATTGGCATATCACCGGATACCTTAACTGCAAATATCAATGTAATGCTCAAAATCTATCCTTCATAGTTTGTGGAAGATGATTTCTCTGAGTATGATATTTATCGTTTGTTTCTTTTTCTTATCTCAAACTTTATCCTTGTAGGAAGCTTATATGGCCCCTGATGTGCGACACAGAATAGTCGATTGGTTAAAAGCCCATATTTATACCAGTGCATTTCAGAAAGGTTTAAAAGTCAAATTCAAACCGGTCATTGCATCCAGTAGTGAAATTGGAGCCTTAGATGGTTCTGATACTTTACCCATATCAGATTCAGGTTTGCGGGATCCCGTTGCTGTTAAGTCAGTACCACCAAGAAGAAGAACTGTTAGTAACATTAGGATATTGAAGGATAATAAAGTGATATGTTCATCTGAAGGGGTTACTAGCGAGAATGGGATGCCGATAGACAAGTTCAGAGCAGGTCAATCTGACTCTGAAAATCCAGAAAGTTCCATTGGAGCATCCATTCCGGATGCAACTGGAATGGTAATTTATCATCTAGAATTTTTTTCCTTTGTTTCCTTGAGTAATTTAATATTATTTTAATGCATAATACATATACATAATACATAATACAAGATAAATTAGTGTTTTTACTAATGTTTTACATGTATGATGAAAGTACTGCTGTTTCGTTTTGTGATTTGGTATTTGATAGGCTAAGTTTATACTTGGTCCTATGTTTTCGGAACCCAATTAATTTCATCCAGTATTTTCGATGTTACTATGATAACTCTTTGTTTCCATAGTTTCTCTGTCAATCTGAATCACATGACCAATTATGTTTTCTAACTGCATTTGTAGATTAATTTTAGCTTTTGGAGACTGTTGTTTCTTCTTTCCAAAAAATTGTTGTCTCTTGTAACTTAGGAGGTCATAAGTTACTTTGCCATGAACTTTGCAAGAAAACTCAAGTAGGGATCATATTGACCATATTTTACACTCCCCCATTACTTGGGTTAAATCTATGATCACTGTAACATGTTCCTTTCGCAAGTCGTATTGGGTTTAGTCTTTTTGTGTCAAGTTTGATGCTTAATCATAAAGAACAGTGTTACCAAATGTCACTTCTGTATTCAGGATTTAGAAAATAAGGTCTGAAGAAGCCTGGTTTACTTTCGCTTTCTGTTTGTTCCTGCTTCGAAACTACATTCCTACTTCGATGAATGATGATTTCCCTGACTAGTGACTGATTGCTCTATCTTAAATGACATTTTTTGGTTATATTTTGTTTTGACAAAGTTGGTCTTGATGTTGTGAGACATGTACAGTCTCTATTGTACAGTTAAAGTGTGTTGGTTGTATATTTCAACATTTTGGATATATTTGAGTTTGTCCATGAATGTGATTTACCTTTGGAAATGCATGATTGAAGGACACGGGTGGTGAGTAAAAATATAAACTGATCAGAGAGAAGAAATATTATGGAGGTGGATGACAGGATTTGCTGCTTAATAAGCCTGTCTCTTTGATTGTCTTTTTGGCAGTCTTGTTGGAATAGATTTTCTTTTTCCTTGTTTTGAAATTTATTGATGCAAATAATGGAATTGTGGGAAAATGTTTTTACATTCTCTTTCTAATGGTTCCCCCTGATTTGAATTATGTTGGTGACAAAGTTGTTCCATAATTTTTTTTTGTTTGTCTTACTTTTTCGAGGGCTTCCCTTTGTGATCGGCTTTATGCAAACTGTAAATACAAAAGGAAATCATCTTATTTACTGTTTTTCCTCTAATTCCATGCAGAATTTAACCAAGTCTGAGGATATTTTTCACGAACTTCGAGGTATGGCTTCTAGTGTTAATGGCAATTTCTTTCAAAAATCCCTTCCCCCCTTCGAATCCTTTTTTCTGAAAATTGGATTGGATTGTAAGTGAATGGTTTTATGCATGAGCTTTGGATCTGTCTAAGCTGCTTTCTGATGTTGAGTTCTTGTTGATGTGTTTTTTCCTCTTGTTGTTTTTTGTGTTGTAAAATTTTATAGCTTTTTATCATGCAGGCAATGCTGATGAACCCTGCAAATCTAGCTTATCTGGGTCTGTTTCAGAAGAAAAATCCACTGCTTGTTTAAAGAATGCTTATATGCTTCCTGATCAGCACTTTTCTGTTCATTCTGCTTCAGAACCACCTGATACTGGTTTAATGTGAGGTTTTCAAAGTGGCTGTTTTTGTTAATTGCAGCACATACTGCTTTCGGCCCCTTATTATGTTAGTAGACAACCTTTTATGTGACTTTGATTTGCTTCCTCCTTTTTTTTTTTTTTATTATTGCAGAAATACAGAAGCCACCTCTAGTTATATTCATCCATACATCAACAAGAAATTGCTGCAGATTCGTGATGGGGTGCTCTTGGAGGACATATGTGAGATAGATTTCAATGACTTTAGTAGTCTGTTTTCTACAACTGTTCTAATTTCTTTAAAATGGGCAAACCTTGTTTTATAATATTTGGGTACAAAATATGTGAAATATTTTGATCCGTTAAGTGTAATTTGTCAACCGATGTTGAGATGGTATTCATATTCATACCCAAATATTTTAATAGGTATCAAAGTCTTTGGGAAATTAGAATGACTGCATATGCATATCACATTGTTCCTTTAGACTTCAATGCTCTTTGGAATTGGCTAAAAAATTCCTCCCTCAGCAGGTTCAAGTGATGAGGGAAATTCTTCTCTGGTGGGGTCTACTGGGGCTGATGGATGTTCAAGTGGCCAGAACCAGCAATTAACTTGTATTGATATCTCCAATTCAGATCAAGTGAAAATGGAGCCATTTGTTAGGGCTAGAAAAATGGGACTTTCGGATTTTTCTCCAGAAGATGAATTGGAGGGGGAACTTATATATTATCAGTATAGATTATTGCAGAATGCGGCCGCAAAAAAGAGGCTTTCTGGTGCGTCTTTTGGTTGTTTTACCCCCTTAAATTGCTCCTTGAAAGATTTTATTTTCTTAAACTACTATGAAGTTGGTTATACTTTGTGTTTTGTATCTCACATACGTATTTGGAGCTAAGGATATGTTTCTTTTGTTTGTTAAAAGTCGCAACAATATTTGATTATTTTTCATTTTGTGATTGCAGACAATTTAATCTACAGTGTTGCCCAGAGTTTGCCTCAAGAGATTGACAAAACACATCAACAAAGGTGGGATGATGTGATTGTTCATCAGTATCTACGTGATCTTAGGGAGGCTAAGAAGCAGGGAAGAAAAGAGAGAAAGCACAAGGAAGCACAGGCAGTGTTGGCTGCTGCTACTGCTGCTGCTGCAGCATCTTCTAGGGTTTCTTCTTTCCGAAAGGACAGCTTAGATGGATCCGTGCAACAGGTCATTTATTCTTTCTTTTGTCATTCTGTTTAACAGTAAGCTTGCTGTACTGACAATAGAAAGTAACTTTTTTAGAACTTGTCAAAGCTGGATGTTTCAAATGGGAGGGTTGGTGCTTGTTCTCAGCCAATGCCTCGAGCCAAAGAGACACTTTCAAGAGTAGCTGTGACGAGAACTTCATCAGAGAAATATTCAGATTTTGGCATGCCAGCCTCAGATATCTCTAAAGAGCAATGTAAATCATGTGATATCTGCCAACGACCTGAGACTATGTTAAACCCTATTCTAGTCTGCTCTGGTTGCAAGGTTTTAGCACTCAGCCTTGGTGTGTCCTTGTTTGTCTGATCTATGTCCCATAGTAATTGGTTTCCGTTGCAGGTTGCAGTGCACTTGGTTTGCTACCGTAGTGTGAAAGAAACAACGGGTCCATGGTACTGTGAATTGTGTGAAGATTTATCATCTAGAAGCTCGAGTGCATCTGCTATCAGTTTCTGGGAGAAGCATTATATTGTTACAGAATGCTCTCTCTGTGGTGGTACTAGTGGTGCTTTTAGGAAGTCTTCTGATGGTCAATGGGTTCATGCGTTCTGTGCCGAGGTTAATTTTTCTCATTTGACTTCTTTGGGATTGTTAATATCATCTTTTGATACTTCAGCTTCACACTAGTGTTAACTTCATCATATTTGCATTATATAATAGTGGGTTTTTGAGTCTACATTCAGAAGAGGACAAATAGATGCTGTTGAAGGAATGGTATGTAATATGGTTAAACAGATAATTGTTAAATTTGCAACTGCAACCTCCTCACTTTCCTGTTTTCTTCAAAATGGAGCATTTATTTAGTGTTTTGATAACACATTACATCTTTCCAAATGCCAGGGGATTATGCGAAAGGGAGTTGACACTTGTTGTATCTGCCGCCGCAAGTATGGTGCATGCTTGAAGGTAATAATAACGTAAATATTTCCCTCTTTCCATTATTTCAATCAGCAAGCTTTTTGAATTAATAATCCTTAATGCAAAGCAAATGTTTTCCCCTGGTGAACGCAGTGTTGCTATGGCCATTGTCAGTCCACATTCCATCCATCCTGTGCTAGAAGTGCTGGTTTGTTCATGAATGTAAGGAGTGCTGGTGGGAAACAGCAGCATAAAGCTTACTGTGAGAAGCATAGTGTGGAGCAGAAAGCAAAGGTTCAATTTTGTTTTCTGTAAGACACTTTCCTCTTTGATGGTCTAGTATAACAGTATCTTAAGTTTGTGTTCCTCATTTGGCCAGGCTGAAACTCAAAAACATGGAATCGAAGAGTTAAAAAGTATCAAGAAAATTAGGGTGAGACTTCCCTACCCTTTTCCCTCCTTGACTCCTTAGTCATTTTTTGTAGGGCTTGATGATACGATATATTACCATTAGAAATTTGAACTATTTTTCATTGTAGACTTGTTGGCTTCCCAAAAACCCATGCACATTTTAATTTGAATGAAATCAAGTTATGATATTGCTTTGTTTCTTCTTAATGAGGGAATTTAAAGGTAGATCCTTTATCGAGTTGGAAGTATTTTGTTGAATGGTTGTTGTGGGCTTATGATACAATAGTAGAATTTTGTAGCTAATGACTCCTTGCTGGGTATGAAAGTTCTTGCCATTAATCAAGCAGTAGTGCAGAAAAAAATAGAAATTTTTGGATTTTATATAACTGACATATATTGTTCTTGATAATGTAGCATTATGACTTGTACATGGTTTAGCATAGCTCAAATTATTTTTAACAACTTCCTCTAGGTACTTCATTGTTTTGTTTTGCATTTGATGAAAGTGACGGTGGATCTCACTTCCATTCTTTATGGCCATCTATGTCTGGATGTCTAACTGCATATGGATTCAGATGTCTTACAATTTGGGTTTGAGCCTAACTCACTTCCAAAAGCTAGCTTGTAGGTTGAGGACTGCCACACCCTTGTAAACTCAACAATGACCATATCACTAGCCAATGTGAGAATTCTAACACGCCCCCTCATGCCCAGAACTACACAGCTGGAGCGTGGACAAACGCGGGTGGACAAACAAACGAGTGACCCAACAATATGGGACTAACAAACACCTAACAACATACCCAACAACAAACATAGGGGGCCCAACAAACAGACTTACGATAGGCTCTGATACCATCTTACAATTTGGGTTTGGGCCTCACTCACTCCTAAAAGCTAGCTTGTAGGATGAGGATTGTCACACCCTTATAATCTTAACAATGGGCATATCATTAGCCTTCTAACAAAAGATGGAACGAAATAATATTCATACTGTTGTTTCAATATGATATGATATAATAGAAGGGTAAATGTTTCATTTCATTATTTGGAAGGTGGATAGAATGATATGAATTATAACTTTAGTATCGTTATTCTTATTAGTATTAGGGTTTTGCTATCTTGGGCAATGGTTATGCAACCTATAAATGCAAAATTTGCATTTAAAGGTGTGTTTATTGCAGCATTAAATGTTGTACTTTTTTTATTAAACTACCTATTGTTGTTGTTGTTGTTGTTATTATTATTATTATTATTATTATTAAATTAAAAGCTTTCATCCCATTACCCCGAATTGTGGTATGGAATGAAATGGAATGTACTCTCTCTAGTCCTAAATATAAGTCACTTTTAACTGAATTATCAAAACCAAGAAATGGTAGTTAGTTTATTAAATTTGTCTAAAACAAGAATCTTTTTTCAACTATACCCTCAATATAAATATGCTAATAAATGCTTAAGTTAATTAATGTATCTTTCTCTCTCTTAATTCACTCTCTTTCTCACTCCATCATTAATTGAAACTTTGAAAATGATAGAAGGGTAAAGAGGGAAAACATGCATTAATGAGTTAGTTAGTGACTTATATTAAGGACCAAATATTTCTTCTAGAAAGCGACGTATATATGGGACCGGAGGGAGTACTACATTAGGTTCCATTCCATTTTCAATCAATAAAAAAATGTAATTGCTGTCATTCCATCCTTTACTATCAAATCCAAAACATAATCTACGGGAATTCTTGTAATTTTCATTCTCTCAACATTGGTTTAGCAAGTTCATTTCTTGTAATAATTTTTATTCTCTATGGTTTCCATTTGTATTAGTGTGTTCAAATCCAGAATTGTCATTTGTGCAAAGCAGGGTTGGACAAAAGATATGCTCCTTTTTTAAGAAGCGTATTGTGAACAAAAGTTGTGTTACAGCGATGACAGTTGTGTCTCAATATTTCTGTGGTAGTTTTGTATCCTGGCCTTTTTGGCTGATCAAAATTTCCATACTGTGTTGAGTTTTGTCACAGTTACATGTCTCTACAAAATATTGGCATTTTTTAACCCTAAATCCAGTAATAGTATTTTAGTTTGTGTGGGTTGGATGTTGATAATGGTCTGAGATGGGAAGGAATGATCTGGCTTGTGATAACCAGAGGAAATGGCAGGTGCCTTTTGCGTACTCAAATCTGGAACGGTTGATTTAACAGTATTGATTTTCCGGTGTTAACTCTGGTAGTGTCTTGATCCTCACTTGTGTGCCTGATATGCTGACGCAACTTTTTTATTTTTTAATTGGAAAATTAAATTAATCACCTAAAACTTAAAATAACTCATCTATCCCCACCAACCATAACACTCTAAGGATTTTTTCATGCTTGTAATTTATATAGCAGTTGTCAACTTGTCATGTTTGTAAACGAGTAGGTATAATAATAGTTTTTTTTTTCTTTTTGCATGAGATCACCTGTTTTATAAGCAAAGTTAGTTGTAATTGACATCATTTCTATTTTCAAGTTTATCAAATTTCTTAAATTTTTCCTAAATGTTTTTGAAACAGGTTGAGCTAGAGAGACTACGTCTCCTTTGTGAAAGAATTGTCAGACGTGAAAAAATAAAGGTAATGGTTTGTCAAATCTCTTGAGAACCTGAGGTTGAGACTCTGTCAAGGGCTCAAGGCCTGAGTGGTTTTCTTTCATTTGGCACTATATTCTTTAGTACGTTTTATTGTCTCTTTTCCAGAGTGATATTTAGGATCCCTGAATAGCATCTTTAGTTAGGGCGGGGATTCTCGTTTCTGGATTTTTGATACACTTGGTTGTCTTGCATGGTCATGTTGATGAATTACTTCTGGTCTTGTGGACATTTACAGCGGGAATTGATTCTGTGCTCACATGATATACTTGCCTTCAAGAGAGACAATGTAGCTAGATCTGTGCTGGTTCATAGCCCTTTCATCTTTCCAGATGGTGGTAGTTCTGAATCAGCTACAACGTCTCTTAAAGGGAACACAGAAGGATACAGATCATGCAGTGACGCACTCCAGAGATCAGATGATGTGACTGTGGACAGCTCAGTTTCTGCAAAGCACCGCGTGAGGGTTGGTGTATCCATGGACACTGACACTAAATTGGATGATGACTGCACAACCTCGCAAATTCATTATAACCACAAGATTCCGGACAGGATGCAATTTTCTGGCAAGCAGATTCCTAATAGAGCTTCTGCCAAATCGCGAAATATTTTGGACGAGGGTGGATGGAGATCCAAATCCATGAAGGTTTGTAATGAATCGAGTCTTTAATGTCCACCTGTTTCCGTACCTCATTTTTCATTTTAAATATTTAGTTTTGGGATAAGCTTTCATGCATTAATTCTTATTTGCAGTTACAGCATGCTGAGACATTTGGAAAAGAGCTTGTTATGACATCAGACGAAGCATCTATGAAGAATTCAAGGCTGCCTAAAGGATATGCATATGTTCCTGCTGATTGTCTGTCAAATGACAAGCAGTCCAATGAGGACTTATATGCTAGTGGACAAGTCGAGCACGGCAGGTAGTGTTTTCACTGTTTTGGACCCTAATCCTGAATTTTAATGTGCCCACGAGATTGAGATTCTCATTATTTGATGCCATGCCGTTTTGCTCGTGGATGAGTTGTATTCGAGTGTAGCAAAATGTAGAGATGGGGCTCTGGCAACTGTATTGTCTCAGAACGTTGCAGTTTGCTCTGGCGGGGGGGAAGTGGAAGTTTTGTTAACATTGTTGTACATTCGTTGAGAGAAAACTGTACAGTGAATAACATTTCTTGCAATTACTTGTATTAGAAGGACATGCATCTGTTTAATTGATACCATGGAACGGCAGAACAGAGGCATATTCGTTCTTGTAATCACACAAGGGAAGATTAGGGGATCACCTGTTTGTTTTTATGTAAAGTCAATGTACATATAATGATAGTCGTGTTAATTCTGAAAAGGGATTGGGCTCGGCATCCGATTCGTCGAGCATATAAATTATGTAACCTTCCACCAACACCTAAATCTGTTAGTTTGTTTTTCTCCCTTCATACTGTTTCTGTTATGGGTATTAATTCTGAATTTCATTTGTAATCATTGTGATTTGTGACTTCTAAATTCTGTGATATGTTAATGTAGTTAACAATTGCTCCTATTGTGTTTTTCTATTTTGATAATCCCTTTGTGTATTTTGATCCCTTATGTGGACTTCCAAGTTCCAACTTAAATACACTGAATAAATAATGGCTTACAGAATTGAAGTTCAGATTTGAGTTAAGGTTGAATACGAATGAATACAATGGCCTGTAAGGTTCCTGTGTGAGCTACCACTATTATCTGAACATCACTACCTGTTCTGTAATATTTCCAGTCGTAAGCGTTGATTTGTATTTTGTGAACAATTTATAAAAATAAGTTTTGAAATAATATTTACATATTCTAACTGTGGCACGATGTTGTTGACTTGAGTGATCCTCGGACTTTTCTGCTTCACAAATAATCCAGATTTTAATAGTTCTTCTATTTTCGAGATGACATATACCCATAGGGCTTATCGTTTATTTATTTCGCTCAGTGTAGAATGCTGACTTTGTATATCCTGATTCCTATCAGGGCTCTGCATGTGAGGCCTTTAATTCAACTACGTTTGGTAAGGAAAATTAGGGGTGTAGAAAGGACGACTATAGAGAAAGAAAATGTGAAAATGAAGAATTTGGTGAGATGAATAGCATGGGTTTCATAATTTCTTGTCCCTTCCATTATGGGTGGATTAGGGGGGATTATAAAAGGGTAATCGATTTAATTTCACTTTTGTTTGACACATTTATCTTACCAAACGAAACCTGAAAAGTTTAACAAATGGGCCACGGTGTGATATACTGGTCTTTTCTTTTCTTTTTTTTATCTCCACATTTTCTATCACCAATCTTATTTTTTCTTTTGAAAAAAGATTTTTGTACTCACGTTTTTCTTATTCACTTTATACTCATGGTTTCGTCGCTCAAACAAATCTCATTATTCTTATACGGTTGACAATTCTGGTGAATACACAGCAAGCCTACGCCTGATTTTGATTAAATTTGGAAGGAAAAAAAAAGTAGTTTTCAAAAACTATATGAATTTACTTTCAGCAACAAACTACAAGCTACTTCATTTTAAACAAGAAAATAAACCAATTTAAAGGCATCAAAATTTTGACTTTGACCTGTTTACTGCCATTTCCCACACAAATAACACCGCGATGTTCTGCATCGCCGCCATGTGAGATGCCCTCAAGAAATCAAGCAACCATTCAAAATCGGAACTAAAAAGTGTAAACAAAAAACTAAAACAGAAACCCATTTACATTATGTATCTGATGTAAGTAAAAAAGTTAAAAAGAAAAAAGAAAAAGAAATTGTGGATCTGTAGCATGTGTACCCCATTGGCATCAAAATCATCAAACAGTTGTGGGGTGAAGACAAATCCTGGGGTGATGAATCTGTTGAAGCTGTAAACTTTCCAATGCAGGAGGCCTATCTGATCTTCTTCTTCTCTCCCAAAGACTATCCATTTGTCTTCCTTCCTCCATCTTCGGCACTCTTTTCCTTACAGGTAGAGGAGGATCCATTTCCTCAATCCTTATGGAACAACCGCCAACGCTCTCCTTTTTCGACACCACTCTCTGCCTTGTTCCACCTCCGGACACGGCGGTAGCTGCGGTGGTTGTTGTTGGGGTAGTTAAGTTCTTGCCGGAGAAGAGTTTTTTGAGTTTTGAGTATGTGGCAACAGGGGAAGAAATTGTGGAACTTGTGAAACTGAGTCTGTGTTGTTGTGAAGTTGGGATTCCAGATGCTACTTTGTTGTTCCTCTTCACCTGACCCATACATCCGATTCTTGGGGACAAGGGGTCCTTCGTAGAAGACGCTGATCGGTCCTTTTTCCACCGTGGAATACTCACTTCTTTGATTGAGGGTCTTGAACAGAGCATCGGAAGGAATGTGCTTTTGTGATGGTAGAATTGATAGTGCTGAAACTGATGATGATGATGGTGGTGGTGGTGATGGTTTTCATTACCCATCTTTGTTAACTCTTAGAGAAAGAGAGAAAAAAAGAAACTTGACAATTGTTTCTCAAGGAACTTGGTTTCTCTGCTAAGCAACTTTTGAACTTTGCTTTTGCACCTTCTGAACTTGGCTTTACACTTGACCTTCCATACTGTGCGCCTGTTGAATATGAATGGGTTTGAGATAAATGATCCACGAATTGTCTAATCATAGCATGATCTGTAAACAATCAGCTCAGTAGAGAAACTGAATGGTTTGGTGTGATTTGTAAACGATCAGATCAACAGAGAAGCTGAATCGTTTTTGAAGGGCAAGAAGAGTGGAGAGACAAGAAATTACTACTAGATTAGAAGATGTGAAAGCAATTTTGGGGTGGTCTGAGAGTTTGAGCCTTGAGCTTTTCAAATATGCACAAGCACTTAAGTACTTTTATGAGCTTTTATTTTTTTGGAGTAAAAGAAATGAAACATAAACAACAAGACAAAATAAAATAAAAGAAAGAGATGATTGTAAAGAAAGAGCCTCATAGAAGACTGGTAAACGCATCAAACCAGGATTCAGGACCACTCACTCACTCACTCTGTAATCTGCATTGGTTTTTCTTTTCTCTGGCATTATTTAGCAGTGATCAGGTTTTTGTCTCTCTGATTGTGATTAGTCTCTTCAATTACAAAATTTATGTCTGGAAGAAGTGACTAATGATTCCAGCTTGCTGTATCATCTGTTGAGATCTGAATCTGAATCCTAACCAATTTGATATTTTATAATGTAAGTATGCTAAAGTACGTATGCTACTATTACTATTCATAATATTACTTGAATTTATCTCTCTTAACAAAATATTTTTTATACGCGCGATCAAATTAAAACTCATATCAATGTTTAATAAACTCTAATATGTATTAAGTGTGTCTGACTTTGTTGGTTGGTTTGATTATATTACTGTAATACTCTAATGGTAAAATAAAATCATAGGCTCAGCAACCCTTTGTCCTCCTTTATGGTCCACGTTTGGTAATTACTAATTACTTAATTGTAGCTTTTTTTTGACTTAGAATTGGAATGGATAGTGCTATAATTAGGATATATACATGCATAATATTATATAGTACTATTATTTTGCTGAGTAAGTCATGGGAAATGATACTGTATTATCAACATGGAATAGTTTGTGCATTGAATTTGAACCTAGGATAAGCACAACCAATTAGTTTTATTTATTCATTCGTTTGGCATAAAAAATTTGGGGAAATTACTGATTACTGCAACAAATTTTCAATGTCTTTGCAACGCAATTTGTGAAACCTTTATTGCCAAGAGTCAAACATAATAATCTCAAGTAGCAAAAAAGGGAAAGATAATAATCTCAGTAATGGTGACAACTGACACGTATTAGAGAATACTTTATTATATTGTTTATTATTTTTATTAACTTCTCTTAAATTTGAGAATTAGCTAGCTAATTATTGGAGTGACCTACCAAAGATTCGGAGTCAGCAAAAACAATTTAATCATAAATTAAAGAAACAAAATTAAAAAAAAAGATTTTTTAAGAAGAATTTGAAATAAATTTTGGTATAAATTTAGTCATATAATGAAATTAAAATTATAAAATTAAAATATTAAATAAAAAATTTAAATTAGAGTTTTCAAAAATATAAAATTAGGGATATAAAATACAAAAAACAAATCATATGATCTCTAATAACAGGTTCACCATTGCATGACAGGACTATCACATTTTTTTTCTGGTAAAGAAGACTATCACATTTTTATTTACTCTATCATAATTTTATTCTCAAATAATGTAGGGTTTAAATCACCTTAAGTTGTTAAAACTGTATGTTTGTTTTCTTTTTTTTTCATAAGCATTAAATAGACAAGAACTTATTAAAATTTAAAATTATTGATGAAAATTAAAATAAATACATTATTCAAAATAATAAATTAATATAAAAATTTAGAACAAGTATCTGAATAAAAGAAAGTATTCATGATGAGTGTATCCTTTAATGTAAGTTTCTAGTGTATTAATAGTTTAAATACATTATGCCAATAAAAGTTGCTAGAACATAATTAGTATTTCATTTTTTATTGATTATTTTTGTTTACTATACAGTTTAGTAATTATTTAAAAACTTTCTAAAGAAGATTCAAATAATAAGTAATCAATAGTTCAAAAGCATAGATTTTTTTAATGCCTTTTTTTTTCATACGAAAGTATTATAATCGAGGATAGAACCATGTATCCACACATACATGTCTTTATCCCTCACCAACTGAATTTTTATTGATTATTTTTGTTTACTATACATTTTAGTAATTATTTAAAAACTTTCTAAAGAAGATTCAAATAATAAGTAATCAATAGTTCAAAAGCATAGATTTTTTTAATGCCTTTTTTTTTTCATACGAAAGTATTACAATCAATGATAGAACCATGTATCCACACATACATGTCTTTATCCCTCACCAACTGAATTACATGACTCGGATAATGCTTTCTTCTTTTATTCACGAAGAACTATTAAAATATTATAAAATTTTTAATCAATAATAATATATTATGTTCTTTTATTCACATGTGATTGATTTATGAGTTTTTCTAACTTGTGTCCATGAATATAACTTAATAATAATTAATTTAAATTTTTTAATGGTTGAGTTTATATTTTTTATTATACCCTGAGTGCAACCATTAAACCCCTAACCACCCATTACTTAGTAACTTTCTTTTTCTTACAATTTAATTAGCTACTAATCATTGTTAACTTGTGTCTCATGGGCACAAGTTAGAAAAACCCTTGATTTATTAATGTTTATCAACAAACTAAATTTTTAATAATGAAGAATTTTTCAAATAGATATATTTATATTTAATTTTTTATCATTAATTAAATGATTTTTTTATTAAATACCTTTTATTTAGCTTTATTTTCATATTTAACAAGTTCAAAATCCATAACACAAATTTTCAATGAAAAGAAACAGTTAATTTTTGTACATTTGTTTGTGTTTCTCAAAATAGTCAGAAACATAAAATATCAGATATTTGCTTATTTTGATAAGTATGAACGGCTTCTTTAGAAGAGTAAGAAGATTAAAATTAAAAAAGTAATTATTCCTATTTAATCCAAACATAAATAAATTTTGATTTTTTTACTTATATTCAGAATCAATTATTTTTAAGTTTAAATCAACTTGCCATAAATTTCAAAATTTATACCCCTAAACTTATTAGGCTAGTATACAGTACTAGTAGTATTATGGTTTTTTTTTAATAAGGTATGCTTCAATTTTCTTTTTAAAAAAAGGGTTAAAGCCCAAAAGATAAAGCAACAACGAAACTAATCATGCTCTCTCATAAAGATAGAGGAAACGCTATCATACATTAGGGCTTTATATATTTGGGACCTTAGGTGAAATTTATGACGAATTTATATATAAGATAACGCTTTTTTTATTTTATGTCTTTAATCTTTTTAAGATAATTAATTATTTAGGAAGATTTTATAATCAACCAAATCTCAATAGATAATATGACTAATTCATTTATACACCTGGTAAAACATATAGTTAATCTCAAATATAATTTAATTAATTTAAATTTTGTAAATATTTTTTAAGATTATCAATGTTTCAATTTGCAAATTATGCATTTAATAATAATATTAAATAAAAATATTTTTTGGACCTAAGCAATTTGTGTTTCTTACCTAAAGCAAGATGCGACCCTATCATCCATGTCATTCATAAAACGAATTATAACATTCAAAACATTAAAAACTCTAAGGTATACTTCAATTACTAGTTGAAGTTTATTTTATTCAGAGATAATCAAAATTAGTTTATGTCTCTTTTATTAAAATATTTGTTGAAATTCAAACTATTATTAATATATTTAATTGACTCAATTATTTGTTTTAATCATATAATCTAGTTGATAAATACATGAAAACATGTGTGTATAGATATACGAATTCAATCTTCTATTAATATACTTTTTATTAGAAAAAAATTAACTCATCTTCGATTAAGTATATGGAATTGTTATTGTAGTATGATATGAAGATGAATGTGAGACAAATATTAAATGTGGTTCAGGGAGTAGATGGGTTCAAAATTAACTTGAGATTTTCAGAGTCAAAGAATAGAAGAATAGTAATCCAGTTCGCGTGTTTTGCGGGGTGGACCCATCTTGTCATGACTTCCTCACGCTACTACTCATCCGACCTGCTCTTTACTCTCTTCTATCTTTGCCACGCATTACGTCTGCTCTATTTTCTATTTTTTCTTTTTTTATTAATAAGAATGTAGTAAATCAGGAATTCAATTTCGTACTGTTCATATATTTTTATTTTTAGGTACTCACCAACTAAATTATATAATTGAGATATCTATTTTCTATTTTAAAATAGAGAAACTTGTCAAACAATTATTCAAAGACATTTAAAAAAAACTAGTATAATTTTCAACACACTTTTATTATATTTAATTTTTAAAAAGTGTTATAAAGATATTATTTATTATTTTTCTAAAATAAAAAGTACACTACATATTTTAATAATAATAATAATTATGAAATTACTTATTTTTTATACTCCTTCAGTTTCATATGATATATTATTTTAAATATTTTTATTTATTTTAAAAGTACTGTTGTTTTATATTTTCAAAAATAATTAATTATTTTTTTCAGTTATACTTTTACTTAATAATTATAAAAATGTATTAAATTGTATTTATATTTATTGACCTATTGTATTTTTAAAAAATTAATAGAAATATTATAATTTAAAACATAAAAAAACATGACATTATTATTATTATTATTTTAATTTATGTTTAATAATCTTGAATAACATACGAAACGGAGGGAATAACAGGAGGTATAGTCTTTTGGCAATTTGCAAAGACTGTTCTTTTCAAGGCATAAAAAAATCTAACAAAACATTTTTATTCAAACTGTAAAAAAATCAAAATAATTAGCAAAACCAGCTATTTAATTATCAGCGACGTTAAACCTTTTTCATAAAATTACGAAATTACTAAACCATATTAGTTTTAACTCTAGGACTTTTCGATATTCAAATATCTATAAATACAGATATAGATTTTCTTTAAAGCTCTTACCTTGTATTAATATTGTAGTAATTAAATATTTAAAAAATTAAGTTTAATAAAAATAAAATCAAAATTTAAACACTATAAATTTGGAAACATAATATATTTTTAATTTCACAAAACAATACAATTTACAAACTTGATATACTTCTTACTAATTATTAGGACATTAGGTTAGTATTTTTAAAAAAATAAAGTATTTTAATCGGGTCATTGGGTCTATCATTGAGTCATCGGATTCAAATTATTAAATCCGATACCTAAATCAAACATTTTTAGGTTTGTTTGATTTGGTTCGGGTTTTACGCGATTATTATTAGGTTGAACACTCTTGTGAGTTGATTTGATTTGTTGAGTTCATCGGGTTATCTGATCTGATGGACACTCTTAGGTTGAAATAAGGTTAATATCAAATACAAAGCTGCCAAAAAAGAAAAGACTACCACTGAGTCAATATCGATAGAGTTAAGTTACCGTGAACGTCGGCCTTTAAAGAAGCTGAGTCCTATACTTAATAAAAATAAAAGCTTAATATAATATTTAAATTATGAAATCCTTCTACTTAATAAACTGGCCTTTTGAATTAGCTTCTTGAATGCTTAATACTGTTGGATCAAAGAAACTAAGAGAATAATAAAAAAAAAACAGATTAAACTAATAAAACAGGGAACCAATCACGTGGGAAGATAATTGATTGAGAACGTTAGATGATGCATTTGTTTGCGGCCGACACGCCATCAATTATACATGTGCGAGGCACGTGACCAAACATTTCTTTTTTCTTATTATTATATTATTATGGGTCTTTAGGTTGTATTATACTTAGTATATACTTACCAAAAGTAATGTTAGGGAACTTTCAGTATTTGTACTAATTCAGTTTTTTTTTTTTTTCCTTTTTGTTAAGTGAATATATAGAGCGATTGTATAAAAAAAAAATAAAAAATATAGAGCGATTTAATCCGAGTTTAATTAATATATTCAATTACTAATAATACTTAACTGAAAATCTTCTAAAGGTATTATAATTAATGAGCTAATTACGAGAATGTATTAGTTCTAAACTCCTAGTCTAAAATAGTATCAGAACTCATCTGTGATTTTTTGTTGGGTGTTTTGAAAGTTTCATGTAAATATAAGTGAACGAAGGAATCGGAATAGACTCTTTAGCATTTTGATTATGTTCACTTTCGTTTGTCACTTTAAAAAATCATAGAAGAATTAAAACTGTTTTTTTTTATCATTTTTATCCTATAATTAATGCATATTTTCATTAATCATTTACTCCCTTCGTTCCTATTTAATTGTCTAGTGAGAAAAAAAAAATCTTGTTTCTATTTATCTGTCTACTCATATTTTCAATGTAAGATTAATTGTACTTTTGCCAATTCTAACCTTATGTTTAATTGGAGGCTAATCAATGTCACTATCCAACCAATCAAGCAATAAGAGATAAAAGATATTATTGAGAGTTCAAAATTTATTTTAAGGAAATTATAACAATTATTACATTTCTTAATATGTGTAATTTTCTCTCTCCGGTATGTCACTAGTTAACAAAATAAGGAATTTTATGAAAAATTATGCAATAAATATTTGTCGAAACTAGATCACTCACTCAATTATTTTCTTAATTTTCACACAATATCCTTAAAATTCTAACAAAAATAAATGGGTGAAGTATTTGTTACACCTTTTGTACATATTACTTGCCGTTTTAGAGCAAATAGTTTTTTCATGTTGTAGCTTTATAATTCTAATAAAATATTAATTATTCTTTTATCAAATATATCCTTTAAATAGTTGAGTTTTTAATAAATGTTATAAGAGATGTGACTCACTAATTAGTAAAAGTGATAAAGAGTATGATACAGAGTTAAGCAAATACTTTCTTAATTCTAAAATTACAGTCATTTAAAGTTTTTTCACAATCATTAATAAGTTAATGATTGTAGTAAAAATTTACTAACTTCATTCATATTTATAAGTCACGTTATAGAAGTTTTTTGTGTTCCTATTTATAAATCACTTTTTAAAGTATGTGAAACATTAATTATTTTTTTTTCTCATATACCCTTGTGGTATTTAATGACCTCACAATTTTCATTAATAGTGTCGTCAACCAATAACATGCTCCATTTGAAGTAGACAAAGAATATGAAGACACATCGGTGAAATAAAAAAAATTAAATAAGGGTAATATTAAAAAATCAATATAAATTTTGTTAAATTCAATACTATTAACTAATTTTTTAAGATGTGTTAATTAATTAGAGGTGACTTATAAATAGGAACCGAGATAGTAAACAAAGTTGATAAAATTATTCTTATTTATGATTAGTAGATGAAGAAGGTGATGAGAGAAATGATTGTGGTATGCCTTTATTAGATTAGGATAAGAAAGAAAAAATAATTAATTACATCTTGAAACTTGAAAATAGCAATAGTTTTAGAACAAAACTTAAACTCTAAAATGACTATAGTTTTAAAATATAGGAAGTATTGGCATAAAACAAAAATTAATTACGGTTCTTAAACTGTGTATAAATCTTAAGCAAAAAATAATGAGTTGAAAATAGTAAATAACTTAAAATAACATGTAAATAACTTAAACTATGTAATTACTATTTTTGTAAAGTAAACATGTATTAAATGTTTTTTTTTTGTATAACTACGAGTTTTTACACCTTTAGTAAACAACTTAAAATAGAGGAACCTTTCGTTGTGGATCGTTCCTCCTATGAACTTAACATGTAATAAATATTTTAAGAATAAAATACGAATAAATTATTAATTAAAAACTTACTTTTTATAAGATACTAGCTTTTTATAAGTTATTAGCTTATAATTTATATATGAAGTTGTGGAGTGAACTCGATCATAATTTCCTTGCCACATAAGTCTTGCTTGTTTTAGCGGTAGTAGTAGATCATATCACGATTTGTCAAAGAAGAAAATTTATTTTTAGTACTTCTTCTGAACTTTGTCTCAAAAAACATTATTATATAAAGTGATCAAAATCACATGCAAAGTGGCACTAACTTGCTTTAAAGGTTAAAGGGAAAAAACCATGAAGATGTGGTTTCAAATATGTTTTTAACTTCATTCTTAAAGTTAAGACTAGTCATTTTAAAACCTAAATAAAAAATATGAAACTTTATACTCAAAGTATTTGCCATTAATACCCAGGGAAAACATCCAAACTATTTATTTGCGTACTAAAATAAATATTAAAATATCCACAACAATCATCATAGTGGAGAAAAGAAAATAAATAGATAATTGATTCAAATATATGTTAGCGGAGTCTTGTTACGTTGGAGGCACGTTAGCAGAGTCTTGTTAGCAGTTGCCATGTTTCATTTCACACACTTTAATTCTTTATTTCAATATCTATCTATAATGAGAAATTCTTAAATAGACACATACTTAACACTGCAAGTAGTTGTTTACAGTTTTATAATTCAATAAAAAAAACAACTCATTTTTCATAGTTTTTAGTGAATTGGCTTTTTTCTGTGTCAAAGATGATGTGTTGGGTCTGTGTTTTCCCAAGAATTTCTCCTATCGATATACTATTTTTTTTAAGTAAATCTATCCATATATTTTGGTTATTTGATTTTGTTACACTATATAACTTTATTTTTTTGGTATATCAAAAAATAATAAAAAATTAAAACATAATAAAATATATTCATATGCTATCTGCACAAAAAAAAAAAATCAAAATTACAAACAAATGCTTTTATATACTATTCTTTAATTACTAAAATTAAAATTAGGCCACAGTACCCTCAAATTTTAAGAGAATACCTGATACAGTGGTACCTCCCTCATGACATTTTTCGCTTTGTATTATCATGGCTGAATAACTTCGAATAGAAGCAATAGAGTTTGCTTTTCGAATAAACTTTCTCTGCTATCAATCTAAAATTATAACTGTACTCTTGGAATTGAGAAATTAGCAGGTGTAATGTAACCACAGACACCTAAAACTTGTTAGATTATTTACCCAAAAAAAAAAAACTCGGTAGATTGTGTCCCCTAAAACAAAGGGGAAAAAGAAGAAGAAGAAGAAAACTATATTGATTGAAAAGTTCAAAAAAGGAACATTGTCCAAAGGGTAATGGCTAGAACAAATAATAAACAATTATTACTGTGATTAGTAAAATTGAAAAGTAAACAGGCATGTATCTGGCTTGTGAAAGTGAATACAAGTATTATCAAATATTGTCTTCAAAGAAGAGGACATGAATGTCTTTGAACTGCGATCTCTGTATCTCCATCGCAAAACGTACTTAATTGATTATTATTCTTTCTCTTTGCTCAAATTATAATAGATTATTACTATTCAAAGTGTGCAGTTGATTTGATTGGTATATCCAAAAACTAAAAGTGTAACTTAACCATAGGATTAATATTTATTCGAAAATCTCTCAGGCAGGATTTGCCTACAACTACTACTAGTTGATATATGTGTGGTTTATACTTTTACAAAGATAGCGGTGACTGATAAGGTTCCGATCCATACGTGTAATATGTATAATAATAATATATAGTTGCATTATTAAGGGAATAATACATATTATTATAAGAGTATAAGAGAAAAGAGACAAGGCATTGCAGGTGCTATCCAGCGTTGTCAAATGAAGCATGATCGAGCTTTTTTCATGATATGATATGGTAGGCAAGATTTCGTGTATCTGTTCAAATTTTCCAATCAAGGTCCCTTGAGTTACAACATGCATGTAATGGAAACAACTGTTTTGTTTCCTCCCACTCAGATTATTTTATTTTATCCTCTTTTCATGTATGGTGATATCCATATTGATTGGAGATTGGGATCTATTGGAATGAGCATCCATCGTAAGGGAAGGGTGATATGGTGAATTTAGCTCCTTCAAGATGAAAGAGTGTGGAAAGTGAGAATATAAATGCGTGCCTATCTTTAATTTGAAGTGGGTTGAAGTCGATACAATGATACATGTTTTAATTTAAATCAAGCGTGGATATATTTTGAATGTTTTTCATTATGGACACTCACTTTTGTTAAAGGGCAATATGAAGATATAACATTTTTGACAAGTTTAAGATCAAACATGTGCTCCTTTGTATAGATACAGAGTAATGCTAAATCTTTCTACTAAATATTCTTATAAATCTTTATACTCACTTAATTTTGACAAGTGTAATCTATTTTTCAAAAAGTAAATGCTCAATAAAAAATAAAAAAAACTTATCAAAATTAAATTAAGTGGGTAGGAAAATTTTTAAGAGAATTTAACATTTTTCATAGATATATCACTTTTTCTTGATCCAACGCATTGCATGATCGCAGCGAAGGCATTTAAGGGGGTTGAATTGAATATACAAGCGTAACATAGTACCCTAGTTCATGTCCCAATGGTAAAAACCTCAGCTTACAAACATCAACCATACACTGTATTAGCCAGTGCACAGAACCAGCGATACACAAGTGTAACTGAGTTTTGGCAACTTACAAAGATTACATGCATGAACATTACCTCTGAGCTTGAATTATCCGGATTCTCTCCAGCAAGTATCTCGTCCGTCTCTCTCCTGTCACATCTCAACATGCAGCACTCAATCGACGGTTGAATCCAACACCAGCAAGAGCTGGAAAGGATCCAACCACATGATTGTTAATTTGGTTAGTGACTTATAACAAGAAAATACTTTCAATCAAAGTACCTGATTAGAATTTATATCCAAACAAAACACAACTCTCTTTATATCACCAGATTGCTTGGCTAGTTTGGGGTAATCAAACGCACACTTAAAAGGTTACATCAATAAATAACCAGACAGGTTAATGCACCACACCAATATTCACCATGTGCGGTATTAACTGAACTACTCTGTCTACTATAAAACCGAATGCAAAATTTCTATTTGTTGCAATTCTAAAATCTATTTAATAACGTTACAGATGCATAGTGGTCAATGGTTTTGCCGTCCCTACATTATAAAGGAAAGAGAGCAGTTACCACTACCAGGCAATGGAAAATACAAAATAAATTTACACGAAAAAGAGTGAGAAAAAGAGGTGTCTGTGACCCAAAAAATAAAAAAAAACGATTGTAGCTCTTCCAAATGGTTAAGAGTGGGCACCACCCTCAGGTGCAACTGCCTCATCCTGCGGCAAATCAGATTCAACTTTTTTCTCCTCTACCGGCAAAGCTTTATCTGAGCTATTCTCTGTCGTATCAATAGATTCAACCTTTTTCTCCTCTACAAGTGAACCTTTATCTGAACTATTCTCTGTAGTATCAATAGACTCAACCTTTTTCTCCTCGAAAAGTGAAGCTTTATCTGAACTATCCTCTGTTGTATCAGTAGATTCTTGTGATTTATCACTGGCATCTACAGCTCCACCGTCTGAATCTATTGTGGTTTCAGCATGCTCTTGAACATTATTTTGGGGAATGGATGGAGGATGAGATGTGGGAGAGACACCTAACCCTTTGGAAAGACATACATACTTGAAAACAAGTTGTTTGTAATTATTTAGCAGGTCTTCAACATCACCTACTGTAAGGTCACCTACGCTAGCAAACAAATATGGAAACTCCCTGAAAACTTCATTCATCTTATCCTCCTTCAAAATCATACTTGCTCCTTTATTCTCCAAATCTGAGAGGGATGGAACTTTTGTGATTGATAACTCATCTGCAAAAGTCACTTTCTTGCTTTCTGATTTTGTAACAGATGATGGAGTTCGTAATGCAGGGTCCTTATGATCATTCAATGCTCCATTTTTGTGCTTAGCAGGTTCTGCTTTTGGAGGCTGTCCATAATTCTGATAAGGTGAACTAGGGTCTTGCGTATCAGCAGAAAGGCCTGAAAGAAGAGCACGCGCAAATTCCATGTTTCTCTCAAATTCTGCTTCATCCATTGAAATGGCTTTTGCATCAATGTTTGAGATGAAGGACTCAGCAGACAGCATGTTTGTAAAATAATATGCTGCTTCTGCAACCAATCGAGATTGACGTCTAAACCTCTGTATGTACAGTAGATTTGAGTGCAGTTGCGGAGGGTTTGCCTGCATAGTATCATTAGTAGAATATATTTTGTTTGGCTGTAAAATCAAGTTTAGCCACATTAAATTAAATGGCACATAATAGAGTTTTATGAGAAATATGCAGTTGCCATGCGCAATCAACATGTATTTTCTAACTTCTAGCACCCAGTGTAGAAGAGATATTTCATCCTTCAAGGATGTACTAACACTTTAGTAATGTATCTTAAGTCTGTAGCAACATTCTTCAGTTTTGAGCAAAAAATAAAAAAACAAAAAAACTATACTAAACAATATTTATAGCAAAAATTTCAAAATGTGACATAGCTCAGAGCCCTGACCAGATTTAAAGCCTCAGTTCTTCAGAGTGGAAATTTAATGCAACCTGCCTCCCAATAAAAGGATATGCATATTTGTGGGTAATATGGTCAAGCCATGATGACTGGATAAGATGATAATTCAACACCCTCATCAAATATTTTGTGAAATAAGTCACAAGTGAAGTTCACAAGTCAGAAAACAAACAAACATGGCATAATATTAATAAAAAAAAACAAAGGAAATACAAAATATAGAAGTCCACATTCATGAGTCATACCAAAGAACTTTTAGCAAGTGCGGGAAGTAACAATGCCGTACTTTAAAAACCAAAAATTATTTCAATTAGAGAATTTTGCATGCATCTATTTTTTAATGAAACATTGAGATTACCTTTATGGTAACATATATTAGCACGGGAAGAAATTCATCAGCTCCGGGAGGATTCTCTTTGGAAGCAACAGAAGCATTAAGCAGCAAGTTACCAATGACCTTGCAGCAATTCAGAATACAGACAAGTTTGTCTCTGGGTGCCTTGTACATGTTGATCTTCTGTAACTCTTTCTGTGCAAGCTGCCATCATAAGAATGAGACAAAATATAAGATTTAAAGGAAGCAGGGGGTATGCACAGAAAACCATGAACAAGTCAAAATTGTAATCTTCAGTGGCCAAAACCACAAGAAAAACACAAGTCAGGAAGAATTCTTCCAGTGTTTCTACCTGCAATCGACAAATGCAGTATTTACTAACTGCTATAACGACTAGTGAGAACCCAAGGATATGTTGAACAGAAAATTGATTCTTAGAAAAAGCTCTTTGTCAATCAAGAATATTATCAATCAAACCTTAGAACAAACTCAATAACCATTTATCTAAATTGATTGAAATCAAATGTGTGACATACACAACCATTACCAATCTAAAGGCATTAGGAAATACTGACAAAATTAGCGCAGTAACTAATAAGTGAAAAGTGGAGAAAGCACACAGCATACCTATCATGTGCTATTCATCGTCCAATATGCTTATGTCAGAGAAGAGGTATCTTTTTTTGGGGTTCAAATTTGGAATTTAATTATGTATTTGAGTATTTCTCAATAAGCTATTTACTGGTTTATGGGCAACGGCAACGCCAAAAACTTTACAGTTGTACTAACTACTAAACTACAAGAGACTAGAAGAATTAGATAGCATTTGCGATTGATGTTGTAGCAACTTCGGTTGCAAATCAAGAACTTATTGAAGATAACAACATTTAGTGCCCCTCTTTAAATCCTAACTGTTGATAACATGGGAATGTGAACTTAGCTGACATAATTGTATACAGAGAGATAAGTCAAAACAGTTCCAAATGTGTGGTAATATACTCACCAACCATGATGTTTCATTCTGAAATGCTGGCTTTATATCCAAATTTTCTGGTCGAATAAACTGTTGAATCAAAGCCATCTTTTCCGAAAGTTGATTATCGAGTTTTACATCCTCTGGAACTGAAGCAAATACACGTGCAAATAGCTTTGTCATGACATACTTCTCAAGCCCCTGTATATGATAAAACCAGTCAAATAATATACTAAGCATTATATAGTAACATTTTAGCAGGAGAAGGCTGATCAATGTTTTATATGAGTAACAAAGCTCACAGATGCTGGGATAACATTTAATTCTCTAATGGAAAGAATTTATCATAATATTAATGTTATTAGAGCTTTTGTTTTGGAAATTTCATTTTTTAACTTCAAATAATCATGGTAATTAAAATTGCAAGTTGACATGCAAGAACATATGATCTTATGATCTGGACTTCCATCCGCAACCACGATCTCAGCTGAAACTCGCTTTTTGCTTGATCAATGGATCGCTTGGAAAAATTGTGGGTTTGGTAGATAGTGCAATCCACTGAGTTCGGTTTTGACTCGTTTTTTTAATAAAACCTGAAACCCATGCCTGATCAACTTCTGACTCTGTTTCATAAAAACCCTAAACAAAAGTTTAGGCTAGTTTTGGCTCTCCCCCTCTCTTTTGCACTTCCTCTCCTCTGCCTCCTTGTTTGTTCTGCTTCTGCCTCACATTCTGCTTTGGCGTTCCGCTGCTACCTTGCTTGATTTCGCTCTGCTTCTGATTTCTGCTTTTGCCATGCTCCAGTCCTTCTCCATTATTTGCTTTGTGCATTCCGCATCTGCCTTACCAGAAAGGCTGCACAACAGAAACATTTCTGTCCCTGCCTTGTGAGTTTATTGATTAGATATCTAGGTTCTTGTATTTGACTACTAGCACTTATTAAGAACTTGTTTGATATTTTCTTACGTTTGAAGGTTTTTTTTTTTTTTGCTTATTTTTAACGCTATTTTTTGGTAATATTTTTTTATCGCTATTTAATATGCATATACATGAATTTACATTACGATCTTAACTCCCTTTCCCGAACTTAAGAAAAATCTCGACTTTAAATACCATGCTAATAATAACATTAAAACAAAATATTTTTGCTTTTTTATTAAAGAAATACCTAATTATTATAAATTTTTTAAGCATGTTTTAAAATTTATGGCAAAAACACCTCTGATTATCAACAACAATCTCAGAACTGCAAAATAGTAATGTGAGCTATAATGCTATTGGCAGGCTAGAGGCAACATTGCTCCCTTTTGCACTAAAGTGGGAATGTCCAATTGGCAGGACTAAATACACTCTTCCATTCAAATTTCCATTGAATAATTTATGGATCTTCAGTTCTGCGTTATATAACTCACATAATTGAAAAAGAAAAACTCAGAAACGTCCTTCAGAAAAAGGACATGGGAGAAGAAGTGGGTTGTAATCACTATATGGATAACTCAATTCAATCATCCCAAGATCCAAGCCAGTGTAAGTCAAATTCAGAAGTCCAATGTGAGGTTGCAGTATAGAGTATATAGACTCATGGAGTAAGTAAGTGATTAGTTATTGTAAAAAAAATCAAACATATCCATTTCAACGAGTAGAAAAAGCATGGTATGAGTTAAGCAGAAACTAACTTCACCGGCGCTTTCGAGTTCCTCCTCGGAGCAACCAGACCAAAGTGGATGAGCCCTGAAAGCCACTTCCATATTAGCAAGGAACTCTTGAACTGCGGCACTGTCCCTCTCAGGATCAGGAGCATTGTTTGAAAACGAAACTATAAAACTGCAAAATCAAATGTCACGCTATTAGGGTTCCGATTGAAAACCTAAATCATGGTTTAATTTGAAAATGTGAAAAGTGGTAAAAAAAAAAAAACCTTTTGATAGCTTTGACGAAATCGGCGGCGGAGGGTTGCCGCATACGCTCGAGGAAGTCGTGTAAGCCCAAGAAAACGTCGGCGTTTTCCATACCACTCCGCCGTCTGTCTCAGATTCTCAGGCTCAGCTGTTGGAGTTGCAGCTTCGTCTTCGTTGACAACGCCAAGACGCGATCCAATACATTTACCATCTCATTTTCATCAAAAATCCATTTATTATTATTATTATTATTATTATTTACCATCCAAACAAAATTAATCTTTCAAGCAGAGAGCTTTTTTTACACACATTGGGACGGAATTTTGTTATTTTTTATTTTTTTACTTTTTTGCGTCACTAGCGATGAGAAAAAGTGATACAGGAATAAAAATTGGGCATTTTTTGGGCCGTTATGCCAGTTGATTATAAAAAAAATAATTGGACATTTTTAACTAGAAAACTATAATTTAATTAGGTACATTTAAATTTAAAAATAATTAATTATTTTAATAAGTAAAAATTAATTATTTTTTTAAAGTAATTATTATAACAATCAGAAACCACATATATTTAATTACAATAAAAATAATTAGATTTTTTATTTATTTTACATACTAAAAAATTTTATAAATATTTTTTTATTAAAATACACACAAATAAACTTAAACAAAAGGGCTTTAAAATTAAGGGAACTAGAACAACAACACTAAGTTAAGAGACTTAAAATGAAATTAAGCTCAATAAAAAATTAAAGTAGTATTCTCTTTCTTTTAGAAATGGTTAAAACTATATTCAAATTATTTTAGGACAACAAAATATAACACTACACTATTAAATCACAATATTATCTCTTACTAATTTCAAGACAACAAAATGCTCCTACATTTTAACATTGAGTTACAGATGGTTTTACCTACATTTTAATTATGCACTTTGATGAGGCTAGACCAAAATAAATAAATAAACATATTAATATAGGTGATTTTTTTTTTTTTTGGATACATTACATAGGTGAATATAAGAAAACACAAAAGAGATAAAGAGTAAAGTGGACGAATTATCACTTTTTTTTATTTTCCAATTAAAAAGAAGGGAGACTTCCCTCGTCTTTCTGATTTCTTCAAAATGATAAAAAGGACTATAAGCAAATAAATATCAACTTACTATATCAGTTTCATTTAAAACTTTTAATTGAAAAATTTACAATAATGCACTAAGCATGAAAAAAAAAATACTATATAAAATATACATGACACTAACAAAGAAGTGGGTCTAGCATCATTCATTAAAGCATGGATTGTGACGCAAACATCCTCTGAATCACATCAAATTGAGACTGAGTTTTGATTTCCTGAAAATAAGGCACTGATTTTGAAAGGGAAGTGCTGACTTTTGAACTAAAAAACTGAGAAATTTTTCATTGTTTAACAAATACTCCCTCCCTTTTTGTCTATAAACCAAAAAAAAAAAACTACCTCACACCATTTAAAAAATATAGTTACCCTCATTTAAGTTTCTTAATCTTATCAAGATTATAATTATTTTTTCTAAATTACCCTTGATTAGAATTAAAAATAAAATGAAAAATAAAATAAAATAAAACATAAAAATATGTGAACCACTTCAACTATTGGACTTGGAAATAATCTCTCTCTACTTTAAATGAGTTATTGAAAATAAGAACACTATTAAATTAGGGGTATTTTAGACATATCATCATTAAATAGAACAAAAAATAGTTAATTTTGCTTATAAATAAAAACATATTACTATCAAAAATTTTTGCTTATATGAAAACGGAGGGAGTAATTACTATAAATGTAAATATTTACTACTTCTACAATTTGTCATTTCATTACATCAAAATGATCACATTTAACATGTATCAGCAGAACTATCAATAGTTCAATACATTACAAAGAACAAAAAAAAAAAACAAAGAAGACCCGGTCTGACCCAACAAAAAGACAAAAACATCGTATAAAAGGAACAAACTTAAATTATAATTATGAACATAGAGAAGGCTTTGTTGTTACATAGTATAGTTGTCACTTGTCCTGTTCCCCCACACTCAAAAATGAGACCGAAGGGTATGGTGAACAAGATCTATATCATCAAATCCACATTCATCAATTGCTAACTTCAGCGAGCAGGTTCTACAAAAATGATCAACCAGCCTTGCTTATCAGCTTCGAATGGCCGAAGTTATTTCAATATTATATCTATTTGCAGATGACTCTCATTCTCAAATCCGAAAAATGCCTTTGTTCAAGCTGCAATTGAACAAGCAGTCCCTGTTCCAAACAGAAAAAAAGTGTCTTCCTTTGAATGAATCTAAAATAAAGCATTCCAAACAGCTCCATCCCCTTCACCACACTTTGAGTGCACATATTTAATCTTCTCCACTGACTTGCAGATTCCACTGCAGCTCCAATCAAATGATGCAACACACGTGTTACCCGCCTGAGCCTTCCACTCACAGTCTACAGAAAAAAAATGGAGTTTGAAGAGACAGAACGTCAGATCATTTTTAGATTTTAGTCATGACTCATGACGAAGAAGAGTGTTAGATGCCACCGAGCTTTATGAGAAGAAATTTTGTTGGTAAAAATCTTTTAGAAATCAGTCATCTATTGACACTAACACTTATGCTTTGTGAGTTGTGCTGGAATACTTGTAAAGTTGTAATCAATGTAGATTTTCTATTTATCTGACAAACTGATAGCAAAGGAAATATAGGTAGTTTTTGCTAGTTACATATTTTTATGTACCTGGAGGAGTTCCACAGCACATATTGCGGTCGTCAATGTGCTCAACTTCAAGACCAATGAACCATGAACCAAGCGAGACATCTTCATTAGCATATTTATGCAAAATCGGCCTGCAGTCACAATAAGGAGTCCCGTGAAAATTGAAATTTGTACCGTTGTAAGACAGAATATTGTATGACAAATATAAAATTGTTCTTGCTGGTTATTTAGACATGGACTGTCCACAACCTGAGATTTAATATTCAGAAATACTTTAACTTGTCAAGAAAAAAGTTTCTTACTTAACCAAATCATGCAAAATAAATATTTTGTTTTCAATAAAATCTGCAGAGCTATCATCATGCGCAACAAGGGTATAGTTTAAGGCCTAATTTCAAATTCAAAAACTTTGAAGGCAACTATAGTAAAGAGATGTTGATTTAGTTATCCCTGCACAAAATATGTAACAAAAAGTACACAGTTGCCCAGAAATCAGAAGATAGCCAATTACTGCAAGAAAAACCATATACGTACTGGTTTATGGAAATGTAAGTTGCCAGATCCTTCGAGATTGCATATATCTGCCCAGTTGCATGTCGGAAGTATTTGTTCCCCTCTTCTCCAAACTTCCAAAACTCAGGTTCATGGTACTTGACATCCCTAGATATACGGAAAAAAGTCAATCGATATACACAAATCCACAATGAGGGGTATATAAGAGGATTAGCCTCTTCACTAATGTCTGTGTGTGTGAATCGCACACGCACGCGTGTGTATAGAAATCCAGTGGAATTACTTTCGAGAAAGAACAGGTCCAGATTTCATGCACCCGATGTAGACCCTAGGTTTTGAGCGATGACGACCAAGAGTTGTTGCCAGGACACCTAATGAGTAATGAGCAGCAACACATTTTAGGTTAAAGCTTATTTGTGAGAGAAACAAGACAGAAGAAAGTGGAAAAGGAAACACAAAAGAAGTCAAGAGTCCTAAGATAGCATACCTAAATTGACATGGACGTCATCATCCACCTTGACATAGAAATCAGCATCCCATATTGTAACTGCAGTAGAAAAGAAAATCTTTGTCTTTGCAGACAGTTCATGATACCCTTCAACATGTTCCTACAAGATAAGGTATAAACCAAATATCACACTCCAGCCAGATTATCCATATTTTTATCGCATAACAAAATCTAGTTAACAGTGATATGCCTTACTAGGCGAAGGAAGTCCTTGTGCTGGGCTTCTTCTGAATCAATGGCTCGATCTAGAATGCTGTTGGAAGTTGCACTGAGGAAACAATGGCAATTTATCCCATTTTAGTGCCATTAAGTAGCAATCCACATAAATATTTCAGCTTTCAGATAGGATAATAAACAAACAATGAGGCAAGGTAATGTAGGAATTGGAAGAAAGCTGAATTAAGAAAAAATTGGCATATAATCCCCTCCTCCCCATCAAATAGTATACTAATTACAGTGTTTCTTGGGATTATCTTAAAAATAATACAATGTTTCTTGGAACAGGTAACAATAGCCCACCTCCACCATCACTGCAAAGACAGAGCTACATGGTAAAGGAGCATGTAGGGTGTAGGAAATTGAATTACACACTAGTACAGGTTCACATTGTATGCATACATTTATTCAGTGACTTAGTCACTCAAGGTGTTATTGTAATTCTCTCCAGTTTCATACCAGATTCTGTTTTCATAGTTCCATGTAGTTGATTCAACCAGAAATGTACAGAAAATTTACCTGTGGCCAATCATGAATCTGATAACAATTCCCTTCTCCCGTTCCAATCGAAGAAGTTGTTCCCCTGACCAAAACAGCGGTAAAATAAATCATATCCCCTTAAAAATAGGGATAAAAGAAATTCAGGGAGAACTTTACAAGAAAGATTGATCTCCAAACACCCCAATAATAGGGGAAGACCAAATTGACTCTTACCTTGAGGCATCCAAGTCTCTCTAACTGAATCACGCCGCTTCCTGCTACTGAAAGCTGTGTTTATGCCTATCACTATAAATGCCTTCTTCCTGGGAGGACCTTCCCCGGAAGTGGAGGCTGAACCATCCGAGTCTGAGATCCCACTATCACGAGAGCTTCTAGCTGCTGCTAATTCCATCTGAAGCATTGAAACTTGCTTGTCTAGGGCTCTGGCATGCCTCCCAATAATTCAAAACACCCATAATTATTTCATAACAAAGTTCCAAATTGCAAACAAATCTACCAAAATGGAAACATGTTCAAGTTAGCACTCACTGGATGGCTTCATGGGTTTTGTGCAATTCATCTATTGCATCCTTAGGTTGCTTCTGATGTTTCAAGTGAGGGAAACAAACAGATTTCAAAAATCAAACTAAAATAGTTTTAAAAAAAAAAAAAAAAACCTTGTAATTGAAAATCTAAGATGGGTGATGCGTGCCTTTTTGGTAGCGCAGTCCCCTGAGATCACTTGCAGTTCTTGATCACGCTTATGCTGCGAAATAAGGAGACCATTTGACTCAGGTGGTTCCCACATCCTACACCCAAAACCATTGCCTTCGATCAGATCATAAAGTTTGAAATTTGAAAACAAAACCAAAAACCCCAAGTTTCCAATTCTAGAGCAATCCAACCCCGTAGCTCAAAACAATCACATCATGTATGAAAAAGCAGAGAGATAGAGAGAATCAGAGAAAGAAAGAGACCTGCTTGTGATGAGCATTCCAACGATGAAAGAAAAGACAGAGAAAATAGGAACCCATTTTGCTGAGATTTTGGTAGAGGTACGAGTCTTGATCATGGTGTTCTTCTGCGTTATGGAGGACTTGAAGATGAAGAGAGAAGAGAGGTGTTCTAAGGAAACGGGAGCTTTGGTGGGAAATGTCAAATGTCAAAGAAGAATGGTCTAATGACTTTCTTAGTTCTCAGCAGCAGCGATGTTTCGCAGATGCGTGTACTAATAAATCATTCGTTATTGTTATTGTTATATCAGCGTAATTTTTATAGACAAAGGTTACAAAGTTTGGAAATTAATGGAGTTGTAAATAATGGTATTGATTAAACAAGTTACGGGATTAGTTGTCGTTAATTGTCAAATGTTTGGCATGATTATGTTACTACGTCAGATTTCGTGGTTTGGACGAAACGGAGTCTCATTTAACGCCAATCATCTTGAGCATGTTTTTTTTTTGGTAACACATCTTGAATTTTTAGTAACATCTTGAGCATGTTTGAATATCTGTTGATAAATGAAAAATTATAACTACAAAAAAAAACTTGTTTTTATGTTTGAAGCATTGAAACGTGTAATTACGAATTTCAAAAAGTTTTAATGGATATCAAACATGCCTGTTATTTAAGGGTGTCAAGTTTTGTTTGAATAACTATTAGACAAACATATTAAGATGTGTTTACATTAACGGTGAAAATTAGATTATTTTGACAATCAATTATATACATAACTAATTATTGTTATAATTGATTATAACATAATCAATTTTTGTTTGAGTATATCGTTAAAAAGTGATTTCAAAGATAATTCCTTTATGTTTTGATGGTATAAAAATTATTTTTTATGATAGAAATTTAAATTGTAGGAGAAAAAAGTGAATTAAAGCAAAAAGCTTTTTTCAATAAATTTTAAATTTTTGCTTATTTAAAAAAAAATTGTTTTTATAAAAAAATCAAAAAATTAATCAATTTTATAAAAATTACCCAAGGCACATTTAAGAGCTCATTTGTTTTTTTTTTTTTTTATACATAAGAGCTCATTTGTTTCAGCTTATTTGGTAGAATAAATACTTATTTTAATAAAAAAAGTACTTATAAAAAATTTCAGTTTATTTGTTTGTGCTTCTAAAAATAATCAGAATCAGAAAACAATTAGATTTTCTGTTTATTTTGAGAAGCAGGTATAAGTTGTTTCTCAAAATAAGCAAACAAATTTGATTATTTTTATTGTAGCCAGACATACATAGATTCTGATTCTTATGATAATCACTTAAAAAATAATCAATTATTTAGTTATAAAAATAATTAATTATTTTAAGTTTAAACAAACGGGCTCTAAAACTCATTCAATAGTTTTAAAAAAAAAACCGTGGAAGCATGTATGCAAACATGCTCTAAGGACCAATAAAGCCCGGCACAATTGGCAGATAGCTGGGTCCTTTAAACATCCTGACAGAGGTTCGAATCCTAGCAGTATAGAGAAGGATGTGTTGACAGAGGCAAAGCCCACTTCGGTAATCTCTACTTCTCGAGGGGATTAGTCTTCGACTATCGGCTTGGGGATACCCTTGGTTCACCCAAAAAAACATGCTCCAAGGATATAGTTTAGATTTCAGTAGAACGAGAAATGAAAAGCACATAAATCAAGATAGATATTGATGGTGATTTATTAGAATCAATGGCAAGAGATGATAGTTCAGAATCTATCAAGTTAATAATAAAAATAATAATAATAATAATAATAATAATAATAATAATAATAATAATAATAATAATATATTGATAATGGTTCGAAATCTACATGCTTATTGTTTTTTAGAAATTTAAATGTTTCTAATATAGCATCATGAAAAAATTAAAAAAATTAAAGACAAATGTTATTTTGATCCTCAAAATGTTTGTATTATCAACTTAATTTTAAAAGGATTTTTGTTATCAATTTAGTTTTTGAAAGATTGTAAAAAATTCAATTTAGTGAATTATCAATAATTTTTTGACGATTAATTTGATGGTGCGAATATCTCGACCGATCAAAAGTAATATATTTTTGTCATTATTTTAAGAATTAAAATAACAAAAAAATCTTCAAATTAAGACTAAATTAATAACAATAACATTTGCAAAATCAAAATAGTGTTGATTTAAATAGAAAAAAAATAGTGTTGATTTAAAAAATATGGGGGGTGGATAAAATTAAAAATTTAGTGGTCACTTGATAAATTACATATAAAGTAACAATAAAAACTAAAATCTTCAGTTACGTGGACCAAGGCGCCTCCTTAATCAACTAACCTACACCATTACTACAATGATAAAAGAACTAATTTCTTAAGTGTTGATAATTTTGTCCTTCTAACTAATACTCTTTGATATTTAAACTATTTTCCTCCCTCAAATAAGTGGCAAAATGTCTCTACAACTACCTCTCGAACAAACCTATTTTGAAACACAATGTCATAAAATTTTGAACTCATGTCAAACTATTATGGATGGTAGCTTCTTTTATGTTTACGCCCCATGCCATGCGTACATTAAATCACCAGCAATGGCAATCAAATTCCAAAGAGGCTGCCAGGAAAGTATATATGAAACAACGTTTCAGAATCTCACTTATTACACAAAGTCTAACAATGGCAAGCTTTCTTTCATCAGACAAAGTCTAACAATGGTTGAGTCAAAAGAAGTAGCACTTATTACACAAAAAGAACAATTTATCTTTATCAAAAAAAGAAAAACAATTAATCTAAAGTTCCACATTAAATAGTATGAAAAAGACTGAAATGGGTCATAAGTCCCACATTGAGTGGAGGAGAAAAGGCGGGGGCGGAATAGTCAAATAAATAAGAGAGTTAGTTTGTGTGTAATGTGAGAGTTAGTAATTTGAAAAGGTTTGTAATTGAAATAGTTTGTAATTTTCTTTTTAAAAAATTGCAAGTTAAGTAATAAAATTTTGTGGAGTGTTCTGAATGTAGGCCTTGAGGTATTAAATCACATTAAATATTGTGTGTGCAAACGTCATATAAAACGTGACAAATAATTTATTTTTAAATGGTCTTTTATATTGAGACTAAGAAAATAATACATTAGCCAATTTTATTGTTGGTTGTATGTTTTCTATGTAACTTATCATGCATGATCTCAATGAGCTTAGTTTTCTTCACCAACATAAAATAGAAATACAAAATATACAATTTTGTTTGTTCTATTTTGGTATTCAAATTATAATAAGCAAAAATAAAAATATAGCAAATCGAATATGTAATGAATGCTTAGGTATAAAAAAAATATACATAATAATATTGTGAGTCTTATTTGTTAGGTGAAACTTTTAAAAAATATTAGGTATACCTTTTTATATTTAACCATATTTAAGAGTTAAGAGTATCCCAATCTATAATAAAAATTTGTAATAGATATTCCGTTAATAGCATCTTAGTGAAAGTGTTGTTAGGATATTAGATAAAAGTATATATATAATTTTAATCTTACAAAGCGTAAAACTCCTTCACCCGTTCTTAAAAAAATTAGCTAATAAAAATATTATAATGAACATTGAATAGTCTTCTTTTTTTTCTACAATAGCTTTTTTTTAGTCTATGATTTCTCACATTAATAAAACAAAGAGCCCAAAGCTCTAGTACAAGAAGTAACTCGTTGGAGCCCATAATAATTTGAGTACTATTTGGGGATGGGCATGTGAAAAAAATTAATATGAGCCTGTACAGATGTTATGTTGAACACATGCCCATAGTGGGACACTGAGATTGACACCATCCTAGTTGGGAACAAAATTCTTTTTCCGGACATCAGCGTCCGAAATAGTGTTCCCGGACGGCGGCGGCCGTAAAATAGTGAAAATATGAAAGAAATAACTCTTATTTTACGGACGACACCGTCCAGAAACACCATTTCAAACACTTATGTTCAGAAAAAAGAATGGTCTCGTTCCCAACTGGGATGGTGTCAATCCTAGCATCCCCACAGTGTGGTATCATTCTGTACGGATGTTATAGATATCCAGCTTACATTAACAAAATATCCTTTTCCAACATAATCATGTTCTAGTCGAATGGAGTTGCATATCTATAACTCAAATTTAAGGATTCCATTTATAACAATTTAGTTAATGTAAGCTGCAAAGAGACTTTTTGGAGCACACGCCACCCATATTATATGTTACTAAGCTCTATACCCAAGTCCAGAATGATACCACACTATGGGATGCTAGGATTGACACCATCCTAGTTAGGAACAAGACCATTATTTTTTCTGAACATCAGCATTTAAAATGGTGTTTCTCGACGATGTCACGCGTAAAATAAGAGTTATTTCTTTCATATTTTCACTACTTTACGGACACCGTCATCCGGAAACACTATTTTGGACACTAATGTCCGAAAAATGGTAGTCTTGTTCCCAACTAGGATGGTGTCAATCTCAGTGTGCCACTATGGGCATGGGCTCAACATAACATCCGTACAAGCCCATTCCCATATAGTACTCAAATTATTTTGGGCTCCAGCTAGTTACTTCTTGAGCTTTGGGCTTTTTGTTTTATTAATGTAAGAAACCCTAGGTGGACAACGGTGATAATTTGAGAGGTTGGTTGACAAATGGGATGGTTAGGAGGGTAGGTGACGGGAAGAACATTCACTTCTGAGACTTGGTTGGGGAGTAGGAGAGTTTTAAGAGATTGTATAAATAAATTCAGTAGCATAGTAGAAGTTGTGAAGCCCAACATTTAAGTGGGGTTTGTGTGGATGACGGGCTGTATCCTTGGGAGGAAACTGATCTAATTAACTTAAAAATATTATTTCTTCTCTTTTAAATTTGCAGGTACCACCTGACTCTTGGAAATGGATTGGAGACCTGGTGAAAGGTTATTCCTCTTCAGTGACTTATGATATGAAGATTGAATTGAAGGAACCAAATTTTGTCAATGGAGGAAGATTAGAGTTCATCAAATTTTTGTGGAAGATGCAAGCACCATTAAGGGTTCAAATTCTCGAGTGGCAAATACTTCAAGAAAGACTACCAACAAGATAAAATTTGGTGAAAAGAAGCATTATTAAATCAACTCAAGATGCATGATGTGTTTTCTGTTCGAAAGTAATTGAATTCAACTGTGAATTTGCATATGTTGAAAGTGGCTAAATGGTGGGGTGTTCACACAATATTACCAAATCGCTGTCATGTGAACCTGCTATCCTTCAATGTGTTTCTTCCAAAGTCAAAAGGAAATCAGCCTGGTTTTGTGGTTTGGTTTGCACTAATTTGAGAGATATGGTTGGTGAGAAACAAAGTAATATTCCAAAATGAAGCCCACGATGTAGATTCAGTGAGAAGAGTGTGAGAATGGTTCAAAACGTCAGTAAAAGGGGCAGCTGGTCTATCATTCTTATGTTGGAGTATGTACCTAGTGTGCTGCTTAAATTAGTGGGAGAATTTCGTGTGATGGCTATATGGTGATAGTGCTCTTATTTGTAAATGGTTGTAGAAGATATTGTAGGATAATGTGGACAGTTTTGTTATTAATTTTGGTCTTTCAATTTGTTGGGTGGTGTGTGAGAGTTTGTCTTTGAAGTCTTTGGAGGAGGGGATCCGGAACTCAGATTTATTGTGAGGCTTCATTCACTCGGTTTTGACTATTTCAGCTGTTATTTCAATTATGCTGGTGTTTGGTAGATTCATGGGAAGCTGGATGCATGAGATGGAAGATTTTATAAGTTATGCAGTTTGTGTTGTTACAATATTAGGAGGTGTTATTTTGTTGGGATATTTGATCTATAATTGTAATCTTGAGAGACTAAGATTGTAATTGGGTGAGTCTTCTGTGTACTCTCACTCTATTGAATATACTTTTTACCTTTAAAAAAAAAAACACACTTAATAGTAATAATTGACATGGTAAAGTTGTATTTTCAATTTCCTACCAAGGTATTTATCGTGTGAAATAGTAACTAATTCCCTCTAGATATAAGAGTAGACAAATATATAAATACGATATAATTAATATCTCATCATTATCATAATTAGTATTTGAAGCACAATACTTAATTAACCTATCATATAATATTGTGTCATATCTTATTTGCACTACACTATAATTTGCTTGTATGAACATGATCTTTATTCTATATTTGAAAAAAAAAAATTCAAATACTAATATGCAATATTTTCTAACTATTTGACAGTGTCTTTTAAATGTTGATAAAATCTTTTTGTAATATGACTTTCATCTTACATTTGCAAAAAATATTACAGATACATAAATATAACATTTTTAATGATTTTTTTTTTGGTGAAAAATATTTTTAATGATATAGCAATATTTTTTTAACAATTAGTAATATTTTTTTTAAATGTTGTTAAAAGTCAATTATATTGTAGTGTTGACTAATTTGGAAAAGACCAAATAATAATGTTGTTTTTGTTGTCCCACTGCTATATATATGTTAATAATTATTGTTTTAAATGTATTCCATAAACTTTTTATGTCTTTAATTTTATCGCTCTAAACCACTACATTTGTGTCTAAATTTTATTTTTATTACCCAATTTCAGTGCGTTAGTCACGATATATAAGAAAATGTGTCATTTTATTGAAAATTCCTATTTGTCCTAGGTGTTAATTAATTACTTACATATATTATTCATTGATTGTTGATTTGGCTATACATGTGTAATTAGGGATCGCAACGAAACCGAGACGAGTACTAGCTAACCCCTGCTACTCATTCCTGCAGATATGGTGGGTATACTTGCATGTATTTTATTTAATTAATTTTTTTAAAAAAATAAAAAAATAAAAAAATATCATAATATAAACTGATATTAAAAATTATATTAACTATTAAAATAAAAAATAGATGTCTAAACAATGCAAATATCATTTAAAACTTGCGTTAGTTTTTATGTTAAAAACTAAGTGAGAAAATATTATATTTTTTCAAACATGTGACATTCAACAAAATTATCAACATATTATTTTATATTAAATATTTAGAAAGAAAAAATACTTAAAAAGTAAAATCATATATATTTTTTGTGAATTTTAGTAAATCCATATATACAGATATGAATTATTCGCAACAAGTATTACCGGAGTATCCATTTGCACTTTTTTTTTTATCCCCAAGTGTAATTCAGTTAGCTTCAATTAGAAAAGAAGAAGAAGAAAAGAACAAGGACTAATAAGAAATGTTAGACCCACTAAAATGGTCTAGTGAAAATTTAAATAACAGTTGTTCAACTTAAATTTATGAAAAATGTACTTTTGTTTCACTTATTAAAAAAAGTAAAGAAAAAATTAATAGAATTTAGGATGGTTTGGTTCATTATTGGGTTTGAATATGAAAATTTTTCAAAATAATTTTATGTTAAAATTTTAAATAAAAGTAAGTAGTATTTAAAAAAAATTATTTAACAAGACAAATCAGTTAATTTTACAAAGTAAAATCATAACTTGAAGAATGTATATAAAAATATTCTGTAAGGAAATTTTTGACTTGTTCATGGAACAAAGATCTCTTTAAAGAAGAGATTTATTTATAGGGTTTTACTAACAATTATCTTAAGGACAATGGATAAATTGTCTAAACATAAAAAAAATTAAATAAACATATATTTGTAATATTAAATACTATAATTACCAATATATATATTTTTATTTATAAGTTGATTATCTATGGTCTTTAGAGCAATATTTAGCAAAATCTTTATGTATATTAAATTAACTTATAATTTATTTATCATCACTATTATTTTATTTAAAAAATAATAATCTTAACTTAGACCTAGCCAACCTAACATAAATTGAGTTTCACTTGATATGAACAAAATTTTTTTTTTGTTGGTTCAGTTCAACAACATTCCTGAGTCTATCTATATCTGTTTACAGTTTTAGCCAAGACATGTTTTTGTTGGCCTTCACCCTGAAAGCATATAACCACCCTTGTAAAAAAAAAAAAGAATTGAAAATTAATGTCGAAACAGGTAAATTTTTTTTGAAGTTAAGAATGAGAGGGCAAAAACTCTTTTTGTCTCTTCGTATATTCGCAACTCAAAATTTCCATAAGAAAAAGAAAATTAAATTAGTGCAAGTAGATTAATTAAGGTAATAAAGTTAACTGAACTGAGCTTATCTTATCAGATTCAAATTTACTACAGGATGAATTAAATTTAAATAGTATAATTTTCCGTGATATTCGTTGGCAATGTCCAACGACAAGAAAGGGAGCTAGAGATTATGCAACGGAATTATACAAGTCAGGGGCAGAACGGTAATTGTGGAGGGATATTACCGAGCCTGTTCTGTTTCTCCGACCCAATACGTCTCTATCTTTCTTTCTCTTTCTCCGCGACTGTTGTCGTTGCTCGATTGTATCGGACAGAATCACGCAACAAACTTTAGAGAGAGAGAAAAAACGCTCACTATAGTAACTGTGTTACTACTCTCATACACACTCACACACTCATATAACAAACCATGTCATTCGGTTCCTTTCCTCATGTTTGAAAAACCCTAGCGAAACCCCTTCATCAAGAAATTCCCAATCCCGACCCCGACAATGTCTCGCCAAAACCCTCCTCCGCCGCCCGAGCGCCGCCGTCTCAACGCCAAAATATGGCGAGCATGCGCCGGAACCTCCGTCCAAATCCCGGTAGTTGGTTCTAGGGTTTACTACTTCCCTCAGGGGCATATGGACCAGGCCTCTTCTCTTCCGCAAAACCTTTCGCCTCTTCTCCTCAGAAGGCCCTACATTCCATGCCTTATAAACTCCGTTCAATTCCACGCTGATCCAAATACCGACGAGGTCTTCGCGAAGCTGCTACTTCAACCTGTTTCCGAATTTCCCGCCGATTCTCCTCGCCTTCCTTCCCCTGACGATGGCGAAAAGATAGTCGCATTCGCGAAGACTCTCACGGCTTCTGATGCTAACAACGGCGGCGGATTCTCCGTTCCGAGGTACTGCGCTGACTCTGTCTTTCCGCCGCTCAACTTCCAGGTCGACCGTCCGGCACAGAATTTGCAAATCACTGACGTCCATGGCGTTACCTGGGAGTTCCGCCACATTTACCGCGGTACTCCGAGGCGCCACTTGCTCACTACTGGGTGGAGCAAGTTTGTCAACGCGAAGAAGCTGGTTTCTGGTGATTCCGTTGTGTTTATCAAAAACTCCAGGGGGCAGATATTCGTCGGGATTCGCCGTGCTGTGCGATTCGCCTTGGTGGAGGGGAGCAAGTGGCTTTCCCAGTATGCCGGGACAAAAAGAAGCGCTGAGGGGGAGCAGCAGCGAGTAGTGAAGGTGAAAGACGGGTTTTCTAGGGACGGGAAGGGAAAACTGTCGCCCAAGGAGGTTGCGGAGGCAGCGGAATTGGCGGCCCAAAACATGGCATTTGAGGTTGTGTATTATCCGAAGGTTGGGTGGTCGGACTTTGTGGTGAAGGCAGAGGCTGTGGAGGAAGCATTCACTGTTGGGTGGGATGTTGGAATGAGAGTCAAAATGGCTGTGGAAACTGATGATTCGTCCAGGGTGTCTTGGTTTCAGGGTACAGTCTCAGCGATCTCTGTTCCCGCTGATAATAGCCAATGGCCAGGTTCTCCTTGGCGTATGCTTCAGGTTTGACTGCACCTATGTGTTGTCTCTTTGCCTATTGCATTTCGTATAAAGTACTATATAAGCTAAAAAGCATTTAATACATTTTTCATTTATTAAGTAGGAGGACTTTCTTGTATAAATAGTTTTGGCCAGATTATGATTTTCCATAGGTTGATTTTTTTATTTTTTATTTATTGATGATAAGTTCTATTTAAATTCAGATTCTGTTGGAGGTGATGTATGACTATGAGCAATCATACTGAGACTGAGTCTTTCTTCTGCTGACTTTATAAAGAAAGAAAAAAGGCTAGGATGCGTGGGGTTGTTGCTACATAGTTCATAATCAATCACCAAAATCTATCTGACTAAAACTCTGCATTTGCTTGGAAAATGTTTTTGCATGAGTAGAACTTACGTCTTGACCTGTTATGGAGTCTCAATAATCTCTAATTTTCGCAGGGATGAAGTTTCTCGTTAATATTGTACTGAATATCAAAATAGTTACCTGCAGTCTATAAAAACACAGAACCGGTGCTGAAAGGCACAAACATAGTTTGATAGTGTGTTAGGGCCTAATGGGATAATTTGATCTATGCAGGTTGCGCCGCTTTGTCGGATATAATCTCAGTTGTTGTTGTGTGAAATTATATTGAATTACACTCATGTAGTGTAATAGATTTTTGGAAAATGCTAACAAGTGCCCTAAGGGCACTTTTTAAGGAGCCAAATGAGGTAAAATGTTTGGAAAGTGTAGCTTTTTTTTATTCCCAAGAGACAAAAAAATGTGCACATGTAATTGATTTTCTAGCCGTAGTAACCTTAACAAGTGCCCTTAGTTAGCAAGACCCTAGATTTTTCACTGAGTTTTTTTATGGTCTATTATTCTGTGCTTATATTTAATATTGCTTTAATGGCGATGGAAAGTGAGCTAACTAAAAAAAATATATTCACTTTATCTTGCTGATGAAATATGAGAATGTAAATGTGGCATGCATTTTCAGGCTTTAAAACATTGGAGAATGTTGTAGTTAGTTACATTGAGCATCTTAGCTATTTTATTTTAAATGCTTGTAGATATTGAACTGGGAAAATTCTAGCATGATAACTATGTTTATCTTCTGTTTGGGGTTGGGGGTAATATGTGGCATTTTTTCATCTGATTGTTTTGTTGTCCTGCTGCTTCTGTTATGCCTCTTGAATTTCTAAATTTTTAACTAGATCTTAAATAATTTTAGGATTTGTGAAGTTTTATCAAACTGATAGATACTGTTTTGGGGACATAAAGTTTCTAGAATAAAGCTCTGCATGTGTGGATTGATTGTGTTTTGCTGCCTTGGTTGTTTCTCAAATTCAGATTTCAAGCTTTCTTTTATTATCACCTGTGTAATGTATTTCCTGTATTTAGGATAATAATCTTTTCGGCAAAGAAATTTCTTCAATTTTGCAACATTGTCAAACTTGGTCAATAATGTTTCTTTTCGCCATATTTGTAGAATTAGTTGCACTTCTATTCTTTGTAACTTATTTTGTACTTTGTTTGGGGAGTCTAGGGATACAGCATTTCTTTTGAACATGGAGAGCATTGTGTGAACAATTATGAAAAATTGACTTAGGAGAAAAATGATGTGTGACCTATTTTTGTGCTTTGTTTGGAGAGTTTAGGGGTACAGCCTTCCGTTAAACGTCAAGAGCACCGCGTGAACAATTAAGAAAAATGGACTTAGATAAGAAATGAGTGACGAATATGTAAAAGGAAATTGTCTTAGAAGATGAGTGACAGATATGACTCCTTCACTATCACCTCTACATTTCAAAGGTCTCTGAAGTTTGGTTTACCATTTTTTGAACAAGTTTAACCTTGCTATTAATGTTTTGTTACAAAGGGCATTTTTTTTTTCCGTAATCATCGTCAAAAAGATTTGAATGCATATCCTTAATCATTTCTGAGAGTTTTTACAGCTGTTTTATAGTTATACTATGTTTGATGTTACGTCCATGTATGATGATGATGTGATGTAGAGGTGGGGGAAAGCAACATAGGAGATATAGGGTCTTTCTGTCTGTATTATTAAACACAGCTTGGATCAGTCTGTCAGGTCAGAAAACTAGTGAAAAGGTCCCTTCGGCAGTTTGAGCCCCTTGTTGTGTAATAATGAAAGTCTGGTGGAAAAGGATAGCCTCCAAATTCTCCATAAGTATTACTGTGATTCTTTATTTCCATGCTCATGCCTATTTGTGTTAGCACTGTTCTCTGTTCTGGCAAAATATTATTTTCTTAGACAAAACTTTTGATGCAGAAGTTGAATGACTTGTGTTATCCATTTATCATTTCTGATCTTAACTTAATAGATTACATGGGATGAACCTGAAGTGATGAAGAATGCAAAGTGGGTCAGCCCTTGGCAGGTTGAATTTATTTCAACCACCCCTGCACTTCATTCATCATTCTCCACAACTAAAAGGCTTAGAGCTGCTCAGTATCCTGGGGTGTTGACTGATGGAGAGGGACACCACTTTCCTATGACAGGATCCACAAGTTCAACCATGGGACGCTTGATTCCAGGATTCTCGAGTTATGGTACTTTTCCTGCTGGCATGCAGGGAGCCAGGCATAATCTATTTTCCGCATCAGCTTTTTCCAACTTCCCAAGTGACAGGTCTCATCTCTGTATGAGCAACTTTGGGAACAACACTGTGCCAATGCTGCAAATGGTGTCAACAGATCTACATGTTGGCAGTTCTCACTCTGAAAACTTGTCACCAGAAAGCCAGGGTAGTTTGCGTTCATTTGGCACCGATTGCGTTGGGAATCACAACGACAACTCAACAAAACCTGGGTCTTTTTCATTTCAGCTATTTGGTGCTGTCATTCAAACAGAAAAGCCTGTTGAAAATGGTTTGGATGGTACTGGTTCCCCTGGAGATGATAACAGGAAGGGTAATGATGGTGGCAAGGCCTGCAACGAAACTGAAGGCATTGACAAACCAGGGGACAATTCTTTGTTTTACTCATAATATCTTGATAGGCATGTTGGCCAATGCCAAAGACCCTCAACATTTGAGGCATGCTAATTCTAAAAGTTGTTATGACTATGTCATGCACATAAGTAGCTGTACAGGTATGTTTACATTCCAAATTAATTGATTTCTCGCTAGAAACAAATCAAATTATAAAATCAGCTATTGATGCTCTGTTGACAAATTTTTAATGACAAAATTAATTGTGAGCTCATTGCATTTATTGCTCTGTCTAATCTTATTTAAGTGTAAGGCATTTTTTAAGGAATTGTTCCAACCAAGTGCGAGTAAATTTTGTTCCATACATATTCTTGCAAATTTGAATAATTGATTAGTTGATACCATAGATTTAGCTTTTCCTCAATAATTCTGATTATTTATGACGCTTTTATTTCTGGTGAATTTTGATTGATTTCAACCATGATTGTTGTTATAGCTTGGCTACCTTTAGCATATTCATAACATTTGAACAATAAGTCTTGCAAAATTCTGTCCATGATTGTTGTTATGCTTAATTTGCAATACTACAGAGCTGAAAACTGTATTGTGAATTTAATCTTCTTTATTTAGATTATGACATCATGTCATATTTAGCTTAGATAATTACATGGCTGGCGGGTGAGTGACTGAGTGTTTTGAATTCCTTAGCGAGTGAGCATTATGAACATGCTAATTGTCTACCTGTTAGCTGTCTGTCTGAGATGAAAAGTAGTTTTTTAAATCGACGAAGAACTTAAAACTGTCTTGTCTAGTTCAATTTTGAGGATAATGCATCTTTGCGAAAACTAGTTTTTGAAAATGAGTTACCAAAGCCCCAATGTACCTTGCATTTTTATTTTCTGTTTTCATTTTGTATTTTAGGTGTGTTTTATTCAAAGAATGGGAGGGAAAAGACTAAAAGGTAGTGTATTTATGTTTAGTTTGCAAAGGAAAATGGAGAGGTTTTACGAAATATTGAAAATATATTATACTTGTTTTGGTTGTTTTTAAAATTTTCTTTACAAATCTCTAAAAATAAAAAGAGACCAAAGTGATAGTTTTGTATTCTAATTACTCGTAGAAGCATAAAAATAGAAAATGAGAATCCGAAGTAAAAACAAAATGAAATTCTAAAGTAAACAGACCCTAAGTGGACTGCTGATAGCTTTGGTTCCGTGAGTAGGATTATCCTTTTTACTAGAAACTCATAAATTCAAGGCAATAAATGAATCGTTATTGTTTAGTACTGTTCAGTGCTTTGATATGTCGTTTGGTTTAAGGGTGTGACTGAAATTCATGTTTCAAGCAACTTTTAACTCGGCTTCCATTTTTGATGCAGGTACTAGTACTTCACGAAGGCAGGAAGCTGACCACCCTTTCGACCTTGCACTTTGCCAGTTGTCTTGTGTCTCGTGACTTGAAACTCTAACTAACTCCGTAATATTTGGTTATGTGGAATTGTGGATGCTTTTCTTTATTTTTCTCTTTTGGTTCTTATCAGTGTGTGGGTGATGTTAAGACTACACTAATTTTTAATATTTCCAGACAACTTTATTATCCCTTGTTTAACTCATGCTAGTTCTTCCTATGAGGAAGCAATATTTCCAGATGTGATAGCTGAGTGAAAACAACACTTTCCTAGTGTTTGGTTTCATGGAAATGGGGCGAAGAGAAATAAGTTCGAAGGAAGTTATGAAAGGAAAGAAATAGGGAGAAAAAAACACTCGTTTTTCCTTTAGTAAATTATAATTTTAAGTTTCACAAAAATGTAAAAAACATTATTGATACCAAACGTCCTCTAAAGTCGAGACGACTTCTCCTTTAGTAAATTGATTGATAAATTGAAGTCAAAAAGCGTATTTATCTTTGCATCGAGAATCAGGCAACACATATTCAGAGAAATGAATGAAATTTTGAGTCATTCTCCTAAATGTTTGTTTTGCACTGCACAAATTTATACTTGATTTGGATGGTTAAAATTCATTTTGGTTGAAGTAACTTTACTTGTGATAGAATGAAATTTTACACTAAATCGTTATTCTACCTAGTTAAATTTTACGTCGACCTTTACTCCCATCACATTTTGAACAAATTTTAAGATTTGTTGTAGTAGATACGTTGTTGAGATGCATTATATTCTCTTAAGATGTGAGGATTGTAGAAATAGTTTCAGCCTCTTCAACATGGTTTTGTGTAAAAAGAAATCATATGCAAAGAATAAATGTGGGACGGGAAGAGCTTTAGGCAATAGCTTTAAATTGTGGACATTTCTAGCATCCCTAAAAATGAATAAAAACGATAAACGATTGTTTTAATTTTATTTATTGCTATTCATTGTTGTCCCTAAAACCTTAACTGAGTTGGAGTTAGTGTATATCTTGTAGTTTCATTTTTGTCTTTCCTATTCCTCCCTTTCTTCCTCATTCTTTTACTAATCCACCACCATTCTTTGTTTTATCCATTCGTCTTCTTCCCCATTTCTTTTTATTCTTTTAATTCTCCTTCTCATTTTTCTTCTCGTTCTTCACTTTTTGTGGGGTAGGTCCTTTCTTTTTTTAACATAAAATAACAAAATAAAAGTGTTAACTTACTTTTGGGTCCATTGGATTACAAACTATACTAATGTAATCAGATCAGACCATTTATGCAGTTAATCTGGTGCGAAGTGGTTTGAACCGACTTAAAACTGGTCAACTCGTGATCAAAATCAATCAAGTCAATTCGGGTCCACCAGTCAACCATTGCAACCGATTCGAACTTGTTGGTGGATCAGACCGTTTTTGCAATTAACCTAGTGCACTTCAGACATAAACCTTAGACCTTGATGTTGGATCTACACATGCACACCACTAATCTATGTTGGTTCCCTGAACATAAAGTGCTAATTATTATTATGTGTTGTGTAGGATGGTAGTAATGAGGACATGCCGGTAATCTAGCTTAGCTCTGGCGGGTTGCTGGATAATTTGGTGATCTCCTCGGACGACGGGGGTTGACACCTACAAAGTCACTCTAATGCTTAAGTTAGTAAGAGAGGGAGAAAGGGAGGTTTTTAGGGTAGAGTGATATGGATACCTTACTCAATTTGTCAACTTGCCTTTATATAGTAATACTAGATTGTTATCAAAAGTTCATTCTCATGGGCTGAGACCCAAATCCTTAGAAAACAAACCTTGTATGGTTAGGGGACAAATCTAACTGGCGTGAGCCTCCCTTATAAGTGCCATCTATCCTGCAAGAAGGGTAAAGATCAGCACTGCGGGATCTAAGTCCGTAACAGCCTCTCCCTTCTCGCAATGTCTCTCTAGTGGCGGGATGGGTGCCTTTATGGTAAGAGTATGGAGGGATATCCCTAGGAGAAATATCGTAAATACCCCTACTGGGTAACCCCGTCCATAACAACATGAATTTAATATCTAATGTTTAGTAGTAATTTCGAAACCTACACGATTAATCCCATACGCTCTCCGTTTTTTAATATAAGAAAAAAAACTATTTTATATCTTTTAAGAAAAATAATTAATCTCATTCAATTTTGTTGATTTCACCGAGAAATAATTTATCTTCCTCAAATATTCTTAACATATTAATCTATTGTTTCTTTAAAATAATTACAATAAATAAGTGATTGATATGAATGGAAGGTCTCGTAAAAAAAGAATAAAAGGTACTTTTGAAATATTTTCATTAACCCTTTGATTGGAAGAAGTAAAAATGGAAAGAAAAAAATTAGATGAGAGAAAATGTGAAAAGAGAAAAGTTTAAAATTTTTTCATTAAAAATTAACTTTTCATTTTATTTTCTTTTCAATAAAAAAAATGCATCATTGTGCATATTTTTATTTTTTTTTCATTTTCTTTTCTTTCTTCTAAAAAAATAGCTAAATATTTTTTTATAAACAAAATTATATTAAAAGAGTATGAGAGATACTCAAAATAATACATAAACAAACATTAGTCCAATACTTAAGGTATACCCCAAAACATGCAACAACATAACAAACTGCACTATTGCACAATCATAAACCGGCAGGAGCAACCAGAACAGCAAAAATAATATCAACCAAACTAATACAACCGCAATGGCGCGAAGGCTGAGCTAAACCGAAGCTCTTATTTCTAGCACTACTTAGGACATAAATCCCGATTGTGAAGAGCAAAACATAAGCTCTTATTAGCACACAGTCACATCCAAGCTCTCGGTTTGAAAGTCCAAAATATAACTTAGTTTCCAATTTTTTTCACGAAAAATGAGCTCATTTCGAATCTCTCAAATACTCCAAACAACTGAATACTACCAAGATTGAAAAAGCTTCTTGTTCTCCTTTGAACCATTTGTAAGACCCGAGAACCTGAGAAAAATGCCCACAACCTGAATTATGCACAATGGAATTAATTCTAAGCCAACGCAATAATAAACTTAATAGCAAAATGACATTAAAAAATAGCTAAATGTTATAACATAATATAATATTCTTAATAAATTTGCTTATATTTGAAAAGAGAAATAATACATGTATATTTATCATAACTTTTTTATGATTGATTTTATGGTTAAATATAAATAAATATATAATTAAATTATTATATGATTTGATTAAATTATTACGTAATAATTTAACATATATGTATTATTATGAAAAAAATATGCACTAAATTAAAAAAAATTATAATTAAATTACTTACACAATATATTAATTTATCTATATTTTTATATTTAATCATAAAAATCGATTATACGAAATTTGGACGTACAATAAAATACATGGTCATTTCTCATTTGAAAATGGTGAAATATATTTTTGAGGTGGGCTAGGAAACGTGTGCACGAGCTGAACAGAAGAACAAGAGAAGCAAAACAATGGCTGTTTTTCTCTCCAATCAGTCCCTTTTGGTTTCATGTCCTTGTTCCACTTCATTTTCTTCAAAGCCCCTTCAAACCCTACAACCCAAAATCCCACCGTTTCCTTCTCGCTCCGTTTTAGGGTTTCCAGCTCCACTTTCCTGTGCTTATCGAAGGACCCTCTTCAAGTCTTATCTCGCTTCTCAAGATTCCCTTTCCACTGTACGTTTTCTCCCTGTCTCTCACTCTGTCACTTGCATATTTGTTGTCTTCATCGTACACTTTTTGCTCTTGATGCAATTAATCCAAATTTGCCTAATTGCATTCAGTTTTGTTTATTAAGATATTTATTTGGATCCTCTGCTATTGAACACAGGGGTTTTTTGGGGCCAAATATAAGAGATTAAATGGATCAAAATTTTGCTGGGTCAATTACTTAAAATTTTAGTAATTTTTACTCATATTTTAAGAAATTATATGTTACTATTTTTTTTTCCAATGGGGCCGAGGCCCCCTCATAACATATAACATAAGGGTAGCTCTGCCCCTGGTTGAAGAGATAATATAACTAGAATGGTAGCATAGGGTTCTGCTTTGTAAAATCTAATAATGCATTATTAGCTGAGTAGGAGATTATATTAACCTGTATGGTTCTCTTAGATGTACTGAGTTGTATTCTTCTAGTTGTGTTGAAGCTCCTTGGGGCTTGGTTCAGATGAGGCGGGTGTGGATTCAGGAATAGTGTGTCTGTATGCTTTCATATTTTTCTTATAAGCTTGCAATTTATCTAATGGCGGGGTCCTAAAAGACTAAAACTTCAGTATGCTATCATAAATTAAAATTTCAATATGAAGGGGTTCTAGCCTTCTAGGTATACACCTTCCTAACTGCGTCCAAACTCCAAACTCCAAACACTAATTAAAACTTCGTTTGGACTTTGGGTATTCGATATAGCAATCAAACTTACTTTTATCTCCATTTAATGATTTGTCGTGATGTTTGGATTATCGAATAGAAGTCAGTTGGCTCAAAGGAAAGGGCTCCAAACAGATGTGAAAAAAAACATCAATTTTATCTTGTTGAGCAAAATTTAGTTTGGCACAAACACTGTAGTTTTGTCAACGAAAATTCAAATTTCAAACACTTACTAATTGCTGTTTGATTCAATTTTGTTTTTTAGTTTTTCAGAACTCTATTATGTAACAGTTTTCAGGAACTGTTTTCAAAACAAGAGAAATGAGTTTTTGATGCAAATTCAGAAAACTGAGAATTGAAACAAGTTTTAGATGTTTCCAAATTTTAATTTTCAAAAACTGAAAAACACATACGGTTCCTAAAATCTGTTTTTGAAAACTAGTTAGTCAAACAATTTTTTTAGTTTTCTATCAGAAAACTGTTTTAAAAACAGTTAACAAACAAGCCCTAACTCTGCCACTCCTTATATCTCGATGCATATCTCAACAAAATAATGAGGCATTTCTGAATATGACCTTGTCTGGTTCATCAATAAATTTGTCAGTAAACAGGGTTATATGTTGGATTTTTCTCAAGTTTTTAACTCTGAGACCGAACTACTTAATGCTTTCCTTTCTACCATGTCATAATAGATATTGAATACTCGGTATTTCTTTTTGCCTTTTACGTTATTGGAGCTGTATGACACTGATAAATGATACCATGATATAATTAATCAAATAATGTTGAAGTATGGAGACTCATTTGATTTTACCCATTTAATTTTATTTGACATTTCTGTCTTTTCTTCTGCCAGACAAATGATGAAACAGAGGGGATTCAGAATGATGTAAGAGGGACCGACGATGATGAAGATGGAAAACCCTTACCGAGCTTAAAGGTCCTCATTGAAGCCTATAAGAATGCCTTTCTTAATGGCGATGAAAAAAGTTTATCTCAGATTGAAGAGAGAATACATTCAGTGGCAAATAAAAAGAATAAATTAATTCGACAGGTATCAACTTTATCAGCTGACAAAGAGGCTTCTAAGAAGAAATATGTTCGCTTACAAGCAGATTTTGACAATTTTAGAAAGAAATCTGACAAAGAAAGATTTAACATTCAATCTGACGCCCAACAAGAAGTCATTGAAAAACTTCTGTTGATGGTGGACAATTTTGAGAGAACCAAGCAACAGATTAAAGCAGCAACGGAGAAAGGGAAAAAGATTGATGCAAGCTATCAAGGTATTTACAAGCAATTTGTAGAGATTATGAGGAGCAATCATGTTTCTGTGGTAGCAACAGTGGGCAAGCCTTTTAATCCCTTGGTGAGTTAAATTTGAATTCTATGTTGATCTTATTTGAGGATTGTCTTCCTTTTGTGATTTTGATGGTATTGGCATTTGAAACAATTCCACACCAAGGTAGGATGCCACGACTTCCATTTGTACATTGTTAAATATCAGACAAAATAAGATTGATAGTTTTTTAGTAATTTAAAATGACAATAATATTAAATAAATGTTTTGGGACCTTGTAACAAATTAAATGAGGCCTTAGGCCATATCCTGCCTCTCACAACATAAATGTAACTAACTAGCTACAAAGTCTAAATTTATAAGTTATGCTTAGAGATCAAACGTAACTAACTATATTTCCTTAATTCCTAGTTACGTTCTTCAATTCCTTCATATAGAAATTAATTACAAGTTGTTATTTCATATTTGATTATTATATTGCGCTGCAAGTGCTTCTCTACTTTAACTTATACTCATATGTACATATATATAGCATCATATCATATAATTATAAACTTAAAGAATTATTCGTGAGGAAGATATAAAGCTAAGACGGTACAATATAATGCAAGGAAACAGGAAACAGATATTTAGGGGCATTTTGATTTGCATTTTCATTTTCTGTTTTCAGTTTCTTTCCTGTTTTTTGGAATTTTACAAAGGAAAAACTGAAAATGCTGAAAACAGAATGTTTTCAGCATTTTCAGTTTTTCCTTTGTAAAATTTCAAAAAACAGAAAATGAAAACAGGAAATGAGAATGCAAACCAAACAACCCCTTATGTTTTCAGCATTTTCAGTTTTTCCTTTGTAAAATTTCAGAAAACAGGAAACAGACTGAAAACAGGACATGAAAACAAAAAATGAAAATGCAAACCAAACAACCCCTTAGAATTTTTTCTCTTCATAAGTGAACATCTTCCTACTCCCCTCAAACAAAACGAGAGAATTTGCGTCGTTATTCGTGTTTTTCTTTCCTCTCAAATTCTTTCCACCCAACTAAACATAGGGTAAGATACACACCTCTTGAGGTGGGAATGATTTTTCATTTCTAGGAACTAGGAATGTCACTTACCTAGGAAGCTTTGTGATACCATTTACCAAACATAGTTTACGTTATTATTTTAAATGACTTTCTCGGGAATAAGAGCTACTTCCCTATACCTAACAGCACCTAAAGATGTTGCCATTAGCAACAAAAATTAGGATTAGTGCATTGCAATTAATTTGTAGTAATATTATTTTCTTGGCTAATGTGATTCTTGGTTGTCCTACCGCATTCCCAAAGACTACATTTCCATTTCATTGTAATATTGTGGCAAAGGGACACAAGTTGAACTTCAAACATATTCAATCCTCCAGAAAGTGAAAATATTATTTGGTGACGGTTTTGCTGCTTCGCACAGCGATCATGTTGCTCGTTTTTCCCTTCTTAAGAGTGGTTTTACTGCAGATTGAAAGTTGAAACTAAAACTTGGACATTATTCCTGCCTGTAAAAGCCATTTGATGAAATCTCTGACAGAATGTTATCCACATGGTTATTGCTTGATTGTTTTTGGATTACTTTTGCTGTAGTTACATGAAGCTGTTGCACGTGAGGAGTCTGTAGAGTTCAAGGAAGGGATTATAATTAAAGAATCTCGACGCGGTTTCATGCTCAGAGATCAGGTTCTAAGGCCAGCACGTGTCAAAGTTTCCTTAGGTCCTGGCAACAAGAAATCTCCAGTAGCTCCTGACAAATCCATGGAGCAGCCTTCAACAGCTGCTGGAATAGATGAAAGAAAGATAATCTCTTGAACTTTATCACTTATTCATTAAAATTCTTGTTCTACCTGCCTACATGATATCTTGTCATTTGTCAACTTGAAATGCTTCTCGTGTTCGATACTACTATATCAGTATTTTTTGCCCCACGTGACTGCAATCCCTTGTAGTATGGACCTCAAATTTTCACTTCATCACAGAGAAAGGGAATTCGTGTTGATCACAAGAGAATTGTGCAATCCGTTTTTTAAGAGACGGAAATGGTTGATTTCTTGAAAGTTTTTGGTGTTATGTCCCTCATCTCAAATGCAGAGTTGTTAGCATTTGAAGAAGAGCAAATTACACTATCTTCCCTTGATAGATGTTTAAATTACATTTTTCTTGATGTCATAAAAAATTACACTTCTCTCCATTATAAATTAATATGAATTACACTTCCCCTCGTTTGAAGCAGGTCTTACCCCAAATCTGTGTTATGTATCAAACCGGAGTAAACATCAATTTCTCGTTATTGTCTTTTTAGTTTTACATTTTCTCTCCTTGTTTTCTACTCCAGTAGACAGTGCTAAAAATGAGATTCTACTACATTTTCTTAGTAGGCATTAATCTTAACTTTTCCTTTATATCTATGTGATTCTGCCGGTAGCCTGTAGCATTATTTTGTTTTTCTTCCTTCAGTTTGGAAAGATTTTAGTGGATGTCAATGATGTTATCTTTATCGTATTGTGGATTGTGGATGACTATAAATGAAATTCAATGTAGAATTATAGCTTCAACCTTCTCTTATGTATCAGTATCACCTTATCACTGATATGGTATGTAAAATAGTTATTATATCTCTTCGGGAGCACTGCTCAATTTTCATTAGTTTTTCTCGAAGAACATAGTTTGAATGACAAGAACAGCCTTACATTAACTCTTTCACCGTAACGCATGTGAACCAGTGTATATCAGACTAGCTTCCATTGTAATGATCAATCACACACAAATCTATTGCCATGTATGTTATGCGTTTGGTTCATGCCAAACATGAAATTAAAACACGAAATTATTCTTAGTCACATTTACTTCATCCAAACATGATGCCAGAGTAAACATGTAATGGGAATTGGATAACTCAAAACGCGAATCATGAGAGAGAGCAGTAGAGAAAGAGAATGAAAATTTGCACAATAAAATAAGAGAGTGATATTGTCACTCTCAAATTATGGAAAAAAAAAAAACCTATAAATGAGTGTTATGGGTACCAAATTAGGGATAAAACGGAAACTTGACAAAGACATGGACAACAACTCGTGGACTACATGCCATGGGTACCAAACTCAACTTTAGCCTGTTCCTACTTTATGGGCAGTATCTGGAGAATTCAATCAATTATCCAACTACTCTCATCATTTCTGTTAAATAATTGAGAAATGTTAAATTCTTCTAATAAATTTTAAAAATTTTTTTACTCATTTAATTTTGACAAGTGTTATTTATTTTCTAAAAAGTAAATATTTAGTAGAGGATAAAAGACACATAGTCAAAATTAAATAAATAGAAAAATTAAGTAAATAAAAAAATTTATGAAAAGATTTAGTAGGGATTTAACATTTTTCTTAAATAAAGAATCACGCGACAAATCTGATTAAAATATATTAGCGTCGATGACAAAATCTCATTGAAATTTGTTAAATCAATTATGACAAGAAATATTAGTGTCATGTGATATGTATCAAAGTTATGCAATCATGTATTTAGAGGGAGAAATTTCCATATTCGAAAAAGTGTCCTATCACGTCAAAAGATCATGTCCATTAAATAAAAAAAAATTAAATTAATCATTTAGTTTTTATATTCAGCTTTGATTTTTGTTTTAATTTTTATATGTAAAAGAAAAATTCTTTTAGTCTTTATACTTGTTCATTATTTTTTAATTGGTCCCTATCGATTTCAATACTAACGGTGCTAATTTCGTCCTGTATAGCTAACAGAACCTTTGCGAGTCAATCAATGACGGACACATGAATTGTTGATATGAAAATTAATTAATCCTTATACATGTACTTATTTTTTTGTTTTAATCCATGTACATGTACTAGTTTTTTTATTTTAGTTCATATACATGTATTTATTTTTTGTTTTAGTCCCGGTACATGTACCATTTTTTATTTTAGTCTATGTAATTGTTTTTTTTTGTTTTAATAAATACTAATGGCAAGATAACTAAATGACAAAAAAAATATTAACAGAGACAAATATAGGGACTAAAAGGAATATTTTTTACGTATATGAATTAAAACAGAAATAAAAAACACGTAGAGAGACTAAATGATCAATTTAACCAATAAAAAATGAAGGGGAGGTGTCGCACCGTAATAAAAAGCTCAAATTCAAGTATGAAACTTCAAACTTAAAGGCAACATTTTTCAAAAAAAAAAAAGTTGAAATAATTCTCTCAAATTACTAACTCCAGACTCATATCTAAGCAAAAATTAACTAATTTATGTATTTTAAAAAAATTAGTTAGATATATTTATTTTGTTTAGTTTTATGTAAAAATAAACTTGAATTACTAAAATAGCTTTTATGATATTATAAAATAAAAATTATAGCATTAAATGAAGAGTATATTAAAAATAATAACATTTAATAAAAGAGAAATAGTTTAAATTTACTAAAGTTTTTTTTTTGTTATATTGAGTTTAGAGGTAGTATCATTAAAATTTTGAATCCAATATCACTCAAATAGGGTTCAAATCTTAAGTTTGAAATATGAGACCCTTATTCTTAAGTCCATTTCAGCCTGCCACACCTAAAGTCTTACTCGATGGTAAACAATGTTAACAAATCTATTAAAAACTCATTTAATTAAAAGTATGTTAAAAATTAAAAAATGAAATAAAATGAGAAATGTAATTAAAAGATGAAAAAATTCACGAGAAAAACTATAAAAAAATATAAATGATTGTATTAAAAAAATATGGTATATTCGTAAAGTGACTTCATTAGATTTGCATGGACAGCCAAGCATGTTAATCTTTGTTTAATCCAATGGTAAACAATGTTGCGAATGGTTGACCACGACCCACACCAAATGAATCTGGATGCCATTCCATCTAGGTGAAGGGTACCCTTGTTTTGTTTGGTCCCATAAATATAATTTTTTGTATTTATTTATTTATTATTCATCTTTTAAGTTTCATGCTTGTTTGGATTTGCAGCTTCAGTTTCACTATTACATTCCACGTTGATTTCTTTCACTCTCTGCTACTCGTTTTCATATCTGCATTCGCATGGCTTTTGAAGCAGATGCATACCCCTCACGCTACTAACTCTATTTTCATCCAGGTTCATTTTCCTTCCTTTCGCTTTCATCTTCCTTCCCTCTTCCTTTTCATGTATTCTTCACTCTCTGCAAACAACATCTTCTTCATCCTTCCCCTGTTTTCTCTGTTCCTGTTCTTCTTGTCTCTGTTTCTCTTGATTCTGTACCTACTATCTATCTATAACCTCAATTCCCATCAAAATTCAATCTTTCCCCCCTTTTTTTTTCTCATACCGGGTCGATCCATAACCATGGATACTGAAACGGGTCTATCTCTAGGGTTGAGCGCCCCTATGACTCCATCGCCTGTGTCTCTGTCCACCGCGCCACTGAGTGATAACTCTTTCTCGTTTACCCCTTCCGTTCCGTGGCGGTTAAGAGACGTGAACGTTCTCGTCAAACCCAAAGAAGCAGAAGAAATAGAAGATGAAGTTGAAGACAAAGAAGAAGAAGAAGAAGAAGGTGAAACGATAAACTTCCTCGATCGACCTGCAAAGAGGCACTTAGAGCAACAATCGAATTACCCTTCGAAGCGGGTGGCTGTCACTTGGGGGAACGAGCCTCTAGGTATTGCAGACCCTGAGATTTATGAAATAATGGAGAACGAGAAGAAGAGACAGTTCAAAGGAATTGAGTTGATTGCTTCTGAGAATTTCGTGTGCAGGGCAGTGATGGAAGCTCTGGGAAGCCATTTAACCAACAAGTACTCTGAAGGAATGCCAGGAGCAAAATACTATACGGGTAATCAGTATATTGATCAAATTGAATTTCTTTGTTGTAAGCGAGCATTGATGGCCTTTGATCTTGATACAAACAAATGGGGTGTTAATGTTCAACCTTATTCTTGTACTTCTGCTAATTTTGCTGTCTATACTGGTCTTTTGCATCCTGGGGATCGGATTATGGGTTTGGATTCACCTTCTGGTGGCCATTTGAGTCATGGATATTATACTTTTGGTGGGAAGAAAGTTTCTGCTGCTTCTATATTCTTTGAGACTCTACCTTACAAGGTGAATCCTCAAACTGGGTACATAGACTATGATAAGCTTGAGGAAAAAGCATTTGATTATCGACCCAAGATACTTATCTGTGGTGGAAGTTCATATCCAAGAGAATGGGATTATGCCAGGTTTAGACTGATTGCTGATAAGTGTGGTGCTGTGTTGATGTGTGACATGGCTCATATCAGTGGTCTTGTGGCTGCTAAGGTGCACTCTCTTGTCTGTTACTATTTCTGTTTTTAGTAAATTATCAATTTTATAATTCTTTATGCTTTTGTGAGATCAATGGAGTTCTGGTTTTGTTTTCTTTGGAGGGTAGGGGTAGTTGTGTGCATAAGAACTTGTCTAAAGCTCTTATTGTTGAACAACTAAGCTGCCTGTACTATGTGTCAACATCTTCAGACTTATTCCTGTCTTACTGATAATTATGTGTTTGATAAAAGTAAAAATTTTCGAAAGAAATTGAAATTTAGCCACAGCAGATACTTGTAACATCTCCAGAGAGTAGGATACAGATTCCTGTTTAAGGAAACATCAAAATCAAAATTACCTCTTCTTTCTCTGCTTTTTCCCATCCTCATCCTCCCCTGAATATTTTTAAGCATGTAGTTTGATGAATTTGCCTTTGTGAATGGAAATTCTGTGTAAAAATGGATAGTTTTTCTTTTTGTTTCTGTTAATCACCTTGTCGAAGCAAACTAAGGGAAGTCCGGAAGTGTTTCTACATATTTGGTGAAAGTCTAATTGCTTATGTGGATTATGGAAATATGCATCAGTTGAGCTTGTGTATCTGATTTTGATTTGGTTTTTCTGGCATATAATATTGTTAATTGATTAAATGTCCTGTGTGATTCAACTCTGGTACAATTTTGGGATTCCTTCATTTTTACAATTCTTGTGTGAGAAATGTGATGTTTTTATTTGTTTCACTCTTTGTAAAGTATTTTAATTCCTCATAGCCTGTCTGAATATCCTTTTAACTATATTTCTCACGTGTTTTTTCAGGAAGTGGCTAGTCCATTTGATTACTGTGATATTGTTACCTCGACAACGCACAAAAGTCTCAGAGGTCCAAGGGGAGGTATCATATTTTATAGAAAAGGGCCAAAACCAAGGAAGCAAGGCTTGATTCCCAATCATGGAGATGAGAGTAGTTATGATTTTGAGGAGAAGATAAACTTTGCTTTATATCCATCGTTACAAGGAGGTCCTCACAATAATCACATTGCTGCTCTTGCCATAGCTTTTAAACAAGTTGCAACCCCAGAGTACAAAGCATACATGCAGCAGGTGAAGAAAAATGCAAAGGCATTAGCATCTGCGTTGTTGAGAAGAAAATGCAGATTGGTGACTGATGGGACTGACAATCATCTTTTGCTCTGGGATCTGACTGCACTTGGCTTAATTGGTACTTTTTTCAATCCCCCATTATTTTTGTTTTATCATAACTGAAAAATCATTTTGCTACCTTGTAGTTTAAAACGCATCACCCTTCTCTCCTTGAAGATTATTTTGTTTGATATAATCTAGTTATTTTTATTACACTCACACTTTATTTGTTTTTGTTTTTAAAACATATGTTCTTGGGAATTACACTTGTGAGCATTGTGGCGTCATTTGATTCATCTAGTCTACACTATCCAGTGGAGAAAGACTTGGTTGTTGTTGTTGTTGTATGATCGTGAAGCACACAGAATTGTGCCTTCCCCTTTTAGACTTTTGAAATATTAAATAGAAAAAACTAGTAAAATCTACCTGTCCTCCGGATGTAATTTCAAATGTTACAACTGGACTGGACATGAATTGTGATTGCCCTCTAGATGAACATCAACATCATATGTGTTTTAGATGAACTGATTTCTGCCCTTAGTTTCTGAGACATTTTTTGTTCTTTATTTATTTCCTAATTCAATATCCTCAATTGATGAGCATCAACACAAATTAAGATATTAGGGTGAGATTTTAAGATTTAAGGATAACTTAAGGCCTAGCGTCTTTATGGATTAAATGTTTAAACCAAGGTATGTTTGAAGAGGGGTTGGCTTGTAAGATGTTCTTAATAAAGAATGGAGAAAAAGCTTATGTTCATTCCTAAGATATCCAAACTGACCATAGCTTAAGTTTGTTGTATAAAAATTTTGTTCATTTAAAACTATTATGAAGAATGCACGGTTTTTGCTAGATCAATTGGTTTGATGTTCTGGCCATCCTTATCCTTTTCTTGTTGGCTCTTTGATCTCGAAATTATGTCAGCATGAAGTCCAAGAATGTCTGTCGTTGCAACTCTAGTCTATGTCTTTGATTGGAACCCGAAATTCAATATGAACAGAGAAAAGAGAAATATGTGAAAGAATTAAAGGAAAACGATGTATTATTGAAAGAAGAGAGAACAATTTCCAAAGGAAGTAGAACTAACACTGCCACAGAGCTAGGCTCAAGAGGAAAACTCTATCCATAACTAATTTCCTGAATATGCCAAAAGATATCTCTCCAAACATTTATAACAGAAAAGCTAGAAGATATTTCCCCCAACGTAACAAATTACTCTTCTAGCTGAAAAGTCACCATTTCTAACAAACCTCTCCACGTCCTAGTTTCCTAATGGGTCAAAAACTCCTCATTCTGGGTCCTATCAGTCTTGGATTCTAAAACTACAAACTTACACTTATTTTTCTGCTAGATAAATCATGGTTAGATTTAGCACATGTTGCGTGAACTTCAGCTTGAATGTAATATGGGAAGTCTGCTTTGAAAATTCAAGATATTTATTATAGGGATATCTGTTTCCATTTAATTATTTTTTCCTGTAGCTATACTCATGAAGCTCCTATAGGGGTTTGGTATACTTGATTAGAGTAATCCATAATAAACGGAAGGGTGGAAGAAAAGAACTGCAAAGAAGAAATAATTAAATGAATACGAAGCATCAACATCTATTGTTTCGACTCTATCAGTTGAAGGATGTTAATCTAATTATCTTATTTAAGCTTCCTTTTTTTTGTTGTATGCCTTCTTAGTTGGTGCTACTCATGATTTCTTATACTCCTTTTCCCTTCTCTGATGAATTATGTCCTTGAAGTTGACATGAGCATGCACTCTGCGCATTTTATTATGTATTACAGATAGAAACTATGAGAAGGTCTGCGAGGCTTGTCATATCACTCTCAATAAATGTGCCATTTATGGTTCTATTTCTCCAGGAGGAGTGAGGATCGGTGAGTACCTCTCTTATAGTTCTTCTGAAGTTATTACTGTTTTGGTGGAGTTTCAGCTATTGCAGTTTTTCTGGTTGAATATGTTTTCATATGCAGAAAATATCTTGTTTGCCATACCATTTATTTTTTACGAGTCCAAACTTAGCTTATGATTGTTTTAGCATCAAGTCTTTCATCCTAACTCAAATGGTCTTTCACATTTAGTTTAACAAATTCCTATCAGCTCCAACTTCCACACTTTTAGTTAATGGTCTTTCAAATTGCTAATTTTCTAGGGAATTGATGTAAAGAAAGTAATTATGTATTCACCATGTAGGCTATAGTATAAGCTTGCCTCCTTTTTCAAAGTCAAGGGTATCCTCTTTGGATGGAAGGAAAGAAAATAGAAGAAAAGAAAATCACAGATAACGAGATAATTTCTTTTGTTTGATTTAAGGGAAAAAGAAAGAAAAATGGAAGGAAGTTTACTACAAGAGACAAAAAATTCGAAGTTTTCCCTCCTTCCATTTTCTATCCTTTCCTATTTTTCTTCTCTACTTCCCTTAAACCAAACATAGGGTTCGAGCTATTAGAGATCATCAAAGTAGATTCTATTTCTCTCAACAAAACCTTATAGGCCAGGATTTGAACATTACAAATCCTTTGCCGGGCTGTTTGTGTCAACATGCTTGAATTGAAGAATTCAACTGCCTACCCTATTCCTTCTGTTGGAGATTATAGTTGATCCATGTATTTTTAGTCATTCTTGGACTTGAACCTTATCAAATTGATAAATAATTTCCATGTTTAAACAAAAATACTATTGAGTCTACTGAATAGCGTTATGTTTGATTCTTGTTCTCAAGTGGCTTTATTTCATTGGTTGATCATTCAGGTACTCCTGCAATGACATCAAGAGGCTGTTTAGAGGATGATTTTGAAACAATAGCTGATTTTCTCTTAAGGGCGGCTCAAATCACCAGCATTATACAGAGGGAACATGGGAAATCTTGCAAAGATTTTCTCAAGGGTCTTCAGAACAATAAAGACATTTCTGACCTCAGAAATCGGGTTGAGGCATTCAGTTCCCAGTTTGCAATGCCAGGGTTCGATATCTGATTTCAAACACCATTAAGTGTGTGCTTTGATTTCGCATTCGAATGAGTTAAACGTAGATTCATTTCAACAAAACTAGTAGCTTCCACGTTTGGTACCACCAACATTTGGCTTATCCCAACATGAAACGAAACACACACTATGAGTCTATGACACTTTGTTTACCGTGTCTTGAATTATTTTTTGCATGGTAATCCGTCATTTTTTTTCCCCATCTTATCTTTATAAGTTAGCTTATTCTGTAAATAACACATGCAAATGGAAGTCAAAACATCATGCTACGGCTACACATCACACTACTCAGCTATTGTCCACTCATTACTGATTGAGATTTGTACAAATTATTCGAGTTTGATACCCTTCCCTTCAACCACTACTTTTGTGGCTACCCTTCTTTGGTTTTCAAGAATCTTTAGTAATTACATGACACTGCTATAACAGGAAATATATTAGCTTGTAAGAGAAGTATTACTATTCAGGGCTTTTATCTTAATATATTTTATATTTTATGTGAAGTGAACGTCAGAGATTATTTTATACTCTGTTTTTCTGTGCTTGTTCTTTTTTATGAAGCCCAATTAAAATATGAGAATACCCTCATCCTTATTCTACCAATTTTTTTGTTTGTTTGTTTTGAGTTGTGAATAGAAGAAGCTGTCAGCATAACGTAACCGTTACTTTATTAGAGGGTGGTGGCTTATGAAAATTATACTATATATTTTCCTCTTCTCTTTTGTCTGTGCTTGCACTGCACTATGAATGAATAATAGTATTATTTTATTATTGGTGGTTTTGAAAGCAATACTAATATGGAACCCTGATGAGGAGGCAAGGCATGAATTTGCGGCAAGGGACAAAAAGCATGAGATGCGGTTATACGAGAAGAAAGAAAAGAAAGTGACCTCTAAAACATCCCCAAAATCCCCCCAAAAAGGGGAAGTTTTTATTTTTTTAATTTTAAAGAAAGAATTTTGAAACAGAACAAAATTCTGAGACAGAGAAAGAGAGAGGGACTTGTCAGAGAATGTGGTGAGATGAAAGGAAGTTTTCATTTTCATGATCATAAAAAAACCGAATCAGACAAAAAAGCTTCTTGCAATGAGCAAAAAAAAAAAAAAAAGCAGTCCAGGAATCTCACACTGCTCTCTCTTCTCTACTACTCTCCTTTCATTATTCTTTCAGGACTAGAGAGAAAACGAATGATTAGTCATTTTCTGTGGCAACAAAAACTCAAGAACCTTTTCTCTCTCTCTCTCTCATTTCAAATTCAATGCTAAAAAAGATAAAAATCAATCACTGCCAGAAACAACAGCAATTCAGAATTAACCCAATACTGTGCACTCATCATTCATCATCAGTGTTTCCCTTCTTATGTCCAAAGATAAAGAGATTCTTTTTTTTCACTTTTTGGGTTACTCCGTTACTCGCTTCCTGCAACCACTTTTGTCTTCTTCCTCCCTGGCTGCAGTTGGAGGAAGAATCGAAGTTTCCCAAAGAATTTTGCTCACATGCAATAAAATAATCCACTAGTATATGTAACAATTCTTCCTAGAGTACAGTATCCATCCACAATAAACAAATTAAAGTAACAATAAAGTCTGTTTAAGAATTTATCTTATTACTTTAATATTATTAAACTTTTAAATTTTTGTGTAAAATGTGGTTGTTTAAACTATTGAGAGTTCCAATCATAATAACTGCACTTCCGATAACAGTTATTCTAGGAATTGTCTGTATTTGATTTTACTACATAAGAACAAGTAGATTGTGAATAGATGAAAATTTTCAATTTTTAATTACGTTTTTGGTGAAACTAAATACTAGTAATCACTTCATCTTAAAACTTATCTTTGTCAATGTTGTTTTCAAGTCCATTACCACATTCAATTGGACTATTTGAGAACCTTCTTTACAGTCTTGTGTGAGGGAAAAAGACTTGGCAGTAACACCAAGGTTTCAAGTTTCAACTCAGGGTAAGCAACTAACTAACTTGAGAAAACAAAACAAAAGGACCACAAGAGAGAGAGAGATAAATTTTAAGGAAAAAAAAAGGGTTAATAAAAAAAGTTACAACAACCCCATCAACTGTTCTTCATTCCTCTACCATGTTTCTTGTTTCTAATTTTTTTTTTTTCAACTCACTCACTAATACTACTATCTTTCTCACTCTGTTTGTTTTCTAACTTACCTTACCTATGACTGCAAAAGTCCAAAAGCTTCTTCCTTCCTTCAACAATCTCATCAAAGAAATCATCAAGTTGAGCAATAATGTTATCTGTTCCAGATCTGAGAACCCCAAAACACCCTCTCACTTTCTCCACTCTCTCTCTAATCCCAATTTCATTTTCCCAATCCACAACCACACCCTGTGATCCTCTTCTCTCCAATTCCCCTCTTAATTCCTCCATCGCCTCCTTCGATCTCCTGAACTCATCCATCAACATCCCCGCCGCACCGCCGCCGCTCATCTGACCGATCTCCGCCGCCACCCTCTGCTGCAACCTCAACGCCGATCCTAACAACACACGCCCCTCGTACCCTCCTCTGGTCGTGAAATCCGATGATTCTGGCCAACAATAGACTAATCCGTATACAAGAATCATCAGCAGCAACGAACTCACGTTCCTCATTGCGTATAACACTCCTCTGAACCCGTTGAACCCGTTCAGCTTCGATTCGATCGATACCCTTTCTTCGAAACGTAAAGACAGGGGATGAATCCTCGTTTCCAACAATGCTCTGTTTTCTTCTTCTAACCCCACTGCCTCTCTTCTACACCCTGAAATTGCCCTTATCACCTGCTACGTCAAAAACACACAAACACAAGTCAATCTCACGCCTCAAACCTCAAAGCTCGTTCCTTTTTTCAAATAAAAATCAATTTTTATTTTCTGGGTAAGTTCGAATTTGCATTCACCACACTGAAAATTGAATCAAACTGAGCGTATGTCCAACAAAACAAATCTGATATGTTGGCTTAACACCCGTTTGAAGCCACTTTCACTCACCAAACTCAAAATTGAATCAAATTAAAACCTTTTTCTTTGAGCCAATTGATTTTCAGCCGGTAACTGTGAAATTACATTGAGATGAAAGTGAGTTTGGTTAATTGAACGGAAATCACCTGGCGAGAGAGCTGTGGTGTGATGTGACGATGAGAATCGAGGGAAGAAGTGATGTTTAACGCAGCAGAGTAGTAATTTTCAATTCCTGAAATGCCAGACTTAAGAACATGACAAGCTTCCCAAAGTTTGGAACTTTCGTCCATATACTCATCGAGCCACTTATCACCCACTGGAAGATGAAGCTTTTGAACCAAAAGGGTTAATTGGGTGTGTAAGGATCGAAGAAGAGAAAGTGCCCTTTGAAGGAATTGAATTGACATGAAGTTGTTGGTGAGCAACACTCGTTCTAGATCGTCAATTCCTCTTGTCAGAAACGAGTAGAAACCGTTCACAGAGTTGGTAGAAGAAGGATCCATTTTTTTTAGGTGGGAAATAAAATTGAAATTAATAATAAATGGGAAAAAAGAAGGAAGAAAAAAAAAGAGAGAGAGAATAAATTAAAAGTTGATGGTTGGAGGGAGGAGTGGTGAAGAAGGGGGAGAAGTGGAGGGGAGAAATGGTTGTGAAGAGGGAGGAGATATTTAAATTGAGAGAGAGTGGAAGAATGAGGGGAAAGAAAATAAATAAAGGGGAAGGAAAATTAAAAATTAAATTAAAAAAAGTGAAAAGAATGGAAGAATGGAATATCTTAGAAGCTCAGGTTTCTAAGGTTGAAAAGGATTGTTGGGGGCAATGATGGGTGTTTCCTACAGAGGGGAAAGGATGATTGGTAATATGCCATTCTCATTGTTTAATGGACACAAAAAGAATGAGAGGTAAAAAAATCAAAATTGAAAGGGATTTTGAACTTATAAACACAAAATAAAAAAGAAGAGGAAGATCAAGATGAATATGAGGTGAAATGGGATGGGGAAAGGATCAAAATCAACATGTCAATGACACAAAATAAGAAAAACCTGAATCAGTCCATGACCTTCTATCAATTAGACATTTTAATCCTTAAAATTTTAAATTAGTAATCTTTAGTAGTATAAAATAGTGATTTATAAAGTTATGAAAAAATTTAAAGTTTCAATGTATAACTTTGATTACTGAGCAATTTAATCACGAAATTCTCTATTGTTTTATAAAATTACGAAATAGTTTAAATTTTTTAATTGTTCATTAGAAAAAATATATGACCTAATTTTAAAGACTGGTTTAAAGATATACTTATTAAACATAAATAGTCTTGTGTCTTTCTATTTTTTTTTCTTTTATTTTGTATTTCTATCAAAATATGTTTAACACTCGATATCTTCCTATCAAAGATTAGTCTCTTATTTATATATATATATATATATATATATATATATATATATATATATATATCAAAAATTAATCTCTTTGAATCATAAGACAGCTTATATAATTTTTCTCACTAGCTAAAGCATTTTCTATCAAACTTCAAACAAAGAAATCTACTTTAACCATTCCAGAGCACTTCATTTTTTTTTTGTGTTTATATGTTATTTAAGTTCAATTTACTCAAGTTAAAAAATTAATTTAATTACTAATATATTGGTGGTACAAAATTTATTATATAATTTTCCATTAATCTTTATTAAAAATTGCAATAATTAATAATTCATTTTATGGTCTTATAAAGTCCTTACAACTAACAAGAACATATATGTATGAATGCATTGTACATATTTTAATTCCTGATATTATAACTTTTTTGTAAACTAAAAAAGTAATTTATTTTATGATAAATATATAAATTAATAAATAAGTGATAGTATAAGAGAAAAATGAATTGTTGGATAATGTTTTTTTTTTTTTGTTCTTGGAAGTGGCTTGTGGTTCATGTAGGTGAAAGTTCTATGCCTTTCAATGTTTGACTGAATGATTCAAGATTATGTATTTTTAAATTTGTTAAGTAAATTTTTGTCTGTTTATTTGGAGTTTTATATGTGTTGTTCACGGGTTTTTCGTTATAATGGGTTTGAAGTATTCTTTGTACTCCCATTAAATATATTTTCTTATCATATTGTTTATAAAAAAAATAGTATAAGAGAAAAAGATAAGTAATTTGAAACTTTTAAAGTAACGAATAAAAAAATTAAATACAAGAAAGGAAGGAAGGAAATGAAGGGCTATAAAGCGTAGAAGAAGGAGCAAGCAAGTTTTATTTATTTTTACTATTTTATATGTACACATATTTGTATATGTATGTATATATGGTAAATAAGATTGAGATAGAGATATTGGTGGGTGATGTAAAGTTTGACCAGATTGACTGACTGGGTTTGTTTTCAGTTTTCCATTCTTTAATTTGGCTTCTTCTTTCCTCAATTTCGTCCTCGAGCTACTGAATTTTAAACTCTCTCTTCTATTGAAATTTGCACTTTTCTTTTTCCTAGATTTTTACTACAATATTCTTCTTAATTCTCTTTCTCTCTACATTTTTCCAAAAAGAAGAAAAACTCGAATGATGAGGCTCCTTCTACTTATGTCTATGTTTCGCACATAAAAATCAGTCTTTTCAGGCCAAAATGCTCTTTTCCTTGCCTACTTTAATTTTATGACTAATTAATTTCTTCTATACTTCATTCTATTTTCCCTCATATGCTCTTTATTTTTTGTATACCGTTATATATCATGTATTTCGAGTTTATTTATTTAAGATGGTTTTCTCGTGGAATTGTAAGATCAAAGGTAAAAAAATATGCACTACCACAAAAAAATATTTTAACAACCATCAAATTTAGTCGCTAGATAAACATCTCTAGTCGCTAAAATCCTTTGCGACCGAAATAGCAATCGAGCATGTTAGCAAAAAAAGATACTCCTACTAGTATGGTATAACAACTCATTAAAAACTAAAATTATGCCGTGTACCAATTCCAAATTCAGATTTAGGAAAGTAGAAAATTTCTCATATCTTTCAAATGGTGGGTTGTTTAAGATGCCTCCGTATTATTATAGCTCCCTAGCTATCAGCTCATTGAAACCATTAGATCAACAAAAAATTTGTTAGGAAAGACAATGAAATGGATCTAAAGGCTATGAATGGGACCATCAAGTAAAGGGGTTGCTATTCAATGCGCCATCCATACCAAATTCATGTGGTGCCGTCAATTGATTTTTGGTTTTTTGAAAATAGAAAAAATACTTTGTTTTTTAGGAAAACCTCATCTGATTTTTTACAAAACATGTTTTCATAATTTTTTATAATTTTATCTTCTTTCAATGAAAACTACAGTTTTAGAAGCACAAAGAAAAAGATAAAGATTTTAAAAAATCCAAAAACGTATTCTAGAAAAAATTCGTAATAGATTTTCTTGAAAAAGTTCAGATGAGATCCTCCTAACAAACGAAGATAATTTTGCCATTTAAAAAAATAATAATAATTTTCAAGTGTAACGCATTTAACTGCGCTCAAGTTTAAAAGTCTAGTTAAACTTGACGTTAGTCATTTTCAATAACTCCAATTAAAATTCAAACCCCTTAATACAGAAAAATCACATTTCATTTTCACTGTTGTTAGTTGTTACTATATAATTTAAAAAAATAAAAAAAAACTAAATTGGTACTGACTTTGTCATTTTTAATCAAAATAGTCCTTAACTTGTAAAAATAAACAAAATAATCCCTAATTTGTAAGAATAAACAAAATGATCCCTAACTTTATCTTCTATGATTCAAAATTGTCACGGTCATTAACACACTCTAAGAAACTCATGATGTAACAAATCAAGTTTCAAAATAGAAGCTCAAAACGACATTATATAAACAAGTGAATGAAAATCAAGTGTATTGATCATGATAAAGTTAAAAATTGGCCATTTTTGTTTATGCTCACTTCTCTTCTGCCATTTTTTGGGCACCCAACCCATCATCTTGCTCCATTTTGATTCTAAAACGATTGATATTTGTTCACTTACTGATATGACTCCATTTTGAACATTTATTATGACTTAATATGTCACATCAGGACTCAACTAGTGTGTTAACAACAGAGACTATTTTAAATGACAAATAGGGGTGAAAGTGGGTCAGATCAGGATTTGCATAAACAGGCCTGGTTTGGTTTAAAAATTAAAGGCCTAAGCCTGGCCTGGCCTGAAAACCTATTTAAAAGCATACTTAATAACAAATTTTAATAGACCAAATTTTGAGAATAAATATTCTAAAGAAATAATTAAACATGTAACTTTGTATTTGGAATAAAATAGACCGTTTTAATTTTTTTACCTGTGAACTATATTCCCAAAAATTAAGTGTTGCCTACGTTAAGTGTTTCATAATGTCGTTTTAATAATATCCATTCTCTTTACATAATTTTTTTAAATGATAGTAAAAAAGTTAATTATTATTATTTTATATATTATATTATATATATAATTTAATTATATATTTATTATATATAAATAAGCTGGTCTGTCAGGTCTAACAGACTTTTTTAAAGGCTGTTTTATTTATTTAAAAAGACTTTTAAAAAGTTCAAGCATTGCCTTTTAAATAAACAGGGCAAGCCAGACTAGGCTCTAAATAGGCCAGGTCACGGGTCCCTAAAGGCTACCTGACCCACTTCTATTTCTAATAACAAAAGATAAAGTTATGGACCAATTTAATTATTCTTATAAGTAAGGGATCATTTTAAACGGTAGTGACAAACTGATGGACTATTTTAATCATATATTCATAATTTTTTTTTATGATTAATCACGAAAAAAAAAAATAGGAGAATTTTGCACCTAACAATATTTAAATAATGTACATGCATTTGATATCTAATATCACTCTCAATAAGGTACTATAAGTAAGGGGATACTACTCCTATATAAACTTATCCAAAAGAAATAAAGTGTTAAAATTGTTCTTTATATATTGAATATTATACTGTTATTTAATAATAAAATAGTATATCTTTTTTATAGTAGTATGCTCGACACTCGTTAGCAAGATGTTAATTATTCCTAACACTAACTTGTAAGTAATACTACCATCCAATTTGAAGTATCATTTGAGTTGCATAATATTATTGTTAAAGTCAATATAGCAAATTAACTAGTACTAAATTAAACAAATACTAAATGGAATTAATATAGCATTGATTGAGTAGGCCTTACTACCCATCAAGCGACAGGTATATTGGTAGGAAAATAATAATTAAAAGAAAAAGATGTTTATAATATACTGTAGATCAGAGTAGCTTCATGATTGTTCAGTATTGCATCTGGGTCCCATATTAATACGTGCATCATACCATATGCCTCTCAATTTTAATTTAATTGATTAATCTTTTCTAAGGTCACAAAATGCTTTCCTTTCCTTTGTTCTAATCACAAAGTATGCGATTCTTTCTCTTTTTTCTATATAAATTCTACTAGTACTAAATACTACTAGTAGTAGTATTATATGGTTATATAGCTTTTTTTAAAAGAAAAAAGAAAATTACTAATACTAAATTATTTAATTTTGCTAGTTGGGAGAGGGGGGGAATGGGGGACCATTGCGAAGAAATCAAAATTATGCATTGGGTAATGTAACATCTTAGTATTAAATTTAGGTAGAGACGAGTGCTCGTGGGTTTTTGGAGAATGGGACATCCTTAGAAGCATGTTGGTCTTCTAAAGATTTCATTGGAAATAAAAATAAAAACTAAAAAATAAAAAAGTTAATTATGAATTGGAATTGGAGATAGATGGGTAATTAAACATGACATTGCCCATCAACATTATTCATGTGGGGCAGCTTACATAAAACATGAGCTCACCAAGTCGTCTTGTATATAATTTTTTTTTTCTATTTAACTGTCCATTTAAAATAATTAAATTTGGGATTACATATTAATTAAATTTATAAGAGTTCGAAGCGAGAAGTTTCACATTTCAACTATTAGATTAATTTATTAAATGCATTACTTTACAATTTGGGTTTGGGTCTAACCTATTCCCAAAAACTAACTTGTAAGAAGAAAATTGTCACACTTTTATAAACTAAATAATGATCATATTACTAGTCGGTGTGAGACTTCTAACAAGCATGAGTGACCCAACAATACGGAACTAACAAACACCCAACACCACATCTAACAACAAACATGTGGTGTAACAAACACATCTAGGATGGATTCTAATACCATCTTACAATTTTGATTCGGATCTAACTCACTCATAAAAGCTAGCTTGTAGGATGAGAATTGTCACACCTTTATAAACTAACAATAACCATATCACTAACAAATACGAGACTTCTAACACATTAAGCTTTTAATATATAGACCTTTAATCTGAATGCTTAATTCATCAAGTAAACTTCGTAATAATAAAATTTCGTAGATAGTATGATGAATAAAAAAAATTGGTGTTTTCCTTTTGGTTTACTTTTAAAATGAAATTAGACGCATATATATGTAATAATTTATAATGGTATATCAAAGTCTAGTCCAACACATAAAGTTAACCTTCATAAAATCTTATTATTATCTATTCTTGTTACATTAACTTTTGCAATAAAGTTAGGTTCGTGCCATTTATAACAAAGTAAAAATAAAATAACTTTTGACATTTCACACCAAAAATATTTTTTATGGAAAAATTCTTTGGCAAAAGAAAAAAAAGCAAAGTGAGATGACATTCGTGTGAATTTGAATGTATAGTCCATTTGTTTAAACTTAAAATTAATTAATTTTAAAGACAAGTAGGAAATTAATTATATTTTAATTGATTATGATGAAAATTAGAAGTTATTTATGTTTGGTTGAAATTAGAATAATCACTTTTATAATCTTCTCTATTCTACTATAGTTGATTATTTTAAAAAACAACTCAAAATTGTTTTTTAAAATAAATAAAAATTGATTATTTTTTGTTTTTGATTATTTCGAAAAGCATAAATAATTATACTAAAAACTTATAAAAATATTTTTTATTAAAATAGATACTTATTTTACAAAATAAACACAAACAAATAATTAAAATAAGATACTTGAGTTGTGTTTTGTTGAGCTAATTAGGGCATCAAGTTAGACAGGTAAGGCAATGACTTAAGGCATCAAATTTTTTAGAAGATCCTCATTTTCTATTTAAAAATAGTGTTAAGTTAATGACTTAAGGCATCAAATTAGACAGGTAAGAATGATTTTTCGCACTATATAGCAATGCTCTAAAAGAGAAAATCTTATTTTCAATTGCCGTCAGAATTTTCTTATGTGAATTTCAGAAAATAAAAAATAAAAATAGAAAAAAAAAACAATTTAAAAAGAATCCTATTTGTCAACTGTATCAAATCTTATTAGTAAAATTATAACATTCTTTATCATATCTAATTCAAGTTTTTTTTTATTATGTCATTTTTTTTATATTATGCACAAACCATGTGTAATACATTGATTAAAGCCTCAAATTAATTGCTTTTTTTATCAGTTTTTATTATTGAGCAGAGCCTTTTCAATTTTTTAAAAACGAAATTGTAATTGAGTGAAGTATCACATAGATTCTTGACTTTATAAAGAAAGTTCACATATGTTTTTGAGTTTGTATGAGTAGTTTATATAAGTCTATAGATTTTTAAAAAATAGTTCACATTTTTTTATCGGTCAAACACACACTCTCACACTACACTACTCCTAAATCTACCCCACCGGAGATTGAACCCCTCCCATCAAACTCAAAAAACTCCTTCTTATACCATTTGAACTACAAATTCTTGGTTAAAAAATAATTCACTTAGGTCTAATTATCAAACTTTGGAGATATAAATAAATAATTATTTGACAATTTTACAGACCTAAGTAAACTTTCATTAAATTCAAAGATTTATATAAACTATTTTTACAAACTCAATAACTCAAATAAATTTTTATACAATTTATAAACTTATATAAATTATAAAAGTAAACTCAAGAACTAAACTAATAATTATTTTATTAGTAGTTACTTGCGTATATATTCTCACGCGCAAGTAAACATTGGTGCGGTCAAAACAACAAAATCATCCTTAAATGTCCAAAAGATGTCTGTTAGAATTGGAATAATATCAATGTGATAATTTTGTTATAAAAATAATGATGCAAGTATGAAATGAGTGGACATTTTAAAACTTTTAATCATAAAAAAGTACTTTTGATAGAGAGTCCTCTATAGTACCAGTTTAAATAAATTAAGAAAAGGTATAAAAATATTTGCAATGTGTCCATAGCATAGTCCGCCATATTACGGACAGCTTAATGGATTTTTAACGAATCAATTGAATTGAAGGAATAAAACTTATCAATGTCCAAAGCCACATAATGCTGTTGACTTTTATGATGCAATATGTACTAATTTGTACAATATGAAATTATATCAAACGACTTATTTTGAATTCATTATTTTTAATTAATATATATTCAATAATATTGTAAAGATATAGATATATTATGTTTATCAAGCACAAATCATTAAATTACAGTAATCTTATAAAATAGAAGCACTTCAATAGTTGAACATTACATTAAGGACCCTACTATTTTGATTCTATAATCGGTTAACATTGTTATAAGCAATCAAATTCTTCTTAATTATCGAATTTTCGATACATATATAATGCATTTGTTTGGACTCAAACTTAAGACGACATCTGTAGGTTAGGATTTAGGCAAATTTATCAAAATAATATTAATTTTAAAATTATTTATTATATTGGGATAAAAAATGGTTTAATTGCGAAAAAATAGTTTTTTTATCATTTTTTTTACCATGGTTGGCCAACAACCAGTTTGAAAAGTGTTCATAGTCACACTTATAATCATCACCCATAAATTATTTTAACCCGATATTAAATTCACTTTTTGCACCGTTCAAGTTATAACCTATGCAAAAAAACAACATTAGGCACACTTGAAAATCGCCATAAAATCGTCACAACCGTGGTTAATTCATTGTTTATTCTGAATTTTGTCGCGGTTGCAGAAATTGTTGGTAAATGTATCAAAACTAAATAAACTCTAGAAACCATTGATAATTCATTTATTAAAAAAAACCTAAATGAATAGTATTTCACCTTATTTTGGTAAAAATTTTTAGGATATAATTATTATTTTTTTCTATCCCTACAAAATTCACAACTTTTTATTTGGCCTCCAATTTTTAATTTTATTCAAACAAATAATTCTCTATGAAATTGTTTTACTATCAAGTGGCTCTTCGGTGAGTATTTTGTTTATTTTTCATTTTGTGGCTTTTAATCCCTTTAAAATCTAAATATCACGAAAATGTATGAGAGATTGAAAATTATCAAGGATATCGATGTTGACATAGATTTAAAGGCATATTACGATTTTAATGCGAGACTTTAGGTTTGTATCCTAAAAAATGATTTTTTTTTTATAAGCAATTGAAAATATATTAAAAATGAATTAGTTGAGAAGGTAAACTTGTTTTTGTCTAAAGAATTAATCTTCAAACCAAATAATAAGGTAGGGAATACCTAAAAAATTTTAAAAGAATGGGATGGAGACTCAGTAAGAAAAATGATGAGATATTGAAAGGGATTAACTTATAAACCTTATATATTAACAGGAATCAAAATGAAAATAAAAATAAAAATTGGTTAACACAAGCTAATGAAAATTAATAGGAATCATTTGAAAAAAAAAGTTTTTATAGATGATTTCCTTAGGAAAAAGTTAAAATACTAAATTTGGAGTAACTAAAATCAATTGATTAACACTGTAATCCATCATGTAATAACAATGAAATTAATGTAACAATAATGAATAGGGGCATTGCAAGGTACTAATAACAATAAAGACTTCCAAAACTGAAAAAGAATAGAAAGTAGTGATGATATAGTAATAGTAGCTACAAATACCACAAATGTAAAAGTGGAGTATTTAAGGCTGCCATTTTCATAGTAAACCAAGAATTGAAGAAACCTTAATTCCATTTTTGCGTGCCAAACAAAACAACCAATCACAATCCAAACAATGCTTAGTCAAAAGCAGTAGTTGCCGATATATATACCATCTCCTTCTAGCCAACGCCTTGTTTGTTAGTCTACGGTAAAAAAAAAAACCAATGTTTAGGGTACAATTCAAATATTATATAATTTCTATAATTTCTTTATTTTTGTAGTCTGACAGAGTATGTAAAAAAAAAAAAACTGTCAAAATATTATTAAAAAGAGAGAGACAAAAAGTGATTAGAGGTAGGTTAAAAAGTCTAGGTTGTACGAGTTGTATAAATTTAAAGTAATACATAAAGTTGATAAAAAATTAATAATATTTTGTGTATACCAATTTTTTTACACACTCTGTACATCATTAATAAAATAATAATATTTAGATTTTAGAACAAAATATTAGTAAAACCAAATTGGAAAAGTATTATTATTTTAATGGTGTTGTACTATTGTTGCACAAAACTTATTGTAAATCAGGGTTGAAAAAAAGTTCCCATTTCTTAACAACCGGATAAAGAGAAATTAAAATAATCATAAAGTTTTAGGATCGATTTGTTTATGATTTTGATTTGATCAAAATATTAAAGCTAAAAATATTTATTTTTATTTAATTATTTCGATTTTTGTGCATCAATAATCTTAATAATTGATTTTTATCTCGATTTTATATTTTTCACTTTTCTTTTTACTAAAATCTAAAGTAAACAGCCCTTAATTAGTGTTATTTTATACTCAAAGTTAAAATTTTACCCTCTAAACACGTTAATCTTTAATATTTATGTGAGATTCAAAATATATTATTGTATATTACTAATGTGTGAAATCGATCAAAAAATAATACCAATTATATATACATTTTTTTAATAGGCAAATACTCACACACCACTACACACTATAAACTAAACTATTCTTCTATTCTCTTCTGTTAAGGTTCGAACCTTGGACCTCCTACTCCCAAGCCTTATAACTTGATATATGATCATTTGAGTTAAAGCTCTTAAATAATTGTATTTAAGTTTTCTACAAATTAAAAACTTATATGATAGTAATATATCCATATGGGAATTAATTAATGAGAATAACAAATAAAAAAGAAAAATGGCTGGGTAGTTATTGGAATTGGTTTAAATATATATGTATCCCAGATGGTGGAGGAGGAGGCAATGAGATGTAAAATGTACAAATGAGTAGTGTTTGTGCATGCATATCAGATTCATTGAATGGCAGTGTACTAGTAATATTATGTTTTTAATTTGTTTTGGTGGGTCCATATCATTGACCAAAAGTAAACACATTGGACGGACAGATTTGGGTTTTGAAATGTCTTTAATTTCATCATGATTTTCACGTAGAACTAGAACTAGAAAGTGTCAGCAGAAGAATATTTCATTTTCTCCTTAATGCTCTTCTTAGATGGACACAACTGGATGGTCCACACCTTCTACCAATCGAAAATGATTTGCAGAAATAATAATGATTGCTTCCTTAGAAATATATATTCACAACCAAATTTTAACAAACGGATACGGAATTGGAAAAACAGAATCGTCTATAATGGTTCCATGAATTCTTTTGTTTCATATATACCACTCATAATCCTTGTAACACATATAAGCTCTATTCCATTTAGTAAATCAAATAATATTGAATATTAAAAAGTTACATCATATTTTAAAAATTTACGTCATTTTAATATATATAAATATATTAAGTGAAAGCACATATTATGAAATCTTATAATAATAAATAGTTTAGATTGATTATTAAAAAGTCATGTGACACGTTGTCCTCTCGAATTATTTGAGCCAAATTGCTAGTTAGCTGGTGGACGTGTGGGGATAACGTGGCTTGGTAAGTCTAATCTTGACAGGTTGCTTATCATATTAATTATTATGTATTTAATTGTGTTTCCAGGGGACCACTGTACTCATACTTAGCTTCTTTCATTCTTCTTCCTCTTAAATGGGTATAGCAGAGCAATCCTAAAATGCTTGCTAATTAAATTATCTATCACTTTCAACCATAGCTAGCTAAGACTTAATTAGCTAGGCTTAGCATTATGTGGTTATTCTTTAATGTAATTAAATTTGTCATTAATTATTCAACAATTTTTTTTTTTTTCTTTATGTATATGTGCGTGTTTTAGGGGTTACTGTGACTAATGTGATAGAATTTGGATGGAATAAACTCTCAAATTGTAGGTGTTATAGATACTAAGTCCGTTTTTAAGATTTTAAAAACCTCAATAGTTTTTTACCTTGAAAAATGATGGGTCCGTTTAATTTGTTAATTTTTACAGTACAGTACAGGACAAAACTCTTTCTCTGTGTTTAATTCAAAAACTTGTCAAGAATCAGCACAATATTTGAGTAACTAGACAGCACAAATAGCTAATTTCTTGTACTCCACTAAGGGACAAGTTTTTTGTTCCATGCACAAATTAGGAAAAACCAAAACTAACCTTGCATCTTTACTCAGTAGTGTAATTACCTCCCCCACTTTCCCTACTTACTTAAGATAGTTTATATTGCATTATTTTTTTTAAATAAATGTTTACATTATTTTTTTTCACTTCTGGATATATATATATATATATAATTAAAATAACGTATTAATAATAAAATAAAATTTAATAATAAATATAAATACTAAAAAATAAAGAGTCAAAAATATTTTTTAATAATAATTTTTGCTTTTATTTAATATAATTATTATATCACATAAATAATAAAATATGAATTTTTAATTTTATAATAAATAATAAAATATTTCTAAAATATTAAAATATTATTTTCTTACAAAATTAAAGTGAAATTAATAATATATAATATGAAGGATATTATTGTAAAATTAATGTTGTGCTTCTTGTTATGTGCATTGAGTATCAAACAATACACAATACAAAAGGTTGTGTTGTGCCTCATAAAAGCTGTACTATGCTGTATTACTTGTACTGTCATGTTCATGCATCAAACGCACTCAATGTGTATTTTAGTCTTTTTACCTATTAAACAATATTAAAAAAAATTAAGTAGAAAAAGATCAAAATAAATAAATTTTTAAAAAGTCAGGAATTAATTTAAGGTTTTTAAAATCACAGAGATTAATTTGTATGAAACTTACAATCTCAAAAATCAATTTATGGATTTACTAAATTTGGAAGTAGACTATATAGTTTGCCTAAGGTTCTAGTATGCTTCAAAATGAAAGGAAATGAAATTCAACTATTGGCAAAGTTGTTGGCATATAGGATTGTTAATGATTTGTTCTTCTCTTTTTTATTTTCAACTCTGTCCAAACTAAAAATAGAAATTAAAACTACTACTTGAGGGAAAAATAGATTCAAGGTATATATTTTTTTTTAAAAAAAGAAAGATAGACAGCAAATAAAAATAGATTCAACTGGCAGCAACTATGGTTTATATATAAGAGCTCATGAAATCATCATCAGCACTATGATTATTCTTTTTCAATAATTCCTCTCCATGAACTAATTAGTACTCGAAGAAATTAAAATAATGAAGATATACAGCATAGAAATTATGACCAATCATGTATGTACTTATATACAGTCCTCTTATAAGCATAAAGTTTTACGTTTAAATTTTGGTACTCTCTCATTTGTACAAAATATATATACATATAGTCCTTTTCTACTTGATTATTATAGAACAACACTACTTAAGCAACTGAAAAATAAATATATATTAATTTTGGGAAAATATTAGGACATTGTCATCATATTAGTATTCTTAAACACTAATAATTGATCTCAAAGATTAGACTTAACTAAGATATTGTTAATTCTCTAAAGAGTTAATTAAAACTCCTACACAAAAACTAGTTTCTTCCGACCCCAAAAACTGGTTTAGTGGTGTAAGGTCTCACTAAGTTCATTGGAGGGATAATCTACAGCGGAAGAACCTGTATTCGAGTCTCATCTATGTCAAACCCCCGGGATCAGCGCTAACTACACAACGCAAATAAAATTAGTCTTATCCTAAAGGTGAAAAAACTCTATTTATACCCAAAAAATTAAAAAAATAGCTTCGTCCCTAATCTCCAAATTAATTTACTCTAGCATGCATTATAGAAATTAAAGGGGCCATATTAATGGCTCACTACATTATCATTTTTTTTTTCGTCGGCAAATACACACGCATCCATCGTAAACTAACATCCATCAATATCTTAATCTAAATCACTACCGTCAAGATTTGAACCTTAGACCTCTAACTTTCAAACTTTAAAAGTTTGGTACATGACTATATAGGCTATTGTCCACTACATTACCCTTTTGTTTGAGGAAAAACTAATTATGCATCTATATATTCTAATATTTGAATATGAAATTGAGTACTACTTTAAACCTAAAATTAAGGACGAATTAGGAGGCGGACGTTTTTTTTTAATTGTAGTATAAAAGTCAGGTAGCTAAATATTAATAATTCATGAAATTTGATTAAATTAAATTATTGAATACTAATATTTTTGTTGTGAATTAATTAATCATAAAGGCCAGTTTTGTATTTTTAAGAGGAAGATGTTCTCCCACTACTAACTTATGATAAAGATGAGCAACTTATTCTTGGTCCAGTTTGAGAAAAGGGAAAAAGTATATTCTAAAGGTAAGGTAAAAGTGTAATATATATATATATATATATATATAGCTATAGCAATAGCATTATGGTGCAGGTGGCACCCACACAAACTAAACAACTGGATCATAATTATATTCTCAACCTTCTAAAGTTAAAGATTTCTATTAAAAATAAATAAATAAAAAGAAAAAAGAAAGAAGATTTCTTATTTTCGCCTGGCCCACCAAATGACTTTTATTATAAAAAACTTCACTTCATATATATTTTCATTCAGGAAACAGTTTAAATTAATGGAAACAAAATAAATATTCTGCAACCAATCATGCAGTGCAATTATTTGTGTGGTCTTTTCCTTTCCCAGGCCTATATTGTTAACCGTCATAATAAAATTTGTAAACAATTAAAGAAATTGGAAAAACCCCCCACACCTCTCTTGCTGATGCTATTTCGTTGTCAGAGTGGTAAAACAACTCAAAATATATATAGCATGTGAGATGCTTGATAATGAAAGTTGGAGTAATTGTCTTAATTACATGATGAGAGTCCTTTTGGCATTACTATTATTTAAAAGCTTAAAAAATATATATATTAAAATTTATGTTTATTATCTAGCACTTGGAGTTGATTATTTCTTGTTCCAACATCTTAATTGAACATACTTATCATGAAGAACAGAGTGGGAGGCATAGAGATTAGAGAAGATTAAATAATTAAAGGGAAAAAGCAAAGGATATATGACTGTGTGGAGACACGTCCACTATAATTCTCATATATGATTTCCTAAGCATATACGTAAATTTCCATCATCATTAAATTTCAACTGTACTATAGCATCTACCTATTTCATATCATCACTTTGCTTTGTGGGACTAGTTTTGCCTCTGTATGTGCTTGAGAACGCGTGTGAGACACAAGATAAGTAGTAAAAGCGAATTTAAATGGACTTCTTTTAAGGGTCAACCAACTTGTTAAGAAACTACAGTAAAAGGGTTTTTAAATTATTATTATTATTATATCAGAAGAAAGGACCCAATGATCAATTTCTTAAGTGAATCCCTTAGATTAGGGTCCATATATTATATTATGATATATCAACCTATTGACATCTTTGACTATAACATTGATAGTGAAAGGTTATCAAATTAAAGTACTAACACTAGGATTTGGATTTCATCCACCCATATAATAATCATGCTTATGTATTAAAAGTATAATAGTATTTTAGTGTCATATATCGTCGTGTTATGATATGTCATTTAAACGTTATTTTTGTGTGACTACATAGAACACGAATCCCTAAGAAAAAAGAAATAAAATTTTTATGGAGATTTTAATTTTTGGTTAAAGAGGGGTAGCAAAGGAGCTTACCCACCACTGGATTCCCTCCCACTATTGTTACTTATATCTGTTTAGTCACTTTCTCATTCTCAACCCCCAAAAAGGGGAGGGTTCTATAATTATATAGATTTTCGAAAAAAAGCTTAGAACCATATCATCAAAGTATTTATGGTAATGCAAGAGGAAATGCTAGTGCTACTACCTAGCTTCTAGGCTCTGTAAATGCGGCAACATAGGGGACGCTTTTTTTTTTCTCCTGTAAATGTTGGAACTTCTACTACTCTTTTTCATGATTGTGATTCTGATATGTGATTTCACCTTATTCAACTTCCACTTCCCCTTCAACTTCAACTTACAATAAGTACTTAAATTAAAGCCTCTTTACCTCATTGTCATAGGTGACTGACTCGCTGATGAAAATTGAAAAGATGCCACATGTCTCCCAACTAATGGTTACCACCGAATGCCGCCGATGCGCCATCCTCGTGTTACGCGATTCAGTTTTTCTACTAAGCTGAGCCAATAGTTTATTAACCAATTTTTAGTTAAACAATTTATCGTCTTTGAATCAAATAATTTGTGTCAAACTAATAATTCAAACTTGGGTTCAATACTAACTTGTGTGGTGTGTGTTATGAGATGCTGCAATATTACCACTGAGAAGTGTCAACTTTGACAGATGACACTCTAGCTGATCTTGATAAGGAGGGTCCCAATGATTCTTTCTTGGACAATCAAAACTTTTTTACGTGTCTGAAATATTGGACTTTCTTACAAGTCAGGATCCGGGACAATTGCTTTTAGATAATTGTCCAAAATCTTGTCAGTTACTAGTAGTAGTTTTACTTTAAGAGTTTAGACCCATTAAAGTTTTTTTCTTTAGGGTTTAGGGCCATTAAAATTGTTTATTTTAGTAGTTACTTAATTTTCACTTAAATTTTAACGAATGAGTTGAGAAAACAACTAGCTGTTCCAGCACAGAGATTTTCTTAAAAAAAGTGGCTACGATTAGTGGGCTGCCTAAGACTGCTGCTACCACCATATAATGCACAGTTCGAGTATCCACCACATACATAAATGCACAGTTCAAGTATTTGAGGGCGGATATTAATGGCTTTCCCTAGAATTACACTGATACAGCGTGGAGTATTTTTCTAACCGACAGAACTACGGTCCAATGAAAACGATTTAAATTTTCAGCCCATTTTTTTATTTCTTTTTTTTAAAAAAAAAGTGTAGCCCTACAATTGTTTTTTATTTAGTACTAAAAAATTCAGAACAACCAAAAAGAAGGAAAAAAAGCAGCTTGCTTTCTTTCCCACAACTACTGTTCTGCTTGGTTGATTTGGCAATGAGTACGATGTAGAAACCTACTACTACTTCAGTTACTTAATGGATCAACAATTTGCTCAGTGGGTTTTGACACTTTAATTAGAAGAAACTTTGAACCCATTACAAATTTGGGTAGGGCATAGACCAGGCTATGGATTGAAAAGTGTTAGTAGTAACTAATTTGTGTGTGCTCATTTACAGCTTCGTGGCTTGAAGGCTTTTAAACTGTAAAGGCGGCGGTGGCGGGTGTACACTCACCAACAACTCACATGTAACGGCTGCACCAGAATGTAATTATGCAGTTACAGCACAAGTTAGATACTGAAGAGTTATAGTGACAGATGACAGAATAAACCGGAATATAATTCACAGAGTGCTGCAAAAGTGGTTCCAACTTCCAAGTCTCATATAGCTGTCACTCTGAGTTTTGAAAAGGGCATGAAAAAGACAACATGCCTGTAATAGACTAATAGAAGAGGAATTTCTTACCAGATCAGTGACCACAATCCATTCCATACAGTCGCAATCGGTCAAAAACTTAAATATGTTCAAATAAATAAATAAAAAATATGCCAAAATCCATTTTAAAATTATTTTAGTTTTATCTTCAACATTTGACATTTGATTGTTTGTGCATATATATACTGATACAAAAATTACTCGAAATAGGAAAAGTGAGAGAACTCAGCTTTTGAAAATGAAATTCTTGTTTATCAAGTCATTGAAAACGACTTATATCAAGAAACAAAGTCACTTCTTGTTTTTCTTTCACAACTTCAATTTTCTACAACTAATTCATCTTGCTCAGAAACTTGAAATGTTATACCGGGGTGGTATTTACAAGATACAACAAAAAACATTGAAGCACAAACTAAACCAAATTGTGTCAAATCAGTTTCCTCCGACTTCTAATTAAGCTCCTGTTTCTTAATATGACAATTTGGTGGGATATAAAGCTATATCTTCAGCTATCTAGCATTTCCTGGCAACAAGAGTAATTGAAACAACTTGTCTTATCAGCATATTAGACTGCACAAATCATTAATCCTTGCCCCAGTGATGTTGGTAAAAGGAAAGACCCTGAAGTTTCCATTCTCCATACAGGTCATTGTCAGCTGAGCATCACTCACCATTGTCTGTAGTTGTAGCACAAAACCAGAATTAGCATGAAGCATTGCATTTCAGGAACTAACAACTTGTTGTAACTTAACGGAGTGCACGCCTGGTGACTTCTATATTAGTAATAGTGCATTGATAAATATTAAATAGCCAGTTAATTGCCAAACGTTTTCAGCTTGGAAATGAAGATGAAGTTCTTAAACTAGCTAGTTGCCAAAGCAGATAAAATACTACAGGTAAAAAGTTCAACTATTTTGTGATAAATGATTATCTAGCTCTTAATGTTAACAATCTTCATAACTAACTAATCTTCAGAGTAAAAAATTGGCAAAAATAATGCCAAACTTATAATGGAATTCTGTTCACACGAATTTATATTTTTCTTGGGTATATTATTCAAATGAATTTGTAAAAGAGAATTCATTTTGGTGATTGATATCTTGTTAGGAATTATTAATTTGGGAAATGCCAAAAGTAAGCCTTATACCTCACAAGACGTTTCTCTGTCTATGCAGTGCCAGCTTGTAAAAGGGATACAGTCAACATATGGACACCATGTGCAATAACTGTTGATGTTGAATCCATGAAGAACTGCCACAAGACAACCAGCTAATCTGCGAATAGAACAAGCTTCTTATCCAAAGATTTGATGCATGCCAAAAAGCACAAGTGACAGAAGACAGCCAACCATGCAAATTAAATAGAAAAAAACAAGATGAAGAAATAACATACAATAGGCAGAAGAGGATAAGAGAAGCAATCCTGAGAACTGGTCTGTCCAGTTTTTTCTTTAACATTAACTTGATGTAACTGCTGTCAGCATACTCAACGAGACCTCCTTTATTTGGAGCTACTTGTTGGGGCTGAGGACTGAGTAAAAGAACAGATCCAAGAAGGAATCCTGATATAAAACCTCCAATGCTTGAAAAGTTGTCCACATAAGGAAGAAAACCTAGGACAAAGTTGCACACAAAGACCAAAACTAACGATGCTATTGCTGAATTCTGCATCAAATCAAGAGAAATTATCAATACTCTGAGAAAATTCAGAAAAGACTATGAGAGGAAAAATAAGCACCTTATTGGTATGAAATTTCCAATTCCAAACTAGTTCAGAAAGCAATGTTCCCAGTAATCCATATAAAGCACCAGAAGAACCGACAGCAGGGGTGTTCTGAACAAAAAGAGAAGCCACCAAGGCACCCACAAATGCAGAAAGTGTATATATAAGACCAGTTCTTACTGCAAATAAAAGTGTATATATAACCATTTCAATATCATATCTTGTATCAGTTTAATCAGAAAAGAAAAACGCTTGAAACAGAAATGTGAAACCCAAATTAAAATAAAAATTACAAGGCCCAAACTCCTGCTCTAGGTGAATCCCCACATAGATGACACTGCAAAGATTGATGACCAGGTGGAACAGACCAGCGTGCAAAAATGGAAATGTTAAAAGACGCCAAGTTTGATGGTATTCTGTCAAAAGGGTCCGTCGAAGAGCTCCCATTTCATCTAACCTGCACCAACAACACTCCACTAGCCATCATTGCATATCATCGACATCAAATGGAAACTAGTTTATCTTGAGAACAGATTCAAACATTTCTAACGAAACAAAATTATCCAGAACACCAAATAAACAAACAATCCATGTCCTTCGAACTAACTTTCTGAGCCTCTACTCTATCCTATAACATTTTCGTACAATTTGTTCAAGTTTAAATCCATTTCTCAAACCAGATCCTCAAAACTCCCAATCATCTTTCTGCAAATATATACCAATTGAACCAAGCTTCAAATTGAAAAAAAATAAAAATAAAAAATAAAACTAAAACTGCAATGACAAGGCAGAGGAATTCCAATTGGCGTCAAATGATTGCAGTGTTGAGTATTAGGTCATAATTGTATCCACAATAGTCCACTCACAACAACTGCAATTTGACTGTATTTTGCAAGATGAAACGCAATTTAAAAATTAAAAAAACAAATAAGCAAGATACAATTAGTAAACTCACAAAAACAATTAAGACGGTTGAAGTTAAACTCTCTGACTTAATAATTACTACAATCCAATGTGGAAAATGAGAATGGAAATCTTTAATCCATAGAATAGAAGAAATAAATTAATTAAGAGTAACTGAGAAAGACTCACTTGGATTGAGAAGGTCCTAAGAGGGGATTCTCAGGGAGAGGTTGAAAGGAAAACCTTCCAAGAGCTGGGAAAGTGCAATCGCCGTTAGAATTAGTCCAGCAGTCATTGACGAGCATCGTCGCTATGAAAACCCCAATCTCGATAATCACGAACACCGATACCACCCACGTATCGCTTCGCCGCTTAGGTTTCACCACCGGAATCTTCTGATCTTGGACATTCTCAGGTGGCAACTTCGCCGGAGAAACCTTGATGTCAATGAATTCGGAACTTTCCGCCATCGATTTTCCGCGAAAGTTGAAGATTCTATTTCCCAAGGAGAGGGAGAGAAAACAGTCGATTAGTTAGTTGAGTTTGGCGGGAAATAAAACTTTTGAGTTCCTTTCTTTGTTCAGTTTGAGAATAAGCGATTAATAAATAAAAAAGCGATGTGATAGACAACCGGATCCGTGGCGCAATGGTAGCGCGTCTGACTCCAGATCAGAAGGTTGCGTGTTCGATTCACGTCGGGTTCAAAATCCTGATTCGTAAGCTACCAACGGATCCCTTTATATATTTTTTGTCAGGGGAAGGAGTTTTGCTCCATTTATATAGTTACAACTATTTTGGGCCTCAGCTCCTCTTTAATTGGACTGGGTTTAACATACCAGTTTTTTTTATTCTTTTGAAATATTTGCCCACATTTGATCAGTTTTAAAAAATTACTATCAAGTCCATCGAATATTTATAACCACAGTTTGAAAGAGTGAATTTGCTATTAAGTCTAGTGGAAATGAGAGTAAAAAAAAAGATCTAAATATAAAATAAAGAATAAATAAGGCTTAAATATGTTTTTAGTCCTTGTAAAATAGGGGTCTTTTGGTTTTGGTTCCTGTAAATATTTTTTTTTTGAAGTTAGTACAATACTTTGAAGAAATTGTTAATTTTAATCCCTAAACCCAATTAATAGATTTTTATCCAAACACACCTTATGAAAATAATTAATTATTTAATTGCTTATTAAATTAAATAATAAAATAATTAAAAAAAACACTTGTGGAGAACCATACCACCCTCCATCGACATTCTCATTTCATCCAGTTACCATCACCCATTTCAACAACCCTACCACCACCACCGTCACTCATCACCATTGTCACCACCACCACTCATCACATTCCCTCTTTGCACCCACCACCACCGTCACCCATCCCCATCCATTTCAAAAATCCATCCACCACCACTGTCACCCATCACCATGCATCCAAAATTCTAAAGAACTTAAATCCCTAAATCAAACAAATCTGAAGAAAATCTCAATCAAGATCCCTAAATCAAAGAAAATAGATAGAGAAAAAAGAACCAAATATGAAGAAGAAGAAGGAGGTGTCGGAAGAAGAAGAAGAATGAGGTGATAGCAAGGAGGAAGAAGAAGGGGAGGAGGAAACAGAAGAAGGAGGTGGTGGCGAGGTGGAAAAAGAAGAAGGAGGTGGCGGCGAGGAGGAGGAAGAAGAAGAAGGAGGTGGAAGTGAGGTGGAAGAAGGAGGAGGAGGAGGGTGATATGACGACGAGATGCAGAGTGCCAGCGGCGGCAAAGCTGAGGGCGGCGAACCTGAGTGAGGGAGAGGGTGGCTAGAGTTATAGGGAGAAGGAGAAGAAGAAAGGTTCTGCGAATCTTCTCTTTTTAAAAAATTATTTATTTAAATTTTTTAATATTTAATTAATATTTTATATTTACTATTCATTAAATTGTGTTTGGATAAAAATCTATTAATTGGGTTTAGGAACTAAAATCAACAATTTCTTCATAGTATTGTATTAAACTCGAAATAAAAATATTTACGGGAACCAAAACCAAAAGTCTCCAATTTTACAGGGACAAAAAACATATTTAAACCAATAAATAATTTTAAAAAGTTCTACTCGTTAATATAGGGGTTTTTTGTTATTTTCTCGAGATGATTTTCTTTTTGATAATTCCTGAATGAGTATTTTAATGTGTTCTTTAGTTCACCTTCATGACCTCGTCAATATATGTGGTGAAGCTAATGATCAAGGAAGCACCAATTTTAAGTGATTTATCGTGATTTTTGAGAAAATGAAGGAGATGAAGAAAAAGATAACATTGTAGAGATTTATCAATTTTTAGTGATTTACAATGCTTGTTCTCTTGTATAGCACAATTATATGGTGCAGTGGTTGTTTGGAATCCATTGCTCCTTCCAATGTTAGCGAGAAGTTTTAAAATCTCTGAAAAGGTCCACTTGACCCAAACCACCTCTTTTATTTTCTCTCTTCACACATTTACAACTAAAGATTTGGCAATGGTGTTCACGTCGGGGTTGAAATTGAAGCTTTGTCAAAGGCATTCACCATTGAAAGTTTGCACGCGGTTGAGGATTCGCAGCTAACAACATTGTCTCACTTGAAGGTTCGTCATCACAATGAATAAAGGTTCACAGCTAATGGCCTAAGCTGTCAGAAATGTATTTTTGAATCTTTGCATTTTTTTTTATCTTGGTTGTTTACTGTGGATCTTTATCTATATCTATATTTTCTAAAATGTAAGTTCTTATATTTTTAAGGTTTATTCTTTTAGATTTATATTTCATCTTGTATTTTAGTTTTTGTTTTAGATCTGTATTTCTAGATTTGTATGTTTTTGTGTTTCATCTTGTTAATTTGTTGCCTTCATATGTAGAGATATGTTGAATGATGGTTTTTATTCTTGAGTTCATCTTTTGTGGTTTTTCGTTCTTTCTCCCCTCTCTTCTCTATAATGGTATGGATCTCTATTCATTAATCATGGGCAAATTGTAATAATTTCCTTTGAAGTTTGGAGAAATTGCACTTCACCTCAAACTTTATTAAAATTAGCATTTCACCCCATTTCTTTAATCGTTGACTGATGATTGCTGACCTAACTAACGTTTCTGTCGTTTTCATCTGTCACATCTATAAAGATGTCTATTTGTTAACTTTAAAAACTATTTTTAAGATTGATATAGCAAATTGGCGAGACAAAAATGTTAGTTAACTGCTATACTGCTAACGTTTTTGTCATGTCAGTTTGTTACATATTCAAGTTTTGGACTCTCCATTAACATTAAAAAATTATTTTTAATACTTATGTGATAGATTGACGGGCCAAAATTGCTAGTTAATTGACCAAAATAGGGTCGAGTAAGTTCGAAGTGGAGTACAATTTCCCCAAATCTCAAGATGAGTTATTGCAATTTACCCATTAATCATTCTTATTTTTAATCATTTTACGATGTTTGTCGGATTTTCTTTGTTCCCAATGATTTTATTCCTTTATTGTTTTGTTATAGCATAAAGTCTCTTTGATTCAACCCTCAATTTTAATTACTGACATAATATTGATAGGATTTTTTTCTTCATTAGTTTAATGTTTTGAATTGTTTGAATATTTTAATTTTGTTGTTTCAATCTTTCAATTTTAAAATGACCGCTGGTTTAATGGCAACTTGCAAAACATAGAGAGGATCTAATAGCAAATCAGAAAATCACCTCAAAATAAGCCCTAAAAAACTATATTAATGGAGACCATGCGCATTCCTAAATTAGATAGAAAAATGCTTAATCCTCTTACTAATTATTTTACTCACTTAATTTTGACGAGTATCATTTATCTTTCATTTAACATTTACTTTTTAAAAAATAGATGACACTTGTCAAAATTAAGTAGGTAGAAAGATTAATAGGAGGATTTAGTAGGAGGATTAAACATTACTCTAGAAAAGAGTAACCCAAAATGATAAGTTTTCCCAAATACCAAATACTATCACTGGTTCAAAATATAAAGGTTTGTTTAAAATAATTTTGGTTTTTAGTTTTTAAAGACTGTATTATAAAATAGTTTTCAAATATTGTTTTAAAAAAAGTGAGAGGAGTTTTAATATAAATTTGTGTGTAAATTCAGAAAACTGAGAACCGAAATAAATTTTAGATGTTTTTAAATTTTACATTTTAAATACTAAAATAACAAAAACTGTTTTCAAAAATTATTTGTAAAAACTCGTCTAGCAAACAAATTTTTTATTTTTTTATTTTTAAAAACAGAAAACTATTTAAATAAACAAAAATCGGCGGCTTTTAAGGTGGGCATTGGACTAAATTCTCCACCATGGAGAAACCTAATTTTGACCCCCTATAACCAATTTTTTATAATTTGAAATTTCACCACTATATTTTATCGAATCATAATTGTAGCCCCTTTATTTAGTATTGTTGTGATTTTTTTGTAAAATCTGATTTGGGGATTGTTCATCACCAAGAACATAAAAGCCATCTGATTAGGATTTTCTTGACATCATTGTTGAACTCTTTTGTTGTTTTATCCTAATTAACACTCATTCACGTTCTTTCTTATCTTTTTGGAGAGATCCTAGCCCATAACCTTTAGTTCTTTATCTCTGTAACTCTGCCGATAATTTTCCGACGAACTACAACACGTTTGAGTTCACCGTACTATTTCAAGTTTGTTCCTTGTGCGCCGCTCTCGTTGGCCGCCACCACCGCTCACTGTTCTAGTCATTGCCGTACCACAACTCACGATTTTCTCCACGTCTGCACTCAAACGATTTGTTTGGTTAAGTTTTGGTGAAAGCGTTTGCGAGAAGAAGTCGCCAGCGGAGTAGAAGGTTGGTGGAAGCGATAAGAAGAATGGTGGTGGAAGTGAAAAGAAGAAGAAAAGTGATAGAAGCGAGAAGCGAAGAAAATCTGCAGAACACACAGTTCTAAATTTCTGATGAATGTTGCTATCAAGTTCATCATATGTGCTACATGTTCACAGGATCCTAAATTTTGATTTACTACTCTGTTTTTCCTCAGATCTAAAGGTGTCTTGTGTATTTGTTTTTCTTTTTTCTTTTTCCCTTTTTCTTTGAAGATGCATATGTTATTAATTGGAAATTGAAGGTTCTGTTTTGAGTTGAAAAAAATAAACAAAATACTATTTTGTTTTGGAAACATTAAAACAGGCTTATATTATTCATGTAAATCCAATGCCTAGCAAGTAAGTAACCATTTTTGTGATTTACCGGAAACTAGTGAAGAAATCAAAGTCTTGGGGTGCTTGACCTGTTTGTGTAATTTACAGCCTAGAATGTTTGTCCCCAATTCCTTGCAACCTTTTGGCCTTCTTCACAGATTTTCTTTTTGTTAGATTATTTTGAGTTATTAGATTTTCTTTTTGTTTCCACTAAAAATGCAGTTTTGCATGATTATTTGGGATCCACACATTTATTTGTTATAGATTTGCTTGATGCAGATTTGCCTCATGATGGTGGTGAAATTGAACAATTTTTATTTTGTTAAGAAAAAAATCCTTCTTCTTCTCCTTTTCAAAGAACGATTTGGAATTTTCGAAAATTATTGGGTTGGGGAACATAAAATGTAGATCTAAAAGGACATTAGGATAATTTTGCAAAAATTCTTTAGTTCAGGTTGTAAGTCAATAATCCTATCCGTTAAATTATAAAAATATATATCTAATGGCTATTATTTCCTTCCCCACCGTGGAGAAAGTGTGCACTTTCCTACCTTAAACTTTTCCAACAAAAATCAAATAAGCTCTAAATCGTAATTTTGATAGCCCACTTCTTTGCACGGAGTCTTGGTTCTCTCTGACCCTAAGGTAGCGTTTGGTAAAAGTACAAAATGGAATGGAATGGAACAGAACGGAATGGAACATAACAGAATCATGTATTGTGTTTGGTGACCATAGAACAGGATCATATGTATTATTTTGTATTTAGTGTGCATTAAAATGTAGAAAATATTTTTTTGTAAAAAATAAAATTTTACTTTACTAGATAAAAATTATAAAATTAAAGGAAAAATAAAATAGTATATTTTTTAATTTATTATTTTTAAAATTATAAGTATAACTAAATTATAATTTTAAAATATATTAATTTTTGTATTAATATTTTATGAAAAAATAAATTATTAAATATAAATTTCTCTCAATAAATATAATTATTAAATATATTTTTAAAATTAATTATTAAATATAAATTATGTTGAGTATATTTTTATTATGTAAATTTTTAAAAAAAAATATGTTTTAAAAAAACTTTTGGTTAGAAAAAAATAATATAAGGGTTAAGAAATTTAAATATATATTATTTTGTTAATAAAAAAATAACTCTATAAAAATAGTAATAATTCTTCTGTCTGTGTTCTGTTCTCTTCCGTTCCACCCTTTTCAATAGAACGAATCTGTCCAGTGTCATGTTCCGTTCCTCTTGACTGACACACCAAATAATGAACAGTACACAGTGTCCTATTCGTTCTGTTCAAACACGTCTGTCAAACGCTACCTAATATTCATGTCACTTCTTTTATGCTCTTTTTCTAAAAAATATTATTTTTGAGTGCATGTGTAATTTTCTTTGCTTTATTTATTTTCCAGTAATTGAAAAAATGACGTCACTGTTAAGAAGTGTGGTGTAGTTATTAAACACTTTTTTCTTATTTCTAATATATTGTTCTTTGTGACTAAAAAATATATAATTAACTTTTGTTTTCTAAAAAATACTCCTTCCATCTTAAAATGTAAGATCTTCTAGAGAATTTTTGCTTGTTCCATTTTATAAAATCCTTTGAGAATTTTTGTGCACATTTAATTTTTTTTTACCATTATACTCTGGCTACTCAACTAATTTTAATGAACATTAATTAAGAGAGAAGTGATAGAAAGAAATTGAAAGGGTAAATTTGGAAACTAATACTTTTTGTTAGACAAATTTAATGCATTTAACTAAGTTAACAACTTTTCTTAATTCCCGTAATATTGATCTAGGGATCTTATATTTTAGGACGGATGGAGTATAAATAACTTTGAAATTGATTTTGTTGGTCTCAAGCAATAATCAATGACAGAGTATTTAGAATAAGAACCACTCCAATTGAGCAGGGGATAATCTTTTTCGGACATTAGTGTATGTCGTCGTCCAGAAAAATAAGAGTAATTTTTTTTTTCTCATTTTTATTACTCTTTTCATTTTGAAATATTAGTCATTTTAGCAAAAAAAAAATTTGTTCTAAAATATTTGTCACTTTTATATTACCAATGTTATATATATTAACTATTCTCACTTTTATTATTTTTATAGCGAATAACTATTGAGTAAACCTCAAAGTCAAGGATAAATTTAGTTTACTTATGTACTTTTTGTTAGATTCTATAGAAATTAATTATTTTTCTTAATCTATGTAAAATTCTTTAAAGTGACTAAAATATTTCTAAATTGAGAAAGTATTTCAAATGTTAATATCAAAAAAAATAATTTCATTTCTAACAGAAATTATGTGAATCCAATCATCTCTTTTAGTGATGGAAGAAGAGCATCCAATCAAAACTTTAAAAATGGACCCATTTTAAGAAATCACCCAATATTCACCCCAATTTAAATCACCAACACCCTCTTAAAGCCAACAAATCTAACTTGAAATGATTCCTGTATTCAAAATGGAGATAGGGTTAATCTTGAATACGAAGAGAAAAATTAATGTAACGGAAGATGAATTTAATTATGTAAAAAAAAAAGGTATATTAGGAAATTATAAATACTCTATTTGTTTCTTTATGTTAGTTTTTTTAACTTTTTTGACTTTTCACATTTGATAGTTGAATTTACTTGTGGTACACAAATAAAAACTTGTACCTTGATAGTTACTTTAGAATACAAATAAGTAATTAATGCTATTTTTTAACTTATACCTTATAATAAATATATGTTTCCACTAAGTATTTATGATTCACTATCTATAAACGAGGGTATAATAAGAAATTATGTAATAAATACTTTTAGAAAATTTAACCTTTAATCATTTTCTTAATTCTCAAAACCTTAAAAGACTAAAAAAAAAAAATGAAAAGAGTGGTTTATTTTGTAAAATCAAGAGTATTAAATGTTTTTTTAGTTATTGTGCCAAAATCTTAGGGTCTGTTTGACCAAATTAAAATTATTTACTTCTATTTGACCGTCTCAATTTTGTATATCAATAATCTCAACTATTATTTTTACTTCGATTTATGTATTTTTTCACTTCTCATTCAACTAAAATCTAAACCAAACCATCAAACCAACTGTTAAACGTAAGATATATATCTTACGGAATAGAGGAGTAGATAATAAAGTGATACATTTGAATTTTATTAGTAAAGTACCCATATAATTAATACATTATTTAATATAAAAAAATAAATTACTCGTAATAAATTAAAGGTATAAAACAATTTTATCTCTTCTTAACATTTAATACAACTAAAAAAGTGTCTTTTATAATTAGAACAAATTTTTTTCCCTTATAAATAAGACTGAAAATAGGAGTACAATAGAAACAATTGAAATAAGTAGATGAAAATGGCACAATAATGATACTGGAGATGAGGAATTAAAAAGTGCATTTTAGTCTTATTATTCTCTCGGGTCTATATTATAACATATAATTACTTAAATTACATATAGAAATAAAATTAGTTGATTGTATTATTTTTTAAAAAAAATTATGAGATATTAGCAATTTTATCTTTTTTTAAATATTATATTTAGTAGTTAATGAGAATAAAGATTTCATAAAATTTATACAATGTCTTATACAAAAAACCACAAAACTCTTTTAAAATTTGCCTCGTAATAAAGATTAAAAGAAATACCATTTTACTAAGTGAGTATAACGAAAAACTAACTTAGCCGTTTATTGTAATTAATTTACTTTTATTGAAAGTAACCAACTATTGTTATATCTTTGTTACTACTACATCAATTATCAATTTATCATTTTAAGTACCATCTCCATTTCAAAATAATAAATACTTATTTTTAAATATGAGCACTTAAAGTAAAATATTTACGTTTTATTTTATAAGTATATATATAAAATATAAGTTATATTTATTAATTTGTTTAAATTTTATCTTTATTTATTAAAATAATTTACTGTCAATATTATTATTTTTTATATATTAGTTATATTTATTTAAGGCTAAAATTATAACAAAATGATTATTCTTTTTAAATCAATACAATAACTATTTTTTTTATAATACTTCCTAAAAAAGGTTAATTATGTGCTTATTTAAGGCTAAAATTATAATAAAATGATTATTCTTTTTAAATATTTACGTGGTTTTTTTATAAATTTTCCTATATACTAAGTGAAAAATATACTGTCTTTGGTCTTAAATATAAGTCACTTTTAACGGAATTATCAAAACTAATAAATGATAGTTAACTTATTAAATTTGTCTAAAAAGATAAACTTTTTTTTAACTATATCCTCAGTATAAACATACTAGTAAATGCTTAAGTTTTTTTTCTCTTAATTCACTTTTTTTTTCCTTTCATCATTAATTAAATCTTTAAAAATTATAGAAGGGTAAAGAATGAAAATATGCATTAGTGAGTTAGTTAGTAACTTATATTAAGGACCAAAAATTTCTTGTAGAAGGCGACTTATATATAGGACTGGAGACAGTATTTAATACTCTTTTTATAATTACAAAATTAAATGCATTTAACAAAACCTCCAGTTCCATCAATGGCGGCTTTTTTGGTCACATCTGTAATTTTCTTTGTTGATTTTTGTTTGATTTTCTCTAGATTTGCATTTTTTAGATATTTTTTTATTCAGACTGTAATTCCACGATTTTTAAGAAGCTAGTGTGCTGAATAGTGACTCTCCAAGAGTTTATTGGACCTCAGAACTTCCATTTCAACAAGCTTATGAGTATATACACAAAACCGGAATTTGCAAAGAATGATTGGTGTAATTAGAGTCAACAACTGAGTCTATTATTTGATTGACCTGAGGATTCCCATTCATATAAGAACCAATCAATTCTCCATCTTCTATAATTACACCAATCTGAAATACATATGTAACCATGTGGCACAACCATTCCTGATAAATTCTCCATCTATTTTTTGTGAAGTTTTTTTTTTTTTCCTGTTATAGTACCTGATAAATTAAGGATTGAGGCAGATTTTGAAATTCCATTTTTGTTAAAGAAATTGGTAAAAAAACTTAAAAACTGATTTAGGGATTACTTGATAATTTAAAAAATGCAACTTAATGAGAGATAAAACCGGTATTTTAAGTCACAAACTTTTTAGGGTAAAATGCACAAAGTACCTTTGAGGTTTCATAATATTGCATAGAACACCAAACTTCAACAAAATAAGCACTCCCCACCAAACTTTAACAAATCTAAACCCCATTAAACATAAAACTAACTATAATTACTCAAGGTAACTATGATCACAAATTATTTTGGATTAATTAGTGAAAAAACAAAATCTTTCTCCTTGGTTCTTTATTTTTAAAACCATTTTCTCTTGTTTCATTGTTCGTTAAAATCCTTTCCCCTTGGTTCTTCATTCTTTGGCTTAGAGCTAGGTCTTCTCTTGGTGCCATCTTTCTTTGTTCCTGGTTTAGGGTCGCAATCTTTTTCCCTTCCTAACATCCCAACCCTTCTGCATCGTTTTCTCATTCACACTCCGCTCTCCGCTCTTCCCTTTACATCACCCCGTTCAGGAAAGACCGAGAGACGATGAACTCATAGCAGTTTTCCGATTGTTCTATTTGTTTTTCATTGTGGATGTGACGCGAAAGAGAGAAACATTAGTTTTTACTGGTTTTTATGCTAACTGTTGAAATTCAATGTGTTTTACTGGTTTGGTATAATGTAATTGGATGCTAAAATACATTGTGTTTTGTTTTTTTTTTATTTTAACAAAAAAAATTATTTTCATGTTTATGTAATTGAATGCTAAAAATCAATTTAACTTATGGTTTGAAATAATGCAAGGGGATCTTGAAAATAAAACTAAAAAAGCTCTAAGAAGAGATCGTGATTTAAGGGAAAAATGACTGGAAAAAATAAAAAGGAGAATTAAAAAAAAAAACCTTGCAAGAAAAATAAAAGAGTTAAAAAAAACTAGAGTTAACCATAATTTAGATTTTTAACATAATATTCTCACATAGTAGTTGTTAGATTATTCGGTGAAAAGTGCTCATTTTATTAAAGTTTGGTATTTTGTACAATATTATAATATCTCAAAAATACTTTATACATTTTATCCAACTTTTTATTATAAGTAAAAGTGATGTATATCATACATCACAAATTTTCCTTACTTCCCATAAAATAAAATGCACCTTTCATTTAATGCTTATTTAAAAGATTGACTAGCTTCGCCTTTTTTTTTTTTTTTTTTAATATTAACACTAAATTCGCCTTTTGTTGTGATTAATACGCATTTATTGAGAGTCACCAAATTTTGAGAATAAAACCCACAATCGGTGAACATTCTTCTTCGCCAATCGACGAGTTATCCCACCCTGAATTTCTCCGTTCTCCATCTCCCTCTCTTGTTCCTTATCGGCTCTTAACTTCTCATTTGTTATGCATTTCCTCTGAATTAGCGAGTGTCTGAGCTAGGTTCATCTTCATCTGGATTTCGAGCTATATTTCTTTTATAAGCTGTATTTTAAGTTCGTATTTGATGTGGTTCTCTGCCTCATTATAGTATTTTCTTATTCATTTTGATTCAATTTAATTCAGTTTAAGTTCTTTTGATTGATTTGCATTGCATGCGATATATGATGATGCATTTGTTTCTGACAAATGAGTTGTGACTGTAGGAGTAGGGGATTTTGATGGATGCAGAAAATACGGGGGAAACCCTTGAAGCACGAGTCAAGGCCTTTTTTGACTCTGCTCCTCCTCTGCAAAACAGTGATGAAATAACTCAAAAATTGAATCAGTTCATTCAACGGAATTCTTCACCATTAGGCAAGTTGTTTCCTTCAAGTTACCGCATTAAAATTTTGCATTTCTTTTTGTGACGCTTCTATGTAAAGTTTCCAATTGGATTTTGGTCCTCCAGCTAATGGGGAAGCTAGGAAGATTGCTTGTGTGACATCTGGTGGTACCACTGCTCCATTGGAGCAACGATGCGTCCGCTATGTTGACAACTTCAGTTCAGGTCATAGAGGGGCCACATCCACAGAGTATGTTGCACTCGCGTTGTTCTTGCTGAAAAGAACTTCTGTAACTCTTTGTTTTGATTCTCTTAGAATAATAGATTGCTGATTGTGTTGCAGGTATTTTCTGAAGGCTGGATATGCTGTCATCTTTTTGTACCGAAGGTGGATTTAGGGCCCTGCAATATAGCGTTTTGTTGTGCTCTACCTTCTATCTCTATATGTTGATTACTATTAAAAATTTATGCAGGGGAAGTTCCCAGCCATTTTGCAGATCCCTGCCTGATGATCCCTTACTTGAATGCTTCAAGCCTACCGACGAGTTAAACATTCAAGGTTTCTCATTTTATGTTTCCTTATCTTCTCTCACCACACAAAGATAAAAAACTAATATTTGTAATCATATAAGCAATCTATCACATTAGAGATAATATTTACAGTGCACTTGATATCATGATAGGCTGAAAGCGTGAAATACTCAGCAATTTCTATTATTGATTGTACAGAGTGACGGTGTTTAAGTGTCTCATGAGCAGATCTGGACTAGCCTTACTCTCTATTATGAGTGATGTCTAGGCTAACAAAAATGTACCTAAATAACTTCTTCATAAGATGTGTATTTATTATTTGTAGATGAAGGCGACTCTGATTTTGAATTCATTGTTAAATTTCATTACGATGTTAAATAATATGCCTACTTCATTTTCTCTCTTTCCTTTTTTCTTGTGTGACTATTTTATACAAACAACTGGACTTGTCTTGATTTTGCTGAATTCTGTTCTATATATCAGTGCGCGAGGCTTATTCTGAAGCAGTGAAGAGGGCCATTGTGGATCACCATACTGTATGATCTGTAGACTTGGTTTTGTGATTTACATTCATCTTCCTTTCTTCTTCTTTTTTCTCTGGGATTTTATTATGTCTCTTTTAATTAATGGTGCACTAGCTTTGGATTATTTGGATATAGTTGTAGCTTCACTGGGGTTCTCATTTGACTGCAGGCAGTGGCAGGTGGTCTCCTGTTAAAACTACCTTTCAACACCATATTTGAGTATCTTCAGGTTAGCTTTATTGGATATTTGTAAATTGTAAGTATCAATTTCATTTAAGAGAGGATTAAATCTCTTATTCGGTGTCATTATCTGTCTGCCTGGCTGTTTACTGGTAATCAACCAAGGAGGTGAATTACATTACTTGGTGTTTATATTTTCCAGTGTTTGGCAAATTGCAAGATATAGATCCATTTTTTGTTCAGCTGTACCTTTTTTTATTGTCGATGTTTACCCAGTATATTAATTAGTTCTAATTAGTCATTGCCAATTTCCTTGTGTTTTTGCAGATGTTACAAATAATTGCAATGTCAATGGAGTGTATTGGCCCACATGCAATGTTCTATCTTGCTGCTGCAGCAGCAGACTTTTATGTTCCTTGGAAGGACATGGTATAGTTATGATTTATTAGTGCTTCATTCCATCATTTTTTTTCCCGCTGTATTGATTTTATCAGTTTAAATGATTTGTTATCATTCCACAAAGAATTTGTCACTGCTGCCTGCATCAACTTTAGAGGTTTTACCTATGTGTAAATATCAGGAATGTCACATGACTTTACTAGTTTTGCTTCTATTTCTGCAAGGCACGGAATTTGAGTAGTTGTTGTGTTCTACACTTTTAGCAATGTAGTATGAGTGTACGACACTATGACTTGTAAGGCAATAGCTTGCAACGACGCAGATTTGGAAGGACATCCTAAACCCATTCTAGATGCTATTGGGTTCTTTTTCATGTACCAGAAGTGTATGAAACTTTGAAACCATGGCTTTAGATTGATGAATCTGCAACGAGATGTCAAGTGGGCAGGCATCTATTTGTGGATAAATCAAAATTGTAAAATGTTGGAATTGTAACATTTCCATGATGAGATTTACTCAGCAATATCATCTAGCTATATTAATCATGCAGGTAGAGCACAAAATTCAGTCAGGATCTCACATCTTGGACGTGAAACTAGTTCCAGTGCCAAAAATGTTGTTGATGCTACGAAAATATTGGGCCCCGCTGGCTTTCTGCATATCTTTCAAGGTATTATGATATCTGAATAACATTTAATGAGCAAAAGCCTTCTTCCCCTCTTAAAAAATGGTTTTCCTAACCATTCCCAAAGTAATCAAGAAATTTAAAGTTTCAAAGGCAAATTACAACACTTAAATTGGGAACTTAAAAAAAAGAAAGCTTTATTTATGACTTTAAACTTTCCATTTTTTATTCCTTCACTAATGATGTGGCAATGGCTTTTGCTAACCATTAAAAGAATCTATGTGGACTATACCACTTCCACAACTATAAATTGCAGTTATTCCTTTTTTTATCAGCCAAATTTGTTTAGGGAGGGGGGTGATGGAGTTTTGCACCTATGATTCGAATTAGGTAGGACTCCAACTAGTAGGATTCGAATTAAGTACCTTCACCTAGTAGGATTCAAATTATGTACGTACCTTCTTCTAGCAGGATTCGAATTATGAACCTTCATCCGAATCAAGGGGATGCACTTATTCCTAATTAAAACACCAAAAATATCTTGATATGGTGAAACGAGTTTAGTCTGAGCTCTCCATGTGATGATACTTTGCGTATCATAGTGTCTTTTCTGCAGTTATATACAATTAATACCAAGTTTCTAGAGAAACTGCATTGTCTATATTCTCCACTAAAAATATGTATTTTAAAAATGAACCATTCGAGATATGAGATACCATCGTTGTGACGAGATCAAAATATGGCTTGATCGTGATGAGTTATTCAAGTTAAGGAGGTTATTCTGTTTTTGGACAAGAGAAGTCCAAGCATAAAATACCTTGACACACTGTAACTGGTTCAACTAAGATTTACCTTTCCACCTTGATTGACAGTTAGAGACTGATTCAAACATTCTTCTAAAGAAGGCTGTCACAGCTCTTGAAAAGTACAAGATGCATGCAGTTGTTGCAAATGAACTCTCAACTCGCAAGGAGCAGGTGGTGGTTGTCACTAGTTCTGAGAAGATAACCGTTAGGAGAGATCAGAGTGAGTCTGGTGATGATGTAGAGAATCCTCTGATCAAGCTTCTTTCAGCAAAACACGTCACTTACATCGAGGATTCCGCTAAATGAGGCTAAGGAATGAATTTGGCTCTGACCTTTGCTGTTTTTCCCTGTTGCAATTCCTGATTAAACTACAATTTTCTAATGTTATAAGTCTCATGAATAAAATGGTGAAGAATTAGACAACACGGACAATGCCAAAAAGAAAAAGGAATACAGAAGATGCCGACAGTTCTAACCATACCTTGACTAACTTCGGCTATTTATTTGTTATTTTCCCCATTTGCAATTGGGTTCCTTACATTGTCATATTAATTGATAATAAAGTTTTAAACGTATATGTTGTAAGTTGTAACCTCTTCATTTTTTGGTTTTAATGGAATTGATCCATACACCTTTTAATGTGAGAAAATATGTTATCCACAGAAATTTGTACTTTAAGATTATAATCATTAGCATATGCTGTTACTGGATACATGATGTGTGGTGATGGTTCTGGCTATGGAAGTTAATTTTTACTTTGTAATTAAGTGGTTAGTTTGTTATAACTGGTGTTATTGCAACGAACACCACGACTGAACCGATAAGTTAGATGTTTATATGTAATTTAGGTAGACATGCTTATGAGCTTTTGGAAATAATAGATACTGTGTAACTACCAATTGACATAATCACTAAGCCAGAATTTCACTTTTAGACATTAAGTGGTGATGGTAATCAGACGCTGGTAAATAGATTTGTGTTCACAAGCAGAATGTTGAACAAAATCTACAAACCAAGAATGTGGATATTACAAGATATTTCACCAAGCTTCTCCAAATTTTAGATTATCATTGTCTTTATAACTGAAAAGCGAAATTATCATTCACTATAACTAACTTGATATTACAAAACATATATACATATATCTTCTGAATAATACAATAACAAGAGCTCTTATTCCACTTCTGTATAATGATTAATTAAAAAATAATTAGATTCGTTGAGGGGGGACATTATGGTATTGAATCAAATATTAGCTATTGGTAAGTAGAAACCAAGTGTCATGTTCACTACAGATCCTCATCACTCTCTGTATCAAGCTCAAGACCTTCAGCTGCCAAGAGTCGGCTGATAGTCTTCTTCTTTTCTTCCTCAGCCTTTCTTCTTATCAAATCTCTTTTCTTCAGTATCAGTGTGTGCCTTTTAAGGGTACTGTTGAAATGTTCATCCGAAGCCTTCTTTTCTCTTGCCAGGATCTTCCTTGTTTCATCTGGATCAATCTGAGATTTCATAAAATTCTTCTAATTAGATGCAGGGTGACAAATGGAATATGTCTATGAGAAAAAGATTAAATATGTGATAGTGATACTGACACTTTCCAACTCCACTCTCGGGTGAAAAACAACTATCCGTGATGCTATGGATGGAAAAAGATCATGAATTCTTTGAAACTCATCCAAACAAGTGACAGTCATTTCTCTAACTCCGTATATAAGAAAGAAAACCAGGTTAATCGTGGTTGGAAAATTTTTTACTGAGACTATAACCTATTTCTTGACACAATCATTCGAGCTACAGTAAACTGGCAATATTTTCACTCATGCTCCAATACCTTGGAACGAGAAAGTTGACGAACACGAAGATTCAACTCGCGCTGTTGCTGCTCGGCCCAAGCTGCAATTGCCATATCACCCCGCTGATCAAAAGCTTTTCGCTTTTTCATGAGCCACTCCATCCATGCTTGAGATGCCTAAAGGAAACAAAACGCCACATCAATCAAGCATAAGAAGAAAAGTTATATCTGCTATTTACAGTAGAAAAAAATAACGTATCCAATATTATCCGTTTCAAAATGGTTATAGAGCAATGCTTAAAGGTTTAGGCACTTCCGGAAGGGTAGAAAATATTCAAAGTGCATTCTCTGTACAAAAGGTGAAACAGTAGTTACTTGTTGAAGTTTATCGGTCTGCCTTGCATATTATACAAAGGGTAGAAAATCACAATATCTCTATCCATTCTATAGGATTGAACAATGAGTGGATTGATTGGTCATCAGTATTAATTAATATCTGAGACATTTAACTTGCCACACAGTTCATATAGTAGATGCTAGTGTTACTGACCAGCTCAAAAGATTGGAGAGAAACTGCGACACTAAAGCTGGAAAGATTTGATTTGTGCTTGATACAGAGCATATTATGACCCACTTAAAATCCCATATAACAAGTTTCAAACTTGTGAAGTTAAAAATAAGTGTAAATTAGAATACTAAAGCTCCTCTATAAACGACAAAGAACAAGTACCCAGTCAACTAGTGATGATTAAACACATAAAAATATTACCTTCATAGGGTTGACCCGATTATCCTTATCATACTGTCTTCGCCTCTCCTCATCTATCAGCAATTCATAAGCAGCTTGTATCTTGATGAACCTAGCTTCTGCTGTTTCACCTTCCTCAAGAGTTCCTCTACCATCATAGACTTGAAGGAGTAAAGTGAAAAAGAGTTATTATGTATTAAGAGGTTATATTCATCTTTAAGAAAGAACACCTGCATAGCAGAAATTAAGTTGCATGGCAAACATTTGGATAAACACTTCGAAGGTAAAAACACTCACAGGCTACAACTGCTTCATGGGAACATAATTGTCGAGAAAGCATAATATCTCACACTTCCTAGCAGACAAGCATTAAGAAAAAATTCTAATTGCTAAGTGCATGATTGGTTTATAGTTGGGATATCCCAAACCATGGTTTGAAGTGGGTAAACTTAGTTTTTAGTGAAAATATCATGTTTGGCAAAAACTACCTTGAGTTATTTTTCAATGTGATTCGAGACCTCACACCATGGTTTGGACAAAAGCAAAAACAAGTTGTATTTCCGTTGGACTAAACTTTGGGTGGCCAACTCCAAAACAAACACAGCCTAAGTAGTTGCAGTTGCTTAGCTTCACCTTGAATGAATAAACAAAATAATATATTGATACAAGAGAAGATTAATATAGGATTAAGCATCAGACTGCAACAAACAGTTCATATGACATTGAAGAAAACAAGTAATTATACTGAAGATACATACCATCTGGATGATAAAATTTGGCCAAACGTCTATAAGCATTCTTTATCTGCTCTTCATCGGCATCTCTTTCCAATTCTGTTGTTTCAGCACAGAAAATTGAAGGAACTGTCAAAACAAGTATGAGAGGAATTTTCCATCTCTATACTCTTCCTACAAAAAAGGTTCACATTAAACAAGCATGCTTGACAGTGACAAACCCAAATACATTTATTTCTTCTCTTTCCAAGGAATCTTCAGCGTTATCTATCACCAAAAATAGTTAATCATAATACCATGATTGGATATGTTATCCTAGCAATTTTCCGAGAAAATTATATCACTGGTAATAGAAATATTTTTAGCAGCAACCTTCTTTTTGGTTGAGAAGTCTTAATTTTTCATTCATTTTCGGTGATGAGCGTTATTAGGGAAAATGAATAAGCTTAAAGGAAAAAATTACCAAGAGTATCGTATGGAGATTTTTGTTCCTCCCAATTTGAAGCCTTGGCCACAGTTCTCCTCTGATTGAGGCGAAACCAGGGCACTGTTCGCCTCGAACCGGAAGAACCGAGCCATGTAGAATAGAGCGAGGGGGATGGCGAATGGGGCTTGCAATTAGGGTTTCGAAACGAAGCCCAAGATCGAAATTGGTGTCTGCAACTAATGAAGGAGAACACCGTGTGAGGCCTACATAAGGTTCTCATATTGCTCATAGTTTCCCTCTGAATTTTTGAAGCTCCTCACTCGAAACCGATTCAACTAAACGCTTCCCTGAAGAATCAACAACGACCCAGTTCGAAAATTCCTTTCTTTTTGGTCCTGGAAAACATGAAGGAAGCGAAGAGGTTCTGGGCCCTTCAAGGATAACAAATACCAATGAATCTGACAGAATCTTCTATTTTATTTTATTTTTCCAATTTTTTTTCCATTTTTCTGTTAAGTTTCTCAAAGAGGAAATTCTTCTTTTCTCATTTTTTTGATGAATGATAGCCGAGAGTTTTTTTTTTTGTTTTTTTTTTCTTTTGCCCGGGAAATTTGTGGACGGTTTGGGTTCCTTCCCTGTGTCACCATGACACATCGACAGTGATGCTCATGGCTCATGCCCATCTTCCACAATACTCCATCCCTTTTTAAATATAAACAAATTTTTTTGATAATATTATATTTTTAAATATAAGTGAATTTAATTATTTTTATTTGTATTAATAAAAATTTATCTATTATACTCTTCATTCAATTTATTCTCTCATTTATTATATTCTCTCATTTATTATAGTGATTTTGAAGAGGAGAGAAAGAAACTTAATGGAGAGTAATTTAGGAAAACAAATTAATTTTTGATAAATTTAAAAAAATTAAATGAGGCTAACTAATTTTTTTAAAGGGTGTGAGTTAAGCAATTTTTACTTATAATAAAAAACAGAGGGAGTATTAAGTTGAGCACAATTACTATTTTATTTATGTTTTTTTATCGGTCAAACAAACAACTCACTACTCCTAATTGAACCCATCTCTTCAAGTTCCAAAAATTTCTCCTTATATCATTTAAACTCTTAATAACTTATTATTAGTTTTATTAAAAAAAAATCGTTTTTGTTATGATTAGTTGTGAACTGTAAAATACTAGTATAACTATTAGTTGTGCGGATTGATAGTTAACAGGAGGTTGTGACTTGTGAGCTCGATTTTAATTTGTTGTTTTTGGAGCATTTTTTTTTTTTTTTATCAATGGAAGAAAAAAAGGAATACAAAGATTCAATCCATTACAGAGATTGAAGGCAGGAAATTGGACAAATGAACCAATTAGCCATACAAAAAGAGTTTCTCCCATAAAAAGACCTATTCACTCCCAGCAACGTTTAATTAGAGTAACTATCTCTGATCTATCCCATTAAACTCTTTTAAATATAAAAGCATTCCTAGCTATCCAAATTGACCACAGAGTAGCGCACCAGACAGCAAGAACATCGGAAGTTTCCTTTTTTTTTTGGCCCCAAAGAATTAAACCAAAATAAAGACTCAAGCAAAGAGTGGAAGGCCACAAAATCTGTGGCAAACCAATCACTCACATCTCTCCAAACATGAATGACCATTGGGCGGGAACAAAAAAGATGATCACGAGATTCTAAATGGGAATTGCATAGACAACAAACCGCCTCCTGTTGGGAAATAATACGACGAGCTAGCAGACCTTCTTTTGTTCCAAGTTTTTCATGGATGGCTAACCAAGCAAAAATTGTGACTTTACTTGGAGCCACTGATCTCCACAAAATTCCACAGGCTCGAACTATGGCAGAATCAACAAACAAAGTAGAATAATCCGAAACAAGCGCTAAATACCCCAAATGTGGACAATAAGTTATACACTATGTTTTTGCGGCATGTTTTGTTTAACTTATAAACTATGTTTATCTGAAATTAGAATTGATTTTGATGAGAAAAAAAAAATTACGTTCGACAATTTTTGGTCTAATTGATTCTACTATAAAATCAAGATTTTTATTTTTCTATAATTAATTATAAATCATATTCACACTATAAAATTTAAATTTTAACCAAAGTATTCAAATATAATTCTTTTTAATAAATAATTTTTTATTTTAGTTTTTCAAACACAAATCAATTTTGTTTAAAATCAATTAATACAATCAATTATACTTAAGATCAATTTTATCAGTGTGATTTATTTTAAGTAATCATCCTCGTCCTTAATTAGGTTCACTTTTAAGTGATGATATTTTAGGATTTTCTACTCTTAAGATTTATTTTTGTGTCATCTCATTTTTTTGGGCTTAGTCCCTGATGCTTTGAAAAGAAAAAAAAAAACAAAAAAAACTCTTTCTTTTAAAATAAAAGATATAGCCGCTGCTAATATACATGTTTTAATTTTCTGAGACAAGCACTTAAAATTATACCGAAAACATCTTATTAGAAAGACAGAGTAATTAGGTAAGTTCGTTTTTCATAATATAGGGTTACGTTTAAGATTATACATTGTTTATGTACAACTACAAGCATTAAGCATATACTATCACAAGTTTTTGCTAGACGCATGGTAGTAAACAACATTAACTTGCATATTCATACAAATATATGTTCATCCAAAACTTTGGAGTAACTGTTATGCAAAGCACATAGCAGATTATCCATATGAAGTTGGGTGAGATGGACGAGCAGCCCAAAGAGAACAAAGGGTGCGAAGACGATGAAAATATTCTCCCATTGCTAGCAACCCTCTTGCAGCTTGATTTGTTGACAGGATCCTTGACATGTGCACCAGAGTTTGTTGCCGTAGGTGATCTGCCTGTCCACAGCACAATTCCCAATGTACCAAAATAATTCAATTTAACTAATAATGTAATTATATAAAGTATGTGGAGTTACGTTACCTGGCTTACAAAACCTTCTAATGCCTCAAATTTCTCCATAGCAACAGCTATCTGAAGTCCATAGTTTCCATCACCCAATGGATCAACCGCCATGTCATAAACCACACTCTGCTGCAGTTTATCCATTCCTTGTGATAGAGCATCTTCTGCTTGCTGAGATGATAACCTCAGATTATTAATGCTAACTATTTGTTGATCACTCAAAGGCTCAAGTTCTGGCACAATTATCTGTAACAAAATTTCGAGTGGTTGGTTAGTTCTTCATAATATAAGTCTTGATTATTGAAGATTAAATTCTATGTTATTCTGCAAAAGCACAACCAATGTTGAGAAAATGCAAGCAGTTATTAGAATTTGGTTTAGTATTATTTGATATTTAGTTACATTTAGAAGTTGTGAAGGGCGCGATCCACCAATCCAGAGGAAAATGCGTTCAACTGATGCTTTCCACGCACCAGAGATTAAATACAGGACATCAGCTTTTGCAGCATCTGCTTTCATTCTGAAAAGATTTGAGTAATGGTTTAACACACTCTGAACTAGTAGATGCAATTCTACTTCTGATGCTTGTGCTTGAAACGCCATTCTTAGTTCTTCGTTTCGCCGTTGTTGCTCTTCAACCCAGTGTCCATATTCAATCTCGAATGCGACGATCGCTGCTTCACAGAACAGAAGGATCGCTTACAAGAATGTAACATACTAGAAGCACAATGCTTCATAGATAAAGAAACATAAATTTATATACTGAAGTGGCAATGCAAATAAATTCAAATCTTATGAAGTATAGTTAGTTCTAGTTCTTCAACTAATGCATAGAGATTGGAAATAAGAACAAGTAAGTGATAATCAGAAACACAAACCTGGATTTATTGTTTCATATGATCCCATGTAACTGGAATCTAATGCACTGCCAATGTACAGACCCTGCAAGTAAACATTTTAGTATATAAATCCTTAAACATGACAGAAGAATTAAGGAATATAAATCACATAAAAAAAAAAAAGCAGATAAAATGATTTCTTAGTTTTGGTTCACCTGCTTTCTTGCTTTCCCAATTTCAAGCTCCAATTGCATGAGCTTCAAGCGGCTAGTTTCTAATTGTTGAACATAAGCCTATGTTTAACAAATTAAAAGAGCAAATCAGATGACAAAACTGGCTAATTAGTTTCTGTAAATTCATTTATTTATGTTACCTTTTTTCGCAGCCGACTTTTCCGAGCAGCCTCTCGATTCTGAGCAAGGCGCCTTAGAACCTAAACAAAAACATTGAACAACTATTTTAGACAACATGTGTACTTTTCTTAACACTAACTTGAAAATTTTTACAACCAAACATAGGTAACTATTCAGAAGAGACAAGAAAATAGTTCAATAAAGATAAAGATGAAATTTCATTACCTTATTAACCTCTTTATCTGTAGTTTCTTGATCGGCTTCAGAAGGTTCCTTTGATTCCTGAGGAATATATTCAGACTGGAAAATTTAAATTGCAAAAAAAAAAATGTTATAGTTTCCATATAAACTAAAGCTAATTTACCCCCCAAAAAAAAAAGAAAGAAAACTCTGTTACCTTGTTTTCCATGCTAGTGTTCGCCAATAACATTGGAGAAGAAATTGAGTTAAAGCCACCATCAACTTTAAAGTTGTCACCCCACATGCTAACTTGCTGGAATGGCTCATATACGTCCATTGATTTTTCTTTTATCTCTTGCAACGTCCAAATGATGAAACAACAGTTTTCAAAAGAAAAGAAATTACTATTAAATTAAAAGAATCAATTTGATGCCACTTAGTACTAGTTAATACCAAATCAGAGACTTCTTGTGTGTTAATTAAACTAAAAATCAGTAGAAAAAGTTGAAGGGTCGAAGCTGTAAAGAGAGAATCAACAACTGCCTCCTAATTCTGATTCCAATAATTCAACAATGTTAATTTTGTGCACTTTCACTTATTAAAAAAATAAATAAATAAAAAACTCTTAACTTCTAGCCAAATTCACACCAGAGGCAGAGTATTTCTTTCGGAAGCCAAAAGACAAAAGATCATCAACAACAACACCAAAAGAAAAATTATCAATCTCAAATAATCAAAACGATCATACTCATTTGTGTCAAAGGAAATTCAGAGTCTTACATGACTGACTCAACACAATTTTTACAGAAATAAGCCAAAGTACAGGTCTTGACACACTTTCATAAATCCGGATTCTCTCTAGTTTTCGCAGGAGCTCAACTCTGTTAGTACTTTTTTGTTTTTAACCGTTTGATTAACAATACGATGTTAGATTATTGTAGACGAATCAGAGGTGTTTGTTCGGTCTATAATAATCTATCATCCTATTGTTAGTCGCAGAATTGAATAAAAAAAACTGTAATTATAATTCCTGCCAAAACTGGATTGGATACAAAATTACAAGCTATACTGAGAAATATTGAAGAATTAATACCAACCAATATCTAGCGAGCTCTTGATATAATATAAGCAGTCTTCAAATTGGGTTAGTCCATGAAAGACCTTCGAAAAATGCTGTGGAGTCAGAATTGAATATATACACAGAGAAATATGGTATTTCTGACAAATTCACTGATGTGAAATAATAATAATAATATCATTATTATTTCTGCCGCATGCAAACAAACTATAAAAAGTAATGCTGGGACTAAAGATGACTAATTGAAATATAAAAGCTACAGTGAATAAAACTAATCACGACTTTCTTTTTCTTTTTGGTTTAAAGAAAAACTATATATATATTGAATGAAGCGTCAAGTTGTTAACTTCGTTAAATTCCCACTCCAAGAGAAACAATGAGTGAGACAGAATTAATAAAAAAAATATCAGTAGTGCACTTAAAAATAGAAAGGTTAGTACTTTAGGTCACATGTTCATCTTTTCTTGAGACGATGGTGATTCATTTCTGGTCTTGTCTTGCCTGCGATTACTTACGTGTACAATTTGCTTTTCATGATTTACAAATTATGTTAATATAATCAGTATAATAATTACAAATTCTTTTTAATTTCTAAAAGACATGTTGGTTTGAAGCTGTAATTTAAAATATTTTTTATGTTTTGAATCGGGTTTGGTTTATTATAAAGTGAAATCAAATACTACATACATAAGTCAATAAGCGGTGTCAGTTTGGTTTCTTAAAAAATGTAATTTAGTAATATTTTTATCACGATTTTAAAAGTCAATTATAATGATTAAAAAATTTATATTAATTTTAGCTTAGTTATTTTGAAAAACAAATTTTTTTTTTCAAAAAAAAAAATCATAATTGCATCGTTGAACTGATGGTTTAATTAATGAACTGTCGGTGTTTTGACCTGAACTGCTTTTTTTTGAAAAAAAAAAAAACGTTTCATGAGTTTTATTTGCATAGTTGGGACTTGACGAATTACGAACCTCCTATTGACACGTAACACATTTGATCTCAGATAGATAAAAGTAACTTTGCTAGTCATAAAAAAGAAGTACTCAATTGCAATAATGTTTTAGCTTCAATAGTAAATAATGAAGAGTTTTATGTGCCCTTAATGAAGAGTTTTTTTATCTCATTAGTAAAAAAAATGATGGACAAGGAGTAATAAAGAATCTGTTTTATACGGAAACATATAAAATTAAAAAATATTAACTTAATTAAACAAGTTGTCATTATTATTATCCTCTAACTCGGAGAACCAACCATGGGTGAACCTGTGTTTGTTTGGGAAAAGGGAAGATTTAGTTAGGTTGTTTAACTAAAGTATTACAGAGTTGACACCTCAACTTAAGGATGAAGTCATAGTATATACTTATTCTGTACTTTTTTTAAATTTTTTGCTAGGTACCATTAATTATATTATGTTTAATTGCCTTTTTATCTCCAACTTCGTATTTTGTCTAAGTTGGCTCCGATCTTATTCATTTATACAGTACTCTGTATAAGACTCTTTATAAGATTTAAGATGTAATTATTTGTTTTTTATTATTTATCTTTGTAATAAATAAAGTGACAGTGAGTATAGTTAATGTATTTGTTAAAAATTTTGACTTTAAATAAGGGTAAATTTAGTAGATTGTACTATTTTTTAAAAAATAATACATTAAATAAGGTTGTCAGTAATTTTCTTAATCTTTGTGAATTAGTTAAAAGAGTCCTATAAAAAGGACCGGAGGTAGTAAAATAGACCGTTTTAGTCCCTCAGTTATTAATTTGGACGAGAATCGTCGTTAATTTAAATAAAAATTGCATCCAACTACTTGGTCTAGTGGTTAGGGAGTGTTAGTAGCTTCTTGGTTCGAACCCAGTGAATATGGATCTAGACTTGTGGTTCTTAACATAAGAATTAAAATTATCCATTTTGCAAATTTAAAAGATCAAAATTTTGCATTTAAAAATCGATAGACAAAATTTACTCAATATGTACTATAAGAAGATCAAAAGTATAATTAATTCATTATATTATCATCAATTTTACTCTTATATTTGATTAGAATAATAATTAATATTTTACTCTTCATGTAATAAAATAATAAAAATAATAATATAAAAAGTTAAAAAAATATTTTATAAAAAAAATAATAATTATTACAATTAAATAACAGTTAAATAGGAATGCAAGAAATAATAATATAATTGATCGTTTTCCTTCATAAAAAAAGTTGATCGTTTTCTTTCCCCTGCTGATCAAAGTTGCCCCTTCCAACCTCATAGGGAAAGCTGTGGCGCTTCATAAACGACATTCTCACATTCACAAATATGCTTTTTATAAATTATAAAAAAAAAAATGCTTTCTATAAAGAAAAAAAAAAGACAAGATAAACGATTTTTTTCCCAAAGTGGGCAGTTTTCTTCTTTATTTCTTACTTTTCCCTCTTTTTTCCATTACCCAAAAAGCGATTAGTACATTCAGTTCAACTTTTCACCAATAATTTCTCTTGTTGGCTTCAATTATCATACCAAATTATCAATTACCAACCTCATACTTCATCTGCTACATTTCGTATGGATTCACATTTTTTTAAAAAAAAAATTTCTGCTATGTCACCTTCAATATCCTGTTACCAAAAGCCCTGCATCCGCAAACAGCAAAAAGTTCCAATTTGCAAACCCTCGTTCAAATCTTCATGTTGAACAAGTGTTATATTCAAAATGTATATATGTGTGTAAAATATCTTCAAGCATTTGCATTATCTTTCGTTTTATTTATTCTCTTGATTAATGTTCATGCTGTACTCCAACTCCAAGGTATTTTTGTAAAGTACAAAACAAGCTTATAATGATAACCGAATCTTTTTTTCTGAATTATATATGTGTCTATGCAAATGGAATAATGATCCAAATCCATATTTGTCGAGAAGAACATAAACAAAATTAGGCAGGGTCATTTTGCAGAACTTTTGCTTTGGTAAGATACTTTATTACTTATCCATTTTATTTCTCCTAACAAATAACACCTGCTTTTCTTACTCTCAGCAGCTTTCTTTCTACTATACACGTAATGTGCTAGTCTCTTACATTATAAGAATCTTAAAATTTGGGTAACTTACAAAATAAGAAATTGCATCCTCATCAAACAAGATAATACAATTTTTGCATGACCGTGTCAGATTTAACTAGAAATAAGTCGTAAATTTATAATCATCTCAAATTATTTAACAATTAAGTATAAGAGAGATAAACACACTAATTTTATAAGTCTACTTATGTATATCAAGTAAAACTCACATAATTGTTATGTATATCTCCAGAGGAGTTAAATGTAGTGTTATTAAATATTGGTCGTTATGCGCTATAACGTAACGGATTTTGGGCTGATCGCAACGAGAATTATTTCGCGACGGCAGATTATTCTGCGACCATGATAGAGGTAATAGCGGATTTTAGGATTTTTAGGGTTTTTTTAGGGATTTTTAGGATTTTAATGATGTGTTGTTATTTTTAGTTTATTTTTACATCTAACTGTCTACATTACATTTTATTTAATTATTATATAGTTTAATATTGCATAATTAACATTAGTAAGAGATTTTGTCCGCGATACTAAATTATGTTAAGGTGATCCACTATTTTTAATAGTAGATTTTAGGTTTTCGTGATCGTCCGCGATCGCAAATTAACAACACTGCTTGGATGTTCTAGATGCGTCACGGTTTCAAAGAGGAAAGTGTGGGTTCACGTTTCGTTTAATGGCAATAGTACTAAATTTAAAGAGTTATGAATTTTGTACCCACAATTTTTTTGTACTCAATGTACTTATTGGTTACGTACGTTGAAAAAAGTGGTTATATTAGTTATTTTTTGTTACACTGTTTTTCGGATTTTGTGGTTACACGTGTAGAAATATGTGGTTACAACATAAAATAAAAGTTCAACAAAACTTCTAACCAGATATTTTAATGTATGTAAGCATGAGTACAAAGTGAGTTTGAAAAATGTGAGTAGGAAAATCTTTTTTCAATTTTAAAACATTTGCACTAGCAAAAGAACAATTTATGTATCTGGTTTATGAGATTAATTACTTAAAAACAGAAGGTATAATACCATCGTTATCGATCTATCTTGTTAAGCGATCACACAATTTATGTAGGTTTGATTCTTTCTAAATACAAAAATCACCTTTCTCTTTCCCTATAAAAAAAAAAAGGACTATAAAAAGAAAATAAAATTAGGACTCTACCAAAACGAAAAGAAAATTTTTAGGATGCATATACTTTTCTGTCTAAAGATTTTCTTTTCAAAACAATACACATATTTTTCTTTTTTCTCTTTTTTTTTTTTGAAGTTATATAGTAGTATATTTTTTGTCTAAACAATACTACATATATTTTCTTTGGTGAAGTGAAAACAATACATATAGATTAAACATACCCATAATTGAAAACTATTGTAAGGCCCAATACTAAGGCAAATCATATATGGACTGAATTAATAGCTAGGCCCAAAACAAAATTCTCTACGATAGAAACAATATTATTATTGCTGAAAAAAAACTATTATTATTTATTGAATTATTTGACCTTGACCAAAAAAAAGGACAAGTTGAATCATCATATAATAATTTTCAAAAAAACAATATATGCAATTTTATATTTTTATATTTAAGTGAAATTTTTATAATTTTTATCATTTGATATTATTTTCACTATTCATATTCAATATTGGAAGCCTACTTCTAATGAAATGTTCTCTCTTAAGTCCGCTTATGAATTTATTCGGAGTCAAATATATCTAATATTTCTCCAAATTCAATATTTTATTTGGTGTAGAATTGGAATAAGACTCAACAAATTGTTTTCTTCGCTGCTTATTATAAGTCGTTTTTAATTGTTTTTAATTATATTATACATACTAATAAAAATAGTTACGTTTAGTTAATTTTATTGGTTTTTTTAAAAAATTATATAACGTATCAATTTTATCTTTCAATTAATATTGTGCGAACCAATTACAATTAAAAAACATAAATAGTCAATATATTTAATAGAGACAAATAAGAAAACAAGTAATAAATACTTTATAGAAACTATAAAATATCTTATAAAAAAGAACATCAAAAACTTCTAAATGACGTCTTATAAATAAAAACGAAAAGAATATAAATTTTCTCTGGAAGATTGCTAATGGAAATTTGTTGACCAATGAAGAAGAAACACGACTAGGTGACTCATTCTGATTTTTGCCCGCATTGTGATCAAGCGGCAGAATCAATTATTCATGTCTTTGACGGCTGTGATGTGACCGTGGACGTTTGGAGTCGTTTTGTGGCGGAATCAATTATTCACGTCATTGCGATTTGTTTGGTTCTTCGCGATTGCCCTCGGTCCCGTCCTCATAGTGGAGTCATATTTGCTACTCATCAGAGATGTTCTTCAGATTATTCATTGCATCTCTATTTATCATGTTTTCAGCTAGGCAAACCGTAATACAAGATGTCCTTGCTAGTTGCCAATGGGACTCATGTTTTTCCTAGGGATCTTAGTAAATTTGGATTCAGCTCCTGTTTTGTTATTTTTTGTCTTGAAGGAAAACATTTATGATTTTTCTTTTTTGGGTCTTGTGATGTAATTTATATGTTTGGATCATTAGTATCTCTTTGAATATAAAAAGAAAAAAAAAACATTAGTAAAATATAGGTTATCAATTATGTTCATTTCATATTCCAATTCGGTTGATTGAATCATAGAGTCCGTCTATTGAATTATTGGGAAATTTTCACGTAGCGTGCAAGAAATGAGGATTTTCTTAATTGGATGACCATTTAATTGTTAGAAAATTATATTTAACCAAATTAAATAATAAATTAAGTTAAATGAATTTTGGGCGCAGCCGTCCCACGGACTTCCCGCTTCTCCTCTCGCGTAGTCTCTGAATGACATTGTCAGCGGTTTCAACTTTCAACTTTGGACTCAAAACCCCCTTCCCATTTTCTTACACTCTACTATTCTCCAAACGCATTCCATTAACTTCTTTCTCTTCCGATCTGTAACCGTAAGTTCTCCCTTCTCGTTTTCGCTTTTCCTCTCTATGCTTTCATTCTTCTATACTAATTAATTTCACTTGCAAATTAGATTTACTCAATTTAGATCGCGAAAAGGTAATTACAATGCAATTTTTTGCATTAGATGCGTTGCTGTGTGTGACTGATATGATACTCCTGTTGAATCGATATTCTATTACTGGATTCACTGATATGAACATACATATGATACTCCTGTTGAATCGATAATTTGTTGCTGGATTCACTTAGTTATTGTTATTCGTGAACAGAATCTTGATTTCTATTGTTTCTTTTGCATTGGTCATTAGAGTGCAGCGCTATTAATTTGTATGTTGTCTGCTTGATTTCTTGCAGTTCCATTAATTAGGTTGTAGAATAGCGTATGAACTATAGCTTGCGTTTAACATGGAAAATCAGCCGTTAGTGGAAACGAATGAAGCAAGTTCTCAGGCTACTGAGAAGCTGCATCTAGATGATTTGGCTATTCAGGATGAAGATCGGGATGAAAAATCTAAGTCAAAGGAGGCAAAATTTCAGAATATTGGTAATGATGGCGCCAAGGTTGACAATGAACTGGATGATACTTGTGAGGGAGCCAGAGAAAATGTCGTTGGAGAACCTGATTTAGCTAAGGGGAAAGATGTGAGTAGGGATTTGCAGTCTGGAACTGAAGTAGAAAGTTTAGACACAAAATCTGAAACCGAAGGCAACACTGTTGGTAACGGGTATTCTGGTAATAAGGTGGATGGCAGTAGAGATTTTGAGCCTAAAGATCAAGAAATAAATCTGGATAATAGTTCTGGACAGAAGGACTCGGCTAAGGAGGAGGATGACAATAGAGACTTGGAATCAACACAGACTTATCAAAAGACGGATGAAATTCCAAGTGAGGACCAAAATTTGGATCCTGTATTTGATGGGACAGAGGTTCCAGGGATGGAAGCTAACCGAAGCATGTCTGGCCGTAAGTCGGATGCAGATCAGGATTCCCCAGGTGTGGTTGAGAAGGCAGTGGCTCTTAAAAATTTTGTTAAGGAGAAAAGTGCAGTAGCTGTCTCCACTATGCTGCGCCGCCTTTCTGGAAAAAGTGATGACGGTGCTGCCGGTGATTATGATGATGAAGGTAAGGATGCTTCTGACATCTTGAAAGTTGATGAAACCAAAGTGGTATCTGAGAAGGCAGTGGAGAAATCTGCCTGGAATCCCTTGAATTATATTAAGAGGTCGTCTGATGTTGATATGGAAAACAAAGTTGATCAGAGGGATACAATAACCGAAAGCTCACCACCACTTATAGCCATGAAAGGAAGGATTATACTGTACACAAAACTAGGGTGCCTAGAATCTAAAGAAATTAGGCGATTTTTGCGTAGGAAGGGGCTTAGATATGTGGAAATCAACATAAATGTGTACCCTAGTAGAAAGATGGAGGTGGAGAAGATTTCCGGATCTGCTTCTGTTCCTAAGGTGTTTTTCAATGAAATATTTGTTGGAGGGTTGAGTGAGCTAAAGACCTTAGATGAGTCTGGCAAGCTTGGTGAGAAGATTGATTTTCTAATTGCTGAAGCACCATTGTTTGAAGCCCCATCACCGCCTCTTCCTGGAGAGGACGACGACTCCAGTAGTGGGGCACTTGACGAATTGGCCCTTATTGTCCGCAGAATGAAAGAATCTATCGCTGTGAAGGACCGATTGTACAAAATGCGCAGATTTACTAGCTGTTTTCTTGGCTCCGAAGCTATAGACTTCTTATCAGAAGATCAGTATTTGGAAAGGCCAGAGGTAAGCTTGATATTTAACTTAAGTCTCAAGCGCGGGTCTAATGCCCGTAAACAACCCATCCATGACTCCTCATGTCATATGTAATCATTTATTGAATTTGGTCCTACTATATTTTAAAAATTTCAATCACTTGAGCGAAGAAATTATCCACCGTATATTCCACTGATTCATTTTAATAAATTTCCAGCTTCATAATGTCATTGACTTCTTGTTATCTCTCTGAAGTATAACTCTTGTCTGGTGGTATAGGCTGTTGATTTTGCACGAAAGCTTGCTAACAAACTCTTCTTCCGACATGTTCTTGAGTGAGTCCACAAGTACTCCATTTGGTGTTTCTAGTTTCCATTGTTTTGTGTTCTGTTTGTTGTTACAGATTTGATAATCCTTCTGGATTTTCAATGATTTGTGTTTTGATTCAGTGAGAACCTGTTTGAGGATGGAAATCAGGTGTATCGGTTTCTGGATGATGATCCAATTGTGGTTTCACAATGTCACAACATTCCTAGGGGCATAATTACCGCACAGCCCAAACCAATAGCAGAAATCGCGTCAAGGCTGAGGTTTCTATCCTATGCAATGTTTGAAGCCTATGCTTCTGAAGATGGACGTCGTGTTGATTATACAAGTTTGCATGGAAGTGAGGAGTTCGCAAGGTTTCTTTAACGTTTTCTTTGTTTTTCTCTGCTTTAGAACTTATGCGTGCCACACTATCTTGATAACCTATCCAGTCAATTTTAGAATTTTTCACTTTATTTGTTCAATAATAATTTTAGGTATCTGAGAATAGTCGAAGAGCTCCAAAGAGTGGAAATTTGGGATCTGTCTAGAGAAGAGAAGCTTGCCTTCTTCATTAATCTTTATAACATGATGGCCATCCATGCAATCTTAGTATTGGGTCATCCAGATGGAGCCCTGGAAAGAAGGAAATTATTTGGAGAGTTCAAATATGTTATTGGTGGTTCTACCTACTCACTTTCAGCTATTCAAAATGGCATATTGAGGGGAAACCAGCGGCCAACATATAACCTTAAGAAGCCATTTGGTGCAAAAGATAAACGCTTAAGGGTAAGCTGTTATGTTAATATTTCTATTAGTTACTGTCATCAAATTTTTTTCTGCTGTTAATAATTTGAATTTGTTGGTTATACTTTTGAACAATTTAGTTCGAGCTATTTTAAACTGTAGAATATGTTAAAGATATAAGATACTAATGGTTATCAAATTAACGGTCGTATTTGAAAATCACTTACTTATAATATAATTAATTTTTATTTCATATTTTGCAAAATAATTATAAAAAATATCTTGTCATTGACTGGAATTTAAGTTTTTTGGGGTGCATGATACTAAGTGTGTGTTTGGTTTTATGTGGGAATGGGATAAGTGTGGATCTATTTTCAGCAAATGTGAATTCATTTCAACATAACTAATTGTAGCTTTCACATTTTAAATCTATGTTTGCACCCCATAGTTTAGTTTCCTGCACCCCATAGTTTAGTTTCCTGCAATTAGTAACAATACTTTTCGTTTGGTGTATATGCTTATACCATGAAATGGCTTGAATAGCTTGCTGTCTTTGGGTCTCACATTTCTGTACTTTTGTCAGGTGGCTCTCCCTTACCCTGAGCCTCTCATTCATTTTGCTTTGGTATGTGGCACCCGATCTGGACCTCCACTTCGGTGCTATTCTCCTAGAAATATTGACGAAGAGTTATTAGATGCCGCCCGTAATTTCTTGAGAAGTGGAGGTGTTGTAATTGATTTGAATGCAAAGTCTGCATACGTCAGCAAGATCCTTAAATGGTAAGTTCTTTTAACAGAGGATATTGAACTGAATATGATTGATGTGATTTTGGGTAAATTTAAGCAAAGAACAACCTATTCAATATTTCTTACACACTTGCCCATTCTCACAAGGAAACCTGTCAAATTCTATATTTAGCTGAATGCTTAAAATAAAAATTATATGAATATGAATATGATGGTTCTTACTTCTTGCAGAAATGTAAATGAACAATATATTAGTGAGAATCCATTCTGATGTTTGATATTAGATAAAACTTAAATATGTACACATTTATCAGTGGTTATTAAATGAAATGCTTGAGGATTATTGTCAGTCCTAAAACTAGTGTCTGAAAGTAGTTACTTGTCCATGTTCATTGTCAGGTATAGTATAGATTTTGGCAAGAACGAAGTAGAGGTGATGAAGCATGTGTCAAACTACTTAGATCCAGCTGACTCGGAAGTATTATTGGACCTGCTAGCTAACTCTGAGTTGAAGGTGACATATCAACCCTATGACTGGGGTTTGAACTGCTAGCGTGTGCTCTCGAAGTTCTGTAAAAATGTCACGTAGATTGATACACTGGTTTTCTATTAGACAGATTACAGCCAAAGTAATCAGTATCGAATGTTCTTTTCTGCCTCTTATATACATCTCTATAGAACCGTGTACATGAGGGAGACAAAACTGGACACAGAAAATACGTTTCTACTATACCCTGTTCTCTATAACTTTTTTGTTTGATGCAACTTTATGGATGGTCCATCACATGTACGTAATCTGGATGAAGAGCTTGAACTTATGATGCAGAAACTTCATCCAAGCTAGTGAGTTCAGCCGAACAATTTGTAAGTGGCTTTAAAATAAAAAAGATGGTACAATTTTAAATAAATCTACTTATACAGTTGTGAGTTCGTTTTGTTAGAATTTAGAAATGATGTCTCAAATCTTGACTTTATTATTTGTTTTACTGTCTTCTATCTAAGGAGGATAAATTGCGGCCCATTTTTACCATCATAGTCCGAAATATGAGAAACAGCGAAATTCAGGGGAGAAAATTTTATGTAGTTAAAAAAAATGATACATGCACATTGAAAATGTACATGGTAAACTTTCATTGATACCAAAAAAAGAATTGATACCGCTAAGTTTACAAGATATACATATGCAGGTATCACCACTCTGAAAAAATTGTAAACGGGCAATTCCCTAACAAGAATCGTTTTACTTATAAACATTTACAATTCTCCTTTGTTATATTCAATGGGCTGAGGGAGCAAAAGAACATAACCAGTTTATTTACTGATATGTAGTTATTAGTGATCAAAGCGTGAAAATATTGCCTCAACTTCCTTAGACCATTGTTAAAAATAAAACCATGTCATTGCCGATATAGATTACATGCAATGATGCAAAGGAGGGAAGCCTCCTTTCTAAGTCGATCATAACTCAAAAATATTATTTGTTGAGCAACTGACGATGGTTTACATTCAGCAAAAACGCAGGAATGATAAACAAAGTTGGTCTCTCCAATATTTGACCGGCAGAAACCACTGCAGCAATGACACAATAGAATAAAAAGTTCCTGACTGAAAATGGAACCAGGCTGCTACCCAAAGTCAATATTCAGTATGTGGCAGCATTTACATGAAGATGCATGTTCATGTCTTAAATGGCTCACATAATGCTCTTTTCTGAGTTGTTTCACTTCAAACTCCTTTCATGACGAGCAAAATGCTTTTCTTTTTAACTCATTTTTAAAATATCATTGCCAAACACATCAAAATTTTTTTAACCTCACTTATTTCAACTTCAACCACGTGGTACAGTTTCACTTGTACAGAATAAACTATTTCAACATCAATCGTTTCAAAATTAATCCTAACAAGATTGATAGGATCGAACAATGATATGGACTCTATGCTACTATGGAGCCAAAGATCCTCCTCAGCTGTTTGCTGAAGCCACAATCACAAAAAGATTATTGAAGGGGCCCATACCAGCTCGAAATCCCATGAGACTGATGAACAAAGTGAAAACCAAGACAAATAGTAGGATCCCATCAAACAAGTTGTCCAGTAAATGAAATCTTGTCCTATTGTTACAAACAAAATTGGATTTTGAAATAAAAAATGAAGAATAGAAACAATAACTTGGGGTTGCTTGAACAATGCAGCCTCATTTGGATTATAAAATTGTTTACAGAATCATCATGTCCAAGTTCTGCAAATATCCATTTTCTTCACTCAGGTTTACTATACTTACTCGGGGACAATAAGTTGGACAGATGTCTACCGCAGGGAAAGCAGCCAAATTTTGTTACCCAATACGTCAGCCAGGTTTCTGTCTTGGTCATGATGTCCTCTCTAGAATAATACACCAGTTGGATTTATCAAAAAACTGATCAACAATTCTAGCATTGTTTATTCCAGTTGCCAAACTGCAAAAAGAAGATACGAAAATAAGTCAGAAATCAGAACTCTCACATCCCTACACATGAGCATGTCAAGTAATTTGAAACCCAGTTCTGCATTATCCTCCTTCAGAAATCTTAAATGTTTATTATGAAATATAGAGTACAATGGGCCAAATAAATAACAAAGGTCACTGTAAATTTGTCATGCGCCTACAGATCCAGTTGATTATTTATGTGGTAATTGGTAAAGAAGCCACATGATGGCATCAGACATGACAAAGCCCGGTTTTTTTTTCCCAAAATATTAGGGAGTACTGTAATCGTTACTTTGATTAGACCATTGATTATATTTTTAAAAACATAATAACTTCTTCCCTAGCTTTTCTAATAAATAAAAACTCAATCTCTGATTGGGGCAAAATGGAAAAATTGACTAAAACAGCACTTTTAAGTTTAACCTTAATCTAATGGTGTAACTTTAACTTAGCAACTCATTTCATGGGGGAATATGAAAGAAACACAGGAAAATTCTAGTTTGGGAAGAGGGAACGAGGGAGATGTTACCTTTCAAGCTCGCCTTGACTAAAAACATGATAATATCTATTATACACTACAGCACCCTTTTTGTCATCTTTAGTTGCCAGACCAGTAGCAAGAGCATGAGTAGAAGCACCGCTGATTTCAGCACGATGATAAGGTAAATGCCATGGAACAAAATATTCCTGTTGATTCTTCATATTCTTTTCTTCTTTCGAATCACTTGATGATTTCAATTCATTGAAAGCTTTTATGTGCTCGCATGAGCTACTCTCCTCACTTTCTGGAATACTCTCTAAGGATAAGGGTGAGGAGGCCCTAGCACGAGGGCTTCCTGGTCCTATCCATTCATCAACATATTTCTCTGTAAGCGGAGTCCATTTGGTGATCAGTGATCTATCTTCTTGCTCTACGGCCCAAACCGTAATAAGAACAAGGCCACCCTTCTTAACAACCCGGACTAATTCTTCTATTGCTTTTCTCCTTCTATTTTCAGTGCTTAAATGATGTAATACAGCTATGGATATTGCAGCATCACCAAAACCAGTTCTGTAAGGAAGATTCACAGCATCTGCAACCAGAACCTCATGTCCTCTATCCGAGCAGATTTTAATCAAGGAAGGACTTATATCACATCCTATAAAAAAGCAATCATGATTTAAACCTAAGTATTTCCCGTTCCCACATCCCGCATCCAGGACAAGAGATCCTGAAGGCAAAGATGACAAAAATGAGGCAACCTTTGGCCACTTGGCAAACCGGGTGGAACTGAAATGCGGAGCAATAGCATCGTAAACATGATGGACATACTTCTTTTCAATTTCAGGGGTAGATTTTACACTCATGGATGAAGTAGTAGGATCTGATAAGGAATCTGCGGCGCAGGGTTCCCCATTGGGAGCAAGAGTACAAAAACTAGAAGCCACATTAGTATTGATTTCTTTCATTGAACTATATCCTGAATGAAGAACACAACCACTAATGGCAATGGACAAACCGTGTGTTTCCCTACGTCGATACAGAAAACTACTTAATTTTATAGCACTATGAACCATTAACCTTGCACAGTGTGCACGGGATCACCTGCATAAACGAGCAAAATTTGCAAATGATGTCTCATTTATTCAAAAAAATCTATAACCCAACAATGGTTTATTCATATAGAAATATAGAAATCCAAAAAGTCAAACCAACATTACTGAATAGGTGCAAAATCTCCAAGACCCAAAGGAAACCCGGGAAAATCCAGGATCAAAATTCGAAAATTTGAAAGCTAAAAGTTGAGGGAGAAGAATTTACAAGTGAATCTAGTCAAAGGGCAAAAGGTAAACAATTGCTTACCAGAGATCAACTGGGATTGATTGTGAATAGAGAAGAAAGGATTCAACTTTCTCGTGAAATAACTCTACATGCGGTGAAGTTGAGAGGTGGATACAATCCTGAAAACATCGTGGGTTTAATATTATTAATGGTGTTTCATGGGTCTCTGTCTCGTCGCTGTTGAGAAAATGAAAGAAAATAGGGTTAGGAAAGTGGAAACCTTGTGTTTGAGAGCAGTGTTTGGTTTGAAGCGGAAAACAAACAGGTGTTTATGCCCTATGGGTATCATGCCACACTAATTTTCAACGATGCTACACTAATTTTTCTTTTCTAAAATTAACATTGACAATCTTTTATTTTAAAATTAGGTTGAAAACATGTTTTAGATCTCAGTTGAAACTCATTATGCACTTATAAGAGTAAATCAGAATTTAGAATCTCTTTTCAATTGGATTTTAAAATTCAAAAGAATAATAATTTTTTTTAAAAAAATGTATAGTATTAAAAAATATGTGTGATGAAAATAGTGTCTAAATAAAAACCAAAAACACATGGGTAATACAACAAATTATATTATGCACGGTGACATACATAAATGATATTTATAAATACTGATGTTTAGGTCGCTAAAATAGATTGAAGTAATAAGTGATATTATCTCTCTGTGTCTCTCTACAAAGCTCATTCTTGAGGAGGAACAAAGGTAAAATGAGCAATTTGAAATTTTAAGGTTAGAGGTAATTCTTAAAACACGACAATACAAATTCTTAAATTTTGTATGGTTTTACGTCATACGAATTCTTAGGTTCTGTGTGATTTTACACCATACGAATTCTTAAATTCATTTAAGTGTGGTACGTTTTAATGTCTCATACAAATTTTAAGAATACGTGTGAGGGATAATGTTAAAAGAAATAGGTACGTGTGGTGCGCTCAAGAGTGTGTGTGGTGCTAAAAATAGCAGCCTTCTAGCACCTCTTTCAGCCCACAAAGTTTTTTTTTCTGGAAAGCCCAAAGCATGGATTGGGTTTGCACTCGTTCTTCATGTTGAGGCCCATGTTATCTCTTTATAGACCTGCGAGTTAAATTGTTGTATTTGTATTTCTTTTTTTTTTAACGGTATATTGTTGTACTATCTTGTCTAAATCGAACAAAAAATAATACTACATAAATAGTAGTATATCCTTGTGTCTAAATACATGTGTACAGATAAATTTCTCTTTTATGTAATAGGAGGGATTATTGCACTGATGGAACTCAAGTAGCTAAAGAGTATAATCACGAAATCATCAATACGTAAACTAATTTTTCCCCAATGTTTTTTTTTTTTTTTAATTTTTAATTTTTATTTTTTTATTTTATGCTTTGCCTTCTAGATGTCAATTTGGAAGCAATATCGTGATTCATTAATTCCATATGCTGACGTAATGTCATACAATCCACACTGAGCAATATTAAACTTGCATCATTCTTCATTCTTCATTCTTAACTTAAAAGATTGGTTTAACAGTATATTTATTTATTTAATATAAAATGAGTAGATTCATATGTTCCAACTTTATTTAAACTAATTATTTGACATCAAAATATAAATAATTTTCATTCATATGGTTGATAATTTCCAATATAAATGATCTGTCTTTAATCAGATAAAAAATAAATTTTATTTAAATACGAGCAAGGTAATTTAGATACGCTAATTTATTTTAGTCATAATAAAATGACCTACTTCATTCATTAGTACAGTATTTGGATTAAATTAGTGTTAAAATGTTGATGATCTCATGAAACCAACTTATGGTGGAGATGCTCATATGTGGCTTCTGAGTGGCAGGGGCAGGACCCATAAGATAATGTTTTATGTAATACAAATCAAAATTAAATACTAATTTATACTTCTATAACATCGTTATAATTATAATTAAGTAAAGCGTTCCTCTTCACAGATAATTGTCTCTCTTTTTGGTGATCCTCACTCAATTGAGGCCTTTACACCTACCTATAACCCCTTTTCATTAAATGTTCATCCTTTTAGCATTAACTAAATACAATTCAAATATAATAAGAATTTGTCTATCCTATGCAATATGCACAGGTTAATAAACTTAAAATAAAAAGTTGTTATTAAAAAATATAAAAAATTAATATAATTTAGTTTAACATATAATTAATGTTATGATTTATTTCTATCTTGAGTTTCTTAACTTATTGCACAGGTTAAAAAAACTCGTATAATAAACCCACAAAATCAAACAATGACAATAACCAACAAAGTGTGATAGTAGTTACTCGTGTCCTTTCAGTATATTGATATGATTTGAATATTGGTTGTGATTTATAGAAAAATCTTTGTTAAAAGCTATTGTATATATTTTGGTCTATTTTGAAGTGATTAGTCTTCGACTATCAATTGTGAGATATTTTAAATGTAAAAAAATAAAATAAAATTGTACTTGACTGATCACGTGAATGATGCACGTGATAGGAGGGTGGACACGTGATAAAAAGGGGCATTGGCTTAGCTGTGTGACATGATGAATACTCCTAAGACTATTAGACTTTGAAATAGAGGCTCCATCCATGTGCAGTGCCTCTATGGAGACCACTAAAGATGACCTTATTCCAACATTAAATTATTGTTATATGATAAGCATATATAATTCACCACACACACATGATCGATATTATAAGCTACAAATTAAACATTAAGAATGGAAGCTCCATATCTATATTTGGCCCAAGGCACTTGTCTGCAGGTCTCCAACAATCTACTCTTAATTCCATTGAATTCGTTTTTGTTTTATCTGTAGTTCTCTACTATAGATTAATTCCTGACGTCTAAGTATCAATAATAAAATTTGTAGAGCTAGAGGAAAGCTTGCCAATAGATATTTGAGGTCGATAATTATTAGTAGTGTTCAATAAGTAAATGACTAGTTTGTTAGTATATTCACTATCAATAACTACTTTTTCTTTTTTCTATCCAAAGGTATTTTCAACAAGTCATTAGGTTTGAGTCGAGAATATGTACAACTTAAAATGATTAGCTCTTTTAGCAGAATTTTTTTCTTTTTATATTTACAAAGTTTAAACACGAAACCTATTGTTTTAGCGGAACAAACATATATTATCCAAACAACTGATTAAACACAGTTTAGTAAATGAAAATTTAGATTTGGATGGTGGCTTCAGATTTTAGTTTGCTAAAAAATCATTTCAATAAGAGGGAAAACAAATTTCTTACCTGAATATTTTTTGGCCAAAAGAAAGAGAAAGAAACCTTAATATTGCTCTTTTTTTTTTCTTGATTAATGAACATTATTATAATAATAATTAAATAATAATAATTATTTTATTATTATTATAGACTAAAAAAACAGCACCTAATTTCCAAAAAAAAACACCTAAATGACTTGATGTTCCTAATCCCTAAAGGCAGCCATAAATGAAGGAGGGGATAAGGAGACTTTTGTCTTCATCATCTCCCAATATGGACAGAAGTCACTGAAGCAACGGCAACGAAGAAAACTCAATATGCAAGAGAATTTTAGGAACTAGGATATTTTTTCTTTTTAGAAAACAAAAAAACCTAATTGGTAATTGTTACTAATTGAAGGATTATCAGTAATCAGTAATCAGAGCTCAAAGCTGCAGTTGAAGTTGATAGAACATCTAATCCCTCAAAGCTCCACTTCACCTTACTTATTAATGACTACTATTTACTGCTAATTCACGCCACGCTAGCGCCTCTTCTTCTCTCTTTCAAGTTTATTTTAATTTAACAAATCAAAACCCATAAAAACACTTCAAATCTCTCTCTTTCCCTTTGTGGGTCTTACCTCAATTTTGAATCTTCCCACGAAAGATTCAATCTTTCTTGCTTCTTAAGCAGCCACAGATCTATGGTAATGGAAGGGCACCTACCCTATGTGCCCACATAACTATGCACCCTCTATTGTTAATGCCCCCACACAGCATTATTCAATTTTTTTATCGCCATTCAAATTATTAAAATAATCTTAAAAATAATAATAATACTATTTTTCTCTCACTGATAACTTGTACAAATCTTATGTGTCAGCCACTGAGTGGCATTAGGTGATTGTTTTTTGTTTTGTCCGGTGGTAGTAATAGTCATTGTAATTCCTCGTTGGTAATTTTTTATTTATTTATTTTTTTATAAAAAAATTGTATATAATAAAAGATCAAATGTTGTACTCTCACACACGTATCTCCACGTGAATTTGGAATTGCATTATGTGAGTGTCTACAATATCTATAACAAGGAAAATACAAAAAAATAAAAATAGAGCTAGTTTCGGCCAAATCATATTGTATTTCTATTCTAGCTTTGTGTAAGCATTCGGTTGTTTTAGGATTCTCTTTTACTCTTTGCTTTTGTCAGTCCTTGGGTTCTGAGTATTTTTTTTTTTTGGGGGTTCAGTATATAGTAGCGCCATTGTCTCAAATCAGCATCTTTCTGGGTCCTCCTCCTTTTTCCAGTTTCTACTTCCAACCCTGGTCAAATTCGAATTCTTTCTGCTCGATCTGTCGATTTTCCCGGTTAAATTTTCAAGCTTTCGTCTCTCAGCAAGGTATGCCATAAAAAATAAAAAAAAGTTTTATTTTTTTTTAAAGTTTAGTTTCTAATCTGGTTCTGCTCCCAGCTCTCCCCCTTTTGGTTTCTTTTCTTCTGTTCTGAAAATGGAGTAGAAATTTTGGATTTGGTGAAAATGCTTATCCAATGCGAGTTTAGAAAGACAAATGTTTCAGCTCAGTAGGAAGGACTATTGTCAGACTAAAAGATGTGCTTGACTCACATAATTCTTAAAAACGAAAAATTAAAATCTTAGGGACCGAACATATTGCCTGATGGTTTATATTGGAGATCTAGATTTTTTATTCCCTTATTTTGGGTAATCTTCAATGAAATTGAAGTTAAAAATTATGAGTCGGTTCATAGTTATAGGTTCTTAGTGTTAGAAGCTTTTGAGTGTTTTAATACTTGCAAAGGTAACCTTCATAGCTATATTACCGGATCTCTTCCAACCCAAAATTTTAGTGATTCATTGCTGTTATGAAGTGCTATAGAAAAGACTAATGCATTTCTCAATTTGCACATCTCGTCCTCTCTCAGGGTCCATAATGTGTATTGGCTATGCCCTTTTTAGCTCTGCATGTTTGCTGATTAGAATAAATGTTTAATTCACACAAGACGTTTTAAGTAGTTCCTATAACATACCAATTGCTTGTAATTCTGGATCAGTGGGTTCTAAATTGGCTTGAGGGTTTTTTAAATAGCTGAGTTGCTTTTGAAGTTTGCTTAATGGAACATGAGGTCATAGTAGTAGAATTACTTAAGCTTATGCATAAGAAAGGATACGCGTGAACATGGATTCTTTGCATCTTTTGTATTCAGGTGACTGCATTTGCTGTTACTGCATTGGTGACCATCTTAACAAACGATTAATTGGGTGTGGGAGCTGCAAATGAAAGTGGAACCTTTCTGTTACGCAGTGATGCATGTTAGACTTGATTAATTTTCTGAACAATGTCGAGAGTTACCAAATGGAAGATTGAGAAGACAAAAGTAAAGGTGGTTTTCCGGCTCCAATTCCATGCTACACATGTAAGTTTCTCGTTAACGTAACATTTCAGCCATTTTTTTGGTTGGTCATTTCAAATTTCACAACAAGTTGTTTTGCTTTGGTTGGTCATTTCAACTTAATTTTGACAATTGTCATATATCATTTCAAAAAGTAAATGCTTAGTGGAAGATAGATGACAATTTTCAAAATTAAGTGGATTGGAAGATTTGTAGGAGGATTTAGCATTTTTCTATACTAACATACTAGTCATTTACTTATTGAACACTAATAATTAATGACCTCAAATATATTGATACTTAGAAGTCTAAAACTGCTTAAAAATATTGCATTATCCGGGTGTGCAGTTAAATCGGAATCAATGAGATTATGACAAGCAAATAATTACTATAAGTCTGGAATTAAATGGCATTCATCTCATAAATATCCTTTATCAATTAGGCGATGGTTCAATCCCCTTTGTTTGACACTGGTTCTAAACTTTTATTGGTTTAAGGACTGGTCAACTGCGACGTAAGTAAAACTAAAATGGTCTACTAGAAGACTGAAGAACGAACACTTCTAGGTCTATGCAATTGTTGAAGGTATAAAATACATGACCGAATTTAGCAGACTTCAGCAGTAATTTAGTTCAACTTCCTCCTGTCTGAACGAAAGATTAACGATGCTTTTGAAAATATCTGAGATTCCTTAATTCAAGTATTGAATTCTTTATCAACTCAGTCCCTGTATCAAATTATTTCTACCTCTGTTCTGACTGTCTGCCCTTTTGAAATCCTATCTTGAGAATCTTGAGAATGTAATGTGAAGAAAGTTGCTTCAAATTCTGTATCTGGTAAAGCATTACGCAGCCCTTAATATGGTCAACGTTGAACATTTGATCTCTGGTCGGATGATATTTCGTGGAGAATTTACATTTGAGCGCCAGCGGTCTCCATGATTAGTTGAATATTTTGGAAGGAACCCATGTTAAATCAGCTATACTTTGTTATGGAATTGCTGTTATTGCTTTTGATTCCATAGTTGTTGATCTATTTCTTTATACAGTTACTGAGGATAAGCTTTTTTCTGCATGGTTTAGATTCCACAATCTGGATGGGATAAACTGTTTATCTCTTTCATCCCTGCTGACTCTGGGAAGGCTACATCAAAGACAACCAAAGCAAATGTGAGAAATGGAACCTGCAAGTGGGCGGATCCAATATATGAAACTACAAGACTCCTCCAAGACGTTAAAACAAGACAATATGAGGAGAAGCTTTATAAACTTGTTGTGGGGATGGTAATGTTCTCTTCTTACTTTCAAATTAATCTGTTTTATTATGCCAAAGCTTTTTTAGAAGTGTCATGTGAAAATCAGAATCCCAATTTGACAAAAGTCACAAAACTAAGCATATTATTTATGACTTTATGCAAAAACCTTCAATATACCACTCACAATAATGCTTCATATTGTATGAACGTAACACCATGACTCATATAAATAACATAACTTAATATAAGTTATAAATTTTGGGTTTCTTTACTTTTAGCTTTCTTGCGACAAGCTATTCTCTCGTTTGTTGCTTACCACCATCAGAAACACCTAAGTATTGCCTGTTGCCTATGTTTACGAATAAGAGAGACTCATGCGGCCATTAGTCTTGTTAAAATTTGGAACTTCACTAACTTGATATTTTTGGCTTAACCACTTCAGGGTTCTTCACGATCTAGCATCCTTGGCGAGGCCATAATCAATCTTGCTGATTTTGTCGATGCCTTAAAGCCCACAGCTGTTGCTTTGCCTCTTAACGGAAGTGAGCCTGGAGTCACACTACATGTGAGAATCTCTTGGCTTCATATTTCTCTTGTTTAATTTCTTGTGTATACGTTTGTTGGTTATGCAATTACACGATTATGTTGCAGTACAATCTAATAGTGTATGCATATGTGTTTTCCTGGCAATGGCATATCACTCTTGCATATTTTTTGAGTTCTTTAGTTGCTTGAGATATATATCATTGGTATGATATATAATGTTTTGGGTTTCTTCTTGTTTGAAGCCAGGTCACAGTGCAGCTTCTAACTTCCAAAACTGGTTTCAGGTACTATATATGAGCTATGACATTTAAGGATGTTCTTTAGCTGAAAATAATATCCTTATATGACGTTATTATTACTTTCAGAGAATTTGAGCAGCAGAGGGAACTCAGAGAGAGAGGTCTACAGACAACCTCTGACCAAAGTATACACGATGAATCTGCTGATAGCAAAGAGTCATCCCCTGACCAGAATGCCAATAATCATATAAATAAGGTTCCCTACCTTCTCTCCATTTTCATTATTTCTCTGTATATGTAATCCTATATACCTTCTTTCCTCTTATTCCCTAATCATTCGTGTCTGTTGCTTTTCCTGCTTTTGGTGCTTTTTGTTTGTTAATGCTATCCATTTTATGGAAGAAGATAAACAATTTATTTGATACTTGACAAAGGGTGGCCTAATCCATTTTTTCTAAAGAAAAAATATTACAGTTAGAATATATATATATATATATATACATACATACATACATATTTTGATCCTTTTAAGTCTCACAGATAATTCCTTAGCAATTATATGTTCTTGGTGATGAAATATAATTTTTCAAAAAATTAAAAAGATGTACCTACTACCATCTAGTATTCACATGGAGAATCTTGTTTGTTGGCTTTGTTTACTTCTTAAAAACTGTTTTTTTTTTTCTCTTTTTCATTTTCTTGATGTGTCCTCCCTGATATAATGCATGAACTTAGGTTAACTCAAGAGTGAAATTGAAAAGGGAATCGAAAGATCTCCCTCGGATTTCTACACTTGAAGGAGAACCAGTAGCGAACGAAGAGTATGCAGACTCAGCTGCTGGATTTGATGGCTCTTCTACTACTTCTGGAAGCATATATAATGAGAAGCATGATATCTCCAATACACATGAAGTGGATAGCCTCAAAAGCACCGCCTCTGGCGATTTAGTTGGACTATCTCTCAGTCAAAATGTTCAGCCAGAGAAAGGAGAAGCATCAGATAATCAGTTTTTGTCGCAGGGTAGTGATTGGGTTCGTGGTTGGAATGTAGACTATTCAGCTGCCAATAATTTGGCTGCTGCTTCTGAAGATAGTGGCAATAGCAGATTTAAAGGAAATATCGAAGCAGTTGAATCATCAATTCTTGATCTAAAACTGAAGGTGAGCGGTTTACAAAATCACGCTGATGAAATAGGTGTTGAAACCCACAAGTTTTCTGAGCAACTTGCTGCTGAGATTTCGTCAGGAGAAGAGCTAGCAAAAGAGGTTTCAGTACTAAAATCAGAGTGTGCAAAGTTTAAAGATGAATTTGAGCAGCTTAAAAGTTCTAAGTTGACCTTAGCATATGCTCTCAAAGAACCTGCTGAGACAGATCGTGATAAATTATTTCAAAATTTGCAGCTTAAATGGATTAAGGGGCTCACGCTCATGGAAGATAAGTTGAGAGATATTCAAAAGGTGTCTATGGGATTTCCTGAGAGGGATTTTAGGTTCCTTAACTTGGAGTTAGAAGCACTGGCAGAGATTTTGCATAATCTCAAACAAGAATCTGGAGAGGTAATTTCAGGGACAATAGTTGCCAATGGAAGAGAGAACAAGAAAATTGATCAACATAAAGGCGAGCAATTTTTAACAGATATTGGGTCTGATTCAGGTTTATTTCAACCAGAAAGCATGGCTCGTTATCTTTCCATACCTGGCCTTGTGTCTCACGAGTTTGATTCTGTTGATCCTACCCTAGCCATGAAAGAGAAAATTTTTGAACTTCTAAGAGAGCTAGATGAGTCCAAAACCGAAAGGGAAAGCCTTGTACGTAAGATGGACCAGATGGAGTGCTACTATGAAGCTCTTATTCAGGAACTTGAGCAGAATCAGAGGCAGATGATGGCTGAGTTGCAGAACCTCAGGAATGAACATTCTACATGCCTATACACAATTTCTGCTGGTAAGACTGAGATGGAGAGAATGCAACAGAATATGAATGAGCAGATAATGAAATTTTCTGAAGACAAGCGCATCCTGGAATCCATCAGCTCTGAGTTTGAAAAAAGGGCTATTGCTGCAGAAGCCGCCCTTAAAAGGGCTAGATTAAACTACTCTATTGCTGTTGGTCAGTTGCAAAAAGATCTCGAACTTCTTTCTTGTCAGGTTGTTTCTATGCACGAGACAAATGAGAATCTCATAAAGCAGACTTTTTCTGATTCTTCTCTTCCAAACACTGATGGTTGCCCAGAACCACTGAAATATCCTAAAAATTCGGAAGGCCATACTTCCAACCGATTGCTATGTCAAAACCACACTTCTTCCTTAAATAGACAACCTTTGGGTGAAGACATTTTACTAAGTGATTTGAAAAGATCACTTCAGTTGCAAGAAGGGTTATACAAACAGGTTGAAGAAGAAATCTGTCAAATGCATTTGGTAAATATATACTCAGACGTGTTTTCTAGGGCTCTGCAGGAAACACTGCTTGAAGCAAGTCTTGACATTCAACTCATGAAAAAGGAAATTGTTCGACTCTCTCAGCAGTTGGAGCTTACAAATGAATCCAATGAGTTATTGGTGTTGAGGCTACAGAATGCTATGAATGATATCCTATCCCTAAATGAGTACAAAGAAATTTGCACTAAGAAGAATAATGATATTGCTCACCAGAACCAATATTTAGAGGCAAATTTAAAAGATCTTGGTGATGAAAACAATCTTCTTACTCAGAAAATTATTGAGCTGGAAGTTCTTCTGACAGAGTACAGAAGTTTTGAGGGAAAATATGTGGCATGCAGTGAAGAAAACTCAGAGTTGAAGAGTTTATTGGAAAAAGAGAGCCTACAAAATGACCGTCTTCATGATGAAATATCCATTTTGCAAGGAGAGTTAAAAACTACAAGGGCTGAGTTTGATGAGGTGGCTTCTATGAAGGATAATCTACAGAATAATGTCTTCATTTTGTCTAATAAGTTGCAGAAGTTGCTGACATCATATGATGAAAGATACAGCGAACTTTCTCTGTGTGGTAGATCTGATTTTTTGGATTCAGAAGGTAAAGATTCAGAGCTTCTATTATTGCGACTAGAAGAGCTGCAACAAAGTTCATTTGATAGGATCCTACAACTCCTTGAAGAAAAGAGAGTTTTAGTGAATGAAAAACAAATGGCTGAAGCATCTTTAAATACAGCAGAGTCGGATGTTCTAGTTATGAAACAGAAGTTTGAGCATGATTTACAAAGGATGACAAATAATATAAGTGTGTCCAGTGCCCTGTTGCAGAAACTTCAGTTAGATTTTGAGACGATTGTTGACAAGGTCAATGCTGGTTTTCAAGCTGAAGAAATATATTCTCAGCATCACAAGGAATTTTTGACCGGTCTTGATCGTTTGGAAGATGAGCTACAACAACTTAATTCCTGCAACCATGACCTTGCTCAAGAAATTATAGATCTTGATAATTCCTCTAGTGATATTGAAACGTGTAAGCTGGCTTTAGCAGCAATCACAGGGGAAAAGAAAGCTTTGGAGTTGTCTTTACAGGAGAAAACAGAAGAATCTGCCAAGATTTCATCTGAGCTTGATGTTTTAAAAAATAACTTAAATGATCTTCAGAATGAATTGCATGCTGAGAAAACCTTCAGAGAAAAATTGGAGAAAACAGTCACAGATCTTACCACAGAAATCAATGAGAAGCAATGCCAACTGCAAGATTCTGATATGAACAGAAAAGAACTGGTCCGTCTCAAGCAACTAGTCACAGACATAGAGTTTGAGAAATCAAGTATCTCAGATCTTCTTCAGAAATCTGAGAGACGCCTTAAAGATGCTATAAAAGAATCTTCTTCCATTAGTTGTTTGGAAACTCAATTATCTGAAATGCATGAATTGTCAATAGCTACAGATGTTGTTATGAATTTTACCAGAGCTCAGTTTGAGGATCATGTAGAGGAGCTTACTGAGAAGCTTCATTCCACTTGCAAGCAACTGGATGTGCTTCACAAGAAGAATCTTGATTTAGAATCTGAATTGAATAGCTGCCTTTGCAGAGAATTGAATTGCATTGAAGAAAATACAGCATTGTTGACAAGTCTTGAGTTCCTAAAATCTGAGTTGGAGGTCTCTAGTACTCAGAGTAGAGTAGCTCAGTTTGAGGATCATGTAGAGGAGCTTACTGTGAAGCTTCATTCCACTTGCAGGCAACTGGATGTGCTTCACAAGAAGAATCTTGATTTAGAATCTGAATTGAATAGCTGCCTTTGCAGAGAATTGAATTGCATTGAAGAAAATACAGCATTGTTGACAAGTCTTGAGTTCCTAAAATCTGAGTTGGAGGTCTCTACTGCTCAGAGTAGAGTACTAGTTGATCAAAATAGTGCAATAATGTCAGAGCTTAAGGAACACAAGTGTAGGACAGAGAATGTCAGCAATGATTTTTACGCGTATGAAAGCCAGTGTGTCCTTGAGGTTGCAAAGCTGGAGCAATTGTTGGAAAATTGTAGAAGAGATGGTGAAGACCTTTTTTTGTCCAAGGAAGAAGCTGAACTAAAATGTATAGTTCTCCAGGCCAAATTGGAAGAACTGCAAACTGCAATTGCTTTGCTAGAAAAATCAGATAACGAGCTGATAAGGCTGCAGAACCAATGTAATGAGCTTACCAAAAGGCTTTCTGAACAGGCTTTTAAGACAGAGGAGTTTAAAAATTTGTCTATTCATTTGAAGGAACTGAAAGACAAGGCTGAAGCTGAGTGTCTTAGTGTCCGTGACAAAAGAGGAAATGAAGGACCACCAGTTGCTATGCAGGAGTCCTTGAGAATTGCATTTATTAAGGAACAATATGAAACAAAGTTGCAAGAACTAAAGCAGCAGCTGTCTCTGTCAAAAAAGCATAATGAGGAAATGCTGTGGAAACTACAAGATGCAATTGATGAAACGGAGAACAGAAAAAAATCTGAAGCTTCTCAGATAAAAATTAACGAAGAGCTGGGAATGAAGATCTTGGAATTGGAGGCTGAGTTACAGGCTGTACTCTCTGAAAAACGTAACTTGTTGAATGCTTATGATTTGGCAAAGGCTGAAAAAGAATGTTCAGAGATATCACTTGAATGCTGTAAGCAAGAAAAGCAAGAGCTTGAAGCTTCTCTTTTAAAATGCAATGAGGAGAAGTCCAAAATTGAAGCAGAGCTTCACTTGGCGAAGGAATCAATTGACACCTTCAGGTCTCATGCGGGTCTTCTGAATGAGGGCAATGATACATGCACTTCGTTGAATCCTCAAGAAAAATCAACTCATGCAGCTTGCAGTCACGAGCCAGAGGTAACTTATTTATTGATTTTTATTAAAAAAAAAAAAACTTTAATTAGCAGTTCATAAAAGAAGAAATCACTTCATTTCAAGGATGATAAAAAAATTATTTTGATTACAGAAAATTGCTGATTGTCCAAATTTCTAGAAGGTTCTAGCTTTTGTTTAAGAGTGTGTCCAGAAAGGTCTTAATTAAGAAAGGACCCTATTTTACTGGATGAATTCTAGTTCAAACTTTGAATAATTCTTTCTCTACTGCTTTTGTTTACTTTGTTGTGAATTTAAAGAAGTTTCAATCAAGATTATCAATTTTGGAGGATTGGAACTCATTAGAGCTACCCGTACAGTTTATGGAATATCATATTTGAGCTAAAATTTTGGAATCATTTGGCATGATTGTAATTGCTTGGCTAGAACAAAATTTTGTACTACACTTACATGCAAGACTTTCTTACTCTCAATTTGTCCTCTTCTATCAGTTATTCATTCTGGACTAGTAGCAATTAGTAATTTATCAAAAATAAGTATCATCGTATAAGATGGTAATATTGTTAAAATCACTCATACCAACTAGATGCCAATGTGCAGGAATTTTGCGTGTAAAAAGCATAACTTTTAAAGTGGATTTTACGTCTTCTATAAGAAGAACCCTCTTATCAAATATCACATTATTATGAGTTGATTATATAGTTAAGTATTAATGATATGTAATAAAATAAAACACGAGTTCCTGTGTTGACAATCTTGAATTCGTTTAATAATTGAAATCTGATACTTTCAGTAATCTTAAAATTTTTCTTTTGAAATATAGGTTGTTTCTATTCGTATACGATAATTGCCTTACCTATTCACACATAACTGTTCGCTAATGAAATGTAGGTTAAAGTTTATCATTTCTTTTTTTTTTCCCCTTTCCCTAAACCCTGAACTCTGCATTTTCTCTTGGTGCAATATCTGATGCATGCCTTACTTCATCGATCTTCAGCGGTAAGCCTTAACAATTTATTTGCACAATTATTTGATAGGATCCTCGGGAATTTAAAGTTATGACGGGATGCGAAACTCTTGACACTGGTGCAGACTTGCAACAAAATGAAGAAAATAAGCACGCTGCTTTAACTGAAAGTTTGAAATCTAGCATTGAGCACCTGAATGCGGAGGTAAATGTTTAGGACGTACAAAAACTAGTTTGGTGTCATTATTTGTCTCTTTCAACTATTTTAGATTCCATTGCCCTTGAAAGTAGTACTTTCGTTGTCTAGTTATGATGCACTGAGAATACAGATAGCATTTTCATTTGCACTTTCATGGTTCCTGGAGTTGCTAGGTTTATAGTTGTGACCGATGCTAATGCGACCTCTATGTCCTGTGTTCCGGTTGCAGTTGGAAAGAATGAAAAATGAGAATATGCTTCCTTCAGTAGATGGTCATAGTCACGAGCCATGTTTTCCAGGTCTGCAAAGAGAACTGATGCAGCTACACGAGGTAAACGATTCTTTGTTGCGTTGATCGCTATGAAATATTTCTTCGTCTAGATTTTTTATTAACTTTGTACTTATGTTCAGGCAAATCAAGAGTTAGGAAACAAATTCCCTGTGTTTAATAATATCTCTGTCAGTGGTAATGCATTAGAAAGGGTGCTTGCTTTGGAGATTGAGCTTGCTGAAGCTTTGCAGGCCAAGAAGAAGTCAGCCATCCAATTTCAGAGGTATGCTAATCTTTGCAACTTTATTGTGATCTGATCAAGTTGCAACTATTCTCTTCGGTCCTTTTTATAAGAAATAAAATGTTATTATTTTTGAGGTCTTAATTATAGGAAATATAGTACCATCTTCAGTTGTATTAATTGCTAAATTCCTATACGCTTAATTCACTGTGAGATTAGTGTTAATGAGATTTAAGAATAAAATTTAAATTTATGACATTATGAATTTACATTAACACATTTCAATTCAATGTGACTTTTTTGGTCTTCTTGAAAACTTGCACTGAGAGCATTCAACCACAAACTTTTGAGACATTCTTGCTGCTATGTTCTTCCAGTTCTTTCTTGAAGCAACACAGCGATGAAGAAGCGGTGTTCCGAAGCTTCAGGGACATCAATGAGCTAATCAAAGACATGTTAGAAGTAAAGGCAAGACATTCAGCTGTTGAGACAGAACTGAAAGAGATGCATGACCGTTACTCACAACTTAGTCTTCAATTTGCAGAGGTTGAAGGTGAGAGACAAAAACTCATGATGACTCTCAAGAACACTCGATCATCCAAGAGGGACTATTCCTTATAGCATTCTTTACACCCCTTGAAGTTGAAAATTGGAATGGCTAAATAATTCATCCTTGTGGGCCCCATCATATCTTCACTTTTGTTAATTATATATATATAGATAGATTATGCTATATATAAGGGGTCCCCATCATCAGCTATGGCTAGAGTTATATTTTTGCAAGGGTTGGTGGTATTGGAATGACATCATTTTCAAAGTTAAGAAGAAGAAGAAGAAGCAGAGAATAATTTGTGTATATAAAACACTGTTTGTCACTTCTTGTTTGGCTCTCAGAATCTTAGTGTATATCATCCCTGTAACTTCTTTTACCTGAGTCTGAGTGCTGTAATTGCTTTTCTGTACAGGAACTATATCTTACAAGATTATTTCTATTTAAGAAAAAAATGAAAACTTGTTTATCCAACTGAATAGCTATATATTCTCTTTTATGTTTGTAATTATAACTTGGTTAAACTAAATCTTGGTTTGTCTCTGGATTTGTGTTGATTGTTAATTTCTAAGTTAAGGCATTAACTAGTTTAAGCTGTAAGGTGAGAGTCAAAATCAAACGCATGCAAAATGGAGAGCTTCTGTGATTGTGAAATTGGTCCCCTCACTTGTTTTTTCCTTTAAAGGATCCACAAGCATATTTTACATGAGGCAATTCTCTCTCACAATTAGACAAATAAAATGAAATAACTTTGAATTTGTAGAAAAAAAAAACAGAAAGTGAAGTTGAATGAAAAAAAAAAGAAAAAGCTCTAAAAATTATCTTATGGAAAATTAGACCAAAGTATATATACACGCATAAACTGTTAGATTTCTATTCAATGACAATTAAAAAAAAAAAACCTATAAGATTTGTATTTATGGAATTTTATATTATTGAAAATTTATCTTATTATTAAACATTAAATTAAATATATTATATACTTCTAAAAATTCAGAAGCGCACTTGTTGGGAGAGGGAGTAACTAAAATGCTCAATCTCTCAGAATTGCGAGAGCAATGTCTCCACAATTTTATTATAAAAAGAAAATTTAAAAGGTTATGCGACTTTTATATTTTCTTTTTAAAAATTAATGAAAATAAAATAATTATGATTATTTTTGTCTGTAACTATTGAAATAATTTATATTATGATGTTTATGTACTCAACTTCTCTTATATTTCTCCTGCATGTTTTTTTTTCATTCTATTTCTATTTCCTATTTCTATAACATCACTTATCACATAAATTATCTTCTCTTTCTTTTGTTTTTTTCTTCTTTGTAGCTAATCGTATACGGTGGGCACTAAATGCACCACACTAATTTTTAGTCTCATCACACATTTTTATTTTTTTTCAAAAATATCCTTAGTTCAAAACTTAGTTTCTGAGCGAGATATTAAATTTACATACCATATCACACAGAAAACGGAAACTAGTTTCTGATACAAACGGAAATTAGTTTCTGAGCGAGAAAATAATCATATCACGCATAAAACATAAACTAGAATTTGTTTATAACAAATTATAGTTTCTGAAATTACAAAAAATGTGGCACTCGAACTAAATACATGAAAAACATAAAATCAAGACAATTAAAAGCCAAAATCACACAATTTAAATCAAAATTCAAACATTAAACTCTAAATCACGCATACAAAAACTAAAATTTCACAAATAATTACTCAAATCAAACAAAAATTTACAAATATCCAAACCCTAAACACAAATTTAAATAGTTTTTTTTAAAGTCAATAAATTCAAATCATAATTCACATATTTAAATGTGATTTAGAGTTTAATATTTGAATTTCTTGATTTAAATTGTTTGATTTTGGCTTTTAATTGTCTTAATTTTGTGTTTTTCATGTGTTTAGTTCAAGTGTAACGTTTTCTACCATTTAAGAAACTAGAATTTGTTATAAACAAAATCTAGTTTATGTTTTCTACGTGATTTGAGTTTTTTGTAGCTCCGAAACTAATTTCTGCTTGTAACATAAATTAGTTTTTGTTTTTTCTGTGGTGTGGTTATAAACTTAAAACTGGGTCAGAAACTAATTTATGAGCGATGAGTATTTTTAAAAAAAGAAATAAAAGTATGTAGTGAGACCAAAAATTAGTGTGGTGCATTTAGTGCCCACCATCATATTCTTATTTCTTTGCAGGAAAAGAAAATGAGAGAAAAAAAAATTGTAAAAATCGATGCATGTTCCTTTGTTTGATTAAATAGAAAATCGAAGGAAAATAATTGAAAAAACTAACATTTGAAAACAAAAATTTCAAACTTTTCTTTCTTCTTATTTTCTCTACCTCCTATTTTCTTTCCATTCCACTTCCTTCCTTAAATCCAAACAATGGATTAAATTTCCAAAAGAAAAATGTGTTATATTACATTAGCATTATCTTCTCTCGGTCCCATGCATTCATCTTGTGGTGATTGTATCATGTTTAATTTGTACAAAATATCTCGATAGAAAATATCGTATGTACCACCTTTTATTTGAATTTGAGACACTTGTACTGCTACCTCCCATTTTGAAAGGCCATATGTCTGAGTCTGATATTCCACGAATCAATGTGAAAAATGTCTTCTATTCTTCACGTACAAATCAATAATAATGTTCATATTAACGTGATGATAAAGACACGTAATAATTTTATCTTAATAAAATAACTTACGTTTAAGTCCTAGACAAAGGATTAATTATAAAATAAATATGTCTGTGTCTAGTAAAATTAATCTTTACTCTGATAATATAAAAAAGAATACCTGAAAACCAAAAAAAAAAATGTTATTACTATTAGATTAATCATATTATTATATTAGTTTATTGATAAAATACTTTTTGTTAGGTTATTATTATAACTTATTCAAAATAAAAGAATCATCTCATTTAAATAAATAAATAAATAAATAATTTAATTTATTAAATATAAAAAAAATGCATGTTACATAAAAAAATATGCTTTGAAAAAAATTAATTACATCCATTTTGATCATATGCAGATATTGGTTGGATGGGATTAGCATCATTCCTATTGAGAGTGACACTATTTTTTTTAGTATATAAATTTATGATTCTTACATATAAAAAGGATGGTGCCAGTTCTAATAAAAATAGTGTTAATCTCATCCTCCAAATATTATGTCACTTCGGTCCAATGCGTTGGTTGTTAAAAATGTCTTATTGTTCAGACTGCTTCAGTTAGTGGGCGTACGATATTTTCGAGGCAACATCCATTAATGTACAATCGATATGTAGAAACAATAATGATCTATACATTTAGCAAACTCTATATACAATTCACTTAACAATAATAAAAGTAAAATTTTTATTTTTAATTTTTTAATATAAATTAATTAATAAAATAATAATGTAAATGAGTTGTACACTTTAATAATTATATATAAAATATTTTTCATGTGGAAAACATTTCTTAGTTTTTTTTAAGAGGAAAAAACAAAACAAAAGAAGAAAAAATAAACTAAAATACTCTTGGGACACAGTTCCGATCTTATCAACTAGAAGAGAAAAAGTAATTATAGGAGGACATTCCTCAAGAACAAGAGTGTCTTCTACAAGGTTAATTGCATCATTGGCCAATATATCTGCGCACCGATGGGCTTCCCGAAGGCGATGAGCGACTGAGACATTCCAAGGCCTATGAAGTAAAGCCTGAATGTCAGCAATGATAGCAGTATAGGCATGGAAACGTGTATCCGTAGCATCCAAAATCAAACTCATGGCCAATAAAGAATCAGATTCAAGAAGCACAGACCGATGACCATGATCCCAAGTTAACAAAAGACCCACTAGAATTGCTTGGAGTTCCAAGAGAGTGATCTCAGAAGCCCGACGCTTACCTTGGAAGCTAAATAACCAGGCACCATCATCATTACGGCAAATACCACCTATACTGCCAATAATCATATTCTGCAACAAACTTCCGTCAACATTAATCTTGACAAACCCAATAGTAGGCCGCGACCAGGCTATTGGAGGGTGTGGATCGCGATTCCGGTGACACTCCAAGAGAAATTAATCAAGCTGTTTCTTCAGAGCTGTATGTATGGAATTAATGACAAAATCAATATACCACTTGTCATCATTGAGAACTTGATTACAGCACCACCGCCAAATCCACCACATGATGATGCATAGCGTAGGAGCTGATGGAGAAGTTAAGCAATTATCAATCCAAAGAACATGATCCATAATAGCAAGATCAACCTGGACCATTGGTATAAACCGATGCCAAACTTCGAGGAAGTGAGGGCAGTCATGAAGCATATGAAGAATGTCCTCCAATTGACTAAAGCATCGAGCACATCTCGAGACCACTGCAAGATTTCTTAGTTTGTTAGATATAAAAATTTATTCTTAGATATAATATATTCCTATTTAAAGAAATATAGTTTGAATACATTTTTTATTAACTCTATTTTATGCTGAAAAGGTGAGTAAATTATATTTTCATAAGAATATAAATAAGTATTTTCTATTTGAATTAGTAATTTTATATTATTTGAATTTTAAAAAATATTCTAAATAATATCATACCTTAACTAAACATACACATTCTGAAAAAAGACAAATAATATTTAGTGTTATAAGGACACTATTTAAAGAGTCAAATACAGTAAAAAGGTATTTGAATATGTAGTTTTTTTATTTTCGAGAGACGGAACGATATGCACTTAGGATTGTTTTTCTACTTTTTGTTTTTTGTGTACCAATGATATCTTTCCGCTGACGAAGACTAATCCATTCGAGGTGTAGAGATCATTGAAGTGGGTTTTGTCTCTACCAACAAAACTTTTTCTATACGCATGGTTAGGATTCGAACCATTGTCTAGGTGATTAAATAACTTAGCTATCTACCAACTGTGCCGAATTTTGTTGGTATTATTTTTCTACTTCTAATAACCTTAACTAGTATCTCAATGGCATTGTATATCAAGATCTTTCTCAAAAATAACATTACCATCTCGAAAAAGATAATTCTTGAAAACATAAATAGATACCCTCCAGCGCACACCCTTTTAATTTGTTTAGGGCTCCAAGATTATCTATTACTCTCTCAGTTCCTTACTATAAGACGTTTTTAACTAATATTACACATACTAATAAAAGTAGTTAAGTTTAGTTAATTTTATTGGTTTTCTAAAAAATTACATAACATACCAATTTTATCCCTCATTAAATATATTATGCTAACCAATCACAATTAAAGAGTACAAATAGTCAATGTATTTAATAGGGGTAAATAAGAAAACAAGTAATAAATATTCCATAGAAACTATAAAACATCTTATAAAAAGGAATATCAAAATCTTCTAAAAAAACGTTTTATATATAGGAACGGAAGGAGTAGTTGATAGTCGAAAACTAATCCTTTTAAAGCGGAAAGATTATCAAAGTGATTTTGTCTATTAACAAAATCTTTTTTATATACAGACCAGATTCAATTTTTTCAATATACTTAAAGAACCTACCTTTCTATTAATTATATTAACTTTCTCTGTGAAACAATTTTAATTTGATAATACGCGTTAGTGAAATTAATGTTAGAATTTTTTAAAAATACATGTATTTTTTAATTCACACTTGGTCCCATTATCCACGCATTTCTTTTTCTTTTTAAAAAAAGAAGAAACTTAATTTATGTTTTACTAATAATCAATTTTATGTAGTATAAGTAATAAAATATTGGATAAAATGCACAAATCACCTTTGAAGATTTTAAATATAGTACTCTATCCTAAATTTAGACAAAAATTATACTTCATTCCATATATTGAATGGTGGTTAATTATGGTTAAAATATTCTAACGGAATATTCTTTATTTTGTAGCATAGTTAATTTTTTTATCCTATTTATTTATTTTTTATTTTTCTTTATAAATACAATTAATTATACATACAATAATTATTTAAAATTATATTAAAATATTTTTTGAAAACATAATAATTTCTTTATAATATATTTGATCTGTTTATTTTTACAAATAAAATTCTAATAATATTTTTATATTTTGATGCCAAACAAATTAAAATATACATGAAAAATAATTTAGTTGACTTCTTAAGCTTTATTTATTTTTAATCGCTTCATTGGAATATTTCTCGTTTTGTCTAACAATAAAATATTTTGTATTTTTAGTTATCACATTATACTTATCACATTATGCATTGTATAAAAATTATCTATGTTTTCTAAAAATTAATTTAATATGAATTTAATAATTATTTTTTAAACAATCAATGTTATTTATTATTTATAAAAGAATAAAAGAAATGGACAAGATAAGGAAAAAAAAAAGTTAACCATAGTACAGAAAAAAGAATATTTTGTTAGAGGAGAGTGTCATACTTATAAATTTAAGGATGATTTGTGTATTTTACTTTAAAATATTTCTTATCTCTTACCGACAATATCTTATATATCCTGCCTATAAAAAAATATCTTATATATCCTCATTTTTTGAATTATATTTATACAGTACATTATAAATAATTTAAAATTGTATTTTTTTTTTTTTGTATTCCTCTAAGAGAAATGCCGTCCAGGTTGTGGTGTCTGAACATTTTTGGATGATTTTCTATCAATTTGTGTACGTTAACTTTTTATGATGAAAATTGGTTCTGATTTGAAAATTAGAGTAAGATCAATTCAACCCTCAATGAAAACACTGATGTAATGAATGTGGATTTTAAAAAATGAACAAGAGAACAGTAAGGTCAAATATATTTCTGTAATTTGTATTATGAATTGTATAAAGCATTATAAATTTATAATGGATAAAGATGGTAAAAGAAATACATTAACTCAGAAACAGAAAAGTAAGAAACAAGGGAAGGAAATATCCGTAAGAAGAGTTATAGAGACAAGGAAGACAATTCTCAAAAAAATTTACACTTTCTCAGTCCTCTTTTATACTTACTTAATTCTTTCATTTTTTTGGTAATAACTTAATTTTTTCATTTGATGACTTATCTTCAGTTCACCAAACTTAACTTTTAAGCCAAATTAGTAAATTAGTCCTGTAACTTGTTTCATTTTGATCTTGTAACTTTAAAAAGTTTTAATTAAGTTATGTAATTTTGCTCCGGCGAACAATTGGTCCTATTTTTATTTTTCAGCTAAACAATGCTAAGGTGGCATTCACCGGACACATGGATGCTTAGGTGGACACTGACATGGTTTTAATGAGTTTCAAATTGGTCCTGTAATAGTTTAAATAAGTTTCAAATTGGTCCTGTAAATATTTTAGTGAGTTTTAATATAGTCATTTTCAGCAAAGGTGGGGAAAGAAGATTTGAGGTCAGGCATATAAGCTTTACAAGGGACAGGTTTGCGGTGGACTTAAGCTTACTACCGGTTGAAGACGAATGTGATGCTATGAGAAGACATGAGACGAAACCGTTAATGATCCGCAGCAACCACAACCAATAACGAAATCAACATGGAGCTGGAGAAGAATAAATTCGTTTTTGAAATTTCCCAATTGAAAAACTCTAATTTTATACTGATTCAACTATTTTTCCTTTTTTTTTAATTCTTTTACTTATCCACGTCAGCATGCTGACCGGATCCATATTAGCGTCCATCTAGGTGTCCACGTGTCCGGTGAAGGCCACCTCAGCACTGTTTAGCCGGAAAATAAAAATAGGACCAATTTGTTCGCTAGAGTAAAGTTATAGGACTTAATTGAAACTTTTTAAAGTTACAGGACCAAAATGAAACAAAAAAAAAGTTAGAGGACCAATTTACTAATTTGGCCTAATTTTTATTAGTTGTAATTAAGTACGAGTAATTCCTAATCATCCTACTTCATGTTGCTACAAATCCTCTTACTTATCCATTAAAGAATATTTTTAATGCTTTTTATGATTTCAAAATTGAAAGTCCACTTAATTTCATACTTTATATGATAATAAAACAATAAGTAAGAAGATTTTTAAGAATATCTAGCATTACTCATTAAGAGTATACCACCTCAATATTTAAGTTGATTATCTAATATAAAGACACTTAATGGAGAGTATAATGAAATAAAACGAGGTAAAATGAAATGAAGTGGGAAAATAAAATAAAATAATCATTTTTTCGTTTCTATTATGAATTTATTATAACGGAATAAAAAGAAGTATTGGTTCCAATTTAATGATACACTAAAATTTTAATTTTTAAAATTATAATAAAATGAATGACATAAAATATATACTTTTCATTTGATTCATTTCCACCCATTCATATTGTTCAGGATAAAGATTAGTCCGGGAATCATAAAGATTAGTTAAGTAATATCTTGAAAAAAGGAGTTTGTTATGCGTTTTTATCTTTAGCTGTATAGTGTCCGTTGTAATATTTTCTATAGTTCTATATATAGCATATATAAGATTTACATCATTTCAAATGACTATGGACCATCTTCTCAACAAGTATAAAATTTTCATTGCTTTATTACTTATGCTTCTCCTTTCTTAGGGAAGAGTGTCTATTTATAATAACACTCTTTCAACTATTTCAATTTTATTTTCTTGAAGTATTTTTAATTAATAATATTATTTAATTTGTAGAATAATATTATACTCTAAATTTAATTTAGGATATTTTAAAAAGATAAAAGGTAATTGAAAAAAAGTGAGTGGCAATGGATTTGAAAACGAATTTTAATACGCGTACAACTCAATTTGTTATATAACTTGTACAACATAATATTTTATTAATTTTGCTAAAGATTAAATAAAAAAAAAAAAAAAAAAAACACCAGAAGAGCTGGAAAATATTAAAATACTCGGTTGTACTGTACAAGAAACAGGTTAACTGGAGGATGAAATTGAACGGAGTCCACAAAGTAAGGCTAATTCACATACTATCGACTTCCAAGATAAAATACCATATTCAGCATGTTTTCTGCATCATTTGATTTAATCTAGTGAGAAGAATAATGATTTTCTCTGATATTATTCTAGCATGTCACTTTGTTTTATATCAGTAGGTATACGCAAACTATTACAGCACTCATGTTGCTGACACTTGACTCAAAATACAGACACTCAGGTCAATTCCACGAGTCTAGCTCATAAGACTTTCAACAAACTGTATCTTCAAAGGTTGTCACAATTATTGCTTGTTTTTCTGCTAGATATCAATAACTTGGCAACTAACAAGTTCAGCTTGACCAAAACCTCTACTAGCAACTACCTTCCATACAACTGCATCTGATTCTGCGGCTGGTTCATGAAGTTCATGCATGGAACTTTGCGACAGAGTTGAGGATGACGGCGAAGAATCCGAATTGTTATGCAGGTCAGCCTGTAAAACAGCAATATTGTGATTGGCATCTTTTGTAATGACATGAAGCTTTCCATGGAAACCAGCAAGAAGATATGGTGACTCTGAATCAGCAGAATCATATATTGGGACTTTTCCAATAGCTACTTTCCAAGCGTCTTCTCCTTGATCATATACCTTGATCTTTCCAGTATCCATGGAATTAGAAGGATCAAAGGCATACAATTCACCATCAACTACAACACTCAACTTTGTACCCGCCTGCCGCGCAGGCCAACCCTCACCCATTCCAACAGGCATTTCTATCCATGAGTTTGTTTCCGGATCATAGATTTCTCCACCAACATCAACAAAAAAGGGCCATGAATACAAACTTTGTGGCACAAATAACCTTCCCATGTATGAAGTCAACCCTGTGGCAATAGGCTTTAACATGTCAGCCAAAAGAGCACTAGGAAGGCTTTCAGCTTTTGAGAATGGCATACTAGGTACATGTGACCATGTATCTGTAGATGGGTCAAAAACTTCAGCAGACTTAAGAGGAACTAGTCCTGCTTGACCTTGACTAACCCCTCCAACAACATAAAGCTTGTTATTTAAAATGCCTGTCTTACAATATGCGCGGCCGGTAGACATAGAAGTCACCCTACTCCATGTATTTTGTATCGGATCAAATTGCCAGACACATCTGATTGTGGAAGACTTAGAGAACCCTCCCAGAACATAGAGACATCCATCAACAGCACCAATAGCACAACCGCAAAAGGGCATCTCGTCAAATGCAACCTTCTGTCCAAGAAGTCCTCTAATGACTTCGGCAATTCTCATACCTTCCACCATGTTCCACATCCAAAGCCTAGAAGAACCCTTTCTAGATTCCTCCTCAGCAGCAACATTGGGCATCGTAGGCAATCTCTGCCAAATCTTAGAACGAGGATCTAAAGCATGCCATAGTAGTTTGTTTTCTCCAACCTTAATCAATAGATATAGCCACTCTTCAGTTGTCCCTAGTTCTTTTCTTACTTTATACAGTTCCGAACTCATGATAGTTGAGTTCCACTTCCTTGAAACTAGCCTTAGATTAAAATAACAAATTCTAGGAACTCTAGCAATAATTTGTATTGATAACTCATCAGGGAGATTAGGAATCAGTCTTGGACTCTCTTCATCAACGGTAGGTGACATTCTTTGCCTCTTACATGTCTCATTTGAAGAGACTCCATCCCACTCGCTTGTATCAGATTTGGAATTAGCCACACTGAAAAATGAACCCATATCTGGCAAGACTCAATATCTGCATGACAACCAAATTACCAAGCGAGGAAATTAGAATCCTCAAAAACTGAAAAGATTGAAGCATCAAATGACAGTATAGTCATTGGAAATCAAAAATAGAGAAGCAGCATAAGCATTAAGCAAGCAACAACCCATCACTTACAACAGAATCACTAGAGAAAAATGCAACTGCAAACTATCCTCCAGAACTTCTTAACAAGCCAACATAAATTCAATTAAAAAGGTGACAAAAAAAAACAAAAACAAAAAACAAACAAAAAAACCCCCACACATTCACTACTCAGAATGAAGTATACAGAGACAATCAGATAACAATAAAACCTATAAAATCAATAGCGGCCCTGAAAAACAGGTGATAGAAAAAAGAAGGTAAAAAAAAAAAGAAAAAAGAAAAAGTACGAATCATCCATGAAATCGGAAGGATGTAGATCCATGAGCATCCAGAGCTGAATCACAACCGAAGGAAACACCGTGAACGATAATTAAGAAGATCTCCTTCAATAATTTCAAAGTAATCGTACTGAAGATAAATCACAATTCTAAAGCAGCACTTGTATGAATGTACTCTTTCCTTCCCCAGACACACAATTCCTCGCAACTCAAACGAACGAAGAATCTCATTCGTACACAGAAAAATTGAAAGCGCATTGAAATTCAAGAGTGAAATTAGAGACTTAGAGTCGCAAAAGGGAAAATCAACTAGGAAATTAATTAATTAATTAATTAAAATCACAGGAGAAAACCAAGGAATTCAACAGGAAGAAATACTCAGAGTGAAATGAATAAAGAAAAAAAAAACTGGTTCAGATATGAAATAATATGATTTACGAAAGGAAAAAGAAGAAGAAGAAGAAAGTAAGACGTACCTAACTGAGTGTGGTAAAGAAATGGATTGAAGAATTAATCAGTAATGAAGAAATTTGTTAAGAGTGCGGAAAAATGGCATCGCATTCGGAATCAGTACAAAAGCAATTCCTTGTGTTCAAATTGAAGTCCAAGCTCCCAAAATTTCCATAATCCTATGCCTGCATGGCCGAATTCATTTATTTAGTTTTATAGAGTTGGGGAGGGGGCTGAATTGAAATTTCAACGTGCTATGGAGACAGATATTTATTTTTTAGGTAGGTAGATAAGTTTGTTATTGCATATTTTATCAAATAAGTATTTATTTTATTAAAAGAGATTAAATTAATTTTACAATGTTTCTTGTGTTTTAAAAATTTAGTAAGTACAAACAAAAAAGATCAAATTTGTGTGTTCTTTAAAAATAAAATTTGAATTTCGTCTCAAAATAATCAGTTATATTAATAAAAGTGATTAGAAGGTAAAATAAACACTTATTATTATAGTTAAATATAAATATTTTTTTTTATTTTTAACACATTAACATTTTTTATGTGAATAAAGGTTGGTCTGGATAGTGTGTGTTTAGGCCCATAACCATGAGGTCATGGTCATGAGTTCAAGTCTCATCTTGTTAAATTTAGTGTTATTGGTAGGAGATTTATTAATCCCAACTTTAGACTATGAATATCTCGAAAGAGAAAAAAAATATCAATTTATTTATCAAAAAATGAATCAATTAAGCTCACAAAAAAAATTATTAATGAATATACTGCTTAAAATGTACTTATAAATTCCAAAATAAGATTTATAAGTTAATTATGTAATTAAAAAAATACGTTTAGCAATTTATCTTTTTTTTAGTATGTTAGTTAAAATTTTAAAATAGTTATATAGAACTAAGTGAAAGAAAATATGATGTATAAAAACTTTATATGGCTCGTTGAAATTTTTAAAAATTATAAATATACTTTTTTTTAAAAAAAAAAAAGTTTCATGCAAAGCCTAATCTGTGATCAGTATCACTGTTATAGTCTAATGGTCACTCGTCGCTTTTATTTTTATGATTCTCATTCCTACTATGAACTCCCGCGTGTGTTGGGTCCCACTGAAATTCTATTGCAAATTCCAAAATTTCAATACAATTTCTGAGTAATAATTTATGTATAATTTATTGTTATTCACCTCTTATGTCATAATTTTTATTTTTTATTTATCATATTTTTAATATTTTTATTTTCTTTTTGTTTCTCTTGTTATACAATCCAAAAATGAGTTAAACATCAAACATTACTCAATTTATTTCTACAAACAAGGGATATTTATGTCCATAACCTTTAAAATTTTTTATTATATTCGTTCATGACCTATGATATTTGACCGTTTGGTCTAACAATTTGACTAATTTTTTTTTCTGGAAATATGTTTGGATGAATTTTTTTAAAAAATGTTTACTTACTACAAGAGTAAAAATTATAATAGAATATAAAAAAAAAATATATCATTAAACAGTCACCAAAAGAAAATCATTAAGCAATTAATATTACACGTTTTTTTTTCTAAAATTTTAAAAAGTTACTGAAGATAATTTAAGTGTTTGACTAATTTTTGATAAGATTTATTTTTATAAACCATAACTCGACGTTACTCATATATAATGTGTTGAAGTGATGAAAAAAAAAATCCTGACTCATCTAAACATGTCCCTCTCTATTTGTTTGATCATTTAATTTATTGTAAATTTTGTTGACCAACAAAAAAGCTCTTCTACTTTGACCCTCATAAAGCATTTCTCCATTTTCCTAAGTTTAGTTATTTTGAAATAAAAATGAAACTAGAGAGGTGAATAAATCATATAGAAGATATTTGAAGGTCTTATTCAAAAAAATATAGAAGATATTCAAATTGTTAGAAGAAAAAAAGAAAAACTATTTGGAATGAATCAACCTCCTTAGTAATTTACCGTTTTAGTCCCTCACTTTGTAGCCACCATGCAGTTTAGTTCTTCACTTTTAAAAATGTCTGATTTAGTCCCTTACTTTGTAGGCCGTCATGCAGTTTAGTCCTTACAGTTAACTCTCATTAACGGCGTGATGACGTGGCCCATTAAATGCTTATGTGGCCGTTAAGTGATAGTTAGCCATCCACGTAGGATTAAAACGACGTCGTTTTGGAAGAAGCAAATTATGCACTTTAGTCCCTAGTTTTGAAATTCAAATTTCACTTCAAAATTATTCAGTTTAGTCCCTATTTGACCGAAACCCTAACCCTAACCTTGAACTCTAACAATCTCAGCAACTCTTCCTCTCTTTCTTCATGAACTCTAGTCTCAGTGTAATGAAATTTCAAATTGATTAAACAACATTGTGTAGTCAATAAACGTCATTTTTTTTAATCAATCTGAAATTTTACTACACTGAAATTAAAGAAGAAAGAGAGGAAAAGTTGCTGAGAATGTTAGGGATAATAGAAATATTAGGGTTTCAATTAAATAGAGACTAAACTGAATGATTTGGGAGTAAAATTTAAATTTCAAAACTAGGGACTAAAGTGCATGATTTGCCTCTACCAAAACGACGTCGTTTTAATCCTACGTGGATGTCTAACTATCACCTAACGGCCACATAAACACTTAACGGGCCACGTCATCACGCCGTTAGTGAGAGTTAACAGTAGGGACTAAACTGCATGACGGCCTACAAAGTGAGGGACTAAATTAGTCATTTTTAAAAGTTAAAGACTAAACTGCATGGTGACTACAAAGTGAGGGACTAAAACAATATATTACTCGAGATAATTTTCTACAAAATTGATTTACGATAAAATATCATACCATTAATTAATTCATGCTGCTGAGTGCTGACTGCTGACCTTATCTTAATCAGAAAATACTTGGTACGGTTGTTGTAGATTAAAATATCTTAAAATATTCTCCATAATATTCACAAGGAAAACATTGCAATTTTTTTTTTTTTTTGGGTCAAGAAAACGCTGCCACTTAGGCACTAACCACTAGCAGTCTTCCATTCCAGGTGTCCAAACTTGCTCATTTTTTTATTCTTCAATTTGTGTTTTTTTTGGAAAATTTTATAATTTGTTTGTGGCAAGAATTGGACCAAAAAAAAAATAAACAAAAAGGAGGTTTCACAATTCACATAACAGGAGTCATGGGCCTAAGAGGGGCAGAACCAGGCCCGCCCAAGAACGCATTGTCATGTCCAATTCCAGTGCCCTTCCAGAATGAATCGGAATCATATTGACGTAAATCCCCACATTGCTCACTCTCCTTCTCCACATTCCATTTCTCCGACGAATCACAACCCTCTTCTTCTTCTTCTTCTTCCTCACGATCGACACAGTCCAAACCCTCAGGCTCTTCGTTGAATTCAAGATCTTCCAACTCCTCCTCTTCAATGGGGTACCCACACTCTTCGCAGTACTCACTATCGTCCTCAACAAGTCTCATCGTCAACCTTCCATTCTCTCGATGAGCTTCCACATACTCGTGACGCTTCACTCTCTCCGCTCTTATCACCAATCTTCCATCCTTGCTATATTCCTTTTCGAATCTCCAAGGCATTGTTCCCGTTTCTCTCAGCAGCGTTATCGGCGGCGGAAGCTCCCTCTTCTTCGCCCTCCTATCTCTCCCCCTCTTACCCGTCGCTCTCTCCTTCACTTCGACTTCGTTAACTGAGACCATGCAGTCCCCGCTCTCCGATCCGATGACGTCGCCCATCATACTCGATGACGACCATAACGGCATTGGTGGCGGCGGAGGAGAAGGCGGTTTTGATTTTGCGCCCAAATTGTAGGAATGTAGAATCCTCGGCTGTAGCTTTATTCCGTCTAAGTGAATTAGGGATTTGAGCCCTGCTTTGTTATTCGCTCCATGGCGTTTTTCTTCTGTCCATAACAATATTCGGTTATGAAGGGACGAAATTATGTGCTCCACCTTGCTTAATAAATACTTGCCCAACATGTCCATATCGAAATTTGACTGAAAAGAAAGGACAATATCGTAATTGGATAATTTCGTCCTTTGAATCAGATGCTCCTACCTAGCCAGCAATTATCCTGAAAGAAAGAAATTTTAAATGATGAATATAATAATCAGAAGTAAGGAAATTTTGGATGGATTGGTAATATGATACATACATGAAATTCGGAAGGAATTGCGCTAAGACGTACTAATATATACATGGACCATGGTTATAATGTTTATATATTGTGGTTCAAAATAAAAATAAAAAAAGTATACGTGGCATGGTGGTGAATTTGTTATGTATCCATTTCACTTAGCTTCTCTGTTTTTTTGTTTGTATGTGGCATATAGCGCCGTTATTGGAGGAAAAGCTGCGCGTAAAAGCAGTAGTAGCACAGCAAGAAGACAAATTGGGCAAAACAGAAACAGAGTGATAAAAATGAACAAATTATTATTATTCTGTCTTGAGGAAGAAGCGGATTGTTCAAGAAATGTGCAACGAAATTATAGAATAATTCAAACACCTCACTTCGTTTCAATTTTAAGTCAGAAAAATCAAGACCTAAGTTATGGCTTATTATCTTTACGAATTGCGAGAGTGGCAACGGGTGCAACAATCACACACCTGAACGGCTTATCCAAGAACATCGCACAAATTAATACATGTTTGTATAATCCGTATTAGCAAAAGAATCGTACCTGAAGCAGAATTGAAGTTACTGATGAACTACAATGGACAAGAAAATATATATATATATGTAAAACGATTAAAAATGAATTAAATTGCTTTAAAGAGGTCTAACGCAAATTGATGCGAATGTGGTATTGAACATAGCAGATCGATCAGAGACTATAAGATAAAAACCGAACGAGAATAAAATAATTAGGTCATTAATCCAAAAAACAATAGACAAAATCGAAGGAGAAGAGATCTTACATTGTTACTGGCTACACAGAGAGAGAGTGAGGTTTTGCATCAGTTTATTCTCTGCCATCGAGAAAGATCATTGAGAAAGGACAGAGAAAACGAAAGGAAAAAACCATCGTAACACTCTTGAAATTCAGAGTGACTCCAGAATTAAAAGGATGCTATGGTATTTATAAGAGGATTTATAAATTGTGATTTTAAAGTGGGGGTGAGGCACATATATTTTATTACCTAAAATACCCCTGGGTGGACCTCACTAGAATTTGTTGAGACTGAAACAGACACAAGCTGAGACGGGCCCACACACGGGTTGAAGGATAACAGGGTCATTTTTAGTTTGTTTGGAAAAAAAGAAAAAACGCTCGGTTAAATTCTTGATGTTTAATTTCCATTCTGTATAGCTTCTTTGAATGAATGAATGAATAGGAATATGAATATCGACCCCAAAACTCTTTTACTTGTTTTTAGTAAAATTAATATATTTATAATAATAAATACGGTACTTGAGGGTTTTGTAATAGTGATAGCTGGAAGGGTTTAAGCGTTTTGGATAGTGTTGGTTTGATTCAAGAGACAGAAGATAATTTTGTAAAGTCTTGCTGGCTTCCATGTAAGTGCCAGCTCTATGTTCCTTTTTTCCCAACTGACCACTCTTCGCGACACGTAACTTAACTTCTTTCCATTCTTTCCTAATATTTTCCATTTTTCATTGAATGTAGTATTTATATGGTAATTAGTTATTCTAAAATTTTGACTTCAAGTATTATTCCCTTTATTTAATTTTATCTTATTCTATTACAGTAAAATAATTACTGAAATATTGTTATAAGTGAAATGAGCTAGTAAACGGAAATTTTTATATTATAATCAATAATCAATAATAATGCCATACCTATAGAGCATATGGTATTACTCCCTCCGTTCCAGAACTACGTCTCTTTTGACTCTAAATCTTATTTTAAAATAATTATTATTTTAGAATTTTAAAATAAAATAAATTGTATATTTTAATATTTTTTTCTCATCACTTCTTATATTCACTCATTATTATTTTTCTTTTTATTTATTTTATCAACTACTTTAATTTCTAACTAGACACTTTAATCCATTCATATTAAAATTTTATTAATACAAATAATTTTTTAATACTACCTTTGGTAAAGAAAAAATTTTTTGGTCCTATATATAATACCTTTTATGAAGCTCAAAAAACAATTATTAGTAATTTTTTTGTCTATCCTTATAATAAATGAAAGAATAGTAGATACAATCAATACATTTGTTAAAAATTTTGACTTTAAATAAGGGTAAATTTAGAAGATTGTATTATTTTTTAAAAAACAAGACATTAAATAAGGTTATTAGTATTTTTCTTAATTCATGAGAATTGATTAGGGGGTCCTATAAAAAGGACCAGTGGTAGTATAGGTGAAAAAACCTAAAATGACTACTTCCTCCGTTTCATTTTATTTGTCATTTAAGTTTACGCGCACTTCTTAAGAAAATGATTAGAGATAATCATTATTACTACTAAGAAGGTGTAATTTTACCAAATCACCCTCATTAATTGAATTGAAATATTTAATGCATTAACTAAACAATTAAGTGAGAGAAAGTAATAAATAAAGGTATAGTTGTAAAATAACAATTAATGTTGCATTATTTAACTGAAGTAACAAGTAATTTAAAATATTAAAATGTTTTAAACATGACAAATAAAATAAAACGAATAGAGTATAGTTTTGGAACGGAGGAAATATATCATTTGGTTCATTGATGAGTACCAAAATAGGAATAGTAAATGCAGATTCCAGAGTAGTAGTGTATTGTGCAGCTCAAAGTGGAACAACAAAAGGCCCATAATTTTCACACCCTTCTTATTCATTCAATCATTCTTCCTTTTTTTTTGGTATTTTTTTTACTAATGTATTCTATGGATCAAGCCAGCTTAATAAGTAAAATAGAATTTTTTTTTTAAATGAAGCTGATCCGTAAATTCACGAATTGAGTTAATCTGTAAGTTATGTGTTAATTCACATACAAGACTAATCCGTAAATGTAGGATATATTTAGGGATTAACTCAACCCATCAGTTTAGGGATCAACTCGAAGAAAATTCTATTTAACTGATTAAGCTAATGTGTAAGTTTATGAATCAGCTTGGTTCATAAGGGTACAATGGTCAGAAGAAAAAAAAGGGTGAGTGAGTGAACAGGAGGTGGAAAAATTATTGCCCGCAACAAAAAGATATATGCAATGTGTAACTCAATTCATAAAAAAAAATTATTGTAAATCTAACCCTCTAACCATTTTAATCGTGGGCGGATGCAACTGATCCATATGCAATGTTATTTAAATGATTACTTTTAGGTATATTACTAAAGGATTTTGTTAAATTATACTTTTAGGATACTTATTAAGATGTAATAAATACATTTTATTTAATGCTTTAACTTTTTTATAAAAAGTATACATTAAATTAGTTTATAGCTTTCAAACAAAAAAATTTATCAACTCTAGTAAAACATTTATATTTTTATATTATTAAAAAGTTTCTTTAAGGGAGTTGTTTAGCATTTTTCATTATTAAATTATTAAAACATTAATTTATTAATAATTATGCTTTATTGTTTAATTATTTTATGATAATAGAGTGTAATTTGTTTGTTTTATTAGTTATAAAGTTGAATAAATTAATTAACTATAAGAATTGTGAATTAGATTTATTTTTTAATTGAACTATGAATGAATATATTAATATTTAATTGAATTTCAATTTTTATGCATACTTTTTTTAACAAGTCAAATACTTTGACCAAATAATTCTACTTGAATTTTTAAATTATTAAAAGGAAAGAAAAAGACATTAACTGAAAGCATTCAGTATAAATTCTTTTAAGATAATTGTTGACAAAAGCTCATTAATCATAATTGTTGACCAAATTCATATATATTAATAAACAATATTAAAAGAAGAATATTGATGAATGTCCTCTAAATAATGTTTGACTGGACAAAAATAAAATACTTAACTGTATTAAAATATAAAGGTTATATAATAGTTATTTTTAAAATTACAAGTATTAAATAAAGTTTAATAAATGTTCCTTAGTCAATTCTTTGAAAGAATAATTCTATTTCAAATTAAATACAATGCTTCAATTCACCTCTATATCTATATATACTCATAATCATATATAGTTAAATAAAGTATTTATTCTTGTGGATAAAGATGGTTTCTATTATCTTTTTGACCAAAAAACCAATTAAAAATACTATGTTTATTAATTAAAAAAAATCTCAATGATGTGTAGCACTCCTATCATTATTTAATTTGTATTTTTTATATTTTTTAAAAATTTTAAATTACTATTTATCTTCAAAGAAATCTTTAGTTTTTTCTTTTCTCTTTTTATTGGTCAAAATTTTTCTTTCTTTATATATTTGGTCAACTTAATACAACATTCAAAAATCAAAGGCTCAATTAGGGAAAATAATTAGGGAATAAATCTCTCGTGTTAAAAAATAATCTGACCTATCATATTAGAGTTTATGTGTCTATCTTTCTCTTTTATATGATCTATAGATTTGATACATATTAAATACCTAGTAGGAGAGATAAACACAGAAACACTAACATTATAAATCATGTTGTTTTTAAATATAAGAGAATCTATTCTCAAATAATTACAAGAGAAACCCAGACAAACAAAGTAAAACAAAAATACAACACAAAAACTATCTAAACCAAGAAATCCAACAAGTAATATTTTTCTTTCTTTCAAACCTCACTTTTGTTTTACCATAAACAAATGGGGCCAAAAGCCAAACAACTAAAACACTAATATAAAAAAGGGAGACAACTAATTTTTCATAGAAAAATTTACACACATACAGACTAGACCACAAAAATAGAGAGACCACCCCGCAAATGGGCCATAATTTCTTCACCCTTTTTCATTCACTCATCCTCCTTTTTTCCCTTCTGACCGTTGTACCCATATAGATTAAGTTGATCCGTAAACTTACAGATCAGCTTAATCTATAAAATAAAATTTTCTTCCGGATGAGACTGACTCGTAAACTCACGGATAGATTTAATTCGTAAATTTAGGATATATTTACGGATTAGCCTTGTCTGTGCAGGTCGACTGCAGGTTCACAAGTTACACGGATTTGAACAAAAAAACCATTCTATTTAATTTGTGGGGTTATACGGTCCAGTCCATTTAACCGCAGACAAAACAAGCAAAGTTCGTGTGCCAGGCATGTTATGCGAATACCCGCATATATATATATGTCTTAAGCCAATGGATAAGTTACTTATAAATAAAAATTTTGTACTAAAAAGTGTAACATTTAATGCTACAAGTACATCTTCATTAATTGTAACATTTGTTAAAAAATTCTATTTATAGGTTGCTTATCTATTGCCCTAAGAGCAATGATTAACAAAACCAAACATGTGATTGTGATCTAACCCAAATCAAATTTTGGCCACACTTTCATTTGTGCTCATGATATTCTAAATGTAATTAAGGTAATTATTATTAAAATGTTACATTTGGATAGCTTGCGGATTTGCGGTGTAGATGGAGACCATATTTTTACTAGCATGTTTATCCACTGATCGTTGCTTGGCAGTGTGGACTACCCACACCCAGTACTAGATACATGTTACTTTTACAAGGTATAAAGAAACTTTTTAAGAAATTAAATATGATAAAATATTATTAAAAATTGTAAATTTTTACCTTTTTAATGACGAAGAAATATACACTTATAATTAATTTTTAATAATAATAATAATCTTAACGAGTTCCCTTAGTTAACAATACCATTTACTTTTTCATGTTGAAAATTTTGTTGTTTGTTTAGAACATAACAAGCACCAGACATTGGACACAATACTAACATTGTGATATCTTACACGATTAATATAACAATAATGATTAGTATATAACTATTAGTGTATATATAAAATTTAATATAACTCATTTAACATCAGTCAAATTAAATTTTTCATTCTATTTTTTAATTATTTAACATTTAAAAAATAATTAAACATGAAATAAATGAGTTGTACGTGATTAATAGGTGTATACAAAACTTTTTCTTTAACATAAAAAGGAAGTATAGATCACCAAGACATTATATAAATTGAAAAAAAAAATGTTTGTACTCATCTTCCCAGATAATTTGTTAACACAAAAATAATACCAAGAAATATTATCCATAATGTTTGCATTTTGTCTTTTCTCACCTAAGCTTCATATTTTTTATAATCTCTATATTGAAATAAGAGAAATGATTACAGTACATTTTGTTATTATATTTGAAATATGTTATCATAAAATAAATAGTATGAAAAAAAATTATGATTTACTTTGAAGTATTGAGCGAAAATGTCGAGTCATAGATAAGTGTTTGAAGTATTTGTTGGGCTAGTAAACTTTTTTTTATTAATCACCAATAAAGGTAACGAAAACATGTCATATGAGTGTCGGTATCATAGGCGTGTCCGACATGCTGATGAAAGAGGTGCCTCTGTTTCATTATTAGTAGTACTCACTACAAGAATGTGCCAATTTAGCGACGAATTATTTGCGACGGCCCGACACCGTCGCAAAATTGCGACGGAATATATAACTTTTGCGACGGAAAATTCGTCGCTAAGTGGCGGCAATTGATTTTTTTTATTTATTTTGTTTAAATATCAGGGGTTAGCGACGGGACCAGCCGTTGCAAAAATACCTTTTAGTGAAAAAAAATTTGAAAAAAAAAATTGGTGGTGGGTTAGCGACGGGCCCAGCCGTCGCAAAAATACCTTTTAGAGAAAAAAAATTTGAAAGAAATTTTTTTTTGAAAAAAGTGGTGGGTTAGCGACGGATTGGGCCGTCGCTAATTAACGACGGGCCAGCCGTCGCAAACATACCTTTTGAAAAAAAAATTTGGTGGTGGAAACAAAACTTTTTTTGAAAAGAGGGATAGCGATGGATTGGGCCGTCGCAAAAAAACGTTTTTTGGCAAAACAATTTTTTTTTTCAGAAAGATAGTTAGCGACGGACTGGGCCGTCGCTAATTAGCGACAGTCCCAGCCATCGCAAAAGAGGACCGTTTTGATTTCTTTTTTTTTAAAATAAAAAATTCACGGTTGGCGACGGATATTTCCGTCGCTAATTTTTTGTGCCATGTGTCAAAATTTGATTCGAAGATGGCATGTGACGCAGATTAACCTTAGTGAGATCCCAACCATTGATTCTCTTTAATCTCGTTCGTTCTTTCATACACTTATTCCTATTTATTCATTTCTTCTTCCTCTTATTCACTTCTTCTTATTCTTCCATTTACTTCTTCTTATTCTTCCATTCACTTCTTCTTCTATTCTCTTCTTCTTCCATTAAATTATTCCAATCACTCTTCTAACACCACCCTACACCTCACGACACATCCATCTCTGACAACTTCCGCGAAGCTCCAACTCCAACGACTTTCATCTCCGGCGAAGTTCAACTCCGATGACTTCCATCTCCAGCGAAGCTCTAACACCGCCCTTCATCTTTTTCTTCTCTTCTTTCTTTCTTTCTTCCTTTTTTTTTCTTCTTCTTCTTCTCAACCGTTCTTTCTTCTTCTCAACGTTCGGTTTGTATTTCCGACCGCGGAGCTCCTGCTCCGGCATATTTTTTTAAAAGAATAAAAAACTTAGCCACGGAAATATCCGTGGCAAAGTTGCGACGAACATATCCGTGGCAAATTTGCGACGAAAATTTTCGTCGCAAACCTAAATTAGAGACGGATTATAAGTGGCGCCAAAAATAAATATTTGCGCAAAAAAAAAATTAGCCACGGAAATAACCATGGCTAATTTGCAACGGAAATATCCGTGGCTAATTTGCGACGGAAATAACCGTGGCAAATTTGCGAAGGAAATAACCGTGACAAATTTCCGACGGATATTTCCGTAGCAAATTAACCACGGATATTTCCGTTGCAAATGTTTGCGACACCACTTTTAGCGACGACTCGATGGCCGTCGCTAGTGTGTCGAAAAATCTATATTAATTGTACCCACTATCCATTCATTTATTACAAGGGTAGACAAGGAAAAAACTAATAATTTCTTCTTGAACTTTGTAAGGGATCTTATAAATAGGACCAAAAATTTTCTTCCAAAAGGCCTTATATTTAGGACCGGAGGTATATAAATAAAAATTAATTAACATAGGCATATAAAAAAAATTTGTTAGTTATATTTAATTTTTTTGATTTCATGTAAAAGATAAATTCCAATTATTAAAATGACCTCCATCATATTTATTGTAAAGTATGAATAATAACATTAAATAAATGATAAATTAAAAATAATAGCATTAAATATATTAAAAATAGTTAAAATTGACTTATATTTTGGACCAAGAAATAAGAGTCTTTTTTTTGCTTATATTTAAATGCATATTGAAAAGAATGCGATCCCTTTGTGCCCCTAACTAATCTTAGATCAACAAATATCCGTAATTCAATTTTAAACTAACCCTGATGAGTTGTTTTCATGACATTTTAGCGACAAGGAAGGAAGGAAGAGAAAGGAAAGGAAGGTGAAGAAAAAAAGCCGTGTATTTGTTCATCTCTAAGACATTGATGTATAATTGAAAGCGTCGTTGGATGATGATGAGAGGAGAGTGGTGTGCAAGGTGAGACGACCGTTAGATCTATGTGCTTGAAAGTATTGATGTTGATGGTGATGGTGGTGCTTCACATTGATCTGTTCCTGTTTTAGGATCAATCTTCCGTCGCGTGTGTAGTACCTCCTTAGCACCCACATTTGCATTGGCAATAATAGCGTTGTTATTGGGGGAGGAAACTCCCTATTTTGTTTCTTTCTGCCGCTGCTTCTGATTTTTGATGATGACGTCTTTTCCTCTACAACCACGACGTCGTTTTGAAGGTCAATGCAACTCTCATTGCCAATGTAGTCGTCACCGTTATTATTAATGTTGGTGCTCATCATCATCATGTATGTCGTGGATCGGAGTAGTGTAGTGGCTAGCTACACACCAGAGAGAAGAAGAGATATACTCCAATTGAGTTAGCATTTGAATTTGAATAATGAGACTTGAGAGTGCAATTGTGGAAATCGAGTTTGAGTGGGATTGGGATTTCGAGATGGAATGAATGGTAATGGTACAATAACCGTAGAGGAGTATTGTTAGAGACATGCATACAGCTAATACATGACTGGCATGCAACTTCCTTTTAATTTTAATTTCATGCAATGCAATCTCACTGCCTTTCATTTATTTAATTTCCACTATCACAAATCAGTCTCTAGTCTCTACATTCATGGCCTGCAACTCGGTTCAGTAACAATCCCATTTCCCAACTACTCAACTAGTAATTCATCACAAACCAGAGGCACAGTATGCCTTTTATTAGTAAAACCAATGACTACTATACTAATATTGACACCACTATGCTGAAATATTATCATCGTTTTTTAATTTGTCCTGAAAAATAAATTGTTTTTCACATCCTTATTTGGGTATACGAGTATTTGTTAAAAAGTATAATTTGTGGCAAAACATAGTTTTTTATGTTTTGATGATATAAAGAGTTTTTTTTTTATGGTAAATTATAATAAAAGGGCTATGAATTAACTTGATTAGGGTTTGGGTTTTTTAAATAAATTTTAGCCTTTTTAACCTAACTTGTAAAAGTGGGTTTGGGCGCTAAACCCCTGGTTTTGTTCCGACTACTCAAATACCCTGTTTTCTATATGGAGTTTTTTAACCTGTGCAATATTGCACAAATTTATAAACTATAAATAGAAAAGAAGTATAACATTTATTATAAGTCAGATTTAATTTCATTAAATTTTTGTTTATTCCAAGTTCCAACAATAATTTTCTAGTCTTGATTTATTAACCTGTGCAATATTGCATAAGTTAAAAATACCCAATTTTCTATATATAAAAATCTGGACATGTTAAAATACTCATTACTAGTATAATGATTATGATTGTATTTGGATTATGCTTAATTTTGTGCTTCAATTTCATATGTTCAGCACTGTGTTTTTGCAATGTGAACTTTATATCTTATGGTTTGTAATGCTCTTTTATCCACTTCTTCTATGCTTAATTTTTATTTCAGTGATATCTTTTCCGGCTGAATTTCTGTTGTTGCTTGTTACAACCCTTTTTAGTTGCAATAGTTTTGACATCCATTGCCCATTGGGTATATGATCTTTGTATCGTTCCCACCACTTCACAATAGAACTAACATGTTTTGAACGTTTAAATTTTTAAAAAACAAGTTGGCCCACCAAGAAAGCCGCTACCCATATACTGTTGGGATTGGGCTTTTAATTTAAAGGCCCAATAACTTGGGCCTTTTAACTATTACGCCAATAAAAATCCAGTATCTAAGGTAGTGCTAAGAATAAGGATCTGTTTAGTAAAACTAGCTTATAGTTTATAACTTATAGTTTGTTAACTTATAGTTTGTAGCTTATAGCTTATAAATATGTTTGATAAAATTAGTTTATTAGGTAGCTTATATTTGTTAAATGACTTAAAAGCACAAGTAATAATTATATGTAATAATTACATGTAATAAATTATTTGATAAAGTAAACATAATAAATGACTAGAGGGTAAAATAGTAAAGAATTATCGAAAGCTACTTTTCATAAGCTATAAGCTACTTGAAGTAGTTTTCCATAAGCTAGCTTATAGCTTATAGTTGTTACCAAACACCTCCATTTGATAATAAACTACAAACTATAAGCTATAAACTCCTAAATAAGCTATAAGTTAGTGTTACCAAACACACAATATGGCTTAAAAGAAAATCGTTTGCTCATCTGGCACCATTTCTATTATTAATTGTTCTCTCTGTGCTGCTAGCTAGCTGTGAATTAATTGCAGTTCTTAGAGCATTCAAACTGCATATCGCACGTGTTATAATCAATTTGAAGTTAATAATGGAATCTTTCTCTATTTATTAGTACGACTAACAATGAGCAACCACGACTATATGTATGCTTCGGTAGACTTTTATTCAACGCAAAGGAGACAATTTTGTAGTCCCAAGGCGTCAAATGCATGCCAAAGGATAAAATTTCTTCTTCTTTCTAAACTCAGTTTACAACAATAATGTAGCTTCTTTAATTTGTTAACTGATTTTAATATAATAGGCTTTCATCAATATAGTCCTTTACGTTTGTTTTTTTTATCATTTGAATTCGTTAGTCTAAATTAACGAAACTGCATACATTTGAATTCGTTAGTCTATATGGCATTAACGACGTTAGTTGCTATCCCTTTCCAGATCACGACACCATATTGAATTTTTTCGTATGCGTGCCTCCATTAGTCTAAGTTAACACATACGCTTAAGAAAAAATTCAATACATGTCGTTTTAGTCTGGGGATGACAACTAACGCCGTTAATGCCATGTATAGATGTCACGTATGCAGTTCGGTTAACTAGATAACGGATTCATAAAAGAGTTCAACGTTAGTCCAAAAAAACAAACTGTAAGGGACCAAATTGAGACAAAATAAACATAAAAGACCAAAATAAAACTTCGACAAAACATAAATGACCAAATGTGTATTTTAGTCATATTTTTTTAATCAAAATCTATCAAGTGAGGCCTAAGCCCAATGTTAGGTCTAGGAGAAGAGCTAGCCCAATTTTCACGGGAGAAAAACATATGTATTAAAATCAACATATGAAATATAAACTAAAACAAAAATCTATTGTGATTATTTAGCTATTGTTTGAATGAGAGAAAAAACACATATAAAGATATAATTTCTTTGATCTTAGAGAAAATTAAGAAAAATAAAATTCTATAAACAAAAAATTCAAACATTTTTTTCCTTTAATGTTTTCTTCTCTCACTTTTTCTCCCCAGTTATTTTAAAAAAATCTTTTTAACATAAATTATTGAATTATGTATGAGAATTCTTCTTCAATCTTATTTCAAAGTATTATCTTTTATATTATTTTGTTAAAAAAAATTCTCTACAGTTGTAATTTCTAGGACTGAAATCTTTAGAATAGAATAATTAGTATATTGATGATGGATAATTATTAAACTATTTTGTGGTTAATTTGAATATATTTTAAATGATATTACGTTTATCTTTTAATTAAATTCCCCTAAATTTAGTAAATTCAATACTTATCTTAATTTGAGAGAGAATTGGTTGATTTGAGTTTCATCCTTATTTTGTGGATTGATTTAGATAAGATTTGATCCCTAAATTATTAGATTGTAGGTAAATAGATAAAAGCACATAAGATAAGGGTGAAGAAAAAACAAAAAAGATCTGAAGAAACCTTATCTGATATTATTTTATCTTAAACAAACATAAACCACTTGGGATCTCTATAAAAAGCCTCATTCACTAGGAGCTAAAGAGCCATCTCTACACGAAATTTAGGGTTTTAGAGAGAGAAAGTGAGAAATTGAGAGATGGTAGCTTAAAACCATTTACTTGGAATTAGATTTAACTTGATGTGTGAACTCTCAAACTCAGCTTCCTTCTCTCCTTTTAACTTTTCTTATTGAATGAGAATTTAATTTGAAAAGAGGTTGTGTGAAAAGGAATTTCATCAATGAAAGTCTAGAGATAGTTTTCTTTTATATATGAACCACTTTTAAAAAGAGAATTCTTATTGCGTGACAACTCTTTTACCGTTTAAAGAGATTTAATCGATATAGTTTTGTTATAGAATCTGACAAATGAGGATCTTTGTTAGTGGTTTTTATTCTTGGTCATTCAATTAACATAATAAGTTCTTAAGATCCAAGTCCAAGTGTTTTTACAATTATGAGCACTTAATTGTAAGTTTTCTAATTGAACTAAATTGTTCTGTAGTTCTCCCTGAGAACGATAACTTGTTTTCCACTGTATTAAAACGAGTTAGTATTTTAGTTCTGTAAAATACTTAATATATATTAGACAAATATTTTGTAATTTCTACTAATTTCTCTTTCACAATTCAAAAATAATTTATATTTTCTAAAATTTTTGATAATGAGGTATAGCCAAAATATGATGTATTAATGATAAATTCAAATTAGATCATTCTAAATAAACACCAACAATAATATCGTGTGATCATACAGTCAACCTCACTTAATGAGATAAGACTTTATGTTGAAGAGGGGGCGAATGTAAAATTTTTTGGGGGAGATAAAATATACGTTGTGTTATATACAAAGTATTAATACAAATGAACATTTTTGGGGGTGGCCAACACCCTCTCCATTAATATACTAGAGCATCGTTTAATTTGGCTTATTTTGAGCTTATTTTCTATTTTTAAATAAAAGTCGGATCGAGCAGAAATGTTAATAAACTCTTAAAATTTTAAGTGATTTCTTTTAATGAAGAAAAGAGAGAAAAAAAAGTTTTAAAATAAGTCTCAAATAGGAACTTTTGCTTATATTTTCAACCTCTTATTTTCATGGAACATTAACCAACCACCATAGTCATGGCCGGACCGCCGTCCTTCGCCGCCAGTCAACAATTTATCTTTTTTAAAAAAAATATTATAAAATATATACTACTTTTTATTATTATAAATAATTTTTTAAAAGTAAATTATACTAAATTTTTAAAAAAATGAAATCACCAAACAACTTATGGCTTTTATATAAGAGTGTGTTTGGATTAGTTGTGATTAACTATGAAAAAGAATTGATTGTCTGAAACATAATCGATTTATGTTGAGATATATTTGCTGTTAGAAACAACTTTTAAGATAATTTTTAGATATGAGAAATAATTTTCAAATATTTTGAAACAATGTCTAATTTTTAGTTTAAGGAACAAAAGCTTTTTCCTTTGTTAAAAGTATAATCAAAAGCTTTTTGTAAGTGCAAAATACAATTATCCAAAATACGTTGAACTAACAAAACTAATCAAAACACACCTTAAGTCTCTTATTTGTTAACAAAATCATTTTTATACACCTAACTAAAATTTAAACTCTTATTAACATGTTAAATTAGGTTGATCTACCAACTATAGGTCATGCTTTGATGGCATTAATTTGAAAGTGTTTGTGAACAAATTAGCTTTGCAAATTGCAACATATGCATAGTCATGTACGGTTAGGGTCTTTCACTCGTCTTGTCCTGCCCTCTATAGATCACTTGCTTTCACAGCTCGTCTTATTATTTTTGCAATAGTAGAGTATTATTTTTGCTTTCAACACCTGTAATAAGGGGGCCGGGCCTCACAATTTTGAATTTAAAAAAACTATACTTGTTAAATTAAAAATGTTCAATTCAAAGCAATAATATGTACATGTACATCATCATCACCATTATTCACCCAAGTGTGAAAGGCTAGCTAGACATCAAGAAAAGGATCTTCAATAATATTGACATGAAATGGCGCTCAACTTCAACCATACAAAATTATTATTTAGCTGCAATTTTTGTATATCTTTATGTGTTATTTCAACCTTATGTATATTAATATATACTCCCTCCGTTCCTTTTTATTTGTCTCCGTTTTGAAAAAAAAAATTGTTTCTTTTCATTTGTCTCTTTAGGAATTCAAGAAAACATTTATAACTTGTTTTTGTATTAAAAAAATCTTTTTATCTATGTGTTTTAACCTTAAAAGACAAATAAAAAGAAACGGAGGAAGTATTAATTACATATCTATGAACTAAACATTAGATAACCACCTTTAATTTAGCCCCTTCGTTATGGATTATTGTTTGGGAGCGTAATTATATATTGGAAAATGATAAACATCTACTGTAATTATACATTTGTACACTATAGTGGTTTCAAAAAACAATTTATTTATTTTTTGTACAAGGGAGATATAAGTAAATATAGACTTCAATCTTCTAGTAATTTTATTTTATATTTATCACATGCTAGTCACTAATTTTAGTATGACAATAATGAAACTAGCTAGCATAGGTATGGTTTTTAGCTATATAGATATAGAAAGGCAGCATGTACTCATTCCTCGATATATGCCAAAAATGTTTATTTTTTACAATGCTAAAAAGGTTGAATTACCAAGTACAAAGGTGCTTGCAATTGTAGACACTATAGTACTAGTAAATAGTAATTTGTATGCATGATAGATAGTGGTGATGAAATACTCCTCAGTCCTCGATCACTCACGTGATGCTAGCGTTTGTTTTTAATTTGCAGGTTGACATATATATAGTGCTTTCGAGTGATAAACAAGTAGGTACAATTCAATTATATATGTGGTTGTAGAATACTAATAATAATAATACGCGCATTTATATTAAGGAAATTCATTTACTCACTTTAATTTTCTTGACACAATCCACTCAATCCCAATCCCAAACCCAAACATATGTCCAAAAATAAAATGTTTACTATAGAATTAAGGTAGTTGGTCGCTGTAACTACTTATATTGACTTAGAAAGAACATCGCCAATATACGCAATGAGATAAGTGTTACTCCTATATATATTTTATGTAAATGTCGGTGGTCTAAGATTCTCATCACTTTTTTTTTTAAAAAAAAAAAATAAATTTACATACTTTTTACAAGAGATAATATCCTGTTTGAGTTAAACATACAAGACCACTATATATAAGCGACAAAATCATCACTCTGATCTGATGATTATTTAACGTAATTGTGTGTACTCGAATTTAAAATTATTGGTTAAGGTAAATTGGTAAAATAACTCCATACCAATTGATTTACGCAAAATAATGGTGTTAGGATAAAATCTGAAGTCCCTAGATTGGGGTGGGATCCTAGCTAATTATAAATTTACATACATTCATTCTGTCAATTAGTAATTGGTAGAATAGTCTACTATTGGATTTAGGTGGCCCCTGAAGCAAGATTTGCATTTATATATTTAAGTTTCTTCTACAATAAAACACTTAAGAGTGGCATCCCCTGCCTAACAGGATATGGCTTTGCTAGTCCTCTTTAATGCAAATTTGTCTTATTAATCAATTTTAGATTTCACAAATCAGCATTACATTGTGAAGGAATTTTAAAAAATTGTCAATCAAAGGAATCAATCAGAGAAAACAAACAAATGGCCCGGAAAACTTCATTTTCATGGATATAAAGCGCTTTGCACATCAATTTAAAAATGCAAAAAAAACAAAAAAACAAAAATTGATTGTTCAAGTCATCCACAATATATTGCTGCCATGTGTCACGTAACCAAACCCATTTGGAGCAGGAACCCTCTTAATTTGCTTTTTCGCATACTCTATTCTTTGTTTTTTATCTTCAAATATAACACATTTAACAAGTTAATTTAATAATTAAAAAGTAAAGTTTCAGATAGTCATTTCCCAATTCAAATTTTTGTGAATACAGTTCTGTCTATAAAAAAACCTTCAAATGTCACACTTATACAACAATGAAATCTAAGGAAGAGAAAATACAAGATAGTGAAGATACCACACATCTCATTTGTGTTTGAGTAGTGTGTTCCCTTTCTTCATCACAATTTTTAATGTCCCCTACAGTGCCACCGCCCAATCAGACCCCTCAATTGATGGTGCATTTTTGACAAGTGGACAATTTGCAACTCGACAAATTTGAACTCTTATGAAGCTCTGTTGTCATCATACTGCCACGTGGCATGAAAATCTACCATTGCTGTCTTCATTTGCTAAGTGTCCTCCAGATCTTTCTGCAACGTGTCAGCTGATGGTGACAATCCAAATCTACGCACTCTCAATTATTCATTCATGCATTATTATTAATTAGAAAACAAATAAGGTGGATCATTTTTCAAACTTGACCGGGGAGACTCCCCCTCCCCATATAGTAACCCCAACTTTTTTTATGGTTAATTTCTGATTTCGTGTACTCCAAGCATTAAACTCTGGTTTTCTTCCAAAAGAACTCTAACTAAATCTTTGATTGTGGAGGCAAATCCGCGTTTTACCAATGTTTTTATGAATTCACCAAATCTGTTACAACAATATAATATAAAATTATACATATACGTACTTTTGTTTTTGTTTGATAGTGCTAAAGCTTTTATATGGCCTTTTTTTTATAAAAAAAAAAAAGAAGCTTTATATATAAACCAAGTTAATTTGATATGAGATGTCCACGTGTTGGATTGGTTCGAGTTTAATTTGGGGTAAAAAAATTTTAACAGATAAAAATTATTTATGTTAATTTAGTTCAGATTTGTACAAAACAAAATCAAATCTAACTAATTCGAACAAAAACAGTTTAGTTTGAATTCGATTATCAAGTTTTCCAATTTAAAAATATTAATTCTCAATTACATGAAATACTTAACGTGTATTGATATTATATAAATTAAAGATTCAAAACATTAAATCTAATAAAATCTAACTCCAATATAAATTTCAGAACACAATATGTGTTCTAATCATAATACTAATTCTAAACATAGATCAGATTAACAGTATGAATTTCTAAACACAATTACTATGGATTCAGTTGCTATTTTATTAATTAAGTTAGATAAAAAGGGCTGAGAATAAAAAAAAAATGGTGTCAGTTGGGTTAACATTTAGGTAAGATCAAATTAAAAATCTTGAAACTCGACACCTGAAGTAGTAAAGGTCGGGTTTTAATGAGTTGATTTAGGTCAGCTTGCATTATATAATAGGATTGAGTTGGTTTGAATTTTTTGAGTGTGTGAAGTATACCTAATTTGATACACACTCCTTAAACCAAATTATATAGATCCACTTGATCTATTCCACTTTGATTCTCTTATAAAAAATTAAATTTCAACGTAAGATAAAATACTCAAATGAGTGAATGACAAATGTATTTCAAGACCAAAATTAAAATTACCGTGTGCGATTGTGTGAGGGTCATTGCTTCATCCACGGTTAATATACAAGATGAAGTGCAAGTTCGGATTATAGCTGGAATCGTTGAAATCATAATTTAAAGTATGTAAATAATTGAGTTTTGATTGTAATAAGTAACAGATTCGTCAAAAATTATTCTGAATTAGTTTTTAATTTATTCTTGGGTTGCAAAGCAAGTAGTAAAAATGAGAAAAAGATTAATCAAACTAAAAAATTTCCCAAACTACAAATGAAGCACACAGTAGCGAAGAGTTGATAGTTTGTTGAATTTCGAAATTGATCGAGGGTGATTTTAAGCAGTTAATTAAGGTGGTAATATGTAAATAAAATTGAATGATACATAAGTGTAAGAATATTGTAGTAGACTAGGACAACCCAACTTTTGTATTTTTGAATTATTATTTAATTTAATAATTGAATTATATTGTGTGTAGTTGTATTAAAAAGAGGCAATTGACGATGATAGACATAAATGTAGATATTTGATTTGTCCACCTGTACGGTACGTTGGAGGATGATGAGTAGGCGAATAATACTCGATCACTTCTCATCACTTAATTAGTTCACTTTCTTAATTCCCTATTAATTAATTAATTCATTGCTCCTAAGCTATATTTGTTTGTCACCGTTGAAAACAAAAATAGAAAAGGACTAGTCACTTTCTATATTTTCTCCAATCAGTCTCTCATTAATATTATGTAGTAAGCCTTCAAGCTAAGCTTCTATAAACCATGTAAATTATTATTATTTATTTTTTGAAAAACCATATAATAAATTGATTAATTAATTAATTTTGTTCCTTGTAATCACTTGAACTACCTAGCCTAGCCTACCTGGTTGGTTGTCTATATATATTAATTATTATATAGGAGAGATGGATGGATGAAGATAAGGTGATTCATTGAATGGCAGGAAGGTAATAAGGAGAGAAAATGGGAGTACAGGGCACTATAGAATACTTGTCAGATTTACTTAACAGTAGCAAGAAGAAGAAAAAGAAGCAAACGCAAACAGTTGCTCTCAAAATTAGAATGGATTGTGAAGGATGCGCCCGCAAGGTTAAACATGTTCTTTCTAGTGTTAAAGGTACGTATTATTTGTATGACTTGTAGTGTTTGAGAACTTTTTGTCCCCAAATCATTCTAATCAATTGTTTAACATATCAAAAATAGTTACATACTTATTATTACATACGTTTACTATTGTTTATGAATAATAATAAAAGTTTTGAAATTGGGGTTAGGAGCGAAATCGGTAGATGTGGACTTGAAGCAACAGAAAGCAACGGTAACGGGATATGTAGAAGCGAAGAAGGTGCTAAAGGCAGCGCAGTCAACGAAAAAGAAGGTGGAGCTGTGGCCGTATGTACCGTACACCATGGTCGCTAATCCATACATTTCTCAGGCTTATGATAAGAAGGCGCCGCCTAATATGGTAAGAAAAGTCCCTGACACCGCCAACGTGTCCGAGACCACCGTCGACGACCGCTACATCCAAATCTTCAGCGATGAAAACCCAAATGCCTGTTCCATCATGTAATACTTACTATTAATTAATTATAGTACTTAAACGCATAAACGAACGCACGGTGGCAGTGGTCTTGTTGTAATTAACTAAACTAGTGTAAATTATATGATTCAGAGATAATGTAATGTTTTTATTGCATACAGCTATGAGGTATGATGATTGATGGTTATGTCTCCTACGCTCATTATCTTAATTAATCATAATTATCACCCTTGCCTCCCAAACTCATGCCCTAAACAAATTAAACAACGCTGTCAGAGGCGCCCAGAAGAAAACTACTATTGTCATCACACCTTTTTCAAATGTCATCATATACGTTTTTTTTTCAATTTTACCCCTGACCGGATTTTAATATCCGGACGAATCCGGATTTTTATATCCGGGCGAAACTGGAAATTTATTTCCGGTTAAGGTGTCTGAGGAACCACACAGTTAAATTCGGAAAATCATTTCCGTTAAGCTATTTCAAAATCATTTCCAAATCAATTCCCAATTGTTGTCATCTTAAGTTAACCAATGAAAAATCATTTCAAAGGAGTGATTGTTGCAGCATTTCAAGCATTTAAAAGCGTAAAAAGTTAGTTTTACTATGATTTTCATCTGATTTGTGTGTTTTTTTAGTTAATTTCTGCATTTTTTGGTGCTGTTTGTGTGAAAACAAATTTAGAATCGCAACCGGAAATGAGTTTCCGGTTTAAAACAGATTTAAAAATTTGCTGGCATCCGGAAATTAATATTCGGTTTCCGAATGTGTGGTCTCGCCCGGATATTAATATCCGGATGGAACTTATTAATTGAAAAATAAATTTTTGATAAACTTAAAATGTTTTTATGTATTCTAAATTTTTTAAAAGCAAAAAATAATTATTTAAAACAAATTCTAATATTAAATTATAAATTTAAAAAAAAAATCTTCTCTATATTTTAGTTAAATATCATGTGTCTACGTTTATAGTATATAAGTTTTGTATTTAAAAAATTTTAAAAATGTGTTTTGTGTAAATTTTTTGCAGATTAGAGATGATGAACCCGGATCACACTACCACTTCTGCACGTGCTAGACGTGACCAGGATGCAGCTGAACATCGTCGTCGAGGTCGTGCTCGTGGGCGCGGTGTTGGTAATGTGGTTGACGAGGTAGACACTGCTGATGTTCACTACGAGGATGTACCGGGTGATGTGGGGCAGCAGACTTAGGGTGGAGCTCCACCTCCAACTGCATATCTTGGAGGTCCGGATGAGTTGTCTCTGCTGATATCCTATGACCAGCATGAGGCTGTATATGTTTGGAACAATAAGGTAAGTTCATTAATTTAATTAGTATTAAATGGAATAAGAATAATTAATTATGATTGAATTTTTAAATTAACAATATTTTCAAGGGAAGAAGCCGGAGATGAAAGCCGTCAGTCATGGGAGCAAGTGGATAGCCTACCTGCCTCCTGACGACTACATACGTACAGTTTTGAGGGACTCGGGTTTATCGTCTCTTTTGTTTTGCACTTATTCCATTATTGACAAGGGACTTATTGCTACATTCTTGGAGAGGTGGCACCGTGAGACATCCTCCTTCCACCTCCTGGTGGGGGAGATGACTATCACTCTGAACGATGTGGTAGCTCTGACACATCTAAAGATTGATGGGGTGTTCATGACACCGCCACGGCTTACGAGTGTCCAGGCACCTCCGGTATTAGTTCAGTACTTAGGGATGTCACCAGCGGAGGCTCATGACGAGGTGATGCAGCAGAAGGGTCCGAGCATATCTTTTGACAAGCTGAAGAAGATATGCGATGCTTGACGAGTCATGGATGATCAGGAGAGCAGAATCATTGCTGGGAGGGCATATTTATTGCTCGTGATAGGTTGGATGGTCCTCCCACACAAGAATTGGACAGCTGTACCGATCGCATACTTGACATATCTTGTTGATCTCCGGAGGGTCTCTAGGTTTGCTTGGGGAGCGATTCTGTTGGCTCATTTGTATGACCAGCTGTCTAAGGCTAGGTTGCACAAATGTCGACAGATATCTGGGAGTTTAGGGGTGTTGCAGGTAAAATAAATCTTGTTCGTAATTAACGTTATTTAGTTATATTTCTCGTTAAATTATGTAATTAACTTGATTTCATTTTATAGGCATGGGCATATGAGTATTTCCCGCAGATGCAGGGTCGGGAGGCTGTCGACTATGACCCTACGACCCCACGTATGGCTAGATGGGATCTGCTGTCATCTGGTATCGTAGGCCCTTACCGCACTAGCCTAGATGGACTGATGGTCGGCCATGTTCGTTGGACTCCTTTTGATGACCATCGAGAGCATCATCTATACGAGGAGCGTGCATTATACAACGGTTTCATCCGTTGTTTCTCGACACCTGTGCGTTATCTTCCTGAGAGGAATAACAAATCCAATTGTCTTGCCAACTTCTTGAGCCCAATGTATCAAATCCTCTCTTGTAAGAAAAACCTAAAATATGGCACAAACAATATTATTAACAACAACATACATTCACCAAAGTTTATTTCCACACATTGAGCCTCATTTGTAACTCACCTGCTTAGTTTCAAAGTAATCCCAGTAATCCAAATAATTCTCTTCTTTGGTTTCGGGTACTGATTCCATTAATTCATCCATATGGTCCAGACTCTGGAGAAACACAATAATTTCAACAAACAATATTTGGGCATATTACTAAAGTTGGCTTATTAAAATATTCAAAAATTAAATTCTAAGCTAAAACAGAAATTAAAATTTGGGCCCATTCGGAAATTAATATTTGGGCCCATCTGAACATTTACATATGGTTTCCACCGGAAATTATTATATGGTCAGAACCGGATTTTCAAATCCGGTTGGGACATAATCTGTAAAAAATCCCCTTCTCCATATATATAATGATTTAACACGAATTAAAAAACATAAGTAACATGAAAATAACGTAATACTTATATTTTATATAATTAAGGTAGCAAGAAAGTTAGCAAAACACCAACAAGTACTTTGATCTTCGAAGCTAGTGAGTGTATGTGTGATATTATGGTGAAAAACTCTAATACTTTGATGTTGGCTCGAATATATAAGATCACCTTTAAATCGGATTTTCAAATCCGTTGTCGTCCGGATATTAATATCCGGTCAAAGGGTAAAATTGAAAAAAAAAATAGCGCATGTGGTAGCATTTGAGAAAGGTGTGGTGGCAATAGTGCCACCCCGCCCAGAATCTAACACACAAATATATGTGTCCAATTTAAATTTAATAACATAAAAAGATATTAATTATTTTTTATTTATATTAAAAAATAAAAAAAACAAGTTTCAAAGTAAAATTTGAAAAAAAAAAAAACTTACTAACAAGTATGAGAGCTAAGTTAGCGCATTTAAAAATAAATAAATAAACAATATCAAAATAAATAAATAAATAAAAAGTTAATCTAGACACAGGTGGGGGCCTTGCCATGCATCTATCAGTGTGTGTTTAGTTTAGCGGTAATAAAATTGATTTTAGATTAATTTAAAGAATTGATTTTGTGTAAAATTAATTTTAAGATAACGTGATTTATTTTTGGAAAATTTTTAGTCAAAAACAAGTTTGGAGTAAGAATACAATGTAAGATTTTTAACTTAACATGAAAGTAAGACTCAACTTGCTTTTACTAAAATCAATTTTGGCAACTCAAAATCAATTTTAGTTTTATCCAAACTCAAAACCAAACAACAGACTAACTATCTAAAATCAATTTTGATGCTTCAAAATCAATTCCCAACACCACCAACATTTTACCAAATATGCACTTACGCGTTATAGTCATTGTCACATTTTTTTTATTACCGTTATTTTACAAAAATAAACAAAGGAAAAAATATTACTGTAGTATATATAATTAACATCATTTTAAATAATGACAAGTATCTACCACATACACATCTATTACAAGTCCACTACTCTTTATCTTCATTATTATTTTATAAAAAAGAATACATACTAGATGAGTACTGAAAATTTACTCCACTATTAAAAACTTACAAGAATTTAAATTTTAAACTAACACTAATAGAAATAAAATTAAACACAACACCTTAAATTCTTGCGTCACCTGATATATCTTATTCATATTTAACAAACGCATTAGCAACACTGTACTGTTGCATTCCGTCATCATCATGATATCATTTGTTACTCAATTTAAAAATAATAATTAATATTTACTAATATTATTATTTAAAATATTTATTTAAATATATTTAATGTATTGTATATTATTTTTTATTTTGTATTTTTTCATATAGTTTTTATTGTGTATTTATAGACACACATTAAATAGTTGTTTTATTAATGACCTTTTTAAAGTCTTATTATATGCGTGGCTTTATTTTATTCTGTTGCGTGTTTGACAGGATATTGGCCTGCCTATCTTAGCACTGTCACAAATTTCTCTTCCTTTTAAAAGAGGGGGCGTCTATTATCCTGTTAGTTTCTGGGTTTAAAATCATTTTTAATAAAACAAGAATTTATTCATTATTATCATAGAATCATTTCATAATACGTATAAAATAATTTTACTGTAAAAAATAAAGCCTAACTTTTCAGGTTTTAAATGAATTTAGCAAAGACTTTTTTTCCTTTTTTTTTAATAATAATTTGGCGACGACGGTTTGTCTTGATGTGATTAGTCATGGCTTAATAACCTAACCAAAAAAACAGGTCATGGCTTCCTTGACGATAACAATAATTTATGATCAATGCCCATGAACCTTATCAGTATTCATATACTAACTAGGAAGAAACACGAGGTATGGTTCGATGGTAATTTATATTATTTTTTAATTATACATGTAGAGTTTTGATTTTTTATAGGTAAGAATGAAGCTATAGTTCGTGATTTTTTTATTATCGTTTTGTGTGTATTCAGTCTTACTATAGAGCATTAATCACTATTAAGATAGTAGTGCAGTAGATATTTAAATAGTGATTAAAAAAAGATCTTGATATATAGTGTCTTTAACGTACTATTTAAGGTTACTAGATGTAAAAAAATAATTATAAGAAGATATTGTTCCGTTTCTCAAAAATATAAAAATTATATATTTTAATATCTTTTTATTGAGTTGTTACATAATCTTCTTAGAATACTAAATATCATTTGTTAAAAAAAAAAAAAAAAGCTAGGAAGGTTACTAGTGGTGGTTAACCACGCTAATTTTAAGATTAAGCGCCTCTACCAGCCAGCCAGTTGGAAACAGCGTATAGTCCATTCATTCTTCAACATAAATATATAAGAATTAACCATAAGTTACGGAATGTGTATTTTTTAAAAAAGTAAGTCAAACTAAAAGCACACTGAATTAGGTAAATTTATTAAAATAATCTTAATTTTAAAATTATATATTAAACAAGCACTCTTAAAAAATTATTTATCAAATTAGAGTCCAACATTGTTTATTCTAAAATAAGATCAATTTTCTTTAAAAATATTTTTACATTGGTTGTAAAAGAGCAGATGCGAAAAATGTTCATTAGTCTCGATTACAACCACTAGTAGTAAATCCCTTAACCACTCAATTATCTCATTTGTAATTTATTTTAATCAGATCAATTTAAATTAAATATCCATATTTCATGAGATTCATAATTTTGATGTGTATTGTGATTGTGAAACATTTTTACATCGGAATTTAATTTTTTTTAATATATATCATTATTACTATATCATACCCCAAAAATAAGCCTTTTAACACGAGATTAAACGATAATACTATTAATACCAAAAATTGAAGAATGAGTTGTGACCGACTTTTGACCAGTAGCTTGGTCTTTTTGTATCCCTTTAACCACTCTTCTCTTTATCTAAAAGTTGGGGCATACTAATAAGACAAGGATAATATTAATACCAAAAAATAAATAAAGAAAATAATAACAAGTGAGTTATAATTTACATACAGTCTATTTAGAGTGAAAAGTGAAAAAGGAAAAAAGATAAAGTAAACACATATATAATAAATATCAATTAAGTGGTGTGATGAAAATCTTTAATGAAAATAACAAAATAAAAATAAAAGTAGGTGGAAAGATGGTTAAAATAAAAATTTATTAATAACAAATTAAAGTGGATAAATAATGACATTCATACACGTATAGTGGGCAAAAAACAATGGTTCAGCCCTCATTTTTTTCGAAATTGGGCTGACAAAAGACAGAAAGGCCCAAACATAATGACAAATATAAGTTAAAGAAAGGGTGAGGGAGGCTGGGAGAGGCACCACCCAAGTTGGGTTTCATGCCATTTCAACAAATTTTTTTGAATAAAATTATCCTTGTTGGACACAAACATCAGGCCATCATCCCAATTTTGGATGTTATAATCTAAAGTTTTTTTTTTGGATGTCACCATTCGAAATTGAAAGGATAACAACATTATTTTTTTTATTATTGCGATAGTGAAAAACTCAAATTAGATGATTTCAATCTTCACATCCAAGGGAGAGTTGTTAACAAGCCTAAACATAACCGTAAAGAAGCCTAAACCATTTCTTCTCTCAACCAAACAAAGAGTTGACAAGTTTTCCCAAAAAAACAAAGAGTTGAGAAAAAAAAAACAAAAGGAAGTCTTCATCCATCACTTCTTTTTTTTTTTATTATTTATAAATACCTTCATCTCTTATAGTTGTTTCCTTCATTTTTATTTTTTTTGAAGTTAATTGTTTCCTTCATACTTCTGTGATTCCAAACGCGCCGCTCATTTGGAATGAGATAGGCTTCTTGGTTTTTCTCTGAAGTGTCATGCATAAGGACGATAATAGCTAAGGTCGCTCAACATGGGCTTAATTAAAGTTTATATCAGGCACAAGCTAAAGTTATTTAAAAAATTCATTTTATTAAATAAATCAGGTTTTAAATTTTTTAAAAAGCCTTAATAGTCTAGCCTATTTAAATAATAATAATAATAATAATAATAATAATAGTGATAATAGTAATAAATTATAATATAATTATATATGTTATTACTATTATTCTGTGAAAATTTCAATATTATACTTTATTATTGTATATTTATTGTGTTAATAGATTTTTCACTAGTTTATTTATGTCTGTAGGTCTATTAACTTATTTTAAAATATGTTTTTTTTAAATAATTTTAAAGATTTTATTATGAACCAGACTTTTAAACGGGTTTTTCAGGACTTAAAAAAAAGCCTATAATAGATAACAAGCCAGACTCATGCCTCTAATTTCTGAAGGGTGGATGGGATTAACATCATTCATATTTGGAGAGACACCATCCTTTTTAGTATATAAGTTTATGATTTTTTACATATAAAAAGGATGGTGTCACTCCCAATAAAGATGGTACTAATCTCATTCTCCTTTCTGAAGTAGACTAAAGCCTGACCACCCATAACCTACTTCAGCCCAACCTATTTTCATCCCTAGTTACGCAGAATCTATCTATCTTTAAGTTTACAAGAAAAAAAAAAGCTACAGTTAGAGAAGCCCGATCCATTAGAAATAGCACGTACCATAAACTAATGTCATTATTATTATTTTTCTTCATATCGTGTCTTCTTTTCCTCTCTTCCAGTTTTAAAAAACAGTTAAAAAAGAAAAATTGAAGGGTTTATTGATTTGCATTTCTATTTCCAATTTTTTTTAAAAAATTTTATAAATAAAAAGTTAAAAACAAAAGTGAAAGAAAAAAAAATGTAAACCAAACAGACCTAAACTACATAAAAGGCTTAATTACATTTTTCGTGCTTTAATTTTTTTAATTGTACAAATTTAGTCTTTCAGTTTTCAATTGTGCGATTTTAGTCGTTAATTTTGTCAATTGTGCAATTTTGTCTCATAACGTTGACTTGCACAATTTGGTTCCAAAACTTTTCTAGTTGCATGACTTTGATTTTTTTTACCATATGTTCACGTGGTCAAATTCATATAATGAGTTTTTATTTGTGTGATATTGATTTTCGTTTGAAAATTTTCTAATTACATGATTTTGGTACTCTTACACATTTTATTTTATTTTATTTGTTTGATTTATTAACCGTTAGCTTCTTTAAGGAAGATGGATTAATAGAGCAAAATTGCACAAGTTAATAAAAATGAGGGGACTAAAATTGTACAATAGACAAAGTTAAAGAACTAAAATCATACAATTAAAATTAGGAACCAAAATCGCACTGTTAATAAGTTGAGGGGCTAAAATTTCCCAATTAAAAGTTGGAGGACCAAAATCACACGATAAAATTAGGGGACCAAAATTGCAATTAAGCCTAAAATATACTGCATGTAATCAAATGATATCCGTGTAACTTATACCGTTGGATTGAAACCACTTATTATATAGATCATATCTATAAAATTTCCCATAATTTTAAAATAATTTAATATTTCATTAACGTACGAAAATAATAACATACAATATAATTGTAAAATATATGAAAATAATAGACATTTTGATAAAATACGTATTTGATATATACACGAGAAGAGATAAAGCCAACATTATTACACACTCCTATTAACTTCTAAGGAGCATATAATAGATTCTTGCAAATTAGAAGCATACTAGTATCGAATACGTATTTGATATTGATACTTTTCAATATGTTTTTTTTTTTTTTTTACATATTCATGAGGTATTGATTACATTAATAGAAAAGTGGGAAAAAAAAAAACAAAATAGATTTAGTTTTTTTTTTTCAATATTTTTTCTTCAAATAAAGAAATATTTAGAAAAAGTATCAACATTAAAAGATTACGTACTGAAATTAAGAAGAAGAAAAAAATGAATAATGCTTAATTACACGAACGAGCTATTTACGAATGCTGCGAAAATACCTATCAATACCACTCATGATTTTCGGTTCCAATTCTAACTAAACACCATTCCATAATTTTTAACAAGCACCAATCACACACATCCACATATGCTTAGTGAAATTTTCGTGTTCTTTCTTAGGAAATAGCGGTACTCAAAATAAGTTATATATGTAGATAAAATCCCAAAAGAAAAATCTTAGAAAAAAAGAAGCATATTTTTATTTAATAGAAAGAAATCAAAATCAAATTAGTTGTCTTATTCACTAATGATGGTCAAGGATGAGACAAAATTGATATTTCCTCCGTTTTTAAATATAAACAAATTTTTTTGGACAATCATATATTTTTAAATATAAGTAAATTTAACTACCTCTATTTGTATTTAATAAAAATAATTTATCCAAAATACCCCCTACTCAATTCATTTCCTCATTTATTACAATAATTTTAAAATAAAAAAAAAATTAATTTAATTAAGGATACTTAAAGAATACTATTCTTGTTTCTAACATACAATAAATATTTTGTACTTTTTATTTACTGTTATTTATTTAGATTTAGATAAAATACACTTTTTGGTCCCTAACAAATTTTTAATTTATTTTGATCTCATAACTTCTTTTTTCGGTTCATTTTGATATTTTTCTATTAACTTCCTTAAATAGTTAACAAAAAAGGACGAAACGGTATCGTTTTAAATTAAAGTTTATTTGTTCTTTTAATACCAAAATGATTCGTTCTGTCATTTTCTATTAACTAGTATTTAACAGAATTAAAAGAAAATGACTAAATTGGATTGAAGATGTAAGTTATGGGACTAAGATAGATTAAAAAAGAACGCTGTTATAAGGCCAATATGAAACTTTGAGTTTAGATGATGGATTAAAAGTATATTTTTGTTTTGGATTTAAAAACTTAAAACTATATTTTTTTATTATAATTTTTAATTAAAATAAAATATTAAACTTATATATCTATATCTTAAACGTATCTTATTATGTAGCTTCCAATAATAAACATATCACCTTATTCAACACAAATCATATCCTATACGCGTATCCTATTCGTATTTCGTAGCTTAGATTTGTTTATATTTTTAAGATAAAATGCACAAAATACTCTTGAAGTTTTATAAAATAGTACAAATCACCAAACTTAAAATAAATAAGTATCTCACACCATTTTCTATACTAGACACTAACTATAATAGAATATTTCATTAGAATATTCTGACCATAGTTAAATATTTTTTTTATTTTTTATTTTTGTAAAAAAACCCATTTTCCTACAATAAATGTTGTTTTGTGCAAAATTCATCGTCTACTAAATTTTCTCAAGGATGTTCGTTAAAGAAATTTGTCATAAAATAAAAAAAAATTATGGAGCACTTGGTTACATTTACCGTTACTTATATCTTGCTACTTATTATATTTACTATTACTTTGCTATCATTTAATGTTAACCTTTGGGTTATTGAATACTTTATACTTTTTATAGGCTTCCTTGTAAGTAAAACTATTTTGGTCTTTTGAAACATTTTGTTTTTTCTATTTGTGGTCGTGGTTCGATTATAAGTTAAGGTAGTTATTTCCTATTTTATGGTATCGGTTTGGTGACATAGAGTTTCTCAGGTACTATAACAATGATTTTAACTAATACTAATATTATATATTTTAGGCTGTTGGAATTAAATTTTAGGAGATGCTCTATATGTTTTGTATAAATCTTGTCCACCAAATATGATAGCAAAGTAGTATCTTATCTTGTGAAGCAATCATAAATGTTGAACTTGGCTTGACTAGCTCATTTGTAAATTATTTAATTTTTATTCACAAAAAAATAATTGTTTTATTCACAAAGAAAATTTCGTTGTATGAAAAAATTCTTTAACGAGCGTCATTGAGAAAATTCAGTAAATGAATTTTCCACAAAAATCAAATGACAGCAAAATTATTTTTTTAACTTACAAAAAAAAAATGAGGACAGAGATTTTTTTTATTGACAAAAGAAAGAATATGGGTACGTTTGATGCGTGAACAGGACAGTACATGTAGTACTGTACAAGTTTTATAAGGCACAACATAACTTTTATGTTGTGTATCGTTTGATACTCAATGCACATAACAAAAAGCACAACATAAATTTTACAATAATATCCTTCATATTATATTATTAATTTTTCTTAAATTTTTCAAAGAAAATAATATTTTGATATTTTATAATTATTTTATTATTTATTATAAAATTAAATTTCATGATTTAATATATTACTACATAATATATTTTATGTAATATAATAATTATATTATATATAAAAAAATTATTATTAAAAATATTTTTAACTCTTTATTTTTTAATATTTATATTTTCTGTTAAAATTTATTTTATTATTAATACGTTATTTTAATTATAAAATATATATATATATATATATAAATGACAAAAAAATGACGTAAACATTAATTTAAAAAAAAAATACAACATAAACTACCTCGTAAGTGGAGAAAATGGGGAGGTAGTTACAGTACTGAATAAAAATACAAGGTTAATTATGTCTTTTCTTAACTTGTGTATGGAACAAGAAAGTTGTCCCTTGGTTTAGTGAGGTACAAAAAATTGCCATTTTGTACTCAAATTTTGTACTGTTACTTGACAGCTTTTTGAATCAAACACAGAACAAAAAGTTTTGTCCTGTGCTGTACTTTGGAAATTAGCAAATCAAACGGACCCTATATTTCAACAAGAGCACAAAAAGTACTACAAGTATTACCACTACAAGTGCATGTTAATAGAGAGATTTAACTATGGTTGCTAATAAGAATATTCTAATTAATGGAGTATTCATTTTCTATTAGTGTATGTTATCGAAAAAATTTGATATAAACTGCTTATTTATTTTAAGTTTGGTGTTTTATACTATTTTATAAAACCTCAATGATACTTTATGCATTTTATTCTATTTTTAAATAGTGCAAAAAGTAAAGTTATTTCACTTATAATAAATATAAGCAAGAATATTTATACTAACTTATCGAGTTCACAAGTAAGTTTAGAATAGGGAAGGACACTCTTGATTGCCTAGATCAGTGTAACTAATTTTAAGGCTTAAAATAAGTTATTGTAAAGGTGAATCTTAAAACTACTAAAAAAAATATTTTAAAATTATTAATAATGTTACTTTTTTAAGGGAAAGAGATGATTTGTAAAGGAACAATCTAGCTTTTATGTCATAAAATAATTTAATATTTTTTAAACTAAAAATATACATTAAACTGAGACCTAAATGTAATAATATGTATTTATTTTCCAATGTATTTTTTTTTCTTCCAAAATTAAGGATTTGATTGCACCAGATTATTTTCTCTCAACACTTCACCTACAATTAGTATGTTATTTTCGAATAACAGGTGTGAGATGTATAGGGGATAAAGTAATATTTTATAAATAAATTCTCTCTTCGTTTTTTCTTAGGTATCTTTTTAAAGTTAATTTACATATATTAAGGAAATTTGTTAATATTTTTGGGTGATTTTAAGCTGAGTTATAAAAATTTGAGATCACGTGATCACTTTATAAAGTTTGGAAAGCTTTTAAAAAGAGTAGATTTTTTAGAAATATTTCATATTTTTTAAAAATACCCCATACTTTTTTATTTTTAGTAAAGTGACCAACACATGATTCTCAATTTTTTTGCCTCACCTTAAAATTATCCATATTTTTGTCATTATAAAAATTATAAGTGAACTGCATATATATTTTACCTTTTTTAGAACTTTAAAATAATTAACTATTTATTTCATGTGAATATATAAAATAATAAATGAAAAATGGCACATTAAAAAAAAGTTATAAATGCTTTTTTGAATTCTAAAAGAGAAAAAAAGAAAAAGCAAATTTAATTTAAAACTTTACAAAGAAAAAAGAATCGAGAGTATAAAGGTTGAAATAAAAAAATACAAACTGAATTGAGGCTTATAAGTATAAAGATCAAAACTGAAAAATACTAGACTACCCAGAAAAACTGAAAATAACAACTAAACTAAGGCGTTGTTGGAAAGGACTTATGCGCAGCTTATAAAAATAGCTTATAGATTTCTATAAGCTGTTTTCAGCTATAAGCTTGTTGAAGTAATTTATTAGAATAAGCTGTTTGTTTATTCAAGTAAATTTTATAATTTTCTCTACGAAAAAACTATAATTTGAAAATAGCTTATTGCATAAGTACATAATTAAGTTGTGTACCAAAACACACCCTATGTGCATGTTTGAATTAGCTTATTTTAAAGAAATAATCGCTTATTTTTATAAGCTCGATAAGAAAGCTTTTAAAAAATAAACGATTATTCTTTGTAACAATTGACAAAGATATATAAAAAATAAACACATATTTTAGTGTAAAAAAAATTCTAAAACCTCCGAAAAGATATTCTTACACACATCTTTTTAATGTTTTTAACACATGAAATACGTTTAACTTTTTATTTATTATTTATTCAATGGGGTAATTAGAGCTGTCGTAACGGGCTATTCAGTCCTACTCGGACCCGCCCATTTGGGTGGTAGATTTTTGCTGTCCAAGCATTAAACTCAGTTTCTATTCGGTCTCTCATTTTAAAAGTCCGGCCCGACCTTATGCGGGCATCAGGCTTTTTCGAGTAGCCCATATTTGTTGTCATTAAAAAAATTGTCTTGTTATTCCTTACAAAATATAGTCCTATTTTTTTTTATAAAAATATATTTTTTCTTCACTTTACCACTTATGCCAACTTCGTAGCATATTCAATAGGTTTTTATAACTTGTGTCAATGGGCACAAGTTAACAATGATTAGATTAAATTTTTTAATGGTTGAATTTGATTTTTTTTACTATACCATGTGTCAACCCACTAAACCCCCTATCACCCACTACTTAATAACTTCTCTTTAATGATATTCTTTTGGTTGTTATCTCGTGTCCATGCACAAAAGTTAAAAAAATCCTATTCAATATTGTCTTCAAACTTCAGTATCACTAGTCACTAGCCAGCAAAGCAATAATGCAAATAACATCCACCATCCTAACATATAAGTCTCCAACAAGAAAAAGAAAAAAACATAACAAGTTAATATATTGTTTTTTGGGTTTTGTAAAACACATGTAGTAATATAATTTTCAAAAAACAAAATGGGCGGTTAGCCCAAATTGCGCAGGTATTTTAGCCCAAGTTTGTTTTTTTTACAAGCTTTTGTGAGTTAAAAACATTCGATTTTATTTGGGCTTACATTTTCATCACCCAAACGCTCTCATTTTAACGGTCTATTCAGGTCGAGGTCGGGCCGATCTATTTTGCTAGCTCTAAGGGTAATAAGTGAAAAAGCAAGAGAATTTTAAAAATGATATAATAACACTCTTCAGTGTAAATATTTTTGCAAAAACAACAATTAATCAAATTCTAATAATCTACCTGATGATATACTAACGAAAGATTTACCAATTGATTAGCTTTGTTGTTATGTTTTCACATTCTAGTAATGATTTTTAAGAAAGACATGCCTAACCATACTTATCTATAGTCTATATAGACTTTGATAACTTCTTGACCATGCAATTTAATACCTGCAATTTTTCTTTTTTTCTCTAATTTGTATATCTGTTCGTCTTTCCTTTATTTGTTTGATTAACACGATCAATCGTCTTGCTTTGGTTGATCCATTTCCTCCATTTACAATTTGAAATAATTAAAAAGTAATTTAAACAAACCTTAAGAAATTAAAGAGATGGAATATTAACAAAATGATTATATAAAAAAGTTGAGAACTTATTTTATAAATTTTTAAAAATTGGACACTGGTTAAACTGAATTAAATTAAAAAACTAATAAATAGTACACATTATTTCATCTTTAAAAAATATAAAAATTTTATTTTGCACACCATTTTTTAACTCTTTAAAAAGTGTCATTAGACACTCGTTAACAGTTGCAATGAAAAATATGAAATCAGCGAGAAATTGGTAGTTACAGAGTAGGGATTAACTTTCAAAATAATTTTCCAGTGTTCATTTTTTATTTATCATCTTGATTAATAAGGGGTTAAAGGATCAGAGCTGGTGCATTACTCTACTAGTAATAAAAAAAAGTTATCAAACATCAATGCGATCCAAGTTTGACCTTGAAAATCATGTAAAAAGTTGTTCAAACCCAGAAAACAATGCAGGATTGGTCAATCTCATAAGCCTACTCCCTATATCTCTCTCCTATCTTCCTTCTCTCTTTCACAAGTTTCTGTCTCTCTTTATTTTTCTACACCGACTTGCCTCCGATCATTGGTAAGAAACAAGCTGCAACAATATAATAAAACAAAGTTACGATCCCAAGTGGTAGATTAAATAAAACGACGTAGTCCAATACTTGAACTTTAACACACCTTTTGAAGGGTTGAACGCGAACAGATATCGCAAAAAATAAAATAAAATCATACTCATTGGACAAACAAAATGGATAATTTCCATTGTATTCCACAGCAAAAAAGGACTGTTTAGACATTCTGGTTTCTTTCCATATCCTCTTTTTGGGAGAGAGAGGAATAGAAGATACAAACCCTTGATTAGCTACAGGAAAACCATCCCAATAAGGTCATAAGAAAAGGGGAAATGATGAGAACCAGTCTGAGTATTGATTCCAGTGGAACTCTTTCAACTAAGAAAGAAATATTTGAAATCTAGTTTTAATTTCATGTTCGTCTTCACTTCAAATGCTCACAAATTTATCACCTTTTCTTATTCAAAAAACAAATGAGCAAAAACAAAAAGCAAAAGCAGTGAAACAGTATCGGTTTAACGAGATACCATTAGTAAGCTAAGGAACTTTTCAGCTAGCAAATATATAAAACTCAAATCGCCTAACACTAACTACTGCAAGTTGATTTATTACGCCACTAAAAGTGTAATAGACACTGAACTAGAATGAATTGAAACGGCTTAACCGAAAGGATAATTTTAATTAAAGGCAAAGCATACCCTAAGTTCAAAAATGTGAAAAGAAGAAAAGAAAAGCGAGGAACTGCAATGGAGGATAGAAATCAAAAAGCGGAAGCGATGATTCTACCGTCGGGGCCTTCGGGCTTTGGCTGCTTCTGAGAGTGGTACGGTACTTGCGGAGGGAGCATTAATTGGTGATGCTGCGTTTGAATTTGAGAAAAACCGTGATCGGAAGGGGCGAGACCGAGTGAAGGCGACAGAACGTTGAAACCAGAACTTCCTTCATCGCCAAACCTAAAAACCTCTTGTGGCTGAGTAGCCGTGTTCTGGAAGGGAAAAAGATTAAACGGGGAAGCAGCGTTGCGAGGAGGTTGCTGTTGTGGTTGGGCCTGGAGCTGAGCCTGGGGAAAGAGCGCGTGAGGCCCGATGTAGGAGGCGAGTTCTTTCCTAGCGTGGTTGAGTTCAGTCTGTAAGAGCTTGAGCTTGTGTTGAAGAACGGAAATGTGACCGACGCAACCGTAAACGGGGTCCCGTAAACGAGCCTCAGCCTCGTAAAAGAGGGACTTAACGGCGTCCTCACGCTGCGCCGCGTTGAGCTCGTTGAGAAGCTTAGCGACGTTACTAGCGCCGAAGACCTTGTGAACGTAGGCGAACCTCTGCGGGTTGTCCGGCGGAAAGTAGGGCGCGAAAATGCACTCTTGTGTGCACTTCCTCCGCTGAATCTTACAGGCCGCGCACGGCGAATTGGAGGACCAGGACATAATACTTCTGATTAATCCCTTAGTTAGGGTCTAATGATAGTTAATTAGGGAGGTGATTTGGGAATGAAGATCGAAAGAAAGGGCACTTTTTATGGGATCTGGAATTCCAGAATGTTCGGTGGTTTGTTTCACTGAAACACACACGATGGATAGATAGCTAGGGGAAGGGAAAGGGTGATGGATGGTATTTTCAGGTTTTGTTACCCGCTTGCACCACGACTCCGTCTTTGTCGCTAACTATAACACACGTAAATTTCATATAATTATCACCAATCACCAATTTCAAAAATTAAATATTAACTTCCCAAATATTTTTCCATTTTCCTAATTTTGTCTCTTGACTTTTTACACTTTCCATAACTATTACTACTTTCATTTATTATCATTGTTTTTTAATTAAGGAAAATAATGTTTGATGATATACTTTTGTTTTACTACTACTACATCTTTGTAAGATATTTTCTATATATATATATATATATATCATTGTAGTAAATCTTCGAATTGGTTCTTGAAATTACAGGTGTCATGCATATTAGTCTCTGATATTTTAAAAATTTCAAAATAATTATTGACTCTGCAAAACGACATGTATTTTAGTTCTTATATTTGTTAAATGACATTAAAAAGCTAAATAAAAAATGACTAAAATAAATAATTTTTTTCAAAGTCAAGGACTAATTTTTCATACTCATATTGATATTGATGCACCTTGTATGAGTTTGGGGAGTCTTGGTATTTTATTGGTACTTTCAATAGATGTAAAGTTGTTTACATTCTTTTTGATTGGGTCTCATTCATTTTTGATTCTGACTTGTGATTCTTTCATAAGAACTAGCTATCATTGTCTTCTTTTTTTAAATATTTGAGTACTTCTAATACTCTTTTTAATACATAATATTTGACCTTAAAAAAAAGTTGTATAGTACTTACTGAGGAATTAAAATAACAAAAAAGAAAAAGAGAGAGGATAATATCATATAAACCATACTCCTTAATTAATTTGATTTGATTAGCTGCTTGTTGAGGGGATGATGGATTTGTTGTAAAGGACATTTAATTCTAATGGTAAGTAAAAAGAATTGTATATATTCACATATTGTAATCTGATTAATTGAAACACAAACTTATTTTTGAATCGTATCTTCTCTTTGTTTCCCTGATCCATTTATTTAATTAGTTATAAAATTATTTAATTACACACAATTACTTACCTTTTTCTATATGAAAAAAAGTATTGACGACTGACCTCATTAAGGTTTCAATAAATAAATTTCTCAAAACAGTTTTTTTCTTTTTATAATCACATGTTTCGAATACGGAATCTCTCACTGTAGATCGTCCCTCCTATAAATTTAGCGGGTTCTTACACCATTAAACTAACTCTTGAGGTTTTCCAAAATTAGTTTGCATATGAAAATTAAATAAATTAATTTTTATATAATTTGTAAGGGAAAAATTTTCGTAGTACTGTTATCATTCTAACAATCAATTTTTTTTTTATATCAACTAATTTTTTTTGGTAATACAAATAAATTAATTTTTTTTGATAAAAGAAGGGGCCAAAGGCCCACAAATAAATTAATTATAATACACCATCAATGTCACCAAAATTGGTGCTACTACTACTCTCTTAGTTCCTTTTATCTCTTCAAATAGAGAAAAAAAAAATTATTCTCATTCATCTGTCCATTAATATTTTCATGATAAGCCGATAATAATTACACTTTTATCTATTCTACTTTTTTATTTAATTAGACATTGATTAATATTATATTATTGAAACAATAAAACAATGAAAAATTTAAAATTATTTTGATAAAAATAAAAAAGAGTAATTATATTTTTTAATAAATATATTTTAAACTTTAATAGACAAATAAGGAGTAGCATATTGTCCGATTGTATAGAGAAAATATGGAATCAGATTATGAAAAACATTCATAAATTTGTAAGGTACTTGAAATGAAATAAGAAAGGTGCAGTTATTGGGATCATTGATGAAGAATGGGGTGTTTGGCAGGGGCACGTGCATGCATCGTGCGCGTTCCGGTGACGCAAATAGTCCACACTCCATACCACAGATCACAGCCACTTTTTCTTTCGACCATTAGGCATTGGACAGTTGTAGGGTACAAAAGGGTATTATAGTCATTAAAGACCCTGCTCTCAGTAGTGAATTAATTTCAGGGTCAGCACTGAGAGAGACTATTTTTCGTCCGAGTTCTTCTCCATCCTTCTCCCTGCTGCACTGTCGTTTTGATTGATTGACCGAACCGTAATTAGGTTTAATGTTGCCGTTTTACTAAACTAGTTTTGATTTCGAAGTGACAAAACCTTAATAGTAGTACACAGTTGTTTGGGTGTCTCAGCCGTCAGCTCCTCCTCCTCAATCCACCGTGTAGTCACTTTCAATGGCGAACCTAACGATCCTCCGTTTCAAAACTCGTCTTGGCCAACCAGTGCAACCTTTTGCATGTGCTTCCTGCTGCTACCATTAATAAAAGTTAATTTTTGTGACTGGAAAAAAGAAAAAGAAAAATTAATTTAAGTAGTAAAACGAAACGAGTGGTGATGAGTGATGAGAAGGGAAAAAAAGAGAGAGAGAAGGAGGGGGGACAAAAAGGAGGGATAAGGAGGAGGAAGAGGGACAGACAATGTCAGTGATTCAGTGATGTTGGGTGAGCAATTGCGTGCACACCAATTCATGACCATTAATGTAATTCCCACAACCACGTACAGCCACAATGTCCTCCTCACTTCCCTCACTACATATTTTCTATTGATCTTGTTAAATGGTGTTTTTAAGGCAGTGTAATAACGATACCTTTTTTAATGTTTTGACTAATTATAAAAAAATGTTCATTAAATTATTTTCAATTTTTGAGATAATAAATTTTATCAATCTCGATAAAATGTTACTATTTTTGTATCCTTTGACATTTTCCTTTTTTGTTTACCACTCTTCATGTTTCTCATTTTTTTCCTCTTCGTCTTTTATCTACAAATTACTCACTTTTCTTTTTTAAGCCAAATAACTGAAGTAGTATCATAAAGGTATTTGAGTTTGTAAGGATAATTTATATATGTCATTGAATTAACAAAAATATTTAATATAGATCATTAATTAAATTGCATGGAGGTTCATTCAATCATGTCCACGAATTTATGATAGTAGTTCACTAAGATCTCTAAGTTTACAAAAAATAGTTTATTTGATTTATGGAATTATCAAATTTCAGCAACTTAAGTAAATAAACATTTGACAATTTCAATGATATAAATAAACTTTCGTAAAATTTAATAACTCATCATATGAACTACTTTTATAAACTCAAAAATTTAAATAAACTTTTGTGTAACTTATAGATTTATATGAATTTTTCTTATAAAGTAATTAATGGCTAAAGTGATCATTGTTTTTTTTCTCTCTTCAAGTGATATTGTATTAATTAATAATTTTTTGAAGTTGAGCTTACAAATAATAGTTGTGTGGTGACCTAAAATATATCACTCTAATAGTGGTAATTCTCATCATGACAACTTTGAGTTTCAAATGATTATGTGTCATAAATTCAACTATTTATTTAAACTGTAATATAGACATTTTAATTTTAATGTTAACAAAAAAATATAGTTGTTAATAATGTTGTATGTGTTCTCATACGAATTTTCGCTTGTGTATATTAAGTGAAACAAACCCTAAAATCGGTTATTGAAGTTTGTTAATAAATCATTTTAACTTTCTATTCAAACACTTGAAATAACGGCTTATAAAAAAGATTTTTATTGGGTTCATTTGTAAAATTGGTAGCTGTTCAGCCATTAAAACAAAGGTTTGAGGTCTTCTTGAAGGTTTAAAACTTATCAAGGCCATCAACCTTTATCATATTGTGATTGATTGGACTCCAAGGTTGTCGTGCATCTTGTTAAGATGGGGTGTGACACTTTTCATAGTTGCTTCTCTTTTATTAGAGACATACGTCATCTTGCCAAGATGCCTAATATAGTTGGTATGTACCACATCTTTAGAGAAACAAACCGGAGTGCGGACCACTTAGTGAATATTGCTCATGATTATAGCTTAAATTTTCACCTCATTGTATCTCCTCCTTCTAATCTAATTCCTATTCTTAGAGAGAAAGACTATGGTACTATTTTTCCTCAATTTGTTAGTTAGTTCTTTCGGGCCTTAATGCCCGATGATTAGAAAAAAAGAAAAAAAAAAAGATTATTAGTTAGGGGTCTGCCCAAACTTTTAATTAATGAATTAATGACATGCTCTCTTTTAACATTGCACGGTAAGTAATCCAAACCATATGTTGTTTTTTTTTTTACATAATACTCCCTTTGTTACTGAATGCCTAATGTTCCTTAAAAAATTAGTTAATTTTATTTAATCTCTTTGAACTATATTAAAAATATTTAGTTTTTTTTAAATATTTTTAATTAAATTAATCTCTCACCACTCTTAATTATACCACTGATTTTATGTCTGCAATTTAGAGGATTTTTTTTCGTGGAAATGAATTTTGGTTATTTTAGAAGTTCTTTATTTTCGATTTTTAGCTAATCATACTTATTGTCATCATCCGTGCTAATTTAACAAATTAGATTTCCTAGTAAATAACCCAAAAAATATATTCATGCTTTATTTCTGGTTGTTACTATGATGTTATCCATTTATAGCAATACTAGTGCTAATAATGGTATTTTTAATACATTGTTCCTTTTATTTAGATAAAAAAATAAGACACCTCAATCATCTTATAAAGAAAATAATATTTCTGATTTATTAATTATTGATCGATGAATTTATGCAGAGCAATACTCTGAATAGTGATCAATTTTAAAAAGATTCAGTTTATACATGCTTCTATATTATAATATGTTGTGCAATACTTAAATTTTACACATTTTATTTTGTACTTCTTTTATATAAATGATTATATGGCCTCAAATTTTGAGTGAATTGTTTAATTATTTTTACCCTCTCAAATAAATTGGTCAAGCTCCACCACTGAGTATAAACATCATATTCCTTTACCACTGTTTTTGTACTACACTCTTTTTTTAAAAAGAATAATATAAGATATTCCTTTATCACTTCTTTTTACATCACTTTTTCTCTTTTCTCTTTTATCTTTTATCAACATATATATATATAAGGTATCTTTTTATTACCACAATTATCAAATTAACTTGTTTTTTCAAGTTTTTCTCTTTATTTGTGCATTTTTACTCTACTGTAGAGGTATTTCGTCTGTTTTTATATATAAAGAAAAAAATTTCATACTATATTTTAAATATAAACAATTTCTTCATACTATATTTTTATATATAAACAAAACTTTAGTGGAGTAAATGACAGATAAATAAAAATAATTTTTTAATGTGAACAATTAAAAAGGAATGGAAGAAATAATAAAATATTCATGTTTAATACGATACATTATTAGTGAAATCAATGAAAGTTTTATAATACTATAATTAAAAGAAAAATAAAGAAATGTGATTGATATAAAAAAAATAAGATAAATGATATTTAGTGTCCAAAGGTCATTATTTAAGAACTCAAATATAGTAAAAAGATATTTAAATGTATATTTTTTTTTTTGTATTTTCAAGACACGGAACAATGTGCTTTTATAATTATTTTTTTACTTCTAGTAATCTTAACTAGTACCCTAAGGACACAGTATATCAAGACCCAAAAAATAATTATCACTTTAGTTTTTGAATTTGCAAGAATAATTCACATAGATCTATGAGTTGCACAAAAATTCACAAAGGTTCATGAGTTTGCAAAAATAATTCACATGAGCCATTGAGTTGAATGGAAGTTCATGAGATTGTCAAATGTTTATTAATTTAAGTATCTAAAGTTTGATAATCTCATAGGTTAAAGTAAAATACTCTCGCAAACTCAGAGATTTGAGTGAACCTCCATACAACTTAGGGACCTATGTAAATTACTCTTACGAACTCAATGACCTATGTGAACTACCCTTACAAACACAAGGACCTATACGGTGCTTCACTCAAAAATAATAAAAATGTGCCGTTATTGTTTGAGGGGGCAGTTTTAACATACACCACATGAAAAAATGTATACAAAACTCAATCGAAAACGTTTAAAATAATAATAAATTATGTATTTTGTATGTATGTATACCTCTTTTATTTTTTTTCTTTTAAACTAGGGTTGATTTTAACATTCACCACTTTTAAAGTGGTGTACTATACACAAGTCATGATATTATTTAATTGATTATAGCAAAAAAAATAAAAATAAAAGAGGTATACATACATACAAAATATATAATTTATTATTATTTTAAACGTTTTCAATTGAGTTTTATATACATATTTTCATGTGGTGTAACATGCACCACTTAGAATGTGGTGCATGTTAAAACTGCCCTGACTGACGATGATTTTTTTTTTAATTTTTAAAATGATAAATATTTTCAAACAAAGAATAAAGTTTTTAAAAACAAACAATCGTGATTGATATATAATCATTAATGTATATAATTCATTTACAATTCATTAACATTAGTCAAATCATATTTTTCATTCTATTTTTAAATTTTTTTACCTTCAAAAAAATTAAATATAAAAATAAATAAATTATATATATCATGGAGAGGTATCAACTTACACCGGTGTGAGTTAACGCCAACTCTTAAACTGCAAATAACTCATTAGTTTATAATTTTCTTACAAAACCGACTGATAGATTAAAAGTTTGTAGTATATAGATTTATCTACAAAGTTTCACGTCGATCCAAAATCGTTTAGTACTCTATCAAAGTACTCCCTTCGTCCCATAATATAAGTCCTAACTACCAAAATGTTTTGTCCCATAATACTTCCTCCGTCCCAAAATATAAGACACTCTAGAGAGTTTTTGCTTGTCCCATTTTACAGGACCCTTTGAAAATTTTTGTGCACATTTAATTTTTTTATCATTATACCCTTGCTATTCAACAAATTTTGATGAATCCAAAACATTAATTAAAAGAATAGTGGGGTGATAAAAAGAGATTGAAAGGGGTAAATTTGGAAATTAATATTCTTTTGTTAGACAAATTTAATGCATTTAATTAAATTAACCACTTTTCTTAATTTCCGCAATATTGGTCTAGGGGATCTTATATGTTGGGACGGAGGGAGTATAAGCTGCTACACACAAAATTAGAAGCATTTATTGTGATTTTTTAACTTACAAAGTCATATAACCAATAGAAGTAGTCGAGTTTAAATTTAATTGGTCTAACATCTCAATAGTCTAATTAATATTTCTAATTCTAATAATTTAACCACTTTTTTTAAACTGTGTGAAATGTTAGTTGGAGTTTATATTACGGGACTGAGAGAATGCCAAAAAATTAATGTAACATATAGTTGCATAAAACATAAGAAAATATCAATCATGTGATGAAGTACAAAATGATTTCGGATCGACATAAAACTTTGTAGATACTAAGAACTTTTAATATATCGGTCAATTTTGTAAGAAAATTACTACCTTCGGTCCTAAATATAAGACCATTTAGAGAAAATTTGTTAATCCTATATATAAGACCCCTACAAAGTTCAAGAAATAATTATCGGTTTTTTTCTTGTCTATCCTTATAATAAATGAAGGGATAGTAGGTATAATTAATGCATTTGCTAAATATTTTGACTTAAATAAGGGTAAATTTAGTAAATTGTACTATTTTTTTGAAAAAATAAGACATTAAATAAAGTTGTTAATAATTTTCTTAATCCATATAAATTGATTAGATGATCCTATAAAAAAAACTAGAGATAGTATCAATTAATGAATTATTCGCGATCAAAGAGTTTATGTCAATTTACATATGTGTAAATTGATCACTCTCCATAAATACGAAAAAAAAAAATTTTAAAACAAAATTTTTAAAATGGCAATAGTACCTCTGTTACCTTTGACCAAGTTGATCTTTTGTTGGTGTTGTGAAGGTGTAATTCGCGTGCATGGATTTGACTTGATAAAATGGTGATTTTCGAGGAAAGCTTTGTCATTAATGAATATTCTGATGCCATCATTAACATTTCTGAATGCTGTGCTGAGTGTCCTCTGCCTCTGAACGTTGAAGCGATGCGTTGTCTGGTCTGATTCTACACCCTTCAGCGCCAGAAACGGAGTGGAAACAAACCTATTTCTTGGCCCTTTTTATTTTCAAATGAAAAATTTATAAGAATTGTTCTCGGAATTTCAATTTTTGGTGTAGTAAAAATAGAAAGTGTTGCGACTCTTTATGGTTTTAACTCTCGATTTTTAAACAAATACTTTTAGAAAAATTCTAACAAATATCTTTAAAACAATTTTTTAATCTTTTCTCTGTACCCAAAAAAAACAATTTTTTTAAATAGTCAAATGTAACAAAACATTATTAAAAAACATAGATTTTTTTTATATTTTCAAAAAAATTATATATTTATAATTAATTTTTTAATAATAATAACTTTAACAAGTACTCTTAAAATATTATTAACAATACCCTTACTTTTAATTATTATGACTAGCACTTATTAAGTCTTTGATCCCTTTTTTCCTTCTTACAATATGGGTTATGATGATTTTGTTTGTACTGATTCAAAGTCATATTAGATAATATTTTTTTTTGTTCCTTTTTACAATTATTAATAGTATCTACTACTTTGTATATGTATAAAATAATAAATGAGAAAAGGTATAATAGAAAAATAAGTTATAAATATTTTTTTGAATTCCTAAAAAAGACAGATAAAAAGAAATTAATTTTTTTCAAAACGAAAACCGATAAAAAGAAATGGAGGAAGTAATATTTTGAGAGAAATAGATACTCAGTCTCACGTTTAACTGTAAGACAATATAAAAAGATAATAATACTGATACTGAGAGAGTTATTTAAAATATTATCACCATAACAACATTAATTCCTTAAATGTAATGGAGAGTTAGTTGGATAGTTTTGTATCATATATATGAAGATTTGCAATTTTATCATGAAAAAGTATGAGAGGATTAGCAATTTTGTTCATGTAAAATTTGTTAGTGTAAGATATGATTTGTAATTTTCCTCGTTCAGAAATTGCAAGTGCGGTGTTTGTCGTATGTTTGTGCAGTGGTGGATCTTCAAAGAAAATGTTGGAGGGGTCGGAATAAATTTTAAATACATAAATTAAATAGGTAATTCTATAAATCTATAATTTAAGATGCAATGTCAACACAAAAGTAAACATAATAGTATCAATAAATATAATAACTTGAAATTATCTCTTTATTAGAGTGTTGCTCAACATTTTTTTAAAGACTTAAAGTCATCAATAATTGACTCGAGAAAAATTTGTTGCAATTTCCTTCTCAATATTAACTATCAAGTTATTTGTCAAAAACTCAACTTCGATCTTATTTCTTAACTTGGTCTTAGTAATTTTTACGGTTGAAAAATTTCTTTCAGTTGTATAAGTAAGAACGGTAAAGGTCATGGCAAGGCGAACTAATCTATCTATTTGGTACTCTAAAGATTTACAGGTTACCAATTTAGTTCTTAAAGACTTTTTTGTCATTAAATTAGTCACTCAAGATACACAAAATTTTTAGATGATCAAATTGATGACAAAAATTAGTCCCTCAAAAATTAAAATACAATTTAATTAATCCTAATTCTTATCTTGAACTTTTTTTCTCATCATATGACTTTTATGGGAGTGTAAAAGTATCACAACTATAACACTATATGTTCCATATATATGAAAAAATGGTGTGTTTTAGGGTGCGCCCATGCGCCTTAAAATTATTACTTGCTATGAGCAGTTGCCGGTCAACAATTTACAGTTGCACAACACATAGCCCTTACCCCATCTCTCAGGTTATCACCCTCCCCTGCAACTATTCTTGACTCCCCTGTAATGATAACCAACATTGTCATCAAACAAACATAAACCTAGATAAAGTTTCATCAATTGAAGTCACAATTTCTCTAATATATTAACATGCTTAACAGTTTAATTTCATCTAATTATATATTGTCCATGTGCTTTTATTAGTGGAAAATGAGAACCAAGCTACAGGGCATAATGTCTGGAATGTTTTTCAATAGTCATCACAAGTTTTCCCATACTCGTAAAACCCCATGAAGTCTTTCACCTGCTTTGCCGGTGTCGCTAGATCAGGCATGTTCCCCAGTCCCCACCGCATATTTCAGCCGCTGATGGACATGATGAAACAGACTCAAACTTCGGCTGAACCATATTCCCCATTTGAGTCGGATCCGCGGAATTTGTCTTTGTTTTTTATTTTGGTAGATTACATTGCAGAGAATGATGTCATCGTCGTAGAGGTGGACTCCAGTGAGTTCGTTGTGGTTGTCAATAAGCACTGGGGGAGACAACGGAAGGAAGCCATGTGTGATGCTTGTGGCGAAAATGGTTTAACTCTGTAATTGAAATCAATGGCAATGGTGTGACATTCGGCGAGGCTGTGGGCGACTTTGAAGACGAAGCAACGAAGGTGTGAAGATTGGAACGACAACTAAAACTGCAAAGTTTTCACTTGTCTTCAACCTTTGGTTTCAATTTGTTGTTGATGGTTGATATTGCATTGTATGTGAAACAGTTTGAGAAAATAATATCAGTAGCATTCCACCGACTCTCCCTTTTTCCGGTTTAACATCTCAACCATTGACTTGAATAATATACATCTAATGGTTGTAGCAATAAAGGCGCATCAATGCGCCATTTCTAAAAAGGCGTACCATAGACGTAGCCTTGAAAAAATAAAATTGAAAAGTTTTGTGGGAGCCGTGGTTCTCTCTAGTTCACTTAAAGCTTGGTCTTTGTGTTTGTGGATGTAAGTCTTAAGGTGCTAAACAACTTTAAATTTTGTGTGCTTCTGTTGTGTGTTTAATTTGTGCTTTCTCTGGTATAGATTGGGAAGATATTTCTCCTCTTGTATGTGATAGGCTCCTAATAGATTTTATGTTTATATTTTTTTTTATTGGGTAATAAGTGTGCATTTGTTTAATAGTTTGCAAGCTAAGATTTAATTTAAAGGATAAGTAAGACATGTTTGGCTTGTATTTCTGTTTTATTCTTTTATTTTGTTTTATTGTTTTTAAAATTTTATATAAAAAAATTAGAAATGACTATAGATAAACTTTTCTTATTTTTAGCATTTTTCCCTATTCCTTTACAAATTTAAGGAAACAAAAAAATAATAAAAAAGAGAAATAAAGATAAAAATAAAAATACAAACTAAACAAACCTTTTTGATGGACAAAATAGGATAAGGATGGATAAGATTATAGTGTTGGATAAGAGTAAGAGTAGGATATGATATGAGTTGAATAAGTTTCGATAAACTCTTATCCTATCTAGTATTTAGTGTCTCTATACAACATCAAAGTAGATAAGTTGTCGTTGTTATTATTATTATTATCATTTATTTTTTGTCTATTATTATTTATTTATTATTATTGTTTTTATTATTTGATTATTATTATTATTTATATTTATTTTTTATTACTATAACTTTCTATTATTATTATTATGTTTATTATTTATTATTATTTTATCTATTATTATTATTTATGAAAAATAAATGTTAAGTTGAGAATATATATTGTAACTGAGGATAAATTAGAAATAAAATTCTTAGTCTATCATGTTGGCTTTTAATTCAACTTTCTTATGAGGATAGTAATTTGTACTAGAGAGTATGATAAGATAAACTAATAGGATAAATTTATCATATTTTATTGACTCACCAAATAATAGATAACATTTGTTTGGCCTCTTCCAATTTAAAACTAAATGTACTATAATTATGTGTTTTTAGCATAACTCACCTTACGTGCAGTTAATTATCATAACTTAAAAAATGTACGGTTTGATCTTCTGTCTTACTAAAATATACTGTTACTAAAAAAAGTCATAGTCAGCAATAATTTTATCTAAATTAATGATATTTTCAAACAATTATTTGTCTCAAGTTATAAATTATAATAATATTCTATAGTTAAGTTATCACCATAATTTTGAATAAGAAAAGCTCACAAAAATCTTATTGAGGGTAGTAAGGCATTGTAAAAATGGATCATATTATATAGTAATATCATAGGGAGGTTGGAATTGACATTATTTCAGTTGGGAATGACACTACTCTATTCTGATATTAGCATTTGAAATGGTATTTTTGAATAGTGTCTTCCGTAAAATAAATATGATTTCTTTTATATTTTCACTATTTTACGGATGATAACGTCGAAAAACATCAATTCAGACACTGATATACTCCCTCCGTTACGAAGTATAAGCAAATTTTTGGAAAGTCCTATGTTATTTTTTATAAGTAAGTGTAACTCTTTTGACCATATTAAATTAAATTATACCTAAAATGCCCTTATTTATTTCACTTTTTATTTTCTATAATTCATTAATTTGGCTAGGAGAGAGAATAGTCTTTCTACTTCTCCATAGTAGTGTTAAATTCTTAGTGGTTGAAAGTTGAATCCAATACTAAGAGAGAGATATTTAATAATTAGGGGTAAATTAAGAAATAAACATAATTTTTACTTGATTTCAACAAAATTTAATAAATTTAACTAATTTTCTTAAGGGATGTACAGTAAGTATTTTTTGCTTAAATTTTGTAACAGATAAAATATAAAAAAAAAAAAATCTCATTCTCAACAATGCTGTAAATTTCAGCGTCCTAATAACATAATGCAGAAATGAATATGAAGCAACAACCCAAGTTAAAAAAAGGGGAAAAGTTAAATGGGCTCGTAGTCGTAATAGAATTTACTAAACAAAAGTGGACCACACATATTTTTCCAATCACCACACGTTTTTATTTTTTTCCAAATTTGCCATTTGCTCGGATTTTGAAAATCTGCAGCACTCTTCATAAAAAATCCTACACTTTATTTTATAAAATTATTCTACAGTTTTATAAAATCTGTAGTTTATGGATTTTAAAAATCCGCGGCACTATTAATCAAAAATGTCTTTATATTTTTTAAATTGTGGTACAGATTTTAAAAATCCGCGGCCTACGGATTTTAAAAATTCGTGGTTTACGGATTTTAAAAATCCACAGCACTGTTAATAGAAAAATTTCTTTGTATTTAATAAAATTATACTACGGATTTTCAAAATTCGTGGCCTACGAATTTTTAAAATCTGTAGTACTATTTCTATAAATTTGTACTACGGATTTTCAAAATCCGAGCGAGGGATAATTTTGAAAAAAAAAATCAAAGGGTCTTTATATCTAGTGCCCTTAAGTTACTAGAAGTAGAAAAACAATCATAAGAGCACATTATTTCGTTTTTTGGGAATATAAAAAACTACACATTCCAATACATTTTTACTATATTTAGACTCTTAACCCTTAGGGTACTAAATATCATTTGCCAAAATTAAATATATGGTGAAAAAAGAAATGTGTGTGGTGAGAAAAGTATGGGCGTGGAAACTAACCCATGTGATCAGAAACTATCTGCTATGCATCTTTTCTTGGGCTTGGCCCATCTTTATGTAAGGGCAATATAAGTTAGACAAAAAATGAGTTAAAGAAAACGCGGAGAATTAGAAAGAAGAAAAAAATACTAAGACTGGACTCCCCAAAAAACAAAAGGAAATAAAGGAAGAATTAACGAATCCACCTACGAAAAAAATATACTCCGTTCAGAAATTATTAAAGAATTCATATACCGTATACGATAAGAAATTGTATTAACGGAGGAGTATTAAAGTAACAAAAAAAAGAGGAGTAATGAAGAATAAAATAATTACCATTTTAATGCTTGAGTTTACGTGATAGTTTATATAGGTCTTTTGAGTTGCACTGTATGAAGGTTCATTTATATTCTCGAGTTTGTAATAATAATTCACATATTCTAACCTTTTCAAAATGATAGTCGTTTAAGGTTGTTTCATGGAGATTAATAAATAAAATAAATATCATAATGATTAAAGCAATTTTACTAACATATCTTTAATAATAATTGAATGATTAACTATCTCACATTGTTTTTAGTTGAGCATTAATTGTTATATATGAATAAAATAGAGAAAAAAGAATTTAATAATGCATTAAAAATATAAAGTGACAATCATTTTGAGAAAAAATTATTTTCCTAAAACGACATTAATTATGAAATGGAGGGAGTAAGTCCTTTAAGTTGCACGGAAATTCATTTAAGTGATTGAGATTGCTAAACATTTATTCACATAAGTTGCTAAAATTTGATAATCCTTTGGACTTAAATAAATTATTTTTGTAAACTCAGGAATCTAATTGAATACTCTATTTGTTCATTTTTATCTGTCTTCTAAGATAAAATCACACCAACTTTAAAAATCAATTAATGTTTTTGGATCACGGTATTTTAACACCTACTACCGTAATTTATTCTTGTACTATTTTTTAAATTAATTTTAAATTATTTAATTTACACAATAATATAAGAATTAGTATTGAATAGCATTAATTATATATGTCATTCGCAAAAATACTGTTCACTCTTCCTTCTTGATAAGTTCATTGTAGTTTGTAGAACTCGTCAATTAATGATACTACACTCTTCTCCAATTTACTATTTTATTGACTATCATTTTCAATTGAAAACTTTTTTACCTGCCAAATGTTCACTTTGAAATTTTTTGATGATTTTGTGCTTTCCTCCAGTAACTTTTGGCGTTGTTTTGATCCACAACTTAAATTTTTCATTAAAAAAAATATTAATGCGACAAATTAGCAATTGAATTCCATCATTAGGACTCTCTTTAGAAAATAAGATTAACAATAAGGGCATAAGTGAGAACAATAAATTAAAAAATTGAGAGTAATTGTTCGTTGAATTTTTAAAATGAGTGGAAGTTAATTATAGATTTCAAGTGCAAAGGTATAATAAGAAAAGAATAATAAATGTGTTCATGAAATTTTAAAGGGACAGATAAAAAGGAATTATTTTAGAATGAGTATAGATAAAAAGGAGGGAGTAATGTTTAGTAATCTCAAGTGAACAATTCTTGCAAATTAAAGGATCTAATTAAGTAAATTTTCGTATAATTCACGAATTAATATGAACTACTTTTATAAACTCAAGAACTTATATAAATGTTTTTTGTAAAATTAAGGATTTATGTGGTGGTTCGCTTGTTAAAGAATTCATATACGGTGGGAGGGATTAAGACCACCCAATTTTGGAAGTCCCACCATCCCTTTATATATAAGAATCATAAATCTATATATTAAAAAGGATGGTGCCACTCCTAATAGGGATGATGCTAATCCCTTCCACCTTCATATACAGATCAGAAATTAAAGAAAATAATAAAAGAACAAAAAAAGAAAAGCGAAGTTAGTCCCATGCTGTTTCAGTACGAGAAGAAACTCACGCTCGATTTTCCATCTGATCGGAACGCCTCATTGAAAAATAAAAATAAGAGGAAAAAAAAGAAAATCACTTTGATTATATGATTTTTGTGTCTAAGATATTATTAGTATCAAATGTTGGGAGAAAAAAATCCTACATTGCCTAAAATAAGAGTTATGATAGCCTTTATAAGATCTTAGGCAACTCTCTTCTTGTAAGCTAGCTTTTGAGGGTGAGTTAGGCTAAAATCAAAATTCCAAGATAGTATCAGAGTCTATCCAAAAAAACATAGAGCAAAATAAAAATTTAAGAAAATAAAAAAGCACAAAGTTCAGGCAAAAAAAAGGAGACCTGATGCCCATAATTTGAAAAATATAAAGGCCTATTTAAAAAAAAAGACAAATCACAACTAGGCTAAAAAAAAGTCTCACAGTCGAGAGCTTGTAGCTCAAGTGGCATAAGGAGGAGTTCTTTGAGCTGAAGGAGTGGGGTTAAATCCCTGGTGAGATAGAATTATGAGTAGATTTAGGAGCAATGTAGTGTGGGGTGTGTGTGTTTGGCCGATTAAAAAAAGTTTCACATTGTCTAGAATTAGAGCTATGATAGTCTTTATAAGCTCTTAGATTATCCATTTCTTGTGAGCTAGCTTTTGGGAGTGAGTTAGGCGAAAATCTAAATTCCAATAGAGTTTGTTTAAAATTTTTAAAAAAGTTTTCTGTTTTTTAAAAGGTGCCATCTAGAGTGGTCAAGTTTTTTTTAGACCACCATGGTCTCCCCTCAAAAGATCTACTTTGCAAATTAAGTGCAACTTAAAAACTTATTATTAAGTCCCTAATCACAAAATCAGTGAGCAACTGTCTTCCCACTGTCTGCACAATATTCTACCATTCTACCTTATTCAGCGGCCAACCACCACGAACTCCACGCTTGCTCGTTCTGATTGCTGTCAGATGCATACCACACCAACCCCTTGCTAATGAATTGAATTCAATTGAGTGTATCGAGTAATTGAAATGAATTTAAAATAAATAATATTCCATGGTAATTATGCCTTGCTCAGACATTTCCTCGAACATTTGGTACCCAAATTGCAAATAATCTCTACAATTCTGATTCATATATTATATATACGAAGGACACACTCGGACAATAGTACTGTGGAAAATACTTGCCTTGGCAGTGCTTCGAGGTTAAAGTCGTTGCCCTCAGGAAAGAAGATGGTTTCCTGTTTGAATGAAGATAGGATATGAAGACTCCATTAAGACATTCTTAACATCAAAATAAGAACTTCGCTCCCCCGCCGCTAGTAGCTTCTTGAAGGACCCCATAGTCATCGACGAAGGAAAATTTGGGGAAAATATACATGAAATGAGAGCGAAGTCTAGATTTAATAGCAATTCTTAAGAAGTTCTCATTTTTTCTAAACTACCCCCATCAAAATCTTTTCCAAGGTGCTACTTTGTCCACCACACCAATTTTTTGATTCACCACACGCTACTATTTTTTTCCAATTTTGTCTTTTGCTCGGAGATTAATCCCCGTTTTTCAACTTCAAAAGAGGCATCTGCAAACCACATTTGAAACAGAGATTAATCCCTGTTTTAAAATTCGCTCAAAGATTAATCTTTGTATTCCAACTTAAAAACCTTCGCTCGGAGATTAATTTTTTTTTTAACTTAATTTCAACACTATATTTTCATACAAGGATTAATATTCGTTTCTATATAGATATTAATATCCGTTTTGATACAGATATTAATATATGTTTTTCTGCAATTCATCATTTTCAAATAGTATAAATGACGAAGAAAAAAAAAACCTTGATCCTAACTGTATTAATGATAGAAAGCAATGTTTGTGATATTGAGTGTGTCAAAATTTTGATTTTTCCAACTTAATTCCATCACTATATTTTCATACAGGGATTAATATCAGAGCGAGAATCAGAAAAATAGAGATTAATATCAGTTTGGCTCAAATCTGGATTTAAAAACATAACTTTACGGATTTTTCAAAATCACCAACATTGTTTTTTATCATTAATACAATTGGAATCAAGGTTTTTTTTTTCTTCGTCATTCATGCTATTTGGAAATGATGAATTACAAGAAAACAGATATTAATATCGGTATGGAAACAAATATTAATATCTGTATCAAACGGATATTAATATATGTATGAATACATATATTAATCCATGTATGAAAATACAGTGTTGGAATTAAGTTGAAAAACGGAAATTAATCTCCGACCGAAGGTTTTTAAGTTGCAATACAAAAATTAATTTCCGAACGAATTTTAAAACGAGAATTAATCTCTATTTTAAATATGATGCGCATACCTCTTTTTAAGTTGAAAAACGAGAATTAATCCCAAAACGAAAATAACATGCGGTGAACAGAAAAAAGAGAAGGTGGTGTCAAAGTAGCACCCTCTTTCCCATAGTGATCATGTAAAAAAAAGTAGATCATACTAAAATCCACCCTTTTAAAATACTGATAACTTGCTGCAGATAAAAGCAACTTTTTAAAATAACTAGACCGTAACACGCACAATGCGCTGACGTTAGAGGGACATATTATTTATAAATCGTGTATTGAAAAATAAAATTATGTAAATAATTAATTTACATAAACTTGCATTGTAATTTAATAAAGTTTATCATACAACAATTTAAAACATAAATTATAGTAAAAAATTTATAGGTAAGAAAATGCATCATATATTATTATTTTAATAAAGGTAAATTACACCTACATTCTCTAAACATTTGAATATTACACTCCTGCATATTTCCAAACATAACACATATCTCCCATACATGTTTCTAAAACTACACAGTTCTCCCTCCCTTAAATGATAATAACGGCGTTAAACTTTGTATGTCTTATTTATGAATTGACGATTTTATCTTTTATTCAAAAAGAGAACAACTCTCCACTTCATCTCGAACCTTCTCAGTCTGGTGAAACCCTTGCAACCTTGTGCCCCTTCTTCAACCCGCGATCTCTTCAACCGTTCTTCAGGCCACGACCTCGCCACCGTTTTTGAAGCTCGCAGCCCTTCTTTAATCCTTCATCGATTTTCTTCATCTTCACCACTTAAGATTTCTAATTTGGGACAACTCATCTTCACCTTGTCCTAGAGACATTTTCTAAGTGATTTTTTTGACATTTTAGATATGCTTTACTAATTAAATATTTTTTTTATTTTTAAGCCTCAATCGTTTATTTTTGAAGTGAAAGTCCGAATACTTGTTTGATTTAGTGTAACTTTAACAATTAATGGTAAAATTATATTTTCATAACTATGAGACCATGTGCAAATCACATGTTTGTTAAAGATTTAAGTGTTTGTTAATGTGAAAAGGTGACAGTGTAACATAGACAAACTTCAGGGGAGTTCTGTGTTATGTTTGTAAATATGTAGTGGGACAGTGTAATATTTCAAAAGTTCGAGAGATGTCAGTGTAATTCACCCTTTTAATGATGATATTTTTTATTAAGTGTTAAAGATGTTTATAAGTATTTTTCATGGATTAAGTTGAACAAGAATTTAGGTAAACATATAAAAGTGTCTTTTAAATGTTATTTAAAAAAATTATATTCTATTAAAATCAAATGGTTGGGAAAGTATGAAAAAATGGGTATGATTAGATTTTTATCACACTAAAATTTTCAAAACAAAAACTATATTTTCATCTAATTGATTCATTTATAAAGAAATATAGAGGTTGTTGATTATTTTCATAATAAAGATATTTCATAGTTAAAAAACAATAATCAAAATTATTAAAATATTAAATATTATGTGATTCAAAAAGTGGTATACAAAATATTATTTTAATTACTTTTCATAATTTGAAATAAAATAATTATAACCTTATTAATTGAATTGAAAAGATGATAATTGAAGAAATTTAAAACTGCAAACTATTATTGATTTAAAATGATGATAAACTTTCAGTGTTATCTTTTTAATATTATAAATTTGCATAAATATATTGCTCTGACTATTTAAAATTTCTTAATCCATCATCAATCGTAATTAAGAAATTGTCCACTTTGATCTTTAAGGCTTACAAATTTATCTTAAAAAGGTGACTTCGTAGAGGAAAAGCATAACTTATAAGGTGTTTGTTATCTCGTCATCTACCTTGTTGTGTAAGATTTTTTTTAATAGTGTATTAGTAAATTAATGTAATATATTAAATGACATAAACATTAGAAACAATAATTAAAATCATTAAAATATTAAAAGAGTGATTTAAAAATTTGTGTAGTATATGTAATATGTTCTATTTTTATCACTAAATAAATTAATTACCTTTTTATAATACTATAAAAGTAATATTTATAATCTTACTAATTAAATTTTAAAAGAAATAATTAAATTTGATTTAAAATGCACATTATTGCTGTTTTTAATATATATTAAAATTTAAGTTATAATATTATTATTTATATTTTTCTTATTTAAAAATGTTATAATATCATTATTATTTTTTAAGATAGCAATTTAAAGAGAATAATGGCGAGGAGAGAGAAGAGAATAGTGAGTTAGTGGTGAACATTAGAGCTGTCTAAATGGGTCGAGCCCGATGAGCCGGTCCGTTTAGCCCGACATAATGTATGGGCTGAGTTTAAGAAATACGGCCCAAATAAAATTTAGCCCGGCTCGGCTCAGCACGAAATTTTAGTGACACAACACGGGCTGACCCATGATGGGCCGAGCCAGCCTATTGGCCCAAACTTTTAAATGTTTTTATATAATTTATTATATTATAAGTATTGTATTTCATTTGAAAAAAATATGAAAATAGTGTTAAATGTTTTTGGGTGGCGCTATTATTTTTTTGTATGTAACTCTTAGTTATTAGTTATTTGTAAAATAATGAGCTGGTATGACTCTTTTTTTTTTGTGTGAAGACACATTGACACTTATGAGCCTAATGAGTTTTAAACTTTAATATATTTATTATATTAATATTAGTTTTTCTTTTATTTAAGAAGTTATTTGTGAAGTTATTTTTACGGACTCCACTAGTCCAATAGGTAAATTGTAGTTAGTATATGATTTTTTTAGTGCGTATTTTAATCAATTTGATTTTTTAGTTTAATTTTTTTATAAAACAAATTAAAAAATCCATGGGTTGGGCCATACATTTTGCAGCCCAAACTCGGCCCGGCTCAACCCAACTCGAAAATATGTTGGCCCGTTGTGGGCCAACTTGAATTGACAGCCCTAGTGAACATATGTTAGTAATTGAGTTGGGTCACATGAGTAAAAATGCCATGAAAGATTTGTCTTATCTATCAATGGTATCACTCTTACTTCTCTTTTAATATACTCCCTCTGGTCCTTTTTATAAGAAACATTGGACATGCTTTACACATACCAATAAAGGTGATGTTCTTTTCAATTAATGATGTGAGAAAATCACAAAAATATCCATTTAGTTAATGCATCCACTTGTATGGACAATTGTGAGTACTCATAATAAATTGAGGGTAAAAAATTACCTTTTCTTAGCAATTAATACACCTAAAAAACTTACAAAGTCTCTTATAAAAAGATTTTTTTTTCTCTTTTTGTCTGTTATTAAAAGGACGGGAGCGAGGTAGTATATAATAATAGATAATAAATATGTTTTCTAATTTTTTTAAATTAAAATTTGAAAGTTTTTTAGTTTTGAGTTTCTCAAGTTGTTCTAATTTTCTTTAAAAAAATATTTTTAAAAACAATTTTAACGATTTTATTACAAGACAGTATCAGAAAACTAGTAGTACTAAAAAACTGAAGTGCATTAATAGGGCTAAAACATTGGGGAGATATTTATCATAGATGGCCAAGAACAATAATATAAGTGAGTTAATAATCATTTCTAACCCAAAATTTTGATTAGGTGGTTTACGGAATTTCATCACATTATGTAGAGGAATTTGGTGGATGGGTCAAATATTTTGTTCTGGCATGATAGGTGGTTTCAAGGAAAAAGTTTGTGAGATGAGTTTGAATGGCTCTATTTAATTTCGAATGAGCGTAATGCGAGAATTAGTGATATGGGGAGTTGGGTAGATGGGAGAGGGGTGTGGAGATGAAGTTGGGTCGTGATTTACATGTGTGGGAGAGGCAGTCTGGCTAGTATCGGACGATGGTGTTTAAAAAGACATACACCTATCCCATGAAGTTTGTATCTCTATTATAGTTACTCTTGCCGTTAATTTTTTGTTTAGTGTCATTGATGTTTAATGACTCATTTCAATATCATGATAGTGTAATGAAGAAGGGTAAACTAGTAAAATCATTATCTTATCATTAAAATGGATCATATAAACAATAACATAATTACGAAAAGTTAACTGCAAGTGGTAATTAGTTATAATGGATGTATAGACCTGAGGGGATAAGCATAATTTTAAAAACTGAAAATGGTGAACGTAATACACACAAACCTCAAATAATAAATTATAATATGATTGGATAAAATATGTTTTTAATCCCTATAAAATAGGATTTTTTGCTTTTAGTCTTTATAAAACTATTTTTTGCATTTTGGTTCATATAAAATGAAATTTTGTTGTTTTTAACCTCTATCATTAAGAAATTTCCTTTAAGTGCTGACTAGGATGACGGAGTCTCACGTGTCAATGCCACTTCAAATGTAGATAAATTTTATTTAATTAATATTAATTAATTATTTATTAATAATAAAAAAGAATAATAACAAAAAAATCTTCATCTTCTTCTCCATCCTTCTCCCTTTCCTGTGACTAAAGCACGCGCATAATCAAGCTCCAGTTCACTCTCACCAAGTTAGCTCCCTTCTTTCTTTCATAACCGTGCAATCAGTCACCTCTCACTTAGCCTTTTAGAGCCCAATTGACGTGTAGAAAAAAGGATAACAGTCCCCTATTTTTAAATCAACGAGTTTCGGGTGAACTGAGTGAGGTTGCACAACAAGAAGGCATGACTCGACACTCTCTAAGAAGTCGTGTGTGGGAATTTTCTCCAAATGTCGTTCGTCGATACGAGTTTCGATAAGAAGACATTACTCGATCTTCTTTTTATTATTAATAAAATAATTAATTAATATTAATATTAAATAAAAAATAATAATCTCATATCACGTGACACTCCTTTATCCTAGTCATCACTTAACAGAAATTTCTTAACAGTAAGGATTAAAAACAACAATTTTTCATTTAACAAGAGCCAAAATACAAAAAATAATTTTATAGGAAAAACAAAAAATATCTCTATTTTATAATGACTAAAAATATATTTTACCCAATATGATTTTATATGTTACGTTATTATTGTGCGAACATTTTAATGGTATGTTTAATGATTATATATTTATTGTGTTAAAAAAATTTTCTTGCTTACTTAGGAGAATGAATCTCCCCGTGTTCAAAAATAGCATGACCTATTATGTTGTTATTTATGTGTCCATCTCTTTTTATGAATGCTTATATGGATTCATATATTTAATATGTATTTAATACATATTATGAGAGAGATAAACACAAGAAATCAACATGATATTTCATGTTATTTTTTAATATGAAAAGATCATTTCCCCTAACTTAAATATATTTTTAGGTCCATTAACTTATTTAGAAATAAAATAGACTTGTAATTCGACTTTAACATCGTAAAAAATATGTATAACAGATAACATATGAAACTCATAACAAAAATAAACTTGAACCTAACACATTTCCATCCCTATGCAGCCCTCTCTTTTTAGGAAGTCATTTAACCTTAAAAAAATTATTCTTCTTTATTTTGAGTATATTAAATAATTTTTTTTTTTTGGTTTTATTGATTATATATACCATATATATGTATCATGTTGATCAAGCATACATAGGAAAAACATTAAAGAGTAATAATGCAAAGAGATGAATTAGGTGATGAATTTTTAAACCCATTTATTAACAAATTATTCTTTTTATTTCATATAGATAATCCTTTTTTGCTTCTCTAATAAAAGAGAAAAATATTGATTTAGTTCTTGAGTTTGTAAGAGTTATTCACATTAATTTCTGATTTTATTGGTGGTTTATATTAGTCTATGAGATTAAAGTCGATTATTTATTGTAGTTCAAATTGGACCAAAAAATTTTAAAAACAATTTAAATAGGTGATTGTTTTTGTTGTTAAAAATTTAGGCACCATTTGGTTCCGCTTATTTTGAGTTTATCTTCTACTTATAAGTAAAAGTCGGGCCAAATAAAATATTAATAAACTCTTAAAATTTTAAGTGGTTTTTTTAATTAAGGAAAGAGAGAAAAAAAGAGGTTTAAAATAAGTCACACGTAGGAGTTTTGCTTATTTTCTAACCTCTTATTTTCATTAAACATCCACCAACCACCATAACTAAGGCCGGATCGCCACCCACCACCACCTGTAGCCATCCTCCACCACTCTCTGCCGCCCACCACCGCCGGTCAAATTTTTTTTAAATGAAATTGTTAAACAGTTGATGACATTTTTTAAGCCTCTTATTTATAACTTTAACTTAAAAGTGGCTTTTAAGAAGAAAATAAGCTCGGTCAAACGATACCTTAATTTAGTTCATCTTTTTTTTTTTGAAAAAGATCAATTTAGTCAAAGACCTTAACGATGTTAATTACTACCTCCGGTCCTAAATATAAGACCCTTTGGAGGAAAAATATTGGTCCTATATATAAGACCCCTTGCAAAGTTCAACAAGTAATTATTAGTTTTTTTCTTGTCTACCCTTGTAATAAATGAAGGGATAGAGGGTACAATTAATGTATTTGTTGAAAATTTTGACTTTAAATAAGGGCAAATTTGGTATATTGTATTTTTTTTTATAAGACAAGATATTAAATAAGGTTGTTAATAGTTTTTTTAATTCGTGTAAATTGGTTAGAGGGTCTTATAAAAAGATCCAGAGATAGTATAAACTAACGATAAAGACTAGAGTGCATATATAACGGATCACAAACTCAAGAATATATGTGAAGCGCCAAAAATCTCAAAGACTAATGTGAGCACCCTTCAAAAACTCAAAGATGCATATGCCCTTACACTAAAAAAAATTATCCTTTCGCAGATTATCGAGCACTTTTTTCGGAAAAAGATTGCTATAAGCTACTCCCTTTTTATGTTTAGTAGTTAAATTAATGTATTTATAATAATAATAATAAAATAACTTAGAATTTAACTATTTATAGTAATAAATATAGCACATTCCAATTTGCGAGATGTATCCTAAAATGACGCATTAAGAAAACAAAGAAAGCTAGTTATTATCTTAAAGTTAATATTAACTTTTTTTTTTAAAGACTAAAGTGCGCCCACATGGGTTTGAACCTAGGACCTGTTACTCAAAGCAGGTCTCATCAGCCATTCGACCAACCTGTTGAATGCAAAGTTAATATTAACTCTTAAAAAAGTTTTGCAATGTGTATAAAAAATACTTTGTTGAGAAAGACAAAATTCACTTCGATAATTTTCACGTCTCAAAGTGATTAGTCTTTAACTGTCCGCTAGAGGATACTCTTAATGTTCACAAAAGAAAAAGTTTTGCAAAGCAAATAAAGGCTTTTAAATACTAATTAATTTATTAACAAACAATAATTAGTAAATAGAAAAGGAAGTGTGTTAAGTCCATACCATTAAGGCACTTGTGTATTGTCTCATAAAACAAGGGGCTTAGTTGAAGGAAGTATTCAGATCACAAAGAGTCAAAGACTTTTGTTTGTAATCAGCCTGAGCTCCCATAGTCATAAGGTTAGCTTTCTCTTTCTTTGTCTAATCCTGTTTTGTAGCTTGGACTCATACTTTGTCACACTTCTCAAGTCTCTCATTTTCACATATCCAAATACTTTTGCTGCCTTTGAGGAAGGGAAAGGGGTGAATTCTACAATTGTTTTCTCCCTTTCAATTTTTTTATTTCCATTGATTTTATTTATTTTTTGGATGGGAAATGAGGATTCATACCTCTCCTTTCTTGTTTCCATCCTTTTTCATTTTAAGAGATGTGGCATGCCCTAATTTTTCATCACATGTTGTCAATTTCACTGAATTTCTGTTGTATATGGCTTTGGTCACTCATCTTTTCCCCCTCTTTGGATTGTTTACAGGGTTAATTTTGGCACATCAAATTTTATGCAAGAAATGCTTAATTTAGAGGTAATTATCCTTTATTTGTCTGGTTGTTTTTACTTCTTTTTATCGATTTTGTCTGGTTTTGTTGGTTTTCCCTAAATCGCACATGAGGTAAAATTCACGAGAATGAAGTATTATTTTTTAGTTTTTTACCTTTTAGTTTATGTCTCACTTACGCTTATGGATCCGGTTCACGGTTGGACAGTCCAATAGATAGATTGGCAGATCTGAACCCTTTATTTTCTTTCTCTTCCTTGCTCAGTCGATATGTAAAAATAAATTAATAATTTTGATGGTACTGAAGCCAACTGCTGGAGAGAAGATCCAAATCCCTCACTTGTCTTGATCTTGTATTTTTGCAAATTTTGAGAACCCTTGAATGAAAGATTTTTCCCCCTTTCTTCAAATCAAACTTCTCTTTGCTGTGACAATTCACTAAAAAACAAATGCTTAAATAGAAATGGAATTTTCATGTGGTTAGGGAGCGCAGTTTTGAATAACAGTTCCTCAGTTCGAACCCATGTAAATGTATTGATTCAGAAAAAAAATTGTTTATCAAGCTATTTAAAGTTTGTTTCTTTTAGATGAATCTTTAAATTGAATTTGTTTCCATGATATTTCGTTTTCCTTAAAAAAAAGTGTATTAAGGAGCGTAAACGGTCTGTTCATAATTAACTGAATTTATTGTCGTTTAGTTGTATCCAGATGACGTATGCGGCAAAAGGAATACAATTATGCGATTTATTAGAAAGCGACAAAAAATTAATTTTAAAAATTATTTCCATCTTAGATAAAGTTTTTTTTCCTTTAAAAAAATAAACTTTAACTTTTAAAATTGATAAAATTAATTATTTTGCGATTTATCAAGTTTCAAAAACATACCTATATTCATTTTTTACAAAAAAAAAATTATTATTTATATGGAATTAAATTTTATAAATTTTTTTAAAAATTATTTTTTTAATATGAACTAATTTATTTAATCATATAGTATCACTAGCATACAGACAGGATGATTTGTAAAACGCAAATGAAATCCTATATTTAAATATTTTTTTCTTATTATATTGAATATAGAAGAGAAAAATATATATTTTTGTGTGAGAACAAGAAAAAAACTTGTACATTGAAACTTGAAATCCAGCAGTGATAATCGCTTGCCTTAAACATTTTTTGTTTGTATAAGGAAGATCTGTTTTGTAACTGAGACAGTCATAATTTGTGTATGCTCTTTAGTTGGTCGACTTATAAAAAGTCAACGCATTCTTATCTCTTAAGAAAAAAAACTCTTACTAGTATTATTAAGTCAGTTTAATCACTTAAATGTTCTTCTGATGTTGTATTGCGGTTTTACATGACTTTCTGGATCTGATCTGTGCTTCCACGAGTATTTCTTGATCCATTGGGTCTAACACGTTTTTCCTAGAGAATATTGGGTCCACTAATTTTTTCTGTTGCAAACAAAAAAAAATGTCAAAAAAAAACGTTTCAAGGCACTATGCAATAATCCTTCCCCCCCTCCTCCTCTTTTCAGGGATGGGTTAAGTTCCATGCCGAAAACTAGGGTGTTACTTTTGACAATACACACTCTTTTGCTTGGTTATTTAATTAAATTTAATAGTAGAAGAAGTTAAAGACAAAACATAACTTGGTTTGACTAAAAAAACAAAAAAAACATTCTCTAGTGAGATTATGGTAAACAAAATGATGTGGACTTTTGGGAAGTAGTAATTGGGGAGGAGTTGGGGCTGTAGGAAAGGTGATGTTTTGTTTAAGACTATTTTTGTTTATATAAATTGTGCATATGTATATACGAGATACCCTTTTAAATTATGATTATAATTATGATTATAGTTGCGTTAATGTAACGAAAAATTGTTAGATATTGACGTACATCTATTGGTTAGACTAGCAAGAAATTTCAACTAATATTTTTTTAAAAAAAATTAAAAAAAATGTTGTGAGCTTTTTTGGATGTAACTAAATAATAATATTTCTTTCTTTCCCAGTTTCTTCCCATTTATTATATATATATATATATAACAAATGTTAAGTTTGTTTATCAACTTTCACTCTAGTATACATTGTTCTCTTTTGTGGGAGAGGTTAAATATTGCAATTTACTGAATGAAATTGTGACAACAGAAAATTAAACCTTATTTATTCTCTCTGTTTTTTTTTTTGTTGGAACAGGACATAGATTATTTGGATGTGGAGATTGACTGGAGCCTCCTTGACAACATGCCTACCCGGATGGACACCCACTTCTCTGGTTTGCCTGAACCCAATTTAACAAACGTATTCTCCTCATACTCATTCACATAATTTTTTCAATTACCAATATATATATATAAGTGAAAACCATTAATAGAATGTTGTATTACTACTATTTTAGTTTCACAGTACATGTACTGCTTACAACTAGTATTAATACTTGTGCTACTATTCCTATACCAAATTTGCATTTTTATATATATTTTGGTTGCAAAACATGTTAATTATTTTTAGCAGGAACAGGAAGAGGAACAGTTCCAAAAGGAGCTGGAATCATGGATTCTTGAAACTCCTCAAACCCAAAATGATGAGGCTGACCTGGCTGCTGCTGCACCTACGCCTGCAGTAAGCACTAACACTTGTAGTAATAAATAGTATATAGCATAAAATGTTACTATTATTAGTCTTCTTTTTTTATGTATAAATGAAGTCCTTTGAAAGGAAGGGGTTATTGTCATAATGTCATCTTTAACTATTAACTATCATTTATCAATGTTACTCCTTGTTTCAGGTTCAGAACTCGGTGGGATCAGGAGTTGGAATAGAAAACCAGGCCCAAACTTTTGGGCCATCCTCTGACCAGGCCTCAAACTCTGGGCCCATATCTGAGGAAGTCTCCAACTCTGAAAATCTGGATGGTTTGGATCCGTTGCCCCTGTTATTACCAAACTCTTCAGCTCCATTACTCAATCAAACCCAATCACCCTACTCTTCATCATCCTCGGTAAATCCATTTTCATAATTAACTACCTTATATGTTTACCCCCCCCCCCCCCCCCAAAATAATAACCTTGTAGTACTAGATAATTATTTCATTAGTTCCTATTTATAATCACCTAATTAAAAACATAAATTAAAATAATATTAACTTAAAAACAAATAATACATTAATATTTTAAAAATTTATATTGTTTTTCTAATTTTTCCCTTGTTTAAAACTTGCTTTCACTTTTCTTATTATGCTTCTTATTATGAAAAGTGCTAACCTCAAGCAAAATGTTTCTTACTGTTCCTAATAATTTGATTAGCTGGAGCTCAACTGGGAAGGAGCAGCTTCATTTCAAGGCCAAGATATGACACAAATGGGTTCCTTGCATCCATTTCCTCTTATGCCAAATGAGAATTTGCATACTAGGTTTTTTATGTCTTATTCACTTTATCTTATTCACATACTTAAATCACTTATTTTATAATGATGTCTTGTTTATTTTATGTCTTTTATAAGTAAAACTTAGAGGCATCGCTGAAAAATAATTAACAACAAAAAATGTCACATTTTGTTTAGGTGTCATATTTTAATTAGAGAAACAAAAAATGAGACACAATCATAAGAAGACAAGATGAATGCATGTATGTAGTTTTTGCTAATCTTAGAGTGTACATATTCTTGTACATTCCAAAAAATGCAGGATTGAAGATGCTAGCATGTCTGACTTGCACAACCTTGGAAATACATTGTTGGTTCCAAATGTAACTGAAAACAACAATTTCAATGGTCAGCAGTCAACACCTTATCCAGCACTGTTTCATCCAAACCCTGTGAGTACAATCCTAGAAAAAAACATGTTCCATTAACTAATCAATTATGGATTGTTAATTAATGAATTAATGGTTAAATATATATATATATATATATATATATATATATATATATATATATATATATATATATCATGATTTGTATACTTGCAGGTTGAGGATTCAATGCAAGGGATTGGAACAGGACATAATTCAAGCGAGCAATTCATAAGAAACCTAAGACCTGCGTTAGTTCCTCATCAGGATAATATCACCATCCCTGATAACTATACCTTATGGGATTATTCCCGGTGTGTTACTTTTACTACTACTACTTAATGCTTAATACTCTGTAAAATGTTTAATTACTCAAGAAATTAATAAAGATAAAAAAAAAAAAGTGAACAGAGTTCTTTTTCAAGAATGTTTATGTGTCTTCATAGACTATTCAAGAATGAGGCTACAAATTATAGTTATATAATTCATTGGTACGCGTATTGAGTAGACTGGCATATTAGTACTTAGATTCGTCATGTGTATGTGATTGTGCTACAGAGTTGGGCTCTGATGCAGGATTATTACATGCTTCTTATAATAATCACTTGATTAGAAAAGGTAACAAAAATTTTATAAAATACTTGCTTCTTCTTTTTTTCAGGCCACCTCAGTCATTTGTTAATCTGCCTAATTATGTAAGCAAAGCTTCTGAAATGCAGAAGATTTTCGATTTGCAATCTCAAAATTCTGTGCAGGCACCTGTCAACCCAACGTTTCCTAGGTATCTATCTAATTTCTCATATCTAACATATTAACAGAGGAGAGAATATTATTTCTTTGTCAATCCATATAACTGTGTTTCATCTTTTTTTTTTTTTTTATCCATATAACTAATCAAATTAAGGTTATATTGAAAGGTACAAAATGAAACACAATTATGAGACAACTTATTTCAATTCATATAACTGGATACAACTATTGTGAATTGCAATTACAAACTGATGCAGTTTTAGTGATTATCAGAATCATAATATTATGATTTATCATAAAACTGCTACCACTTTATAAATAAGCATGTATTAATTAAGCATGTTTTTGCTTTGATTTTTTAGTGTGGAAGCGTACTCACATCATAATCCTGCTTCGGTAACAATGGGAGCAAATCCTCATGCTTATCAACAACCAATGCTGCCTCAGCAGCCTGCAGTTTCTTCTGCGTACACACTTTAATTTCTCAATTCTTTCTTATTAATCAAATTAAATTTTCAATTTAATTTATCTCTTAGTTTAGTTAATTTTCTAAAATATCAAGCTATTGAAACCGTGTTTGATTTTATTTATTTATACATATAGGCCTCTAATGTACTCGAATGGCTTCCAACAACAAGCTAACAGTCTATTTGGGACAACAAGCAATTTCTTTGGCTCGGGATCTTCAGTGCCTCCTACTATGTATAAAATGATTGATATATCAGATTTTCATTTTCTATTTCCCCACTCTTATATCTTGAAATTATTAACATTTAATATTTCATATATAAATTCATTAAAATGATTTAAAATGAGTATAGTCATTTTAAAAAAAATAATATCTCTTTATCTTTTAAAAAGCTTAATTCCCTCCTTGCAGGTATCCACCATTGGTTGATAATCAGGATAGTCATCATCATCATACCCAAGCTAATTTGGATAATGGTCTTGGACAGCAGGGTGTTACCTCTGTGCAACCCCCATGGTAAGCAACTTCGTCCAATTAAGTTTGATACAGTTAATAGATAGTTTAGTCTTTTAAGTATATTAACCATGTGTATATGAAAAAAAAAAGGTTTATAATTATATTAAATAATTTTCCTCATTACAGGTATTCAGCATTGTTTGATAATCAGAATAATCATAATCATCCCCAAACCATTATGGCTAATGGTAATGTTGCCTCCTCTGTGCAACCCTCATGGTAAGCTAACCTTATTCAATAACATTACTTGCAAAGTTGTGCATCAATTTAAATATTGGTCATTATTAGTTTTCTATATGATGATTAATAATTGGTTTATTTCTAAATAAAAGGTCCCAAGGTGTGCCAAATCAGATGAATGAAAGCAATGGAAATATGAATAATAGTCCTTATTTACCAGGGCAGAGTCACATGTTGCACCAACCTACAGCTGCATCTTTTAGCTTGGGAAGTTCTCAGGCACTGAGCTCAGGGATTCTAGGCCCTTATGGTGAAGGAACAAGTTCACATGTTTTAAGCTCCAAGAATGATGAGATTGCCTTCCTTTTAAGGTGTGTATATATATATATATATCACAATTTTCATCTGCTATTTTCTTTGTGACATTACAAAGACTCTGTTAATTATCTTACTGAATTTGTTATTATTATTATTAGGAACGCAACTGCACCTGCATCTGCATCTGCAGAGGGAGAACAAGAAGTGGCCCCTCATTCAGCTAGCCAACGTGGCAAGAAAAAACTTCCAGAATCTTCAGAACCTAGGTACATAATTTAATTAATTAATTACTTTAAACTTATCTTTCATTTGCTCAAATTAGAGAATAATCATACCATCAATTATCAAACCTGTTCTCAGTTCTATTCTGATTTGATTTTGTTTTTTTGAAGGATTGATAACGACTCGCAAACTTCCAAGGAAATGCGAAAAATTCTGGAAATGAAACCTAAAAGAAAAGGCTCCTCTTCTGCTCTCAAAGTGAAGCAACCCAAAATAAAGGTAATTAAAATCTATCTTTAAAACATTTTTTTAAACGGATAATCATGATTAAATATAATTAATCACCGGTTAAATTTAAATAATATGTGAGGATTTACCTATTTTCGGCAGGGTTTCTCCGTTCGTGAACTGGAAGAGCAAATGGCAAAATTTATTAGAGAGGTAAAATTATATTACAGAGGTTTAAGAAAATAATCGCTTATTTTAATTTTTTTATAACATATAAAAATAAATGATTATATTTTTTAAAATAATTTAATTCAAACACACTAAACTAAGTGTCATAAAATGTATGTAAAACAGGGAAAATATCCGGCTCGTATAGGTCGTCCACCCAAACGTCGTGATGCAGGAGAGCCATCTTCTGTAGCTGAAAATGTAACAGTTTTTTCTTGAGCATTGTTTGGTTTTTGTTTTTATGGTGGATTTCTCAATTTTGAACGTGAGTGTGTTTGTTTGGAGAATGCAGAGACAGAGGGACTCTTCTGGAATAGCAAATGCTGGAATAAGTATAAGCCCATGGTGGCTGGAAGCTGCAGCATATCAAGTTCCTCATAATGGAATTTCGAACTTCCAATCCGAGGCACTTTTCTTCGATCCTAGGTTCATTGTACAGCTTAAATTTGTGTTGATTTATTTGTGAAAGCAAATTCTGAAAACTGGAGTCCTAAAAATTGAATATTTTCAATCTTGTTAATTTTCAGGCGAATTCCAAATGCTGTCTATGACCCCATTTGTGATAAGGATGGTGATGTTATATGTGACCCCTTTATTAGAAGACTCAAAGACGTATCAGGTAATTACAGTTATTCATTCAACACTTTTTTTAAAAAGCTTTCTTCTTTCTTTTTTTTCTCTATTATATATATATAAAAGAAGGCAATAGCTACAATGCAGAAATTCAATACTACTAGTGGACATTTCAGATGAATTTTAATTATAGAATTTCTCATAAACATTTAAATTATGCTATATAATATGGTAAAAGCTATTTTTATTAAAGAATATATATTATAAATAATACTAAATCAATTTGTTAGTCCCTACATTTTTTTGGAAAATTTAATTAAGTCCTCATAGTTTAAATCTATTTAATAAAATCCTTCAAATTCATAATTCCTCATTTATTAGGGAACAAAATAAATAAACCCCCAACCCTAGTGGTTTTTGGATGAATTATCTGCATAGTTTACTCAAAAAAACACTATTCTCTCATCTTTCTACTTGACTGGAGACTCTTAGTTAGAGACACTTCAATGAATTAAGTAAAGTAGTGTTTATAAATTACTTTTTAACTATGTTTCTATTTGATGTGGAAGACCTTATCAATCATATTTAAAATTGTCAATAAAATTTCGAAGGTTCAAGATTAAAATCGTATTATTATTTTTTTTAATATCATAAAACATTCATTTGATGAGTTGGACAATTAAATAATTTTTAACGAATCATAATATTATAATATTAAAGGTGCTGTAGCTTAAAGGTATTAGTATCAAGTAAATTTTATAGAGTAGCTACTATAGTAACCTATCGTCATGTTATTGAGCAATAGTCTATTTAATCACTGTATGGTTTACATTATCATAAACAGAAATTTGATTTCAATCCAATACTACATTTTGTGCTAAAAATAAATTATTATTATTTTTTGGTAAAAACACATTGGATTTATGATCGGTAATTTTCTTTATGCAGCGGAGTTCTTTGCCCCAATGATGGGGCGTCAACCATATGGATTTTATAACATTAATTGGATCGAAATGATGTGAATTTGGGATGAAAATATTTTCCATCACTTTCATGTGTTAAAGTTTTTGTTTCAACCATGAGATTTGTTTACGCCATTTAAAATTAAAATTTAAGGTTTATTTTGAAAAAAAATCAAAATGTATTTTTTAATTGGCGTGAATAAATATATATAATTGGTAAAAATGAGAACTTAATTGGCACATGATAGTGGTAAAAAAATATTTTAATCAGACAATTAGTCTTTTAAAATTAAAGTCATTAGCATTTAGACAATTCTATAATTGGAAACAGTCGTTTGCTTTGGGTAATTTTATTTGCACACATAAACTTTTGATATTATTACAAAAAACATTGAACAAGTCATGTAATAATTTTTAACGTGCAAATAGTACTTTTTGGGTATTACTTGTCCATGTTGTTTATATATGTCTACTAGTTTTGAATTTTTTTATTTTTATTTTTTTTGAATAACTATAGAGAGGATCCTCTGTAGTTGAACGTCTCTAGTACCAAAGAGAGAATGACAAAGTTATATGCCAGACTCTTCTAATATATGAATTTCACATGTGTTGTGTCTTTTCTTTATACACGAATGATTAATTGTATTTTTGGCTTCTCAAATTTGTATTTTTTACTATTTTGGTTTTTAATTTTTAATGTCGTGATTTTGATCTGAGTTAGTATACATTAAAAAAAAATACATGAATTTACAGATAACATTTGTAACTGTTAAAGTTTGAAGGACCAGACTTGTGAAATTAAAATTTGAGAAACTAAAATTACAAAAAATTACAAAATTGGAATTAAGCCATACATAAACCTTTCTTGTGATAGGAGATGGAGTCATGGAGACCAGATCTTTTTGTGACAACATAGAAAGAACTAGTTATTGGAATTTAGAATGGTTGAAACTTACTTGAGTGCCTTTGAAACTTTTGTGATTTGTTGGTCTATTCACATTAATTCCAATGGATACTTGGCTTACATGCAAGTTTAGAGTAGTGTGCCTATCTAGATGTTGCTTTAGAAAATTATTTAATTAAGGGACATTTTTATAAAACTTTTAATATATATTTTTCAGCTCGTTTACTACTTTTTTATTTGGTCAACGAGCTAATTTACTATTTTTTTTTGTCAACAAGCTACTTTACTTTAGTAACCATCTTTCCTACATATGTTTTTTGTCTCAATGTTCATTTCCAACAAGAATTTTACAATGGGCCTGAGCCCATGAACTATCATCAGCTCCTGCCTGTTTTCTATTTTACAATGTTCCTACCTAAAAAGTTTATTTAGTTTATTATGTTTTTTTTTTGGACAAGAAAAAGGTTTATTATGTCAAACAGATAGATTTATGTTGGCCCAAAATAAATAGGTCACATGCTAGACATAAAAAGATGGGCAAAAGCCTGGTCCAACATGAATATTTTTGTGTCATTGCTAGTTTTCATCAGTAGTTTTAAATGTTGTCCAAAAAAAAATCAGTAGTTTTAGATCTTCAAAATTTACATAAAAATAACTTGCGATATCACTGTTTCAAAGTTGACCAAAAAAACTGTTTCAAAGAAAAATCTTACTCTTATAATCAAGCCTTTATTAAATATGATTACATCTCAATTTTATGTATTACAGTAATGTAATACAGAACTTTATGGAATTATGGTGTATGTTACAAAGTGCGCCCATGAATGAATCATGGGTTAGCAATTTTAGAAGACAAACATGCATCTACAGCTTCAGCAACAGTAAGAAAAACCCATTCTTTTCCGATTTTATCCACAAAGTTCGCAACTTTAAGCTTATGAATCACTAACCACCTCGGATTCACCATAGCCAACTGCCAAAAAAACACAACATTAATAGCAAAATGTAGCGTTAGATTAGAGTTTTAAGGTTTGAAGTTTGAACAAACATAAGTCCCAATTACGAAACAGATTCATGGCACACTCACTTCTACTCCACGCGAAAGCAACCTCTTGTGAAGTTCTTCCAGTGCTAGAATTCCCGATGTATCAACATTCATTAGGTCTATCAAACAGGTCAATTGGATTAATTAATTTCATGAATAATGTTTTGACATTAATTATAATTGTGATGATTTAGGCTTTAAATTTTAATTTAACTCACTGGTCATGTCCAAAACTACTGCTTGGACGCTTCCCTTGTTGGCATTAAGGTCATCTTGTTCTTCTGTGACCCAGCTTAGTATTCTGGAACAATTGAAGAATAATAATAATAGTTATAATTAATTTAGGAAAAAGTTTAATTTGGTCATTAGATAATTAATTTAGTAAAGTGCTTGCCTTTCTCTGACAAAATTAGCATTTGCAAAGCAGAGAGAGCCCGAGCTTATGCGAATGACCAAGATGCCAGGAGTGCTTATAGCCATGGGATATTGGCTAACATCACAAAAGGCTTCTGTTCTTGGAATTTTACCTAAAACTTCTATCCGTGGTCTAATTGATTGTATTAGTATCTTTGCAAAAGAAATTGATACCTGCGCCCACAAATTAAATAAATAAAATAATATATATCACAATCAGATTCTATATACTCCTTCCCTCCCATTTTAAGTGTCGTTTTAAAGAAAAAAATTTGTCCCACTTTATTTGTCATTTTATAATTTCAATGAAGCATTAATTATATTTTACCAAATATATCCTTGAGTAGTTGAATCTTAAATAAATGTTTTGAGAAATATAATTCACTAATTAATAAGAGTGATAAGGGGTATAATAGAGAGTTAGACAATTATTTGTGTAAAAGCAAAAAATTAATGACACTTAAAATAAGACGGAGGGAGTATTAATTAATAATTTCGTGAAATGGTTATTGGAGGAAAAATGAGCGATGGAGAAGCTTCGGATGTGATGATTGAGAAGACAAAACCCCTTGTGGGTATGAAACAAAAACAATTATTGAGTGCGTATAATAATACACACAGAATTTCTTGTGGTTTGAACTTTGAAATACAAGGATTGGTAGGTTGGTCATTTGATTTTAATTTATCGAACATTAAAACTATATTAAGTGGGAGATCTCCTAAGGTATTTTTTAACCAATCAAAATTGGTGGTTGATTGGAGATGAAGATTATGATTATTGGAATTTAAAGTAGTAATTAAAATGTAAAAAGATTCCATTATAGAAGGGACGAATTATGTGGAGCAGCGTCTATTTTGGAAGGGAGACAAGTAGGGCAGTTACTACCGAGCAAGACAACACATTAAGTCAAATTATGAGATGGATCGGAACCCATTACCCTACCCTATTAGCTTTGACAAAACCACACCAAGCCACAACCCTATTTAGATTAGTCAAACATTTAAAGTTTTTTTTTCCATCTTAGAATATAGACAATTTGGTCCTTTAACTGATTTCTTTTTTGAGATTCGAACTATAATTCTCCCAGTATTACATTATGCTTCTATCACTGTGACAACATCTTTGTTAGTATTTAAAACTTATTCTATATATATATAAAAGATATTGTTTCTTTGTACAAAAAAGTAATTTCTAAAGCTTTTACTAATGAAATACAATCACTTGCAGAATGTTTGGCAGGGTAAAAGTAGAAAGGAGAGAAAAAGAGTAGAAGGAAGTTATGAGAGAAGAGAAATGGAGAGGAAAGAAGTTATGAGAGAAGGGAAATAGAGAGGAAAGAAGTTTTTCAATTTTTTCTCTCTAGAAGTTAACTTTTTCTTTTCAATTTCTCTCCAACTAAACGAATGAAGTTACATCATTATTCGTATTCTTATTTCTTTTTCATTTTTTTCCTCTCAAACAAACATAGAGTTGGTGTACAATTGAGGAGGAGTATAAGGTAGAAATTCTAAATAGGAAAAATGAGTATGGAAAAAAAGTGAGGTTTCTCGGGGTTGGCAAAAACGGGTTGACCCAGTGGGTCAGTCCGTTAACTTGCTTAAATTGACAATATTGAGTTGTACATTAGAGCCTATCTGTCTCGTTTAGCACATTAACTTGCACGGGTCAACCGTGAGGCGGGCTAGTCTGCTGGCCCATTTTCCTTTTTTCTTATAAAAAATTTTTTTTATGCAAAAAGAGGTTAAAAATCTTGAATTAAAAATTACACTCTTTTTATGAAAATAATTTTTTTTAAAGAAAACTTTGTTTTTTGTATAAAAATTATTTTTTTCCATTTTTGGCGGGCTAAATGGGTCAGCATGTGACCTGCCTAGTCAATAAAAAACCGGACGGGCTAAGAAAATAAATCTGTATAGCTATGATGGCCAATGTGACCTATTTTTTTAGGCTAAACGAGTTGGGCCGACCGTTTTGACATTGTTAATCTCTTCCACCTCTTTAACTTCTTCCACTATATTCCTCTCTCTTGCTATGAGGGTAATATAGTTATTTTATCTTTGAGTTCGGTTTTATGTTCCGTCATTAAAGTTGGGATTTTAAGTTTGGTTTCTCACTTATATCATGCTTAATTGTTTCTTATTTATTGGGCTTTAGTTTGCCTAGGCCTAAATTAAGTGAGTACACTTGCTATTTTAATTGGGTTATGCTAAATAGTGCCTTTTGCCTAAGGGCACTTGTTAAGGTGCAATAAATATACTTTCTTAAATGATTGGAATTATTATAAAAAACATTTATTAAATAGTTTTTAAGTTTTGAAACATTAAATTATATTATTTTCAATAAATTATTGCTATTTTTATAATCTTAATTAGTGTCGTTAGGGGACTGATTAGCATTTTCCATTTTAATTCAGTAATATTATGCTTGTTCTCTTTTTCATAGCTCCTATTTTCGCAAGATTCTTTTCCTGTGTATAACTATCAACTTTAGGAAGGTTGGATCCCTTCTCTTTAATTTGGGCAAATTACTACATTAATAAATTATTCCTTTTTAAAATGCAAGACGTAAGGTGTTAAAATACTCCTAAAAACAAGTGAGCATTTTAGAATGTTACACAATTTGAGAGTACTCAATCGTTTTGAAGTGCAAGTGAGAGAGTATAGTATATGTTAGGAAGATGTCTCTTGTCATGATATTTTGTGGGAACTGAGAACCTAAATATATAAATAATTAATGAATGGTTGAAAGTGGTGAAGAACTTACTGCAACAAGAAGACCAATTTCAACGGATTCAAACAAAACGCCGAAGAAAGCACCAATGCATGCAAGAAAGTCAAATTTGTCGACCTTCCATATGTAACGAGCTTCATTTATGTCAATTAATCCTGGAAGTGCAGAGAGGATGATGGAAGCAAGTATAGCCATTGGAGTGTAATATAAGAGCCTTGTAAATAATTCCAAACACAGAAGCACAGTCACTGCCATCACTATATTTGATATTGATGTTTGACATCCTGCACTGAAATTCACCGCAGTCCTTGAAAATGAACCTGCAAGTAAGTAAATGTTAATTAATCACCACAAATAATTAAACAACCTTTTCATACACTTGTACTTTTCAAATCAGTCATTCAGATTGTTGGACCAATAACCAATTAATTGTGCAATCATTAACACAAAAACTCACCAGTTGCCACATAGCATGAAGTCAATGATCCTGCAATGTTCATACAACCCATTGCTAACATTTCTTTGTTCCCATCAAGATGATATCCCTTAATGGAAGCAAATGATCGACCAACAGCAATTGCTTCCTGAATTCCAAGTTCATATCAGGAAAAACAGAACAGAACTTGAGTTAGAAAATATAGATTATTTACCAAAAAAAAGAAGAAATGAATTAATTAACTTACAGTGAGAGCAATAACAGCAGAAATTAGTCCAATTTTAGCTGCTTGTCCAACATTTTGACCACGTAATTGTAATTGATTAGCTGAACTTGGATTCAATCCTCGTTTAACATGCTTTATTATGTTGACACCTTTCTTATCAGCTTTGGACAAATATACAATTAAAGTTGATAATATAACTGATAGAAGAGGAGCAATTGCTGGCAACCAGAAAAGTTTTTTGTTTCTTCTGCCCTGAAAATGACATTACATTATCAGAATCTCAAATCAAACACAGGTAAAGTTCTAATGGAATGTGAACGCAAGAAATTTCATTACTTACAATAAATCGTGCAACTAAAAGGAAAATCAGGAATGAGCATCCAATGACAAAATTCAGAGGGTACCACTGTTCAAGAACAAACAAAAAACAATATCAAACACCAAGAAATCCAACACAAACTGTTCCTTTCAAAATTCATAATTTATGAGTTATGAGTTATCACCTCTGCATTAATCATTAGTTTTCTTTTTTTCACTTTTCCCACTTAGACCATCAATAGAATAATATTCCTATGAGTTCAATATTATGAATTTATGATTGAGTAGCTGTATAAAATTTCCTTCTAGAAGATAATTTCTCTACTAAGTTGATTGTCTGATTGGACCAATAATTGTATTCTAATCTCAACTATTTGTCTTAAATTAATTAATTATCGTATAAGACAATTTCAACCGTTGATTTCCAGATCAGCAGGTGTACAGAGAATTCAAGTTAAACATAAACCATTTAATAAACCTACTCACTTTTTCTTCAGAGGTAAGTTGGTGATGGAGTGACTTATAAACAGATTCCAAAACTGAAACTACATCGGTTTTGGTAGTAAAATGATTAAGCCCCAACAATCCCTTAAGCTGCTGAAGACCAATAATAATGGCTGCACCTGCCATGAATCCTACAAGTGCAGCATGTGAAAGAAAATCCACAAGAAATCCCAACCTGCAGATTTTGGAGAATAATTGAACAATTTTGTACTTACTTTATGAAAAACAACTTTAGGCTTTACATTTACTAGAAATTTTCCAAAAAAAGGTGAGGATATTAAAGTACCTGAAAACTCCAAATGCAGCTTGAAAGATTCCAGCAAACAAGGTCACAGTAAAAACAACATTTCTATAGCCATCAGAATCAGAAGTTGGATCTACCACTTTTGGAACCCGAGAGGATAGAAGTAATGAGACCACAGCTACAGGTCCAATTGCAATTTCTCTTGAACTCCCCATCACAGCATAGATAAGAGGAGGAATAACACTTGTGTCTGAATGCAATTATATATGTATCAGAAAAAAATAATTGCTGTTTTTCTTGAGTGATAAATCAGCATAGTACATAAATCATAAATGTAACTGAAATCAGATACCTACATAGCCCATATTGAGGATCAAGTCTTGCTAAATTAGCATATGCTATACTCTGCAACATCAGATACAAATTAGAAGAGTTAAGAGAAAAAAATAATGAATATTAAATATGTATATTGTTCTACATATTCTGCATTGTGAGAAAACAGAATAATGTTTGTGAATACCTGAGGAATGCTCAAGCTGGCAAGAGTTAAACCAGCAAGCAAATCATCTTTAAACTTGGAGGCTTTGTAATTTCTGGACCAGCTAAGGATAGGGAATAAACTCCCCAAGAATGAAAGAGCATGTGCATAACAAGTTTTGTTCTTGGATGAAAAACAGAAGTTGGTGTGTTTAAGTGGTGCTAATAGCTTCTTCCAAAGAGGTGGTGGATTGGGAGAGTTAAGAACCCAACGAGACCTCTCAGTTTGACCAGTAACATCCTCAAGTTGAATGGCTCTCATGTTGGAAGCATCAGTAGTAGTCATGGTTGTTTTGAATAATTGAAGTGTTTGGGTGAACTCTGCTATATGTATATGCTAGCTAGCTGTACTTTATTTAGGGATTTGAAAGAATCATGTTACTAATTTCAATGCTAAAAGACTAATTTTGACGAAAGGGTCAATTTGTTTGGACGATTCTTGAAAGGGGCTGCTCAAAGAAGCCTCTACTAAATGAGAGTGGAGTTGTGGCACCACTTTCATTGGCTATTCTCTAAAGTTGGGAATGTCTGATAACGAGTATATGTCCCCTTTTTATATGCCTGGATTTATTACATTTTCCCTTTTAAAATATTATTTGTTCTATATTACACAAGAACAATAGAGTGATAAAGACATATTATAACTTTAATAGAAAAACCTCTTGAGAAATAACCATGGATAGGAATTTCGAGGCTATGCTAATTAAGAAGATAAGCTTTTCAATTAGAATAGTCTTGTCTTATATTCGAATAATAAAATGTGAGTTGTGAAAATCGCAAGACCCAAAATCATGGAGTGCAAATTAAAACCAAAGGTAAGGAAACAGACAAATGTAAAAAAGTTAATATTTTTAATGGAGTTAAGATGAATTTTAATTTATATTTAATGGTATAATAAATTTAAAATTATAAAATTGAAAAGTTAAATATAAAAATTTATAATATTACTCATCAATTTTTAAGTTGAAAAGTGCAACTATGCCTCGTAACTTAATTGATTCACATAGCTCTGTCTATTGATGAGAGTATCCAAAAAAAACATATTTTTGTTATTTTATAAAGTTTTTAGAATTTTTTTTATTTGTACTTTTAATATTTTTTAAAAAATATTAATATAATAAAAGAATAATTTAGTTAAATATAATACATATTTTCCTAAATATAAAAGTATCTAACAATTTTTTTAGTGTGTATTAAGAATATTCCACTTTACAGTCATAGACTAATCTCTTCAATACTGAGAAATCAATGAAATGAGTATAACATCTATCAACAAAATTTTTTTTATACACACGATTAAGATTCAAACCCCAATATATTATCATGCTTAAAGAGTTGACCTATAAAGATTTATATTTCGCATGATTGCTAATATTAAAAACAGATCAACTATTAAATAGGCTAGTATTTGGCTGGAGTTTCGGGTCAAACCCCATTTCTGATTATAATTTTACATTTAATAGAGGAATATAATCAATTTTGTGGTTGCTAAATTGCATAAGCTAATCATCGAAAAAAAAAATGTGGAAGTATTATTATTTTTTTGTTGGATAAGCATGTGGAAGTATATATAATATTGATAATCATAAATAAGAACACAACATTATTGGATATGAAAAGAAAATGATGCCGGGTCTGAAATAGATTCATATAACATATTCATTCATATGCAAGCCATGACAATAGACAATAAGATATTGGAGATTAATGGGCACGTACGTATCTGCTAATTCCTAGTTTCCCTTTTTCATTTTCCCATATAAATCTCTATTTTGATCTTCCATAAGATATATCAATATTCATTACATCATTCATTTTTATACTTATAATTACTTCAAATTAATTATTTAATATCAGTTTATGTTATGTATTTAATTTTAGTTTAATTTTACTTTTAGTCTCTTAATTATAATCAATGTATGGCTTTAGTTCTGTTTTTTTTTCTTCTGTAATATACTATATTTTAAAAAACAGTTAACAAATAAACAAACCGTTAACTTTTGAATTTGTGGAACTCTTTGGATACACCTTATGAGTCTAAGCAGCTATTTTTTTATTTTTCTTTTGGTAATTTGAGTCTAAGCACAGGAATTGATGAGTGATTGCACACAAAAAAACATACTGCATTTTCCTAATTCCTTATAGGAATGAAAAGACCCCAATGCAGGGAGCATGACCCCTACAAAAGGAGAAGAAAAAAAGAAATAGTAGTAACTCTCTAGTCACTACACACACGCTTGAGGGCTGAAGCTGTCCATCAATGAGATAAAGCAAACACATTTTAACAAAAGAAAAGGGAATACATTTCACATTTTAAATAAACATCAATAACAAAATTCACAAAAAAAAAAGATTCAAATAAAATTTGGAATAAATATCAGTTCTTTTTTCTCCGCTGCAAAAGTGCGGAGCTTCCAAATTTAATTAATTATTGGCACATTTTTTTTATAAAGTTAGATGGTGAGATTAAAGTGATTTAAAGGATTATAATAGTAAAATCACTAACAATTTAATGAAAAAACAAGTAAATTTGAGTGTATACGTGCATTTACTGGAGTTCGAATCGAGATGATACTATTCAAAGTAATACTCTAAAGTCACTAGATCAATCAGTTGAATGTATATATCACAATACTAAAAATTATTTGTCCTGTATCTATATTTAGATAAATGAGATAATATTATAATTTCATATGTATTATTTTTTTTATAGTAAATGCACTTGTATTTCAATCTTCTTTGCCTAAAATTTTAGAAAAAAAATATTTCATTTAAAGTAACTTGCTCTTTAAAGTAAATAAGTATGAGTTTATATTCTTAAATTTTGAGATATCATCGCTTGCTTTTCAAAGAAATGTTTAATTTATGATACTTTATCCAAAATAAAGTCTAAACTTATAGTAAGTCAAAAAGACCTAGCTAGCTGATTCCTCTTTGGTCAATAAGTCAGTTGAAAACATTTTTGAAAAAAAAAATGAGTAAAGGAGTCACACTTATATTGCCATGAAACTACTACTTGCTTGAAGGCATCATGACATTATCACAATTACCTTCTTTAACAAAACTTATATCTAAATGCAAATAATAAGTAGATTCCGATCGATTTTTTAATTATTTGATCCTGTTTTTGACATGATTTTTTCTTTTTATAGGATCATCTGCTTTTAACTTTAGAACTTTATTAACTTTACAGTACATTTTTATAAGCTTAATTTAAAAAAATGGGCTACACAAGACCTTACTTTATATAGTGTACTTGCTAATTAAGGTGCGTAAGCAAAGTATAAATAACTAAGAGTTCATTGGTTTTTTTATTTTTTTTTTCACTAGATATAAGTAATTTCTGTTTGAGTCAGAAATATTTATATCATAGTGGTGGTAGCTCTTTTAGCAAGAGATTTTTTTTTTCATCCACAAGGATTCAAATCCAAATTTTCTTGCTTAAGTGGAGCTGTAATACTTGAACCAATCACATGTTGGTTGAAAATCCATTTATTTGTGTTTATTTAATGCAATAAACGCTTATTCTACCGAAATAAATAATTTTAAAAATTTTGAAGATATTTGTTTCCAATTTTAGAAATAGTGAGAAATAGAAAATTAAAGGCACAAAATTACGTCATGTACATGCGTATAAAAGCATAACACAATATGACAGTGTGAAGATACAGATCATAAATCATGAGATTGATTGTAAGAGTGCAATTGGCAGTGTCACCACTTTATATTTTAGAGTTAGTATGTATGTATGTAGCATATGCATATGTATGGAGGAGGTTATGGGTGAGATGAGAGCATTGTAGCATCTCCCATGGTCCCCTGCCCTTAGCTTAATTTGGGGTTCCATTAATTATTTCTAGTCACTATTAGAAATTTAAATATATAGGAGTAATATCTGACAAATGATATTTGATGTCTTAAGGATACTATTTAAATAACTAAATATAGTAAAAATATATTGGAATATATAATTTTTTATATTTTCAAGAGATAAAATAATATGTACTTATAATTATTTTTTTACTTTTAGTAACTTTAATTAGTGTCCTAAAAAGATTATATATCAAAACACTATCTTTAAAATAGGTATGACCTAGATAATTGTTATTTCTTTCTTTTCTCCTATCGAAAATTTTCGTGATTGGAGAAGATTTCTCCCCTTAATTTGATTCTTCCTGATTTTTCAATTCATTGTGATGAAAAGACATTTGATGAGCATGCACCACATACCGTCCTATATAACTACCACTTTCTCAGCCGACCCACTAGCTACCTATTATTCGCTGCATCAACGCCAAAATTAATTAATTTTAAATTTTATTTTGGTCAAAATTATAATTAAAATTAAAAATATTTATTTATATTTTATATTAATAACTTTAATTATTAATATTTATTTTAATTGATATTATTTTTATTTCTTATTTTATTAAAAATTAAATCAAGCGGCCTAAAGTCATTTTGTTTGACCCTTTCTACATACAAAGTGTTTTTTTTTTTCAAAATGATGAACTTATCACTATATCCCTAAATCACTAGTTATACTATTTTTATTTTTAACAAAGAGGATCTATGGTGGTATTTTTTTTTATAACCACATATTTTCTCAATTTTAGGATAAGACTAATTTCGTTTGTGTTGCATGGTTGACGCTAACTTCTAAGAATTTGACATAGGTGGGATTCAAACACAAATTCTTCTGTCGTGGGTTGTCTTTTTATGAACTTAGCGGGGCGTTAAAGTAATCCTTGAGGTTAGATGTATAATGGTATGATAAACAATGATAATACATTGATTATTGTATTTTTTTTTCACCAAAAGTATTTCTTAATTGATAGACAAAAATAAATCTTTTATTTAAAGTATAAAAGTTATGAAAATAATTTTTTCTCTTTTAATAAATATTTTTTTATACACACAAAAAAAAGAAACACCATATAAGTCTTTAAATTTGTAATAATAATTCATATATTTTTTTAATTTGTAAGAGTAGTTCATGTAACTAAGTTTATGAAAATAACGAAATTCATTTAGATCTTTAAATTTATAAGATAAGTTTACTTAGCGGTCATTAAAATTACTAAATATTATTATAGAGATTTTTATAAAAATCATTCTTACAAATTTAAGAATATAAGTGAATTTTCACCCAACTCAAAGACTTGTGATAATTATTTCAAAAAGAACCAAGCCTTTTGTCTACTTACGTAATTTTGAAGCCTCCTCCTTGTGACTATCAATCTCAATAATCTCTTATCCGATCCCTCATTTTATGGGGGAATGAATGTTGAGAACAATTGTCGCTATTGCAAGCTAGCCTCAAATTTATGATTCAAATTTAGTGTTTTTAAATTATGTTAATAAATATGTTTTATGAATAGAATATCGTCGCATCATTAAAAATATTTTTTTAATTATAATGTTTAATTTGTTAATATTTTTTTAATGACGTGACAATATTCTTAGAACATAATTGAAGACATGATTTGAGTATACAAATTTGAATCTCAAATTTATTGCATGTCATTTCACCATTGATTAAAGTTATATTCCCCATCACTAACACGGTAATTATCAGAATATATAAATCCACACATATGATATAGCAAATAATTAGTGATGCGGTACTCTTTTGGTGATGATCATGTAATTTGCAAATTGCAATGCATATGCTACTATATTTGAATTTTACGGGGGCTGTGTAAATATGCCGATATATTAATAAAATTCAAAGATGCCTAGCTTTATAAATGATTGCAACTTTAGTGCAAGTCTACTTCACTTCTAGTAATCAAGTTTGTGGGGGTCTTGTACCAGTGCCGTATATAGGAATTTTGAGGACTTGAAAGAAAAGTAAGATAGAAGTTTGTATTAGTATAGAATAATAAATTTTATATTATTTTTTTGATTTTTTGAGATAACAAAATTATTTATTAAATTTTTATAATCAAGTAATTATATCGTCTCACTTTTAATATACAGTATAGTTAATTCATTCAATCTATCTTGTAGATGAAAAAGTGAGGTTGAAGATCCAATAAATAAAAGAAAAAAATGTAATTTTTTTGTTAAAGAAAAATAAATTGCATTAATGTGGTAACCGTACAAGTAACCAATAAATCATAGGCTCAGCAATATAAAGAAACTCATTGAGTCACTGGACACTTGAATTTTCATTTCCATAAACTAAAATATAGGCAATAGACTTTTATTAGTATAAAAGGTAGGGAAAAAAAAGAGCTATGAAAATGATAAGATATGAGTCTTATAAAATATTAAGCCTTATAGACTGTTATTATGTCAATAGGATCTAGGCTTTTATATCAAGGATACTACTCCCTCCGTTTCATAATGTATGTCGTTTTAAAGAAATAATTTTTTTCAAAATAATTATCGCTTTATATTTTCAATGCATTATTAAATACTATTTTCTCCATTTTACTCATATATAATAATTAATGCTCAACACGAAACAATGTAAGATATTTAATGTTTCAATTATTAATAAGGATATATTAATAAAATTGCTTTACTCATTATGACATTTATTTCATTTCTTAATCTCCTTGAAATAACCTTAAACGACTGTCATTTCAAAATGGGGAGAGTACTATTAAAAAAAATTGGGGGCCTTATAAATTTGGGGCTCTAAGCCATGACCTTAGTTGTCTTGTTAAATATCTGACCCTACTGATCTTATATATGATTTGGTTAGTTGACCAAGGTCTTGTATACTATTTAGACTAGTCAGTCTCAACTCGATTTATTTGAACTTGTCAATTTCAACTCGACTCACTTTAGACGACTAGGCATAGCAAGAAAAGCTCACATCACGACAAAGAATTCACGGTAATCTGTCAGCGTTCATGACAATAGAAAATTAGGAGAATGTCAATCAACATTTGTCCTAGATACTTTCCAATTTTAGAATAAATGCAGACATTAGGACTTTGAGGAACCTGCTTGTATAAATAGTCTATAGACCCTCATTGTAACCATACTCGAAGTAAAAACCATGAAAAATGCTAAATTCTTTTACTAAATACTTCTAAAAATTATCATACCCACTCAATTTTAACAATTGTCGTTTATCTCCCACTTAATAATTATTTTTTACAAAATAAATGACAATTGTAATAAAAAAATTTATAGAAAAATTTAGTAGAATGATATAACATTTCTCAAAAACCATTATTCTTATTAGAGTTAATGTGTCAAAATACTATTGTCGTCTGTGTCTAGGATCTTTGAGTGCAGAGTATTATATGAACTAAATAACTAGTATGGTTTACGTGGAAGTTATCCTCATCTATATTTATTGAGAAGCTAACATTTATCCTGGAGCAATGATTTTTGGTCTACTAAGTTTTGGTCAATTTGTGGCCAATTCAATATATTAATATTACATGTCTCTCTTTTTGGTTTTATTTTTTCAATTAAAAAATTAAAATATTATTATTTTAACTTGGTTGGCCGACAATAGGCCAGCCAAAATTCTTTACTGTTTATCCTTGTTGGTAGATTTCAAGTGCACTTTTAGTTGATGTTCTAGGAGTTTCTATTTTATGCATGCTTTATTTAGAAGAGAAAAAAATAAAAAGAAAGAAAAACATGAATAACAAAATATTTTTTATTTATTTGAAAGAAAAATAAAGAGAAAATTAAAATAAAAGTCTTGTTATACATGTTTTTCTCTTTCCATCTTTTTTTCTTATTTTTTCTCATTATCCAAACAAAGCATTAGTAACTGTCAAGTTATGGTTTTCTTTTATGGGTCTTGAACTTGATATATAGTGCTCTAAGGGCACTATAGTTAAGGTTATTACAAATAGAAAAATAATCATAAGAGCACATTGTTTCGTCTCTCGAAAAAATAAAAACTACACATTCTAATATTTTTTTTACTACATTTGAGTTATTAAATAGTGTCTTTGGGACACTAAATATCATTTTCCATTTTCTTTTATTTAGAGTTAGCCCCTTTCCATTAAAAAACCCTAAGTTCCTCCTCGTGATTTCAAGAGACACAAGTACAAGCACCACGAATATCGTGTGGCTTAGCTAGTACTCCCTCCGTCCCATTTTAAGTGTCATTTAAGGTTGTTACACACAGTTTAAGAAATGTTATTAATTTTCTTGTTTTTACACAAATAATTGTCTAACTCCCTATTATATCTCTTATCACTCTTATTAATTAGTGAATTACATCTCTCAAAACATTTATTTAAGATTCAACTACTCAAGGATATATTTGGTAAAACATAATTAATGCTTCATTGAAATTATAAAATGACAAATAAAGTGGAACAATTTTTTTTCTTTTAAAACGACACTTAATATGAGACGGAAAGAGTAATAAATATTGATTTACAATTTATCTATTCACTATAATCCTAGTCACCGCCACTTAAAATCAGCAGCACTGGTTCTATTAACTATAATTTTCTTTAATTTATTCCCAGATCATGTCACCTTGATTAGTACTCTTACTTATTAACCAGAAAACTGTCATCATATCAAATAATTTAGTAATCCTTACCACTACAATAATGAAAAATTTTCATTTATAAAATCAATCATTGTTATCCCAATCAAATGAAAGCAATCTTATCCATCTAATTAAAAAGTACCGACTCGTTTCAATAAATTATCCAAGGAATAGGATGACCATGGAAATTGAAACAGGGTCTCCTTAATCTACATTTTTTTATTTGTTGTTCCTTTTTCTAATTTAGGTATGTATGTATTCAGTTTAAGAAATACAAAAAGATAAATTAAAAAATAATAGTGTTTTATGTTTGGTTTGCATAAAAATTAAAGATAAAAATATTTTCAAAAACATTGGACATAATTATCATTAATGAGGTAGAAATTTAATGAGTTTTTTCTTGACCAGTGCTACATGTACAAAAAAAAAGGATTTTTTTAATGGGCAAAACAAACAAAATTCTTATTAATTAATACAGGAGTACAAGAAGTGCATAAAAGCAACTACGGCCACCATTCTTATTTATCTGTCTACTTTGAACTAAACTACACATATTAAAAAATATAATTATTATTCTTGTTTTCACCAAAATAATGTTTAAAATCCTTATATTACTCTTTATCTTTCCTTCTTTGATTGGTTCAAAAGTAGAATATTAATTAGTGCTTCAATTAAATGAAGAGTATAATTGATAAAAGTGCATTTAATATCACTTTGAAACTCTAAATGAACAAATAAAAAGAAACAAAATTTTTCTCAAAAGTGGATAGATAAAAAGGAACAGAGATAGTATATATTACAGCTTTAGTAATGAAAAGGTACAAAATACTACTCTCTCCGTTCAGAAATATTCGTTATTAATACGGGTCATTTTAGGGGATTTTACATAGATTAAGAAGAACAATTAATTTCTATATAATCTAACAAAAAGTATGTAAGTAAACTAAATTAATCATTGACTTTGAGGTTTGTTCAATAGCTATTGGCTATAAAAATAATAAAAATGAGAAAAGTTAATAAATATAACATTAGTAATATAAATGTGATAAATATTTTGATACAATTTTTTTTTTTACTAAAGACTAATATTTCTAAACGGAGGAAATGTATAACAAATTAAAGACCTTGACCTGAAAATTACAAACCAAAACATAACAACTTATAGCAATATTATATGACGGGTTTTTCTGTCATGTGCTAATTTGCACAGATTAAAGATACTTAAAGTAGAAAAGTAGTAGAACATTTATTATAATACAATATAAAGGTAATTCAATTTTTATCTTTTTCATTAAAAAATTACTATTGTTAAACTCTTAACTTGTGCAAAATTATACAGGATAGATAAATCTTTATATGAAAGATTAGAGATAATTTGAATAAAAGTTAATACAGTAAAAAAAACTTTATAGCAACATTTTGTATTTTTTTAATTGAATTTTTTTAACTTATGTAATATTGTAAAATTAAAGATGAAAAGAAAGTACATAGGAGTAATTGTATGTTAAACATAATCCTATTAAAATTTTGTTTTTTTCCAAAAAAAACTTTCTATATTTATTTTCTGAACTTGCACAAATTAAAAAAAATCTTTCTTAATAAGCATAAAGACTTATTAGGCTATGTTTACCAAAATTAGCTTATGGCTTATGGCATATAGCTTTTAGCTTGTAGCTTATTATTGAGAAGTAGTGTTTAGTAAAACAAGTTTATGATAAGCTAAAATTATATGAAATAACCTAAAAAGACATATAATATATTAATATTTAATATAATGAGATAGAAAAAGATGTAATCATCTAAAAAAGATAAAGATAAAATTGAAATGAATTATTCAAAGTTAAAAGTCATAAGATATAAGCTATTTGAAATAGCTTTTCAAAAGTTCATAAACTATAAACTTGTCATAGTAAATAAAACTTATTAACAAAAAGTTATAAACTCCTCAAAAACTATAAGCTCGTGTTAGTAAACGCAGTCACAGTGAACTTGCGACTTGTATGTATGTCTGATATAAATCCTTCTTACGCTCTACTTGATTTTGTGTCATTGGTAATAATAGTGTTTCGTTCACCAAGTTACTCCTACCGTTTCAGATTATGAGACCATTTTTAAATATGGTTGTTGTTTTATAGTAATATATACTAGTAGTATATAACACCCTTATAAGTTTTTAAGAGTTTTCAATTGAGTACTAATTTTTTTCATGTCTACTTTTTTAAAATTAATTAATGAACTTCTTAAAATATAGTGAAATATAATTAATGTTTTTATGAAATAGAATAAAAGTACATTTAAAAAGTTGTGTAATTTTTTTAAAAATTAATACATTAATTAAGTTTATTATATATTTTTTTAATAATTATAATTACTTAAATATGATCTTATAATATTAAAACGGAGGAAATATTTTTTTTAGGAGTGATGTACCGTTTTAGTCCTTAACTTTATGAGAATAATTTAGTTTAGTCCCTGACTTTGTGCAGATAAGTCACTTTATCCCTGACTTTGTATTTTATAAGTCACTTTAGTCTTGAATTATATGATCATTCATTTTAGTCCCTGAAAGTCAGGAACTAAAATGAATGATGTAGTGAAAGTCAGGGATTAAAACGACCAATAATAATAAAAGTCAGAAACTAAAATAACTGATTTCACGAAGGACTAAACTGACTGATAAAATACAAAGTCAGGAACTATTTTAGTCGGTTTTGAATAACTAAAATATGGACAAAAAAATTGATTTTTAAAATGCGCAAAAAAAAAATTTAATTAGTAATCTGTATATAACATGAAAGCAGTAATATAGTATATGATGACTAATGTGATATTGATATCTTGATTGAATGATCGTTTCAAAGATAATCGCAGTAAGTTAAAGTTTAATAAAAAGCAAATATAGTAAACTGACGTTCGACGTAATATTGTTAATTTATCACAAACAAGCTTATTTAGCAATATAGTAGTATATTATACGAAGAGATTAAATGACATCTATATAATTTATATTAATTCTATATAAATTAATAATTATTTTTCGAATTTACAGACATAATTTATGCAATAAATAATTTAAATTTAATGATAAATTTTATCAAATTTTTTTTTCAATCAATAATTATTAATCAGAATAAAAATTAGTATCAATTTTATTGGTGGTATTTGATCCTCTCAATATTATACTATATAGTATGCAAATTGAAGTTGGGCTGTACGGTCCTTTCCATGTGTATTAATTAATGAAAACCAGAACGTGCTTTCTTCTATTACTACTATTTCGGTAAGCAAGCAAGGCTGACGACGATCAATAGTTATAATTGATTGAATAAAAAGAGTTATTTATTTAGCAGTAATATTATAATTATAATTAATAATTAATGTAACGTGTTACGAGTGTTGTGCTGTGTTAGTTTAAAGTTAAAAAACAGCTTTGGACAGAAAAGAAACTTTGAATATTGAAATTGAAAAGCTTGACATGGCAATCGGGCTTTGAAGCTGAATGTGGCCGTGATGGCGAGCGGGTGCAGAGATCAAACCGTATCGTTCTGTTTTACACACGTGTGGGGTCCCCCGCGAAAGCCAACACCACAAAAAGATAACAGCAAACAAACGGCAGCGTAGTCACCCAACGACTTTTACACAAAAAGAGAATAATTACCTAATTTTAAATACGGTTTTTCTAATTTATGAAATATTACATATATTAATAAAAATATTTTATAAAAAATATAATATTTATTATAATAGAAAATCAGAGTTATATATATGTTAGAAAACCTTTTTTAAATATAAGTCACAGTAACCGAGTTTTCTTAGTTTTAAATATACAAAAATATTAGCTAGTGTCCCAAGAGTATTAGTTGCAAAATTAAAACTAGAAATATTTTATTAATGTTAATAATATTTATTTATTTATTCAAAATTTAAAAGGTCACTTAATGCATGCTTTATATAGTAATTTCAAACGTGTATATATTAATTGTATTTTATCTAGTGTTCTTTAGACATTTTTTAACGAGACTCTTAAATATAAGCAACAATTAACAAAAGTTATTCACTTACACTTTAATTGATAAGTATTTTTCTCAATTACTCTTCTAAACATGTGAACATTTTAAAAAATAAATCTACTTCTTATATTAGATCGATAAAATTAAATCACTTTAACTAACTTTTTTAATAAACGTGATTTTAGTAGTTATTGTTTATATTTGGATCCGGAAGCTGTAGTTTATAACGTGTTGAGATTAATAATAATAAAATATATTATTTTAAAAATCAATTAGATATATAATCATTTGATAATAAATTAAGTGTATAATTAATTATTGTTATAATTGGTTATAATATAATCAGTTATCTTTGAGTATGTCGTTAAAAATGATTTTGAAAGATAATATGTTACCTTTGAATGATACATAAATTGTTTTTTAGGATAGAAATTTACATGTAAAAAAACATGAAAACTAAATACTTTAATAAAAAAGTTTTAAACTCCGACTTATTTAAAAAGGTTAATTTGTACTTATAATAAAATAATTAATCAGTTTTGTAAAAATTATCCAAACATTATCTTAGATCAATTAAAAGATTTTCTTTTTTAAATAAAAAACCTTTTTGAGTGTTCTCAAACACATTCTACTTAATCCAAAAAAAATAAAAAAACACATTTTACTTACCATCGAACACGTAGATGAGTTGCGTCGAAGCTTAATCACTGGTTTTGAGCTTATATTAAAAAAAAAAGTTTGTCGCCTGTAATAATACTATTGAACTCAAATATATTGTGAAATAGAATGTCCGATCCGGAATTTATTTACACTGCTGATAATGTTAACAACCAATGTGAAAGTCATAAAGCAAATTAGTACTAATGTGTCGTGTCACTGTTTTTTTTGTAATATCTTGATATCCTCAACAGATACTTCAATGCTATTTACATTCAGATATCTGCCCGTGAATCTCGATCCCTTTCCTTCTCCCTTTTATTTTTCCCTAATATTCTAATCCAATAATGTCATGATCATAACAATAATAAAAATAAAAGTATTTTAAAAAACATTATGTAGTGTAGTCTACACGGTGTTTATTTTTTTTTTTTTGAGAAATGTTTGGATTCATCTTCATCGTTGGCTCATGTGTTGTGGGAAGTTTGGATACACATTTTATTGGCAACCAAACAGGGCTTTGCCTCCGAAGTTTACGAATTGTTAATTAACAAAAATTAAACCTTATAGTTATCCGATCCTAATTCAAGAGATGACACCGAGGAAAGAGTTAATTAAACCAGTATTACTAGCTAGATGCACTCGTTGACATATTTACATATATTATGGTTTAGCTAGGATTCATCGAACCTAGACAATGATCAATAATGGGATCGTCTCTTTTCTTTTCTTTAATTTAACTTCTCCATTTCCAAGCTCTGGTTTCTTTGTCACATTGTCTCTTCTATATTTATGGTTATGGTTATGGGTTTCACATTCACGTGAGAACCATCGATTCTGGGGAGTGGAAATCCAAGCTGTAATAACTTTCATTTTCTGGGCTCCCTGCGTTTTTGTTTTTGGTTTCATTTGTGCTTTCGTGAATATAAAATATTACTTTTTGTGATGGTGTGTAATTGGAATCCTCCACTATCAATGGCTTGCATGAGAAGCTTCTGAAGGATATAATATGTATAGGTGAGTTACGTTAATAGTCTTTTTTATACTTTATTCTCCAAACTCACAATTTTAGTGGTTCATAACTCATAAGTGGTTGGAAAAAGTTTAGATTTTGGTTCTGTCTAGTTCTGAACGAAGGAAACGTTAATGTTATTTCTCTGTTTCATCCTGCATACATATAAAATGAAAAAATGTTGCCGCGCTACGTTGATGAGAAATTATGCTAATATATTGATATTAGACTAGTATTGGTATAACAGTATTATTAGATAGCAAGATGAATTGATTATCGATCTTAACATAATTAGTTAGCAAAATACTAAATTGCTGTGATTCTGTCGGACAGTCAAACACGGATTTTATTGTTTATTTTACTTCAGATGGCTTTAAGTACTAGTATTGTTCTTTTGAATTTTATTGAGGTTTGAGAATTCGATTCCCTTCTAACCTTTTATGAGAATGACATGTTTTATACTAGTAGGATTTAATTATAGAAGTACAAAGGGTGATAATTGAGAATTTTATATCTACGCTTTCTAAGTAGTGAGTGGGACTTCTACATGAGATTCACTCATGCATGTACATAAAGGAACATTTATTTTTACTATTCACAAGATAAAACATTTCGCAATCAATCTCTAATCATATCTATTATTTGATTGTCAAATTCTCGAGTTCACATTAGATATAATGGCATTCTTCCTAATGTCCTCATTACCAAGTGCATAGATGAATCGAAAGGGATTGTTGTACCTTAACTAGATATTTCAAGCAGTATTCTGGGTATTTCACTGCGTTTTTATCAGTTAATGAGAATTTTATTGTCTATAGTGATTTTATTTGGTCCAAAACAAATTAGTCAAGTGTCAATGTGATGTAATGATGCTGGATGAAAAAAAAAAAAATCCTAAAATCCTCGAAATCTTTTTTAAACTTTTGTTCACAAGTCTTGAGATTTGACAAAAGAAACTTACAAATAGGCTCCTAACTCCTCAGTCAAGAACAATTATTTCCAATGGATGGTTGTGATTGACTTAGGTTCAATTTCTCTGTCTCTATTTATTTAACCATTTTGTTGACTTTGTGCTTCTTAAAGAAGCACAAATACTGTAGATCTTTATATGATTTGAATGAATTCTAGCTGCTACAAACTTTGATTTGCTCCCTAGAAAATACTTTTCTTACTCTAAATATTTATTCCCCCCATTCTTCTCATGTTACTACAGTTATCAAAGTTGCTATATGACCATATGAGTTATGACTTGAGGGTAATTCTTGGCTTGTTTGGTCGGGGTTGAAAATTATGCATTGTAATGCCTGATTGTGACATGAATCCGATCCGGTTCACACATTAATTAAGTTTTGTTTTCCAGTTTCAGCATGAGAACATTGACCCAAAAGCTCAAGTCCTTGGAGTTATATAATCCTATAGCTTCACATAGGATTTCCTCCTCAAGAAGGCATTGCAACTTAAACCAGTGACTATTCAAATCTTCTGTCACATATCCCCTTCCCTTCTATTCAGGTTGGCTAAAGAATTTTCAGAGTCATTTCTCGTAGTTACTAGGATCTACTATATCATCAATCAACATCTAAAATTCCATGTTACATGCCTGATTATCTTCATTTTTTGACAGTACATATATACTAGTCTTGTAAGTAACATAGTAGACTTTTCAATTTTCATGCAATATAAACCATATTCTTGTGATTTAATGCTGCTGTTAGACTTCATTCGCATCACCGAATACTTGGAGTCATGGATGGGGATTCTCTCTAATTTTGGTGGGAACTGCACCTGTAGTCTCTCGTTTCAACGGTCTCATTAACAATCCTACACTGGATTATAGCCGACCAAACATTCGCCTATAATATGTCGGTTGTAATCCACTGCTGAATTGTTAGTCGAATGGTTGAAGGCGGCGAGAGGCTGCGGTTCAATTCTCACTAAAACCGGAGAGAATTTGAGTCCATAAAGTCATAGGAGTCATTGTTTTTGTCAATATATCTATCTGATTATGACTTTTCTCTGTAATATTACAGAGTGAAGGTGACTATTGATGTCTTCAACGAGTCCTCCTTCTGATGAAAACCTTGAAACAAAAGACATAGATAACAGAAGTATGTCATCTTCACATGTTGAGGAACCACAAGTCCACAAAGTGGCAATTCCCCCAAAGCAGAACCTCTTCATGGAATTCACAGCCACTTTAAAAGAAACATTTTTCGCTGATGACCCTCTAAGGTCCTTCAAAGATCAACCTAAGTCTAAGAAGCTTATCCTCGGTATTGAGGCTGTATTCCCTATACTCAATTGGGGGAGAAGTTACAACCTTAAAAAATTTAGAGGAGATATTATATCTGGTCTCACCATAGCAAGTCTTTGCATCCCTCAAGTAAGTTTTCTTCTGGTGTTACTTTTGAGGTTTAAAGGAACAGAATAATAGATAATTATATATAATTCATATTACTTGGCATGAAAAACAGGATATTGGATATGCAAAGCTTGCACATTTGGCTCCACAATATGGACTATGTAAGACTCGTTTGTTTCTCTTTCATGAGTTGAAGTCGTTTTCTCTGGATGTTGGTCTGAGATCTTTTTGCACTTACTTTTTAACAGACTCAAGTTTTGTTCCACCACTGATTTATGCTTTGATGGGAAGTTCTCGTGATATTGCAATAGGACCAGTGGCAGTTGTTTCTCTCTTACTAGGGACCTTACTTAGTAACGAGATTGATCCTAATAAACACGCAGAAGAATATAGAAGACTTGCTTTTACAGCAACTTTTTTTGCTGGGATTACCCAAGCAACACTTGGTATTTTAAGGTATGACACCACCGTCACCAACACAACGAATTGATAAAAATAAGGCATTATTTATCTAAAAATACTGTTGGATACATCATGAAATGATTGAGTTCTTTTCTTTTTCTTCTTAAATCTGCAGGTTAGGATTCTTGATAGACTTCCTATCTCATGCTGCTATTGTGGGATTTATGGGGGGAGCTGCCATCACAATTGCCCTTCAACAGCTAAAGGGTTTCCTTGGCATTAAAACTAAAGCCTTCACAACAAAAACTGATATTGTCTCTGTCATGCATTCAGTAGTCTCAACAGCCCATCATGGAGTATGCTCTATCTCTCTCTCTAAATATAGCTGTCCTAGTCTAAGCAAATATGTATATAAATAATTGTTGAACACAAAGATTGATAGTTGAATTTCTAACATCTTGCAGTGGAACTGGCAAACTATACTCATTGGGGCTAGCTTTTTGGGTTTTCTTCTGGTTGCCAAATATATTGTAAGGCATTAGATTTAGACCCCCTAATTCATTTCCCTATTTTCCTTGAATATCAGTAGTTAGGATTCTAAATTGTTTTCTCATTATTTTATATCATATGGATCAGGGAAAGAAGAATAAGAAATTCTTCTGGGTGCCAGCAATAGCTCCATTGATATCCGTTGTACTGTCAACTTTTTTTGTATTCATAACACGTGCAGATAAGCAAGGAGTAGAAATTGTAAGCATATAGACCTCAATTCTCATGCTGAATATCGCAGGTAATTTATGATTAATCTCAGTACAGAACTAACTTTTTCTTTTTTCCTGATATGTGAATGTGAAGGTAAGAAAAATAGAGAAAGGGATCAATCCTTCATCTGTTAAACAAATTTATTTTAGCGGTGAATACCTTGGGAAAGGTTTTAGAATTGGCATCGTGGCAGGCATGATAGCATTAACTGTGAGTAAATTTTACACTAGTATATAACTCTGTTGAAGATTATTTGGCCATCTAATTGTTTCTCTAGTTCTAATTGAACAATCACATTTTGTTTGTCAGGAAGCCACAGCAATTGGAAGAACATTTGCATCAATGAAGGACTACCAACTAGATGGAAACAAAGAAATGGTGGCATTAGGAGCAATGAATGTTGTTGGTTCCATGACTTCATGTTATGTGGCGACTGGTAATTCATTTCCAATGCAAGATTTATGAATCTAATTACTTGTTGTCATCAATTGCAAGTTTAATAAAGTTGTAATAATAGGTGGTCATGTAACATGTATACTAAGAATTAAGAGTTAGGATTATAGTTTTAAATTGCAGTCTGCGTTACCTGATGTAATCCCATTAATTATAATATTTTTGTCATAACTGCAACCACATCATGTTGTGATTGTGACCTGCAACCGATATATTTGATCTCACTTTAGACTAATTTTTTCAGCCTCTGATCTGTCATATTGTTACCTTCAGGTTCATTCTCTCGGTCAGCGGTTAATTACATGGCAGGGTGCCAAACAGCAATGTCAAATATTGTGATGTCAGCAGTGGTGTTCTTAACCCTGGAATTCATCACTCCACTTTTTAAGTACACTCCAAACGCAATTCTTGCTGCAATCATCATTTCTGCTGTCATAAACCTTGTGGACTACCATGCAGCAATCTTGATTTGGAAGATTGATAAATTTGATTTTGTTGCTTGCATGGGAGCTTTCTTTGGGGTTGTTTTTGTCTCCGTTGAGATTGGACTTCTAATTGCTGTAAGCACTAATTACGGCTTGTAATTAGTTATGTTATTATGCTCTAAAATATGTCAAAGTAATTTAATTTAATTTCTCACTATGGTTGCAGGTATCTATATCCTTTGCAAAGATCTTACTACAAGTCACAAGGCCTCGAACTGCTATTCTGGGTAAAATTCCTAGGACTAGTGTCTATAGGAATATTCAACAATATCCAGAAGCTAGTAAGGTTCCGGGTGTACTCATTGTGAGGGTTGATTCTGCAATTTATTTTTCTAACTCTAATTATGTTAAAGAAAGGTAATGGACATATTAATTTTTCTCTGTTGTCATCTGCACAAAGTATTCTAATGTACATATTGACTCTGACACTTAAGAGTTATATGTTGCAGGATATTAAGATGGCTAATAGATGAAGAAGGGCAAGTGAAAGGAGACTACCGCACAAAAATCCAGTTTTTGATAGTTGAGATGTCACGTGAGTCCTATCCTTCTTTATTCCTGGAGTTTAATGAAATTTAAAAAAAGAAAATCATACGGGGATGTTGTAATTAATTTTTTAAAATTGATTAATAATATTTGTGTGTTTTTGTTGTGTGTTTGTTGCAGCCGTTACAGACATAGATACGAGTGGGATTCAAGCGTTAGAAGAGTTACACAGAAGTCTTGAGAAAAGAGGTGTTGAGGTAAATAACCAGATGAATATTATATCGTGTTTAGAAAAACAATCACTTAATTGAAATTGATAGCAAATGAGTGAGTAGATAGTATCTTACCAAAAGGAGTAACTTGTTTGATATTTGGATATGCAGCTAGTTCTGGCAAATCCAGGCCCTGTAGTAACAGACAAGCTTTACGCATCGAATTTTGCAAACTCGATTGGCGAGGATAGGATCTTTCTCACAGTGGCACAGGCTGTTCAATACTGTTCTCCAAAGGTTGTTGAAGACCCATGAAAATTCACAATTTGTGAGACTGAGTACATAGCTATTCAAGGATGAAGGATATGATCGATGAGAATGAGATGGTCACTACAAAAAAGGGTAGCTAGTAGAAAAAGTGTGATATGATATTGCATCCTTATCCTAATCTCCTAAAGTGGGGAAATGAAATTAGTATTATATTTGAATTTTGAATATAAAATAAAAAAGAAAGATAAAAGAAAAGGTGCGCCAGTTGTGCACTCTCCATTCCAATAATAGGCATTATTAACAAAACTCGTCCCCTGACTTGTTTTTACTTGAATGTCCATAAGTAGTCTAACACTAGAGTATGTAAATTCTTTGTATCAACACTTGAATACAACCTAGATTGGTCTCCTTCTCTTCTTTGGTTAAAACAAATTCATAGTGTTTGCAGTTCTTGCTGGAATGGGATTCCAATGAAAATAATACTACTAGTATAACTGTACAAGACCAGAGATTAGTTACTTGCATGAACATAGATGCAAAAGAACGCCACATTCATACAACCAAATCAAAACTTCGTAAAATGTGTTTCTTTTATGCACTCCTTTTTTTTTTTTAACGCAAAAAGTAAAAGGTATTCCAACCTAGAATACAAAAAGTGCAACAACTATAAAGCAATTGGCACGATTGCCTTTTTCCTTGTTTTCTTTTGCAAGAGTAAGATGTCATAAAACATGTGAATCCCGGAAAAAGACAAGCGGTTCCAAGATTTGATTTTCATTTGCTGTATAAATGTTCCTAATAACATGGGGGAATTGCTTGAGCTATTTCAATTTTCATCTTCTAATACTAAATCCTACGGATTGTCCGGGTAAAACATCAATTCATAAGACTAATAATCAAGGACACCTATCGGCCAAGGGTGAACGATTTTAAGAGAGGGATGGAAATAATTCAATGATACGTCAAAATTTTCTACTTTTAAATCGGTGGTGTATTTAGAAGAATTGGGGAGTGCAAATAGCAGCTACTGGTCTTGATAGGTAATGATGGGCAAAGGCCTATTACAGACCGGATACAAGAGGATGAGATTAGTACCATCCCTATTGGAAGTGACACTATCCTTTTTATACGTAAGAATCATAAATTTATATACTAAAAAGAATAGTGTCACTTCATGAGAATTGTACTAATCTCATCCACCCTGGAGCCGGAGGAGAATAGGTCCGATGGGTTTGACCAAAAATAATATCTATCTGTCTTTTCTCTTTTTTTCCTTTTTTTTATGAAAAAAAAAAACAAAAACAGATAGACGATAGACAGAATTAGTAGAGGAAACTCAGATAACGGAAGCCGAAACCAGAGTGCGTGCCGGGAAATGGCTGCTTTACGCGTTGTGCTTCGTCACATACACATAAACAAACACTATTGCTGCATTTCACCACCGCGCGCACCCCTAACCTTGCTTCTAAATCCCATTTCCACGTGGCACTGTCTTCTTTCTTCTAAACCCTCCAAAACCGCAAAACCCCGTGCCGTTATTCCAAGTTCAGATAATAATACTTACAGGGTCGTGCTGAAGAAAGACGAACGGTTAGCTCAGGGAGAACGCGACGACGAGATTGGGATTGCGACCACGACAATTGCCGCCATTGTAACGTCGTTAGGAGGTCCCCCTGCCGCCGTCGGAATCGTTCGACTTTCGGGTCCTCACGCGGTGTCCATTGTGGGCCGAGTCTTTCGGCCCGCCAGGAACACGTGGCGGCCCACTAGCCATGTTGTGGAGTACGGCGTCGTCTTGGACTCCGATGGAAATGTCATCGACGAGGTCAGTATTGAAAATATTCCAAATCCAATTGATTCGGTTTGGATTAGTTAATTTAGTTGATAGATTCTGTTGCTGTTAGGTTTTGGCGGTGCCGATGCTAGCCCCGAGGTCCTACACTCGCGAAGACGTGGTTGAGCTTCAATGTCACGGGAATGAAGTTTGTCTCCGTCGCGTGCTCAGAACTTGTTTGGAAGCTGGAGCTACACTTGCTCAACCAGGTGCTTTACTCACCCCAACCGTCACTTAAAGAGTTGTCTGATGTGTTGCATTGTGAATTTGTAATTGCTAATTGGTGTTTTTCTTCTTTCAGGCGAGTTTACCCTTCGTGCTTTTCTCAACGGTCGTTTAGATCTCTCCCAAGCTGAAAATGTTGGGAGACTAATCGCAGCGAAATCTGCAGCTTCTGCTGATGCAGCACTAGCGGGAATCCAGGCATGTGATTTTGTGATGTGTATCTCAACTTTGTTTTCATGTTGTGCATTGCAGCTATGTGTTGTGTTTTCATGGTGTTGTTGTTTTTTGCTGCTGAAAGATCATTATCTTCTTTGACAGGGTGGTTTTTCTTCTCTTGTTAGATCGTTGAGAAGTCAATGTGTTGAGTTGCTCACAGAAATTGAAGCTCGTTTAGATTTTGATGATGAGATGCCACCTCTAGATTTGAATCTGATTATGGATAAAATACATAACATGTCACGGGATGTTGAGAGTGCATTGGGGACAGCTAATTATGACAAGCTTCTGCAATCTGGATTACAGGTATCATTCATATTCTGCAACACAGCTTTTGGCCTAATTTTCTGGATAAAGTTCCCTATACACTGTAATTTGTACAGATTTTTTGCTCTCTAAAGTTTTAAATAAAACGATTACTGCTGTATTTTTTTTAATGAATTTTACAGTTTTTGTTGTTCGCTTTCCTATTATTGATCTTGATTTAAAATTCTCAGATAGCAATTGTTGGCCGTCCAAATGTTGGCAAGTCAAGCCTTCTTAATGCATGGAGCAAAGTATGTCACAATCATTTTACTTACTAATTAAGTTTGATATTCATTCATTTACGAAATCTTTTGTGTGCATATTGACCTTAGCGTTGACCACTTGACCGGTTGAAAGTTGAAACCATTCACATCATTATTTTGTACTTAACTGGCTCCTCAAATCCATAATTTGAATTTAAGAGGCAAAACCATATATATATACACGTGTGTGTATTTATGTCGGAGAGCAAGGGTAGCTGTAGTTTATTATCATCTAGGCATAATTAAGTTTGACCTTTTGATTGTTTAACTTATTGAGCATGGTTTTCTTGTAGCATGCAGAGTGAGAGGGCAATAGTTACTGAAATTGCTGGAACCACTCGTGATGTGATTGAAGCAAGTATCAGTGTCAGTGGCATTCCTATAACCCTTCTTGATACTGCAGGCATCAGGGACACTGATGACATTGTGGAAAAAATTGGTAAGTCTTTCTTTTTCCTCCTTTTAGACCAGGACAATAGTATATTTTTTCTTTTGGTCGCACCATCTTTCATGTTTTGTATGCTATAGGCCAGCACCCTGTCAAATGTGATGTTCTAGTGTCTGCAACTTGATTGAATGTGTTTTTTTTACTTCATTTCATGATTGTTTTCTTAAGATCTCTTCAAACTTTTTTCATTTAAATTAAATATCAGGAACATCACCAGCAACCAAATAATTTCTTTATGCTGGATTACAAATAATTGTAATTTGTTTTGAAGTATAATTTACATGGAACACCTAGAAACTTTGGTGAAAATCTGTTAAGATATAGGGAGATGTATCTAGTTCCATGCATGTCAGTGTTTTCCTTCATACTAACCTCATCACTTCAATTGTATTGACATTTATTGTTCTATTCTCTTAATAGGTGTAGAGCGATCTGAAGCAGTTGCTAGGGGTGCTGATTTAATTATCATGACTGTGAGTGCAGTTGAAGGGTGGACTTCAGAAGATGCCAAACTTCTTGAAAGGATTCAATCTGCTAAGGTTTGACAACATAACCCTCTTTCTTGCTTTTCTTCTCAAACATAACCTTTTTATTTAACGGAGAAAAAATTAAGTCATTTGAAATTTGAAACAAATGTTAATATCAAGATATTGATACTGACTGGACAACATAAAACTAGATAGCATTCCTCAAATGACACTCAAAAACCTGGCTGCCTTGTAAATATTGGCGATCCCGTCATACATCATTACAGATGATAAATTGGCACACAGACACAGCTTTCTTTTAAGTTGTAAATATTGACAGCGGAGTCAACTACGGGAGCTTTTGGCATGTGAACAGAGTGAAATGAAATACTTTCTTCCGTTTGGTTCTCTTTGGTTTTACCCTTGTAGTGGAACTAAAATGTACTACTTTTTTAACCGTATGTCCTTGTATGCCCTCTTTTTAAAATACATCAAACATACAATAGAACTCATATGTTTTGTTCCCTCTTGTTCTAACCTTCTTACCGATTCTACCTACATCTCAAAAATGGCATCTAGATCCTGTAGTTACCCCCTTAAAAATGTCATATTGTAGTACAAGGGCCTAAAACATTATAAATATTACGTAACAGCAGACATCTTTCTTTCATGGTTAAGCTCGGTACATAGTATTATTTTCTGGCTTGCTGTCAGCAAATGGAAGATGTGTATTAGTTTGCAATCTTAATTATCTTTCTTCAACAACAGGAATCAACTGGATCTTCCACCCCAGTTATCCTTGTGGTCAACAAGATAGATTGTGAACCTTCAGCTGAAACTAAATGGGACAAAGGATGTCAAAAAAATTTCAGTGAACGTGTGTTTACATGTGCTGTTACTGGTCAAGGATTAGAAGGCTTGGAGAGGGCAGTACTAGAGATTGTTGGTCTTGAAGGCATTGCTGCTGGAGGTCGCAGATGGACCGTCAATCAGGTAAGCCATCATCTTGGCTTTCTATCTCTTGCAAAGTTTTTGCTTCAAAACTTTTAACCATTTGAATGGGAAGGATTCAATAGGCTGCTTGGGCCATGTATCTTTATTTGGTTAATTTGAACCAGAGCGGAAGGCTATGCTTATTAGCTAAATGAAAATGAGTAGATGGAAAATAACAATGTAATTAGACACTACAAAGTCTAGATCTACATTTTTATTTTCTGTGACCCCATTTCACTTCAACCAAGCATAGTATTGATCTTAAACTGCATGACTTTCTAGCTTGTGCACGATAAAAGACTTGCCTCTTTTTTTGGTGGATAAAAGGCAAGCTTGTAAACACATACACTTATTTAGAAAAATTCTTTCTCTGATCATGTAACGGTAATGACACAGAGACAATGTGAACAACTTGTTCGGACCAAGGAAGCTCTTACGAGGTTACAATCATCAATAAAGGAGGAACTACCTCTGGATTTTTGGACAATTGATTTGAGGGATGCCGCATTGTCCCTTGGACAGATAAGTGGAGAAGATATATCGGAGGAGGTTTTATCAAATATATTTGGCAAGTTCTGTATTGGTAAATAGGAACCCACTCTATCTGTGCTTGGTGTTTTTTAGCGTAGTTTCCTTTTCATCTTTTTTAATCAAATTCCATCTGGGTCTGTACATCTTCCAAGGATTTAAAGCCGTAGCGCCCAGTCTTGTTATATATTTTTCATACTGTTGTTATCCTCTTCTTTTTGGCTGGGATCAGTTGCGAGATCAATTAGTGTTTATCTTTGGTAATCAGGGTTTTGTTGGGAAAACTTGTATATGGTTTGATATATTTTTTTAAATCTTTAAAATGATTAGTCCTAAGTGGCTTTCAAGAATATTTCTTGATCCCAAACAAAAAAGATAATCCAAGAATGCTGCAAAGGCACTACAAGCTACCAGGAAGTGTAATCGGTGCAGTTATTAGTTATTGTTGACGTAGTATCATTGCTTTCTTGATTGTGACATTGCTCACAAAACATACATGATATGATGATACTACGTAAATAACATGGGTCCATTTACGGTGGTGATCACATGTTTCGGACTACCGGTGTAGACTATAAAAATACCTCCTATGGGTGCGTTTGATGCATGGACAAGTACAGTACAGCAAGTATAGTACAAGACAATTTAATAAGTTACAGCACAACTACTTGTGTTATTTGTTGTTTGATCATTAAAGTACAACACAAGAAATATAAAGTTAATTTTACTATAATATCCTTTACACTTTAAAATATTTATTTTAGATAAAAAATTGACAATTAATATTTAGAAATTTTAAAACTGTTATAATATTATATTTAAAAAAATTATATATAAAATTAAATTTCTCAAATAATTTGATATATTTTTAGATGTTTTATTATTTTTCACTAAAAAATATTATTAAATTATATATATATATATATATATGAGGTAGTTTAGTGTTGTATATTGCATGAAATAAAAAAAAAATTATTTTAGTAACTACCTTGTGTAAGTGTGAAAGTGGAGAGATATAGTTAAAGTTTTATGAGATAGTGGATGTGAGTGAGGGTATTTTTGTATTTAATCATCTTGTACTATGAGATAATGTTCAACATTCAGGACCAAATGCAATAAGATATTTTTGACAAAAACATGTAGGAAAGCATATATCTTTCTTACAGTTTGATTAAAATCTTTCATTAATCAGCAGCCTATGGTGATTAGAAACTCAGAAAAGCATATATCGACTGCCCAAAATTTTGTTATTCATAAAAAATCAATGTTACAAATTATTACACATTTTATTCAGATACAAATAAGAGGACCGATCAACCAGCAAATAAACAGAAGGAACACGGTAATGCTGGTAGTGATCCTCTAACCACATAAATTAAATAGCTATCCAAAAGTGATTCCATATACACTTTAAAGCAACGGATCCCTTAGGATGAGAGTCCATGTTTGAGGAATGCTGTTGCTTGCTTGCTCGCCCTTGGGGTTGAGGACAACTTCTTAACCTAGGGATTCAACACTCGATTGCACAAATAAAATGAGAATATTTATACGGCCAGCCCTGAACGACGCAAACAATAGAACCATGTGAACAAAGGAATGATCACCGGAGCATTTACTGTCTTCTAACCAAGTACCTTGCGAAGTTCATCGGTCAACTTTGAACGACTTGATGGCTCCAACTGCACAAGAGCCAAATAAATCATATTCAGGTTTCAAGATTATGAAGAAAATAATAAACATTACACATTTAATGCAAACAAATAAAAACAACAGTAAATAAAATGGATGTTCAAGTGTTTTACCTTGCTTAAAAGGGCAGAAAGACCTTGAGGTAGAGCTTGCAAATCTTGAGCTGAATCACCAATATTGGTCAATTGAAGCAGAACTTTCTGGACACGCAATTCCTTTAATTTGTTTTCATAATTTGCAGGATTATCCTTCCAACTAAAGAAGGCTCCATCATCTAACCAAGCATCTTCTCTACCTTTGGCAATATCAGAATTCAAATACCAGTCTTTGAGCAAGTTCAATGCTGATATATGTGACAACTGGTCACCAGCAGCATCTCTCACACTGTTTATCAGTGACTGCTCACCGATTCTCCTGTGCAGTCTCCGGTAGAAGACAGAGCGAGAGTTACCCCAGTCCAGGACTTCTCTAATTACACCCTTTGCTGCCATTCTCAAGGAAGTATCATGCAGTTCGGCAAATTTGGTGGCAATCTGGGTATACACAGGCAAAAGCTGTTTCTCACGAGATTTAATCTGCTGCTGTAGGGATTCAACAGCCCCCAGTTCCCAGTTACTCTTGGCTTCCTCAAGTTTTGCCTTCAGAGTCATCAACTGTTGATCAAGTCTACCCATACACTCCAACAATTCTCTTGTTCTGAATTTGATCTCAATCATTCCTTCAGGCTCAAGGACATTACCTTTAGCTGTTCGATCAGCATACATTTCAATGTGGTCAGAATTGATTCGACTGTCAACCACAACCCATGCTCCACCTCGGAGTTCGCCCATCATCGGGATGTACACAAATATGGGCTGCTTGTATGTTCTAAGGTTCTCCACAATAGTTGAACCAGCCTGAAGAATTCCTTCAAAAAGGTCTCTTTGCCCACCTGAGAAACCTCTCCAGTTAGCAAGAATGAAGAGTGGGAGCTCTTCTCTGTTGAAATCCAATATTGCTTGTGCTGTCTTGGTTGCAGAATCAGGAAACCACACTTGCCCTGCTTGAGGAACAACCCTCTCATGAGAATCAAGCTGGCCTGGATCAGCAGGTATTATTTGCATTACTGTCTGAGTTTCTACAGCAACAATTCCTACAGGAATTCCTCCAAGCTTCGCCCTTCCTGTGACAACAGTCCTTGCCCATCCCTCTAGAGTCTCCACAAAGCTGTCCTTGTCAAAAATGCCCCCTAGCCATCTTCCATTACCATCTAAAGTTCCAGAAATTGCAGCACGAGGATCACACGAGTTTTCTGGGAAATACTCCACTGGTCTTTCTGGAGGATCAAGGGGCTTTACAATGGGAAGTGAACCACCTACATGAGAAGGAATGTAGCTAAGCCACTTCAAAATAGAAGAAACACCTTCAAGGTCATCGGAAACCGTAAGATGAACAACTCCATTTGTTGCCATAATTTTTGGTCCACCAAGTTGCATGTGAGAGCTGTATACCTCCCGACCAAGAAGTTTGTTCAATGCTGAAAAACCAGTAAGAATTATGGGCTGATCAAGCCTCTGTATGCATCTCATCCCAAGCCTAGCAAGATAAGCACCAATTCCGACAGTCCTACCAGTCACATAGGTCAATGTAAAAGTTTCCTTGTATGCCCTTGAATAGGCACCAGCAATAGCACCACTGCCACTCAAATTCTCAACCCCCAGGCCATCCTCCTTGCCAACTATGGTATCTATAACCCATCTGGTTTCTCCACTTTGAAGCTTTAATTCATGTGCTATGACTGATGATCCAATCCGAGCATAATCCTCGGGTGTTAAATATACATACTGAAACCCGTGCTCAGGGTTAGATTCCTCAGACCAACCAACTCTGAAACAGGCTTTGACTTCCTCAGCTACGCCTAAACGAGCACCAGAATTTGCTGCTAGATAAATTAAAGGTAATTTCTTTTCACATGCAAGATCAGTTACTGCACGGAAGAAGGCATCCTCTCTTGGACCAAAAGAACCAGCCTTGAAGGTCACATCATTTGCAACAACCAATATTTTCCTTCCAGATGGGAACTCCGGGGTGCACATTTCCATAAACCAGGCTATCATGCCAACATCATTGAGGCCTGGAGGACGCTCCACAGGAACAAGAGGAGTACCCCAGCTACCTTCTTTGTCAGCAAATTTGAGCTCTGTTACTTTTAGAAGATTTTTATCTTTGGCTCTTTGAAATCCTGGTTGTTGGATTGCCCATGACTGTTCCAAGGCTGTTTCAAATGCCTGCAAGAAGCATTTATCCTCAGCAAATACAGTTTGACTTGTCTTAACATCCAATAATTAGAAGGCACATTCCTACACAAAAGAAACATATTTAAACTAAATTCAGTAAATAGAACTTACCAGGGGAAAATCATAGCAGTATGTGGTGCTGTTCTTTCTCGCTGAAAGACGTTTTCGGTCAATAACTCCCAAAGGTTGATAATTTTCATTCACTGGTACACCATGCATTGGACCTTTTAAAGTGACTGAAGTATATACCACCGTATGAGTGCTTGTATCCTCCATTTCTCGGTATATCTGGAGTTTATATAGATTAAGAATCAAATGATTATTTACAAATGATCTCTGTTAACGATCCTTTCAATATGAATGAGATATAGCTAAGAATGAGAATATATTGTTCGCTAGTACAAGCAGAGGATTACAACTGTCCTTACAAATTTTCTAATACCCTAAAGGTCACACTTTCTTAGTCAATGCAGGACAACTTATAAGACAAAAAAAAAAAAGACATTAGCTTTTCACCAAATTAAAAAAAAATGCTTCTGAGTTTGTTTTTCATGTCCAAAGAACCTTGTCAATCAAAAGGTTTCATAACAGGTCTTCTGAAGAAACTCAAATAGATGAATTGCTGACACATGAGCTGTATTATCAAATACTACAAGATTATAAATACATTTTAAAAAGGGTACTGGCTGTGAAAATAGAATCTGATTTGAATTTGAATTTCCCTATCAAATATATAGAAAAATACTCCTCATTCGTTATTATCATAACCAATCTTCTGGCTTATAGATTAATGGTTTACCCCAAAACTGTTATTTGTTGATGCTGATAACGATGCTACTCCTACATTGCTTGTAAAAAGCAACCTTAACAAGCTGAGTGTAAAAGTTATAGAATAGAATAAGCTTATACAGCAAAGCTTTCCTTGAAACATTTTTAAGTAAATAAAGACTTACATGTACAGTGCAAGTATGGCCGGTCACATTGTTCACAATGACCCTCCAAGCACCATTTGCCTGTCCACAGGCTGCCATCCAGAGCTTGACTTCCCACACAACCACCCCTAATCTATGCATTCTTACGCCAACAGATGAATGGATTTCTCGTGCTAGTTCTTCCAAGACTGCCTCAACTGTTGTTTCTTCTTGACCAGCTTCTATGTCAATTCTCCTGGAATACATACAAAATGTAAGGCACACATAAAAGCTTCTTTATCATGTTCTAAAAGAAAAAATATGGACAAGTTTGCAGCCATAATTACTTGGGATAAGGCACAAGATCATTTATTTGTTGCTCTCGTATTATATACAGGTACATATGAGCATGTTCAGACTTGATAGTGGCATTGTGTGCATTGAGTTCCAACTCCTCCATTGCAGCCAACAAGGACCTAAAAATGCTCCTTGAAGTAAATGACATAGCCAATTGAGCATGAGATGTTTCTGCATCCAGCCTTTGATACGAAGAGAATCCTTCGTTTGTGGTGGGCTGTCTAACAAGTGTCCGAAGAAACATTCTTTGAATTGGTTGTGGCTTGTTATCCACAACCGTGTACAGGTGCCACTGACGATCTCGAGATGGGGTATACCGTATTTTCTCATAGCCTTTAAGTTTGTCCTGTAATCAGACAAATGTTAATGAAATTAGGATCAACCACACAAGTAGAATTTACTTCTTTCCCACCTTGTAAGGTAAAACAGAGGACTTGAACCATGAAATACTAACCAATTCAAGATAAATGGATAGCGGAGGTTCCAGATGACGCAAAAGAGGTTCCTCCTCATAATATTTCTTTTCTGCTGACCAGTGAAAGGAGTGCCTCATCGGGGTACGTCCTTCATCCCTCTGTATGATACAGCTAATTACACCAACACCAGTAGCACGTATAGTGGAGCCTACTTCCTGTTCTTTGAGAATTTTGGCTAACTTGTTGATTCTTTCTTGAGCCTGATCTTCATCACCACTGCAAAATATAAAAGTATTTCTTGTCAAGAAGACAAAAGAGGTTCTGAACATAATTCAACAAAAAGAATATTAGTCCACCTGAAACATGAATAATTGAGTTATAGAAGAAAGCTAAAATTTTAATATTGTCCCATGAGAATCCCAATTATCAAACCCACAGGAATTACGAAGACTTCAAAGCTAAAAGTATAGAACTAATCTATAATGCTTGAACAATTTGAAAAAAACAAAGGTTTCAATCTAAGATAAGGATTCATAGAAACAGTACCTGTCTTGAAGTAAACTCATCTGGTTATTGATGCCCACTAATCCGATATGCATCATATTACCGAAGTTAGCTGGTTCACTAGAACCACTTGCAAGTGTTTGGTGAAGGTTATTGGTTGCTTCCCTTAATGCAGCACTGATAATTGCCGGCAAAAATTGAAGAGATTTGATTATAACCATCACTCCCCATTTCTTCTCACTATGTTTCTCCACCAGCAATTTATTTGAAGCTTGGTCGTCAACTCCATTCTTCCTTTCAATGTACTCTTCAAAGAACTCCCATGTAGCAATGAGGCCAGATCTGTGCCACTGCATCCTGACACTACCTTTGACAAGATATGGCTGACAGCGAAATATCTAATGTTAGAAAAGTATGTGATAATCCCCTTCCACCACCACTCCCCAACCACAAAAAGAGACACAACAGAACAAAACAGAGACCAAGAAAAAATTCAACAGTATCAGATAATAGCAGTAAAACTGATATACCTGGTAGAGCCTCCGTACATAAGTTTCCACAACCCTCCTTTGAAGGGTGTGATCACTGTGATCAAATAGACCCACCAGAGCATCTTCAACTGCCAAAGGAGCACTCACAAGGTCCTCCATTCGGTCATTTATGGCACTCTTCCTCTTCGGAGTATCAATATTTTCACCGTCCTCAGTGAACATTTCTAGTTCAGAAAGACTTCTAGCTATGTTGGATCGAAGTTCACTTAATTTAGTTTGTTCCAGCAGTTGACTTGCCTTAAGAGCCAACTGCATCAAGATGATAAAAAATCAGGATTCAGCACAAAGTGTTCCAAAGAATCTAAAAGTATCATCCCCAAGAGAAACAGACATTAGATAATTGTCGGAAAGACACTATTACTCCTAAATATATATATTCACAATGCTCTCCTAGTAGAATAGACACTATTACTCCTAAATATAGCATATGAAGAACATAGAACAGTATTTATCAGCTTGACAGAATCTCAGGAGAATATCCAACCTCAGAATAACTTGTATGATTGAGTGCAGAGAAACGGATTAATTGATCCCTGTAGGCAGCAGGGTTAGGGTAAACCAGTTTATCCATTAGTCGCAATATCAGCTTATTTTTACTCTTGACGCCCTGAAATCCATGAAAAGCAGTTAATATCATCGTAGTATGATGTCAACAAGACATCAAGGAAGTTGAACACTGTATCTAAGCGTGCGGCAAAAGTTTATACCTGATGAGAGAGCACTATATCTACAATTTTCAATAGATCTTTCTTGTATTGAAGACGGAGACGTTCAATCACATCAGCCTAGACATCAGGGAAAAGGGATATGAATATTTTGGAAAACTAAATGATAAGCAAAACTGCTTTCATATTAGAAGATCTGCTTGCTTAGTTCCTGAATTAGATTTTATTGTGTGATGACCAGTCATTAGTACATTGCAATGAAGAGGGCAAATGGAGAAAACTAAAATGTTTCAACCAGATTCTGTATGCAGCACCCCATGACAACGTAAGAAACAGTTTGATTTAGATAAAAGAAAGAATATCCGGTAAAATCTAAAATTTTAATAACACAGAAAAACAACAAATAACATATTGTTATTAAGTTTTAACATCACCAACAAAAGCTAGTTTGGCTGTTAGCAGTTATAAAAGGTCATAAAACACCCATATAATATTAGTACTAGCACTAGAATAATCATAATCACCTGTATATTATCACTAAATAGTTCTTCAACAAAAAGATACTCTTCAAAAAGGGATTGGACAATTTTATGGGCATGGCTCTCTCTTCCACCCTCATAAGACTTCACAAGATTCAATAGAGGCTCAACTAGTCTTTCTTGAGCTCCTTTCTCTTTGTCGGGACATGAGGAAAGATGATCCTTCATTGTAAAACACAACCAATAAATTATTCATATTAAAGGGAAAGCATCAGAATGAGCAATTCAGGAATAGGCAACTCTCACTTCAAGAATTCCCTTCAATAATTTGGCAGGGAAATCAACAGGTTGGGAGCTTGAAATCTTCTCGAACTCCTTATATTTTGATTCCAACTGATAAACCAATAGTTGAAGGCCATCTCAGATCAATTTTTTGTTGTTAAACCAGAAGGAAAAGCTAGACAGGTGTTCCTTTACCTCATTTTTCAGATCTTTGGGAAGACGAGTTGCCAGAACTGCAAAGCATTCTTGCCATTGAAGGAATGGCAATTCAGGACTATCAAGGCAATTGAGCAAACTCTGCACAACCTGAGATAGATGGCTAGCTTGTTAGTAATAATAATGGAATCCAGAAATCTCCTAGCCATAACAGATGAGTCATAATCACCTAAAAATACTGCCAAGTGAGTGTTAACGAATCAAGGTAAAGAATTTACTCACTTCATCAATATTGTGCTCATACCCAGCAAGAATCATCCGTGCAGCATTCAAGCTCGCAGCGCATTTTTGATGAACTTTACCAGAAATTGCAGTAGGAGGGCCCAGGACTGGGAAGCTTCCATTGAAGGGTTCTGCCTTTCTTACAGCTGACGGATCATCTAGATCAAGCCTTGCTATAAGTTCACCAGCCTGCAAAAGATAATAAGGTCTCATCCTCTCTTTCAATTTGATCACTCACACTTCCTATGTGGAACACTATATACCTGCATAGCTTGACCTTCAGACATTTTGAAATGAATAATCCCAGAAGCAGGTGAAAGAAGAGGCATGCACATCTTCATGACCTCAACTTCAGCATATGGTGTGTCAGCGTCAACATGACTGTCGTCGACAACCAAATATCTCAGAAGCTTGCATGGTGTCTCTGCAACTAACTTCGATGGATCATGATCATTCTGCATATAAAAAAGGGGTTTAGAAACTTACCTCGGCCACAGTAAAAAGAAAAAGAACTTTAAGACAAAAGTAAACACAATTCACCTGAAGCAAGCAAGTCCTTCCATCTATCAGAAGGCGAGTTCCAGCTGCTTCTTCCTCTGCATATATTACATGACTGTTTCCATCCAACTGTAATAAGTGGAAGGCAAGTTACAAACTATTAATGTTAAGGATAAAATATCACAGCATAAGCTTAATAGAGAAGAAAGTTGGCATTAACTTTGTATCAAGTACTAATGTAAAGATATACAGAGATTATAGATGTAGCGAAAAAAATTCTTGTTTATCACTGGACTAAATTAAAAGGATGCACTTTAGGCACACATAGCTTATCTATCTGGACAAGCATATTATTGACTGACTATCTGTTAGATCACCTGTTAGAAAAATGTATACTAGGAGGAATGAATGTTAAAAGAAAAAAATAAAAATAAAAAAACCGTACTACATAATTATCTAATGCTTTAATAAATCTCGGCCACAATAAAGTCTGCTCTGAACTTTAACAAAAGGATGAAATCATTGTATAACTCATAAACTAGTTATACTGAATTGCCCACATCCCTTTTCAGTTTTTGGCATAAAAAGTTTGAAGGTCTCCAGAAACAGGAGGTGCTCTTTTCATACACACCATTTTTTGTAACCTACTAAATAGAGAAGCATCACAAGTTCACAGAGTGTAACTAAATTATGTAATTAGGATATTATTAAATGAATTATAAAAGCCAAATCAGCAACAATTCATGTCCATATCAAATAAATTACAACAAAAAATTCTAAGTAAGAATGAATTACGTACACAGGAAGTTCAGAGAACAATACTTGCCTGCATCAGTAAACCTCCATCACGTAAGGTATGTATCTCAGCTTCTATCTCCGATTGATTCATTGTTAATTGATAACTTCCAGGTCCTCCCCGTATCATTTCAATCTATAAATTGTTTTACAAGATATGGGTTACACAAACTAATCATTTCCTATGATGACTCAAGTCTCAAAACAGGTAGGAAACTACAGAAAATGTCCATCAAATTGACACTTATAAGAATACATACCGTATATTTGCTTCCTTCAATGTTCAAGGACACTTGAGAATGGACAAGAGATATGTGCTGACATAATCAATAACTAAAATTAGTATTACTAGAAATTAAGGAAGGAGTTAAATGAAGAACTAGATGTTCCTCCCATTTAGACACAATACCTTGGGAGGGATTTGTCCCTTTTCAAGATAGCCAACATAGTCTGAAACCAAAGCTGCACTGCTAGCAGAAGCTTTCTGTATTAATTGAGGCACAGGTCATGAATTTCACAGTATGATGATAACAAAAAATCAAGGATTAAAAGATGTATAAAACAAGGTTACTTACATAGAGTGCCCCTCCAACAACGGAAAGATACCAGGGGGGCCTCTCTGCTCTAACCCGCATTGCAATTCTACTATCCAGCCACCCTGTGTGAATTTTGTTTTCTCTGTAGTCTGCAGCCTGAGATCATATATTGCAATAATGTCACTTCAGCATTTCAAACACTTCTTATAAAATAATTTGTCATCAGGTGAGTCATTTACATTCAGAAGATCAATGGTGTAATCAACATTGGTACGGATTTCTCCCCGAATTTGAATCTCCTTCAGCCCCAAGACCATATTTGCAATTGCTAAAGCCCTAGATTCTCCAAAAGCAAAAACATGCCCTGTCGCATCCCATTTGAAATTCACAATGATGTCTTGGGCAATTCAAGATGAATAATAGCTAATTTGTTTACAATTATTTTTTTTGATTAATTAAAAGTTACTACTTACCAAACTGGGAGTCTGAGAATTCATGGATTCCTCCTCCAGACTGCAAAGATATGATTCAACAAGATTTAGCACCACCAACATTTAAGTTATACCTACAAATTAAGAAAGAGAAAACTTACCTTAACAGAGAAGTATGCCCACACATTTGGCTTGCTTTTAAAGCTGAGCTCCTGCACAATTTTTTTAACTCAGTACAAGTTATGGAATGAATGAAGTAAAAGATGAGATTGCTGTTGGACAAAGTAGTTAACCTGCACTTTCCCGCTTGTTGGCTTAAAACCATCATCAGGGTCCTCACTAGTCACTCGCACAGCCACACAATGACCTTTTGGCCTTGTAGATTCTGCTTTGTCAAAATCAAAAGGGGTAGCTGATACTGAAGTTTTCCTCCAAGCATCATTCCCCCCACCATGTTCCACCCCATAGAAACGCCTAATCTCTGTTAAGAGAGATTCACGAAATGAACGTAAGAAATCAAATCAGTTAGCAAAGAACAAGTAAATAATAGTAAAAGCATATCTATCTGAATTTGTACCAGGAATTTGCCAGAGAGGGACCCCCATCCCAATGGCAACTTGTGCTGCTGGAAGATTTATCTCTGCTATCCACTCAGTAACAGGATGTTCAACCTATATATGAATCAATTGCAAATCAGCCACCCACGTTGATGAAAAAAATAACAGGAAAAACCAATGACAAAACAAACAAAACAAAACGGGGTATGGAAAAGGGAATAACTAACTTCAGGCGTTACAAGCGTCCGTATAAAAGAGCCAAAAAATACACAAGCATTTTGCAATAGTAATTACTAAGCTCAAATGCCTATGCTGGCAAAAAAAATTCTAAGCATTATCATAAAGCACATTAAGCTTCTATGCCATTTAAAAACAACATACTAACACATCAATCATAATCAGTTGAAGAACCAAAGTCAAAAGCTGAATTAATCAAGTCATAAGAGAAACAAAAGAATTCCACTGAGGGCCAAAATCAAGGATATAGTACAACACCTGTAGACGTGGGTTCAACTCTAAAAAGTAGTACTCGCCAGTTTCCATGCTATAAAGATACTCAACAGTAGCCGCCCCAACATAATTTACAGATTTAGCCAATCTTCTAGCTGCCTGTTCTAGTTGTTTCACTGTTTCCAGAGGTGCTACCGTAATGGGACCCTCCTCAATAATCTGTTACAGATGATCGGTTAGGCCATTTTGAAATTCATTTCACCAGGGCAGTTTGGTGTCGCAACAAAAATTTTCCATACCTTCTGGTGTCTCCTTTGGACACTGCAGTCACGACTATGCAAAGCTGCAACATTTCCATACTGATCACAAAGTAACTGGACTTCTAGATGCCGGCTCTACTTAGAAGCAAAACATATTGTCAGAATATGATCAAGAATCCAAGAATGATGCTCATTCAGATCAAGGTTCAGTGGATTATCTAACCTGAGATGCAACCTTCATTATAAATATAGGTGAACCAGGAACTTCACCTTGAACTTGCTTGAACAATGCCCTTACCTCATCATCATTATGAACCTAAAAATAATCATGTCAGTTAGTTTCTAAATTTTGCCAAACAAATCAAACTAAAATTTAGGATTGGTATAAAGTTTCTCAGCATAATAGGTATTCATGCAGTTCACCATTTGAAATAATTTACATACACCTGGAAAACAAAATTAGTATATAAAAATAACAGCATGAATGCTACATTGCTACAATACCAATCACACATGTAGCATACCTTTCTTATGCCTTTACCACCACCACCCCAAGATGCCTTGATCATTGCAGGGTACCCTACAACTTGACAACTTGCAATTGCTTCTTCTGTTGTATAAACACATGCTTCCCGATAAATTTCATCAGGAATAGTAATCAAGGAACTGTTAGGAGGAATTCTCACCTGTAAGACAAAACATCAAAACCATAAGTTGGGCATCTGCATAGAGAAGAAACACATTATAATGTGAGATTGAAATTTACATGAGAACCACTCCATGGAAGAGTTGGCACATCTGCTGCTTGAGCAATCAATGACGAACCAATTTTATCTCCCAAAGCTGCCATAGAGATAGCAGGAGGTCCGAGAAATACAATTCCTTTTGCCTTTAACGCATCTGGAAGCTCGGGATTCTCTGATGCATGACCCCAACCAGGCCACACTGCATCAACACGAGTTATCTCGGCCATCTGGGAAGTACATTGCATGCTGGTCAGCACATGTTATAATGTACATAAGTTGAAAAAAAATCATTACTACATAAGCACTGAAATCACAAAAATGACAATAATAAGTTGCAGTGATTTATAGGTAACAAGAAAGATAGCAGCAACAGGAACAAATTATGCCATACAATACACATTTTCATCAAATATATATTTTATGTCTTAGGAGGTGGACATGTGGTAAGTTTCTTGTGGAAGAGTCTACAAGAATTTATTCTTCATGAAAAAGCAGAAAAGTATAAATAAATATTTCCAAGTATAAGTTGCCTTTTGTACTTTGTTGCTTACTACTTTCCTTGTGAATATCCACTTTGACAATTACTTGAAGTACAGATATCTCATGAAGTCAACATCACATACCTCAACAATAAGCTGCACATTGGCATAGTTATTGTTATTGGTCCCACCAGGAACTTCCACAAATTGATCAGCTATTCTGATATGTTCTGCATTGATTCTCATGTCCTCTGGAGTAGCCATGGCAACCAACAAGATAGCCTTCTCTGTGCCGAAAGCCTCATAGGCCCAGCTCCTAACACTACGTATAAACTTGACCGCTGCCATTCCATTGTTTGCGATTAATATGCTATGAATTGGTCTGTTTCCCCCAAGGGTGTTGCAGAATTCAGTTACTTCAGATACTGTAGCAGGATTCCTGTTTGGTTGTACACCATTTATATATCCATTCCCACGCCCAAGCTCAGCCATTATTCTTCTCCTTCTATGTGTCTACTACTATGTACTGGAAAGTAGAAAGTAGATTACCTGCAGTTCAAGACACATGATACTTAATTACGAATTAGGAGAATTATGATCTTTTTTTTCTATCTGTATTGCTTGTTCACTAATATAATTCTGGAACTTTCTTAAGAATCATTAATCCAGCTTCTTTTATAGAAGAAACTCAAGATACAGCATATGATTAGGCAATAGAAAATCCATCTTAACTTTTATTGGCAAGATTGACATGAAGTAAAAAAAAAAAAAAAAAAAAGAGGTAAATAAAAAATTAAATAAAATTGTAAGGTTCTGTTTGGTCAACCACTTATGGACTTGGTAAGAAACTCCAATTTTGGAAGCACTGAGAACTGTGGTTGATATGGTGAACTTAATTTGGCAAACCAGGGTTTGACCCGTAAAAATTCCATCACAAACCCATTCCTCCAAAATTTGCAGCTTTAACTGCAAGATATAAGCAGCCAAACACAGTCTAATAGTTCATTCTCTCTCACACACACAGATGCGAAGACATCTATTGCCCAAAAAAAAAGGCACTATCCAATGATAACTCACACTCACGCCTTTTTCAACCAATTAATCCCTCGACCTTGCGATTTGGCGTAAAGTGTCAACCGACCCACCTACCAAAAAGACAATCTTTTGGACTGGAACCTTTGAACCAATTCCAATTCCAAACAATTGGGGATAGAAGGTCCTTCCTTTCCTTCATGAACAATATAAAATTCAACTAGGCTTTCAACTTTTTAATAAAAATTGGGTGAAATTACAGAAAATAAAAAACAAACACAGAGAATCTAGAAGTAGAAGAAGAAATGGTCACAGACACAGACCTCGGGGTTTTTTTCTTTCTTTCAGCAAATTGGTGGGTATTGGAGAAGAAGCATTGGGAATTGGGGAGCTCAGAAGCTGAATTAAGAGTGAAATGATGATGGGGTTAATGCAAGTAAATGGAGATGGATGGTGTGATCAGTGATGATGCAGAAAACAGAGCGTGAAATAGTTGGGGATGAAGAGGGTTGGGTTAGAGAAAAAGGGGGTAGGTTTGGAGTTGGGTTGGGACTCGGTGGGACTCTTCAATGAAGGCTTGCACGTGGTACCTGCCTCTTCCATCCACACCTCTTTTTCTACTGGTACCAGTAGTAGTTACCAGCTACCCTCCCCTTTCATTCTCTCTCTCTATAAATTCCTTTGTTTCTCTCTCTCTCTATGTGTGTGTGTGTGTGGCTGGTGTGAATATTCAATTGAAATCAGGAATAAATTATGGGTAACGCAACCCAGTGAAAAATGGAGCACACCCACGAGATAATTACTGTAAAAGATTGGATTTTGGTAGGAGAAGGAAGGAATTAGGAGCAGATGGACGTCGCGTAACGAGTGAATGAATGAATGAATATAGCGTTGGGAGTCTGTCTTGACTAATGAATATGCGTTGTTGGCTGGTGTTGTCCACCTACCAACCCTTCTTCCTTATCAGTAGATTAGTCAAATTTGGAAGCTCCATTTTGGATCATAATTCATACTACATTATCATATACATTGGCCTTCTCCCACTCCAATTTTCTTTCTTTATTCTTTCTTTCACAATTATTCCATGTTATTTTATTTGCCTATCACAATCACAACATTATTTACCCTTTTATTACAAGGGTATTCCCACTGTTTCATACAATAATATTTATCTAGCGTAAAATATTTATATTTTATATTATAGAGTAATTACTTATACTAAATACAATAAGTATTTTTTTTAACTTCAACCTTATTTATTAAAATAATATATTATTAGTATTATTAGTTTTCAACGTAATAAATTTACACAAAGGTAATGTTAGAATGGAGTAATTATTTTTTAAAAAATTAACTCAATAACTATTTTTCTAAAATTATATAAAAATAACTAAATACTTATAATATGAAACATAGAGAGTATTAATCGACATTTAAAGATTAAGAGTGGTGATACACGTAGATGTACACTCTAAAAAAATTAATTTTTTTTATATGAATATGAATGAGAATGAACAAATATAATGTACATGTATAATAGATGTACATGATCTTTTTGAAACATGAATTTCTCTAAAGTCGGCCAACGTGTTAAATATATTATATAGTAAGTTTATTCCTTATTATACGGATTTAGGTAACTAAGTTTATTCCTTATTATACGGATTTAGGTAACTGTGGTTATTAAGAAAAAAAATAAAAAAAAGTAATTAATGCATTTATTTTTAAAATAGTTATATACTTTTTTCTAGTATTATTCTTATTCTCTTTTATTGCTATATTAATTTTATTATACTATCATTTTAAAAATTTTATTAATTATAAATGATAAACATATAAAATAATAGCAAATGCTCTTAAAATTTTGTAAAAGGCTTCATATTAAGAGATACAACTAATAAAATCTCAAAATGATCTTATATAATAAGAAATAAAAGTAATAATATTTTTTAACAAAATTTCCTTATGCATACAATTAATACTAATTGAAGTTCGATCTTCTTACAAAATTCAGCTATTTACTAGTTGTGTTAGTAATAGTTTATTGTCACAATATTATATTTTTTTTAATATCTTTGGAATATTATATGATTGATTTCATATTATCCCTCACATGTACAGAATATAAGTCATTTACAGTATTGTAAGCTTTATTAATTAATCAAATTCTGTTGCATCGGCTTACTTTAAAATAAGACATTTATTTTTTCTATTCCTAAATTTTATCCTACCAAAGAAAAGAAACCTGTTATTGTTCTCAATAATCATTAATGGTGTATAAATAGTAAAGATAATGATGAAGAGGATAATTCATTAACCTGTGTTAGTGAAAATGATCATATAATAATAAGGAAAAAAAGAAAAAGAAAAAGGTAACTATCATATACTTAATTCATTAACATCTGTCCTTGTCATTTATGTATGGGCATAATTGTAAGTATAGTTAATTTCTTTAAAAAAATTTACTTTTTTTTTTTTGGTTGATGCGTGATGGCTCCCCCGTTGGGAAGGTTGGGGAGATGAAAGCGGACATGGTGAATTTTTTTAACGAGGAAGATAAGAAAATAATAAAGTTTAGACTATACTATACACATGATAAGCACATGAAACATTTCAATTTAATTACTAGTATATGGCTAATGGCTGATAGGTTGATACTACTAATTATTGTTTATTTTAGTATTGGGTGGGAGTTAGGTTTATTCATGACATCATCTCCTCTCTTATTGTCTACTACCCTTAATTTCGGCTTTAATTTAATTGCTGAAGTCTGATTAATTATGTCCAAAAAAAAGTCAAACTTCATCAATACTACTATCAATTTTTGTTGGCTTATAGAGTAGTTATATTTTCGCATAAATTGAAAGAAAACGGAGCTCATAAACAAGATATGATTTGTTTGTAAAAAAAAAATGAGTTGACCCAATCAGAGTCATAACTTTATATGATTTTAAAGTTGTTCACTTAAAGTTTCGGACTCCGATTCTAACAGTTTTCTACTTTCTGAATCTTAATTATTAATAATAATTTTGATATTTATTTATAATTTCACATTATTTTAGAATTAATTTTGTTTTAGTGCATCGAAGAGAGAGAAGAATCATTCGATTGTGGCCTATTCTAACAGTAATTAATAATAACTAATGCTTGGATCCTCACTAAATACAAAGTTTCGAAATGCCTGAGAATATAAATATAAGGTCTTAATTATACGAGTTTGGGAAACTACATAATTATAAGTAATATGAAATGAAGAATGATTTTGTTTACCTTTCTCTGAGGGAGATGTTCCGGTTTGTGAAATTAGCAGTACAATACAAAGTGGGTAGGTGTTGACCAGTTTAATTTTAGTATTCTATTCTAATTTCTATATGTCAAAGTTTCATGCGATTGTTCTTAGTAGTAGTAGTACGTGATTTCTTCTGACCCAGATAATCATTTCAATATTTTATTAATGTGATGCACATGCTGACAAGCCAAATTGAAATTTCCCTAAAAATAAAAATAGTACTCCACAATATTTCTGCAAAATGGTCCCTTCCTGCTCGAAAGAAAAAAAGAAAAAAATGTTTCAATATATTGTATTCTATTTCTATACCACTTCTTTCACTTGAGTTATCTATTGAGCACAAATATGAATGACCCAAATCGCCGCATTTATTTCCTTTCATCCCTAATTTGAGCCACTTTGGCTTATGGCTACGAAACAATAATATTGACAATTGTTGGATCAGGAATTTTAATTATTTGAAGTACACGCATTAAAATTGATCAATTCAGTAGCATCAAATTGAAGGCATGAGGAACGATCAGTGCTATCATTTGGAATTAGAATTTAGTTTTGGTGACAGCAACCTCAACAACGATGACAAAGGAAAAAGAATATGGGGAAGCATCCATGAAGCTTCCAGCACAACATAACAAACACCAAAATACACACATTGTTACCATGGGTCCCTATATTTGATATGAAATCCACAACAAAATTTGGAATTTGGAATTAGATTAAGCAATGAACCACGTGCCAATAATACTAGTACTACTACTTGTTAACCTATGTTGCTATCAAGTAAATCACCATTTTAGCACCATCAAACATCAACAAAGGGCGAGATGTGTTGCGATTAATTAAGATTTTTTTACTATTTCCAAACTAATTAAAATATAAAAACATCAAGTTATTGATAGTGTAAGAATTAGTATCAACTTACAATAATTTAAACAGACCCCTGTTCAATATAAAATTAATAAATATTAAAGATATGTTGTTGGTGAAAAAACATTTCATTATCTCTGTGAATGAGAAAAAATAGGTCAGGCATATATTGGGTCCAGTTATCATAATCCAAACCCCACCCTCTCATAAAGCAATGGTTTACGGAATTGGTATTACTTTTTACACCATACGTGGCTTTTAAACGCATTAAATATGTCTTTTTTAAAAAAATAAAAATTACCTATTTTATGAAATTTAAGAATCTGTATGAAATTCCAAAACGCACCACACTCATACGGAATTTAAGAATTCATATATGTAAAACCACACAGATTCTTAAAATGTAAAAAAACAGTATCCGAATTTAAAAATTTTGTCCATATTGATTTTTAAAATCCATATCTTGTTTATCATCTTCAATCTATAGAAACTTTCATTCAACCAAATAAATCAACTCATAATTTATTTAGACGCGTAGATTTCCATACTTATATGGATTATCAATTAATTATGAGTTGGTTTGTTTGGTTGAATGAAAGCTTCTATATGTTAAAGACAATAAACAGTATATGGATTTTAAAAATTCTTATACTGATTTTTTTGTTATACGGATTTTAAAAATATATGGGCTACGGATTTTAGAAATATGTGTAGTTTTACATCATACGAATTCTTAAATTCTGTATGGGTGAAAGGGATTGAGACTACCCAACTTTGAATTCTTATCATCTCTTTATATATAAGAATCATAAATCTATATATTAAAAATGATGATGTCACTCCCAATAAGAATGAAATTAATCCTTTCACCTTCCATATGATGTGGTGCGTTTTGGAGTCCTATACGGATTTTTAAATTTCATGGAATGGGTATTTTTTTTTTAAAAAAAAGGAAACATGTGTAGTGTGCTCAAAAGTTATGTGTAATGCGAAAAGTTATACCTTTAGTACAAATTAACATTTTATATGGGCCCAATTTTAAAAGGCCACGACCCTAATATTTATAACGTTAGGAGAGGCCCCCAATTTTCACACCCCCCTGCTGATCCACTCACCCCCCCTTTTTTCGGACTAAAGTACCTTTCGGACGAGCCTCATCCGTAAATATTTCGGATGAAGGTCATCCGAAAAAAATAACAGCTTTGCAGATAGGCCTCTTTTGTAACGGATAAACCTGGACAGTTAAAAATTTCGGATGAAGCTGATCCGAAATTATTAAACACTTTTCGGATGAAGCTATCCGAAAATTTAAAAAAGACATCAAACCAGTTCCTCCTTCTCCGCCTCAACAGTTACGAAAAAAATCTATAAAAGCCCTCAAATCTCGCAAAACGTCTCAGAAACCTCTCAAAATCTCTCCAAAAAATACTCCCTTCACAGCGTCCACCACCAATAACAACGGAGAAGCACTAAAGAGGGGTTCAAAAAACCCAAAGTTCTCAATTTCAATCCCCAAAACGACGCGAATTCACCAAATTAAGAGTCAATCCAGGTTGGTTAGCCCTTATGTTCGTGTTTTAGTTGTTTAATTTGTGCTGTAGTCTAGTTAAATTGGTTAGATTAGGGTGTTAGGGATTATGGTGGTGATGGGTGACGAAGAAGACCAGTCGCGTAATCTTCAGATGACCCTCATCCGAAAAAACTAGTATTTATGGATGACCTTCATCCAAAACAACATATAATTAAATTTCGGATGACCTTCATCTGAAATTGGTAAAACCTAGGAGTTTGAACTTTTCAGATATCCTTTGTCCGAAAATAATATTTTGACATTTCGAATGATATTCATCCGAAAAACAGAATTTTGAAATTTGGGATCGCATTCATCCAAAAGTATAAAAGTTAAAAATGATGTTAATCATTTCGGATAAACTTCATCCGAAAGAATGCAAATAATTTCGGATAACAGTCATCCGAAATGTTATTTTATTTTTATATGTTAACATTATAATTAGATTTATGATAAAAAAATATTATTATTATTATTATTATTGTTGTTGTTATTATTATTATTGTTGTTGTTATTATTATTATTATTATTATTATTATTATTATTATTATTATTATTATTATTATTATTATTATTATTATTATTATTATTATTATCATTATCCTTATAATTATTATGATATTTATTATTAAAATTTATTTAACACAATTTTTTTGTTGTTATTATTATTATTATTGTAATTATTATAGTTATTATTATTATTATTAATATTGTAATTAGTATAGTTATTATTATTATTATTATTATTATTATTATTATTATTATTATTATTATAGTTATTATAATTATTAGTATTATAGTTATTATTATTAATATTATTATTATTATTATAGTTATTATTATTATTATTAATATTGTAATTATTATTATTATTATTATTATAGTTATTATTATTATTAGTATTATAGTTATTATTATTATTATTATTAATGTTATTATTATTATTATTATAGTTATTATTATTATTATTAATATTATTATTATAGTTATAATTATTATTATTATTATGATTATTGTTACTAATCATAAGTTTGTTGTTGTTGTAGTATGGCGGAGGGAGGGGAAAAGCGTAGGCGGCCTACTGCTTCTACGCGGAGACAACGTACACAGCAAGGCCAGGCTCCTGCACATGAGGAAGCCCCTGCACCGCAGGCCCAGGAGGGACCAGTCCAGCCTGCCCCTGCATAAGATGCCGATGCATCAGACGAGGGAGGCCGAGCCCGAGCCCGAGGACGAGGTCGTGGTAGAGGCCGAGGTGGGTGACATGCCCAACCACAGGACGGTACAGATGAGGCTGATCTTGAGCCTGAGGCGGGATATCCAGGTAGACCCACTGTGCGCACGTTGTTGAGGCATTACCGTGACCACATCGCGAGGGCAATCTGAGAGCAGCCCACTATGGTAATTAATTTTTACACTTTTTTTTGCAAGTTATTTATTAAATTATTTTGAATATTTGTAATGTAAATATTTGAAAACTTATAAAATAAACAATGTTACAATTTGAGAGGTCAGGATTACTACCTTTGCTGACATGTTGTCACTCACACGTCGACAACAGTTTGATTGCTGCATTCATCGAGCGATGGCACCCAGAGACATGCACGTTCCATCTTCCGTTTGGGGAGATGGGCATATCATTGGATGACGTGCATAGCATCCTCCACATCCCCATCGGTGGGAAGTTCTTCCAGCCTACCGCGCTGAGCAGAGGGGAGGCAGTGTCGGCTATGAGGACATTTCTAGGCGTTTCTGAGACAGAGGCACGGAGGGAGGTCGATGTGATGAATGGGCCATACGCAGGGATATCATGGTTGAGGGAGGTAGCCGAGGAGCAGTTAGCTGAGGGTCATATAGAGTTCGCAGCGAGGGCATTCCTACTCCGACTTCTTGGGTGCACTCTATTTGCCGACAAGAGTGCCAGATATGTACGGATGGAGTATATTGGGGCAGTTCGACGATTAGATAGGGTAGGCGATTATGCTTTGGGCGCGATTGGACTTGCCTTCTTATATCAGCAGCTGGAGTATGCTTCCGAGTACAGAGACAACACCCACTTGGCAGGGTTTGTGACCTTGTTACAGGTAACTTTAATATTTATATTTATTTGTTTAGTTTGATTTTCATAACTTTGTGTGCTAAGTTGTTTATTGTTTACGTAGGCGTGGATCACTAAGCATTTTCCTGGTTTAGGGACATGTGGAGTTTACGACGATGAGTACGATGAGATGTCCCCTCGGGCTACTCAGTGGAGTTCAGTGAAGCCATCAGAGAACAACATCATCAGATATAGAGTTGCACTTGACCGATGGAGTGCTCAGGACGTTATATGGGAGCCTTACAATGCTCATCGGGAAGCTAGAGCGTTTGATGAGCGTGCCTGATTTTTAGGGTTGATCCATAGCCTAGGGTATATCGGAAAACATCTTCCAGTGCGCTTCTTGCGCCAGTATGGTCATGTGCAGACCATACCTCGAGATCCTCACGCTCTACCTTTGTCGTATGATGTCGACGTTATATGGGATACATACCGTGACGAGTGGGAGATGCAGACAGTGAATGAGGAAGAACGTGGGGCCTATGCAGATCCAGCCTGGTTGACAGCTCCAGAGTACACATCATGGTACATCCAGCACTCTCACCCATACGTGGATCGCTCCGAGGGCTTGCGTGCACTCCTAGATACAGAGGCAGATCCAGAGCATGATCTTGCACGTGAGGCCCATCTTGATTACGTCGAGTGGGCCACCGAGAGGTTCGGGCATATCGCTACTGAGTTGGATATTGTCTTGCTACCAGACGACGTGCCGCCTGGATCAGAGTTGTACTAAGCTATCTACGAAGTTTGGCAGATGGCAACGGTAGCAGCTGCAGGTCCTACGACACGGAGGGTGAGGCGGAGGACTGATGACCCAAAGACTTCGGGGGCTAGAGATTAGGACATCCTGATTTTATTATTTAGATGTTTTTATTATGACTTTATGACTTTATGACTTTATTATTTAGATGTTTTTATTATTTTCGGTTGTATTATGACTTTATGACTCTATTATTTGGATGTTTTTATTATTTTCGGTTGTATTATGACTTTATTATTTAGATGTTTTTATTATTTTCGGTTGATTTTCCACATTTATGACTATATTATTTGGACTTAATAAATTTTAGCACAACACAATATAATAAAAAAGCAAACATCAATAACAATGTTCGAATAGGTTAATCATAAATTATCAAGTATTATATTACAATATAATTAATCATCGTCTAATTCAACAGGCTGCATATCGATGTCTTGAAACAAGTTCATCCACGTCAACTGGCGTTGATAATAAGCTTGCTCCCATAAGCTTGCACTGGCCGATCGTTGTCTACGCCATGTAATTTCAGACAGAGGAAGTGAACACCCTTCTTTCAAGAATACCTAAAAGGGTCAATTACTAGGCAACATCAACAAACTAAAAAAGAAACATTGAAACATACAAATATTAAAAAATTTAACATGGTTACCCGGACAAAATGGTTATTGTTCACGAAGCCAACAACAAATAACTTATGTGCTAACCCATGGTGCGGCAACCCACCATCAAACGGAAAGATTGTGTAACAACCAAGAGGAGATGGTGCCAACGAAACCACAACACACTTATACCGCGTAGCTACAACGTAACCGATATCAGGGAGAGTCATCCACTTGTCTACACTTGATGACCGGTTAGGATCCATGTGCCTGACATGCAATGAATCTAGTACTCGAGCAACTCTTTCTTCACTTTGAAAAATCCTCATATACAGTTCACGTTTGGATAACAACTCCTTCGTTAATGATTTCCGAACCGTAGGCCATCCATCCTCTCCCATCCCAGAACAAAGTGAAATTACCTTGTACCCACAGTTGCCATCAGCCATGACATCCACAATGTTGTCAATATAAGGTTGGACTTGTTCAGGGAACTGATCAAGGTATGGCAAGTTACGTGTAGTCTTCCTGAGCTTCGTAACCGAAAGTGAAACACCAGGAGATGCATTATCGAAAAAGGAATCAACGCGTTCCCAATATGAAGGATCCCTTTTGTTTGATGTCTCCTTCTTTGACTTCGAGTTTACTTTCACACGCGATGGTATACATGATGTAGTCGTCTCTGGACATGCAAACTCTCGAACACGTGCCCTGTATATTAACTGGTTGCTCAAATTTAACCCCTCAAAGTGCTTGTTCATAACCGCAAATAAGTCATCCAACTGTATTATTTTGGTTCACTATTTGACATCGGAGCCTGGAAGTACAACTTCGTCCAGTGAGGGTGGATTGCAGACAATGGTAGCATCCTGTAATACATAGAAAACTCAGCTAGTTTACAAGCACACGGTAATCCATGGGTCACTGGTAGTATGCATCCACATGCCTCGCGGTCAATTCTGAACTTTTTTGATCGCTCTAACTCCTTGTACACCATATTCATTGCTTGTCTAGACACAACTCCCCTCACATTTTCAAAAAACTTCACGTTATATCGATGCTCCATCAACATTGTACTCTGTTCGAACGATGCAGTAAGCTCAACGTGTTGTAGTGTCATTTCGTTCTGCATATCCTCAAAGCAATAACACAGGTCACACATACTACTCTTCAGAAATCTCTTTAACTTTGCATGTGCACCCTCAACCCTAAATATTAATAATATGTGTTACAACATTTTCATTTTATTTAAGACTAAAAAAACAAAAAGCATGAAAAAAATTGAGCATTCGAAAACGTGATCAATACCTGTTAGACGTTAAGTTCCCCATGTGCATTATCGTGTCTGTCCAAGCCCGCACAAACATCTCCTTGTGAGGAATCAACCATGTTTCCTTCACATATTCAACAAACTTAGCTATTAGTTGTGGATAGTTTTTTAATCGTGATACATGAAATGCATACTCCTCTTCAGACGATGAATCTACTATTCTCTGCCATATGTCCAAAACATCTTCAGCATAACAGTTGTCTAGGTACGCCTTTGCTCTAGTTTTCACATTTTTTTTATGTGAAACATACAAAGAATGTGTTTGGAATTTGGAAAAACATGTTTCACAGCTTTAAGCAATGCAAGATCCCTATCCGTGACAATAACAGATGGTTCTCCCCCGGACAATAATAAACATTCATGTACCCTTCCTAATGCCCATATAAAATTCTCAACTTTCTCTTTATCAAGCAATGCAAATCCAACATTAAATGTCAGATCTGTGGACGTTACACAAACAATCTCAAGTAAAGGCATTTTGTATCTGTTTGTTTTATAAGTAGAGTCAATGATAAGTACAATGTGAAAAGTACTAAGCAACTCTACCGATCTTGGATGAGCCAAGAACAAGTCTGAAAGGAGACCTTCACCGTGTATTTCAGTTGAATCGTGTGATCTATACCACCATGCGTAATTTAGCCTCTTTAGATCCCTCAACAACTGTTGAAATTATGTTCTAGGACCTCGTTCTTCCCTCCTAATCTTTTGAGCCATGTTGTAGATAGTGTTGATAGAACTCAAATTACCCTGAAATCGATCCTTTAAGGCAATCATGATCCGAGCAGGCTTCACACCAGCCTTTAACATGTCAGCAACTAATGCCTTAAGCCTCGCCCAACCTAGCCAGGAATGGGTGACCAACCAAAGACTCCGCAATCTTGTGATTGTGAAAGCCACACATCACTTTCAGTTTCCATCCGTTTATCGTAACACCAAATCTTCCTTTAAGACGAAAGGGACAATCAATCTTCTTCGTTCCAGTGGTCTCCTGTTTATAAGAATTCTTGTATGTCCTGAATTTTCCTCCCCTTTCACACTCGAGCAAAACAACAGCTTTCTTTCCAAGAGAACTACTGTCTGATCTCAAGATAACAATGACAAACCCATTTTCTTTTCCCACACACCGAGCCCATGCAATCATCTCTTGCCTTGTTTCCCATATCTGCAACAATCATTTACAACAATTGTTTAAAATAAATATAACAACATTTAAATAACTTGTTATTTTTTTTCATTATTATATTACCTTATCAGTGGTAAACGCAGACGTAAAGTCCACTAATTGCTCGGCAATTATTTCATCTATTTGTGGGTCATCCATGGGATTAAATGGATCATTGGCCTCCATTGCAAGAAATAATATCATGAATATAATGTAAGTTACATAGACAGAATTGCAAATAAAATTTCTTTCACCTTTCGGATCAACCTCATCCAAAAATTTAATGCTAATTTCGGATCAGCCTCATCCAAAACTATTACACAAATTTCGGATCAGTCTATCCGAAAATAAGGTATAATTTTCGGATGAATGTCATCCGAAAATTGTATTAATTTTTCGGATAAAGGTGATCCGAAAACAACATGTAAATACTCACCTTAAGGAGATGACAGGAGATATTACTCCAATAAAATCCTCCAAAAGCTTCCAAGCAAGTGCAGCACACAACAAAGTATAACCTTTACCCAAGCTTTAATCCTTAGTAAGCTCTAATCCATACTCTAATTTGAGAAAATATATTGTTATATTTGAATGTAATAGAGGAATATTTAGGGTTGAGAATAAGGGGGTAACACTATGAAATTGAAGTAGCATAAGAAAATATTTGTGTATATTGAATATTAGGATGTGATTTTAATGAAAAATATATGGAGGGAATTAGGTTAGAAGGTTAGAGAGTGATGAAGATGTGTGTTTAGAATATTAGAGTTGTAATTTTATTTTCCAGATTTTCCCTATTTTTAGACAAAGGTCATCCAAACTAATTGATGACATTTCGGATGACTTACATCCGAAATTAGCAGCCAACATACATTTTTTTAAAATTTTCGGATGAGCTTCATCCGAAAAGTGTTTAATAATTTCGGATCAGTTTCATCCGAAATTTTTAACAGTTCATCTTTATCCATTACAAAATGGGCCTATCTGCAAAATTGTTATTTTTTTCGAATGACCTTCATCCGAAATATTTACGGATGAGGCTCATCCAAAAAGTACTTTAGTCCAAAAAAAATAAGGAGGTGAGTGAATCAGCAAAGGGGTGTAAAAATTGGGGGCCGTTAGGAGATACTTGTCCCTTGTGGACCCAAAAGAAATTGTTGCCCCTTCAAAAAAATAGAAGGATACTGAAAGTTTTTCTCAGGACCAAATAAAAACAAAAAAAAAAAAAACTGAAAGTTTGTTTAATCTAAAACCAAAAAGAAAGCTTGTTTAATAGATAAAACCAAGTTTCCAGGCCAACAACAAACAAAAGGGGAAGATAATCTTTGACAAAAATAAAACCAATCCTTTTCCGAAAAAAAAAAACAGAATGAAAACCAATCACTACCAACCAATTCAAGTGCAGTTGGTATATAGTAGAATTCTTTTAACATATTCACAGCAGTTCGAATTCTTGTCGAACACTTCATTATATTTTCACCTCGAATTGATTAATTAGTCTTCGGTCATTGATTGAAAACGTTATCATGCACACTAGAAAACAATAAATTTTTTTTATCAGCATTGAAAAGCGAAAAGGTTAAGAAAAATTGATAAGCAGCTAAGGTATTAAACAGGCCGAATTTTGTGGATTAGTTGATTAAAGAGAAATAAAATTAAACGATGGTAACAAGTTGGCCTAATCTCAAGTACAAGTTGTGAAAGTGGTGCAGGATCATCATCGTTACGTTTGCTGTTATTTCTGGCTCTGGACTTGGCAACGGAGGTTTCAAATCATGTGTATGTAAGTATGTAACCACACTACTATAATAACATATATAAATAAATAATAGAGTAAGAGATAGTAATATAAGGTAGTAATACAATACTTATTACTATTATGACATTTTATATATAGTTGGGATTGGGATGGTTAACCTAGCTACAAGAAGCATATAGCATCAAGACATTATCGAAGTTCCATGAGAATCCCAAATTGGGTTTCACAAAAGCACTCATGAGCACTATTACTCTCTAATCCAACAAATTCATTTATTCTAACTTCAACTAAGTGTTTACATAGGTTTATTAGGTTATAATAGTTGAAACTAAAGTCACATGGTCATGAATACTAAGCTTTAAAACATAAAATAGTTCAAAACTAAAATAACTACTAAAATTAATTACATAATTTGATTCTATTAGCTTAAAGTCCTTTCACAAACTCTATGGTGACTTCTTCTAATTTCTTCTTCCTAGCCCTTGTCCTTCAAATTCCTTTACCTTCTTAGCTTGTGTTTCTTCTTTTGGTGCTTACTTGACTTCATCCATACTTGTATCATAGGGAGACCTAAAAAACTCTAAAACAACTTATTATTAAAATGAATCTGTTGGTTAATAATATTTCTAGATATTTAGTTTTTTTTTATCATGTAAACATCTTATAAGTTATAATCCATGTAATCGACCTTAACCAGTGAAATAGCAATTAACTTATTGTTATTGTCATTTGATAATTAAAAACAGTTCACAAATTAAAACGTCAACCAATACCTTGCTAGGCATGCTAGCTATTTACAAAAAAAAAAATTGCTATATATTCTTCTAATCAAAATACATGTCACATTTAGTAGATTGGTCGGATGGTTAAGGAGTAGTGCTTTGAGTAGCAAATTCTCAATTCTGGAATGCACTTTATATTTAAATTGCAAATTATAATAAAATAGTAATATGATTTTAGAGTTAAATTAAAAACAAATACTAGTACATTGTTACTGATTGGCATAAATTTTTTATATTCGGCAAGAATTGACGAAGAGTAATCAACAGATAAGCCAGTTCACTAATCACTAGCAGCAGTTACGTTGGAGAAGCTGGACTGGGGACAAATGCCTACTTGCTCATTTATATTTCTACATGTCTCGTCAATTCATAGCAACCGGAGCACAATTATTATTACGGGAGTACATTATAAATAAATTTTCATTTATTAATCATTTTTTAAATAATTTTGTTTAATAATATATCGATTATTTATACTAACATATTTATATTTTAATATAAATATTATATATATATATATATATATATTAACATATTAATATACAGTAGCTAATCTAATTATATATAACCTAAGCTAGCGTTTTTAAACGAAAAAACTCATAAATTGGCTTTTAAGGTTGTAAGTATTTACATATTAGTCCTTAAAATTTTAAAATTTTATATTAATTTTTGACATGATCAAAAACTCATTAATTTTAATTCTTTTTTAATTAAAAAATTAACGTCGTTTGATAATTATTTTTTTTATCAAATGTTTTTTAATAACTAAAAAACTAAAATACACATCATTTTATAAAAATCGTGAAGTAATTTTAAAAAATTAAGATATAAACTAATTTAGGAGTTGCTTTTAAACCTATCTCAAGAAAGACCCTAACACCATACAACTAGCAGTTAAAAAAGAGAGCCTAAGTGCATAAAAAATACTAATAAAGTGTACTAATTATTGTGCATATTCCTTGGTTTGATTAGTCATTTATGACAGGCACGGGTGCACTGGAAGCCAGATTTATTTATTTTTAAAAATAAGGGTACACTTGACATTTGCATGCACAAAAGGATATATTGTGTTATTATTAATGCGAGTAGGCCATATTGAATGCTATGAAAGGCAGAACAAATAAAAAAAGTTTGTGGAAAGTATTTTCATATTATTCGATCCCCGTAGATTTGTCCCCCCAACTCACCATAATTCAGGGAACATGGACCTTCAAAATCCAAATTAAAACCATTAATTCTTCACCTTGTCGTCTTCTTCAAGGAAATAAAAACAACCAAAGACCTGGCACTGGTTAATTTTATTTTTACTTTTGTGTTTTTTATTTTTTATTTTTTAGTTTAAAGAGTAGAAAGAAGGAATAAAAAAAATAGTATATTTAATTTGTGTTTAGTTTGTAAGGGGAGGTGGAGGGACTTTGGAAAATATTAAAAACAAATTATAATTATTTTGGTTGTTTTTAAAACTTTCTATACAACATTTTAAAAATAAAAAATAAAATAAGGACAAGATGATAGTTTTGCATTATAATTACTTATAAAAATAAAAAATAAAAACAAGGTAAACAAACCCTTATTTTTTTAAAAGAAAGTATCCATTTTCTTTGTTCGCAAATGTTACTGTTAAAAGTTGTTAATAAAATAACAGCGGTTATGCAACACCAGCATAGTTAGCAAAAACATATTCCTTCGTATAAGTAATTTTTTAGAAACTTTCGAGTTATTTTTTATGGGTCTTGATATAGAATATTTCAAGGATACTAATTAAAATTACTAAAAGTAGAAAAATAATTATAAGAGTATATTATTCTGTCTCTCGAGAATACAAAAAACTAAATATCATTTGTCATTTTTTATAAGCAAATTTAACTATCTTTAGATGCATTTAATAAAAGTTTATCTAAACTTTTCTCCACCCAATTTACTCATTCATTTTTTTTTTACCAGGGATTGAACCCCTCTCCTTCAGCTCAAAGAGCTACTCTTTATGCCACTTGAGCTACAAGCTCTTGGCATTTACTCATTTGTTTACTTAAGTGGTTGTAAAGTGGAGAGAGTATAATATGATAAATAGGAAAATTTATTGATTTTAGATAATTTTAAAAAAATTAAATGAGACTAACTAACCTTTTTTAAAGGTGTGGGATAGATTTTTTTTTTTTTTGTTTATAACTGAAAACAGAGAGAGTATGTATGTAAGTGTATAATATATACGTGATTTAATTCATGATGTGGTTAATTTTACTTGTAAAGTAAAAAAAAAAAATTTGTCGATAGAATCGTCCTTCACAAATTGACATACTACTTTAATTTATGTTATTAACATCTCGTTCTTGCATACTATTCTTATGGATCATATTTATGATTCTCAATTTCTCATATATAGCTTTCGTACGACTTTATTGAAAAACTTTCAAATTAACCAATAATATTATATTTACTAATATATGTTCCTAAAAGCTAAGAGATTGTCTATACGTTGTTACTTCTTATATTATTATGTCTATATATTATTACTCTTAATAATTATTTTTTATAATTTTTATTGATTGATACCTTAGCTTGGTAACTAAAAATATACGATCTTGATTGATAATGTAGTCGTACTAATTATTTTTTTAAGTGAATATTTTAACTAGATACATATATATCCATTAGTGCTTGGAATGAGATTTTTTTTTGTTTACAAAGAAATTTAAGGATATTTGGGATCAAATTCTGAATTAAACACTCACCCACATGTGTCTTTGTCATTGCCAGCTGTCTTAGTTTAAGTGTACTAGAAATGGGATTTAAGTAGTTATAAGTAAAATAATTTGTTAACATTACTATTTACTATTTCTGTAAAAACTCAAGTGAAAGTAATATATATTAGCAGACACGAATAATTATGATTTGAAGTGATACTTAGGAGTGGTCCCGACTACAGTACACAAGGAGACGAGGAGTGGTTCCTTTTTGGTTTTCTGTTTGCAAAATAATTAAAAGAAATGCCAAAAAAACCAAATAATAAAAAGAAAATTGGGGGTCTTTTCTGTTGTCTTCTTTAATTTCTCTCCCAAAATAAATCTGTTTGCCATCGCTGTTAGTATTTGTGCAATGTGGGACCTACTTCATGCAAAGCTGACTAAGCTACAGATTCCCCTCTTCCTTAATTAAGACCACTTGTTAAATACAATCACCAATAATAATCCAATCACTCTACTATATTCTCTAATTAATAAACTCTCATTTTTATTTTATTTAGTTTTAGGGAAATCTTTCCCTTAAACAAATTTTGTTTGCAACTTGTATGTAAAAAATGATGAGGGAGTAAAAACCTAAGATTAATTGTTGTGGATATATACATTACACGATCATGTGAAAGAGATCACAGATTTATGTGTCAGCACAATAGATACAACAAATTAAAACTAAAAAACCATTCAAATAATAACAAACTCTATTTTAAAACTAAAAAGAATTTTACAATCACTACTAGTCATCAGTTTATAATAGTATCAAATCTTTAAGAAGATATATTCCAGACCGTGTATGTCAAGTTTCATATTCTTTTATTAAATTTATCATATTTTTTGTTGAATTTTTTTTTATAATGAATTGCATACCCGTATGGTTAACGAAACTCTTTTTTTAATGATATTAATTAATTTTGAAAACTAAAATGTCTCTATGTTTCATTACTGTACCAACAAGTTTTTATGCTGGTTACTCACTCCAAAGAAGAAGCTACAAAAAAAGAAGAAGAAGAAGCAGAGCTAAAATACTAATTTAAAAACAAGAGAATCGGTTTAAGTAACCATAGTATATCGTTATATCATGCACTAAGTTCAAGTATAAACAGCAGAGAGATTCGGTGGGTTGAGAAGCACGTCATGTGGATTCATTATTGAACTAGCTAGTATAATAATTAATTAAATTAAACTAAAATAATAGAACAGAACTAATATAATTTATAAAAATTGGGGTGATCACTGATCAGATTACGCAACTTACCTGTTACATATAATATAATATATTATATTCCATTTTAAACATCTCAATTGATTCACAAGAAAAGGTGAAGATCAGTGGAGTAGTGACGCCATAAACACTTCCTAATCCCATCACTACCATCCCTGAATTTCACACATTATACATTATGTAACATACTGTACAGAGCTTAGCTTACAAATATCCGCCATTGAAACGCATTAATAAATTAAGTTTAAAACTATGATGTGAAATGCATTAAGATGAGAGTTGCAATTTTGATTTTTCTATTTAATTATTCCGATAGGAAATCACTAATTAAGTTTAATTACTTCAAAATTACCAGACCATGTTGCCCATTAACAAGCAAAAAATCACTCTCCAAACACCATGATGAGAATTACAAAGGCACAATAAAAGGAAAATTAAAGATCCAAGAGAGAGGAGAGGGAGGTATATATATATAAACATAATTAACCTATGAATAAGGCATGGGCATCGCCAGTTGATAGATAGGATCATATAGTAACATTGTTTGTGTGTTTGGTTTCAAATATATATTGAAATGGATTCACGTTTGTTTATTTCGTTTTCACGTGAAACCAAACACACTGATTGGCGCTACGACTACAAGGCAATCATAGTTTCGCCTTTGGTGGCAACTTGACCCCGGGAAGGAGCAGCCACAACTTGTTTCTTTGATGCTACATAACTCTTGTCCTTTCTCTCATCCTTGTTCATTTGCTGTTGACGGCACTCTAGGCTGCAGAAAGCACTATCACCTCTGCAATTTTCATTTTATAAAAAAATCTCAATCAACACAGAGCCCTCTATTTGGAAACGAAATTACACAAAAAAAAATAAAATAGTGCATAACATAGTAGTTAGTGTTCAACATCAACAAACAAAATTATGTAACATACACACAAATATAGAGCAAAATAAAAAAATTAAGGGAAAGACCAATCTTATGTTCAAAAGTGAAATCGATTTTTTTCTTTGCAGCAAGCTGTGATTTGTTCCATTTCATGGTCATGGCGCAAAGTGAATTTTGATTCTCTTAACAAAATATTTTCTATACACACGATCAGTATTGAACTCTTGTACTAAATTACATAGTTGTCTCTCAATAGAGACTTGTTTATCGGGTGAAATTGATTATTACACATGTCATAAAATTGTAAGAAATAAAATGGATTGGGAGAGATATAAGCAAGATTGAGATTTGAGAAGAGGGTGATAGGAATTAGAGGCAGGAGTCAGAAAATAAAAATGTTAGTGAAAAGTGAGTGAGTACCTATACATGTAAATGTCACGGCCGGGAACCAAAGGGCGTTTACAGAGAAAGCAAACACGCAAGAATTCAGGGGTGTGAGTCAAATCGGAGGAGAATTGCCTTGTATGGGGTGAAACAGAGGCTAAAACCCTGTTTTGATCTGAACCGTTGAATCCAAACCCAACTCCTACCGGTCCAATCTGGTTGTTAGGATCATCGTCCACCATGGTTGTGTTCAGATCGAAGGTTATCTCCGACATGCTCGTGGTTCTCTTCATCGGAGGACGAGATCTCTTCCCTAACATCATCTTCTTCTTAGACTACTCTGCTACTGAAACAATACTGCTCTGTATGTTTTCTTCACTATTGACTATAATAATACTAATTGATATGAACTGTGAAGAGTGAAGATTGAAGAGAGAATGAAGGAGCAGGTTACAGGTAGGTGGAGAAGAAAACAGCGAAGCTTAGGGGAGATAAATAAATAAAACAAGAGCCTAAAACCGAGGAGTCAATCTCAGCCGTTCATCCTGTCATCAGACCAACTTCATCATTAACGAGAAATGAAATCTCACGTCAACCTTTCCTTTTCAATTTCCATCATTTTACTTTTTTTATTATTGGAGCCTTGGAGCTGTATTATTATTAATAAACAAAATAAATTATCACTACGGTCACACTTTGTAATTTTCTTTAATTTTTTTTTTTTTAATGCCAATTGGAATGGGAACTTTGGATACTCTCAATTGGAGCCTCCAAAAAAAAGAAGTGAACTTGGGTGAGGGTCATTGGCCACCCAAATGGTTTACATCATTGTTGGAAATATTGGAATCTAATGTATAAAGCTTCATAATCCGTATCTTTCAATTGTCAGCCATGCCCCTCCTTTTCACTAGAAACTACAATTTTAATATTTCTTTTCCAAAATAATATTTTGTATTCTATGTTATTTGGAATTTTCAACTTTTTAAATTATTTATTTTCTTAATTTCGTCTCTATTTGTAACACTTTTTGTTACATTAGTCATACTTTATGAAAAATGTAGTCTCATTTAGTTATACTTTTATTAGAAGTAAAAGTATTTATTAAAAAAGTAAAAAAAAATTATTTCTGTCATATTTTTTTAATTTAAAGTTACTTCTAATAAAAAATTACACTAAAAACATAATTTAAGCCTTAATTAGCAAACTTTAATCAATAAAACAGTCAATTTGATTAGGTTTCGATCTTCTCCGTTATTTCTCTTCTTCTCTCCACCATCTTCCCCTAGCCTCATCTTCTTCTTCACTTATCATACAACACCTTCAAATTCACTATAACATCATTTATTATTATTAGTAATATTTTTAAAAAATATTCTTAAATTGTAAAAAAAAATTAAATTGTTAAAACTGTTGTATTTGTACATTTGTAATATTTTTGATAAATATTATATACAAAAAATAAAATATCCTAGCAATTTATTTTAAAATACTGTTAAAAAGATATGACTTTTGTATATTTGTAATATTCTTTTGTAAATGTTATATAATTAATGACATGTTACTAATTATCAAATTATGTTGTAGTAAAATGCATTATAAAAAGTAGTTACCTTTCCTAGAAAGATTATATAGAATTACCCTTTTTGGTTTTATTTTAGCAATTTGTTTATCCTTCCTTTAATATCATCACTCTAATCTCTAATTAACTGAGAGTACAGAGAACGCCTTTGTTTTTCTTTTCCGTGTTTTTATATTAAAGAACAATTTTTTTTTAGAAAAGGGACAGAAATGAGTATAATACTGATTAATACTTAATATATACAAATACATTAATCAACTTCATTGTATATATATGCATATGTTGTGTACAGTGGATTAACTTATGAGTTAATTATAATTTCTCTAATGATGTAAGTTGCTTTATGTGCTGTTTAACATTGTTATTTAAAATTGAATTATTATCATATATGTACTTTTTAAAATGTAATTATTTACTAGAGGTCCGTAGGACGGGTTGAGACGGATTACACTTGTTCTTCACTCGGTCCTAAACATAGTTCAGATCAATTATGTAGACCACGACTCCGCCACAAACCCATTAAAACCCAAAGATATACGAGTCCAATTAAAACCGAATTAAAAAGAACAATATCGGGTTGACCCAGACATACAACTCAATATAAATATAACATAATAATATATAATTATGTGATTATCTCATTATTTTAGATATAACTTACGACTATCGGTAATTCGTCATAAAATTAATATTTAAGATTGATTATAATAGCGTGGATTCCTAATTTAGAAAAATAAATAAATAAAATATATATGAGGATATAGCTCATTATCGTAGTTTTTTTTTTAAAAATAAAATAGTTATTGATAAAATTTTATTCAATTTATTGATATTTGATAATTATGAATTATATTATTAACACAAATATTTTCAAAAAAGTGTAGTAAATAATGGTAAGAAACAATAAAGTATTAGATTAAAAATAAAAAATGCATAATGGTATATGGTATAGGAACGAATTAGGGTAATATGAAGGTGAATCCGAACTCGAACACAAGGCCAGCAAATAGAACTCGAATCCGGTCCAAAGATTAAAATAGACAGTGTTAAACCTGTCGTGAATCTTTTTTGAGACTGGATTGACTCGGAAGACGGACCGTATCATGAATACCCGTATTACTTACTATAAAAACCATTGTTATTTTGGATAAATTGTGGTTGCTAATTATAATTTTAATAATAAACTGCATACTTAAAAAAATACATAAAACAAAAATTGAAATGTTTGAAATAATGATATTAGTAAATCACAGGCGAAGTAAAGTATAATATAGAGCAAATGATAAATTAAATAACCCTTGATTTTATATTAGTGTGGTTCGATTAATACTACTAAGGATTGTGCTACAATATTCGGTAATTAAAAAGTTTAGGGCTTATACACCATGCATTGTTACAAAAGATGAGATTTGTGAGGAAGTAGAGTGATTTCACCCTCATTTCCAAGCACTCAACAATAGTATTATTCTAACTAATAATGGAGGCAATTGCTGTCTTACGTCGTGAATATTATGCTACTGATTAGTGATTACTACTATATATATTGATGTAGAAATTGGTTGAGAACGTAAGCTTATTCTGTCAATAGAAAGAAAAAATAATAATTAAAAAGTAGTGCTCAGTGGACACCCAACAGCTGCTCCACTTTCTTAAGTCTTACCGATCGATATATTTATAGATAAAACAAAATAAAATAAAGTAGAACAGAATTACATAGGATAAAATAGAATAAAATTTGTATATGAGTGTGTGGTATGGTTGTATAAAGTTTAGTTTTTGGTGCTGTAACTTTTTAATAAACCAAAAAAAAAAAAAGAATAGTAGAACAAAATGTGTATTATTATTATTGGTGACAATAAAATAGAATCATATATCGTATTTTGTATTTAATGTTAATTATGTTAAAATAAGCAAATTACTGTATAATTATATAATAATTTTAAATTTTATTAATTTTATATTAATATTTAATGAAAATATTTTTATTTTTATCAAACACAAAATTTTTACAAGACATATAATTATCAAATATAATTTTAAAAATAATTTTTAATTATAATTTATGTTGAATAAATTTTCATTATATAAATTTGCAACAAGAATGTATTTTAAAAAATATTTTTTGGTCAAACAAAAAAACGTTAAATTCAATAAATTTATACATATATTATTTTGTTAATAAAAAATAATTCAATGAGATTAATAGTAATAATTTTACTCTATATTTTGTTTTGTTCTCTTCAATTCTATCATTTTTGGTAGAACTGAAATTTAATGTATATCTGACCTAGTATTTTGATCGGTCTTACTTTATTAATATGAGTGCTGATTTTTTTACACCATTTTTCCTTACACCCTTATTACACCTTTAAGATTTTAATTACTTACATGATTTTTACATTTTCCTTTCTTGAATAAATATAGAAATATTATTAGTTTAATATGAATGTAAGATGGGTGTAAAAAAAATGATATAATAAGAAAAAACATTTTTCTATTAATATATCAAATATAAAACACAACTCTAATATTATATTTTATCTAATACAAATATGTTTGTCAAATGCTACTATAGTGGTTGCCTACTTGCCTTTGCCTAAGCTTGTTCCATTTCGACTTTTAACTCAATCACAAATGGCATCAATTATTAAGGGTAGAGAAACCCGTGGTTATACAAATTTTTTTTTAACAAATCACAAAAAACAAAGTAAAAAAAATGGAAAGGAAAGAATGGAAAATAGAGAAAAAATAAAAAAAAAATAGTGAAATAAACTTGAAATGAAGGGAAGTGGAGAGAGAAGAAAGAGAAAGAAAGAGGAAAAAAAGAAGTAAGAGAAAAAGAGTTTAATAATTAAATTTAATTTTATTATTGAAATTTTAAATTTTTCTAATCTCAAAGCAATCCAAAATACAAAAAACCTGCATGAAAAATCAAAGTTTTTAAGTTTGGATTAATGTCCAAAATACAAAAAATCAAACAAAGAGATAATAGAATAAAATAATATTAAACGAAATTTTGGAGGGAAACTAAATTAATGAGAGCATGACACTTGACAAAATAAGTTGCTTGTGAGTCAAAAAGGATTTCTTTTCTTCTTATAGTATATGATGACCTAAAAATCTATTCTCACGTCACCTCTTTTCCTTTCTTTTTTTTTTTTTTCTTGTGGTCTGCACATTGGTTCAACTTCAAAGTTTTTACAGAAATATCAGCGCAGACCCCTATTTACTCAGTTAATATATAATCGGGATTAAGTAGGGTTAGTTCTGAACTTTTTAAAAAAGAGTGTTAATAAATAGGGTTAGATAGGATTATTAACAAGCTATCTGTCTAAATAGTGTGTAAGGATCTTTATTAAAGTTTTTAATATTATTTTTAGTAATAATTGCAAATAATATATTTTACTTGTCGTTGACAATGAATTTTTAAAGTTTTGAAACTAAGAATCACGAATTTTTGTAGAATAAGCATAAAAGTACAAAAAAAAAAAAACTTAATTTTTATATTGCGTTTGACTCTAAAATTAAAACAAACATGTTTATACATAATATCACAACTCACAACTTTCATTTAAAAACTCCCTAAAAAAAATTTAAATCATTAATTGTGATATGATTTCTTTTTCTCTTGTATTATATTTATACATTTTTTTTCTTTTTTAAATCACATTTTCTTTAACATATAGTTTTCTTATTAGCTTTAAGACATAATTTTAAAAAGAATGAATTACTTTACAATACAAAATCAGACACATTGCATGTCTTATCGAAAAATTATAGGGTGTGGAAAATTACTTTACAACACAAAATGATCAGACACAGAATATGAGTCATGACTCATACGTGGAAAATTAGAAATCTAACATGAATCCAACTCACTTTTTTTATTTAAAGGTGATGTGTGGATATTGTTGAATCGGATTTTAGAAGCGCATTTAAAGTAAGTGTAAAGTGCATAACATCATTCGTATAATTATTATTTTTATAAATTTTTTAATAATTTTTTTGTATTTCTCTTTTCTTATACAACCTTACACCCGTACAAGTAACATTATTCTTTCACTAAACCTCAACAATAATTCGTGACATTTTCTCTGGATATTAAGCAACCCCCGCGTTTTTAACAGAACACTTACAGATCTTTAATCAAGTAGTTTTTAGGTTCGTTTTTTTATTTTATCCAAGACAACCAAATCTGGAAGTCCATTGCCCTCACATTGACTAAAAAACAACAAAGTCCATTAACTTATCGCGCAGCACTTTTTTCATTACACTCTTTTCTTAGAATACCACACATCTTTTTTTTCTCCCAAAAATGTCTTGTACCAATTTTGAATGCTACGAATTTTTAAAATCCGAGCGAATAATCACACTTGCTGACACAAATATCCGGATTTTTTAAATGGATTTTAAAGATCCGAACACACTCGAATTTTTAAAATCCGAACATACTCGAATTTTTAAAATCTGAGTTCTATGAAAGTCTGATAGCACTTAAATGAAAACAAAGAAAAATAAAGAGTGAGAAGATATTAGAACTCACCTAATAATAAGTAGAATGTTCCAAATATAGGATTTTTAATAAGTGGAAGTCACCTAATGTAATGTTTCTATTTCAGCCTGACCTTCATTGCTATCAAGACTCTGTAAAACTCGGATTTTAAAAATCCGAGTATGTTCGGATTTTTAAAATCCGTTTGAAAAATTTAGATATTTGTATTGACAAGTGTGGTTATTCGCTCAAATTTTAAAAATTCGAGCAAGGGATATTTTTAAAAAAATATATATGATGTGTAATGCCTTGACAAAAGAGCGTCACGAAAAAAGTGTTGGCATAGCTTATCCACATGTTGTGCGTCTACGGTATATACATCAAATTGAGCTTTAAGTGACCAAAAACAATGGGCCTCTGCAAAAGCTGTAAAATAATTTAATCTTTTCATTTAGAGTCCAAACAAATATAATCTTTTTAGGCAATATTTTTTTTACCACACATACTTTTTTTCTCACCATACATTTTTTTTTAGTTTTCAAAATTATCCATCGCTCATATTTTAAAAATTCACATTGCAATTTTATAAAAATATAATGACAAATTTTTAAATACAAAGACGAATTTTTGATTAATAGTGCTGTGGATTTTGAAAATTTGTAAGCTGCAGATTTTCAAAATCTTTTGAGTAGTTTTATAAAACAAAGTGTTAGATTTTTGCGAAGGATAATTTTAAGAAGAAAAAAAAAGCAACATATAATGAAGAGAGAAATCAATATGGTGAGAAAAGAAAAAATCAAGGGTTTAATACTTCTAATTAAATACAATGGACCCAAAGTTATTGGGCCTTGGAAAAGAAATATATAATTGAATACTTCTAAGTAATATTGAACTTATATTCTACCAAAAAAAATATTAAATTTATATCGTATTTGACTCATTTTAAATAAGTAAAATGAATCCATCATTAATGTAAAAAATTTAAATTAAATACCCAACAATTTTAATAAATTTGTAAATAATTTTTTTTATCTTATAATAGATATTTTCAATAAGAGACAATCATATTCTATTAGGAACATCCATATTATTGTTCCTCTTTTTAAGTTATATAATTTTTAAATCCACGAGATTTTAAATATTAAAAAAATTAAATATGTGTTACTTAAATCATATATGTAGTGATATTTGATATAAATAATCAATTGGTATATATCATTAGAGTTTGAGTGGCTATTTATTTAATTTTTAACATTCCAGAATCACTAGATAGAATAAATATCCGAAAATATGTTCTACATTTTAACATAATTAGTTTTTCACAATTCTGCCGATCAATTCTTGAATTATGATGCAAATATAACTATGTCAATTTCCTTGTCTTTACGTTTCTTAAAATATTTTAGAAGACTCTAACTCTAATTTTACTTATGTTATTTTTCAATGATGTTTTTGTTTACATCATCATTTAAATCCCATTCACTTTTTTAAAAATGAAAAAAAAAGTACATATTAATCTTTTTTCCCTATTTTTTTAATATATAATGCATGTTATCAACTTATCATTACATGATTTTAATAAATACTATATTCAAATAATTTAATATACAAAATTATCCTCGAGATTTGAAATAGTAAGTGAGTCATTTTAACTCTTGATTTTATTAAAACTAACTTTTTATTTTTTAACTTTATAAAATCGATCATAACAATGGTTTGTTTTATAAAAAATAATCACAATAATAGTTGATTTTATAAAAAAATCAAGCCCTTTAGTTAAGAATATTCAACAATAACATTTTATAAAATAAAAAAAAAGGATTATTTTAAAAACTCAGAGTAAAATGACTAATAATGATAATCTTAAATATTACTGAATTTATCTTATATTAAGTGTTGTTTTAGAGAAAAAAAATTATCTTATTTTTTTTTCTTAACAAAAGTTTAGGTAAGTGACAGACCTACTCCATCAAAGACCTTATTTTATTTGTCATTTTATAGTTTCAATGAAATATTAATTATGTTTTATCAAATATACCTTGACTAGTTGAGTTTTAAATAAATATTTTTAGATACTTGACCATTAATTAATAATAGTAATTAGTAATATAATAAGAAGATAACTATTTGTATAAAAATAAAAATAAATAAATGATAGTTTTTAAATTATGTGTAATGTGTAACAACTTTAAAAAATATTTAATATGGAACGAGGGAGTAATTCATTCGTTCACTCCTATTATAACCCACTTTCAGAAAACAGATCAACTTACCCTACCTCATTTTTTAGCTAGGCACAAGTTGACCCACATCCACATTAGCATCTCTCTGCACCAAAATTGAAAAAGAGCACTTTGATTGAAGGCTACTCAACTCTCACAAAGTCCCAAAAGGTTAAGATAACAAAATGAAAAATGAAAAATGTTAAGTCCATTTGTTAATTTTTTTATAATTTTTTTATTAGTTTTTTTTTTACAAATTTTTTTATTCATTTAATTTTAACAATTATTTTTATTTATTTTTAAGAATTTAATTTTTAAAAGATAAATGATGATTATTAAAATTAGATAAATAAAAAAATTCATAAAAATATTTAGACAAATAATATTTAGTGCCCTAAAAATATTTTTTAAGAACCTAAATATAATAAAAATATATTGGAATACATAATTTTTTACATTTTTGAAAGATAAAATAATATAATTTTATAATTATTTTTCTATTCATAATAACCTTAACTAGTGTTAAAAGACACTGTATATTAAGATTCAATCATTTAATAGAAAAAATTATCTTTCTCTAACAAAATAGTAAAGGGCAAAATTTTCGGCGTGTGACGCGGTATTGATAGATTGTAGCTACTTTCATTTTTGTGTACCGAACGAACGAACAGCTTGTGCTCATTACCAGAGTCACATGCCAGCACCGACAACGCCAGCTGCACACACTAATCTATGACTATAATGCACCTACACCGCCACGGTTCTTTTCCTCTACACTCTCCTTTTCTCTACACCGCGTCATTCTCCCTTCTACGTAACCCCATCAAGCCATAGAATTTTTTATCATAATGACGTGTCACGTCCTCGTTGCGAGATCACGTTTCTTTACGATGAGCTCCAACGCAGTTTAACAAAAACCACGCGCTTTTCCTCTTTTTTTTCTTTTCTTTTATGCGCATTTCTCTCCCTTTACTACCCTCTCCACTAGTCTACACATAACACAGCCTCTTTTATTGAAACCCTCGATTTCAATTTGCTTTGTGCCCTTTCATCTACACCTTCTTCTTCTTCTTTGCTTCATCATCTTCTTTCTCTGTTCTTGACGCTAGCTCACAATGGCTTCCAGGGTAGTGTTGCTGTTAGCTATGTGTGTGCTTCCTGCGATGGTTGCAGCCATCCGTCCAGCCAAGAACCCTTTCATCGTAAAGGGTAGCGTCTTCTGTGACCCTTGCCGTGCTGGTTTCGAGACCTCCGCCATTAGCTACGTTGCTGGTAACTACTCACACTTTTTCTCTCTTTTCTCTGTATACTTTATTTACACATTTTAAAAAAATGCCATCATTTCTATTAAGTAACCCCAAAACCCAAATCTCAGATCTGTTTTCCAAAGTAAATCTCTATCGTCTCATTGTTAAAATGTCAAGGATTTAGCTCATGTGCTGTTTTTCCTATTTTGATTTTTTTTGAAAAAAAAAATTCTAAGTCTATTACATTACTAAGTTGCTAGATCTGACTGTACGAGTAGCTTTAAAATTAGGTTTTGCAGTGTGCTAGATCTAGCCTCGAAGTCCTGGAATTTTACTTTCACTGTCTCCTTGTTATTTAGTACTAGTTATTTACTATTACCATGACAGTTTTTGAATGCTTCCATTCGGTACGTGTGTTTGGGATTTGGATCTAGGTGTGTAAAGTGAGGAAATAAAAATATATCCACACTTGTTTTGAATTGAAGTATATGTTGTCTTTGATCCACTTTAAATCAAGATTGCATATACACTGACTCAGAATGGGATCATCTATAGTTTAAAATGGAACTGCAAAAGATGCATTTGAGATCTAACGGTTGACACAAAACTTAGAAAGTTGAATGGTTTATTTCGAATGAATTTTGCCCCCTGGTTAAAATTGCACCACCAGGCAGTTATTTTGAACTCCAGAGAATTGTAATCCGCATTCACTGAGATTAGGTACTTTAATTCAACGGATACTTTAGTACAATTCAAGATGTATGCATAATACACCCTTGCTTTCTAGGCACCCACTCACGTTAGAGGAGTTAAATTCGTGTTGCTGTTACTAGTCCACTCCTTTCTTCTTCTTTTTTTTTGTTGAATTTTTCTACTTACTACTTAGTAATTGTGTAAAGTGTGAGTTGCTGTTTGCAAGTTTTTAAGAGCTTGGAATAATGATTTGGTGCAGGTGCGGAGGTTGAGCTGCGATGCATGGACAAGCTTGGAAAAACTGTAGTATACACAAAGAGGGGATGTACTGACTCAACTGGGCAATACACAATCTACGTGAACGAGGATCACGCAGACCAGATCTGTGATGCCAGACTCATAAGCAGTCCCCAGAGTCATTGTAACGAAGCTACCCCAGGCCGTGATCAAGCCCGTGTTATTCTCACAGCCTACAACGGCATTGCTTCCAATAACAGGTTTGCCAATGCCATGGGCTTCCAGACCCAGGAAGTTGCTGCAGGCTGTGCTCAGATCCTCAAGCAATACCAGGAGTTCGATAACGAAGACTAATTTCTCACTACTAAATTTAGATTGGATCGATCTGGCTTTCCTCTTGTCTATTTAATTCAATCTAGTTTGAGTGTTATCTCAACATTTTCAGTTTGTTATATGTTAATGGACCCTGCTAAATTATATACTATTATTACTGGGCTTGAGGATGTGTTGTAATCTGTTGTCTTGCTGTTATAAAACTATTCTTTTATATCTGATGCATTCATTGAAGAGGTGTTGTATCATGAGTATTGATTTGTATGAAAGGGCCAATCTTGGGTTGACTTCCTTCCATTAGTTCCACTATATGACAAAAAATTTATCAACATCCTGAGCGACCAATGCCAGGAATTTCCTTTTAACTCTTTTGCCTTTGCTAATGTTATTTGTTGCGAGTTATGACCTTCGGTAGCTGTCAAAAATTGCTATTTCTTCCTATATTTAAAAATTAGGTTATGGAAATTTTACTGACAAATCGATCAATAACAGCACAAAATATAAGTCGGTAGTATTTGCCTTTTGTTTTTATTATGAATAATTTTAAATTCTATAAGTTCTTGTTATAAATATTCCTTCAAGTTCCTCTTGTAAATCCCCTTATATACTCTTATTACGTAACGAATGAATTGAATGTATTTTATATCTATAGGAGGATTTAGCATAACTTTTTTATTATTATCAAATCAGTACCTGTGTCGATAACAACATAAATAACCCTATTAAATCTCAATATTTTCAGTCAAAATTTCATTTATTTATAACAAAGTGTATTGTAAGGTATTTTTATAGAAGAGAAAACTCGTGGTTTGTTCATACTAAATGTTTTCTACTAAATTGTTATTACTTGCTGTGAGATTTGAATTTGCACTCTACCAACTTGCCTTTTGGCACTCGGTTCAAGGCCCAAAGGCAAATTCATCATGACAACTAAGAATGGGAAGTACTCCATTTTTATTCTCTTAAATTTTTGTTGAGAGGAAAAACAATACAGATAGATGTAAATTTTTCTTGTTTAATTTGAGGGAAATAAAAAAGATGTTTACTTATAAAAATTATTTCATCTCAGCTTCTTTTCACTCTATCTCCTTTCACGCAATTAAACACAGGGTTAAAGAATGGCTAAAGTACTGGCTGAGTATGCAGATTTAGAATGAACAAAGAAGCCTGTGAAGGCACAGAATCCATATTGCTTCGTGTCTTCCGATCCTGAACATAATCTTCTCGGGAATGATGAACATATCGTGAGGAGAAGCCTTTATTATTGGTTATGGGGAGTTAAGACAGTTTTCAATTTCTTTCGAGTAGAATTTATGAGCATCATGAGTAAAAACACTCCAACACTCAAATCATATCATATCATATATTATAAAAAAAGAAATTCTTTCTTGACTCATAAACAACTTATTTTGTCAACTGTCATGTTCACATTAACTCAGTTTTCCTCTAAAATTTCGTTTAATATTATTTTATTATGTTCTCTTCTTATTTGATTTTTTGTATTTTGGAATCCTTTGAGATTAGAAAAATTTAAAATTTCAATAATAAAATTAAACTTAATTATTAAACTCTTTTTCTCTTACTTCTTTTTTTTCCTCTTTCTCTCTCTTTCTTCTCTCTCTACTTCCCTTCATTTCAAGTTTATTTTACTATCTTTTTATTTTATTTTTTTTCTCTATTTTCCATTCTTTCCTTTCCATTTTTTTTACTTTGTTATGTGTGATTTGTTAAAAATAAATTTTGGTATAACCACGGGTTTCTTTACTCTTAAAATGAGACTAATCCAAGTCATTAGTTTTTGAATATTATTTGGTTAAAATATGATCAAACTCATTTATATGTTTTATTGTATATTCATTATAAAATTATAAAATATTGGAACAACCTCACAAATGCGTAACGACGAAGATCCGTGCGAACGCACGGGTCAAAAGCTAGTTGGAAAAGTAAAAGAATGTGCAAAATGGTGATAATTCGTACTTGTATTGAATTCTAAGTTAGAGCAATGCTATATCCTCTTAAAACATCCTTCTAAATATCCTCCTAATTATTAAGTGGGGAATGTATTTTATAGTTTCAAGATAAAAACATTTAATTTTCTCCTTCAATACATTCTTTAAAAAAAATTAGAAAGATATTTAAAAAAATATTTAAGAGGATAAATCCTTATTCTTCTAAGTTATAACAGATCTAAGGTCTTAGGATAGCCCCCAGATGTAGAGAAGTTGTGGACTTCTCATCCAAATAGAAAGATCAGAGAATTTTGGTATCCAAATAGAAGTTGTTGCTTCATAATTCGAAATCAGACGTGTGTAATTTCGTTTTGATTTATAAATAAATAAATAAAAGAATTTGCGAATAAAGATCACTCAGACCAGTAGGAAAGGTAACTTTCCCATGTACCCAAAAAAAAAGACCAGTAGGAAAGGTATAAAAAATTGAACTTGGACAATTAGGCCCAAAAGTAACTTGGACAATTTGGGCCTGGGTAGCAAAATGGACCAGAACACAACTACAGCTCGGACCAGAAATTATGGAGGATGAGATTAGCATCATCTCTATTGGGAGTGACCATCCTTTTTTATATGTAAGAATCATAAATTTATATACTAAAAAGGATGGTGTCATTCCTAATAGGGATGGTGCTAATCCATCCACCCGATTGGGAATGACACCATCCTTTTTAGTATATAAATTTATAATTCTTACATATAAAGAGATGGTGAGATTTTCAAAATTGGGTGGTCTCAATCCCTCCCACCCTAACAATCCACCCCAATTTTATTTTATTTATCACCGACCATAACTATAATAGTAAAGATGTTGTCCAAAAAAATTAGTAAAGATAAAAACAAAAATGATAAAAATGATTATTTTTTTTTATCATAAGTAAGGTTACACAGATTAAGAATATCATACTAGAATATTTTTTATTAAAGACAAAAGTTTAATGCCTCCGATCCTAATTATAAAATCCTTTAAAAAAAATTTGTTGGTTCTATATATAAGATCTCCTACAAAATTCAAGAGGCAAATTATTGATTTTTTTCTTGTCTACCCTTATAATAAATGAAGGGATAGTGAGTATGATTAATGAATTTGTTGAAAATTTTGACTTTAAATAAGGGTAAATTTAGTAGATTGTATTTTTTTTAAAAAAACAAGACATTAAATAAGATTATTAATAATTTTTTTAATCTGTGTGAATTAGTTAGAGAGTCCTATAAAAAGAGTAGAAGTAATATGTTGTAAACATAAATACTCTTATAAAAAGTTTTATTTATTGAATTCTTAACATGTGAAATGTTGCACGTAATAAAAAAATAAAACTAATAACAATAACAACTATAATATTAATAATAGGGCTACGGTACATTCTATGTTATGTTTGTCATACTGCTTCTGTTTTTTTTTTTATTCACATTTGTGTTACATGTTGTACAAGAATCAAGGAAATTCTAAAGAGGACTAATATTTATTGCATATTTTTTTAATACACATAAAATCTCTCTTCTTTTAATTTAGCAGGTCACAAACAATTGAGGGTGGTTCACTGGGTAATTTCACTTGAAAGTGATTTAGTTTGATTACATTAAATATTGGTAAAATTGTAAAAAAAAAAAAAAGAGGAGGAGGAGTAAATATTCCTTGGTTTTGTAAAGTGACATCAAACAACCGAAAGTGAACACATTAAAAGTTCTAAAATGAGTATCAAATAAAAAGGGAGGTAGTACATATCACATAGACATGATTTTATATTTGTTCAGTAAAAGAAAAATGAAACATCTTATATGACGGGATCGCAAGTTAGGTTGATCAAATTACAATTGATAATTAATTTTTTTTATCTTGATAATTTTTTTCCCAAAAAAAATACAATAACTAAAATTACATATGCTCTAATAAACTCACTAACTGAATTATATGGGTGAGACTTTTATTCTAATAATAGAATGAGAAGAGACTTACGAAACTAAAAAAAACTGAAAAAAATGTATTAATATTTCTATTTCATTTAATCACTTTTCATTAATTAAAAAAATATTGATATTGAAGAAACTTTTTTTGTGTTTGTTTATGAGTTACCACAATTATTTTCATGATATGTTGTGAATTGATGGATCCACTTGAAGAAATGGAAGACGAGAAAGTTGTATGTAGGATAGGAGGTTGGTAGAGGACCGCCAAAGACGACACGGAAGGCTTTATAATTTTTAGTAGTATATTATATTGAACGGTCAAAAAATATACTAATAATGCTAATGAACTTATTGTTAATAACTACCAAAAAAAATTAATACTCTTAATTTTATAAAATAAACTATTTAATTTTTTAATATACTATTTTTCTTTCATAATTAAATTTCTCTCTTATTTGTTAAATATTAATACTCAATACTATTAATTTTATCTGCTTCGAGAGTATAGTTAAAAAAAAACTACAATTAATATCATTATTAAAATAGTAAAGAGACAAGTAATTTAAAAAAAAAATTATTAAAATACCTAAAATAACAAGCATTGAGAAATTGAGGGAGTAATAAGTTATAAGTTAGTATTCTCTCTATTTCACAATATCTGTTATTTTAACTGTTTTAATTTTTTTAAAATAGTTGTCACTTTATATTTTTAATGATAGTATTAATTGTTTTTTTCAATTATATCCTCAAAGAAAAAAGAGTTAACTTTGAGTATGGAGAAAGAGTTAATGTAATAAAAGAGTAAAATAATTATAAAAGAGAAATAATATATTAAAAAATTGAATAGTTTATTTTTTAAAATCAAAAGTATTAAATGTTTTTCTTAATTACTCATTTCGTTTTAAAATGACAGTTATTTAAGATTGTTTCACGAAAAATAAAAAAATACAATAAATATTATAATAAGTAAAATAACTTTATCAAAATAACCTTATTAATTAACATATTAATTATCTAACCATATTTTGAATTGATATGAATTATTTTATAAGAATAAAATGGAGAAAAATATTTAATAATGCATTAAAAATATAAAATTGTTTTGAAAAAAATAGGTAACTATCAATTTGGTCCTCCAAAGATTATTTTGTCACCAATTTAGTCCTTCAAATAACTTTGCCACCAAATTAGTCCTCCAAAGATCATCTTGTCACTAATTTAGTCCCCAAAGAAGTTTATTATCAAGTTAGTCCTCCAAAGATATAAAAATCTACCAAATTAGTCTTCTGTTATGAACCAATTTGATATACTTAAATTTTTTGGAAGATTAATTTGATTTACTTTTACATCTTTTAAGGTTTAATTTGGTGACAAAGTTTTTTTATTGGCCAAATTGGTGACAAAGGTAATTTTTAGAGGACTAATTTAGTGACAAAATTCGACTAAATTGATGACAAGATAATATTTGAAAGATCAAATTAATAATTAATTAAAAAAAATCTCTAAAATGACAATAATTATAAAAAGAGTATTATTCTAAAACTTTAAATTACAAGTATTGTGAAACCGATAATACTGATTTATGAGGCATCTCCATATTGGTACAGTACAGACAGTTATGGGGGTACGTTGACTTGTCTCTCCTTCAAGTTCAAGGTACCATCGCACCAGCACAACACGAAAGCATATTCCTTTTCTTTAATTTTGCAGCCATTTTTAATTCTGTTTTTCTACCATGTGTAATATTACACAGATTAAATATCTTAAAAGAGAAATTTTTAATAGGAAAAGACAAAAATTGAATTTTGTATTTTATAAATTTATATTTATTACTTATAAATTTTTTTTTGAAATACTTAACTTATGCAATAGTTGCACAAATTAAAAAAATCTTTTTAATTTTGGTCTAACTTTTGCAGCCATAAGATGTAGAGGTGGATGGTTGTCGATTGTGGAATATGGGCCTCGTTATCGTCGTTCGTACATGCCATTCTTTAAAATTTCAATTTCAATTTCAAGGTCCAAGAGCTACCCCTTGATCTCAGTGTCGTTTGATTAAAACGCTCGAACAAAACGGTAGTTAAACCAAATACCCTAAAATGGGGTAGGTCTTGACCAAAAAGAGAAGCAAATTAAAGGGTTGGTGTGGTGGGAACTTTGAGATGAAATAAACACGTGTCATTTGGGTGTCAACTGTCAAATAAGCCAATGTGCATTGGTGGTGCTAAATTTCCCACATTGAAGGTCTGTTTTGTTAGGTGTTCCCTTCCTATTTTGAATAGAGAACAAACTTTATCATTATTAGAATAATTTTTTGGCATATTTAGCATGATGAAATTAACACATTTAACTACTTGTTTGAACCGATATTGCCTAAACTCTCATTTGCGGAAAATGTCTTGCAAATTGTTTGACTGGCGCTACACACAGAGCTTGGAAGCTAAATATTTTTTATGTGAATATTAAAATGCATGTTTAATTGAATGGAAGTAAATTAAAAAGAAAACAAGAGGATAGAAATTTGAAGAGAAAAAAAAGTTTATATTTTTAGTTTTTACAAATTATTTTTTCTTTCATTTTCTTTATATTTTATTTTTCAACCAAACCAAAAAACTTATTTTGTTTTTCATAATTTTCTTTCGGTTTATTTTTCATTCACTCTTCCAAATAAAACATAAAAGTATTTTTGAGCTAATTGTCAAAAGATTAATCCATTGTAAGGTACTACACTATGACTATTTATCAATCACCCCGTTTTTGTTACTAGTTAGGAGCTAACATTCATCGGAGTACTAAATTGCAATATGCCTATGTTTCTGATAAATTGTTGTGTTTTTTCGTCGGTTAATTTTTTTTTATGGAGAAATTGAGAAAGTTTTCTACTGAGCATAATTTAATTTTTATACTTTTACTTGATTTCTCAGTAATATTTTCACTAAATTATTATTAAGGGAATAATTTATTTTTGTTACGCTAATTCTCAAAAATCAATATTTATAAGAATTTTTATTCCTCAAAACCATTTTTTTAATATTGAGTGTCTAGTAAGCACTAAAACTTGGGAAAAAAATAACTGTCTAATTTATTTTCAAGCTAAAGCTATTTTAGAAAAAAAATAATATAAAGTTGATTATTTTAGGTGACCAAAATTGAGTTTACATTATTTCCTTTTATATGCGAGAATGAATTCTTTTCCTAATTCTTTGCTTGTGTTTCCTATATTATTTCTTTATCAGTATTTAAATTAAAAGCTTCCTTAACTATCTTTTGGTTTTGTCCGATAATAAAAATTTATGGCTAAATTATAATTTTGATCATTTATTTATTTTTATTTTTTATCAATTTGATTATTTATCTTTTTTTTACATTATATTAATTTTTTTGCGCTAATAAATTAAGTGTTTTCATCTAAATCTTCTTCAATATCATTGTGGTATTTTCTTTAAAGCACTCAAAATGTTAGCACAAAAAGATTAATATCAAGTAGAAAAAAGATAAGGGGCTAAATTGAAAAAAAAATACCAAAATAAAAACCCACTTAACTATATAGAACCAAAGTTATACCAAATTATTATATTTTAGTATTTATCAATAATTAATTAATTATGTTTCTACATTTTATTTTTTTTATATTATCTCTAAATTTTAATTTCTTCTTTTATCTCTCCATTTTTTTTATAACAACTATGTAGAGTAAATTTTACATTTTTAGTGTGTGTTTGGTTTAAAGTTGGTAGAATTGGTTTTTGATTAATGTGATTTTATAGAATTGATTTCGTGTAAAATTGATTTTAAAGTAACGTGATTTATGTTTGGGGATTTTTTTCTCGAAAGCAAATTTAGAGTAAAAATACAGTGTAAATTTTTCAACTCAACTTGAAAGCAAGTCTAACCTTGTTTCAGCCCAAATCAATTTTTCAACCCAAAATTAATTTTAACTTTTTTTCAATGCAAAAACGAATAACTGATTTATCAATCAAAATTGATTTTAGCTCTTTAAAATCAATTCTATTCCAACTTAACATTTTTTTAAACACACACTTAAAAGTCAGAGCAACGTATATAAATCTCTTCACTACGAGAATATTTCATTTCGCAAGAATTAATCAATAAATCTCTTTATTGAATAGGTCAATCCCCTTTGGGTATCTATTTATTTTTCATCAGAAAATTTTTAAATATTTATTTTCTCTTATCTTTTTTTCTTTTTTCTTTCTACAGTAAATACTAGTGTAGAAAAACGATTTTCTATATATATATTGCAGTTTTGGGACGCAAGCAAAGCAACCCCCGTAGTCCCGTTTCATTGACCTGGCTGCTCGTGTTTCCAAAGGTTTTCTCCTGCGTGACAAATAGTACTAACAACTTTCTCTCTTTCCCTCTACAAATTCCACATTTTTTTTCTTCTCTTTGCTCAAATCAACACCTTTTGCTTCGCTTCTGTAAAACTCCGTCTTCGATTCTCTCGACGCACTACGCATTGCCTTTGCCTCGTTTTCCCCGGTAACTCCTACTACTACTAGTATTATTATAAAGCCACTTCTGCAAATATTCCTCCTTATTTTCTCACATTTTCCTTCGTTCCCTTCTTCTTCCTTGAGCTCTTTTCTTCCATTATTTCCTTCAGGTATGCTTATTCCCTTTGTTTTCATTATTACCGATTTAATACTTGTCGCCAAAATAAATAAATGAATAAAAGATTAAAAAAGGAGACTTTTTTCTTCCTCTTTAATTGTTTTCCTCCTTATAGATCTGCAATCTCTTTGCTTGAAATGATTCTTTTTAAAAAAATACTGGCGGTGTGTACTATGAAATGACGGGCATGATTATAGCTTTGCAGTGAAGTTTTTGATCATGATGTAACTTAACATTAGATTTTCCCCCCTTTTTTCTTTTGTTCGTTCGGCATTGAACATTCTTCTAAGCAAGCACGAATTTTTCATATTTCCTTTGTTCAAGCGTTTAAAATTTTGAGGGTTTATCTTATCATGAAACTCGTTTGCGATGGGCACATAGCAACCTAAGCACCTTTTTTCTTTATATTGAATTGGCCAAACTAAGTGGTATTTCTCTGCTTAGTAGTTTGTTTTCAATCTGCAGATAATGGCCGCTGAAGTATATTCCCAGGCTATTGGCACCTTGCAGTCCCATTCTTATCTGAACAATTTTAATCATCATCAAAAGCTTCAGAACAATTCAGTAAGATTGGTGACGAGGGATTTTATCAGTAGTAATAGCTTATCTAGGAGAGGAAGCAACCACTCTGGCCAGAGGAATTGTAGTGTGATTCGATCTTCAGCTTCCGAAACATCAGTGATTGATCCAGTATTATCCCCTTCAAGAAGCAACACTGGTGAAACTCACAAGAAATCAAGTAAGATAAACTCTCCTGTCAATTATATTGATTGATCAAACATCATTCTGTGTTAAACATGTTTACTTTGATTGCTTCTTGAAGTTGTATTCACCAAGTTTGAGGTGTTTGAGACATTCAGGAAGTTGAAGTTCACTGTTGGATACTTGGATGTCCATCTATTCTAACTGTGCTGTTCAATATGGTCCAAATCAGATGAAGCAGCTTTGATCCTTATTCGACATGGTGAGTCATTGTGGAACGAAAAGAACTTATTCACTGGTTGTGTGGATGTTCCACTAAGCAAGAAGGGCATAGATGAGGCAATTGAAGCTGGAAAGAGAATTAGCAGCATTCCCATTGATGTCATATTTACATCTGCTTTGATTCGTGCTCAAATGACAGCCATGCTTGCCATGACTCAGCACCGTCGTAAGAAGGTAACATGAATGGATAACTATATTCAGGTGGCTAAAGTGGTAAAATATGTATTTTATTTTTCTTTAGAAAGTTTAGGCCATATCAGTGAGCAATTGGGCATGCCATGCTCCAAATGACTGGTGCTTAACTGAAAAGAATTAGTATAAATCTGTTTATACTGGTACTGCAATCTAGGAAATTAGGCAATAGCAGAATTGACAGGTTTACCATACTTATTGCCTGATTATGCACATGCAGTGTACTAAACTCTACTTTACACCGTTTGAAGATGTATTTTTATCTGTACAGTGTAGTATTCAAATGTCATTTTCTAAATATTAACCTGCAACCTCCCTTTAGGTTCCTATCATTATACACGATGAGAGTGAGCAAGCAAGGGTATGGAGTCAGATTTATAGCGAAGATACAAAAAAGCAGTCCATTCCGGTCATAAAAGCTTGGCAACTAAATGAAAGAATGTAGTAATCTTTTTACAATTTTCTATGTAGAAACTTCTGCTTTACAATGTCATGAATAACATTAACATCTAATAATTGTTATCATTTCAGGTATGGGGAACTACAGGGCCTCAATAAACAAGAAACAGCAGAAAGATATGGGAAAGAACAAGTCCATGAGTGGCGCCGAAGTTATGACATACCTCCTCCAAATGGTGAAAGTTTGGAAATGTGTGCTCAAAGAGCAGTTGCCTATTTTAGAGACGAAGTATGTGGAAATTTAGTGTTTTTTTAAAAAATTCTTTTAAAGGAAGTATAATTAGTAAAAAATTACAGTAAACACCCCTGTTTCCACATGTCAAATTTGATATTTAAGTTTTCTAGATAAATGTGGTGAATCTTTAAACTAGGTGTTCCTCTCAATGCAACAGCTCTGCTTTATTAGCATAGTTGTATATTTGCTTTACGTTTGATGTTTTCTCAACAAATGTAGCTTCAAAGCCTGTATGTGCAAAGGAAGTATGTATTTAGTTTGATATATGTTGGGCAAAATTGCTTGTATGATTGAACTGATGATATAACTTTTGATAAGGGACTGATCTCATTGACATCAATGTTGCAGATTGAACCTCAACTTTTATCTGGAAATAATGTTATGATTGCAGCACATGGGAATTCGTTGAGATCCATCATCATGTATCTTGACAAATTAACATCCCAAGAGGTGAGTGGAGCATTTAGCATTAACATGCCTTTTAGGTTCACATCTAACACTGCATAGTCATGATTCCTTTTTTTTTTTTTTCACCTTTTGCCAGGTCATTAGTTTAGAACTGTCAACTGGAATTCCCATGCTTTACATTTGCAAAGAAGGAAGATTCATTAGGAGGGGGAGTCCTATGGCACCAACTGAAGCTGGAGTTTACGCCTTTACTAGGGTATGCAGTTTATATCAGCTTGTATATTTCATCTCAGGTCTCTTAATCTTTAAGAATGGTTTTTATTTACTTTCTTTTTTTATGAACTGTTTAAATTTTTAATTTAAGGTTAGATATTGATTGTCTAGAATGCTGCAACGGCACTTATTATAGTTCTCAAGCAATATAAATAATTGAACTTGAAAATAGTTTGGCTGGTTAAATTGTTTGTCACATGCCTTTATGTGTATATTATTATTATTGTTATTGATATATGTTCTTATTGCTGAACCAAGTAACCTTAACTGTTACTCTCGTTGTACTAAACAACTTAGCTCTAAGACTGATTCTGGTTCTTACATTGGGAAAGCTTCCAAGATATTTAAATTGAATTTCATTATCAATGTTTAATTTGATTTGTTTGCGTATTTAGTAGTAACATCATGTTTACATGCTTTCCATTTTAATCCCTTTTTCTTTCGGGAGAAATTGTGAGCTTCAGCTTTTTCAGAATTCCATAAAATAAATCTAATCCTGATAGAAAGTTGTTACCCCTTCACCCTTTGATTATATTTATTAAAGTCTTTCATTTGGCTTCATTTAGTGTGACTGGTTGTGATGGGATAGTAACTTGAAATTAGTAGTGAAGATAATTTAGATACGAGTTTCTTGACTACTTAAACCGGAAAGAAGTACAGATGTTCCTCAAATTTCAGCCTGCGTTTTGATAGTTTGTACAAAAATAAGCATGTATATGAATGAAGTCAGCATTTTTTGGAGGATCTGAATTATTGTTATTCATAAATATTCTGCTATTTGGATTGATGCTCAATCAAGGTGTTGAAATGAAGTTTCACAATTCATTCCTCAAACCCAGAGGCGACTCAAGGGTTTGAGAGGCCTAAAGCAAATTTAAGGATGAGGCCTTTTTATTTACTAATAAAATAGTTTATTAAAATTATCATTAAATGTTATTTGTAGGATCAATATAAAATTATAACAGTCACTTATAATATTTTAATTAAAATTTATTTTCAAATATGATCTTACAATTAATTTTTTTATTAGAGGTATATTAGTACTAAAAAAATTTTTTTGGGACATTTTATTTTTTGGGGCCTAAAGCCTTTGCTTGGGCCTAAGCCAGCCCTGCTCAAACCTTCATCTTCACTAATTTTGCAAGACACTGACAACTTTGCTTGTTCACAGAATTTGGCTCTTTACAAGCAGAAGTTGGATGAGATGTTCCAATAATATTATTTTTAGGTAAACACCCGTTGCTTCTTTTCCTCTCTATTTGCATTTATGTTAATATATCACATTTTGTTATCTTCAACTGTTTCAGGAAATACATTCACCATTAATCAGAATTGTTACAGATGAAGAATCCCAAACAAAGGGAGGAGGTGTTCTCAGTGTTGCTTTTAGTTTTAGGTACCAGGAATATTTGTGTTTGTCCTAAAGCTAGGTTGTTTCAGATGTTTTAGTACAGTTTGAACCGATATATTGGGAGTCTAGCTCCCATTTTTAGGTATATCCGTCTCATATGATGAGCGAGCGATTGTTTCTGTGAGCCTGATGTTGATACATTTATGGAAATCCTGTAATACTTTCAGTTCAGGTCCATCATTATAATTGTAAATGAGTTCTAATGTGAATTTTATTGGATATCCTCAAAGTTTTATTCTAGAAACTTATTGTACTTACCCTTTAGTACTCTTCTCTTACACCTCATTTTGTCACTTCTTTCATATTCAATGAAGATTGAAAAAAAAAAAACACTAATATTGAAAATACTTAAATCTATCCTTCCTTATTGAAATATTTTAAAATTAACTAATCATTCACCCACGGGGAGGAAGAATATTGTCATTTTGTAAACCACAAGAGAAGCACAAGGCTGCTAGATGCGTGAGCATAAATTTTACACCATTTCTAAAAGTCAGAAGCTTCAAGCAACAAGGTAAAATCATTTATCACAATATCTTCTTCGAAAATGAAGTTAACACTAGGTCTTTAGAATACAGGTTTCAAACTAGAACATCATATTATTTTGCTGCTTACATTAAAGTTGACTCAATACTGTTTAAAAAAGATTTAGGTATGTAATTTCTCATTCTGTCATGACATTGTGCGTCCTTGTCCTTGAGAAGCCAAAGTATATTGGTCAGGGTTAGGAACAGTTGAACAGTCTTTTTTCTTGTCATTTGAAGGATCAGAATCTGCATATAACCTGATCGAATCCAAAGAAGGATGTTCGTGTGAGAGTGATGATAGAGAGTTTGTTTGTGTCCAGAAAGAGTGCATCTTATTGTCGTCCTCCTTCATTATCTCGGCATATTTATATATATCAAATCCAGTGATATTATTCCCACCAAATGCAGATTCAAGTTGATCCATATGAAACAAGTCCTCCATCATCTTCTTTGTGTTGTGGTCACTGGAATAACCAAACTTTATTCTATTAGAGGTCTCAGGCTCTAAGAGGGGCTTTAACATCTGCAGCAATCCACTTTTCACGTTACAAAAATGGTACTAGATTCTTGTTCATTCTCAATAGCAGCTAACATCAGTGAAAATAATCTTCTTTGGGTGAACAGCTAAAAAAAAAGTGGTTTGTATAGTTCTATATTTACTTACCTTGAAGAATGGTTGGAACAACCTTGGTGCATTGTATAGTATTACCAAACCCAGTCGCCCTGGATAATATTCTTGTATTATATGGATACTTTCACGTGCCACCTTGAATGCTACCTTTAATGATAGATTTGTAAAACTGAAACCCTGGAAATCAATTAGCCAGAGCACCTCTTCCTGGTGTGGTGGAAGATTTAAAATAGAATTTTCTATGCAGTATACAAAATACTTTATCCGTCCTTCAACTGACTTTGAATTCTGCAGTACAAATAAAGTCAACAGGTGAGATTACAAATGAAATAGAAACATGGATTATTGATCAAGAACTTATGCGTCATCTTGTGTCATACTCCTTTGTCACCAATAAAATTTGTCCTTGTCATTTAAAATTTGAGATGTAATTTAAATGAAAATATGAAGTGTAGTTTTTAAATAATGTGGACAATTCTGATTGGTGGCACAAGGACTTCACATGAAAAGGGTATTTAAAGTTTTGATCTTATGGACTACATTTCTCTAAAATATTAATGATAACTTGGATTTTATTATGATCTTTACACGTATAATCTATAAACTCTTGACAATTTTGAAATCCAGAGTGAAAGATTCGAAACTTCTCTGTAAATTGTTATTCAAGAGTGCTTTATATAGTTTCTACAAGAAAGAATGCAAACCTACAGGGTAGTTTTGCCCTCAATGTTTATATGAATACACCGCTATTCTCATTTTTTCCTTTTAAGAGATTAAAAGTGATTTTTAATCCAAAAAAAAAGTGATTTACAGAAGAAACCTGGTGACAAGGTCTCATTACAAGCACTGATCTCCCATGCTTGTCATAATAATTTGTTCTATACGTCCCCCCTCTCTCTCCTTCACTACTAACCTCTTCCTGCATCAAGGAATAATACACGTCAAACAATTTTTATCAAAATAAAAAATCACCACGCGTGTCCAAACACACTTTCCACAACGTGAGACACTACTTAACCGGGTTGTTCACCTATAAAAAGAATAATCAGATTCATTTGTCAACAACGTGCACAATGTGAAACAGATATAGCTAAATCAAGGCAAGTAGATATGGCTAAGCTACAAGCCTGCAAGTACTTTTTCAGTTTACTCAGAACTTGATTAAGCTCTTCTTAAGAATAGAGGGAGAACAAATACTCACCTTAATCACCTTAACCTAGTTATATTGAAAGCAATGTTTCAAATTGTGGTTGCATAGGCATTATGGTCAAAGTTTTGTCAGAGTTATGTTAAATGCAGGGTAAATGTGGTCGGATGCAGCCATTTCAGACCACAATCATAGTTTAATGCGGTTCAGTTGCTTTCAAAATTATGATATTGTAGCGTGATGTCGCGAAATGCTAGACAGAAGATTTAAAATCTTGATTGAAAGAAAAGGGGAAGAGGAGCAGTAACTCACCCAGCGGATCTCTTCAGGTTTGTATTCTTCTCTCCACTTCAGGCTCTGTCTCAACATTTGAGCTGCCTTCTTGACATTCCAATTTCGAGACTTCAGATACCTTGAGATGGATGCATCAGAACAATACATGTTTGCCTTATCTGATAATGGCCCTATTAACCTTCTCACCTCAATTATCTGAAAGGAAGAAAATTATTAATGGTTCTACTTCTACACATCCTTTGCTTAAAGCATTGCAAATTGATACTTTCAAAGAATGCAAAATAGTTGGATACATACCTTTGTCTGCTGTTCTTGAGACATATTTAACATTTTCCCTTGGCCGTTAGAGGCAGTTTTTTTCAGATCCACACTCATAGTTTTCAATGTAGAGTTTCTCTTAAGATTAACAACAAAACACTTCCGAGGTTAGTACCAATTTATTTAAGCATAACAACAAAGTGCAACTATGAAGCATACACAACTAAACTCTTGAGGGAACCAAAGTGAATTCATGGGATATGGTTTACTTTCGTTTCTTCATTAAAATATGGCATGCATTTTTATAGGCACTTAGGTTACTTAATTTGCATTAGCATACTTAGCGATTATCAAGAAAATGAAAAACAGTTAAGGAAACAAAATGAATAACCAGGGTTCACAGAAGAAAAACAAAATAAGAGGGATTTTCTTTTTTTGTATATATAAAGCACAGAACCCAATTAGACACAACTTATATGCAACTAACACTTAAAAGTAGGGAGTAAACAACTCAACAGAGACAAAGATTGTGGTGAAAGATGCAGAAAGAAATAACAAAAGAAGATGGAGTAAGTACTTACATGGATGAAAACTCACCTGAAGAATAAAAAACGAGAAACAGTGAAGCTTATCCAACCATATATTATGTGCTGGAACTGGAGTGTGGACTCTGGTTTGATTGGTTCTGATTTTTTAATGCACTGTGCCACTTCAAACAGTCACACCTAAAACTGAACCAGATCTTAGTGAGATCGCCAATTCATGAGGATGTGCAGAAGTGCATGTGGACACAAAAAGTAGTAATAAATAACAAGCTTCACTGAGATCACTTAGAAGCTGTTCTCAACTGTCTAAACAATGACCCTGGAAAGTGTTGTGCCATTTGATGATGATGATATTTTAAATACGTGTAAACAGGTTATGGTACTTAACTTGTATACGTTATTACAAACCATTAAAATTTGGATAGGAAGTGCATCATAGCTTGTTATAAAATGACGCATAAAATGCATTGTTCCTTTTAATGTTTTCCGATTTTAAAAAAACTGCTTTATTAGATATTTTACTTGTTTCTTGCCACACGTCTAAGTATGGTTCAGGTTATTCTATTTTTCAACCGAAATAACTAAGTAAAAGTATACTTCTACTTCCATCTTTTCTTTTTTAAAAAAAAGAATACTCATACTTTTATTTTAATAGATTAACATCATTATATTTTTTTGAATTTGATTAAAAATAAAAAAAATGATATGCCCACTACATTAAGTCTCACAACCAACTTACAACCGGATAATTGCTAACATTAGTCACCTTCGTCACCTTCGTCTGTCCTATTTTCCTTTTTTATTTTAAAATATTGACATTAACCTGGGGTGTAAATAAGTAATTGAGAGTGCACAGTGATATGCACCTATCATTTTTGTCAAAATAAATACTAGTGTCAGCTTTTAAAGTTGTCCTTATTCCTCAATGGGACAATGAATTATTTCCTGTTAAGCTTTCATTTAACTTTTAACTTACATATTAAAGTTAAATGGTGTATTTTCCCGTTTTATATTTATTTCTCTTTTCAATAAAATTCCATAAACTTTAATAGGATTTTACTTATTTAATACTTTATCAAGGAAGGGGCAAAAATTAAGTGTTTGCAACAAAAAAATTAAGTGTTTGCAACAAATTAGTAACTACTGTATTATGTACAAATCTCAGTTGAAAAATCCATTATTGTCATTCAATGATGTGTTGTATCGCCCAACTATATGTTTAGGTTTTGTGAAATTTAAAGTCATAATTGCAAATTCAATAGTATCAGTGAGATCAACATTATTTGTCCAACAACCCTTGTGAATGACTGATTGCTGTATGTATGTAATCGTTAAACCCTTCAATAATAGTAGGAGTATGTACTAATATGACGCCAATAAAAGTAAGACACTTGTCTCCGCCACAAGAAATATGCATGTACTAGTTGATTCTGCATTTAATTCTTCCAAATAACTTCATAGCTTTTAGGTACAATTATTTATTTCATATGGTGAATGACAGAATGAGTATTTGTTTCCACATGTCTGTCTGGTTACAAATTCTTGTACTTAATACTTTCAATGAAAATGTAACTTTTGCTGTTAAGATTAAAATAAAGACTATTATATGTATAATGCATAATAATAACAAAGGACAAAATTCAGGTAAATTTGTATTGGTATGATTGGTGTTGTTCATCGATGAGAACTTGAGATTTATCTCGTAACTTAAATATAAATATAAATGTTAAAGATGATATCATGTAACGAGATAAATCTTAAACTTTGATTGGTGACCAACACCAACCATACTTATGGAACTTTACCTAAGTTTTGTCCAACAAGAAACCTTTCGAAAAGGACAAATAATTTTATTAGATAATGCATACAGTTCACTTCAGTGACCTTGTTTATCCGGGTCAACAATCAAAATGCCAATTTTTACATGCAAAATACAGAAATAGTGTTTCATTCTTCTGAATTTCTGATACAAATACAATGGAACCAGGAATCATACTATAATACATTTCTTGGCCTAATAATTCCAAAGTGAATCCTGTTTTAATAAACAGGTTCACCAAATTGGCTTTAACTTTGTTGAAGAATAAACGTGTTCCATCAGACAATAATATCTATAGGGTACTCTTCATCACCCACAATCAAAAAATGAGACCCTTCATCTATTACCTTAGAACCAGCCTCATTTGCTCTACTAAGATGCTCACAAGGCCTTAACTCAAATCCAAGTTGACTCATTTCTCCTGCATCAAGCATCACACTCTTGAAACCCACCAACTGTTTTATAGGACTTCCACTTCTCTCTCTTCCTGGCCTCATAAATAGCAACACAGGATGCTTCCCCACCATGCTTCCGTGATTTTTGACTCCCACGGTGACAGTGACCGACATGCTTTCACATGTATCTTCGCCCAATTCGGAAACTAGTTTGTACCTGAAGGTTTCTGAATCTTCAACAATGAAATGAGTGGAAGATTGATTGAAGTGAAGCTTGTCATGTGTAACAGAAACAAATTCGTAGGAATATTTTGAGTAGCTTAGTCCATAGCCAAATTCATACACCTTTGGACCCTTGTAGAATCTGTAAGTTCTCCCCGGATAGCCGGTTGCCGGATCAGGTCGCATCCGCATGTCTGTCATTGGTACTTTGATGTAATCTTTTGGGTACCAAGTAATTGGTAGTCTTCCTCCTGCATTGCATTCATAACACACAACACCCCATTTGAGTAATAAACTTGAAGTGCATGTTTAATTTAGATTCCTATTGAAACACTTCAAATTATTGTTTGAAGTTTGCAAATTGAGTTTTCTCTACAAATAATATATTTGGCAAAATCATGATGAAATATATTTCAATATAATTTTGGTTTTCAAACTTAAGTTTGAGTAAAAAGAGTAAAATGTCATTTTGGTCCTCCATAGATGCTCATGTCACCAGCTTAGTTATTGAATTTTTTTTTGACAGCTCTAGTTCTTCAAAGATTGAAAATGTTACCAAGTTTAGTTCTCTGTTAATGGAGGGGATAACGGAATCATTGAAGAGAGAAATATTTGTAAATTACTTTTCAGTTGGAGCAAACCATGATGTGTAAATTATAAACCAAACATACCTAATCTATGAAATAATTGACAGTTTTTTGTTAGTTTATATTAGTTCACGCGCATGAAAATAAGACTCACCAGGGTTGTGATCACCAAAGATAATCTGTGCAAGTGCAATACCTCCAAGTTCCCCTGGATAACCAGCCCAAAGGATGCCTCCAATTTTGTTGTCATACTTAGCTGAACTGATATCCACAGGACCACCACAAAGAAGAACCAAAATAACTGGCCTCTTAGAAGCTTTGGCAACACTGTTGATCAACTCCAGTTGCTTGCCTGGCAAGTCAAGGTGAACGCGATCGCGTTCTTCCCTCTCCTCACTCTGATCCAATCCCATAATCAGAACCACATAATCCACTTTCTTTGCAACCTCCACAGCCTCGTCTATTTTCGCCGAAGGACACTTTGGTCCACCATCACAGCCGGGATGATAAACCGTGTCCTTAACATAGTGCTGAAAACCTTGCAAGAGTGTGACATATTTACAAGGAGGGCCAGCATAGTTTCCTAGAAGAGTTAAGGGTGAAGCATTGGCATTAGGACCTATCACTGCTAGGGAAATAGGGGGATTTGTTTCTGGGAGTGGAAGAAGAGAGGCTGTGTTTTTCAAAAGGACAATGCCGTTTCTTGCAGCTTCAAGTGCTAGATACTGGTGCTCTTTGGAACAGACATGATTTGGACCAATTAAGCCAAATGAGAGCTTATTTGGATTTCCATTGAATAGGCCTAGCCTTATTCTAATAGCGAATAGGTTGTGAAGGGCACGGTCTATTTGTGATATAGGCAGTTTTTTCTGCAGCACTGCAGATTTTGCATGGTCTGTCAAATAAGTGCCGCATTCCAAATCCATTCCTGCAAATTTGGAACTCATAATCAGTGCTATCCATCTAAATTACAATGGTATTGGACTTGAGTAAGTTCAGAAAGTAGTCCATCCTTTTAGGTAAATCTCTACTTTCAGTCTTCAAGGTTTTCAGAAAAGACACTTGATCCCATTTCCAACCAAAAGTTTACATTCCCTCCCTTACATTGACTAACTCTGAGAAATTGTAGTGTACTAGTGTGTGAGTGCCGTTTGAAATCTCACACAAAGTTAAATGTAAACTGAACACAGTTATGACTTCAGTACTTCCCAATCACTGGCTAGAAAACTATTGAGTCGCTGGGAGAAAAAAAATATACTAGTATTAGTACCATTCATCACCCACAAGCGAATTATCATGCCTTAGCCCATTAAGTTATTGTTTAGTTAGTGGAAAGAAAATGAAGGTGAAGAAAAACGTGGATATCAATGCAATTTCTTTTATTTGATTTAAACAAAAATGAGAGGAAAATAAAAGTAAATTTAACTTATAAAAATAATTTTTTTAAAAAAATCAAACTATTCTTTCTCTCATGTTTTTTTCCTCTGATTTTCTTCTCAACCAAACAATTGGTAAAAGCTATGGGATTCCAAGTCTACCGAACAAATGTGAAGCATTGGAATAGTGAAATTTGCGGAAAAGCTCGCTAAAAGTTTTTTATCGTGTTGTGAGGTTTTTTTTGGGGGGGGGGGTGTATTTGGAGGTCTGTTTTTGGTCAAAGGAGATCTATTCACACTGCCCATTTCTTTCTGGACGCAGGTTCTTTTGGGGCCAATTTTTTTGTCAAAATTTTAGGCCCAATATTCAAGTGACGGAGATAGCCCAACAGTTGGCCCAAAATCCGTATAGATTTAGGAATCGAGTCCAACAATGACTCATGAATATATAATGGAATTACGAATATTCCCATTTGGACATTTTACAGTGTCTCCATAATTTTGGAATCCCAAACAGAAAAACTTCCCGTACCTACTGTTTTCCAGTGCGTTACTGCCATTATACAAAAAGAAGAAAGGATGGTGCTGCACGGCTGTGTGAAAAGTTAGCTGAAAATAGTCCTCTAAAGAAAGACATTGAGGAACATTAAGACAACGAGTTAAATTGTGAATCAATCAAAAATTAACAAAAAAGCAAAAAATATATTTAAAATAATAGTACAGGGGTATTGTGAAATTATGCAGCCATTGTTTGAACAGAAACGTGATAAATGAAACACGCTCCTATTTTTAAACATATTATTAATTAATTATTGCTTTAAAATTATGTAAATCTCACAATAAATAAAGTAAGTATTATTCTTCATTGACTAGTTTTTATTTTTACTTAATAAGATCTATATGAATTTTTAAAAAATAAGAGTGAAAAAGGAGAAGAGCATATGGTAGTAGTAGATGAGTGAGAGAGAGAGAGAGAGAAATGCGTAGTGGCAAAGGGGCCAAACCATATGACTTTTGGCATTAATAGGTTTTAGGGATAATGTAATTTGTAAACCGACAAAAGACAAGTTAGAAAAGCTTTATATGCTTAGGTAATTATATCCTTTCCCTTTGCAACTTGTGATTTCAATTATACTATATTATAGCCAGGATTTAACAGTATGATTATTGATATCAGGAAAGGGAAAGTTAGAATAATAGCCAGCATTAGTTTAGTTACCAGCTCGAAGAACATCGGCTACAGCATCCTGTGGTGATTTTGCAAAGCCTTGTTGATCATGTATGATCCCCACTGCTCCACAATCGGACGTTATATACCCGTTGAAATGCCACTGTTTTCTTGCAGTTTTGGTTAATAGATTGTAATCAGCACAGTTGGGAACCCCATTTACGCGGTTATAAGCGCACATTATCCCACTCGCTCCTCCTTCCTCTATGCAACTCTCAAACGGAGCTTCATACGTGTCCGCTAAATCTTGCATACTCACCTGATCCATTCATAAAAGCAAATACACTAGTTTAAAAGTTAAATTCAATTAATTAGATTATTAATTAAAAGACCACATTAATGCTTAATTCCTTAATCAATAAAATTAGACCATTTAATTTAAACAATGAGGGAGGGACCTACACGAGCATCGAAGAGGAATCGATTAACGCCCTTCCAGTTATCCAAATCGTAAGCAGTAAAATGCTTGCAACAAGCAGAGGCAAGAAGATGACCTCTGTATTTGCCTCCCTGGAAGGAATCCCCCTGAATCCCTCTGACGAAGGAAACAGCATAATTAGAAGTGACGAATGGATCTTCACCAGCGGTTTCTTGTCCTCTACCCCAACGTGGGTCCCTAAAGATGTTAATATTGGGAGCCCAGAAGGTGATTCCCGAAGCCTGACCCGCATTGTAAATCGCTCTGGCTTCAATTCCAATGGCTTGACCGATTCGGAACCAGAGGTGGGAATCGAAGGTAGCGGCGGTGAGGATGACTTGAGGGAAGCCGGTGGCGGAGGAGATTGTGCCGTTGAAGTGGATGCCGGGGCCGACGCTGCCGACGCCGTGGAGAGCTTCGCTCCACCACTGGTAGGAGGGGATGCCGAGTCGGGGGATGGGAGGGGCTGAGTTAACGAGTTGGGAGAGTTTCTCGTCTAATGTGAGTCGGGAGACGAGGTCTCTGGTGCGTTGGGTTATGGGGAGGTGAGGATTGCAGAAAGGGTAAGATTTGGAGGTTGGGTTGGACCAGTCGCAGGCGAAGGGTGGATCGGAATGGACAAGAGTTAGAGTGAAGAAAAGGAAGGAGAGAAAGGTCATCAGGGCCATAGTCATACTGATTACTGAACTCATCAACTCATTAGAGTATTGCACAACTTGTTATACTCCTTCAAAAACTTCTTGCCAACTACTGTCTTTACTTTTTGGTTTTCACACAATGAAACTACTTTTACTCAAACTTAAATATTTTATTTTTATTTTTAATTAACTCAAAACTAAAATCTAAACTAAACACACACTCTATCTTATTTAAATTTCACCTTTTTCACTTTTCATTTTCCTTCTCACATCTTTCATTTACTTTTTTTTTCAGGGTTTAGAGTTTACTTACAGCCACAGGTCCATACTAAAGATAATAGAGTTATGATTAAGGTGTGTAGTAAGAGAAATTAAAAAGAAAAATTCAGAGATGTGGTAAAAAATAAAAAGAGATTAAAAATGAAAAAAACTCTGTAAAAAAATGTTGATGTGCAATTATTAGTTATGAATAAGATACAACAATATTCAGAATGTTTGAATATCCCAAAACAAAAAAAAAAGGAGGAAAAGACTAGCTTTGTTTCCAATAAAGTAATTGAGGTGAATATTTCTTTGTTAAAACAAAAAAAAAATCGTAATAATAATGGAAACAATGAAAAGCGTCGTGGACAATATTCCTCTGTATTCAAACATGTTCATAATGAGCTATAATAATAACCTTTCCCTGACCCTCATCCTTTTCGTTTTTTGGAAAACTTTTCATCGCAACTTGCATACTACCAATTACCAAATACCTATTACTGGCTACTGTGACTGTGTGAGCAAGTTCACATCATATATATTTCCAGTCTCAGTGTGATTAATTTGTAGAAAAAAGTCCACGTATACTTGATCTCAATTACACTTTATTTGGCAAAAACAAAGAAATAGAAAAAAAATAAAGTAGGAAAGAGATTGAAATAGAGAAAAAAAAAGATCTTGTTCCGTTGGAGAAAAAATAAGAGAAGAAAGAAATATGAGAAATTGTGAAAAGACTTAATTAAATGTCCAAATAAAAAAACTTTTTATTTTGATAAAATATGTGTGAAATTCGATTATTATATATAATAATTAATTATTATACATTGTAATTATTCATTTATTATAATGTTTAATGATTAATAAAAATAAAAAATATAAACTTATATTTATGATAAAAATTCATTTGATGGCAATATTATATTAGAAAAAAATTTAGTCCAAAACTTTACAACATACTCAATGAATAGCTTAAAAAAAGTATATGCATTTTTAGTTCATGAGTTTAAACACATACTAATAACGGTATTTTTAAAAAATATATATTAATAATTAAGGAGTTCGATCTTCGATAAAGTAAATTTAAGAGTATGAGTAATATAGTATAGAGGTATATATAAAAATAAACTGAGGGCAAATTGATTATCTGGACAACTTTAGATGCACTACTCTCACCATCTCTTCAAAGAAATGTCTTTTGGTGGGGCCCAACTAAAAACTTATCTGCTCTCATTATTGTTTACCTCAACCAGACATGAGAGATGGGACATTCCTCTTCTTTCTCCGTCTTTTTTATTTTCCTCTTGCCAATTTCTATCGATCCAACATAATGTTAGTCTCTTATTGTCAGCTGAATGATTTCATGATGCATATTAATGATTTATTTTATATTAAGAAAAAAATTGCATCACAAACCAATATATATGATTATTAGTACAATTAAGTAATGATTAATCCTAAAAGATATTAATGTAAATGATCTTAAATAGCATGCTTAGTTGATTTTTTCTTCTCTGTTATTTTTTGGAGAAACCTTGCTTAGTTGCTTAGGCAACCTTGCTCTATATTTTTAAAGACCGGAGTGTCAGGATTGGGCCTTTCCTAGCCCGATTTTTGGCCAAATTTGTGGGCCGAATTTGTTTATATGGGTTTTACTTGTCTTTAACGGTGGATGGGATTAGCATCATCCTTATTGGGAGTGGCACTATTCTTTTTAGTATATAAATTTATGATTCTTACATATAAAAAGGATGGTGCCACTTCTAATAGAGATGGTGCTAATCTCATCCTCTGTCTTTAACTGAGGATGGAAGGGATTAGCACCACCCTTATTGGGAGTGGCACCATCCTTTTTAATGTATAGATTTATAATTTTTATATATAAAGGGATGGTGAGATTTTTAAATTTGGGTGGTCTCAATCCCTCTCATCTTAATTGATTTGGACCAACCATTTATTGTTATTCACACCATCCTAAATTTTAAAAATATTTTATTTTCAAAACTATTTATTTTTTTGAAATTGATTTGCGGAACAGATTATTTACATTATAGATTCTAATTTTCAGAACCTTTTTAGAACTTTTGAACTTTGAAGTTTTTGAAAATTATTATTCAAAAACTAAAAATTAATTCTCAGCAAGTAAAAATATATTCTGTTGATTTCTGAAAACTTTCAATATTTAATTTTTGGAAAAAAATGTTTTTTTTTGTCAACAAAAAAAATGTTTGAGAAACAAATTTGCAGTGAGTGAGTAGTGTTGGAAAATCGTCTTTTGATAGTGTCCAGGAATTTTAAGTGCGGTGGTTCTAATAGAAGTAAATGGCGGTGCAAATAATAGTATGGTGTTTAATAGACACAATCACACAAACACAAATTAAAAACCAAAAAGATCTTGATCCAAAATTTTTAAAAAAAAGACCAAAAAGATCGAACGGCAGGTCTACTTCAATGACTCAAAAGCATTATTACCGTTGTCCAAAAAAAAACATTACTTCCAAAAACCAAACTTAATACTAATTTTGGCATTAAAAAATAGTGCAGATCCTCTTCATTTGGAGGGAAAAAACTCTAATATAAACGGGCATAACTTCAATCTACTATAAATCTATAATTACTATATATATTGTCGTTTATTTGAATAATAATGTATTCTCTAAAAAAAAATTAATAATGTATAATTTTTTTATTTGATTTAATTCTATTATATTTCACTTTATTTTATATTTTTTTCTATATATTATTAAATGTCAAAAGTAATACAATGTTATTTTTAACACGCTAAGTGTTTGGATTCTAATAGTGTGAATGAAAAAAATAACTGAAATAATTATTAATTTATTTCTTGAGTTTGCAATACTAATTTATATAGGTTTTTGAGTTACACGAAGATTTACTTAGGTTATAGGCGCTTACTTTGCACAGAGATTTATTTAAGTCCATAAAATTATTAAATATTTATTCAAAAAGTCTTAAAGTTTGATAATCTAAGAATATAAATAAATTACTTTTATAAACTCAGAAATATAAGTAAATTTTTGTATAACTCATATACAAATATAAATATATGTGAACTAAGTACTCTTATAAATTCAATAAATTATGTAAATTATTCTTATAAACTTAAAAAACATATGAAGTGCTTCACCCAAAATAAAATGATTACTAGTTTAATTATCAGGGCTATCACGATTATGAGAACTTTTGCTCACAATGGACATCGTACCACGACAACGAGGCCTGGTAGTTGTTACTACCCCTTTCAAAGTAACACACCTTCTTATCTAGTAATTCATAGAGACCTAATCCTTGTTAACAAATTAACAATTAACAAATTAAGAAAGTAAAATTATGAAAATTCATCAAATTAGATTGATGATAGAACCATGAAGCTAGCGTCTTTTTTAAAATTATAACAAATTGAAAAGTTTTAAAACAGTTGCGTGCGACATAACGTCGTCTTTAAAACTAACCTACTATTCAAAATTATCTGCCCTTAAGATATTAAAAGTCAAGTGTGAAGTAGATGGATGAAGTCCCACATTAGATAGTTAAAAGTTAAGTGAATGATTTATAAGTAAAAAGATTCTTACTCTTAATACCTTAAGGTTTTGAATTATTATAATGTCTTTCACTTATATTCTCTCACTCACTCCACTCCCAACATAGGATTGAAAAAAAAAAATATTGAATAAAATAACTCCCAAATTGTCTGACTGCAATGTGTCGCATCAAAACTAAATCCAAATTGTAAAATGAGAGGAAAACAAAACTAAATCCAAATTTTATCTTATTTAATGAAGTCCTATTCACCGATATATGTTAGATAAGATAGTTGCCATTACTTTCTATGTCGGTCATTAAAAAGCTGTAATTAATAATAGCAAGTAATCTTTTTTTGCTCGTCGCTTGTATATCATGCTCACCTTATTATAAATCTTTTATGGACAAAAAGTTAGTATAAGATAAGATTCTTTCTATTTTATAATTAAGATTATTAATTTCACTGGACTAAAATCTTATAATTCCTAAATAGATTGGTTAAGTAAATTTTTATATGACATATTACTGATATATTTGGTTTAGTTTATTTGTCACTAAAATTGTGGTTTAACTTGAATAAAATTAATTCGGATTAAAAAATTATATTTAGCAATTTTTTATTACAATTGATTCTGGATATAAAACTTAAATCTTGTGAGAAGTAATTTTTTGTTATTTCTACTTTTCCATAATCAATTATACATTAAATTTACACTACAAAACCTAGGTTTTAACAAAAGTATTCAAACATCATTCACTCTTAGAATCAATTTTCTGATCTTAGTTTTTCAACCGTAAATCAATTTTATCTATAATCAATTCTACATAAAATTAATTAACACAATTAATTATGTTCAAAGTCAATTCTATCACCACTAATCCAAACATTCACTACAAATTTAAACTTACGTTTATTCCTCTTAAATAACATAATTGTAAATACATTTTAAAGTGTTATTTGAGCTTAGAAACTTTTATTATCTTAAATTAGGCCATCATTCCTTCGTTTTAAAATTTATATAACTAAAGCAACAAAATCTTATAAAAAAAACCTTATGAATTAACAATGAGTAAAAATATTTGAGTTATAGCAATAGTTAACTTGGGTAACTACTCTCACGGAGACAAATGCAAATCACGCAAGCTATGAAAGCATCATACACGGCACCAACACCAATATTTTGACTTGCTTAAAATTTTAAATATAAAATATTTAAAGATGCATAATTATAATGTAAGGTTTAATAAAAAAAAAAAAAAAACTCTTAAAAAATTATGAAAAATGTTTTTCAAGTGTCAACTTATATATACACATGTATTGACTTATGAGTATCGAGTTGATAAAAGAGTTTTTTTTTTTTTAATGAGTCTTGATATCTAGTGCTCTTAGGGCACTAGATAAAGTTACTAGAAGTAGAAAAACAATCATAAGAACATATTGTCCCGTCTCTCGAGAATATAAAAAACTACACATTCCAATATCTTTTTACTATATTTAGACTCTTAAATAGTGCACCTTAGGGCACTAAATATTATTTGTCTTTATTTAACACAGTTATATATCTGCAAGAAGTATCCACATTAATTTAAAGAGGTGTCAATGCTGCGTAGTACGTGGACATTTTTTTTATGAGAACTATTCAACCTTAATTTGCAAGCATTAACGTGGATGGGATTAGTATCATCCTTATTGAGAATGACATCATCCTTTTTAATATATAGATTTATAATTCTTATATATAAATAAATGGTGAAATTTTCAAAATTGAATAGCCTCAATCTCTCTCACCACCTAATATAGGCATTATTGGGCCGGGGCTTTACAAAGGCCCGATTGCATTTTAAACATCGCATAATTTTCAAGATTCACTTTAATTTAAAATTGTAGAGTTGATCGTGCAATGATTTCCTATTAGTTTCCTACCTAATGCCATATTTTTCAGCCTAATCCGTTTCTTTAATTATCTAAAGTTGTCCACATTAATAACTAAAAAAAAAAAGTTGTCCACATTCACATGAGAAACTTTTGGGTGGACACGGATCTAACACATTATTTTTGGACACAACTAATAGAAAAAAGTCAATTCACTAAATGGGTAGTTTCTTTTGATTGAGTTCAAAAACTAGAAAAAAATGAAAAAGTAGAACAGAAATGAAAGAGAAGCAAATGACAACAACTACATGCATCATGTGAGAGAAAAACTACCTGTTTAATAAGTTAATTTTTTTTTGTTGACTATGTTTAAAAATAACGTGTTCAGTACGTGTCCATACAAAAATTTATCGATTCACTGTCTCCCCATTCGGAATCATGTTTGGCTAGCGATTACTTTCCAGAATTATAGTATAATGTAATGGGTAGAACATTCGAGAAAAGCAATATTAGAAATTAGAATTAATACTCCATTATATTGTAATAGGAAAAAAAATGAATATTATCTTGTGCTGCGGGACGGCTTGGAACCCCTGATTTGTTGGTTAATTAATTAATTATTAATTTTTAGTGAATCATTATATTATACATTTATACTTATAAAGCCAAGATTATCAATAAAATAATAATAACATTGCATTTACCAAAAAAAATATCTATAACATTGTGATAATATTACAAAGAACACATTTTTAAACTGTTATATGCATTTCTAATTGCTAAATCAGCCATTTATTTGATAGCCTATTAAAGGGGAATGATTAGTTGATCTCTACTATTCACTTAATTTTTTTACAACTAAAAATATATTTTTTATATAACATAAATGTAGGTGTAAGAAATTTTGTTAACTAAAAAGAGTAATAAAAGTACTCAAATCATTATGAAACATAAAGAAAAGGTCAAATGCACATTTTGGTTATGTATTTTTTATTTGCATTTCATTTCGGTCCTATATGTTTTTTAGGTTACATTTTGGTCCTATATCTCTTATAAACATTTTAGTTTAGTCTAATCCGTCATCCTCGTTAACAGAATTGACCTAATAAGAACATAGTCAAATTACGTCATTTATCTTCAAACCCAGATAAACCATAATATACACATAAACCTTAATAAGAATAAAGTCAAATTACCTTTTAACGGAGTGACGGAGTTGACGAACTGAACCAAAATGAAACCTTTATAAGAGATACACGATCAAAATGTAACTAAAAAAAATATAAAATTGAAATGCACATAAAAATACAGGAACAAAAGATATATTTAAACTAAAGAAAATAAACAAATCAAACAACTAACTAAATAACACCTAACCCACGAGCAAAACACACGCCCGAAAAATAAAGCACTAGAAGAAGTGCAGATTACATCCTAACCAAGCTCCTGGACGTTGTTGCCATAACACAAAAGGAAAATTATAATTATAGAGCTTTCAACTAGAGCCACGAGTGCAAAACTATTCTATCAAAGATGTTGTTGTGATCCCATAGCTATTGCTCTTAGTTGCGTTGGAAGTTTCACATTGACTAGTAATATTGCTATCATTGAGTTTGTAAAGGTGTGAAAATCTTCATTTTACAAGCTAGTTTAGACCAAAACCTAAATTGTAATATGGTATCAACAGTCAGATTAGTTGTGGGCCGCCCGCAGATGTCCAGTCCTGCAAACTTCACGCACCAGATGTTCAGCTATGGACATGGGGGCGGTATGCTAAGATGAAGTCTCACATCAATTAAAAAGAGGGTCACCATAAAATTTACAAATGGTGTGACAATCCTCCTCCAAATTTTGGGAATGAAATAGACGAAAAACCCAAATTGTAAGAATTCACGTTATATCTTTTTCTAACTGCATCATATCATAAACTTATTCTAGATTAATTTCGTAGTTAAAAAACACTTTTTCTAAATTTTAGAATTTTAGAATTAGTTCAAAATGAATTACCGAATTTTAAAATTCAAACAAAATGCAACATGTCTAGTAGCGCAAATAAAAGACAATAAAGTGACGCCACACAATAACAGGGTGCGTGCAGTGGTAGCTTGCAGTTGCAGAAGTTCAATTCAATGCTGTCTTGTCCTTCTCCTCTCGAAGCTACTACACTACTATACAACAGATGAGTTTAGGAAATGAAAACAGAAGAATAAGAAGAAAATCATCTACTTGGGTTGCACAACGGAGAAGCTAATTAAGTAAGATCATCAGCATTATTCTCCATTTCTCCTTAGTCCTTGTACATGACTCTCCTTTGTTTTGGAATATCATTAACTTATTTAAGACTCCTCTGTTTTATACTAAGAGAGTAAGAGTTAATTTAGATTAATTTATCGAAAAGTATTCACTGAAGTAGTAATTTTGTTACAAACACCAATACTATTAGCTACGTATCTTTCTTGACTTCTCCAAAAGTTACTTAAAATAAATTTTAAAGGATAACTCATTGGATAAATTTGTCTTTCTTGATTTCTCAAAAAATTACTTAAAATAACTTTTAGAGGAATTATGAAAGATAAACTTAAATAAAAAGATAACATTTGAAATTTAAAATAATCTTGGTCCCTAACTTTATAGTGAAAACTCATTTATATTCCTGACTTTCACGAGAGTTTACTTAGATTCCTGACTTTGTTCAACATTGTTCACCTTGATCGCTGACTCCGTTTTAACACCGTTAACAGAAATAACATAAAGACTGATTTGAACTTTTAATAATAAACATAGGGACTTATTTAAATTTTTTATACATAACACTGATTTGAACTTTTATTAATTTACATTTGTACTTTTTAAAAAGAAATGTTTATTTTTTTATATATATTTATACAAAAAAATAAAAAGAAGAATTTTTTTAATTGACGGAGTATATAATTCACTTTAGACTATATTTAAATTAAAATAAATTGAAGTACAATAAAATTGAACATGAACCAATGCATTATATTCTAGTTTATTTGTGTATTGTATTTGTCCGTAACTCAGTTGCTGAGAGTATGGGAAGATACGTGTGTGAGTACGAGATTTGATACAATTACTTTTCTATAAAAAAAATTCTATTTTATTTCAATTTTAAAATTTGAAAAAAAGTCTAAATTACTTTTTAAAAATATTTTTATTTAAAATGTGCATATTTATTTATCGTTAGAATTTGAATGTATAACTTAAAATAAGTTAAATTACACTTTTTGTCTCTTGTATTGTAAGTGAATTTTAGTTTGGTCATGAATATTTATTTTGATTCACTTTGGCCCCTTATATTGTAATTTTGGGTCAATTTAGTTCTCTTCGCTAACCTTGTCTAACCGAGTTATTAGAGACTAAAGAGGCCAAAATAACGTCATTTTGCGTCTTCATATTAATTCAAAAAATACAACATAAGGAAGTTAAAAAAAAAAGACCCAGAAAATAAAGTGATTTAAAAATCACAACACAAGAGATTAGAGAGAATCAAAATAAACATAAATGATCAAATTGATTTAAAAAATATATTATAAAAGACTAAAATAAATCAAAATAAATACAAAACTCTAAATTAAAATTTTCTTACAACGTATCAGACCAAAAATATAATTTAGCCATTAAAATATAACTAATATATCCGTTTAAAATGAAACAATTTTTCAGTTTTAATATACATTCGTTTTATATATTTTATTATCCTTTTATTAATTTATTTTTTCAGATATACTGCTGTATTAAAGAATTAAGATTCCTTTTATGCTTTTTTTATACTATTTATTTATTAGTTATTATTTATATTTTAGAAAATGTTAACAAATGTTATTAAAATATTTTTTAAAGAATTAAATATAATAAAATATTCTTAAAATATGTAATTTTTTATAATTTTAAATCACAAAACAATATATACTTCTATAATTTATTTATTTTTTAATAATTTTAACAAGTACTTAACGAGAACCTTATATTTATAGTACTTAATAAAAGACAAGAGACTGACAAACGCTAACGTTAAGTACAGTGAATAAGTCCACCAGGACTAAAACTCGAGTCCTGAGTGGATCTCAACCAAACTAATCATGGTTAAATTAGCGCTGACTAAATATAGACGGTGTTAACTCAGTCGCAATTCTCAAGACATGTGGACCAGTTCTTGTACATATGACACGTGGTGAAACCTCTGATTGCCAGCTTTTGTTAACTCAGCACTCCAATACAGCCACGTGGACTCCCCAAATCTCAACTAGTGGATACAACTTCACTTCCGAAACAACTATTGGCTCTACAACGGGGACCACGCTTCATCTTTTTCCTATTTACGTCTTCTTTTCTTTCCTTTTTTTTTTTTTTTTACATTTTTTTCCTTCAACCTAGAGTATGAAACACGAGGCAGTGTTTTTTATAAGAGTTTTTTAAAATTGTACAATATTGTACCGACTAAAAAATCATAAATAGAAAAAACTTGTTGAAAAAAAACAAAATTTTAATATAATTGTGATTGGTATGTAATTAATGTTGCATTTTTTTTTACTTATGATTTTTTAACATGTACAATATTGCATAGTTTAAAAAAAATCTGTTTATAAATATAAGAGTTTTGTTATTCATTATCTTTAGGATAACGATTAAGTAATTCATGAATAAAAATTTTGTATTTAAAATAAATTGAAAATAATTTTACAGCATTAAATAATTTATACTTTCTAACATTAAGTTTTCATTTTTCGGTTATTTAATTATTGCTCTGAAGACAATGAATAGTAAAATCTTAAATATAAATATATTCATAAATTAAGTGTATTTAGATTTAAGCTCAAATAAAATATAATTTTTTTAGCCTGATTTGTAACCGTCTGTTTGATTATATGAAATTTGGAAGAAAATAAATTGAAGAGAAAGAACTTGAAAGGAAAATGGAAGCTTCATTGTTTGGTTAGGGTATGTGTATGAAAAAAGAAAGGAAAGAAAAGAATAAATGGATGCAATATGACAAGAAAATGAAACTTTTGAAGGAAGAATTTTTGAATTCTCCACAATGTCCCTCCTTTTAATCAGACACACATTTTATAGACAACTAGCACGTGAACTATACTTTTGCATGGGTCTTTGATTATGTGTTTGTGAGTGTATTAATGTCTTGTAATAAATATATAATAGCACAATTAAAATTATTAAAATATTTAATAAATTATTTTACAATATAATGATTAAAATAAAAGATATAATTGAGCTTAAAAAACATTACATTTAAAATATTCACCTTAATTATACCTTAATCTATAACTTTTTATCGACACAATCTTTTCCGTGAAGAATTACTTTTTATCGACACAATCTCTTCAGTGAAATATTCTTTACACCTCAACTATTGCACAAAATCATTAAATATGAAAAAGACCTCCACAGTTTATTATGAGACTCATGTTGCACAATAAATTAGACTTTCAAGATTATTAAAACATGATAACACACTTACAAAAAGTAAAATAAATGCAAGTAACAAATTTATATACTGACTTATATACTAACTTTATGAAAACTAACATAATTAACATATAAGAAAAAAATTTGTGATATTAAGTACACAGATTTAATTGAAGGTTGATCTTATATTTGTGAATCACATAGAACATGCTTTAAAAATTATAAAATAGACAAATGATAAGTTCATTCTTAATAAAAACCTGTTAATGTATTAAAATATATATGTTATCTTATTCATAAATAATTTAACAAATTAATCCCAAGGGTTGGCTTAGCGGTGTAAGGCCCCGCTAAGTTCATAGGAGGGACGATTCACAGCAGGGTCAGCGTCAGCCACGCAGCGCGAATATGATTAGTCTCAGGTAAAGAAACTCGTGGTTATACAAAAAAAATTATAATTTAACAAATAACAAAAATCAAAGTAAAAAAAATAGAAAAGAAAGATGCATAGTAAAAATAGAGAAAGGAACGGATAAAAAATAGAGAAAAAGAAATAAAAAAGGATAATGAATGAAATGTGAAATGAAGGGAAGTGGAGAGGAAAAAAAAGAAGTTAGAGAAAAATAGTTTAATAATATAATTTAATTTTATCATTAAAATTTTAAGTTAGTTTAATAATGTAATTAATTTTATTATTAAAATTTTAAACTTTAATTTTAAATTTTTTTTCATCTCAAAAGTAAGCAAAAAATTGAGAAGGAAATTGAATCATTCTTATAATAACATGTGTCAAGTAAGATAACTTGAAGCCAAAAAAGAAAGAAAAAAAATAGAGGGGACAACAATAAAATAATAATAAACAAAAAATTGGAGGAAAATTAGATGCATGTGAGAATGACACGTGGCATGAACGAGATTAAGTAATTCATGAATAAAAATTTTGTATTTAAAATAAATTGAAAATAATTTTACAGCATTAAATAATTTACACTTTCTAACACTAAGTTTTCATTTTTAGGTTGTTTAATTATTGCTCTAAAGATAATGAATAGCAAAATCCTAAATATAAATATATTCATAAATTAAGTGTATTTAGATTTAAGCTCGAATAAAATAGAGTTTTTTTAGCCTGATTTGTAACCGTCTGCTTGATTATATGAAATTTGGAAGAAAATAAATTGAAGAGAAAGAACTTGAAAGGAAAATGGAAACTTCATTGTTTGGTTAGGGTATGTGTATGAAAAAAGAAAGGAAAGAAAAGAATAAATGGATGCAATATGACAAGAAAATGAAACTTTTGAAGGAAGAATTTTTGAATTCTCCACAATGTCCCTCCTTTTAATCAGACACATATTTTATAGACAATGGTAAATTAGTCAATGCAATAATTATTATTTATTTCTTTGCATTTTTTCTTTTCAATTTTTCATTCAATCAAACACATTAATTTTCCTTTTATTTTCTGTCATATTTCTCTTTTCTCCCTTTTCTTTCATTATATTTTTTTTTCTCTTATTTTCTCTTCTAATCTAAAGAAAGCCTAAAAACCATTGAAAAAAGGTTCAGATTCAAAAAGTCTACAGATTTAGGCTGCTCACCTGAATACTTTTTTTTAAAAATAATGTTACTAATTAAATGTACACAAGTTTGAAAAAAAACTACTATCGCCAATTTTGAATATACGCAACAATTACGAAAAATACGCTTATTAAAAAAGTTAATTAAAGTTATTTAATTTTATTGATTTAATTTAAAAAGTAAATTCTTTTCCTAAAATACATATTTGTTTATAAGACTGACTCTGTATATCCACTGTCATTGAGAATGAGCATTAAAAGTATAATTAGAAAAAATACTCATTTCATTATTAAAGTAAAAGTGAGTTGTTTTTAGTAGTTGTAGTTTATATTTAAAAAAGAAAAATTGGTTATTATTGCTTATATTTAAAATAAGAGATAATACTTATTAGTTTATACTCACACAATAACAATAATCACAAGTTAAAAAAAATTGAGAATTAATAAACATAAGTAGATAGGATTTTTTTTTTGTCAACAGATAAATTTAAATATAGACAAATTAGAAAAAAATTTTGTTTAAAAATTAATGTTAAAAAATAGAGATAGATTTAAATAATGTCTAATAATAGAAAAATATTATGTTAGTATTTTTATTTAATCAAAGATAATTTTCAAAGACAAAAAATAATGACAACAAAATGTTAGACACTTTTTATTTTTATTTTTTAAAAAATGGACTATCCAAAAAGCACATTATCCACATAAGCCTCATTAAATATCTAAAATAATGACCTAAATAAATGTATTTTTTTCAGATAAAAAACTTATTATCCAAAGAAATAAGCTGGCATTGAATCAAGTAGTTCGTTTTGACAACTCTACTTTAAAATCGTTAGAAAATAGTTTTAATTTTCTAGTAACAATTCAGGATTATTACACCTGCCCTTTGACCTTTGTCTTCATGTTGTCACTATACCAGCAATTTTAATCTTATTTTTTCGTAACGTATAAGTGTCTTCATGTTGAAGAAATAATCGCTTATTTTTATAAATTCTGTGAGAAAGCTCGTGAAAAATAAGTGATTATTTCTCTTAAAATAATTGTTTCTAAACATGCCTTAATTTTTGGTTTTTTTTTCAATTATGTACAACGTTCTTACATAAAAAATTTATAAGCAAACTGCTTTTTCTTCAGAATAATCTATCAGCATAAAAATATTTAAAAAATAAAATTATCCATTGCAAAAATAATAATAAAGTACTTCAAAGTTCGAGATGCTAAAAAAAATATGGAAGGTTTTTCTCATATTTTTAGTCACTGTGGATCTTTATTAGGTCTACTATGACAAAAGTTGATGTGGATTAAATAACCCAAACCCAGTTAAGTTAACCAATCCAATGGGTCCTGGAGGATTACATAACTCCATTCGTATTTCTCTCAAGTAGAACTCGCTATATTTGGACCCAAAAAAAAAAAAAAAAACTCGCTATATTAAATAAGTATTTTTTTCCGGCGAATTTGATAATTACAGGGAATCTTGAAATGTGTAGTTTTTATTGGCAAATCTTACAATTAAATATGATTTTTTATATTTATGGAAAATAAAATAATATGAATTTACAATTATTTTTTAATTTTAATAATTTTAATAAATACCTTGATTTTTTTTAATACAGAGAAAAGAATAATAAATACCTTAATTGTTAGCAAGTATTATAACTCTCTTATTGAAACTAATAAGTCTGACACATTCAAAATTTGAATTGTGGTCATGCGATAAAAAAATTTATTGAGAGATATTATATTCATTTTGATGATTTATCAACTTCAAAATAATTAATTTTTTACTATCAACTATGAAATACTGTTGATGCAAATAAAAAAATCTCTCTTATTAAATTTTTTTATATTTATTTATATTGTAAGATTTGAACTCAAAACATTTTATATAAGGAGAATCAGTCTTATATTCCCTTTATTTTATTTAAGTGTATACTTAGAGATTAAAATTTTATTTATAATTAACTATCTATTTGTATTTTCATTTAGGTATTAATCACATTTTTATTAATTACACATTTATAAAAACATTAATTGAGAAAATAATTAATAGTTTATTTTTTTTGGTAAACTTAAAAAGGTGGAGTATATTAATTAAGATCAAAGGTATAAAGAGTGCTTAATTGAATCTCAAACAATAAACAGAAGAAAGACTGTAAATAGGAGAAGTAGACAAAAGAGGGAGTTGTGGGAGTCATTATGAATCAGGATCAATTCGATAAACCCGACTAATCTAATCTTAACGAATTTTAAAAATTTAAATTAAATCAGTTTAACATATTATATTTGATTTTTAAAATTTAAGTGGATCAGAATTCGAATCATTTTCTCTTAAGTCCATTCAACCCAACCATATACTTTTTCAATATTTTATCTATTATTTTTATTCTCTTTAAAATTTTGTACCTAAAAGTTTTTTTTTCCTATTATAATTATGTAAATATTTATTTATTTTAAATCTTCTTCCATATTTTTATATATTTTCTATTTATATTTTAATTTTTAATAAAAGTTTATATATATAAATTTTTAAAATAAACAATTGAATTCAATCCGAGTTTGTTCGGATTGAATTTGACGAAAATAATTGTAGGGTCTGTCTACAGAGCGCCCCTCTAGTTTAGGCGCACTGGTGCGCACCTATATACATATCCATTTGATTTTTAGAAACATCAGTGTACGGCTAAGATGAAAACCGGAAAACGGTAGCATACATTACATGACAATTTCTTAAAATTTTGCGAATAGTCCTGTTGTTAATGAATTTAGGCTCCAGTTTTGGGACTTGGAAGGTGGGAGAAGCGACTGCGTTTGGCCGTTGATGACGGTGTGGTGGACATGGGGTAGAAGAAGAAGATGGAAAAAGAAGGAGAGAGAGAGAGGGTGGCAATTTGGGCGACGATGAGGGGCTGTGAGAGGGAGGTTGTCGGTGGAGGGAGGAGAACGGTGGGCTTGGGGCGTTGGGTTGGGATACGGCGAGATTTGGCCATGCAGTTGGCCGCTGTGGAGTGGTGGTTTGAGGCGGCGACAGTGAGGGAGGTTAAGGCGCGTTGGTGGTTGGGAGAGAGGAGGGAGAAAGGGACGGAGGTGAGGTGGTTTACGGTGGAGAAGGTGAGGTGGTCTCTATTGGTGAGTGCTTGAGTGGCAGTGTTGGGGTGGCTGTGACGGAGAGTTGGAGGAGAAAAGAAGGAGTCGAAGAAGAGACTGAGGGCTTGTTTGAAATCGTTTTGATTTTTAGTTTTTAAAAATTGTATTATAAAACTGTTTTCAGAAACTATTTTCAAAAATAGTGAAAGCAGTTTTCAATACAAATTTGTTTGTAAATTTAGAAAACTGAAAACTAAAAACCAAAATAAGTTTTAGTTGTTTTCAAATTTTGGTTTTTAAATATTGAAAAACAAAAACTGTTTCCAAAAACTGTTTTTAAAAACTCGTCTGTCAAACGAATTTTTTAGTTTTCTATTTTTAAAAATAGAAAATTGTTTTTAAAAAGCGAAATCAAACAAGTCATGAGTGTTTCTCTTTTTCTTCTTTTTTTTATTTTCTTTTTTTTTGACAGGGTGGTGTAAATAGCAGAATTCAAAAAATTATGGCCATTAATTTTTTTTTGAATGGGCGGTGATTCTTAATCTCTTACTGCCCAAGGACCCAAACATCAGGACTTGTTTGCAAATTGGAAAAAACTTGACAGCATTTTAATAACTGCTTATTATAAGTAATAAATTAAAAGACTCACTGTGCACCGTAACTAGCCAGACGCTTCATAACACTACCCGGGATTCATATATATACGTAGGGAGAGAGAGGTGGCAAAGTACTGGGCTTACTAAACCATAAATTTAGATGAAGATGTATATACATCAATTAGCAAAAGTAAAAGTACTCCCCACACACTAATTAATGTTAGTATTTATTCAAAAAAAAAAAGAGAAATAAAGAGTAATATTGAACTTTAAAAAGACGTTTTGATAAAAACATTAATTATCATTATAATCCTTCATGTGCATAATTTAACCTTGAATGAACAGTTGACCAAGAATTTTAACTCAAATGATCATGTACCAAGTTATAAGACTTAGGAGCAGGAGGTCCAATGTTCAAAATTTAAACCTTGACACAAAAAAAATAAGAGAATAATTTAATTTAGGGTGTGTAATAAGAGTGTGTATTTACTTATAAAAAAAACCTGAATGGACAGTTAAGTTAGAACAAGAATAGTACTTAAATCAATCACCCAGTAAAAACAGGTTTAGGGTTCAGGTATGAAGAATTGAAATTATATTCGTAATTTACGGTTTGATAATGTAGCGTTTTTTATAATTACCAATATTTTCTTAAATGTAAAAGATTTCGACTACTAGTTTGTTTTATTTTTTTTTTATTTGTATCATTTTTTTTAATTTTAATATTGTTCAATAATAAACTATTTTAAAAATTATTCCTCATGCCAATTTAAAATTGCAAATGCATTATTGTAATTAACTTTTTTAAATATTATTTTTTCCAAATGAAGTAATTTCTAGTCCGATTCATAATATTTCTTGATTTATATATATCGAAATTTTAAAATACATACTTTTTCTGTTTATTATGTAGATACAATTTTTATTTTTATAGTTTGTTATATAATTGAAAAATAAATAATATATTAATTTAATTTTTATATTTTACTATATTATAAATTTCAAAACATAAAAATAATTACATTTTAACTTTTTCAATATACAAAAATTAAATTCAATTAAATTATCAGAATTTATATTTTATTTAAATAATATATGTCTTTTAATATTATTTTACATTTAACCATTAGTTTTACATTCCCTTATAAGTTCTAACACCTATATATCCAACTAAAAAATAATGTCTAGGGTACAATTCTAAATATTTACAACTTGTATAACTTTTTATTTTTATCAATTTTATTAAAAAAAAAGAAATTATGTACTAAAAAACCTTGAGTTATAGTGTACAAGTTGTACAAAGTTAAGAGTTGTACATTTAGGGTATGTTTAGCATAATAAGTTGCTGAAAGTTTTTAATTTTTAAATGTGAAATTAGTTAAATATTGTGAGATTATAACGGTAAGATTACCTATTTAGTTATATTACAAAATAGAACTCTTTGATGAAATAAACTATGTAAGTAGTTGAATTATGTTAGATAAAAAAAAAACATAGGATTGCATAGTGGTGGGTAGTTTGTTATTTACAAATATTTAAAAAAACAATTTTAGAAGTGAATTATTAGTAGTCAATATTTAAAAACTAAAAACTATCTCAAATAGCTTTTTAAAAATTAGTTACAAAAATTAAAATCTCACATTAAAAAACTTTAATCTCGTGATTATCAAATAATTCTACAAAATCTTTAAAACTATAATCCCCTATGAAAATTATTATCTTATTGCACAAAAATACTTTTGATTTTATTGACTAAAAAATTCCTTTGCTTTACTAATTTTCGCAACCGACCAAAGGTCTTGACCAAACTTGAGAGGTTTAATGAAATATATTTTAAATCCAAAATATCTACTTTAAATTTATATTTTTTATGATGAAAAATACAATTAAAAACATTGATATCATATCAATTCACATACTCCCAAATCATAAAACACCATAAATACAATAAACTAAACGCGAAGCCTTGGTTGGGATTGACGGAAGCCTCTTCTTTCCCATCACGTTTCTTTCCGTGGTTGCATTGCAACGCTCTATTTTTCTTCTCCGACGGTGATTCATAATAACAAAGAAGGGCAAGTTTTGGACACTCTTTGTGTTTAGGAAAGAAAAAAGTTTGCATACTAAGTATCTAATTTAACATGTCCACGTAAACAATCAAATGCGTGTCATGTAGATTAGCATTAACAGAGTTAACGATAAAACTAACGTTATAAACTAAAACTTTAACGATATAAAAATATATGAACTAAAATCATAACTTTTAAAATATAAAAACTAAAACCTAAATAAATATGAAATATATAGATAAAAATATATTTAAACCTTAATTTTATTACATTCCCTTCTAAGTAACTATATACCCAACTAAAAAATCGTTTTGCTTTGCAAATTTTGGCAACCAACAAAAGGTCTTGACCAAACCCGAGGGGTTTGACGCCCTGGTTACCAGAGTTTCGAAGGAAACGGCAAAGAAATAACGGGCGGTTAAATGGAGCCCACAAATAAGCCCACGGATTCCACTCCTTCTTAATACAGATAGGGCCCCACCCCCTTCCTTCCCCCTCCGGCACCTTCCCCCCTCTCTCTATAAGTTCAACCCCTTCCCCCCTCTCTAACTGCTCTTTTCTTATATTCCTCGCTTAATTACATCTTTCTATCAACAAAGAACAAATTATCATGGAGCAGTTTAACAACGATGATCTCGAGTACGTTGTCGATGACTACTACGACGTCCCTGACTTCGAAGACGACGACACCTTCTCCATCGACAATGCTCCTCAACGGTGCTCCCATTTTGATTCTCCTGACTCTGACTTTGAAGACGATTTCGAAACGGTATATACTTGCTTCTCTATTCTTTTAATCCTTTGTTTGTTTCATCGATCAGTGAATTCAATGATGCGATGTTCGATTTTGTGACAGAGTAAGGCGAAGACTGATACCTCTGCTTCGGAAGCTAGAAACGGAAAGGATATTCAGGGAATTCCGTGGGAGAGGCTTAATTATACCAGAGACAAATACCGCGAGACTCGATTGAAGCAGTACAAGAACTATGAGAACCTCTCCCGCTCTCGCGAGGACCTCGACAAGGTGAGTTGAACACTAGTTCTTAGCAAACTTACAAATCCTGCTTTGTAGCGTATTTATTTACTTTTTCTGGTTCATAGGAGTGCTTGGAAGTCCAGAAAGGGAAGACCTTCTATGATTTCCAGTTCAATACCAGGCTTGTCAAATCCACAATTGTGCACTTTCAGGTAGAGACTTTGTTCATCACTATTTATTACTTAGCTGTGTAAACTCCACGACATTTGGGGGTATGGACTGATTCATTTCCAATATGCCTTCCACTGCTATTGCTATATGGTGGATTAAAGTTTAAACAGATACCATCGTCGTTAATTAAATAAGTAAAAACCATAAATCCTCGGTCTGCTACGGTATTGTCTTTATTTTTCTTTGTGATACTAGTGCTGACAACGGTTGTTTTTAACGAACTATTTTATCATATAAATGAGTTATTTCCTTCAATTCATCCTCGGAGTTCTTACTGTTGTTTGCAGCCATACCTGGCTGGTGATGTTACCTGACTATAACCTCGCATAACTTTGGTATTCTAGTTTTGCAGGATTATGTAATCTATACCTTGAGGTTTGAGAAGTTTTCATAATTAATTTGCAAAAAGTGAAAACAAACCTTGTTCTTCCACTTGGTCCACTCAGAACCTACAAGATATTAGTATGTCAAAAACCGTTTTTAGTAACATTTATTTTCCCATTTAAATTAAGCAACGCTAAGATTTTTTTCCTTTTAAATGAATCTTCTTTTGATAAATTCACGATTCTTGATAAGGATTTTGTATCCTTTTATTTTCGGTTTTACATGACCTAGTCAAGTTGATTTTTTATGGTTATCTTTCTCTTCGTTAATGATCACTGATTTCAAGAAGACTTAACCTATTTAATTGTCATGATTCATGAAATAAGAGATAGACCCAAGAATTTAACATGACTTTGTCATGTTAAAATCCAGCATGAGAGGGTCCAATCCTTAGATAAAGGTTTTTTTTTTTTGGGTGAATAATCCTTTGATAAAGGTGTTTCAGCTGGTTCTTCATGGTTTGAGGACTTGAAGACTTTTGAGCCTGAATTGTATTTCAGTAAATCCTCTTTTCTTTCAGCAAATGTTTCTCAAAGGGATGTTTTTTTCTAGTCTTTATAATGAAGAGAAGAAGTTATTCGAATGTTTTTTCTTTTAAAATAAAGAGAGTCAAAATTTGAAAAGAATTGTCTCCCATAGATGCCATACATTCTTTTCGACAGACAAGAAGGTTTCATGCCAATTAATAGATATGGATGCATCAAGGCTATGGTATTGGTATGACTCGTTATTCGTAAAATTTTTGGTGATTTCCTGTGTAGAGTTTTTGTCCCATGATTCCATCTGTATGACATGGTTACTCACAACATAGTGACGGTGCACAACAATCACCCATCCACATCCACTACAAAACTTTGGATCAGACTATTAGAGTTTCATGGACTTTGTTGTTGTGCCATCTTATTCCAGTGTTTGAGGTGGATTGCTGATTAAGATTCAGGTCATATGAATTATTATTCCAATACCGCTTCTCGCCAAAATTATTAGTCTTACACCATAAAATTTAGGCCCACCTTACTTTAATTTTCGTCAAACCGGCAATCTGTTTGGGGGTCCTGAACTCTATTTTAGTTCTTTGAAGCTGTGACTGATATGCTGTTACTTATTCAGTGCTTAGAGAGGAAAGCTTACACGGTTGACTGGGTCTTGAACTCTGTTTTGATATGAAAGGACTAATTTACCCAGAGACACTACTTGTGTCACAAGGACTGTGATCTTGGTTATTTCTTGTACAGTTGCAGAATAGCCAAATAGCACTTCGGCAGTGCAACATAAGTTAGAATATTACATTAGAATTCTCTAACTTTGGTGTCAATTGTGTCTACCATTTTCTGTACCTTGAATAATGTTCAATTCTATGGTTGTTACCCATTATTATTTCTGCTGCTTCTTATATGCAATCATTCCCCTATACATTTTATATATTATTTGGCCTCTGTAGTTGTAATACATATATATGTGCTTGTAGTGTATGTAGCATTATTTGTTTCTGTAATTTAATTTATTGCTTAACCTGTTTCTGCATTTAGGCCTTCTATTTCTCTGTTTATGTCAGCTTATAAAGCAGGTGGAAAGTGAGCAGCTTGGCTGGACGTTATTTTATGGTATGATAGGAAAATATCTGATCACATGTGAGAGGGCTTTAACAATATTTGTTATTAGTTACTGTTGATTTTTTCCTTGCCAAGAGAGGCCTTGCCTCTTCATGTTTGGATCTATATTTCTAGAATCTTATAGAATAGTGTTATCTGTTAATTGCTGTTTGCTTTATGTTTATTCCTTTTCCTTCATCGATAGTCCATTACCTGATTACTGTTGCAGTCAGTTCATTTTGCATTTCTATGAATATAATTAAATCACCTGTAGTCATGGAACTATTCTCTTTTGCTAAATCACCTGGTATTTAAGAAAATTACTAATGCCACATTATCATCATGAACCACTTTGTTTAATTTGTTGAAAGATATATGGTCAAGTTTTCTTTAAGAGTGCTGTATTGTTGTTGGCCTTTCTATTTGATATCATAAACTCTCTCCATACATTGGTGATTGTTGATTTCCATGGTGTGCTGTCCAATTACCTTTCCGGCGTTTACACCTGATTGCGACCACTGCCTTTTCTTACTTCCACGTTCTCTCAACAGATATCGCTGGCATACTGATGTTCATCTTTTTTAACACTACATCTTTTTATTCTACCTTTTCTGTGAGAAAGAAAGCGAAAGACAAAGATTCCATCATTTATAATTCTATGCTATAAGACCAATATCCCCCACAAATAAAATTCCTGGCATCCAGTTAACAAGTATAGGATTGCCGACACTTGTGAGTGCAGGATTCCCTAATAGTGTAACTCGTTATTGAATACATCTTATGATGAAATTTAAGGGACTGGTTGTACATAAGACTAACCCCATATTTTTAACATTAGATTAATTGCTACTGAAAGAAATATTTCTATTTAATGGGTCCTGTTCTATGCTAGGATATGGTGCTTGATTTGCTTAAGTTATATTCATATCTTCTTTACCATAATAGTATATTTCCCTTTTCTTTTTTCAAGTTGGGTGTCGTCATGTTGATATTGATGTCATCAATATATTTCTTGTCTGTGCAGCTTAGGAATTTGTTGTGGGCAACATCAAAGCATGATGTATACCTTATGCAAAACTACTCAGTGATGCATTGGAATTCATTGCTTCGAAGTGGTAAAGAAGTGCTTAACGTAGCCAAGCCAATCAATCCAACCCTTGTACGTATTAGTTGATCAATTGTGTTTCTTTTATGCTCAATGCTGGATCTGAATATTCTTATGTTCATCTGCAGAAGCGTCCTGGATTTCTTGCTCAGCCTGTCTCTAGAGTGCAAATAAGCACCATGGCAGTTAAGGAAAATCTGATTGTGGCAGGTGGTTTCCAGGGTGAGCTTATTTGCAAGGTAGGTTAGATCATGATCTTTCTCAATCTAATCAATCATATAAAGGCCTCTTTTATTAATGCATGTGAATTATTTTTGAATCAGAGCTTGAATAATTCTGGAGTCGCATTCTGCAGTAAGATTACTGCAGATGATAATGCCATAACCAACGCTGTGGATGTTTACCGCAATCCAACGTAAGCCGCTAAATTAAGAAACATGTTTGATTTTGGTTTTGGTTTGTATCTAATCCTTCACTTTGCAGCGGGTCGTTGAGGGTCATTGCAGCAAATAATGATTCCCAAGTTCGAGTTTTTGATGCAGAGAGTTTTGCTTCTCTTGGTTGTTTCAACTATGATTGGTCTGTCAATGTGAGTGTCATCAATTGATATACCTGTTACTATAGATGAACTTTATCTCTATAAACACTTCGCAAATAACCATTATGTTTACATATTTCTCTTTGCAGAATACTTCTGTTAGTCCGGATGGAAAATGGTTAGCGGTTCTCGGGGATGGTACTGAGTGCTTGATAGCTGATGCTAACACCGGGAAGGTATGTTCAAGTTACAGTAGTTTTCTTGATGTTATCATCCTTCAATGGTGTATGTAATTTCTAATTTAATATTTTTTTGGTAACGCCCAGGTTGCTGGGAGCCTGAAAGGGCACTTGGACTATTCTTTTTCATCTGCTTGGCACCCAGATGGACGAATTTTGGCTACCGGAAATCAGGACACAACATGCAGGTTGTGGGACATAAGAAATCTTTCAGAGTCTATAGCAGTGCTGAAGGGAAGAATGGGTGCAATAAGAGCCTTAAGATTCACATCTGATGGGCGGTTTTTGGCCATGGCTGAGCCAGCAGACTTCGTCCATATTTTTGACTCAAATTCTGGTTATGAGCAATGTCAAGAGATAGATCTATTTGGTGAAATTGCTGGTGTATCCTTCAGCCCAGACACAGAGGCTTTATTTGTTGGTATTGCTGATCGAACCTATGGTAGCTTGTTAGAGTTCATCAGAAAACATGATAATAATTATCTAGACTTAATGTTTTAATGGAATGGAGTGCCTTCAAGATGTACAGAGCAACTTTACTCCATGGGCATATCTACACCAGAATTTCTATAATAGGTCTATAGTTTTATTTGCTAGATGTTTTTCCAGGATTATTTTTGTGTTGAATCTAGTTGAGAAGCTAGTTGTAAAGTTTTGCTTTAGGGAGCTATTTTTGTGAGCCCCCCGTTTTTTTAGAGTTAGAGCAGATGATGAGCTCTGCCTTTGTATAAATCTCCATGCTTGTTATTGTGTATTTGAAACAATGGAATTAAGCCATATATTGTTTATTATTTCCCAGTTAACTTTGTATGTAATATATCATCTGTCACTAGATGGCAATTGCGCACTTGTATGTCCCAAATGCAAACTAAATTTGGCGAACTTGTCGCTGCTCGTTGGTTGCCCATACGTGCGATTTATGTAATTTATTTCGTGGTGATTTAGTCTACTTCTTGACTAAGCAGTTATTATACTGAAGTAGTATTTTGAAACTTAAATCAACTTGACCCAAAAACAGAGAAAATTGAAGCGTGTAATACAATCCATATTCCTTTACACTCAATTTCTTCTTTTTGTTGGGGGTCAAGGCAAGACGAAAGAGACACGGGAACCAAAGGAGTGCAGTGTGCAGCACCGTCAATTTGGGCAAAATATGGATGTGTTACAAATTTTTTTCGTTTGGGAAGTATAATAACTGAGGATGGATATTTACACTCACATGTTTTCATTGGGACAAATATGGTATATCTAATTGTTAACCTTTAAAATAAAAAAAAAATGTTTCATATATAAAAATTATTAATTAATACAACCTACTCAATTCAAAAGGTAATTTTTTTTTTTATTAAATGAATTGTAAGTTGTATTGATAAATAATAATTGTATAAAAAGAATCCTTTTAAAAATATGCTGCATATTGCGCTAAAATGCCTCAGTTAAAGATGGATTTGGTATTCAAAGCTGATAAAGATGGGTTTGGTATCCAAATGTTAACTACTATTTTGATTATTTTACTACCGACCAAACAAATGAAGAATTGACGTATTATTCGTAAAACCTTGACACCTGAGGCCTTGTCATGAAATTGGAAGTCACTTGGTAACAGAGGTCCCATCCACATACAAAAGGAAATAAATAGTCATACACGAAAACCTCCCAATCTCTGTGAAAGGTAAGGCGTGACTAGCCTAAATTTTAATACTTGGTTGTTCCTTTTGAAATTAAAGTAATATGCTATACAAACTGTTTTGGATTACTTCAAACTGTACACATAAATATATATTAAATTGACCAAAGAAAAATGTTGTAATCGTAAATATCTAAGTAGAGGAAAATTCCCATATGAAATGTGAACAACTGCAAACTCTGAAAGTGACCCACAAGGCCACAACCTGCATTTGCGTACAAAATACCCAATTCTATAAACGAGCTAGCTACCAGTCTTTTTTAATTATTCCAGCAACAACATCTGAAATATTAAATACAACCTGCTTAGTTTTCTATATGGCGTTACATGTGTTGGAATTCCACCACCTCCGTTAAGTTGAGGGTGTCTGTGAATCAAAGATTTGAATCTGTTTAACAGTCTAATTTATGATAGCTGCTACCAACTTAAAAAATTAAAATTGACAAGTTGTTGAGTTGAGCCCCAGGTGACTCCGACCTACGAACAGAAAGTTATTGTCACGAAAATGATGGATGTGTTATGTGTATTGGACTAGCATCTCAACCATAGATGTATTCTGTTTCACGTTTGAATGAGAAGCATATCAACATATGTGAATCTATTCCAACCCAATTGATGGTATCTTTTAAAGTTGTATTTGACTTATTTCAACGTGAAACCAAACACACAACACTAAATGTCTAAATCCAACTTGCGTGAAGGTGGCAAAACCTTCATCCTTAAGATTTAGGAATAAATACCCTCCTTTCTTGGCAAACATCTGGATCGGATCTTTAGAACGAACCAGTTTGATATTTAATAAAACAGAAATGTTGAAGCTGACCAAGCATGATCCTTCACTGTCATTGGGTTGGGTAGCTCCGAATAACAACATGTGGAAACGCTTCATTAGTTTAATCGTATTCTATGGTGATTTGTTGATGAAAAATATCTTCTTTGTGCTTTCAATTTGGCAGTAATCAATGACTTTGCCTTCTCTGCTAAGAATATGTTAAAAAAAATAATGACTGTGTTGTTTTTTCCGGTGGGCCTCAGAATGAGACATTGGGTTCCCCATTTCCATTCGAATTGAACCAGCACTGTTTTCATCACATACTTTTTTTTAAGGGTACCACATTTTCTTTTTCTTTTCTAAAAAAAATACGTGTCACTCGGATTCTGGATTCTGAGTTAAAAAAGATCTTAAGCACATCTTTTAACAAAACGTATTTTTGCTTGAATTCTTCAAAATCATATTTCACGGATTCTTTGAATTCATAATTTAATATCTTTATTTTTTTGAAAAAAAAAATGTTTGAAACTGACGGATTCTGAGAATCCATTAAGTGATGGATTATAAGAATCTGAGCGACCAATATTTGTAAATATTAGCTTGGATTCTTAAAATTTGTAGTTCAGAGATTCTCAAAATCCGAACGAGGGTCAATTTAAAAAAAAAAAATCAAAATGTCTGTTGCCGTGTGTGGTGAAAAAAGTGTTTGTCTTCGAATTGATAGTTAGGCCCATTTCTTCTTTTTTTTTGTGTATTTGAGCCCATTTGTAATGTGTCTTCGCGATTTTGGAGCTGGGCGCCACAAGCCCATCGTAGAGTCAAATATTTAGGTGGCTAATATGCACCACTCGTTTTACGAAATGCACCACACTTTTTCCAGTTATTAATTTTGTTTAGGTGTTGTTTTCTAATTTAAAAGATAGACAAAGAACTGAAGAAACTTGAATGTGAATACGTGACGTGACCAAATTCCCACCAATACCATCGAATTACTTTCTCTGATTTTATCTTCTTGTTTCCATTATCGTTATTCTTAAACCGGAGATAAATTTTGTCTTTAATTAATGGCTTTTTGTCCAAATCATCCTTTTCAGAGTTAAACGCAACTTCAACACACTGTCACGTCTTACATAATTGGTCTTTAATCTTTATTTTTGGACGGATCAATTGTTTTAAGCTAAAAGTGCTCAATGACAAAATAATAAAATTAATAATAATAATAAGAGACAAATTGCGTGTAAATTTTCATTCCGGAAAGTAAAAGATATCCAGCACAGCAGCACTGATGATTTACCTGATAGAATTTTGTATATGCTATCAATCATTAAGCTTATTTTGATTAGTTAATCTCCATACAAGAGCACTCTACTTTCTGTGCTCATTGATGGGATATGTTATTCTTATACTTATCTTTTTATCAAGTATACAAATACAAAGAAAAAAGGATCAAAGGATTATTTGATCCTTCCATTCAAATATAGAATTTGGTTTCTCATAAATAAGTGGATTTGTAAAGTAAAAAAGAAAAACAATTGTACTTACTCTCGATTTTAAGTAAGTCAAAATTACAAAGACATAATATATTATTACTTTCTCACTTTACATGAAGAATCATTTGGACGCATGACTAGCAATTTGTTTTTGCGAATGCGTTGGCTACTTGTGTCTGCTTGAACTTTGGGATTCGGAAATCAATGACATGCTCCTTCCACACATTGCCATCGAGATAATGCTCATAAAAGCTTACTTCTCCACTTGATCTTACTGTTAAAGCAGCACTGCTCATAGTTCCATATACACCCTGCATATATTTATTTATATACATACAATGGTATATATTATATTGGTTAAGAGTCAAAATCTTGCATTTTATCAGAGCTAGAGCTAGCAGTTTTTAACTTACCAGTGGAGTTTCTATTTCCACAAAAATGGAGCTCAAATTGAATTCCCAATCAAGGGAGCATATATGAGGTAATAGGCTTTTCTCTGCTTTAACTCTGTCCTTCATTAGCTTTTGAATTGTTTCCTTCACTGCTATCTCTCCTTCCCCATATTTAGCAACATGTTCTTTGAAACTGAATTTTAGCCGCTGAGCCTGCAAAACCAAAATTGCTAACAACACAAATTAGAATTTTTCATCTTTAAACTTCTTGAGGTCGCATTACTAATACAATTGTGTTGCATTAAATGTATTACAAAATACAGTCAAATGTGGTGATTGCAAACCACAATCACGATATAACGTAGTTTTAGTTGCTGCCGAAATCATGAAATTGTACCGCGATTATTCCACAATTTTAAACCTGGCGTTTGTTATTAGTAATAAACCTTTAGAAATAACTAACTAACCTTATGCCATGGGGAATCTAACTTATTATCGTTAGAAAGAACATGGAGGCCAGGTGAAACTTGTTGAATGGTAATGGACTTTCCCTTAGGTCTGTTGGAGATGTACACCATTGATTTGGACTTTATATCAGCCACGATTAAATTGAACCCATTGTAATATTGAGCCTCCGTTTTTAGACTTTCTGCAAATTCTTGGGGTTGCTTGCTGCTCTGCCATTATTCATCAAGTTTGGATTATTAATAACAAAAACTATAATATAATTCAGCAGAACTGTTTTCTAAACAGGAAACATACATGTGTGGTTGATTTAAGAGTATCAGAATTTGGATACTAATGATTGGAATTTACATACCCAATTTATGTGACAGTAACTAATTCTTTTTGATTCACCGCTATCTTCCCATTGACAAGTAAGTTAAAATATTAAATATCGGTTGTTTAATCTATGTTAAATATAATCCATGTTTGTAAGCATACCTTGAGAAATAGGAGGGGTAGGTCACCACGAGTTTTGGCCTCAGGAAGGGTATGAAGTTCTAAAACATTGGTAAGAAAAGCCACCCTTCCTTCTCTACAACATCCCAACCATGTTCCCTTTGCTATTTCATCCCTACCTCCTAATATATCACAATCTTCCCACCATGACACCGTCTTCGTGGGCCTTCATTCAAAATAAAAATAAAATTAACGACGTGCAAATGCATGCAAGCATATTCAATTCCACAAATCAAAAGAAATTACCTATTGTGATATTCATCTCTGTTACTCAGAAGGAAAAAAGGGTAGAGTGGGTGGGATTGCCAAAGAAACAACGCTATACACATTTTTCAGAACTAACAAATAACAGAACAATATTATCAATTTTTCTTACTCTTGAGCTTTCAGAAATTGTGCAACGACTAGATGGAATGAGTGACTTTATAGGATACTTAGTTGGCAATTTTCATCTATCCACTTCACTTTTTTGTCATTAAAGCAAGTAGCTAATTTTAACGCAGCACCGTTAATCAACTAAGCAAACATTTATGATCGCGGTGGATCAGAACAAAAATTATATATCTATTGCGGCCAACCGCTTTGTTTGGTTATATCTTTGAGCTTCTCCAGCTCGGAGATGGGGTGTTTATGAATAATTTATTATATTATTATTGGTTTTATTTATATTTATCACTTATTTAATTTAAGTATGTCAAGCACTTCAATATGATAGGTTTACAATCACTTTTTCATATGAGTTTCCTAGAGATCTCATAAATTAACTACATTATATTCATTTTTTTAATTTTAATTCAAAAATTTATTTTAATTTTTGCTATACTTGTAATATGCATTCGATTTGAAATTTTTAATGGTAAAATATTAAATAAAAATATTTAAAAAATTATGAATTAAAATAATAAAAAATACATTTTTCAACTGTTAGTTTGAATTAGTTTATATTTAAATTGATATAAATTGACAGTAATACACAAATTACATTACATCGAAACTAACATAAATTATACACTAAATAAAATTTAAATTAACGCAAATCATAATTATGTCATAAACCAAATAGATATACCCATAATACTATTATTTCATTTTTTTAGAAAAGAAAATCTGAACCAGTTGAACTTTGATTGATTTTTTATTTAATTTTTAATTTGACAAGCAAAAAGAAGAAATTCATTCACACGGTATCTCCCTCCCTCCTCTCCTATCCTCTATGATTCTCATTGTTCTCCTCTTCCCGCCGCCGCATCTACCCATCCCACCACTGCATCTCTTCAGTTTCTCCCTTAGTTTCCCTCTCGTCGTCATTTTTCTCTATTTATCCTTATCTTCATCTTTTCCTTCCATCTCTTTCTTCCATGACTATTTTCGCCGCAAAAGGGCAAGTGTACCCTGTCATGCAAGTAGCATAGTAAAAAATAGTTGAGCGGGCTAGCTCACTAATACGCGAGGCTGAAGTTTTAGCTCATCTTTTTTGATAGGCTAATCCATCTCGGCCCGTTTTGAGCGGGCTTTTGGTGGGTCAGGCCGTGGGGGTCAGGTTAGCCTGTTTGGTCATCCTTACTCTCATGCCTTATTCTTCAATTGTTCTGGTCTCTCTTTTTACTCTAAGAACTAGTGCTTCTCCACAAGCACCGTCTTTCTGCTCTGTCTTTAAGCGCATGTACACCCAAGTCATCACTCTCCAATGGGTATCTAGGGTATCCTTATGCTTTATTATCAAATTAGAAAATTAATCTTTCCGATATTCTAGCTAATGTCTTATCCAAACTCAAATTTAATTTACTATGAGTCTGTTTGTATAAGTTTTTTTTGGCTTTTCTTCCTCTTATAAGTAACACCTAGGGCAAACCGTATTTATAGTAAACCTCTTAAATTTAAGTTGGCTTTATGCCAAAAGCTAGAAATATAAGCTTTAAAAAAACTGGCTTATTTTATGGACCCATCGTAATTAACACTTGAATATTCTAATTAACACTTGAAATCTTGAATATTTTTTTCTTCTCTCTTTGTAAAAATAGCAATTCGCTAAAACCTTCAAAAGTCTTTATCTTGTTTATCAATTATTCATTTCACTTTAATATTTATGAGTTTTATTGTTATTTAAAATTTTATATTTTAAAGAATTATTCATTTCACTATAATAACCGGTGGTGAGTTTTATTGTTATTTAAAATTTTACATTTTACATTAATGATAAGTAACTTAAAAAAGTTGACACAAAATACTTTTATCAAACAAACTCTTTTTTACTCATAAGTAGCTTATCAAGTACAAAATAATGAAACTGTCAAATAACTTTCAGTTTTTTTTTAAAGCTCTTATTTTCAGCTTTTTATTTAAAAGCTACATATAAGCAAAAAATAAGCTATGTCAAACGAAGTCTAAAGCTAAAAATACTTATTTCTTTTTGTTATAGACCTATTCCGTGGTGTGTCATGTGATGGATCACGTGATGATCAAGTCCCACATTCATGTCGGAGACGGCCATGTCGGGAGAATGTCGGGTAATCCCGACATGCCCACGACATGGGCTTGGACGCTTGTTTGTCGATCCGGTTGTCACGCCGCAATACACGAAGGTAAGACAGTAACAAATTTTGCTTTGATGCAGATGTACGCACAGATTATTATAAATAGACAACGGTAGGAGAGTACAGGTAACTTAACACTCTTACTCTCATACTTGCATTTAGTAGGTGCTCCCACTGAGCGTCAGAGTCTTTGTAAATACCCACCACCAGAGACTCTACACCACCGCGCCAAATATTCATCAAAAGTTGTGATCTGTCAGACCTTCGAACATAACAGATCACTATTGAATGATCTCAATTTTTATTTTTAATAATACAAATTATTAATATTATCTGAATTTATATGTTTTTCACACCTGTTCAACTAAATTTATGTCAGTAACTTTGTTCTCCTAATGTAACTTTCGCGCTGTTCCCAAAAACGAAGTCGTTTGATTCGCTTTGGTTCGTTGATTGTGTTTTGATGGGAAAGAACACAGAACCCTACCCTGCTTCTTCTGGCCAAGAGAGGCTCTAGATAAGAATGAAGTGAATTAAATGCGACAATGATGATGAATCGATATGGATATTGGTGGGTTTTACTTAGTAGATGAGAGATCAGCATCTGAATTTAAAGACAACTATAATTAGAATTTTGGACAGCTCTTCACTCCTATTTCTGATGTGATATTTTGGCTAGTTCTATTATGAGCCAACATATTCAGGAAGAATAAAAGGTAGTAAAATTAAATGTGTCTCTTTGAATTGTAGTTTGAAAACTAAAAAGTACTTTTACTCATACAAGTTAAAAAATTTTACTTTTGAAAAATGTATTTTTATTTATAATAGTCTTTATAGACATATATATAAATCTTGTTAAACAATATGTGCACTTGTTAAGAATTAAGATTATTAAATTAAGAAAATTAATCGTAAGTGCACGACATTTCGTGTCTCAAAAATATAAAAAATTACAACTTTAAAAACTCTTTTAGTCTTTTACTATATTTAGTTCCTTAAAAATTGCCTTTTGGAGCATTGTTTAGCATTTATATATATATATGAGTTGCGTTTACATGACACAAGGTGTCAAAGTTACTAAATGACACTTCACATAATTTTTTATAAACAACAAATTTCACTGATCCAGCCGTTGAATTGAAAGTTTATATGATGCTGACCAACCATGCAAAAATTCATTTAATTTAAAAATTTATAAATATGTAGTCTAATAAAAAAATTTACTTATATTTTAAATAAAATATTAGACATTAAATCAAAACATTACAATAATGTATCAAATATTTTTCAAATTTTATGAATATTTACAAGGCTGATCTACGTCATATAAACTTCAATTCAAAAATTAGATTAATGAAATTTGTTGTTTATATAAAGTTATGCACGGTGTCATTTAGTAACTTTGACATCTAGTGTCATTTGAACCCAACTATATATATATATATTAATAAGGATGGGAATAGGCTGGATCAGAGTAGGCTTTGGGTGGCCAAGTTATGAAATTAGAGGTCTGAGTTGGTGGATGGGATTAACATCATCCCTATTGGGAGTGACACCATCCTTTTTAGTATATAAATTTATGATTCTTACATATAAAAAGGATGATGTCACTCTCAGTAGAGATGGTGTTAATCTCATCCTCCGTCGCCTGTTACCTGTCACAAGTTTTTTTTGAAGGCCTAAAAAGCCCGTTTAAAAGCCTAGTTCATAATAAAATTTCCTAAAATTATTTAAAAAACATACTTTTAAATAAGTTAATGGACTTAAAGACTTAAATAAGATAGTAAAAAAAATCTTTTAACACAATAAATGTACAATAATAAAATATAACATTAAAATTTTTACATAATAATAGTAATAAAATATGTAATCATATTATAATTTATTACTATTACCACTAATATTATTATAATTATTTAAATAGGTTGACTTATTAGGTTTAGAAGACTTTTTAAAAAGTTTAGAGTCCGACTTATTTAACTAAATGAGGTTTTTAAATTGTCTTAATTAACCTGGTCTTATTATAGCCCACTCATATATATATATATATATATATATATATAGATTTCAGCCTTTTATTAGGTTAGTATCATACATTTTTTCTAGTTAAACAGAGAATGGAGCAATTTTATTGAACGGCGAACCCATCAAATTATAATTATAGTCCTTCAACTTCAAGTAATGGTGATCCATTCTATGCTTCTACGGTGAGCCAATTTATCGACAATAAAATTTCAGCCTTTTACTCATTTTAAAATCAATAAATCTTGACCCTTGATTCCAAATTCGGTGAAGAATAGGAAGAGATGGTACAGTCCAGATCCCCCACCCTAACCCCAGGCTAAATAGTAATATATAATTTTTGTATTTTGTAGAGGAATTTATATAAAGGATAACTAAGTTCTCTTTTTGTGACAGAATCACAAGTTCAGTGAAAAGTAGAATGGGCCTAGGCCAAGGGACCAAGCCCAGCGTTACAAGAGCATTTGTGCATGCCAGAAAACAACAACAAAGAACCACGTGGCAGCATTGTTAAAGATGGCAAAATATAACTATCTAACATATGTTTAGACAATAATTAAATCCAAACACACCCTTATATTAATAAAACAGAGAAAAAATATATTTAACAAAAAAATTTAATCCAGATTTGAAACCAATGCATGCTCTGTTTTGTTATGGTCAACGACCCATATTCAAATGTTACAATAAAAATAAAATAACAGAGAAAAGAATTGGATCGAGTCATCGAGGGCCTGTTCCTCCCTCCATAGCTGACTACCCCTGTTGGCCCAAAACAAGAATTTGGTGCAAATATTGAACAGAGCCCAACACACTTACAAGAACCATATTCCCTAGAAACCCAAAATACTCCCCCAACTCTCAGACCCCCCGCCCCCCAAAAAAGAGATTATAATATTTGGTCACGAAAATTACATATTTATCCTTTATAGTTTCCGGAAATTTTGATCGTAATCTTTTTTTCAGAAAATATAATCCTAAACTTTTTTAGAAAAACTTATCTGGAAATATAAAATTAAGAAATATAGCAGTAAACTTTTTTTTGCAGAAAATTAATTCGAAAATGTTTCGGATTATAATTTTTTGAACATTTAAAATTCAAAACCTAGTCGTACAATTTTTTTAAAAACTAAACCGAAAATATTTGGGATCACGTTTTCTAAAAACGGTGTTTGCAACCAAACAATAGCTAAAAGATGAACCGCTCCTGTGGTTCCATTATGTTTTTGTTGACACCTAAAAAGTTTACATCTCTTTTATACTAATAATATAATATTACTATTTGATTTAAATGAATTAAAAATTGAGAAAATGAAGAGTACTAAAATAGTTAAAAAAAATAATAAAATAATAAAAGTATAAGATTAATGTATGATTTTTTGAGGTTAAAAAATCAACATTCCATTATTCTTGTACTTCAATGTTGATCAATGATCAAGAACACATCTACCTCAAAACAATAAAATCTACCAATATTTCAAGGTTTGTTTTGGAATGCGTCCCACAAATTTAAATGTATCATATTTATTAGTATCATTAATAAAACTCTGGTAACCACTAAAACAATAATGTAGCTAGTAAATTGAAAGTGTTTGATAACATTAATATTAACGTTTAATGTAGCTAGTAAATTTAAAGTGACAAAAAAAAAAGGAGAAAAATTTATAATCAAGGATAATATTGAAAAAAAAAAAGTGAGGAGCTGAAACTCTTGAATACTAGTTAAAGTAACATTTGAAAAAACGTTAATAAAACGCTGGTAACCACTAAAACAATTTTTCTCTTTGGACCTTCCTCAAATAAGACTACTAACGTTTTTTCGTATTTTGGATACTAACGTTTTTTTGTTTGATAAAAATATCTTTCGACTAGATAAAATGAATAACCAAACATGTGTGTTCAAAAATTTCAGCTATTCATTTATTTTGTTTTTTCGTTTTTATCCTTTAATATTTTTAATAATTTCATTATTGTGTAATGACAAATCATTCGAAAAAATAAATCATATTAATTAATTATTGTGAACTGATTTAATGGGAGTGTGAATGAATTCTTGTTATTAACGTATTTAACAAACCTTTTTCGAAATGAAATATTATATTTTAGTTCTCAACACATTTCATAATTTTTTGTATATATAAATATTGTTCTAAAATGACCTGAGAGCCTGTTGATTAGGAATATCTCAATAGGCCAGGTACAAATTAGAGCATAGGAGATATATTGGGGATATAGGGGTATAAATACCATAGAAACTCATGTATCTAGGTGTGCAATGACTTCAATCTTGGATCTTGTCTCTAGTGATTATGCTGCGATCATGGGTATTGAATGACAATTAAAAATCTTTATGAGGCTCGGTTTGTGACACCAATAGTGGGGGTGTTGGCGGTGATGGAGCTCCGCTTGCAAGTTAGCGTGAGGCTACGAAGGTAGTCTTGTGTCTGGGTGCTGGGTTGGACCTGAGCGTCGAGTTGGGCTCCAATGTCGTGCTGAATTTGAGGTACCGTGTATATATATATATATATTTATATATATATATATTATTTGTCTATATAGTAAATAAATATTTTATATACTAATTTCATTTTATGTTTTACTATATTATAAATTTTAAAAATATATCAATAATCAAATTTGAAATTATTCAATATACAAGGATCACATTTAGGTAAACTCAAAATTTATAAATATAATTTTTAAAATGATAACTGGTTCAAAATAAATAAAAAATGTAAATTATGATATATTTTTTTAAAATGCATACTTTACAAAATTTATGTTTCGGTCAAATAACCTTGTCCTTTAATGTTATTTAACATTTAACAGTTAATTCAACCATCATGACCATATCTAAAAATTTCAGAGCTTTTGACAAAAGTTAAGGCACGGACCATGTTAATATAGATTAATAATTTTATTGTTATTTTTCTGACTTTTTGAGTTGCTTTAAATTATTTATTAAAGTTTTATAATTAAAAAATTCTATCATCTCATTTTTATAGATAATATAGCTATTAATTCAAATTATTTATTAAAGTTTTATAATTAAGTAATTTTAACATTTCACTTTAAATAAATAATATAGCTAATCTATTTATTTTATCTTATAGCATAGTTAATCTCAAATATGATTAAAAGGTTAAATAATTACTTGAATATAGTAGTAGAGAACAGAAAGAATGAAAAGAGAGACTAAAGAGATTAGAAATCTAATAGGTAAAAAATAAAAGTGACTATTGAGTGGATTTTAATTTGCAAAAACTAGGAAATGAGCTTGTGGACATTAAAGAATAGGAAAAAGAGATATATAAAATATGTAAGATAAGAGTCTTAAAAAAAATATTGGGTCTTATCTCCAACATTATTAGTTTTTTTATAATAATTTATACCAATAATAGTATTAAAAAAAATTAAGACCTTTTAAATTTGGGTGAATATTCGGCCCTTTCAACCATTAGTTTTACTGAATATTTTCAATTCATTCTACTAGTTTATCCACTTATTATAGCTTCCAACTATAATTTTTCTGCTTTCAACTATTTTTTCAGCTTTTACTTACTATATCCACTAGTTTTGCAAAAGAAACCCTAAAAAAGACTTGCGTTTCTTCGTTAAACAGGTGAAAAAAACAAAGAAAAAGCTGTGGTGCAACTACTAAAGAAAGAAGCACCCTTTTTTTTTATTGAAAAAGAAAGAGCACTTTAAGCGCATGCTACTTACTCTCTCTTGAGAAACATTCCAACGTTGGCTCTCAATGCATATATGAAATATGCATTAGATTATCAATTTAGAATTGGATTTTTATGCAGTTTTCTAGATAGATTTAGAATTCCAACCAAAAGCTTTAATTTAGAGAGCTGAGAGGGAATAAAAAAACAATGGTGGAGGGTATTGGAATGGTATGATTATTAGGGAAGGAAGGAAGCAAAGCATGTGCAATGGCGTGAAAAAGTTGAAATTGGAGTAACGTTACGCCCCCACCAAATCCGATGGAAATATCTCTTCCTGTGACTTGAAAACGACGGTTACATTGGACTTGTTACTCCAATTTGCTGAATGGTCCAAAAAATTCAATGGCCAACGCAACCATTCTATTAAATGACTCTATCTTACCCACTTTTCCACCTCAATTTGTTGAAAATCGGGGCGCAACATGACAAACTCAATTAATTCTTCATAAGAAACCTACATTTCCCATTGAAATTATTTTCAGAGTTAAAAAAAATGTATCTAAACAAATAATAATTATTTATGTATGCACTGAGTTACTTGGGCTACCTGTACATTTTTGTTTGATTTTTGCTTTCTAGTTCCTTGCTTGATTGGTTTTCTTTAGAGTGTTATGGTAGCTAAACAGTAAGATTTGTTGCATCCTAAAATTCCATCAACGTACATGTCTCTGGTAATAAGTACCACAAATAATTTTAACAACACTGCTGGTTGAATTATGAATTAATATGAAACCTGCAGACACGCTATATAATGAGTCTCATGAATTAATTCGAAGTACTGACTTGAAAGGAAATTAAAACCCAAGAAGAATTTGTGGTTAGAAACTTCCTATGATGTGGTCAATATTTGTCTTGACAACAACATTGACTTTTTAGTTGAATGAACTGAATAATCATCCGCATCATCACAGCTTGCTCGCAGAAGAACCATTATATTATATTATATTCTTTTTGAATTGATCAAATGTAGTACATATTTGAATTGGCGGTAGTAGAATTGATTCTGAACAGAATTGATTATGTTAATTGATTTTGGGTACATAGTTTAGTTAAGTACTTATGCAATAAGTTATTTTTAAATTATAGTTGTTTCGTAGAAAGAATTGTAAAACTTACTTGAATAAACAGAATAAGCTAAAAACAGCTTATTCTAATAAGCTACTTCAACAAGCTTATGAAAATAAACTGAAAACAGCTTATAGGAACCCATAAACTATTTTCATAAGCTACGCATGAGTCCTTCCAAACAGGGCCTTTAAGCAGAATTAATTATGAGTAGAATTGATTTACGTTTGGAATACTGGGATCAGAAAATTGATTTTAAAAAAGAATTATGTTTGTATATTCTTTAATCAAAATTGCTTTTTGGAATATATAATTACCAGTATGACCCTTGATATGTAGACATTTTATTGTAATATTTTTTATGTTACAACTAATTATTTTAAAATGCAATATATCTCTATAATTATTAAAATTAAATGCAATAACATCAAATAACTAAGAAACAAAATTTGAAAAATCTTCAAATAAAAATATTTAATTAGGATAAGCATATTCAAATAGTATCTAAATTAAATTAAAAAGTAAAAGTAAGGAATATATTTTATAATGCAATACAACATTTACATATAATAATAATTCTAGTTATTTTTTTTGTATTGAATAATTTTATCTTGAATTGAGTCTTGAACGCTATTCGTCTCTACTGAAGAGCCTATATTTATAAAGGTCATTTAATTTTTTAAATTTAATTTAAAAAATAATTTTATATTTAATACACAAAAGCATAAATTGAAAAATTAAAAAATCTCATAGTTTAAAGTGAAAGTGATTAATTTTATACTTAATACCTAAAAATATTTAGTAGTTGTTACTTATATAGTATTTAGAATATAAATAAGACTTATTTATAAAATTTAAAAGACAAATAATGAAGGATAAATAAGACATTTTATAGTGCATAATTAATTACGGAAGAAGTAGAAGCAAGAAAAAATTATTTCTCATGAAACCTAAATTTTGTATCCAGAATTAATTCTATGTAAAGTTACCAAACATGATTTTTTATTAGAATCAATTTTAACTCAATGCAAACCATGATTTGGGAGAGGCAAAAGCCAATCCAAACATACCATCAAATTGGTGGTGGTGTTGTGAATGAAGCATTTTGTAAAGAAAAATACTAAATTTTTTTATCTATTTAATTTTAATAAATACTTTTTTTATTAAACATTTACTTTTAAAAGATAAATGACATTTATTATAAATAAGAAAATTTATAAAAAAATTTAGGCTTAATTGCACTTTTGGTCCCTCAACTTTTTTAATTGTGCGATTTTAGTCCCCTACCTTTATAAATCATGCGATTTTGGTCCCTTAACTTTGAATTGCGCAATTTTGGATCTAAAACTTTTCAATTGCATAATTTTGATTTTTTTACTATCTCTCGCTCGTTAAGAAGCTCATGGTCAACGGGGTTTAACCCATATAATGAGTTTTCATTTGTGCAACTTTTGTTTGACACATTTTTAATTGCATAATTTTGATGCTCTTACATACTCTATTTTATTGGTTTGATTGCGTTAATCGTTAGCTTCTTAAAGCAATATAGGTTGATTGAGAAAAATCGCACAATTTGATAAAGTTAAAGGGACTAAAATCATACAATAGACAAAGTTGGAGGACTAAAATCACACGATTAAAAGTTGGAGGACCAAAATTGCACAATTGAAAAAGTTGAGGGACTAAAATCGCCCAATTAAAAGTTGAAGGATCAAAATCACACAATTAATAAAATTAAGAGAACAAAACTGTAATTAAACCAAAAATTTAACATTATTCTTTCTTTCGTAAATAATAAGTGTGGAGAAGGAGATCGAATCCTTTTGCCAGGCTGTCTAGACTCTATAGCCAGCTAGGTGTAAAAAGACCTCAATCTCCCTAGCTGGACCGTTCAATTGAATATTCTGAAATTTAATTTCACGCTAATGATCCTTCTGACTCATCTCTATATTTTGCTGCCATCGATCTGGACATATGGCCATGAAATTTGGGTTCTATCACATGTCAATTATTATTTCCTCAGTTTCTATTTATAAGTATTTTTTAAAAATTGTTTATATTTTTATTTATAAATTATTTTTTAGAATATATGTAGCATTAAATATTTTTTTTATATACTCTTGTGATATTTAATAATTTTATAATTTTCAATAATAGTATTAACTAATAGTCTTACTTTCTAATTAAAGTGAATAGAAAATGTGAAGAGAGATTGGTGAAAATAAAAAAAAAATTAAATAAAAATAATGTTATAAAAAGTCAATACAAATTTTGTTAACTCCAATACTTAAGTATCCTGTTCGCGACGTGGCCGGGCTACCTTACCAACTATGACTCCAAGCCTTTTCAACTCGTTGCTTCAAGGCTTGTGGGCTGGTGTACTGCTACACCCAGGCAGCCCGTCCGCGATGTGGCTTGGATACTTTACCAAACACTAGCACCCCGGGTCTACGTGACAAATTACCAAACACTAGGGCCCCGCGGTCTACGTGACAAAGGAGTACGATCGACCTCCCATCTTGCCCTCGTTTAGTTGTTATACACCACTTTACCCACGATCCCACGGCTATGACACACAACTGACCTCCCAGCTCGCCCTCCATACACATCACACTACACATGATCCCACGACTATGGCCTCGTACCCACGTTCGTCTAACTACCTGACCAACCAATCAGCCTATACGGCCAGTGCCTATAAAAGCCACCCAGCATAGTAGAGATGACATGTCACAAATTTCTACTACGGCAAGATTCAAAATCAAGTGTTCTCAAATCATGTCTCCAATCACGTCCCATCAATAAAATATCGTCACATCATTAAAAATATTTCCTTTAATTTTAATCTTTAATTTCCTAATAGAATTTTTTAATGACGTGACGATATTCTATTGGTGGGACATGATTTAGGATATGATTTGGGGACACCTGATTTGAATCCCTAAGGCAACTACTGAGTTTTAGTCCTTAGACCTTTAGTCTAGGGGCATCCCCATAGCTTGTCGTGAACAACTATTAACTGATTTTCTTACGATGTGTGAATTAATTAAAAGTAACGGAGAGAGTAATTTACAACCCTATGTTAACTCCAAATTTTTAAATAGTCTTATTAAACAATATTTCAATGACATTTATTAAATTATTAGAATTAGAAAAATAATCATAAATATACATTATTCTCTTTCTCAAAAATTAAAAAAAAAACAACTACATTTTCTAATGACTTTTTATTATATTTAAATCTTTAAAAATTAACTTAAGAACACTAAATAATATTTATATATCTTAAATGTATAATAAATAGAATTACTAATGTTGACCAAAATAACAACATAGAGTATAGTATTAATCAATATTTTCTTTAGAGTCATTGACTTTGATTGCATTATTATTATTTTTTATTAGCAAAACACACACTCCCATATTATATTTCTCCTAAATTTATTTCTAATTCTACCTTACCAGATATCAAACCCATCTCCTTAAACTCAAAGAACTCTTTCTTATACCACTTAAACTACAAACTCTCAACATTATTTTCTTATTACTGGCATCTTTTAGAACTTTTCCATTGACCATTAATTATCAGACAACTAAGAGCATCTCTAATAATATCGTGAGTGCTTAGTAGAGTTTTAATTTATAGGTATCAAATTATTTTTAAGTGAATCACATATAATATACATCATTCTTTCAATTTTAACAACTCCTAACTACTCCCTCCGGAATGATTTATAAGTAAAAAAAACATTAAGTTTATTGTCTGAAAATATAAGCAAATTTCAACTATTTTTACCTCATTTAATGTCTTTATTCCTTAAGTAGTATTATTTGATTGACTATTTGACTTTTTAAGTTGAGAGGGAATAAATATGATAAGTTAATTTGTTAAATAGAGTTAAGCATTTGTTTGGAAATAAGAAAATTTAATGTATTTAACAAATTTTCTTGGTATGTGTAAGTTAGTTTTTTTTTTTATTTATAAATCATTCCGGGACATTATATTATAATAAATAATTCAATAAGCATTTACGCAAGAATCACACAATTGTTGATTAATTATGTTGTGTTATGGCACAATGACTGAGACATTGTGGTAATATTGAGTTGAGGCTAGGAATGAGGAGTCCACCGGCGAGGTGTTAACGTCTGGGACAATCCAGCGAGTTCCTCCGATCAAGGGGCGACACCTGCAAAGCCACTCCAAAACTTAAGTTAGTAAGAAGGAAAAAAGGGGAGTCTCTTTTATGGAATAGTGAGGATACCTTGCTTAATAGGATATCTTCCCTTTATATAGTAGTACTATGTAGTCTTTTTGAGTGGCTATGGGCCAAGGTCCATAATCCCAGAAAACGTCTCTTATGCTAGTGAGAGGACATGCCTGACAGGCGTGATCCTCCTTTTGTACTTTCTTGTCAGAGCCGCCCACACTGTTCTTAGACAAAGGTTAACGCCGGAGATGGGAATCCCGCGGGATAAGAGTCGGGATGATCGTTTCCAATCCTTCTCAGAGCAAGATGGGTTTCTTACTATGAGGGCGAATGCAAGATGCCCCTAAGAATAGGATTACCTAAATGCCCCTGGTTGGACATCCTGTACATGACAAATTATTATTAGTTAAATGTTAGCTCTACAATTAATCTAAAATTTAGGTGCTTGTAAAAGATTTATTAATTTGCAAGTTCACATCGCCTGCTGGCATTTCTTCGTTTTAGGCATTGATTCAGAAAAAAATAAAAAAAAAATCCCCTAGAATTTAACTTTCATCCAGTTCCCTAGTCAATATTGTAGTGACTCAAAAATTTCACTCAAATATGTACCCAACAAAAATTCACTCTAACTCTTAAAATTTCCCCAAAAACTACATTCATTTCTCCGTCTCCATAATCAATTACAAATTGTAAAACAGTTTTGTTCTATTGGCTATGTAATCCTTGTTATATATTCCTCTAGTAATTAAAGGTACTTTTTACGCATTTACTTTGACACAATTTTACTGTTTTTCTTCTCGATCTCATTTTAGTCCCTATTTTAATTAAAAAGGTAATTAATGTTTTATTATCCGATTAATAAAACTAAAAGATACAAGTGGTACTTCCTCTTATCTTACTTATAAGATATTTTTGACCTAATGATTAATAAAAATAGTTAAATGTAATTTTTTATCATAAAAATTATGTGATATGTCAAATAAATTATCCTTTAAATATAAAAGTACACTAACAATTTCATATTTATAAGATAAAAAAGTAAATATAAGTTGTGTGATTTAATAAGGATAAAAAAATTTAAATATTTCATAAAAAGTAGTAAGTATTTGATAAAAAAGATTACAAAAACTCTTTAAAATAAATCATATAAATATAGGGTTTTTTTAACCTGTGCAATATTGCACTTACACAGGTTAACAAACTAAAGATGAAAATAATACACATCATTAATTGTATGTTCAACATAATCTCATTAATATTTTATGTTTTTCAAGAAACATTTTCTTTCTTTGGTTTCTTAACCTGTGCAATATTGCACAGGTTAGAAAAATCCATAAATATATAGAACCAGAGAAAACATTATAGAAAGTTTAAAAAATATTTTAATAAAAATAAAATTAATAATTATTTTTTGATATGCGTATTATACTTTAAATTATCGCCCAAATAAAAACGGATAGAGTATTATAAAATGTACTCGTCAAATTTTGTAACTATTGTCACGTGGTCTAGTTAAAAAATTTTAAATGGAATTCGATTTGAAGTGAATAAGTCCTGATTAGCGTGAGTGGAAAATTCGATTGTGCAGCGCAGCTGTTGATAAAGTCAATAATAAACTAGGAAAAGAAAAACAATTATGATTTCCTATATATTTTAAGTCTTGGTGCATTATGAGAATTGAGAAAGAAAAGGAAATATAAAGATAAAGAAGGAATCATATAAAAAATGACGTGATAAGAAAAAAATAGATGTTTATCAAGAAATTAAAAAGAAAAAAAAAAGAAAAAAAATAAGGTTTAAAGTTAATGTGAAAAAAAGGAGACGTGATAATACAGCCAATCAGTCATTGATAAAAAATAGCTTGGGGAACAACTTACTTTTGTTAAGGTCTATATAAATAATACATTTATGATATTTGTTAAAGTTGTCAGCATTAAAAAAAATAATTATAAATGCAATATTATTTTGTTTCTCAAATATAAAAAAAATTATATTTTTCAACAACTTTTTAATATATTTGACTCTTTAAAAAATGATTTAAAGGAAGTCTTTCATTACTTTCATAAAGTCAATCGATGCACAGATATGTTGGCTAAGGATGCAATTAATCTTATAGAAGACACCCTTATTTTTGAGGAATATCTTCTTACATTTTTTCTTGCTCTTATAATTGTTAAGATCGGACTGCATTCTCAAGAGGATCTTAATTTATTTTTTCTCTTTTTTTTTGTTTTTTTGTTTTTGTTTCCTTTCTTAACAAAAAAAAAGTGCTTTCAAGGAGAACACTAAAAAGTATTTATCTTTTTATTAAACACATTAATTAACATAAATACTAATTTAGGAATAGAATTCAAAATATTACTCTCTCGGTTTCTATTTATATATTCACATGAAATATATTAGTATATTAAAAAATGCAATAATTAATCTTATTTGGTTGAGATTATTGCCACTCCTTCTTGTATATTATCACTCTTATTTATGTATTTTTAATAATATTCAAATATTAATACTTCAATTTTATTAGTTAAAAAAATATATAATTATTATTTAAAAAATAATTGAAAAGGAGTGTCAGTAAATTAAAAGGGGTGACAATAGCCCTTCTTTTCTTATTTTTACCAAAATAGATTTGAACTCTTTATAATGTCATTTATCTCTTCCAGTTATATTGGTTAGATAATAGAGCATTAATTACTAATTCAATTAAAAATAAAAATAAATTTAATAAAAGTATAATTAATATTTCATTAAAAATACAAGTAGATAAATAAATAAAAATAAATAAATTTTCTCTACGTAGAAAGATAAAAAGGAATGGTATGAGGGTGAGGTTTATGATGGTCTACTTTTTCTTTAAGACCTTGTGGTCCAAGGACAATAATGTAAATATAAAAATTAATTATAATATAAAATTTGCAAACTAGTCTTTCTTCACCAAATCTCACCTTCAACCCAAACTAACCAACCTGCAAGGTAGAGCACAAATTGTCTCAAATTATGAATTGTTTGTGTTTCGATGGCTACTTCTTTAATTGAGGGACTTTAAAATTCAATGAAATGAAATTGCATCATTTCAATACCTTATATTTTTTGAATAACTTATGTAGGACATTTTGCTGAACAATTTATGAGCAACAAGCACACATAGATATAACAATTGTCACTGGGACATTTTGTCAATTAGTTTATGAGCAAGAATCTTAAACGCTGATTTTAGTCCTATAAACTAACTCTGTTTCCATTTTCATTTGTTGCCAAGAGAACATTTCATCCCCAATGTCAGTGGAAGGATACGTTCATAGCTTCCCCGAACATTGTCATTAATAGATGATTATCAACGTTAATTGGCAATGCTCTTGGACATAGCTTTTGTCAAGCGCTATTGTGCAGAAATTAACAAACCAAAGTTCACTCTCCAACTTGTAAAATCAACCAAACAGATTCGTTGGAAAAGGCCATAAAGAAAATATGTAGTTTACAGAAGAATGAACTTCATCGAAATTCAACCTTAGAAAACTTCACAATAATGATGATGGTCTCGGATTGGAGAAGGAGACTCGAGGACAAACTAAATTCGACAAAATGAAAAAATAAAACCAAAATAAAAAAGGGGATTTTAGATATGAAATGAGCACCCACAATGAAATGAACGTTTTTTTTTTTCTTTCTAATTTTTACTTTTCCGGTAACACGCCGGAAAGATTACCGACGTGTACAGCGGCGGGAGCGACAACCCTCTTTTGTGCCAAAGCCAAGCCGCACAAGCTTCCCTCATCATCACAAGCCAACCGTCAGCTGTGTTGCCGCTCACATCCACCGCAGCGGCCATACAACTGCACCACGTGAAGGTCGTCCCACACTTGCCGCACACATATCGCCGTAGGAGAGCTCAAAAACCCTTGTTTGTTTGTTTGTTTATTAGAGAAGACAACGTATAGAGGAAGAAGAGATCTTGCATTGGGGGATTTCATTGCAATTACAATAAAAATACTTACTTCTTCTACTAAATCTTTTTATTAATAATTTTATTTATTTAATTTTGACAAGTGTCATTTATCTTCCACTTAATATTTACTTTTTTTAAAGATAGACAACACGTCATTTAATGGACTACGTCATCATGTGGTCAGTGAGAGTTAACGATAGGGACTAAACTGCATGACGATCTAGAGACTAAATTAGTCATTTTTAAAAGTGAGAAACTAAACTGCATGATAACTACAAAGTGAGGGACTAAAATAATATATTACTCTTTTTTATATTCTCTAATAGACAAAATAATATACCATTATAATTATTTTTCTATTTTTAATAACATTATTCAGTGTTTTTAAGAAATTGTATATCATGATGTTAATTTTAAAAAATAAACCATCATAATCCATGAAAAAAACTAAACCATCTTAGACACCACCTAATAAGAGTATTTTATTAATTGAAAGCATATCATTAAAATATCATAAATCTTATGGAGTATTTAACCAGGAGGTAATATTAATTTTTTTTTGTTTTTGTATTTTTCAATTGTTTTTGGTATTTTAATATTAATTTATTATTATAAAGGATTCTCGTGCTTGACCAATTTGGTCAACTAACTTAACCAGCATAACTGTGGTTGAATTCGCCCATCAAACATCTTACTTCGATTACTCATTATTCACCTTACCAAAATGTATAGGGATAAACAATAGAAATAAAAATTCAAATATACGCCACTTTATAATAATTAAAAAATATGCGCCACGTTCGCCAAAAAAATATACACGCCACATTCTAAAGTCTGCGCTGATAGTAATTCATCAATATTTTTTTTTCAAAACGTAATTCACTTATTTTACACTTCGTTGGTTTTAAAAATGAGAATTAAAATTTGAATCAAACCACAAAAATAAAGTTGCTCTTTTCTTATTAAAAAAATTCAACATGCGATTTATTTAGTTATCAATTTTTTATCGGTTTAACAAATTGGTGTAAGTTGATCACACCTAGTTTGTCTTTGATTGAGAGTAAAGAAATAAAAAAAAAAAAGGATAATAATTTAATTTTTGTTCTTTTTTGCTAAATGAAAAGGAAGGAGGGAACTTTAACAAAAATTAAAATACTTTTTAAAATAAATATTATCACTTTAAATTTAAAATTTTCGTTTTCATTCATTTTTTACATTCTAATAAAAAAACAAAAATAATAAAAAGAGATCTTATAAATAAGAGTGACAATATCAATTCTCATTTTTTTCTACTAATTTATTTTAAGGCAAATGATATATAATGTTCTAAGGATACTGTTTAAAAAGTTAAATATGATAAAAAAATTTAAAAATATAAGTTTTTGGTATTTTTAAGAAACATAATAATATGCACTTATAGTGATTTTTATAATTCCAATAGTTTTAATAAGTACTTTAAAAACATTGTTTATTGAGATCTTTATTTTTACTCTATTTAAGTAATTTAAGTAAGGGTAATATTTTAGGTATAACTCAAACATGTATAACTTATATAACTCATTATTTTATTATTATTCGCCGTAATCAAATATTCTCATTTTTTTTCCTCAACAAAAATAATAAAATAAATAAATTATACAAATTATATATAAGTTTTATTATTTAAGATCATCTCCAATGAGTTGTATATATGAGTTCTTACCATTTAAGCACTCTATCTCTTTTAGAGCATGCTAACATATAATTAGATATTTAGTAAAATTATTTAAATTAGCACCTGATTCTTATAAAAAGAATAAATCCAAATTATATATATATATATATATAAACATGTGAAACTCATTCAGAGTATTCATTTAATATTACCTCCGGTCATAAATATAAGATCATTTAGAGAAAACTTGTTGATCCTATATATAAGACCCAAAAATTCAAGAAGTATTAGTTATTAGTTTTTTTCTTGTCTATTATTGTAATAATTGAAGGGATAATAGATACAATTAATGCATTTGTTGAAAATTTTGATTTTGAATAAGGATAAATTTGGTATATTGTACTATTTTTTGTAAAACAAGACATTAAATAATATTGTTTGTAGTTTTCTTAATCCGTATAAATTGGTTAGCGGATCCTATAAAAAGGACTAGAGGTAGTATAATAAAATAATCATCTTGTAAACACTTTGTTAAGTAGCTCTCCAAAAAGGGTCTTAGTCATGAATGGAGGGTAGTTATCTTTTGAAGTGCCTTGGTCCTCGTCACGTGAAAAAAATTATTTTTATATATAACAACCCCCCATAATTTTTTTTTTGAAATTTTTACATGATACTTTTTTTATACTAACTATGATATTATTAGATCACTTATTTACTTTAAAGTGAATATAAATTTTTTTATATTTTAATTTGAGTAAATACGTAACTTAGTCCTCTAAATTGTAGTAGTGTTTCATCTTAATTCATAAGTCAATCAAAATTCTTCTTCACTCTTTGTCTTTATAAAATCAGTCATTTTAATCCTTGATTGTTTGAAGAAATTAGTCAATTTAGTTCCTAACTTATAAAATATTAATTATTTTAATCCATAAATTGACTAAAATGAATGATATTTTACAAAGTTAGTCAATGACTAAAAAGAAATTTAATTAAAGTAAGAGACTAAAATAACTTATGCGAACAAATTGATAAACTAAAGTGATAATTAATCCATTTTAATTTTTTTTAAAAATAATTTAGGTAAGTCTAATTTATATGAATAAAATAAAAATAATTGACAATTTCAAAAATATTTAATTAACTTAGTTAATTATTTGATATTTATTTAATCAAATATTTTGTACTTAATAAATTTAATTAGAAGGTCCTTAGTTAATTATTGCGAGAAACATATTGAAGAAAATATTTATCAACATTACTCTAAACTTAAGAATAATAAAATTTTTCCTCCAATTTTTTTTTTATATATAAAAAATCAAAAATTTGATTAAACATGTTAATTTTAGTAAGCAAGGTGGTAGTGGTGCGTCGTGGTTCACAGAAATCGTGGAATTTAATCAAGGATTGGATTCCATCCATCTCACTGTCAGACCTGCTGGCGCCGCATTTCAAGAGTTTGTCTCACGCCCACGTGCCGCCCCCATGTTCCATTGTTCATTTGCTTCAATTCTACGCCGTAAACCCCGTAGCCGTGTATCATACCCAACCCCAACCATGGTCAACCCCAACCCCTAACCATGGTTCAACATTCGCCTAAATTCATTAGAGTTTTTTTAACAGGTACAAGTTAAGAAATGATAATTAAAAATAAAATGCAATATTAATTATATGTCAAGTTCAATCACATTAAATTTTTTTTTTTAATATAATTTTTTTTATTTATAATTTTTTAATTTATATAATATTACATAAATTAAAAAAACTTAATTTATTATTAATACATTCACTTCACTTTCCTTTGTTTTCTTCGCTAATCACTAACTAGTCAGTCACATTTTTATCCTCACCTCTTCCGTTTCTTTCTGCCTGCCAGCTCCTCCACAATTATTATCCCTCCTCCTTTCTGGGCCCACTCCGGTAACAGTCCCTCTCTCACCAGTTGAGATTTTCTCAAATTCCACTTTATTTAAGTGAGAAAGAATGTGAAGTTTTAACAAAAATTTGTTGGGTCTATATTAATATTATTCTCTTCCTCCCAAATTATAAGATTTAAAAGAGATTTTGGTTGTTTCATTTTATAAAATTTTTTAAAATTTATTTGTGTATATTTAATTTTTTACCATTATAGGAGTAACTTTGCTACTCAATCAATTTTAATGAATTCAAAATATTAATTAAGAGAGAAAAAGTGAGATGATAGAAAGAAATTGAAAGATAAATTTAAAAATTAATGCTTTTTAAAAGATGAATTTAATACATTTAATTAAATTAACTATTTTTTTTAATTTCCGTAATATTAATCTAGAGAATCTTATATTTTGAGAGAAAGTGAATATTATTTTATTGTGTCTTTATCTTCTCACTTAAACTCACTTGATAAGATTCTAACTCCTCTTTCACTCTCTCTCTACTATTCCTATGTAATCGTGACATCATCATCTCGTAACAATTGTTTCCCATCTCATCATCCAACGGCTCTGATTCCATGCCCTCCTACTGATCAAGCGCAAATTAAAATTGCAATTCAAATTACTACTAGTACAACCGTAACCAAGAACTCTCTGTCCAAATACACAAATTTTTCTACGTGCTTAATTAATGATGCTTAGTGGTACCATAATTATTTCACCTTCAATTAATTAAGCTTAAAAAATAGGATTTGCGGGGCAGATAGCGCGTTTCTTTGCTGGGATGGGGCCCATGTCATTCATTTTTCTCCATCTACACCCTTCATTTCTCTGTTTGGGCTCAGCAACCAGTGCTATGCTATGACCTAATACTAATTTTTAAAAGTTACTAGTCCTACAAGAGAGAACTTTCCAGTCTAATCTAATCTGATTCCGAAAAAAAAATCGAGCATATAACTATGTTCAATTAAATTAATTGATGAATATTATATCAAATCAAACTGACTATCCACTAATATTGGCCCTAAGCTAAAGAGAAAACGGCTGTCCACTTCTCAATTGGGACACACACTGTGACGCTCTCCTCATAAGATTATATTATCTTCTCATCTTTGATTATTCACTAATTAAAGATTAAACTAATCTTTTGTTTTTTTACTTGGACTGATAGAGATTTTCATAATAGAAAGCAGTAGTTGAAACTTCTAAGCTAATTAATTTAAGCTAATCAGGTAATGGAAGCGTACAATGGAGGCAATAGAAAAAAAATGGGGAAGACGAGAATGCATTAGAAATTTTGAATCGAAAGCAAGAAGATAAGTTGTTGGTCTGAACGCGCACTAATATGGTCAACATGGTTAAAGACAAAACTAATGAAAGCGACAACGAGAAAGACACCGACACCTGCCAGTTTCGAGCGGGCACGTGTCATTTAACGAAAGTTGAGAGGGTACGTGTTCGTATGTTATTGGCTGATTCCTTAATCAACTTAATGATGTTTAGCGTCATGGTAAGTATTCTGCTGAAACTAACCCGTGGTTTATGACGACGATAATTAGGGATTTGATTATTTGATTAACAGTACTGATCAGGGTGATAAGGTGCTATATAAGGGTAAGAGAGCTCACAGGCAAAATCAAGAGCGGCGAGAGATTCACTCACAAATAATTTTTTAGTTGTCTACATTTTCTTGAGAGCTTTTAGATTGTGTTTTCTTGGTCTTTTCTTTCATCTTCATCTCTTTCCCCCCCTCTGTAACACCCCGCTTCTCTGAATCCCTTTCTGTTAATCATCTGTCTTTCAAGCTTTCATTTTTGGGTTTGTCTTTTTTAATTGAACAACAAAGAAGCAAACTTAGAAGGTTTTCTCGAAAGCCAGGTGTTTTCAGAATCGAGATCCAGGTTTTTCGTAAATTTTCTACTTACTTTTTCTCCTCTATTTTTCTCTTTGAAATCAGCCAAGAGGGTTATTTTTGATCCCTCAAAGCTTTCTTTTTTAGTTTTCCAGGATTGAAAGGGTTGTCTATTTGAAATCTCTTTCATCTTTTCTTGTAGAAATTAAACAAGTCTCTTTCTTTTTAATTTTTCCGGGTTTTAATCTTAAGAGTTAACTACTACCTGTTCTTCAGTTTTAGAAAGACGCAGGTTTGATCTTTAGCAGATATGGCAGCTATGATGGATTTTTACAGCAGTCACTCAGATCCCTTCAGGGGTGAGCTAATGGAAGTTCTTGAACCTTTTATGAAAAGTCCTTCCTCAACCCCTTCTCCCTCTCACTCTGCATCTTCATCCCCTTCTTCAAACTCTTCTCTACCTTCTACTTCTTACTCTCCTTCTCCCAATTTCTTCAACCCATCTCCTTCACTTCCTTTCTACCCAAACGGTTGCTCCACTAATGTATTTTCCGACGGGTTTTCCAACAGCCAAAACTTAATAGGCTTTGGTCAACCAAGCTCTGTTCTTGGCCTAAACCACCTAACCCCATCTCAGATCAACCAGATCCAAGCTCAGATCCAGCTTCAGAGTCAGCAGAATTTGTCATGGCAGCAGAATCTACAGCAGAACACTCTCAGTTTCCTTGGTCCTAAGCCGATCCCGATGAAGCACGTAGGTATGCCACCAAAACCCACGAAGCTTTACAGAGGGGTGAGGCAGAGGCACTGGGGGAAATGGGTCGCCGAGATTAGACTCCCGAAGAACCGTACGAGGCTCTGGCTCGGTACCTTCGATACTGCTGAGGAAGCTGCTCTGGCTTACGACAAAGCTGCTTATAAACTCCGAGGTGACTTTGCTCGGCTCAATTTCCCCAACCTCCGACACCAAGGTTCCTCTGTCGGTGGAGATTTTGGCGAGTACAAGCCTCTTCATTCCTCTGTTGATGCGAAGCTTCAGGCCATTTGCGAAGGTTTGGCTGATTTGCAGAAACAGGGGAAAACAGAGAAGTCCAAGAGATCGAAGTCGTCGAAGGTGGCTCCTCAGCCGGTGGAAAAGGTTGAATCGAATAATGAATTGGAGAATTCTTGCAAGGTTGAAGCTTCCTCGTCTCCGGTGACGACGGAGAGCGAGGGATCTGAAGGTTCTTCGCCCCTTTCGGATCTGACCTTTGCTGATGTGAGCGAGCCACAGTGGGAAGGTGATTCAGAGAATTTCAATCTCCACAAGTACCCCTCTTACGAGATCGATTGGGATTCTCTGTGAAGATGTGTTTGGTAGTAAAGGATCGCATATATCACATGTAATTTGCTATTCTAGTGAAGAGTCTCATGCATGTTTGTAGGTCTTAGTGTCAGAGGGTGGCTACTGCAATGGAGTTTTTGGCAATTGCAGGGCTACTAGTTGTAGGATTTTGATGAATTGGGTTTCTTCTTTGCATAGGTTGATTTTTCTGTCAATATAGTAAGTACTCCAGTATCTTGTATAGTGGTCTCTCTCTACCTTGGGTCACAGCTGGTGTTTTTTGTCTTGCTTGGCCAGGGAGAGTGACTCTAGTTAAGTATTTAGGTGTTTATGGAATATATTATTGTTGTAATCATGTATGTTGCATTTCATCTTTGGGATATATGATTATTGTACTCTATTGATGTTTCTAGTTACGTGGATTGAGTATCATTTCAGTTTCTTTATCACTGTCTGCGTTTCAAGGTTTTCGTATGCGTTCGTGACCGCTATCTGTGGCTTAACAATAAACATGGATTTATAAATGGTAGAAAAATCCTTTGTAAATGGACTCTGAAAATTAGCTATACATTTCTCGCTGGACTCTGGAAAACAATCAAACAAATTAACTAGGCCTTCATTCCTTATGCGTCAACGTACTAAAATAGTATCTGTTTCTGCAGGATAGATTTTTCTTATATGTGAACAGAACACAAAAGGCTCTGCAGAAACAGTATCTGTTTTTTTGTTACAGAGGAAAGGAGAAACTTCTGGCGTAATGTCGTAAACTAGCTAGCCCCATAGCATCAGTAGGAAGTCAAAGTTTATCTTTATACAATTATTATGTACAAAATGCAACTATAATCTTATTCAGTAATTTTTTTAAGTTGAATTAGGTTATAATTGTATTTATAAAACAATGGTAGCATGAATATCATTGCTCATAGCATGAATGAATACCAGTATTCATGCGAAAACTGATCCATGCACGTTACTCTGCACACAACTTATTTTTAAGTCGGGTTAGTGTCAATTTTTTAAAATAAACAAAAGAAAAAAAAGGACAGAAGCTAATCTCAGCAATTACTCGGTTGTGAATTGGTCGTGGGTTTTAATGGTGGCTCATATCATTTCTCTGTTCATGCTATCATAGTAACTTATAGGTGTGTATTTGAAAAAATGTTGTTGCGTTGAGAGTTGAATAATTGTTTTTTGTTAAAATTTTAGAGATATTTATTTTGGTGTTTTAAATTCACGTTTAGTCTATAATTAATTTCAGTTTGAATGCAATATGTTTGGCTGGAGTGTGAATCACATTTGAGGTCATTTTTCTTTTAATTCAAACGTGTTAAACGCAATGTTATAAGAATCGGACCGGTGATTGAACCGTGGTCGAACTGTTATGAATTAAATATTTTTTTTATTTTTATATTATATAATACATTAATTCATGATAATATTTAATAAATTATATTTTTATATACAATATAATAATACTTATATATATATGTAGTATTATAAAAGGTATATTGGCATAGTGGTCAATGACATTTTAATTATCCGAAAGTCTCAGGTTTAAATCCCATTTCACACATTTTTGAAGTTTTTTTCAAATCGGGTAAATCACTGGTTTTTGACCGGTTCTCAGCCGGCTTGGAGGGTCACCCGGGCCGGTTACTCAACTGGTTCCCGGTCCAACTGGCTGGTCCAGTTCAAATAACCATGGTTAAACGTGAAAGTAAAGTTTTTTTTTTTCTTTTGAAATTTAATGGATTTACGTTTAATCTAAACTAAATTCTTCAAATGTCAATCTAAATACATACTCAGATGTTAGCTTTTGTGTTGAGTTGGTTTTCAACTTGATTTTAGAAAGCCAAAATCAATTCTACTAAAAGCAAGTTCAACATTACTTTTACGTTGAGTTGAGTTGAAAATTTTACACAGTTTTTATTATAAATTTGCTTTTGATGAAAAAAAATTCAAACATTGTATTACTTTAAAAATAATTTTATATTAAATCAATTTGATAAAATTACGTTGATTCAAAATCATTATATCACTCCAAAATCAAATACACAATGAGATGTTGTGCTTGTGATCCTTGATACAAACTACAAAGATATTGGAATTCAGATTATCTTTTAGGCATTGTAAGAAATTAACGAAAATGGAAGGAAAGAAGTTGCATGGAAATAATTTAGGAGGAAAAGTGATTTTTTCTTTGTTTGGTTCTCCAACGAAAAGGGAAGGAAAAAAAATGTTATTTTGAAGTCCACTAAATACTTTTTCTCTTGAATAAATTTAAAATTGAATTTTGGGATGGGAAATTCCCTTCAATACCCTTCTTTTAGACAATTTGTACAACTCATTTTCTTTCCTTTTAATTTTTCATTCAACCAAACAACTCAATTTTCTTTCTATTTTCTCTCATACTTTCCTTCTTTCTATTTTCTTCCTCTCATTTTTTCCTCCCAATTTCTTTCTTCCTCCAAACAAAATTCAAGAATACTTTATATATTTCATATAGATTTAGTGCTTAATATAAAGGCTTCTTTATATTAATATTTCATTATATTATTATTTCTCAACTACTACACTTTTAATTTTATTTTTTAAAATATTTCATTTTTTTTATAGTTGAGATATTAGTTTTACCAAAATCAATTTCTCAACATGCATGTATATTTTTTTTTCCTTTTAAATGATGTGAAATCGATTACATCTAGACCGATTTCTAATTTTTTTTTTTTGGAATGGCTGCAAGTGAGAGCCAATTTCTCACCATCTATTTTCTCTCAATCTAAATTAAATCAATCAGTTGGTTGGTCTTGTTGCAAGAGAATGATATTTGAGTAGTAGTTCCTTAGTTTGAATTACATTGAACGCACTTTTGTCTATAAAAAAACAAAGACTTAAATCAGCAAAGTACTTAAAAAAAAGATGATGACTACTTTCAAATTTATAAGATACACAAAACAATACAATAGGCTCGTTGAAATCTCTAATGTCATCCAAGAGAAGACTTGGTTGATTTTAGGTGCTTGTTTGTGTTGTGTTAAGGTTCGGTGCATGTTTGGTAAAATATTGGTGGTGTTGGGAATTGATTTTGAAGCATCAAAACTGATTTTAGATAGTTAGTTTGTTATTTGATTATGAGAATGGAAAAAACCGAAATTGATTTTGGATTGTCAAAATTGTTTTTCACAAAAGCAAGATGAGTCTTGCTATTACGTTGGGTTGGAAATTTTACATTGTATTCTTACTTCAAACTTGTTTTTAACTAAAAGTTTCCAAAACATAAATCACGTTACGTTAAAATCAATTCTTCACGGAATTATGTTGATTTAAAATCAATTTTTTCACCGCTAAACCAAACGTTTACCATATCATTGACTCCGATATCATGTTAAGGTTTCATCAAAAAATCAATCGACAATATAAAAAATAGCTCAACAGATATTTAAATCAGACCCTAAAAAATAAGACATATAATGTGAAACTTGTTTCCAACATCTTGTATTAAATAAGGAAGAGAAATTTGAATGAAATACCAGAAGCAGAATACCATGGGCGTGCAGTAGAAAAACTTAAAACTCATTTACGAGTTATTCCATTCAATGAACCTTTTGCTTCGAAGAAATCGTTCCCAACAATCAAGAACTTTGGTTTATAAACGACAAAATGTAACACTAGACAAAAGCTTTAACCCTTTCACTGTTTCTATTTCACTTTATTCCCCTACCCCGATAACGTAACCAAACTTCATAAATTAATAATTACATCCATTTGTAAGCTACAGCATGTAAACTTTTTTATTTCCAAACCCAAACTAATAATTACATTAACACTTTAGCAATACTTACAAATTACAATTTGCCTATCTTTGGTTCATTTTATTCTTTCTTTTTGGCACATTCATTCATGGATGTGACGTCAAACTGTTGATGAAGCTAGTTTGAGTTTCTTTTAAAAAAAATTCTGTTTATTCCAAACAAATGCTTGATGCAAAAACATGGCTAACAGGGATTTGGCTTTTGTTCCTTTTATTTTGTGTCCTCACACATATATATAAGTTGATAATGTCCACTCCTCAACACCACATGAAGGTATAGAGGTTAGCAATTGTACACATATTACAAATCTGTAGCTTATCACGTGAAGTCATGGAATTATTCGATTAACTAACAACTAATTTAATAAAGATTAATTTTAAGTTAAACTAATTTGAATAACGTGGGATTCGGGATTGGTGGGTGTGTCATGAATATTTTTTTCATTTCTATATTCTTGAGGTGGGGTTTGTGTTTCTTGAGTGCTGTTCAATCATATTTCGATAGAGAAAATGATTTTGATTAATTTTTAGTTATACCGTGGAATTTTAATTATATTTAGCATTATTCTGCTAAAAAAAAAAAATTATACATCAATGAATTTAGGACTAACAACTCCAAGAATATTAGCAAACAAAAATTGGAGCTTGTTCATATAACAAAATCTGAAATTAAACAAGCTCACATGAACAAAAATTGGAGCTTGGATTCGTATGATTTCACGTATAGATTAATACCCTTACATGAATGGGGCAGTTATCGGTCGAGCTATTACATGAACAAATTGTGCTACACCAACAAAGTCGTATACATTTGGTATATAGTCAAGTACTTTAAACATGTTGACATGTGTTTGAATTATAATTGTGTATATAGAAAATATTTTCTTAGCAGAGGTAAAATCAATTTTGGTGATCTCTACGTCTCGAAGGGATTAGTTTTACTACGAGAAAATCAAATATTAGTATGAAATATAGTTACAGATTTTTATTCATAACTAACTTATGTGTAAATAGTTACAGATTAGTTATTGACCAAAATTTCTTAGCTAATACTAATTAACTACCAAATTAATTAACTGTAGAATATAGCTATCAAAGAATATCATAGCTAACTTGTATCTAAACAATTACGAATTAGCTATTGAATAAAATTTCCTAGCTAATTTTCTTGATCACTAATTAGTTACTAAATTAACGAAATATAGTTACTAAATTTTTCCATAGCTAATTTGTATCTAAATAGCTACTAATTAGCTACCAAAAAAAATGTTCTAGCTAATTTTCTTAGCTAATAATTAATTACTAAATTAGCCGCTAATTAGATACAAAGTCAATAATGAATCAAAGTTCCACATTGGATAGTTAAGAGAAAATTAGAGAATTTATAAGTGAATGAACTCATGCATCTATTATCTTAAGTAATTGAGTTGTATTAAAGTATTGAGTTGTATTGTCGTATCCTTCACTTATACTCCTTTTTATTTGTGACTGGTAGCTAATAGTAATTGCAGCACAATCATCTCTTACATTAATGGATTCAATTTTTTTTCAACTTATTATCAATTTGGGCTTTATAATGGGCTGGGTCATAAATTACCATTTTTATTGGTCTTAGGGTGTGAGAGATTGAGACCACCTAATTTTGAAAATCTCACTAATTTTGAAAATCTCACAATCCATTTATATATAAGAATCATAAATTTATATATTAAAAAGAATGGTGTCATCCCCAATAGGGATGGTGCTAATCTCATCCATCTGGTTTTAGGCCCCGTTTTGTTTCTATGGACCGAAACAAAATGTTTTGTTTCTATATATGCAAACAGGTTATTGGGCCTCCATCACTTCATTATAATCTCAAAAAACTTGACCAATTTTAGAGACTATTTTTTTTTTTCTGAAAAAAAGAGTAACTTATTTTGGATGAAGAGCCTATATATAAAACGTTGACAGAACCAATAGAAGAATAAAAGAAATACTGTGTAAAAGCCCAAAGGGAATCTAAATATCATTTGATATAGGACAGGAAGAAACAATTAGCCCAATGAAAAACAGAGCCTCTAAGATAATCGATACACTGTTTTTCAAAAATAAAAATAAAAAAACATAGTCGTTACACTTAATTTTAAAGAATTGAGTGAGAAACTGGTAATTGTAGATTTATTTGTACGGTCTTATATTTTTGTAATTTTGAAATAGATGAAGATGATATATAATGTGGACAAAGTTGATGAAATCTAAGAATCCTGTGATTAAGTATAGCTTAATTTAGTTGAGCGGTTAAAATTAAGATTGTAAGGTAATGATAGGAAGTGTCCCGAATCTCTGAATTTGAACCAAAGCCTTTACCCATTTCTCTCTTAATCGCACATTATCCCCTCTCATCATCCATACTGCATACACTAACGCCACTTTCCATGCCCCCCTCTCTCTCTTCCTCTCTAACAATTAATAATTAACATTCCCACATTCCTATTCCTTCCGCTCCTCATACTTCCATGGAGGAGCGGGTCCCGTCATCATCGCCTTCTCCTCACCACAATGTCCTTCAATTACCGGACATCAACGCTGGAACCTACGTTGTCCAAGTCCCCAAGGACCAAATCTACCGTGTTCCGCCCCCGGAAAACGCCCACCTCGTCGAGCTTTACCGAAAATCTCCTCAAAAGGAAAAAAAAGGGTCCAATTCCTTTTGTTGTGTCCTTTTCATTATTTTAATTGCCATCATCATAATTATTGGAGGCCTTTTTGGTGGCCTTTTTTCCCTAGTTCTTAGGCCCAAAGGCCCTAGGTTTTCTATCAAACACTTTGCGGCAGAGACGAAACCCCACCCAAAATACAACATTACTTTACAAGTTTTTAATCCAAATGCAAAAGTGGGCATTTTTTATAAAGATGGAGGAGATGTGTCCCTCGCTTTAAGGCAACAAGATATTGCTTCAGGAACCTACCCAACTTTCTATCAAGCCCATGACAATACAAAAGTGTTTAGTGTAGCTTTAAAAAGCTCTTCAAAAAAAGGTGATCACTTGCCTAAGGAGGTGGATGAAAGCATGAGAAACGAGAAAAAGAAAACGCATATCGCGTTCTCCTTAACCGCTCGTTTCTCAACGCAAATGAAATTGGGATTCTTGCACAGTGGAACAATGAAATATGAGGTTACGTGCAATGTCACGATGGATACTTTGGCCAAAACGGGTCATGTTCTTTCCCAACAATGTGAGACTAAACGACACTAGCTGTTTGTTTGAGTATGTATAGTTCCAGCTACCCTGTATTGTTGTCTTCATTTCAGATTTCAGATCCAGGTGTTGTAATTTAATTTGTAAATTTTGATTTTTTTTTTTATATTGTTAAATGTTGAATATAAGTTTTAGTCCCTACGAATGTTATATGCCTGTTTTTGCTGTTTTGATCAAATTATAGTAGATATCAATGACTACTTATAGACATGCTATTTACTAATTATACATCTTTCCCCTCAACATATCTTATGTTACAACTATAAATCAAAGTAAATGAAGCCGACAATTTTTCAAAAAATAAATGATTATTAGTTCATTAAACTTAGCTTGAAGGATTTCCAAATTAAAGTGATTCGTCACATAGAAAAATTGTTTTTTTTTTAGGTTATATAGATACTTTTTTGAGCTTTTCAAGATATAACTGTAACTGTCTTAAAGTTGATACAATATTAGTGATCCTAATCGATTTGAATTGGATTAATTAGTGGGATAATTTATTAATAGGGATAAGTTACATAATAGTAATAATTATTTTGATTAGACAAGTTTGATAGATGGGGATAATTACATTCTAAAGTGATGAGGTCATTAATTTCAGCCAAAATATCTCATCATTCTCATGTAGTACTTATTAATTACATACTAGCTCTTTTGCTCTTTATATTTTTACTGAAAGGTAAAATACATATATTAAAAAATATTATATTATTAGTTTTTAATTAAAAATTATTATTGTAATTGTTTTACTTTTGTTTATTTTATTACTATAATAGTGTAAAATTATTGACTTTTAAAATTAAACAAAAGAGGGGCCTTTGAGCCAAATGAATAGCGAGAAAAAAAAAACAAAAGGGTAAAATTCAGGAGAGTGTATTTAATGTTCTTTTTTTGTTTTTTTAATATGTTTATCGAAGTCAGGACGGTGACTAATTCCTTTTGGTATGGTTGGATCCTTTTAGATGACATTTTTAATTGAGATTTTTTACATTCATAAAATTTTGGGATTGAACACTCAACCACTTGTTTAAATGACATAGTACTACACCAATTATATTAACCTCAATTGATGCATTTAATGTTGTTTTGATAAGTGTACTGATAATTAAGAATTTTTTGTACTAACCTCAATTGATGTATTTAATGTTATTTTGATAAGTGGACTTATAATTTAGAATTTTTGTTTAGTAGACGGATAAAAAGAGGAATTGAAGGTATTTTTGAAAAATATGTGAAGTTGATACTTATAATTGGGTTTTTTTTTTCAAAAAATAAAATATTTTGAAAAAACTTTTTAAAAAATGGAGTTTAACTTTGGTTACAAATAATCCAAGAAATGTATTAGCGCCAATCATACCTTAAGGGAAATTGAGAAAATTTTATCATAACTTATAAAATTGAAATTGACCCTAAAAATACAAATGAAAGAAAGAAAAATAAATTTAAATAAAAGGTGTTAAGAAGTAAGAATAAAATAATATAATTTAATCGAGGTGTTTTTATTAAGGAGAAAACCGAAGGATGGTGTTAGCCTGTTAGTGTTGTGAAATTTTTGATTTTTAGTGACGTAACAAAAAAGTAAAAAATCTGTGAATTAATTTTTGTTTGTAGCAAAAGGTAAAAGAGAGTGATTGGAATTTGATATTTGGTGATGGAAGACCTGAGCGGATGCATAGTTTTATTAGTACCCGAAAGCTGCATGCTACTATTATTATTCTCAGATCAGAGATAGTAGTAATTAATTAATTAAATTTGTTTCTTTGTGTAATAATGTATCTGGCACTTGTACTAGTTTGTTTATAATGAATATTAGGTAGATTGAAGAAGGCGTGAATGATGAATGATGAAGGGTTAGATTCCAGCAATATATAGGATCGTAGTAGTTACAAACTCAAAACATACATACAATTGAATTATATTATTATTTTTGCTCCCTCGAACAGCAGCAAATAATTAATCCAATTATTAAGTCCCAATTGGTGCTAACAAACAAACTTAATTCACACCGTACGACGTTTCTCATATATATTTATATAACTACTCTACACCTATACATCTATCTACGCTCGCTCGACCCTCTATGCGGGGACCAACTTCTATAACATTAATTAATTAATTAATTAATAAGCAATGTTATATGCTCCTAAAACATCCTCCTGGTTTTTAAGTGGGAAATAATGTATTTTATAGTTTCAATATAAAGACATTTAATTTTCTTTTTCAATACATACTTTAAAAAGAATTAGGAAGATATTTAACAGGATAAATCATTATTCTTAATTAATTAATTGCGGTGAACCACATGCCTTACCTTAATTCACTTATATTTAATCAATAATTACCTACACAACTTGTTGAGCTTGAGGTTCAGGATGCAAGATCCACTACTATTTTATGCACAACCTAACTTTAATTTAAATAAATACATAGCAACAAATCAATGAATATATATAAAGCAAGCTGCGCTGCGGGCTCAATATTTTTATCACTTATTAATACCATATCAATTTCTTAAAATTATATAACTAAGAAATAATTATGAAACTCACGATTTGAGCCTTTTGAGTTAAGATGAATGGATGTCCTTAATAATATAGTTAGGGGTGTGTATATTATATATGTCCGTTTTGTACCAATAATTGGAAGGCACAAAATGATGAAACTGAATCTAGTGGTGGTGGCAACTTAATTATCTTTACACGTATGAAAATGAAGGTTAGTAATTTGTAAGAGGGGTTGGAAGCATGTTTGATGTCCCAATTATTAAGCATCTCAATTAAGCTGCCACTTTGAGTGGATTCCAACTCCTCTTTCAACAATTTATTAGTAGTAGTATAGATTCACAAAAACTACTACTAGCTAACTAGTGGGTTTCCCTTTCACACACCTAACCCTTTGAAAATAAACCCATTAAACTATAAATCACATCTCTCCCCCCATTCCCTTTTAATAAATATTATTACTATTTTCATATTCCACTTCCATGATATTTCATTCAGGTGGGCTCTGTCAAATCTAGCTGCCCAATGGTTTTCTATACCATCTTTTTCCGATCAATTCAACCCACTGTTTTTCTTTCCATTCAATAATATCCTAATTAGTAATTCAACCACATATATTCATTCGGACCAGATTGTTCTAGCTTAACAAGTAATCTCATATTTGGTTCTTGAATATGTATATAATATTTATAATACATGTGATATTGTAAAAACAAAAAAAAAATTGGGGCCGGGATTTCAATTGTTAATTATAATAAGGGGATGTTGGGAATTAGAGTCAATATCACTCCTCTGCCGTAATAAGTGCATCTCTAAATTATTTTATTATCCAGTATCTTCGCTTTAATTAGCTTTACGAATTGTCTTAAATATATATATATATATAACCATAAAATGATCGTAATCAATTAATATATATATATTATTAGTAGTATATTAAAATATGCTTCAGATTTAGGGTTCTCATCATTAAATTATTGCTTATAGTATTAAATTTAATTAACCCTTGTGTGGCCATATATGTCTTTTTCTAAACCTTGTCTGAGAAAAGGATGATGGTATACAAGTTGGGAGGTACAGGAACAAATTGATTAAATAGTTTTCATCTAGTAAGAACTGGGACAATTATTGTCATTATGTATATATATATATCTCGGTCAATTTGAATTCATCCCTATTGAAGAACTAGTATTGTACGGGAAATAATAATACTCTGATCCTTATTATAAGGTATAAATATCTAAATTACGTATATCAAATAAAGATAATTGGTTGAATTAATTTTCTTCAAAATAGGATGATATATCAATTTTACCCTTCCTTAAATATTGTGTTTAGGAGTTGGTAATAAAGTTAAGGCATTTAAGAGGGACAAATAAGGAAAATAACCATAAATATTTTATGAGATTCGTGCAATGCCTTATAAAAAAGACCACAAAATCATTCCAAAATGTGCCTTATAATAAGAATCAGAGGGAATAATAATAATAATGAAAATGGTAGTGTGTTATTTGAGAGATTTATGACTCAATCATGGATATTTACTTTGACATGTTAGTTACCTTGTCTTATTAGGTAGTTTACTATGCAACTAAAAAACAGAACATATATTGCGATCTAAATTTAGTGTCCTTAAATTATGTTGTAAATCATATTCCACGAATAAAATATTATTACGTTATTATAAATATTTACTTTAATTTTATTGTTTTAATATTTTAATAATTTTTTTTAATGACATAATAATATTTTATTTGTGAAAAAGAAATAACAACATAATTTAGAGACAAAATATTTAAATCTCATATGTAGATAATAATTGATAATTGATAATCGTAGGATCGGATTAACAGCCAACGTAGTATATCTATATATCTATTCTCCTATTAAGGTTTGAACTTTGAAAAATTATTATATGGTGATTGAGAAAGACACAACAAAAGCCGAAAGAATGATTAATTAAAATGCTTTTCTGAGTAGAATTAACACATGCAATGTGAATTCATTATTTGTCACCATGAATTTTAATTTATTATAGTATTGATACGTGCCATGCAAACTTATTACTCCTTTTAATTATTAAAAGCCCTTAAAAAAATCTTACGTATTAAAATAGTGTTAATATTTAAAAAAATGTATTGAAACTTTAAAAAGTTATTATAAATTTTAAATATTATCTCTATTTCAAATTTATTTTTATTTAAAATCAATCATCTTTATCTTTATTAATTAAAGATAAAAAATTATAATAAATATCTCAATTTTCTATATTAAAAATTTATAAAAAAAAACTGTTAGTGCCTATAATTGAATTAAAAGTAGTATATATTAGTGTTCAGTTGGTTAAAAGAATTTCAACCGCAAGTAAATTAAGTCAGCTGTACCTCATGGTAAAAATTGTCAACCCGCTACGTACGGCCGGGCTACCCACAATATAATACTTAAACGATACTTCAATTTTAATTATAAGTCTTTCAAAAAAATTATCACACATTTTAAAAAAATATTAACATCTGAAAAATGTATTAATATTTTTGTTATTTATATTGATATTTTAAAAAGTTATTATAAATATTTAATTTTATCCTTATTTAAAATTTATTTTCATTCGAAAATCAACCTCTTATATCTTTATTAATTTAAAATAAAAAAGAAAAATCATAATAAATGTCTCAATTTTTTATATTAAAGATTTATAAAAAAGAACTTATATTTAAGAACAGAGAAAACAACTCGCTAATTTTATTATAAAAAAAAAAACTTGCTAATCTATTTTAAATGCCATACTCATAACTATACCTCAACACTAGTGTCAGAGGCAAATCTTTTGAAAGTAGGGGACAAATACACATGAATTTTTATTATTAAAAAAAATTATTTTTAATAGCAAGAACTTATATATAAGTAATTTAAATTGGAGACAATCTAAAATCATAAGCAGTAGAGACCCATTCATACTTTACTTTGCGTATAATAATTTTAGTTTTTTCATATAATGTTTTAATTATTTGAATCTATATATTGTTGAAAAAAAATTAAACTATAGGGGCAAATATTTTTTTTGGTTACAAAGGAAAATCAAATTTGATTACGAAACGGTCTCTCACTTTATAGTAGTCTTTTATTTTATATTTCGTAGGTCATTTTAATCCCTAATGTTAAGTGACAATTGTGGAATAATACCTATACATAGCACTAACAGAGACTAAAGCATTTGATTTATGTATTTCAGAGACTATTATAAGAGATTTACAACATAATATATTACAGGGATTAAAGTGAGTGATATCATGTATTTCATGGATTAAAACCAATTATGTAAATACAACTTTTTCATTAAATTTCTGCACAATCAGCCATAAAATTATGCATAAAAAATTTATTTACTCATTCTCTCTCTCTCTTTTTTTTTGATAAATACACACGCATTTATCCCTAAATTCTAAACACACGTCCATCCTAAATTAATTTCCAATATCCTAAATTAAATTGCTATTGCCAAGGTTCAATCATTAAACCTCCGACTCCAAAACTTTAAAGGCTTGATATATGATTATATGGGCTATTGTCACTTTGTTAAGTATTTTAGAGAACTAAAATACTAACTCGTTTCTTACAGAAGATTTCTCATTCTGTAAGATTCTGTGATAATGAAAATACGGTTCATAAATCAATACCTATCTTTAGGTTATTGCTTTATGAAAATCCTTTATCAGAACCTCCTTTTAAAATCAAAGATCTCTCTTTGCACTATTTCTATCTCTAGAATTCTCAACTTCTCTACTCAGACTGCTGTAGCTCCTAGTGAATGAGGCCTTTTATAGAGATCCCAAGTGGTTATCTTTGCTCAAAATAAGATAAAATAATATCAGATAAGGTTGTTTTTCATCTTTTTTCCTTTTTCTTCACCCTTATCTTCTGTGTTTTTATCTATTTACCTGCAATACAATAATTTTAGGGATCAAATCTTATCTAAATTAGTCCAAAATAAGGATAAAACTCAAATAATCAACCAACTCTCTCTCAAATTAAGATAAGTATTGAATTTACTAAATTTTGGAGAATTTAATTAAAAGATAAACATAATATCATTTAAAATATATTCAAATTAACCACAAAATAATTTAATAATTATCCGTCATCACACTTGTCACTCATTCACTCATTTGTATCTCATTTTGTAACAAATAGTATATATCTCCCTCACTTACAACAAAATTACGCAGCAACATATATAGTCCCTTTATGTAGCAGCAACAAATTATACAGCGAAAGAAGCATTGTTGCATAATTTCGTTTGTGTGATGATCGGTTTTTAAGATTAAGAATTGAGTAAAGAAAACTCTTAGAAAACACATAAGCTTAACTCTTTTTAAAAGCTAGTTTACAAAAAGAGAGTTACCTAAGGTTTTATATCATAGCTCTTATCATAAGTAATGTGAGACTTTTTTTCTCCCAACACTCCCCTCAATTTCAACTGGCTTTTTTTAAGCCTAGTTGTGACTTGTCTTTTTTTTTAATAGTCCTTTTTTGTTTTTTCAAATTATGGACATCTGTCTCAGGTCCTGGACTTTGTGCTCTTTTTTTCTTGAATTTTTATTTTACCCTATGTGTTTTTTTTTCGAATACCATTTTAGAAAAGACATAGGCTTAACTCTCCTAAAAAACTAGCTCACAAGGAGAGGGTTGCCTAAGGCCTTATAAAGGCTATCATAACTTTTGGTAGTGAGTTAAACCCAAACCTAAATTGTAAAATAGTATCAGAGCATATCTTAGATCTGTTTGTTGGTCCACATGTTTGTTGTTAGGTGTGTTGTTTGTTGTTTGTTAGTCCCGTATTATTGGGTCACCCGTTTGTTTGTCCACCCGTGTTTGTCCACACTTCAACTGTGTAGTTCTTGGCGTAAGGGGGCGTGTTAGAAGTCTCGCATCAGCCAATGATATGACCATTGTTGAGAAAAAAATTGTAAACTCTCAAATAAACAAAGGTCTCAACTTCGATATAAGCGGTTGTTTAAACCGAAAATTCATGTAGATATTACCGTGAACATGTCTTAGCTAAGCACTCTTCTAATGGATTCAAATCATGTGTCCCCCAAATCATGTCCCCAATTATGTCCCACCAATACAATATTGTCACGTCATTAAAAAATTTAGTAGGAAATTAAAGATTATAATTAAAAGAAATATTTTTAATGATGTGACGATATTTTATTGATGAGACAATTAAAAACATAATTTGAAGACACATTATTTATATCCTATTCTAATGCCTTTATACTACAAGCTACTATGATCTAAGATGTCTAGGTACAATTGACAATGGTCAGTTTATTACATTTAATAAAAAAAAGTGTTGTAGGAAGGTTACGTCTTGCAGGTGCCAAGGTGAATTGGATACGGGTCCGGAGTTACAATTTATGTATCTTGCCACAGAGTCCATCTTGTATTTAAATCCTTTATTTTAATCGGTGAAATCAATTATTTTGGTCCTGTCGATTACAAAGTGCATTATTGTATATAGTTCATAATAATAGTCCCTGAAATACATAAAATTAATCACTTTAGTTTTTTGTTATTGTCACATAAGTAGTTAATGTGTTATATATGTAGGTATTTTATTAATATCAATTAATATTGGAGACTAAAATAATCTAGATAGTACAAAGTAAAAGATTGATCTAATCATTTTTCAAAATAAAAAACATTAAAGTAGGGGTATCCACGGGTTGGGTTGGTTTAATTTTGAGATAATCCGAACCCGAACCGATGAAAATAGTTTGAGTTAATTTGGTTTGGATTTGAGTAAAAAAAATTTAAAAATCGAACCAATCCAATCCAAAACACAACCTATTGTTTGGGTTGGATCATCGAGTTGTTAATAAAAAAAATTAACTATGTCGTACATCAAACAATATATTAATAAAATAATAATCACAAATTATTAACTAAATAAAGAAATTTTTAAATCCATGCTATATAACTCCAAAATCTACTTTTGTCTTACTAATTGATCGAGTAATTCGGTGTACAGTTGGATCATTGGGATAAAATTATAATTGAGTAGAGGTGTTTGGTAAAATTAGCTTATCAGGTAGCTTATATTTATTAAATGACTTAAAATGACAAGTAATATTACATGTAATAAATTATTTGATAAAGTAAACATAATAAATGATTAGAGGGTAAAATATGAAAGAATTATTGAAAGCTACTTTTCATAAGCTATAAGCTACTTGAAGTAGCTTTTCATAAGCTAGCTTTCCTAAGAATTATTGAAAGCTACTTTTCATAAGCTATAAGCTAGTTGTTACTAAACACCTCCACTTGACAATAAGCTACAAACTATAAGCTATAAGCTCCTAAATAAGCAATAAGCTAGTGTTACCAAATACACACTAAATCTGATACCCCAACCAAACATATTCGGATTTATTTAATGTGATTTAGATTCTACCCAATTATGATTGGTTTAAACAATTTTATAAATTGATTTGATTTGCATTGTCAAGTTTATCAAATTAGCCAATGCAATGAACACTCCTACATTAAAATGCACAGTAATTACAAAGCGAGGAATTGTTTCACTAAACTACTCAATAATATGTTATAGAATTATCAGCTTCAAAGAGTGGATCCGCACCTGCTCAACATTGTCATAAAACCGTCAACCAATACAATGTCAACACGTGAAATTTTTATTGTAAACCAGAGTGTTTCATTTAACAGAGTATCTTCATAAAAAAATGCAGCACAGGAGGACTTTAATTCGACATAGACACGTGTACATGTAAGTGTGATTTATTTAATAAAAAATATAGAGTGAAAAAAATTAATTTTTTTATCAATGAAATGAATAAATAATTTAAATAACCTTTGAATATCCATTCAAATGAAGGTAAAAGTTTCAATAAAAATAATTATGTTATATATATATATATAAAGAAGGAAAATGCTAATTAGTTATAGATTATTATACTTGTTATCTTAAATTTAGAGTTGGATCTAAATTACTTTCAAAAATTAACTACAATGATTGTCACACAATATATATAGTGTATGGTGATCATATTTTTAATTAACGTGAGACTTTCAACACATACATCTCCTTATACTTTGGAAAGAACATCTGAAGTGTATACTATTGTATTATTGATATTTAACATCATTGACTTTATATAACAAGTGTAAAAATGTTATAAATGCTAAAAAAATATTTTTTTTTAATAATTTAGCAATATTTTTTAAATGTTAGTAAAATATTTTAGTAATATGGCCTTTATACCACATTTATAAAAAATGTCACAAATATAGAATGATAACATTTTTAATAATTTCATAATAGTTTATAATGATTTTTTTTTAAATATGATTAATAATAATTATAATGATAGATGTGGTAGACAAATACAAATAACCAATAACATGCGACTTTCAACATGTTAAGTATTCATAAATAAAAATATATGACAACAGGATGGACTGAATAGAATCTTGACAACTGTTAGTATATCTGTGCTCTGTATAAAGATTAACATGGTTCTGATTGTGGAAATGAGGGTAAGAGTAAGAGACATCAAGTTCAAGATTTCACATGTCTTTTGTATCTTTAATTTAGTTAATTAGGCTTCACTTAATTGGACGCCAAACTGAATAAACTGGACTTCCCGAGAACTCTGCTACCCATATATATAAAACTGGACTTCACTTAAGAGTGGTTTACATTTACTACTAATATATATTCATGGCATATGTTGTTCGTCAGAGACCCATATCCACAAACTTATATTTAAGCCACCAGCATATATATATATATATGGTCAAAATTCTAACATTGACTTGTTAAGGTTTATTTCAAAATTAATTCACAATAGAAAGAATAATTTAATAAGTATTTAAATTGTATCTCGAAAGTTGAGGCAAGTAAAGTGAGACTTATTAGGGTCGTTCCTGACCTTTTATAGGCCCAGAAACGAAGTGAATAAAATAGGTCTTTTTTAAGTATTTTTTTTTATTAAACTATAATAAAGTTTTGATATTACATACGATCCTATCAATACATCATAATTTCTCAAGGCATAACATAAAAATAACAACACTAACAACATCCACACTTAAGAAATGCAAGTTTTTTTTTCTAAATAACAGCCACGTATATATATATTATGGGCCCCCTTGAACTTTGGGCCCTAGGCGGGTGTCCACTCGCCCATGCCCCAGGGCCGGTCTTGCGTTACTTCCAACATTATTCCTCCAACAAAGTTTGTCAGAATAGGCGAGATTATCTAGTTAAGCAAAGGGTAATAGAGACACATACAAACCGGAGAGAATTTGGGTTTTGATTCTCATACTACGTTAAGATTTCATCTTAAAACCAATTGACAATGAAAAGAGTAGTCTAATAAGTATTTAAACCACACCCTAAACTTGAGAAGATAAAAAAGATAAAAAAATCCACACCAAATTGATAACTAACCTGAACCACACCATATAAAAGGCGAACCACTTGATAAAAAATCAAACATAACCAAATTTGAAAACCAATTCGGGATAATTTAAACAGTTCAGGTTTGGTGAAAGCTGATTTAAACCAATTCAAATCAGTTTTAGTATGATGAAATTAAAATTTTTTGCATAAAAATAAAAAACAATTCGTAACTAGTTCGTGCCAAAACAGTTCATTTCAGATGATTCAGTCCTATAAACTAAACCATTTCTTTGATTTAATGTGAATTTAGTTTAATTTATGGGTAAACTAGAATGAAAAACAACCCTACTAAAAACAGAGCCGGACATTATGAATCTTATTTCCAACATGACCAATAAAAACAATGCCAAATTGGTAACCATTTATCTCAGGTTCAAATTTAACACCATCATGTGATATGAGCTTTTTATTTTTTTATTTTATTATTATTATTATTATTATTATTATTATTATATGAGGCATTTAATAGATATTAAATTTGTATTAATGAATTAATTGTTGGGAAGATTAGTATTTTTTTTTGTATATTTAAGTCACCTAGAAAAAAAAATTATCCAAAATATAGGTCACTAACTAATTTATTATGAATAATTTTCACTTTTACCTCCTAAAATTTTTAAAGATTCAATTAATAATAGAGTGAAATAAGAGAGAGAAAGAGTTATTAATTGAATTGAAACAATATCCAATAGATTGTATAGTGACTGAGGAGTGAAGCTTTGAGTAGCTGTTCTCCGGTTCGAACACTAATAGACGCACTTTGACCTATAAAAAATTGAATTAGAATATTTATTAACACATTTTTTTAGGGGTATAGTTGAAAAAATCTTATTTTTTAAGACAAATATAATGAGTTAATTTCTATTTCTTAATTCTAGTTATTCAATTAGAAGTAGCTTATATTTAGATAATTTAATTATGTTTAATTTAAACTTGAGAGAATCCAATCGGTTAATAGTCTTTGAAGTATAAGGATATATTACCATATTGCATATGTAATTAAAAGATGCACTTTGACACAACTAATAGCTCATGTGGTAGAGCAAGCTAAAGATTCCCATGACTTCATGAATAGGGACCTTTCCCCTTTTTCATCCTATTCCCCCTCCCATATCTTAATGGACTTAACTCACTCCCTTATAACAAAAAAAAATAATTATTTTACATTTTTTATTTTAAAATTGAATTAAATTTATGTTAAATACTAGTGAAAACAAGATGATCAATAGAAAGGAAATATATTATGTAAAAATTGGGATTTCTTTGGGTAGTGAAAAACTGCCAATATTCAGCATACGAAAAAATGTTAATCGAGCTAGTAGGGTCACAAGTATGACCATTATGAACCACCTCCTTTCGTATTTAAGGTAATGTACAATAATTAAGAAAATAATTAGATGTTTTAATTTTTATGAATATTTATTGTATAACTTTTTATTATGTCCCTCGTTTATAGATAATGACATAAATATTAAGTAAAAATATGTATTAAAATAAAAAATTACATTAAATATTTATTGATTTGTTAAAGTGAGTATTAAAAATAAACATAACTAAAAAGTTAAAAAGACTAACATTAAAAAAATAGAGAGAATAGTATAAAAGATGGTTATTAAATATGGTAATTATATTTGGTAGATTGTTAGGAAGAATCACGAAATGTCCGCAAAGTTTGCAAGAAAGCTTTTTGTACGATTGGTGTATTAATTTCGTAAACTATCTCATAGTTTTGTAAATGAGGTTTTGAAGTTGCGGTTTGTAATTATCTGTTTTTTGGTATATATTGGCAAATGTACGATAAGTACAATTCTGTGAAACAAAGTGCGCGGCATAAAACATCTTTCATTTCAATTTCACCATCCGCATGCGCATGCAAACGTGTGTAGGAATCTATTTAATTTGGACTTTAGTCCTTAAACTTGTTAATTAATGACATTTTCCATTTTCAACGTACCACAAATAATTACTCCATAGTGCTAGTACAATTGGATCCACCCCCTTCAAATTCTAAGGTGCTGTCAATTCCGTGAATTCATGATCTCATCTGATCATCATCTACAATTAATTATTAATTAAACTCTATACACTTGTGCGAGTTACAGTACTACTCCATCTTTTCCATTCCACCAAACGCCGCAAAAATTCCTCAACCTGATCAATGTAATTAACAAAAACATTTATACTGTTAATACATTGTGTAATTAGATTAATATATTGATCGATGCTCTGAATTATTGGACTTGCCTCCGATGGATCTTGCAAGCTGTAGGAAGCATCTGTTTCTTTTGGAACACTAGAAACAAGAATCCCAATCCCTTGACCCCTACTACGCAAAACCTGATGATTATATCATGTCATAGTGTAAAAATTAAGTGAAATTTAAAAATAGTATAATAGTATTATTATTTAAAGTAGCTATTATAATATTTGGTACCTTAAAAGCATCCTCGTCCGTTCGATCATCCCCAATATATATGGGGAACACTTCATTGGAATTATCGTATCCTAGAAAAATGTAAATAAATTAAGTAAAAATAGAATCAGTAAATGTTGAAGGGTTTTTGCATTGGAAGAATATTACTAATGTAGAACGTATGAGTAGTGACCTAAGGATTGTAACAAAAATTGAAGAGCCTTGCCCTTGTCCCATTTAATGGTTGGACGGATCTCTAACACTTTTCTTCCTTCTGTTAGCTTTAGTTGTGGGTACTCATTCAGCACCAATCTAACCTTCTCTGCCAACGCAGTCCAACTCTATAGATCCAACAGTAACACACTAGTAAGCATAAATAAAATGGTTTGAGTTTGGTAATTTCAACAAATTAATTAATAATACTACTACTACTACTAGTCTACTATTAATATGGAGTATGTATGTTGAGCAGTACCTTTTCGTCAACACAACGGAAGTGCACGGACAAACAAAACTTGTTGTTCTCTACCTTAGCCCCTGGGACACACTTTGTTTTTTCTAACAACATCTTGTACACCTGAACAAATTAATTATTAATTTTCATATCGTACAACGCAGTTAATAATTATCCCATGTGTTGCCAAGTGCCAACCGTAGAAAAAAGAAACACACACAGAGGTAGTAGCTTTGAATAAGACGAACCTCATCAATCATGGGCAGGAATTGACTTGCGGGTTGGAACAGAACTGCTTTATTATTACCCTGAAACACACCAAAACAAAAACCAAATAACCACAAACAACACAACATAAACCTACAATCTTCACACATCCAAAACTATAAACTTTCTCTCACTTTCTTACAACTTCCGCTTTTTGTTGGCCCTTTGATGTCCATTCCATGGCTTCCGGCGTAGTAAACTTCTGCCAATTTTACAAAACCATATACCTGAAAACAAAAAATCATTTTTTTTTTTATTCAAGTTGCAACTACTTCTAAGTTAGATTTGTTTATTTTTCGCTTTGAAGAAAATGTACCTTGTCTCTGCACCTTCCGGTAACTATGGCTGTTGGAAATTGTCTTGCTATATCCTTCAGCGTGGCTCTCATCTGAATTGAAATAAAATCAATCACAAAAAAAACCTCTATTCTATTTCTTTCGATAAGAATATTTTGGGGGAAAAAATGGAAAACCTTTCTAGTCATGAAAGCTTTATCCGGATCTGCAACAATCGGAGACAGAGTTCCATCATAGTCAAGAAAAACCACAATCTGTTTCCCTTTGGAATTATACGCTATCTGATCAAACTCATTCAGCGCCGAAGGATGATGAAGCTGAAAACAGTCAAGAAAAAAACAGAGTCATACATATTGTGTAATCATTCATTACATAACAACTAAAAAATAAAAAGTGCTCTTTTCGTGTAATACACACACTTACAATCCAAGATCTTTTTTCTCGGTTTTCTGAAGATTTGACGCGAGTGGGAGAAGAAGCTCTCATGGAATCAATCCAAGCATTAACTTTAGCTCCTTCTAATCTGTTAACAAGATTTTTATTGGGCAGCCCCCAAAACTCGCGAAGCAGAGCAAGGGATTCAGGCACGGCAGCACTTGGCAGCACGTGCGTGTTTGAAATGGAGGCAGCCACGGCTATAAGCGTGTTAATGCACGATTTGACTTCAGGAGTCACTACATTCTGGTTCGTCATCGTTTTCCTCCCGGTACTAATAAAAACAGAGGAAGCAGAGTAATGGAAAAATGGGAATAAATAAAAATAGGGGGAAAATAAAACAGAGCAGAGAAGAGATGGTGATTATGGTACGTGACTTGTTTCTCTGGTAATAGGGGGTTTATATAAAGAAAAATATTGTGGGAAAAAATGAAAAAGGAAAAAAGAAAGGAAGTTTGATTTCAGTGGTTGGCTACTTGGTTAGGTTGAGTCACAAAGGAAGCAGGGGAGTGTGGTCAATTTATAATCCTAGGCTTCACGGCACAAAGCGACGAAACAAGCACTTCTTCTTTTTTCTTTTTTCTTTTTTTAATATTTTGGTTACAGCTATTTTCTTTTTATGATATAAAGAAGAAAAAAAAGAGTGTCATTACAAAAAGGACACCCTCGTTTCATAAACAGGACAAATATTGCTTTAACATAAAAGATTCTCAGGTGAATACGGGTTATTTCATCAATTATAACTTCATAACTCAATAATCTAAATAAGTTACAGCGCTGCATTATCATTACAAAAAATTATAAACATTATTACTTCTTTTTTTCATAGCAATGATTTGTATATCACCATTAACATATATAATTTATTTATAATTCACTTAACATCAGTTAAATTAAATTTTTTAATTTTATTTTTTAAAATTATGAGTAAATAAGTTGTATGAAAATAACTGATGTATATAAAACTTTCTTTTTTTCACTAGTATCTTGTAGCATATATGCGCCTTAGAGATATCCTATAATTTAATTTATTGCTGACAACTAACAGTGTGTTTGGAACGAAACGAAGAAGTAGATAATTTCTTTTTTCACGTTTACACTGGAGCAAGAACCAAACACAAATGAAACGGGTTATCAAACATGCACTAACTAGTTCAAGACCAAATGTTTGTTTCAAATTAAAATAAGTTAAATGTGAATACAAAATATAAAATTTACTCGGATTATATTTAAATAGATTTTTTTTATCTCATTTTTGACGTAAAATTAAACACACAATTAAAATTTTTCTAAAGTGAATTTGACCTATTTACAAAAAGTTTTACTTTTCATACACACTACTACCAGAATTTGAAACCTCTCACAAGTTACATAAAAGACCTAATTACTTAGTTATTTTTGTTAAATTTGTGAGTTTTGCAAAGTGAAGTTAAAGAAGATAAAGTTTTAATTAAAGGCATGATATTGATTGTCTTAGTTTTGACTGATGGAGAGATTGAACGCTGAATTACAAGACCAAGTCATGTGTATGAAAATTTAAAGGTTTTATTCAAATAGATTGGATACGAAGAGAAAGTGATGAATAAAACCAAGTCATCTTTTCTCGCAATTGCTAGCAGAGAATCTGGATCCCAACATATTGGTTTTCTTAGTTTTGAGTCATAGAATAGAGAACGGATTTTCTTGTTCCTCCCTTCGTGCACAATAACAAAACCTTGTCAGATTGCAACAAATCCTACTCATGTATATCAAAATTAAAAGGTTTTATTCAAATAGTTTTCACCTTTTTTATGTTTTTCTCGCTATTAAGTCTGTACCTGATTTATTATCACTTTGTTTTAAAAGGATTAATCTTTAGTCGTTGGTCTGGAACAACTTTAATACTGAAAAAAGAAATCCCTACTTTATATTGGTGCACTAAGAGAAGGGAAGGACCACATAACATAATTTACGGCACTCCAATAATTTTTATTGTCTTGAGGTAAGATTTGCCAGCTAATATTTGTCAATCTCACTAGCCGTAACATGCATATTGACAAAGGTTACTCCTACAACATGGTTCAACGCAAAAAAAAGAAAACAGCAAAAAATAAATAAATAACACTACTTCTAGCTAGAAATATTTACTTTTAATACTGTAGGAATATTCTGAAAGAAAAAAAAAATGAACTTAGTTAATGTAAACGTAACATCCAATTGTAAATTTGACAGGGAAACAACCTTTTGAAAACCAAATTATAAATGTTATTTTCCCTTTTTAGTTTGCCAATTTTTTATTTTTTTTATATAAGAAAAGACCTTAGTCATCATGCTTGACTTACACATATTAGACATTTAATTATTTCCATCTTTTCATCCCTTACATTGATCTCACAAATGAATAGTATTCAAACTTCTCCGCATGCTTGATTCTCTTCCTAATTAATTTCAATATAATTTAGAATACAGATACCAAAAGCAGAGTCTCTTGGCATGAGTTATTAAGCCCCTTGTATGGTTTCACAGAAACAGAAACAGAAACAGAAACAAAAACAAGCAGCTCCTACCTAACTTGTCTAATGCTAAGTATAGTAAAAATCAAAACCAGGGGCATCATGAATATATTATATATATTATTAATTTCTTTTTATTCTTTTCCTATTGCTTTGTTTTCTTTATTCTCTTCTTTTGTCTTCCATCAAATATATATGTTTATGAATTATGATAGATAGTTATTTAATTACATATGAAGTAGGTCAAGCATTCAGCTTTTGCTTCATAAACTCCTATCATTGCTTAGTAGTAACGTGAATTACTGAGTTATATATACCGCTCAACTATTTGTTATAATTAAAAGAAGGAAATTGAACAACAACTCCTGATTTAAAATAAAGACTTACACCTTTTAGGTATTTTTTTTAAAGATAAACTATTTTGACTATAACAAAATGCCACTGCACTAATAACAAAAACACATTTTTTTTTTCAAAAAATTTGAGACATCAATTCAATTCTTGAAATTATAGCCACTACGTAGTCATTAAAATTATAAAAAAAAATTAAAAATCAATTCGACTCGAAATTAATTCTACCATTGTAAAATCAGCCACACACTTAAATCCATGATTTGAAACACAATAAATTTTGGAATGGAGTCTATAAAATATAGCATAAATAATATTTTTTCTGTTCACAAATAATTGTCACTTTAACAAAAAAAAAAATTGTTTCAAATTAATTGTCACTTTTACATTACTAATGAGTATTTATTATCTTTTTACACATTTTATTATTATTTTTATTATTTTAGTAGCCAATAGTTATCGAGCAAATTTCAAAGTTAAAACTTAATTTAATCTATTAAGTCACATTTTATTAAGTTCTAGAAAAACTAATTCATTTCCTTAATATGTGTGAAATCATCTAAAACGATATTTATTTGTGAACGGAGGAAGTATATTATATATTAAAATATATATTTGGTTGTTATATTTACCGTTGACTTGACTTATCGATTACTCAGTATATTTAAAAATGTTACCTTTCGATCCTTACACAAAAACTTTTTACAAATAGGCTCATCCTAATATTGAATCATGTGTCTTCACAAGCGTGACCTAACAAGTTGAGTTGTATATTAGAATCTGTCACACTAAGTTGAGTTGTATATTAGAATCTGTCACACTACTTAGCCCGTCAACCTATAAAGGTCAAAGACGAGTGGCACTACTATGTACTTGACCTTTAGCAGCATTTGAGAATTTGAGAAAATGTTGCTAAATATCTAAAAAATGTTGTTAAATTACTAAAATATTGTATATAGACTATGTTGCAAAAAGATTTTAGCAATATTTTAAAATGTTGTCAAACTATTAAAAAATATTATCTTTTTATATTCACAACATTTTTTTTGTAAATATTGTATAAATGTTATGTTAAAAGTCAATTTTGTTGTAGTGTGGGCGTGGACTAGCCCGCTAGCCAAGAAAATAAATACAATTTAAAAAATAATAATATTTTTAATAAAAACACATTTTTTTTTATGAAAACACTTTTTTGAAAAATGTTTTTTTCATCTATGCCGTGCTAAACGGAATACCCTATAACCCACCTGACAAAAAAAAAAATGATACAAGCTAAAAAAAATGAACTCATATAATTATAGTGAGCTATCTTGTGCTCGACCCGTTTTACCGTCACTAATAAAAACTAATATGTGAGTTAATACTACATTACATTAGAGACTAATTAAATATATATTTTAACCAAATATTCCCTTAGTGCTAGCATGCATGGAGTCTGTCATTACATTAGCTTTCTTTAATCCTCAACAATCAGCATAGTCTAATTGTAAAAAAAAAAAAATAGTGCAAGAACTAAAAATTAGCGATTTTGGTATAAGAATTAACTTATTAGTCAGAATCACATATGAAAGCCAAATTTGTATTTTAACCTACGTTATATTACAATTTACACATAAACACAAATTTTATACTTTCAAATTATTACAGTGAATATATGACTTATATCCAATCCCAATACGCCTCTTATTACATACATTTATTTTCATTATATTGGTTTAATTTGTCTTAACATTGATATAAAATATATTTATCATCGGGGCTAATCTGCCTAATGTGACTCGGCGCAAAGTGTCTCAAATAAAGTTTAGGAAATAAAACTTTTTCTTAAACAGAATATTAAGATATAGACATCGTCATATAGTTAACTAGTGATTTTGTTTATGCTACCAATAAGGTCAATTTCAAATTCTTATAATATGTTGACAAAAAATAATTCCTATAACTTTTAATTATTCTTCATTAAAAATTATTTGAGATTCATTATTTAATTTTATAATAGAGTCTAGCGTTCTAAAAAATATGTGTATCAAAGAATATATGATTAATGTTTTTCCTTTTACTACCCCAACTTCAAATTAATTAGAGTTTTGAATGGTGAGTAAAACAAATTAAAAAGTCGTATACCTTTCCTCCCGTACCGTGCTTTCTATTTCTTTCCACATGCATCTACAAATTCATACAGTCAAAACCGGTGGCCTAGGAGTTTCTTCCAACCTATAACTCCCATGTAAAAGAAAAATAAAAAATAAGACATAAATTTCGAGATTCAAACTTTAATTTAGAGCTGCTTTTAATTTGTTCTTTTAATGATTAATGATATCACTAAAATTAATTGGAGTAATACTCTCACTACATGTAAAGTTTTTTTTAAGAAATATACAATGTAATTTTTAATATTTTAGTACTCTTTTAAATCATATATATCTATATAATAACAAAGTATTGTGTATAGATAGACTTGTCTTTTTAACTAGTGTTTTCTAGAGGACTCGATCAAAAGTTCTAACACTAAGGCCGTATTGTATTTGTATTAGCACAATGCATATATTGTTTTAATTACTTAAGGGATATTTGTTTCGTGGAATTAAAAAATATTTCTAGAAATTTGATTACTGAAAATATATTCTTGAGATGTCCAAGAATGTATATTTATGGGCATTGTAAAAAAATTTGTTTGGTTGCTAATTTTTCTTTTTAAGAATGTTTAAAAATAATTCATGAGCGAGAATGTTTAAGTTATATTTGGTTTAGAAAACATATTCCTAAGAATTTATGATATAATTATTAAAATATCCCTGTTGCGTGTGAAATTATTTTAAATATTTTTTTACTCACCCGATTACAATATTATTTATTTTTAATAATTAATTTTTTTAAAAAAACTTCAATTAATTATTTATATCATTTGTGAAATAATATATTACGTTACTTAAAATTTACTCATAAAAAATATATTAACGTACCAAAAAAAATTGAATTACAAATTTTAAAAATAAAGTTTTAGAGAAATAAAGTCTATCCAATAAGATCTCGATAAACTATTATATAATAATAAAAATAATCTTATTATATAATTAACTAATAAAAAATAAGTATTTAATAAAGTTTATATTTTAAAAAAGTATATGTGGCATTAATGAGAAGAACAATATAGCATTTATTGTATATTTGGTGGGGAGTAATAGGGGTAGTTTTGGTTTTTCCATCAAATCTTAATATATCCATCACCCGAAAATTCTTGTTACTCATGGTTGAGTGCGGAAATAAAAATCCACCACACCATAAAGTAGAAAAATGATTTATTGAGAATCTTCTTTTCTTGAGAATATTTAAAAAAAAAATTTATATCAAACATAAGAATACTTATTCTCAAGTCAACATTCTTAAGAATCTTTTTTAATTTCACGGGACAAACGCCTCATTAAACAACATTCAATAATTTAATTATTTTTTTTACATTTATAGTATAATAAATATTTTTTAAAATTAAAAGCAAATTGTAACGAATTATTCTCTCGAAATATTGATTGATAGAAAAACATTACTGCTATCAAAATAAAAGTATTAATGATATCAGAAGCACAAGAAAAAATTAATATTTACTTTAAAATATTATATTAAGTGTGTTCGGTGGTGCATTTGCAACATCAACCACACATAAGTTTTAACGTCATTTTAGTAGAATTAACACCTATGTATTTTTTACATTGAGTAGATAAATTTATACTAAATTTTAAATGTAAGTTGGATTTACTTTTAAAATAAATGTTTTAAAACATAAATACTTAACTTAAAAAAAAAATTAAGTGATGTACAATTTCGATCCTTAACTTTGTGATGATAAATTACTTTAGTTCTTAACGTTGTGCGGATAAGTCACTTTAGTCTCTGACTTTGCGTTTTGCAGGTCACTTTAATCCCTGAATTATACGATCATTTATTTTAGTCTCTGAATTATTGGGACTAAAATGACCGATGATAGTGAAAGTCCGGGACTAAAATAAACGATAATAATGAAAGTCAGAAACTAAACTGACTGATTCAATAAAGTAAATATAAGTCAGTGACTATTTTAATATATAATTAAAATTAATTTTAACTAAAATTAATTCATTCAAAATCAGTTTTCAAATCGCTCACTTAAAAATCCACTAATTAAGCAGACTAAAGGGCCAAGATTCCCTCGGAAAGAAAAACAGGAAATGGGTAAAGGGGGTTAATTTCAATTTTATTACTGATTTAATCTAGATTATTCGTATTTCTCTTTCTAGAACCTTGGTTTTCAAGTTTCCAATTGCATGAAGTCATGAGTGGACATAATAGGTTAGCATTGAATAAGAAAACAAAATTATAAGTGGACCAATGCCATAAGACTCTTGAGGCACTTTTGGAGCAAATTTTTTCGTCACTTATCAATGAATAATATTCTTCCATCTCTTAAAAATTTGTTGATATTACACTTACTCTCTTTAATTTTAAAAATTATACTTATTTCTTAAAATTCACATTTTCAATACAAAAAATTCTCTATTGTTAATTTTTTTTTAACAATGTTACTATATGTACGTTTTTTATTTTAAAAATTAAATTTTAATTTACCATTTTACCCTTATTTATTGTTTTCATTGAGTTATTACATTTTTCTCCTTGAGATTTATGTTTATTACTCTTTTCACTCTACGATTTAAAACTTTTATTATAGTTACTTTAATTTACAGTTCTTTTTTAGTTTTAGGAACTCTTATTGCTTTAAATCATAGGGAAAAATTATAAATGTAAAATGTAGGAGGAAAATTATAATAACTCAAATAAAAGTAATAAATAAAGATAAAATAGTAAAAAACGTGCACAATAACGCCGTTAAAAAAATTAACGAAAGAAGGGTTTTTGTAATAAAAGTAAAAATTTAAGGGAAGTAAGTGTAATTTTGAATATCGAAAAAAGGTAAGTATAATGTAGACAAATTTCAGGAAAAGTTAGTATAATTATCCCTATTATTTATAAACATTTAAAATAAAAAATAAACAAATGAAATAAGAAAAACACTAACATTTGTAAAATGTCCTGGTTTTTAAAATTTTTTAGATGTATTTCTAATTTTACTGTTATTAAAAATTCACATTCATTTTAAAACCTAGCTTCATTATACTCATTAGTCAGGGATAAAAATAACAAAAAATTAAAAAAACATAATAAATATTCAAATTTTTTACATTAAATTAATTTTTTGTAAAAATAAACACTATTTTTTTTAGGTACTTATAAAATAGAATACCTCAATTACTATATACTATCTCTATCCTTATACTATAGTCATTTTAGACTATAATTTTTGTTTCAAAATAATTGTTATTTAGGATTTTAAGATGTAATAAATGGTTTATTTTAATATTTCTCTCTCATCACCTCTTTCATTCATAAATTATCATCTCTCTTTTAATTATTTTGCCAACCACTTTAGTTACAAATTGGAGACTTTAATCCACTTATATTAAAAACTTATCACAATCAATAATTTTTTAATATATGTAAAGTAGTTAAAATGAAAATAATTTTAGAATTGAAGGAGTATATAGAAACTTCTCAAAATAGGAAATAAGAAACTTGATAACTCAATTAAATTAAAGTCAATAAATTTATCTAACAATTTGTATAAAATTTTAAAATAACCCTTTAAATTATTGAAACGCTAACCTCACTTTTTTTCCATTTATTTCATTAATTATTTTTGGATTCACAATAAGTAGTTGATTGCGAATGATATTTTAGTAAAAATTATAATTATGCACAATATTGTGGAAAGACACTTATAATAAAAATGATCAAAGGATTTTTTTAAAGGGATTCACAATAAGTTTGTTGTAATTTATCTATTCACTTATACTTATTTTTAATGAAGTATTTATTGTACTTTTATTAATTCTATCCATATTTTTAATTGGAGAAGTAATTCATGTTTTATTATCCAACCAATGAAATTAAAAAAGATAAAGAGTATTATATGAAGTTCGGAAAATATTTTGATAAAAACAAGATTTATAATTATATTTTTTAATGTGCATAATATACCTAAATGGACAAATAAAAAAAAAATAAAGGGATTAGTTCTAAAGTGTTAGTAAATACTTCTAATACACCAATCACATAAATGTATAAAAAATATCGATTTTTTATCATTTACAATGTTGTATTGCTAAGAAGATTTAACTAAATTTTTATAGAAAATAAAATGTTTATTATATATCACATACAAAATTTATTGAATATTTGCTATTCTTCATAAAAAAATTATTTAAATTATCTTAAGAAAAACCCCCAAAAATATATATATAAAAGTATGACGAAAAGTTCAATAAATATTTTGATAAATTAAGTTTAATAATTATATTTTTTAGTATGTGTGTTCAGTATTGGACCGGCAAAATGAATAGAAAAAACAAAATTTCGTGGAAAATAAAAGAGTTGGATAAAAAAAATTGGGTTATTGATTTTGATTGATTGATTGGTCAGTTTGGGGCGCAGTTAAAGAAAATAGCAATAATGTAGCCACGTGGATCATCTGTCTACAATGCAATTGGGGTTCTTTCAGTTGGCTGATTCCATTGGTTGAAGAACTTGGCATGAGGATCTTTAACCTTTACCTGAACTCACCATATTTTTCTGTCTCTCTCTTTTTAAAGTAATTTCTTTAGTATGATCTCTCTAGCTTTTTTTTTTGAAAAAAAAATTATTATTATTATTATATGAAAGAATAGGGCTAAATTGTAACTTTGGTATAAATTTGTTTTGGTAAATTCTTACTTTAGTTTTTATCATTTTTTCTTGTCTATTTAGTTTCTTATCTTTATTTATCACACTATATTGGATCTTTTGAACTAACACTATGAAGAGCTTTAATAAAAATGTCACAACGACAATAAAAAAGATATAGATGAAATCACTCAATAATACTATCACAAAAGGACTGATATATTGTGAAATATTAAGATAAAGGATCAAATTAACAAAAAGAAAAACAAGATAAATGACCAAAATAAAAATTTACTAAAACATAAAGGACCAAAATTATATGTTAACCAACGTATAATATCTGAATATTAAACTTAGATACTCATGCTGACAAAATTGTGTTTACTCACCAATTAAATTAAATGAGGGAGATATCTTATCTTTTTTAGTATATCCTCTTTTTTATAATTAAGATAATAGAATTGTTTGAATGTAACTAAGTTTATCATTCTTAAAATTTTTTTTTTCAAGAGCCGAACCTTAATTATCTTCCACCGAAATTATAATATACCTGCCTCTATCATTATGATAATTGTATTTACATTATAGTTTTTCTTATTAGTAACAATTTATAATAGTAATTTCCACCTATCAATCTAAAGAAGTTGCATATATCACGACATATAAATTGTTATTTATTATTATTTTTCACTTAATTTTCGTTAAGTTATATACTATTAGTATATCATCTGTACGTTAGTATAATTATTAAACATGTTTACTAATAGTTTTAAAATTAATTATACATATCAATTTTTTTTTTGTTTACAATAATACATATCAACTACGTATACTAATATATTTATTTGTTAATAATTATATATTTATATGTTAGTATAAAGAACATATATATACACTAACAAACAAATTTTAATAGACAAAGTTTATATTTATTATAATTAATTTAATAGAAGTCAATAAAAATACGTTAGTTAATAAATGATAATTTTTTAATAATGCAAAATTAAATGAACTTTAATAATAAACATATAGTACAACATAAAATAACTCCTTACCTGACCAACAATACATTTATGACCGAACTCTTTATCGTTCTGTTTATTTTAATATTAATGGAATTGTTTAAGAAATTTTTTTAAGAGGGTAAATTCCGGGAATTCTAGTAGTGAATTTTATTTTGTCTACACTATTTGCACATGTGATGAGACATGTGATGCTGGAGTAGGTTGTGTGATAATGATGTCATGTAATGAAATGTTTTTAAAGGATTTAATTTACATGCATGGCAATTCACATTTCACCATTACTTAATTGTCTTGTTTATGTGTATTGTAAGTAAGTGGATTAAAGTTTGTTCAACTGTTCAAATATTGAAGTGTGTATAGAGAAGACTTATTTAGAAAATATAAAATTTATTTTGATTATCTTTATATTTGAGAGAAATTAATTTTTTGAAAGTCGACTAAAAGAGATTCTTGTTAAAAAAAAAATATATATTTTATTTTAGGTTTATTAAACTGTGCAATATTATATAAATACACAAATCCATCTTATAATTAGCAACCGAGTGGGTAATTGATTGAAAAAAAATCTATTTTCTTTTACTTGTGCTTCATCAATTTTGTCGCAAACTCTTCTCTGTTCTTGTCCTTTCACCGTTTTCTGAGTAACGGTGTTTTAATTTTGAGATCGTGTCCATGGACGTATACACTATACAGCGAGTACACTCCCTACATTATTGTATTAATCTTGAGAAATAAGACCATGAAAAAGTTTTTTTGTTTTGGATTTTATTTTAGTTAAAATTATTTTTGAATTTTAAAAATGAAATAAGTTTAATTCTTCTAAAAAATTAACTCATGAAAAAAGAGTTGCCTAAAGCTTATAAAAATTATCATAGCTCTTATTCTAAGTAATGTGAGACTTTTTCCTCTCAACACTCTCCTCAAGTCGAATTAGTTTTTTTTTCTTTAACCTAGCTGTGAGTTGTTATTTTTTTTAATGACCTTTTTGTTTTTTAAATTATAGACATCTATTTTAGGTTTATTTTTTTTTCCTAGTTTTTGTGATTCTTTCTTAAGTTTTTTTATTTTTTTGCCTTATGTTTTTTTGGATAGGCTCTGATACCATCTTAAAAATGACATAAGTCTAACTCTCCTCAAAAGCTAGCTCACAAGAAAAGGATTGTCTAAAGTCTTATAAATGTTATCGTAGCTCTTATCCTAGGCAATATGAGGATCCTTTCCTCCCAACATTGAATAAAATTAAAAATATTTATATTATTTATGTTGGATGATCTTAGTTTTTGTATAATAATTTCAACTATTAATGTTTATCTTAATTGATATGTTTTTCACTTATCATTTTATTGGAATCTAAATTATATGGGTCAAAGTTGCACTATGCCAGAATTCTATCCGAAGAGGGATCAAATGACACCGGTATAACTCACATCAACTTTTACACTGGTTAATAACTATTTGTCGAAGTTTTTTTTTTACGAGACTTGTCATTAGATTGAAACTACTTATCATATAGATCATGGCAACAAAATTTCACACTATTCAAAAACTATTTAGTACTCCATCAATGTTTTAAAAAAGTAATGTAATATATAATTATAAAATATTTGAAAAAAATCAGTACGTTAATATAGTACTAAACGATTTCAGAATGATGTGAAATTTTGTAGACATAATCTATATGATAAGTAGTTTCAATTCAACGGTGAGTTTCGTGAAAAAAATCTTCAAAAAATAGTTATTAACCAGTATAAGAAAAGAATTGGTATAAATTACATTGGTATCATTTTTTTTTTTTGAGAAGTAAAGTATAATATATATTCACATAACTAGTTACAATCACCAATAAAACAGTATGCCATTCACAAAATCTCCCCCAACTAGACCACCGTGCTATAACCACAACTCTTAGTCACATACATTATGTTCGACCTCCGAGATATAAATCTACCCTTAGCACTGTACTATACATCAAAAAGGATCTAAAACCCAAGAACTATAAGAAAGCCCCATCACCTTATTCCTGATGTCATTTGATCCCACCTCATTCTATCTAGCTAGTAGGGGTGTTCAAAATCAAATCAAACCGTCCCAAACCGATTAATCCGGATCGAAAAACCGATAACCGAAAAAATCAAAAAAATGGAAAAACCAAATTTTTTTATTGGTTCAGTTTGGTTTTCGATTCTACTAAAAAAACCAAACCAAACTGAATATATTATTATATTTATATAATATTAATATTGAAATTACTTAATAATCCTTGATCCTCAACCGTAAGTGAAAAAACCCTAATTTTTTGTTTGTTTGGGATTTAGAGAAATTGTTGTCAAAAAAATTAATCAATTAGATGTTGCTATTTTAATTTTAATGCTTTGTTTACATGATTTAGCTATTTGTCTACGTTAACTATTATTGATGGCATTACTTATTTACTTATAATTATAATTTGTGAAAAAAATATCAAAACCGAAAACCGAACCAATCCAAACCGAATTTAATCGGATTGGTTTGGTTCGGTTCGGACTGCCTTATGAAAATCAACCGAACCAAACCAAACCAAACCAAACAAGAGTAAATTGATCGGTTCGGAGTTGACCTTTCCCCCTCCTAAAACCGAACCAAACCGAACCATAAACACCTCTACTAGCTAGCCTTTAGCCATGGATGTATAAAAAAAAAAAAATTGTTTCCATCTTTATATCCCGGGTATAACTGAAGACAAAGCAATGTTCGAGGGGATATATTTATTTGCACTAGCTACACGTATTATGAATTGTTTATGCATAGCCCTTTTTCCAGATATTTTCATATTTAATATTTTATAAGTATATGAGTACTTAATTATTTCCTTCAAACACGTAATGATGTGAATGAATTTTTGCCACACACTACAAAAATAAAAATAAAAATTAGAATTAACTATAAAATTTAGCTACAAATATTTTTCATAGCTTATTTATAATTAAATTGTTATTCACTAATTACTGATTAAAATTTTCTATCTAATTCATAATTAAAAATATTTTAACTAGAAATTAGCTATAAATTAACTACAAAGTTTTCAAACTTAACTATAAATTAATTATGTAATGTTTTTGTATCTAATTAGCTACTTAGTTTTAATTGAGAAAATTCTGTAATTAATCAATAGCTAATATAATTTACTATTAATTAACTATTAATTAGCTATTAAATTTTTTAAGCAAATTGAAAAAATTCTTATATGACATATGAGACCTTCAATGTTCAAATCTTTTTCCTCCTTCATAAAGGCATCGATCGGTTTGATTGTCTTTAAGGAAAACCTTTATAGATTAATAATTGTATTTGAGCTTAGATTTTTCGTTCCACTATTAAAAAAATATTTGATCTTTAATTAGTTGAAGAATATATAAATTAATAATTAATATTATAATAAATAAATAAAAAAAACGTGCATTAAACACTGTAATTTGTAAATCCTTTTTTTAAAAAAATATACAATTTTTAAAAGGAAAATGCTCATCAATAATACCAAAGAGATAATAACGAAAAAATCATGAATAGTATTTTTTATCAACAATAATATATTTTCGTTAAAAAAATTACTAGGAGTGTCACTCAAATAAAAAAGAAAAAAAAGAAAAAAGTACATTATTGTAATATTACCACCAGAATGGCAACATCATATAGCATCAAGTACAAATAGAGCATTAACACTGCTACCTAGTTCATTTTTGACAACTTTCACTTTATATAACATGTATAAAAAATGTTATAAATATTAAAATATAATATTTTTTTCACCATTTGATGACAATATTTTTCATATGTTACTAAAACTTTTTAGCAATATAATATACAATATTGAGTAAAAATATTGTAAATGTTCAAAAGGCAACATTTTTAATAATTTTGTAAATTTTTTTAAAATATTATTAATAATCAATTATATTGTAGTGCAAGTATTAATTCACATCCACCCATGACGGTTGGTTTTTTTCTAATACTTACACATGTCATTAATTCAACGATCATTCAATAATATTGAAGCATTTTCTTTTGTGGATTTTCGTAAAAAAAAATAAAATCGTTATATATAACATTACTCTTTTTAAAATATAAATGTTACCTATTAAATGCCATATCTTTAATTTGATATATGTTTAATTTTTTTAAAAAAATAAATTAGTATTCACAATCATAGTTATATATTATCCAATATCATGTATTCTAGTTGTGGATTGATGCAATATTAATTCAACTAGTTGTGGATTGATGCAATATTAATTCAATATTTACAAGAAGCATTGTTTACATCTGTTCATATATATAGAAAGCATTTATTCAATTAATCTTGAGTAATTAATTAAAGGAATCCGATTAGAGCTATGAGTCAGCTGGATTGATAGTTAATTCCTTATTTGCATTTAAGGTTTATTATACCATTTTAATCATATATTTTAAAATTTTGTAAAATTTAGAAATTTGAGTAATTAGATAGATTGGTAATGCTAGGAGCTCGTAGCTCAAGTGGCATATGGAGAAGTTCTTAAAACTCAAGTAAAGGGATTCAATCGTTGGTGAAATAGATTTAAGAGTAATATAGTATTCCCTCCGTCCCATATTAAGTGTCGTTTTAAAGAAAAAAATTTGTCCCACTTTATTGTCATTTTATAGTTTCAATGAAGTATTAATTATGTTTTATCAAATATATCCTTGAGTAGTTGAATCTTAAATAAATGTTTTGAGAGATGTAATTCACTAATTAATAAGAGTGATAAAGGGGTATAATAGGGAGTTGGACAATTATTTGTGTAAAATCAAGAAAATTAATGACATTTCTTAAATTGTGTGTAACAACTTTAAATAACACTTAAAATGAGACGGAGGGAATATGAGAATGTGTGTATTTGATCTATAAAAAAAATTGATCGGTAATAACTACTTTTTTTTTTTTCTTCCTTTCAGATTGATAGTTACTTCCTATTAATTTGTATATAATTAGGTTTATTATGCCATTGTAATCATATATTAGTACTTTTAAGATTTTAGCAACTATTAGTATAAACTTTGTCTAATGAATTTATTAATTAATATAACCCTTAATTAAAGACATTTACTAATAGTTTATAAATCGATAGTAAATACTAATTATTTATATTAACATATTTATATGTTATGATAAATATTATATGTCTATACTTTATAGAGACAAATTAATTCTATTCGACAAGATTTATATTAATCATAGTTAATCTAATGAAAAAATTTGTTATTATATATATGGAAATTTTTTATTATTTTTTTTACAAATCCAATGTTTCTTGGATTCCATATATTTATATATCTGTCCTATATAACTTGTGAGTCATTATATTGTTTGTGAATTTCACAACTTTTTCTTCCCTAATTGGCTTCCAATCTAACACACGAATTGATTTTATTAATTTTAATTTTTGTACAACCTGTTTGGGTCAAAGATAGAATCCAATGCGGTTGAAAATGTCCTTTTTAATTTATGACGAAGAATATGTAGTATCTTTCAAAATAATGACATAGGTTCCTTGCTAAGGAACTTATATACTATATAGGATAGAATGTTATTGTCTTGCTACTCTGATCTACGAGCATAAATTAAAGCTTCTTTGTTTTCTTTTCTATTATTGGCTTAACTTAAAAGCTTACTAGTAACACTCATTCAAATTTCTTGCTTTTTTTTATTCACCAAACACTAATTTTTCTTACTTGTCCTTCAATTAGACTTTCCGGGCGGCAAGTAATATTTTCTTCATATTCATGACGAAAGAATAAAAACAGCTGGTTCAATTTTTACCCAAAAAAAGAAGAAGAAATAAATGGATATTATGCATATATTTGTGTACTGAAGATCAGAATGCATGGAATCCCATTACGAAACGTGATTTGTTTTTATTCTCTATTGAATAATTGAACAACTAACGAATACAAGTGGTTGATTTAAGTGGTAGATTCTTTATCTTTTTAAGTAAGATCTCATATATTTAAATTTCATTAAAGTTAAAGCCTCCCATGCACGATATATATATATAATACCTTTAATATAATTAGTTAGACAAAAATATTGAACAAGTCCTCCCTAATTTAGGTTTTAATTAGATCTGGTTAATTTAACATCGTGATTGTTTCAAGCAGATTTAAACATTTCTAGTGGTGTTTAGTTAGGTATGTATGTTTGGATATAACTTTAAACACATCAAAAGTATTTTTATTGATAATAATTTTGAATTTTAATGTAGATTTAACTTAAGTTAAAATTTTTATTTCATTCAAAAATACTTTTATTTGTAGTAAAATAAATTTATATTAATTTCTTTTGATATTTTATAGTATACATTAAGAATTTGAATGTCGTGTGCATGATAATAAAATTATTTTTTCGAGAGAGAACAAAGTCTAAATATTATAAAAGGATCTGTTTTTCCAATTAAGTATAGACCTTACAAAATATCTGTTTTTTATTTTTATTTTTAAATGTTAGAGTCCCTTAAACATATATACTAAATTTTGTGTATGAAAAAATAATTGTGGAGAGTGACAAAATTCATTTCAATGATTATTTCTTTGGGCCAGCTGAAAATTTTTGTCTTTAACTAAATACGCAAAAGATATCATGCATATACCAATGTTTTTAAATTATAATAAACTCAAAAATCATGAAAGCAATTATAAATATACATAATACCATCTTCAATCCTATTTATAAAAAAATATCTGACTATTTTTGCCACGTACCAATAAAACGTATTTAATAAATTTTTAATTAATATTTAAATTTTATTTTTACAATACTCATATAGTTAATACACTTACTTCCATGAAAAAATAATAAATATATTTTTACCTCATTTGATTAAGGACACATAAAAAATTAATTTTCTTAACAACTAAAACCCCTAAAAGTAATATTATGTTTTTTATAATAAGGCTAACAAAAATATTTTTTATTTCTAACTACTTCGTCCATTTAGTTATAATATATAAAGATAAAAAAAAATAAATATTGTACAATACTGATGTCACAATGCCATAGTGAGGTATAGCTCTCTCTCTATTTTTTTAACTATTCCATCTATTTACTTACATAATTTAAAATAATTAAATGATTTTTTATTTAATTATTTTAAGTAATATAAGTAAATAGATTGAGTAGTTAAAAAATAAAAGAAGAACTCCATCTTTTATATAACGTGGTGACATCAATATCGTGTAATATATATTTATTTTTTTCTTTATAATTTACAAGTAAATAAATTGAATGGTTAAAATATGAAATGAGTTCTATGTCTTCTCATGACGTAGTGACATCAAAATTAGTATTTTTTTTTGTAAAGATTATAAAGAAAGAAATGTAACTTCTTTATAATTTATATTTTTTTAAAACCTAACCCCGTACATAGAATAACTCTTGAAATTAATCCTTATACATAATATAATTAATCCATTTCCCTCACAACTTTATACATAAGTTAGTCTCTACTCCCTAGATTTAGTGTAGTAGGAGGATTAATACTTGTTTCGGTTGAGCATATATGTGTGATTAATGTGTCGGTATATAATAATTCGAATTGCATGATGATGAGTAATTTAGTAAAAAATGAGATGTTCTTAACGTATACTTAGATATTTTGGTAAGTGAACGTGTACTTATTAGATTTGATAAATGGAAAAACAAATTGAATTGTTATGCAAAAATATATATATGCAATATGGCAGGAAGCGTGCCAAGTTTCCTGATCCAACCAAATAATCGCTGCTAGGCACCAAAGTAGTAGTGCGATCACCACCGTACATTGAAAAAGGTTCAGTGTCTCATCATCAAAAAGATGAATTATCCCTTTATCAAAAAAAAGAAAAGAAGAAGAAGAAGATTCATCCGAAAATCGAAAGGGCACTTTGGGAATACAGATCAGATCACAAAATCAAAAAATAAAATAAAAATGGTAACCAACTGAAATAACCGCCAGGCACCGTTGAGACTTGAGAGAGAGTGAGAGGGTTCATTGTTTGAGTTTCTCACTCAGATAATCATAAAAATGGGCCCCCATTAACTTGTTGCTGAATGGGCTTGGGCCCGGGGCCCACATATTGTTGCCTTTCCGCGATGTGACTTGCCAGCCATGATGCCTGAGCAATGATTCATCTTGGGCCCACAAATCATGGCTTAGTGCTAAACCCACCACGCCCACTCATCTTTCATTCCCTTATCCCCACTTCTTGCCTTTTTCTTATTTTTATGTGCTTTCATTTTTAAGATTTATCTGAAAAAATGAATAAAAATATTTACTCTTAATTTAGATTAAAGGATCTCATACATTTAACTCTGATCTAATGCAATTTCGAGCAACTTGAGTGAATTTTAAACCACTGCATAAATTCTCTTTCAGTTTTCATAATATTTAACTAACAACTATAAAAAGCTACTAGTTTGAAGGTCTAGTTATTGTCATACATTATTATTCATCTCCTAATTTTATTTTTACTTGAATATGCGAACCTGCGACGATTAGGTGCCCAAAATCGTATAATAGGAGATTTAATTTAACATCTCAAATATGAGTGGCACCAATGAGATTGTCATAGAAGATTTGGAATTGGATGAAAAGATTTATTGTACTTTATGCGTATAATGATGACTTTTATATATTAAATAAAAATCACCCCCACTTGATAAATCTTAGATTGCTCCCATCTTCCAGATTTATTTATAGGAAAGAATCCAGTTAAATGTACTTAGTGAAACGAATAAGAACATTCTACGAACAAAATTATTGTCATAATCTAATTTATCCCTTTAACTTATGCTATGATAATGAAGAAAAGGATTGCTCTTGAATCTTTGTCAATATCTTACACAAGTTTCCTTCCATTGTGTGTGTGTTTTTATTGTTAATTAGTGCATAGAGCATTAACTAGAATGGTCCATTGGTCCAAAATATAATTGATTGCGACCCCATCAAACAAAACACATTACATCTTTATAATGTAGTGTATGTAATCTTACTTTATTTTACAATTTTTTATTTTTAACTTGTTGATTATTTTTGGATATAGAGTCTGGACCATTGAATCTGCCTACTTGTGATGAATCAATGCCTTCCTCTACACATCAATTATTACAAACGGAAATACTAGGTTAACCACTCTTTCAGGGGAATAGTCCAAAAGTAGAGTTAATTATATAAATTAAGTTCCATTTGCAAGGGAAGCTTAACATAAAAAATAATTTGAAATGAGCTTGTTTTAAGTAGTTTTTAATATTTTCAATATAAATTTCATAAAATAAAAAAGATCAAAAAGGCAAACTTAATTATACGTGCAATGCTAACATAGAATAAAAATTATATTATTAGGCATTTTGGATGATCGTAGTTTGATGTACTAAGTTGTCAAGATACCTTGTGCTTCTCCATGCCCTGTTGCCGAATTTGAAACCCAGCCCCCACACAATAATATCAAGTTAAAATAATTAGGGAATCCGTCGATGTGACTATAGGTTCGAATCTTCTTAAAATCACTAATAAAGTCCATTTTAGTAATTATTTCTCTCAAAGAGATTCCTTGATATCTAGGATCTAGTTGAATGTCTGTAATTGAGTAAGATTACTTACGGTCCACACATGTGCAGTAATACTTTAGGTTGGACCTCTCTTGTATGTAGTGATATGTCATTGACGCATTACCCTATAGTGTTGGTCCCTTGGAGATATTTCTCCATCCTACCATTTTGAATATAAAATAAAGTAATTGATGACATTATTATTGACGGTACAAGTAAGCAGTGACATTTGAAGAGACTGGAACATTGCTAACAGCCTAACAAGTTACAATTCCAATAGTGACGCATTTTGAGCAGTGATCTCAGTTTCTCACCACGTGCTTAAATTAATACAGGAACGTTAGAAATGTAGTAGAAAGAATCCACACATGCAAGTATGTTTATTATCTTCCTTGAAAAATCTTAACCATCCTTTATTTTTAATACTTATTCTATCTTCTACATTTTGTATTCACTAGAATTAAAATATAACTTGTCAGATATCGTGAGTCTCACTCATCATTATTCCAAATCAGTAAACAATCATTGTTAGGCTTAAACTTTGATAATAGTAGTATATGTAGGAAAAAGTAGTTGAAAGTTGAAAGAAGAAAGTCTTGCGGCTCTGTGGATTAAGGGTTAGTTGAAGTATATAAAGCAATACATACATACTTTAAATAAAGGATTGAATTTGTTTGGTGAATATAAATAAATAAATAAATAAAAAAAGCTGCGCTATAGAAACCAATTAAAGGGAGAGGGGGGAAGAACCTGGAAGGTACAAAAGCTGGTATTTTTATCATACTACATTTTTCATTCATATTGTCGGTCACTAAACTAACCATTTGGCCTATTAGTTAGTTAGTTGGACAACGACCTCATTAATTTGGAATTTTCTGATCAATAAAACAGAAAACATAACAAAACAGCAACAGAAAACATAACTTGAGTATGTCTTTTAGATTACATATAAATTTATTTTAAAAGACTACTTTCATAATTCAACTAATTTTTTTTTTTAATACGTTACTCTTTTGCTTTTTTTAGGTTTTTGTTTCTGAATGAAAACTCTTTTTTTTTTTTTTAACAAAAGTAACACTCTTAAAGAAGCTTACAGGTCTAGAAAACAAACAAAAAACACAACAGACACATATTCTAATATTTTCCATTAAAAAAAATAATAGATGGTGTAAAACAAGGATATTTTTTGTAGTTTCTTTTTTGTTATAGGACTTTTGGTGGTGAATAAGCAAATCCAAAAAAAAAAAAACCTGTTCGGATACGTAGCCCAAATTTAGGGATTGAGTTCACTTTTTTTTTTCTTTACCAATTTATGTTCACCTGCAGGCTCAATGGCCCATAGTAACTTTTTTATTCTGTACAAAGGACAAACCATACCTTCGAGTTGACAAAAAAAACCATAGAAGAGAAGGACGCTAAGGCCCAAATACGGAAGGCCTGGACCAAAAATTCTTAAACTTCACCTGGACCATAACTTTACCAAAATTCCTGCTCCAAAAAACAATCTTGGGCTTCCCCTGGCCCAAAACTACAAAAAAAAGTGACTGTGCCAAAAAACCTTCGACTTCACAACCAAAATCCTAAACCTATTAGCTAAGTTGTACCCATATGGATTGGATGTACTCACATATAGCTCAGATGCTGCTAGTCTACTTAGAGCTTCGCTTCCATAGCATTTAGACAAACTTGTTTGGTGCAAAATTTAGTTTTCTTTTATTGTGTTTTTTTTTTAATTAACAAAATTTAAATATGAGAGTGTAGGACGTAACTTAAAGAGGTTCAAACACATATCAACTAAATTACGACTTACGAACAGATAATTTAGTGATATTGTAACATAAAAGTTTAACACAGTTTCAAAATTAAATTCTATATATGTTTTTTTAAACATTTAAGCTAAATTAATAGTTTTATTATGAAAAGTAATTGTGGAAGTATGGTTTAATTTGGAGTTTGGTAGTCAAGTGTTGATTTTGATAAACCCTTAAGCGAAGTTTGAGATGCTAAATTAAAGGAAAGTTGAGGGAATTAATATCGAAAAGGAAAGTTGAAATTAAAGAAATCACAATAAGCAATTATTCTCAATAATGGAGGATATATAGTACGTAACTTGCATAACAAACTTTGTGAGGTGTACGAGTTAGTCGATGATTAATTAATTATATACAATAAGGAGGGCCAACTTTATAATAGTTTATTTTATATATTTTTGTCATTCTATTTTTTTAGATATATATATTATTTCGCAGCTTGATATATTTTATTAAAATAAGTTTTTTATTTTCTTATTTTATATTCTTTTCAATGCAAAAATCTCTCCCTTAATGTATTATCTACCATGCTTAAAGTCTCCCTGTAGAATTGATTTTGATTTTGAGTCATGAAATTCATTTAAATATTTGAGCAACCACCCACTCACTAGTTTGCTTCCGCGGCGCCATCTCTTCAACTTAATTGCAGTGGCGGCATTCTATTATTTCTAGCCCAAATTTGATGCATCTTGCTTTTCCAAAGCTATGTTAAAGTAAATGGAAATTATATTCTGATCAGATGAGATGCACAAACAAAAACATTTGGATAAAATGCATAAATTATTCCTGATGAATTTTTTCAAAAAAGCACTAAACATTAAATTTTGTAAAAATGAAAAAGTCCACTATTGGATACTAATGATGTGAGAACGAATATTTTGTTAGAATATAGTTTTTCTTAACCACAGTTTCATATTTTAAATGAAACCCGAATATGTTTCATGTATGAATCGTAATGGAAGAAACATAATGGAATACCAGGCCAAAACCTCATATTTTTATTTTATTTTTCGGTGATTAAATACTCATATATTAATTATAAAGTAAATAAGAGTCACACAAAATAATCATAATATTGCAATTTCCTTCTAATTTTTTTTTGTAGCTTTCAGTTCCGCCTCAAGAGCTGTGTACATACATCACAAATAGAAAAGAACAATCTCTAAAAATATTAACATGAAAACGAGAGTTACAAAACAAGTGTTGCTATCACAGAGATCATTCTGTTAGCACTATTCATATATATAAAAAAAGAATAAAATTTTTAATTTAACTTTATTAATTTTATGTTTAAAATAAATAATTTATTATTTTAATTTAATGAACTTAAAAATTTAATATATATATAGAGTTAGATCCATTGACACCGATTAGTTTTACACCAACTCTTACACCAATTAGAAATAATATGTTGAAGTTTTTTTTTTCTTTCACGAAACCCACCGTTGGATTGAAACACTTGTTATTTTCATTATTTTAAAACTATATTTTACGTTATTGTTTTATTATGTTGATGAAGTGCTAAATGACGTCGGATTAATGTGAAATTTTGTAGACATTATCTATATGATAAAAAGTTTCAATCTAGCGATGTGTTTCGTGAAAAAAACTTTAATATATCATTTCTAATTGGTGTAAAACTAATTGGTGTCAACGGATCTTAACTTATTTATATATATGGGTTAGGATCAAATGTACCAATTAGTTTGACACCAATTCTTACATCAATCAATAACGATAGATCAAAGTTTTTTGCAAGAAACCTACCGTTGAATTGAAACTACTCATTGTATAAATCATGTGTACAAAATTTGACATCAATCCGAGATCGTTTAGTACTTCATCAACTACTTAAAAATTAACATAAAATATAATTTTAAAAATCGTAAAAAAAACAAGTGTGTTGATGGAATATTAAACGATCTTGGATTGATGTGAATTTTTGTACACATGATCTAAATAATAAGTATTTTAAATTCAACGGTAGATTTCGTGAAAAAAAAATTATCGTTATTGATTAGTGTAAAAATTAGTTAAACCAATTGGTATCATTTGATTCTAACCATATATATATATATATATATATATTACTTATTTAACTTATTAATTTATATAAAAATAAAGATAATAACTTTTATTATTATTATTACTTTTTTTTATACTGTACAATACTTTATCTCAACATCCAACTTTATCACCGAGTGACTTCAGTCAAAGTTTCGTGACTTTCGAGACTAGTGTACGGTACCCTATCAAAACCGAAAAAACCAATCTAAATCGAATAAACTGAACCGAAAAATCATAAAAATTAAAAATCATAATTTTTTATTAGATTGATTCAGATTTCAGATCCTTTGAGTTAAACCGAACCAAAATACTTATACATGTATCAGATTTCGGATCTACACTGCAAATTTGCGGGCTATCCCCGAGCCCCACATAAGTTTTTTTTTTTGCTATTTTTATCCAATTTTTCGGGTTTTTTTTAAAAGACAGTTTTTTTTCTTCTAAATGTAATTTGGTGGGTTGAGTCACATACTCACATGTTTGATTTGGCCAAAATGCTTGCTGGGTGGGGTAACATACTCACATGTTTGATTTTTTTTAAAGCCCAAGTGAAAGTAATGAATTTGTCAGCCAAAAAAAACCTATACACACACTTACGCGGGTACCCTTATAACCCGCGAGCCCCGCGGATTTGGCCCATTTAGCCAGCGGATAAATGGGTTCGTCCGCTTAAGGCTGTATTGATAAATGGTCCAGATTTTTGGTTGCCCAAACCTATGTAACCCGCCAACCCGCGGTTCGGCCCGCGGGCCCCAATCTGTATACCCAGCTCTACCTGAACTTGACATTTTTATTAAATAGACTAGGTCAGACCATGCTTTAAATAGGCTAAGTCATAAGCCCATGTTAGGCTGACTGACCTTTTTCCACCCCTATTTGAGCACAAGTCCGCAGGCATGCAACATCAACCTCAGAGAGCCCAAGTCAAGCAAGTGCGCCTGCACAATCAGCGCCTTGAATGACGATCGACATGAGCTTTGTTGGTCATTTAATGGTGATTGATCGTAGCATAATTGACTCAGATAGAATCTCAAGACGCAAGTTATTACGAACCTAGACACTCTGACTCCTATAGTATATATACGTGCTTGAACCTTAATCTATTTTCTATGCTCATAATAGCACTTAGACCAAGAGGTTACGGAGGTTGGGCAATCCACTGTTGCTGGTACCCCAAGTCTAATACAAAACAGATACAATGTGAAAAGAATTATTATTGTTATTATTTAAACGAGTGGTTCTCAAGTTCTTAATGTTTAGTTTTTATAAAGCTTGGGCTTGACTCATTAAGATATTAGAGCTCAACTTAAAGCTTGAACTTATTTATCTAGTTAAATGAATGTGTTTTAACGAGCATATAATGAGTTAAGCTCTTTTACAATATAGCTTGGCTCATTTACCGTCAGTTGTTAGGATATCTCGCTAAAAACCCTAGTAAAAGCACTTTATTAGTTTGGATGAATAACTTTAAGTGAAAAATTCATTTTGTGAAAAAATTTTAAATACTCTAGAGTAAAATATATTGTTTGAATAAGGAAATGTTGTAAATTAAAAATAGGAATTTACAATTTTAAATAAATAGAAAATAGTTTGAAAATTATCTGAAATTTCAAATTTCTTAATATGTTTTAATTGCTCCATCCAAACACCAAACACAGGGTTAACGTGCATTATTTAGAGTCATATTGTTTGAATGTGATAAAGGTAGATTAATAGTTTTGTATGATATTTGAGGTGGGAAAAAAACACTTAAAATAAAATGACGTGCTAGGGTTTTCTCCCCAATTATTGAAATAAAATTTGATTTGATGTAATTCCGTTTGAAAAAAAAAAAAACTGCAAAGTCCCTACAAAATTGCCTGCAGGCCCTGCTGAGATTATTAGCGTGATTTATAAGCGAAGTTAATAATTTGCATTCTTACAAACTGAATTAAACTAAAGCCACATGTTTCAATATCAATGGTGATAATGTTTAATTGCACTTTTCAAGTTCATATCCAGCTACAATTCTATACGACGGTTCCATGGTAAATGCCTCCTTAAAACTTCGTCTGTCTTCAGAAAAGACCAAATTGATGAGAGTAAAATTTCATGCATGTTAACTTTTTTAAATAAAAAAAAAAGAATGTATGTTAAAATCTTGCGGGGCTTATTTTTCAAAATTCATTAGATAATAATTGAAATATTTGTAAATAATTGAGAGTGAGACAGAAATGAGTTAGTACAAGTTACCATAGCATTCTAAGCCTTTGTTTATATAGTTAGATGGTTGGATAGAAGTCTAGAAGATTTCGAAATCATGATGAATGACAACTATGCATATAAATAAATCATAAAGATATTGAAGAAGAGTAATAGTAATATATGAATGATTCATAAAGTAGCATAAAAATTCTAATCCTAGTGCTATTTGCATAATATTAATAATGGCCATAGGGGACCATTTTTCCCATGCTCTCAAGTGCTTTATACCGTCTTCATTATGGCTTCCTCACTTTAACTAATCCCCATTTCACACCTTAATTACTTTAGTTATGCTCCAAACATTCTCCTGATTGAGGAAAAAGAAAAGAGGGAGAGAGATAAAGGTAGTTTTATTTTTAATTAAATTTGTACACTGTCATTATCTCTTCTCTTCTCATACATTTGTATACGTATTTGGTTAATATTTCTATATTTGTGATGCCAAGTAAGCGACAATGAGACAAAAAGAATGGGGTGGTGGTGGTGGTAAGGGGTAACAAATTTTGATGAACTACTACTATTTGAGCCTCGTTAACATCGCTAATGTGAATGGTTTTAGTTTAGTTAGAGAAAAAGAAAAAGGCTTTGTTTTGTTTGTTAGCATGAATTGAAAATAATGATGAATTGATGTTGGTTTCCCTTCTGAAACAATTAAATGAAAAGGGAAAGTTGGGTTTAAACTAAAAACTGATCCCTAAGCAATGATTACTAGGAAGCAGGGCCCTTTTTGCTTTCCTTTTGTTTAAATATTGTCACAGAAAGTTGTGGGTTCCAAAGTGGTTGAGGTTGTGAGCATGTGTATTTGTGGGTACTAACAAATTGAACAATAGGGCATTACTCAACATCTGGCATGGGCTCACAACCTTGTGGCCATCATTGGATCATGAACCAAACCCTCGTGGGCTTGGCCTTTCCTTTCCATATAACCTTTTTCTTTTTTACTAATAAAATGTTATTGCCAATTCTTTTTTTTTTTCCTTTTTTAAAAGAATTCCCGTGACCCCAAATTCAAAGTGGAAGAATGAATGGATTGATCAAATCAAACATAATACTAGTGTTTTAATTTTTATGATAATAGGTAATAGGTAATAAGTTTGAACCATCGCTAATTCTTATTAACATGAGGTAAATACATTTGATTTAATTGTGTTTTTTGTTTTTTTTATTTTGTATTTTGTGCCAATTTGATGCTCAATTTTTAAATGTTGTACAATTTTAGTTCACCAAACTAGTAAAATAGATGGTTTTAATTTTTTTATCGCTAATTTAAGTAAAAATCATTATTAATTTAGATAAAATTGCTTATTTTACAAATTTGAGTATGTACATTTAAAAGTTAAGCGATTAAATTTGTGTAAAATGTAAAGTAGAGTGACAAAAAATTAAGCCTAAATATTTATGAAAATACTTTAATGCTCAAACTTTTCAAGCATTAGTCTGAAACATCTACTCATCCTGTCCCTTTGTTTAAAAGAGAGAAAAGAAAATAAGAGAGAAGAAAAAAACACAAATAACAATATTTTTTTTTAATTAAAAAAAATAAAGAGAAAATAAAAGTGAAAAATTGGCTTATAAAAAAAATCCTATACTTTCATTTTTCGTCTTCTTAATTTTCTCTGCTTTCATTTCCATTTCTCTTAGTTTTATTCCAAACAAAACATAAATTATATGTAGAAACAAGATAAATTCAAAGGGGGACCAAAGGGCAGGGGAATTCATTGAAGAAAGGCATAGTTAAAAAGAGAAGACCTAGATAAAGGCTTAAAGCATATAACTGCATAAGCTGTCATTGCTTTCCCAAGTTCCCTCCTTTCTTTTAAAAAACCTTAACAATATTACTCATACACTCATCAATTCTACACCAAACACCAATTATGATGAAGCCAAGAGATCCCAAAGCACCACCCTCTGCTGATCTCTTAGTATGTTTCCCTTCTCGAGCTCATCTTACTCTTATGCCCAAGCCCATTTGCAGCCCAGCCAGGCCTTCCGAGCCCAACAAACGCCGCCACCACCACCGTAACAAATCAATCTCCAGAGGCGGAGCTAGTGGTGGCCAAGCTAGTCCTCTTCTATGGTCCAAAACAAAGCCCATGGGCTCTGAGATTGCAGAACCAACCTCCCCAAAAGTAACTTGTGCAGGCCAAATCAAGGTCCGGCCCAAGACCGCCGCTTGCCGGAGCTGGCAATCTGTGATGGAAGAGATAGAGAAAATCCACAACGACAAGAAACAGAGGAAGCGTCTCAGTTGGGCAGAGTCTCTCGGTTTCAAAAAAGAGGTAATGCAGTTCTTGACCTGTTTACGAAGCATACGCTTCGACCTTCGCTGCTTCGGATCCTTCTCTGCAACCGAAATTGCTACGGAAGACGAAGAAGACGAAGACGATGAAGACCAAGAAAATCACATAGGTGTGGAAGAAACCGACAACGATGCATCAAAAACCGTTTTTTCCAAGTGGTTCATGGTGTTACAAGAGGATCAGAATAATGGGATTCACAGAGGAAAAACAGAGGATAACAGAGGAGAGACAGAGGAAAACAGAGTCGAGCCCACTGTGCCTCCTCCTAACGCATTATTACTCATGCGGTGTAGGTCTGCTCCGGCCAAAAGTTGGTTGAGAGAGAGTGAAGATGGTAATAATGAGGAACAGGGAAAAGAAGAGAATAACAGAGAAAAAGAGAAAGAAAAAGAAAAAGCGTTGGTAAAGAAGGGACAGAGTTTAAAGTCGTTAATAGAAGAAGAGAAGAAAAATAAAGAGAACTTGGTAGTGATGAGATACGCTTCTGAATTTTATGATATTTCATCTGATATTGCCAAAGAGACATGGATTGTTGGTGGGTTGAGAGATTCGATGTCAAGAAGTCGAAGTTGGAAGAGATGATCATCAACTATTATTTTTCATATAATTTCCTTTGTTTTTTTGCAAGTGGTAACTTTTTCGTTTTCTGCAAGTGTTACCAAGTATGTGCCAGTTTTCGCCATGATACTTTCGTGTGACAACTGGGATATCTATATTAAAATCCCAGTTTTAGCTTGTGATATCATTGATTTCACTAACCTGTACAGCTTTATTGTTATTTCTTTTCACAACAACTCAAACTATTTTGCTGCCACCTATTTGTTTACTCTGTTTTACAGATTCTTAGTTAATCAGTTAATAGTTAAACTTAAACAAATATGTAATTTTTTTTCTTTAATTACAGAATTGACATTTATTATCTACATTCTTGTTAGAATAGATTCCAATTGTCAGCGCAAATTTGAATCCAGCTGCTTTTGTTCATTTTATGACTTTTGTGTAGAAAATTTGAATCATATTTTGTTTACTTGGGTTTGGCTTATTAGCTCGATATCAGTGACCTTCTCTCTTTTAATTTAAATAATTCTTGCACTTTAATGTTAATAACTCGAACACTTTTTTTTAAGTCCCACAATTATTCGTTCTTTATGATTTTATTGTGATTTTGGTGTTTGTGAAAATATTCTTGCTAGCATTTATGTCTATATAAGCATGCTCTGATAAAACATGAATAATTAACAAATGTACTTAACCTGTAAGAATCAAGAAAGGACCTCTTATTAGAGATGGTGTTTATTTCTTATTAGAGATGGTGTTTATTTGCTTATGAGTAGTAATTGGTAAATAACTATTCAACTTTCATTTTAAAAAAAATAACTTTTTATTACAGCTGTATCAAAAATAATATTTTACTACTGATTGTAGAGTTGTATTGTTGTATATTAACATTTTTCTTTTTTATACAACAACGTTAAACCCCATTTATTTATATTTTTATTTTTAGTGAAAATACTTCTAAACTTTTTTAACTGATAGTGATACCCATACAGACACATCATAGTTAGCTTAATCATTTAAGTTTTTAACATGTTTAATCATTTATCTTTCAAACCTTATTTTCTCCCCCTCCTTTTTCTCTTCTCCTTAAATACTTATTTTATATTTTCTTCCACTTCTTAATAAAAGATATTTTTTGAAAATGAAAATAATGGATAAATAATATTTTTATTAGGATATTTCATTAATGATTTTAACATTACTAAAGCATTTCTTTCACGAGTCTATAACATGAGGTGACTAAAAAATAAAAGAGTAAAAATTATTAAAGCTAATTAAACAGCTAAGCTAATGAATCCACAAGGAGACAAACAAAATTAAGACGCTGTATACATATCAAGACAAAACCAGACGGTAAACATATAATTCCAAAACTACAGTAACTCCCTCATCATATATACAATACCTTTTTCCTTGATATTTATTTCAGTGCTTCCTTCTGTTTGTTACACCTATTAACTCTCGTGCTTTAATTTTCATGATACCTTTGTATGCTCTTGTCCCGTTCCCAACCAATTATAATAAAAAACAAACATGAATATATAATTAGAATGCTACTTAATATGTATACATATTAAGAAATGGAATAAAAAGATAAGAATCCTTACCTTAACTAATACCTGGTTTGGTTATTTGCAAAAATTTTCATGTGCTTCCAAACCTAAAATCAACTGTTTATAAATTAAACAAGGTTACATTACATTAAATTAAAATCAAGTCCTTGCAGTTGCACTGCCCATGTGGGCATAAAGAAGTTAAAAATGTTCCTGTGTTACCCATGATTTGCTTAACTCTGTTGGTATGTATCTCAGTTAAAGCTTATCTATTTTTTTTTGGATTTTACAGTTCAATAATGAATTAAAGGAGACTGCAAAAGTGGGAGTTTGTATCATCAGCTACCAGACGATGCAGCACTGCAGTTGATGAGTCGAGTTGAACAGGATCTCAATCAAAAGTTCAAAATTATCTCCAAACCACACATTTCTTTTACTAGTGGAGTACTATTTAACATCAACACTGAAAAACACAACACAACATGCTAAGTTTATATGGTTATATCAGATTCAGATAATAGACGTTTAATAATTCATTGTTCAATGCAAATAATAGCAAGCATTTAAAATTGTTTCTATTTATGTGTGCTCAATGAGGCTGCACAAGCACAACTAATTGTGAGGTGGACTATTGATTCAGCCATTCAGGTGTGAGGTGGCCCAAGCCCCAAGTTATTAGGCTTTGACCCCATATAACATTGTTTTTAAGTTAAACCTTAAAATAAAAATTAAAAGCTATTTGATATACTATTATTGTTTTTAAATTTCGAAGTTACTTATAAGTAAAAAGTAAAAAGGAAATTTAAAAATTTTGTTGCATGCTTTAAAATAAACTTAACGTTAAGGTTAGTTGTAAAGGATTAACAAATCATGCATACTGAAACCTGAAAGTGGCATCCAAGAAAAGATAAAATTTTCTGTGATTTGCAGGCCTCTAGCTTAGCTGGTGGTCAATAACTTGAAGTGTTAATAACTATTGACCAATACCTGTTAGGAGTTAGGACCCTATACAACTGAAGTGAATGTTTTGTCATTTCTTTTTTATCTCACTTTTGCAGAACCTGACTGTACATTGATAATAGTAGTATTTTATTTGGAGAATCAAAACCAAATCCTTCGGATAATTTTGGACCCAAAGTATTTTCATTTTCTAGTAAAATTATCAAAATGAGAGGTGGTATGTATGCTACATCAACGGATATATATCGTATGCAAAATGACCTGTGAAACAATTATCAAATATTATACATCATGCTTTTTAGTAAGACTACACTATAATTTATACCAAAAAAAGAACTTGAAAATGCTTAAAAACAAGAGGAATCCATGAAAATCCTACAGTTTTTTTTGTCCTGAATTGACGGGACTACACTATAAGTATAATCTGTCATTTCACAAGAAGGAATCACTGCTTTTATTACTCCATAACTAGCTAGCTGGTGGCTGCCTTGTGACTTCCATATATATATCTTGATTATGCTTCCATGCTTACTTTTATCATATATGATATTATGATCTTTCTAATTATAGCATTTGTGAACCATTTATGATGGCCACTAAATGCATATTAGACTTTTACAACCAAAAACAACTGATGTCGGGGAATTATGTTAGTAGAGCTGGTTTCAACCATTTTTATATGAAAGGGACTATGTTTTGGAAATTTTTTAGAAAGCTGCTAGTTTCATAGTTTTTTTTTTTTTTTTCAATAAAATTTTATGGACAACTTTAAGGTTGTTTACTTTGTATAACTCAAATTTTTTTAGCCTAAAATATGGTATTTTTTTCTTTTTTTAAAAAAATTACAAAAATAATGGAGTTGTACAAGTTGTACACTGTTTGCTTGTATCCCAAACATTGTTTTTTCTTTTCACTTTGATACTATTTGCACTTGGTTATGAAAGTTCTTACTATTCTTTCACTATAGAGGTTTCTACCTTATCATAGATGTTCCTATCTCGTCATGGAAATTCCAATCTCGTCACGAAGGTATTTACTATTCTCACCCGTTTTTTTAAATGTAATATTATTCACATTTTGCATAAAGATTCTTATATCTCCATGGAATAATAAGCACTCCATAACAAGTCAGAATCTATGTAGCGAATTGTGAACCATGTAAAAGAAAACTATAAAATTAGCTCATTTTAAGAAAAATTTTAAAACACAGCTCAATAGACATAATTTTTTCTTCTTTTTACACCAAGTAAGTCAACGACCCCATATAGCTCTTTTTGTTATAGGGCCTCGAAGGAAATTCCCCAAATTTGAAATTAAACCATTCATAAAGTCACACACTTCTATTTATAAAGATATTTTAAAAGTATTTTTTTTAATCTGTACAATTTAAGAAATCATAAGTAAAAAAATACAGTATTAATTGTTCATAAAAAGTTTTTATTTTTGTCAAGAACTTTTTTCTTATTGTAGTTTCTTAACTCTGCCTTAACACACGTTAAAAAAGACTCATTTAAAGAATAGGCTGAATGCTTGAATTTTTACCGATTACTCCCTCACAGGAGGCCTTACTATGCAGTATGCAACCGTTGGAGAAATCACGGTTCATATCACAGTGAATTCACAATCCACGGCCCAATTTGTGCAATCCATCTCGAAGAATCTTTCTGCCTTTTTGTTTGATCCGATCTTGTACTGCTCTTTCAACACAATGATCCCTTTATATGTTACAGTCAATTACCTTGCTGGAGTCGAGTCGACACTACTCTTTTTACCTAACCATTTTTAGTTTTGACTATTGAATTTGAACCAACTTCATCTCAAGGATGAAAATGGCATTTAAGTTTCAACCATGAAACTCAAAAGATCAAATTGAAGATAAAAGAAATTCTGACTCATCGCCACATAGGGCAGAACAAAAATATATATATTCCAAATTTGTCTGATGTACAACAATCGTGTTCCTTCCACTACATTTGTTCTAATAATTTAAAATTACAACCTAACAAATTAAAAACCACTCCTGTAAAAAATGTATAGCTTAACATCAATATAAAAAAAAAAAAAAAGAAAAAAAAAACCTATGAAGTCGGCAGGTTTCTGAAACCAATATATGCATGTATGAAATACAAAGGTAGGAAGAACTGAAGACAGATCAAACATCCAAGGGATTAAAAAAATCAATTACTAACACAAAGAATTCCTTTTCCTATAAACTTTTCTACAGACTACAGCAAATATATTTTGGAAGTCATCCTTTCCTTTCCATTCTGAAAAGAATCAAACACTCTTCCTGATATGCTGCAGTGTATGTTGTCATTTGATGAAGTATGATTATCTTCAGCTGCTATATAATTTAACTGATTTTTCTAACAGCTGGTGGTTGTTGCCAGGAATTTCTTTGACCCTTGATCCGTTCTTGTATATTTTGAAGGCCGGGACAGAGTTCACACCTTCTGATTTTGCCAAGTAGGGATGGTTTTCAATCTCCACCTAAGATTTCAAATCAATCATGAGTAAGAAACAATGACTCAATAAAAGTACAATCCCACAAACTTCAAAGCCTATAGTATTAAAAAATTAACCAACCTTAAGAAAATTAACAGATGGAAATCTCTTGCAGGTTTGCTCCAAAACCAGCAATACTTGCTTGTGAGTTGCCTTATTACAAAACAGCACCACAGACATCCCTGTTCATTCAGTTCCCAACATGCAATTAGTTAGTATTTGTTATGTATAATAACTAAATTTAATTAGATAAAAGAGAGTTAAATGTGACATACCAGGTGAGGTTACATAATGTCTAAACCGATCATTGCTTGAGATGAAAACTAAATTAGAACCAAATTTCAAGTCCTTAGTATCTTCACCACGCAACATCTTTAGCTGGAGCTGGGTCTCAAAAAGAGCCCTGGCCACTTCCTCATCCCCTGGCTTTTCTCTCAATAGCATTTCATAGTCTTGAATGGCAGCTTCCCATCTTTCCAACTATTATACATTTTCATTAAAAATAAGTTATTAGCTGCATATAAATATAATTATAACTATATACTATATTATACATTATAAGCTAAGATTAAAGTAGAAATTAAATCACCTTGGCATTGCAATCTGCTCTTCTCAACCTTGCCTTGCTATAACTAGGCTGAATTATAAGGGCTACATTACAATCTTCAATTGCCTTTTCAAATTGGCCTAGCTTTGAACGGCATGCTGCCCTGTTGCATAGCAAAACTGAGTTGTATGGATCATGCTCTAGTCCTTCATTGTACACCGCACATGCTTCCGTGAATTTCGATGCCTTGAAGAGTAAGTTACCACTCATTCTGGCTGATGTTACTGCTCTAGCCTTCCTTACCATCGCATTCACCTCGCTGCTGCTTGGATTGAGCTTTGCTGCTCGCTGAGATGCCGCCACAGCATCCTCAAACCTGTCATCGCACAAATTTGGAAAGCAACTTTAGGTCTCATTCTTAATTAGACTCAGATAAGGTATATGTTAAAGTCCTACATTGTGTGTATAAGGCCCTAATTAGACTTAGATTGAGTTAGACCTAGCCCATTTCTAATAGTATAGTTGTTGATCATTGATAATTAAATAAGGTATAGTGATCATAATTTACTTTAGTCATTTGCTGTAAACTGTATAATTTATATAATTTATATAATATTGTCAAGTGACAGGAATCAGGATATATAAAAACCGAGTTCCAAGTGTTTGTATTAGTCAGAATGAGTCATTTTCAAAGTCAAGTTATAATCTGAATGAATCTATTGTTCCAGCTTTATTCTGTTATAAAAGGGATATTAGGTTGTTAGCACTTAGCATTAATTAGCCGGCTTTAACATTTCTGCCCGGTACCTTATTCTTAAATTAGTTTTCTTCCTATACATATAATTCCAAATAAAGAAATGAATCACGTTAGAATAATTTGTGAAACACGTCACAATAAAGCAGTTTCACCAACCTGCCGGCTGCTAAGTAGACTTGTGCGCCTATCATCACAAGGTAAGCAGTACGAGGCTGGCCAAATAGTTTGTTACAGCAATCAAGGTCAAATTTGGGAATTTTCTCGTAGGTGCCATATGCTTCTTGATGTCTTAGTAGTTTCAACAAGGCTTCAGTTTGTAAAGCATACACCTGCATACATAACAATTTTTCAATCAGCATAGCGGTTTATTGATCAATCAATCTCTATAGAACTTGTTTGAAAATAAAATGGAATTTGAAGATACACATCTGGGAGTTCTATTGTGCATCAAGTGATTGTTCGGTGAATTTGCATAGTAAAATGAAACAAAAATGCAGTACATAAAATTTAGACCTAAAAAAGTAAAACGTTTAGACCAACGAAACTAACCTGTGGAGCAGAATCGGCACCTAAGGATATTGCAGCCTCTGTTTCCTTTAGCATGGTTTTCCAGTCATTGATTTTTCTAGCTTCAGTGCATTTGTTAAGATGATTTTGAAGAGTCTTAGCTTGGAAATCAAGTACGGAATCAACATATGTGGTTGCTTCATTGCAATCCAGTGCCTTCTCTGCTACTCCCAACCTGCATTAAAAAAAAATTGAATCCTCGATTTATAAGTAGAAGTAATAACAAAACAAACACAACAAAATCCTATCTCCCTTATTATTCTCCTTAAGATTCTAAATTGTGGTATGCTCTGCAACATCAATCGCTACAATCGACCACATTTAACCTCATTTAACTCAATAGCAACCGCGCCATTTGGTATTATTATTGAGTACCTGAAATATATTGTTGCCAAACGGCTGTGTGCTCTGCCATAAGAAGGGTCCAAGCGAATAGCTTCCTCACACTCAACAATTGCTTCCAGAAACCTTCCCAATCCAATCAAAGCCGCACTCTTATTGCAATGATACGTGGCCTTATTGGAATCAAGAGCGATTGCTCGGTCATATAAAGCCAAAGCCTCTCCGAATCTTCCCTGCTTGTAGGCTTCATTTCCCATGGATTTCAAAACCTCAGGGTCCACTCTGTTGTTCATCCTGGGACTCCGAAATTGACCAAGCTCATCACTGTTGTTCTTCCTCACGATATTCCCCATCACACCTTTATTAGCATTACTGTACGGAGAACTTGACATTGAGTTTGTCTCTTTGTTCTTGGTAACACTAGTTCTTGGGCTGTTGTTGACGAGCACATTTCCGGTGATTTTGATGGTGGGTAATTCTTTTACAGGGGATTTTCTCTCGTTGTTGTCAAGTTGGTGATTAGTCCCTGTGCTTATCCTAGCAAGTTCTTGAGAATTGTTACCATTCGAGTCATGACTCTGTTGATCGATTGAGTTTCTGGTGGAATTTGAAGGTCTCGCGTTTTGGCTGTTTCTGTGAGCTGAAGATGCGCGATGAGTAGAGGTGCTCTTTCTGGCTTGATTCTCTGCGGGAACGACTTCGGTGGAGGTGTTTTTAGGAAGCGTTAATTGGTGGTTTTGAGTGTTTTTGGATTCGGTTTTGCCCTGATCGTTGTGTTGTGGATTGTTGATGGTGGGTTTCAAGGGTAGTGAGTGAACAGAGGAATTTTTAAGTCTGTTGTTTTTGAGATGGAAAATTCTTCCGACGAAAGTGCAACCCAAATCGATGCGGACCGTGTTCTTGGGTTTACCTGCCATAACCATTACTGAAGTGTTGCTCTGAGACGAACAGAGTGTAGTAAAATGTGAGAAGTGAGAAGATATGAAAGTGAAATGGTGAAATTATGAAACACGGTTGCGGTGTATATAAAGAGTTTGATTTGATGAGTGATGGGGTTCCGTTTAAGAGTGCCTTCCAAGAAACCAACTTCAAGTATTTTTTAAAGCTGTGGACAGAGAGAGAGAGACTGTGGGGTGTGGAGTAGAGTGTCCAGGGTTCAAAAGCATTCTAAGTAACGCATCAACTTTCTTTGCAATATGTTCTAGGGACTATTTTCTACTATTAAAAATAAATGAAGACAAAATTTTGTATTTAGTTGGATATGTTTACACTCTCCATGCAGCATGGTTAGGAGATGAGAATTCTTTTTAACTCAATTTCTAAAAGTGAGAAAGTAATCGTGTCACTTTTTTTTTAATTTTTTTCTTAAATTGGGAATATAAGATTTTTAATAGAGGTTTTTATGCGTGTTCACGTAAACATTTTATGTGACACTCCATGCTATAAAATTATTAGTCACGTGTGTCACGTAAGCCAATTGTCTAGTTATAACAGCGTTAATGACGAGACCAACGTCAGAGACTAAAATCTTAACGTTGTGAAAGTGTAGGAATTAAAATCATAATTATTAAACTATGGAGACTAAAACTTAAAAAAGTGTCACGTACAAACACTAAAAGTATATTTAACCTTTGAAAATTATCTATCACTTTTAGTTATGTGAATTGTCATTGAAGAATAGTATATATTAGATGAATGAACAAGGCTTAAACCTTATTAGAAACTAGATTTAAGATCAATCTTTGCTCATGACGGAGTATTAGAGTGTGTTTTGAACTATTTTTAGGTAATTAAAGTAGCGTTTAGTAGCTTAACAGAACATAATAAAGTGAAACATAATAGAATGTGGCAGAACAAAACAGAACATGTACTATGTTCGATGATTATGGAACAGAACAAGACAAAAGAAGACTATATCTATTATTTTGCATTAGGTGTTGATTAAAATATAAAAACCAATATGCATTTTACATATATAACTTTATTTTATTGAATATAAAATTAAATAAAAAATAAAATTGTACATTTTTTAATATTTTCTTTGAAATTTTCTTAGCATAATTAAATAATAATTTTTAAATTTATTAATTTGTATATTAATATTTTATGAAAAAAATTATTAAATACAAAATTTTTACAAGAAATATAATTATTAAATAAAATTTTTAAAAGAATTGTTAAATTTAATTATGTAAAATATATATTAATTATATACTTTTTTAAAATAAGTATTTTTCAAAAATATTTTTTTTGAAAAATAAAAAAAATATAAGGTTTAAGGAATTTAAATAAATATTATTTTGTCAATAGAAAATGAATTAATGAAAATAATGATGATTCTTTTGTGTGTTTCATGTTTTATTCTCTTCCGTTCCAACCTTTTCAATGGAACCAAAGTGTTCTATTCATATGCCTCAGTGTTCTGTTTTGTTACACTTTAGTGTTATATTCCGTTCTACTTGACTGATGTACTAAACAATAAGCATGACACTGTGTCCTTTCTGTTCTGTTCAAGTATGGCTGTCAAACGCTACCTAAAATTATTGTTTTATAATCAAGAGCTTTAAGCTGATTTGGCATAGCCTAGTGGGCATGTTGCAGGTGCACTGATCGATCCCCAAGTGATGCACGGACGATGGGATTGGCACAATCCCAGTTGGGAATAAAACTACCCTTTTCCGAACATCAGCATCTGAAATGGTATTTTCGGACAGTGTCGTCGGTAAAATAGTGAAAATATGAAAAAAAAATCTTATTTTACGGACAACACCGTCCGAAAACACCATTTCAAACGCTGATGTCTAAAAAAATAGTAATCTCATTCCTAATCGAGATGATGTCAATCCCAACACCCGTGATGCACCAGCCATTTTCACATTTCCCCCTCTCCTAGCGGAGCCCGTTAAGGCTCACTTCTTGTAATAAAAAAAATTATTATTTTATAAAAATGATAATAGTATTTAGGTGAATTTGGAAGAATCAATTATGGTATTAAAACTAAGGTAAAATACACAAAATATCCTTGAGGTTTTACAAAATAACACATAATACCAAACTTAAAATAAATAAGCAGTTAACACCATTTTTTTCTATAACATGCACTAATAGCAAAGGAATACTCCATTAATTAAAATATTCTTATTGCTAATTATAGTTAAATCTCTCTTGTAGTGGTAATATTTGAAGTACTTTTTTGTGCTCTCGTTGAAATATATTCCTTCTTTGGCCGATAAAAAAAATCTCTATCCTCATTTTTGCTGTAAGTTAAAAAAAATAATTTCCCTATCATTTGATTTTTGTGCAAAATTCATTGACTGAATTTTTTTCAAAGACACTTGTTAAAGATTTTTTTTCATAAAAAAAAAATGCTTTTTGTGAATAAAAATATTATTTTTATAAATAAAAAATTAAATAATTTTCAAATGAGCTAAACAAGTCAAATGAGTTATTGTCACTCCATTCTTATTTATTATCACTCCTAATTAGTTATTTTAATAATATTTATATACAAATATTTTAATTTTATTAGTTAAAAAATATTTTTAAATTAAAATATATTTACAAAATAATAGTCCTAAATATAAGACCCTCTAGAGGAAATTTGTTGATCCTATATATATATAAGACCCCTTACAAAGTTCAAGAAGTAATTATTAATTTTTTCTTTGTCTACCATTGTAATAAATGAAAGAATAATGAGTATAATTAATGCATTTGCTAAAATTTTGAATGAGGGTAAATTTGATAAATTGTACTATTTTTTATAAAACAAGACATTTAATAAGGTTGTTAGTAATTTTTTTAATCTGTGTAAATTAGTTAAAGAGTCCTATAAAAAAGACCACAGATAGTATTATTAAATATTTTTAAGTGACAATAACCACAATAATTTTTTACTAAAAAAAGACACCATAGTTTTGAGAATTTTTTTTTACAGTTCTACAAATTTTACAGCTCACAGTATTGCATCCGCCGGATTTTAATGATATCGATGGTACATGGCAATTCATCATTATATTACCTGTCTATTTTACCACTAATTAAGCAGATAAACTTTTAATCACCACGTAAGTATATAGTATGTGCCTGTGATGTCACAGCTAATTAACAAAATTATTATCTATAGAAGCTTTGGTCTTTTACTACTAGTTAGAATCAATCAGTTAAAATAATGTACCTTCAATCCATCTCAAGGGCCCAGGCTGAATTAATTTAATTCAAATTAAAAGTGAAAGCTTTATTAGATTATTTGGATCACGATAATGAGTCTTATACCACTATCATTTATTAGTGCCAAATATTGGACCTTTTCTTCTTACCACCTTCTTTTATAAAATAAATAAATATATAGATAAGACGTTTTTAGAAGCATTTAAATTCCTTAGCAAATTAATAAATTCATAAAATTACACGTGCGCAAGAATATTCCTGAAAAAAGATGCTGTGATCTAAGCTTGTTATCGTTCCTCATTGATGGAGAACCATATCCACAAACCAGAGGATTCTGTAACACGTAAAACAAAAACAGAGGATTATTTGATAATTGCCTTACTAGTTACTAATACTACATTTGAAATTTTAGACTAACTTTATTGACATGCTAATCTCTTAGCTTCCACCATCTCAAGTTTCGAATCTTAATTAATTAAAACATCAACTGTTTTAATCATGTTTTATAAAACAATCATTTTTTAAAAGAAATAAATTACATTTTGCGCTTTCCTTTTAATTATGCTAGAATAAAGTTGAATGTTTAAAACATAATAAATAACTTTCTGTTCTTGATTAGTGGTTTGTCCGGACATTAAAATTAAAATAGAAAAGTCTAACTTTACCATTTGAAATATAAAAATTTACTTGTTGGTCCCTCCAAAAAATTTAAAAAAGATAAAGAATTACCTACCACGGTTTCTTTACATTGGACTAAATTTGGAGGGAGCTGAGGGTGAGTTACGGGATTTGACTCTAATTTAGAAATTCTCGTGTATCTTACCGATTATCTCTCTTTAAGTCTTTGTTAAATTGATTTTAGTAAATTAACACTAATGAAAAACTTATGTATAGTATACGTTTGGTACTTGGTAGGGACATTTATATACACAAACTTTAGAAATAGTGTTAGATGCTTGGTATATATGAAACTTGAAGTTGAAGCATAAGGAACCTAGGTGTGAAATATCACATAATTCTGTGTGCATTTGATAGAACGTAACGTACTTTATTTCTCTCCTCTGTTTTTTTTTTTTTTTTTTTTGATAAAAAATACATATCGATCCATAAGCGCATATGTATCATACTACTATTTAATATATAGAATAGAACAAAAATAATAATTAAGTTTACGTGTAAGTTGGGAGACAACACTTTTTGACCACAAATAAAGCACTAAAAAGCAAATATATGATTCTCCTAATCACGAAAAACAATTAATTTGTTAGCTTACTAAAAGTGGCCCTTTGAGATTAAAATTGTTGTGAAATTAAAACTTGGAGGGCCATCGATTTGAAAATCAAGGATGGGTTTGTTGTGAGAATTGATATAATGGACACTTTGGTCAAGCAATTAATATGATTGCTTATTTGTATATATCTTTCCCCTGAGGGTAAGAATTGACTGCAAACTTTGTCATAATAGCTGGTAACAACTTCCCACTGTTGAAAAATAAATAAAAAAAAAAGCTCAACGTTTGGTGATTGATCGCTTATTATGATGACTATTTTGATTTGTTGCCAAGCCACAGTTGCTATAGGCCTTTTCCAAATTCAACCTTTACCTATTTTGTAATAACTTCTTTTCGGTCATATTGTTCTAGTTACACGCTTAAGTTTCGTATTGTGTAGGAATCGAGATTCTGAATCATAAACTTGTGTAAATTTGGATACATATTTAATAAAAATATGCCTTCGATAATAACTTAAAGGTATCCATTATGTTAAAAGAAAAACAAAAAAACGAATTCTCTCTAAATCTGTTCAAATACTTAACAGATTATTTATTAGTAGTAAAGAAAAGTTAAATTATATTAATAGAAGATATCTCAGAAGAAAAAACCCAATTGAAAAAAAACAATATATAGGAGAAGAAAGAAGCAGCATTGCGAAAGAAATTTGACTACATATTCATTCATTCACTCTTTGAACAGAAATAAGTTGAATCCTTAAAAACATAAAACTTGGGTAGGAAATGTGATGAATACAATTATACAAGCAAGGTATTAATCAGATGTGGGACATCAGCATAGATGCATGGGATGACTTTGATGGTATTAGAAATCTTGGAATAGCATCATTGTCCTGTTTACTAATAATGGTCGAGGAGGACATACTGTTACTGTTTCTAGGCCAACGATGAATTTGTAATTTATATTTTTTTAGTTGTTCATTTAGGATTTAGAACCTATAATTATATTTTAATTATGAACATTTTTAATTACTTTTTTTAAAAAAAAAAATTGTATGTGTCTTAAGCATACCATATCCTATATTATTCAAAATTTCAAATATTGACATATCTGCGTGTCTAAAAGGTATCGTATCCAATACACATATCCTATTTGTGCTTTAAAGAATTAAGATTATACATATCTTGCACACTCTTCCTCAACTCACTGTAATTAATGTCCTTTCAAAATTAAATTATGGATTTAAGATGTTAAAATAAACAATACTTCAATTGTAATAGGTAGTACTCCTTTCCTCCCATTATATTAATTCTAACTAACATTTTATATAATTTAAAAAAAGTAATTAAATTATTGGAGTTAGAAACATTAATTAGACTATTAAAATATTACACTAATTAAATTTAAACTCAATTATTTTATATTGGTGAAATGACTTTGAAAGCTAAAAAATCGTAATAAATGCTTCTAATTTTATGTGTAGGAGTTTATATTATGGGACAAGACTTTTTGGTTATATTATGGCACGGAGGGAGTATGTGTTTGGAAAGAATTACTCCCTCTGTCCTAAAATGTAAGTTCCCTTAAACTAATATTGCGAAAATTAAGAAAAATGGTTAATTTAGTTAAATATATTAAATTTCTCTAACAAAAAGTATTAGTTTCCAAATTTACCATTTTAATCTCTTTCTATCACATCACTTTATCTTAATTAATGTTCATCAAAATTAGTTGAGTAACAAAGGTATAATGGTAAAAAAAAATTAAATATGCAGAAAAATTCTCAAAAGATCCTATAAAATGGGACAAGAAAAAACTCTTCAAAGGATCTTACATTTTGAGACGAAGAGAATATTTCTTATCATTTATTTTATAAAAATTCTCTTTCAAAATAAACAATTATAAAAATAAATAATTATTTCTTCAAAATAAACTAACACATATTTAGTGTTATCAGGAATTAGATGATAAATAGAATTTTGGTTACATATAATATTTGTTTGGGCCAAAAGACCCTACCAAAATGGGAAGAGTCCGAGAAGCTGCAACAAAATATATATATATATATATATATATATATATATATATATATATATATATATTATAAATAATGAAAGTAGAAAATTGGAGGTTGGTGAGGAATGAGGATATGTTGTTGGGTGAGAGAGAGATTGAGAATTGAGATGGAGGCATAGAAGGACAGTATATAAACATTGGTTTTCATTAGATACAGAGCATAATTCCATTACACACACAAACAATTCCTTTACTGTTCCATTCCTTCGTCGGTGCCACCTTCTTCCGCAACACACGCCGCTCCATTTATTTTATTTTATTTTTATTTTCCTATAATACCACCACATATATATCTAACAAAAATCCAACTATGTTTTTTTATTTAGCTTCACCGCAATTTTCCATTTCTTTTAAAAGCTTAAAAACTCGCAGCGCAAATTTAGTTGACAAAGTAGCACAATTTTTGTTGAAGTTAAGTCACTGTAGATATGTTCATTGTACAGAGTACAGACACACTGATCCCATGCGATATTGAACAACGGTCAACATTTTATTATTGAATAAAATTTAATATCGAGTGATGTACCGTTTTAGTCCCTAACTTTGCGAGAATAATTCATTTTAATCCCTAACTTTGTGCGGATAAGTCACTTTAGTCCCTGACTTTATATTTTACAGGTCATTTTAATCCCTAAATTATATAATAATTCATTTTAGTCCCTGAAAAGTCAGGGACTAAAATGACTGATTTCGCGAGAGACTAAACTGACTTATAAAATATAAAGTCTGGAACTATTTTAGTATATAATTCATTTAATATTTTCATGATATGATAAAATTAAGTTCAATATTAAATTTGTCTGTAAAATAAAAACAAAATACTTGAATCATATAAACAAACTGTTAGGGTTTGAATTTTGACTTGTACGTTCGAAACAATTTATTGGGAACAATGAAATTCAGTCAGTGATATTTATGCTTTACTCATTAGCCTTAGACTATCACTAATTCTAGGTAAGTACTCGCAAAGAAAATAAGAAAATATAATATTAGATAAATTTATACTTTGGGTATGATGAATGTTTTTAATGGAAAATTTTTGTAAATTTGAAACCTATAGAAAAACTTATTGACATTCTTGTTGAAATAATGAAAGACATTCGAATTAGTGGATTATTTTAGGGCAGTCACTGGTTCAAAACCTAACCTACAGAGTAGGCAACAAAACAGCAAAAGAATATTGGACTGTCGTCGGTGGGCATGATAATAATTGTGGTGGGTCTTTTTTTAATTAGATAAAAACAGGAGGGTGGGGAAGAAAGTGACACGTACGAGAGATTAGAATTAGAATATTATGAAAGGTGAAGATTTTGTTTTGTAACCATTTGTTTCGTCTTATATGAACTTTGAACCCATCAACCCCTCTTAATAATGCATTATATTTTGCTTGAATTAAATTACTCATTAATTAATACTCCTAATTCTTAATCTTAGCTATTTCTCATTTCTTTCTTTAAATGTTTAAATGTTTAATTGTACTTTTAGTCACTTTATTTTAAATTTTTGTGAATTTAGTCTTTTAAGTTTTAATTTCGCGAATTGGATCCCTAATATTATCAAAAGTTGTAAATATTATCTTTTAATTCATTTCTGTTAATTATTTAACCGTCAAAGCGGTCAACTCATTTTAAAAAAATCATTTAAGTTATATAAAAAAAATAAAAATACATTTTTTAAATAACTTAAATTATTTGAAGTTTTTTTTAAAATAATGTATTATTCACTTTTAAGTTTTTACCTCAACTTGATGTAAAATTTTTTTTTTTTAATAAAAAATAACTTAAATGATCTTTTTAAATGAGTTGACCACTTTGACTATTAAATAATTAAGAGAAATTAATAAAATAGTAACATTTACGACTTTTGGTAACATTGGAATCCAATTCACGAAAATAAAATTTGAAGGATTAAATTCACGAAAATTAAAAACATGAAAAATTAAAAGCACAATTAAACTTTCTTTAAATTAATTTCTCTTAAGCACTCTGACCTGTAAAAAAATAAAATTTCTCTACATGTCCTTCCAAACAGAGAGTTAGCGTTAGGAGTAACCACTAACCACGCACAAATTAAAAACGCTGAACCATATCCGTGTGGGGTGTACAATGATTGCAAATTTGCAACTGATGAATATCTTATTCTCATGCATCAACTATATATAGTAGTAGTAGTATATATGAACACGTGGCGTGGATCACTCTCTCATTTTTGTGCCATTGCATACTATTTACGAATAAACTAAATGCACGTGTCAATATTAACTATACACTGTATCCCTAAGTAATCACCACATGACACATATGGTCTTTAAAAAAACAATCAACGTAACACCATTAAGAATGACCTTATATATTAAATTATTAATCATGTACAAAGAAATTAAATATGCTAGCTTTATGTGACACTCAAGTTCATTTCTTAAATGTATGTATGTGTAATGAACTAGCTTATCGCTTTTTAAAGAGATGTGAAACATTCATTCATTGTATATATAAAAAAAGAAAATGTCAAACATGAATTCACATATTGTCCATATTAATTTGCAGCTGTTTTCCAAAATAATTTTAAATTTGAATTGAAAACATTACACTAAGTCAAATAAAAATTTTAGATCTAGCTAGTTATAATGGTGGTCTATATATATCCGAGTACATTTAACTTAATAAGCAGGATCATAATTACATTAATTACATGTACGTTTGGTAACACTAGCTTATAACTTATTTAGGAGTTTATAGCTTATTGTCAAGTAGAGGTGTTTGGTAACAACTAGCTTATGAAAAGCTACTTCAAGTAGCTTATAGCTTATGAAAAGTAACTTTTAATAATTCTTTCCTATTTTACCCTCTAGTCATTTATTATGTTTACTTTATCAAATAATTTATTACATATAATTATTACTTGTCTTTTTAAGTCATTTAACAAATATACCTAATAAGTTAATTTTACCAAACACCTCTACTCAATTATAAGTCACAAGTCATAAGCTACAAGCGCTACAAGCTATAAGTCATAAGCTATAAGCTAGTTTTATCAAACAGAGCCTAGAACTCAACCATAAATCTCAATTCAAAACCTTGATTTGCAAGGAAGTAATCGTACTGGCATATCAAAATAATCTGAAAATTAAAAATTATGATGTTAATTTTTTTATTATTTCCGATGCATTCCAAGGCTTATTAAGGTAGTGTCAAACAGAAAATAAGATATCTGCACGCTGCAGCACCTGCTATGGCAATTCAGGGTATGGTTTTTTTTTCTTGACCAAAAAGAAGAAATGGTCTTATATCCAATTAATGATTTTGTTTTCCTCCAGATATGACGGGCGTTGCGATTTACATTAATGCACTATCATTTTTTTTAACTTCAATATTAAGTGGCAGAACAAAAAATATATATGACGCGATTCCCAATAAAATAGTAGTTGCAATCTTAGCCGTCTTATGACGTTTCATCTACAACTTAATTTTACATTGTAAGGTTATATAAGTAGTAAGAGATAAAAAGATAATAAAAAGTAAGAGAGAAAATGAAAAAAAAAAGAGATAGAAAAACAAAATTGGTAGAATTCAGAGGTAAATAATAATTGCATATTAATCATTATTTAATCTTTTTAGGAAAAATTATCGTTGCACATCTCTATTCACAGTCAACTAATTTACAACTTGAGTTAATCCGGATTAATTCCAAACTTAAGAGAAAATAAAAAAGAAAAAAAGAACACATGAAAACTGACATGACATGACAGAGTTATAAATAAGATGCGATTGTTAATGGCGTGCACATATAAATATAAAAACTGATTTTTTAGTGTCAATCCTAGCCACCAGATATGACCAAGTAAACAATTCCTTATGCTATGATTAGTTAATTGGGCTACTAATTTTTTTTGTTCAAAAGGAGAATATCTTCGAAAGAGGCCCAAGGCCCAACCGCTCCCAGAAGCCCAGAAGAACATAGTCATCCTTCTCATCCAGCTAGAAGATAGGGATTGACACCACTCAATTTAAGAAAGAGGTGGATGAGATTAACACTATTCCTATTAAGAGTGACACCATCCTTTTTAATATATAGATTTATGATTCTTATATATAAAGGGATGGTGGGATTTCCAAAATTGGGTGGTCTCAATCCCTCCCACCTAAGAAAGATACCAACCATTTCTAGACAATAGCATTCAGAAATATGTTTTAAATGTTGCTGTCCAGAAAAACAAGGATGTTTTGCCTTTTATTTTTACTATTTTATGAATTCCGAACGCTACTATTCAAAAAGAGTAGTGACGTTCTCAAGTAGGATGATACCAATCCTTTTAACCATCTACAAGGTTGACAATTTTTTTTTTAAAAAAAAAAAATCAGCTATAAGCTACGGATATGGATTTGGATACAGCTGCAAACATACTAGATATTTGAACAAGAAAAAAGAAAATACTAGATATTGAGTCATACTCAGAAAATATCTGTACATAATATATATAGGGTTGAGTCATACAATTATTGGATCCAATGATCGGAACTCATTGCTCTTACGATCCAAATCCATTTCCAGATTTCTGTACATACAAAAGTACTATTGTTTGACATCCGTACAACGCACACAATATTGAGAAAGGTAAGAAGTTTCAACGGGGAAATTCGACTGGAATTTAATTAGAACTACATTTCGATTTCCCACACGCGCAACAAAGTGACAATAAAAGGATCGTATGCATTAATCTTATCTTACTTTTTTTTAGGGGAGTATTACTGTTGTTTGTCAATTTAATTATGTATAGATCCCTTTAGTTTAATACCTTTAATAGTAAGGCATATTCTTATTACTCTAATTACCAATGTTGGAATTGTGATGATGTTGCAATATATGAATCAAATGCTAAACTATCAATTGTCTTATTGTTACACGTTGGGATGCGATCTATTTTAACATGGACTAAAATTGGCTCCGATTGATAACACTAGTTTATAGTTTATAGCTTATGACTTAGTATCTGTTTGGATAAAAGTGAATTCACGTTAACGTGGATTCAAACACACACTTATAGCTTATAGCTTATACTTCATAGTTTATAGCTTGTAGTTCGTAGCTTATAGCTTATGAGTTGTTATTTATAATTGAATAGAAATGTTTGGTAAAATTAGCTTATTAGGTAGCTTATATTTGTTAAATGACTTAAAAGGACGCGTAATAATTACATGTAATAAATTATTTGATAGAGTAAACATGTAATAAATGATAAATGACTACAGGGTAAAATAGGAAAGAATTATTAAAAACTACTTTTCATAAGCTATAAGCTACTTGAAGTAGCTTTTCATAAGCTAGCTTATAAAAGCTATAAGTTTGTTGTCACCAAATACCTCTACTTACCCATAAATATAAGCTAGTTGTGTCAAACATTCAGATGCTTCAAATGAATATTGACAAAACAAGCTAATAAATCCAATCAGAACATGTAAAATGTTCTTATCTGATTTCTATTAGAATGGAAAAGCATTAGCCATGTACAATGTATCCGGAGACATCTTCGGAAGAAATAAGAGAATGACAGATTACTCTGCATATTTATACTTTTATTTTGAATTGATCGAATCCTTACCTTCTCAGGTGACGTAAAAAAATATAAAGGTTACAGCAAAATGCTTAGAAGGCAGCACAGAGAGCTCCAGGAACTCAAACCTCAACAGGGTTTTGCAGCAGAAATCATCACAAAAAGCCCATTTCTAAAGCATTTAAATCCAACAAGCCCACACGCCCTGCAGAGATCTTCAAGTTCACGTTCAGAGAGAAAGACGTAGCTCCCAGAGACTTGCCTTATATTCTGAAGTGAGAAGGAAATAACCCACACACCATTCACTATTCAAAACTTAAGTATTTTTTTAATAGAATAATAATAACAAATAAAAAAAACTTGCCTAAACATTGATTTAGGTCAACAACAAAAAATGGGTTGGTATCAATTCAGTATTGAAAGATTGGTTAGACAACTTGACATTACTTTGGCCACTCATACATGGAAAGTGACACATAAATCATCCTTCTAGCTAGGGAAAAAACAGTAAGAATGAGACTAAATGGATTCCATATTATGGAGGGACCAAATTATTGTTGGCTTGCTATAATCGAGAGAGTGGATTGATTTCATTTCTCTATTAACTAGAAAATAAAAGGAGCGTTGCTAATCATCACCAAAGAATTATTCACAAATTTGCACGAACAGACATGGCAATGTATAATTGGTTAAAAAATAACGGCAAAGTAAAAACTGCACCTAAAAACATGATGGATTATAGGATTTTGATTCGTAGATTTTCATTTTGTGTGATCAAGTATTTTTTAAAATAAAATTGTCATTTTCTATCTTTGAAGGACTAAATTAATGTCACTTATCTTTAAGGAACAAATTAATGCAAATTACAGATAAAAGTATCCCAAGCCAAAATATTTTATACCTGACGTAGTGTACTTAAGAATGGGACAACGGTAAAAGGCCCATCAAGTATGTAGGTGGTTGCAACGAATACACCTCCAGGTCGTAAAACACGACTTATTTCAGCAACCTGCAAAAACAGATCAAGGAAGTTATGGAGAAAAATTAAGTGAAGATAGAGTAGACAAAATACTGTTGAGCACGATCATCTGACAAAATTATGCATATTGCTAAGTGACAAATTTACTGAAGTAATTTATCCAAATAGTTAAGGTAACACTCCAGAAAAAGCCTGTTGTTTTTATCAACAATTATCATTAGAAGCATGAAACATGATCTTCATCGTTGATGGCACAATACTACAAAAGCCTTTTTCTTTATTCTCTAACCACAGCTCAATATAAGAACTTCATAAAGAAACTTCAACCATGGTAATAATTTCCGGCTTCCGCAAGCCATTGCCACAGAAATTCTACACCAATGAAACATTTCACAGTAAAATTCAAACTCTAATGAATAATTATTCACTTACAGCTGCTGATGGTGAAGGCCAACAGTGGAGAGCGGCGCCTGCATGCACAGCATCAACAGAACTTGAAACAAAAGGGAGCCTAGATATGTCTGCTCTAACCAAGATCAAGTTCCTAGCAACAGAAATATTAATGAGATATAATTGTAATATAAAGAAAAGGTATGCTTTATACAGTTACCTTGGGAATTTAAGTTCAAAAGTTAACTATAGAAGTATAATAAAATTCTAGTAAATTCAGATATATAACTGTACTCTTTTGGAAAGTTTTCTTCCTGCTGAATGAACTCATAACATTGCTGCAACATGTTCTCAGAGTAGTCTAGAGCAACAACCAAAGAAAACAAACCACTTTTTGCAAATAATCTTGAAAACAATCCACTTGCACAACTAGCATCAATGATATTTCCACCCAATACTGGCTTCAAGAAACCTTTCATCAGCTCAAACTGCAGAGAAATTTTGTAGAAGGCAAGATTAGTTGTTAAAGCAAGTCCAGAGGAAATAACACAAAGTAGACATGCACCAACACAACTACTCTAATATTGCTTCAAAAGTGAATATGACAGGCACTTAAGAAGTCAAGCCTAATTAGAATTTGAAAGAAACTCCCCTTACATTGCAGCACCATATCAAAATTCATATTCTTCCTAACCAATCACCAAAGGTGAACAAGAAAACTGAATGATACAGCTCTGAGGCATCTATGAGCTACAATGAGCTACGCCTCAGGTTTAAAGGAAGTACTAATCCGGATTTGGAAGTGTTAATTAATAACTTGCACATATGGACAGCTTATTGAATCCAGATAAATTATTTTTAACTTAAGATTGATAGTTTCAAATTTTTGGTCTATATCATATTAAGCCACAACATAGGGACCTGTATAGTAACTATCAAGAATCATTATTATTCCAGTTGGATACTAACTCATTGAAAAAAGATGAAGTTAAAGGATATATGACAGAAGTTATAGATGAGAAACCACTTATAAAGCAAATGTGGCTCCATCAATAGGAAATTGTCATCAGGAACAGAGACATTAGATTAACCTCTTTCTCAGGACCTGGAAAACCACCCCATACAGAGAAGGTTTGACGCCAGCCTCTCTCATAGAGAAATGATATCAATGGAACCCTGATTCAACAAATAATTAGCATGCATAAGAGTGGTGAGTCAGTTTAAAACTAAAGTTTATAATATTCACACAACAAATTGTACTGATATGCAGCAGATTGTCATTATAAAAAACTAGTTTATTCATGTTCTATATCCATGCTTTAAAGGAACCGTTTTCTTATACAGTTTGCAGAGAAATGATTAGCCTACAAGTGTTTCCCAGACTCCATAAAAAACAATGGGATTACTAGTTATCAAGCAACACCTTTTACACTCAGCACCATCATTGTATTTGAGACCAGCCTTTGCAAAGACAACACATTCCAAGGCCAATATTTTATTTTTCTGGAAGAAGTCTATATAATCAACAAGAAAGGACAACTCAATTTCCATTTAATTTCACAGTTATTTCTCTGATAACTAGATCATATACACCAATTCAAGGGGTCAAACTTAGCCAGCTTATATGAACAAAGATGTTGAATACTTATTTTGCTTGCATTCTGCTTCAAACCTTTTCAGTTTCTATTATCACCAACATTTACGATTCAAAAATCAAAACATGATCAAAGGTGACTAAAGATTCCAAGGAAAATAATCTATATCAATTAAAAAGAACCAGGGAACTTGCATGCCTGAAAAGCTCTGTAGAAGCTGGCATTGGCTCACCATAACTCTTAGCTCCGCTTGTTGCCGTGAGATCAAGATGAGTTTCATTACCAACATATGTTTTCTGACAGGTGCTGCATTGTAGACTAGATCCAGGGATAGTATCTCTTCATCAAATTATCCATGAAAGAAGCAGAAACTAGTCAGTTAACCAGCCTAACAATCAGTGTATACATATACACACGAATTGTTCAAAATTGATAACATATGTATCTTACCAAGTATTTGATTAGACATCTATGCTTAGAAAATACTGTTTCTTCGTATTCTTTATATTTCTTTAAAAAAAATGACTGATAAAAATTAAGTCGGATGAAAAAATCAAATTAAGAATTCAAAGACTAAGCAAATATTTGGAAGAAAATGGATATTCAGAATAGATATGTAATAGTATTATTTATGCTTAATCAATTACAGTATTGAGAAACTTTTCTTCATTTTTAAGAAAATGTTAATTTAATTAAGAATCGATAAAAATTATTCAATTTACATATTCAATACTCGTATCCCTACTAATCCAAAACAAAATTCATAGATAAAATAATGGAAAGCGAGAATGAATTATTAACATAAACTCACACGGACAGAGCAGGATCACCAGTCCAAGTCAAGGGGTCATAACAGATGGGGCAAGCCAATGAGTTACTGCTCTGGCTGGCTCGCTTCTCAACCACATCAGAATCCTACGCAGTAAACACAAAATCATATAGCTTGTGCAAAGTTTGATAAATTGCAGAAATCAGAATTAGGACGAATGTTTGATAATAAGAGAATTGAATTGGGGAATAAGTGAATTGGAGAAGGAAGGAGATAAAATACAGTTGTGGTATCGGTGTCGATGAAAGCAGTAGAAGAAGAAGCGCGAAGTGGAAGAGGTGAAAGTTTTGCAGTGAAAGCAGATGGTGAGAAGAGGCGCGTGGGGTGCTTGGAGTAAGAAAGGGTTGGAATGTGCCTGTAAATACCGGTAAATCCTGTGCTTATGGCCATCACCGCCGTCCGCCGCTATCAGAATTGAGAAATCAGAATCTCTGACTGCGGAGTATTGAATGTTAGGCTATGTACTGCAGAGAGTAGTTTCAAGCTTCCAAGGGGTGGACCATGGACGTTTCACGTGTCCCTAGTCATCACCCCGAAAACATTTTTGTTTTTTAATAGCCTCTCACAATTTTGTTAATTTTTTTATTAAACATTTTTAGTTTTTTATTAAACTAATTATTTAGTATAATTATAATTAGTAACGGGAACTTTTTCTTTTTTGTATTGTTCACCAAAATTATTCTTATTTATTAAGCATAACATTTTATGCAGTCATTTATTTAATTTATTTAATTTATTTAAATACTTGAAAATAAGGTTTCTCTTTATTTTCCTCTCACATTTCTTTCTTTCCAAAATCTACCATTTTAAACCTTTTATAAAAATGTTACAAAAAAAAACCTTTTATAAAAAAAATTTACCAAAAAAAAATCTTCTATAAAAAGATAATGTTACATTTTTTCTTTTTATGAATGGAAAAGGCTAAAGCACAAGAGAACTAAAATATAATGGTGTACTTTAAATAATTCTAATGTGAAAAGGTTACTAAAATCAATTTCTCTTTTTTTTTCATAACTCTTTTATTGTAAATAAGAAGTTTTAAAACTTTATTAATAAATTTTTTTGGTTTCCTGAATGTTGTTCACCTTATGGTTAAGTGAAAAATTAGTCTTTTAAATATAGATTTTTTTTTTTATAAATCATGATGAGTCTCTATCATATTTTGAGGATATTGTTTTAAAACCCTATTCTTAATATTGTAAATTAACAATTTTACTTATAATTAGGATGAGACTGAGTTGGGTTAAGGTAAGTTTTAGGTGGTTAAGTTTGTCTTTATTTTTTAAATTAGAAGTTTGAGTTTAGTCTGTTATTCGTCATAGAATTTTGTTAAGACTTGAAAAATTCGTTTAAAAGTTTATTTTTAATAAAGTTCTTAAAAATTATTTAAAAAAACTTACTTTTAAATAAGTCAATAGATCTAAAGATATACGTAAATTAATGAAAAAAATCACTTAACACAACAAATGTATAACAATAAAATATAATACTAAAATTTTCACATAATAATAATAATATAATAACATATATAATCATATTATAATTTATTATTATTATCACTAATATTATTATTATTATTTAAATAGGCTGACTTATTAGACTTTAAGACTTTTTGAAAAGCTTTAATAATTTTTTATTATTATCACTAATATTATTTAATTAAATGAACATTTTAAATAACTTTAGTATGAGTATGATACCTCTATCAAATGACCTGACCTATTCTCACCCTACTTACAATGTATTGTTTTTGCTTTTACCTTTTCATCAATAAACATAAATTACATAAAGATTAATTAGTTTAATATTATTCTAGTTTAACTAAGAGCCTGTTTATTTTGCATTTTTATTTTGTGTGTTTTATTTTTTATTTTGTGTGTGTGTTTAGTTCAAAGAATAGGAGCAAAGGGACTAAAAATAATATATTTGTGTTTAATTTGCAAAGGGAGATGAAGAGGTTTTACAAAACATTGAAAATATATTATACTTATTTTAGTTATTTTCAAATTTTTCTATACAAATCTTCAAAAACAGAAAATAAAATGAGAACAAGATCATAGTTTTATATTACAATTACTCATAAAAATAACAAATAAAAATAAAAAATGAGAATACAAAATAAACGATCCCTAAATATCTCGAGTTTAATGTAACAAAAAAAAATTTTGAGCTTGAATTATAGAAATGTGAACTAAGAATTTTTTATTTTTGTCGATAATACATACTCACACACATGCTAAATTAAATCTCTATAATCTTCTCAGTCAAAAATTAAAATCAAAGCCTTGACCTTCAATCTCTCAAACTCTTTTAAGATTGAATAAGAATAAGTTTGGTAAAACTCAACACTGTGTAAGAATTTTGGTGCTTATACAAATTTATACTTGAGGTGGATCAAATTAGCTCAACTTGAATGACTTGTTGTTAGCCTTCCACTAGACTATCCTGCAATGCAAATCTTACTCAAGTTAAATCAAATTAAACACATGCCATTCAGGTTTGCAACTAAGGTGTAAGAAGAGACAACCGAAAGCAAATTTTCTTTTAAAGTAAAAAGAATTTATAGTTAGCCGTTCTAAAGAAAATCAACAGCATTTATAGTCACTGGTTTTGAACGGCTGAACCTTGTAAATATCATTAACTAATTAAATAATTATATGATATTCAAATTTAAGACATCTTGCCCGTCTAGCTCAGTCGGTAGAGCGCAAGGCTCTTAACCTTGTGGTCGTGGGTTCGAGCCCCACGGTGGGCGTTTTTGTTTTGTTTTGTTTTGTTTTTGTTTTTGTTTTTGTTTTTGTTTTCTTCCCTGATATCGTGTGGGTTTTGTTTTGTTTTGTTTTTGTTTTTTTTTTTTTAAAAAAAGAAATCCCAACTCAATTCAATATCAATAGCTCTGTTGAAACTCTGTTTATATATTGGTTAATGTTTGGACTTGGTCTTCTATGATTGGTGACTTCTATTCAGTTTCTCTGTTTTATATATTGATTTTAGCTTTTTATGATTTGGTTAGTTTAACTATTCAGTTTCTATATATATATATTCTTTGAAAGCATTCAGATTCTCTATTTGTTACTCCAATTTGTCATCTACTCATCTTCATCTACCTGCCGACATATAAATTATTATATCCGTTGCCCTGTTTTTCTCTCACAGCACAAACCAAAAGCCATAATAATACCACTATTTTTGTTTCATCTAATTTAATCATTAGTGCATCGAATTGGTGTCTAGTTATATATTGCCTTATAACTATTTAGTACACAATTGCATTTATTTGTCTATTTTGCCTTTATTTTAGACTATGAGTACCAATTGCAAAAATAGAATTACTGATATACTAACAAACTAGCTATTTTACTTTCGCTGACTATTGCTTTATCAAAACCCGCCTAAACTTGGTCAATTAAATGAAATGAACATTAAAACATTGATCAGGACCACTATAGATAGCTGAAGTATCAAACTGTTTTAATATTTAGGTTCTGATAGTTCAACTCCATTTTGATTTGGGCCTAAATGATTGAGCAAATATTCCAAATCTTAGGGACCACTCTGCCCTCTTCCAAATTGAGTCTTGTATTGTACATGTATTTTTGTAATGGAAAATGTGAGTACAAAGGTATATAACTCAATAATAATATGCTTACTTGTTACGTGATTCAGAAATATTGCTTGACCTGCTTTAGTTGGTGTGTTTCTTCTCTATGATGTGCCATTGGGTTTTAAAATTCTGTGACCATACAGAGGAAGCTTTTCTGGTGTGACTACCAGACCCTGATGCAGACTTTGCAGTGAGTTCTATAGTTAATCAGAATGAAAGCTCACCCCACTTGGCAAGCCTTTATTGCAGAGAAATGGAAACAGGTCTTTGATGAAATTAATTAATTTGCGGACTAATCATAAAGTATATTTACTACTTTGTATTCTGAAGACATTAGTTTTTTTTTTTCCTTCTAGTGAAGACACATTAGTTAAGAAATAGCTAAATAGTATGAAGACATGAGGTATTATTTACATTATTTTTTAAATCTCATTCATAATATGTCATGTATCAATTTATCATTATAATATATTAGAATTTGGATAAAAATATAGGAGAAGAAGGCTAAAAATTGAATTCTATTTAAAAAATGGAGATTTAAATACGAGATCTTCTAAGGTGTTTAAAAATGATTATTGTATAATATATGTTGAATAATTGTATTTTATATTTATAAAAATTTTATTATTTTTTTAACAAATGAAAAAGTGTGTTGTCCTTCAGCTAAATATTGAACATTATTTTTAAAAGCTTTAAAATTGTTTTTTACAGCTTAAAATTATTTAAAAAACGCTTTTAACAACAAATATAACCGAACAAAAATCGATTATGTCTTATACAATCAATTTTTTTCATAATTAATCACGGCTAAACACACTAATAGTCGCTTTCTGATTGGTCAATGCTTATATATGAGACTAAGCATTAAACAACACTTAATGGCTAACACAACTGATATATGGTTAACTTTTGCGCACACTTCAACTCTCTTAGTTAACGAGAGACATGAGTATTTTCTTGAACAGAAATTCTATACATTTTTTTTTTCTTTAACCAAAAGTAATCATGAACTTATACGTTATTTAAAATCAAGAAATAATATAAATACAGCGTGGACTAGTTCATATTCATATTATTCATATTATACAATATAAAACTATCCAATTATATTGTTACTTGTTATCCAATGTTCATCATCATGACGGTAACAGATGAATAGAAACTTAAAGTATTAGTTTAATAAGAGGGGTAGATGGAAGAAGGAAATCAAGAGTCATAAAAACCTAGTAGAAGACTGACCTTATGGCTTCTTTAAGGAATCGTCCTTCCAATTTTTGTTAGTTGGGTGTGCTTCCAGTTAGGTTAGTTACCACTAAATTAAAGTGTGGGACATGATGTAATGTCTCTGTTTTCCCAAATGTATGTGGTTTCTGGTTCAGTCTCCCTTTTCCTAAAATTTTGCTAACCTAAATCCATACCTCAAACTTCAAATATAATCATGATGAAACCATGCTTCTAACATGTTTGATTACCCTGGCCTTTTGAACATGATCTAAAAAACCAATTACCTTTTCCCAAACTCATGCCTTTAGAGAAAACGTGTGATTACAACAACATGCACATGAATAATTGTTTCTGACTTTCTGTTAGTATTTTTGCAATGTAAAATTATATTATATTTAAAGTGAAAAGGTGTATATTTTTATGCATGTCAGTACAATTAATTTTCATATGTAGCAATAATCAGTTCTGATTATTATAATTGATTCTACTATAACTTCGAACTTAGATTGTTTAGATGCATAGTTGAGTTCACCATTTTAAATCGTTAATTATATGTGTAAGTGTTCAACTCCTTGTTAATGGGAATTGTGTAATATTTCGTAGTTATCTGACAATTATTTCGTATGAAAGGAATTAGTCACTGCTTATATTTTAAAAAGTGACCAAAAATAAAATATATATTTTTAGGGTAGAAAGCGTGATTTTGTAATTCAATAACACTTTCATGATATTTCATTGATCATCTAAGTGTATGTTTGATTTAGCATTGGAAAATTGACTTTGGATTAACCTAATTTCATAGAATTGATTTTGTGTAAAATTGATTTTAAAGTAACATGATTTATGTTCAGAGATTTTTTTCTTAAAAGCAAGTTTAGAGTAAAATTACAGTGTAAATTTTTTAACCCAACGTAAAAACAAATCTCACCTTGCTTTAACCAAAATCAATTTCGGCAACCTAAAATCAATTTTAACTTTTTCTCAACACAAAAACAAACTGTTAATTTAGCAATCAAAATCACTTTTATCTCTTCAAAATCAATTCTAACCCAACCTAACATTTTTCCAAACATGCACTAAATAAATCCGCTAAATGCATTAACTTATCAACCAATATTTTTCATTTTATTACCCTTATTTTTTCTTGTTTTGCGCTTATGGATAGGCGCAACACCTTAAGCATGCCATGTGGCGCCACGTCACTGACCCTTGGGATTTTCAATTTTTTTAACGATAATTACACCAACCTCTCCTGAAGCTTATCAATATTACATTTATCTCCCTCTAGTTTTTAAAATTACATTTACCCCCTGAAATTTTAATTTTCATTACACGGACCTCCTAATGTTAATTTTTTTTAATGGTGTTATTGTGCACATTTTTCATTTTTCTAAGAAAAATTAATTTTACCATTTATTACTTTTTTTTATTTTACCATTTTTCTAATAAAAGTAGAAATTTTAGGGAAATAAATGTAATTTTGAAAACTAGAGAGAGTATGTGTAATATCAACAAACTTCAGGAGAACTTAGTGTAATTATTTTTTTTTTTAATGTTTGACACCTAGCGTCACTGAATGAGGTGCTGCCACGTGGCACCTAGATAATTTTTGTTTTTCTTAAAAAAAAAAAGATAAAATAAACCATAAAAAGATTCATTTTGATAAATTATATTTTTTGCGATCCAGCTTAGTAATTTTTTAAAAAAATAAACATTTATTTGGTAAAATTATCTATAGTAATGAATTAAATTTTGAAGAACAATATTTTTTTTCAACAGAAAAAGAGTCGTTAGGCTAATCTGTTCGGCCAACGGCCCACAATTAGCATAATTGAAATAGTAAAATTTCAGCAAGTGAATCGAATAAGGCAAATCCAAAAAATTACAAACCTGGACTAGTTTTTTTTTTCCTGGATAGAAGCCTGAATTAATTTGAAACTTTGAATAAACTAAACTCTAAGAAAAACCTCCATTGAGAAGTAGAAATTCTTTTGATTGGCTAAACACACACTCCTATACTATATCACTCATAATTTTATCCCACTGAAAATTAAACCCCTCTCGTTCAAGTCAAAGAGCTCATCCTTACGTCATTTAAACTCTTAGCTAAAATTTCATGCTTGATAGCAAGTATCTGAGCGAAGGGGAAGTCTTCTAACAGAATTCAAACCATCATGAATATTTCCAATCTTGAGCAATTTAAATATTATTCATCAAGTAAATTAATATTTTTAAAAAAAATTCAAATTCATATAATATATTGGACTATATAATTTGTATGCATAAAAAGTTATAAAATATTAGCAATACTGTAAGCATATATTTTGTCTTGAAAAATGTATTGCGTATTCTGCGTGGATCAGAACTTGGGAAGGACATTTTTGTAATTTGGCTGCACTAGGATTTTTAAATTTGAAATACTCCCGTAATTAGTGTATACGGACTACGGGCAACCGGTTCGATTTTGCTTTCTAACGGATAACTTTATCCTTAGGATACATACCGTTGCATTTCCACAATCACCTAAATTATATTTCGAGAGACGAAAATGTCTTTACACCCAATGGTTATCATTCCCTTCTGTTAATTCTCTTATTTTTTTAGGATAAGCTACATTTCGTTACTTGTTTATTCTGTTTTTGCACCAACGTTTTTATTCAATTTTACCCAATTTTTTTGGGCTGAAATTTTGGCCAAAGAAAGAAAAGAAAAGAAAAGAACACAAAAATTGGTTAAATAGAGCATCACATAATCTCATATATGATAAGTTATAGATTTAAGTATATCTTCAAATATGGTTTAGAAATTTTCAAAAATACTTGTATGAGTAGTGATTTTAGATTTTAACGCAAATTTAACATAAATAAAAATTCTTACTTCTTTCAAAATACTATCACATCTAATAAAAATATAAATAATATCAAATCCTAAATTTTTACTTATTTTATTAAGATAAAATAAATATAAGTAGTTATATAAGTGATCTTTTAATCTGATTTTTTTTTTTATCTTTAGAGTGAAAGGACAGTCACACTCTTTAACCACTCACCGTAAATATATAATCTACCTTTAAAAAATAAAATGAAGGTAAAGAAAAGGGTGAAAAGAAAAGGTTGTTGGGGGAGCATGTGAGGAGGGGACTTTGATCTTGAGAGGACCAAGCAGATAATTATGAATCACAATTGTTGATGAGAGATGGCAATTGGGCACACGTGAAACCCTTTTCATGTTCTTGCTTGTGTCCCACGAATGGTTTTTGATTCAGTGAAATATAAAAAGAGAATTCGATCTCAATCTCACAATTCTGGAAAAAAGCTCACTTGTTTATGCTACCCCTCTGCAAACCGAAGAATAAAATTTTTTAAAAAGTCACAAAAATTAGTTGGCAAGACATGACTTTTGCACATGAGCATCACGAGATATCTGAGCCAGGAGGAATATATAGCTTGTACGTAGAACCCACTAGTTTCAACAAGTGCAGTTTCTATTTGCCAACAAGCTTACGAGTATCTATTTTTCTTGTTCCGTGCTCAAGAGGAATACCATCAGGTAGCCACCGTAGCCACACATATATGTTAATCTTTTTGTTGTTGATAATTTAACCATCTTAATTTCAATTCTTAGTTTTTGTTCTAAAAATGGTTACAAGTACTAATATTTACTGCCACTTGCCAGAATCAATTTATAGTACATTCCGGTTCCAAGTTCTATTCTATTTAGAAAAAAGGCCATGTTAATCAAATCAAATTATTTCTTCTAAATCAAATATTAATATAATTCCCCCTTTTTACACCAACTAATGCTTTAGAGTAGCAGTTGGGTTATGCGCGCAATCTTTGACTAAATTGGAGCAAAAAAGCAAAATTTTAAATCAGTTGAGTTATCATCACAATTCACAAAGTGAGTGATTAAGAAGGAAAAAGAAAAAAAAAAGAACAATGGCATTTGGGTAAAGGGCAAGGAAGTAATTTGACTGTGCTCCCTAATAACAACCGACATGTGGCGGTACATGCGGCGCACATGCTTACCGTCCACATTAAAAAAGTATAGAAATACGAATTACAAATTTACAATGGCGGTTTAAGATTCAAAATTTAGAAACGAAGAGAATTATGGGAAGGGAGAGATAAAATATATAAAATATATTAATAAATAAATGGAAGAAAGGTAACGGAGAGGGGTTATTTTGTTTTTTTTTTTTTAAATTGTATAATGTATAATAATAAAGAGGGTGTGTATGCGTGGTTGGCGTTTGCTTGCTTTGTTTTAAAACAGAAGAAGAGTAGCTTCTACTTGTACCGTTTTGTTGTTCACTCTCTTCTCTTCTACACTCCACTCAACTCTCTCTTTTTTCTCCAACCCCATTACCTCTCCTTATTCCTTTATATATACAAATCCACTTCATCCTCTGCTATTCATTCAGCAAACATTAAAAGATTCTCGGAGATCGGAACCTCGCCGCCGTCATTTCTTCGCCGGAGATCACCATAACAACAGGCACGCTCCTTCCCAAACTCCATTTTTTCCCTTTTTTTTTATAGGTTAGGAAATGAGGAGAAATTGAAGAGTGTTTGGTTGGGCAGGGCATTGATTGGTTGAGGAAAATGGAGAGGAGCACTCCGGTGAGGAAGCCACACACTTCAACTGCAGATCTGCTCACTTGGTCCGAAACTCCACCCTCTGATTCCCCAGCTCCTCTTTCCTCTGCCCCTCGTTCTCACCAGGTATAACTTTACCCCCTTTCTTCTCTTCTTTCTTTTTTCGCTTATTTCCTAATTCAGAAATTTTCATTTCTTATTTTTTTTTGTTTTTTTTCAGCCGTCGGATGGGATCAGCAAGGTGGTGTTTGGAGGTCAGGTCACCGATGAAGAGGTTGAGAGCTTAAACAAACGGTGAGATCTGCTCTACCCTCTCTCCTCGTTTCTCTCAAATTCAACTCTCCCATTATTATTATTGTCATTATTATTTAATTTAAAACTTTGAAACGGTTCCTCTTTAATTAAAAGTTGAAATTTATTTATAGTAGTAATTTTGGCCCCCTTAATTTGCTGAAATAATTGTCACAGTTTCTGTCCTTTTCCGATTGTTTCAAACGTTTTTTGCGTTGTTGATCTGTAAGCAATGTTACTTGTTTCTTTCTTTGGTCATAGTCATCGACTAACCATTTGAGCTCATTATTTTGCTTATCTTAAACACCCTTAAATAGAAAGTGAGTGTCCGAGAAGGGTCAAATTGGATTGCTTGAGTGGTTGAACTTGGATGATCTGATCTATCATTAAAACCTGTGGTTCCTTGTTCCTCTCGATTTCCTTCATGCCTGGTTCTTCGCTTTTGAAAAGGAAGTGATCAAATGAGACACTTCAGCTTAATCATTTAGCTAGTCATTCATTTCGTCAAAGTAGGGTTATCCCATTAACTCCATCTTACTGGTTAAAATTGGTAATATGAAATTCAATTAAAGATGACCTCATTATCACTCTAGTCCCTACAAAACCCTCCACTTAAACACTTATTTTGTGTTTTTGTACTGTAATCTCATATTGAGCTATCGGTATCACCTCTAGCTTTTTGAAGAAATGGGGCATGCCACTGCCAGCCCCAACTACTATTGTCTCAAAATGAAGAAACACCATTTAATGTGTGATATAAAATAGAGGACGTTGGTTTCCATTTTTTTACTGTGGTTTTCAGTTTCACTATAATGAGTAATTCTTTTTCTTATATGAGTACTAACCTAATTAAAATTTTAAGCACAACCAATAAAAAGTTTCTACTAATTTTGATTGAAATAACAATGCCCCAAGTTTCAAAGTTGGGGTTATTACTATTACTATTTTTAATACATTTTCAACTTTTGATTGGTTGTGCTTATAGACATTGTGTCTGTGTAAGACTTTCTCTAGTTCAATATGTGATTTTAGTCTAGAATTATTTAATTCAAATTCACATGTGTGAATATGTTATGAACTAGTATATAAGAATCCTGGGAACTAGGCTTTGTCTTTATATTCTTGTGGCATTTGAAATTGTCTTGCTGTGGAATTTTCAGAAAGCCTTGTTCAGAGTATAAGATGAAGGAGATTACTGGTAGTGGAATATTTGTAGCCAATGGAGAAGATGACACATCAGAAGTTGGCAGTGCCAACCCTTCTGCTAATAAGACAGGAGTACGTATGTACCAGGTATTGTTTTCCTAGATGAATGCAGATAGTTTCACATAGTATTGATCACTAGTTTGTAATGAATTTCTGCTAACTTATTTTTTATTGTTTACTGTGGAAAATTGAAGCAAGCAATTGCTGGAATCAGTCATATCTCCTTTGGCGAGGAGGAGGATATCACACCAAAAAAGCCCACATCTTTGCCCGAGGTTGCCAAGCAACGTGAGCTAAGTGGAACTCTGGAAAGTGAAGACTCTATGTTGAAGAAGCAGCTTTCTGATGCTAAGTGCAAGGAGCTTAGTGGTCATGACATATTTGCTCCACCGCCCGAAATCAAACCCCGGCCAATAACCCCTCGGATAATGGAGTTGAAAGGGAGCATAGACATCGGAGTACCTGCCTCCCGTCATGTATGCATCACTATAAGTTGCTAACCTGAACTGTTTGGGTGAATACTTTCAAATTTTGATCACTTTCTTATAATTCTAAGAACTGGATTATAATACTTCAATGTGCACACGTAAGACTTTCTTCTGCAAAACATGTTGAGTGCAACGATTTTACAAAAAAAACTTTTATTGCATCATGAATGAATAATGCGGAAATTGGAGTGTTGGACATCATAATATGGGAATCTCAGTATGAACATTGTGTAAGTATAGCAGGGGAAATATAAAGTCTATATTCTTCATTCATTCATTAATGCATATAGCAGGGTAAATATAAAGCCTATGTTCCTCATTCATTCATTAATACATATGGGGGTAATGTTTTTGTGTAGCGTTTTATCAATCCTTGTGCATTTTGAAAAATAGGTGTTGACCTTGGTTTACAGGCTGATGGAGATCAAGGGGATAACAAGTCTGAACAGATGAAAACAGCAAAGAAGATTCATAACCAGAAGTTTGCAGAACTTTCAGGGAATGACATATTCAGGGGTGACGTGCCGCCTTCATCTGCAGAGAAATCATTGAGTGGAGCTAAACTACGAGAGATGAGTGGCAGTAACATCTTTGCTGATGGGAAGGTAGAATCTCGAGACTACTTGGGTGGTGTACGGAAACCACCCGGTGGCGAGAGCAGCATTGCCTTGGTATAATTTGCTAGGTCTAACTTATTTTGATACCCTCTTGTTTTGTTTTAATTAATTTTTAGCGGGGATGTGTTACTTATATTATTTGACCTTGTATTATGGGTTTTGAGAATTCTGGTTTAGGTTTCTTGATGTTTTGACAAAAAAACGGGACCATATGCTAATTGTTTGTATGTCCATAATCTCATGTTTTCCTCCGTGTTTGCGTTAATGAAGTGATTTGGACTCTCTACCTGATCCCTTATCTGGTGTTCCATTATTTGTTACTTGCTATACTGAAATTGACTTTCATTCAAAAGTTCGATTGCGTGGTTATGTTAGCATGCTATGTAGCTTTTACCAAATATACCGTCATGGGTCACACATTTGGCTGGTATACAGAATTCTCTTGTTCTCAAAAATGGGAAAAAGAGAATGGATAGATGGCTTCACTGGCAAGAATAGGTAGCTTCGAAGTGAAGAAGGGTTTAGTAGAAAAAATAGAAAGCCACGAATCGAGAGCATCCTATGCCAGCTGGGTATAATGCTTGAATGTCGTCTTCATGGATAGCAGTATTTCCTATTGCATTTAAATTTTGTACAAAGTTATAGGTCCATTCATTTTATGATAAATATCAATTAAGTGATTTTTTTAAAATATAAAGATTGATATTGGCAATAGTCTCACCCTTCTTTTTTCCTACTTTCTTCCTTTCTTCTTGCTTTCTATTTTTTATCTTGGGTTTTCATAGTGCTTCAAACTAAAAACAGCTAAGTTTGTAAATCTTTTTTTCTATATATCATTGCCCACTTCATTTAATGGTGCGATGCTTATCCTTGTGTTCTACAAATTAAAGCTTTGAGAAATTGTTTATTTCTTTCAAATTTTCAAATAGATTCGTCACTTGCAAAAACAAGTGACTTGCAAGCCGACCTAAACCAACCCACTGGTGTGAGTTGAAAGGAGTTGGTCTGTGTGAGGGGACTTTTTTATTGTGATTAAGTTTGGGACATTGGGATTCTCACTACTTTTTGGGAAATATACTTTTTATATTCGGACAATAGTGTTCGAAAACGTATTTTCTGATGTTTCTATCCAAAAAAACAAAGGTGATTTGTTCACTATTTTTACTATGTTTATTGAAATTTTATTTTTGGAATGAGCTAAAAAAATTCAGTCTTATTTTTCACATTCAGATCAACTTAGATAGCTTTTTAAGGGTGGGGCTTTTGCATTATTCAGGAGCTACATTAGCTTACCGAAAATGTGCAATACACTAGCATTGCAAATTGATGAAGACAAGGCTAAGCAATATTTATACTTAATTAAAACACAACTATAACTACGATAACGATTTAGCTATCCGATGCATGTTTATTGTGCATGTTTATACTTAATTAAAACATAGGTTAAGAAACTAAATTTAGATTTTATTTTATTTTTTGAAAAATACAACCATTGGATAAGATTTAAGTTTATAATGAAATAAATGTTTATTTTAGAAAAAAATACTATTTATAATTTGTTAACCTATGTATCACATATATGAGATATCTATCCCCATATGATAGTTGTTACCCTCACAAATATAAACCGGAATGGTTGACTTTTTTAATTTATAAATAAATATAAATGTAAATAACCTTCTTCTTATACCATGATTGGGAAAGGTTCTCTCATCATGTTGAAAAATATCATGAATAGGGATTTAAATCATGTGTCCCCAAATCATGTCCTCGATCATATTTTACCAATAAAATTGCGTTACGCTATTAAAAAATTATATTAGAAAATGGCAAATGATATTTAGTGCCCTAAGGACACTATTTAAGAACTTAAATGTAGTAAAAAGACATTGAATGTGTAGTTTTTTGTATTCCCGAGAGACGGAACAATGTATTCTTATGATTATTTTTCTACTTTTAGTAATTTTAACTAGTGCCCTTAGGGCACTGTATATCAAGACTCTTAAAAATTAAAGATTAAAATTAAAGGAAATATTTTTAATGATGTGACGATATTCTATTGGTGGGACATGATTTGGGAACACCTGATTTGAATCCTATGAATAGGTCATGTAGGTTTTTTTTTTGTCTTGTCTTTGTAACTATTAAATGCATATATCAAATATGCGAGGTATTATAAAATGAGTTTTTTTAACCTGTGCAATAAAAAATTAAAGATGAAAATAATACACATCATTAATTGTATGTTCAGCATAATCTCATTAATATTTTGTTTTTTCTAAGAAACATTTTTTATCTTTGATTTCTTAACCTGTATAATATTGCATAAGTTAAAAAAATCCTTATAAAAAAAAGACAAGAAATATTAACCGTTAAAAATTAGTCTTTAGTTATTAGTTAAAAGATACTCTTTAATGCATAACAAAAAGTATAAGCATTAAATTGGTATTTTACCCCAATTTTATGCATCCTCAACCAATGTTCAGTGCATCTTAATTCCAAGCAAAATGCCAACAAATATCACAATCATACTATTTAAGGAGTCAAATATAATAAAATGTATTAAAAGTTATAGATTTTTATGTTCTCAACCGACGAAAAATGTACGCTTATAATAACCTTAACACTTGTTAGTATAATCCGAATTTCATGAGTCTCACTTTTTTTTTCTTTCTTTCTCTCTCTACTTTATTTAAATAGAGTTGATCTATCTTTTCTAGTGAATTTTGGTTTGAATCTTGAATAAATAATTGCGTTAAATATTCAATATTCAGATAAAAAGTTTTACAATTTATAATTATTTTACCTAGCTCAACCAAAATTCCATCAATGAAAGATCCATGTGATTTATGAAAAAACATAAGTTATTGAAATTCAAATTTACTCCCTTTGTGCATGTCCTTTCTTCTTTCTTTTACCCAAGGCAAACACACCATTAAGCTAATATTATAAGTTTTTTTTGTACTAAAATATTATAAATTTTCAGGATGATAATAATATATTAAATAAATTAAAACATTAATGATCTTGATGATAAAAAGAAATTACACGAATCATTGAATAGGAAAAGACTTTTCTTTTTTATAAAGAAAAGGAAAAGATTTCATTCTTGATAGAGAAGAATTTGAAATTCTACTAATATATCTTAAAAACTAAAATATTTTTTTGCAAATTGATATGACTATAACAGTTTAGAATGACAGATGGTTTTTAACGGAGAAAAATTCTAATCAAACTTGAGATTCTTTTTTTTTTTTCTTCATAAAGATGAGAATATTTATAATATGATGTAATGAATATGTTATTTTTGGTTTTTAAGATTAATAAATATTTTTATTTCAAATGAAATTTTTTATGGTTATTTTCTTAATCAATGCTTTTGTGTAACTTACTAGTTGTATTGAATTTCACCAAAAAAAATAAATTGAATTTCAGTGTTAGACATGCAGTTGTGATAAATATTCAAAAAGAAAATTTTATTGTCTACAATAATAATAATTTTACTCGGTTTAAACCTGATTGTCTTGCCTATAAAAAAAACGGATTGCCTTCATGGGGTATCCATGGTCTAGGAAAAAATGCCCTTAAATCAATGGTTAATAGTTTTAATATCTTTTAAAGTTAAATTATTATTTTGATTCTTTAATTTACCTTTATATTGAATTTCAGCTTTTTTTTTTTACTTAATTATTGTCTCTCGGAGCTTGATTGGTTGGAGGGAAAAAGAGGAGAAAGATTTTGGTGTTTGAAGTGTGTTTAGTTTAATTAAAATAGAAGGGAATAGGGAGAGAATTTTTTCCAAAATTAGAGGGATTTGGAGGGGAGGAGAGACACAATTAACACATAAAATCTCTTCCTTTTCCTCTAACCAAACACAAAAATATTACCTCCACTCTTTTGAACCAAACAGATCCTTAAGTTTGTGTTTGGATGAAATATTTGCAAATTTTTTGAGAATTTAAAAATTCTAGTGTTACAATTCTCTTCATTTCTCAAATTGCTTGTTTGATGAAATAATTAGAATTCTTCATTTTTTAAATTATTTGTTTGAATAGAGTAATTAAATTTCTTTCGTTAATAATTTTTTTAAATGAAATAACTAAATTCTATTTATTTAAGAAAATATATAAAATTGCTAAAAAAATATAAAATTACTAAAAAATATATTAAATCATTGGAAAAATTTATAATAGTCGAGAAAAATTATAATATATATATATATATAATTGCTGAGAAAATTGTCTATTACAATAAAAGAAACTCTATATATAAATTTGCTTTACTTAAAAAAATATTAAATTGTTGAAAAAAATATATAAAATTTCTTACAAATTATATATATAATTACTATAAAATATTATAAAAATAGTAAAATTATAAAAGAAATATATAATATTAGCATCTAAATTCTTTGGGGATTCATTTTCAGTCAATGAATTCATTAAACAAAATAAAAAGACTAGATGTACTCAAAGAACAAATAAAAGATAGCAACACAAACCAATGCTCACAATTCAAAGGAAAACAAAAAGAAATAGTGTTGAGAGAGAGAGTGAGTGTGTGTGAGAAAGAGAGAAGGAGAGGGGGAGAGACAGGGAGGGAGGGAGAAAGAGAGAGAGGAGAGAAATTCACAATTCTTATTTTTAAGGTTGGATTTAAATTTTCTTATTTTTAACAAAAAAAAGAAAAAGAATACTCTCTAAAAATACTATAAAACTAAAATATTTTATAATATATCATCCAAATAAAACAATTTAAATGACAACATTTTAATTCCCTTCAAAAATAATATATTACCTTTAAAAATTTTATCATTCAAACGCACTAAAAAAATTTCTTTATTTTACCTAAGATTATTTGTGGTAGGTGGTAGTTTCACACAAGTAGGAAGAAGAGGATGAAATCCTAAGTTGAAATAACTTTGTTATAGTGAATGTTTTAAAAATCGGACTGATTAAAACACTGGTTTATGGTTCATTGGTCGGACCGTGATTAGACCACTGGTCAAACCGATGATAATAAAATTATATATTTTTTATTTTATATAGTAAAATAATTAAATTATTATGATAATATACTAATATGTATATTATATAATTAAAACCGATGACATAATATCCAACTTATTTGAATCGCTTTAAAAAGTTTTAGAAAAAATAATTATTAAATATTTATAATTTTTAAACTTAATTGAAAGATATAATATAATATAAAAAATTAACAACTATGTAAAAATATCAAGTTTGCAAAGATATAATATGTAAGTTTGAGTCATGGTTAAGTGGTTTTAAGGTCTCTTTTTGAGTGTTGGTATCCAAGTTTGAGTCTCAACTTTTTAATTTTGGGAACATTTTGCTGATTTTTCATCAAAATCGATTTGATTTTGGACCGATTTTACCCTGTTTTCCAGTTCAATTATTGGTTTGATCAATGGTTGATTTTATGGGTTGACCGAACCGGTGGGATTATCATTTTCGATTCAATCGGTCGGACTGACCGGTCCGATCCGGCTTTTGGAACCATGATTATAATTCCTTTTAACCTGAGATTTTTTTTATCTAGTTATGAATATGCTGTATGTAAATGCATTAAATTAAATACTCGAATAAAAAGTTTTATCACGTAGTCAAAATAATAAAACTAAAAAGTATAATTTATTTATGATATGAATAATAATTTACTAGTGCTCTCGAGAATAAAAATTCTAAGACTCGAAAGAGTACTTATTATCCTATTTGTGAAAATATACTTGATTATATGAATTCAAAAATGTAAATAAAATAATAGAGCGTAATTTATGAGGTGAATTTAAATTTTGTTATTATTATCATAAAAATGAGTGGAGATTTCTGTTTTATCTTTTGCTAACGAAACGATATATGCAGGCAGGCACAGATACTGCTTTTGCTGCTGAAAAGTGCGATTGTTTGTTGTTGTAAACGTGGCTGCCTTTTCATTTGGGGGCTTGAGCCGTACCCTTCTCCCTCTACCTCACCACACTCCTCCACATTGCTCTTCATCCTAAACCTGTCTCTCTCTGTCACTGTCAAAATCAAAATCAAAATCAAAATAAAAATAAAAATAAAAAAAAAAACCCCTCTTTCTTCCTTCCTTTCTTCTTCCCAAATCCCCATATCACAGCACTTTTACCTCGTTTCTATTGCTCCCTCACAACATTCCCTCACTCCCTTTCTAATTCCATCCTTCACGTGTTCCGTTCCCCTTTCGAAATAACAAACACGACTGAATCTTGCTTTTTTTGATTCTGCAGATTTTTCCCTCAGGCATCGATCATATAACAATGTTGAACAAATCAGGTGATAAGAGGAGAATTGAAGAGTCCGCAAGAGCGAGGTTGATTGCGACTACTCCTCATCTTAATCCTAATGCTCATCATCTTCGCCCTCATCACGTGCCTCTTCCTTCCCCTGATCATGTTAATAACATTAACAGATTCTCTTCTTCTCCTTCTTACGCCCCTTTCAACAATGGGTCTCCTTTCTCTCCTCGCTATTCACCATCACCAACTCTTCCTCTCAACAACAACGATCATTTTTCTTCCAATAATTTCTGCTTCCACTCTAACTCCCCCACTTTCACTGCTAATAACTGGGTCGATGATGATCTGACTGGACTCTTCAACGGTTTCTCCAGAATGAATATCACTAGTTTCGTGGATGAAAACAAAACCAGGGGATACCATATGGATTCCTACGGCTTCTCCTCAAATGTTTCTGGTTTCAATGAAACAGGAACCCTCCCCTTTAACAATGCCGCCAGCTTCATTGGGAAAGGTTACGGTTTCAGCAACCCATTGGAGTCCTCTCTCGCTCCTCAAGATCACTCCATTTGGAACTGCGACGACCAAATGTACCATCAGCTCCTCATGGACCACAAAAGGAAACAGGGGACCAGTAACTGTGAATGTGATCGACAACTTCTTATGCAGACTCCTTCATTATTTAATAATAATAATAACCCTTACGTCTGTGATCGTCTTGGAGGGGATTGTGAAGCTGGTTGGAGTGTCAAAAACCCCTATAGATTCTCTCAGATAATGCACCCCAGAATTGCTATTAATCCTCCCAATGCTATTACTCCATCAGATTATTGTCCTGCAACCAAAGAAATGGCACCTGCTAACACTGAATTTCCTCCTCCTTTCTCTCCAGGAAGATGTGGAAGAACTGGAATGGACCCATCTGTGTTTAGATGTGACAATAGTATTATTCTACAAGGGAAAGATGTAAAACACTGTATTGACCATGGCTGCAATTCTTTGAGGGGCTGCACAAAGAGTCCCAGTGATGAGGTTGCCATTCAAATTACAGGGGAGAATGTTTCTAAGCACATTCCTCATCAAATTTGTGAAAATAATAGCACTCTTGCTGGTGATTTACCACTTCCCTTGCTGCTGAACTTTCGTTCTCTGGCTGAGATGCAAAGCATCATGTACAATATGGCTAAGGATCAGAATGGTTGTCGCCTTCTTCAGAAGATGGTTGAGGAGGGAACCTATGAGGATATGTGTATGGTATTTGAGGGAATCATTCATAATGTTGTTGAACTCATGATGGACTCTTTTGGGAATTATCTTGTGCAGAAGTTGCTGGATGTATGCAACGAAGAACAAAGAATGCAGATTCTGCTTATGGTGACTAAAGAGCCAGGGCAGCTTGTTCGAATCTCTTTAAATGCTCACGGGTATAACATAATATAACTTTCGGTAATTTGGTTTAATTAAAAATTTATTCTTTTTATAAAAGGGATAAAGAAAGTATACTATTAATTTGATTTGGTTTGGTCACTGAGTTAATTAATACTATTACTGCATCAGCACACGAGTGGTACAGAAGTTGATTGAGACCCTCAAGTACTCAAAGCAAATTTCATTAGTGAAGTCTGCCATTCAACCATGTTTCCTTGATCTTACTAAGGATCTGAATGGAAATCATGTCATACAACGTTGCTTGCAACGCTTTAGTTGCCAAGATAATAAGGTATAACAATTTCCCCTTACTTTTATTCCCTCCTTTTTTTAAAGTTTTATCTGTGTTTTGTTCTTTTGTAGTTACTGAACATTTTGTGTTTGTTGAACATTATGATACAACAACCATGTAGCAGTTCAGTAAAAGTGGGAATATAAACAAGCTTCCGAGTAGAATTCATTCCTTATTAGACATTTCTTACAATTGCAAGATCTAAATGTGAAAGAGAAGAAAAGTCTTGTCAGATAATACTAACCTTGGTATTGCCTGGGATGGGAATTAGTTACACATCACCGTTGTCTCCCTCATTATTTGTCTGTATCAAAAGCCATGAGGAATAGGTTGGTAATTAAGCACTCTAACTATTCCTCATAAATGCAGCATAGTTACAAGTCAAGTAATTAAGATTTCAAATCCATCTGAACTTTTTTTCTGAGCTTTATGGAGTCACCAGTCTAAATCTTCACTAACATCAACAGCCTGGCACAAACTGGTCATTTAATACATCCGTGTTATGTCTTACAAACTTGTTTCTATTAATATTCTTTTGGCTTCTTTGAGTATCAGTTTTCGTATTTCTTAGAGTCATACTTAAAATGGTTCGCTGCCAGCTTGATAAATTTCTATTGTTGGAAAGTTTCTCTTTTCTAGTATCTCACTTATCAAACCTTCTTGTTATTACAAGCCTCTGATAGTCTCTTAATTAATGTGACACTTACTATTCCAAAATGCCATCGTGACTACAGTTTTACTAATGATGATGCAATATCATGTTGTATCATATCATTCTCCTATCATTAGAAGTCAATGTGGGTTTGTTTTCACATCTAAATGAGGTAAACGTAGATACCCTTTTAGTCAAAGAATAGTTTTCACGTTTTCGATTAGGATTTGACGTGAATTCAACACACTACACTATGTTTTGTTGGATTTAATCATCAAATATATGGACACATTCGAACAAAATCATGAAGTGTTTCTCTGTCATGTATGGCAGTTTATTTTTGAAGCTGCTGTACGGTTTTGTGTTGAAATAGCTACTCATCGTCATGGATGCTGTGTGCTGCAACGTTGCATTGATCACTCCGTGGGAAAAGAACGAGATAGGCTAGTGGCAGAAATATGCAAGCATGGACTTCTCCTTGCTCAGGATCCGTTTGGGTAAATTGCTTTTGATCTTCTACATGTAATAGTTTGTTTACTTTTCTTTTTCCAAGATTCTTTTGTTTCTTTTTTAAAATTACTTGCAATTTCGGGAGATGAAACTTCTCTAAGGTTAGTCCCGTGAACAAGTGCACACCCCAGGATTCCTTACGAGCACTCATCAAACAAATTGTTTATGTTTTCTATATTTCATCACTATATATCAGTCTTGTGATATTATTGATAGCATGGAATAATTGAGGTAGTACCTTCGGTAGTTGGTTGTATTATTTTAATGATGCCTAACTTTCTGATTTAATGTCTTGTCAATATTTTAATAGTGGGATTTGATGCAGTACTTTTATTAAAAACAGTAGTTGTGTGTCAACCTTGCCTAAAGTTTTTTTCTTTTTCTTAGATTTATCGTCTATCCTTACCTTAGTTTCACTAGGAGACAATGGTTTTTGAGGAACTCTAAACTTGTCAGCAATTACTCAACATTATTTGGCAGGAATTATGTTGTTCAGTACATTATGATGATGGAGACTCAAGCTGTGGCAACCAAAATGATTGATCAGTTTAGAGGGCACTATGTGAGCCTCTCTACTCAAAAATTTAGCAGCCATGTGGTTGAAAAATGCCTTAAGCATATTGGAGACAGCAGATCAAGGATAGTGAGAGAATTGCTGTCTGCTCCTCACTTTGGAGAAATACTGCAAGACCCATATGGAAACTATGTCATCCAATCTGCTCTCGGAGTCACCAAGGTTTGAAAATTGAGCAACCATCACTTTGGGTTCTAACTTTATAATATACTAATTTTTATACCATCTAAGAAATTTCACATGAGTTATGAATGGTTTGTTACCAATCCAAGCATGTTATGTTATGAAAGTTGTATATTTATTTAAGGATTTGTGTGAATGTGAACAGGGCTCTATGCATTCATCTTTGGTTGAGGCAGTTCGACCTTACAAAATGTTGAAGAGTAGTCCATATTGTAAGAGGATTTTTTCGGGAAATCTGCTCAAGAAGTGATGAATATGAATATGTAGCAGTAGCACTAAGACATTATGTTGTTGTTTTTCTAGATACTACCATTCCTCTGATTAAAGTATTTTTTAGTTTATTGTGTAACTCAACCTCCAGCAGATGTATGTCTCTGTGTTCACTCTTCAGAACCTGGGCCTCCCATCATCAAATTCTCATGCATGGCTACTCTCTGGCGTCTGAAATTTGCAGAAGGCAAGTTTTGTTAATTAGTTTTCAGATGCTTATGATTCAGGGGCTACTTGTATTAATTTTGTTGTTCTTCTTGTTGTGTTTTATGTACGCTAGCTCCTCTGTGGTCTTTTGTTTTTTTTAAGTTTCTAGCTGATCATGTATAACTTTTGGATGGTCTTTTTTTAATATTTTTTTTGCTCTAGACCTCTTGGCTCTCAGATCCAAGATACTAATAATTTGAAGATATTGTTACAATGTTTTCGAATCAAAATTGTTTGAATTTCGTTTCGTTGCTTTCATAAGTTGGGAAGAAGTAACTTAACTAAGCAGGTGCAAGATTTTCTTGTTGGAAGGACGAAGAAGATATCAAAATGAGTTGAATCTTCTTTGCCCACATATACTGGTGTCTTGGGTTACACAATATTAACTAACTAATGTCTTTAATTATTTTGATCTTTGCTTTTGGTCTACACTAATTTTTTATATAACTCACTTAGTTCCAATGTTAGATGGGCTAAACCATGTTGTGTTATGTCATGGCCCATTGGCCCACGTGTATTCTTATTTCTGATTTTCCGAACCAAATACATGTTAGACAAAAAAAAAAAAAAACAGATAAATGATTTTAATTATTTTTGGGTTCTAATCTTGTGAATGGAAAAAAGTTAATTGTACCATAACTTGGATATTTTTATCTACAAAATTGTCTTAGATAACTGAGGCATTTTGCTCGGAGTAAAAGCAAAGGAGAAAGGAAAATATTTATGGAGTAATGGTAAGCCTAATGATAAAATCACCAACGAATTGTTACCTTATTGTTTTGTTCACTCTGCAAGTTTGCAACTCTGCATTGCTTGTCGTCTAGTGACAATGCTAACATTAGGGTGGAAAGAAGTTAATTATGAGAGAAAAAGAAGGGAGAGGAAGGAAAATTTTATTTTTTTTCATTTTAAAAGTCAGTATATTTTTCTTTTGATTTTCTTGAAACCAAACAAGAAAAGTTTCATTGCATTAATCTTTTTTTTCTTTTAATTTCTTTCCATCATACCAAATATAGGGTAGTAGTGGAATACTAGAATGGTTGATATATATGACTAAGAGTTCTAATTTTTTTGACACCTAATTTTTTTATACTTACACCTTCAATATTTTAATGATTTCTTAATTTTTTCCTACTCTTTTTTTCTTTTTTCTTTTTTAATTTAAATTAAGATATTATTATTATATTATGAGTGTAAAATTTTAGAGTGTTAGAAAAATATTTTTCTGTAGCTAAATGCCAAGTGAGAGAACACCTTTCATTCCATGTGAATGATCAAATTAAAGTTCATTGAAAAATGATGACTTGCAAAAAAATGAGTTGTTGCAGTGATATTGTAGCTTGGATGTCACAAGAATCAAGCTCATTCTGAATTATCAAAGAAAATTGAGATAAAAATTAATGGTTAAAATTATTCATGCACAAAAATTAAGACGATCTAATGAAAGTAAATATTTTTTAGCTTTAATAAAAAAAAAATTTAACGAAATGAAAATTCTGAACAAACATGCCCATAGTTAGCTTCAAGTAATTAGTGGCTTACAATGATTTTTGGATGCTGTCTCTATGAATAGTTGGTAATGAATGATCCAAAATTATAAGATAATTTAAGCACCAAAAGGCAAGTAAATAAAAAGTAATAATATCTGGGTTAATTAGAATATTATATTTCATTTTATTTCAAACGATTTCGTAAATCAAAAGAGGTTAAAAAAAAGTATAGAATCCGATTTTAAAAGTGAATTGTAGAGGTGTTAATTTGGTGAATGTCTGCGGACTTAGAAAGTCCAAAACCAACATATATTGCATCAATTCATCACACAACCATTTTCCCAATCCATGTCTTTTCTTATTCTTTCTCCTCCTGAGATTTTGAACTGCCCACCACAGAAAACGCTACAAGACAAACATACTTTTTCTCCTTGCAAATTCTAATTTTTCTTTTCCTTTTTCATCTTTGTCTGTGTTTCTGAGACAAGCACTGTTATATAGCCTTTTCAATTTCACTCTGCAGGTCCCTTTTTTGTTGTTGTTGTCTAATTACATAATTTCCTCTGTCTATGGGATTTGTTTCATGATCCAGGGTTCCTTCTTTTGCTACATATTTTAAACATCATACTCCTTGACCTGTGCAGTTTAAAAAAAAAAAACTGAAAAAAAATAGAAATTAATTCAAAATGGCTGTTGAGGTACCAGCCAGTAGCTTCGATAGCAAGATAACAACTTCAGTTGTAATCACTTGCATTGTTGCTGCAACCAGTGGACTCATCAAAATATGACCTAGGAATTCCAGGAAAGAAACTTTATAATTTTAAAGATTAGAATGAAATAGATAAACTTTCTTTTAAAAAGAATGTTTTTTATATAACTAAAAAACTTCTTGTAAAATATTTTTATATGCATCATGTTAAAGCATACAGACCTAACACGTTTTCACTTGAGTTGAGGTAATTATTCTTTATTAGGGCATTATTTCATTTTGTCAGTAGGTGTGTGGAAGTTAGCTAAATATATGACAGTTTCAGTTGGTGGATTAATAATGTGATTGTTGGAATTCAAACTTATGATATCATTCAACACTTAACATATATATAGACTTGACTTGCTTTTATATATATGTTTAGGCAATTAAACTTTGTTGTGGTGGTTTTGTAGTCAATATATGGTGAAGGAAATGGAATTGAATAATAAATGTTTGATTTTGAACCTGAATCGGACTTCCACGGGTGCTCGCACAGATCAGGCACTCTTCATATTGGTCAGAGCTGTAATTTCTCTAACAATTTTACTTTGTATATATTTTAGTATCTGTTAGAAATATATGTCTGTCTGCATCATAGGCCACACTCTTGGAATTAATTACTCCTAATTATATAGTATTAATATAAATTTAAATGCTGTAAACATCATATCTTCGCATAAGTAAACGACAGGTAGCTTTCATTTCACTTTTAGTTATTATAAATTATGAATATATAGAATAAACAACTATTCGCTGTTGCTATAGAATAACCAAATGCTTTTTTGGTCAAACAAAGAAATAAAATGTAAGTCTTAAGTGAGTGGGTGATCAACATTTTACATTATTAGATTTAGGATTGTCAAGTGAAGCAGGACAACTCAACGTATTTTGAAGCTTAACGACAATAATAATTAAAATTATTTATATTTATTCAAACTTTATCTTTAGAGTTTTTTTATAAATAATATTTTATATTTGATTCGATGTACAACTCAATTTTGAATTGCAAAGTTAATCAATAAAAAAGAATGCTGTGTTTAGGGTACATCCAATAATTTTTTACATTTTAGTATGTCCCTGATATATTAACCGTTAGATGTATTGTATTTTTTTTCAATGACCAAGATGTTGGTTGAACTGGGAAATTGAACTCCTTCCACATGTCTTACTCCCCAAAATTGCTATACTCTTTACTTGTTTCACATAAGAAGTTGAAAGATTATGTCTAGGCATGCCAATAAAAATTAAACCCGCTTATACTTAACTGATCTTGTCTTAATTTTGATAGAAAACCATACATTAATTGGGGTTTTTTTATTGGTTTGAATTTTTCTCACTCTCACTTTTGGTGGGATGGGATTAGAGATCTAACTACTTGTCGCTCAAACCTACTGCTATCCCTGTCCATAATTATAATTTTATATACTTACACTTATATATATACTTAACACATAATACTATTATTATTAATAATATTAATGAATTAAAGTGATTAATTAATTTTTAAAAATATTTTAGGTATTTAATATTATAAAAGTATATTAAAAATTAATTTTTAAAAGTAATATGAATATGAATTCCTCACGGAGTGGGGAAGATGAAGCTGAGTTTAAACTTTTCGTTTCCGTTTTGTTTATTCCCAAACTAGACTACATCCCATAGGGGTGGAAATGACAAAATCCGTTCCGTTGCCATTCCTAGCTACATACGTTGCTACAACCCATTTGACATAGGGTGATATGGCCATTGGAAAAATTTAAAAAACAATTATTAACTATTCTCTTAAGTGTAATAGATAATGAGTTAAAAATAGAAATTTCTTATTGAAAATTAAGGTGAGATTATTGTCATTCCTCTTTATCTATTATTATTCCCTTTTTAATATTTCTAATCTAAAATATATTTTTATAATTAATAAAATTCAAACATTAATACTATATATTATTAAAAAAAAGAATTATGAGTGATAATAACCCCTTTGAGAAAATTATAGTATTTCATGCTACAAATATATTTTTGTTGTGGTTTTCAAGACAAGATTTTTATCTATAAATTGTTTAATCGTTATGTTAACGCAAATGATTGGCAAATTAATGAAAAAAATTCTAAACTATCCTTATTTTCGAACACAAAGAACTCGTTCATTTTTTTGAGGGAAGAGAAATTATTCTAACTTATAATGACGGATAATTTAGAAAATTGAGTTATTCTTTTGGTGAGTTCAGAAAAATCAGTAAGGTAGTAACAAATTTCTTAAATAGCATGAATTAATTTTCACTTATATATTAGGTTAGAGATAGTACCTGAATAAATTTACCGTGTCATTTTTTAAAAACTCTAATTACAGGACATTCAACGCACCTTGTCCTTAATGGAGTAGTATTCATCTAAATAAAGTGTTAATTAGTTACTTCATGAAAAATGGTCCAATAAGAACTTAAATTGAATAAACATTGTCACATTGTGTTGTAGTAATGTGTATTTTAGTCAAGGTTAGTTAAAAGAATTGTATTACAGTCAACAAGTGCTCAAATAAAATTAACCCACGTCACTGTGTATGATTACTAAGATGATCAATGTTGATAATGACATAATTTTTTTTATGACAGAAACAAAAATCAATCGTTGTTTCTCCACATGGAACCATTTATTCACCAAAATCATGGGACCATTTGGGACTATAAATAAATTAGTTGGCAAACTTAAAAGTGAACATATTATTCATACATAAGTAGCATACTACTTGAAGCAGAACAAGGGACAGGGTTCGAAAATCAAAATGGCCGGCGGGGGATTCGCCGTTGATGCACCGACCGGTGGCTTCGACGGCAAGATAACACTCTCTGTTTTGATCACTTGCATTGTTGCTGCATCCAGTGGACTCATTTTTGGATATGATGTTGGAGTTTCAGGTCTTTTCTCTTTTCCCTGTTTTCTTTTGTTTTTTTTCAATTATTATTATGGGTTTTTTTAACCTTTGCACATGTTAAGAAACTAAAGAAGGAAAAAAGAAAAAAACACAGTATTTATTGTATATTGTACATAATCTCATTAAAGTTTTGATTTTTTCCATATAAACCTTCCATCTTTAGTTTCTTATCCAGTGAAATATTACACAGCTTAGAAAAAGCCTATTATTATTTTGGCAAAATACATTTTTCGGTCATGTATCTCTCATTTCATTTCGGTCCTATATCTTTTTTGGTTACATTTTGGTCGTGTATCTTTTATAAATGTTTCATTTTGGTTCAATCTATCAACCCGTCACACCCGTTAACAGAATTGACCTAGAAAAAACAGTCAAATTACACCATTTATCTTCAAACCCAAAAAAATCATAACATACATGTGAACCAAGAACAGAGTCCAATTACCTTGCAACGGAGTGACGAAATTTACGGATGAGACCAAAATAAAACCTTTATAAGAGATACATGACCAAAATATAACCCAAAAAACATATAAGACCGAAATGAAATGCGCATAATAAATACAGGACCAAAAGGTACATTTTACCTATTATTTTTTAATTTTTATCTTATGTGCTTAATCCCTTTCAAAACCTTCTAAAAAGATACTATACGCTTCCTAGAAGGGGCTTTTACCTCAAAGTGTTTGTGTAACAAAAATCAAGAAGAAGAATAGAGCAAGTAGTAGTAGTACTTATGTTATAACAAAACTAAATTTATTGGATGTGTAAAGCTGACCATTTTGGTTTTTTGGAATGAAAATGAGATGGAATTTTCAGGAGGTGTTACAACGATGGTACCATTTCTTAAAAAATTCTTTCCATCAATATTGAGAAAGGAAGGTGGGAGTGAAGTGAACATGTACTGTGTGTATGACAGTCAAGTTTTGACACTGTTTACTTCTTCTTTGTACCTTGCTGGGTTGGTGTCATCTCTGGTTGCTAGCCGAGTCACCGCCGCTTTGGGTCGGAGAAACACCATCATGTTGGGTGGTTCTATTTTTCTTGCCGGTGGTGCCATTAACGGAGGAGCCGAGAATGTTGCTATGCTCATTTTGGGCCGAATCCTTCTCGGCCTTGGAGTTGGTTTCACTAATCAAGTGAGTCAGTCAACGCATGCCCATTTCTCTGGACTTTTTTTTAATTAAAAACAAACAAATACAACGTTAAAAATACTACTAATTAAAAAAGAAAAAAGAAGTAGAAGCCTAATCAAATGATTTTAAGCCGATGGTAACAAAACTCGAATATGTGGGAAAGCTATCCACCTCGTCCCAACTTTGACCGAGAAAACTGTTTTGACAAAGTTTTTGATGACTTTGGACTACGCCATCCGCTGCTCCTCAAACCTGCCTGATATAATGATATATATACAGAACTACGTTTATTTGGTTTTAAAATAAAGAAAGACTAAAATATATACTTTGTACTTTATATTTTGTTGAAGTCCTTTACGTTTATTTTGTGTTAATTTGATTCCTTATGTTTATTTTTTGAATCACTCTTAACCGAACTGCATACGTGGCACCTACATAGCATTAACGGCATTAGTTGTCATCTCTTTACAAACTAAAAAGATATCATATTAAATTTTTTTTAAGCGTATGCAGTTCTGTTAACTTAACTAACGGAGGCACGTTTAACAAAAAAAAATTCAATACGTTGTCGTTTTAGTCTAGAAATGAATCGCAACTAACGCCGTTAATTCCATATAGGTATCACGTATGTAATTCTGTTAACTTAGACTAACGAATTCAAATGAGAGTGCAACATTGGTCCAAAAAGCAAACGTAAATGACCAAATTGAGACAAAATAAACATAAAGGACCAAAATAGAATTTCAGCAAAACATAAAGGACCAAATGTATATTTCAGCAAAAAGAAAAGACCTCCGTTTATTTATATTTATATACCTATAATAATAATAATAATAATAATAATAATAATAATAATAATAATAATAATAATAATAATAATAAACTTAAAATTTTACTCTCTCCGATTAAGTTCATAGGAGGGATGCAGGAGGTCCCGTGTTCGAATCTTACCTATGCTAAATTTTTGGGGGCCAGCGCTAGTCATGCAGCGCGAATGAATTTAATCTCATCCCAAGAAAAAACTCGTAGTTATAAAAAAAAGTTAAAATTTTACTCTCTTTTTAATAATTTTTAAATATTATGTAAAAAATGGTTAATTTATTTTTTAAAGACACTTGTAGTGTTTAATTTGTATAAAAGTATATTAATATGCATTTGAATGAAATTGGGTTCAAACCTTTTCTCCCGTCTTCTTCATTTATTGACCTGAACCTGATTCATACTTGATAGAAATAAAATAATGTAAAAATAATGATAAAGACCGTAAAACTTGACTCGTTTTCATTCCCACCCTCCAATTTATTATCTTTGTTTTTAATTACAAACACCTTAAAAAAAGTTAATGTTGTTTTTTATAAATTTTTAATATAGAAAATTAAGGTATTTATTATGATATATTTTTTTTATTTTTAATTAATGAAGATAAATAAAGTTGATTTTTAAATGAAAGTGAGTTTTAAATAAATGTACAATTATAAATTTATAATAATTTTTTAGATTATCAATATAATTTTGAGATGTTAACACTTTTCTTAATACGTGAGAATTTCTTTTTTAAGAGTTTATAATTAGGAAAGAGAGGAGTACCAAAAAGAAAGAGGTTGTTTGAACTTTGATAGTAGCAAATAAATCATTTTATTGTCTCACAAAATAATTATAAATTTTAATTAAGTTTGTGAAACACATTAAAAATATTTGAAGTTTTTTAATTCAAGAAATTTTAATTAGGACAGTGATATACTTACTATTATGTAACGTGTACCACCTACGTCATTTTAGTGAATATAACGAATATTTTTTATATTATTATAAGGAAAGTGTTAAATATTACCTTTAAAGTATTTGTTAAAAATATAAAAGTATAAATGTTTTATTAAGATTAATAATATTTATTATTTTAAAAGTTAAAATTTCACTTAAATGTTACTAATTCTAATAAAATATTTCTATTTTTATATTGTTAACAAGTATTCTTAGAATGTTATTTAACAGTATTTTTGTTATAATTATACAAATGTACTTTTATTCCTAAAGTGATAGACAAAAAAAGTAAAAAAAAATATGGTAATTGGTGAATTAATCAGGTGATGAGAAAGAAATATTAAAATATATAATTTATTATATCTTAAATCTTAAAATGATAATTATTTTAGAATAAAATTTTGAGCATAAAGTGACTGTAATTTTAAAATAAAGATAGACTATTCTAAAACAAGTGAATAAGAGTGAATAGATAAAATAAAAAAATAAGGATATTTATCAAATATTATTTCTTTGAATTAACAGCAATTTTGAAGAAACAAATATAGTCAATGCTATACTTTTTAAAATTTTTTTTAATTATTTTTTATTATCATATAAAATATGAAATATAAAATTAAGTAAATTTTTAAATTTGAAATCATAAAAAATATTGAAAATATTTTAAAGAATTTGCGGGAACAAATTACTCTTTCGCTAATTATACTACTCCCTAATTTAGTATTCCATTCACCAATCAATAATCTTGATGTTGGGACTGGAAATTAGGCGGCGCCGTTATACCTCTCAGAAATTGCTCCACCCAAATGGCGAGGCGCTTTCAACACCGGCTTCCAATTCTTCCTCGGAGTTGGTGTTGTTATCGCCGGTTGCATCAATTACGGCACCGCCAAGCACACCTGGGGATGGCGACTCTCTCTAGGTCTCGCGGTGGTTCCGGCCGCCGTCATGACAATTGGCGCCTTCCTTATATCCGACACACCTAGCAGCTTAGTAGAACGAGGAAAAATAGACCAAGCCAGAAAAGCGTTGCGAAAGATCAGAGGATCCACCATCGATGTGGAACCTGAACTGGAAGAATTAATTCGATGGACACAAATTGCAAAATCAGTGGAACAAGAACCTTTTAGAACCATTCTTGAGAGACAGTATAGACCTCATCTTGTGATGGCAATCGCTATCCCCTTGTTTCAGCAACTTACAGGAATCAACATTGTTGCATTTTATTCCCCTAATCTTTTTCAATCTGTTGGTTTGGGAAATGATGCAGCTTTACTTTCTGCAATTATTCTTGGACTTGTTAATCTTGCCTCTATCCTTGTTTCCACTGCTTTGGTTGATCGGTTTGGTAGAAGATTCTTGTTCATTATGGGTGGCCTCCTAATGCTCCTCTGCATGGTAATTAAACAAACTAACTAAACTTTTTTCAAAATTAATTGTGTTTATGTTTTTACTAATCCTAATTATTTGTGTTTTCACTTTTGAAGATTGCGGTGTCTGTTGTGCTAGCAGTGGTGACTGGTGTTCATGGAACAAAGGACATATCAAAGGGCAATGCTATATTTGTATTGGTGTTGCTCTGTTTATATGCTGCAGGTTTTGGATGGTCATGGGGTCCTTTATCATGGCTCATTCCAAGTGAGATTTTTCCCTTAAAAATCAGAACCACTGGACAGAGCATAGCAGTTGCAGTGCAATTCATAACACTATTTGCACTTTCCCAAACATTTTTGACAATGCTTTGTCACTTCAAGTTCGGTGCTTTCTTGTTCTATGGGGGCTGGATTGCAATTATGACAATCTTTATCATATTTTTCTTGCCTGAAACAAAGGGGATTCCTTTAGAATCAATGTACAGCATTTGGGGTAAACACTGGTTTTGGCGTCGGTTTGTCAAAGGAGTTGATCATCAACTTAATCTTCCATGAAGTTGTTTGTAAGCAAAATATGCAAATTGTTGACTCTGCCTTTCTTACAGCTAAACAGGTTTTGTATGTGTGAATGCATACAAGTGTACAACAATAAAGGTTTCTCTGATAATATCATAGGGTGTAGGATATACTAGTGGTCAGAAATTTTAATAATGTTAATTAGTTTGGAGCCTTGTTACGTTGCCATAATTTATGAGGAAAAAATATCAAGGGTGTTCATTAGTTCAACTTCAAGGTAAACTAAATAAATGAAGCATGATCCTTTTAATAGTATGGTTATGATTTTGATGATTTGAGATTTGAGAACTTGATGTTTGAATTAATAATTCAACTCTCTCTCGTCTCTTTGATATTATATATGCACAAAATTGGCATGATTTTTATTATAAAAAAAAAAAAAAAACCTAATTAAACTAATCAACTCAATATATCATTCTTGTTTGTCTCATCTACTGATCTCAATATTTTAAAGGAATTTGTTTTGATTGAATGTGGGATGGGAATTATTGGTGCTAGAAAAACTTCAACAGTATCATTTTTTATCAATAGCCTTATTCTCATCGTTGTTAAAAATCTATTTTTGTTCGTAGTTGCTTTGTCAAAGAATAGCGGCACAGAGCTTTGTCTCTTAAAACAAACGCATAGTAAGCATAAGAAGTTAGAGTATTCAATGTGATAGAAGAAAGGAGAAGAGAGTGATAGAGAAAATTGCCTTAGCTTCTTAAATAAATTAGAAAATTAAAAGAGACGACAGAAACTTATTTTACTTGTCTATTCATTTTAAATATGAACTATATATAATGAGATTACAATCAGAGTTTTGAGGATTACACAATCAAGTGCAAGAATAATAAATCATAACACAAAACCTATAAGAGATTGACATGTCGCTCCTTAATCTATTCTATCTTTCATATCCAAATTTGATTCTCACCTGGTATCCTAAAGAAGAGAATGATCATCTCTAGCTTTTTTTTTTGCATAATTTAAACTATTTATCTTGTTTAGATCACGTTTTCTTTTTCTTAATTTTCGTACAATCATAAATAGATGGTTAAAATACTATTTATTAATGAGAAAAAAAAAAAACAGGAGAGGATCCAGGTGCAGATCCCCTAATAAAGAGGACCAGAGCATGTTTACAACTTACAAGTTAATTACAATGGAAAGGCTAAAAGAGAAAATAACGTAACGAACTCAGAAAACGGAGATGACAAAATAACTTACAAAATATTTAGAAAAGAAGCATAACTAGTTAAACCGCTTGGTATATATAATACTAGGATTAGACGAGCCCGGTGAAAATTTTTTTTTTTTCTTTTTATCAACAAAGATAGTATTTTATTAATGGCAGGGGAACACATAAACAAAGCTCACCCAAAAAGCATCAAAGTGCATATAGATACAATTCAAGGGAGACACACCAATTTAAAAAAGACTAATGCATTTCTAGCCAACAAAATCAATCAACCAAATTAATTAAAAGCTCAAGTACTTAACATTGGCTGGAGCATCCAAGTTAATTATTTGCTTGCTCCAAAGTTTGGATCGGAGTTTACAGAAAGTAAACTAAGAAAATAAATTAAAGAACACATGAAGTGAGATCAGTATTGGCTGTTCACACGAATATAATCCTGCAATATAATTCTTATTTTAGCTCAAATTCTTCCGGAAATAGATAAATATTAGATAATGTTAGTTGCTACTTGCTTGCTTAGCTTAAGGGCTATTTGTTTTAATTTTCACTAAATAGAATTTATTTTGGAGAAAGTGAATTTTTTTAGTTTTTGTCGATTTAGCGTATGCTTGTGTAAGTGTTTTTTCACAATGCAACGCAAATGTAATAGTTTCCTGCTTTAACGTTAGCGTAATACGCTGGATTTGACATAATTGCTACTCCCTCTGCTACTTAATAATTTTTTAACAAATATTACACGTATGAATAAAAATAGTTAAATTTAGTTAATTTTATTAGTTTTTTAAAAATTATATAACATATTAATTTTATTTTTTTATTAAATATTATGTTAACCAATTACAATTAAAGAGTACAAATAATTAATACATTTAATTAATAGAGGTAAATATGAAAACAAATAATAAATGCTCTATAAAACCTATAAAACGTCTTGTAAAAAAAAACATAAAATTTTTTTAAAAGACATCTTATAAATAAGAATAAAGAGAATAGTGTTATTGATTTTTTTTTTTTTTTTGAAAACAAGTATAATTGATTTTAGGGGTGGAAAACCTTATCTAAATAGACAACGCTAAATAATTAGTACAACATTTTTTTTTTCTTATAAAAGTTATTAATGGATGGAACGTGTACGTGACTAAGTAAACACAAAATGTTAATGTCATTAATTGATAAGTACGTGCAATGAGTTGACCCACAATAATTTGACCCGTTCGTAGTAATTTACTACTAACTAATGGAACAGATATTATCAGATCTTACACCCCAAAATAAAGGATCAATATCCAACGATCAGCTAGTATATAATTCCCAGAATATTTAATATTAGTATTGATAACTAATTCAAGCATAGTTGATCTTTTTTATATGATAATTAAAACACATTTTGATGTAAAAGAATTATCGTGTCAAATAAAATAATAACAGAAGACTTTTGGTTAAAACAACCGACTGCGCTGATAGCTTATATATTGACTTAAATTTGGTACATAATATATATATATATATATATATATATGAGTTTTTTTAAGAAATATATACTAAAATAGTCCCGTACTTTGCATTTTATAAGTCATTTTAACCCCTCATTGAATCGGTCATTTTAGTCCATGACTTTCACTATCATCGATTATTTTAGTCGCTTAAGCTAGGGACTAAAATGAATGTTCGTATAACTCGAAGACTAAAGTGACCTGTAAAATACAAAGTCAGGAACTAAAGTGACTTATCCGCACAAAGTCGGGGACTAAATTGACTTATCTTCACAAAGTCAGGGACTAAAGTGACTTATCCTCACAAAGTTAAGGACCGAAATGGTACATCACTCGTTTTTTTAACTTGTGCAATATTGCACAAGTTAAAGAAATGAAGATGAAAAGCTTTTATTGGGAAAAACAAAACTTTAATGAGATAATGTATAACATATAATAAATATTTTGTTTTTTCTATCTTTGCTTTTTTAACATGTACAATATTGTATAAATTAAAAAAATTCTATATATATTATTTTTTCATCAGCAAACAAATATTTTATTCAATGATACTTTAAGAGGTATAGTATGATAGTACAAATTAATAAGTTAGAAAGACTAAAGATAAAAAACACCACGAAGAAAATGATAAACAAAAATCACTCTTTGTTGTAATCTAATTCTAAAAGTGAATCTTAATATAAATTACCTTTAAAAATGAGTATGTTATACTGCAACCAAATAAGTTATATAGTGACACGTCAAATAATTATCTCAAATTTTCACACTCCTTTTTCTCTAGATAACCTCCACAAAAATAGAAGAGATGTCACAATCAATCCCTCCCGCAAAATTAAAAGAAAGGCCAAGCTAATTAAAATTGTCTTTCTATACTTGATTTACATTAGAACAAAGAAGAAATAAGTTAGTTATATCTTTTTGAGTAGTTTCATATAAAGCACAATTAAGATTATAATTTACACCTAAAATTTTTTTTTTCTTAAATTAATTCTACAAAGAATACGGTCTAAGATAACATGTCAAGTAGAGATGTCAAAATAGACTAGGGTTTGTGAGCTAATTCGACTCACTGCTGGGTTGGATTAAAAAAAGGTGGCTTATTAAAGATATGGATAAATTTGGCCTGATTCGTTTAATCTCTATAGATGCACTTTAACTTATAAAAAAATTGCGGGTTGAGCTGGGTGGGCCAAGTTAGCCCGGTTAATCGATCACTTCATATAAAATAAGATCTGAATTGAATACCTGACTTGTACTAAGTTTAACTCACTAAGGCCCAAAGGAGGAAAAAAAAGAGCTAACATACAACAAACCAAAAAATAGCCTCTAGTGATTCATTGATTTAATTTGAAATTTAAAAACCCTCTATCATTATTTTTTAAAAAATATTTTTATTATTTAGGTGAATCAACTTGTTTAACCTATCAACTCGAGTGAATTAAACTGGATTATATTTTTCATTACTCATCTAAAACGTGAGCTAGTTGAGCTAACTCGTTCTCTGATAAACTCGCGATAAATTAAATTAACTTGTTTTGACACTTGTACTGGACTAGGAGCTGGAGACTTCCAAACCGCCAAGATACAAATATATGTTATTAAAATAATTAAATATAGATTATAATAATTGTAATAGAGTGACAATAATTTCAGTGTAAAGTAAGTGATAATTTTTTAATGAAATTAATAAAAATATTTATTAATTAGAGTATTTAATATTTAGAGTATATTAATCTGTTATTGTTTAATTGGAAAACCTGACGATGGTTAATCTAAATTTTAGGGTTTAAAGGAATGGTATAAATGATGTTTGAAGAAGTAAAGATTGAAGAATGATTAGCTGCATACTTAAGTTGCTAATGTGGGCTGTACGTGGTGATGTAAGTATTATATAATAGTGGCTAGCTAGCACTTTAACGGAAAAGAATGCGTCGTACTTAACAAATACAAATACTATTAATATTTTAACTCAAGTTGAAGTTGCGGTTGCGGCGTATGTTAATGAATAGAATATATATAATGACAACTTTAATTTGTACTATTAGAAAAAAATTAAAATAAAATCCCGCACGCAGTATTTGCGAAATATCCATTATTCATTCAGCCCCCTAGCCTATATAAATTACGAGCTAGTAACTAGCGTCCTCCAGAGAGAGAGAGAGATTAAAAATGGCGGGTGGAGGATTCGTTGCTGATGCACCTACCAATGGCTTTCACGGCAAGATTACTCTCTCCGTCGTCATCACTTGCATCGTTGCTGCTTCCAGTGGTCTTCTCTTCGGATATGACATCGGAATTTCAGGTTTCCATTTTCTTGCCTATGCAAATTAAACTTTATTGTACGTGTATTTAGTTTCATGAAATATATATACTATAACTGTAGGAGGAGTCACAACAATGGTACCCTTTCTTGAGAAATTCTTTCCATCAATATTGAGAAAGGCAGCTGGAAGTGAAGTGAACATGTATTGCGTGTATGATAGTCAAGTGTTGACATTGTTCACGTCTTCTCTCTACCTTGCTGGCTTGATGACATCTCTGGTAGCTAGCCGACTCACCACCGCGTTCGGTCGGAGAAACGTCATCTTGTTTGGTGGTCTTGTCTTCCTTGTCGGTGGTGCACTTAACGGAGGGGCACAAAATATTGTTATGCTCATTTTGGGCCGTATACTACTCGGTTTTGGAGTCGGTTTCACTAATCAAGTCAGTCCGCATGTTTGGAAAAATTGTTGAGTCCGAAGTGATTTTCAAAATTTTTGTGGATAAATTAGTTTTTTATTATTTATTGAGAAAAAATTAAAATTAATTTTGGATTGTAAAAAAGAAAATTTATTAAAATAAAGTAAGATTTACTTTTAAGTTGGATTAAAAAATTTATACTATTCTTTTATACAAGACGTGCATTTAAGAAAAAAAATTCTAAATCAAATTATTTTAAAATTAATTTTAAACAAAATCAATTCTATAAAATAATATTAATCTGAAATCAATTCTACAATGCTAAACCAAACACCTCATAGTTGACAAAAAATAATTGTTATTAAATTACTATTATTTTATCTTTACATACTTAATGGTGAGATGACGTAAACAAAATAAAATGAGAATTTTTTTTTTTTGGAAAAAAACAATTTTGACTTTTTTATTAGCATTCCCCTCATCTTCTCACGAAATTTATGAATTAAATAAAAACTCCATTCTGTTGTTCTTTTCATTGTTCTTCTTAGACAATGAATATGAATAATTAAGAATTAAAAAACTATTGTGTCCAACCTTCAATTGCATCATTACCATTATATTATAACATAACATCACAACACAACACAGGCAAAATCAAGATCAGATAAAAGTCAAAATAACAAAAACAAATGTGGACATATTCTTCATTTGATTTTCTTAATCATTATCATCATTAATTAGCATAATACTAACTGTAAGATATTGACATGTTGGGATTGGAAATTAGGCGGCGCCGTTATACCTCTCAGAGATTGCTCCACCCAAATGGCGAGGCGCTTTCAACACCGGCTTCCAATTCTTCCTCGGAGTTGGTGTCCTCGCCGCCGGTTGCATCAATTACGGCACCGCCAAGCACAGCTGGGGATGGCGACTCTCCCTGGGGCTCGCGGTGGTTCCGGCCGCCGTCATGACAGTTGGCGCCTTCCTCATAACTGACACCCCTAGCAGCTTAGTAGAACGCGGAAAAATAGACCAAGCGAGAAAAGCGTTGGTAAAAGTGAGAGGATCCACCGTGGATGTGGAACCCGAATTGGAAGAACTCATTAGATGGACGGAAATTGCAAAATCAGTGGAACAAGAACCTTTTAGAACAATTTTTGAGAGACAGTATAGACCTCATTTGGTTATGGCTTTTGCTGTTCCGTTTTTTCAACAACTTACGGGAATTAACATCGTTGCATTTTATTCCCCTAATCTCTTTCAATCTGTTGGTTTGGGACATGACGCAGCTTTACTTTCTGCCATTATACTTGGAGCTGTAAATCTCGCTTCAATCCTTGTGTCAACTGCAATTGTTGATCGGTTCGGTAGGAGATTCTTGTTCATCACTGGTGGAATTCTGATGCTTCTCTGTATGGTAAGCAAATTATATTAGAGTTTAGAGTATCTCATTCATTTTTTTTGATACATAATAGTAACTAATTATTAATTTGTGTTTGCACTTGAATTTGAAGATTGCGGTGTCTGCTATGCTAGCAGTGGTGACTGGTGTTCATGGAACAAAGGACATATCAAAGGACAACGCTATAATAGTATTGGTGTTGCTCTGTTTATATGCTGCGGGTTTTGGATGGTCATGGGGTCCTTTAACATGGCTCATTCCAAGTGAGATTTTTCCCTTAAAAATCAGAACTACAGGGCAGAGCATAGCAATTGGAGTGCAGTTCATAACAATATTTATATTATCACAAACATTCTTAACAATGCTATGCCATTTCAAGTTTGGGGCTTTTGTGTTCTATGGGGGCTGGATTGCAATTATGACAATCTTTATCATATTTTTCTTGCCTGAAACAAAGGGAATTCCTCTAGAGTCAATGTATACCATTTGGGGTAAGCATTGGTTTTGGCGGCGGTTTGTTGTTAAGGGAGAAGTTCACCCTGCTAATCTTCCATGAACTAATAAATGTCACTTTATATTAGATTAGTTAGCTACTGTTGCTTCTAAGCAAAAGAAATCAAATTCAAAATATATTGTTGCCTTTTTCCTCCTATGACTAAGAGGTTTTGTGTATATATATGTCTGTGTAACTGTAATACGTATGAATATTTTTCAATTTTCATTACTGCGATATATATAACTCCTACTTTGCTGATACAAGATTGTGACTTGTGAGCATTTCATGATTTCACATATTATGTATGACTTTTGGCTATCAAATTTAATAAAACTCATTGACAAGTATATATATGGTGTCATCAAAAACTGATTGAGGAATAAGATTTTATGCCGGAATGTGAAATCCAGTTTAGAAATATATACTGGTAATATGTAAGTTTAAAAAATGTGCTACTTGTTTATATATTAATATACAATGAAACGTATTTCATGTTGAGATCCCGGCCACCACAAAGGCAATAATGAAAACTAGCTAGTAGAAGACGTGAAATGTGCAAATTAAAAACACGTTTAAATAACATTATCCATTTCGTTACAAGTTTGATTTGTATCGTGCGACTGAGTCCACATCTATAGAAGTTTCAATCAAAGACAATGGGATAAAGAAAAAAGTCAAGGACAATGGAAAGAGACGGAAGATGGGATTAGCACCATCTCTATTGGAAGTGGCACCATCCTTTTTATACGTAAGAATCATAATGGAAAGAGACTCCACCAAAGCTTTTTTCTTTTTTCTTTTGGGGAACCCAAGCTAGTTGGATTGGGCCTATATGCTCTGGTCACTGGTCAATACATGGATTGGGCCGCTAAATAGAAATCTAGTTGGATTGGACCTAATTCATCTAAGTAATGGTGACCGTTTATGTCTCTAATTGGGTCTCGCGAATCAATTTTTAACTCCAATTTACTTCCTCAATCTCTAGGTAAAGTTTATGTACGTGGAGATTATAACTTGCACATTCCTAATAGTAGTTTAGAGTTTGTAAATTGAGTTTTTGTTTATAGATATTAAGTTTAACAAAATCTTAAATCATAGCGCAGCTAAAAATAACGGGGAAAAAAAAAGATTTGTCATTAAACAAAACATTCGTTACAAGTGACCAAAAAACCAAACACTATGTAGGCTGTAGTGTTGAGATGTTGATATCTCTCTTATATCTTATTCTTATCGTTCTAAAATATCTTGGTATTTAAAGCATTGCTTGACATTAGATTCAACAAGCGATTCGGCCATTTATTGCATGCTCATAAAAATGACTGCTTGTTTGGTCGTTTTCTGTTGCGAACCTAGTACTCTTTGGATAAATGTAATCCTCCATTTTTATTATAGGATTTTTTTTTGATAGAAATTATAGGAACTTTTTTAATTAAATAATTACATGTACTCATAAAAGTAGTTTGGTTACTTTTTTTTTGGTCTTCTATAAGTGAATAATTTAACTACCCATTGCAATTATAAAGTAAAAATAATCAAAATATTTAATAATAATGAGTAGAAAAAAAAAACCACGAGAATAAAAATATTATAATACGGATCAATAAACTTCTGAAATATTAATGCTTCTTATAAAAAATGAAAAATGACCAAGAAGTATTATTTTTTGGGTGAACATTTTCAACAATTAGAGAAGATAAGTGTAATTTTAAAAACTAGAGAGGAATAAGTGTAGTATAGACAAACTTCAGGAGACGTTGGTATAATTATCTCTTAATTTTATAGTGCACTTAGAAAAATCACTGTCATTTAAAAATGGTTTGTGTTAGAAATATTTTATTTGTAATAATTATTTGGAGTGAGCTAAATATTAATTAGTAAATAGTATATTAGTTATTCACATTAAATTAGACTGTCTATTAGTGATAAGCACTTTAAACCCATTGGGTTACAATTGTATTGACGTGGGTTCATATGAATGGAACTTTAGTAAATGATTCATAAATAGACGAGTAATGATCCTAACATATCAAACTATCTACTAGCCGTATACTCTTCTCCATTCGGAGTGAGGCATCCCAAATTGTAACTCAAGATGTTTGATTGAAGAAGACCACAATACCTCCATATTTATTTAGCCCTCTTGTTTATTTGGTCTCTATGTTGTCTATGACGTAAATGGATCGTAACGTTCATAATTAATAAGATTTCTGTTGCATCTTGTTGTAGTTATAAGTGTTGATTCAGATAATTCTATTAAACTCTAACTCTAATTCTAACGCAACAACTTCTAAACGATATTAACTTATTCAACACTCCTATTCGGTTTGAGAATATTTTGACGGTTTGTATACTAAAATCAAGTATAGTATCTCGATTTGTATGCTAAATTCAAGTATAGTATCTCATTTTATTAGTTATCACTCAACGAAAGAGGATATAAAGTTTAAAATAAAAAAAAATATAGTTTAACATCATAAAAAAAAAGTAAAATTTAATTTTAAAAAAGTTTAATTGACCCTTACCTTTGCATGTGTAGTTGAGACCTCAGAACCGCCTAGAGCTAGCTTAGGATATATATAGGAGAGAGACAAATGGGATTAATTTATTATGCATCCTCTCACCCGATTTTTAAAAATGTGATGGAGTACTACCTCTATGTGTTCCAGTGTTTGACCCAGGTACTTTCATTCTTTTTTATAAGAACTTTATAATAATTAAAGTAGGTTAATAATTAGAATATATCATTTAATGTTTTAATTGTGAACAAATACAATACTATTCCGCCAAAGTAAAATATTTCAATAATTTTGTTAATTTATCATACTATCTCTTTAATTTTTAAAAGTCCATTAATTTATCATACTATCTCTTATTTTAAGGGACACTAAATTAAGATGTCTCTGAATTAAGGAACTTTTTAAAAATAATTTTATGATTATTTAGAGCTTATGGGTAAAGATCGTCTGGTCCTGATTTCTCTTTATTCCTTTTTTGTCCATTTTCTATTTGAATGGACCATGTTATCCGAGAACAACTTTCATTTAATTATTTTATTTAAAAAACATAAACTTAATGACTTAGGTCATCTCCATCCAAAACTTAAAATTTATGAAAACTAGGTTTTATGAGTTGAATAAGTTACTCCATCCATTCCTTTTTATAAATGTCTCCTTACTAAATTAGGCATATTAAATAAGAATGCTAAAATAAATTTTCAGTCCCTGATCTTATTTAATACAATGTGTAAATAAAAAAAAAATTCCAAGATAATATAAGTATGAAAATATCACTCCTTTACATACATAGAAACACATAAAAAAGATGCTAAGAAAATATATTAACTTTGAGAAAAGTTTTATTATTTCCATTTTTTCTCTTTTTAAAAGTTCATATATTTCCAAAATCAACTTAACTATCATTATTAATTAAAAATAAAACTTAAAAAAACATAATAAATACTCGTAATATTTTGAATAGGTAATATTTATTAAAAAGAATTTTTTTTTGGGTGTTTACATATAAAAATATAGAAATAGAGGAAATATAAAATTTCAAGAATCTCTTTTCTTTAATTTTTTATTTATTTTTAAATTACTCGAATAAAATTTGGTGTTCGCAGACTTTGATTCGAACTCAACCAAACTAACAGTTCACAGATATTATAGAAATGTTGATTACATGGGGTGGAATAGGTAACAGCAACAGATAATAGTAGTACAACTTTTTTTTTTTTTTCAAATGATAATTAATATTTTAAGAGTACTATTTAAGAATCAAAAAGATATTAGATGTATAAATTTTTTTATTCTCAAAAAATGAAACAATGTGCTCTTATGATTATTTTTTTACACTAGTGCCCTAAGAGCACCGTATATAAGACCTTTTTTTTATATGGGAAAGTATTACAACATGGATTGAACGACGTACACCTGTACACATTTTTCCATGTTCTCTCTAACCGAATTACATGATTAAAACTAATAGTAGTACTACTTTATATTTAACTCACTATTTATCCAAACGATCCACATTATCGGTTAATAATTTGTGTGTTTAAATTAGTTTAAAAATAACCTTAAATAAAGTACTAATTAATTTTAAATTAATAATACCCTTATATATTTATTGGTGTCTCACCTTAATGCAAATTAATTACTTACTTTCTTCGAACTCAAATATAAAAAGAAAAAAAATCTCATACTTCTTAGTATAAAATATAAGCAATTTCAACTATTTTTCTTTATTTAATGTTATCATTTTTATTATACTTTTTATTTAATGATAATTTATTTTTAAATTAGAGATAATGTTACTTTATAATAAATGACACAAAAGAAATTTTAGTAATTAAAATTTAACTTTGACAAAAAATAAAAAAAATTAAATATAACTAACTTTTTTAATAAGAGTAAGTTAATTTTTATTTGCTTATATATGATTTCAGAGAGAGGTAATTCACAACTACTATCTCTGTTTCATAAGCACCTAGCCCATTTAATTTTCATCGATTGTTGATAAATTAATCATTTTATTACAATTTATTTTTAAATAAATTTAACATATTATCTTGAGAATTAATAATATTAATAGTGTATTACTTTAATAAATAAAAATAAAATTAAAAAAAATTTATAAATATAACTTATATTTTATATAAATATTTATAATATGAAATATCAACATTTACTCATGTGCTTATATTTTGAAACTAGGAGGTAGTATAACTCTTTTATAAGTCCAATTTAATTAGTAAAAAATGTTGGGGCTGTGAACAACTATATTAAGAAGTATGCATTACTGTTACTGTAAAGGGATAATTATACTAATATTTTGAAATGTGTGTATACTATACTTACATTCTTCAGGCTTTTTAAGAAAATAAAGTTATATTCTCGTAAGTTTTAATAATCTTCTTACTTAGATAAATGATATTACTCTGAAATATTATTTACGGAGTTAAATATAATAAAAATATATTAAAAAATATAGATTATGTATTTATGAGAGATGGAACAAAATGCACTTAAAACTATTTTTTTAATTCTAATAATTCTATCAAGTGTCATATAAGGGCATTGTATATAAAGACCCTCTTGCTTATCCTTCTACTGTCTTAAAAGATAATCATTATTCTATTTGTTCTTAATTATAAACACCTAAATAAAAAAAAATTATATTCTTTTTTATAAGCACTTATTACAAAAAAAAAAAAGTATTTATTAGATTTTTTCAATCTTACCTTTAACTAATGAGGATAGTGGAATTTAATTTTAAATGATATACTCTATATATACTATGGATAGTGATGTTTGACTTATATAACGATAAAATTGTAAAGAGATCATTATTTATCAGAAATCAATATATTTTATTGATCTCAACACTTTTCTTAATATATGTGATTTTTGTTTTAGGAGATCATACTCCATCTGTTCTAAAATATTAGTTACTTTAATAAAAAAAATTGTTTTAAAATATTTGTCACATTTACATTACCTATATTATATTTATTAACTTTTCCCACTTCTATTATTTTTATACCCAATAGAGCTATAGAGTAAACCTCAAAGTCAATGACTAATTTAGTTTACCTATGTACTTTTTGTTAGATTCTATAAAAATTAAATGTTCTTCTTAATCCATGTAAAATCTCATAAAGTGACTAATATTTCAGAATGGAGGGAGTAAACGAGAACAAAGTGAATAATTGAAAAATTAAATGCACTTGATCTTAAAACATAAAAAACGTTATTTAATAAAAAAATAGAAGGATCTATAGGAATACATATGAAGTAGGAAGATTTAGAATTTTTCTTTTAAAAATCACTCCATCAGTTTTAAAATGACAATCGTTTAAGGTTGTTTCACAGATATTAAGAAATGTATTAAATATCAGAACATTTAATAAACTACTAGAAAAAGTCTATTTAGCTACCAAGAAAATTGGTCGCTAATATCATTTTATTCGATCGCTAAATAGTTAGCTACAAAATTAGCCACTAAATTAGCAACCAAAATGGTCTGCGACGAGATATTAGCTATCGGCGGTCTTGGTTATTCAATCGCTAAATTAAACCTTTCTAGTAGTGATGATACATTTAAAATGTAAAGTGACTATTATTTTGAAAAAAAAAATCATCTAAAACACAACACTTATTATAAAATGGAGGAAGTATACGCTTGCATCTCTAAAGTTTATACCTCCATTACAGCTGTCTCTATCATTAATTTTTTAATTTATGATATTTCTATTCACATGACCCATTTTAATTATAAGATAATGATTTTATGTCCAAATCATAGTTTCTCTGTGGTTTTCTCAAAATATTTAGTTGGAATTAATCCTTCGAGAATACAATTCGAATCAGCACCAGTATCGAAGAGTGCCATAGTATCCAATACAAAATCCTCTATTTTGATTTTGACTTGAATATAAAACTTCTGGATGGTTAATCGGTTAATTAGCCTAAGAAAATCTTGTTCTTCTCCATCTTTAGTACAGATAGGATCAGGTGTCCTGATTTCTAGTTCCTCCGAGTCATTCTCTAAATCCTCTAATTGATTTAGAATAGTTTGGTGAATTTGTTGTTGCTCATTGATTTCTTTTATTTCTTGTTTGAGATTATTAATCTCAATTTGGAGATCTTGGATGGTAACAGGTTTAACCGAACTTCTTTCCAATCTTTTAATGATTGGTTTAAGGTCATACTTATTGGTAATCACTAAAGTTTTGGCTTTTTTCTTTTCTAAGGATTCCTTTAACCTATTTAGGTACACCTGCTTTTCCTGAGGATCAGGGATTGAATTAATGGCTTCAAACAAAAGGTCTTGCTCTTTTGTAAGAACATTAATTTCTGGAAATTCTTCATTATCTGAGGAAGAAATCTCATCATCCTGTTGGATATTGTTTAAATCTTCCGACCCTTCCTTTTCTGATTCTTCATCGGAGGTATCCACAAGGAGGCTACTAATTTGATCTTCTATAGTTTGTTCAAGATTAAGATTGCTAATCCTTTTTCGGAGTCTACAATATTTGCTTACATGTCCGGGTTTTTTACAACTATAGCATATGATTGGGGATTTGGACGAAGACTGCCTAGGAGTTTTTCTAGTAGTTGTTGTTGTTCTAGGAACCTTTTTCGGATTTCTATACCTATTACTAGGAAATCTCTTTGGTTTATCCTCATGATCTTGCTTGTTAAGCTTGAAGTCAAAGATCCCGCGGAAAGCTACTGGAAAATTAAAAGTCAGAGAAGCAGGAATGCAGACGGACTGCTAAATATATGCAACAATATAATATGCAAATATGTGAAATGTAGAAATTAAAACTGGAAGTGGACCAGTATTATGAAATTAAAACTGGAATTGGACCAGTATTATAAAGCTTTAATTAAAAAGAAAAAGAAAAGAAAAAGAAAGCCGATTGCGAGTAGTCTCAACGATGTCGGCTGGAGGGAGAAAGGAAAAGAAAATTACAGAAAGAGAATTCTTATTAAAACAGAAGAAAAGCTTACAGAATATCTCTCAAAGCTTCTCTCACTAAAAACTCTCTCTAAGTTACTCGATCATAAAGGGTACCTCACAACATGGTCGAGGCCTCCTTAAATAGAAATTAAAAACACTATTTGCACAGTTCCGGTTTCATGACAGGATCCTATGCTACAGTGCCGGTTTCTGACTTGAAGCTACAGTTTCGGTTTCGTGACTGGAAAATTAGCTACAGTTCTGGTTGAATGACAGGATCCTATGCTACAGTGCCGGTTTCTGACTTGAAGCTACAGTTCCGGTTTCGTGACTGGAAAATTAGCTACAGTTTTGGTTGAATGCTACAGTTCAGGTTGACAGGAAATGATGACTCTTGTTCAATCGTCTCCTAAGTTGATTCCAAAACAGTCATCTTCATTTTGATAGTAGTCATCTGAAGATGCTGCTGAAGCAAAAGAGCTTGGAAGAGATGACCTATCCTTCTCTTGGAGCAAATTGAGAATGTTTTGCAAATTTTTTGCAAAACTTTCTTTTGTTTGGGAAGCCGCAAGTGCTGCTGTAATTTTTGCCTTTTGATTGAGAAACAAAGACGTTTCCGGATCAGCTGGCTTCAAGAAACTAGAGTTTGCAGAGAACCAACTTTTGACCTCATCTGGATTTGCCCTAGATGCATCAAATTCGGTCCACCATTTGACAAAAGAATCTCTTCTTAATAAAGGGAGCCTTTCAGGATGATCTCTGTTCCCATATCTGTATTGCCAGGAAAATATCCAGGCTAAAAAGAATACTGAAAAAAATTTAAATCCGCCGGAATACATGATTCCTTTGAATTGTACATTTTTGAAAAAAGTTTGAAACCTTCCTCTGCTGAAGGAGGTAAAATTTGGGGAATGGAACCGAAGAAATCCCACCATTGAATAAACCAGTTTGGAAAAGTGTAATTAACACCTCTCTTAAAATATATAAGCCAAGAATGCCGATTCATCTTGTTTTGAAACCAGAAAACTCGACTCCAAGCATCAATGTAATCCCAGTAGTTATAGCCAATGGGATCAAAATTTTGCGAAAACTTTTTTAAATTGTTGGGATTTTTCCTAAATTGATTTGGAGTAATCACCTTTAAAATCTGGATTGTTGAATGGGTGATTACTGAAGAATCATTTTTATCTTTATAATGTTTGATTGTGACAGAATCTGAATCAATTAATATGAATTCATAAAACTGTCGAGTTTTGTTTAAAGCAGTTGGTTTAAAATGAAATCCTTCTGGAAAAATTTTTATTGGAATTTTGTGGGGGGATTTATCCCAAAACTCAGGTTCCATTTGGATTACCGAAGAAAACTTGTTTTTTGGAATATAAGGGTTGGCTGGCTTTTTAGAAGATTGAGTTTGGGTTTGGATCTGTTTTTGGCTAGGGCCAGAAATTATTGTTTTTGACTTAGCCATTTCTTTAATGAGAGTAGCTAGGTCAACGGTTTCATTTTCGTCTTCTGAGGCAATTTCTGCCCAGGTTTTGGTTGGAAGGTGGGTTAAGCCACAATCTTGGAGGACTAGAAGGGTTTGGATTGGGAAGGCATAATTTGCCTTGGTTTGTTTTGCAGTTTGTTGCTGAGTTGATGACTCAGCCACTAAAGATTGAACCTGGGTAGATGACCCGGTTTGTTTCTGGGTAGATGACCCAGTTTGAGTCGGTGACTCAGATTGGTTTTGGGTAGGTGACCCAGTTGGGGTTGATGACCCTGACTTTTTCGTAGGCCCAGGTAGGGCTATTCTAACTCCTCGACCCCTTGAAGAGGCCATTGCTGCTTTTCTAGGCATAAGCCTATTTTCCCTGTAAATATTCACGAGTAAGATAATCAGGGAGAGAGTTTGAAGTGCCTTTGAGATATTCTATTTCAAAATCAAAAACACTTAAAATAGCTTGCCATCTAGCAAAAATTTGTTTAGAAGCCAGATTTTTTACATCCTTTTGAAGAATATCTTTTGCTGATTTGCAATCAACTCTGATTAAAAATTTCTGATTAAGTAAATCAGATTGAAATTTTGAAACACAAAGTACAATTGCTAAAACTTCTTTTTTGACAGTTGAGTAATTTTGCTGTGCAGAATTCCAATGTTTTGAAGTGTATGCAATGATATGCTCTTTGCCATGCAATTTTTGTTTGAGGATGCCACCATAACCAATATCTGACGCATCAGTCTCAACTATTTTATAGGCTTGGGGTACTGGGAGATACAAACATGGGAGGTCTTTGACCTGGCGTTTGATTTGCTTAGCCACACTAGTGTGTTGATCTGTCCAGGGAGGGGGATTTTTCTTAAGACGATCATGCAAAGGTTTAATGATGTTATTGAGTTGAGGGACAAAGTCTCCTACATAATTAAGGCATCCTAAGAATCTTTGGAGTTGGGTTTTGTCAATCATTTGATCTGGAAATTTATCAGCAAATTCTATCGATCTGCTAATAGGGACAATTGTTCCTTGGTGGATCATGTGACCAAGGAATCTGATTTTAGTTTGGAAAAGACAAAGTTTTGAACTTGAGACTGCCAATCCATTTTGACGGACAACATTGATGAATATATTGATATGTTTAAAATGTTGGTCTATAGACTGAGAAAAAATTAAAACATCATCAATATAAACAATTGAAAATTTGGAATAAGGATTGAAAATATCATTCATGATCTTCTGAAATTCAGAGGGGGCGTTCTTTAAGCCAAAAGGCATCACATTCCATTCATACTGGCCAAAAGGGACAGTAAATGCGGTTTTATACCTGTCAGTTTCTTTAATCTGAATCTGCCAATATCCAGACTTCATGTCAAATTTTGAAAAGATTCTGGCAGCATGTAGCCTATTTAGAAGATCTTTCTTATTAGGAATAGGATACCTAATCCATTGTAGAGCTTGGTTTAGAGGCTTATAATTTATCACTAATCTGGGAGTTCCTCTTTCAACCTCAGCTTGTTTGTTGACATAAAAGGCTGAACAAGACCAAGAACTTTTGCTTTTCCTGATAAGCCCTTTATCTAAGAGATCTTTAATTTCTTTCTGACAATATTGGAGGAGTTCCTCATTCATCTGGATTGGTCTTGCCTTGGTAGGGATTTGACTTTCTTTGAAGTCCTTCTCATAAGGCAATTCAACAATATGCTTTTTTCTGTTCCAAAAAGCATTTGGGAGATCAGAACAAATTGTAGATTGAATATGTTGTTGCAAAGTTTCTATTCTTTGCTGGATATGAGATTGCTCTAGTTGAGCTTGAATTGTTTTGAACCAGATTTCCTCTTTGAGGAAATTGATCTGATTTGATTTATGATCAATGATATTGAGAGTCTTTACTATAGGTTTCTTGACAAATCTAAAAACTATTTGCCTTCCTAGATGTTTGGTACTGATTCCTTCATCGGAGATTTCTAAGGGAAATAATGCTCTAATAAAGGGGGTTCCCAAAATTACTTCATTTTTGAGGTCCTTGACTAACAAAAAGGAAGTTTTTACCTGATAATTACCATTTTTAATAAGGGCATTGGAGAGCTTATATTTGATTTTAAGCCTAGATCCACTAGCAGTGCTTAGTTTCTCTGTGGTTTTCTCAAAATATTTAGTTGGAATTAATCCTTCCAGAATACAATTCGAATTAGCACCAGTATCGAAGAGTGCCATATTATCCAATACAAAATCCTCTATTTTGATTTTGACTTGAATATAAAACTTCTGGATGGTTAATCGGTTAATTAGCCTAAGGAAATCTTGTTCTTCTCCATCTTTAGTACAGATAGGATCAGGTGTCCTGATTTCTGGTTCCTCCGAGTCATTCTCTAAATCCTCTAATTGATTTAGAATAGTTTGGTGAATTTGTTGTTGCTCCTTGATTTCTTTTATTTCTTGTTTGAGATTATTAATCTCAATTTGGAGATCTTGGATGGTAACAGGTTTAACCGAACTTCTTTCCAATCTTTTAATGATTGGTTTAAGGTCATACTTATTGGTAATTACTAAAGTTTTGGCTTTTTTCTTTTCTAAGGATTCCTTTAACCTATTTAGGTACACCTGCTTTTCCTGAGGATCAGGGATTGAATTAATGGCTTCAAACAAAAGGTCTTGCTCTTTTGTAAGAACATTAATTTCTGGAAATTCTTCATTATCTGAGGAAGAAATCTCATCATCCTGTTGGATATTGTTTAAATCTTCCGACCCTTCCTTTTCTGATTCTTCATCGGAGGTATCCACAAGGAGGCTACTAATTTGATCTTCTATAGTTTGTTCAAGATTAAGATTGCTAATCCTTTTTCGGAGTCTACAATATTTGCTTACATGTCCGGGTTTTTTACAACTATAGCATATGATTGGGGATTTGGACGAGGACTGCCTAGGAGTTTTTCTAGTAGTTGTTGTTGTTCTAGGAACCTTTTTCGGATTTCTATACCTATTACTAGGAAATCTCTTTGGTTTATCCTCATGATCTTGCTTGTTAGGTTTTTTGGTTTTTCTCTTTGAGCATCCTGGAAGACCAAATTGCTCGCAAAAAGATCCTAAATCCTTCTTGTTTTGGGCCTTTTCTCGGGCTAGCTGCCTTTGAATCTTGTCATCTTGGCAAATTTTTAAGGCTACTTTTTGGATAAAAGAAATCTATTGTCCATAGCTGAGCTTGTCATACGGGATGATCCCATCAGGTGTTAAGCTTCTAATTTTATCTCTAACTTTATCTCCTAGAGATTTTGGTAATCCTGCCAAGAATTTTTCTTTCCAGAAAGGCTGTTGACTATCTTCTCTGGTGTAAACCCTGGTAAGGAAAGTATCCTTATACCATCTAAAATCAGCTAAGGTTTTACACTTAAGGTTTGAGAGTAATTCTGCAGACCTATCTTTCCATAAAGATGGATCCCCTATGAAGTGTTGGGCTATGGTAAAAACTAAGGTGCTAACAGCATCTGGAATAGTTTCCCCGTTGCCGTCAAGGATAGGTTCTCCTTGTTCGTTTGTCTTAATAGCGGAAAAAATGCTAGCTTTATCTTCTTCAGTGAGATAGTTATCCCACCATCCTTTAAGTTGTCCTGAGAACCCAGATACTATTATGTTTGCTATAACTTCTTCTGAGCTATCGTGAGCTGTTTGATATGCCATGCACACCATGGTCATATGCTGGAGCATAGTCATGATGTTGTACTCAGTCTTTCCATCTATGTTCCACTCATAGACATTGTTGGCATTGAAGCTATTGAACCTAGAGTCTTGGTCTAAGGCTAGATCTGGTGCTACCATTGGTTGTGAGTAAGTCTTGGTTAGTCCTTTCTATTTCGTTATGGAATTTGTCAGGATGGGGCACGCCTTAGCGGACTCTTGGTCCGATTGGAGATCAGATTCTTGGGATTCTTCTTAATTGACCATATTAATGGATAATTTGGAGGTTTGCCTAGTTCTTGAAGTAACTTCCTGTTGTGGTGTATCAGGGACAACAGTTGTTTTGAGTAAATCATTAATCCTACTCAAGAGCTCACTGGATGAATCAGATTCAGTCCTAAGCTTGGCCTTTTGTAATGTTTGTTTAGCCTTGTGGGAAAGTTTGAAAGGCTTAAACAATGGTTTTTCAAGAGGTCTAGATGCGGAGGCATCTTCTGATGATGAAAGTCCTGAATGAATTCCTAGGGGAGGAGGTTGTTTAGGGGAAGAAATATTTTCCCCTATAACCTGAAGATATTTGTTGGTATAGTTCGCCTGTTCCATTAGGCTTTTGATATCTCTAGAAGTGACCTCTTCCTCTAGATTTTTGGTTTTGAACGGTGATGCTATCACAGGGTGATGTTTATCATCCCTAATATTCGGTAACTGATACTGATTGGAAGGAGGTAGTTCTGACCTAACCATTTCACCATCCTTCAGGTGCCAAATAGTGATAACATTAGTAGTTCCTTGTCTTACTAATTCTGTTTGAAAAGGATAATTTATTTGGGTCTTGACTGTGTAAGCATGAAACCAATCAAAGAAGGGGATATTCATGTGAACTTTTTCGAGAAAACTGTAATATTTCTCTTGAATTTCTTTTCTTTTTAGGCCCTTAAAGTTATTGAAAAACCATGTCCTCTGAGGTTCCCAATCCTCAGAATAAAAGTTTTTACGGAGGGCTTCTTTATCTATGAGGAACTTATGAGATAACATCATAATGGTCATTCATAGAAGAGTAGGTTGGGGACTGTACAGATCTTTGATCTTCATCCTCGTTTGCTTGATAAGTGGTTCTGGGAATTGTAGAACTTGTCTCTATTCCATGTAAATTGACTTCAGGTATTACAGTCCTAGGATTAATGGTTCTAAATGTTGGTTGGGATGCTACAGAGAATGATCTCCTGACCTATAGGAAGCTTCTGACCTAGAAGAGAACGAGTTTCTTCTATCAAAGATAATTTCTACCCTTCCTGAGTCAGATTGTCTGATTTCTTGAAGCTTTGGTGCTTGTCTTGGAATGGTACGAGTGGCTCTTTCTATAGACCACGATTTTGGGAGTTGGACTTCATCCCATCTGATGAGCCTAGGAATGGTGACATTTGCTTTTGTCATATCTGTGACAAATAGAGTTGTTTCTCTATCATCAGATTTTAGAAGGACTCTAGAGTTACAAGTGTTCATGACCTTGTATTGAATCCTATATATGAGTGCTGCTGGAATGGATCCTTCCTTTATGTTTAGACCATGAAGTTGAATGTTTAAGAATAACGAATCCAGAATGTTTCTGTCCAACAAGCTAACGGTTTTGTTAGGAAAACAATTGAAATAGACTGGTCCGTGACCTAGGCTTGTTTCGACAGTTCCTAAGAGGGAATCTTTGAAATCTTGGTGCCTAATGTCTCTAAGACACATGAGGATTGAAGCGTGAAGACCTTCTCTAATAAGAGGTTTCACTGCAACTTGGACACATCCGATATGGAGATACCTGTATTTTCTAGCATGTTCTGCTATGGATTGTTTTGTCAGGAGATGAAATTCTTCTCCTGCCTCTGGTCCCAGAGGGATGTTGATGTTTATCATCCCTAATATTCGGTAACTGATACTGATTGGAAGGAGGTAGTTCTGACCTAACCATTTCACCATCCTTCAGGTGTCAAATAGTGATAACATTAGTAGTTCCTTGTCCTACTAATTCTGTTTGAAAAGGATAATTTATTTGGGTCTTGACTGTATAAGCATGAAACCAATCAAAGAAGGGGATATTCATGTGAACTTTTTCGAAAAAACTGTAATATTTTTCTTGAATTTCTTTTCTTTATAGGCCCTTAAAGTTATTGAAAAACAATGATTTTATGTCCAAATCATTCTCTTAGAGATAAAATAGGTGAGTGATGAATAGTAATGTTGCTAATAGAAAAGCTAACAACATGGGATAGCTGTGATGGAGGTACATTACAACATATAATTAAATTTTAGTAACTTAATTTTTATATAACCTTTAAAAAAACAATAATGATGGGTATATGTAGTATTTATTTATTATGGTGCACAATTCATTTACAATTTACTTTAATATTAAAAAAATTAATAAATTAAGAAAAGAAATGAGTTGTAGACCTTACACACAACTTTTTTGTTAAAAAAATGTTGGAAATACAGAGGTAAGTTCATAGGAGTGAAGAACAATTAATTGAAGCTTTTATTTGTTTAAAAAATGAGATGTTCAATAAGTGCAATGTTATGGAGGTAGATAGGAGCAGGGGGGAAATGAAATGAGTGAGTGTATGTGAGGATTTAAGCAAAGGGTAGATCAGATGAGTAGATTTCTGACAGTTTTTCTAGTATGTGGGAAGGTGATGGAAACGGGAAGGAAGAGAGGAACATAAATGAAGGAGAAAGGAAGGAAGGTGGGTTGGAAGAAGCATTTAACTGAAGATATTAAACCCTGTCTGTTCTGTTGAGAATGAAGAAGAAATATGACCAAGAAAATACTACTAATACAACTACAATAGCAGAGTTGTTTTTAATTTTGGTCACTGTTCAATTCTGCATTTAAGTGAATTCAAGATGGTTTAATGAAGGCAGGTACACTTACTTCAAATTCAATCCTCCATCTATCTCCATATGCCTTTAATGGCTTGGTAGTTGGCACCCCCTTTTTTTTTCTTTAGCTTCAATATAAATTAAATGTTTTCTTCCCATTTTCTAAGTTATTTTCATTTAATTTCTCTGTTAGTAGTAGTACTACTACTCTAGTATTGTCTTTCACTCTTTCTTTTGTATATTACAATTACAATTAATTTTTTAGTAATTCTCTCCACCCTTCATTTAATTAATTAATTCATTTGCTACTCCTTACTGATATGATCGAGCAAATGAAGCAGGGGAGAAAAGATTAATTAGTGAGATAATTGAATGTATTAAGTAGATTCTTGCGGTATGAGTGACCAATTATCACTTATTGAAATTGATTTAGGAATGCAGTCCATTTAGGAGCCCTCATCAAATTTATTTGTGGTTGGTGACATTAAGCCATGAACACACCTAACGTATACCCTTCCTTTTTCCATGAAAATGTATCCGTTACACACATTTCACATATCCAATAAAATCCATTAGTATGATCAGATATTAATAAACAACTGGTGCAGAGAAAATAGGAATACTCCATTAATAAGAATTAATTGCTTGTAATTAAGAATTAGATTTCTTCTGTGTTTTAAAATTAATTTATGATGGTCATGGCCAAATTGTGTTTTTTTAATGAGAATGAAGGTGTTTTGGCATTATTCGTATATGGAAATGGATAATGTAGTAGTACAAGAAAATAGAGAAGCACTGTTACAACAAGTTTGAAGCCATACTTTGCAATCAACCATGTAATACGTTGACATACTCCTATGTATTACTACATGACATGGTTGATGGTTGAGTAGCATATGGAGTATAGTACTAACTACAAAACGACATGAGTTTTATTGTTAGAAGGAAAGTCATTAAAATAAGGGTTTTTCTAATCTGTGCAATATTGTATAGGTTAAAGAATCAAAGATAGAAAAAACAGAGTATTTATTATTTGTCATACACAATTTTATTAAAGTTTTGTTTTTTCCAAAAAAAAACTTTTCATTTTTAGTTCTTTAACCTGTGCAATATTATACAGGTTAAAAAAACCGTTAAAATAAAATGTAAGTTCTTTGGGAGGAAGTCAGCATATAAACAATGGGCATGACGCAGCTGATGTCAAAGGAAGGAGAAATTGAGGAGCGGTTCTTTCCAACATTTATTTATGAGAGAGAACCAACATTAATTTGGGCGTTTATTTCTTCTAAAACTTTTTTTATTCGGCTGAAAATGAATTTATTTTAGTTAAATTTAGCTCAACAAGAATTTACTCGTTGAAATCTAGTTTTTACAAGAACTATTTTTTCAGTTCATGTTGGACTTTAATATCAAACTAGTTTCAAAATGAAGTGTCAAATTTTCACATAATTAATTACTATAGAAGTAATAGAACTTGGTTGGTTTTAATGGAGGAGGGGAGGTGTTGAGAGGCATTAAAGGTTATAGTTCTGGAGTGATTAATAGGCATATAGTATAGGTGATGAAGTATGAGTGTGGTTCTTGAGTGTTAAATGTGGGGGGGGGGGTGTTGAAGGGCTTTAAAGTTTAGTTTTTTGAGTGACCCAATTGGGGAGGTTGGAGTTATTAAAGAACCATTCAAGACTCCTTCCCTTCGTTTCAACTGTACAACACTCATAACATTAATGACATTGCCATCCATACACACTCTCCTTCAATTCTTCTTCTTCTTCTCCAAATCTCCAATAATCCTTAATTCCACTTCCTCACCGCCTTTCATAATTAGTGTCATTGCTTCCCCTTTCGATTTCCCTTTTGTACCATAAGTACCTCATGTCAACTTCCTAATTTAAGTTATTTTACATTAACATTATATTAATGCATCTGTCTTAATAAATTCTGAAAATGATTTTTCATCAATTATTTCTCCAAATTACTACTACATTTCAATCTTACAAATATCAAAATATTTTTTCAAAATTTCGAGTATTTAGTTTTCATGAAAAACTAAACATGTTTTTAATTTAAAAAATACAAATAAACATTTTTTTTTAATTTAAGTCACTTAAAATCAATACATTAATTATCCGTAATACTCCTTTCGTTCCACAATACATGTCGTTTTAAGGTTTGGGCTAAAATAACTAACAAAAACATTTAACACTCTTAATTTTACAAAATATTCTCTCTGTTTTTTATTCTCTTTAGTTTTTCTGAATTGTTCACTTTTGATAGTTGCTTTAGAATACTCACTCCGTTCCCATTTATAAGTCACCTTTAATGTTTCTTTTTATAAGTCATTTTTAAAGCATATGAAGTATTAAATAATTTTTTTCTCGTATGACATTGCTGTATTTAATGAGTTTACAATTTTTAACAATAATGTCAACTAATAGCGTAACTCCATTTAAGGTGGATAGAGAATGTGAGGAGAAAAATTTGTAAAATAAAAAAAATATAAACAAGAGTAGTGTTGGATTTATGTTAAATTCAATATCACCAACTAATTTTAACTATTTTTGTTAAGATGTGTGAATTAGTTAGAAGTAACTTATAAATAGGAACGAATGAAATATTAATAAATAATTAATGTTATTTTTCCATTTAAACCCTTATAATAAATGCATCTTTCCATTAAGTATCCATAAATGAGAGTATAATAATAAGAAATTATGTAATAAATACTCCTAGAAAGTTTAACCTCTAATCATTTTCTTAATTTATGTGCATAACCTTAAAACACTAAAAAAAACAGACGGAATAAAGAACTTAATTTTCTAATATATTTTTTTTATAATTAAATTTCTTTACAATAAGTTTTCTTTCTATACTCAACATTAACTCTCAATCTTTTGAGGACATAATTCAAAAAATAATAATTAATACTCCTTCTGTCTCTATATATAAGAACCTTTCCAAAAAAGCACAATGATTAAGAAAATTAGTAAATTTAAAAAAAATCATTAAATTTGTCTAGTAATTTGAGTTTATTTCCCTACTTACCCTTCAATTATTAAAACCAATAAAATTACTTTATTTCCACTTAATTAATATTCACTAGCTTTGAACCACACAAAAGTAGTTGAGAAAATAAGAGTAATTTAATAAAAAAAATTAAATTTGCATAAAATTTTAAAAATAGTCTTATAAAAAGGGACACACAATTTTTTTATAAAATGTCTTATAAATAAGAATGGAGGGAATATTACCATTAAAAATATAAAGAAGTAAGTAATTTTAAAAAAAGATACAATAACTAAAATGACAAATATTTTTGAAAAATGGTTATATTTTAAGTGCAACTAGTAGTATCTTTTTAGATTCATAAGAAATCAAGGGAGTATAAAAACATGTATTAATTAATTCTTACACTTTCAAAACAATAAATACGTGACGCCAACATTTGTTAACATTTTCTTTTAATTTATTAAATCTCAAGAATTTCATCGAGCAATGTAAATGATTCAGAATTCTCATATATAGTAACACTTTCTTAACATACTATCTATTATCCAAAAATGATAAATATTCTTATATTCCTATATTTAAAATTTTGATAAATTATTAAAAGAATTTTAAAAAGACATAGGAGTATGTGTCAGATTGAAATCACATATATCAACTTGAAGTTATATTTTGTATTACTATAATTAAGGTTGTGTTTAGTAATATTAATTCATATTATTTTTGAATTTTAATACAAGCAAAAAAATTTTTCATATCTTTTGGTCTAAAATATAAATAAATTTTAATCACTTTTATCTTATTTAATAATATTATTTTTAATTTACTCTTTATTTATTATTATAACTTTTATTTTGTAATAAATCTTATGAAAACTATTTTAATAATTTAACTTTATCTTTTACTTAAAATTAAGAAAATTAAGTCCAATTAACTAAATTTTTAATTATACGAAAATTAGATAATTTTTCTTATATATGAGTTCAAATTAAAGGTAGTAACTTATTTAAGAGTTTATAATTCATTGTTTAGTAGAAGTATTTAGTAACTACAGTTCAAGTATATAGTTTTCATAAGTTATAACTTAATGTATCTTATAGCTTATAAAAAACTAGCTTTTGATAATTCATTCATTTTTTTATTCTTAAGTTATTTATGCATGTTTATTTTGTAAAAATATTTTTACATGATCTTTTAAGTCATTTTTACATATTTGTTCGAAATGGTTCAATGTACGTTGGATAGTTATATTTTGTATTTATAATTTTTTTATTTTTCTTTTAATAAAGAAAGAAGCTTTTGGTACTTCAGTTAAAAGTTGTACATTATTTTAAAAAGTTTTAAAATCGCTTTTTACCACTAAAAATTATCTTAAAGTCGCTTTAAATAACAAATATATTCAAACAAAAATTAATTATATTTAAAATAATTAATTCTTTTTCATAACTAATTCAAACACACTCTATAAATCATAAGTCAAAAATTATAAACTACTGTAAACTGACACAACCTAGCACTAGTAGATGATAAGTACATATTTATAAATTCATATTCCTTTTCAATGTGTATTTTTTACGTGTCAAATTCCTACTTTGTGAGTAGTACTCCTACTAGACTTGCAGAACTTATTGTTTCCTCAAATTTTGTTCACATTATTATTTTTTATTTGAATCACATATACTCTCTCTCTGTTTTATAATATAACTCCAACAATAAAAATTTAATATTTTATATATAAAACACTAAAAATATTTATTAGAGTAATTTTGTCTTATTTTAATTTTATTTATTAAAGTGAATTATTATTAATAAAGATAGTTAAGTTAGTTTTAATTAGGATTAGAATTTTAATAAAGTACTAGTAAATTTTTTTTAAAACAAATAATATTTAGTGTTGTGAGTATATTATTTAAGAAGCTAAATATAATAAGAAATATTAAAAAATATCTTAAAAGAATTGTTTATCAAGACCCATTTTTTAAACTAACACATTAAGTTTTCTTTTAAACAGTATAAAAAATGATAAAGAAGTTATATTATGAAATACTAGCAGTAGAGGAATACTACATTAAACACACACTTAAAGGTGCGTTATTAAGGAGGGAAGTTGGAAGAAGAGATTAAAGCACGTTACACGTAAGCAGAGCGTTTCTGTTTGCATCGCCCCATATTAAGATTGAAGATTATCCAACTCCAAGGGAAAAATTCATTTCATCACTATATAAATCTACCTCACTCTCTTCATTTCGTAACAGTTAACAGATCACAGATACTCACACGCACACAATTCCATTCCATACTTAATTACTCACTACTTTCAATTTACTTACCTATGGTTTCCTTTCAAGACACTCCAATAACCCAAGTTCATCCACAATTCCAATCATCCTCAAAGAAAAGAAAATGGGATCATGACCTACTTGCCGAACAATTATTCTTCAAAGATCAATCAAATTCAGAGAAAAGGAACTCCGTCTTTGATTCAGGACTTCAACCACATACCCCTTTTACTTCAGATAAATGGCGTCAATACCTCACTATTCAGGTACCTACGCGTGTATATATTTTCATTTTCAACACCCAATCATTCTAACATCATCATCATCATATGTTATAAAAGTCGGTTTAGTGGTCATTTGAATGAAACATCGATTAAGGCCACAGGGCAGGCAGGCATATGATCAATCATAATCTTTGATCATTTTTGTGCAGTCAGGGCAGCAGATACAGAGTGTGAATCGAACAACCACAACAACAGAGGACTCAAAAAGAAGCCTCGAATCACGTGCTTCTAATGATCCTCACGTGACCTTAGACCTTGAGCTGAACCTGACATGTGAATCACAGAGGAAATTAAAACAATCCAGTTACGATCACATAAATGAGAAACAGAGTTGTGTTTCCCCTGTTTTGAGTGAACAAATTGATGACTTTACTGAATCAAGCAAGTGTAAGAAAGAGGATTCCGAGGGTAAAATAAAGCGTTCGCCGTCGTGGTTATCATCATCGGAGGGAGATTGCAAAGAGATGGTAGCAACGGTGTGCATGAAGTGTCACATGTTGGTGATGCTATGCAAATCATCCCCTGCTTGTCCTAACTGCAAATTCATGCATCCACCAGATCAGAACCTTCCCAAATTCTTGAAGCGAAGGTGCACCCTCTTCTGTTAGGAAATTAATTCCAGATATTCAGTTACATTATAATTTTCAGCTTTTTCGTGTTACTTTTCTCTCGACTCTTTATAAAAATATATAGTTGTAAGTTGTAAGTTTAAAACGGTGTGGTGAATCTAGTTCTAAGAATGCGAATTAGTAGTGACTATTGTAAAAACTAACCTAGTATCATGATCATGCATATTTATCTATGTACATAGTTTATTTGAATTTTAATTATGGAGGATCCAAAAAGTAGTCCATGTTACGGCACAGCAGGATTTCAAGTAGAGTTAATTTGTGAATTGAATGAATAGGTTGATTGATTTTGTTTCGCAGCGACGATGGATGGATGACTGAGTTTCCCTTAATTAACGATGGTGATCATTCTCTAAGTGGCTAATGCAAATCTAACAACTCTTTTCTAACACAATAAATGTTGACAAGTTGTTCATCAAATTAAAATAATAATAATAATAATAACTAAAAATTTAATAGTATAAAAGTATATTGAAGTCGTATTAAGGATATTTTCAAACTAAGAAAAAAAAAATGACAAATGACATATCTATCCACTTGAAAAGAAAAAAAAATACTAATTAAATAAGTATAATACTCCTTGTATTTTTTTTTAATCTCTTTAGTATTTTTGAATTGTTCACTTTTAATATTTACTTTAGAATAACAATAAATAATTAATGTTATTATTTTACTTATACTCTATAATAAATACATGTTTCCATTAAATATTTATAGTCTACTATCTAAACATAAGGTATAATAAAAAATAAATACTTTTAAATATTTTAACATTTAATTATTTCTTTAATTCATGTGCATACATTAAACTACTAACAAAAAAAAAAAATAGATGATATGTTATGGGACGAAGTACATTATGCATCAAGAATATTTAGTTTTAACTTTTTTTATTGGAAATATGTAAGTGTATAACGACTATTAATTAAACACATTTTTTTTATTAAACTAGTTTTAGTTGTTGAGATACGTCATACATGAATTAATTTTTTTTTTATTTGTCTCATTTTATTCGTCATTTTAGAATACTATATTAACGTAAAATTACTAATTTTTTTATTTCCAAGTTCACCACCAACAAAAAATTCTCAGCATTTCTATTTATATCTATGGTGCATTGATAAATACTCAAAGAGTATAATAAAAACTTTATTCTTATTTTTATGTAATAAAAATTCGAACATTATTGTACTTTTCGAATTTATTTAAGAAAACCTTAATTAAAAAGTCATTGAGAGTGTGGGACTAATGGAGGGAGTACACTTTAACTCTTAATTAGGTGTATTTTATTTTATTTTATTTTATTAGCTAAACACATACCTTCACATTATATTTCTCTTTCGGTTCAAAGAGCTCATCCTTATGTCACTTGAGCAGTTGAACTACAAACTCTTAACGTGTATTTTACCTTTAAATGAGCATGCAAATAAAAATAGAGGAGCATATTTATGTGTGTTTTATTTTTAAGTGAATATAAACAAAGAAATTATTCCTTCTATCTCCTCATATATATTATTTATTGTTTAGAAAAAAATTTATTCCACTTTATATTACTTGTTTTACAATTTTATAAAGCAATAACTGTTTTTCCTATTATCAAATGAGTGTTATTTTTTTAATAAATATTATAAGAGATATCATTAATAGGGATGAAAATAAACTGATTGAACTAGATTTTAAAGGTCAGACTTAACTTGCTTATTAAGATTTGAGACTTCCACATTATCTATTATTTGACTAGTGCTGTTTTTAAGGCCTTATTTGTCATTTAAAAAATCTGATTAGGTTTGAAAGTTTATTTTATAATAAAGTTGTTAAAATGATTTGAAATATGATTTTAAAATAAGTTAATATATTTAGCATATATTTAGGTAAATAGATACTATTATTATTATAATCATTGTTTTGTTCTAGTTACTTTTTAAATAGTTTTAAAAAAATTAAATAAGATTAATTATTTTTCTTAAAAAATGTGAGATAATTATTATTTTCTTATAACAAAAAATGAAGCTAAGGGAGTAGTAATTAATGTTCCCTTAGTTCCTTTTTACTCCATCTATTTCTGTTTTTTTTTTAATATTCCTTTTTATATGTCTCTTTAAGAATTCAAATAAAGTATTTATAACTTATTTTTTTATTATACTTTTTATTTATTACTTGATTCATTGATCAAGCATTAAACAATTATCAATTTAAAATTCCAATATAGAAAATTTTCTCTTTACTTTTAAAGTCCCAAATGGAAGTTAAACCTGAACACATTTTTATTCTGTGGGTAAACACTTAAAAATGAACCAAAAAAACACTTAAAGTCTTAGTCATGTATCTTAGTTGGTGAGCACATGGGAACATGCGTGTGTGGGTACGGGATTCGAATTCCGGTTGTAGTACTTTCCTATGAACAAAAAAAGCACTTAAAAATGAACAAAGAGAGTAGGAGAGAGAGGTATTAAAAGAAGGTTTTTTTTTCTATTTTGTGCAATTTTATAAGGTTAAAAATACTCAAATTAAAAATTATTTATTGAATATTAAAATATATAATATATAATTAATGTAGATCTTATTTAATTTTTAGTTTTTTAATACAAACTTTTAAGTTAAAATTTTTAATATGTTCAAACTTGCATAGGATAAAAAATCCTTAATGACCAATAGGAGTTGACCCAGATGGTGCATGCTTAGACCCAATGACCATAAGATTCTGAGTTTGAGTCTTATCTTGTTAATCATTTATTAAATATTAAAGTATATAATATATAACTAATGTAAATAGTATTTTTTTTTTTCAATACAAACTTTTTATTTTAAAATTTTTAACATATAAAACTTGCACGTCCAATGTGTTTGAATGTACGTTAGATGAGATATGATGTTCAAATGTGGGTTGATGCTCATTTACGTTCTTTGGTCCATAAATGCAAAGGGAAACAGATGGATGGGGAAGTGATGGATAGATACACAATTAATAATCGTTACTTACATTACATTACATGCATGCATCATCCATTCCACATACATACAGACCATATTCAATACTAGTACTCTACAATTCGCAAACTCCTGAACTACCATCTTAGCTGCATTTATGTCATGTTTCATCGTATCAGGCGATATATACTATTATCACTACTAGAAAATTTTGATTTAGCGACCGAATGACCAAGATCACCGGTAGCTAATATCTCGTCGCAGGCCATTTTAATCTTTAATTCGGTGGCTAATTTCGTTGCCAACTATTTAGTGACCAAATAAAACGATATTAGTAACAAATTTTCTTTATCGCTAAATAGATTTTTTCTAATAGTGTATAGTATATGTCAAGAGTAGAGCTACCGTATACATAACTTCTTCCTCTACTTGTAATTTTGTCTCTCAAATATGATTAATAGTAATACGTATAGTATATGATGGCTGGCTTTGCTTCTATTTTCTTTTTTCCGAGCAATTATATATAATTCTCAAGATTTATAATAATATATACTACATAATTATCATCCCTTTTGCATTGATACATGTATGTTATATCAGTTTCTTGATGATGAGATTACAATTTATAAGGCGCTATCAATTGTATGAATGATGAAGTGAAAAATGTTCTAATATTCTTTAAGAACACAACGATTTTTTGAGCCATTGGAAAGTCAAATATTGCTTAATATATTTTAAGACCGTGGTTATCTACCTCAATAATTAATTGACTTGTTTCTTCTAATGAATATTTTTCTCTCTATATAATAATAAATATGATAGAGGATATTTAGAAAAAAAATTACTACTTCTGATCCTATTTAAGTATTTATAAGAAACAAAAATTGTTTTTTCAGTCCTAAAATAAAAAAAACATAAATTATTTTTAGACCTATTAATTGTAAAAAAAAGTTGAAAGTCCCATAGTTCCTTAAGTTCATTCTAAAGCAGGGGTGGAGTTAAACGATAAAGATTAAAATTAATACATTAAAAATTAATCAAAAATTAAAATTTGATTTTCGTTTAACCAAAATTCAAGAATATTTTGTAACACTAAATACATTAATAATTAACATGTTTAAAAAAATTCATAATTTTTATATATGAAAAAAAACTTTAGAGAGGAAATTTTGCTGTTCTCAAGTATAGAGAGATATCAATAAACATCTTTATCATGAAAATGCTTCTAGCAAAAATTGAGCCAAAGACTTCCTAGTGAAGTATTGGAGTGTCCTTATGCACATTCCCAAACTATGTGAGTATGTGACCTATCACACTTCCACTTGATTAAACTCATTGAGTACAAAATTCATGATTTGATTAAATAAATGTCGAATAATCATTTAAGTCAATTAAATACTCCCTTCGTTTTATGATGAGTGTCGTTTTAGAGAAATAATTTTTTTTTCTAAAAGATTGTGGCTTTATATTTTCAATACTTTATTAAATATTCTTTTCTCTATTTTACCCCTATATAATAATTAATGCTCAACTAGAAACAATATAAGATAATTAATGTTTCAATTATTAATAGGGATATATTAGTAAAATCGTTTTACTTATTATAACATTTATTTTATTTTTTAATCTTTGGGAAACAACCTTAAACGACTTTTATTTTAAAATGGAGGGAGTATTTTTGAAGTTGTCAATTATTTTTGTTTTATGGAAAATGCTAAACAACCTTAGGGCACTTGTTAAGAATACAAAAGTATAAATATTTCATTGGGATTGATAGTATTTATTGTTTCGAAAGTTAAAATTCTACTTAAATGCTATCAATCCCAATAAAATATTTTCACTTTTGTATTTTTAACAAGTGCCCTTAGAGCACTATTTAGCAAGACCCTTGTTTTATTCATACAAATAAGACTTACACAAACTTTTTTTTAAAAAAGTTTAAAATTGGTGAATTACTACTTTAATTTATCAATTTGTTCACACAAGTCATTTTAATCTCTGATTTTATTAAAATTTCTTTTTAGTCACTGATTGACTTTGTAAAATACCATTCATTTTAGTTTATTTCCGGATTAAAATGATCAATTTTTTTTTATAAGTCAAGCACTAAGTTGCCTATTTTTTATACAACCAAGGACTAAAATGACTGATTTTATAAAATCATAAACTGAAGTAGAATTTTGATCTGAGTTAGGAATTATAAAATGAAACACTACTATAATCAATGGGACTAAATTACGTATTTACTTCAATTAAAATATAAAAAAAAATTTATATTCATTTTAAAGTAATTAAGTGATTTAATAATATTATAACTAGTATTAAAAATATCTCGTAACAATTTCAAAAAAGAAATTAATAGGGAGTCATCATCTAAAATAATGGGAGACTATCCCCTAAGGGTCCGTTTGATTTGCTAAATTTCATGGTACAACACATCACAAATTTGTTAATTTAATGTTTGATTTAGAAAATGATCCAGAGAAAGCATAAAAGTGAAGTTACTAGACAGCACAAAAAGCCAAAACTTTGTACACACTAAACCATGAGACAACTTTTTGTTCCACAGCACAACTATCCAAAAGTCAAAAATATCTATACTCTCTTCCACTATTGTGTAACCACTTTATCTCACTTTCTCTCTCAACTTACCATATATATATATATATATATATATATATAAAATTTTAGTGGAAAATAATGATATTTAAAAAAAAAATAATTAAAAAAATCAATATTTTTATGTAAAATAATAATAATATGTAATATTAATATGTATTATAAAGGATATTATTGTAAAATTTGAATCGTATTTTTTGTTCCGTACATTGGTTATCAAACACTAAATAATATAATAAGTTATGCTGTGTTTTGTTGATTTATACTATGCTGTATCACTTGTGCTCAATCCTAACATGAAACGCACGCCAGCAGTTCTACTGTCTAAAACTAACCATTTCATCATTTACGTTACTGGCTATCAAAACAAAGGGAAAGGGGAATCAAGGGATAATGTTGAATATTCTTTCATATTCCTAGTTAAGCTAAAAGGAAAGAATACTGTTGCAAAATGTTCCTCAACAGAAAAGAGGAAAATAATTGTTTGTTTACTATTTGTTCACCGAGTTAATTCTGTTCGGGAAATCGTTCATTCTATCAATCGACAACTGATGAAATGAAGGGAAAGTATAAATAACCCTCTCACTTTCGTACAAGAAGCCACCTTTCACTCTCAAAATGGCAATGCAGGCAGGGGAACTCTGCCACCAGCAACATTCAAATCCATATTCTCCTCCCATTTTCTTTAATTCCACTTCCGATTTCGGTTCCTTCACCGCAAGCAGCGGAGGGTTGTTTCTCGAATCTAAAATTCCCGATTCCTTTGTTCGTTTAATTCCTGCAATTGCTTCTTCCGATTTCAATCCTCGCCGGCAACGGAGGAGGGTTCCGGCTGCGTGTTTTTCATCGGTGAGCTTGCCCGGTTCTAAAATCGTTGCCGAACCCAAGGCATACGTTCTGCAAAACGGTGACCACGTCTCCGATACAGAGACTACCTCGAACGGTGTCGTTCAGCAAACCAAGGTTAGGGTACGAGGAGGCAATGCCGTCAACACTACAAAGCATCTGTGGGCTGGTGCTATAGCTGCTATGGTTTCTAGGTATATTTAATTTGTTATTTCAATCTTTTAAAAAGAGCGAATGTCTAACCTGAAAAAGTAAAAGGTATATCTTGAAAATTTAATACGTTTTTTAATCAAAGATGAATACATGTCCACACACTATAGTGAATCCAGATTTTTTAATTTGACAGCATCACCTGCTTACTGTTATTAATTTTGTAAGCCAGAAAAAAAAAAAAAAAACTTGTGTAATAGGCTTTTGTTTGATTTGATGAGTTATGTTTGTTTTATGGTTGATTCAAGTGAAAGTACTTTCACTTGAATTCAGAAGTTGTTGCTTTCATTAAATGTGGTTAACGGAAAAACAAACACGCATGAAGTGGAAAAGCAAACATGCATGAAGTGTATATCTTTCTGCTATTTTTTTCCGATAATGTTTTATTATCACCTATGTATATCTTTTTTGTTTCATAACCGATGCTTGCATTTGGCTCTATTAGAACTTGTGTTGCCCCCCTTGAAAGACTTAAGCTGGAATATATAGTTCGTGGTGAGAAGAAGAATATATTTGAGCTTATTAGGACAATTGCTGCTTCTCAAGGGTTGAGAGGCTTTTGGAAAGGGAACCTTGTAAATATTCTGAGAACAGCTCCATTCAAAGCCGTTAATTTTTGTGCTTATGATACGTATAGAAAGCAACTACTAAGATTCTCCGGAAATGAGGAAACTACTAATTTTGAGAGGTTTATTGCTGGTGCTGCTGCTGGAATTACAGCTACCATTATTTGCCTACCACTTGACACCGTACGTGAGAATTTGAATTCTGATTTCTTAGTTCATTTCCCTGTTACATCACAACTGAAAAAACTTGTATGCATGTGTTAAGATTTGCCCATGAAAAGTAAAGCACAATAGCACATAGAGACACAAAAATATGCCAATTATGATTTGGTATTGAGAGCTCTATGAATTAATGGTTTTCTATGGGCTCAAGCAGTACTATTTCAACTACTACTATTAATATTGTAGTGTTTATCCCTTTCAATTTCTGGAACTGAATAGCAGCTTTATTCTTGTATGTATCCAACATCTGACTACCCTCCAGGCCTTGGCATGAACGAATGAAAAATTAACTGAACATTTTAAGTTCTTAACTTGCGTTATACAAGGAAACATTCGAATTGATTTATTTGAATATGATGTCACTACAGATGAAGAATATGGGGAAAAGCAATAAGTTAACATTTGTCCTTCAATGAAGCATGCTCTTTTCTTTTCTTTTTTTCACTAGCTAGATCTGCTCCCTTGTGCGGTTATGCATGCATGTTTTCCCACGTGTATAAAGTACAATAAAGTTAAACGAAAAAGAAGAGTATAATTGACATAAGATGTTTTATTCGACTTCCTAATCTTTTTAAAGAGATAAACCCAACTATCAGTCCCTATCCAGGACCAGGATTATGGTTGTGGGACCCTGTATAGGGAATGACAAGTTCATATTTGTAAGGATTCAGTTTATGGGTTTACTTATATTGAGGAGCTTAGAGCTCTGGGAGGGATTTTTCTCTAAAACTGTACTGTTCTATCTTTCTTCATCAATAAAGCATCATCTTTTACTGTTTATTGTTCTACTTTTCTTCTTCACAAGTCTCGGGTCCTAACATTGGTTCCTAACAATATTAGAAGCTGAAATGAGAGGATCCAAATGTTTCTTATTCCGTTCCAAGTAATTTCTTAATGGCATGTATTCCAGGTCTGAATTATAGGGCAATGCTGCAACATGCATCTATATGGTCTGTCTATGATTTTCTTCAATCAGCATGACACCTGAATCGTATATACATATAAAAAAATTAGATCCTCTAAAAGCAACAGTATACAAATTACGAAATTCAGTTATTTGCAGTGTAATTCCTTGGAAAAATTTACTGTATGATGCCTTTCAGATCCGGACCAAGCTGGTGGCACCTGGTGGAGAAGCTTTAGGCGGTGTAATTGGTGCTTTCCAATACATGATTCGAACTGAAGGATTCTTTTCTCTTTACAAGGGTTTAGTACCTTCAATTATAAGCATGGCTCCTTCTGGTGCAGTTTTTTATGGTGTATATGATATACTGAAATCGGCTTATCTGCATTCACCGGAAGGAATGAAGAGAATCCAGAATATGCGTAAACAGGGGCAGGAACTGAGTGCCTTTGATCAGCTTGAGTTGGGGCCAGTAAGGACATTGCTGAATGGGGCTATTGCCGGTGCCTGTGCCGAAGCAGCTACGTACCCATTTGAAGTAGTAAGGAGGAAGCTTCAATTGCAAGTCCAGTCTGCTAGATTAAGTTCTTTAGCAACGTTTGTGAAAATAGTTGAACAAGGAGGCATTCCTGCTCTATATGCAGGATTGATTCCCAGTTTACTGCAGGTATTTAAATTCTTAACTTCAGTGCATATCCTAGGTCTTTAACTGGACTTGCTATTTTTATCCGTTTGGAATACTATTTCCATTAGGAATAAGGAGAATTATGCATTGGTTGCCATCCATTCATATTGATGGGCACTAGGTTACATGGATTATCATTCGTTTAGGCTGATGTTCCTGTTTACTCACATAGTCTAAATTCCATTTTTCGTTGTAAAATGTGATGGTCACAAGCTGGCTCTGCATCTATATGGTCTTTCTCTAATCCTTGCGGAACAAAGATATCTTTAACCATTTGATAGACTCAAGAATGAAACACCCAGAATGAAAGAAAAAGGCTTCTGTTTTATCATTCACAGAACTCAACACGATCACACAACACAACAGAATTACACTAAAAAAAAAGAACCCTGAAACGTGCAGCACCATAGGCCCTCATGCTGAGAGTTACACCTCTCAGTTGCCACTTGCTCAACAAACTCCACGCTGCTCTCCACGTCCGCCTTGTACTTTCTTATGACAGTCCCCCCTCCAACCTATGTGGCATATTAGAAGCTACCTCCTGAATAGCATATACCAGTGTTGGGTTTTGTTCCTCCTTACCTAGACCTTCAGGGATTTTTGGCCACTATCATTGCCAGGCCCAACTCCCTCATTCTAGACTGTGGACCCACCACTATTCCTACTCCTGTAATATTCCATATTATTGGTAAATGACCCAAGTAAACCGTTTTTACTTAATCTTTTTTTATTATGGAAGTGTATTATTAAGAACCATTTTATCTGTTTGTGGTGGAGATGAATAGTAAAATCTAAGCTTTGTTAAGATAGTCTTCCTCTGGGTTTATTTAGATTCTTCAATATATGTATGCTTTCATTTTTTTTAGAATTAAGGTTGCTTTTTATTGATCAATTTATTTCGTATTTTTTCCCACATTCAGGTACTTCCTTCAGCTTCAATAAGTTACTTTGTCTATGAGTTCATGAAGATTGTTCTCAAAGTGGAGTAGACAATGAACAGATTTTCAGGTACTTGCTGATAAGAAGCTGTAGCATATCTGATAAGCGAGCACCAATATAGTTGCAGAATTGTATAACATTCAACTTGAATAGGCAATCATATTTGATAATTGATATCTGCCTTTGAGGGTGAAAGCACTATTCAGGTCTGCAATAGCGTACAACTGATCACTCTATCCTCATTACATGTATTACCCACGGAAATTTTTTGGATTAACTCTTCAGTCAATTTACTCAGGCTTCAAGTCTGCAAATAAATTCATTTAGTCACTGCTAGAACTTAACTCCTATCCTTGTTGGGTTTTCATATTTTTGCTAATTGATTTCCATCTGGCAGTTGGTTTTGATCATCATGAGATGTCCAAGCAAGGTCCCTTTACTTTAGGTTGTAACTTGTAGCTTGTAAGTTTTCATGTTTTCTTGTAAATTCCTTGCACTCAGCTGGATCATCCATTGTGAACACGTGTTTTGGGGTCTCGATCAATGAGAAAAATGTTTAGTTAATCAGGTAAATCGCCGTCTCCTTATGCAGCTTTGTGCTGGCTGTTGAGAACTTATTCACTTGTATGGTTGATGCAGAATAAATCAGGAAAGTTCAGAAATGGTTTTTAGCTTGTTAGCTTCCATCAAATTGCTGTGATATATATTAGGAGATTTGAGGGAAGTGTTCAGAGAGATGCAATTTTTTTTTTTCTTGATTGTTTGTTTCATGTTCCTTTTCCATGCGAAACCACAGCATGGTATATTTATTTGTTCACCACCTGCGGCTTAAATTGAGGAAAAAAAAGTTAATTTTGAGGTACTACATAAATGGCATTACCTTCTCATATAATTGGTGCTTGAAGAATTGGTAACAACTAAGATTGAAGGCGTTTTCAGCTGAATATTGCTGGAATATTTATTAGCGAGGAGCCCCCCCACTAACTTGTCCTCAAACTCAATGTTTAATGGTAGCGCAATCTTAGTATGCTGTCATCCTGTGTGAAGTTAAGATAAGAAACATCACCGATTTTCGTTAAATTGTGGTTCTAGAACGGGCAAAATGTTCAAGAAAGCTTTTAGTCGTAGCACCATTTTTGCGTAAAACACTGCTCATCAAATTCGGCTTGAAAGAATCAAATGTGGTTTTTTTTTTTTTTCAAGAAATGTGGTTGATTTAAATAGTAAATGTTATATAACTCTTTAATCAGAAGCCTTTAGGTTCCAGTAAAAATTTCCATTGGGAGACTTAGATCTCATTATGATGTTGGTATTTTCGGCTCTAACTCCACAGTATATTTTTGTCTTTTTTTTTTTCTATAAAAAAGTGCAATAATTGAATATTGAACTCTGATACTCACATATGCATCTTTTTATATATTTACCAATTAAGCTACATGACTGAGATACAAAATATGTGTCTAGATTAAAAACGTCAAATTTAAAGATCAATAATGTGAAATTGACCCTTACAAATGATTTGTCTTGTGTATCTAATACCTCTAGGCCCCCTAGTATTTTATTCATTTTCAACAAAAAATTCAGCAGATGCCTAGACGACGATTTAAGGTAAACTATGGTACTATTTATTTAAGATGGCTGGCATTGGAATATTAATTGGAATAATAATATATAATAAGTTACTATGGTACTATTTTAGATGTTAGGCCACCCATGCCCCTGATGAATCGGTAAATAATAGTACTGCCAGCATTGAGTATACCTAAAAGATGTTAGCAATGAGATGTTGATGTACAGTAAGTTGCTATGGTGTTTAAGATATTACACCAGGGCGCCACATGTTTTATGTATTTATAAGTGATAAAAACTAATTGGTAAAATTTTACATTCAGGTAAGCCCCCTTTCTATATCAAAAAAAAAAAAAAACATTACATTCAGGTTGCAATTTTACTAATCCTTTCCAATTCATTGCCGTTTGCACACTGAATGGCCTAATCATGGGCTCTTTTATCACTTTTCTTAATTTTATTAGAAATTAATTTAATATTATATTTAATATAATAAATTCATTATTTAATATTTAAAATATTCATCAAATAATAATAATAACAAATAAAAAGTCGGGCAAACAAACTGGCCTACCCCATTGTGGACTTAACCCATAATACTTTGTGTGTATGTAACTTGTGCATCGCCAAAAATATATCTCAATTACTAGGATTACCGGTGATTTATATACCCTTTTTAGTCTTATATAAAAATCATCTTTCAAAAAAAATTTGTGGTCCTTTATATTATTCTTTTTACAATTTTTAATCATCCAATTAAAAATGAAGTGAGAGAGATAGTAGAATAAGGGAGTAATACTCTGAAATTTTAATTGGGCACTCCTAAATTAGTCCTTAGTCTCTTCAAATTTATAAGACGAAAATGGATATTAACTAATCTTTCTGATTTTCTACTCTGCTGGAAAACGAAGCACTTCCTCAGGCAATGACTGATTTGCTTGATGTTACGTATTAATTAATTAATTGCTCTAAATTAAACAAATCAAATAATTAAACGTACAGTACAACTAAAATTGGGGCTTAGGAACTGGTGCGGGTGCCACAAAACTGGTTAATGATGATTAAGCCGATACATACTCCCACCATTTGTAGAGAGCATATCCATAAACCACGCTATAAGCAATCACCCTTAGAGGAGAATTTGCAAACCTGTATCAAATCAAAACAACAATTTTGTATTTCTATTCAAAACAATCGAATTCCCTTGCAATTGATTAGTGATTAGTCAAAATCCAAATATTCTTAAATTTGAGTTTAAGCCTATTCCTATCTCAAAAATAATACATGATAGCATAAGTGGGTTGCTTATACTATAATCCTAATAGATGTCAAATTTTACTGCACATCTTAACACCTCAAATTTAACAACATATAAACTGTGTGGTCTAACTTAATTCTAAAACTATTATATATATTATAATCCTAGGAGATGTCAAATTTGATTGAACATCTTAACACCTCAAATTAAATAACATTTAAACTACTCTAGGGTGCTGAGACTTAACTCGACGTATTAATTATGAAATATATTTATATAGTATATGTGAAAGAGATAATATAATTAATATAATGTCTAGGGGGTAGCTACCTTCGAAATCCAGATCCATGGGAAGAGATAGAAGCGGCACGTTCATCAGAAGTAACAGGGTGAGGCCAACGAGAGAAATCACGGTTGAAGTAATCCCAATCAGGAAGAAGAATAGCTGAAATACCGAGAATGCCCAACACATAAGTAATCATCATCTTCTTGAAAGAGTGAGTGCATAATCCAACCACCAAAATAACAAGTGCTAGCCATAGCAGACAGCTCCTCAGAGCGGCGTCGTTTGCCATATGGGACTGGGATTTCGGAGGAGCCACAAGCCCACAACACACAAACAGAGTGTGAGCTCAGAGAGAGACAGATTTCGATTTCGATTTGGATTTGGATTGAATTAGACTGATATCTAGCTTTTTTTTCTTCTTTTTTTTTTTGGGTATGGTAGGCGTATTAGCTTTAAATGCAAACTCAACGCTCTATCTACACACTATTAATGGCCCTTGTTGTTTCCTATTGTTGCCTTCTTCCTCGCACACCCTTATTTCTGTTTAATTAATTACTCCTACTTCTTTTTGTATAATTTCCTACTTTCTTACTCCTTACTACTACTAATTGTCATTTTGTTTCACTTCAATTCTCCCCAATCCTGCTGAATTTTTGTATTTTCAGTTTGGAAAAATTAAAAGTGAACTTAGTTGTACTTAACAATATGCACCATCATTTAGTTTTTACTTTACTTTTGTTTAATAAACTGAGTTTTACCTCAAACTTAAGTTTGACAAAAGAGACTAAATAACAATGATTATCTTTCGGCTTCCTAAAAATACTTATAATAAATTGGATTTAACATAATTAGCAAAAAATTCATATTTCAAATACTCAAAATTATTTTTTAAAAAATTATTCAAACAATATTTAATTAGTTTGTCAAATTTACTTATAGTTAAAAATGTCAAAACATAAATTTTATTGAATTAAACTAACTTTTAATTCAACTTATTCTCACCAAATTAATTTTTAATAAACAAATTTTATCAACAGAAAAGACTAAAGACAGAGAGCACCAGGCTCAATTAATAGTACACCATTATCTCAACCTTCTAATAACCATTTGGGATTGCATGGAGAGTCTGCATATGTCCAAAAGTAAAATCAGAATTCATTAAGAATTACGTTTATAGGTAACGGAACGGAAATGACAAAAATAAAAACTGATTATTTTTCGTTTATTTTCTATTGCGCAAATCTAGATATAATTAAACAAGAAAAAGCAAATTTAATGACTAGATCAGAGCTCAATAAATTTTGTTTAGTCATATTTGAATTGTAAGACTACTCTCGGACAGTGTTTCTTCTAACATAAAAGCATAGTTCTTTTGAATATACATTGATATTCTCTCCATTTTTTTCACTCTTTTTCAATGTGTAACTTTTTAACAGAAATAAACAAATTGTTTTTCTTCTTCGTTTTTTTTTGTTAAATTAATTTTTTTGTCTTTATAATCCCAACTCATTTTCGTTTTAGTCTCTGTAAAAAAAGTCTTTTTTAGTCTATATCCATATTTTTTGATTTCGTTTTAATCCTTATTATCATTTTTCGTTGGTCTTTGCGGTTAAATTTCACAGCTCCACCACTGTCTTGTCTTCAAACTACCTTATATAGTGGTTTCTCTAACCACCACCGTCTGCATTAGCTGCGTCTCTAAGAGACCGGCCTATCCTCAAAGTTTGACGACCATCGAACTAGAGATGCACCACTTTTTCATCACGGCATTCACTCAGCTCCGCCATTGTTTCTGATGCAGGTGAGCGCGTGATGATGGTTCTCTGGTATTGTAACTCTTGGTATCCCTGATCTCGTCTTACAGTCCTCAGTGTGACCTTGTGCAATGGCAGTGGTCGTGGCGATTGCGATGGTGGAGCTGCGAGATTTAATGGTAAGGACCAACGAAAAATTACTGTAGAAGCTACAACAAAAACAAAGAACATGTGAATGGACTAAAAGAAATATTTTTTATTGGGATTAAAATGAAAATGAAGTGCAAGTATAAGGATCAAAAGGTTAATTTTAACCTTAATTTTTTTTAGGGTTTTTTTAAACCATGCCTTTGTGATACTTGTTATGATTACTAGAATTAAAAAAATAATCTTAAATGCATATTATTTTGTCTCTTGAAAATATAAAAAACTATATTTGTTAACAACTTTTTACTATATTTAGCTCCTTAAAAACTACTTCCTCCGTTCCTCTTTATCGGTTTACCGAGAGAAAAAAAACTTGTTTCTATTTATCTGTTCACTTATATTTTTAAAATAATATTAAATACACTTTTATTCATTCTATCATCATATTTAATTAGATAGTAATTAATATTTTATTATAAAACCAATAAAATAACAAGGAATAAATAATATTGTAAAAATTTTAAATTATTTTAATAAAAATTAGAATAATTACTCAATTTTTTAATATATGTGTTTTACCCATAGTAACTTTTTTTTTCATGCTTTTCTTTTCTTTCTTATTTTGGTCAATGCTTTTCTTAAATTTAGAAGTAGGGTCCGTCAAGATAGCAGAACCCATCCAGGTAAAGTAAACTACTACTAACATACTTTTGTTTGGTCAAAACTACGGCTTTTTATTTTTATTCTCGTGGTTTGTCAGCTGTTAATTTAAAATAAGGAATAAATTTGTTCTTCCACGTAATTTCATTTAAGTAACGATATTTGTTGTAATTCATTCATGTCATCTAATTTAATATAATTTTTTAATATTGCAAAATAATCCTTTCTTTTAATAACATCTTCTGTTAATTTAAGCACAATATTTCTTAAAATTCCTTTATCTTTTAACAAATTAAAATACAACGTTTACAACTAAAATTGAAATTAAACGCAAGTGGCTATAAAAACATAATTGAAGAAGTGTGAAGAACAATTATTAAAACATAATAGTCTATTGCTACCTTTGATGTATTCATGTGTAGCACAGTAATACTATCCATAAAAAAAGACAAGTATTTATTAGGAATACAATATATACAATTTTAGCACAAGTTTTGATCGTTTTTTGGGTTTAATATGTGATTTGTAATTTTTATTTTAGGTTGTTTCAATGTTATATTTAAATTCTTCAAGTCAAATTGATGTAAAATATGTATTAGTTGTCCAAGTTCTGCTATAATGTTCATAGCTATTCTTTATTGTTCTTGCTATTTCTTGATAGGTATTTCTATGGAGTCTATGGTGTCATCTCTACGAAGATGATATCATGGTCTCTTATCCAATCAAATAAAAAATTTGATATGATAAAATCAGAATTCAATAAAGTTATATTCTCTATTAAAACATTTAGATTTGATGGATATTAACTTGATTTTATTTTTTAATCTAATATTTAGTTTTTATTTAAGTCTCTATTTTTTAATGAAAATATTAAATACTTAGATTGTGATTACATTATTAAAGGTGTATTTGAGATTTAATGAATAAAAAAAGAGTTTTTATTAGTTGAAGAATAAATAAATTAATGATAAATATTATAATAAATAAAATAAGACAAAACAAATATTTTGGTCTCTAAACTTTAGACTAAATTTCAGTTTTGATCTCTTTTTTTTTTGTTCATATTGATTATTTACTTATTTTTGCTTTATTTTATTTCATTAAATAATTAATAAAAATATCTAAAATAGTTGCTAGATATGAGAAAGAAGAAGACAATGATAAAAAGTTTTATTATTGTCATTCTTGTTAGTTATTATTTATCAACAAAAATTAATAGAAAACAATTATATTATATTAAAAATATAAATTAAGATTAGAAAGAAAAAAAAGGATTAAATTAAAATTTGAGATAAAGTTACGACACTAAAATATAAATTTAGCCATAAAAAATATGATGCTATTATTCTATAATTTTTCTTTAGTGAAAATTCATAAAACAACATTAAAAGAAAAAATCATTCTCATATAAATTTTAATTTATAAATCTGACACGAATAAAGCACATTTAAATAATATAATGTATTTAAATAATATTATTTTCATATAAATAACTAGTACACGCCTAATTACGTTGTCATCCCTATGCTCAAATATCATTTACTTGTATTAGGTTCTTCTAAATCTCCTAATTTATTTCAGACCCAATTATGAATTATTTATGTTAATTTTTTTTTGAAATACAATTTGCTTCAAGTTCAAGTTTTCATTAATTATGTATTTTTCTTCTAGGTCGCTTCAGACTGGAATATAAGTTATTTGGATCATGTTCTATTCGGCCTAATGTTTGCTAAAGACTCAATTATTAATTACTTATATCTATAGTTATAAAACTCATACCAGTCATCGACTAGGTCAAGGTCCTAGATCACTGATCGAACCACTAACTTACTGGTTGAACCGATTTAACCCGATATATGATAATATTTTATAATTTATACTAATATTTACAAATGTAATATATATTTTATCATAAAATTTAATATACTAAAGAATTTTTGTGTACTAATCATACATTAGTGTTTATACAAAATTAAAATATATAAATATTGATAACTTTAGATTGATATATAAAATTATAACTTATATAACGTTTTTTTTTTTTAAAATAAATAAATGCGAATACATTAAAAAAACTAAACTCATAAATATATTGTAATAAAAATTTTATAAATATATTTATATTATTATATTAAAATGTTTTAGAATAAAAATATATTTAACATATAGTAAAATATGTATTAGTTATCAAATATAGAAAATTTCATATGTATGTTTATATTATTATAATAGAAAATTTTATTACAATATGTTTATGAATTTAGTTTTTTAATGTATTTGCCTTTTTTTTATAAAAAATGTTATCTAAATTATAATTTTATATATAAATCTAAATTTATCAATATTTATATATTTTAATTTTGCATAAAATTTAATTAACATTACTACTAATATGTGATTAGTATAAAAAAATTCTTTAATATATTAAATTTTACGGTAAAATATATATTATATTTGTAAATATTAGTATAAATTATAAAATATTATGCTATATCAAGTTAAATCGGTTCAATGAATGACCTAATAGTTCGACCAGTGATCAGGACGTTGACCAAGTCAATGACTAGTATGAGTTTTATAACTATAAATATAATAAGCAAACATTTGGCTGAATAGAACATGACATAGGTAACTTATACTCTAATCTGAAGCAACCTAGAAGAAAAATACATAATTAATGAATACTTTAAAAGCAAATTATATTTAAAAAATACCATAACATAAATAATTCATATTTGGGCCTAAAATAAATGATAAGACTTAGAATAATCTGATACAAATAATTGATACTTGAGTATAGAGATGACAACGTAATAATGCGTGTAATAGTTATTTGTATGAAAATAATATTATTTAAATACATTATATTATTTAAGTGTGCTTTATTCATGTCAAATTTATAAATTAAAATTTATATGTGAATATGTTTTTCTTATTTTATGAATTTTCACTAGAAAAAATTTGTAAAATAGTATTATCATATTTTAGGCCCATAACTTTATCTCAAATTTTAATTTGGTCCTTTTATTTTTTCTTCATAATCTTAATTTATATTTTCAATATAATATAATTATTTTCTATTAACTTTTGTTGATAAATAATTAAGAAAAATGCCCACGATAATATTTTTTTTATCATTGTCTTCTTCTTTCTCACGTCCTGCGACTATTTTAGATTTCTTTATTAATTATTTAATGAAATAACACGAAGAAACAATAAGTAAAGAAGCCAATTTGAACAAAAAAAAAAAAGAGATCTAAACTAAAATTTAATATAAAGTTTAGGGACCAAAATACTACTTTTACCTTATTTTATTTATTATAATATTCTCCATTAATTTATTTATCCTTCAACTAATAAAAAAATCATTTTTTTAATTAATTAAAGCTCAAAAACACCTTTAATAATGTAACCAAAATCTAAAGATTTGATATTTTGATTAAAAAATTGAGACATAAATAAAAACTAAATATTAGATTAAAAAACAAAATCAAGTTAGTATCTACCAAATCTAAATGATTTAATAGAGAATTAGCTTTATTGCATTTCTTATTGTCTCATATCAAATTTTTGATTTGATTGGATAAGAGATCATGTTGTCATCTTCATAGAGATGACACCATAGACACCATAGAAATATCTATCAAGAAATAGCAAGAACAATTAAGAATAGCTATGAACATTATAACAAAACTTAGACACCTAACACATATTTTACATCAAATTGACATGAAGAATTTAAATATAATAACATCGAAACAACATAAGAAATCACAAATCACATACTAAACCCAAAAAACTATCAAAACTTGCACTAAAATTGTGTATAATGTATTCTTAATGAATACTTGTCTTTTATGATGGATAGTATTATTGTGTTGCGGAAGAATACATCAAAAGTAGTCATACACTATTAGTATGTTTTAATACTTGTTATTCACCCTTCTTCAATTATTTTTTCATGATCACTTGCGTTTAATTTTAATTTATTCATGAATGTTGCATTTAAATTTGTTAAAAGAAAAAAGATAAAGAAATTTTAAGAAATATTGTGCTTAAACTAGGGTAAATGTTATTAAAAGAGATGATGTGTTTGCAATATTATAAAATTATATTAAATTAGATGACATAAATAAGTTATAACAAGTGTCATTACTTAAATGAAGTTACATAGAAAAATAAATTTGTTCCTTATTTCGAAGGAACACCGGAAAAATCACCTTTTATTTTTTTGCGTTGAGAGATCTAAGAGGACATAATGACATATACATGACTTTCAACTCGCCACATTTGGGCCTCATATACGTTCGTGGCTTATAGTTCCGAAATTCAGACTACTAGACCCAAAACGGAGACAAAACAAATGAGTACTACACCAAAAATATTACTGATGCTTTGTAGCAGGTAAAAAAAAAAAATGAAAAAGAAGGAAAATTAGGTTTGCCCTTATTACAACGAGACCTTGTTTGTTTACGAAATTACACTAATTTTTTTTAAAATTTGTCGGTCTATCATTACCACATAATTAATATTTAATAATATTTACAAAAATGTTAAATTATTTAAAAATATTGTCAAATTAATAAAAATGTTGTATTTGTGTATTTATAACATTTTTTACAAATGTTATATAAAGATCATATTGCTAAAAAAAATTAGCAACATTTTAAAAAATTGTCCACTTGTTAAAAAATTACACTTTTTTATTTGCAAATTATTTTTTAAAAATGTTACATAAAGGTCATATTGCATAAGGTAAATTATATATATTTGGTAGTGTGTTACAACAACTTGATCTACAAATTACACATATCTCCTTTAAGTTTGTTATTTCAATCTCTCCATTTAGGGGGAAATAAATGTGTTATGAATCATAATAGTCACTGACTTAAGCGTTAAAGTCCTTACAGGTCTCTCACCTGCTATCCTAGCGTTGCCGGAGCACTTAGAGACCAGGCTTCTTCCTATGAATCACGTCAACATCACCTCCTAACCAGATACCTCTATTTTATGTCGTTCTTATATTTTTAAAACCTAAAAAAATATAATTTCTTAAACAAACAAAATCTGGGTGTAATAGGCACAAACCTTAAAGCAAATTGATATAATTTCTCAAATAAAAACACAATTATAATTTGATGATTTTGTATGAATAATATTAAATTTGTTAGTATTAAATATATTCTTAGTCCATGAAAAAGTTAGCGAGTTTTGATTTTAGTCCATTAAAAATTATGACTCCCTTTTTAGTCATCTCAATTAATAAAATAGTATATTATTAGTCTTGCTTAATCGCGTTTAGAGGAGTTAAGATTTAGTGTTGTCCACTAATTCAAACCTCTTTTAACAACTAAAAATACCCGATTTTAAAAGTAAGGGACAAAAAATAATAATTCTTTTTTCAGCAGTTAAAATAAAAAGACAAGTTTTTATATTTACTTAATAGAGTAATAATAATTTTTCGTTTACATGAATATTAATAAATTATGTACAATTTTATTAAGCTATATTATTTTAACTATATAAATTAATTTTGAGTTTGTATAATTTGAAAAGCTAGAATGTATACGTACATACATGACAATAACACTGTAATTGCAAGCTAAGAGTAATTTGAGAGCTATAAAAAGTGAATTAAAATTGAAAGGGAGATCAAGAATGATCATCAAAATCAAAATCAAAATTGAAATCAAAATCGAACACTAATAAGCAGAGTATAGTGATAAAATAAAACTGTATTTAAAGTTAAATGTTGGGGGTAGTCTGCTGCCAACCCAAAGTGTATATGGTAAAGAATGGTTTTCTTAAAAAAGGAGTTAATTAACTTGACTTAAAATTTGGTAAGAATTTAGGGTGGAAGAGTTTCCCTGTCCCTTTGGGCAAAACTAAGTTAAGTCAGAAAAGTTTTCTGTTACGTTGGTCCTTGGTGACGAGTAGGTTATCAATGAATTGAAGCATATATTACACAATGCAAGTTACTAACAGAACCGCCCCAATAATTTTGTCAACGTCCGTCCTACTTAATGACTCTCAAATATTTACACTAATTAACTTTCTTTATTAATTTTAATGGAACGCAATATCTATTGAATTAGTACTAATTATTTTCATCCATCCACTCCTTATTTGCATGAATTAGGTTAATTTTGTGATCTAAGGCGGCTCTGACTAAATTAACCAATCGTAGCCTTGAATTTGTAAGGTATATATGTATTAGAAGAAAAGAGATACGCATTTGGAAAAGTGTCCTTCAAGCCAGGTCCCGGATGCCCTCCAAAGGGGACAAATAATCCTCCCTCGCTCGCAGTTAATATTTAATATAATTAATTATTAAGTGGTGGGTGACCTTGAACTCTGTTTTTTTTTTTTACTCTGCTTTTTATGGATGTATTGGTTAGAAACCCATTACAACAAGCAAATCAGTTGTTTAGCTGACACTGAAATAAATGATCATATTATAAATACTATTGAATCTATAAAGTTACTCTTATTACATCACTTGTCCCTAATTCTATTCTCATTATTCTCATCAAATTAATTAAACACATCACAAGCAATAACATAATAACAATATGGTCCCCGACAAGATCCTTTGGCTGAAAGATCAAAGCTTGCATTGCTTAATTGTGTGTATGAACCGTTTACTAACAAATATGCAATTAATTAAGAAAAAGGTAAAGACAATGTGGTTTACGACACATACATGAACAACAAATTAAATATCTCTGTTTATTATCAACAAAAAATGCTCTCTCTATTTTGACTCATAAATTTGCTATTCCATATAGAATAATGATGTGGACACTTGAATAATTAAATTGAATGAATCTTATAGGTTTGAAAATGGTTGGCTTATGCATGATGCAACATATATATATGAGATGCCATTTTAACAGATATAAAAAGAAAAAGTCTTATACCTCTATATATATAAAAATGTCAAAAGACTGGTTGGTCGTCTCTCTTTAATTAACAAAATAGCATAATTTCTTTAGTAGTCAATTAGTTAATCAAGTGTTTGATATTTGTGAACCTCTAATATTTCCCTGATTATATTAAATTCTAGTGAGTACACTTACTCGTATACAAATACATGGAACCAATATAATCAGATTAAGCCAGCTAGCTGCTACAAATTACGGTAGTGGATTCACATTTAGGCCAACGTTGAAAATATATATATACTTAAAATTTCTACTAAGCGATAACCTTTTACTTTGTGTATTGAGGAGTATGTAGTTTAAAAATAATCCTTGGCATGAATAAGAAAAATTGAAAGAGAACAAGGTAGATGAGGACAAATGTACAACAAACGCCATTGAAGGTTTCTCAACGGTGCAAAGAAATAAGAATATAATGAATATTGATGAAAGGGTTAATTAAAGTATAAATTGGGTGTTTGCTTCACCAAATTTGTGCTTTCACGTCTCCAACTGCACCACCCTCTGAGTCAAAATGGGTCACATCGTTTTTATATGTCATTTTCATCAAACTATATATCTATGATCTCTACGTATACTTTAGTTTAATTAATTTGTCCTCACTTTTAACCTCTCCAGTCTCCAGGCTAGCTAGCTAATTACACTCCTAATATTTATATTATATATGTATATTACTATTACTATTACTCTTTAGCTATAACTATTTTCAACAACTTGCATAGATTTTTTCGTTTACCTGTTTAGATATTCAGATTATAAAGTTGTGTATCATATATAACGTCCCAACTTGACTCACACACTCATGCACGTGTTTTCGTGTGTCTTTCTGTCTCTCTAATTCATTCGTGATCGTACTACAATAATATAAGTAAAAAAATAAAAAAACTCTTATGTTTTTTTTTTCTAAAATATAAACAAAATTTAATTATGAGATAATTACACTGACCTCCCCTAAAATTTGTCTATATTACAATTATTCCCTCCAGTTTTAAAAATTACACTTACCCCCTAAAATTTTTACTTTCATTACAAAAATCCCCTGACGTTACCGGTGTTACGGTGCCCATTTTTCATTTTTTTTAAAAAAAATGATTTTACTATTTATTAATTTTCTTTGATTTTATTATTTTTGTATTGAAAGTAAACATTTTAGGGTGATAAATGTAATTTTAAAAATTATATGGGTTTGAGTATAATATAAACAAAGCTCAGGAAAAGTTGGTGTAATAATCCCTTTAATTATTTTTCTTTTTTTTAATTCTATGATTTTTATTGTGCCTTCTCATTTAATAAAATAACATTTATGAGTGAGAGAGTACTAACATATATATTATTATAATGTCTTAGACCTATTTTATCTGTTGTTTAAAATTTTTATACACTATTTAAGAATTCTAATTAATAATTAATTTTTGGAGTGGATGTTATGTTACTCTTTGAATTTTATTCCACTCTTTTTGACACTTTCATTTAATTTTTTTTAAAAAATTGGGGCGGAATGATAAATGATAATATATAGACGCTAGAAATGAGAGTAATAATTTAGGAATATAAAAAAAATGTTAAAAACGAGTGATAATATCAAATCCCTTAATTTTTTATGTGGATTACTAACTGACATCCTATTATATCTATTACTGCTCATACTTATTGAAACAATTATATCGTATCACAGTGTTGAAAAACTAATAATAACTTACGGATTTTAAAATCTAGACTGCTACGGATTTTTTTTTTTTCGTATAATCACAGGTTTCCCATCTTTAGGATGAGACTAAACTTAAAGGTTGATTTCGAATAAAAAAATAATTAATATTTTTAAAATTGTAAAATGATATATTAAGTGTTTTTTTTTCTCTCTAAAACAACAAATAAAATGGATAGAGAGAGTAATTTATTTATATATAATTATTAAAATAATACTCCACGCGTAAACCACGTGTTCTATTCTACTCATTGAATCCATATGTTAACCTGTTGATCAGTAAGAGCTTGCAATTTAAATATATTTATGTTTTTCAGGTCCAAACTTGCAAAAATGTGGGTTTTGCGAATTGTTCTAATGTCTATTTGGGTACTTTAACTTTTTTTTAAAAAAGTATTTTCATTTATAATAATTTTAGATCTTGACAAAAATTTAGCTAAAATAATTTTTTTTAAAAAAATATTTTTTCTTATAATAAAAGTAACAGACCCCACGAATCAAGGTCTATATGGCCGATATATAGGAAGTGCACCACCCACTTTAGGAAGCAAATCAAGCAATATGCATGTCACCCCTTTTTCAAAATATCTTAAACAGCAAAGAAAAATAATGGAATAGAGTATTATATAATATAATTATTGTATTAATAATTTGAATTGTTGGGGGAATAATGACTCTTGATGGGGGAAAGGGGGCATGAAATCCAAGAAGAGAGGACGTGAGAAGAGTATGAGTATCTATTAGAGCATGTTTTTGGATTACTTTTTTTTTAAAATATACGTTAAAAAGTTGTATTTTTTACTTAAAAAATTTTTTGATTATTCTTTTAATTAAAAAAAAAGTTTATTTTGTCCTTCAGTTAAAAATTAGATATTATTTCAAAAAAATTTAAAATCATTTTACACAACTTAAAATTATTTTAAAAATTATTTTTAACAATATATATATCAAAACAAAAATCAATTACATCTCTCACACAATTAATTCTTTTTTACAATTTACTTTCGCAATTGATCCAAACACATCTTAAATACACATTAGATGGTTTCCATTGCCATGCAAACAATATAATGACGAACGAACACAGCCTCCTCTTTGCGTGCATGGCAGGACTTCCTCCGACAACCATTCTTTCGCCACGTGTTACGTAATCTATTTTGTTACTATCATCCATTTCTTTATTTTTATATATGCCCCATATTAATTTAACTAAAATAAAATATGTTTACTCCATAATTACCCAATTGCCCTCCTTTCTTAAACTTCTTATTTCATTCCACATTTTACTCTAGATAGAGGAGCAAATTATTACTAGTACTTTGATACTTTGAAGTGAACGAAGTGTCACAAGAATATAATGAAGAAGAAAAAAAAAATTGCCAATTCTTTTTTATCACATATTTGTAATCATATTTTTGTTGATAAATTTAATTCTATTTTAATCTCAATCATTTATAACCAAATAATCTTAATCGTTGATTTCAAAATCAATACGTAATCAACCGTAAAAAAAAGTCAACAGTAGAGTACTCAAAAATTAAAATACAAACCTGGCCTCTCTCCACTTTAATGAAAAAAAAAATTCAAATATTAATTAAGCAAAAGTTTACAAAATGTGGTCACCATATTATTATATATAAATGATAATTAATTAATTAATTAATTATATATTATTAATTAGTTATATGGCGTGTGGCGTTTTGGCTTCATATATAGGTTGAAGGGTATAGTAGTCATTGAATGATAATTAAGTTTTGTTTTTGACTCTGTAGGTAACATGATGCATGGAATTAGTGTCAAAATCTTAGCTAGCTTGATTCAGACTAGCCAGTAAAGATTGCGAAATATATTATTATTATGAATATATCGTTAATGACAAGAAGCAAGCAAGCAATAAGGGGTGGTATATATAAATAGTGTGCCCCAGTCCTCAGTTTGATTTGGTGGTAATTAAGTAATCTAATTCCTTAAAGGACAATGGGAAGGTCCCCTTGCTGTGATGAGAATGGCCTTAAGAAGGGACCTTGGACTCCTGAAGAAGATCAAAAGCTTGTTCAACACATTCAGAAACATGGCCATGGAAGTTGGAGAGCTCTCCCTAAGCTTGCTGGTTTCATTTCATTTCATATCATTATTTATTGGTTCATATCTGATCTCATCGATGATTTATGTATTTTTGTTACAATTTTAATTTAATTGCAGGTCTTAACAGATGTGGGAAGAGTTGTAGACTAAGGTGGACTAATTATTTAAGGCCTGACATCAAGAGGGGTAAATTTTCTCAAGAAGAAGAGCAAACCATTCTCCATCTCCATTCCATCCTCGGAAACAAGTACTTTCCATTTCATCCTTCAAACACAACTTCACCAAAATAATTCATCACGTTCTCTTTTTTTATCGTAAAACAAAAATAACTCGGCGTGAAGGGATGTTTAAATCAATGGACACTCCTAATTAAGTTCCATTAACTATGTTTTTTTGGACTTTTTGTTCTGTTTTTCTTTTTTCTTTTTTTAAGAAAAAAGTATATATAATTATTACTCACTTGTCATGCACATATCTGTTTGTTTTATAGGTGGTCAGCAATTGCAACTCATCTTCCAGGTAGAACAGACAATGAGATAAAGAATTTCTGGAACACACACTTAAAGAAAAAGCTGATTCAGATGGGTTTTGATCCAATGACTCACCAACCCAGAACAGACCTTGTTTCCACCTTGCCATATCTGTTAGCCTTGGCCAACATGACAGACTTCATAGATCATCAATCACTGGATGAACATGCAGTGAGATTACAAGCAGAAGCAGTTCAACTTGCAAAGCTCCAATACCTTCATTACTTACTCCAACCTTCAAATTCAAATTCCTCCTATGACCAAAATGGCATCCTCACAAGCATGGAACCAAATTTCACTCTGTTGAACACAATGAATATCTCTAATAATAACAATGTTGAACCAAATTCCAACTTGTTTTCTTGTAATGAGGAAATAGGTGGCTCCCAACTACTCCACCACCACCAAAGTGAAGTGCTACCTCAGCTTATAGACCCACCACCATCACAAGTCTCTTTCACCACTACTTCACAATCATGTTTGAATAATAGTGAGCAGCAGAGTCAAGGTACTAGTACTAATAATAACTTTGCTGCTATGCTAAGTCAAGGGGAAAATATTATTCAAACAATTGATATTGATGAGTCTTCCTGGATTATTCCTTCTTCAAATGCCATAATTGGGAATAATAATTCTTCAGCTAGCAATAATAATAATCCAGGAGAAGCAAGCAGCACCACCTCTACTAGCTATGCAGGTGGACCCTCTTCTTCTTATTGGTCTGAACTTTTTCTTCAGGACCCCATTCTGCATCATCTATCTTAGTATTTTATTATCTCAGAGATAGAGGTTGAATTATTGTGTGTGTGTGTCTGTTATGCCTTCATCAGGTTATTGTTTGCTTCTTGCACTTTGCATATTAGGCTTTATTTTATATATAGAGAGATACACACATATATATATATATATATATATATATATATATTTGTATGCTCATTTGCTTATATAGATATCAATACATGTTTTGTACATAACTTTGGACAGTTTTATGAAATTAGTTTGAATGATCATCAGTACAACAGTATCATTTTCAACAGTTATTATATGTATATCAATGTTCCTTGCTTAAATGAAATTTGATTTCATGTATGGTTTGCCTGTAATCTTTGCTTCTGATATTATTGTTTAAGTGAAAGAAGAGGAAAACCTAGACCATCCAAAGAAGAGGAAAAACTGAATTTATCTTCTAGTTAAAGACAAATGTATGTTAATTGTTTAAACCAGAATATGCAGAACAAGTCTGAGTGGTCATTCATTCCACTCTCTTGTAAATCAGCAAACAAGTGGATACTAGTACCAATTAACATTTCATTAACATAAGAAGAGTATAGTATCTAAGTGGAAATACGATTAAGTATATAAACTTAATTAGCATGCTAAAAAGGTAATTGGATTAGGATATTAATTAATGTATTATCTCTAAGCTTAATATATGTATAATCTTGTAGAAACCTTTTCTGCAAGTTCTGTTTCTTCATCTTCAGAGTGAGTACACTGCATGCAGCTAGTATGGTGAACAAATTAGTGATGCGGATTATCTAATTAAGCCACATTATGAAATCATATAAAATAAAATAAGGATATATTTATAATGGGAAATGACTGCTAAAAAGGCAAAAGGGGTCGTGTATTAAATTTCCATCATGAGTAGTTAGATTTGATTCCTTTTCCATCAAGAAGTTGACTGCGAAAAGCTTCCATTTTATAAAAAACACCTTAAATTAAAAAGTCTTCTTCTGAAAGAAGCTTCGTCTAACACACATGTCTAAGCACTAGTGGAATTGTAATTAAATTAAATGTGCCTTTTTGGAATATGGGTTGTCAAATGCACTTGAATATTTCGATTGGTTGAGGTCAAGTTTGTCATGATTGTCAAAGTAACAAAGAAAATCATCATGTGGTTAGGTTTGTTCTCCTCCATAAATCTCCTAATTAATTAATTAGTATAAGTGTATGGGGAAATTTTCACCACCTAATCCTACCCCATAAGTTATGTATCACATAAAGATTCTTATGTCATTGCAATTATGTTATGTTAAATATTAGTAGTAGTAATATTTCTAACGTCTAATTAAACTAATTAAGCGTGTTAATTAGACCCCCTGCTTGTGTAGTGTGTACGCTTGATTGATTGATTAATGACAATTATAAACATAGGTTAATATATATATAATTACATGTGTAATAAATTAATTAGTGGTAAGGCCTTGGAAGCGACATTATCTGTGTTGCGAGTGGTAACATCAATGAAGAAAATGAAGTATAGAAGGCAGTTAGAACAATCATATTCATAACAACAGTGCATTCTCCGACTTATATATATCCGTGTGTTCTTGAGTTATTGGTTTTTAATTTATTGGTGATCTGTCATGGAATTTTGGCACAAGTTTTCTCTTCTTTTAAAAAAATTAAATTAAGTGAAACAAATAAAATTATATAAAACTTCAAATTGAATCGATAATAAATACTCTTTTATAGACTAGCTCAGAGTTTGATTATAATAAAAAAAGTTGTGTTTGGAAGAATTTATATGTAACTTACGAAAATAGCTTATAACTTTCAATAATTTATTTTCATAATCTTCTTAAAATAAGTTGTTTTTAGCTTATTTAAATAAGTTTTATAATTTTACCAATAAATAAACTACTTTTTAATAATAACTTATTATTAAAGTGTTTAATTAAGTTGTATTTTTAAATATATTATATAAAAATTCATTGTTCACGTATATCGGGGTTTTGTTTTTTGTTTTTGGCTAAAAATTTGGCAATAAGGAGAGAGAGCTAATGTCCGATGCTAGAAACAGCTAGTGAGTCCGATGGCACAAGACATTCACTTCCCTGTATTGGGCTAACCTTAAGCCCACCTAGGTTATTACTAAAGCAATAACTCAATTAACTTCTTGATGTCAAAAATTTTCAATGGTAAAGGATGTTTATCAATAGAGAATTTAAGTGATTCTAAAAATATTCGAACTCATAGTCAGAACGTACAAATCTCTTTTTCTTATCAAGGGCGTTAACTCTCATTTGCTACTTCACATAAGCTTTTCCCAAAAGGTTGGTTAACTTATGACTAGATGTTTTCCAAAATTACTAATTGTATGAAATAGATTTTTTTAAGAAAAAATCAAGTTAGTTTCAGTCATGTATATGTCTTCAAGAAAATTCATCATCGACCATCATCCGACGGATACCCTTTAGCATAAAAAGAAAAAAATCTTTACTTGTAATAAAAAAATGTTTATATAACTAAAATTTTGGCATTGGAAAGTAAAAGGGTTTATACATTTGCACGCTATTATTGATTGAAAATTGCTAAACGGTGGCAAGAATACCATTCCAGTTGCAAAAAAAAACTGTACTTTTTCTCATACTTCTAATTTTGTTCTAATCATGCTACATCTGTTTTATTTTTTGGTCATTTTAAGGCACATGGATTTGTTCACATTTGGTAGATTCGTCTCTCGTACTACCATATACAGCGGTGTTCTTGTTAATTAAATTATTTTTTAGTTGTTTTGTTGGAATATTTAGTTTTTAGAAAATGAGATGAGAAATGCATATCAAATTTTCTAACATGTTTGAAAATTTTTTCGAACATGTTTATGACACATGTTTTTCTTTTCTGACATGTTAAAGGTGGCGTCAAATATATTTTTGGTCCAAAGGCCGCCAAATTATGAAAAACTTAGCAGGACCAAAAATATTAATATGGGCTTGCATATTTTAGTGGGCTGATCTGATAAAAAAGAATTGAAGCCCAATGAAGAGACATAGATGAGTGGAAAGCCCAACAGAAAAGGCATCAACCGCATGAGACATTAGGTGTTGCAATCGAGAAAGAGACGTTAGCAATAAGAGCAAGGAACGTTCAGATCAGTGTTTAATTTGCTATCACTCTGACTGTATTGTATTATATGAGTGCTCGTTAGCCATTATAGATACCGAATCTCGCTTGTAATGCAAATGGTCCCTTTTGATTAAAATTGACAACCACGTGTTCTTCCATTTTTGTTATTTTCTCAGATTTTGTTACCAAAAGTCCATCTTGATCCTGTTTTTGAAAGAGATAACGAAATAATGTATGTTAACTATTATAATTTGAACTGATAAATTGAACCTACTGTGCAAGTAGTGTATTTTCAAACTCAGACTGTGTTAGGTTAGGTAGTACTGAATCTTCTACATGTTCAAACTTCAACTTGTAATATAACAGAGCATTTCCATTGTCAAACATATATAATATTCTTTTCTTTCTTCCAAACAAACCATTAGTCCAAGACGAGGCATGATTAGAGAGAATGAGTTCCTCTCCTAAAACTACAATTCATTGACGATTCTTGAGTATCCAATTAGGCATTTTCAGTCAACAGTAAAAACTAATAATACCTTAAAGTAAGTTTTATCTCCCTTAACCATATATTTATTTATGCACACAGCAAATTAACAAGTTTAAGAGACCAAACTAACTTTATTATTGATATCAAGCAAAGAGCTAGGCACTGTAGAAGATATAAAGACATGTTTTGATGTTACGAGAGAGTGAATAACCTGTAAATTATTATAAGAGGACACAACGTAACATACATTTTGTCACCACTCTATCTTCATCGCCAATAATTCATCTTTTTCTTTTTTTAATTTGGGTAGCGCACGTGAGAAAAGGATTGGAGTGTTTATTATTGTTGCTAGTTGTATTACTATTGACAAAATAGTAGCTGGATGTGTTCATAAAGATTTTGTTAGGAGTTTGCACTTGTTGGGAGGACCAACATGTATGTACACATCAACAACACACACACCACTACATGGACCACGTGACATGTGCAACATACTACTACTACATTTATTTGCAACCTATATTCCTCACTCTTTCTTACTTTATTAGCTTCTTTACTAAGGCACACACTTTTAATTTTGTTGTTTCCAGAGCATTCTTGCAATGAACACTCCAACACTTAAATTAATAATAATTTTTTATAGAGTAACAATCATGTGAAAGCATGTAATAAGTATTTATAGGTGGCAATTACACAACTCAAGGTCCAATCAGTTGAACATCTTGAGTTGAGTAGTCATGTAATAATTATTGCAACAGATAACAGCATCATTATTTCCTATAATCATATTAACATTATTGTAAGTTAGTAATTATGTTCTATGGTTCACATGCATGATTTGACATGTTAAATGTAAAAGCGAATATCTTAAGAATAATAATGTACAGAGACTTGAATGCAAAATGTCCCATTTGTTAGAGGTGTGGTTAAGGCATTAGGAATGTAATCTCATCCCTAAGAGGTTTTGAACTAGTCACTATAGACAAAAGAAATGAAGTTATAAGAAGATACATTATAATGGTCTGACTAACGAAGCTTGCTTCAAACTCTAAAAAATGTATATATTTTTAATATATTTAAGCTGTATTTTTATATATTTTTATTTTATAAAGTATATATATCCCTTAGATAAAATAAATATGTTATTTATAGGAAAACATTAATTATTTCAAAATATTTATTATTAATCATTTTAGAAAGACCAATCACAAAAATGTGCTTTATACCTTAATATTGGTTGGGCTAACTCTGAGATATATAAAAAGATAAATAGACTGAGATAAGTATTAAATTAATGAGCAGTGATAAATATATTGTTGTTATAGCAAATTTCACTTACACTTCTTCAATGCCAAAAATTAAATTATTTTGGTACTATTCACTATAAACAAATTGCTATTTACTTGTTTAACAGATTTATCCGTTAATATAGCTTTTAAAGACCTCTACTAACAATTTGTAAATCAATAGTATATATATCAATTAATTGTCGATAAAAAAATTTATACCAATTACTTATATTAACATATTTATCTTTATGTTAATGAATATGTATTTATTTGTATATATTTATATTAACATATTAATTTTATTAGATAAAGTCTATAACTAATTTAATAAAAATTGATCAGTAAAAACATTAATAAATGATACTACAAAATAAGTAAAAACAGTAATTTTTTTAATAACTATAAGTTTACTAGTATAGTACACATAGTTTTTCCTAAATTATTAGCATTTCATTTTCCTTCTTTTATAGGCTGGTGGCCCACAAAATATTTACTAATTATGTATGTATTGTCTGATCTTTTGGGCTGTTAAATTACTTGCATGGCTTTATTCTTTCTTTTTTTCTTGCATATTGTATTTGCAATAGAATGTAGAGCTAAGGATAAAAATTGATTAATCCGCAGAAGCTAAGGTGAACTGTACTGCAATTTATATTCAGGATTTAGGATTTGGACATGACTTCTACAGGTGTCCGATATCAATATATCATGATTGGAGCTATGTAGGAACAATTTCAATGCTCAAATTATAATATATTAATTAATTTACATTTACTTGAATTATTACTTGGCCTGCTGCCGTTGTCGCACTGGGCCATTGAAAATCCTTATTAATCATGATCGAATCACATGTTTTATATGCAGAAATTAATTAATCATCACAATCCCATTATTCATTGCTGCAGAAATTGTATAAAAGAAAAACTAGGTAATGTTTATCCAAAAAAAAAAAAAATTGCTGCAGAAATTAAAGTCGACCAATGATTTTTGGTCAACTAAATTTTGATTAATTTATGGCCAACTTAATATAATACTAATATTATATGTCTTTCTTGTTATTTTTATTTTTTCAATTAAAAAAATAAAATATTATCATTTTAACAAAATTAGAAAAAAAACAGGCCAATTTTAATTGGCCGGAATTCTTTACAGATTAAAGTAATCTACCTCTGAACTAGTAGTACTCCAGAAGGCATTTGATGATATGATTATCATATTACTCCATATAAGGTATGTTAGACACAGTTTTTTATTTTTCTTTTTCTTTTTCTTATAGATAAAAGTTAAGTTAAATAGTATTTGTGGTAAGATTATTGAATTGTATTTTTTTTATAAAGAGCAAAAAGCTAACTTTTAAGTCAGAAGCTATAAATAAGAGTTTTTAAAAAAGTTAACTTATTTTGTGAGCTCATCTGAATTAACAGTTGAATATCCTAATTAATACTTGAAATGTTGAATATCTTTTAATTCTCTCTTAAAAAAATAGCAATTAGCTAAAATCTTGAAATTCTTCTTCTCATTTTTAAATTATCCATATTTCACTTTAATATTTATGAATTTTATGATTATTTATAATTTACGTATTCAACATTTTTTAATGTTAATTATTATTTTGGTAAACTTATATTGTATTTAGTTTTTTTTAAAAAAAATATATTGAGTTTTATCAAAGAAACGTGATAATTAATGATAACTAACTTAAAAAAATTGACACAAAACACTTTTATCAAACAAACAATTTTTTACTTATAAGCAACTTATGAAGTAAAAAAATAATAAAACTGTCAAGCAACTTATGAAGTTGACCATTAAAACATTTTATGAATGTTTGACATTAAAACACAAGAATTTTTAAAAAAGTCATGTGAGTATTTAAAAATGTCACATGACTTTTTAATATTCAATCTCAATCATTTATGATAAGATTTAATAGTTAAAATTCGCTACTCTCACTTCTCATAATAACAAGTACTTTCATTTTATAAGTGTGTTCACAATGAGCAAGGAGATGCTACTTAAACTTCATTTCGTTGGATGTTATATATATAGTGAAAAGGAAGCCTAATATACATGTTACTCGGTATAATTGCCGAAATAAATATTTCCACTCATCATACCAATAAACTTTATTTTTTAACAATCCTAACACTACAAGAATGTGATAATATAGCTACATAAAAATAGCGACGACTCAATGCCATTGCTAAGTTGTAACAATATATTAACTTAGCGACAACTTTTACTATACTGTCACTATAGTGGAGAGAAATTATTTATTTATTTTTTTAATATATTTGGTGGCGGAATTTGTTTGGTAGCGACGGCCTAAGTTGTATCTAAATGGGGATGGAAATTTTTTTAATTAATTAAAGCTCAAAAACACCTTTAATAATGTAACCAAAATCTAAAGATTTGATATTTTGATTAAAAAATTGAGACATAAATAAAAACTAAATATTAGATTAAAAAACAAAATCAAGTTAGTATCTACCAAATCTAAATGATTTAATAGAGAATTAGCTTTATTGCATTTCTTATTGTCTCATATCAAATTTTTGATTTGATTGGATAAGAGATCATGTTGTCATCTTCATAGAGATGACACCATAGACACCATAGAAATATCTATCAAGAAATAGCAAGAACAATTAAGAATAGCTATGAACATTATAACAAAACTTAGACACCTAACACATATTTTACATCAAATTGACATGAAGAATTTAAATATAATAACATCGAAACAACATAAAAAATCACAAATCACATACTAAACCCAAAAAACTATCAAAACTTGCACTAAAATTGTGTATAATGTATTCTTAATGAATATTTCCACTCATCATACCAATAAACTTTATTTTTTAACAATCCTAACACTACAAGAATGTGATAATATAGCTACATAAAAATAGCGACGACTCAATGCCATTGCTAAGTTGTAACAATATATTAACTTAGCGACAACTTTTACTATACTGTCACTATAGTGGAGAGAAATTATTTATTTATTTTTTTAATATATTTGGTGGCGGAATTTGTTTGGTAGCGACGGCCTAAGTTGTATCTAAATGGGGATGGAAATTTTTTTTGGGTAGCGAAAGCCTTAAATGGGGTGGGGATATTTGTTGGTAGCGACGACTTAGCCGTCGCTTAATGGGGCGGGAATTTTTCTTTTTTTTTGGTAGGCTAAATGTGCATTTTTTTTTGTAGCACCGACTTCGTTATATTTTTGTTTTCACTCATTCTCTTCTTTATATATCCATTCACTTCTTTTTTCTCTTCAATTAATTTTTTCTTCATTCCCACTCAACAAAATCTTTCACTTCTTCTACTGTTAACTTCTTCTTCATCAAATCACACCATAACAACAACACCTTACACCTCACAATCTATTCACCTCCGACGACTTCTCGCGAAGCTCCAACTTCGACGACCTCCATTTCCGGCAACATCTAACTCCAACGACTTTCTCTTCTTTTTTCATCTTTCTTTATTCTTCTTTTTTCATGCTATTTCTATTCTTCTTTTGTCTTCTTCTTCATCTTTTTCTCCTTTTCTTCTTTTTCCATGCTATTTTTATTCTTCTTCAGTCTTACTTTCTTCTTCTTTCATGTTATTTCCAACTAATAAAAGTTCGAGGAGCTATTCAAACGAGAGTTATTTTTTATTTTTCTTAAAAAAAATACTTAGCGACGACTCGATCTCCGTCGCTTGACTGTCGCTAACTCCTTTTTAGTGATGGTTTTAGGCCATTTAGCAACAGTTTTGGCCCTCGCTATTTTTTGCCATTATTATAATGTAATAACCTTTTTTGTATAAAAATAAATTAAGTGTTATTTTTTTGAAGATATATAGAACTAATTAAAAAGGCCTATAACTTTTTTACATACTAATGAATCCCATAGCCTTTTTCTTGTGTCAACAAAACAACTTAAAATGCTGATTCTATTTCAAATTAAAAATGTCATTTTAATTTTTGAATTGTCATTTGAGTCTAGTATGAAATTTCAATTTTAATCTAATATGAAATACAACATCAAAGTTGGCAGTGATATAGTTTAAAAACTTTATGTGATGAGTGATTTGGTATAAAAGTTTTTAAAATGTGTAATTTGTTATACTAATTTTCAAATGTGCTGTTCAATATAAAAAATTCTTAAATTTGGTCAAACTCATTGCTAAGTTGTATAAAAATTGTTGTTAATTTTAATAAAATATAGTAAAATGCATATTAAAAATATATGGATCGGGTTGAAAAAAAATAATTTAGTGATGATAAGATATTTTGTTGCTAAACATGGTATATATAGCAAGTCATTATTTTCACCGTCACTAATTGGATTGTTAATATATAGAGATCATATAAGTAAATTTAATGATTAATTTTATTGTTCTATAATTATAAATTTATAAATGGACAATTCATAACGGGAGAATTTATGTTCGAATCTTATCTATATCAAATTCTCGAGGTGAAGAAGCTCGTGATTATTTAAAAAAAAAAAAAAGCTTACAAATCTTTTGTAAGGAATCATGAATGATATAAAATACAACAAAAGAAATTATAATTAACGTAATAGGTTGGCATGGTGATTTGTGTGTAAAACTTGAAGTAATATCTTGTTAGTTTATTTCGCTTATAAAAAAAATAAAAAAGAAATTGATGTGTGAATGGAATCTGAGGGAAAAAGAGGGAAGGTCCACCAGAAAGGAAAAAAAAGGTAGAAGCTTATCCACATCTGCTGAGTTGAGATCTCCCTTCTCCAATGTCCCTCCCTCAACTTGTTCCTTACTATCACCCTTATACCTTCCTATATATGCAACTCTTAATAAAATATAATTCCACCATCTTTAATTAATCTCTTCATTAGAAGCAAAATATTAAAAATTATACAATATCTATCTAAAGAAAAGTAAGACCTCGACTAGTAAATGGAAAGCGACACTAGAATCAGATTCTACAACTAAATCATTCATTATTTTTATTTTTGTCAATATCATTAATTGATTATTAAATATTAGTGATCGAGATGCCTAGCTAGCTAGCCCTTCAGGCTTCAACAAATATTTCAAATAAACCGTATTGAATCAACAACACTTTTGAATCGTAAATTTAATTATTAGTTAACCAAAATAAAATTGTAGCCTATTAGTAATTTCTACTTTTTTTTTTTATAAAAAAAAGTATAATGTAGAGGAATTTACTTCAGAAAAACAAAACACTACCAAAAAGCCAAAAACACTACACCTTCTAATATCAGCTGATATCATATTGACAATTAGGAAATGAAGAATGAATAATTCTCATTTACTTCCATTAATGAAGTAACAAATTAAATGTATTTATACACAGATAAGCTAACTAATTAATTAATACAGAGAATAAAAACTAATTAATTGATATATCTAACACGTTCGTTTAGTAATTATGAGAGTGGAGCTTGGGTGTAACAACTTCTCAATTCAAAACCATGCCGTTTTTTTTATAAAAAAAAACTAAAATAACCCACATGTTAAATATGTAGTTTTGTAGTAATTACATTGTAACCAATGAATATATTAACTATCATTAAGACAATTACCAATATTAATTTTCAGTTTAAGCTTAAGATATAACGTAACGACGGGGCTACTTAGGTACGTTTCGTTATTGAAATATCAGTTATATATTTTAATAATATCTAAAATTTAATTTTTTAATTTATTTGGTTAAAAATATATTTTAATATGCATAAACAAAACTACTGGATTAATGTATTTAGACTTCATTGAGAAGAATTTATGTATAAATTTATAACTTTTTAAAAAAATTTATAAGTTTCAATAAGGTGTTTTTAAATTATTTAAATAAATTTAATTATTTTATTTATAAATAAATTTTTTTATTAAAAACTTAATATGTATTAATAAATATTTAATTAAGTTGTATTTTCAAATACACTTTTAGTATATCATTTGTTTTCTTTTTCCCGATAATAATATATCATGATATTTGCAATCGATAACAACGTGCCTGTTATCTTTCAAATTAAACACTTGTCCTCATTGATTTTTCTTTAATTATTAGTAGTACTAGTATATTTTTTATCAACAACCAACAGCTTTGTTTTTATTTATTTTTTTCAGAGTTTTTAATCTGAGACTTCACGATTGGGAGTTTGGAAATGCATGCATGGAAAGAGGTGAAGCTGAGGGAGTTATATGCATTTCCAAAATGAGAAATTATTACGGTACACTTCAATTTTTGGATGCTTAGATTTATAAGAACAAACAGAAAAACATAAAAAAAATGACATAATAAATAAAAAAAGAGATTAAGAAGAGATATAAGGAAAAAAAAAGTGGAATAAATAATAACCTGAATCATTACTCTTTTCTAATTATCCATTGATTCAAAAATTGTGTAAAAAACAAAAAAAGAAGAAAGCAGAGACGTGGATGATGCATTTGTTTTTATTTATCGCATAGTGCATCATAGGATAAGAGAAGAGGAAAAAAGAAAAGAAAAGAAGGGAAAAATCTACAGAACAAAAAAAAAGGTGTGGCTGCAATTTGCTTATCAATTCGCTGTGTCTTCCCCACTCAGTTAACCAATCCTCTTCACTTCATCTTCCTTCCAACCTATCCCTCTCCAACCCCAACAAGCCTCTTTTTTTTATTTTCATACAATACAATACAACTAGGGAGTGAAAGCAACAACAAAATACGAATTTCTTGGAAAATAATCTCACCCCCTAAAAAGGAATCGTATATTAAATTTGGAGAATTTCCCTAGTGGCAAAACTTAAAAAGTCGCCAGCCCAATAATCAAAATTTGATTTTTACCCATCTATGGCTTAAAAATCCTCCTTTACACAAATTAGGACGAAAAACCCAGACAAGAAAAAAAGGAGAGAAGGAGAGAGAATCGGAGAAAGATAAGACTAATTAGCACACTTCTTGCTGGGTTTTCTGCTTTTCTTCAGCTCTCAAAGGAACCGAACAACAGAGAAAAAGTTATTACATTACATGCTCAAAACTTTATATAGGGTTTGTGTGTGAATAATTGAAGGTTGTAGAAATGGCAGGTAGTGGAATCAGCATAGTGTGGTTCAGAAGAGATCTGAGGATAGAAGATAACCCAGCACTTACAGCAGGAGTAAGAGCAGGATCAGTGGTTGCGGTTTTCATATGGGCACCTGAAGAAGAAGGTCAATACTACCCTGGAAGGGTATCTAGGTGGTGGCTCAAACACAGTTTGGCTCATCTTGATTCCTCTTTGAGAAATCTCGGAACCCCTCTTATCACAAAACGATCCTCTGATAGTGTTTCTTCTCTACTTGAGGTTGTTAAGTCCACTGGAGCTACTCAACTCTTCTTCAACCACTTATATGGTCTGTTTCATTTTCCTCTTCAAATATCCATGTCTCTATTAATTCATATGTTTTTGTGTCATTGAGTGCTTGCTTAATCAGTAAGTAGTATTTGTTTTATTTAATTAGTGTGCTACTTTTTTGTTTCGTTCAATGCATTTCACTTTTGATGTCTGCAAATATCATACACAGCTTCAGGGAAGTTCATTACCTAGTTATGAACATCATAGTGGATTGTAGGACCCTCGATTATATCCACTGCAATTGTTTCTTTGATTAGTTTCTAAATTGTGCTGGTGGCAGCATCAATTTTACAGATAATACTTTTGTGATTGTTTGAGATAAGGAATTTCCTTTTGATAATCTCAGAAGTATAGTGAAATGTTCTATTTCTATTTCATGATGATATTGTAATTTCATCAACTCTTGCTTGCAAAATATATGAGAAAAGGCACTGTATAAAGTGATTTTCTATGTTGCAGATCCACTGTCACTTATCAGGGATCACCGAGCGAAGGAGGTTCTGACTGCTCAGGGCATAACAGTACGTTCCTTCAATGCGGATTTATTATATGAACCATGGGATGTCAACGATGCCCATGGCCAACCATTCACAACCTTTGCAGCTTTTTGGGAAAGATGTCTTAGCATGCCTTATGACCCTGAGTCACCTCTTCTCCCCCCTAAAAGGATTATTCCAGGTATACTTTTGTTCTGTTCTTTCCTTAGCCTTAGTTTTCTTTTAGTTCTATTCAGAATGTTGATAAGTTGGCAACTGCATAATTCATCAAGCTCTTGTGGTTCCTGTTCATTTTTGAACCAATGATCTAACACTTGCTACATTGCTATTTAACGTAGAAAACAGGTGCAAAGTCGTATAAGTGTATTATTTGACAAGATGGAATTCACTTCCAATGCACAAATTTATAGTTAGTGCCTAATTAGCTAATATGTCAAGTCAGTACATTAGGCATTATTCATTTTTCATGTTGCTAGTTGCTACAGGCTTTACTTTAATTTGTTGTTGTTTACAACTCTTTCAGGTGATGTATCAAGGTGCCCTAGTGATACATTGATGTTTGAAGATGAATTAGAGAAGGCAAGCAATGCGCTTCTTGCTCGAGCATGGTCTCCTGGGTGGAGCAATGCTAACAAGGCATTGACCACGTTCATAAATGGTCCACTCATTGAGTATGCAAAAAATCGCAGGAAGGCTGACAGTGCCACTACCTCACTTCTCTCACCCCATTTGCATTTTGGTGAGTTGAGTGTCAAAAAGGTCTTCCACCTTCTGCGCATGAAGCAAGTTTTGTGGGCCAATGAAGGAAACACTGCCGGTGAAGAAAGTGTGAACTTGTTCCTTAAATCTATTGGTCTTAGAGAATATTCAAGGTACATTAGTTTCAACTACCCCTATAGTCATGAAAGGCCTCTTCTTGGCCACCTTAAGTTCTTTCCTTGGGTAGTAAATGAAGGCTATTTTAAGGCATGGAGACAAGGCAGAACTGGATACCCGTTGGTGGATGCTGGCATGAGGGAGTTATGGGCCACTGGTTGGCTGCATGATCGGATACGTGTTGTAGTCTCCAGTTTCTTTGTGAAGGTTCTGCAACTCCCTTGGAGATGGGGGATGAAATATTTCTGGGATACCCTTTTGGATGCAGATCTTGAGAGTGATGCTCTTGGTTGGCAGTACATATCTGGTACTCTCCCTGATGGTCGTGAATTTGACCGAATAGATAATCCTCAGGTACTATTACTTTTTATGTAAATGCCACAAATCTAGCTTTATGATAACTTTTGGATCCATGATTGTCAGTTTGCATGTGCTTGTCCTTATTTCTTGATCTAGAAAACTGCTTGAGTGTGTACGTAATCCTGATATATATACGCTTTGGATTTTATATTTTGTGCACTTAATTTGAGGCTAAACTGTAATCTGTTCACCGTTGAGTGTTTCTGGCCTCCTCTGTTGACTGCCCCCAAGATTACAACGTATGTATAGTATTATCCAAGCCATGGTTATATTTATATTGAAGCAGCCTAATTTGAAAGAAGCCAGAGGGCCATCCCCTTGTAGCTAATTAGTTTCAGATAGTGTTGGAGGAACTTCATTGTTTAGTTTTGGGGCCAGGGGGTATATGCTGTCTGAAAATAGTCTGAAATTTTCATGATAGACATGAAAAAACGCTAGTTGTTTTACTTCTTCTCAACTTTTTCCTATTGAAATATACATTCACCATTTTAACCTGTGAATTTGGTTAGATATATGATCGATCATAATTATCATGAGATTCAGGAGGTTCTTTTTTTAATTTAATTTTATTTAGATTGATTTCTGACTTTGTTTCACCAACTATTGGAACAACAGGATTGAATTTTGAGTTCATGATTATAAACATTGGTATGCCTGTTGATATTTTGAGTCTGCACAACTGTCAGCTATTTGAGATCTGAGAATTGATAGATTTTGTAGTAATAGATACACTCCTGTTGTTGGATTTTGCAGTTTGAGGGTTACAAATTTGACCCAAATGGAGAATACGTACGACGCTGGCTTCCAGAACTTGCTAGATTGCCAACAGAGTGGATACACCATCCATGGAATGCACCAGAGTCAGTGCTTCAAGCTGCTGGAATTGAGCTGGGATCAAACTATCCTCTTCCAATTGTGGGAATAGATGCAGCAAAAGCCAGACTACAAGAAGCGCTATCAGAAATGTGGCAACTAGAAGCAGCTTCAAGAGCTGCACTTGAAAATGGAACTGAGGAAGGCCTCGGAGACTCCTCTGAATCAGTCCCTGCTGCTTTTCCTCAAGACATACAAATGGAAGAAAGTCATGAACCTGTTAGGAACAATCCCCCTCCTTTGGCTCGGCGCTACCAGGATCAGATGGTTCCAAGCATCACTTCTTCTTTGTTGAGAGTGGAAGAGGAAGAAACTACTTCGGATCTCCGAAACTTAGCAGAAGATAGCAGCAGAGCTGAAGTGCCAGTAAATGTAAATGCACAGCAAAATGCAAGAGAGACAGTGAACGAAAGGACGGTGCAGACTGTTCATAGGAATGCAAGACTACAGCACAACGCTACAGTGGAGCTGAGAATTGCCGCTGAAGATTCTGCAATAGAATCTTCGAGTAATAGTAGCAGGAGAGAAAGGGATGGAGGTGTAGTTCCGGTATGGTCTCCGCCAGCTTCCAGTTTCTCAGAACAATTCGTAGGAGATGAAACTGGTATAGCAAGCAGTTCATCTTACTTGCAAAGGCATCCACAGTCGCACCAAATGGTGAATTGGAGGCAGTTACCTCAGACCGGGTGAGATTTCTCAAAGCTTAATTTATTACCTTACACTTCATGTTCTGTTCTGTTCTGTTCTGGCTGAGGTTTTTTATCTATAAACTTAATGAGTAATTGAGTATGGTCCTTTGTTTTTGGTTTTGTTTATGTTGACTCCTTGTTATGTTATCACAATTTAATTTCAATAACAGGTAATATTTATACCTAAATCAATCAGAGTAGAAGCAGGGAAGTGGAAAATACAGTTATCAGCTTTATGTTGAGAGAAAGTGGGATGGTTGGAACCCGCATTGGACATACATGTGTTAATTTCCCGCTACTTTTACCAGTAGTCTCGATACATGATTAACGGCTGACCTCAATGTGTATGAAAATTGAAATTCATGGTGCAGTTCTTGATCTGCAACCCCTTTTGCTTTCTTGTACAATATTTGTAACCTTGTGTATAGTATAATTTGTGTAGTGAGGGATAAAGAGCCAGCATAGGATATCTTTGGTTCAGTAATAAACTCAGGTTTGTGCTTTCATTAAGGCAGCTATATATATAAATATATATTGCCTATTATGATCTGATCCTTATATACATTATTTTTCTTTTCTGTGCTGTCTGTCCACTACATTTGTGAAACGTACTCCGGTCAATGAGTAAATTATAGTTAGCCACCTAACAAGCAACATTGCATTAAAAAAAAAAAGAAATAGATGAGATTAGAGGTTAGAGGATAGAGTACGTGACACTGAACAGTTACAGAAAGAGAAGAATGAGATCGAAATTAGTTGATATTGGAGAATATTGGCAGAATGATATCTAAGGTAGATTTTGACGCATATATATTATTCTCTGGAATGTTAACAAGTTGGATTGAATGGGAGAGGGAGAGGGTGAATTTGGGGCAACTGTTCCGAATGCTTGGCCGGCAATTTCTGTTTTCTAGTATTGACAGACGCATTCATCCGATGATATCGAGGCACATAACCCACTCTGTAAGAAATAAAAATAATTTTATTTTAGTTTTAATTATAAAAAGTATAGTAGTACTTCTTTTGAGGATATTAATTGCTAAGAATTTTATTTATTTTTTTCTAATTAATAGTATTTTTTATCAGCTATTTGTTCCTAATTAATTGTAAAATTGTAATGCACTTATCAATTTTCGATGCAAATAAGTCTATTAATTATATGAGTAATGTAAAAATAAAATTTGATTTTTTCACATAATTATTAAGGCTCCGGTTGGCCCGGCTTATTTTTGGCTTATAAGCCGCTTTTAAGTAAAAGCTGGAAATAAGAGCTTTTTGTACGTTATAAGCTACTTATGAGTAAAAAATTGTTTGTTTATTAAAAGTAGTTTGTGCCAACATTTTTAAGTTACTTATCATTAATTGTCATATTTTTTTATTTGTTAAAAATAAAGTTACAATAAAAAAACTCTATTTTTATTTTTTTTAAAAAAATAAATGCAATATAAATTTATTAAAATAATAATATAACATTAAATATTTTTGAATATGGAAAATTTTAAATAATAATAAAACTCATAAATATTAAAGTAAATGAATAATTCATAAACGAGAAGAAGAATTTTTGAAGGTTTTAGCAAAGATAGAAGAAAAAGATATTCAAGATTTCGGTGTTAATTAAAATATTCAGGTATTAATTACACTGAGCCTACAAATAAGCCAGTTTTTTTTCTGAAAAGCTCATAATTCTAGCTTCTAGTTTAAAAGCCAGCTTTTAACATTTTGTACATAAGAAAAGAGCCAACTTAAATTTAAGAGCTTTACTATAAATACTGTTTGCCTAGTTTTTACTTATAAAAGGAAAAAAAGCCAAAAAAAAATTAGGTCCAACATTACCTAAATATATTTTATTGGTACATAATATTTTAGTCTATGTTTTCTATACATAGGACATAGTGTAGCACTATTTTTTGAGTGAGTATTAAGAATATCTTTCAGCTAACAGTTAAAAATTAGTCCATCACATATGCTCACTCTCATGTAGTTTGCTTTTCTTTGAAAAACAATTGTTCAAGTTTTAAGAGTATAAGGAAACTCTGCCTATAGTTACATAGTGAAAAACAGTGTGTTAAGCTTCATCAGTAAAACATGTTGAATGTTTACCATGGATTTTGAATAGATAGGGAATGAGATATTGCTAGAGATAAAGTCATAAAATATTTGATGATCCTAAGAAATGGACGGTTCATTTCTTTCGTGAGCAATTTTGTGACAAATGCTTTTGTAACGTTTACCATCTCAATTTATATACTATCTCTAGTCCAAAATATAATCACTTAGATGTACGCATTCTCATCATCATCAACAATTGTATTTTTTTATTGAAAATTACAATAATTAAAAATTGAACTCAAATACTCACATACACATATTTTTATGAGTATTCTTTTTCTTTTGGTATACTGTTTTTCTCTTTTTTTAATTTTTTTTTAAAAAAAACATTTTGGATTTGAGATGCCTAATGCCTAATACTATGAATTTCATGGATACTAAAAGAGCTGCAAAATATCCCTATCAAAAGAAAAAATATTACAATAAAAATTTAGAATTAATACATTTACAAAAAAATAAATGAACTATTGGATGAAAGAATGTCACAGTTTCCGGTTCTTTCATTTAAATAGACGTTCTTCCGATTTTTACAACTTTTTTTTTTGTCTAAATTATTAATGAAGTTTGAGAACGACTTGCTATTTTAAGAAGCCTATTAAATCGATCAAAGTATTACTACCAATCAACTCAAGTAATTTGACAATTTGAAGTTTTTGGAATAGTATGAGTTTTGGTGTCTATTATCCTAAAATTAGAAGGCTTTTATTGAAAAGCTAAGAATTTAATAATAAGTTTTATGTATATTACTCTTTCTTTCTGTTCTTTTTTACAAGCATCTAAACAAAAAAAAAATTAGTGTTCCTTTTTATAGGTATTTGATACGAAAACGAGAAGTATTTTTTTACATTTTTTTAATTTTACTTTTAATTAATGAAGATAGTTGAATTTAGTTTTAGATGATATAGATAATAGGGTTTGACTTATACTAGGATAAAATTGTAAAGAGATTATTATTTGTCTAGAGACTAATGTATTTTATTAATGTTAACACTTTTTTTAATATGTGATTTTTATTTTAGGAGCTTATAAATAAAAACGGAAGAAGTATATCAATAATTATTTAATAATGTGATTTTCAATAATTTTTTTTTTCTCTTCCTAAACATTTACTGTCGGAATCCGTGACTAATACCTTTCCCAAAACGAATTTATATCTTCTAAAATCATTTTTTCCTAAATCCTCCTAAAATTTAGTACGCATCGGTGGTTACAATTTTTTTTCTTTTTAACTTTGGACCCAAATCATTGACCTTAAGATAATTGACAGCAAATTGCTCTTTATGTTAACAACAAAATTACTAACAAAGACACATTATTTTATTTTATTTATTTCACATTATTTTATTTTTAATTTCTACTTCAAACCTGCCTTTTTTTTGGTGCAACAAACCTGCCTTTTCGCATAAACGTAAGACAATAGAATTGAATTTAGAAAACAAAATATGTGACTCTTATACAATAAATATATATTTGGAATTACTCATGATACATTATACATAGACCACAATAAGTTGGTTTAAAATTTAAGTACTTTCCTTGTATTTGGTTTAAAATACGTGACTCTTATACAATAGATATATATTTTGGTTTTTTTTTTTTTTTTACAAATAAATCCACTAAAATTTAGAACATACATAGATATGATTATTTCTAAACATATGTTGTACAGTTGTATTTTGCACTTAAACAAGTTTTAAAAAGTTTTTTATTATTCTTTTAACAAAATTTTTTTTTGTCCTTCAGCTAAAATTTGGATATCATTTCAAAAACCTTCAAAATCGTTTTTTACAACTTAAAAATCATATTTGACAGCAAATATATCCAAACAAAAATCGATTATATCTCAGACAATCGATTCTTTTTCGCAACTTATTTTCACAAATAATACCAGCTAATCTAAACACACCCTTAATTTAAACCTAAAATTGTATGTATGTTAGTTATTGCCCATTTCAAACTCTTACCATTATCACTAGTGGCTTGGATTGCTATTATTTAAAGCATATTCGATGGAAACAAATGCTCTTACATAACAACAATTGTTTATAGTTTTATCATTCCCCACGATTAGGTACAATAGATTTTCTGGTAACCTAGGCGCATCATGGGTTTTGTTCATCTTAAAAACAAATTATTCCAACTTTATTGCAATTGCAAGAAAAAGTTTCCCATTAGAATGAAAGAAAAAAAAATTATTTAGGTTTAATCTTCAATTATTATTCTTTTCTATAAAGAATAAAAGTCATTTATTAGCGCAAAGACCTTAGTTGATCGCATATTTGGATACAATAATATAAATGTCACAAATTCAGGGTGTGTTTGTGAACTTTTGTTTTTTTCTATTTCCTGAAACTACTAAAGAAAACATTCGAAATAGAAAAAAAAAATTTATTTACAGTATCTTTCATATAACAATTTCAAGAAACAAAAAATATTAAAAGAAAAAACAAAATGACAATTTCATAACTTTTCTTTTCCTGTATGATAAGGCTATTTTGCTTCGGTGCTAAAAGTAATTTGGGCATTAGCTAATGCACCCACATTCTCTATTATTGGTTATATTTTATTTTGCAGGTACTCATTTTCATCATTTTGTCCATTTAATTTCATGAAATCCCCCTTCATCTTTTTTTTTTTTTTTTTTTTTTGATGAACCAAATAAATTTATTAAAATGCACCAGAAGTGCAGAAAGGATACAAACTGAACAGAACCAAAAACAACTGAACCAAAAAGACCGCTAAAACACAGAGCAGAATAGCAACAGTACAAACAAAACCAAGAAACTGCTAAAATACAGAACAAAAAACTAAAACCAAAGCAAGCTCTATGCTAGCATCACTCAACAGGTAAACCCATACAAATTCTTAGTTCTAATTCCCAACTAGAATAAGCATAACCAAAACCTTTCCACCTTGATAATAACCATGACCATGACAGCAATCTCACTTGGTGGAATACCATGTCCAAGTCCAATTCCTTATTGTCGAAAAACTTTTTATTCCTGCATAGCCAAATTTCTCATAGAGCTGCGAACCAGATGACCTGCCAAACTGTTTTTAATTCCTCATTGCTGCAACTTAAACCGCGGAATTGAGCGAAATGGTCCCTACAATTAGATTGATGAACAGAATATAAACCCAGCCAATTCAAAATGCGAGACCACGATAGAGTTGATTTCCTGCACTGAAAAAATAAATGGTTGTAGTCTCCTCCGTCTCATTACACAAAACACAATTAGTCGCCTCTGACTGAATCACTCCACTCCGGCATAAATTGCTTCTGGTTGGAATGCGATCCAAAGTTGCTTTCCACGCAAATGTTATTTTTGACGCGACAAATTTGTTCCAGAAGGATCCCCCTTCATCTTAATAAGTGTTTATTGAAAGCACAAACGTTGCTCATATATTCCATAGAGTATAAGTTTAGTGTCTCGGTCATGTTGCTCACTCGGGGAGTGTATGAAGACATAGTGTCTGAGTACGGAATTCGATCTCAGTTCTACTACTTTCCTATAAAAAAAATGGAGTATAAGTTTAGTTGGCAATTAGTGATTTTTGGTAACTAATTAAGGAGCAAGATTGGAATACTGAAACCAAAATACCGGCACATATTATTAGGGTGTGTTTGGATTAGCTGTAATTAATTGTGAAAATAAATTATGAAAAACAATTGATTGTTTGAAACATAATTAATTTTTGTTTGGAGATATTTGCTGTCAAAAACGATTTTTAAGATAATTTTAGGCTATGATAAGCAATTTTAAAGTTTTTGAAATAATGTCCAATTTTTAACTGAAGGACAAAATGTTTTTTCTTTTATTAAAAGAATAATCAAAAACATTTTAAGTCCAAAATATAACTATGCAAACGTATGTTTGAAAAAAATCTAATCCAAACATACTCTAGACTCATGAATCATTGGCATATTGTTCATTGGCTTAATTATTTGAGTAGTGATTTACAACACAATAAACAACGTATTATAAATTTATTTCACCAAAAATGATTTTTTTTAGGTTGAATAAAAGTGTTAGTGGTAAGTACTGCAAATAGTGGTAATATGAAAATAATTTTTGTAATTATTTTAGGAGTGTGCAATGTGGTTTGTCTTTTTTCTAAGAATCGTGGGAGAAATTATTATTTCCTCGATCTTTATTTCTTCCCCCTATTCTACAAGCTAGCAAAGCATTGGATTCCATCTTTGATAACTTGGGCCAGTGTCCTAAGTCAAACATTAAATAATATGTGAATGTTTTGTATATAGTTATTAGAAAAGATTTTTTTTTGTTCAAATCATTGTTTGTAATAAAAAATAATGTTCAAAAATATGTCATCGTAATTTTTGCTAGACATGTTAATGTCCTAGGATATTCAGATGTAGCCACTACTTCACGGGCGGAACTAACCCATTTTTTTTTCGGAGGGCCAAACATTTAAATTAATTTTTTTATAAAATTAACAAATTAAAAATAGTTAATAACAAAATAGTTTATGATAATTAATACTTATATAAAACATAAAATTGAGATAAAAATTAAAAATAAGGATGGAAAACTTATAATTTTTACCAAAGAAAATTGAACCTAACGATACTTTTAGATTTGAATTTATCTATAATTAATTCAGTAGTGAAATAATGAGTAATTTCTTTTTTCATATAAATAGTTAAGCTATCTACAAAAATTCGTCAATTGTATTTCTTTTAAAAAATTTATCAATTGTTTTCATTTTACTCCTAGCTACAATAGATAAAATACATTATTATTGAAAAATCACAATCGAGTTTTAGTCACGTAAGTGGTAACCACAAAGAAAATTAACATGAGAAAGACACAATGCATTACTAATATGAGCAAGTTGTTAATAATAACAATACACAACACTATATTAGTACAAACAATAACATAAGACCAAAGAAAATTTTAAAAAAAAAAACACAAACTTTATAGTTACAACTAAAAAAATATTAAAATTGCAAAACTTACTTTCAATAAAGAGATAAAGGTGCAATATTGTTGTAATGTTGAAACTTCAAGGCGATAAACAAATTAGGAAATTAGGAGAGCAATCAAAATTCACTAACTTACCAAGGCGTAGATATCGAGTAAAGAGCGATGATTTACCAGCGCACTATGTTAATATGTTCTAAAGTTAGAGAGCACAAAATAATATTGAAAGTGAAAATTGTGAAACAATTAACTTCTTGAGTAAGTTTTAACAATAATAATATATTACATTATATATTATATTATTATATAATAATTTTCAAATCTGAAACATACCTTCAAAAGTTATTTTAGGCATGTTTTTGCTATTATATATTACTATTATATATTATATATATTATATTATTATATAATATTTTCTAAATCTGAAACACATCTTCTAAATTTATTTTAGGTATATTTTCATGCTATTATTATATTATTATATAATATCTTCAAAAATATAAAACACATCTATATTATTATAGTAATTTTGATGATCTTTACATCTTAGAGAGATTAGTTTTTATTGTAAAATACGTTTGGTACACACCCAAAAAAACTTTCAATGGGGAGCCATTATAAAAAATTTTAGGGGGCCATTACAAAAACTTATATATACATACTAATAAAAATAATTTTTAATAGGGGTCAGGGCCCCTCCATTACAATACTAGCCACCGCTGTGCACTACTTAATTTGGCACTACTAAGGCAGTGGTTCATTTAAGTTCCCAATTATCTTGTATGATATGCGTAATTATTTATGTGAAGAACAATGTTTTTTTATAAGCATGTGAAGAACAATTAATTGCGAATTTGTGCGAACTTTCAAGTTGAAATCTGAAAGCAAAGATCACCATATTATTAAATTAAACTACTACATGTATGGAGTATGTATTTCATCAAGTGCTTGGTCTCTTGTTATTGACGATTATCCTTATTGATTAACATGAGATTTTTCAGTGTGTTTTGTTTCCACTCACATTTTTTAATAATAACTTCTCAAAAGGTCACTCATCCTTAAATTGCTCTGACCCATCCTTAAATTGCTCCAAGTCAAGCACGCTTAATCATGAAGTTCTCAAGGGATAGGCTACCAAAAAATAAATGCATTTTGTTGGTATAAATAATGCGAATCAATTTTATTAAGATATCCTTGACTGTATAGTCCCATACTTATACAGCCTTCAGATCCCTCTCATTTCGGTATATGTTCGATTCGTTCATGTATCCCTCCTACCTAAAAGCCTTGTCAAGAGTCACTCCTTAACCGTGTTTTATACACCAATAATCATTCCCTGCCCTTATAAGCATCGAGATGTCACACTTGACAATCATATATATGTTTTATGAATTTGGTAGGGAAAATACATAGAAATTAAAGATGCTTAATATATTATGCGAACTTCGTGATCAGCACCAACTGAGAAATTAAAGAGCTTGATTTAGTAATTTATTGAAAGCCAATGGTAAATATGGATCGGAGCACGATTATGACATTATTTAAATTATTAATTAGCAACTTGACGGTAGGTGTTGGTGAATCGATCAAATTAAATTAGCATACGGAAATGGGTTGAATTTTATTATGAGGATATATGGCTTTGAATTTGATTATATATGAATTAAACAGAACTTCACCATAAAAGTTGAAGTAATTAATTTTGCAGCCCCAAAAAATGGTGGAATGAAATTAAAGAAATGAGACAGTAGCTAGAGAAAATTACATGGCCTGCTTTGACTTTTCTACAGCTTTTGATCAAAGTTTTAAAAGCTATCCATCGGTTTTCTTTTTGAACAAGACTAATAATTTTTCTTTTCTTTTTAAATTAGATGATGAGTAGTAACAGAGAAACAGTCCATTAATAAATTATACTATTTTGTCCATTTGCTAGATGAATAGAATTAGAGATAATAAAAATTTTGTTAGTTAATTATACTTAATAGAGTTATGATAAGATTATTTTGCGGAGTTATATTTATAAATAAGGTATAAGGTATACTCTATTGAACGAATAAAAATAATCATAATAAATTCTTTCATAGCTGATTTTTGAAACTTGAAAATCTTTAATATTTAATTAATTTCTTTTTGTGACAAGTAGGCAATAGTTTATATGATCATGTATCAATCCTTTAAAGCTTGAGAGTTGAAGATCCAAAGTTTGAATCTTGGCGGTGATAGGTGTGTGTATTTGCTGGAATAAAAAGTAATTTCTTTTTGTTTTTTGTTTTAGATCTGATTCATGAAGATTTAAGACTTCTTAGCCCAATCAAAAGAGTAATTTCCATTTTCTTTTGTTTCAGATCTCATTTAAGAAGGTTAAAGACTTCTCAGCCCAATCAAAAGAGTACAAGAAGCATGCCTTTGGCCTCTTTAGCTCAAAGAGTTTCAAATACAAGTTAAGTCGTGACTGAGAAGGAAATTACTTTTAACTATAACAAAATAATCGAGTTAGAGTTGAGGGAGAGTATTAAGAATAACAGCAAGTGAACTAGAGTTGAAGAGTTGAGGGGAAGTATTAGAGACAAATAATAAAAAATTCATGTGACTTGTTTGTCTAATATCAATTAATTTTTTTTTTAATCATGATCATTCATATAAGAATATATGGACCTAAATTTATTCCTCTTACTCTGACGTATAAATATAAATAAAATAATAGTTGATTATAAACATAAAGCTGATATTCCATCTTCAAAATTACGAAAGCAGTAACATCCACAATTCTTTTTAAAAAATATCAAAAAAGGTAAAGTTGATATATATATTGAGTAAATTATAAAAATAAAATAATCAATATATGAGTGAAAGCAATAACTACTTTTTATTATATTAATGTATATTTTTATTTACATAACTAAAATAATATCTGTAATGAAATTTATTACTAATTAATAAATTTTACTTATTTGTTTGGTAAGATAATAATTTTTACTTATTAATTTAATGAAATAATAAATAAAATTTAAAAAATTAGGAACATGAAAATTAAATAATTTTGCAAATGAAAAATTTTATATGAAAATGACAGTGAAATTGATGATCAACCTCTTGTAAAAAGTTTAATTCAATTTTCATTTCCAAAATTAAACACTAAGGAGTTTTTTTTTTTTTTTTTTACATAAAATTTTAGGTTGAGGGCATGCTATCCAGTTCAACGCCATGGAAAATTATTAATCTTAATGAGAGTTTTATGATAAATTTACGTATAGCTTATCAACGAAAAAAATTAATAAAATAATACTCAAACCTCTAACCCTATGACAAAGGATCAAACACGCATATAAACCAATTGTCTTGGCTAATAAGGAGTGTATTTATCTAAACTCAACTTGAAACAATTTAAATAAAAATTTTCGTCTAATTTATAAACAAGCAACAAACAAAACAGTATATTAGTCGTTCAAGTCAAGTTAGCCTTGAGTTAAGGACGGCTCAAGATATTTGGATGCGTAAAATAAATTTTTGATGTAAATTTATTTAAATATATACGTTAAGAAAAAATCACAAAGTTAATTATACAATTACGTAAATTAATTAATGTATTTTTTTACTAGTATAAATTCCTTTAAATAATATTTATTTATATTCAATATATTAATATATTATTAAAATTAAATTTATTTTTGTTTATAAAAACCTTATTTGTGGGCCTATTTTTTATCTAAAATGTATTTGGGGCCAAAATCTTTGCTCTAGTTGCTTGGACTTTGAGTTAACTCTGCCGTGAGCAAGATACTTCAAAAGTTAAATGACTGTCTTGGTCTTATGTTGTAATGAAATGTTATTTAGTCCCTTATTTTTTTAGGCTAATTTGGTCATTTTCATTAATTGTCTAATTGAGTTATCAGATAAATTAAAATGATGTCACATTGCCTTTCTTTATATTGATTCAAAAAATATAAGAAATTAAATTGATAGAAAATAAGTAATTAAAAAATATAATATAAAAAATAAAAGACTAAATTCATCTAAGAAATACAATAAAAGAGATTGGACTAAAATTTCTTTACAATATAAAAAACCAAAAGTATAATTTAGTTCACTTTAAATAAATGAAAAGGTTTAAAAGTAGAGAAATTCTTGGGTGGATACGTACCTAACACGTTATTTTTGGGCACAATAGAAAAAAGCCAACTCACTAAATGTGTAGTTTCTTTTGATTGAGTTCAAAAACTATAAAAAATAAAAAATTAGAACAGGAATGAGGGAGAAGCAAATGAGAGCAACTACATATATCATGTGAGAGAGAAACTACTTATTTAGTGACTTGGCTTTTTTTATTGGCTGTGCTAAAAAATGACGTATTGAATACGTGTCCATACAAGAATTTTTCTTAAAAGTATTCATAATTATGACTTTTTTGTGAGCTATAAATATTGGTGACTCTAAAACTTGACAGAATACATTTTAATAACTATATTATTTTCTATTTAATGATTTAATAACTATGTTATTTAGTACACATTTAGATACATTTCGTTACAATTTTTTTTTAATGATCATTTCGTTACAATTTCGATTTTATTTATTTACCAAAAAGAATTTCAATTTATTTATCAATTAATTGTTATAATTCTCCATTTAGTTGGATATGCGAATTTTCTCATCGTAAGTACCTTTTTGCCTTTTTCAAGGAAGTAACGAGGATTTTGATTATTTTATAGTTGAGGTGTTTTTTTTAAAACATTTTACAATTCTTTCCGTTGTTTAAAAAATAAAGATTTGTCAACAATAAATGGTTGGGGAAAAGAGACAGAGAAACAGTAGAAAACCAGAAAAGTCAACAGGAAAGAAGTCATTGATATGCTTTGTGGGTACCCTTTTTTTCTTCAATATCAAAGAAAATAATTTTTTTTTCTGTCTTTGTGAAGCTTAAGGTTCCCGAAACGGTTACATAATAATATCATAACAGAGAAACATTAGCATCCCACGATTCCTTTCTGTCTCACATAATCTCTATAATTGTCAATTTTTGTTTTTTCACAAAATAAATGTTCTCACTCTCTCATTTTTCTTTGCTTTGCTTCATCATGTAATTTAGCTTCTGAGAACTGGGAAGCAGCATGAACTATCCAAAGTTGAATCCTTTCTGAATTTCAATTGTTCTGGTGAGCTCATATTCATTCATACCTTGCTTTCCCCTTTACTTTAATGGCTTTTTGGGGTTTTGGGGTATATCTTTGAAAATTCTGTTTTTGACAATTTCCTTTCTGTTTTCGATCACACAGTTTGTGATTCTGGACAAGGTCTGTGATTTCCTGAGTGGGTTTCTCTCCAAATTTGAATTCAAGGTGTCAGCCAAATAGTCTATGCAGAGAATTAGTTGAGAAAATTGAACAAGCTGCAAAATCTTTTTTTATTTATGGATAAATTATGCTGTTTTAAGTCTTCTTACTCTCAGGTAAGAATGTAATTTTCCCTCTGATTTTCTCTTTTATCTGATGCTTTTACATAAAACAATGTCTAATGTCTATTGAGTTTTGATTGAAATTATATGTCTATAATCTCTATCTATATTCCCACTTTATATCAGTCACTAACTTTGGGATAAAACTTGAATTTTATATTCCTATAATTTACTAAATTTGAGATGTAAGAAATCATCAGTGCTCCCTTTTCCTGTGACTGTACTCGGTCTAAATTTTAAAGTATTACACATTTTCTTGGTTTGGAATTTTAACTTGTTATAGAATGCTTTTCACCAAAAAGAAAAAAAAAAAAACTTGTTATAGAATGCTGGTTTTGTCTGAAATCTGGATCCTCAATTTGACTGGGATTTAGAAATAAGTCTGAAAGATTACAATAAAATAAACTAGTTTAGTAATTTCTAAAAGAGAATTAACCTAAGCCATAAAGTTTATATTTTGCAAGCCTGTAACTTTAGGCTATGATATATCAGATAAAAAGTTCTTGTTTTTAGGCCTGGGCCTACCATGAGCATTTAGTAGATGTATTCTTCCTAGAACTCTAAAAGGTTCTGTTTGCTTGGTAGGTTATTATTAGTGGTTTTGTTTTGTTATGCAATTACGTCCTTCAATTTCTCTGTTCTGGTTGCTTTGCAGCTTGTTGCATCGCGTTCTTCGTCCAGCACTGGTAAGGGAAAAAATCATGAAGGCTCAATAAAGTATGGTTTCAGCCTAGTGAAAGGGAGAGCCAATCATCCAATGGAAGATTATCATGTTTCCAAGTTTGTGCAGATACAGGATAAAGAATTAGGTTTATTTGCAATTTATGATGGTCACTTGGGAGACCGTGTACCTGCCTACTTACAAAAACATTTGTTTTCCAACATTCTAAGAGAGGTGAATTGTTACTATGAGAATTCAGAACTGTTAAAAATAATTATATATCTATTATTCTAGTTTGGTTACAGTTCAGAAATTATTAACCTTATGTTTTTGTGTTTCTTCATTTAATGTTGCAGGAGGAATTTTGGGATGATCCCACTCTTTCTATATCCAAAGCATATGAGAGCACAGACCAAGCAATTCTATCACATAGTTCTGATTTGGGGCGTGGCGGATCAACGGCCGTAACTGCAATATTGATCAACGGGAGAAGGTTGTGGGTAGCTAATGTTGGAGACTCGCGAGCTGTTCTTTCAAGAAAAGGTCAAGCAGAACAAATGACTACAGATCATGAGCCCAATACAGAGCGAGGAAGCATTGAGAATAGAGGTGGTTTTGTCTCCAACTTGCCAGGTACTTCAAAGCTTCCACTGTTCCAATTTATAGCCTGTGTGGTGAGTCTTAAACCCTGTTTGGATAAACTTTTAGAAGACATGCTTATAAAGTAAAATCAGTCGTATAAATACTGATATTATAAGCTGTTTATACATACATTTTAGAGGACAGCTTCTTGAATAAGCTTTCCTAACTCAACTTTTCCCAAAGCTACTTTAGATAGCTTCTTAGTAAATACTGTTAGTTTGACAAGAGTTTTTTTTTTCGATAAATCATAACCCAACACCACTTCTACATAATATAAATGTTCAAGTAGTTATTCTCCATATGCTTATGCAGATAAGTTTAGTCTTGTTGCTTGTATGATTTATTCTGTACCATTTCGACAGAGAAGGAATACACTCAAATTTCTGCAGTAGATTTCACTGTGATAATTCTCTATAGAAGCGACTAGAATTTGTGTTTTGATGTCAAATACGTCAATGTGTGCAAATTAGATCAAATGACCTTGCACAAGGAATATTCTGTGGTTGGGTGTAATGCTCTTCTAGAGGTCCGATCATTTAATCTGCTATATTGTTTAAGGCATGGCATACTCTCTTGCATTTGCGTTTTTCTAGAAAAAAGAATTTTGGTTATGCACATCATAAACGTTAAGATTCTGGTTGTACTTTTTTAACACAAAAGTGTATGCCATGGTTGTGATTACCTATTCTTTTTAAGGGGTCAGGGGAGGATATGGAAGTTAGTTATTCCTGAAGTATCAAAGGAGAAAAGTATTTTATTGCAAAATTTGTCAGCAATCAATAAAATAAGGTCCATCATAAATGAGATCATTTTTATTCTATCACACAGGTGATATATCATATAGATACTTACAGTAACATTAATGATGATGATGCAAGGTGATGTGCCTAGAGTAAATGGCCAACTTGCTGTTTCTCGTGCATTCGGAGACAAGAGTCTGAAGTCACATTTGCGATCAGACCCTGATGTTCGAAGCACCGATATCAATACTGATACTGAAATTCTAATCCTTGCAAGCGATGGACTTTGGAAGGTGAACTACAAGTGCATTATTGTATTCATGCCTCTTACTTTTAAAGGTTAATATTAAAACCAGAAGAAAAAAATATTTCCCTTTACATGTGTTAAACCAGGTTATGGCTAATCAAGAGGCAGTAGATATTGCTAGAAGAATGAAAGATCCAAAGAGAGCAGCTAAGCAACTAACAGCTGAAGCATTAAAAAGAGACAGTAAAGATGATATATCTTGCGTTGTGGTTAAACTCAGGTGATGGTATATTTTGGTGTGCAGTTTATAGCAACAATAATAAAGGTATATCTCTGAAGATCATGCCAACTCAACATATATTTTATACTTGTTTGGGTTAATGCTTACTGAATTCTTCTTCTGCTTAGTCAATTTGCCAAAGGAATTGTCAAGCTCTAGAATTGCTTTCTTTGATTAGATTTTGTGGTTTGAGAATGTTTGGTTCTTTTTTTTTTTTCTTCCTGCCAAGTGTGTCTACTCTGAATCTGATGTATATTGTCTTTTTTAATTCTTCATAAGAAACTAGGTGGCTGTGTAAAAAGACGAATATGCTTCTAGTTGTATACCATATTATTTGGTAAGATTTGGTCATGGTCCCTCTTTTCTTTTGTTCCATTTTTTTAAAATGGGAGGAGGTGCACCAACTTGAGCTTTTCAGAGGTAGAAAACTATCCAGACATACAAGCGTTTGGTACAACAAGAATAATGATACATGCAATTGCACACAAATATCAATCTCAAAAAATGAAAAGTAGCATCTGTTGCACAGTTTCTTGTTTATGTTTTTTCTGACCTCATTGAAGGACATTTCTCGAAATGTGAGTTACATGAGTGGTGTGTCTCACAAATCATAAACACAGATGAAAACGAAAAAACTCAAAGTAAGCTTGGATGAGTTTTTTTAAGAAGTTTTTTTGAAATTAAGTTTATCATATTTGAAAATTGTCATTTTAAATATAAGTAGAAAAGGATTACGACACTAGTATCCGTATGGCAATTTTTAATCCTATAAGTACTTTTGGAGAAACTCATTGAAACAGGCTCTCAATAATACAATTACAATACTTGCATATATCAAAGGCGTAAGGCAGTGATAAACATCATTAGGGAGAAAAAAGACTTTTTGAAAAGGTATTTAAAATTGTTTTATTTGAAATATAGTATCATGTTTACAAAAGTTTGTTAAGACCTGTAATTTTAAACTGAGTGATGCTATATATTGCGAAGAATTTTGTAACGGAAGTATATGAATCCAAATCTTTGTATATTATTGGATACTTAATTGAGCTGATAACTAAATAAAAATAAGAAATGGCTAAACCGTCGTTGGTTGGTATTGAAACGCCGTTTTCGACAATTTTGGTTTGATAACTTTTCATACATTAATCAATTTTCTTCAAAATTTAACATGTTAAATAAAAAGTAAATTGTATTTGCTATTACCTTGAATTAAAACTTCACTTCTATATTGGCAATGCTAAACATATTCGAGGTGATTTTTACCCTAAAAAATATTAGTCTTCAACTATTCTATGTGTAAATCTCATTTATTGTAGCACATAAAGATTAATTATAAAATTTAACCAATATTGATCCTTGAATTGAAACTAACCTTATTTCTGGTGAATGGAGGAATTACAAAAGCAGCCAAAGGAAAAGATAAAAACGAAAACTAGAAAGCCCTAGGATATATAGTTCCAAAGTTGGAGCTTTAGAAAATCCTACGAAATCTGCAAGATGACAATGATAGTTGAACGTATATTTCCTTGGTTAACTTGAGTTAATTAACGTGGGAAGCTTAAGGGAGCAAGATATCCAAGAAGCTCTCAAAACATCCAATTAATGAAGCTTATTTGGAAAAAAGGCAAAAATTATCTTATCAGGATTTCCCTCTAAATCCCATATAAAACTGAATTACGTTGGAAGATGCCAAGCCTTGGCTCACCCTCAAACGGGCGAGAAATGACAAGAGTGAGAAAGCAATACATACTAAAAATAATAATAATTGCAAACAAGTTTAATTTGAGTAGGATGTTGAAGCAAATACGATCACCATGTCCATGTGGAATAAAAAAATATCTAATTAATTTGTTTTGGAGCAATCATACCAGTCTCTCCAAAGCACATTTATTAGTACAGAAATTTCTAGTCTCAAATAAAGGAAAAAAATGTGCAGAGACTTCTTGGCTTCACGTTTAGGAAGATCAAATTCTCCAATCAGCACAAAGGGCATAGTCACTGTTAAGAAATTCGAAGACCAGGATTTTAGAAGACAAGCAAGCTGAATACTCTAACTTTTGATATCAAAACCTTCTATACCATATTTAATCAAATTATCACCATCTTTTTATTCTTGAACTTTTACAAATAACCACGCATTTGAATACATAAACAAGGCATCCAATCAGTACTACGCATGATTTACAATAATTTCGTTCCCAACAAAAATAAATTTATGAACTGCTGATCAAAAGATTTGACCTTCAAGTGAACTGCAAGTCAAAGAATTACAGATTTCAGCTTGAGTTTGCTAAGTTTAAACTATACACATTGAAGTCTCAATTTTCTAGAATGCTGAATGACGTATTTCTTGATCATACAGCTAGATAAGGGATGATTACATCATTCAATAACACAACTGCTCTCACTAGCATGAGGATCAAGGGTGTGAAGATGATCCTGACACAAAAATACATGGCAAAACTTGCAGCCAAGCCTTTCATAGGTATACCCAAATCTAAAATTTCAAGAAGGAAAACTGCTTGGTACAATCGGCTTACTGGTGCATCCCACGACTAGTGCTTTCCTCTCCAATTGAAACGGTGGCAAGAGACTTGGAAGCCCATGCTCTAGCATTCATAGCTCCTTCCTGCAGATTACTTCTCTTGCATGGCTCTTTCAGACAGTTAAATGACTGCACCATTCGTTTCAAATAAACCAAAGGATGTTCCACCAAGCTCCCTAATCTAATATTTTGGATGAACCTTCTCCAAGCATATTGCATACATATAAGCAGTGTTGGAAAAAATAAGTATAGTAGTCTCAGAACAACAAATGTAGTTGCAAGAGCCAAATAAGTTTCCTGACGCAATAAATTTTCTGGAGATCTAGCCCATGAAAATGGACAACTTTCTGGTTCAGAGTTACCATGATCCTCATTATCTGATGGACGCCCAATTTTCTCAAGGGATAGTTGATCAAGTGAATCAATCCTAACCCCTACAATGAAAGCCAAATTACAGTACAGGACAAGTAAGGCACAGCCAAAGCATGTCCATGATCAAACATTAGATTCAACCTTAATTACAGCACAAAGCTATCTAGAAGAAAATGATTCCTGTCAAAAAACCAGAGACAAATCCTTGAATTGAACCACACAATTCAATATTACAAGCTGTGAAGCCCAGATACTTGATTCGACAGAGATACAAGGTACTGGAAATTCTCAAAAATTCAAGAAACCAAGTAGCTTAGATACGCAGCAGGAATATAAAAATACACACAATATTTGTGAAGAGATATTGATCATTTAACATTAGTTACATAATCATAATAGTGGATGATGATCACATTTATAGAAAAAAAGAAGAAGAAATGGTCATAACCATAAGCTATAGTTCCTATCTTCCTCCTGTTTCTGCCCATATCAGAACTTATTCTTTCCTAATGAACATGTCATGAATATTACTTACTTTTCCCCAGCCCATGTCAGAATGTCAAAAAAAATATCATTAACTCTATTCAAAGTAAGTCTTGGCTTACTATAGCTTTAAGGATAAAGCCATATTGGAGCTGTATGTGAATGCAGTCCTATTCAAAATATCATAGCTTTATCCCAAATATGTCAGTTGAAAAACTAACAAAATATGACACCGATACTTCTCCTTTTTTGGCGTATCTGGGCATCATAGACAAAATGTTTCCGTAGCATTTTTTGGATTATCTCAGCTTCATACACAAAGTTTTCTTTTGTGTCAAATAAATCCATCCAATTCTCCGGTGGAATCATAACTGGAAATCAGGTTTTAAAGTAACTGTATTTGTGTTCATGTTTTTCAAAGCTTTTAACATGGATTGAGTGTTCAGATCAAATTTAAACTCTATCATGAACTGAATTGAGTTACTTATGAGAATATCAAGTGAAAGTTGCAATTCAAATTGATTTGTACGAGCAAGACAAGACAAGACAACAGTACACCAATCTCAATGCAAGGATAAGGAGTGAACAACGGGCCTTACCAGTAACATCACTGTAGAAACCAATGAGAGAGCCGAGGGTCCGAGACCCATGATAACGAACGCGCATGGTAGAATTCAAAATGAACAGTGTAGGGAAGCCATGGACACCATATTTGGATAGTATGCTGCAAGAAAAGGATTGTCATTCAATTGAAAGAAGCCACAAATAGAAAAAATACAAAACGTGAAATTGACGACGACAAACCTTGGCCTGACGGATGACTCTTCAATAGCAAAATGAGGAATGGAAGGATGTAGGGAAGAGAGGATGGAGAAAACTGGCCTAAATACCCGAGAGAAAGGGCACCATGATGCATAGAAGAGAACAGCTACATACTCATGATTGTTCTTGTGAACCATATTCAGAGCCTTCTGCAAAGAAACCTCATCTCCCTGCATATCACAAATGCTTACAATCTTGTATAACCAACCTTGCACTTTCCACTGCAATTAATCTATTATTGGCAAAAACAGTTTACCAGCTCGACATGGAGCTACAAAAATCCGACTTGAAAAAGGGAATTCCAAATTCTTCCTCATGTTTCAAGCGATATTATATTCATGATTTTAAACTTAAGGTGCAAAAGGGACTAGATTCTAAACACTGAATTACAATTCGTAAATGTATTACGCATCAAAATAAAAAATGAGTGAAGGAAAAGAGAATAGTTACCTCGGTGACACCAACAGATCGAAGAGAATCGGGTCGGGAGCAGGTCCAATCTGGAAACCCTAAGATGGAATCAGAAAGGGACTTCGTGGGACAGACGGTGGTTGAGAGAGAAACCCTATGCGATTGAGCGGTGGAAGAAAGGGTCCCACAGAGCAACATGGCGAACACGATCTCCGATCCCCAAACCCTCATCCTCAATCCCCTTTTCCCTTTCCCTTTCCCTTTCCCTCGGAGTTACAAAATTGGGACCGACAGAACCAAGAACAATATCCAATCCAAATGGAAACCCTAGTTTGAGAGCATGGATTTGAAGGGGGAAATGAGCGAGAACAAGGGTGAGATGACGTGCCTCAACCTTAGTGGACGGTTTTTATCTATTTTTTCTTTTAATTTTTAAATAGAAAATATGATATGAAGATTGAAGAAGGGTTCGGTTAGTTTGGAAATTGGGAAGAAGAGGAAGAGGAAGGTGAAGGCGTTACGGGTATCAGTTGGTGGGTGTGAGAGTGATCGGTGGCGGCAACGGCATAAGCATTTACAATTAGCTCTTCGTGGAGAGAGAAAGACCTTTCTTTTGTTGCTTCATCATCTTTGTGTTCACAGTAGTACAAACTACAAAGCACTTTCGATGGATTTCACTCTTTGACTTGTCTTTTGGTTAAATTAAATTTTGGTTAAATTAATTAGTTCTTATACATGTTATTCATTTGCGCATTAGTCTTTATACATAAAAAATATTCATTTTAATTTTTATATGTATTGGTTATTTTTTAATTAGTCTCTCCAGTGAATTCAATAGTAACGGTGTTAACTTTGTTCAATGTGACTAATGGAACCTTTGTGAGCCAATCAATGACAGTCACATGCACTGTTGATATGGAAATTAATTAATCCCTAAACGTGTCGTTTTAGTCCATATACATATACTCATTTTTCATTTTGGTCTCTATATATGTATTTATTTTCGTTTTAGTAATGACTAACGGTAAAATAACGGAAGGACCAAAAGCACTAACAGAGGTACGTACAGAGACTAAAATGAACGGTTTTTATGTATATGGACTAAAACAAAAATAAAAAATACATATAGAGACTAAATGATCAATTTAACCTTAAATTTTTTTCCATACTCATACTTTATTTTTATTTTAATCCTTCAAAAAGATATTTCTTTTAATCTCTACACATGTTTTATGTTTTCGTTTTAGTCTCAATCGTTATTTTTCATTGGTCTCTACCGTCAAATTCTGCAGTTCCACCATCGCAACCACAACGGTTATCATCATTGCATAAAGTCAGACAAAGGACAACAAGACGGGATCAATGACACCAAGAGCTATCGGAGAACCGTCATCACTCGCTCACCCACATCGAAAATAGTTGTAGCACTAGCTGAGTGTTGCGAGGTAGAAGCCGCACGAGAGATCCTCCAAACTTGGGGGGATAGGTTTGTCTTGGTTAGACACGGTCGATGCAGGCTGGTCAGAAAAACCACCAATGACAATGGTCATGATAGTGGAATTGCGAGATTTAACGACAAATATCAACAAAAAAAATGACGACACAACTAAAACGAGGAAAAAATGTGTAACAACTAAAAAGAACATTTTTTATAGAGATAATTACACTAATATCTCCTAAAGCTTGTCTATATTACACTTACTCCCTTCAGTTTTCAAAATTACACTTACCTCATAATATTTTTACTTTCATCACAAAAATTGTAAAATCAAATAAAAGTAATAAATAGTAAAATTAATTTTTTTTAAAAAAATGCAAAATATGCATAGTAATATCATAAAAAAATTAACATTAGATATTTGTGTAATGAAAATAAAAATTTTAGGGGTAAGTATGGAGGTAAGTGATATATAAACAAATCTCAAAGGAGTTTGGTGTAATTATTTTTTTTATAAAGACTAAAACAAAATAAAGTACAAATCTAACAACCAAAAGATTAATTTAACCTTTTTAATATTTAAAATGGACTAAAATGGAATGGGGTAAATATTTTAATGAACTAGAGAAAGTTTTCTATTATAAAATATAAAATATTCAAAAAATGAAATGAAATATTTACTCCATTTTACTTTGTTCCGCTATACGCAGTAATAATTAGTTATCCAAACGAAACCTAGGTATCGGCGTGAGAAAGTTTTGTGTGAGAAAGTTTTAAACAAAGAACCCTTGTCAGGTTAACCAAAAAATTTTTGAGAAGATGCTTATTTGAAACAGTTTTTATTTTTATTTTTAAAAATTATATTATAAAACAGTTTTAAAAACAGATTTAAAACAGAGAGAAATTTTCAATACAAATGTGTAAATTTTAATAATTAAAAACTAAAACAAGTTTCAAATTTTTTAAAATTTTAGTTTTTAAATACTGAAATACAAAAACAATTCTCAATTTTTTTTTAAAAAACTCATCTACTAGACAGATTTTTTAGTTTTGATTTTAAAAACAAAAAACTATTTTCAAAATAAAAAATCAAACAAGCCCTTACTTATTGATTATCTGCCTCCCAAACACGAAAATTTTGTGGGGAATAAAAGTGGCGTCCAAACTACGTTGAATAATAAATTTCGAATATGCAAATTGTGTTTGTAGAGTCAGTACTAGTACTTTGTCAAGTGTTCCTTCCAAGCCCTTTTGTCAAGAAAAATACCTGGGACTCAGCACTAAAGTATTCTTATGATCCTTTCAAGTATTTTCAATGGAATAAAATAACTAATAAATCTCAAATGCAAAACTCCAGGTGAATCATATTCATGTCAAGTATAAGAATGTCTTGGCTACGGTATTAGAGATGAAAACACAAACCCCCGCACGCGAGACTGGGTGAAAAAGAAAACTAAAGCTGGCGCTAAGCATTAGACAGATAATCCCAAACAATATCAAAGAACGATTGTGCAAGTAATTATCTCCATCTCAGAGACAAAAAACAATATAGGTAATAAGGCTTTTCTTTTTAAAATAGAGGGGGAAACATAGTTCCTTCTAAATTTGAAGGACCTATTAAAATTAAATGACGATATAACAGTCTACCAGATGAAGGACAAAGAAATAAAAATTGAACTGAAATGGACCTAAAGGAAAAATTTTCCTTGCAAAAATAAAATGGCATCTGCGGCCGGGAAAGAAGCAAGAAATGCATTACACCAGAACTGCAAAATGACCTCTGGAATGGAGAAGCCACCGGCACGGCCTGCTAAGCTATCAACAAAATAATGCTTGCCGTCAAGCAATTGTCTGTTTTGTACGAAAAATAAAAGCAAAATCAGAAAACAGTGAAGGTATATATAGCTGCACGGGTAAAGCATGCAACGTCGAGAAAAAGAAATATTTTACAGTATATAATATCCTTGTGTATATTTAACAGAAGAGAATAAAACACAATTCAACTATTCAAGTTAAGAAAATTCAAGTTAGGATTCATAAGCAAAATTGTCTATAAATTGGCCTCATATATACAAAACAATTCTAATTTTAACTTTTCCACAGCCAATTCAACACAAGGTCTTTTCTTTTAAATGTACTCCCATTCACAGAAACTAAGCGATAGTAAAATTCTATCTGCAACTTAACTTTCTTCAATATATTCCCAAGAAAATAAATGAGGAAAAAACCTAATCAAAGCTAAATGACTGCACCAACATTTAAAAGCAACAAAAGGTGCCGTAATGAGAAGATAGGTGCAATTGTAGTAATTTATAATTTGATACTCATTCTTACTATTGGCAAGAACATGGCAATACTATGTTCTCAATGCAGAGGCTCAAAGACCTTGAAGCCATTGATTTATCAAAGTGTGTTATGTCAAAAGTAAAAACTACATGTATTCTTGCAAAGAAATGTCATTCTAACATGCCTAACAGGTTACGACCACCATAAACAAATGTTCTAGCTAATTGTTAGTCATAAGTAGATCTTTCTTAAAAATAGCACTACATATGAAAATAAAAGACTAATATTTCAAGTATATAGGAAAATAACTTTCAATCCATCATTAGTTTTAAAATCAATTTGGTCAGAGGGTAGTAATCATCCATTCTGCAGAAATATTTTCAAATCATACTATGAATATAATTAATCATTACCTTTTCTACGCTATCATCCTCGATAGGAGTTGAGAATATACATGCAGAGCTTTATGGTTACCAGGGAACTCCGCAGAACTACCATACAAGTTTTATTCAGAAAATTGTATCATGCACCATGTGTCACCACATCTGCATCTATCTGTCTACTACCGAAATTTGGGCAGACCAATAGAGTCGGTATGAAATATTTCAGCTTCACTCTTAGCTTTCTCCGATGAGCAAGATATATGTGCTTTACTAACAACGTCATCACTTTGCTTGTCAAATTGATTTAATATACTTCCACCAAGAGGAACAGATACACATCCTTGTGATCTTCCCTGCATAAAGGTTGTAGTAGTATATGCATCAACAGCATTAACATTGCTGCAAGAAGCAATGCCTAACTGAGGCTTCACAACACCAGCATCAACAGCTTTGAGTGTTCCTGCAGATATATTACTCACATTATCATGAAAAGCAGGAGCATGCTGATTACCCGTCAGAGTAAATGAATTACTTCCAGAAATTCTGAGTAACAGATTGTCCATTGGGCAATTTTGATCATTCAAGGAACTCCTTTCCAGTAAACAGCTTGTCGCCACTTCCTCATTTGCAGGAACATGATTATCACTAACATCCTTAGCAACTTCAATATTAGGGGCAAAATCAACTCTGCCAAAGTCAGACGCATCTTGCATGCAAGAGTTAAAAGAAACATTATGAATGTAACCACTGTGAAAACATGTTCTCTCGTCAAGAGATGAAATAGGAAAATCATCAAAAAAGTTTCCCTCAGCTGAGTCCTTCAGCATGGAAGTCTGTGTCCTGTCAGTACAATTTATAGATGCATGCTCAAGTTCATTGTGAGATGGGAAAAGTGAACAACCTTCAGAACTTCTCTGCAGTTTAACATCAGCAGAAACATCTTTGATTTCAGGCTGATATCTACTACACATAATTTGCTGTTGGTCATCCTTAAGGGGCTTTCCATCACCACCAATCCCTGTGCCCTCTAGTGAACTAACAACAAGCCGATCTTCTGAATTGGGGCCGGGAAATATTTTCCCTTCAGAATTTGGAGCCAGCATGCTTTCAAAACCAGTTTTCTGTACGGGCTCTTCCACTAACTTTACTGGAAGTACAAACCTATTGTTGTCAGCATGAGCTTGCTTATTTCCACAGGGAACAGTTTCATAGCGTTCAGGATCTCTATCCTGAATAGCAAAATTGCTAGTGCCACCTTGTGTGCTTGTGTCAGCATTTATTTCATCAGAAAATTGACTGATACCAGTATTATTATCAGAGAAAGGAGTTGTAAAAACCAAAGGAATATATAGATTGCATGCAGCATCACTAGCCTCAGTGGCACCAACCGACTTCTCATTACGCACATTACAAACTCTTTCCTCCGCAAGAGAACATCCCTGAACTGAATTTGCATCATTCTTATCAGCCTTCAACAGTAGCTTATCTTCAATTTGATGGTCAAATTCTTTAAAGGCTCCACCAGAAGTACCTCCCAATCTACAACCAAAAGCCAGATCACCGGTGAAATTCCCATCAGAGGTGTTTAATCTCTCATTTCCAATCGGTGAAGATATGGTGGCTTGCTTCTCATGATGAGAGTGTATAGATGTGTTATCTAAAACCGAATTTGCATTGTAATTGGTCTTCATGTCTCCTGTGGGAACTTGACCAACATTCTGCTGCATGTGTTAAAAAAAATGAAGTTTTTTTGGGTATTGGAACATAAAAAGAAACAAAACACTACAGATATTAGCTTACACTTTCAGATGCCAAATTGGTACTGCTTGAGAACGGTTGACTGCCATCAGGGTAACTAGATTCTAAATTACTTCTATCTTGAACACCCAAAGAGGAAAGCAAGTGCGCCAAAGCTTCCTCGTATGACTCAAATTGTAGTCCATCAGGACTGGATGGAATCAAATTAGGGAAATTGCATTAGAATCCAACAAATATAACAGTTATAACTTAAGAAGTTATAACCACACAAAAGCAACCGTCAATATATGCATAAACTATACTAATAGAATATAGGTTACAGCTACAATGAAATAATTATTACGGTAAAACTCTTATTGTCCCCCCACAAGTCACAATTAAATACTTCAACAATTTCATGCATTCAGAATTAGCTTTATCAACTTAATCTCGAACTACAAAATTCAAATGCTGAATGCAGGCTAAGTTCCAAAGGTAGATCATAACCATGTCAATGTCGGATATGATAAAAAAAACAAAATAAGTATGTAAAACAAAATTGCGTTTTCATTACCAACATGAGAAAGAGCACAAAAGACCAGAAACAAACTTCACATAAAAGGGGGAATCAAGAAAGGTATCCCAGAAGGAAAACACGGATGCTAAAATATAAGGGAACCATGGATTCAAAAATGGCTAATAAAGCTTTTTGTTTGAAACCATTAAAGCACACTGCCATAGCAAGGTCGCAGACAACTCTCCCTAGGAAGGAATAAGCCAGGACCAGTTCCAACATCAGAGACGGCACCCTTGTAAATCAAACGATTCAACCCAAAAGATGGCAAATACAACTTTTATGTTCCTTTCTTTTTTTATCCACTAGAACGTACATTTTACTGCAACAAATCCAACTTTTCAAATGAAAAAAATAATAATTCAGTAACAGAAATAAATTGCAAAAGAAATTCAAAACTTATAAGATTCAAAATATCTACCTCCTAATAATCCGAACCTTTTTGTAATGTCAAAATCTTGTTCAATCGTTCTAAGATTAGTGCATACTATGATATTCATAAGGTACAAAGGCATCGCGTGATCCATGTAGCCGACCTCACCTAGTGGGACAAGACCAGTTGTTGTAATAACTACAAAATTTCTGCCATCGTGAAAAATGCATATGGGAAAAATGCATTTTCAACAATTGCTTTAGATTGCAACTCAGCTTTTAGCATAAGGCATAAAATACCTTCTATTCTACAATAGAAGAGAAAGTGACCAAGAAAAGTGAATGAGAGAGGACGAGAAATTCTGATTCCGTAGACAAAAATTATTTTAGTTATAGCTTCCAAACATGATCAGAAAACCAGGAAGCAACTTTTTTTCTCTAATTAGAATGTGGAAGAAACATATTTCTTGGAGTCACCCAAATTTCAAACACTAACAGGGGCTAAGTTGCCAAATGTGGAAGAAACATAATCAGGGCTTCTCTGTTTCTAATCAGGATCTCTTGATTGTATTTATCTTTGTTTATTTAATTCCTTTAAATTTTGCTTATATTTCCTTTTCTAAATAAAATGAAGTTCTCTGCCTAAAAAGAAACAAAAGAGCTGACAATTTTCCTATCAATGCTAAATATCTTTCTCACTTTCATAGTTATTGAACTCAGACTGGTCAATTAAACTAGTGAACTGGTTCTGAGTTACCATTTAGAGAAGGAATAAATGCAATTGATGCAAACTAGTAAAAAAACAGTTTAACCAGTCTAAGTTTCTAAAACTCTGACTCAGCAAATTTTTCCTGAACCAGTCGAGTTAGTAATTTTAACTTATCCTAATTTTCCATGTTAGATATGTGAGACACCATAGGGGCAGAGGATGTTTGATGGAGAAGCAGCTTCTTTCATCAACAAAACACTTTTCCTGTGCTCCCCAAATTACCCTATGTGGGAGTGGGACTTTAGCAGGGGCAACGCAAAACGAATAAGCAATGTACCAAGCCACCTATAGTCATGACCTCTGCTCTTATGGAGAACAAACTTTACTCAAGTTTAGAGACTAACCGATATTGAATTTCAAATAGAGCATTTTAGTGATAGAAAATATTTCCATACTAGTATATTCAGAAAATAACAACCATAGTCATGCAACCATTTAGAGCATCAAAATGTTGTCTTGTGACATGATTTAAGCTAGTCAGAAATTGTACATCATCTCCATATATTTCTGGATAACCATAACCAAAAACTCTTCTTCATGTATCTCTTCATTGTCATCTCTTCACTCAACTCAACAAGCAATATCCACTCCCCTGACTCAACAAGCATGCATGTTTCATGTTTAACTCTTAATCACAACTTTTTTTTGTTCGGCAAATACACACGCACATATCCCTAAACACACACACCCATCCTAAACTAACACCCACCAATATTCTAATCTAAATCACCACCGCTAAGGTTCGAACCTTGACCTCCAACTCCCAAGCCTTAAAGGCTTGGTACATGACCATGTGGGCTACCTCCAGCTCCCAAGTCTTAATCACAACTAATGCATGCATATCCACCACTACACAGTAATGACAGCAAAATCTTAATTCCAATAGAATTACACTAGGCAAAAGAAATATAAATTAACATGAAAAGTTGTAGTTTGGATTTGTAAAACATACTATGTCTTAATCTTTTATGAACATTTTATTTAAACTTGTTAGAATATATGGAAGATAACCAATTATATCTTGATTGTATGTATCTCAGAACAAGATGTTTACTAGTTGAACTAATGAGACATTGATCCAATGTGCCAACCGAGTCAATGATGGGTCCAAATTTAATAACTAGAATTACTTGTCTTCGGTAAGATATATATATATATATTAATGGCAAAAGGGTTTTACACCTCCAGAGACGCTAAAAATTGTACAATGGTAGAATATTTAACATGGTAAAGTGGAATAGGGTTACGGAGTCAGTAGAACATTCACATATGTGCAAAGAATGGCAAGATTTACATAAAAATTCATATGAATATATTGAACAATCTTTATTCTTTCAGGCACAAACCTAACAAAATTTTTAAGTTAGACTCATCTAAGTTTTATAGGAAAGAGGATTTCAATCCTCTGTTATTGAATAAGAAATATGGTCCGGTTGGAGAGACACAAACGCAAACAATAAACAATCATCCAAGCCTAATCGTATAAGTCATTCATTATATCAAAAAACATTGTATCTTTGCCTCTAGAGCAGGACCATATCTTACACAGCAGAAGATCCAAATCCTAGAGAAGACAGGAAACAGTTCAATTAAGAACACCTAATAGTCATATGTAACCAGCATCTGTCAGAGTTTGTGAAGTTCAAATTGAAGTATAGGAATCTAATTGTACACTCCCCTTTCCCAAGACATAGATCATATATGCTTTGTTGCACAACTCTAACTGTCTTGCAGTTGTCGAGCATACAGAAAACACACAAGCCAGACAGGAAATGTGAATGAAATATTGAAAGAATCCAGTCATTATAATTGAAGGAGTAATTAAAGGATAGTAGCTTGCAATTGAAGAACACATCAAAAGGAGTAAAGAGAAAACCTTACGTAACGGCGACAAATAATGGTAGCGCGACCTGCTCTTCTCTGAAGACAAAGCACAATCTTCCAACCAGCAGGTAACGAGTGACCAAGTACAGTGGCCTGTATAAACCTCCTCTTCTTCCTCTGACTCCCCCATTCTCCATTTAAAGTCTCCAAGAATTCCAATAACTGAGTCTCCGTTTCCATGCCTTGAATCCTTCTCTTCAACTCATCTCCAAACGGATCCCCAGCATCCTCCACCGGCACCGCAACAGCTTTTGCAACAGGACGCTTCTTATCAACGGTTTCTACAACCTTGCTCTCGCCCTCGCGAACCGAGCTCACAGCATAACTCTTCTCGTGAACGTAAACCGTAACCTTCCTTGGCTCCTCTTCGAAATTCTCGTTCTTCCGTGGCCTCCCACGCTTCCGCTTCTTCTGACTGCCATCAGCAACTTCGATCGGAACGTTCTGGAAGACAAGAGGCGCGAATTCCTGTTGTTTGAATTCAACCTGGACGGGAACGACGCTGGCTTCGTTTAGAGGGCGTTGCGCGTTCGGAAGAGTCTCAACGTCGTCGTGAGTGCGTTCGGCGTTACCAAGAGACTCGACGCCAAATAGTTGTTGCAGCAAAGCGATGATTTGGGAATTTTCTCGGTCAACAGGCTCGGGAATGGGGAGAGGAATGTGGGGGGAGGAGGCGGGAGCGGAGGCGTTGTCGTTGTTGCGAGGGGCGAGGCGGAGACGGGAGTAGGTCTGTTTGCGGCTTCCGGCGGATTCGTTGAAGAAGGAACGGTTGATTTTGGGGATAACGGTGTCGTCGTCGCCACGGAGGCGGTGAGTAGCGTTGGATAAGGACAGAGAGTATAGTTCCGATTGAGTGAGGAGGCGGAGGTCGACGAGGGGAAGAGAGGTGATGCGGTCATTGGAGGGTTCCGGCGCGGCCATTTGCCACGCTCAAAATCTGAATTCTAGCGAAACTCTGAATTTTTCACGCGTCTCTCCTCTTCTAACTCTCAACTGTTCATGAGAATTTCGTTTCACTATTTTGTCATTTTAAAGGGGTTTTTGGGATACTCACATTAATTGGAGATTGACTAGTTAAATGATGATTTTGGGATTTAATTAATTACTTATACTCCCTATAGTCCTATACATTGAATTTGAAAAAGGTTGAAGTTACTCCATTTTATTTATTGTTACTTTTTTAAAATATTTTTTAATTAATAAAATCAAAATGTTAATATATAAATATTATTTAAGTAATTGATTAAGAGTAATAATAAATAAAATTGAATGACAATAATCTTATTCGTTAAAAAATATAACCAATACATTTTCTTATTGGTAAGTGAAAGAAAACACTAAATAGAAACATAATATTATATTGTTATTGTCATATTATATATATATATATATATATATATATTTAATTTTATATGGAGATTGAATTTTACCAATTCAATTTTTTAAAAAATGTTTATTCATTTTTGTAATATTTCTCTTTGTGTTTAAAGGATTAATTTATTGCTATTGGCTGAGGAATATGTTTGGCAAAAAAAATTATAGTTTTTAATAAGTTAAAAAGATTTATATTATTTTTATCATTAAAAATGTTTATTTATATTTTGAAGTTATAAAAATAAAAATAACAAACATATTTGAGATTAATCTTATTCAAAGTCATTTTAAGAAAAATATTCATTGCGATAATATGATTAAATTAATATGTCATTATCAAAGCAATGTATTACAGCAACGTTCAGTTTCATAAACACGTCCCCAACGGGTTTTGTCAAGTTGAATATTGATGGCAGCTTAGTTCATCAGGTCACTCATGGTGGCTTTGGAGGACTTCGTAGATGCGAGGATGGTTCGTAAATCTTTGAGTTCCAAGGAGGCTTTTGATATCATTATACTCGAGTTGATTAGTATTCTTGTGGGACTTAATATGGCTTAAGAAAAAGGATTTTGTCTTATTGAGATAGAGTCCGACTCTTTGGAGGCTATTAGATTGATTCATAATGGAAAATTTTCTCGTTATCATGCTTACGTTGCTTTGACTATGGATACTCGTTTGTTCCTTAACAATGATTTGACCTTTAAGATAGTTTATCGCTTGTGATAAAGAAACCAATATGCTAACATTATTGCCAAAAAAAATTATTTATACACCGCAAGATTTTGTTATCTTTATGCTTGTCTTAGTTCTATTTTATTATCTATTTGAGCTGAAATGGTTGGAACGATGTTTCCAAGAATTTTTTAGCTTGTTCTTTTCTTTATATTTGTTGTTTTCTTTTCATTCATTTTTTACAAAAACTAATTTTATCTTTTTCTATATATAATAACCTAAAAAATAAATTGTTATAAAAATATCAATAAAGAAGTGTGAAAATAATAAATACCACATTTATTATCAAATAAATATTCTACGTTTTAAGTCAAATAAATTAAAATCAAATGTATTCTTATCATGATTTATGTCATACATGGTCTTTATATTAATGTGGTATAAAGTAACCTTCTTTTACATTATATTTCGTTTCATATTATAAGGCTACATTCAAATTATTATAATTACTAAAAAAAAGCATCAATTAGTATATTAGGTTTTAAAAATATTTAACAATTTTTTAAATTTATTCCTATTCTCCTTTTGAAAATATTAATTACATTTTACTATCGTTTTAAAAATCTCATTAATTCTAGATGGGTAGGCATGAGAAAAATTATTAAATACTCATAAAAACTTGTAAGGGCCTTAGACCATGTATTTTGGTAGGTCCCGCAGATACACATCACTCTATCAATTTAAGCAACTCTATATTATAATTTGCTTGTTAACAACTCATATGGGTCATGCGCGTACCCCACAAATTAACTACTTATTATTTATTATTTTAAATTAAAATTAAAATTTAAAATTTAATTTAAATTTTTATATTAAATAAAAATATTTAAAATTAAAAACTAAAATGACTTGATTATTTTAATTAAAAATCTGGTACAAAAGCCTCACTTTCCTTTAAGCAACTCATAGCCTTGAATTGCTTATTTAAGCAACTTCTATAAGTAACCCAAACTATGTCAGCAAACTATGGGGTTTTGCTTCCTAAGGGCAGTTGATTAGCACAAGCAACTGCATTGTACATGGTCTTATATTATGAAAGGATAACAATATCTAAAAATAATCTTATAATATGAAATAGAGAGAATATTTGGTTGGGAGAAAAGAAATACGCCCTTTGTTTTATATTGTAGTACCATTTTCATACATTATTGACGTTTCATAATATAAAACCCCTTAGAAGTTTTTATAAGTATTTAATAAGATTTTTCATATGAGTTTTTAAAGTGATAGGGGAGTGTAATTAATTTTTTCGAAGAAACTGAATAAGGATAGTTTTAGAATTTTTTTAAAATTCAATATATTAATTGATGTTTTCTTAATAACTGCAATTATTTGAATAAGGCCTTGAAATAGATGGAGTAGAAAAGGAAAAAAACGGATAATGGTGCGAGTGTTTTTTTTTTTTTGTTTGAAAGAAATTAAAAGGAAAGAATTGACTTATAGAAGAGAAATTAAAAAACTTAAACATTTCTTTCTCCCAATTTCTCTTCTCTTATACCTTCCTTTGACCCTATTTTTCTCCATCTCATTTCTACCTAACCAAACGACAACGACAGTTTTGTAGATAAAAGAAATAGAATGTGGTGAAATATTACGGAGAATAATAAAACACAATATATTATGTATTTAATCACAAGATGTGGTGTGGTGGTATCTCATTTCGTCATTAATTGTATGTGGTTTGATTCCTATTGTTAAGAATAGAGCGATATTTTGTGGTCGCCCAATAACTACGCTTCGTGAAAGCGCAACTTTTAGTAGGGACTTAGCCACCGCTTCAAGCAATAGATATACCATAGGAAGAAAAAAAATGTAATGTGTATTTTGTTTGACAACAATACAATAGAATGGAATTATATATTTTACTGTGCGTTTAGTGTTAGTTAAAATCTCTATTTTACTTAAAGTTTGGTATAACATACAAAATAAAATGCGATATTTTTAATATATTTTTTATAAGCATAATTAAATAATACTTCTAGAATTCTACTAAATATTTTTTAAAATTTATTTATAATTTATTAAATACAATGTTTTATTAGAAGTATAATTATTAAATATACTTTTAAAAATAACAATTAAATATAACTTATATTGAATATATTAATATATAATTTTTTAAAAAAAATATGTTTTTTTTAAAAAAATTGGTTAAATAAAAAACTAAATTTATACATATATTATTTTGGAATAATTGAGTGTTTTGGTTCCTTACTTCAAAGTCATACAACATTTTGGTCCTTAACATTTTAAAATGTCTGAATTAGTTTATGACTTTGCATTCCATAGGTCACTTTAGTCATTGGCATTAAGTGACATTGACGAAATGTTTATGTGACATGTTAAGTGTCTATATGACACATATAAGTCAACATAAAATGACCAAACGATTATGACCTAAAATTGGATTATATTATAAGTGATTTGAGGGATTGAGTTACTAATTTTGATATTAAGCAAAACAATATTATTTTATCAGTTATGTAAACTCTCAAGTGTCACTTAACGTACCATATGAGCACTTACACTTTATTTGGTAATGATGAGAAATAGGAAAAAAAGAAATATGAAGGATAGAAATAGAAAAGAAGAAAAATAGAGGTGAAATAAGAGAGAAATGACGTGTTATTTCTCTTCTCTTATTTAATTGAGTAGAAATAAAAAAGAAGAGAAATATGAAAATTTATAAAAAGACTTAAATACTCAAATAATAAATGTTGTCTATCTTAATAAAATATGTTTTAAAAAATAATATTATATATAACATTTAATTAAATATTAATTATAAAATATATATATATATAATATAATAACTATTATTAATTATTACATATATATTATTGATTTTTTTTTGCCGCTCTTGTTAAAAAATCCTCTCTTCTTTCTCAGTTTTCCACCTTAGCGACCATAATCACAATCCACCTATTCATTTTTGGCTACTCCTCCAATTTTATTTTGGTTCCATCTATCATTAATCACTTTTTAAGTAGTGTATGATACACCATTAAATAAAAAATACACAAAAATAAATAAAAAATATTTAATATAATAATAGATTATATTTATTGTATACACGTATATTTTTTTTATTTTTTAATTTTTTTAATCAGTTATAATCGATTAGATAATTTTACAGAAAAAATTTTAATATGTTATAATTGATTAAAAAAACTTAAAAAATAATGAATAGAGATAAACAAATAATGTATAGAGTAATACAGTTAACACAAAATCGTCTGTAACTCATTTTAATTTATTTGTGTATGATACACAACTTTAAAGTTGTGTACGCTAAAATCCACCTTATATGTTTACTACCAGCACTCACCTCATCCTTCTCTCCTCTTCAATTTTTTCCTTCATTCTCTTACTTTTTTTAACCCACAATCCAAGTATGATTAGAAGAAAGTTTGTACCAGATCAGGAAATAATTTTGATGGTGATGAACCAACTCGAAAACGATGCAAGCCATTTTTTTAAGCAAAATGAAAACTATATCTCTGTAACGACGAGGACAAAGATAAGAAACAGAGCAGTCGGCGAACCAAACGACGAGATTCACGATCGCTTCTTGCATGTGATGACTGGCTCTACTATTGCGTTGTGGGGGGTTTTCTTGTTGCAGGTGGAGGCTGTGTATTATGCTGTTTCTCAAATTTTTTATCAGACCCCTAAAACAATTGGATTCTGAAATGTTACTGTGCCAAAACTAGGGGTATATTAGTAATTCTCTCTAAAAGGTTTGTTAGGCTTCTAAGTGTGTGTTTGGTTTAGTGTTGGTAGAATTGATTTTGTATCAACGTAATTTTATAAAATTAATTTCGTGTAAAATTGATTTTAAAGTAACGTGATTTATGTTTCAAGATTGTTTTTCTCAAAAGCAAGTTTAGAGTAAAAATACAATGTAAAATTTTCAACCAACGTGAAAGCAAGTCTCACTTTGCTTCAGCCAAAATCAATTTTAACAACCCAAAATTAATTTTAACTTTTTCTTAATGCAAAAACAAACTGCTAATTTATCAATCAAAATCGATTTTGACTCTTTAAAGGGTGTGTTTGAGTATACAACTTAATTAAGTACTTATGCAATAAGCTATTTTCAAATTATAGTTTTTTCGTAGAAAAGATTATAAAACTTAATTGAATAAGCTAAAACCAACTTATTCTAATAAGCTATTTCAAGAAACTTATGAAAATAAACTGAAAACAACTCATAGGAACCCATAAGTTATTTTCATAAGCTATGCATAAGCCCTTCCAAACAGGACCAAAATCAATTTTGCTCAAACCCAATTTTTTTGAGTGTATGTTTGATAAAATGTTGGTGGTGTGGGGAATTGATTTTGAAGCATCAAAATTGATTTTGGTTAGTTAACTAGTTGTTTGGTTCTAAGTTAGAGGAAATTCAAAATTAATTTTCAGTTGTCAAAATTAATTTCGGCAGAAGCAAGGTGAGTCTTGCTTTTACGTTGGGTTGAGAATTTTACACTGTGTTTTTACTTTAAACTTGTTTTTAAGTAAAAAAATTTAAAACATAAATCATATTAGTTCAAAATCAATTTTATACCAAATCAATTCTTTAAAATCACGATGATCTAAAATTAATTTTACTACCGCTGAACCAAACACACCCTAAGAAGTCTCACCCATCACGAAGAGAAATTTTTGTGGTAAGATCCACTAAAATAATTTCTCTTCTCTCCATTGTCAACACAAACCATACAACGGACATCTTTCATTTCTTTTTTATTTCTCTCTTCCGTATTTTTTTTTGATATATTTTAGCCAACCACACAGATTATTAATGTGTGATGTAGATATTTTATCATTATTAATTAACACTATGAACTAAAATGACTTATAGAGTATAAAGTTATAGACTAATTCAAGCATTTTAAAAAGATAATAGTTAAGACGTTTCGTAACTATAAAATAAAAGACCAAAATAATTCATTATTCTAGTATTTTTGTCAACAAAAAAATAACTTACCGTAAATAATCATAATTTTGTTAAAGTGTTTTGTTATGATATTTTTTGGTTATTCTCTTTCTTGAGGAACTAAAGTATTATTTTCATTTAATTTATTGTCATGTTTTTTTACTTAACTAACAATTTGGTTCTTCAAAGATTATCATGTCATTAATTTGGTCGTCCAAAGAATTTTGCCACCAAATTAGTCATCCAAAAATTATCTTGTCACTAATTTGACCCTCGAAAGAACTTTGTCACCAAATTAGTCCTCCAAAAATTTAAAAATCTACCAAATTAGTCTTCAAACTAGTCCTCCATCATGAGCCAATTTGATATATTTAAATCTTTAATGATTAATTTGGTATGCTTACACATCTTTAGATAACTAATTTGGTGACAAAGTTCTTTTGTGCACCAAATTGGTGACAAAGATAATCTTTAGAAGACTAATTTAGTGACAAAATTCTTTGAAAACTAAATTGATGACAAGATAATCTTTAAAATATTAAATTGATAGTTAAGTTTTTTTTTTTATTGACGGACTAAACATAAAATAATAAAACAATAACATAAACAATAACATGTTCCACTTTGTCATGTCTACTCAATGCTGCCTAATTGATGGCTCTTTAGAATAACAATTGCTTGTTTTTTTTTTTTCTTAGTAAAAAGTGTAAAGTTTTTTTTTAAAAAAAAAAATATGAGAGGTTTTAGGCTATGTTTACTAACACGAGGTTATAGCTTTTTGTCCCTTTTTTGAAAAGTTATTTGGTTCTTTGGAGAAATAGAAAGGATATTCTCCACAAGTAAATGTTCTCAAAAAACCTATTTCCACCAACAATATAGTAGTGATGTTTATATTCATAATTGAGAATTAGGTTTTAGGAGAATTAGAGTATCTCTTCCCCTATCATTATTCAATTCTTTTGCTTATGAAAAAATTAAGGTGAGAGGGATTGAGACCACCCAATTTTGAAAATCTCACAATTCCTTTATGTATAAGAATCATAAATCTATATATTAAAAATGATTGTACTATTCCCAATAAGGATTGTGCTTATCCATTCCATCAAAAATTAATTCAGATTCCAGTTACTTCAATTTTTGCTGGTTCTAAATTTGTTTCCATGTTTTTTGGTCAAGAATGTGCTTTCAAACTAAATTTTTTTAGAAAAAAACTTGAACAAACCAATGGGGGTTAGCCATGAAAATACAGTAAAAAAAAATATTTGCCCATTTAGTGTGATACAATCTTCTAGTCCATATAACGAGGCCCATGCCGAGTCTTGGACATGGTGTAAAAACTAAAAAAGCCTGATTGTGACTTTTTATTAATTTTTTGGTCGAGAAAGGCAGATTATCATAGATGAAATTTGGTGGATGGGATTAACACCATCTCTATTGGGAGTGACACCATCCTTTTTAGTATATAAATTTATGATTCTTATATATAAAAAGGATGGTGTCACTCCCAATAGAGATGATGTTAATTCCATCTTCCTAAAATTTGTTAATGCATCATTTCATGAAGTCTTTTTTTTAATCTAGAAAAAATTTAAAAAGTAAACTCTTAAATTAATTCATCAAATTGTAGAGATGATGCATATTAATCATTAAGATTTAAAAAACTTTACACTAATCTCTAACTTTATAAAAAGTTATTTATTTTTGTCTTTTTCTATTTTATTTTTTAATGTCATTTATTAAATAAAAAGACTAAAATATACGTTATTTTTTAAAATCAGTCATTAATTTAAGGTTTTTTAAATACCAGGGACTAATCTACTTGATGAGTACAATCTTTTGAGGTTTTCTCAATAAAACTTCATAAGTTCTGACCGAAAATTAAAAAACTCATGATTTTTTATAATAGTGGCAATAAAATTTAAAGATCTTACTCTCAGTTTTTTTTCCTTCTAGCCTTCAATTTTTGTCTTAAACAATTACTGTTGTAGAATTTTAAGATACTATTAATTTTATTTTTTTCAATTCAATCTCTAACTAATAATTACACATTTTAAATATTTCTCTTTTGTTATCTTTTTCTTCACCAATTATGTTTCTTTTTTTATTATACCATTAAATAAATAAGGATAATTTGATCTGTTTATGATAAATTTTTATCACAATTAATTATTTTTAATATATGTAAACGTCTTTAAAAAGAAAAAGAAAAAAGCAGATGGAGTATTTTATGAAACAACTAAGTGTGTGTTTTAGATTTTAATAGAATGAAAAATAAAAATAAAATTGAAAATTTTTTAAAAGAAAAAATAAATTATAACTTCTCATTCTAATACCTCAATTTGAGTATAACAATATTGGAAAATCTTAGATATCATGTTAAATCCTTCGATTAGTCTACTAGACCAGTATTACGGTGTTTTATTTATTTACTTAATAGTAGTAACATAAAAGAGGGACAAACACACCCAAAAAAACTAAAATATGACTGGACTAATTGGGCTCTATAAAAAATTGTAATTTATTCGTACAAGTTTTTTCTCCTCAAATATATGAACCATAAAATAAAATTAATTTCGTGGTAGGAATATATGCTGGTTTGGGTCACTAATAATAAGCCTATTTCGTTCACAATTTCTTTGAGAGGGATAAAGACTTTGATAAAGTTTTGCATTATTGCCTTCCTGGTCTCCCCTCCAAAATAATTGCTTCTGTTTTCATTATATTCTATCCATACACTAATTTTATTATTTAATTAATTAATAATTAATAATTAATATTCTTCTTTAAGGTCACACATTTAGACAAAGGATGTCGTTCCTGGCTTATTTCTTTCACATTACCTTTTATCATTATGAATTGTGACTACAGACTATCTTGCTACAAAAGCAAAATGCATTGTTTGTTATGATTGAAGAAATATCGTTTTTTTTTCTAAAAAAAATATTATTATTTTATTCAATAATAAATTAATTAGTTGAATGAAAAAGCCATATAGGATCAATTATTAAGACCATATTTGGCTTAATTATAATGAATCAAGTGAGGTTAGGGACTAAAAAAATTATTTCTTAAAAATGAGAGAGTAATTTCAAACAAAACTTTTTATGGACTAAAAGCAAAAATAACTTATTTTTTAGAGACTAAAAAGTATATTTAAACTTAAGTTTTATAGTTTTTAAAATTAAAATAAAATAAAAAATGTGATAATTTTACAATTATAATACAAATATGAATAAAAAATTAAAACAAGAAAACGACCGAAGACAATTATTTTGTGTATGAATAAAATAGGCTTATTCATAATTAAGGCTGTGTTTATCAAAATTAGCTTATAGCTTATGACTTATAGCTTTTAGCTTATGGCCTATAGCTTATAGCTTTTTTTTTGGAAATCCCTATAGCTTATGTCTTATAACTTATACCTTTTAGCTTATAGCTTATTGTTGAGAAGTAGTGTTTTATGATAAGCTAAAATGATATGAAATGACCTAAAATGACATATAATATATTAATATTTAATATAATATGATGACAAAAGATGTAATTATCTAAAAAAGACAAATATAAAATTGAAATGAATTATTGAAAGCTAAAACCTAAAAGCTATTTGAAATAGCTTTTTAAAAGTCCCTAACTTATATCATAAGTTATAAGCTGGTCATAGTAAACAGAGCTTATTCACGAAAAGCTATAAGCTATAAGCTCCTCAAAAGCTATAAGTTCATGTTAGTAAACACAACCTAAGTATTACCGTTATTATGATAATAAAAAAAAGAAAAAAGATTTCGTACTAACATTTTTTTTTACTCACTTTATATTCATGGTTACATACGTTAAAATATCGGGTTATACACATAGAAATTTTGTTAAATTTTTATTTTTACATTGTAATCACATATTTCTACACGTGTAACCACCAAATCCGAAAAAATACTATAACAAAAAAAAAACCTAATGTAACTACTTTTTTTAACGTACGTAACCAATGAATACATCGAGTACAAGAAAACCTTGACTACAAAAATCAAGACCGTAAAAAAAAGGGGATAATCACTAAAGAATATTAGACCCATAAAATTTGAATATATAGTTTTCCGATGATTAAACTTTCATGACTTCCTTAAAAAAATGAAAATACATACCTTAAAAATATTGACTAGTGCCCTATCTAATATTAATAATAGTAGTACGTAACTTGGGAACATAGTGCATATATTATATTCTGTACGTAATTAACAATCTATCTTCTATTGATCCTATTTGCTGATATAGTTTATCTCTACCGTTAATTTTTTGTTTGGTGGATGAGTAAAAACAAGGAATCTGCAGTTGCAGAAAAGCTACGGAACAAATGGGGAAAAAAATTAGTGGCTCTGAAAAAATATACTAGAATAGAATAAAAAGTGTGGTACCATAATCACAAAAATATAGAAAAGAAACAGGAAAGTTGAAGACACCAGTATCCGACAATAGATCGGTTGGTTAAAGTCACGGCAGTAACAATTAGCTATATCTATTTTTTCTGTGACGCATTTTCACCGATAAAAATATAACTAAATCTATTTCACCGATCTATATATATATATATATATATAGATTCTAGAGTTACAATTGTGCGTATGTACGACATATATTTGGTTTTTTTCTGAATGTTTCTTTCACATTTAAGGTGATGGTATGGTATTTCAGTCGACTGGTGTAAATAGAAAAAATTTTCAATATCAAAGAGCGATTACATTCTAGATATATTTATGTCTATCTTATCAAAAGAGAATAAATGAAAATTCAAATCTAAGGAATTTCAGATGCAAAATCTACCATGCTCAAGTGCTTTACTTGTTTCACATCTTGAATTACACATTTTTGAAGGCTAAAACCAAGAAATACCAAAACAGTGCTTCGTTTGCTTCCAAGCACAAGCTTCCAACCATGCCTAGTCAGTGGAGTTTAATTCAGTTTCACCTAATTGCTTTGCTTTGCCTAAATGTTATAAATCACACAAATGAAAGCACAACTAAGTGAATTCAACTTATCTCAAGTTCACTTAATTGTCAAGTTATGAGGAATAAATTCAATAATTTTATAGATTTCAGTTAATAAATTAATCCTACAAAATTATTACGTCTATCTTGAGAACTTCAATCTCAATCCCAACCAAGTGGTCCAACCACATTGCCCTTTTAATTCGGAATTTCAAAATGCAGCTTTTTGAATTTTTAGTGTTGAAGTGTGTAAAGTGCACATGCTGTGATATGCCTAAAATTCTCAAAATAGTTTTGTCCAGTGTCCAAACTGTACTGATCAGCTTTGATAAGTATGTTAATTTAATTTGCATTTTACAGAATAACTTTTTACTTTACCAAGAACTATTTTTGTACAAGAGAATTTTGCACAATAAAACAAATTCTCTGTCCTTCATCTTGTTTGTCTAAGTTAGACTTCTTTTTATAACCTCTCCTTGAGTCTGTCATGGCTTCGCAAGTGGATGAGGTTAGTTTCCTCATGATTATTTATTTTTTAATTTAGTTTTTCAAGTATTATTTTTCACACATAAATTCCTAAATACGCACTTCCTCGAGTATAATTCTTGCTCGGTACTATCATCATAAATTGGCATAGAACAGTTTTAACTTTTAACATAGAAAAAGTCTGTAAAACAATGAAAATGTGATTATATGCAAAATGAGTGACTTACAGCCAATAATTGAAATTGAAATGTGGTACTACGAAAAAATTAGGATCACTTTATACAAGATTAAACAAAACTACCATTCTGAAGACACCCAAAAAAAATAAAATAAAAAAATACTAACATTGTACTGGCGCAAATTAGGTACCTTTCGTCTTAGCCACAAGTGAATTAAGTATCTCAGTGCAAATTGGTGCAGCTGTATTATTTTTGATTTTTGACCAACTAAAAAAATGCTCAACTCAATAAAAAATTAATATTTGCCCCCATCTACTTTTTTCTTTTTTAATTAAAAAATTAAAAAATTATTATTTTACCCAAGTTGGCCAACTCAAATTGGCTGAAAATCACAGCACTGATATTTTATTTATTAACTTTTAAAATAAAATAATGTGCTGAATGAAAAAAAAACCATCATATTGTTCCTCAATTTTAAACAATGTGTTTTGCAAAATTTGTAATTAGATAAGGTCATTCATAATTTTTTAATTTTGTCAATAAATATTAATCATAATTAGGCAATAAACTTTTTAAAAATGTTTTTATATCTCATAAGATAAGTATAATAAGACGACTTAATTGTATTAATATTTCATTTGATTAAAATTGTCGACGTTCTACCAAAAATAACAAGTTAGTGTGTCAGTTGTCACATAATCACAGAATGAATGAAAACTGTCGTTAAAGAGATGCATAGGGTCTGTTTGATTTGCTAATTTCCAAGGTACAGCACAGGATAAAATTTTTTGTTCTGTATTTAATTCAAAAAACTTTCAAGTAACAGCACAAAATTTGAGTCACAGGACAGTACAAAATGACAATTTTTTTACCTCACTAAACCAAGAGACAACTTTCTTGTTCCATGCACAAGTTAAGAAAAGACATAATTAACCTTTATTTTTATTCAGTACTGTAACTACCTTCCCCATTTTCTCCACTTACGAGGTAGTTTATGTTGTATTTTTTTTTAAATCAATGTTTACGTCATTTTTTTGTCATATATATATATATATAATTAAAATAACATATTAATAATAAAATAAATTTTAACAGTAAATATAAATATTAAAAAATAAAGAGTTAAAAATATTTTTTAATAATAATATTTTTATATAATATAATTATTATATTACATAAAATATATTACGTAGTAATTTATTAAATCATGAAATTTTAATTTTATAATAAATAATAAAATAATTATAAAATATCAAAATATTATTTTTTTAGAAAAATTTAAGAAAAATTAATAATATAACATAAAGGATATTATTGTAAAATTTATGTTGTGCTTTTTGTTATGTGCATTGAGTATCAAACGATACACAACATAAAAAGTTATGTTGTGCCTCATAAAAACTACTTGTACTGTTCTGTTCACACATCAAACACACCCATAATGTATTTTTCTTTTTTTTAACAACAGTATGATTTAAGAAATTATTGGGACTATGTTTGCTAATGAAATTATAGTTATCTTTATAAATCAAAATGCTTTACCCAATTATCCTTATTATTAATATAATATTATTTATTATTTTTAGTCATTTAATATAATTCAGTTAATCATATAAGGCGTTTTGTCAAACAATTCTAATTATTAAACTAACTACACAATTATAATATCACACTCATAATCTCATCACTTTTAGTCAACTTCGTATATAAAAGTTAAAATCTAAAACTTTTTAACTTGTTTTTTAACCATACCTGAAACAATATCCATCATTGCGAATTGCGACTTATTTGAATATAACTTATCATTTTTAATTTTAAACTTTTTATCTTTATTAGCTGCAAAATTATTTGTAGAAGATTTATAATAAGACAATTTTAAAATTTTAGTCTCAATAAATTATATGATCAATTCTATTATATTATATGATTGATTTTAAATATAACATAATATAATTTAATTTTAAAAAGATTCTTTCAACACAGTTACAAGTAAGGTTAATATTTTATAAGTGACTTATACATTTAAATAAATAAGATGTAAATTTCACTTGTAAAATACTTTGTAATGGAGTATTATTGTTAATAAAAATGATTTTGCTAAGTTATAGTAATATTAAAAATTAATAAAACAATTTTCCAATAATTTATATTAACAATAATATTAAATAGATTATTTTAGACCTTATAAAAAATGGAACCTTAAATCCGCCTAACCCTAAATCCGACCTTACTGCCAACTTTTTAAAAAGAAAAGTAGAAATAATTGAGGGTCGTTATAGCCGATGAATAGAAAAATTGGAAGTCGGGTCTTGTAAAAAAATATTAAAAAAAGAAAAGAAAATTAAGGTGAGGGAAGGGCTACTCGAAATAATGCCATATTTTTATCGGCAGTTGTCAAAACAAAATAAAATTTAAAAAAGAGGAGTGTAAATATAATAATGACAAATGATATTTAGTGTCATAAGGACATTATATAAAAATTTAAATGTAGTAAAAAGATATTAAAATGTGTAATTTTTTTATTCTCGAGAAACGAAACAATATGCTGTTATGATTATTTTTCTAATTTTAATACCTTAAACTAATATCTTAGGCCAATCCTACAATAATTAAAAAAATAGTGTGAGTGGTGATGTGGTTGTGATTTACTGATTTGTGAAGGGTTAACATGCAACGGCCACGCCTCAGTGACAGCATCAAGGGACCTTACATTACAGAGAGGCATATTAAACATTTGACTGATAACTGAACATACCGCGTTAGTTGCGTGTTTGCATCTTTCATTGTTTTTTCAGAACAATTTCTACCCAGTAGTTCACCTCCTGCGTTCAGCATCTAGTGATACCCCACTCTCCACCTCCTTAAACCACAAATAACTTCCACCTCTCCAATTCCACTTGTTTGATTTCTCACACACAAGTGAAGTTACTGTTCCTTCAAGAATTATCAGCTCCAGCACAATAGATCTCGGGTCTTAACTGGTTTTGACAATCTGCCCAAATTCCGCTTCATAAGGTTCGCTTTTTTGACCATCAATGTTAGTTCTACATTTTATATACGTGGGGCAGTGTCTGTTTAAAATCTTTTTGCAGTTACGAGGCATTTTTGTTTTGGTTAGGTTGATTCATGATTCCTCTGACCTCCCAAACAATGGCTCTTTTGTCTGCTGTTTGTTTTCTTCAAAACTTTCAACCACTGTTTCAGTTCTGCTGAGATTGTTCACTTGAATTCCTAGCATACCCTTCCAAACAATATTTCTATTTGATCGATGCAGCATGAGCACGTGTCCCAAGCTCTAGATATCATACATAGATAAATTCTCAGAAGAATTCATTTCTGGACTGCAAAAGTTTGGCTTTTTAAAAATGGGTTTTCTGGAATTTTCGTGAATTGTTTAAATGGGTTTCCAGTATTTTCCTATATTGGTGTTTGACTGGTATATTTGTTTATCTGAAGGATTGGTTTGTCTTCAATTGCATCGGTCTATTTATAGAGAGAAACCTTCATGGAGCTTTGAAGTGCAGCCGAATCGGCATATACACCAACTCTGGCCAACTCTGGAACCATATCTTCACCAACTGTTGCAGACGTTGGTCCTTGGTTTTCTGGTTCACGGTTTTGTTTGGACAGGCTCCTATCTCTTGTCTTGCGCCTTCTCACTGATTATGGCTAACTTCTGATTCACTCTATTCCAATGTGATTTTCCAAACTGCAAAACAAACTCTCTGTATTTGCTATACTATGACTGAGCCGAGATGTGAGCGACAGTGGGATTGTGTATAAACTAGTACAAAGTTTGAAAGCGCAGAGAAGATTGAATAAAAGGGATTTATATTAAGCTTTATCTATAGCTTTTGCCATGGCCATATGCAACTGTTTCTCTGGTTTAACTAGAAGAAAGGAAAAAAACAAGGTAAAGAATATGTACGGATTTTGTAATTGGTTTCATTTTCGCAAGGTTGGTCTAAGTCATAATTTACCTGCTTTGGTTCCTTTTTGATTGCTTCTTCAGGGTACTGAACAATCTTCAAAAGGGGATCTGTTTGCCAAAGTACAGCACCCAACGATAACGTCAGAGTCTCATGATTTGAAGCCAACCGCACTTGATGTTAATGCACCCTGTGGTGTGCAGAAGAATTCAAGGAGCAATATAAGGGTTATGAATCTTGAGAGTCCTGTGAAGACTGAAGCAGAGGAAGCTTATGAAGGAGAAGATGAGCATGAAGATTCAACCTCTATCAAGAGGGAGCTCTCAGATTTTGATCTCCAAGCCCATGAAGCTGTTCCAAGCAACGGAGGATATGACCCAACAGGCAAAGATATAAACTACTCCAGTTTATATGAAAGCGAAGTCAACATTCAATTGGAAGACAAAGATGATAAATACAGCAGAAAGAGTGTTGATATGATCCAAAGTGGACATGTCAGTGATCCTGGGATCGGCAAGGCTGACTTCTGGGCTTCTCCAAAGCTCAAGCGATCCTGCTCTAACCTGGAAATGAGGGATGTACTAAAGAAGACAACTCATCACTTTCCATCTTCAAAGTCACAGTCTTTTGAGGATTTGCATGAATTATCAGAAAATCATATGAATCATCTAGAAAGTCCCAGGTCTGTCATGACTCACTGCAGTGCTGATAGGGTGATGTTGAGAAGGCATTCGTCAAGTCAAGTTCTCCCATCTGGAAGTAAAAGATTGTGGTGGAAGTTGTTCCTCTGGAGCCACAGGAATATACATCAACCTCCATTAAGCATAGCTACACAATTACATACAGGAAATGCTGCTTTGAAGAGTCAATGTGGGTACTCTTCTGACACCCTTGAACCAAAGCGCGGTAAGGCACTGAGACATGAGGAATCGCCCTCGCCCAGGTCATCTTCTGGGGAATACTTTAACAAAAGCTGCAATGATAAAAATATTGATAACCAAAGGTGGAGCAGATTTCATAATGAAAATTTTGGATTTTGGCCACAAAACCAATGGGTAGCTTTCTCAACAGAATCATCCTCCTTCAACAGAGTGGATGAGTGGGTGCAAGATCTTGAAATTCAGCAGCCACCTCATGAGGATAATTTGGATGATGACAATATCAAAAGCATTGTTTTCCCGCCTTCTCCTGATGCTGGTAGATTAACGGCAAGAAACACAGCTCAGTTGGTTCGACATCCTGATACCAATCTTTCAAAGGAGATATTGAATGCCAATAGCCTGGTCCAGTCTCTTAATCCAAACTCGACTGCAGCTCATATATCGGGTATTGGCATAAAAGCCATCCCTGCTCTTTCACATTTCTCAAGTCTCCGCTCTGTCAATTTGTCATGCAATCTCATAGGTATACCTTCTTTGAGAGAAGAAAGTTGCTCTTAATATACATGAATTAATAATAATACTATTATACTAACTCAATTGATTGGTTCTCCTCTTTATTGAGTATAGTTCACATCACGCCTGGATTTCTCCCCAAGGGAATTCACACACTTAATTTGTCAAGAAACAAGATCAGCACCATTGAGGGCCTCAGAGAATTAACCCGGCTGCGGGTACTTGACTTAAGTTATAATCGCATTTCAAGAATTGGACAAGGTTAGTTATTGAGTGATGCTCTGAGTTTCTCACTTGTTGAATTTCTTAGCCTTCGTCATGAAGTATTTTCTACAAAACAATTAACTGCTGTGTTGTTTCATCAGGGTTATCAAATTGTACCCTTGTCAAAGAGCTATATCTAGCAGGAAACAAGATAAGTGATGTTGAGGGACTACACAGGTTATTGAAGCTAACAATTCTGGACTTAAGCTTTAACAAGATCACAACAACAAAGGCACTAGGCCAGCTTGTGGCTAACTACAACTCACTTCAGGCCCTGAATCTGCTTGGAAATCCAATTCAAAGCAACATCAGTGATGACCAGCTACGCAAAGCAGTTTGTGGTCTTCTTCCAAAGCTTGTATACCTGAACAAGCAATCTATCAAGCCCCAAAGGGCACGAGAAATACTCACTGATAGTGTTGCTAAAGCTGCACTTGGAAACAGCAGCCGGAGCTCCTATAGAAGAACACTAAAGAAAGGCAGCCAAGGAGGATCAAGTTCCTCAAGTGTGCATAGAAGCAGTGCCAGTGTTTCGCAGAGAAGCAAGAACAGATCAAGAAGCCGAACCAAACATTAGATGTCTTTATGTTTCTAAGACTATATAAAGTGGAGCTGTGAAGCAGTATTCTTCAAATTTGTTTTTACCCAATATTTGCTTCAATCTGTAACACACCTAGTGGACTAAGGCTTGGTTGTGATTATTGTAATTGTTGTGTTTGCGTCAACCTGTTTTCATGAGTGTTTGATTTATACCATAAACGAGACTGCGCTAGTCATTGACAGTCTCTTGGTTTAAGACTTGAGGTAATGCAGCCTTCATCATCTCCAATTTTAATGGGAGGAATTTCATAATATGGCTTTTGCAAATCCAATGAAATCATGTAAACAATTTGCTTGTGTGAAACAATAAGTGCCCCACCCCATTCCTACTGTTGTCACCAACTCACCATCATTATAATTCAAACCTTATGTGACTAGTAAATAGCATGAAAACTGAACAGTTCAAAGGATGCACTATCAAGTTTAGCTCAGAAGGTGTCTACCAGAATGAAATATGTGACAAGAAAATTCCAGTACTATTTGAAGGTAACAGCAAAAACAATGCTGAAATAGACTGCTGAGAACTTCCGCTCAAGCTCCATCACTGATTTATCCTAGTAATACGCAACTCAGGTTTGTTGTTTGCATAACTTGTACCTTTTCCAGAAAGATTGAACCATTTCTGAAACATGAAGTATATGAGTTAGAAATTAAAAAAAAAAAAAAGTTTTGTTAATCATTGCGCTTAAAAAATGTTAGAACAATGGATAAGTAATTCATAAATAAAAACTTCTGATAGAAAGTGAAACATTTAATGTTATAAATATATATTCATTTAATACAATATTTCTATGGGTTATGCTAAAGGGCACTTGTTAAGGTGCAATAAATACATCTTTGTAAATGATTAAAGTTACTATAAATAGCATTTATTAAGTAGTTTTCAAGTTTCGAATCATTAAAGTCTACTATTTTCAATAAAATATTACTATTTTTATAATCTTATCTAGTGCCCTTAGGGCACTGTTTATCATTTTTCGAAATTTATGAGTTTCTACTATTTTCAATAAAAGATTACTATTTTTATAATCTTATCTAGTGCCCTTAGGGCACTATTTATCATTTTCCGAAATTTATGAGTTTTTTATCTATTGTTCTAAGTGTAATGGTTTAGCAAAATTCTTTAAAAAATCAGATAAAGCAAAATAAGTCATTGCCTTGTAGTATAAATGTGTTATGAGTAACTTTTGTGATTCAGATCTTTGCTGTAGTCAATTTTTAATTGCAATAATAAACTGAAACAACAACAAAAGCCAATGAAGAATTGAAAATTCGTGAATTTTCAATTTTTCAGTAAATTCAATTTGGCGAAGGTTCTCTAAAGCCTTTTTCATCTTTTAATAATGCCTTGTTTGGTTGAGCTTCCAATATTGAATTTTGAAAATGAGAATTTGTTAATGTTTCTTAATACTAGTTCATGTCCCACCGAAACACTATGCTTCACCAAAGCATCGCAAAATCAAATTTAATTTCTCATATCTACTGGTAGCTTCTCAAATAATAAAATAAAACGCAACAATAAAAAACCCCTTAGCTTGCTTCTCAAGTGCAACAGCCATTGGATAAGGAGCCAAGTTATGAGCTGGTGGATCATTTGAATAAATATCCATAAACATCAAGTGTGTTTATACTTTTTACTACATTTCTTGCAGACTTTTTTCTACATTTCTCCAGACGGAACATATTTCAATTGCACTATCGAATCTTGAAAGTGGATTTTCATGGTTACTGATAAATGTAATACAACAGCTGGTGATAGATAATATATGTGATAATAATTAGAGAGAAACAATTATACTATTAATTATGTAAAAAATACAACAAAACCTTGAAACGAGGAGAGTCAGGAGACATTTCATTGTAAATGGAAGTTTCTTTTTTTTTTTGTTACACCTCGTAAATGAAAGTTGACACTGACGAACCTTCGAATACATGGATAAAATGGAGAGTTGACAAACCTAAAATCCTTGCCACCTATACAATGCTCAGGAGTGCGCACTTCTCAAATCACTAACAAGGCATAAAACTCAAGTTTCTCCCTGTCTGTCAAGCCCATTCACTGGCATTGATTGAATTATCAAAAGATATCATACGCTTTTTCATCCCATTATCAGAAAGTTATCTCATTCCTGTTTTAAAGCACCCTCAAATTGAAGGGCTCCAATTACTATTCGTCTTTCTTCTTGAAGTGCTTCTCAGTTTTCAGTACACATTTCTCTTCCCAGAAGATACAACACAAGTTGTACAGACAGTTAAGAAAAATGTTGCTCTTCCATCCCATCATCAGAATCGGGTTCCATTTCGTGTACCTGAGCATACTTATAAAGCTTCTCATTGAATAGCACCTGAGGGTCCTTCTCAATCAAAACACCATTGTGATCGTAAGCGTCCTTCAAGAACACAACCCAGTTCATCTCAGTCCCTGCCAAATAGAACGCTCTGGGCTGCTTCAGAAGCATATGATAAGTATGCTTAGTCAAAATAAACTCCTCCTTGAACTCCACAAGGTGATGAATAGAGGCCCTCTTCTCCAACGTCAAGCTCAAGAACTCATGAATCAGCCCCACCCTGTACTTCTCTGCCTCCAAAGTCCAAACATCCAATTTGGACCCATCCGAATAAGGAGACACCAAAGGAAGTGTGTTCAACAAATTAAGCTTCCTAGTATCATCCAACTCCAAATCCAAATCCTTGCCGTATTTAACAGGAAACCTAAACTTCCTCTTGGCACCTTCCTCATCAACCATGAACTCTCTCTCAAGCGCACTCACAGCCAAAAGAGGATCCCAATTAACCAACTCAAGCACTCTCTTCCCATCATTTTCGACCACAACCCTAAAGAAATTAGGGTACTTGGAAACGCGGTCTCTGAAATCGTCCGGGATACCAAAAAGGGTTCGGCAGTGATGAATCTTGCTGAGGGGAATGCGTTTATGCGCAGACATCATAAGCAGTTTCCGAACCTTATCGACGCGGTTAAGCTCCATGGAATCCATGATGGATCGTTCCTCGGAGAGTAGATCTTCCATGAGGTCAGTGAAGCCGAACCACATTTTGCCGTCGGTGTGGCGGTAGGTTTGGAAGAGGAGAGGGTGGCGTTGGATGGAGCGGGAAACCTTGCGGCCCCGAGGGAAGCCAAGCTCGCGGTGGAGCTTGCCGGCGTCGTCGAGGCGAAGGATATGCTCCTGTTGATTGGAGAGGAATTGCTTCGACCTCGTCACGAACCTCAAGAGGGCGTCGCGTTCAACAATGCGCTCGAATTCAGGAATGCGATTGGGTTGGGTTTGGACCAGCTTGATTCGTGCGCTCTCTTTGCGTTTGCGTTTTTTCTTCAGCTTTTTGGGGATTTTGGTGGCCAGGAAGGAGGTGGAATATGGTGCCACAAACAAGACGGGGTCGCGATTAGGGTTCCAAACGGGTAGGGTTTTAGAGGATTTGAGGTTGGAGAAGGAGAAAAAGAAGCGCCAAGCCATGAATGAATGATCGATGAACTAACAACGGCTATCGCTAAAAAAAAAAAAAGAAAGAAAAACGATTATCCACGAATTGCTTCTGTTGATTAGATGATCGAACAATACATTAGGGGCAATTAAGAAGATGTTAAAAAACTCCGACATGCCGGATTCGAACCATCGACCTAAGGATGGCTACCGGGTATGGTTTCCCACTACAGTCCTCCGCTCTACCAACTGAGCAAAGGTCGGTTGTGATTTATAATTCGATGAAAATAAATTTAATAATGACAATCTAAAGAACCAAACACTCTTCCATCATTCTATGTGCTATCCCTTCAAATTCTTTTGTCGGATTTAAGGTTAATCCAAAACATAAAAGAAGAGAAAGCTATGTTAGTTTTGTAAGGCCAAAGTTGGTATTTGGTAAGGATACATGTGTGAGCGGAGTGGAGAGTTCAATCTCGATGATAATTTTTTTTTTGGCAAAAATATAATTTTGGTCTCTTAACTTTTACTTAACGCTCACTTTGGTCCCATAATTTTTTTATGGTTCATTTAGGTCCCTTAATTTCTGTTTTTCATCCAAAATGGTCCATATCATTACTTTCATTACCAATTTAATAGATTTTTAACTAATGTTATTACATTATGTTATCAATTTATTTTGAACCATTGATTTACAATAATTTAGACCATTTATTTAGAACAATTTGAGCCGTAAAAAATCCATTAAATTACTAACGGGAGTAACGACAAAATCATTTTGAACCAAAAACAAAAGTTAAACGACTAAAATGAATCTTAAAAAGGTTATGGAACTAAAATGAATCTTAAGTAAAAGTTAAGAGACCAAAATTATATTTTGGCTTTTTTTTTTTAACCGAAAAAAGAAAGCTACATCAAATGAACATTATCTTAATTTTTTTATAATTATTTGTTTAGCTCAACTCAATTTTAAAAATTATTTTCTCTGTCCTATTAAAATATCTTGTCTCATAATATAAGCACTTACACATAAAATTAAAAATATTTATTATGATTTTTTAACTTTTAAAGTCATTCAACCAATAGAAAATAATTGAGTTTAAATTTAATTAGTATAACACCTCAATAGTATAATTAATACTTCTAATTCTAATCATTTATCCACTTTATTAAAATGTGTAAAATGTTAATTGAGACTTATATTATGGGACGGAAGGAGTAGTATTTTTGTTAAAGATTTTAGGTTAAATTAATCATTTAGTTTAGTTCTAATACGTGTTTTTAATTTTTGTTTTAGTCCTTATACATCCAAAACGTTTATTTTGTCCATCATTTTCAGATTGGTTTCTATAGTCGATTTCGATACTAACCGTGTTAATTTCATTGTGAAGCAATCAATGATGAACACGTGTACTGTTGACATAAAAATTAATTAATCCATATACATGTATTTATTTTTTTGTTTTAATTCTTATATATATACTTGTTGTTCGTTTTAATCCTTGTATTTGTTTTTTTTGTTTTAGCAAAGATTACCAGTAAGATAACAAAAGGACTAAAATTAATAACGAAGACACGTATAAAAACTAAAACAAAAATAAGACCGACATATAAGGACTAAATGATTAATTTAATAAGTTTTTAAAATGTAAGCATTTTTCTTATACATAACTACAACTTTTATGAATCAAGTAAAGAAAAGCTAAGAAAGAGAAAATCCCTATCTAAAGCCTCTTAAGAACAATGTTCCACTTTTTATTTGCTCAACAAGGATTAAGCGTTTAAACTTATAACGACTTCAAGAATGACAATTATGTTTTCTTAGAAGGTCACTTCATCTTTGGCTAAGAGGTAACTTCATCTCATGGGATCAGACTCCAGTTTTATTCATGATTCCATATACCATAATAGTGTTTTGTTCGTGCCTTCTAGGACACCTTTATTTAGAGGAAGATTTTCTCTGTGACAAACAGAATTTTTAAAATCTCAAACAAAGTATGTGTAACTCGATGATTCACTCAATTTAAGAAAACATAAGTCCATACTGAAATTTTAAAATGTCACAAGAAAAAAATAATTGAAATTGATTTGAGAGATCGACAAGAACAAATAGATTACGATAATCACTTATCACTTATTAAATTATTCAAACAAACTCTACTGTGCTGAATCATACGCTGTCTTTATTGTAGGATTTTATTACTTTATTTTATCTTGTGAAATATAAGAAGCTAAATAATTCCTCAATGTATGGAAAGAAAAACAGTTCTCAATTATATCGGGTAAAATCCCAACACAATGAACCAGGCAAAATGCCATATTAGTGCAGAATTATTGTTCAAACCAGAAGTGGTGTAAATTTCACACTGGACTGAAGGAGAATGTGATTTTGATTTCACATTATGAACATCAACAAAATTATCAAAATATAGTTTTCCCGGCCGATACAGGCGATGTTTAAGAACCTATAAAATGAGAGCAGAAAAATGTTTTCTAGGGAACCTAACAGCTGAGCATTTTTATACACCACAGCAAACAGAAATAACTTATTCTATCATCAACTTCCCAATCTTAATGATATATCACATGAAAAATCAAATCTACCAGTATACTTCCTCATATGCTCTGCACCTCTTTTGGTAATTACATGGCCCTATGTATATACCTTGCGGCTACATAGGAATTTGTGGCGGTATCACAATAATTCACTGTTTCCTCTATTGCTTTTTTCGGCTTCTTTCTGTCCAAAACTTTCAATCCCCACTTTGTATGGCGGAGCATTATGATAATAAATGAACATTATGAAAATGAATATATGAATATTATGGTCTAATTTTCTTTCAGGACTTCAATGAATCAATTTCCTTGTCTCTTAAAGAAAGGTTTCTGGCAGATCAGGAGTCTCTGATCACTGTCACTTTCGAGTTCTATAACTCGTGCATCCCACTTCACCCTTGCTGTTAGAGCTCTAGCTGACTCAATTAAAGGAACTGAGTCTCGAATTATAATCCAACCCTGCACGCATCACCATTGTCAGCATATCAGGTGAGAACCTCCTACAATATGATTTATGTTTTCGCAAGATGCATTGCAGTTTGGTAAAATGAAGTAAGGTATTATATTTCTTTTACAAATCATTAGAAAAGGGCATTTAAACTTTCTGCTACTATCCTAAAAAAGAAAAATAAAGATTCTAGCTTTCTTCTGTGACTTAATGTTGACACCAGGCGCTCTAGTGTTGCGATGGAGGGGCCTCGGCCACCCATTATGAATCTTTTTTATTAATATGTATATATAATTTTTTTATAATGGCCCCCCATTGAAAGATTTTTTGGAGGTGTAGCAAATGTATACCACAACAAAAACTACTCTCTCCAAGATGTAAAGATCATAAAAAAAATATTATAATAACATAGATGTGTTTTATATTTTGAAAAATATTATATAATAATATAATATATAATAACATAAAAACATACCCAAAATAACTTTAAGAGATGTGTTTTAGATTTGAAAATTATTATATAATATTATAATATATAATATTATATATTATTATTGCTAAATCTTACTCAAAAAGTTATTTGTTTCACAATTTTCACTTTGTCTTTCACATGGTGACAAGCTGCCTCTTGCCCTCTTCTCTCTATATATGAATTTCCAAAATGCTAAAACCAAACCCCTCAAAATCACCACTTGATATTATTTTGTGCTCTCTAATCTTGGAACATATAACATAGTGAACTTATAAATCATAATTCCTCACTCGTTATCTACGCCTTGTCAGTTAATGAGTTTTGATTGCTCTCATAATTTTCTAATTTATTTATTGCTTTGAAGTTTCAACATTACAACAATATTGTGCCTTTGTCTCTTTGTGTGAGTTTGGCACAACTAGCTTGTAGCTTATGAGTAAGTAGAGGTGTTTGGTAACAACTAGCTTATAGCTTATATAAGCTATAAGCTAGTTTTCATAAGCTAGCTTATGACAAGCTACTTCAACTAACTTCAATAATTCTTTCCTATTTTACCCTCTAGTCAATTATTATATGTTTACTCTATCAAATAATTTAATACATGTAATTATTACTACTTGTCCTTTTAAGTCATTTAACAAATATAAGCTACTTAATAAGCTAATTTTATCAAACACCTCTACTCAATTACAAGCTACAAGCTACAAGCTACAAGCTACAAGCTACAAGCTACAAGCTACAAGCTACAAGCTACAAGCTACAAGCTACAAGCTACAAGCTACAAGCTACAAGCTACAAGCTACAAGCTACAAGCTACAAGCTACAAGCTACAAGCTACAAGCTACAAGCTACAAGCTAGTTTTACTTGTTGACACTGAGTTTTGCAATTTTAATATTTTTTAGTTGTGACTTAGAAAGTTTGTTCCTTTTTATTTTCTTTTGTCTTGTATTATTCTTTGAACTAATAAAGTGTTGTGTGTTATTATTAATTAACAACTTGCTCATATTAGTAATGTATTGCGTATTTCTCATGTTAATTTTCGTTGTAGTTACCAAGTGACTAGAACTAGATTGTGATTTTTCAATAATAATGTATTTTATCTATTGTAGCTATGAGTAAAATGAAAACAATTGATAAATTGAAATTTTTTTTAAAAGGAATACAATTGATGAAGTAGTTTTATTCTTGCATATACCTTAACTCTTTATATTGAAAGAGAAATTGCTTGTCGTTTCATTACTGAATCAATCATAGATAAACTGAATCTAGAAAGCATAATCAAGTTCAATTTTCTTAAGTGAAAATTGTAAGTTTTACATCCGTATTTTTTTTTACCTCTACTTTATGTTTTATATAAGTACTAATTATCATAAACGATTTTAATTATTAATTATTTTTAATATATTAATTTTATAAATAAATTTAATTTAAACTATTATGTTTGACCCCAAACAAAAATGGGCTAGCTCCGCCCCTGGTTGACAATAAAGATCAGACTCCATGAAATGTCAATGGAAAAGGAATTTAAGAGATGTTGGAGAAGATTAAGGACAAAAAAGTACATGACATACCTCTGGGCGAAGTAACCTGTCGATTTCAACAAACAGGTCGAGTATGGTGCATCCGCGATGCTGAGAAGTTTCAAGCGATAACAGTCCTGCCGCATGCACCAAGTCAAAGGTTCTGGGATATGTTGGAAAGGCCTCACACCTAGAAGCCACAAAAGATCATATCTGTAAATAAACTGTTTGTATATGACGTAGTAGTGATTGGTCAATAAAGCATAATTCTAAAGTTTCTTAACAACTGACAACGGTAACCTTTCCACATAGAAAATAAGTACACTGATATATTTAGTTTAAGCTGCAAAACCTCAGTGAGTGATCAAGTGAAGAGAAATAAAACCATTCTTATCCCTCCACTTAATAGCTTGAGTTTTAAGATGAGATGATCCTTGGCATGGCCTACATGAGTAGGTGACTAAGATTATAAGTTTGATAACAGCTACCCCTATCCACAATTCAAATAATTTACATATAAAATATTAAGCAAAGTAAGTTTGTGCATTGTCATGCTTAATCCCAACTCCCAAGTAGCTCTTACAAAAAGGGTGAGTCGAAGATAAAAAATACTCAGCCACTTTATGTCAGATACAACAAGCTTCATTATTAATTTTTTATGACTTTGTTACCATTTTTTTTAACAAATAACAAACGTCAATCATCTAAATTACTTTATGCAAAATGAAACTTAAAAAGCATTATGAATATTCAGACCTCAGTGTAAATGTTATATCCTCCATCAGAACTCGAATAAGTATGAGATCTTTCATGTTCAAGGTATTAATGCTTAGATTTTACATAAACAAAAATAAGGAAACCAATAACTATTTCTTTGAAAGGGATCAAGGCATATATATATATATATATATATATATATATATATATATATATATGTATATATATAAAACAAAGAAACCTTAAAAAAAGGGTAAAAACAAGAATTTTGCAGACGATTGAGAATTTAGGCTCAACCATGCATAAAATGATAAAAGCAAGCGGAGAATCATGACATTCTAAAATAAGAGAAAGGGAAAGATTAATAAAATACCAATCATGCAAAACGCCAACATAACCCCGGTCCTGGATCAAGGGAAGATAATTGGGTCCACTCGTTGGGACCACATTCATGACCCACACCGATTTTCCATCTCGCAACAATGCCGAATTAAAGCCACCAAAATGAGCATTCATGTCCAGCACATTTCTTAGCATGTTGTAAGGTGGTGGAGGGTCCTCATCACCTGGCCTCTTTGGATGATCAGAAAATATTAAAGGTGAAAGAAGAGACCAATAGTTATGGACTGCTGTTCTCCAAGTTTCAGAGTCTTCAGCAAATTCATCAGATTGCAACCCTACCAGAAGTAAATATAGGATATTTCATTCAGTGATACAAATACAGTGAGAACATTAATTCTATTAAGAGATCTACAAATAAATATTGAAGCATATATCAATTACCATAGACTGCAAGCTCCTTCTGGTTTAAGTGATCCCTGGAAGGCCAAGTTGCCCTCTCTTCAATAGGAATCCAACGGCTGCTATGTGTTCCTCCTATGCAGTTCTGCAGTTCTCGATAATATGGAGATTCCACATCATAGCCTCTACCGCATAAAGGAGGGGGAGAACCGTTCTTCCTGGAAATACAATCAGACAGGTAATGCTATGATTCAGGAATATTTATCAACTTCAACTATTATGCAGTAAAGAAATGCATATACGCATGATAGAGATCCTATTTTCAAGAAATCTGCTTGCCAGGATATGCAAAGTGACATACATTTTAATAAATAAATGCTGCAGCAGCATTACCTTAAACTATAGCAATTTTTTTTACTGGTTTTCTTCCATACGACAGTTTCATCTTGCTGTGATAGCAAATCCCAGCAAAGGTTTTCAGTAAAATCATGTACAAACTTCCACCTTTTCAGGCTGTCTTTGTTACGAGCATTTGTAAGCGGTGAAGTCCAGACAAAGTAGCCACCGGGTTTCAAAAGTCTATCAGCTTCAATCAATAAAATGCCATCTATACCATGTAATATGAGTGTTAATAAATCCAATCAGTTCCAATACTCAGTGAATTCACTTCAATGACCACAAGGTGCTACAAATATTAATAAATGCGGAAAACCAAAGCTATGGTTTTAAAGATCTGGACTAAATTTTCAGATTCTAAGTTCAAACATATGTAAGCGGTGAAGTCCAGACAAAGTAGCCGCCAGGTTTCAAAAGTCTATCAGTTTCAATCAACAGAATGCCATCTATATCATGTAAATGTTAATAAGATCAAACAGAGTTCAAATATTCAGTGAATTCACTTCAATGACCACAAGGTGCTACAGTATTAATTAATAATTTTTAATAATTCAGCATCTCAAAAGTAGATTTACATAAAGAAACAAATAAGGTAAAGCAAGACTTGCATGCATCCCACACGGAATATTTTTAGTGCTGAGTGATATATATGGTTAGAACAGTAGTTTTAATCAAAATGGGAAGTGCAAATATATTGGTTTGAACTACCAGAACGAATATAGAAGAGGGTACAACCATCAATAGTTTTCATGGTTCCTAGACTCTGTTGTAGGTCTAAGGTTGATGAGGAAAAAGCATACAACACAACAGGAAATAGCCAGCTCCTGTAGTTCAACACATGAAATGTATCCAAAATATTTCTATATGAAACTTTATAGAACATATGAATGGTTAAATTACAATATAAAAAAAGAAGAAAACATTACTTTGAAAGTCTGCGTATGAAGTTTTTTAGAAGAACCATAAAAGATTTAGAATGATAGTGAATAGTCAATATTTTTTTCGTCAGCACAGAAACAGTATTAATGGACAAGCTTACTTGTGAAACAAATACCAAAGCAAGAATGGATAGTTTCTATAAGTCTAAAATAGCAATTTTTTTTTTGTTATTTCATGATATCTAATTCCTTCTTCCATTGATATTCATAATCTAAATCTTACATGGATTTGTCAGATAAATGAAGAGAATGACAGATCCATGTTGACCTCAAAGAAAGTACCATGAAGTTGATTTTCAAAGATACCTTTCCAGTCCCAATCAATGCCACATCTTGCACAATGCAACATATCAAAGGAGAGAGATGGATATGGCAACTGTTTTGAAGTGAAAGAAGCAACCATAGCAGGAAGACCCCTCTCGAGTGTTAGCTGAACTTGACTGCCTGAAGGCTCATAGTTTGCAATGCACATAGTCAAAAGTTGGCTGTGAGAGAGGTGCGCTCCAAAGCTGCCATAGCCACAACCAATGTCCAGTATGGTCCTAACCTGTAAATTTCGAATTCCAACATTCTCGATCAAAGAACATTTCAGATAAAGAATATAAAGCTTAAACTTAAAGAACTAAGTTCACATTCAGCACCACCATAACCAATCAGAAAATGGATTAAAAATGCCTCCAAATGCAAGGTACAAATATATCTATATTTATATATATACTAAATGAGTAGATGTTGCATAGCCAAAGATGTTAAAAACTTGCTCAACAATCCATGGAATTTCTGGCATTTCAAAACATGCAATTGAATAATTATAAAGCAAGGTAAATGCTATAAACGGTTCAAAGATAAGTCAGGTTAGCATTTTATGCAAACAGAGTATATTTTTTATTTTTATAAATCGTTTGCTGGAAATAAATTCAAGATAATCAACAATGATATTTGTATATTTCTAGTATTAGTGCATTTAGAGTAAGCAATTTGCTTAAAGTCAATGCAGATACCCAGCATTTATCACAATTAAGCGAAGTAAATGAAAATAAGTATGCTTGGTTCTACAAGCAACATAAACAAATTAGTTACACATGACTATAATTAAGATCATGGCAAAATATAAAAGCCTCAAACACTCAAATATGCCATTTTCAGTGGAGAATAAACATTCATTTACCCCAGCTTGTATGAAGTTGGATTCATTTCTAAGTCCAATCATTTCAGCAATTTGATGTGAGTAGTCTTCAACACCATCAAACATAAGAGAGGCTGAGCGAAAGGAGATTTGCTCTTCATCAAGCATCATCATCCTGTGACCAAATAAACTACATGAAAACACTGACAAAATGATGGTTGACAGTATGATGGTCAGTAGGAGAGATGCATATCACTCACCTCCTTGTCAAGCTTCCAGAAGAAAGAACCTCCTGTGCAGTGATTTTAACATTAGCAACCCAGATAACATCCCTTCCAGTTGGCCACCGAAGAGGAATTTTGTAATTTGTAGGTGGAAGAACTAAACAATTTTGCTTGAGCTCATGACTACATTCCCGGTCAAACTCATTGCCATCAGAATAACCCAAAGCTAGATTGTCAGAAACATTAAAGCAAGGAACATAATTTTCAAACTCCTGAGAGCAGAACTCCAATTCTTTTAGCCTTGAGGAAGCATAGGATATCTCTCCAATATCCAACAAGTCAGATACAAGTTTCTCTTGGAGTCTCCTATAACCATGGTAAATGTGACCTCTTGATGTGGTTGAAATTGAGATTGTCCACCAAAAAGATCCGGCAAGAGCAAGAATAACTATAAATACTAAACTAAACTTCAAGAAAAGAAGAACCAATTTATGCCGACTTCTTGGATTGCCGATAAGGAAGGGATCTGATGAGAAACCATTTTCGGCGATGCCATATTTAGAATGAGAATTATCTGAAAAGAGTAACCTAAAGGGAGACCTCAAGGGAAAGGGACTGTGATCAGAAGTAGCTCTTCTATCCAAGCCTTCCTTTTCTGTTTTATCTTTGGATTGGGAGTCCCACGAGTCGTCATAGATGCTGTCAGGGATCCGAATCCCAGATACACCTCTGTGTAGAGGCCTGGACATTCTCTGACCAATAAGGTTGATGCTTAAATATGCAAATACTTTATGGATACACTCAGAAACCAATAACAGTTTTTTATTTCAACATCATTTGGATTTGATGTAGAAAAAATCACTAACCCTTCGTTTGGATGCTCTCTCCCAAACAGCAAAGTGAATCCGCCTTCAGTTGTGCAAATACAAACCTAACATAGAGAAAAAAAAAAGTTGATGTTTTCCATTTAGAATTAGAATAGAACAAAGCAGTAATTAAAATCAAGTTACAACAATTCACCGAGTAAACAAAACAAACTTCCTATTTAGAGAATCAAAGTCATGAGAATGAGGACAGGGTAGACCATTAATTAATTTGCCACACTTCACACCAGATTCATCACGGGCTCAATATTCTTATGAGCGAACAAAATAATTAAATTAGACAACCGAAAAAAGAAAGCTTGATTGGCAATTGTTAGTCTGAAGTCTGAACTCAAACAGAGCAAGATTCGAAGGAATTGAAGTTGAAGAGAAGCATATGAGTTAGTGGGTATCCACAACTGTAAAATCACTTGCAGCTAGTGATATAAACATTAACTAGAGATTGATACAGTCATAAAAGCCTAGGCTCATTCTCATTTTAAAAAATTTAGAATGAAAACTTCATAAAAGTGTATCCCAATCGCAATCCAGAAGCGAATCAAAAAATTGAACGGCTATTTTCGGGAAAAACCTAAAATAGGAAAGAAAAACCATCTTCATCGAGCATCCCAATTGAAACCCAAAGCGCAAGCTCATTTTTCTTTTTGAAAAAAAAAACGTACCCGAAAGGAAATCGAGAAAGGAAAAGCAAAGTCCCATTTAGATCAATGTAGCAAACAAGAGGAGAGTGCGAATCATTGAGGAGAGACGCGAGATCAAAGCCAGTGAAAAAGAAGAGCTTTTAAACACGCAATGACAACTACCACCTCGTTGTTGGGGAAAAAAAACAGAAATCCCCAGAAACCCGGGTGAATTTTACGGGCTCGTTCGTTACTGGATTCGCAGCTGAAGTCGAACCAGAAGAACAAAATCTTTACCTCACTCTCCTTTGGGGTTTCTCTGTATCTGCGTCTCTCACTCAGTTGTTCGAATGCTAAAACTCTGCTTAAGAAACAGAATACGAACATAAGCAAGCAGGTTTTGTACTGATCCGATCGCGATTCATGACGCAACTCCTTTCAAGGCACAGTTATAATCAATTCAAGAAATAGAATAAAATAAAAATAATAATATTCAGATTCAGATAGGATGAATAAAATTTACTACTAGTACTTCTTCTACTATCATCCATGATTATTTATTTATTAAATCTATCTACTAAGTGAGAGAAACAGTAAATAATAGAATAAAAAAATAGAATACCAGTATTAAGTTACATTAATTATTATTAAGTAGAGCTGAACAAGGTAGGAACTTAGGAAGCTACCTAAAAAGGCACCCTAATTAATTAATCTTCTACAGGAATTGTTTGCCACAAATGCCTATCATATCCCGTGAAAATTTTGGACACAAGTTGTTGAAATGGAAAATGTAAGACAGTTTATCCAAGTGCCCCACATGACCCTTTTTCTTTTATAATTTATAATAATAAGGTATTAAAGGCAGATTATTAATTAAGAAGTGGAAAGTGTGGGGTTTTAAGTTTGCTATAAGAAAAGAAAAGGACGCGCGCAATGGTAGATCTAAAGAAGAGAAAGAAAGAGGATAAGGAAACATTATGAGAGGAGTGATACATTCAAGGGAAAAAAACACAATAGGATTCCTTGTTTGTTTCTTAATTATTTTATTATTTTATGTAAATGTAAAAAAATATAATGTAAAATGACTAAAATGTAAGCGTGAAGCTGCTGTCCCACAAATTTTAGTATTTTATCAACTCAGCTATCATGGTTCCATAAATGTATATAATGGTGCGCATTCACGTTTGCATGAGGTCACGTCGCTTCCGCCTCATTTATTAATTTCGTTTTTCATAGAGCCTTTTAAAAATCACTAAAATAAGTTTTTTTTTTTTTTTAAACTTAACGGTTTGGCAGAAATTATGAAATTAACCTACTACATTTAACAGATGGAAGAAGCTTTGAAATCTTTTAACTTTAATGAGATTTTGTTGTCGACTGAAACGATTTCGCTTTTGGGGGTGCAATAGGGCATGCGCATTCAAAATGTTATCAAAGGGTAATTACTAATTACTGAAATAAAGACTCGTATATATATATACTATACACAAGATAAATTTAAAAAAAATTATAAATATATAATGATGTTTTCCTGCTTTTTATTACAATTTATTATTAATTATAACTAATCCCAATTCCCAACCTTCCTTTTAAGTTTTTTTTTTATATATTTATATATTATCTTTTTTATAAGTTTATTTTTGGATAAATTGCACAAAGTACCTTTGAGGTTTTTTATAAGTTCATTCTTATCAAATTAACATAACATATATTTACCAAAAAAATTAACAAAATATATAAGTTTAATTATATTTTTGGTCTTATAACTTTATATTTTCTACAAATTTAATCTCCCGACTTTTAAATAAGCGATGTTGGTCCCTCTATCTAGCAAAAAGGACAGTTTTAGTAATTCTGTTAGTTTTTTTTTTAAATTAGCGATAATTTTTACCTAATTAGTAATAGAACTTATTTGAATTAGCGACGATTTTCATTCAAATTAGTGACGAAAGGACTAAAATCGCCTATTTTAAAAGTCAAGATACAAAATTTACTCAAAATACAAAGTTAAGGAATTAAATATGTAATTAAGCCAAACATATATAATACTTTTAGTTAGCAAATTTATTTTTTTTAAAAAAAACATGGCAGGAAGTAATAATGAAATTAACATAATGAATTTATTATTATTATTTTACTCATTTAATATAGTACATTATAAAAAGAGGTGTTTTCGTAATTTGCCATAATATTGTTACATACATTATAAATCATGTTATTTTCTTCAGAAATTCATTTTTAAATACACTGAAATTATGCAAAATTGTTATTATTTGTTCAATCCAAAACATATCTTCCTTAATAATGTAACTAATTTACTTAATGACTTAGTTCTACAAATTTATCCCGTGCATTATACAGGTTTTATTACAAGTTCATAGATAAAACACTACAAAAAAAAAAAAGATCAATCTAATTAATTGACTCTAAGTTATGATAAAAATAATCTTATTACGATCTGTTAATTCTACTTAACTAACCAAATTATATTTATCTCTCATAATTTGGAAAAATAATACAATCTTTTAAAATTGCATTTCTTTAGAGCAACTCCTTTCAAAAATTCACGTTTATTTAAACCAATGCCCTTCAACCAAACCAGGTATTAACTATGAAAATAAACATGAAAAGAATTATTATAATTTGAAATTTATAGGCGATAACGTTAAAAATGTGTTTAAAGTGTCTTTTAAAATTTCATGAAAGTATCATTTACATATTTCATTAATAACTACGTACTGTTTTGTACTAATAAAATTTAGGTAAAATGACATTTTTGTTCCCTTAACTCTTTGTGTCAATTCACTTTAATTCTTTAACTTTTTTTTTTATTCATTTTGGTTTGTTAACTTTTATTTCTAGTTCAATTTGGTTTTTACCGTTCAATTTGGACACTTGTATTATAATTTGACGGAAGTAACGGTATGGACCAAATTGAATCCAAAATAAAAGTTAATGGACCAAAATGAATTAAAAAAAAAATTAAGGAATCAAAGCGAATTAGCGCAAAGAGTTAAGGGACCAAAAATGTCATTTTGTCTAAAATTTGAAATGTAATTTTACTTGTCATATAAAAACGTGTACATATATAAGAGGGACAAACGAATACCATATCAACTTTAAGAGGGGGGAAAATGTCAGGGTAGCTTCACCTAGAATTTTGCTTCATGTTATATCTTGATTTCTACTTTAGATAAACAAAATGTTGTGAAAACAAAAAACAAAACAAAAGAAGTTTTAAAATTGATTTTGGTTAGTTAGGTAGTTATTTGGTTACGAGTTAAGGGAAAATCAAAATTGATTTTGGATTGTCAAAATTGATTTCGACAAAAGCAAGGTGAGTCTTGTTTTTACATTGGGTTAAAAATTTTACACTATATTTTTACTCCAAACTTATTTATAAGTAAAAATTTTCAAAATATAAATCACGTTAATTTAAAATTAATTTTACACAAAATCAATTCTTTAAAATTACATTATCTAAAATTAATTCTATGGCCACTAATCTCAATTAATAGTGATTGTCCGTCCTAATATACTATTTAAATTCACTGCAAAGTTACAACTATAATAATGCTGTGGTACAATATCAATACCGATATATAATTGACGAAGATTATTTCATCGGAGTAAAAAAAAAGTTGTTCACGACAAGCTATCGGGGTACTCTCATACTTAGTGGTCTAGAGACTAGAACTCAGTAGTTGTCTTGGTAAAATTGTGACATATCTTCTTCACTGTATCAGGTGGCTTTTTATAGGTCGGGGACGCATGGAGTTAGTGGATTGGCCAGGTAATTGGGATATGCAGGTATTGAACACGGACGTGGGTCGTGGGTGCAACGATAGAGGGTAACCTGGAGAAAATGTGAGGCGTGGGTGGGCACCACGGGGTGCTTAGTGTTGAGCGGGGTCAGCGTCCCGACAAGCTAGACTCACCTCATGGGCGAGTTGCCTAGTTCTACCAGTACACCAGCTTCACAAGTTTTGAAGCGAGTAGCTGAAGAGGCTTAGAATCATAGTTGAGTAGGTGGCCTGATCTCCTAGGAGCAGGCTGCCTAATTCTACCACTACAATAATTATTTTAACCAAGTTTTTTATTTATTTATTTTTATTTTAAATATACTTTTCACTCGATAAAATTATAATATTAATATATAAATATCAAATAATTAAATAAAAAGTTACAATAAAATATGCAAATTGACAAAACACATCTACTCTATTTTATGTACGTGCTGGTATACTATTGTGAGTTGTGACTTGTTAATGTTTCACACAATGGTTAGTTTCAACTCTACATGGTTACTTTAATTTGTTACTATAATGGTATACAGGGATCCGTTCCTGGTATACTATTGTAATGTTTAATTTGCATAGATCTTAATAGTTTTTGTTAGTTTATCTTGTATAACTATCAAGAATTTGTTTATGTATTACATAAAGTAAATAATTTTTAAAATACTCAAATGGTTCAACAAATAATACAAGAGGAAGCAGTAAAAGGGAATGTTGTTTTGCGATATGTGCCTGACTTAATTGTGTGTTTTTTATCTGCATTTTAATTATGATACAATTACGGGTGATATCTTATATCTTTTTGACATAAGTATGATACGTGACTGTTAGTATTTTTTAGAAGTGAGATATTAATATTGAAATTATTTGTAACTCGTGACGAACTTTTGTTGAAAATAATCACCATCAGTCTTCTTAATAATTTTTTCTAAAATTTATAGTAATTATTTTTTTAATCTATATACATTGTATGTTAGGTGCTTGTATTTAAAAATGAAGAGAGTTATTATTTTAGACTCAATATATTGTTCCAAAACAATTGTCACTTTAAGATTCTAAGATGCAATAAATTTTATATTTTAATATTTTTCTCTCACCTCTTTTATTCACCAATAATCATTTCTCTTTTTATTTATTTTGTTAATTATTATAACTTTTAATTAGATATATTAATCTATTCATATTGAAAATTTTTTAATTTTTTAATTCATAAAAAAATAGTACAATAAAAAATCAAACCTCCTACTCTCGTATATTCACATGCACTCGCCATCACCAATGTGTGAGTAACTAATGTGAGTAAGATAGAGTAATGTTATATCCTCCTAAAATATCCTCCAATTATTAAATGAGAAATGTATTTTATAGTTTTAAGATAAAGGTATTAATTTTTCCTTCAATATATTTTAAAAGAAATTAAAAAAATATTTAAAAAGATATTTAAGAGAATAAATCATTATTCGATTATCATAATTTGGATACGGTTAGAAGAATTGGGTTTGTCCAGCCGCGTTTCCTGTGTCGGTGGAGCAAAAGAGGTACGTGTCGATCTGGCATACAGTGGTACTCTGATGCGTGTCATAGGGGTTTCTTTTTTTATTTTCCTTACTAATAATAGTTTTTTTTAACTGTTTTTTATAAAAAAAAACGTGCATGAATTTTTTTTTAAAACCTTTCAAAATGATTAATGATTTTTTTATAAATAAAAGATTAATTTTTATTTTTGATAATGAAAATAATTTTTATATCCATAACCAATGTCTTACGACACTTATTACTCCAAACTTTTTTTTTAAAACAACAGAACTTTAATACATCTTGAACTTTACTCTCGAATAGAAAATAATAAGCAGCATATTTGTTTGTTTTTTTATTTTTTTATTTTTCTATGTTTTTTTGAAATTTTATAAACAAAAACTAAAAATACTAAAAACAAAATTTAATTTTTTCTTTACAAAAATTTTAAAAAACATAAAACAAAAAATAAAATTACAACCAAAAGGACCAAAATTTTTTTTAGAAGAGTAGACAACCGCTAAACTAGAGCTTTCTTTTTTTAACGCAATTGAAAGATTTAATTATTGTTAGGAAATTCTATGATTTCTATCTATGATATTTATGACACTTTTTAAAAAGTTAAATATAATAAAAAATTATTAAAAAATAATATAATTTTTTATTTTTTAAAAACAAAATTATATATATTTATAATTATTTTTTATTTTAATAATTTTAATAAATGTCTTAAAATTATTATTTAATGAGACATTTTAATATTTTATTTGACTCAATTAACGTTTACTTTAGCATCTCATCATTAAAAAAGGATCAAAAGAAAAAAAAAAGAAAAAGAGAGAATTAAGAGTGCGTTTGGATTAATTGTAATTAGTTGTTAAAAAAGATTTTTAAGATAATTTTAAATTGTGAGAAGTGATTTTGAAGTTTTTTGAAACAATGTGCAATTTTTAGCTGAAAAACAAAAAGCTTTTTTCTTTGTTAAAAAAATAATCAAAAATTTTTATAAGTACAAAATACAAATATCCAACATACATTTGAAAAAAAATTTAATCCAAATCTAATCCAAATATACCTTAAAACTAAAAACCATAACTTAACCTTTTGTTTTCAAGAAAACTGAAACAAACCACACTAGCAATTTGCGTATCACACTAACTTTCTAATACATCACACACAAAATAAATATTATTATCCGAGTGTATAACAAAATAAAAGTTATTGTAATTTTTCATTTAAACTAATTTATTCAATTATTGTATTTAACTAAAATCACTTTTTTCTTTCTTTCTTTTTTTCGTGAATGACTTCATCCAAATTTGTGCATTACAGCTATATATGTTGATCATTTATGAGTATAATTGAAGGGTTGACTTTGTACTCTAAGACTCAATTAAGTTTATTGAAGGAACGATTTATAACGGGAAGATTCACGTTTGAATTTCATCTATGTTAATTATTTACGTAATTTATGGGTTGACTTTGTAGTATAAGACTTCACTAAGTTCATTGAAAGAACGATCTATAACGGGAGAACCCGTGTTCAAATCTCACCTATGTTGATCATTTACGTAATTTAAGGGATGACTTTGCAGTGTAAGACTCCCCTATACCAAATTTTCGAAGGCCAGCGTCAGCCACGCAATACGAACAGTATTAATCTTATTTTAAGAATAAGAAACTCGTGATTATAAAAAAAAAAATTGTTACGAGCCTGCAAACAATAAAACGTCAATTAAAAAAAAAAAAGGAAAAACATTAAACTTAGTATATTGCATAGTGCAGAGTGGAAGAGTTAAGTTGTGCCCCACAAATCTGCAATATGTACATACTGATTCCATTGAATGTAAATTTGTAATCCTTTTTGCTTTCATGGTGCATACTTTTGCCGTCCCAACTCTAGTCTCAAGTATTCATGCCAAATCTCCCATTGTGGGGTATATATATTGTATGCATTATATAATAAATATTTTTAATTTATTTATACATATAGGACTATATCACACATTTCTCAATTACTTCGTTTAATTTGTTTTGGATTACTTTTGCCACAAACACACTTTTACACACTTTCATTTGACTCCAAAGTTTCAAGGTCCACTAAAATCAATTCTAAATATTAGAATAGACAAATGTCTACTTCGTTGATTTTTCTATTTAAAAAAAATTAATCTTTTATTAATTGAAAGATATCTTTAATGGAAAAAAAAAATCTAAAACTTCCAACCAAATACCAGAAAATTGCTATTCTGTTCTATAATTTATTTAACAATAATTATTTTTACACTTTATTGCTCTTACATATCTTATATTATACTCCTTCCCTTTTATATTATAATGTCTTATTTGGACGGTTAATATCTTGGATTTTAAAATATTGATACAGTTTCTCATGTTTGTCAATATTTAAAATAGAAGCATTTAATTATTGTATTTGTTTAAATATTAAAAATAGAAAAAGTTTAATCATTTACGAAGGGCAAACAAAAAAATAATAATAATTAATGATTCTAAAAATTCATAGAGAATCTTATAAAATAAAACACTTACTTTATCTGAAAAAGAGTCTTATATTATAAATTGAAGGGAGTATTATATTACTCCATCTGGTTAGGGATGACAATGGGGCGGGGACGAGTTCGGGGAAAAACAAGGCGAGGATGAAAAAATTCAGACCCAAACCCGTCGGGGATCGGGGAACTCGCGGGAAACCCACGGGAAATTTAGGCTCACATTTTTTTAAAAAAATACAATTTCTTAGTATATTTTTACACAAATTAAATATTTGAAAATTTTTAAAAAACTAAATTAATTACTTTAATTCACATTATATGTAAAAGTTATTAGAAATATAATAAAATTCTAACTTTATTATTATTAATATTGCTAATAATATTAGCATTATGTGTATATAAATCTGAAAATAAAAATAAATATAAGAATTATAACGGCGGGACGAATTCAGGGGCGGGAGCGGAGCGGATAGTTAAATTCTCAAACTAGCCCCCGTTCCACTAAAAGCGGGGGCGGGGAAAACCCGAACCCGTCATAAACTTGGTCAAAGTGGGGATTCCTCGTCAACATCGGGCGGGGCGGTCGGGTACCCGCGGATTCGGTTTTTATTGCCATGCCTACATCCGGTCCATAAGTTTTGTTGTTTAAGGTTTTAGCATACATATTAAGAAAACATTGATTATAAGGTGTTTTATCAAGCTATTGACTATATTACCCTTATTTATATAAGGTGAATACTAAACAGTCCCCTAAAAGCACTTTTTATATGATTAAATGTAGTAAAAAATGTTGGAAAATGTAGTCTTTTACGTTCCCAAGAGATGGATTGATGTACAATGATGATTATCTTTTCACTTCTAGTAATCTTAACAAGTGCCTTTAAGGCATTGTTTAGCAAGACTCATTATATAATTAAGGAAAATGATAAACAGTGCCCTAAGGGCACTAGATAAGATTACAAAAATAGTAATATTTTATTGAAAATAATAAATTTTAATGTTTCAAAACTTGAAAACTACTTAATGAATGCTGTTTATAGTAACTCCAATCATTTACAAAGGTGTATTTATTACATCTTAACAAGTGCCCTAGGGGCACTTGTTTAGCATAACCCATTAATTAATCATCATTCATTACTCCTCTAATATTCCACCACCTATCTATATTAAAAGAGGAGTATAGTTGACAAAAATGAATTAAATGAGCCTTGAAAATATAAAAGGACAATACTTTTGAAACTAAAATTAAGAGTCTGAAATAACATAACTTATGAATCGGATGGAGTATCAATTTATTTATTTTGTGCAATTTTGTACAGGTTAAGAGTTTATTAACAGTAAATTTTTGTTGGAAAAGACAAATACTCAATTACATTTATGCTCCACTATAATAAATACTCTATTATTTACAACTTTAAGTATCCTTAACCTATGCAAAATTGTATTGAATAAAAAATCTTATTTTATATACACCTTTTTTCTTCTTTCCATCTCTCTTGCATAGAAGGAGCATATAAAATGCACTATGAATTCACCTTTTGAAAATGAACTATACTATTATGTGATTGAAATTGATATATATATATATATATATATATATATATATATGACTTAAATAAACTTTTCGTATTTGCAAAATACTCAGTTTTGGTTTTTTGTCCCTAAAAAAAATTTGTTGTAAAATCTAAACTTTTTTAAATGTTTATCTTTCGGTCCCTGCTGTTAACTGCTGACGTGGCTAACGGAGAGCCACGTCAGCCTGCCATGTCAGTCTGCCATGTCATTTATGTGGTTTTGCTTTTAGTCCCTGCAAAATTCATGTTTTTTGCTTTTGGTCCCTGCAAAATTCATGTTTTTGGTTTTTAGTCCTAAAGTCATTTCTTCTTCTTCTCCTCCACCATATTATTCTTCCTCCACCACCACCACCATGACCACTACCTTCCACCTCTGCCAGTCATTCCTCTTCCACCACTATCACCACCTTTCGCTCCTCTCTTTCACTTTCAATCCCTAATTTACTATATAAACTTCAATTTCAAATTCTAATTCTCTGATTCTAATATAACATATAGCTTTAACAGTTTTTCTGATTCTAAATGCAAATTAAGAGGGAAATCAAAATATTACAGAATCTTTGTGGAGGGCCCAATATAGTAAAGTTGCTTGACATTGTTAGAGACCAGCCGTCAAAGACTCCAAGTCTTATATTTGAATATGTCAATAACACTGATTTTAAAGTGCTTTGTCCTACATTGTCAGACTATGATATTCGATATTATATCTATGAACTTCTAAATGCAAGTTTAATGCTCTCTTGTTTATGAATGAACATGCCACTAAAATATTTTTGTAGTCAATCTTTCCCCTATATATTGTTGGACATGAGATACGCTAGATGCTTCATAACAAGGCTAATTTTTATGGTTCTTTTGTTTTTTATTTTTTTTGTTGAATTTAATTTTGAAAGAGATTAAGATTTTAGCTATTTGCTGCAAAGATTTGATGAATACTTATGTTATAGGTGTAATGTAAATAAATTGTGCATTTTTGGTTGGTATCTTGGACCCTGATGTCTTAGAATAGGTTTGTGTTCCATGTAAGGGACTTCTAGAAGTTAATGCTGCTTCATAAGAGTTTGATGCGACGAAAGAAGAAGGTGAAGAGTTTGATGTTGAAGGAGAAATTAAGAGAAAGAGATTTACAATTTGAAATTGAAGTTTATATAGTAAAATTAGGGATTGAAAGTGAAAGAGAGGAGTGGAAGGTGGTGATAGTGGTGGAAGAGGAATGAGTGACAGAGGTGAAAGGTAGTGGTCGTGGTCGTGGTGGTGGTGGAGGAAAAAGAAGATGGTGGAGAAGAAGAAGAAGAAATGACTTTAGGACCAAAAACCAAAAACATGAATTTTATAGGGACCAAAAGCAAAAAACATAGATTTTGCAGGGACTAAAAGCAAAACCACATAAATGACTTGACAGACTGACATGACATGCTGACGTGGCTCTCCGTTAACCACGTCAGCTGTTAACAGTCAAAGTTAACAGCAGGGACCGAAAGACAAACATTTAAAAAAGTTTAGATTTTACAACAATTTTTTTTTTGCAAGGACGAAAAGCCAAAACTAAGTATTTTGCAGGGACGAAAAGCTTATTTAAGCCATAGGTTTTGCTATTATTGTCCTGGTAATGATTAAGCAACTTATGAATGAAAATTTAATGTTTAAAAGTGTAGAATATTTAATTCTACGAAATTATTTTTAATTTATTTTAAATATAAAATTTTTATTTATGGATTGCTTAACCATGTCCTTTAAGGCAATGGATAAGAAAACCATATATATATATACATATATATATATATATATATATATATATATATATATATATTAATATATATATATATATTAATATATCATTTTCTCGACCACGCCCTTCACACACTTGTAAGGTCACGATCTAATTGAGAATATAACAAAAAAAACAAGATCAATAGTCAAGGAATCTAATAATAATTGGCATCATATGTAAAACATTAATTTTGGACGGGAGCTTAACCAAAGATATTAATTAGAAAAATAGAAAGTAACATCAAGTAGTGAGAGAGCATAATAATGATGTGTTGATACTCGATAGTACAGTCAAGGATTTTATCTTTCATTTTTTTTTTTTTTATATTGAGCAGCGATAATCAAGGATTTAGGTAAATCCTGTTGTTAATTTCAAAATGAAAAGTTTATCTCCCTATCCTATATTATGCTCAATACTATATCACTGTCAAGCTTTTGGAGATCTGCGATTAATAATTGCAACAGCTATAGAAAAATGAAACAAGCAGGTGCATAATTTTTAATCGAATTTTTTAACGTGGGTCTATAACGCGCAAAAAAGAATTATAAAAGAAACAAAAATAAATTAAGTACTCTTTAATGAATATTTTAAATTTTTTATTGTGTGTCCACATACACACATTAGAGAAATTGACATAATACAATTGCAATTGTGAAGAGCTAGCTAGCTAATTAAGTGGATCTTGATCCTAATTTGACTCTAAAATGCTTCGTATCTATCTATGTGGATCATTTTGCTGAAATCTAGTTACAGTATATAATTATCAGATAATATATTCATTAGTGGAGAATGGAGCCCATTATAAAATGAACCTCGCTGACAATATATGGTAAGAGGTCAAAACGTTTCACGTGAGGTCGGGGTCGCCGCATTTTGGTCAAAACATTTTACTTTTAAATATTTTTTAATTAAAAATAAAAACATTAACATATTAAATATTATTAAAATAATCAAAATAACAATAACAATTAGTGATAATAATAATACTTACTTTAACACAGAAAGTTGATGTCTTATTAGAGATAAAGATGATAATTAGCTAGTTATATATTATATTAGGAGTTCGAAAATGATAATAAAAAATTCTGAATTAAATCTTTCATTAATCAACTTCATTCAGAAGTGCTAATTGAATGAATATTTATACAAGAATAAAAATGTAACTGCTGAGAGATAGTGATAAAATCGAAAATACAACTATCGTATATAACTAACTAGTTACCATTTTTATCTCTAATATATCTTAAGATCTTTTAAGATACTTTTGAAATTATTGACACCAGCAAATATTTTGATTTTTGCTTGACAGGTCATTCTAGAATGTATTCCCTTTAAGTAATTGTGTTTTGTGTGATGTTTAATAATAAGAAGATTCTAAACACTTATTCTTTCTTTGTTATAATGCTTTGCAAGTTTGGAAGGGTCTTTAATTGGCTTGGTATATCAGTGGCGTTACCGGCCTTTATTAAGGTTTTTTTTTTTTTTATCCTTTTGAGGCTTGCGTAGAAAAAAAAATTATAAAATTTTGATATGTTGATTTGGTCACTATGGTCTATTTGACTCTAGCGTAATGTTTTTATTTTTTAGGATGAGCACTTTGATATTCATGAGGGGTTGGATTTAAGGCACTTAGATATTATCATTATGGGTGATTTTTGTTTGCATTTTTTTTTTTTGTATTTCTTCTCTTAGTTTTTTTAAGCTGATTTTTAACATTATAATGTAATAATTTGAGCATTTGTTCGCATAAAAAAAAAAAGACACGATATAATATTTCTTCTATAAAGCATTTTCAATGTATAAATACTTAAGAAAGTTTTAATGAGAATTTAATTTTATAATTTTTAAATAAGTCTTATACGTGCATATCACATGAATTTGTAAAAAACACTGAATTTGGTTTAGGATCCAAGAACTTGTAGAAATTATTCTACTGTATTAACTACTTATATCCATATCAACATACTCTAATGTAATACGAGTGCTTAAACAAATGTGCTTAATTAGTGTCCTACACTAGAGATGGTAGACGTTTTTTAGATTGAGTCAAACACAATTCTAAATTTACGAAATTCACATTCACAATATTATTAACACTATTGACAGGAACTAGCTAAGGAGTAAATGCTATGCAACCACGAAAATCATATGAAACTTATGTGCGGACGAGATTCAAATGCAAAGTTTGTAAGAAAAAAAAAAACACGTGAGAAAAATATCAATCGGGCCCAAATAGAAATATTTGCCCATAGGCACAGGTAATTAAATACTCATTTAAAAAGGGACACTAGGATGTTGAGGAAAACAAAAAAAACACTAGGATTTATATCATTCAATTAGATATATAAAATAAAATAAAATAAATTAGGAATATGATTATTTTTTTCGGACATCAACTTTAAAAATTGTGTGGTCTAGATAAAAACAGAAAAAAAAAACACTCTTATTTCAGGGATAATACCATTAAAAAATACTACTACCTCCATTCCAAAACTATAGTCACTTTAGGTTTAAAATCTTGTTCTAAAACAATTGTCATTTTAGGATTTCAAGATTCAATAAATTTATATTTTAATATTTCTCCCATAACCTCATTTATTCACCAATCACAATCTCTCTTTTTAATTCTTTTGTCTACTACTTTAGTTTCTAATTGGACACATTAGTCCACTTATATTAAAAACTTATCAATATCAATAATTTCTTAATATATATAAAAAAACCTAAAATGATTATAGTTTTGTGAAAAAACTTATTTCTTATTTTTTTCAAAGTAATGTTAGGATTGGGTACATATTAATTTGTGGTTTTAAATGTTGATATAAAAAATAAATAATCTCATTTTTAATTGAGACTATATCAATCCTAACGTCACTTTGAAAACCACAAATCAATATGTAACCAAAAAAATAAAGCTACAATTAACAATGTCATATTTTTAAAAAACAAAAAAAATACCGCATGGTCCACTCCGTTGAAATTGAAAGTACTCGCGCTTAATTTACCATAGCACATGGAATCTATTAGACACATTTCAAAAGTCAAATGTGTTTCATAAATTCTAGCGAATAGTTTTTAGTTAAATTTAAGTTCTTTAACCATCATACCGATACAATGAGTGCAATTAAACCAAATTTTACTTAGTCATTCACATATACGTACTGATCTAACTCATTCATCAATAGTGTACCACTTCTGATCTCAAATATAAATAAAAGAAGACAAAATTATACTTATTAAAAGAAATAGATAATTATAATTAATTTTTTGAATTTTATAAATAAAATGACTACAATTCTTAATTTATCATTTTTTAAACTCTTAAAGAAGAGTCTCTCTCCTCTCAACCACTCAAATAAATTTGCAATATTTAAAATTTGAAAATAGAGACTCAATTAGTGCAAAGACAATTTTAAAATATCAACATTAATTAAAATAAGAGTGATTGTGTTTTGCTTATATTTGAGACAAGAAAAAGTGGTCCAAATTTGCTTATATTTGAGATTAGATGTAGTATTGCTTAATAAATAATAGGCCAATTGTACCTTTTCGTACTATATCTCTTATGCGCATTTCATTTCGATCCTATATTTGTTTTGAGTTATATTTGGGTCTTGTATCTCTTATAAAGGCTTCATTTTGGTCCAGTCCGTCAACTCCGTCACTCAGTTACAAATAATTTGACTCTGTTCTTATTAGGGTTCATGTGTATGTTATGATTTTTCTGAGTTTAAAGATAAATGACGTAATTTGACTCTGATGTGCACATAAGAGATACACATGACCAAAATGTGCATTTGACCTAAGTTATTTAATTTTATAAACTAAATTAATTAATAATAATATATAAATATTATTTTATTTGTGGTTTCATAAATGAGATCTCCAATATATAATTCCCAATTCAATAAAAGCACCTTACACACTTTTATCAAAAAAAAGAAGACCTTATACAACTGTTCTAATTAAACTTAATTAGCAAGAGAAGCAACCAAAGTTGGTCTGCATAATTTGGGTACCAAAATGCATCAGGAACCCACAATGCATGTGATTGGTCTGCATAATTTGTAGTATTTGGATGATAATTGATAGATGCTTTAGCGGATAGTCATAATCAAAGTACATAAAAGTAGGTTTGGCCTCTCATAGTAATTACGTGCAAACACCAACCGTTTAATCAAGTCATTTTCCTTAGTGAGTTGTAATTAATTAACTTCAGCAAACTAGTAGTATTAATTTATATGGTTATAACAAAACTAAATGCAAGTTAAATCACGCATCCAAAAACGGTTTAACAATTGGGAGTACTTTAATTTCTGTCTTTGTCCATATGAAATAATGAAAATAATATCATGTATATATATGGAAGAATAGGTGTCAATAAATTCTGGCTCTCGTGGATAACCGCATAACTTGAGAAGTAATAGTACTAGTGCTATTCTCGTGTCTCTCTCAGCTATTCTTTCAATCTCTAATTTTTGGACCACCATTCGAATGTTCAAGGAAAAAATAAACTCACTTTTAAAGTAAAGCAAGTAGTAGCATTATTATTTTTTAATCAAAATCAATTTTTATTAAAGGGGGTATAGAAAATACTCCAACTCAATACAACTTTATATATTCTGTAGTGAAGAAAGAGAATACAATGACTCATTCAAACGAGCAATTCTAATATGAAAGATTATTTGCAATTTCACTGACTAGGTTATTAAAGGTATTGTTGAAAAAATACATTCAAATGGGGTGAGAGAGGCTCGAACTCTCGACCTCAGGATAACTCAGAAGCTATGAGACCTACGCGCTAGCCAACTGCGCCACCACCCCGGTTGTTAAGTCTTTCGTAATTTACATATTTGTTTATGTATTACTATTATTGTTGTTCTTTATTACCAACATATTATTATTATTATTGTTTTTAACGATACAAAAGATACCATAGATTTTAATTTGAGACTCAAGTTTTACATACAAGAAGAAGCCATTAAATCTAATTCAAAATTTGCAAGCAAGCCAAACTCGCTTAACCCGTCAAACAAGAGCTTTGTAATTTCTGGTGAATATGCTGCATTGTTTTGGAAACAACACTCTCATTGGGAGCTTTTGGATACAAGTCTCATTATATGTTTGAATCAATTTCAAAACTATGTCCTTTTATTTTTGGTCAAGATTTTAATCAAATGTAACATGTTTGGGTGTAGAATAGCACAATTGATTAGTGATGTTTTCTTTAGGTCAGCAATTAGTGATGTTTAAACGTAGGTTTCATCAGCGTTGTTGCTTGTCCAAAAAAACAATTGTGCATGTTTGGTTGGGTACGGATCTTATCTTTCACTGGTGATTGCTGTTTGTACATGTTGCCCCAAAAATATTGCTGTTTATTATTTTTTTGGGTCAAGTAATTTTCTCTCTTTCCTACATATAATATAAGCCCCAAAAAATTTCTTCTAAAGTCTAGTTTCCAAAAATGTTAAAAATATGTGGTTTAGGGAAAAAAAAAAGTTATGCAAAAAGCAACCTTCCCCTTTTGTTCCAGCCCATTTGGCTCTCTCTATTATCTTCTTTTTTGGTCCATTGAAAAGTGCAACAGTCGGTATTGAAGCTAGACACACACATCCATATATCTTCATCTGTTTACCAAATGATGTTAATTAATTTTTGCACTCCTTTTTTCTACACAAACCTCTGCTTTTTATAACTTCTGGAATCATCTCTGAAAAGTAGTTTATGAAAAAATAAATTCTAAAATCGATAAACATTTATTTTTTGTGGTCTAATGAAAATTACTTGTTTTTTGTCAACTATGAAACTTTCTCTTTTTGTTGGTCAACCAATGAGAATAACTCTTGGAGGATAAACAAAACTTGATGGTGCAAGTAGGAAAAGGGGATGCAAAAGCAAAGCCTGTCTTCTTTCAACCAATAAACGCCTGTCTTAACCAGAAGAAAAAAAACTTATATTTTTTTATTAAAATTTTAAAATTATTAAATTATAAAATAAAGTCATTCTTTATCTGTTCTTATTTCTTTAGTTGATTTTTTTTTAAAAAAAACTACTGTTTAAATTTTATTTTACATAATTTTCAACCAATATCAAGTATAATGAGATATTTCTAAATGAATGATAAAAAGAAAAAAAAAAAACTACCTGTCAAACCTACTAAATGAATTAAACATATATACTCTGTTGAAATATTCTTTGTGTATCAAACTTGTAGATCAGTACATAAAATAACTGATACTACAATGTATTAGACATTTGCAAATTGTAAGTACCATACAAGGACAATGTCCATTCTGTACAAAGTTAAGAAATTACACGAATTGAAACTGAGTTTTAAACTTAGCCGTGTGTTTAAAAAAGACATTATTTGTAAAAAAGTAAAAACAGAGTTATGCTTCGTTGATTTATATATCCTAATTATCAGATCAGTTGTCTAGTAAGAATGGATTTTAGAATTGGTGAGTATACATTCCATGGCTTAAGTTCAATATGTGATATGATTGAGAAATGGTGCTTTATGAAATTGGTAGAGCCCAAGGAGGGTAATGATGTGTTACTGAATAATAAGATTTATGTCTGTTTTCGTATCAGCAACTCTGCTATTAACGCAAACAAAAGATAACAGGATCCAATCTTGGTCCTATCAATCGATTGTATGAGGATGGGGTACACATATCAAATTTATTTGATTCCTCTCTCACCACCTCTCTTTACTTCCTTTAATTTGCTTATGCTCATTAGGGTTAAAAACCATTTTCTTCGTGCACAATCGAAAATTCAATAAAATGCCGATTTTGAAACACAAAGTGTATACTGTTTTCTATATTTTCTTGGGCAAATAAAAATTAAAGATTCTAAGAATAATTTCTTAACATGATATTTTTCTTTATCGTTGAACGATACGTAAACTTCACTGTAAATCTTCTTCGAGATTTTGTAGTCCCATTCTTCCGATCCATTAGTAGGTTAAGTGCTTGTTTGAATTGACGGTGGTAGAATTGATTCTAAGCATAATTGATTGTGTTAATTGATTTTAAGCATAATTATTATGGATGAAATTGATTTACGTTTGAAAGTGTGTATTTGAATTGGCGTCGATTCACGTTAAGATAGATAAATCAATGGTTGAGATAAATTTGGCACATAAGCCAAGCCAGATCCAATTAACGCAACAAAAAGTAGCGTTGAAGTGGATCCACGTTAACGTGAATCCACTTCTATCCAAACAGACACAAAAGCTATAATAAAAAAATTGATTATGAGAATGATGTTTAGATACTTTTATCAAAACCTAGGTTAACTCGTGTAAATTTGATGCATAATTAATTATGGAGAACCACAAGCAACAAAAAGTTTGTTTATTATCCAAAATCAATTATGATCTAAATTTACCAAACATGATTTTTTTAGCTAGAATCAATTATGTTTCAAGGCAAACCATGATTTTGGTGGCAAATCTAAATCAAACATGATAAAGTGTATGTTTGATTTTCAGTTGACAAAAAATAAAAGTATTTTTGTCGGAAGTTAAAAATTATTCCGTCTCTTAAACGTCATTGAGATTTGTGTCAAGAAAATTATAACAGTTGATACCAAAAATAAACACCAAATGAGTGTTTGGTTTAAATATCAGTTAATGAGAAGTAAAAAAAATAGTAAAAAAAAAATTAATTATTTTTATAAGTAAAGAATTAATTATTATAAAAATCAAAAGCTATGCATGTTTGGTTAATAATAAGATTTTGTGATTATTTTGAGAAGCAAATTGTATCTACTTCTCAAAATAAACAAAAAAATCTTATTATTTTTTTATTCTCATTATTTTGAAAAATATAAACAAACTAAAAAATTTTTTTTTTATTAAAATACGTACAAATAAGCTGAAACAAATTAGTTTTAATACACAAAAATCGGGATAAAAAGTTAATAAAAAAGTCCGTAAATTGTGAAAGGTCTTTTTCCCAGTTTATGACAAAGAGATAACGATTTAGTGTGAATCCAATGACGAAAGTAACGATCCGGGTTGAAAGAATGAGGCACTCTGCGATTGGTGTTAAGAATGTTTATTTAAGTTTCGCATTAGTTATTAATAATAAAGAACTGATCAAGCTCTATAGATCAAAGCACAAATTTAAAAACTGGGTATTGGAAGAGCAGATATTGTCCAGATCCTATGAGCAGGAACAGAATTCAGTTATATGTAACAGGGGGAGTCCAAAGTCGAGAGGATTCACCGGCAAATAGAAGGAACAATATATGTTGGGGTTAGAAGTTATAGAAGAAATGAAGGATGAGTGGTAAAGTGGAAATGTACGAGGGAGAAGAGATTAGTGAGAATGTGCTTTATATAGTGAAATATAGAGGGTTATGAGGAAGCAGAGATACTAATAAAGCTATAAATGGTCATTGATTACTGGGTGATGGTTGATGAAAGCCAGGTTGGGGGAGGGTCACATTCACATATATAATATATAATGTAATATAATATAATATATATGATTCCTAAAATGAAAAATCCCTTTGGAAAGAAGTAGATGGAAATCCAGCTCATAGTTTTTCTCTTGAGCACTGATAGGACCCCATGTGGGAGAGGACTGCCAGCCAGTTCACGGATTAACTTATTTGTAATATTGCCTTTCTTTTTTAAAAATAAAACTAGAGGGTCCTTATAGCTGTCTCACCTCGTCCCTAACGCTGGCAAATAATGACTCCTTCTGCTCCTCTTCCCTTTCTCTGTATTTTGCCCTTTGCGGGAGGGTGCGTGTGCCTCACTACGCTCTATCCAGCCCCTCTCAGGTTATTTCATAGGTGAAGTAAGAAAGAGAAATAAGTGCAAAAATTTAGTGGTTTTGACTGACAAATTAAACCTATAATTCTGTTATTGTACATAATAATAAAATTATTTGACAGAATTTGAACTCTTTTTAAATAAGGTTCATGGTTTTTTTATTATGTCTTACTCTCTTATGCTTGACGTGTGTGTCCGTAATGGCAAAAAGGTCATGTTATGCATCATGATCATAATTAAAGGCAAGGTATCTCTACAAGTTCATGATCATGAGAGTGCCAAACATGTATGATCCAACTATGTATGACTGTGGAAGAATCAATATTTAAGTGGCAAGAGAGGATGTGTTTGTGGTTCTCATTTCTGGTGTGGGCTAGCTTGTGGACAAGATAATGGTCTACCATTATTAATTATTAATTATTAATTAAATATAAGTGCCATGTTAGCTTACTTACTTGTTAGTATAGTTGATATTAGATATTATTATTCTCACCAATCACGATTCACAACGGAATGATGCGATGGTGATGGATTCATAACTCTTAACACCCATTTATTTTATTTCATTTTATGTTTTTGTGTTTTCAATATGAATGTCAATCTTCTTCATTTTTGGATGAAAAACTATAATTGCAATCTCTTATTTTCAAGAATTTGATAATAAGAGTTTCACATGTGTTTTTCTAAAGGCCAAAATGTGTTGATAGAAGTTCAAATTAAAGAATTGTTACTTAAGCACTTTTTAATCATCTAATCAATCTATTGGATGCAAAAGTTTTACACGTGTAATAAATATAAATATTAATATTAAAAATCAGTCGTCACGCATTATAATTTTTTTAAAAAAGAATAAGCCGTGAATTATCAAAGTTAAACTATATAATTTTGATTGGACAATAATATATACTTTTTCCTTTGATCAAATTAAACTTAACCGTAAAAGTTTTTATTAGTTTGAGTGGATTTGCTGATAGTGTATGATTTTGGGATTTAGGCTTAGAAACATGGGATCATGTGGGATATATTTTGGTCCGAACATAAAAGGAAAAAAGTGTGTAATAGCGATTGGTGCAGTTGGTTACCCCAGTACATGTTTATTACCATAATCAATCAAATGTAACTGACTAATTAAACAACTGGGACGGTAGAACAAATTCATGAGGTTAAATTTAAATTTAGACCTTTTTTCAATTTTTTTACTTTTTACATTGTACGAAACTTTTGGCTTTTGCAGGAAAAACCGCACGAAAACATGTGGACAGAATAAAAATTTGACTCCATTCTCTATCTGTAAACCAAAGCTGCAAACCACACCACGCACCCTTCCCTTTCTCATCCATTATTTATACAATTTTCATCTTTTCAGGTAAAAAGACCATGGGATAATCATCAGATTGTCCAAATCTTCTCAAGAGATTTTTTTAAAAAGGTTTATGTCATTCTACTCTGTACTTATGTTGGTAACTTTTTAAAAATTGAGGTAGAGAAACATAATTAAAAAGTTGATCTTAGATTGCTTTTTTGTGTGCAACTATACTCAAGCTATTAACAGGTGAGGTGAAAATTAAGGTCCGTTGAGTTTGTATTTTTGTTTTTATTTTAAAAAAATTATAAAAATTTAGAAATAAAAAATATTTTGCTTTAAATATTTCCCCTTTTTTATTTGCAAAATTTAAAAAACAGAAAACATAATACAAACAAAAAATACAAATACAAATCAAACAAGTCCCCTTATTCATTTAGGAATAGACCGATTGTTCCTTTATCCTTTATTTACATTTTTTCTCTTGAAACCAAACAATTGGTGAGGGGCGCCTTCTTTCCCCCATAATTTTTTTCCTTGTGGATGTGTTTTGTTTGTAAAGGAAAAGTTTCGTTTAGGGGCATTCCTACCACGTTTAAAGTCATGAAAAACTATCAACCAGTGAAGATTTACAGTGAAATTTACATATCGCCTGCTAATCAATATGTGTGCCAATATCCTTGTGTTTCTATTTCTTTTTTGTTCATACAAGATTACAATAATCTGAAATTAAACTTGGATACTTATACACACATGTTCTTATATGTTTGCTGAACTCATTAACTGAGTTACGTGTTTGAGACATTTGTGTTACTATTTAATTTTGTGTTTGAATGAGATAAACATAATGTTTTACAGCTATAGTAATTTTTAATAAATATTTAATGTTTGAGACACACAAAGTTTAAGGAAAAATAACTTGAGATTGTTGTTTTGTGGTGGAAGAGCAAATTGATAAAGATTGTGGAAGTAAAAAGGGTGGGTTGTGATATATGTGGGTGTATTAACAGAAAAAGCGAAGCGAAAAATCAACAGGGAGAAGAAGAGAGGGACAAGCAAATAAGAATAGCGAAATTAATGGAGAGAATTGATTGGATGGTGTGAAGAGTATATTAATATGCATATGCAGGCAGTTGAGAGAGAGAGAGAGAGAGACAGGAAGGACATACACACCCTTGACACTTGTAGTAGTAGTGAGATACCAACGCAGCTGTCACCCGATACTCCTTTTCCCCTTCTCTTCTTCTCCTTTCTCTCTTCGCCAGCAAATTCGCGTTTGCATCTGTCAGATCCCTCTCTCTCTCTCTCTCTCTCTATCTTCTTCAATTAAATTAATTTATTTCCTTTTCTTATATACTACTACTTCTACTTAATTTGTTGCAATCAACCAACGCAACGCCCCTTCTGTTCCAAACAATCACAATAATACTTCATCATAAACCATACCCACTTCTCTGCCTAGCTGCAACAAATTAAATTAAACTCCATATATTATTATTATACACGCACACAACAAGAAGCTAAGTAGCAGAGCTCGTTCATGGAATTTGGGCACAACAACTAGCTGCTTAGCTTGAATGAGTGAGACGGTTACTCTTCATGCACAAACAGGGTTTCATGCTATGGCTCATCCGCATTATCGATCACAGTTCGGCGACACCACCTTCACCAAATTGTTCGTCGGAGGTCTAGCCTGGGAAACCCCCACCGATGAAATGCGCAAGTATTTCGAACAGTTCGGTGACATTCTTGAAGCCGTCATCATCACTGACAAAAACACCGGAAAATCAAAAGGCTACGGATTCGTATGTTCTTTTAGTTTAATTAGCCCTTGACGTTTCGATTCGTTTCTAAAATTACTACATATAACATGTCCTGTCCTCTCATAAAAACAGGTAACATTCTGCGATCAGGAATCAGCGCGAAGAGCTTGCGCTAATCCAAACCCAATAATCGATGGAAGAAGAGCAAATTGTAACATTGCTTCTTTAGGAAGGACTAGACCATCACCACCCCGAGGTTTTTAATTTGTTACTGCTACTTTGCTTTTTATTTAATTAAAAAAATCTGAAATTGAATTACTACTGTACAGTAAATGGAATTAATAATGATGAAAATGTTAATTTGGGGGTGATAACGCATGCACGCAGGAAGGAGTACAGTACAAGTTCAAGTTCAAGGAGGAGGTGGAGGAACGGCACAGGGAGGAGGGGGGTACGGCGGAGTTCCGGCAGGAGGACCACCACCATCAATGGCAGCGCCACCACCAGTCATGTACCCACCATATGGGTGAGTTAGATTTATTTAAGTAGCTAGAGGCATTAATTATGCTATGCATATGCATATGACTAGTAGTCAAAGGAAAATGGTCCTCGGTAGTGGAGTTGTAGTATTAATGGTCAAGTGCATATAGACGCACATTTACTGTCTCCATATGATGCTTCAAAGCTTCTCACCAGTTATAGTAGGTTTCAGTGTCAGCCCCCAAAATTAAAGTACATTTGCAAAAAAGCTTCCTCTGCCATCCACTTAAATTATTTCCTCCTTCTATCCACTCACCTCAACTCTCCTAATACTTTAATTAGCATCTTAATCAATTGCATTTAACTCACAACAACAATCAATTAGACAAAGGACAACATTTATCACCATTTCTTCATGTGCTTTTCCTCTTGTTAATTACCTTCTTCTTCGATTAAAATTGGATACCAAAACCAAACCTCTAACTTTAATTAGAGAAAAACATGCACCTATGTTTTGTCCCAAGCGAAATTACCTTACCTAGTTACCTTTTGATCCAATCTACACCGTAATATTTATTTTCAAAATTATAAATACCACATAAATTGAATAAAGTGAATTAAACAATATATGTACTGTATTTATGGTATGGTCGATATATGTACGAATAGGGTAATAGTAGAAATGCTGGAGATAACAGCTACGGATCAATAGATATATATATATATATAATCCATCCGTGCTAGTACATGTACATATATATGTACGTGTATTTATGTCTCATAGTGGTCCTGCGTCCATTAATTTGCTTTATGATCTTGTACAAGAGTAAATATATATATCCCATAGCTCTCGTCTACTTTTGCATCCTCTAAACCATTACTATTTAGTCATTTTTCGCACCAACGTAACGGCTGCTCTTTAATTTGTGGCTCTAAATACTATCTATCTAAACCGCCTTTAATTTTGAAGTTGATTAGATAGATAATATGACTATGAATATAGTAGTTATATTACCTGTATTCTTTTCTTTACCATAAACTAAAGAAATAAAAAGATATTATTGCAAAATATGGTGATCCAAGACGATTTACTAAGCTTATTGATGAGTTGCACGTCTATCATTAAAGGTAAATTATTTAGTTAATTTCCATCTTAACTTGAATGAGTTCAACCACTCCCTTAAAGAAGATGGTTGGCTCCTAAAAGTGTTGAAATTAAAGAACACTAGCTAATAAGAAGATAAATTTGTCTATAAATGACTGCACCCAAACAATGTGTTTGGTTTAGAATTTTTTTCAACGTGAAAATAGTTTAACTGAAAGCAAATAATTATTAGAAGTGTGTACTCTCTATTGAAGGTGATTGAGATTTATATCCTTTTTAAATTATAACTGTTTATTTCAAGAGCCACATACAGTAACCACATTTTTCATATTTATTTCCTATCATCATCATATCATATATATTTTGCTGATCACTAATTAATTTGGTTTGAACTCTTGCAGGTATACAACCTACACACCTGATTATGGGTACCACCACCAAGTAAGCGTCTCTATCTATCACTTTCCCTCCCTACTACTGTTGCTCAATAATTAATTAGAAACATGAATATACTTATTTTTAAATATAGGTAGCTAGTAAAACTAAATAAAATAAAATGAAATAAAATTGGGAAGAACTTGAACTGCAGGCGACATTGTATAACCCACAGACGATTCAGCAAGCACAATACTATCAACAAATGTATGGAGCATCATGTTCAACGATGGGATCCCCATATTACTATGGTTATTCTATGCAACAAGGTGCAGCACCAATAAGGAGCACGTTTACTTCTTCTTCTTCTTCTTCACCTCAACAAGGAAATCGCCTCTCAAGTGTAGGACCCTCCTACGTATACTACCCTACAGTTACACCCATGGAAGTCTCCTTCTCTGCTACTGCTGGTGGATATCGTCCTCCACCACCACAACCAACAATAAGGCAATCCCTTCCTTCCTCTACTACTGGTAATTAATTAACTAACTTTCTGTTACACTTTTCACTTTAATTTACTCGCTTACCCTTTTGTATGTTAATGTTAGTTAGTTCTTTCCGTTACAAAAATAACAGATTAAACACGCACACGCACATGCACGTAGTGAGAGAGAGAGAGTGAGAAGCACGCGCGTAGGCACAGAGATAGATGAATTATGATGGCAGTTACTGACACAGAAAATAATAATAATAATAATATGAATAATGAAATGCAATGGAAGAGTAGTAGAGTATGTGGACACGGGGTCCACATGGGCTAGCCCAGACCCATGTGAATGAGCTGTCTTGGTCGTTCCTTGAATCGTATAATGGGTCAACGTGGAAGAAAGTCGTCTGACACAGAGAGAGAGAGAGAGAGAGAGAAAGGGTCTTCGTGTAAATTAACAGTGAATGTGAATGCATGTGCTCTCAGTAACAATTTTTTTCTTTTTCTTTTTGGTTGTCTAACACCAAGGCATTTTTATTTTTTACTAGTAAAGTAACAACGAGAGATGTCAGTTGGTGCACTCCATGGTTTTCAGTAACAAATTTGGTGGTTAATTTTTTAAACCAGTCATATGTTCTTCCTTTACCTTTCATGCGTTGCCCCACATTGCATGTTACTCCTATAGGAATCAGTCAAATGTTACTTTTATAAGTATACTAGTAATTACTATATTTTATTAATACAATTTATAATTTACTCACAAAATTATAATCTTTCTGTTTACATGAATTGTAAATTGTATCAATGAATAATACTTATATATACACATTCTCTTCTGCTCTCGTACCTCTGCTTTCAAATGTAAGCAATTTTTTTTAAAAAAAAATAATGCTATATTAACTTAAAATGAATCTCCAATTTTATAGTTCAAATATAAATAAATTGTAGTTTATCTATTTTTTTTATACTTAAATTTAATGAATAACTAACTTTTAAAATGAAGAGAGTATTTTTTTTAGAGGTAATAAAAAGTGAATCTCATGAAGGATATTTTAAAAAATTAAACTTAACTTTTAAATAAAATCAAGAAAATTAAGTGAGTTTAATTAGTGTGAATTAATTATCTTTGGTTTATATTTAAAATTTTAACTAACAAGAATTAATTATTTTTTAACTTATTTTCAAGACCAAAAGAGAAATAATAATATCAGTACTGCAGCAATTTTTTTTATTTTAAACAAATAGGACCACTACAGTTCACAGCTTTGTGCTTGATTGAATTTTATTTTGGTAGAGTAAAATAAAGTACTATTGAATGTATGTAATAATATGTACAAGTTTTTTAATTTTAGTTTGCCTTAGTTAGCCCAATTAATTTTGTCTCAATTATGTAGCTTAGTTGGTGAGCACACAGGAACATGCGTGTGTGAATACGAGTTCAATCCCTAATTATACTACTTTTCTATGAACAACAAGAAAGCTTAATTTATTTTGATCCTAAACTAGATTTCAAAACTGTTTAGGCAAAAGAAACTTAAGGTCTCTTTTCGATAATATATAAACTGGTTAAGTAATATTATAACTAAAAAAGGTATTTTACCTAATATATCCAAAACAATCGGTTCGTCAAATATGCTTTTAATTAAAAATATCTTAACAAAAATTCCATTGAAGTACCTAAACCCTTTTCCCTACTTATTCCTTTGTGAAAACAACTAAGGTGCTAGATCTTAATATGTGTTTTCGTTTCTTTTCTTTTTTATGGTTATAACATTTTTTTTTACATATACGTGGGATTCGAACACAGATTCTCCCGTTGTGAATCGTCCCTCTAATGAACTTAACGGAACCTTATGTTGGTAAACGAATCCTTAGAATTGATTTTCTTTTCTTTTATTAGAAGACAATGATTTCGTACAATTGAAAAGAATAAAATAAAATTGTTGAGCTAATTTTATTTGCTCTATGTTTTACGGATTTTGATTATTCTTATATATAGTAGTGAAAAGTGATTGAAAGTGATATTTTTTTCTTTTTTATTTATAATTTATAATAGCAATAAAAATTGAAGTATTAGACTCTTAGTTACTTCACTCAGTGATCACTTTTCAATTTCCACTTTTCAAAACCAGTAAATGCCATAGAGTTGAAGATCCGGACAGTATGATTTGTTTGCATCAATAGGAGAGTCAATTCAGAGCTTATATATGGTAATGTTTGGATCAGAGGAGAGAAAAATAGAAGAAGTGGGTGGAAAAAAATTGAATGCTAATCACTGACAATATTATTAATCATCATTTATTGATGTTCATCTTCTGTTTGTGAACTCTATGTTTATATCACAACTGTGCTAATAATTGTGTACTGTTTGTTTGGTTGTTCATGTTCAGATTCACAGACTCAACATCGCAACTCCTCTGAAACAGCTGCCGGAGTAGTTATAACTTCAGAAACTTCAAATACCGAAGGGAACAACTAATAATAAATACTTTCAATTAAAACCACTACTTCCTGCTAAGTTTCAACTCTCAAGTTTAATTTAATTTCCATATATCATATTAATAATTCTTCATTCATCCATCTTCTTTTCCACATATTATTACTATTATTATTTCTCAATTTTCCAAAATAATCATATCATTAATCAGCTGCTTCTGCTTCTCCTTAGCCATGCTATTCAAAACATGGACTAATTAAACTACTTCCTCAATTCGCTCGTAGTTAGTATGATCTACAATCTCATTTCCTTTTCTGGAATTTTCTATTCAAACCAATTTTTACTAATTTGTCAAGTTATGTAAAGAAAGGACGATGACATCTAAAATGCAATTAGTCAGATAAAATCCACGATATGTCAATGTCCACTCCTTGGACAATATATCATCTTCAGTCTTAATTAATCAGATTCAAACCTCAATAATGTTTCAATTCCAGAGAATAAAATCATGATGTTGTAGCATAAAGTTACAGAGAAACTTGAATGTACTATATATACTAATGGACAATGGAGACAAGGGTACATATCCCTATGAATTGACTCACAGGGAACTGGATTCGTTATTCCAAAAGAAAAGAAACACTTAAAATGTGAAGAATATTAGCCAATTACAATTTACATGTTTGAAAGCAGAGATATACTACTGCTACAAATGAATTCCAAATTCCAAACTCCATAATTTTCTAACTTGATTTTAAATTATCACCTAAAAGAACTTGTACCACACTCTGATAATTCAGAAATGAAGACCCATCTTTGATCATAGCAGCATCTTCAGCCAGTTTCTTCCATTCCAAGGCTTTCTTGCTCAATTCTTTCCCCTTCTTCCCCTGCATCAACTCCCTTACAATTGTCTCAACTCCATCCCTCTTAACCTCACCTTCAATCTTCAATCCAACCCCCCATTCCTTGCAGCAAAACCGACAATTCGTCAGTTGCTCAGAAAAGAAAGGCCAACATATCATAGGCACTCCATTAGACAAACTCTCTATGGTCGAATTCCAACCACAATGCGTCAAGAACCCTCCAACTGCTTTATGAGCCAGCACTTCCTCTTGAGGACACCAATTCGACAATAGTCCTCTATTTTTAGTCTCTAACAAAAACTGTTTAGGAAGAATCGCGTTTTCACCTACCACAAGATCAGGTCTTATCACCCACAAGAAGTTTTGGTCACTATTAGCAAGTCCCCACGCAAACTCAATCAATTGGTCACTTGTCATAACCGTAATACTCCCAAAATTCACATAAACAATGGAATTTGGTTCTTTTGTGTCAAGCCATTTTAAACACTCTCTTTCTTCCTTCCAAAGGTTTGATCCAATTGTGTTCAACTTTTCATCAGCGACATGATTTAGTAGTAGATTTAAGGGACCAATAGTGTAGACAGGAGGCAAAATGGATGAAAGTGCATCCAAAATGTCATGCTCTAATGCATCAAATGTGTTTAAAATGATTGCTGAAGCATACTGAGCTCTCCCACATTCTTCCTGTAAAACTTCTAGCATAAGATCATTTGGATCTGTGGTTCTTATGAAGCTGGGGAAATCCCTCAACTTAATTTCTTTAATCCCTCTTACCCAATTAATCGTAGTGTCCAAATACCCATTTGTTAAATAACTCGAATCTGCATGTCAAAAGTATATATTTAGTGTGTACTTAACATTATTACAAATGTTATTCTCCATTGAAGATCAAGCAAGGAGAATTAGAGAGAAATTCAGAGAAGCTCAGAGAGATAAAACAGAATTTGCATAATATGCCATTGCTTCATTTAGAATGATACACATCTCAGTATTTATATAAGGCATTCTTAACTAACTAACTCTAGTAATTAGTAACTTACTTAACTAGCTAAATCCAGCATGGATAACTAACTAAAGAGTGATTATAGTGATACAATTATTATTATTAATGTTGACAAGCATATCAATTCTGAAACAGAACATGAATCATGAATCAGAGTAATAAAGTGAGAAAATCTGAGGGTATGTGGTTACCAGCTACTTGAATTCAAAACCTGGTTGGACAAATATTTACCTTTCTCATGAGGTCACAGTTCAACATGCAATTAGTGTATTTGGTTACATGCCAAATTTGATAAAACATAAATTGAAAGCTATTTTTAGTGTGTATTTTGTTTCAAGTTAAGATTAACTAAACGCAGATATTTTTCAACACAAATAACAATAAATTTTAGATACACATCTTTCACATTCACTTGGTCAGAATGTTAACTCAAACTCTACCTTTGAGGGGTATGAGGCCCTTTTTGATGAGTTGACCAACATGAAGGTGACACGTGAATCCACAAGCACTCATGGTCCAAAACATCACCTCCGGAATTCGCAATTCTTTAGCAGCAATTAAGGTGAAGCTCATGACACCATCAGAAACTATGCAACTAACAGGAGGAACATCTGTGTTGCTGTTGAGTCTGGAAATTAGGTTCTTAAAGGGAACTAAGCAAGTTTTTCTTAGGGAGTCACAAAGGGAAGGTGTATCCTGCGTGGTGTCCGCATCAGAGTCCGGTAGACCGTCAGGGATGGTTTCAAATCGAAACGAAGGGAGGCCGTTGAGAGAATCTGGACCGCGAGATTTAAGAAGGCGTTTGTGGTTGAAGTCTGTGTTGACGAAAGTGATGTGAAAACCGGTGAAATGGAGAAGCTTTGCTAGTTTCAGCATCGGAGTTATGTGGCCTTGTGCTGGGTATGCTATGCAAATTGCATGTACCTTCTTCTCTCTATTATTGCTCATCATAGAATTCATTTTCTCTTTTTGCTTCCTCCGATTTGGAGTACTCTCTCTGTTTCTGTTCTCTCGTGCAATCTTTTCTTGATGTAACAGGAACAATGGGTGTAATTTAATTTATTGTAGCAGTATTATTCTAGTGCCGTATGAAAGTTGTCCAGTTATAATAAAATTATGCGTTAATTCTAATGCATCTTACGTTTAAAGTCTTACATAACGAAGTATTCTTTTGTGTCACTTGATGTGAATTAACATGTGATTTTGAATTTTGTTTCACATGAAGACAAAGAACATATATATTTTACGTGCAAGGTTTTTACATAGCGTTGACGACTTGACGGCTTATTATAATAATCATACATATACATATATAAACCATTATAAATTGAGTACTGATTTTTGTATGTACTCAATTGATTTCAATTGGTTACGTTCGTTAAAAAAAATGATCATATTAATTATTTTTTTAAGTTACAGTATTTTTTTAGATTTGGTGGTTACACGTGTAAAAATATGTGGTTATAATATAAAAATAAAAATTTAACAAAACTTCTACGTGTGTAACCAAATATTTTAATGTATATAACCATGAGTACAAAATGAGTATAAAAAATATGAGTACGAAAATCTTTTTTCTTATAAATTTTATTAGTATTTCTTTAGTATTGATTCTTGTACACTCTATCTTTTTGTGGGAGTTTGCTTGTTTAAAGTGAGTGAGAGTGTAAAATAAAAAAATTATGTTCTATTTATCATTTATTTAAAGTGAGTAAAAATTATAATTTAAATCAAGATTGATACACTTTTATTTTTTCCCTTTATACTCTCTCACTTTAAAGGAATTAAATCTATTATTATGTGTATGTGTAGTAAAGAAGAGAGACAGAAAACAGAAAAGATAATATGAAAAATGTGAGAAGTGACATAATAAAAAAGAAAAAGAAAGAAAATTGAGTAATAAATTAAGAGACTAGAGAGATAGTTATGGTAATTATGAAATTTCGGTATAGTTAATAGATAGCTAGATCTTCTAAGTATGTTGATAGGAGTTCGAACCCTGGCCGAGCGTATAAAAAATATTTTGTTGGTAAAGGCAAAAAGTCATTTCCGTGATTTCTACACCTCGAAGAGATTAGTCTTTAACGGTTAGCGGAGAGATATTATTGATAAAAAATAATAATAATAAAAAGAGTGATGGTAATGGTAAGACGAGTATTTTTTTTGTTTTTCTTTTGGTCTAAGTCGTCTGTAGTGGTATCTAGTAGTATATTAGTATTTTTTTTGGATAACGTTTACTACTATTAGTTTTTTTTTAGAAGACTACTAATATTTTTGGGAATCCTTGGAAGACTACTATTTTTATGTGCGACTATATGAATATAAAGTGTATCATCAGGAATATTTACTAGAAACCCATCCTAGTTGGCCCATCTGAGTTTTGGCCCATTTGCCTTTTTACCTGAAGAAAAAAATGTTAGCTAGGTTAAAAAAAAATGTTAGCTAGACATTTAAGGGAATGTTTATTTTAACTTTTGATTTGGTCAATTTTTTATTAAAGTTAAAAAAAATTACTTTTTTTTGGATTGTCTCGGTTTTGTACATTAATAATCTCAATCATGAATATTTATTTTGATTTATGTATTTTTCACTTTTTATTATACTAAAATCTAAACCACCCTAAATTTTTTGGATTCCAAAAAGAAAATAGGAAAAAAATATAATTTCTTCAATAGTTATTTGAATCATCTGCTCACGGACTAATTTATTACCTTTGACTATGTTTGGGAACACAAATTTTTAGCTTTTTTAGGAGATGATAACTTTTTAAAAGTTTATATAGTTGTTTTATAATTATAAAACTAAAGCTTCTCAGAACGAGACTATTGTTGCATTTATAATAATTTATGCACAACTTATAAAAATAACATATACGTCTCTATAAGCTATTTTAAACTTATTTTCATAAGATTCTTATAACAGCTTATTAGAATAATCTATTTTAAGCTTATTAAAACAAGTTTCATAATTTTATCTATACATAAATTCATTTTCAATAAAAGTTAGAAGTGCTTAATTAAGTTGTATTTTCAAACACACCCTATAACTTTTATAAACAACTTTTAAAAAATCATATGAAATAGTTTTTCGATTTTAAAAGTTAGCTTCTAATAATTTATTTTCTAAATTATCCTCATTCATTTTTATAAATTACAATCTATCTATGTTATTACCCTTATTTATTAATATAATATTATTTATCCAGATTTTGAATACGAGACCTTATACTCATATCCGCATGAGTGCCACTAAACTATGCTGACTTCTCAAAATAATGTGTTAATTATGATATATATATCATTAAAAATAAAAATCATTTAAAATTAAATATATTTTATTTATTTCATTAACTTTAAATATTCTTTATCTATCAATAATAAATTTTATTCTAATGGATTCATTTTTAATAATATTACATTCATAATAAGTTATTTATTATTATAGGCCAAATGCACTTTTTTGGTCTTATATCTCTTATGTGCATTTCATTTCAGTTATATATCTTTTTTTTGTTACATTTTGGTCATGTATCTCTCATGAACGTTTTTATTTTGGTCCAATTTATCAACTCTGTCACCCTCGTTAAAAGAATTGACCTAATAAGAAAAGAGTTAAATTACGTCATTTATCTCCAGAAAAACCATAACATTTACATAACCCTAATAAGAACAGAGTCAAATTACTTGTAATAGGGTGAAGGTGTTGACGGACTGGACCAAAATGAAACATTTATAAGAGATACAAGACCAAAATGTAACCCAAAAAAGATATACAACCGAAATGAAATACGTATAAGAAATATAGGATCAAAAGATACATTTTACTTATTATTATATATTGATATATTAATAATATAAAATATAGTATCTAACATTTTAGGGTAAGTCTATTATCATTCTTATTTAGTCTATTGTCACTCTTTTTTAAATATTTGAATAATACGTAAAATTTGATTATTTGATTTTATTGATTAAAAAATATATTTAAAAATTTAAAAAAATTAAAAAAGAATAACAATAGGCAAAAATAAGTGGCAATAGACCCACCAAACACTTTATTTTATTACAATATATTTTCTTATTGTGTACCAAATAATTGACCAAGTGATTCCGTGACCAAAAATCCCAATTCAATCAATGGTCGGATCAAGTAAAATAAATAAGGGTGACCATAGATCGGATTGTATCGAATTTTGATAAATTTAAAGTCCAATTCAATTTAAAATAGATAGATCAGGTTGGATTGGATTTGTGTTTTTTTGTTAAACAATCTGATCTAATCCATCCTGATAAAAAAAGTGGATTAGGTCGAATTTGATCTTAGATTATCCGTTTTAAATGGAAAAAAAAGTGAAAAAATTAAAATTAAAAACATATATAGGCAAATTATAATATTATATTATATATTTATAAATTATTCATTTATTATATATATAAAAAATATAGTTGTAATTTTGAATTTTTTTCAAAAATCTAGATTGGATTGAATTATTCGAATTTATAATACATTAATCTAAATACATTAAATTTATGAATTTTAAATTCATTTAGATTTGATAATTCATAGCAATCTAATTTTTTCATGATTAGATTATATTGATTTGATCGGATTTGTCAAATTATTCTACCCATAATCACTCATAACATTAAATGAGTGAGAATACATGCACATGATGATTAGACTTGAAAAAAAAACAAAAAACAAAACAAAACAAAAAAACTAAAGGTATTAGACTATTAGGTAGACATGATGGTGATATGGGGAGCCGAAATTTCTTGGTTAGGGGATCATGTTTCCCAGCTTATCTAAAAACGAGTTCTTCATTTTTAATATGAGACTAATCTTGTTCGTATTGTGTGGTTGATGTTAACCCTTCAAAATTTAACATAAGTAAAATTCGAATATGGGACCTCCCGCAGTAGATTTTCCCTTCTATAAACTTGCGGGGCCTTACACCGTTAAGCCAATCCTTAAAATTTATCAATTATTATTTATTTTCTAATAAATATTTACTTTTAAAATAATAAATAATAATTATTAAAATAAAAAAAATGTAAAAACAAATTAATAAGAGAATATATCATTAAAAAAAAAAAATCTACGACCAAACATTCAAAGGGAGAAAACCCGCACTAAGGTCAATAGACTCCACCAATTAACATCTTATTCTCCAGCTGTCATTTCTATGCATACAAAAATCTAATGAATTTTATAGGTTTTCTCTGTGAGCACTAAAGATACTAATATTTTCTTTTTAGGAGTCGAAAAATAATTTAAGGTCTCCAAATCATTTTAAACAAAAATGAATTTCAACTCTCTACTAAAGTATTTACTAAACACATTCAAATCAATATTAATTTGTTTAAATGACACAATTATTTACTAACATGTTATTTAGTAATGAGTTTTGTGTTTACACTTTAATAATTTTTTTTAAAATATTTTTTTAAATTCTAATATCATTGACGAATATGTATAGAATTGTAAACAATAATGTACAAAATTATTCTCTCAATTTCAAAACTATAACTTTTTTATATTTTAATTTTTTTTAAAATTATTGTTATTTTATGTAAAAAAATACTATTATCTTTTTAAAATTTTAATATATAATTAATGTTTCTTTATTTAATTTTATGTTGATCTGATAAGTACTTACAATAGTTATTTCTCTTCCGACACATCACTACAAGAATTTTGCGAATTAGCGACGAAATTTTGCGAGGAAAAATTCCCTTGCTAATTCCTCGCAGATTAGCGAGGAAGTAGCGAGGGTTTAGCGTGGGAAAAAAAATTTCTCGTTGAAGACACAAATAATTTTTTCGTTAAGATTCAGTGAGGGATCTGCGATGGATTTGCTAGAGAATTTAGCGACGAATATGTTCCCTCGCTAATCCTTTACTAAATTGGTGAAAAATGAAATTTTATGATTAGCGAGAGAAGTATTCCCTCGCAATTCTATCGCAACTTAAATATCATATAATTTTTTTTTCTTTGCGAGGAAATGTTTTGTCGCTATTTTCTCGCAAATATAAATGAAAATATAATTTTTAATTTTTCTTTTAAAAATTAAAATTTATATAATAAATAAAGAAACATAACAAAAAAATATTTTTTTAATTTAAATTAAGAGAAATATATCAATTTATTCTTTTAAAGATATACTCATTATGAATTTGGTTTTCTAAAAATTTTTACATTAAATTATTCACTTAAAAATTTCAAATACTATCAATTTAATCTCTTAAAATGCACAAAATAATTTTTTAAGGAATAAACTTTGAGTCATAAATTAGTGCCTCATTTTATTAAAAAAAAAAATTATCCCATATTTTTCTCTTAAATTGAAATTTACATAATAAATAATAAAATATGAATAAAATAATACTTTTTAAATTAAATTTTGAGAAGTATGTTAATAATTTAATCCTTTAGAGATTCACTTTTTTTTTAAAGGAGAGATTCACTTGTTAGTAGTTTTGTTTCTTAAAATTTTTTGTCATCAAATAATTAATCTTAAAAACATTTAAAATGCTATGAGATTAATCCTTTAAAATTCACAAAATAATTAGCCAATGACATAAATTTGTCTCGTCATTTCCATTTTCCTCTTAGAACCTTGTCATTTCCATTTCCCTCTACTTATTTCCTAAATAGAAACCCTAGCCCCTGTTCATCCTTGTATCTCAAAGAGAAGGAAATATAGTAGTATGTTCATCCTCGTTTCTCTTCGTGCGGCAAAATTTGGTAAGCGCCTTTTTTCTAGTTGTTCCCACACGATTGTTGTGAGTTTGAATTTTTGAATTTTGATGGTGGCGTTGCAAATAAGGTTCTACTCTTCTCTTTCCCAGTCGTAGTGTGTAAAGATCCATAACGCCAACTCTTACTTTGGATTTGTTGTTCGTTCGTCTCTGTCTCTCAGGTGATCAGTCTCTCGCTGCCTCTTCATTTTTCCTTTGTATGGTTTTGAGCTTGCTATTTGCGACCATATAGTATTTGGCGAGTAGTTTGTGTTTGTACTCAGCACTGAAATTGGATTTATGAATTGAAATTTCAAAGGATGTGAAATTATTTTGTAGTTTAGATTTATGAGTTTGTGAAATTGAATATAGAATACCCTCTGAAATATATTTCGATCTGTATCAGCACATGTGCATATTTAAACTGCTTATTATTTTGATACATTTTATGTTCTCATTCATATACTGCTTAAAAGATATAACAAATGCATATTTAAATTGCTACCCTTCGTTTTCTCCACAAAAGGAAAAATGTAGCAAAAAGAAATGATGCTATAGACTTATGAAGTGGCTCCAAAATTAGTACAGATGGAGGGTTTTCAACATGATTAAAATGAGTCATTTATTTTTACCAATTGTATTTTTGATTAAAATGAGCCACTTGAAAAGTAATAGCACAGTAACTGTATGCAATAGCTGTAGTTCAATGATTTGGATGATGTTTATTTTCTAGATTCATGGAACAGAGAAATTATGAAATGAACATAACAGACAAGAACATTAAAAAAAATCATTTTCTGTGGTCAATTCAACATAGAAACTACAGAACTAGTGATGCCCTTTGGCTCAATTGACAATTTTATATAATAATAATCTTTTGAAATTGCTAAAGTAGCATATAACTAGCTTCATTTATCCTGCTATCTATAAACTTATAACTACTATATAACTATTCTTCTATGCATTTAGCCATCAATCATTAGAAATTTTAATCTAAGTATTTCCCGCTTGCTCAATATATAAATAATTTGGAGAAGTTTTGGCTACTACAGAACATGAGGAGGAAATCTTCATCTATAGCTGAAATTGACTATTCTATGCTGAAGCTTAGAAGGTTTATTTTCTTCACACTAAAAGTATCACTTTTTCATGATTAACTTATAATTTGCAGTTGTAATCATTATGAAATAGTATTTTTGTTTATTTTATGCAGAACAAATCCTCCTGTGACTAAACATCAACAAGGTGATCTTTACCAATTGGTGGATTTTCACATGTTAATTTGAAACTAAAGGCAGCAAGACTTTCATAATTTAGACATATGCAGAAACTTGTATGCAGCATGAGCTTGTGTTTCCATGAGGTTGTGTTTCCATGACCATGCATGATTGGTGGAGGTTTTTCTATTTTCAATTTGGCAAATGGCACCCTGAATATTATCACTTATCAGACATTATAGGGTAAGCCATCTTTCTAGTTTTTTATGTATTTAGTTATAAATCAGATGTTATAAGCTAATCATAATTTGTGTACAAGTATAATTGCATCTTGCCTTGGACAAGGCTGGATAGCATAAGAAGCAATATTATCCTAGTTGGCCATGTCCTAACTCATTTGATGTACCAAATAAAATGAAATAACATAATGGTGTATCCCAAATATTGATAGACTCTAATACCATCTATTGTTTTGTGGACAACTATATAAATTTTAGAGATTGGTGGTAGTTCAAATGAAAATTTCTTGTCAGTTGAGACATTTTCCCTTCCTAAACTGAATATATGACAAATGCTACTTTTTACCTGGTTAAATTTAATTATCTAGTAGTGATTATTTTAAGGAATATAATCATAATAAAGAATTTTGTAACTGGGAAACCTTTACGATTTACAGTGTTGTATAAATACAAAATTTTCGTTGTTAAACATATCAATGCTCTTTTTCATATTTGAGATGGATCCCATACCTTTTTCTTTGGTGGGTCATATTCTTGCTTATGTTGTTGGCATTTAATTTCAGGCATTGAAAAGCTGCTTCAAGAGTTGCATTCATGTATCAAGCTCTAGTTCTGGAAAAGAGCATTTGAAATCAACCTGTTCTGACTTGGAAATACAAAAACTTAGGAAAGAAGCTGAGTTCTTGAAGGCATGCATCTTCCAGAGCAAAATTAATGCTGATTCTCTGGAAGAGGTATGCCTTCATCTCCTCTCCCAACCTCCTTATTCAATTCCATACAACAAAGTACTGTGTATACATATCATCTGTGATCTTCCTTGAAAGTCAAACTACTTTAGCTCATGAATGTCCATTTTTGTATATTGAAGTCTTGTGCTGTTTGTGTCTCTGATATGCTTAAGATACTTGGTGATGTGAATATTGCCTGTAACTTAAGCTAGGAAGATGTTGATCCCTTTTTAGTGTTTTGCCATGACATTTAAGCTGCCTTGATAATTTTCTTTTTCAAGATGATAGATGAATTGCTCTAGGTTGGATTAAATTTCCTTATTTCCTTGACTATGAAACATTACTGTCTTGCCTGATTCTCATATATACAAGTCTCATTTTGCTTTGTAGTTTCTTATGCAAGTGTTATTGGGTTTCAAATTTTAAATTTGATGCCTTTGCTTTGTACATGCTGTTAATTTTATTACTTTTGGTCAGTTTAACCGATTATTACTCGATATTATAGTCAGGCTATACACTGATTAATTTCTTATTTTCTAGGTTATCTATCAATTGATCGCGTACAATGGGTCTATGCGTATTGTGATTGGCTTTGGCAAGACTAGATGAGAAGATTGTCGAGATGCTACTACCTTAGACGGATTAAATGATGTTTTTGTTTTAGTAGGAAGTAGGATTTGTGTAAAGTATTTAGTTTTGATATGTTTAGTAAATACTTAATGTGAACTTTCAAGATTTAGTTTAAATAAATTACTATATTTTATAATACATAAAAGTATTAGTTGCATACTAAAAGATGTAATCAGTAATAATTTTTTATATGGAAATTATGATTCTCGTAGTATGGATGGGTTGTGAATATGGGTTGGGTATTGTGAGGCTCAATTGCGAGGGAATGGCTATGAATTAGCGAGGGAAAGAGCTGGTCAAGTTGCGAGGGAATGGGAATAAATTAGCTAGGGAAAAAATCTGGCTAAGTAGCGACGGAATTGCAATGAATTAGCGACGGATATTTAGCGACGGATTGGTGACAAAAATTTTTTGTCGTCAATTAGCGAGGGAAATAATTGATGAATCGTAACAAAGATTTGCGAGAGAATTGCAACGGGAATATTCTATCGCTAAATTAATTTAGCGACAGATTAGCGAGGGAATGACTTCCATAGTTAATTAGCGACCAGAAATACGCGACGGAATATACCCTCGCCAATCCATCGCAAATCTCTCGCAAATTAGTTTAGTGATGGATTAGCGACGGATTAGTGAGGGATTATTCTGTCGCAAATCCGCAACTTTCTTGTAGTGCATCCCTCATCCAATAATTATATATAAGGATAATTTAGCCATTGTCTCAAAAAATTTCACTATAATTAATATTCTCTCCCTTCCTAATTATCTATTATTCTTGTTTTCATCAAAAGTATAATTTGAATTTCCTACAATATTTTTTATTTTTCATTATTTTATTAGTTGAAGAGTGGATTATTAATTAGAAATCTATTATTCTTGTTTTCATCAAAAGTATAATTTGAATTTCCTACAATATTTTTTATTTTTCATTATTTTATTAGTTGAAGAGTGGATTATTAATTAGTTTTCTAATTAAAGATAACGATATAATTGATAAAAAGTAATAATTAATGCTATATTAAAAATATAAGTAGACAGATAAATATGCACAAAATTTTTCTCTAGAACAGAAAAAATATTTTTTTTATGATCTTATTATATAATGAACTAAGGACACTTGTTAAGGTTATTATAGTAAGAAAAATAATTATAAGCACATATTAATCTATCTCTTAAAAATACAAAAAATATGTTTTTATAAATTTTTATTACGAGTGTGTTTGGCACAACTAGCTTATAGCTTATTTAGGAGCTTATAACTTATGAGTAAGTGAATGTGTTTGGTGATAACAAACTTATAGCTTATAGCTTTTATAGCTTATAGCTAGCTTATAAAAAACTACTTCAAGTAGTTTATAGCTTATGAAAAGTAGCTTTTAATAATTCTTTCCTATTTTACCCTCTAGTTATTTATTACATGTTTACTCTATCAAATAATTTATTACATATAATTATTACTTGTTCTTTTAAATCATTTAACAAATATAAGCTACCTAATAAGCTAATTTTACCAAACTCCTTTACTCAATTATAAGTCAAAAGTCATAAGCTATAAACTACATGCTATAAGCTATAAGCTAGTGTTACCAAGCATAGCCTACATTTTACTCTTTAAAAAGTACACATAAGCACTAATTGACATTTTCTTTATTTTTAAATGTGTAAAAAAAACCTTAAAATACTTAAGTTTTCGAATGGATGGAGGAGTTCAAAAATATGAAAACAACTCATAAATCATAGTTGTATTTGGCTCCTCTAAAATGATTGAATGTCTAAAATGAAAAAATTAATAAAAATATATTCATCATTAATTTATAATATCTTATAATTTTAACTATAGTTCCAATTAAAAAAAAAACGTTCACTATAGTACAGTAATTATAATAATAATAAAGAAAAGGATCAGGCCCGTGGTCTTGCGAGAAGGAGAGGTGAATGCACCATCATAGTGTCATACCTTGTTTGCTACGATTGAGAATTTAGGCCATTGTAAGCGGACACCATACAAATATTTAATTATCTCCATAAGAATAAGAACATTGCCTCGTGGTTATTTAGGATTATTTAAGTTTAACATTATTATTATATTATATTTATATATTAAAGTTTTGTTCTCGTGATTTTAGGCTATGGATAGCAAAGTTACGAAAAAATGTAGCCAAGGAATAGTTTAATATACCAATTGTACGGGTGCATAGTATTTGACCCCGTCATAAGTAGTAGTGAAATGACAAGAGCTAACTCACCCATTTCACCGTGGCCCTTATTGATTTATTGATTTATAATTTCTAAAATCTAGTGTGCATAAAGTCTCTATTTTAGTAATTTTTTTCGCTATTCAACTGTGGAGGAGAAATTTCATAATTTTGAAAGTGAAAATAACATATAATAAACTTCTGCCTCAAAAAAATATTTTTTACAAGATACAAGTTGAGAATCTTTTTATGAAGAATATCTTAGTACACATTTTTTATCTTATTGACTTAATAAGTTTTGAGTTTTCATTAGGTCGGACTCATTTAATTTCTTTTAGGTGAGTTTAAACACAGTTATGGAATATATTAACATTAAGTGAGAGTGTCGCATGGAAAAAACATAATTTCAATCAAAATAAAAATGAAATATTTAATCTATTTTACTATTATCTATTTTATTATTTATTCCATCATGTATGTGAGGTATTTTAAATTTTAGTGACATAAAAGTTTCTCATTTGCTTTTTTTTTCTCTGTCACAGGAAACTAAGTCGACTCACTATTAATTTAGTTATTTTGCAATAGATTGACGCTCTATTATTGAATTTAATTAAACCATTTTATTATTGGTTTGCTATATAAAAAATGTTATATTAAGTTATTAAAAAAAGGAAACAGAATTATAACATTGTTGAATTTGCCGAGATTCAGCTCTAAAAGTTTATAATATTTAATCAAAAGTTCCAAAAGTACGTAGGCTTGATTAAATATTTGATAAAACTATAGAAAGTAGAAACTAGCCCTTTTTATCCAAATAATTTATTTTGACCCATTAATTTTTAAATTACTATATTTTTTATTTATTTTTTAAAATGCTCCATTATTTTTTAGTTGAGAAGTTGGTTTTGGCTGTGATTTTTCTTTTTCATTTTAACTATGAGAAATTGGTTTTCTTCAAACCAACTTCTCATCTTGTAATATATATATGATAGTAAGAAGTTGGTTTCTCCTGAATCAATTTTTTAACTTTTATTATTTTTTATTTTCTTAATTGTGGCCGATTTTTTTTAATTTTTTTTTACCTATCTTCTTTTTTATTTATAATTTATATTTTCTCTCAACCTAAATTATTTCAAACTAACACATAGTCATTCAATTCACTAGAGAAAATCATAATTTTTTTGGGGAAGAGTTAGTTAACCCAGTGGAGGGCGGCCTACCGGAACTTTAAGGTTAATCTAAATGACTCATGGGGTGATTGTGGCAAATTTCAAGCACTACGATTTCCTTGTTCACACGTTATTGCTGCACGTGCATCAGTTATTTAGATTGCATGCAATTTGTGTCCCCTGTATACAAATTTTAAAACATTTTTAGTGTTTATTGCCAAGAATTCTAAGTGGTAGGAAATGAAGGATTTTTGCCTCAATATCATGGTCCAGAATTGTGTCACAATCCGGAGATGCGAAGGGCCCGCCATGGACGTTCATAATCCACTTAGACACACACACACACACACACACATATATATATATATATTGGGATTAAATGACACTAATTGGTTTGATACTAATTCTTACACCAATCAATAACGATAGGTCATTTTTTTTTTTCACAAAACCCACCGTTGGATTGAAACTACTTATAGATCATGTGTATAAAATTTGACATCAATCCAAGATCGTTTACTACTCCATCAACGTACTAAAAAATTAATGTAAAATATAGTTTTAAAAATCGTGAAAATAAAAAGTGTTTTGATGGAGTATTAAACGATCTTTGATTGATGTAAATATTTGTACACATGATGTATACAATAAGTAGTTTCAATCCAACGGTAGATTTTGTGAAATTTTTTTTTGATAATCGTTATTGATTGGTGTAACAATTGATGTCATTTGATCATAACCCTATATATATATAAACTAAAAGATGAGAAGTTGATTTGGGGAAACAAATTTCTCATGGTTAAAATGAAAAAAACAAAAAAAAAGAATTCACATTGAGAAGTTGATTTTGCTAAAACCAACTTTTCAATTAAAAGAAAATGGAGTATTTTTTAAAATAAATAAAAATGTGTAGTAGTTTGAAAATTAATGCGTAAAAATATATTATTTAGATAAAAAAAGCCTAGAAACTAGAACAGTTTTTTTTTTTTTTGACAAAACTAGTACAGTAATTTAACTGTAACAGTGTTTAGTTAGTTGATTTTGGAGGGGAGGAAAATAATTATTAATTAGTATATTTAGTTAAAAAATAATAGAAGAGGAGAGAAAGCAAGGTAATAATTTTAGTTAATTTTAGAATTCCTCTAAAAGTAGGAGGATTTGAAGGAAATAGAAAGAGAGGGGAGAATAAATTAACGTATTAAATCATTTAAAATTTATTTATTCCATTAAAATTGAATACAATAACGCTTTTTTTTCCCTTTTTCTCCTCTATTTTTCATTTGAACCAAAAACTCTTAGATGTTTTTATTTTTCCTTCCTTTCCCAAGGTGGAGGGTAGTTGTCCCTTGGGAGGCCTCAGCTCCTGAACGCGGAAAATATTTATTTGTATGTGTATATAGTTTTACTGAATGTCCCCAACTCCCTAGTTATTTTATGTCCCCAACTCCCTAGTTATTTTATGGGACAACCCCATTAGAATTATTTTTAAAATTCTTAAAATATATTATTTATACATAAGTTATGATGTTATTGAATAACTTATTTACTTTAAAATGTGTACGAACTCTCTCTTTTATATTTTAATTTGATAAATACACAAATTAGTTCTCTAAATCGTGTGAATGTCCTTTTTTAATCGTTAACTTTATCAAAATTTCACTTCAGTCGTTAACTTTATAAGATCGATCATATTAGTCTTTGGTTGTATAAAAAATTAGTGGATTTAGTCATTGACTTAAAAAAAAAAAAGTCAGTTTATTATAGGATGGACTAAAATGAATATTATTTTACAAAGTCATAGACTAAAAAGAAATTTTGATATAACCAATGACTAAAATGTCTTGCACAAACAAATTGAGGACCTAAATTAGTGGTTCATTCATTTTAATTTTCATAAAAATAATTTATGCAACTCTTATTTATATGAATAAAAAATAAATGACAAATTCAAAAATACTTAATTGACTTAGACTATTGTTTAACACTTGTTTAATCAAATAACGAATTTTCTATCCAAATGGGTTTACCTTGTGAAAACTTGCTAGGTCCAATACTTTGAAAAAGTGTACAAGGATAATTACTTTACTAAGAGATTGTTACCTTAATTCTTGCAACAAACGTTATTTGAAGGAAGAAGTTTACTCATATTATTTTAATCTTTAAAGCTGTATAATTTTCGTATTTTAGTTAAATAAAAATTAAATTTTAATTTTTAATTATTTTTTAATATAAAAATTTTTAATCTTTATGTTTAGCTTTCAAAAAATTATCATCTAGCTCCATCTCTTCCCGTTCTTTCATTTTTTTAACCAAACACCGCCCATCATTATTATGCAGACTATTTGTAGGTGATATTGACTTTATAATGCAAAATAACCTTGTCTGGAATAAATTCGATAAATACAAAACCTGGTAAAAAAGTATGTTTAGGAAAATTAAATGGCAGCATCTTGTATATATTTCGTTCAAAGAATTAGAGAGAGGGGGCTAAACATTCATGTTTTTGTATTTGGTTTCTAACTAGAGATATAGAGGTTTTATAAAAATATTAAAAATAAACTAGAATTATTTTAGTTATTCTTAATGTTTGTTATTTAAATATCTAAAAACAAAAAATAAAATAAAAAATTGATAATTTTTGTTATAATTATTTATAAAAAAAGAAAATAAAAATTAAATGGGCCTTAAATTATGGAGTTTTAAACTTTTATAGCTGTATTTTTTTGTTCAAGAAGTAGGGTGATCAAATTCAGACTAGAGCCATGAAACCATACTGCCATAGCATCAGCATGGCCTACTGTAGCAACCCATGTAGCGAAGTACAGGTGAGGTCACTCATGACTTATATTCAACTATCTCCGTTTTAAAATAAGTTCAAATATAATTTTGGTTTTTTATAATTTAGTGAATTTTTATTTTTTTTTAATTTGGTCCTTATTTTTGTCTTTAATATTATATTGGTCTTTTTAGATTAACACTATAGAGAGTTTTACTGAAAATGTCACAACGACGTTAGGGAAGATATAGATGAAATTACTAAATAATATTATTGCAAAAGAACTAATATTGTACGAAGAACAAAAATAAAAGATCAAATTGATAAAAAAATAAATAAAAAATTAAAGTAAAAACTTACTAAAACATAAAGAAGTAAAGTTGTATGTTAGACTTTGAAATATAAGTATTTGTACTAAAATTTCAAGAATTTATATAAAATATAAATATTTAAATTATGGTGGATTTTAGGATACACCACTTTTAAAGTGGTGTACCATACACCAATAAAAAAATATGAATTATACGTGATTTTAAATTAAATGTATCATTCTGTATATCTTTTATTTATTCATATTTGTTATTTATTAGGTTTTTTAACTCATTATAGGTGGATTTTAACATTCACCAATTTTAAGTAGTGTATCATACACAAGTTATGAAATTATATTTAATTGATTATAGCCCGTTTAAAAGAAAAAATCAAAGAGGTATGCATACACAACATACGTAATTTATTATTATATTAAACATTTTTATTGAGTTTTGTATATATTTTTTTTATGTGATGTACTATACACCACTTGGGACGTGGTGTATGGTAGAAGGAACCTTAAATTATAATTATAATTATAATTAAATTATAATTATAATTGAGTAATTATTTTTTAAATTAATACAATAATTATTTTTTAAAATCATGTAAAAAATAGTTAAATATTTATATTTAAAATAAAGGTATTATTATTATTATTATTCACTCAGATCATTCTATTACTTGTTAATTTTTATAATTTTTTCTTCACATTATTATTAACTTTTTAAATTTGATTGTATTTTAGTTTTTATATCTATTTTCTTATAATGTTTTAGACTCTAAAAATAGAAAATATATAGTAAATGAGTACTCGTTCAAAAAGTATTGAGTGTGGGGGTCACGTGGCTTGGGCGTGGATGATATGAAATGAAGAAGGGGGCGGCGTTACGTACATCACGTGCTTCCTCGGATACCTCCAGAGAGCATTCATAAGCTGCGATTGGGTGAATGCCAGTTGGATCCATCCACGCTCTTCCCCATAAAAATACACCACCGTCCAGTCTGTCATCCCCAACGTCTCTCTCCATAATTTCACTCTTTCTATTCCCTTTCAACCCTTCCACTCCCCACTATTTAATCCTTGCCCTTATCCATTTATGGGGACAATTTCGACAATAACTCCCGCTTCAAATAATCTAACTGGCCCCAACCTGGAATGCTTTTGTCACGTAGCCATCCCCACAAAACAATGCCTTCACTTATTTCCACAAAGGTTGCACTTTCGCCTTTACTCACTCTCTCTTTCTCAATGCTCTCCCAATACCTTGTTTCGCACGCTCCATAACAAAAACACATTATAGCCAGCGCGTGGAACAAACTCGAGTAGTACTCGAGTGCGGTTTCAATGAAAACAGTACATATCGGGGGGGGTCCACCTTGGCTTGCTTACCGGGCAAGCCGTGGCTCGTAAATGCCAGAGGGGCTAACCACTTCCCACGCACAAAAGTCACTCTTTAATCTAACCTCTGTCTCTTTCTTCGCAAGTTCCATCCCCTCACTCACAGTTAAAACACATTTTAATTAAAATTTTAAAAAAATTTAAACCCCACCGTGTACCTATATATACCTCTCTTCCCACATCCGTAATCCACAGCTCATAAATTTTGCAATTTCTATTTCAGCTTCCTTGATCAGTTTTTTTTTTTGTTTGGTTTTCAAAAAAGAAAGACGTTAGTAGTGCAATGGCTAGTGGTAATGTTGTTTCTAGCAAATGTTTTCTGAAAATTTTCCTTCTTATCTGTGTCTTTCAGCTCTCGTTTGCCACTAGGAGACTGAATGAATTTGTTCAGGACCCGCCTCAGCTTCTTCATTACCACAACGGTCCTTTGCTATACGGCAAAATAACCGTGAACCTCATTTGGTACGGTCACTTCAAACCGTCGCAAAAAGCTATAATATCCGATTTCATTACCTCACTCTCATCCCCTATCCAGAACAACCAACCATCTGTCGCCACGTGGTGGAAAACCACCGAGAAGTACTACCACCTGAGCTCCAAAAAACCTTCTTCTCTTTCCCTTTCACTGGGAAAACAGATTCTCGACGAGAACTACTCGTTCGGAAAGTCGCTAACGAGCAAGCACCTCGTCGAATTGGCGTCCAAAGGAGGTGACAGAGACTCCGTCAACGTGGTTCTGACCTCCGCTGACGTGGCGGTGGAAGGTTTCTGTATGAGCCGCTGTGGGACCCATGGGTCGGCGTCGTCTCCTTCGGTGATTCACGCGAAGGGGAAGAACAAGAATTACAAGTTCGCTTACATTTGGGTCGGAAATTCAGAAACCCAGTGTCCGGGTCAATGCGCGTGGCCGTTCCACCAACCAATTTATGGACCACAGAGCCCACCATTGGTTTCCCCCAACAACGATGTGGGACTTGACGGAATGGTTATAAACCTGGCTAGCCTGTTGGCCGGAACAGCCACGAACCCATTTGGAAATGGCTACTTCCAGGGTCCGGCGGAGGCTCCGTTGGAAGCTGCATCGGCGTGTCCTGGGGTTTATGGGAAAGGGGCATACCCTGGTTACGCTGGGAATTTGTTGGTTGATTCAGCGACTGGTGCTAGTTACAATGCGAATGGTGCTAATGGGAGGAAATATTTGCTTCCTGCTTTGTATGATCCTGCTACAATGTCCTGCTCAACATTGGTGTGAGGATGATCACTACTTTGCCATTGCTACTAGTAACACGGGATTAGACGGTTGTACAAATAAGGCTTTTTTAGGATTAATTCATTGATTTGTTTATAGCTTTTGATTATGATTATGCGGATTAATGGTAGTAGAAGCAAATGTACTTTTGTTTGCTTTTATTAAATATTAATATTAATTAATTAGAATATTTCCCTACATGGAAACCTGCTTGGATTTTCTAATTTTCGTTCCCTGAGCTTTTGTTTAGGCTAATTCGAATTTTGTGACAGAATCCTAATTTGCATTCCACACGATTTGAATGGCTTCTTTCTTACTAATAACAGTTTCTATTACCGTTGCTATTCGATTTTACGGTTTCGGTTGATCCTCATAATTAACACTTGTCAAGTTCCTGGGTTGCATACTTGCTAGTTAGCACCTTCTAGGACCAGTTTCATCTGTATAGTGTATATGAATATTAGGATTGGAACACGCTGGAACCAGACAAAAGTGTTACTGTTTTTTTTTTTTTTTACTAGATGTCAGTTCCAATTAAATCTATTTTGTTTGATCGATCAAATAAATTTAAGCTCAAACATGTAAAATGAAATGAAGTTCAATTTTGTAGGTCCCACATTATAAATTTGCTAATTTTGTTAACCGAATGTGGCTTATTTTTTAGGATTCAAATTATATAGTTACTAATTACTGTATAGTAATAAGAATAGTTACTAGTATTTTTTCTTGTTTGTGTAAGCTGGCGCAAAAATGTTATTTTAAGAAGTTGAAATTATTTTATCAGTTTGATGTTTTTGTTATAGAAGTATATTTATCTTGTTATAGTAGTTGAAGTTACATATTTTGATAATTCTATGTATTAATTACTATAATTTTGTTAATTTTTTTAGGGTAAAATATAAGGATTAAAAGCCCAAAAACAGTGTTACTGTTACGTAGAAGTATTTCTCATAAAAGTTATTCTCTGAGTAGAAAGTCCAAAAACATCACAGCTAAAAAGCAGGCAATCTTACAAGAAAAAAAATGCTAATTTTAAAATCATTTATCAAATTAAGAATCTCAAAAATTATTTATCAAAATAAAATTAACATTATTTTTGTAGATTTGTCGCTAAAAACAAGCTAGAAAACTTATTAGAAGGAATACCGTAACAATTTTTTTAAAGTGAGAATTAAAACCTAAATAAGCTAATTTATCAACACATATTTGTTTCCTTATAAATATGGATAAATTTGTCTCCCAATCAAAAGCAAGTAAGCTTTGAATATGTCTAAGAGGTTTTGTTAAATATTTTGTCAATTCTAACAGTGTAATATCAATAAAAAATTTCAAGCCAAATGTTTATAAGATATATCAAATTTGAATTTATGAAGTTGAAGTTTTTATTTTAACTCACTTAGGGCACCATTGGATATTTTTTTGTGTATGATATGTTGGATTGTTTGATTTTACACTTATAAAAGTTTTTTATTATTTTTTTAACAAAAAATTTTTTTTTGATCTTTTGATTAAAAATTAGATATTGTTGTAAAAAAATTAAAAATTATTTCTCACAATTAAAAATTATCTTAAATGCAAATATACCAAAAAAAGAATTATATTTCAGACAAATAATTATCTTTTACAATTAATTCAAATACACTTTTATATTATTTATTTAAGAACAGGAATTTAGTTGTGGTGTCTCCTTTTTGTACTACCTCCGGCCTATTTTGTTTGACCATTAGACAAAAAAATTGTTCCAATTTTATTGTCTTTTTAGGATACTAAAATAATATTAATTTTCTTTTCATTATTTTATCCTTAAGTAATAATGTTACTACTTTTTTACCGACTATTACTCTTTACTTTTATAACTAATTTTTTATTTTTAATGTATTCTATCAAAAATAATTCAAATAGTTCATAGACAAAATAAAAAATAATAATTTTGATTTTGATATAATCTAAAATAATCATTAGGTTTCTTAATTTTTCAATTAAATTTTAAAGGCCAAATAAAATAGGAAGGAGTGAGTAACTTGTATTTTTGTCTAAAAAAAAGGTGATATCCCCAAACCCAATGTAAGGAGAGTACTTAACAAGCTAACACTTACTTTATAGAAATAGGATTGGGGTCATACGGTCCACTTAGATTATGTGATTATGAAATAAAATCATTTTAAATCCTTTTTTCTTACTTTAAAAAATAGAATAATTTTTTATCATATCATTTTTGTTTTTTTACTATTTATTTTTTTTATCTCTTTCTCTTTTCATAAACCGTTAAATAAAAAATATATATAAGATAGTACATAGGAGTAATTATTAACTCCTTTCTTTAAAATTTCTCGAAGCATATGTCACATTTATTTACCACTTCTACTGAAATCACATTTGGAATGCGGAATCTATAAAATTGTACTTTTTACCTAGTTTTTTTTGGTGAGAAACAAATTAAATATTTTTTAAGAATTGCAGCAACGATTTTTTTCGAGCAAAGATGAATGAAAAAGAGTAAACTGTGTATATTACAAAACATTTTACTTAATAGAATTTGAGATAAAAAAAATTTAAATATGCAAAATTATTGAGTGTTTTTGGCCAATTGAAAAGCTTAAAAAAATGTGACCAAGAATAAGGACTCAAGAATCAAGATTTTAATTAGACACAATGCTAATGAGTTTTTTTCTTTTATTATTACAAAATAGTGTAAAATTACTTTTAATATATTTTATTTCTACGCTCATATACGTATCTGCTAGTAATCATCGAGTTCAGAGCAGTTCCATTTGTTAGTTACTGCAATAGCTGAAGTTGATCCCCGAATTCAAAATGAAATGAAAAATTAGAAAGTAGGTATATTTTCCTAGGAAAAAAAGTTTTCTCACGCTTTAATTTATTAATTATAAAACCACATTCACACACAAAAAAAAAGTATATATGATGTTTCATGAACAATAATGATTGAGATTTGAGAACTGTTTGCCAATTACAGAAAAAATATATAGTGGTTACAAAATGTGATCATTTGTATAGGATCCAACAAACCATTTCAAATCGTCCATTGCAACAGAACAAAGATTTGTGACAAAGTAGACCCACATCCAGCTTTTCTGCATTAACAAAGAAAGAATGTTCTGAAACAAGCTTTCCTTACTGATGTTGATGAGCTTGCTCATATTAGCCGCTTCACATATATTCTCTTTTTTCAGCCATTATTGCTATTTTAATTATATTCTTATATATTCAGTATTGATGTTTGTTTATTATTATCTGTTCCATTTTTTTTTCCTTCATTATTATATGCTATTTTTGGTTGTATTTGTTCCAAAAGAAATAATTGCATTTCCATAAAAAGTGAAGTTTGATTATTTGAATTATATAAAAAAATATTTCAATAGAAAAAAATATCAATTTGACCTTCAAATATTTGTTTTTATTAATTTAGTCATTAAATTTTTTTGTCATCAAATCAGTTGCTCAAAGATTCATTTAGTGCATTTTGAAAAATTAATTTAATAATTTTTAAATATTTGAGAGAGAATAACAAAATTTTTAAAATAAAGCTAATGTTTTTCTTAATTTTCAACGGCTATATATATTATGCCACGGTAAACTAGAGAAAATTAAAATAATAGAGAAAACCAACCAGTTTTAGGTTTGAGCTTAATTCATTTTCAAAAGCTAGTTTGTAAGAAAATGGTTATCACACTCTTATAAACTCAACAATGATCCTATCACTAACTAATGTGGAACTTCTAACACCAGAATTGACCCTGGGATAGGGGCGAGTGGGCACCCGCCCATGGCCTAATGTTCAAGGGGCCCATATATATGTGGTTGTTATTTGCAAAAAAAAAAAATCATTTATAGATGAATTGTTAAGTTATGCCTTGAGAAATTGTGATGTATTGATAGGGTTGGATGTAATATCAAAACTTTATTATAGTTTAATAAAAAAAAATTACCTAAAAGAAGCTTATTTTGTTCACTTCGCCTTAGGGCCTATCAAAAGTCAGGACCGACCTTATCTAACACTAGCGTCATTTATGGTAATGGTTAACCTTGTAGATATTAACTAGTAAATATGTGTCTTGATATACAGTATCCTTAGAGCACTAGTTAAGGTTACTAGAAATAGAAAAATAATCATAAAAACACACTGTTTCAATCTTTCGTGAATACAAAAAACTACACATTTCAATATTTTTTTACTATATTTTAGTTCTTAAATAGTGCCATAAGGACACGAAATATCATTTATCTATGATTAATATGCAATTTTATATAAGAATTATTAGTTTAATATAGCTCCTCAACCGCCAACATACGGATTTAGCTTATGAGCTGAATTGTCACCATTTACTGAGCTAATAGAATAGGAATAATACACACGCTTACTCAATAAGGTAAGTTTGTGATCTAATCTATCTGCTCAGCAGATACATAACTTTAATTTACTAAGCAGAGAAGCCAAGTTCCTCGATCAACAAACACATACTTACCAGTTACTTGGATTATTAATTATTTGTTTTTTTTTTAATCGAGAATTACAGTTGAAATATTATTGGTCCTTAAGTTTTGGGAAAGTGTTAAATAATGAAGGAGATCCAGCACATACACACATATTCCGTGAAAGAAAATTGTAACATGGCACTTCATGCATGAGCCATGGATCAGTCTAGTTTGTTTTCTTGTCTCATCCGATCCCTGTGCTGTTCTTTTGTCTGTGTTCGCGATAGCTGGCCGTGCCCTGTCCAAGTGGGAATTGTGATTATATATAAATAAATGAATTATTTAATAGTATATAGTGCTATAATTTATTAATACTCGTAATTGTTAACTAACGTAACAAATAAAAGTGTTGAAACGTGAAGGCGCGCCGCGGGAACCAATTGAATTTGTTTACATCAGTATTCAAACAGCAACGCGTTTTCAAGCTGGCACCTCTAACTCCACACTCCACACTTCACACTTCACTCTCTCCCCATTTTAAATATACCTTCCACCACCACATCCCCCACTTAATACTATTAATTTACCACATTTCACTTCTTTCCCTCTTCAACATTTCATTCACACGATTTATCACAAACAATGTCAATGGCCTCGACTCTTCTTTTCAACCTATTTATTCCTCGCTATTTGTCTATTCCAATTAAGCTCAGCAGCGAGGAAATTGAGCCAAAACGACAATCAATTGGAGTTCCAATACCACAAGGGCCCTCTCCTCACCGCCAAAATCTCCATCAATCTCATCTGGTACGGCAAATTCAACCCTTCCCAACGAGCCATTATCTCTGACTTCATCACCTCACTTTCCTCTGCACCCCAATCCACCGTCACACCCCAACCATCACAAATCACCTAACCTCGCCCCTACCCTCTCCCTGGGTTCCCAAATCCTCCACGAAAATTACTTTTTGGGAAAATCCCTCACCACCGGCCACATCGTTAAGCTAGCATCTAACGGTCCACAAAAAAACGCCATCAACGTGGTTCTAACCGCCTCCGACGTAACCGTCGACGGGTTCTGTTCCAGTAAGTGCGGACTCCACGGTTCCTCCGTGGACCCTCGCAAGAGTCACCAGAAGTTCGCTTACATGTGGGTGGGTAATTCGGAGACACAGTGTCCGCGTCAATGCGCATGGCCATTTCATCAGCCCATTTACGGCCCACAGAGCCCACCATTGGTTGGGCCCAACAACGATGTGGGCCTTGACGGGATGGTCATAAGCGTGGCTACTCTATTGGCTGGGATCGTTACGAACCCATTTGGGAATGGATACTTCCAAGGACCCAAAGAGGCTACTCTAGAAGCTGCTTCTGCTTGCACCGGAATGTACGGTAAAGGGGCTTACCCTGGCTATGCTGGGAACCTCTTGGTGGACCCTACAAGTGGTGCTAGCTACAACGCTAACGGCGTTAATGGAAGAAAATATTTGCTTCCATCACTTTTTGACCCAACTACTTCAGCTTGTTCTACGCTAGTATAAAACATAACGTGCGTTACGGTGCTGGTCCTTCAGAGATTATTCTATGGTTAGCTGCTAGGGAATCACCAAACACATTCTTTCATTCGTTTATTTATTCATTGCTCTGTGAATTGACATTAATAAGTATATAAAATTCAATGTACCAAAGAAAAACATACTATACCAATTTCTATTTATTTTATGCTTAAAATAAGGGCTGTTTATTTTTTTTGTTCATTAACGGAATAATGCATATTTTCTAGCTAAAAATTAACAGAATGACTCTCCTCTTCAAAATCAATCTGATCCTACAAAATACTATTATTCATAAGAATACTCCTACAAGGGAAAGATACTACAACTCTACAAGACTAGTTTAAAATAACCAATGATAAAATTAGCAGTTGATTGATCTCACTCTGCATTCTTAAGGTTTTAAATCTAGAAGAAAGCAATTACAGAGAGGTGTAAGATAGGATAATAAACGGATCTGGATTTGCTGCTGTTACAGCATGATGTTGTTTCGGATCTAATGGTTGTAACAACAATATCATGTTTTTTATTTTATCAATTTTTTTTTAAAAAAAATAAAAACGGCTAAGATTAAGACACATCATTACAGCATGGTGCTGTTACAGCACCAAATCCATTTCCATAATAAACACAAATTGAGCTTATCCAAAAAAATAAAAATAAAAATTAAACACAAACAGAGTAAGAAAATAGAGGAAAAAATTGTTTCTTTAGCCATATTCACTCACTCACTCTAAAAAGTTAAATGTGTTTGAGACAATTTACTTTGAAAAAATGGTTGCTTACGGGTGGAAATAGGTTAGGTTAAGCTTTGATTAAATAGACTAGACTTATTTTATTATTATTACAGTTAAGCTTGGTTTAATAGTCCATTATAGACTCAGTTTTCAGGTTAAGCCTAGTCTATTTAAAATGCTATAATGTTTGAGAGTCTAGTTATGAGTTTACTTTGTCGGTTTATCCTAATCCATCTAAAAAGGCTAATAATTCTATTTTAAATGAGTTGACAAATCCTTTTTAACAAGTCTTTAAATAGGCCTTGTTTAATTAATTATTTCATATTCAACCAAAAAAAAATAGTTATAGTATTCACTCAAATATAGTTTATTAAATGTTATAACATGCCATACATAAAAAAATCACAAATATATATAACATTTTTAATCAACTAAACAATATTAGATTAGATACTGCCACTAAAACAATATATGTGATATGTTCAAGTGAATTATCAACTTTCAAAACAATGCAAGATTATTATTAAAATGGTGAATTACTTCTTTTCTGTACTTAGCTTAACCTGTTTTTATAAGCACATTTATTTATTTTGTATATTTATCCCTTAAATAAGTTAATGTATCTAATTAATATTAATATATATTATCGTAAATTTTTTTTTAAAAAATATTTAAACACATAGATTGGATTTTTTTCTACCTCAAATTGGATATATTATCTACTAAATAATTTTCGTCAATTTTTTATTATATTTATATTTATAAAATTTATTTTTTATATATAATTTAACAAGCAAGCCTATTATGTTTAATAAGCTTTTTAAAAAGTATGAACATGACCTTTTTATTAAAAGTCAAACCAAACCTAACTTTAAATAACTCAGGTCAAAGACCCTTATTAAATCGACTAGCCTTTTTTCACCCTTACTTACTTATTAGATAATCTCATTTATAAACCAAAGTCTCCTTAAGAGAGCCTAAGCTCTCCTTCCAAAGCATAAGATCCTAATTCGTAACTAATCAACTCAGGATTAATAACAAAATAATTCTCGACTACTGCCTTCCCTTATTCACCTCCAAGAACTCTTTTTTTTTTCTTCAAGCCTTCTAGATACTTTTTTAAATTTCTCTATGACTACTCCCCTTATATCACCAATAAGAACTCTTTGTTTTTGTTTTTTTTCAAGTTTTCTAGACACCTATTCTTTGTCAAGCCCTCTAGACACTCTTTTTAATTTGCACATTTGGACCCTGATCCGATGCATGAGGCCCAGTTCCTATTTTTAGTAGAAATAATGAGTACAAAAAATGAGAATTGGACCAAAAACAGAAGAAGTGAGCATCAAATCGCTTTCTTCTTTTTCTTCTTCACTTCTTAAGTCTAACAAAAGATAAAAAAAAGTTAAAGTCCAAAACAAAAATGTATGGAAGATCAGTTGAAAATTTTTATTTTCTTTGTTGGTCTTCCAATAATCCATTAATTTTAATTAAATATTAGTCTTCCATTGATTTATTTTCGATGTTAGGTTTTCATTGAAATATATCAAATCCTAATAAAATATGGCTTACAAAGCTTATTATTGATTATAAAAATAATTAAAAATATATCTTCTAAAAGCCTTCTTTAATTCTCATCATTTGGTATTCAGAGCTTTATCCGGGAGTTGGCTGTGAGAATTTTTTTTTTGTTCTAAAAAAAAATAAAAAATTCTAAAAAAACAAGAGAATTTGAAAAGAGTCAGATTACAAAAAAAGATAGAAAAAACAAAATTGTCTATACCAGAAAGAGCAAACTAGGACTATCTAGAAGAGTCAAGAACACTCCTCTTCAAGGAGAGGAGAATGATGAGAATCAAGAGCAATTCTACTTGATTAACTCCGAGAAATTGAAAGCCAAATATCAAGTACAATAAACACAAATTTTTTTATTTATAGTCTTATTTTTATGAATAAACTAGGAATAATTTAATTTTGGAAAATAAGGATTGATTTAGATTATAAATTAATCACATTTAGTGGAAATAATCTATCAAAAATTTTATTTTATTTAGGTAAGAAATAATTTTTGAGATTACTCTCTATTAAGGAGCTTGTTGTGTTCTGGAGCTCTTAACCCTTTGGTTGTTACTAAAGGTTCTTTATAGCTTCGTGACAATCATTTAGCTTATCAATCATATGATTGTGACACCGTCTTTGTTTCTTTTGTGACAAATCTTATCAAAAAGATTAACTCATCATTTTCAATTCCTTCCTCAAACTCTAGTGTAGAGCTCATATTTTTCTTTTATTTTTTATATTTATTTTATCTATTTTTTTAATAAATCTAACTCTTGATAGATTGGAAAAGTATGCAAGCCATGGATTTTATATCAGGGGCCAAGGCCTCCCCAATGGAACAACGTAACTACCCTGCGTCCCTGCATGTGTAAGTGTTACTTAAAAGGTGTAGCTTATAGTAGAATTGATCTGAGATAGGTGGAGGCATTACATACAACTCTATGTGAAAAGGGTGCAAGTCAAATTGTTTAGACCCTAAAATAGACACGTACGTGTTCTGAATCAATATGTAAAAGGGTAGGTCCTCTGATCATGTCTTCACTTTGTCCATAAATATATATATGCTTTGGAACATATAGTAAGTGTCTTGTCTTAACGTGTTTTTTTCTCATCACCTTATCTGAATTTGAGAAAAAAAGGATAGGAAGATCCAATTTCTTCGAATGCAAAACGATATCTTCAAACGACCTGAAGAGCATATTTTATGAATCCAACGTAACATTGAATTTGGGTGGCGGGAGTAGTGCGCCAAAGCTTCTGATCTCTGCACATGAATTAGTGCCTGATGAGATCGCATTCATATAACAAAATAATTAAATCTACCTCGCCCTGCGTTTTTCCTATTATTTAATTTATACACTTGTCCACTCACCGTTTCCATTACCATTAAACTTTTAACAAACACCCAACTCAACAACCATGCACCACCTTGATTGTGCCATTTCATCCTTCACTTACCATCTTTAATTACTTCTCCATCATATATATCTCTTGTGTCATTACTAAACCCTCGTAACTAACTTGTTCTCATCCCTTACAATTTCATTTTAGTGACGATAGATTATCGCTGAGATCGACTTTCATTTCATTATTTAATAATTACTTCACTATTCCTCCCATGCTCCTTAAAATAACTCAATAAATAACCATGCATCTATATATTTGGATTTAAGAAAATAAAATAATTAAAATCATGCATGGAATATAAGAAAAAATAAAACTTTAATTTTTTAAAATTTTAAAAAGTCAAAATTTTCTTCTATTTCTTTTTTATTGTCTCTTTAACCTGTGGTTTTCTTTCTTTCTTTTGCATGAGAAATCGAGAATGTAGTTGTGAAGCTTTACCCATGCATCTTTATTTTCTTAAAAAATAATGCAGCGTTTTTTACTACTTTCTTAAATTTATAATATTTTCCTGCAAGTATTTTTTAATTTATATGACCGATTGATTTGCAACCCGCTAAAACCAGCCATGTCGTTTTTTAAAAATATGATTAAAGATAATCATATATGCATATAGTTAAATAATCATATAGTAAATCATAGTTAAAAAAATTATCGATTAAAAATATGATGGAATATATATATATATATAAGGGATCAACACCCGGTGTAAATTGACACAAACTCTTCTATCACAAATAACTCTTTAATCAATAATTTTCCTAAAAAATTTATCAATAGATTAAAAGTTCTTAATATATAGATTATATCTACAAAGTTTCACGTCGATACGAAATTGTTTAGTACTTTATCAAGGTATTAAAATATTAACGTAACATACAGTTTCGTTAAACATATCAAAATATCAATTATTTGATGAAGTACTCAATAATTTCGGATCGACGTAAAACTTTGCATATAATCTATATACTAATAACTTTTAATCTATCGTTAGTTTGGTAAGAAAATTATTGATTAAAGAGTTATTCACAGAATTGGTGTCAACTTACACCGGTGTGAGTTCATCCTTCCGTGTATATATATATCATATGTACGGCTGAGACAGATGAAGTTATAAAGATTTATTGAAAGACGAATTCAAGATTGTATTCGAGAAACACGGAGGGGTAGGTAGAACTACAGGACATGGAGCAGGTATTGTGTTGAGGGAAAAAAAACAAACTGAATTCATAAACCTAAAAGGCTATAAAACAAAAGACAATATATTGATTGTAAATTTAATTTGTATATATCCAGGTCATGGGCATTTTGGTTGGGTCTACTGCAAAGCAAGCTAAGCTAAGGGAAGGCCATTTTCATATTTCAGCTGTTGGGTTCGACTTCTTTAATTCACCACTTTATTATAGCCAACCTGGCGCGTTAACCTTAGCAATAAAGATAATATAGTGAGTATTTTATTTAACAAATTATCATTTTAAATAATTTTATTTTAAAAGGAAGTTCAATCAATTGGAAATTTAACCCCAATTGTTGGCTTAGTGGATCACTAAGTTTCGAATTTCACCTATATCAAATTTTCGAGAGTTAGTGCCAACAACACAACACAAATTAGATTAGTCTCGTCCTAAGGATAAAGAAAGCCACTGTTATAAAAACAAAAATCAATTGGAAATTTACGTGTTTTGGAATTAAGAGTTGTGGTCAGAAGACGTTGTCTCCGTGATTATCGGATGATATTTATATCTAGTAAGCCAGTTGGCAGAAAAAAAAGTGAATTTTAATTAATGAAAGAGAAATAGAAATGCTAACAATATGTACAATTGTTGCGATTAAAAGCTCTTTAGAGCTGAACTGCTGATTTTATTAATCCGCGTTGCCACTTTCAAGCACCTTAACCTTAATTAATACAAATTGCAAACTGAGGCCCAACAGTTAGGTACCTTGCGCTAGCTGTCCACGCCATTTTTAATTTAAAAAATAATAATACAGATTTTTAATCCCAGTATTAGACCTTTTCCTGCCCAGTTTAAATGGGATCAGAGGTTGAAATAAGGTGGAACTCTTCAAATTCAAAACGTGTCTCAATAGTCTAAATTCAGGATGATATTTAATATAGTTCGTATGTGTTTGACCAATAAAAAAAAATATTAGACATTTTACTTAATTAATTTCCTGATGATACTTCTTCTAAAAAATCATCTTTAAATGTACTGTAATCAAGACTATAATATGAACTCTTTCTATTTGGATCAACGTACATTTATTTTTTATTTATTTAACTAAAATTTTGTAGTCCCCATTAAAATAAGTACAAATCTTAAAAATGCATAAAAATAAATAGATATCTTTAATAATAAAACGGGTAAAACTTCAACATTAGTTATACTTTGGAAATGAATAAAAGTATCTAGTGTAGTAATCAAGGTTATTAAAGCACGCTCGTCTCTATGAACACTAGTGGATATGAGATTGTGGATTGGTCCTATGCTCCCTCCGGTCAATTTTGAAAGAGATGTGTTTCCTACAAGTTAAACAAATAACAAACCACTTTATTTACCATGAAAAAAAATAAAATAACAAACCACTTTCAGATTCTACTCACTCCAAATCCATAATTTCATATATATATATAAATACCCCTCCTTTCATGTTCTGCTCGATCTTACACTCTCAGTCCATACTCAGACTCACACACAAGTGTTCTCACTTCTCACTGCTAAGTGCTTAAACTGTAATTAACCAACAAAACACAAATACTAATTTGGTAAAGTTGTAATAATGGGTTATCCACATATACATCCGTTCGGTTTCAGCTTCACACTACTGGTTGCTTCTCTCGTACTCGTTGATGTATCTCATGGTCACGTGATCCAGAACACGTGCGAAGCCACACCCTTCAACCGTATGCTGGCTTTGGTTCCGCAAGAAGCACCCGTCCTCAATTACCACAAGGGTCCCCTCCTCAAAGGTAACGTAACCGTTCACATTGTCTGGTACGGTAACTTCACCACCATCCAACGCTCCATCATTCTTCGTTTCATCCAATCCCTCAGCACTCTTACTCCTCACCGTCGATCATCTCCCTCTGCCTTCTCATGGTGGCGAATCATCTCGCGGTACAGAGGAGGCCCCTGCACCCTCACTGTAGGGGATCAGATCCTCGACCGCAATTACTCTCTTGGGAAGTTGCTTAAAACGACGCAGCTTCTCGCACTCGCTTCTAAAACTGAAACCTCAACAACTCACGGTAACGCCATCCACTTGGTGCTAACGGATGCTGACGTGGCAGTGGAGGATTTTTGCATGAACCGATGCGGGACCCACGGATCGGGTCTGATTGGGAAAAACAGGGTTGTCTTCGCTTGGGTGGGTAACCCGGTGACGCAGTGTCCTGGAGAGTGCGCGTGGCCGTTCCACCAGCCGGTGTACGGCCCGCAGACTCCCTCGTTGCTTCCGCCGAACGGCGACGTTGGGGTGGACGGAATGGTGATAAGCTTGGCGACAGTTCTGGCGGGAGCGGTCACGAATCCGTTCGGTAACGGGTACTATCAAGGAGTGGCGGGTGCGCCGCTGGAGGCGGTGTCAGCGTGCACCGGAATTTTCGGAAAAGGGGCGTATCCGGGTTACCCCGGTGATGTTTTGGTGGACAAAATAACGGGAGCAAGCTACAATGCAGTGGGCGTGCGCGGTCGTAAATTTCTATTGCCGGCGATGTGGGACCCCGTTACATCTACCTGCAAGACGCTCGTGTGATTTGGGTGTACCCGTACGTATGACACTCACACAGAATTTTTTTTTTTTTTATTTGAGTAATTTCGAAACAAGTTTTTCTTTTTCTAATGTTAATTCTGGATAATCACAAACTATTCAACTAAATCCTAGCCTTTAGAGTTGCATATCATTCTACTTTGGATGGAAAATACTCATTCCTATAATATACTAGTACTACCTTTGATTATGCAATGTAATGTAATTTAGGGTTAAACTTTTTTTGGTTATTTTTCTTATTGCATCATAGACTCAACGTAAAAAGATATAGAGGATATGTATGACAAGCTGTCTTCCGCTTTCAAAATCTCGGGAAGACACTTCTGCAACAAAATATTGTAGAATTTTTTTTTTTCTAAAAATATTGGTGTACTGGTAATGTCCATACCATCTATTTATTATAAAAAAATTTCAAGCAAATGAGCGTCTAATTTATTTTAAAAACTAAATTAAATTAATAAAGTAACGTTAAGTAGAGTGATTATGTTTATTCCCATGCAATGCTCGATTAATAAAATAAGAATGGGTGTGTCTTATCATATGCCTATGCCATGTATCTTGGTATTTGTTTGGATTAACTACGTAAAATTAGCATTAAATTTATTTAAATTTTTGTCGTTTTAAAAAATTATAATACATCCTTCAGTTCTTTTGTTATGTTACTTTTAAGATATTATGTGTATATTTTATACATAGAGGAAAACTAAAAAGTATTAATATACGAGAATAATACGGACATATATGTATTTTATAACAATAACAATAAGTGACTGATTAGATTTAACAACGCTATGTTTATGAAAGGCCCAATGTAATTAACCTTTTTTGTTTTGATGATCTTGGTTGGAAAACGAAATTGTTACACTCCAGGCCCAAAATAAGATGAACTAGACGCGTCCGTCTCACAGCCGTTGGGATTAGCACTACTTCATTTGAGAAATGCACCATCCATTTTCGGATAGCAGCGTTCGGAAACACACATTTCTGGAATCTGCTGTCCGAAAAAACAAGGATGATTTGCTTTTCTTTTTCACTATTTTATGAATTCTAAACACTACTGTCCGAAAAAAGTGGTGTCATTTTCAAATGGGATGGTGATAATCCCAGCGGCCCCGTCTCACCTAGTTTGGTGGGGGATGAGATTAGCACCATTCTTATTGGGAGTGCCACCATCCTTTTTAGTATATAAATTTATGATTTTTACATATAAAAAGGATGATGTCACTTCCAATAGAGATGATGTTAATCCCATCCTCCAGTTTGGTTGACCTCAGTATTATTGGGCCTTGCCTTTTTTGGAATCCTTATTCTACTGACCCAAAATAAAAAACAGGGAGATTTTATTCCGCTTCTTTCTTTGACTCCTCTAGAACTGGATCCCAAGTTTGGTTTACCACAAAAACAAAACATTGTACTCTTCAGCTTTATGAACTCTGTACATTCTTCATTTCATCTCATTGCTTCTTTGATTTTCTTCCCATCTTTCGAAACAAGGTAGTACTAGTATCATGATAATGTTGTCCATTTGACCATTATATCTTATTTAATAAAGAATCACGATCCTATGCTGTCTTTGACTTCATAAATCTCTCCTACATAATATGATTAAAACAAATATAACAAGACCTAACCAGTATAATCGCAATATAATGGTTTATATTTTATGAGGTTAACTTAACTTACTTTATATTTGAAATAATTTACAATTAAAAATATAACACTTCAGGCAGGACTTCATACCACCATCCCCGGAAGTGTACTTTAGAGCTTAGTCATCCCTTTAAGTGGCCTATTCCCCTACGAATAAATCTCTTTTATTCTAGGATTTGGGGACCTTCCGTGGTTCGAACCCATGACCAAAAAGCTATAGTCATGGATTCCTAAGAACCACTGCCAATTGAGCTTATTTAACACCCTATTTTTTTTTTCTTGAGTCCGTTTTTTTTTTCAAAACACTAGTGGAAGCTAAATTCTAAATACAACAATTAATAATAATAATAATAATTACAACCTTTTTCAATTTATATGAATTCCTATACAGCTAAACAAATTAATAAATGAACTTGAGTCTTAGGTTCACCAAGTGTGGTTACTACTAAGAAAATCATAATCTCATCTCGCTTGTTTATTTTATTCTCCACAATGCCCGGATACCTGCAATATGGTAAAAGTCAGTTATATGCAAAACATATAACTGAGTAACCCCCGGCATTTTTGAAAACACTTTTATACCATATCACAGCCGGTCTAACTGGAAAACACCCCATAAGGTCCCTAACACACAATTCAATCCACAATCAATGCAACAACTCATACATAATGCATGCTATGACAATTATGGATGTATGCATGCCATGATCTTTCATTAACATACTTATTTCTTTTCTTTTCTTGAATCTTTTATGGAAGCCTAGTGCACTAAACTTCCCATAGCGCGTGGCAGTAACGCGAGGTTGAGCTCAAAACTAGAACCACGGCAAGCGTCCCTATCGTGATCAAACTGGCTGCCGGGCTATTTTAACCCCACATCAATGGGATAGCCCATGACTATCTTAACCCCACATCAATGGGATAGTCCTTTCTTTCGGGCCATAATTCCTTATCACAGGGCACCCTACTAGTTCAGGTCATCTGACCCCCGAATCGCGGGGAGACCCTACATTCTCATGTTTATTCATGCTTGTCCACTTATCCGGTGTCTTACCAGTGCCCGCTTACTCAACATTCGTTGATGGGGGAAAGCTTAAACTTGTCTTTGAATTTTCATTTTCATTTCACATCAAATATTATCATGCATTTCACATTCATCATTCATCATACATGTCATGACACATACCACAACATCTCCATGATCCTATTGCACGTTTATAAGTCACATGAACCAAATTTCATTCATTCCTATCCTAGAAATGGATTCATTATATTTACATTGCATTTTGTTTGATTATGTTCATGTAGGAATAAAGCATGGAGAAGTGTTGATTTTAGAGGATTGAACTTGATTAATGAAAGAAAGGATGAAGAAAGTTGAAGAGAAGATGTAGAAAACACTTTAAAAGCTGTCAAACACAACCCTGTGCGCACAGCCTAGGAAGGTGTGCGCACCTTAATTCACCCCTAGAGCTGCTGCCCAATCTTGTGCACATAGCCCAGGAAGGTGTGCGCACCTTAATTCCTCCTGGAGCTTCTGCCCAATCTTGTGCGCACAGCCCAGGAAGGTGTGCGCACCCTTGTCGTATTTTGGCCATATAACTCGAGTTGTAGACCTCCAAATTGAGTGAAACCAAAAGCATTTGAAAGCTAAGAGGATTCTCTACAACTCTTATGAAGATCACAAAACCTAGTTCTAAAGGTTTAATTGTCAAAAACAGTCATCTTTTACAGGGATTTGCAAACAACAAAACAATTACTTTCATACAGACACTGTCTTAGTAATTTGGTCATAACTAGAGTTGTAGACCTCCAAATTGAGTGAAACCAAAAGCATTTGAAAATTAAGAGGATGCTCTACAACTCTTATGAAGACCACGAAATCAATTTCCAATTAAAACCAATTCAAAAACCCAATTTAAATTGTTCCAAAACAGGGGAAAATGGTGTTGATCAACTTTTCTCAAATTTCCATCCTCCCTTCCATCTCAATTCCTCAAAATCATATTAACTTCTTCTAATTCAATATAAATCACTCAAATATCAATTCACATTATCATCAAGATCATTCTCATACATTCACATTCACAATCCAATATCCAAAACAAAGAATCAACATAAATGCATCAACCCCACACATATGGAACCAATTCAACCAAGATCAACTTCAAACCTAACATCATAAACCTCAAATTCCTAATTTCCCTAATTAGAGTTTTAAGTTTGGGGTTTAGTGGAGTTACCTTAGAATTGGAGCTCTAAACTCAATCTCTAAATTCCACCGTGGAAGATTCTAGACCAGTAGAATTGGAGTTTCCGACGCGTAGATCATTTTCTTCAACTGCTCCGGCGGCAACCGGCGGCCGAAAGGCCCCCATGCAACCACCCAAAGTGGTGGTCACCACCAATTTCTCCTTCTCTCTCGCCACCTTCTCCCCATTTTCTTTTTTTTTCATTGTGTTTTATGTGTGTGGATGTGAGAAGTGAGATATAGGTGAGGGTGTGTGGTTAGGTGAGGGATGGTGCGTGGTTAGGTGAGGGATGGTGCGTGGTAAAAGCGTAGTCTTTAGTTTTAATTTATTAAAAATTACACCTAAGTCCTTGTCTTTATAAATTTAATAAAAGTCTAAATTAACATACTTTAAATAAATAAAACCACAAGGATATAATTATAACTTTCTAATTTTATATTTTAATATCCTAAGCCCACCTTGCTACCTTTTTAATCTCTAGTTGTATTTATTTCCTAGCCTAGTCTTCTTTCCCTAATCCTATATGCTTTATAATTCATTTTAGTTCCCTAAATTCCTTATCTTTTCTAAAATAGCCCCTTAAGAACATAACTTGTAAGTTTAAATAATTTACTCTAGAAATTTTGAAATTTGGGATGTTACAAAAAACAAAGAAATTTGTTTTTAAAATCAAACTAATTTAACCCAAGTTGATTTATGCAAACTCAATGCACTTACAGCTGCTATTTACCGTTCATTCAACATTTCAACGAGGTAAGTTTAGGTCTAGTCTCAAATTAGAATCCGAACCAAACCAAAATAAAAAATTTGGGTTGGTTTAGGTCCTTGGTCTTGGTCGGGTTCAATTTATAAAATCTTAATATCATTGACTAGGGTGTTAAAAGAAGAGATTTTAAACCCTAAGAAACTCAACCTAAATACTATGTCAAGTAATTTAATTTTTTTAAAACTTTTTATTAGATATAATTTATATTTTTATCCAAAAAAAAATACAATTGATATTCACTTAAAAAATTAATGATATTTATATTGTAAAAAAAAATTGGTTCATTACTTATTATTCATTATTATAAAATAAATAAAATTATTATTCTGCTATAACAAATTTATTGTATTAAACAATATTACAAATATGACCTAGATAAATTTTAATATATAACATGTTAAACTATTATATTTTATAACTTTAATTAATATTATGTAACATTGAGCAAATAATATTATAAGTTGTTAAAATTTAACAACTTTTTTGTTTTAAGGATTTTTTTATTAATTTTAATTTGAGGTTTTTTTTTAATGGAAAAAGAAACGTGAGTACATAACCCAATTCAACCCAAGCCATCTTGAATTAGTTCGGTTCAAATTTTATTTTAAAAATTACAAAATTTTTACCAATCAAATCTATTTAAATTTAATCGGTTCAAACATAAAAAACTCTCAAAATTCAAATAAATTTTGGACTAGTTTATTATTGCTTAAAATAATTGCTTTTGAAGTTGGATAGAAAATTATGATAAAAATTAAAAGTTATTTATGTTTAGTTAAAAGTGGATTTTAGGATACACTATTTTTAAAGTGGTGTATCATACACCAATAAAAAAATATGAATTATACGTGATTTTAAATTAAATGTATTATTCTGTATACCTTTTATTTATTCATATTTGTTTTTTGTTAAGTTTTCTTAACCCATTATAGATAGATTTTAACATTCATCAATTTTAAAGTGGTGTATTATACACAAGTAATGAAATTATATTTAATTGATTATAACCTGTTTAAAAGAAAAAAAACAAAGAGAAATGCATACACACAAAATACATAATTTATTATTATATTATATATTTTCGATTTAGTTTTGTATACATTCTTTTATGTGGTGTATCATACACCACTTAGAAGGTGATATATGATAAAAGGAACCTTAGTTAAAATGAGAATAATTACTTTTTTAATATTCTATTTTATTACAGTTGATTATTTTGAGAATTATTTTGAGAAGTAATTTATTAAAAAATCAAAAACATAATTTTTGTTACTTCTATTTTATTTTAAAAAAAACATCGACAAACATCTTGAAAACATTTAAAACTAATTTTTGATTAGTTTACAAAATAGTAAACCGGAACAAAGATTTTTACCCTTTGCTTGGGGTAAAAATGAAAGGAAAGAAAATGAGAGGAGAGAAACTAGGTAGGAAACATAACTTTCTCTCGTTTAGTTTGTGAGAGAAAATAGGGGAAAAATGTCAAATGGTCCAACCAGAAAACTTTTCTTTTCAAAATGGAGAGAAAGTTGATGTTGTGAGAGTAAATATCTACTATTCATGAGTTCCACATCTATTTTCTCCCATGTTTCTCTCCATTTTTTCTCAAATTAAACACACTTATTTTCTCTTATCTTTCTCTCACTTTTCTCTTCTCTCTACTTTTTTTCTTTACACTTTTTTTTCATCACATTTTCTTTTTTCAAACCAAAATAAAGGGTTAATGTGAACCCACCCCTAATCTTAACCCATAATTGTCGGTAATTTACGGATACTTATAAATTCTTGCAGCTTTATAAGTGGCTCTATTCAATGTCAAATCAATTAAGGAAAGACTCATTTAATTTTGGTCACTTTTATGTTATCATGTTCATACTTGTGATGAGCAATAAACGGGAAAAGGAAAAATAAGGTAGCAGGGAAAAAAAACAGGGCAGTTGCTGTGTGTCTGTTGGTACTCCTTTATCATAAGTCATAAGCGAAGAACAGAGAATTGAAGTAACCAGTTTCACAGTCCGTCTCAGTATGGCTAATGGCTAATGGCTAATAGCTTCACGTTGAACAGTCTTATCAGTATGGCTAATGGCTTCACGTTGTACAGTCTTATCATTCGATTATCGGGTAATCATAAAATATCGCTTCATTTCTACCAATAAAAATCAAACTTTGCACGTGTGATTAACAGACGAGAAGAATTGCTATCACCCCACATATTATTAAAGGACAAATAATTCTTATTTTATTTTTTTAAGAAATTCAAAAAAATATTTACTACTCCCTTTCCTCTTCTATCCTCATTTACATTTATTAGTTTATACATTTATTAATTATTTATTATCAATTCCAACAATGATATAATAATAAAATATTAGAAAATTCATTAATAACAAAGAAAAGTTATAACTCTTAACATCACTAATAAAAAAACAGGGAGAGTAATAATTAGTACTACTATCTTTAATTCATAATAAACGTCATTTAAATTTTTAACAAAATAACTAAAAAATATATTTAATAATTTTGTTTTTATAAGAAGTATTATTGAATTATCTATTATACCATTTGTTAATCTAATAATTGAATAATAATGAGAAAAGGGTAAAAATGGTTATAGATATTATAATTTTCAATAATTTTTAACCACTATTTTAAGGATATAATTTAAAAGAATAATTAATTTGACATTAAAATTAGGAAGTGATAAATATTTTTAAAACAAATTTAAATGAATAAATCAATTTTAATTTATTTACTACTTATTTAAAACGGAGATAATAGCAAATAGGAGTAACTTGGGGACTAGAATTACTTTGAAAAAATATTGAAAAAAAAAAAAAAAAAACTCCTAAAAGAAGGTTTGTCCTAGAGACATTGAGTCAACATAAGTGTTGACTAGCAGAGCAGCTCGTGCGTGCCATCCTCCTCACATCACATGGCCACAGTAGTTTGTAGCTAGCTAGGACTTTGGGGTTAGCTTGAATTCTGATTTCCAACACACACTACTTTCACTTTCTATTCAATAAAAACAAAAAAAATCTCCAGAGATAATCTTTTATTTTTTTAGAGCTCTTTCAGAATAAAACATAATAATTATCTATTTGTTTAAATTTCTTATAAAAATAAACAATAATTTTTTTGAAATAAATTCATCCAAATACACACTCAATTATCTCGGTCATATAACTTAGTTATTGAGCGCATAAAACATACTTGTATAAATATGAGATTTGATTTGATTTCCAGCTATACTAATTTCTTATAAAAAAAATACACACTCAACTTTCGCTTGTGTGATTCATTCACTGGAATTCAATTCAGTCTTAAGTCTTCTCTGGCACACTACCACTATACTGTTATCGCTGGTTCCTGATCTTCGCATTTGCATTACCCACTTATGTTGTAGTTGAGATCCTTTCTCGTCATTAAAATTTTTCAGTGAGAGAGACTCACAATAAATTTTACATTTTCTGTTTCGGTGTGCACTTTAAATATTTATTAAACTACTCTTTTAATTATTAGTGTAATTAATTTTGATATGGAAAGTTAATATGGTACAAGAGATAAAACTTAAATTCTCTCCAATTTATATGAGTCACTGTATTTTTTGCTTATTAATTTGTTCCAACAATCTAGATTAAAAAAGTTTTAAAAATAAATATCATATCATCTATCTCAATTTTAAAGTACAATTTAAATATACATTAAAATACTCCTCTCAATATCAATTGATTTTGAAAAGAAATCATAACAATTTAGTGCAGAAAACTGTTGAGTTGGAGCATAATTGATTTTGAAGAGACAAAATTGATTTTGATTGATAAATCAGCTGTTTGTTTTTGCGTTAAGAAAAAGTTAAAATTGATTTTGGGTTGCCAAATTTGATTTTGACTAAAGTAAGGATAGACTTGCGTTAAAAAATTTACACTGGATTTTTACTCTAAACTTGATTTTGAGAAAAAAATCCCTAAACATTACTTTAAAATTAATTTTACATGAAATCAATTCTATAAAATCATCTAAAATCAATTCTATCAACATTAAATCAAACACACACTTAAAAGACCACCAACCCCTCGAGTTATTTCTTTTTTGAAACCACAAACCCCTCGAGTTGATATGTTTATGAAAGATAAATTTTTTTCGCACAAAAAAATCTTTTGGTACTTTAATTTCATATCAGATTTTCAGTTTCGTTTCTTAGACTTTTTCCATTTTTTAACAACAAAAAAGAAAGATCTTTTTCCCTGCTCAAGTGTTTTCATTTTTTTCATTTCTATAATTACATTAGATGATTGAAAAAAATGCCAAAGGCAGTAGTCTAAGATGAGAAAAAACTAAAAAAAGAAGACAATATTATTTTGAGCATTTTTTAAATCATTTCATACAACCTATAAATATAAAGAAGAGTCGAGGGATTAAACTAATTTTTTTGGTATAATTTAAGTAGTGTCAGGTTTAGTTTTTTTTTTTTTCTTTTTTCTTATAAGTAAAAAGTTAGACCGAACAATATTTATGATAAATCTCTTAAATTTAAGCTATCTTCTTTTTTGTGTTTAAAATGCAAAATTTTAACTTTTAAGTTAGAAGTTATAAATATGAGTTTTAAAAAAATGACTTATTTTGTAGGTCCATTGTAATTAACACTTAAATAATCTAATTAACACGTGTAATCTTAAATATCTTCCTTCTCTCTTTATAAAAATAACAATTCATTAAAACTTTTAAAAATGTCTATTTTTATTTATGAATTATTCATTTTATTTTGATATTTATGAATTTTATTATTATTTAAAATTTTAAATAGTTCAAAAAATTTTAATGTTAAATTATCCAAGTGGATCTTCACGGCGTAGGAAATAGGGATGGGAAACACATTCTCGTCGCAAGAATCAAGAACGGGAATGGAGAGGAAAGTGAGGAGCGGGCCCCACCCCATTGCTAGATGAAACTATCAATAAAATTTTTTAAAAAAATAAAAAAATGGTTCTGGATGAGGATGCCATTAATATCATCTGTCTTCTATTTTTTGCGTCAAAATAGACGTTTTAATGATAAATTAATGTGCGACAGAAAAAAAAAAATTACCAATTGATGTTTTTTCAATGAAAACGCGGGGGGAGAAGTAAAAAAAACTAATTTTATACTTGTTAATTAATTTTATTTAATATTGTTGGTTTTAAGTAAAAATATATTGTTTTCTTATATTACCTCCTATTAAATTTATTACCGTGAGAGAAGGATATTTATTATAATAGTTAGTAAAATTATTATGAATATTTAAGATATTTTTTCATTAAATATAATAAAAGTAGTTAAATTTACTTACAATCAATAACATATGATTCTCCACAAAAATTATTTATAATAAAAAACAGAGAGTATTTTATAACTTATGATTTATAATTTAAAGTTTATGACTCATAATTTATGATTTGTGACTTATAGTGTATAGAGATATGGTAAATGATATTTAGTGTCATAAATGCACTATTTAAGAACCCAAATGTAGTAAAATGAAATTGAAATGTGTAGTTCTTTTTGTATTCTCGAGAGACAAAACAATTTTCTTTTATGATTATTTTTCTACTTCTAGTAACTTTAACTAGTACTTTTAGGGCACTGCATATCAAGACCCTAGAGATATTTAATAAAATTAACTTATAAACTAGTTTGTATTTGTTGAATTATTTAAAGTGACATATAATAATTATAAATATTTACATAAAGTAAATATGTAAAATATCATTTGATGGTAAAATAAAAAATTATTATTAAAAATTAGTTTTTCATACCTTATAAATTAATATTTTAAATTATTTTTAATAAATTGTTAAGTTGTAGTTTATGAAAACTATAAATTGATAGGCAATAAACAACAAAACTATAAGTAATAAGCTCAAAATTATAATTTTCGATTAGCGTTAGTGTGTGTTTGAATTAGTTGTGATTAACTGTGAAAATAAACTGTGAAAAAGAATCAAATGTGTGGGATGTAATCGCTTTTTGTTTGGAATGTGTAGTTTTTTGTATTCCCGAAAGACGGAACAATGTGCTTTTATAATTATTTTTCTACTTCTAATAACTTTAACTAGTGCCCTTAGGGCACTTTATATGAAGACCCTAGAGATATTTAATAAAATTAACTTATAAACTAGTTTATATTTGTTGAATTATTTAAAATGACATGTAATAATTATAAATATTTAGTAAATATGTAAAAAATAATTTGAAGGTAAAATAATTATTTTTATTAAAAATTAGTTTTTCATTCCTTATAAATTAATATTTTAAATTATTTTTAATAAATTGTTAAGTTGTAGTTTATAAAAACTATAAATTGATAGGCAATAAACAACAAAAGTATAAGTAATGAGCTCTAAATTATAATTTTCGATTAGTGTTAGTGTGCGTTTGGATTAGTTGTGATTAATTATGAAAATAAGTTGAGAAAAAAATCAATTGTTTGGGATGTAATCGATTTTTGTTTGGATATTTTTGCTATCGAATGTGTTTTTTAAGATAATTTAAAGCTGTGAAAAACAATTTTAAAGTTTTTTTAAATAACGTCCCATTTTTTAGCTAAAAGATAATTTTTTTTTTTGCTAAAAGAATATTTAACACTTTTTTTAAATACAAAATATAACTATTCAACGCATATTTATAAAAAATCTAATTCAAAAGTGCTCTAAATGTTTTCCTTTTATTTTTATTCTCTCAAAATTGGTTTTGTCGTAATACTAAAAGAAAAAAAAAAAAAGTTTTAACGAGACAAATTTGAGAGTTTGAGTATTGCAGTAACTAAAGACACTGATATTTCATCATTTTTCTTTTCTCTCTCTCTTTTTTTTAAAAAAAATAAAAATGTTCAGCTAGAGGACCAATACTACTCCCGCATATATTAAAAATATAATAATTATTATAATTGTTGTCAAAATAAATTTTAAATTCTCCATAATATTTTTTATCTCTCATTGTTTGATTGATTGGATAATAAAATATTAATAAACATCCAATTAAACATAGGGAAATATCTAAACATAGAGAAATGATATTATCACTCCAAAATCATGAAAAAAGCTTATGAATGAGTGTCATAGGAATACCAATATCAAATTTATAAGTGACAATATCATTTCCCTTAAACATAAAGTTAAAATTAATAAAAATATTATTAATATTACGTTAAAAATATAAATATATAAATAAATAAGAACAAACATTTTTTTATATTATACACAATTTTTCTAATACATGTAATATTTTACAGGTTTAACATCTTAAAAAAAAATTTTTTATACAAAAAATAAAAAATTAATTAAATTTTATATTAAATATATATTTATTACTTATATATATATATTTTTTTAATTTTAAGATTTTTACCGTGCAATTTAGAAAAACCCTATTATAGATTATTATTAGAGAAAAACATGAGAGTGAAGGTTAAAGCATGATCCAGTATTGAGTATTTTGGCGTTTGTGAATGTCTACTCTCTCTACACGTACTACCTCTCTGTGCTGTGCTACTACGCTGTCTTTACTCTTTACTCCTTCTTCTTCTTCTTTCTGGTGGCTGCATTCAAGTGAAGGTTAGGTAAGTAGATACAATCAAATCAAATCATATAATACATCTCTTCTTCCTTCTTCTTCTTCTTCCTTTTCTTCTTCTTCCCTCTCTTCTCTTTTTCCCGCCGCATGTGGCGGATTTGTCGCTCCCTCCTTCCATAATTCACTTCCTGAACAACCAACACTTTCTACTGACCTCAGATTTCCTCTGCTAAATCTCTTTTTCCTTTTCTTGCATGTGATGTGAGCGAGTGAGTGAGTGAAGTCTCTTTAATTTCTTTTCCTCTCTCTCCTTTCTCTTTCCTATTTTACCCTTCCCAACACACACACCCAAAAGAAAAAAAAAAGAGAAGATTTTTCAATCTGGGAATTCTTTATTTACTCAATATTTGCTGTCTTCAAACTAAAATTTTCTTTCTTTTTTTGTTCTGTCTCTTTCCTCGAAGTTTTCCCAGCAAAAGCCTGGAGTGATGTCTCCGACTCTCTGTCATTTGGCTTGGATTGTTGGATTATATGTGATTCTTTAGCATTCTCCTAAGCTCGCAGTAACTGTGTGTTTGCAAAAACAAAAATGTACTGCAATTTCTATATTATTCTGTTGGCAAAAAAAAAAAAAGTGTTCTGGTATTTCTATTTTTTTTCAGGAAAAAAAATTAGAGCATTTCTGTGATGTTCCTGGTGACTCTCTAAGATGAACATGTAAAGTTAGGGTCTTTGAGTTAATCTTCAATTTGCCAAGTTTAATTTCGTCTTTTCAAAAACTCATTTATCTTCTGGTTCTTAACCTTCTCTAATTCTTTCTGAAAGACACTTCTGTTACTAGCTATTTCAAGAATGCTTGAATTTGAACTGTTCATTGGCATGCTTGTGACTGATATTTTGGTGTATGTGTGAACTCGGATCCTCTTCAGTTTTGACAGGAACTACACTTGCAGCCTCTCACTCTCAAATGTGGTCGGCTATGCTGATTGTTAATTTGGCAGTTGAGCATAAGAGACTGAAGATGTACTTTCTCTCAAACTGGAGAGGATCTATTTGGATTCAATATCCTTTTTGTTGTTTTTTTTCACTGAAGATTTCCATTTCTTTTTTGTTACAACATGCATCTTTTTATATGCTTCTTGAACATACCCAGAACCCATTTTAGCTGAAAATTTGATCTTTTTTATAGATTGGATGGGAGAGGCGTGTGAATTTCGAAGTTGGGATGAACTGATTCCTGATGCTTTAGGGGTAATCTTCACAAACCTTTCACTCCAAGAGAGAGTGACAGTGATACCGAGGGTATGCAAATCATGGGCTAATGCAGTAACAGGACCATATTGCTGGCAAGAGATAGACATAAAGGAGTGGAGCAACCGTTGCCAGCCTGACCAACTTGAAAGGCTTCTTGAGATGCTTATTGCCAGAAGTTCTGGATCCCTTCGCAAGCTCTCTGTTTCTGGCCTCCAATCTGACAGGATTCTCACTTTAATTGCTGAAAAGTAAGCACTTCTGCACAGTTCTGATTAACATTATCCATTACTTGGAACAGTGTTCTTCACTTTTAGAGGAAATATTATTTATCCTAATTGCTAAAACAGTAGGATATAAAGTGAGTAAACTTGCGTTAGTGTCCATTTTGGACTTGGATTATCTCCATTTCGGGTGGGGAATTGACTGTTCGGTCGGCTATAAATCTACCCTTGGATTGTTAATCTAATACTTGAGGGCTAGGGATTGTTGAGCAATTCCTGCCCAAAATGGAGAGAAATAGAGAATCTGTCCGTGTCATTCTAGAATCTGATTTTTCAAATTCTCTTATTTAGTCCATCATTTTAAACACTTTTAGTCCTTTGTATGGAGTAATGAGGATGATTTTTTATTTTTCAGTAAAGTCAGTGATTAACTAGAAGAGTTTTACAAAGTGCCGAAGTGGAGTTTAGGACAGACACACACAATGTAAAGGACTAAAATTGAGGTTTTAGTGGGTATAAATTTGACACATTGTTTGCTTGTTTTAATGCTGATGAATGATAGTTTACATTAAAATTAGATATACGACTTCATGGTCTTGGTATCCTGTTGTGTATGGATCCAAATTCTCCGGTTTTTGTGGGAATTGCATCTACAGTCTCTCCTATTCGACCATCTGATTTACAATTGAACAATGAATTATATAACACACGAATCATAGGTCATTGTTCGGTCCATTATAATCTATCGTCCAATTGTTAATTAGACGATTTAGTATGAGAGACTGTAAATGCAATTCCTACCAAAATTGGAAAGGATCTCTGTTCATTATTTATATCTCTTGGCTAGAAGAAGATTAAATTGATGTGCTATTAATGATATGTTTTGCAGAATAATTGTTCTTTATGAAATACATGCATTAAAACTAATGATGATGGTATTAGATGGATCCAATTAGCATCTTTCTTAAGCAGTATCCTTTTACTCTTTTGCAAGTGCTTGTTCCCTCCAGACCTTGCGCCTGCCAAGGAGCTGTATGAGTGATTCAATTGTGGAACAGATTGCTGGAAGGCTTTCCATGATTTCTTTCTTGGATGTGAGCTACTGTATCAAAATTGGCGCCTATGCTTTAGAGACAATAGGCAAGAACTGCAAACTGCTAGAAGGTTTGTGCCGGAACATGCATCCCTTGGACACCGCGGGCAAGCCGTTACAAGACGACGAAGCTTGCGCAATTGCCACCACAATGCCTAAGCTCAAGCATCTTGAGATGGCCTATCATCTCATCAGCACTTCTGGGGTTCTTCAAATACTCTCAAACTGTCCAAAGCTTGAATTTTTGGATCAAAGGGGGTGTTGGGGTGTTTCACTTGACAACATGTTTGTGAAGCAGAAATTTCCAAAGCTGAAGGTTTTGGGGCCTCTTGTTCTCGACACTTATGAGAGTGATGGTTGGGATGATTTCTCAGATGCATCGGATTCTTCCGAGTACGAGTATTTACCATGGGACTTTGTGGCTGGTGACATGGGAGAGTACTATGAGGATGATAGTGACAGTTATGATGGAATGTGGGAAGATGAAGAAGGAAGGTTAGATGAGCTTCAGTTCAGGTTTTATGAAGGAATTGAAGATGCAGGGTTGTATTGGCCTCCATCTCCTTAATCTGCATTGCTTTAACTTGTTTTCTCTATTGACTTTCGTCTGATGTGCACCTGATCAACTCAGATAAACAGTTGAGATCGTCTAACGTCTAACAAGAATTGATTAGTTTCACACAAATGGCTGAGACTGAAATGCAATCAATCTGATGTAAACGATCAGCTCGATAGAGAAACTAAATTAAATTGGTATTACTTGAGATCAATATTCCGTGTCTTTTTTTTCCTAATTTCTGTAACTAATGTTTCTACTCAGACTTTTATGCATCTATGAAATGATGTGTTTTTCCTTGTATTTGGCCTTGCGCTCTTTCTAATATCTAAAGTGTCATTGTCACATAGCTATTTAGATTTCTTTTGCGATTGCCTGACATATAAAGATAGCTATTTCTGAAAATTACTTGATGGGGAAAATGTGATTCCCTGGATCATAGTGAAAGAGAAAAGTAGGTAAAGGAAAAGAGCAAGAAACTCTCTGATTTCACGTTTTTGGGCACAACTTTATAATTGGAAGAGAAGACTAGGGAATAAACTTGAATGAAATTGCACTAAGTATATGTTCGGCTCGAGTTTAGACTGATCAAACGTGGATTCGATTCAGAATAAACAATTAAACAATATATTAAAGCCAAATTATGTTCTCTTGCGAGATTAAAAGATTTTATTGAAAAATTAAATATTAAAATTAAAGTAAATATTTTTAATAACATGACGATATTTTATTTATAAGATATAAATGAAGACATAATTTAAAAATATTAGATTTGAATCTATATTAAAGAATGAGTGATGAAGTGGGAACCACAGTTATTTAATAGAATAAAGTGAGAATAAATATTGATTTGAAAGCACTTAAAAAATATCTGTAAGATCCGTTCTAGTACGGGCAGGTGAATAATACTTATCACCTAACATTCTTCAAAGAAACACCCGTGAGTGAATTAGACCAAAACAATATTTTCTTTTATTATTAATGACTAATAATAAACATGTGTAGTGTTGATCCCATAAATATTGCTGGTGTACTATCTCCATGCCATTAAAAAAGACATTCAATGTGTTACCAAAATATATCAGACATCCATTAAACATAGGCGTAATATGAAGGTAAATCTTGCAGATCAAGTTGTAGCTGTGACTGTTTGTTTGGTTCCCTTAGCTTTTTTTAAAGTTCAAATGATAGAGGGTAGCGTTGCAGTGAAAAAGTATGATTTTTTTTACCTTGTTTGGTAAACTGAACACCATGTGAATCAGTCGCCGTACTTTATTCTCTGGGCCCATATAATTCAATCTACATATTCCTTTTCATTTTTTTTTCTAAAAAATAAAAATAAAAAAATTTGAGAAAAAAACAGAAATAGTTTGGATTGACGTCAGATTACGTTAAATCACGTTAAAATAGATAAATCAATGGTTGAGATAAATTTGACATATAAGTGAGGCGAATCCAATGAACGCAACAAAAAGTAACATTAAAGTGAATTAACGTTAACGTGAATCCACTTCTATCCAGGCAAGTGTGTGTTTGAGATTGAGTTGCCAAAGATCAAAGGTGGTTGGGAAGACTCTAAAACCTATTATGGGTATGCTAACAAGTTGTTTGGTTGTGGTTTGTCATCAATTTGTTTGAGATATCAAAATTGATTTTTTTTTAAAATAATGTCACATTTGTTTTTACGTTGAATTAAAAATTTTATACTAAATTTTTATTATAAATCTATTGTTAAGGTAAAAATTTTAAACATAAATTATGTTATTTTAAAATTAATTGACATAAAATTAATTTTATAAAATTATATTGATCTAAAATTTAATTAATTTTAGTATTATGTATGTGTGATGTAGATTGTCTTTTTGGTCAGTTCGCCTATGATGTAGGTTGATGTTGTCAAAATTGTGTTGGGCTTAATTGAAGTTTATTGAAAATAAATTTGAAAACAAAATTTAGTTGGGCTGAATTGAAGTTTATTAAAAATAAATTCGGTTAAAAGAGTGAATTCACTACATTGTTACGTTGGATAGTTTCGTTTAAAAGTGCATTTGAAACACTGAATTTTAGCCAAAGCTAACATAACAGAGAAGAAAAGAGTTGCTTTGAGTAATCGCCAATTCAAGTTTTATTTATGTTTATCCAATTGAGACAAACAGACAACCAAACATGATAGTAAAGTGTTAGATGCAAATTGAAAACACTAGAATGAACTTAAATTGAGAGGTGCAAAAATTAATCTTTTTTCTAAAAATTTTTTTTTAAAAAAAATGCAGGGGAGCTTCCTTGAATGAATGAGATAACTGATTAAAAATGGTTACTGGCTTTAATTAACCATCTAAAATCAAAAAGCAGAAGTGATCATACTGATAATATGTGAATCAAATGGTTACAGAGAGTTTAAAACTCCAATGTTTGGGGTGAAACTAACCATTATTGTTTTGTTAGATTCTCAATTCTCACGGTAATTAAGTATAATAAGACAGTGAATATCATCAATCTGTATATTCTTGCACTTGTAATGTTTCCTGGAATGTCTACGATGGATCTTTGTCCTTACTTCATATTATTAAGTTTTTAATTGTATTTATTTTTCCCTAGGTTCAACTTTTGTGTTAGTAGCTAATAGTCACATGATTACATGTGATAGAGTAATGTTTTTGGATCTTGCAGACTATTATCACTTCAATCCATCCTTTGAAACTTGTGCCCGACCATTGTTTTGGAGGGATTATAGAAGTCTGCTTGTTTCTACTATAACTATGGTACAGCGCAAAAGAATTTTTATTGATAGTAATTTTAAATTTTAATATAAATCTGACGGAATGTACCTCTATAGAAAGAAATTTGTCATCATATATAATTTTGTGCCATTAACGTTTGATGTGCATGTCCTTGCCAAGCTCAAAATTGCTAGTTATTAATTAGGATTTTTTCACACTAATAGGCAATCACATAGATAGAAAATGTTTGATTATAATAAGAAAAATGATAAACAGTACCCTTAGGGCACTAGTTAAGATTACAAAAATAACAATATTTTATTAAAAATAATAGACTTTAATGTTTCGAAACTTGAAAATTAGTTAATGAATACAGTTTATAATAACTCCAATCATTTAAAAAGATGTATTTATTACATCTTAACCATATTTATTACATCTTAACCAGTGTCCTAGCACTGTTTAGCATAACCCTTAGAATAATACTATATCTTCCTAAAAATTTTCCTACTTATCTTCATATTATTATATAAAGTATGAAATTAAGTGGACTCTCAACCTCAAAACCATAAAAACATTAAAAATATTCTTTAATAAATAAGTAAGAGGATTTTTATAAATATGGAACAAGAGGATTAGAAATTATTCGGTTTGATTATCTTCATTTAACTTTGCACATGTGGTTTGCGTGTACCATATGACCAACCTTTAACTGTAATTTTTTAGGTTTGTCTTTGGGTTATTTTCAAGGTATGCAAGTCTTCTCATCTCATCAAGTTTTAGGGCTTTCATCAGAATTTGTGTATTATACACTACTATTGTCTTGTTTGTTGATATTATTATTATTATTATTATTATTATTATTATTATTATTTGAGGAATAGTAACAATAACATATTATGCAATTTATTTTTTTTATTGTAATAAACTCTATTCTATACGCTACAAAAAAAAATCATATACTAATATAAAAAATCATACAAGATTGTTAATATTGCTATAGACATGTTATAACATTATTAATTTATTAGTATAAATATTTTAAGTTTAAACTAACGATTTCATAATCTATACTAACAGTATAATGATAACCGTTATACATTAATTTTTATACTAACAAATAAATATATAATTACTAACAAATAATTCTGTAAGTAAAAGTCAAAATATTTATACTAACAGATTAATTATGTTAGAAAAAATTTATAATAATCATAGCTACTCTAACATTTTCAAAAGAAAATCCATTATATTGATTTTTTTTAATGATAATTAGTGACTACTCTTGAATTTTAACCTAGGCCCAGCTATAACAAAAAAAAAAGTGTTAGCTTTTGTGTTACTAATATATCTATCTCTCGTTTTCATGTCTTATATCATGATTAATAACGGTGTGTTTGTTTTAGAGTTTCTAATATGATTTCAGTCCCAAAATCAACAAAAAAAAATTAAAACAAAGCTCAATTTTTTTTAACTTATGAATCTAATAGATTCATGTTTACTGAACATCTAAATCTCATATATATTTGTCTTCATGGTTATTTTAAGGTGGTCCTTGATCACCATAATCCCCAAATATTGACTATTAAATTAAGAGAGAAGGTGACAGAAATTTTCTTTAATAATAATGAGATAAGAAGATCACCATTATGATGACCCTGTCTTGATTGTCCAAATGTAAAAACAAATGAAGTTATATATAGGACCATGCACCAAACTCCAAAAGGTGTAGTCCTCACTTTCACATACGTAGTGTCTGTTTCCTAGTTCATAGATTTGCAATTGAGTGTCATGAGGTGCTTCCATTCATATATACAATTTCATCATGAAATCACCAGTCGACAGTGGTCCCACTTCCACATACACTCATCAAATTTCATACTTTGGCATCAACATTTTTCATTTCCATGCCATCACTTCATTGCCAATTCATCTCGCAATCATTATCTATTTATTTAGTTTAGATTTTAGTTAAATAAAAAGTAAAAAGATATATAAATAAATAGTTGAAATTATTAATGCACAATAATTCAGATCATCCATTAAAAATAATTATTTATAACATTAGTCAAAAAAATAATTTTGACAGAATCAGAATTTAAAATAAATATGGCAAACAAATATTTTCCACCTAAAATAATTTTACTGCTATTTAGGATTAATGTGATTTTTTTTCCTACAAAAACAATAATTGAGTATAAATTATTTTATAAAGTTAAGTACTAAAATAATATTCATCATTTGAGAATCGAGATAGTTAAATAAATTCAAAACTTGGTAAACTATAAATGTAAATATGATTTTACCCCAAAATTTTCAGAACAATATATTACTAGTGTTTTTTTAGTAAATTATAACTAGTGTTATTAATTTAATATAAATATAAATATATAGTACCTACCTAGAAAAAATTTTAAGATAAATGATAATATAATGAAACAAAATATAAGTCGAACTGATTATTTTTATAAAAACTAGAGAATTCTTAAAATTTTATTGATCGTTTTACAAATAATTTCATTAATACTAATACTATTTTATTTTTTTGGACAACATACTAATACTACGGGTGCAGAAACAATATGGGCTTTTTTTTTTATTTCAACAGAATAAAGGCTTAAATAAGTTTAGTGAGAGTTATGGTAATCGGGGCTTTTGGAATTGCAGAAACCAGTGCTTTTGGGGTGTAGTGCATACAGTTGTCAATGGAATATGGCACCAAAATATTTTAAATATTAGTAATAGTATTTTTGAATAGTATCATCAGTAAAATAAAAGTGATTTTTTTATAATTTTTATTATTCTATGGACAACTAACACAAAACGAATTCAGACACTAATGTTAAATAAAATGATAATCTCATTCTCAATTAGAATGATGTTAATCGCAACGTCCATTGTCCATTTGTTATTGCTTCATCTTTTTACAAAGACCCAAAAACGAAAACAAGACCCAAAAGCTGCCTTTTGAAACAAAAAAACACATCACGTTTTTTCAATGATATTCCAAAAAAAAAAAAGTTATCGTACAAAAGTTTCTCCCACAATAAAATGGTGGATGAGATTAGCACCATCCTTATTGGGAGCGGCACCATCCTTTTTAGTATATAAATTTATGATTACTATATATAAAAAGGATGGTGCCACTTCCAATAGAAATGGTGCTAATCCTATCCTCCCAATAAAATCTGTTAGAATTTTTTAAAAAAAATATATGTAAAAGACCAAAATTATAAATGAAAGATGAAAGTTTATGTGGCTCAAAAAAGAAATTAATGAACAAAAATTGCACCCTAATCTTATCTATAAAACTAATTTTCTGTTCCATTATTTGAATATTTTATGATGGAGTGGAATAAATTTCTCACTCCATTGTTTAGGAAGTGAACAGAACGTATGCTCATTTTACCTTTTTTTTATCTTTTACTTATTTCTCATATTAAAATTGATTTTAACGCTAGAAGACCCATTCTTCCATCAAATTTGTTGTTTTTTCTCTAATAATTCAACCATAGAATTAAGTGTATTGTTTCATGAAAAATATAAATTGCTTTGAAATATGTTTTATTTAAGATTAAAATTATTAACACAATGGTTTAAGCAAGAACTTATTTATGTATTTTGAAAAAGAAAAATATTAAGATTATATGTATGCTCAAGTATATTGGTGATTTGAGGATTATTAATTGAACAAAATTGTTGTGCTGCTTTGTGCTTTTGGAATTATATGTATGTTGAACTATGTTGGTGTTACAAGATCATTTTAGGAATAGTATTTTACTGAATTTTGTGCTTTTTTGCCTTGAAAAAAGTATTTGACTTATCTATTATTTAATTGAAAAAAAATATTTACTTTGAGTTGAATTAAAAAAAGAACATTATTTGTTCTTTCTTATTAAACAATTTAATTATTTTTAAATAAAAATAAATAGTTAAACACATTTTTAGCTAATTTATTAAAAATGTTTAAAGTTAATTAATTAATATATCAAATTATTTTTAATTTGAAAATAACAAAAATGTATATTAATTTTTTTTATTAAGTGAGGGTGTTTATAAAAAATAACAATATTATTGAGTAAGTTTTTCATATACCAAATATGAGAATCGAAAATTAACAAATAAACAAACAAACAAACATAAGAATATACTTATCAAAGAATCACTTCCTCAAAAAATATATTCCTAAAAAAACTTATTTAAAAATATGTCTTATACCAATTTTTTTTTTTTTAAAAAAAATCCAAATTCAATAAAAACAAAGAGTACAGGGTGTACTCATCCAAACACCCTCTTAGTGGAATGAATTTCATAGTTTGTCATTCCATTAAATCTCCAATTGTCTTATCCAAACAAAAATAATTATTTAAATGCCACTTCATTCTGCTTCATTCTGTCACATTCTATTAATTAAAATATACCTTCATTTTTTCACAAACACATATATTAACAACAAGTACTTCCTCCAGTTTTAAATATAAACAACTTAAAATTCATTTATTATTAAATATAAATAAAAGTTAATTTTTTATTTTATTTAATGTTAAAATCCTTAAATAACCCTTACATTAATTTTTTTTTATTTTGAATGAAAATTATTTAATTTTAGTGACTGAGAAGATGATAAAGAGTACTTTAAAAGAAATAAAATTATTTAATTCTTACACGCACTCATCTCTAAATTCAAAACACACATCCTAAACTAAATTGCTACCGTTAAGATTCGAACCTTCAATTCTTAGTGAGTACTCATTTTTCAAAGAACTTGGTACATAACCATGTGAGTTATTACTCACTTTTCAAAGAAATATTTTTTAGTGAGTACTCATTTTTATTATATTTTATCTCTTATTTAATGAGAGTGGGTTGAGCTAAATATTATAAATGGATATCGGATAAAAAATTTTAAAACTGAAATAAAAAATAATAATACTAGTTTATAATTTATAATTAATCATAAAAATAAACTATATAAAAAAAGGCAAATAAAAACGTGTTTTTTTCGGGTAGAGAATGAGCGTACAAATGTTGAATGAAATCCAAGTGGATGTGCGCGCAGTCAGGCCATCTTTTGGTACCCTTGCAAATGAAGTACTGCTATCTCTGTTTAAAAATATTCCTTATTATTGTATTAATTTTTTAAAAAATAATTTCTATATTATAATTTTAATTTTAAATAAATATAATTCTGTTAAAAAATAAAAAATAAATATAATTCATCATTTTGAGAATAGACATCACTGATAATAGGTTTAAATAAGGATGAAATTAAAAAATATAAATAAATATACTTTGCATAAATATTTATAATATAAAACATAAATAGTTTGCTCTTGATAATTATATTTTAAAACAAGAGTAATATTAATCAATTTGACAATTTTCAAACCAGCATGGGTACATCCCTATTCATTTTCCCTAAGTATCTTATTATTATTATTTTCTTTTGGAAAGCTCGTTAATAAGTCATATTTAACTAATTTACATATATATTAATAAAAGTAGTTAAAATTAGTTATTGATATTGAATTTAATACTCCCTCCGTTTTCAATTATAAGCAAAAAAAAATACATACCTCACACCCTTTAAGAAAATTAGTTAGTCCCATTTAATTTTATTGGAACTATCTAAAAAGAAATGAATTTTTTTACAATGCCCCTTTTTATGTTATAATCTCTCCACTTTATAACCATGACAATAAATAAATGAGTAAATTGAGTGGATGGTAGTTTAGATAAATTTTCATTTAATGCAAGTGAAGGTAGTTAATTTAGCTTATAAAAAATAACATAAGAATTTTCAAAAAATTGCTTATATTCGATAACGGATGAAGTAAAATTTATGTTAACTTTTCAACACTATCTTTATTTAATTTTTTGTGGTTTTACAAATCTATCTCCTCACATTCTCTAATCACCTTAGATGGAGGTATGCTATTGGTTGAAACTATTGTTGAAAATTGTAAACTCATTAAATATACCAATGACATATGAGAAAAAAAGTTATTTAATGCTTTACATACTTTAAAAAGTAACTCACAAATAAGAACATCACATATTTCTAAAAGGTAACTTATAAATAGAAACGGAGTATTGTCGTTATTATATGTAGTACTTCATCCCTCTTTATTTTTTATTTTTATTTTTTAAAACTTTAAATAGTATTCACAACAATTTGACATTTTAAAATTTTAAAATATAACGAAAACTTTTAATTTTTTTAAAAAATCACTACTAATAAATATACTTATCTAATTCTTTCACAAATATGATTTTCATTCTCAATTTTAAAAATATGAAAATACTATGATTAGTGAAATAATTAGATGAGTATATTTATTAGTAGTGATTTTTTTTTGTCAATGAGGGTTGACCCAAATAGTGTGTGCTTAGGTTCATGACTTCGAGGTCATGGATTCGAGTCTCATCTTGTTGAATTTAGCTTCTCTTGGATAAGGTAGGCCTGCCTCTTAACTAAATTTTTTTGTTACAAAAAAAAAATCATAGTATTTTTCTATTTTTTCTCTTTTAATCACAATATCAATTAATCAACACTTAACTAATAATTAAATAGAATTAATATAGTTTATTTATAACAAAATTTTCTTACACTCAATAAAGAGAAAAGTACAAAAAATACTGTATTATGAAAAGGTAGTGCTATAAAGTGAACATTAATAAACATTCAATGTAAATATTAATAAACATTAATGAACATTAAATGTAAGGATTGATGAACAATCAATATGACATAAGCATTGACGAACATTCAATGAATATTAAATGTGCCTTTAAAAAGATGAACAGTTTAATATATTTTATAGTATTTTAAAAATTTAAATAGTAATAAATGTATTAGTCATCAAATAAGTAGTAGAATTTGTGAAAAGATTCACACAAATTTGGTCTAACATTTTTAAGCTTAAAAAGTATTCTTTTAAACTAAGGGTTTTGCTAACAAGTTCCTAAGGACATTTGTTAAGGTTATCACAATTGAAAAAATAATCATAGGTGCATATCTTTTAATTTTATATCTCGAAAATACTAAAAACTACATTTTTGCAATAAGTTTTTACTATATTAGACTTCTTAATTAGTGTCCTAAGAGCACTATTTAACATTTTCCTTAAACTAAAGCTAAAATAACACCTTTGAAAGAAAAACTAAAACAAAAAAATAAAATAAAAAATTGGTAAATTAAAATCAAATTTTTAATTTCACTATCAAAATGAAACATATACAACAAAGACAAATACTTACAAGTTAAAATCTCCAATTTTAAACATTTACAAAGCTCTTTTTTCATATTTTCATTTAATAAAAGAGGGAATTTATAAATAAATGAGATTTTTAAAAATAGGTTTTCTTTTAATTGTGCACTAAAAATATCAACAGCTAACAATTAAAAATTAATTCATTCAAGATAGAGGGATATATTATTAAAATGAGTAAAGTTAAAGACTAATCTTATAAATAACCTAACTATCTATTAATTGTATCGGACTTTGTCAATTTTCTAAAATCATACTCGTCTCAACTTTAATTTATAAATAAAAAACAAACAAAAGTTAATCGTTCCTATTTTACTATAGGAGTGATGGTAATATAAAATAAACATTAATAAACATTCAATGCAAGCAATAATGAACAATTAATATTCTCTCCACGATGATTTATAAGAAAAAAAAAATCAAGTCTGTTATTTTAAAATATAAGTAAATTCTAACTACTTTTATTTTATTTTATGTTTTTATTCTTTAAGTACCATTATTGGATTGACTATTTAACTTTTTAAGTAGAGAGAATAAATATGAAAGGTTAATTTATTAAATAGAGTTAAATATTTGTTTGAAAACAAGAAAATTAAATATGTTTAACTAATTTTTTTTATATGTGTAAATAAGTGTTTTTTTTTTTATAAATCATTTGGGAGGAAGTATAGAGTAAGCATTGATGAGCAATCAATGAATATTTTTTTATTATTTTTTATTCGCCAAACACACATCTCACATCATATTATTCCTAATTTTATCCCATCTAGGATCGAACTTATCTCCTTCAACTCAAAGAGCTCCTCTTTATGTCACTTAAGCTACAAGCTTTTGACAATCAATGAATACTACCTCCGGTCCTTTTTATAAGAGACAAAAAAAAATTTTGATCCTTTTTTATAAGAGATTTTGTGAGTTATCTAGGCATATTAATTATTCATAAAGAGTAAAAATACTTTGTTACCCTCAATTTATCATGAGCACTCATAATTTTTCATAAATAAATGCATTAACTACATGGATATTTTAGTAATTTCCTCGCATCGTTAATTAAAAAAATCACTTATTATATTTTATTGATATGTATAAAATATGTCCAATATTTCTTATAAAAAGAATTGAAGATAGTATTAAATATGCCATTAAAAAAGATGAACAATTAAATATATTTTGTAGTACTATTTTGAAAATTTAAACAGCAACAAATGTATTTTTCATCGATGAAGTAAGAGAATTTATAAAAAAATTTACACATTTGGTCTAACTTTTTTAATCTTAAAAACTATAGCTTTGAATTATAGTTAAAATAACAGCTTTAAAAGAAAAATTAAAGAGTTTGGTAAATTAAACTCAAATTTTCAATTTCACTGTCAAAATGAAAGATATACAGTTAAAATCTCCAATTTTAAACTTTTACAAAGCTCTTTTGTCATATTTTTATTTAATAAAAAAAACAACTTATAAATAAATGAGATTTTTGAAATTTTTTTTTTTTATGTCCTACAATGGACAACTAAAAATTAATCATTTCAAGATGAATAAATACCATAGTGAGTAAAGTCAAAGATTAGTTTGTTAAAGGATTTAGCTATTTTATCAATTATGTCGAATTTTATCGATTTTCTAAAATCATATTTGTCTCAATTTTAACTTATACATAAAAGAAAAAAAAGTTAATCATTCTTATAAATAAATAGGACCAGATGCAATATCTCAACGATAAATGTTTATCCTCATACTAAATCTTCTTACAAATCCTCTTATTCACTTAGAATATATTTGGATTAGTTTTTTTTTTAAAAATATGTGTTGAATAGTTATATTTCGCAGTTAAAAAACTTTTGATTATTCTTTAAACAAAGAAAAACTTTTAGTCATTAAGCTAAAAATTGGATATTATTTCAAAAAGTTTTAAAATTACTTTTCACAGCTTAAAATTATCTTTAAAATCGCTTATGGCAACAAATATATCCAAACAAATGTGATTATGTCTCACATAATCGATTCTTTTTTACAACTCATTTTCACAATTAATCACAACTAATCCAAATATACCGTTAATTTTGACAATTGTCCTTCGTCATTTGAAAAAGAAAATATTAATAAAAATATATATATGATAATTATCAAAATTAAGTGAGTTAAAAAATTCATAAAAAAATTTAATATTTTTCTACCTCAACACCTCAAAATAGATAGAATATAAAGTAAGCATTAATAAACATTCAATGTAAGCATTAATAAATAATCAATATAAACTACTACTCCATAAAGTAAGCATTGACCAACAATCAATGGATATTACACGGGCCTTTTAAAAGATGAACAGTTAAATGTATTTTATAGTATTTTAAAAAATTTAATGAATGTATTTTTTTATGAAATAAGTAAGATAATTTTTAAAAAGATTTACGCAATATTCAGTCTGTTTTTTCTAAGCTTAAGAATATAATTTTAAACTAATGTTAAAATAATAGCTTTAAAAGAAAAAAAAAGTTTGGTAAATTAAACTCAGATTTTCAATTTCACTCTCAAAATGAAACGTATACAAACAAGACAAATATTTATAAGGTAAAATCTAAAATTTTAAACTTTTACAAAGCTCGTTTCTCATATTTTTCATTTAATCAAAAAGCAATTTATAAATAAATGAGATTTTTAAAAAACTCTCTTTTTTTTTTTGCACTACGGATATTTACAATTGATAGCTAGAAATCAAATTCTTTAAGATGAAAAGATCACCAAAGTGAGTACAGTCAGGAGTGCCCATCAAATTGGGTAAACCGACGAATCCGGCGAATCAAACCAAATCAATCCATAAATTTGTCTAATCCAAATTCATTTGGGTAAAACTTGGCCCAAAAAAAAGCTAAAACCCGAACGGAACAAATTAAACTCAAAGGTAATTGGTTTGGGTATTTAGTTTATCAAATATAAATTCGAAGACCTGATAGTCTACTTAATAGATCCAATCATCATAATATTTGTAGACTATTGAACTTATATAAATATTATTTGTTGTCATTATATTTTTTATTATATATTGATATATTGATTGGTTCTTTCTTATATTTCGTCATCTTTTGTATTATTCCGGTTAAAAATTAAAAAATTGGTTAAAAAATAGTTGAGGTTCACAATTATCTCTCCAAATTTAATGATGGCAATTTTTTTTTTTTAATTAGACAATCAGTCAAACTAACTCGTAATGTTTTAGATTGGTTTTGTTCGGATTTTGAGATTTATTTTACATAAATCCAAATCAAACCAATTCATATAATTTTTGTCAATTGGGTATTGGGTAACATAAAAACCAAATCAACCCAACCCGTGGACACATCTAAATGCAATTAAAGACTAATTCCTTAATGGACCTAATTATCTATTAAATCTGTCGGACTTTGTTGATTTTCTAAAATCTTATTTATCTCAACTTTAATTTATAAAATAATGAAAAAAATGTCAGGCCAAATATTATCTTAGAAGAAATTTGCTAAATAATAATCCTTCTCTTTCAAAATATAAACACTTAGGATAAAATATTTATTTCATATTATAAACATTTATACAAAATATAATATAAATTTATTATATTTTTATAACTTTACTTTTATTTATTAAAATAATCACTAATATTATTCTAAATTCGTAATATCATAGATTTACATTTATTTATAAGTAAAATTTGAATAAAATAATTGATTTTTTTTAAAATCAACACAATAGCAATTTTTTAACGTGGAAAAAACATGCAAGTGTTTATATTATGAAACAAAATATATATAAACTACTTGTTTAGTTGCAATAAATACATTATATTTATTGCTTTACTTTTTATTTAAAAAAAATATATTAAATAGTTTTTAACTTTCAACGTAATCAAGTGTATTTGTTTCAATTATGTAGCTTAAGTGGTGAGTGCATGAAAATATGTACATGTGAGTTCGGGTCTTTCTTATATGAAAAAAAAATTTAATACATAAAAAGGACAATTAATATTTCAATATCGAACAAATTTTTTTATTTTTTTATTTAACCCTAAGAAGGCAATTAATTAATCCTTCTCTAGCGTCTTTTGTTTTTTTTTTTTTTGTTAATTATTCTTTCGCCAACAACTAATATTCCGTTGACTCCCGATGCTACCCTGATATATATGTAAGTGACGAAAAAGCCCTTCCCCAACAACCCTCCTCAGTCCTCACCGCGACAAACACAGCAGTCTCTCACTCTCTCTATAAATTCCGTGGGTCTATTCTGCAATTCAACCATCTCACAGAAACATAAACAGAAACAGAATCCAACTCAGGTTTCTTTCTCTCTGTCTGCTACAGCTTACAGCAGAGAGAATACACAATGGCTATGGCCGCGTCGAACTCTCTCATTCCCACCAAATCCTTACTCCCATCCCATTCCCTCCTTTCCTCCTCCAACCTCAACCAATGCTCCTTCCTCAACAATCCCAGGCCCACTCATTCCATCCAAGTCGTTCACGCCGCCGACAAACCCGTCGTCTCCGGTGAGGCTTCCCCGAAGCAAATCGAGGCCAACTGGAGCACCGAGAGTTGGAAATCGAAAAAAGCCCTTCAACTCCCGGAATACCCTGACAAAGAGAAGCTCGCATCGGTCCTGGACACTCTGGACTCCTTCCCTCCCATCGTCTTCGCCGGAGAGGCTCGGAACCTCGAGGAGCGGCTCGGCGAGGCTGCCTTGGGAAACGCATTCCTCCTTCAGGGCGGAGATTGCGCTGAAAGCTTCAAGGAGTTCAATGCCAACAACATTCGTGATACCTTCCGAATTATCCTCCAGATGAGCGTTGTTATGACGTTCGGTGGCCAAATGCCTGTCATTAAGGTCCGTCATTTTTCTTTTTCGTTCGAATTGATAGTAAATTATGGAATTGAACGAATAGAATCTGATAGAATATATTCCATTTGATTCAATTTTCTAATTTTTCGTTCCTTACCAATTTAGGGATATGAGATGCTACAATCTATCTCTACTAAAATAAGAAAATAAAATATTGATTTCATTCTGTTCCATATTCGTCATTAGATATTAAGCATTAATGACTGTTTTGCATGTTTGATTAGGTGGGAAGAATGGCGGGTCAATTTGCGAAACCGAGATCGGAAGCGTTTGAGGAGAAAGACGGCGTGAAGCTGCCGAGTTACAGGGGGGATAATGTGAATGGAGACGCCTTTGAGGAGAAAGTCAGAATTCCTGATCCAGAAAGAATGATTAGAGCGTATAGTCAATCGGCAGCGACTCTGAATCTTCTGAGAGCATTTGCGACCGGAGGGTATGCTGCTATGCAAAGGGTCACCCAGTGGAATTTGGACTTCACACAGCACAGCGAGCTGGGAGACAGGTACCTTTTTACCTTTACCTGCAATTGCGACCCTTTTAGTTTCGCCTTTTTAGGGTTAATTTTTTGCTTTGTTTGTAGTCACGTTTGCTTTTGTAAGGTTCTTTTGCTGAAAAGTAATTTCACTTTTAAAAAATAAAACTTTAAGATTTAGAAAATAACTTTATCAAAACTTCAGTCAAATCTTTTGATAGAATTTTATTAACATTTATCATTTAATATCCACATATAGTCTTAATGCTCTTTTAAAAGTACACAAATGAAACTTGAATTTGGTAATTACCTCTTTTGAAAGTACACTTATCACTTAACTTCTATATTGTTTATAATCTTAATTTTCTTATAATTTTTCAGTTGTTCCCTCTAAATACTGGGTTATTATTGTTATCATGTAATTTGTTGGCCAAAAAAGCATATAAACTGTAAAGTGAAGACAAATTAACAATGCCAGAATCTCAATTTTGTGTGATAATATGTCAAATCGTCATGAGAAGTGTAAAGTTAGGTTTTGTATATGAAATATAAAATCAACATTAGTCATAGCTTTTGTGTGTTTACTAAGATAAGAAGACATATTACATCATTTACATGTGATTATGTGAATAATACGGAAAGTTAAATTCTTTTAATCATTGTACCATATCTTGTTTACTTGGACAGAAAACACAACTAATTTTTTTTCGTCATGTTTTTTCCCTGCAAGCTTTTAGACGTAATAACAAAGACTGGTGCAATGGTGCTGTAGGATTAACAATTTCCTTTCAAAAGGGCTATATGATTTTACAATACAATCGTAGTTTTTTTTTAATTTAATTATTTTTCTTAAGCTAGATGGTTGGGCAAAATTAGGTTTTAAATAAGTTAGGTGATAACTCCGGATGGGCTGGTAGCTCCCTAATTAGGTCACTCCAAACTGAAATTTTAACTAATCAAATGCTGAAACTGATCGCGTCACTATCCTCAATTGACATATTTGACTATTTGTATATGGTATCAAACACTCCCGGTATTGGATTAAAAATATATAATTTGAACTCCTTGATCTAGCTGAGTTTATATTTGTTCCTCAAGGAAAATTGGATGTGTTCTCTCTTGGCATGGCAGGTACCTAGAGCTCGCTCACCGAGTTGATGAGGCCCTTGGATTCATGGCTGCTTGCGGCCTCACGGTGGACCATCCTATAATGAAATCAACTGATTTCTGGACTTCTCATGAATGTTTGTTATTGCCATATGAACAATCACTCACTAGGTTGGATTCAACTTCTGGTCTGTACTATGACTGCTCTGCCCATATGCTTTGGGTTGGAGAACGGACCCGGCAGCTCGACGGTGCCCATGTTGAGTTTCTAAGAGGAGTTGCTAATCCCCTAGGAATCAAGGTTTGCTCATTATTATTCTTCTTCTTCTAATACTTATACTTTCATTTGATGAAGTCATGCAAGCTTCATTTGAGTTGAATAGTGTAATTGATAGAGACTGGCACAAAATCGCAGGTAAGTCAAAAGATGGATCCAAACGAGCTTGTTAGACTCATTGAGATCTTGAACCCCCAAAACAAACCAGGGAGAATTACAGTGATCACCAGGATGGGAGCTGAAAATATGAGGGTAAAGCTTCCACATTTGATCAGGGCAGTGCGCAGAGCAGGGCAAATTGTGACATGGGTCAGCGATCCTATGCATGGAAATACCATAACAGCTTCCTGTGGACGCAAAACTCGACCCTTTGATGCCATCAGGGTATACTTCTTTTGACTAATTAACTTTTACTTTTTGTTTGTTTAGAAGATATGAGGTTTTCAGATGATATAGATATATTGGATTGAAATCGTGTTACTTATTGCTGTTTTCCTCAGCATTAAATTAAACCACTTCGAAAATCATGCTTTTTAAACGTGCATCTGATTATCAGAATAAGGGCTTTGAGAAGAAGATTAAGAAATAATTAATACTTGTGTCTTCAATTAATGAAGTAGATTTATTTTCATTGGCTTTAGTAAATGGTGTTTAATTGATTATAGAGCCTCTTTGGATGGACAGACTTCTAGCTTACTTGAAATTCTCTACTTCAACACTTGTATTATGTAGAAGTGATGTTGTGTCATAATTTATATGAAGTTCTTATCAAATCAAGTGCATATAGAAACACTATCTCTAGCAGCATTTTGAAAAATCCGAGTAGGGAAACTCAATTGAGAAGTTAATATTTAAAATTTATGTAAAACCAGCTATGGCATTAGTATCTTTATGACAAAATCTACTCCAATAAGTTTTTTTTTTGGTTGAAAAGTTCATCTACCAGTTTTGGTTGTTGAAGACTTGAAGGTTAAATATTTAAACTGGTCCTATATGGTACCACCACAACACCTGAAGCTTATATAGTATTTAGAAGTATTGGTAGGTCCCAAAATGTCTGCTAGCATAAGGTACTGACTACTGAATGAAGTATTCAAGCTGTCATTAAGTTATTTCATCAAGTAAAATAAGAAATGCCATTGTAGAGTTTGGTTGCATTTCTTTATCAATCGGTAGGTACAACGTGGGGATATCATATTTGGGGCCCATTTGATTATGATTTTTGTTTCCTACTTTCATGAAATCAAACCTGTGGTTTTCAATCACCAATTGAACCAACCAACCATGACTGGTTGTGAACTTTAGTTGATACCAACTTTTGAGAAAGAAGCATTGATAGGGATGCCAGTTTATTGAGAAATAGGTTGAAAAAAGTGTTGATATTTGATTAGATCATTGATGACTCTAATTTCGTTTTTTGGTTGAATTGGACAGGCGGAGGTGAAAGCGTTCTTCGACGTGCACGAGCAGGAAGGAAGCCACCCAGGAGGGGTTCATCTGGAAATGACGGGTCAGAATGTGACTGAGTGCATTGGTGGGTCAAGGACGATCACCCTTAATGATCTGGGCTCACGTTACCACACTCACTGTGACCCTAGGCTCAATGCTTCTCAATCTCTTGAGCTTGCTTTCATCATCTCTGAGCGCCTCCGAAAGAGAAGAATGGAATCCGAGCAGCTTTTTGCCCCTGTAGGACTGTAAAACAGTTCCATATACCCATAAAATTCCCCTTCCTCCTTTTCCCCTTTAAACATGGACCATTAATTTAATTTAGCTAGTTAGTAAACAATCATGTATGCGTTACTTTATTTGCATGTGTATATTGCCAAATAATGCGACAGTGTTTTGAAATCATTTGGGTGCCCATGCGCTTGACAATTGAATCCATGTGGACGGATAACTTAACGTACTCTTAAAACTTATACCGGTGATCTCAGGGGCGTAGCGTAGTATATTAATGGAAGGGCCTTGTACCCCAAAAATTTTTATTTGTAGGAATATTATATATATGATATATATTTTGGCCCCTCCCAATTTTTTTTGTATTTGCCCCCCTCCCTCCAAATTTTTCATAGTTAACAATAAAAAGTCTAAAGATATAAGGTTGACCACGTCAATCATCCGATATGTTATTGTGTTTAATCTTGACCACATGAATCATAGGACATGTTATTGTGTTTAATCATAAATTATTTTTTTATAATCAAATTTTTAAAAAATACAAATATATATTTCACTTAGCAGAGTATTTTTAGTTTGGTGATTTATTTTTAGAAAGATTTAATTCATATTTATAGTTAATATATCATATTTTTTATATATCTCATCATCAAAATAACTATAGATATAAATTATTTAAAACAAAATTGAAGATAAATTCTTACATGTTATAGCCTAAAGTCATGCGTCGATGTATTTGACTTTAAAATACTATTGAGTTTAAGTTTTCTAAATAATTATCAAAGAAAGAAAATGCTTGAATTTTTTTGTTTCTAGAAGTTGATTTTTCATTCTATTTTTTTTATTTTTTATATTGTTATATATGTTTTTGTTTTTTCTTATTTTCTTTTCTCTCATCCAAAAAATAGCTAAACAATGACGGTAAGTTTTTGTTTTGATTGCTTTAATTTATATTTTATATTAATAATATATAATCATTTTAAATTACAAATTACGATACGATAACTTATCAAGTTTGATATTTAATTTTTATCTTAGTATTTAGCCCTCTCATAAAATTTAAGCTAGTTTCGCTCCCGACGGTGATCCTTCTCTGATATTTTTACGGATGTCAAGCTTACAAGTCGTTCAAAACTCAGTTATAGAAACATGGAGATTAGACTGTAACTATCTCAAGCATTAGAGCGAAGTTTTATGTCAAGTTTTCAACCTGATATTATCGACGATATGGTATATAAATATGTAAAATGAGAAAGATGGGTCGGTTGTTATACGATGGTCCTGACCACTATTAGACCTTCCATGATCCCATCAATTTGACTGACAATCACCGGTTGTCCTGGTTTACATAGTCCGTGGTCTTTTAGTTGGTAATGGTGTGAATATCTGCATTCAAATAGTCGTCGTGTCGTTTGACACCATTAATTACTGCCACCTGCATAAAAGCAATCGGGGGCCATTAGATTGAATTCGGGTTGGGGAAATGGTTGTTAAGGAGATGAGAGAGTCAACTGTGACATGAGCTTTGAAGGAGTGCTTATAATGGTTATTTATCATGAAGATTATATACTTGTTAGGGATGAAAAGTTGAATTGAGGAATTGAAGTTTATAATGCTTGTTAGGGGAAAAAATAAGAGCAAAACACTCATGTTTATATGTTTCATCATTAATTTTTAAGAAAAGGAAAACAAGAATTGGGGATACATGAGGGTCATGTTTATACTTAGGGCATTTATTATCTAAGTTTTACTGATGCCAAATATCTATCATTCATTAGGAAGGACTTAATGCGTATCTCATTAACTCTGAAGGACAAGGTTATAATTATGTCATAATATATTTTCTTGTAAGGATAAGGTTATAATTATGTCATAATATACTACTACTATTTTCTTGTATGAATCAGTCGGTATCTCACATACATCTAGGACGTTGAGTAAAAAAATCAAAGCCTGACAACTACAATAAAATGGCGGACATTACCACTATGTTTGATTAGAAAGAAAAAAAATAGAGAGAAAAAAATTAAAAAGAAAGAAGTTAAGAGGAGAGAACAGAGAAGTTAAAAGGAGTAAGGGTGATTTAAAGGATGTTTGATTGAATATAAATAAAGAAGTGGGAGTGAAAAGAAGTGTAAAAATAGTGTGGAATGACTTAGTTATCCTTAAAAAAAATTGTTTTAACCAATAAAATAATATAAAATCACAAAAATAGAATAATATATAGATTAATAAATTAATATATATTATTTATTCAAATAGACCATAACATATATTTTTCAAAATTAAAAAAAATAGTTTTTAATATTATTGATAATGAAAAATTAAATATTTATTAAAAATACAAATTATTACTTTTAAAAAAAAATTGTATTACATGATAAGCGTTGATGTGCTCATCTGGTAGATAGTTTGATATCCACTGCCCAGTTATCTTATACAAGAAAGTCTGGAGTTGTCAAGTATTGTTTGTGATTAATATTAAATTTTGGGGTTATTTTTGTCATTTAGATCAAAGAACTCCATCTTTTTTTTCTAGTCTTGTCTCTAATGGCAAGACTTGTTTCAGTCGTGGGACCCACCACAAATTAATACTTCTTCAACCAAACAATAGAATTGGTGCATTTTTTCTTTATTTTTCTCAATCTCATTTCTCTCCTTCACACTTCTATCAAATTAAACATAGGGTACGCCCTGGTGGAGGACACAGAGAATAACATCGTCTCAGTTGGGAACGAGATAAATTTTTTTTTAAGTTATCAGCGTTTGAAATTGTGTTTTCGGACGGTGTCGTCCGTAAAATAATAAAAATAAAAAAGAAATAACTCTTATTTTGTGGACGACATCGTCCGAAAACACCAAAACACCATTTTGAACGCTGATGTCAGAGAAAAAATGTGATCTCATTTCTAACTAGGACAGTACCAATTCCAGCATTCCCTAGCGGATCGTAAAACCAACATAGTTTTTTAGTTCTTCCCCTAGTCAGATTTCAAGCTTTTTGCTTGTACATGTAATGAGTGTTTATACTGCAAGAGATGTTTGCATTTAACTCTTTTGGGGCTTAGACCCCTGTCATTTTCATTTATAAAAATATATTTTTTTAATCTGTACAATTATTGTATAGGATAAAAATCTAAAAATAGAAAAAAATGTAAATAATGAGTGCTATACAAAACTCAATTAATTTTTGTCTTTTTTTATAAAAATTTATTTTTTAAGATGCTTAACATGTGCAATATTAAATATTATTAAAAAAATCGTTATAAAAAAAGGCCTAGTTTAGGTAATTTGACTTTTCTGCATGTATTTTAGAACCTAGCCCTTTTTGAATAATTATTACGCGGACCAAAGAATAGACAAAAGTCACTACCCACATGACCTTGAGATTCAAATCAAGGTCCAGACCATGTCTAAGTGGAACATCATGATAGTTTTGACCAAAATCAAAACATCAGAGAGGATGAGATTAGCACTATCTCTATTGGGAGTGACACCATCATTTTTATAAGTAAGAATCATAAATTTATATACTAAAAGAGATGGTGTCACTCCCAATAAAAATGGTGCTAATCCCATCCACCAAACATCGGGATAGTTGCCCTCACAAGTTGGCCCCCAAAAACAAAAAGGATAGTTGCCCTCACAAAAGTTGCAGTTTTCTGTTGACCAAACAAGTTGGTGTTTTCTCATATATTAGTGTACAAACAAAAAAATAAATAGTGTGCTAACTAAATTCTAAAACAGCTATATTTATGGTTTACAAAAAAAAAAGCCAACTATGTTTATGGTTGTCTTTTTTTTTTCATCATCAATGAGCAGGCTAAAAACTATTGTCAATGATAAATTCACTAGTGATTTAGTTTTTTTTTTAATAAACAAGAATATTAATAATTTTTTGGCTAAACAAGAGAGAATACTATTAAAACAAAAAAGAGTATCAAAAGTATTTGAGAATACATTAGGGAATTGAGATTAGTTCGCAATTAAACAAAAGTCCATCACAAGCAACATGACCCACTACAAAGATCTATACAGGATATATTTACCAATCTAATAACGAATGAACAAAACTACTAATATTGGATTTTAACCATAATCAAGATCGAATCACTACCAAATAAAAAATAGAGCCAACCTCTCACTATTGTTATTTAAAAATAGGGTAAATTGCACTAACCACCCTTGAGGTTTGGTTAAATTGCATTCTACCCTATTATTGAGGTAAAATTGCACTCTACCCCATTTCATTAATTATGGTTAATTTCATTTTTTTTACAATCGTTAATTGATTATTTTCTACATTAAAATGGTTAGTTTTTAGGTTTGAATAAGTTTTTAATTCCAACAATTTTTGTTTTTAATTTTAATCCAACTTAATTCAAAAATTTTATTTTTAGTTCTTAATAATGTTAAATTTTTTCATAACATTTTTAGGGGACCAAAAGAAAATTAAATAATAGGTTTAAAGTTAAAAAATTTAAAATTTTTTATTGAAAACTAAAATTAAAAAAATCAAGGGACTAAAAATATATTTTTTGAATTAATTTTGTGAAAAATTAAAAAAGAAAATTATAGGGCGAACTACCCTCGGGTTAATTCTAAACATTTGTTTTTAATCAATTTAAAATTTCGTTTCATGATAAGTATATAATTTTTTAGTCCTTATAATTACTAATTTTTATATTTGGTCCCTTTTTTCTTACTTTAATCATGTTATTTGATTTATTTTTCTTTTGGTCCCTAAAAAAATGTAATGCAAAGATTTAACATTATTAGAGACTAAAAATAAAAGTTTTGAATTAAGTTGTATTAAAAGGAAAAATAAAAATTTTTGGGACTAAAAGTTTATTTAAACTTAAAAACTAACTATTTTAATGTACTAAAAAAATTAATTATGAACTAAATTAATTCAGAAATTTTATTTTTAGTCCCTTTAATTTTTTAATTTTAGTTTTCAATAAAAGTTTTAAATTTTTTAACTTTAATCCTATTATTTAATTTTCTTTTGTTCTCCTAAAAAATGTCATGGAAAAATTTAACATGATTAGGAATTAAATATAAAAGTTTTTAGTTAAGTTGGATTAAAATGAAAAACAAAAATTGTTGGGACTAAAAACTTATTCAAACCTAAAAACTAACCATTTTAATGTAGAAAATAATCAATTAACTAATGTAAAAAAAATGAAACTAACCATAGTTAATAAAATTGGGTAAAGTGCAATTTCACTTCAATAATGGGGTGAAATACAATTTAGTCACAAGAGTGGTGAGTACAACATACCCTTGAAAATAACGTTGCTCCTTCCATTCTAAATTCCCCAAATACACAAGAACCAAATAGCAACACACATATTCCTGCCAAGTAGAGCCAAAATACAAACTGAGTAACTGCGTGAAGGATTGATGGCAATTATAGTGGATGATAGAAGAAACACCTAGGCCACTGAATAACCTTATACCATAACGACGAGGTTGAATGTTAAGTGAAAGACAAATGGGATGCCATCTTAGTCGCAAAATAACAAAGAGTATAAAGACCATCATTCAAAACGACACCTTTTCACATTAAGTCACTCTTACATAGAACTCTATTAAGAGAACTCTCACGTAAAAGTGCTTATTTTTAGCGGAATGTACTTGTTGCAAAGGATTCAAATCACGTGTCCCAAAATCATGTCTCCAATCATGTCTCACCAATAGAATATCGCCACGTCATTAAAAATATTTTCTTTAATTTTAATCTTTAATTTCCTAGTAAAATTTTTTAATGACGTGACGATATTCTATTAATGTGACATAATTTAGAACATGATTTAAAGACACCCGATTTAAATCCCGTTGCAAAATGTCTTGTGAAACTGATCGGAAGAAGCCTCACTCGCAACTTGATACGCTGAATGCACCAAATACTCCAAGTTCTGGTTGGTGAACCCGTAAAACTATGGTGCATTATATGGTAAGTAAGGCATTTTAATGATGTATCATACATCACTAAAGATAACCATTAGATTTTTTATTTTTTTATTGAACAGTTCAGATTGGAGAGAGGTTACCGGTATAACCGGTTACCTTCCCAACCTCTCCTCCACCACCCACCCCAACTCCGGCCACCGCCAGCTTCTCCTCCAGCCCTCGAAAAATCCACACATCGCCGCAATAAATCAAACAGCACCACCACCATTACTGGTCATCTCCTAACCACCATCAACCCCACTTCCAGTCACCATTAGCACCTCCTCTGGCCACCCATCTCATCATCAAAACCAAAAGCAAATGCAACATAAAAATCAAGACAGAGGAGGAGGGTGAGTCCAAGAGAGAGAAACCCCTAGTTCGTTTACTGTAGATCTGCCAAGGTTGAAGGAGCGAGAGGGGAGGAAGAGGGTAGTGTGGCGGCGCTGTGAGAGGAGGAAGGCGGGGCGGTGGCACGTTGTGAGAGGAGGATGGTGGGGCGGCGGACGAAGATCTGAGGTTGAAGGTGGAGGGAGAAGAGTGTGGGGCGACAATGGCAAAAGAAACCGAGGAGGTAGATGAAGGAGGCGGTGAAGGTGACAATGGCGATGATCTCAGAGAGAGAGAGAGTGACGACATGGAGAGGGGTGAAGCTGCGGATCTTGTCGCGCAAGCAGTGGAGGAGGTAGTAAGCGACGGAGAAGAAGAGGGAGAGAGATTGATTTTGACGAAGGAGGGAGGGAGAGAGAGGGTCAGGGAGGGAAGGAGAAGGTGGGGGTAACCGGGAACTTTTTTTTTTTTTACACATTTACATGTGTTTGAAGGTAAATTTTAGTGATGTATGATACCTCACTAAAATTCCTTACTTACCCCGTAGAATGCACCTAAAACTATTTAACCAAGTTCTCAAAAGCAAATTCATTCCGATTTTTCTTTGAAAAGTTAAATTTAAATTTAGTCTTTTTTTTTTGGTTGCATAAATTAAAATTCAGTCTAACAGTGGAAAAGTAACTCCAAAAATATTTCAATCATTCTAATATATATTTTTATATTATAACATATCAATTAGTTTTTAATTAATATCATATTAATTTCAAATCAATATTATTTTTAATTATAACTAATTCACACAATTGTTTTACTTAAAATTTATAAAATAATTCATATAAATTAATTTTTCTGTGTATCACATGGGTATTGATATTAATTTCAAAAAATTATGATGCCAACGAATGGAATATAAAAAAACTGGAAATACATGGTAATGTTGAGAATTATTGAATTATGATGTTTTTATTAACTGCTAGGAAATTTGAATATATTTTAATTTTTTATTCATGATGAAATTTGCTTTAATTTCTCATTTTAAAAATTATAATGTCATGTAAATTTTTTCTCATATAATATTTTTCATCAGTTTCCATTTATTTAATCTTTAAAATTTATTTTTTATTTAATTTATGGTGATTTTTCATACAACCCCCTTTTTAATTTGCGAGTTACTCTTTTATTTTAAATAAATTCACAATATTTAAAAGATAAAAAAATAAGCAAAACGAGTCTACCAAAAAAAGCAAAATGAATGAACAAAACTAGTACTAAGCAAATGGACGAAACAAAAGTGGATAAAAACTATACTTTACAAGGATTTTTATTCTTGAAAGAAAAAATACAAGGAAATAAATTATTTTGCAGCACTGCCCATTTAAAGTTCTGTTTAGTAAAATTAATTTATAGTTTATGACTTGTGATTTATAATTGAGTAGAGATGTTTGGTAAAATTAGCTTATTAGGTAGCTTATATTTGTTAAATAACTTAAAAAGACAAGTAATAATTACATATAATAAATTATTTGATAGAGTAAACATGTAATAAATAACTAAAAAGTAAAATAAAAAAAAATTATTAAAAACTACTTTTCATAAGCTATAAGTTATTTTTGATAAGTTAGCTTATAAAATCTAACTTAACCAGTCACCTCTACTTACTTGAGCCTATAAGCTTATAACACACACTAAGCCTTCCAGAAAGGGGAGGGGGTAGGATAGAGATAGCAGAAGGCGATGGTAGTAAGTAGCGTAAGAATAACGAAAACCGAGAACGCGGTAAGAAAGCGCTAATAAAAAACGCGGTTCCCCGAAATGAATATTTTATGAATATGAAGGCAGCATCGAAGAGAAGAGATCTCGTTATTGGTGTTTCTGAATTCGAATTTGACAAACGATGGAGGCTCAGAGAGATCGCAGGACAGATGCTCTCGGAAACCTTCGGGTTCTTCCCGACGAAATCCTCTGCGGAATTTTGGAATTTCTCACTCCTCGAGATATTGCTCGTCTTGCTTGCGTTAGCAGGTAATGCTGTTATTCATATTTATCACTACTCCTTTCTCTATTTTCTCATTCGTTTTCCCTCAATTTCTGATTCGATTCAGCCTTTCGGTGATATTTTTCCTTCAGCATGCGCGTTCCGTATTTCATGCTTAATTAATTCACAGCTAAGCCGGGGGGCCAGTTACCTGCAGCTGTTTTTTTGGCTGTAATATAAGCGATATGAATCACCACTGCAATTCTTGTATGATTGAAGTGAAGAAGCAACATGTCTTAGTTATATCATAAACTGTATAGTTTAGTTCGTGCATGATGTGAGGACAATGGTTATCTAATTATGATATATTCTCGTCACTTTTATCTTAAGTTCGCAACTAACAGTTTTTTTCCTTCTTTTTTGTTTGGCAGTGTGATGTATATACTGTGCAATGAAGAACCATTGTGGATGAGTCTATACCTAAAAGGAGCACCTGGTTTGCTTCAATATAAAGGCTCTTGGAAAAAAACTGCCCTGCATAAGTATGTCTCTCCACATGTGCAACGGTCTAATGGCTGGTTGCCTGGTTCTGACATTGATTTACTCTCTTTTTGGGTGTTTTATTTGTGCTCTATTTGATATTAACATATTTGGAATCGGGCATTTTGAATGCAGTGAGAATTTGCCAGACAAATACAAAGATTGGCATCGAGGACCTTTATATTTTGATGGTAACAGTTCCGACTGTACAGGGATCTTATCCATATTCTATTTTCTGGGAAAAGTTAGCCCGTGTGCTCTTATAAAATCACAACATATTTTTTCTATAAACCACTGATATTCACCTTTCTGCAGGGTTCAACTCTTTATTTTTGTACAGGAGGTTATACCGGTGTCATACCACATTGGATGCTTTTTATTCAGATGATGGAAATGTAGAAAGAATAAAAGACCTCTCACTGGAGAACTTCTATAATGAATATGATGCAAAAAAACCGGTACAAAGATAGGAGTTTTAATTGTAAACTGCACATCCCCTCTCCCGATAGGGTTCCATTTCAGTGTCTATCTTTGAGTTCTTTGGAGTTTGGCCAATAAAAAGAAAATATCCTTCCGTTGTTTCTTTTGTTTGGCAACTTTGTGGAAGGATAGAAACATGATTTTTTTGGACATTACATGTATTGCTGTATATATGTTTGCTATTAATCTCAAGCATTCAGGTAATGAATTGCTTTTCTCCAGTTTTTTCGTCTAAAAGATGGAAAATGAGAGCTGAGAACACATTATCTTTTTAACTAGAGGACCTTGCTGATGATCATGATGGTATTCAGGTTTTGGAGGATACTGCCTGTGTGTTTTAAATATTTACTGAAATGGAATTTTGGTGAATTACATGTCACAGGTTATGCTTACTGGATTGGCTGATACGTGGCCTGCAAGGCATAAATGGACAACTGATCAGCTGTTGCAAAACTATGGAGATGTAGCATTTAAAATTTCTCAAAGGAGTTCCCGTAAGATCTCCATGAAGTTCAAGGATTATGTCTCATACATGAAAGTTCAGCATGATGAAGATCCCTTATATATTTTTGATGAAAAGGTACTTGTATTGAGATTTCCTTGTTTCAGCAATCCTCTGCCCTGCCTCCCTGCATCATTTCCTTCCCTATTTCTTGTTCTTCAAAATTGAGAGTTTGGAAGTTCTTTTAACTTTTTATTTAAACTCATACAGTTTGGTGAAGTTGCACCTAGCTTGTTGAAGGATTATTCTGTGCCTCATCTGTTTCAAGAAGATTTCTTTGATATCTTAGATACAGATAAACGACCATCCTATAGGTGGCTCATAATTGGTCCGGAGAGATCTGGTGCCTCTTGGCATGTTGATCCAGCTCTTACCAGTGCATGGAATACTCTTCTTTCTGGCCGTAAAAGGTAGAAAGTTAAGCTGCTTATCCTACTTGAAAATGCTGACTAATGTAACTGTATTATTGAATAATTAAATGTACAGTGGGGTTTATTTATAAACATCTAAACTATAACAGCGGGCATCTAATTAAGCCCAACTTCAATCCAATGCAGATAAATAACTAAAAGGATAAATAAGTAATATTATCTACAACATATGTACAAGATATTCTAACAATCACCATTTTAGTTGTGTAGTTTGTACTTTGTATTATTGATCAGGACTTCTTAAGTGGTGTTTGAGGATGCTCTATGCATTACCTGTTTGAGTTTAATCCTTAAAAATAGTTTGTAGGTTTCTCAAGCTTATTACTATTCTTACTTTCTTCTTTTTCTCTTGTGTTTTTTCCACTGGAGTTATAGTAGGGGGCCTAAAGACCTGGTAAGGGGACGGGAATAGATGGGAAAAATGCACGCACTGAGAATCATTAGGGATCAAACCTGGCATCGTTTTTTTCCCCTTAGGAAACTAGGTGCCATTAGGCTGGTTGGCGATTGGCTCCAGCTCATTGCTATTAATATTACTTTTGCTAAGTAGTCATGCACAACAACCCATTGGCTGGTCATGCAGAGATGTTCTGTTTACAAGTTTCACATTTGTTTTTGACTTTTAATGCAACCTACACTATAGTTCAATGGTTTCGAAAAGGAGTTTTCTAACCTGTGCAATATTGCACAGGTTAAGAATCTAAGGGAGAAGTTTTTTATGGGGAAAGACAAAAATTAATTGACTTATATTTTGACATGCATTTACTACATATAATTTTTTTCCACTTTGGGATTCTTATCCTGTGCAATATTGCACATGTTAGATAAACCCTATATATATAAGCTAATATTTTGCATGTCCTGGTTGTTGAAGTTTTACATAAACCAATGTTGAACAAGAATCCCAAAAGAATGATTACTTAAATCCTTTAAAGATATTTCAGTTTTTTCAATCTTCTGGATCTTGGATGTAAGTAGGTAAGAGCCATGAATAAATCTAAACTAAGTTTTTGCTTTTTCATTTTTCTTTAATCACCCCCTCATTTATTGTTGACGAGGGAGTTGCCGGGGGTGGGTGGGTAGATTTACTTCTTAATTGGGAGTAGGATTACAAAGTCAATGTCTTGGAAAAGCATAAGGAAATTATTGATGTGATGAGGGCTTGAGGAGCCAATGTTCAGTTCAATTATTTAGAGTGTGTTTGGATTATCTGTGATTAACTGTGAAAAAAGAATTGATTGTTTGAAACATATTTGATTTTTGTTTGGATATAATTGCTGTTAGAAGCGATTTTTAAGATAATTTTTAGCTGTCAGAAGCGAATTTGAAGCTTTTTGAAACGATGTCCTATTTTTAACTGAAGGACCAAAAGCTTTTTTCTTTGTTAAAAGAATAATCAAAAGCTTTTGTAAGTGCAAAATACAATTATCCAACATAAGTTGAACCAAAAGCTAATCCAAACACACCCTTAACTTAAGTTGGAGTTCTTGTTCTTTATTGGTTCCACAACAAGTAACATGCATATTGTGTTATTTGGCACTGGGACTTTCTGTGTTAGTGCTTGCATTTGAATTTATTATGGTTCAAATAACTAATGCTTAAGAGGTAATGTTTCTCTTGCATTTGATAGGTGGGCGTTATATCCTCCTGGAAAGGTTCCTTTGGGTGTGACCGTGCATGTTAATGAAGAAGATGGTGATGTCAATGTTGAGACTCCATCATCATTACAGGTACTGCAACTGCAATTGGAGTGATTTATATAACCTTTTTTTGTTGGCATATAATTACAGCCAATAACCGTACCAACTTCATTGTGTCAATCTATGTGATTATTAATAATCAATATTTGTATTTTTACAGTGGTGGCTAGATTTTTATCCTCTTCTTGCTGATGAAGATAAGCCAATTGAGTGTACACAGCTACCTGGAGAGACAATCTATGTTCCAAGTGGATGGTGGCACTGTGTTCTAAATTTGGAAACAACTATTGCTGTCACGCAAAATTTTGTGAATTCAAATAACTTTGAATTTGTTTGTTTGGATATGGCACCTGGTCATCGTCATAAAGGAGTTTGTCGTGCGGGGCTGCTTGCACTTGATGAAGATAGTTATGAAAACATTAGACTGAACATGACATGTAATGAAGAACTTTTAAGTTACACCGATTTGTCAAGGAAAGAGAAAAGAGCCAAAACTCAGAAAGATGTAGATGATCTATATAATGGAAGAACCGTGAATGGTGTATCTAGAAGCTATAATTTATGGAAAGATGGATTTTCCTATGATATAAATTTCTTATCCATGTTTTTGGATAAGGATAAAGATCATTACACTTCCCTGTGGAGCTCAGGCAACAGCATTGGTCAACGAGAACTAAGAGAATGGTTGTCCAAGCTTTGGATTCAAAAACCAAAAATAAGAGAGCTAATATGGAAGGTTATTTTCTTTCTACAATTAGGCATTCTTTGAGCCTACAATGTTACATTATCAGAATTTATTATTTATGACCTTTTTTTTTTTCTTTCTGTTTTTATATGTTCAGGGAGCATGTATTGCACTAAATGCTAACAAGTGGTTAGAGTGCCTATCAAAAATTTGTTCCTTTCACAACTTGCCCTCTCCCACTGATGATGAAAGGCTTCCTGTTGGTACCGGTAGTAATCCTGTGAGTTCTTATTTATATAGTAGTTGATAATTTTGACTTATTTGTATTTTCCAGAAGTTTTCAATACATCAAATTTTCTTAGAATTCAGTGAAAATATTTTGTCATTAGTGACCCTAACATATTGATGAAATGAAGGTAACTGACCATTGCCTTGGAATTATAATAAATTGTAGTGGTTTTCCCTTTTCTTTTGTTTAGTCTAATTGCTAGAACGGTAAGAATCTTGTCCTTGAGTGATATGAGTTCTCATCCTTGAACATATCCTCCATTGCTGTACTTTATCAGGATTTTGGACCTATAGTAAGAGAGTTAGGTTTAGGGTTTAGAGAGTAGCTAGATTGGTCTTGGGATCATTAAAGAATTAGCCATGTTTGTTAAGGTTCTCTATTTGAATTATGGCATGATAATGGCTTGTGGTGTAATAATTCATTATCTCATAGAGTACTTATGTGGCATGAAGTCTTTCTAACTCTGGTTATATTTTCCATTCTCTGAATAGGTTTATCTAGTGGGAAACACTGTTGTTAAGATCCTTGTCGAAGGAGGACTGGAAGCTTCACTTTATTGTTTGGGCACAGAGGTAGTTTATTGGCATTGTGTTTCAATTGCATCTGCTGTACAGATCTAACTTTTATATTGTACATCTTACAGCTACAGTTTTACAACCTGCTGAATGAAGTCAATTCCCCAATCACAAAACATATTCCTGTTGTTCTGGCCACTGGGATTATTTATAATGAAGATGGATCTTATACCAATATAACTTGGGATGGAAAAGGAGTCCCTGGTGTTGTTGCGGAGAGCAATCTTATCGGGAAGAAATACGACATTGATGGTTTCGCCTTTGGGGTATGGGGCAAGAAACATTTAGAGTATAGGAATGCTGGGATTCCGGTTGATGAATCAGTTGGTTTAGCTGGTCCCTCAAGCATATGGCCATATATGATAACAAAACGGTGTGAAGGGAATATGTTTGCCGAGTTGTAAGTCCTGTGGTTTATTAATAATTTCATCTCAGAGCTTAGCAGTTCATATTTCTTTTTTCTGAAAATGATGTAGTTCTGTTCTCTGAATCTTATGGATTTTGTTTTCATTCTCTTTCAGGAGAGACAGACTATCATGGGATGATACAACAAACTTGGCTTCCTTCTTGGGGGAGCAGCTGCGCCACCTTCATCTTTTGCCATATCCACCTTTAAATATTTCAATTTTCTCTGATATTGATCTTGAGTTATGCTTGCCCGAGGCTAATGGTTGTACTGCAACGGCTAATTGTAAATCAAACTCTGCCACTGAATGGGGAGTCTTAACCAGAATCTTAACAAAGAAGAGGAAGGATGTCTCAAGCCGCTTGACCAAGTGGTACACACTGTTCTATTGGGCTCTCTGATTTCTTCTTTAAATAGAATTGTTTGAACTTGTAGATGTGTAAGAAATTCACTGAACATCGTCTTTTTTAAAATAGAAAAACTAGGGGTGTTTTTGGCCTTAAAAAAACATCTTTTTTCATTTTGTTTCCAAAATTAATTACAGAAGAGTCACACTGGTTTCACTTTTATTTTTTTAAAAGGTCTGCACAGAAGTCAATGATAACACGATTTCTTTTTTTCACCGTTTCCTATACTAATCTTTTATAAAATATATAAAATAAAATAAAAACAAGGTGACAATTTTTCTAACATAGAAATTTAAAAAAAAAAAAAAAAACTTTTGAAACCAAATAAGTGCCCATAATCGGTAAGCACTTTGAAGTTTAAAGTTCAAAAGGACTCTACTTTCAATTTTTTTTTTAAGAAAAAAACTGCCAATTTCGGTAGCTGTGTTCATTTATTTTTTTTGTAAACTCTACTTTGACATCAGTTTTCTCATATCGTACTTTATACAACAATGAAATCCTTATCTTAGTCGGTGGCGTAAGCTACATGGGTCGCAGGATGACATTGCGCTCGATCAAAGACCATATTTTCAGAAATATTATTTACCAAGGGATCCATTTTAGCATTCTCACAGGGTCCTTTTTAGCCTCCCTTTACCCTCTTTTAGGACTAAAAATCATATTATCTACTCTCCTCACTGATTCCTACTGTGGCATTCTTTGCACAAGTTCGAACACCTTAACCAATTTTCTGTCATCTGTTTTTTGATAGGTAGTACGCCAATATAGCTCCATGTTCGATCATTTTGCATACTTTATTCTTGTGTGATAAATTTTATTTATTTGTTCTCGTTCTCCCATAACATTCTAGTTTCTATGATGAATTTGTCATTTTTACTTGTATGGTGGTTTCTCATCCTGGTTTTAAAAATTTGTAGGGGAGATCCTATTCCTTGCAAATTGATAGAGAAAATTGATGAATATATCCCGCCTGATTTTGCTAAGCTGCTAAATATAACTGAGGTTTCTTCTAAACCCAAAATTACATTCTGATATTAATTATTTTAATGAATTTTCTGGGTGAATTTGGTTTTCTTCAATCTATGCAACTTCAATTTGACTTCAGAATTTCGTAAGTGGTACTTGTAAACCTTGCTCCTGGATACACTCTGACATTATGGATGATAACGTTTACATGGAACCATGCTCTACGCCTAGTGGGACTACTAAAGATGCTGTCCTGGTGGACAATGGTTTGTTGAGTGACCATGATGAAGTGAAATCCTGGTCTCCGAGTCACATCCTTGATTTCAGTGATCTTTCCATAGGTCATTACTTATCCTTTCCTACCAGTTCCAATATTTTACATCCTTCATCTACAAGAATGCTTATCTTTATTAGAATCGACTCATTGGAATATTGTCATGATATGGCATCATAATTTATGAAGTGCTTTCAGTATCCACAATAAAATTTATTTTTCTACATTCGTCATCTACAGCTGAAGTTACTTGTTTTCTCAAAAACAAGACTGAGACTTTCGGTATTAACTCCAAGTATTGTTTGCTTTTCTTGTATTTTTGCTCCCTTTCTTCCTCCACTATTATCGGTTTTTAGGCTTATGCATGCTTTTGGAAAGAAGTAATCTTTATAGTTTCAGTTTAGTTGTTATGAATTCTTGTTCTAAAGTTATTGTTGGCCTTGAGAAGCATATTACTGGCAAGTTTAGGAATAATTGACAAGTAGTTTGTGACGCCAGTAAGTTGTTACTCATTAACCACTCTTTGAACATCATTTAACCAAACTAGTTGTTGATGGTTTTCAAACTGGAAATTATTTTCACCTACAATTTGTTTTAAAAAATTTCCAGAAATATTTTTCTTTCCATGGTTTCTTCATTCTTCTGGATCCTTCTGAATCAGTCAATTGAGATCTCTGCCTCTAGGTTACCACTGCTCTCTTTGTTAGTTCTTATTTTACCTTCTTTTGATTTGTCTATCTAATCTGTTTATTATTAATCATACATTTATTTCTGATAGACTTAACTTCATCTAGATCATCTCTTAAATTCCATGCAGAGATATGTTTGAAAAGTAACAATGCAGCGAATGTATTCTGATGTTATTGCTATTTGGTTGTTATTTTAGCCGACTCTTTTCATTTATTTTGCAGGTGACCCTTTATTTGACTTGATACCAATTTATTTAGATGTGTTTAGAGGTGATTCACATCTCCTTAAGAGGTTTTTAGGAAGCTACAAACTTCCTTTTGCTTGTAACATATCAAAGTATGAGTCAGCTGAGGGTGGTCAAAAGTTTGACAGACTTTCGTATGTTGCCATGTAAGTAACTGTTTCCATATTCCTCTTGCATTACTAATTTCTAATCAACTGAGAAGTATTTCAATTTGCACGTATGGATTTATCTTGAAATATGAAAGTCTACCTATAAGTTGATGGAAATCAGTCAGGATCTCCTGAAAGGTTGCTATGCTAAGGCTATAGTTGAGAAGATGAATACCTATTACCCGGTTAAGATGATTTCCATTACATTAATAATGTTAGTAACTTTTTACCTCGCACTATGACCTTCAGAATATTTCATAAATAATATTTAGTAATTGATAATTGAAATAGCAATCTTTTGATGCAAATCAATGCATCCCAGTTCTTGTTGATAAATTGCTAATTGTGAATTTTTCGATGGCATGTTGATTTGTGAAAGTAATAGGACATTGTTCTACACGTATATGAAATTATTTGGTTGCCTCGATGCAGCAAATCAACTGATCTTTTGTACGGTCAATATTTACATATTCTTTCTTTTGGCCAATCATCAAGAGTATAAGGTTATGTTTGAATTCATGGAAGGAAAAGGTGTTGGGTTATTTAATAGGGTGGAAAGGAATCGAACATGATGGAACCTTTTCATTCCCGTTCTGTCTAATATCCGTTTCTTCTCCAAATTTGTATTGGATGGGATGCAACAAGACTGATAAAACTGTAACTTTTATTTATATAATTTCGTTTACTTCCAAAATAATGAAATGAAAACTTCATTTTTTTTTTTATATTGTAAAATGTCTAACTTCCAAACAATAATATGGTAGTTTTATTCGTTGCGTCATATTTCATTTAATTCCGTTAGACAAATTTTCTTTCTATTCCATTGTACTCATTAATATTCAAATATGGAACTGAGTTATAGTTAGACGAGACAACCTTTTGTGTCTGCACAACTAAAGATGTTTTTCCTAAACTTTGGTTTCCTTAGACTTAGCGGTTGCTGTAGGGAGTCACTGGATTTATTAAGTTTCTTTTTTTCAATTGTAGGTGCTATTGCATTTTACACCAGGACAACGTCTTGGGTGCTATTTTTAGCATATGGAAGGAACTGAGATCTGCAGAGTCATGGGAAGAAGTTGAACTGACAGTGTGGGGTGCGTTGAACAATTACAAAGGCTTTCCTTGATCATTGGATTAGATGGATTTAATATTTTCGGAGCCTGAGCGCAGTTGGGGCCCTTGTCTAGTAGCCCCAAAAAAGAAGATCAATAAAGGACTTCTAACATATCAGTTGGTTGCCCCTAAGCCTTTTTATGAGTAAACACGTCCTTAAGATTGTAGATGTTATGCAGATTAGTCCTTGAGATTTTAAAAACCTCAAAATAGTCCATGACTTTGCAAAACGACATGCATTTTAGTCCTTTTACCTATTAAATGACATTAAAAAACTAAATAGAAAATGACTAAAATGAATGACTTTTTCAAAGTGGGACTAACATGAGGGTTTCATAATCTCGGAGATTAATCTGTATGACACCTACAATCTCACGGATCGACTCGGGGTTTTACTCGCCTTTTTTATTTATTATGATTATTTACTGTGTTGATAATTCTTGAAAGTTTCCTTCTGCGTGTGGTTTCATGCTGTTGTAATTCTTACATAATTTTCCTCTTTAATTCAGTGTTAAACAATGGAGACCCATTTGTAGTGTCTTATAATTTTTTCATTAATAGTCAGATTTTTTTGTTGGTAGTGTCATGATGTAAATTTTTGCCATAGATATCTATAAATTTTAATGACAACTCACTTGTTTAGTGTCTGAACTACGATGAAAGAAATACATATAATTTTTTTACCTAATAAAATTCTATAAAAAAATAATACGAGAAACATATTTCGGCAAATAGTTGCAAAAATAATAATTTAAACATAGAACGCTATTTTTTGTTCCAAACAAATGACAGCTTGATTGAAGTGATGAGATTAGTCTAACAATTGATGATAGTTCAAACACTTCCCTTCTCCACTTATTACTTCATCGTTGGTTTTTATGTCGGACTGGACTGAAAGGTTGAATTCAAATTAAAGTCAAATTGTCCTCAAGCTAGAGGGAAGTTCATGAACCCTCCTTTCTGTTTCATGCATAGAGATAATATCGGTGGTTTTTCTTTTTCTCCATATTAATATTAACTCAACTAGCCGATAAAAAAAAAATATTAACTCAATTAGTTGTGAACAAACTTTGTATGCCAATAAAAACTCAATTTGTCAGCTAGCAATGATTGGATAACTTTGAATACTGATGGAGCTTTGAAGAGTTCTCAGGGTACTTCGCGTGGAGGCCCTCATAGAAAATTTTGATAGTCCATGGATCTATTATGTCGCTCACTATTTAGGAAGTATTTTGGTATACAAAGTTGAATTGTGAGGGGTTATTGATAGTTTGCAACTTGCTCGGAACATTGGCTCTAGGAAGATTGAGGTTGAAGTTGACTCGCACTCATTGGTTGATGCCATTTATATCCATTATAGATTAACTACGATTATTATTATTATTATTATTTTGGTAAAGATGAACTCAGATTATTGCTTGTTCCTTGCTGAGACAGACTCGAGCTTTGTTTTCTAGCAAATGGGATGTTAGAATTACTCGTGAATATAATACAGAGAAGCAAATACTTGTGCGGATACTATAATTACTTTGGGTTGTTCTCTTCACACTTCCCTTTTGCTTTTAGTTTTGGTTTTTTTCTCTCCTCTTAGTCAGGTTTCTAGCAAGTAGCAACCTGTTAGCTTATATGTTGGAATTTCTACTACAAAAATTATTGCTTTGTAATTTCCTCTTTTGGGCTTAAGCTCCTTCAATTAAAAAAATAAGAAAAGAAAAGAAAAAGGAAAGAATCATACCTCGCCTTATAATACTTTTCGAATTGCACTTAAAACAAGATAAGGCTGACTATATTTACATTAAAAATATCAACATATTCTTTATACATTTTTGGTTAAATTGATTATTTAATCTCTATGTGTCTCTCATTTTTCGTTTCAGTTTTTATATATAAAAAACGTTTCTTTTACTTCCTATACGTGTCTCTGTTAGTCACTACTAAAACAAAGAAACAAGTATAAGGATTCAAATAAAAAATAAGTTCACGTATAAGGACTAAAACGAAAAACAAATACATGTATAAGGATTAATTAATTTCCATGTCAACCGTCCATATGTCCGTCATTAAGACCATGTACAATGCAAACAACTCAACAAGTGTGCTTAGTTTATATTTTATTAATATTTTGGTAGATCCCGTAGGTACACATCACTCTATCAATTTAAGCAATTCTATACTACAATGCAAAGTTATTAGCTAAGCAACTCACGTATTGTTGGTTTCTAGTTGAATTCTTCTTTTATTACCTTTCATTCCCGCACAAATCTAGTACAATATCCCACTACATCTTCAAGCAACTCTTGCCAAGTTAGCAAGCTGCAATGGGGTTGCCCTTCTTAAGGGTAGTTGCTTAGCATTAAGCAACTGCACTGTATATGGTCTAATTGTCTCACAAAGGTTCCGTTAGTCACATAGGATGAAGTTAACACTGTTAGTATTGAAATCGACTATAGGGATCAATCCAAAAATGACAGACACGTAAAGAGACTAAGAAACAATTTTTACATATAGGAACTAAAATAAAATGAGGGACACGTATAGAGACTAAATGATTCATTTAACCTACATTATTTTTAAATACATATTCTTTTTAAAAAAAAAAATATGTGAATCTTCGTAGACAAACGGTACAACTTTTTTATGAGAACCTACACATAGTTTATATCAATAACAAAAATATTAAAAAAATGTATCAATAGTGTTTGGCTATTATTGCTCTCACACAAATTGGTTGTTCTTTTTGTTCGGGTAGAATGCTCTCACAAATAATGTTAAGACTTCAGTAAAACAAAGCTATTATTTGGTTGGTTGCATTTGAATTTGAATAACTATAAAGTAGAACTTACTGTATTTATAAAAAAAAAACACAATAACAGTCATGAAAAATACTATTAACAATGAGTGATTGAATATTTCGGTCACTCACTTTATAGTTACAAGATATTTTAATCCATAACTTTTAAAAATGTTTGAATTAATCCCTGGTTTTACATTTGTAAGTCACTTTAGTCCCTGACGTTAAGTGACATTGACAAAATGCCTATGTAACAAGTTAAGTGCCTATATGAGAGGTTATTTGTCATATATGAGTCTATATAAACGATCAAACGATGTTATTTTGCTTAATCTCCAAAGTTACGCAACGTTTTGAGCCTAAAATTGGGTTATGTTGTAAGTGGTTTAAGGAATTATTTGAGTTACCTATTTCCAGATTAAACAAAACGACGTCTTTTTGTCGCTTATTTGGATTCTTAATTGTCAATTAACCTACCATATTGGCACACAACGTGTCACATTGACATTTTGCTAGTATCACTTAACACGACCTATGGAGTACAAAGTCAATGACTAATCCAGATATTTTAAAAAGTAGACTAAAATGTCCTGTGACTACAAAGTGAGAGATCAAATCAGTAAATAATTCTATTAACAATATTTTATATGGAATTTGTGTGACTGTCTTTATTAAGCAAAAGGCTGGGGAAAGTGCTTGGTATGACCTACCACTTTGTTGATGCTTAATTAATGAGGACCAACGAATGAAAAAAGAAGACGATAAAAGAAAGTTACAGTGAAAAGCACTTTTAAGGACCCAAGTTGTGACTCGTCGAATCCAATACTGAAACGGGCCATTACAAACCAACCCAGCCCATTACTTTTTCTTTCCAATTTGGTTTTTATTGAATTGATGAATGGTGTGACCTTTTTGGTTCAAAAGTTGAAAATGAAAATTTTCAAACCAACGAAAACGAATACAATTCCTGGTCATAAAAGGAATATAGATATTTTAAATTCAAAAATGACATAGAGAGAGTACGCACACACCAACCTTTCTGCCACACGCACAACACAGAGTATCAAATCCCCGTGTTTGACAGCTGTTTCTTTTTCTTTTTTTAAATTACACCAACAATATTTTCCAATTTTCAAATATTCATAATTAATGCTAAATAAAAATCGCTGATCTAACGGTTCATATTGAATCTACGAAACGACCCCACCACGCTTCCCAAAACGCAATTATCGGATGCAGTAGCCTCAAAAACCACCCTTTCCCTTTCGTCGTCTCCGTCTTCATCATCGTTACCTCTCACTCTCTCTCTCTCTCTCTCTCTAGATCCCTAACCAGATCTCGCTTTCTCACTCTAAGTTTCGATAATGGCGGCCGCTCCCTCACCTCGCGAAGAGAACGTTTACATGGCGAAGCTTGCCGAGCAAGCCGAGCGCTACGAAGAGATGGTAGAGTTTATGGAGAAGGTATCTGCCGCCGCCGACAACGAGGAACTCACCGTCGAGGAGAGGAACTTGCTCTCCGTCGCCTACAAAAACGTCATCGGAGCCCGCCGTGCCTCATGGCGCATCATCTCCTCCATCGAGCAGAAGGAGGAGAGCCGCGGCAACGAGGACCACGTTGCCGTCATCCGCGACTACCGATCCAAGATCGAGTCTGAGCTCTCCAACATCTGCGACGGTATCCTCAAGCTCCTCGATTCCCGTCTCATCCCTTCCGCTTCCTCCGGCGATTCAAAGGTCTTCTACCTCAAGATGAAGGGCGATTACCACAGGTACCTCGCCGAGTTTAAGACCGGTGCCGAGCGTAAGGAGGCTGCGGAAAGCACTCTTGCCGCTTACAAATCTGCTCAGGTTAACCGATTTTATCTTTCCTTTGATTTTCTCAGTCAGATCTGTTCGGTTTGTTCTCCAGATTTACGATCGTTGACTTACTATTATGCAACTCGTGTTATACTATTCATTAAATCTACACGATTAGCTTAATTTGTTGTGAATTCTGTACTCTGTATTTCTCTTGAGCAATTATGCATGTTTATTTTTCTGGTTTGATTTTTAATCCTATGGCTGATATGGATTTTGGCTGCCAATATTGCCTGATTGCATATGAATTAATTTTGTGTCTTTTGCTGTTTACTGTTTGAATTTAATAATTTTTTTTTGGCCTTATATTCAATTTTCTCTATCGTTTTGACGAATGAACTTGTTCCTCGGTTTTTCAGGACATTGCAAACGCAGAACTGCCCCCAACTCACCCAATTAGGCTCGGCCTTGCTCTGAATTTCTCTGTGTTTTACTATGAAATTCTTAACTCTCCCGATCGTGCCTGCAACCTTGCAAAACAGGTTAGGTTTATAGAGAGATTGCATATCATGTCCTGCATCGTTTGTATTTCTTTTACTGTTTTTTATCAGAGTTTTGTATGTTCGCCTAGAAAAGGAAGAAATTGGGTCTTCTGCAGTGGAATGTGCTACTCTGTTGTCCATTAATTGGAATAACTATCGTTAATGTTGGAGCATCATTGATGTTACTTGTTGGATTCTATAAAACTAAATATAGAATATGGAGTTTGCTTTGTGCCCTTATTGCTATATGACCTACCTAATACCTATACCTAACTTGAGTTGTTGAATGTTCACTGGCTTTTAGTTTCACTGTAAAAACAATAAATGTAGTCCAATAAATATAGCTCAACATCTAATAAATAGAGTACTTTTTTTAGTACTGGTAGATGTATATCTGGCATGAGTTATCCTCATGGAATACATTCTTTTAAAGTTCTTGTACAAGTAGCAAGAGCATAACTTTATTGAGTTGTTCTGTTCTAATGATGGCATATTACTTACTGACTTGTTCTTATCTAATGGCATATTCACTAGGCCTTTGATGAAGCAATTGCTGAATTAGATACACTTGGAGAGGAGTCTTACAAGGATAGCACCTTGATCATGCAGCTTCTCCGTGATAACCTCACCCTTTGGACCTCTGACATGCAGGTATTGATTTGAGTTTGCCTTAACTCTTGCATCACTTTTTTTTTTTATTTTCGTTACATCATTAATCAATGTGTTGATTTTGGGTTTAATTTGTGGTTCCAGGATGATGGAGCAGATGAAATTAAAGAAGCAGCACCAAAACAGGATGATCAGCAGTAAAAATGCTTTCCTGTTATTTAGATTTGAACTTCTCCTCTATATCTTTTTGAAGGGAGAACGTGCTTGTTGCTAATCTCGTTGCTACTGAGATTTTAGGCATTCATGTCTGTTATGAATTATGGGTGTATTGCGCCGTTTTAGTTTGTCCTTCAATTTTTAAGTGTTTTCAAATTGCCTATTTTCTTGCGGACACTTTTGAAGTTTTTATTATATGGAATGGAATTGGAATTTTATGATTCTCTTTTCTACAGTAAACTTGATCGCCGAATTTTACTGAGGATATGTTCACCCTATTTGTGTGCGGTATTTTTTTTATTTTCTGATTATGATTATGATCTGATAAGTATGGTTTTTTTGGCTTGTTATCTGTTGCAACTTTCTGACTGCTTTGAAATGTTTTGTTAATTACTGCCGCTAAATTAAATTAGTAGATGCTGCTATCTTTTCACGTGACCGGCTTTGGTAAGTACTTGTAACTAGTTCAGTCGCTATATCATGGTTAAATTGCCCACAGAAATAGACTGGGCTATGGAAAAGTAAAGAGCCATCTGAAAAGAATTTACAAACCGAAATGCGAACACAGTATTTGCTAACCCATTATGCGGTTACCATCAATAGTGTCCGAAAGTACACTAGATCTGTAGGTTATTAATTTTTTGACCAGGAAAAAACTATTGAAGAAAATTTGAGTTTAACACTCTAGGTATATAAAAGTGAGTGTTTGGAAACGTATTTTTTTTGGATTTCTGTACAGATTACTTGCAATTCTGAATCCATTTTTGTAATGGATAGAATGGAAAAACAAAGAGCATTGTTCGCTTCCTTCAGGTTTGCGTGATCAGATGAATCAGCATAAACCACAGATTTACCGGTAGATGTAAGTGTGGTTGCTTATCCATCCTCACAAACGCAACATAAACGCTCATATTTTCTGCAGCTTCAAATTGGAAACAAAACGCAAATCCAAACCTGCTGCAAGTGTGGTTGAGGAATGCCAATTGTAGTGTGTTAGGTTTGATGAGGCAAATGTTAATCTATTTTATTGTAATAGTAATTTCACGTTTTAGATTTACGTTTTAACAATTCTATAGTTGAAACAAACATTTAATTGAGTCACCAGAATATATTAAATTTTGAGAACCAACAAGCGTTATAGCTTGATTACAGATGAGTTTCTACATATTGACCCTTTTTAGCGTGATACATGATGTTCGTTGTCGTGACTCGTGAGTCGTGACCATAATGACGACCGAATCGCGTGATGCAACTACAGGTTCACCATCTCCCAGAACTCACCTATTGTTTGAAACGAATTAGGAAGGAAAAAGTGGAGATGAAAGAAAGTGTCAGGAGGAAATTTTGATAGAAAAAAAGTTTGAAAGCATTACCTTTTAGAATCCAGTTTTTCTAGAATCCAATTTTTCTGTTCATTTTTCTTCTCTAAACAATAAAAATTACCTTGTTTTTTATTTTTTTTTATTCTTATTTGAATTATTTATTTTTTTGTCTCTCACTTTGTAATTACATAGTATTTTGTCTTTGACCTTCTAAAAATGTCTGAATTAGTCCCTGACTTTACACTTCTTAAGTCATTTTAGTCCTCGATTTTAAATAACACTAGCAAATTGCTTACGTGATAGGTTGAGTGTCTATATGGTATGTTAATTGACACTTAGAGTCTACGTAAGTGACAAAATGACATTATTTTGCTTAATATCGAAATAGGTAATTCGATTAGTCTCTCTAATCACTTACAAAATAAACCAATTTTAAGCCTCAAAACATTGTGTAACTTTGGAGATTAAACAAAACAACATCGTTTGATCGTTTAAGTGGATTCATATCTGATAAATAACGTGTTATATGGGCACTTTACGTGTCACGTAGGCACTCCGTCAATATTACTTAAAGTCTCTAAAGTGACTTATAGAGTGCAAAGTCAAGAACTAATTCAGGTATTTTAAAAAGTCAGGGACTAAATCGCTCTGTGACTACAAAGTGAGGATCAAAACGGTCAATCACTCATTCTTATTTTCTTACCTTTTATCTAAACAAAGCCTCAAAGCAGGGTTAAACTCACACTATAGAAAAATTAAAAAACTAAAATTGCTCAATTAAAATTTAAAAAGCCAAAATTACACGATAAACGAAATTAAAAAACCCTAAATACAATTAAGCCTAATCTTTATATAATTATTTTTTTTATTTTTTTTAGAGGGAGGGGAAGAGAGAGTTTTTGAACCTAACAGAATTTGAACGTTGTGTCTTCACCTAATATCCTATAGGAGTAACACTCCTGCTAAGCTACTATAAGGGAGATCTTTATATCAAATTACTTTATATCAAATTATTTTCAGCCACAATCCACAAAGTCGCTTCTTGTACCTATTATTTGATGAAAGTAGAAAGATAGAGTTTAGGTGTGTTTAGTAACTAAACTTAATTAAGTATTTATATAATAAACTTTTATTAAAAATGAGTTTGTTTATACATAAAATTAGTAGACTTTTTTTATTATGCTAAAATAACTTATTTTGATAAGTTGTTTCAAAAATATTATAAAAATAAACTAAAAATAATTTATAAAAATCTATAAGTTATATTCACAATTTACCTATAACCTCTTCTAAACACGACTTTTACTTTTATATTATGTGTACTGTAAAAGAAAAAACAAATGCTCAAAGTATGATTGAAGAGGTTTTTTAGTAAATAACTTTTATCTTAGAAAATAGTGCACACCCTGACTATCAGTATTAAAATGACTTTACCAAACATTTCAACATAAACTTTCATGTTATTTTAAGAGTTTAAATACAGTAAATGCCATTTCATTCTACAATTGATAATCAGCAAATTTGAGACAGTCACAAAATTAAAGACTATAACTAATGCATTGGAAAAAATATTTATTATTTAGTATAGTATCTATTGGATTAATTTATTAATTTATTAATAAATTAATTTATTTTATATAAGTTATTTATTGATTTATTAACGTGTCGATTGAGGATCTATTGGATTAAAGTCTTATCTTAATACATTGTTACTTGGTGCCTATATGTAATTTTTAAAAAAGAAAAAAAAAATTACTCATGGTTGTACTTCCACAACTACATAGAACAATTAACAATTTAATGGAAAGAGTAAAATATGCCCCCAAATAAGAGGGGGATGGGGGAAGAACCCCCACCGCAACATAAACAAATGCAAGGAAAGAAAGTTTCCTTAGCCTCTTCCAAAACACAATGACTTCATTGTGAGAAATATGAACACAAGTTATCTAGGAGCATGACAAATTCCATCCTTAGTAAGAGACAAATTTTGATCTAGTACCAAAACTAAAAAAAAAAAAAAAAAAAAATCAAAGGAATATTACGAGATTGTAAAACACACATACACACAATGATAAAAATAATTCACTTGGAACTATGTAAATCACACAAAAAAACAAACTTTGTTCATTGGTTTAACATAAAAACCAAAGTGCCTCATAGAAAGAACGCTTTTTATTAGTGATGTATGTGTCATGAGTGTGATCTTATTACAGTGTGAGTGATCCAAACATGCGCTGAGTATGGGGCTATGAGCCTATACGTTAGCGCATTTTTATAGTATTTATTTTAGATAGAAAGTCAAAATGATCAGAATATAGTTTTAAGTAGGCCAAATGTAAATTTTAATCATGTTCCTTATGCGTATATTTTTTATGTGCATTTTATTTTGATTTTATATTTTTTTGGGTTATATTTTGGTTATATATCTTTTATAAAAGTTTTATTTTGGTCCAGTCAACTTCGCCACTCTATTACAAGCTAATTTGACTTTGTCCTTAGGGTTATGTTATGATTTTTCAGGTTTGAAGATAAATGATATAACTTGACTCTATTCTTTTTAAGTCAATTATGTTAATGAGGTGATGAAGTTGACGGATTAAACCAAAACGACACGATTATAAGAGATATATGATCAAAACATAACTCAAAAATATAGGACCGAAATAAAATAGAGAGATACATAATCAAAAAGTGCATTTGGCCTTTTAAGTATGTCTTGTATTTATTTTTTTAATCTTTTTTTGACTGAGATGTCTTCTAATTTGAATTAGTCTTGTGTCATTTTTTTAGTAAACAGATTTGTTTTTTATTTTTTCTATAGAAAAGTACAATATCAAGAAGTAAGTCCGGATAAATGCCCTTGATGGCTTATGTCGTGGTTCTTGCTGAATTACTGAGTGTGCTCTCTATTGTACCTTGACTAGGCTTGGCTAATCTTCCTTCGACAAAAAAAGAAAAAAGGTTGAAACGAGAGGAGCCACAAACATTTTCACTAATATTATAACAGAAAAATTAGAAAAGCTACGGGTGGTCGTGGCACCCATTGGCTCTGTCTCCGGCGGTCGAGTGATTAAGGACTCTAACGGCGAGTTTGTGAAGTCCGAGCGAAAATGATAGATTTTAAGTAATAAGTAATAACCCCTTGGTTGGAATCTATATCAATGCATTTAATTTTTAAATTAAAAAATTCATTAATGTTTGGGAATCCAATAGATTAAAGTACTACTTAAATAATTTGGGCTGCTACTCTACTTTAGGCCGTCACTTTTTTGAGACCCCCATGTTTCTATCCATATAGCTTGTGAAGATACTTGTAATTTTTACTCTTTTCGTAAGATAATTCTTTATTCATTTTTGGGCTTTTAAACCCCGTTAAATATAAAAATAAATAAATGAATATACAGGTTAAATTGAAATCAGATGATACATTGAAAAACTAAAATAATATTTAAGCCAAAAAAAATAATACTATCACACGGATTAGTCTAGGTGGCTTTTTTACCATTAACAACCTTGAGTTTGAAGGGATCATGAGTTGCAGATCAAACTACTCATTTAAAGTGTGAACCATCAGTCCATTTCAAGCATAGAAAAGCCACCATGTGTGTGGTTCTGTAAAGGTTCGGTCCGTGTACAGAGAAAATTGTTTAAACAAATGCGAGTGCAATGTCCGTGATTGCTCAGCATTTTACTCTCAAGTTATCAACCTTTGTGTCACAAAAAATCTGGAGTTAACCTGACCATAGATTTGACAGTTAAAATCCATACCATAGTTAAACTTTGGTAACCTGAACACATGCGAGAGAAAGACTAAAAAAGAATTATAAGTAGTTTTCATCAATCACTTAAGAAAACTTCCTCATACATGATCTTGCTACAAACAACATATCCCAACTCAATTCCAGAGTTTACATGTCCAGCATTTCTGCAAAACAAAACTATGGAAACACTTAAAAACAGAGCAAATAATTTTCTTCGTTAAATACAAGATCCCTACCTCCTAAAAACAATGGCTATTAATCCAATTCTTTATTAAATTATTAGATTAGAAGAAAAAAAAATTGAGGGAATCTTAAGGCTAAGCTTATTGAAAAACGAACATCTAATACATAGGGCCATAAAAAAAACACTAAAAATTTACGAAATAATATCTTAGCATACTGCACTAAACGTCTAACCCACTGAACTCCACAATCCACGCCACTACCCCAAATACAACATCCTGCTGCATCATCAAATCTTGTATATTTGCAACAGAATCAACATAGTTTTGCTGAGAATGTTTCGCCATAAAAAATTTCAGCTAAAAGACCAATGTCAACCCAAAGACATCACAGCCACTCTCTTTAGGATATGAAGCCTCAAAATGCAATCCAAGTGCCAAATTGGGAACTATTAAACAATCACAAGAATTTAAATTACAGACATCATGAGATGCAACTAATGCGCTCTAATGTTGTTACCATTATGTTGCGGTTGCCTCACGTGTGATCCGCAATTTAAAACCCAAATCAAGCCCCAAAATGCAAACAAAGTGCCAAATTGAGAGCATTAGACAATCACTGGGTTTTAAAACTTAAGTTACGAGATGCTACTCATGCGAAGTGACTTGATTACCATTATGTTGCGGTTGCAACACGTGTGGTCCGCAATTTAAAACCCTAACCAACGACAAGAATAACAGAACACATTCAAACAAATGCCTATGTATTCTACTGACAAAAACATCTAAATGCCAAGTGTGAAATTGAGAAGCATTGGCCAATAACAAGGTTATAAAATTACAGTTATTACGGCGTGCAACTAATGAGGACAGATGTGTTTACCGTTCTGTTGTGGTCGCAGCACCAAACGTGTGGTCCGCATTTTCCAGTAACAAGAACATGTGGCGGCAGAATACGTTCAAACACAAATGCCAATATAATCTAGTGACAAAAGAAGCTAAATGCCCAAGTTACACTGTATGAAGTTAAGTAACAGGTGTTGGTAATCTCATTGCATCACATGAATATAAAGTTGCAGGCTGAAATTAGACAAAAGAATTGAAGAATTTCAACTATTCTGTAAACAAAATCAAATATCATGCAAAGATTGAGTAGAAGATTTCAACCGGATATAACAAAAGGATTCTGGTACTGACTGAAACTTCAATCCATACAAGAACCACTCTTGTAAAACAACATCTCCACGAAATGCCTCAACATCTTTGATTAACACAAGCTAACAAATTGAAGTGTTAAGACAAGTTGTTAAGTCATCTAGTCTAACAAATAGCAAAGGAAGAAATGGTTATATCAAGTTACCAATAGAGCCAGGACCATTTATACATATCCTAAAATTAGAAGAACATCAGGAAATGAAATGTTGAAGACAACAAATAAATAAAGTTTTTTATATATTTAAAACAAAGCATAATCCAACTATGTAGTATTTGTATAACACCTAATTTTGTCCATCCACAAAATATCCCCAAAAGAGCAGAAACAAATGCAAAATTGTTCCTTTGTGATGTCTTTGATATCCCATTTACAGATAAACTAAGAAGCAGTGAACTGACTTGAGTCCAACCACAAGAAATTGAATAAATCCCCATTCTAAACCCCCAACAGCAGCACCATGTACAGGTAACAGAAACTCACAAATAACAATTCCTAAATCCTGAGCTGAAACCAGACGATTCTGACCAATCACCATTCTTACCTCAACCAAATCACCAAGTCAAAGGTCAAATACCTCTCCATCGAGGGCTAGGAACAGGCACAGTTGGCGAAAGGGGAAGCTGCGGAAACCCTAATTGACCCGAATTTGGGGAAAACAGTAATCCCGGCGACAGCAAAGGGTAAGAAGATAGCGGCGAATTCAAGCACCCAAAAGGGAGAGGCGAAGACGGCAGCGGCGGCGGTGGAGGCATCGTCAGCGTTTGCGACGGAACCGTCCCGGTCCCCATCCCCATCCCCTGCTGTTCTTGCTGAGGCAGAGCCTGAGAAGAAGCCGGAGGAGGTGGCAACGGCGAGAACCCCGAGAACTGCTTCGAGGTTGAATCCATGGTAGAAACCAGATTCTGCAGATCGCGCATGTAAGCAGAGATAGGCGACTCAGCGGGCGCGTGCACCGTAGGAAACGGCGGCAACGGAGATAACGGCGCAAGGGGTCTGCCAAACCCAGCAAAGTTGTTAAACGGAACGACGTTAGGAGGAGGCGGTTGAGGGCGGGGAACGGCGGGGTTAAGCAGAGGCGATGGGCGGTTGGTAATCTGGGGTAACGGCGGAGGGCGAATCCGCTGAAGGCGAGAGCTTGGTGGTTTGGGTTGGTGAATAGGAGGCGGTGTTGACATACGGTCGTGCGCAGGTGAACCGGTCAATTTCTGAACAACATCTCTGAAATCGTTCTTGTTGATGTTGTAAACGGGTGGCTGATGCTGAAGATTCTGCTGAGGCTGAGAAGCAAAGGTGGGATTTTGCTGCTGCTGAGGTGGTGGTGGTGGTGGTGGTTGATTTTGAGGAGGAAGATGATGATTTTCAAAGGAGGGTAGTTTTTTGGAGATGGTGGTGGTGGGTTTGGAGATTTTCTGGGAGAGCTTGTTGAGGTGTCTGAGGTAGTGATCTCTGGTGGTGTGAGCAGAGGAAGTGCTGATACTGCTACTACTAGAGTCTGCAGAGGAGTGACAGGTTTTATCCATTCCACAACAACAATAATTTTACAAAAACTCTTTCTTTCTCTTTCTCTCTCTCTCTCTATCTCTATCTCTATCTGTGATTTTGTGTTTGTGTCTTGAGCAGAGCTAAGCTAATGTTGTTGGTGGTGGTGGGCTTCCTCTTATCGCAGAAACCAGAGTAGGGACAGAGATGACTATATAGAATATCATTTTTTTCGGTTTTTATATCAATTGCATTTAGAGCAAGAATATAAGGTGCCATTTTTTCCTCATGTTTTTTTAAATTACGCTCTAAGCGTAAAGTCATGATAGAGATAAATACAATAAAATATTTTAATAAATAATAATGCGATGATGATAAATTTTATTATTATTATTTTTGTATATCTCTTTTGTAACATAAAGAATATATTGTGAAAAAAAAAAATGATCTAAATCTTATATACTCAACTAAAATGAGTTTTTTTAAGGCAAGTGTATTATGTCTTTATGATTTAAAATTGAATATTGAAATATTTTTTTATAATTTCTAATTTAATTATTCACTTAAAATATTACGCATATGAAAAAATTGTAATGTTTACAATTGTTTTATCAAAATACTTTTCAAACCATATATCTATATTTGATTTATTGAATCAATAGCCGAATAATATTAATTATTTTCCTACTTAAAAATAAAAATATAAAAGTTTAATTAATATAATTCTATAGTAAAATAAGAACAAAATTTTTCTTTTTATATAGACAGTTTAAATAAAGGAGTAGTACTTTTAAAGGAAGTCTTTGAATTGATTTTTCTTAAAAAAAACATTTATTTAAGAAGAATATTTACTATATTACTCTAATTTTTTTCCACGAATTTATTTTTAAAAAAAATACCAAAAGATTAAACAAATATAACCTCGAGGAATTTAAAAAGCTTAGCAACTATTAATAAAAAATAATTTTTTAAAATATGTTAACTGAAATTTAAATATTGTTTATATATGAAAATTATTTTATCAAGAATGGTAAAATACATTTTGATAATATCTACACGTCAGAAAAATCCGTTAATGGTCAAAATTAGTCAATGGTCCAAAAGAAAGAATATATAAGAATAGATTTTTTTAAGGAAAATCAATACAATTTATACATTATAGACCTAAAATTAATTACTACTTCTTATCTTTCCTTATCAAGATTTATATTCTTACATACTCATTTTTGTGATTTCTATGGTTAAAATTTTCATTTTTGAAATATTGTACTGAAAATAAAAGGCATTAAAAATAAATTTTGATATATTTTATAGATTATAGATGGTTGAACCTTTTTAGTGTATAAATAAATGGAGATTTGTAACTTAATTGTTATATCTCTAGAGAAGATTTTGTTGGATAAAATAATATATTCATTGTAGTGCCTTTTAAAAAAAAAACTTTGATATTCAGTAGTCAAATGACACTTGGATGTGTTTGATTTCTATTTCTAAAAATAGTTTTTTATTTTTAAAAATAGAAAATTAAAATACATGTTTGACAGACGAGTTTTTAAAAATAATTAATAAAACTGTTTCGAACAAATCATTATGACACACATAAAAAATAAATAAAAACAAAAGGCTTATTTCATTTTAGTCCTTGCCTTGTCACTTAAAACACCAACAATTTTTTTGTGAACATGCTATATTGCTATAGGACCAATTAAAAATTAAGAAGATATTTTTATTATATTATTTTAAATTTTTTAATATTATTAAAAACTTGTTATTTGTGTTTAAAACATAGGTATCAAATTTAGATATGCAGTACAATTATAGTACTCAACTGTTCACACCCCTCTTAAGAAAAAAATAAGTCAATCTTGTGTTAATAGGGATGAGTATTGAGGCAGTGAATAGTGAGTGATGGAGGGAAAAAATGTTGGAAGAAAAAAAATGGACGATTCTTTTTATTTTTTTCTATCTATGGCGCTTGTCTTCTCACTTTTGTGTCCCCTCTTTTCTCTTTCACTGCTTTTTATAGCGTTTTTTAGGCTTAAAAGAAGCGAACAGACAAGAATCGCAAAAGAAGGGAAGCCATGGCATGGCACCTCTATGTTTTTGTCTTCTCTTCTCTTTCAAGTCTTAAGTCTGTCTTAATACGTACTCCTAATTATATTATTATTATTATTAATATTAATATTAATAACATAATCTTTTTGGCTAATCTAATATTCTAATAGTTGTACTGTTAATAGGCATTAGGCACGTTGTGTGTTTAGTGAGACAACTTATCTCTCTTTAAAAAATATTTTAATTAAAAAAATGATAATATTGTAATTGAGGGGAATTTACGTGGCGAGTTACGAATTCAGTAATCATCAATGGAAACATATATTATTAGTATTATAGATTTAGGACCGGTTTGAAATAGTGATTTTCGGATTTCAAACAAGTTCATAGATTTTGATTTTTAAATATTAAAAATAATTATTTTTTAAAACTTGTATACTAAAATCATTTTTCAGTTTTATGCTAAAAATGTTGAAGTTTATGTATATTTAATTTAAGAGTTACTATTAAGTTAGTGTTCTAAAGATTATTTGTTATTAATTTGTTTTCTTAAAATTTTTTGTCACAAATTAGTTCTCAAAAAATTTGAAAGCCTACCAAATTAGTCCTCTGTCGTAAATAAATTTTCTTTTTTAGTTATTAAAAATTGTGGAGACATTGCTCTCGCAATTTCGGGGAATGGAGCATTATGGTTACTCCCCCTCCCAACAAGTGCGCTTCCTGGAATTCAAACTTGTGTCATCATTTTTAGGGGACCAAGTTGTTTGTCACTTGTCGAACACCTTGTTAGTCCGTCATAAACCAATAATATACCTAAATTTTTTAAAGACTAATTTGGTTGACTTTACATCTTTTTTTATGATTAATTTGGTGACAAAGTTCTTTTGATAAACCAAATTGGTGTTAGAGAACTAATTTAGTGACAAAATTCTTGGGGGAACTAAATTGGTGATAAGATCATCTTTGGAAGACTAAATGGATAGTTAACTCATACATTTAATATCTATTAAAAAATAGATAAAGACAAAAATACCAACATAATAAGTCATACTTCCTCCTGTCTTAAATATAAGTCATATTCTAAAAGATTTTTTTTGTCTTAAATATACGTCACCAGGTAACTTATAATGGATAATTTCGACTTTTATCCTTTCTACAATTTTCAAATATTTAATTAATAACAGAAAGAGAAAAATAGTGAAACAGGAGAGTGAATAAGTTATTAATTGAATTGAAATATTTATTAGTCTCAATTATATAATTCAGTTGGTAAGTACATATAGACATGTTTGTGTGGGTGACCAGATTCAATGTTAGATTAATGTATTTTTCTATAAAAAAACATTTATTTAGAAATATAATTAAAAAATATTTTTAAATAAATGTAATGAATTAATTTCTATTCTTTAATCTCAATAATTCATTTAAAAGTGACTTGTATAATTATATTTAGAAACAGAGTGAGTTTTAAGTATTGAAAAATAATATATAATATTCTAAGAACATTATTTAAGAAATTAAATATAATAAAAAAATATTAAAAAATATAATTTTTTTTAATCTCAAAAAACAAAATAATATATATTTATAATTATTTTTTTATTTCTAATAATCTTAATTTTTGCCGATATTGTATAGTAGGAGTAATTTTTTAAGAAGAGGATTCATTGTCGTATTATTTAGTTCTAAGGGCTTGAAGAATATTAGGGGAAAAATTCAGTCAAAGTGACGTGGCTGGTCAAAGCTGTTGTTACAGTTACGTGGACAGTTACCAAAATAGCCTTGGCACAGAATCTTAAAAATTGTACGTGGAAGGTGAATGATGCCCCACCTAAAATTAGAAAAACCACAAGGAGCATATGATATGATGGCTCTCCCTCCCAACACTATCACACAAAAATCAAACGTAGTACCACGTACTGTATCCCCAAATTTTTTCGGTAGACAAATTTAAAATCAAAAATAGTTTTTTGGCCAACCATTAGTTAACTAATTAAAATATTTTTTTTCATTTATCTTTTTCTTTTTTAATTTAAAAACTCAAAATATTATTATTTTGTTCAAGTTAGCTTTTTTGAACAGAGGTTTTTTTTAAATAATAAAAATTGTTTTAAATTTTGTAATAAATAATAATATTATATTTATATATGCACCAATAAGAGAATGACACGTGGTAAGTTTTGATGGTGTTAACTTTCCTCCGTTAGTTTTTAACTGGAGATTAACGCTGAAGACTAACGTGAATCGATATTAACAGATAAAAAATTAAATTGAACAAAAAAAGATAAAAGATCAAAATGAATTAAATATTAAAGATAAAGAACCAAAAGTATAATTTTACCTATTATCAAATTGAAGTCGATTGTTTGCTTTCAAATTTTTTATATATAGCCTTTTATTAAAAATTAAAATATAAAAAGAAAAATATATAAAAAAATAAGAAGTTTCAAAATAAATACATATTTATATAATTATAATAGAAAAAATAATGAAATAAAAATATTTCTACGTAAAAAAATGTTAGATAAAATAAAAATAATAAATAAATAATTAAAAAAAACGTAAGGTTGAGTTGGTCGGATTGATTACAAATCCAAATATAACCAGTTAAACCAATCACATTAAATTATTTTTTAATTAATTTGAACTGAATTAGTCGAATTCATATTATTGATCCGATCTATAGTCAACCCTATTAAGATCTAGAAGATAGAAACCATATTTCAATGACCAACCCTTTTGGATTTGTACTCCAAATTTTGCCGTCCCGGTTGATTTCATCTTGTATCCTAAGTTCTAACAATATTACTACTAGGATGGCAAAAAAAAATCCGTACACATGGATACTCGCAAATAATATTTGTTATAAATATCCGCTATCAATACTCGCGGATACCCATTAGTATTCATTACTCGCTAAAAATAATAAAAAATCATAAACTGATAGTATTTGAAATACTTTTTTCTTTAATTTCTAAAGGTGATATTAAATATTTAACATAAAAAATATGTTATAATTTTTTTCAATATAAAATATATTTAAAAAATATAATATTCTCTCACTTAAAAAAATAAAATATAAATATTAAATAATAATTATATTATTTAAATATTTAATTTTAGCAGGAACTACTACCTGCCCTGTTCCTGTTGCCATCCCTACTATATTGTGTTAGTACTATATTTGTTATTCTTTTTTATCTGCAACAAAAATGGGTTTTTGTTAATTGTTTTATAAAAAATAATAGGTTTATTACCAAATCTATGCTTCGCTTATTTAGAAGGTACACTTAACATGGCGTCTTCTTTATAGAAATTAAATAAAACGCATAATAAATACAAATAAACTCAAAATTTTGAAAATATAAATTATGAGTACTACCCCTTAAAAAGGAAAATATAAATTACATTCAATATCATTATGCTCAATATATTAAATTAAAAAACTGTTCCTTAAAGTTTTGTTATTTTAGTCATTAGATCAATATGCTAGGTACATATTGTATATTATTAAAGTTTACTTTCTCCATCCCTATATATAAATCTATCTATAAAAAAAGTATGAAATTAAATAAGTTTATAAATCTAAATAAAGTTATTAAATTTGTCTAATAAATTATATTACTAATTTTTAAAGTTTTTTTTTCTCTTTCTGCTTAATTAATGTTTCTCAAATATGTTTCGTTAAAATGAGAAGAATTAACATTTTAATATTCTTTATTCTATTACAATTGATTATTTTGAGAAGCAGTTCAAAATAACTTTTCGAAAAATAAAAAATATAATTATTTTCTGCTTCTAGTATTTTTTAAAGTCACTGACAAACATATTAAAAACTTTCATAGATATTTTTGAATTAAAAAATAATTATTTTACAAAATAAACAATAATAAATAGACTTTAAATTAGTACTATAAATGAATTTTTTAGTTTCATAATATAAACACTTAGTTATTCTTTATACAGTTTAAAAAATTAATTATTAAATTACTTTTTTAAAAAAATTTAATTACTTTATTCTAATATTTTCACTAGATAAATAGAAATCTATGAATTTGAATCATCTTTTAACTTTGGACGGTCCAACAGCCAGTTTTAGCAACATCAAAATCATTAGTAATTCATTTTTACATTCTGGTCGAGTGCCGACTAAGAAAGAGAAAAAAATGAAGGGTTCTGAATTGATGGATCATATAAGTTATTTTTTAAAAAATTAAAAATATATTTTTTAAATTACTTAAATTATTTTAAGTTTTTTTAAATAATATATTATTCATTTTAAAGTTTTTATTTTAACTTATAGTGAAAATTATTATTATTATTTTTTTTATCGAAAATAACTTAACTTGATTTTTTTAAATAAGTTAACCGCTTTGACTGTTAAATAATTAACAATAATAGATGGAAGGGTAACATTTGTAACTTTTAGTAATATTGGGGATTAAATTCGTGAAATTGAAACTTGGGAGACTAAATTCGCAAAAAATGAAAACATGAGAAACTAAAAGTGCAATTAAGTCTACTTTTTTTCATTGGTTATTTCTCTCTCACAAACTAATTCTTTTAGAGTGATTAAATGCTTTGGTATCTCACTTTATAGTTACTGTACATTTTAATCTTTAATTTTTTAAAATGTTTGAATTAGTCTATGATCTTGCACTCTTTAAGTCACTTTAGTCCTTGACATTAAGTTGCATTGACGAAATGTCCGTGTGATACATTAAGCGCTTATATGACACGTTTTTTTACCACATATGAGTCAATGTAAATGACTAAATTATTTTATTTTGCTTAACCACCAATGTTACTCAATGTTTTTTAACCTGAAATTATGTTGTAAGAGTTTTTTATAATGATTGAGTTACCTATTTTGACATTAAGAAAAACTACCTCATTTTGTCACTTACGTTGACTCTTAGTGAGTATCAATTAACATACCATATAGGCACACAACATATCACGTAGACATCTTGTCATTTTCACTTAGCCCCAAAATCTAAAGTGATCTACAAAGTGCAAAATTAATGACTAATTTAAGCATCTTAAAAAGTCAAAACTAAAATTTCTTATGATTATAAGGTGATAAACCAAAATAGTAAATAATTCAGATTTTTTAAAGTATTAATAATTAATAATAATTTGTCAATTACACTTGCAAGGATAAAATAGAGAATATATATATATATATATTTTGATAAGTAACTAATTTTTTTTTATTAATATGAAATTAAATGTACGTTATAAATAGGAAGAGTAATGCTATATCTTCATAATAATTTTTTTAATTATCTTTTTAATACTATATAAAATATGAAATTAAATATATTTTTAATTTTAAAAAAATAAAAAATATTGAAAACATTATTTAATAAATACTTAAAAAGATTTTTAGAACATAAAACTAATTTAAAATTATTCAAAAATTTTAGATAGGAGCGAAGGAAATAAATAGTAATGAGTGAGGTTCACTATTTCCAAAATCTGCTTCAGAACTTCCTATTCTGGTCAAAAGTCCGTTACTCTGCACTGTAGTACTTCAGTACTGTACTGATCGGTGATTCTATTCAACGTTTTTTCCCAAGTTTCAATGGCCTTTTTGACCGCATCCATATCATTATTACCTCCAATTCTCCAGTGCTAATCTTTTGTTTTAAATATAGGTAATTTTTATCAGTTTTCTTAATATTAAATATAAGTAAAATTTAGCTGTTTTTTTCATTATCAATGAAAATATTTCTAAATTTTTTATATTAATTTAATATTTATTTTTAATAATATATTTATTTAGATGATGGAGAAGAGAAAAAGTCTCAGTTAAAAAAGACGATTTAAAATACAGATATTTAAAAAAAAATAGAAAATTAAATAGAGGCGACTATCTTAATATCTTTCTTACTAATAAAGGTAATTTAGTTACATTTTACTTATACTTCTTCCGGACCTATTTATAAAACGTTTTCAACCAAATTCCACATACTATGAAAAATAGTTGAGTATAGTTAACTTTATTGGTTTTTTCAAAAAATGTATGAGATATCATTTTTATCCCTAATTGAATAATGTGTTAGTCAATTACAATTAAGGAGTATAAATAATCAATACATTTAATGAGGGTAAAAAAGAAAATGAACAATAAATACATTATGAAAACTATAAAATGTCTTATAAAAAAAACAATAAAAACTTTTTAAATAATGTCTTATAAAAAGGATTAGAGGGAATATTTGGTATCAGAGGTAGTAATATCATTTTTCACTCAATCATAACTAAAACAAAGGTTAAAGCAAAGATATTAAAATAAGAGCATCAATAAAATTTAAAGAGTAATAATATCAACTTCCTAAAAGTAAGTATTGTTTGTGTTGTGGATCAGTATCTCACTTGCTAAGCATGGAGATACTTATCCCCAATCGCTATCTCGTGTGTTTGAGATCTACCCCATAAGATCGACTCGAGATACTCAATCGAAGCTAGGCTTTCGTGTAGGGACTCGCGTGAGTTAGTTAAGAACACCACATGATTTCTCATAACCAATACACTCTTAAAAGAAGGCTATTTTTAGCTTTGACATTGGAATCCTTTGAGATGGACCTCCATTCTTACCGCATTGAAGCTAAAGATTAATCCTTTATTATTGTGCAATTTGTGCCCTAGGACATAAACACATTAGTTTGAACTTAATGTTTCATGAAATTATTGAATTCCCCATAATTAAAATAAGTGGGTCTTTTGGTGGTATTTGTTTTAGCCTATATTTTGTTTAACGAAAACAAAATAAATGGAGAGAAAATGAAAGAGAAACACAACAATGAGAGAGAGAAAAAGTTTATAATCTCTATCTTTAAATTAAATATTAACTTCTTATTTTTACTTTCTTCTCCTGAACCAAACCAATAAAAATGTAATAATAATAATAAAAAAAAAAATACATATACACATACAAAATTTTTGTGTGTTTATTTACGCCTCCCATTTTTTCTACTGTTCTAAACAAAAGGTTGTGTCATGTGTGCACTTGAAGGGATATTTACAACATAAATAAATTTTTATTTATCAACATTTTTTTATTGTTAAATAAGTTTATTGTTGATATAATTTTTGACTAACAAATTTATCAATTAATATAGTTATTAAGTACATTAGCTAGAAGTTTGTAAATATATTATATATTAATTACTTACACTAATATATTTATATGTTAGTATAACTATTATATATATACACATATTTAAAATAAAATATTAACAAGTTATATTTTATGTTTGTTAAATTAGTAAAAGTGTGACTGTCAAGTATAGTAATTTAAAAAATAAAAAAAATTGAGGAGTGTGTTAGTATATTCTTTAAAATTATTAACAATATTTTAATTTTTTTAATAATATATTATCGAATGCACCTTTATACATGAATAACCCTGTGATCTTTATATTGTTATTTGTTATAACTAGGGTGAGTTTTAGGCCGGGTTGTCAATCCGATAACACGATCAATCAAAATCAATTTAAACACTATTTCGACCCAATCTAAACGATAATGTATCCAACCTAATGAAATCGAGGTGGTTCGGTCCAGTTCTCATATTTATCTTTTTAAACCCAATCCAATTTGAACCAAACCGATCAAAATTAAAAACACCATGTCGTTTTGATAAATTGATATATATTTGATATATATAATTTTAAAATGCAAAGTTTAGGCTTAATAATGAATATATCAAAACCTAAAACTAAAGGTTCAAAACCTAATTTCAAATTTTTTAACAGAGTTGCAATTCAACTAAATCTTTATTGGTATATTTTAAATTACTTGTGACTTATGTGAAGTGAATCAAGTGATGACTTGATGGGTACGCATATATAGCCTAGCTTATTATTGTGCAGTGACATATTTTGAGATTGGGTAGTGACATATTTTCAGAATTATTGTTTATTTGTTTGTTTTTAATTTTGTGATGTATGATGATATTATGACTTTTATGTTATTTATAATTATTTTTGTTTATTTTGTTATATTAGTATAAATAAATCACTAAAAAATAATAAATAAGTGAATTCATAAGTTATAAATAATATAAATTTTTAAGATTTTTTTAAATAATTTCATAATTTTAATTTCTTATTTAGCAATCCGAGACCCAACCCAAATCAAATCAAACTTGGTTGGGTTGACAATTTTTTTTTTTTCAAAATCGAACCAACCCAACCCAATAAAAATTAATTAATTCAAATTTTAAAATCTATAAAAACTAAACCAACCCAAACCCATGCTATTTACAACTTATATTACAAATAAAAGGCCAATTGGCCAAATGACAATTTTGTTTGTACTGTTATATCTAGTCATCATCCTAATTCGATTATGGGGTAATTACCTTTCGGTAATTTGAAATTTGAATACTAGTTCCATCGATTTTTTTCTTCCTATGCTTTTCCATGATTATATTTAAGGCTGAAAACTTTTTTAAAAAATAGGAGCCTGTGATTAACGCTGAAATATAAATACGCAAAGGTACTGGTGATAGTGACATAAATTAAAGTGAATACTTCACCGAAATAGATACAATATCAACTAATGAGGAATATACCATAAATTTTTTTTCTTTTTTTGTTTTTGGTTTTTTTGTTTTTTTTATTTATAAAAAGATATACCATAATTTTAGTCAACACTCAACAATGAAACAAAGTTTTGTGAAAGTGGATCTGCGGCCAGGTGACTTTTTATCCGTTAATGCCAGTAATGCGACCAAAGCGATTTGCACCGAGAAAAAGTAACGTGGGGCACTTTTTTATATAAAAATTATTAATTAATATTAATTATTATTATTACTACTTATTATTACAACGGCATAAAATTAAATATATTTGAATTTTCATATGTCGCAATTACTTATGTTACGTCTAAAATTTCATAAGAAAATAAATATATGTTGCGTCTAAAACATAAATGGCCGTGTGTGGGGCACTAATTGAAAATCTCAAAAAAGAAAGTATATTCAATAATTGCATCAAGATTAGAGGCACTGTTTAATATAATTATTTAAGATATACTAATTACAGTAATTTTTTTATAAGTAAGTTCTAATTAACTCGAGAAAGCAATTCATATTTTTAATATAGTCAACAGTACTATTTATTTTCTTAAGTATCCATCAAATCAGTTTTTATTTTTAAAGATGAACTATACTTACATTAATCAAATAAAAAAATATTACCGGCCTTTTGAGAGGAGAAAAATGAGATAAAATGCAGTGGGATAACATGCTCCCAGACTCTCTAACAACATGTTACAACCTGCACAACAATTAATATTAAGTCTAATAAAAAATCTCCGAAAGATGGAGAAAATAACAATGACTGAATTCGAACAATCGTGAATAGGCTTATCCAAGTAGGAGCGAGAGTGCTTCTTCTTGTTCTATGCTTGTACTAAAAAAAGCAATCATAATATTCTCTTTGAACTTAGGTTTTTTCATTGTGTTCATATTGCACATCTACCATTATGTTAATATTTTTGTTGACATAACCAATATTATTTTATTCAAACACTTTTATTTCTTTAGTCGGGCTTTTTAGAACAATTCTTAATTTCTCTGTTAACATTATAGATTTGAATTTTTAGATAACTTCCTTTAGTAAGTAAATATGTTTAGTAAATTATTTTCAAAAATTATGTTTTAAAAATGTTATTTAAAAATGGGTTATAGGTTATTGTGTCACTTGTACATTGGTGAGAGTAACAAAACCAAATACTTTGTAAATGCATTGGCATTGCGAAGTAGCTGCACCACCATCCTTTTTGCTCGGTGATAGTTTTTTATTTGGAAATTAGGGTTTCGCAAATTTGAATCCAATACTAGGTTATTTGCTGAATGGATTGTGTTTGAATCTTGGATAACGACCACTTAAACATTTAACGGCTCTTTCGACACTGTTTATGGTGGTCTCAATTGGAGAGTTCACAACGGACTAATTTAGCATTATTTTAAAATTTTGATGAACTAATTAATTTGATAACAATTTTTTAAAGACTTAATGAATAACAATATACTTTTAATAGACCAAAATAATATTTTCCTGTTTATAGTTTATACTAGACAGTTTTACTTTTTTAAGACAATTTTACTGTTTGAAGAAGCTTTTGTTAGGCCACTGCTTCTTGTGGCTGTGACCCACATTGTGAATATATATGGATTAAGTACATTGACAAGACAAATGATTAATAAAACTGCATTTATAATTGTTGCCTTTTTTCCAGCCTTATGTGATGCTAGCTGCTGTTTTTTTCTTTATTAATTAATTAATTAATTAATTAATATCTCCCGTTAATTCATTCTCGATTCTTTTGACCGAGAATAAGAGAAAGCAACTTATTATACAGTGTTTGTCTCTCCGTGATAAAGGGGCCAACAAGAGCGTTAGAATCTCAGATATATATGCCACTCATACTCATTAGCCTCTTTTCTCTATCTTACCTTTTTATTTTATTTTTATTAATGATTCCCTTTTATATTCATTCATGATCATGATTACTCATCTATTATCGACAATTTGTTTCAACTTGTTAATTATTGATGATGACGTTAAGATTAGCCGTCCCTTTCATTATTCTTCTAAGTTTGAGATTAGAACTTGATTTCTTGTTTTTCCCGGGCCATTTATTTAATTTAATTTGTGGTCTAATTGTAATATTGGGCTCTTTCTAAGATAAGCATTCAGCTAATAACAATATTATTTCTATATATTATATTATATTATATGCAAATTGACAATTCCAATATTTCGTGTAAGCTGCACTCAAAGTATGGGTGGAAATGAGTCGGATTAAGTCAGGTTAAAGGTTAAATAAATATGATTTATTATATAAAACTGAAACATAAGTTTAGGTCTGTAACCTGATATAATAATTTTTTAAGGCTTAACCTGGCCTTTTTAAATGTTTAACATGACCCAATAGTCAATTTAGTAGCCTATTTAACATTAAGGCTTTCATACAACACAAATAATTCAAATTTATAGGCAATACGGTGAAAGACCTATTATTATTAAAATGAAAAACCTATGACAAACAATTATATTTAAGGAATTTTTCTAACTTACGTAATATTGCACAAGTTATGAAACTATAAGTAGAAAAAAATTGTTGGAAAAAACAAAAATTAAATGTGATAGAGTTTGACATTCAATTATTACTGTATTTTCTTTCTAGTTATGGTTTCTTAACCGATGCAATATTGTATATGTTAAAAAATTCATTTTTAAATACTATGCTTAACTAAAAAAAATAAAATATACATGAATGAATTCACAAATATCATAACTTAACATATAACTTAACATGATTATATTTAATAACACCACAAAATTCAATATCTCAAATAATTCAAAAGCTAACAAAAGGTAACATGTCTATATTATATTGTCAATTTGTTACAAATAAAAAATATAATATATAAATAATATAATTATTTAATTAAGCGAGCCTAATAGGCCTAAAAAACTTTTTTTAAAAACTTAAACCTAACATCTTTATTTAAATAGATTTTTTCAAAAATCTAAATCTAACATTTTTAATAAATGAGTCAAGCCGGACTAAACCTTAAATAGGCCAGGTCCCGACGAACTGTCTAACTTATTTTCACTCCTAACTTACAAAATTTGATTTTGTATCTCACGTGCGGAGTTAAACTAGAAGGTTAGGGTACATAATACACTAAAAATAAAGATATAGTCAAAACTACGTTTAGTTCAATTTTGTAAAAAAAATAAAAGAAAAAGAAAAAGAAGAACTGAACCAATAAATTTGTTTAATTTTATGGTCTTTTTGTTAAGTCTAAATGAAATAAACTCGAACCAATATTTTTTTAATTATCTAGTTTAATTTAATGGACTCAACGATATTTACTTCGCTTATAACTTCATATAAAGATCAAATTTTACTAATCCGGTCATTGAGTCATTAGATATTATCATGATGATTATATATAACAAATTATCTCTAAATATGTCATCTTGCAGGTGACATTTATGTATGTTTTAAAACGTCTTTTTTTCATTAAATTAAAGTTGATAGATGAAAAATCAAAAAAAAATTAAATTAAATAAAATTTTGTATAGTTGGTTTATATACTATGAACTTTTAATTAAACGAACAGATTAGTGAAATTCATTATCTATATGGAATTATAAGCCGAATAAGTGTTGCAACACTTAACAATATAGACCAACAGAAATATAACAAAAGAGACTAAAACAAATACAAAAATACGTGTAAAAACTGAAAAAATAACTTTTTTTTGTATATATACTAAAACAAAAAGGTGGAATATTCCCGAGCAAATGATTAATTTAATAACCTAACTTTTATCAATGATATAATAATATAATTGTAGTATATTTTATTTTTATAATTTTACATAAATTATTCAAACTTTTTATTAATAATTATTTAATAACATTAATATTAGTTTGCTGCGGATTTTTATTTCCCATGTTTTGTGAGGGGGTTTTATTTATTTATTTATTCATCATTAACGGTAATTTTTTCAGTTATTATATTAATCTTTAACTTTTGAAAAAAATATCTAATAGCAATAATCAAGAATATGGCTCAAACTGTGTTTTCCATATATATTATATATTATATATTATTCTCCAAAAAAGTAGGTTTTCCATATACTACGTGGTTCCGAGCATATCACACGTGTCTGGAGGTTGATCTGTCTTCATAATGCAACAATTATGTCTAGACAGGAATCTTAGGCGTGAAATTATTATTATAAATTAATAAAGAGAAATTACATAATTTTAATTTTTTTTTTTGGGATTTTTAATTGGTTTAGATGACAAATAAAACCCGCGTTAGCTACTCTTTATCTAATTAGATAGTTATATTAAAAAATAAATATGTATCAATTTATTAATTAGTCGACAATAAATACATAACTAACTAATATTTAGTATTAATTTTTCTCAGATACATTTTCAATGATTTTTATTTTGATATGTTATAAATGTAAACCTTTTTCCATTCTTAATTTTTTTATTTACATTATATAAATTTATTTTTAAAATAACTATATTATTTATTGATGTGAAAAATTATCAACATATGAGTAAGATAAAACGAAAACAAAATGGTATCGCGAACATACAAAGACTTTTAAAATGACATTCATATATACTTCGTGAATATGGATAAGCATTTTACGTTGAAATTAGGTTAATTAATTAGGAAGAAAAGAAGAGATGAAGACTAATGTTAAAATTAAATCAAGCAGCATACATCGAAGTAGCAATTTAGTCACGAAATTTGGTGGTGAATGAAACTTGACAAGGTTTTTACGTTTTATCAGTTATGACCTATGAGCATGATGGATAATCTGATTTCACCTTTCGCAACTTTTTAAAGTTATCAGTACTATCATCATCATCATCATCTCTAAACCTATCCCTAATCCATTGGGTCGGAATTTTACAAATTCTTTTGAACGCAGGTAATTACTATTTGCACCCCTTCTTTCTTACCAACCCATTCTCTTTTTGGACAATTTCAGAAAATTAAAATGACAAGAAAAATTTATTTCAAAAAGTGATTTTTATCAGTTCTTAAAATTACATTCTAAAAAAATTACTTTTGAAAACTAATTCAGGAAATTATTTTTCAAATTAAATTTGGAAAACTATTTTCCATAAATGATTTTAATTAACTTCCTGAAAATAATAAAAGATGGTGCAAGAAGAAAGCTCATTGAGCGCATAGACAAGCTTATTTGCTCCAAGCTAGGAGAGATTGAAACCACCAAATTTTGGAAATCTCACCATCCTTTTATATATAAGAATCATAAATTTATATACTAAAAAGGATTGTGTCACTCCCAATAGGAATGATGCTAGTCTCATCCACCTTGCTCCAATGGTATATACAGAAAATTGAGTAAAAAAAAATTGGTGCTTATAAAAAATAATTATACCAAGTGTAGTCTAAGGGGGGTGTATTGGTTTAGGATTGTAAGGGATTTTAAAAGACTTTTTTTGGGTAAAAAAGTTCGTCGGTATTCAATCAGGATTTTCTATCACTTAAAAACAATCCACTAGTATTCAATCAAGATTTTCAAGACTTTAAAAAGAGTCTATTAAAATCCATTGGTATTTGTTTGAGATTTCCTAGTACTTAAAAACAATCCATAGGTATTAAAAAATATAAGGATTTTAATGGATTATTTTATTAGATGGATTTTGAGTGACTTTTTAGTAGAAAACAGTCCATCAAACAATCCCACCAAAATTGAAATGATTTCTAAACATGACTTTTCAAGTGCTTCATTCTCCAACAAGCACTCAATCACAGAATCTTTCTTTCTCATTCTCACCTCTTTCCCTAACAAGTTTGAGAGTCACATACTTCTTCAAATTAATCTTGTTCATATCAGTATGATTTTAAAATTTCATAAACTAGAATCTGGTAGTTCTTTCACGCATTGTTGACAAATAGATATGGATTAATGTTCTTTCAATTTTTTTTTTATTTGTTATTTATGCCTTTTTCACTTAAATTTCATAATTACAACAGATATGTATATATTATAAATTATTCAATATTTTTTAAATAATATTATTGACTTTTGAAAAAACATGTATGTATTCTTCATACATATGAAATATTATTTTTAAAATATAAAAAATAATATGTATATATTATTGATCATATGGTTCAAGTATCTATTTACACTTACTCTACTCGGTGTATGTTTGACTCAGTTTATTTATTTATTTTGTCTTCTCTTCCTTTTATAAGTGGAATAGTTGAACAAGATACTTTTGCTTTTACATCTCTTATTTAATTTCTTATTTTACTTATAAAAGGCTTTTTAGAAAAGAAAAGCTCTAAAATAACTTTTGAAGAAATAACTTTTTACTTAAAGGTAGATTATATATGCTAAAAAAAATAAAATTATATCAAACACGTTCTCTTTTTAAGTTCTTATATACATGTTTGGGTTAAAATCAGCTTTTAAGGTAGGAAAATATTATTTTTTGTGTTTTAATATTATTACAATGCTAATAAAAATGTGTGGTTTGGTGCTACCTACCGCTGATGCTGAAGGCTTGAATGCTCATCTCATTTGAACATATAATATGAAAAATAATTTTAACCTTTAATCGTATACAATTTGAATTCTCTTAAACAACTCCCATTTTACAATTTTTTTTATTTAGATAGATGATAGACAAAAAAAATATGACTTAAAATTTTACTAGATTAAGTCTTCTTTTAATACTTTTTTTCGGAAGACATGTTTTATATTATTAAATTGAATTGATGTAGTATAATTAAATCCATCTTATTTTATTAATTATTTTAATATGAAGTGAGACTATTGTTATTCCAATATATCTATCACTTATTTAAAAATATTTTTTGATTTAAAATTATTTTTTAGCTGAAGAAATTAAGGTATAAATATAAATATAATTAAAATTATAAAATATGAGAAACAATAAATATATTGGAGTAGTAATAGATCACTAAAATGTTTAAATAAACAACTTTATCATTGTTTAAAAACCCTTATTAATAATAAAATCGTTTAAGCTTCTGATTGTTTTTTACTATTAATAATAATAAACATTAAATATGTATTTTATAGATTTTATTCAAATTATTATAATAATTTATAAAAATGTTACATTCCCTTTATTTTTAGTTGATTTAAATTCATAACCTCTCATTTTAATTTTCAATGATTTCATATTTATAGGTAATATGAAACGTCTCCATTTGCTTTATGAGATCAGCTACTAAAATCTTTAAAAAAATATGCAATTTGATTATATCTTTTTTTTTATTATTATTGAAATCTATTTTAAATTTTAATAGGCTTGTAGATTTTACTTTTTAAAAAAATATTAAAATTAAAATAAAATAGTAGAAGAATATCAAAATAATAATAATAATAATAATAATAATAATAATAATAATAATGATAATAATAAATAAATAAATAAATAAATAAATAAAGTATTGGATGACAATCCATGCAAAGCACGGGTATGATTGCTAGTTGATAGGTATAACCACATATATGACTTGAACTTGTATTAGCGTGTAACTTTCTTTGAAAATAATGTCGTTATGATGATTTTCCAATTGAATCAGTGGAGGAGTGTTCATCTTCAAAATTACTGGTTAATGAAGACATAATATTGAGTCTATTATTCAAACCCAAGAGCAAAAATAAAAAGACGGTAATGCTTGCAGGACTAGTATAGCTATGAATATGTGGACGAATGCTATTTAGGAGGACATAATATTATGGTGAATTAATTAACTGTATTAGTTTTACTTTTATTTATCTTGGCTTTTTTTAAATTATTTTTGTGTGTTTTATCATTTTTTAAATTTGAATGTATGCAAAAGAATCTTGAATTCTTATCATATGTAACAACTTCACAAAGTCTTGCATAGTCTATAAAGTCCAATAGAGTCCACGAAGTCCCGCAGAGTCTATGATACAAATTCATTAAAATCCTAACTTCAAAATTCTTGAAATTCTTGCAGAATTCTTAAAAGTCATGAAAATCCTATAAAGTCTTTTAAAATTCTAAACCAATACACCCCCCTAAATGTAAGACAACAATGAGTCAGGCCTGAAATTTGAGGTAAATGTTTATTTTTAATGTGGGCCTGTTAATGTCTTCCAAAAAATTTGTGAGCCTGTGAATCTTGTCCAAAAAGAGGTGGGCATAAGAATTTCTGCATTCCTCTAAGAGGAATAGTAATTTCTAGCTGCACCACCAATTGACAAAGAAGAGACACCACTCAATTTTTTTATTTTTTTTTAAAAAAACTAGTTCATAAGTAAGATAATATTGAGCAAATAATTAAAAATAAAAAACTGATAAAGTAGCTAATGGAATCAAAATGGTTCGATAAAATTAGCTGTTGAACACACAAATAATTTTAAATAGGAAACGAACACCCACTCTTTTTATGAGAAAAATATGTTAGCACTTCACATCTTTTAAATACATTTTAAAAATTAAATTATAATTTCTTATCGCAATCATTTTATAAAACAAGTGAGTGTATGTTAACAAATTTGTATATTGTTTGTTAATGTACACCCGAGTAAGTATTTTAATAAGTTACATCTTGCAAATATATTTAAAAAATTTAAATTATAATTTATTAACATATTTCTTTTAGGAAACAAGTAGGGTGTACTAATTTTTTCTTAATAATTATAAAAATTCACACTTAGTTAATTATTGATTATTTATCATCTTAGAATTACTTTAATTAGTTATAAAGATTCACGAAGTACCTTTTTTTTTTTTTTTTTTGCGTGTGTGTGTTAAGTGATTCCTAATTATACTATATTTATTTAAATAATATAAAAGTAATTTGCAATTTTGTGTTTACTAGTATTTCCGCTCTTGTTTTTTTTTTTTTTGTGTTGGCCTCCGTACAAAAGCATAAAAGAAGTAGTTGGATAGCGGTGCATTGCATCTCCCTTTTTTAGTCTTCTTTCCAGTTCTTCTGCGGCTGTAGGTGGCTATGGCGAACAGAATCTGTACCCAACAACATATTGGCAAGCCTATAAGATGCAAAGGTTCTTTTCCTTTTCCGTGTATAATTAAATATATTTATTATTATTCAACTCATGCCTTTAGTGTTGTTAATTGTAGTAATAATTTAATTTGTGAGTTGGAACAGCTGCAATATGCAGAAAAGCAGGGGAAGCTCTTGTGATAGAGGAAGTTGAATTAGAACCTCCAAAAGCGTGGGAGCTCCGCATCAAGATTTTATGCACTTCTCTCTGTCACTCTGATGTTACCATTTGGAAATTAGATTCAGTAAGCTCATGCACTAACTCTCTAGCTAACTAACAGATCATTAATTCATATATCTCAAAAAACAAAAAAAGAAATCACTAATTCATCAATTATATTTTTTCCCTCAGGCGCCAGTTGCGAGATTTCCAAGAATTTTCGGACACGAAGCTGTGGGGTAGGTAATATAATTAATTAAGGAAAAAAACCATTTCAATTATGTCCTTTTTAATTTGTTTTTCTTTTATCAGATGGATCAAAGTATTTTATGGTTACTCTTCTTTTCTTGGCAACAAGTTTGTTTTTGAGATTTGAACATGCGTGATGATACTTGTTACAAGGGTTGTGGAGAGCGTGGGGGAGAACGTGGAAGAGATTAAAGAGGGGGATACAGAGGTGCCAGTGTTTCTAGCAAACTGTGGAGAATGCAGAGATTGCAAGAGCCCAAAAAGCAACGTGTGTTCAAAATTTGAGAATCGAATTGGGAGAGACCTGCCAAGAGATGGAACGAGTAGGTTTAGGGACATGAAAGGAGAAACGGTGCATCATTTTTTGAGTGTGAGCAGTTTCTCAGAGTACACGGTGGTGGATGTGGCTCATGTGGTCAAAATTGATCCTCACATTCCTCTTCATACCGCTTGCTTGCTTAGTTGTGGAGTCTCCACAGGTTAGTCTGTGTTTTCAAACTAGTTGAATTGGAATACAATTGATTTTGAAAAAAAAAATCGATAATTTTTTAAAAAAATTATCAAATATAAATCACGTTACACAAAATTAATTCTATAAAATAATATTTATTCAAAATCATTTCTCTGCCGCTAAACAAAACACACACTTAGTCTAGTAGTCTAGTATCTAGTATAGTGTGTGTGCTTGTTTGTCAAGTAACTTGAGATAAATTTTAAGTTATTAGATTAGATTTGAAATTGTTTTGATTTTACTAGTAAAAATAAGTATGCAAATTTAATATTTTTTAAATCAATACTTACAGTTTCATCCTAACTAAGAAGTTAGTCTAACCTAATCCATTTAGCTCATAAGTTGAACGATATAAATTTATTGAAATCAGTCTGCAATATGAATAATTCTGAATGGACAAATTTATCATCTCTCAGAAACACACCAGAGTTGTTGAAGTGGTTCATTCATATGCAACTTTCCACTTTATTTATTTTAGAATTATTGATAATTAATATATTTATTTATAGGGTACACGTCAGAATACGTACATAAATACTAATATTTTTGGTGAAAGGTACATTTTTTAATTTGGGTGCATCCTTCCTTCCTTGCAGGGGTAGGGGCAGCATGGAAGGTGGCAGACGTAGAAGAAGGGTCGACAGTCGCTATATTTGGGCTTGGTGCAGTGGGCCTAGCTGTAAGTTTAATACAAAACAATGAAAATAGTATAATTAATAAGAAAGTGTTATACAAATAATGTAAATGGGTAATTTGGATGGCAACAGGTTGCTGTAGCAGCAAAGCAACGAGGGGCATCAAAGATCATAGGCGTCGACCAAAAAGACGAAAAATTTGAATTAGGTTTCTACCTAACTATCTAATTTAATTTGTTTCGTCTTTAATTTTGAATCTTGAGTAGTAGCATAGCATGCATATATCCATTGTGTTGGGTGTGTCTTATACAGGAAAAAGATTCGGAGTGACTGATTTTGTGAACTCCTCCACTTGCAAGGACAAGTCAGTGAGCGAGGTACTAACGTGATTAATTATATATTAATATTAAATTAATAAAGTTAAGATTCTTAATTAGTAGTAGTATGTTAGTTTGGTTGATGATGCATGAATCAGGTGATTAAGGAAATGACAGAAGGAGGAGCTGATTATTGCTTCGAGTGCATTGGTTTGGCATCATTGATGGCAGAGGCGTTTAAGAGCAGCCGAGATGTTTGCTTTAATTTCTCCTTCTTCTTCTTTTTTTTTTTCATTTGAATAGTAATTAATTAATAATTGTTGGTTTGATGGGATGGAACAGGGTTGGGGGAAAACGGTGATATTAGGGGTTGAAATGCATGGTTCGGCAGTGAGTTTGAATCCATATGAGATAATTAGAGGGAGAAGTATTGTTGGATCACTATTTGGAGGCCTCAAACCAAAATCTGATGTTCCATTCCTTGTTAACAAGTACTTAAACAAAGTAAGTACTAATTTGTAACTACTGATCAGTGCTAGCTGTAGAAGTAATTGATTATTGAGTGGATCGGATTTGTTGGGGGTTAATTAATTAATTACAGGAATTGAGCTTGGAAGGGTTCATAACGCATGAGGTGGGGTTTGAAGACATTAACAAAGCTTTTGATTATCTCCTTCAAGGAAAGAGTCTCCGCTGCATTATAAGAATGAATCCTTAACTTACCTACCTTCCAAACACACACTGTCTCTCTCTCTCTCTGTCTTCTACTTCTTTTTTTTTTTGCTTGAAGTTGTAACAATATGTTTGTTTAGTTATCATTTTGAAGTCGTGAAAAATGGATTCGTTGATGAAAAGGGCCAAAGCCCAGCACAAATCAGTAATGGGCCGGGTCAACATGGAGTATCAGCCAGAACTTAGTGGGCCATTCTGCAAAGGCACAAGGCCTATAATACATATTATTAACGAATAAAGCCCAAACCCTTAGCAGATTTGAATGAAAGATCCAGTTCCTGGACTGAAAATCAAATGAAGGTGTCCTGAGTCAAAAGTTGTGGTGGTTGTAGTCTTGTAGGTAAGTTCACACGTGTTAGTCATGGTGGCGACTGCGATGTTCTCGACTTCTCTTAGTACTATTACTGGCTGGAGGATGGGATTAGCACCATCTTTATTGGAGGTGGCACCATCCTTTTTATTTGTAAGAATCATAAATTTATATACTAAAAAGGATGGTGACATTCCCAATAAGGATGGTGCTAATCCCATCTACCTTACCGGCCACTACACTACTTAACTTGTCTTGTCTTTCAACAGGTCCGATCTTGTGAAGTCCGGTGAAATTCACGATCAAGCCTTATTTATATATAATATATATTATTTTTTATTTTATGTTTTTGATCTTTTTAAGATGTAAATTTATTTATGAAAGTTTTATAATTAATCAAATTTCAATAGATAATATAATTAATACATTATTTATATACATTATAAAATATATATAGTTAATATCAATATGATTTAATCAATTTAAATTATGTATAAATGTTCAATGTTATTAATATTTTAATTTACAAATTATACATTTAGAAAAGAATCTCCTATTTTTTTATATAATTTAATATTTTAATAAAATATTAATTTTACTTGTTTAGTATTTTTTTAAATAAAATATCATTGTATTGATAAAAGTAGTTTAAACATGGTATAATATAATACATTAATAAATTATTTTCAATAATTAACACTTAATAATAATATTAAATAAAAATATTTTTGGGAGAATTATTAATTAGGAGGATTCTAGACAGTTGTCTTTCGTGCGTAAAGCAAGATCCAACCTTGCATTTCAAGCATAATTATAATATATATATATATATATTATTTTCATATATCATATTAAGTAAGATATAAATACTTTATATATAATAAATGAGTTTTTCTAATTTGTGCAACTATTGCACAGATAAGAATCTTAAAATAGAAAAAAATACAAGTAATAAATGCATGTTAAATATAAAACGCAATTAATTTTTGTCTTTCTCTATAAAAAGCTTTTCTTTTGATATGCTTAACTTGTGCAATATTGCATAGGTTTAACCGTAAAAAAATAAATATTGTACATAATCATTATAATTATAATGTTTTTATGATAAAATTAGAAATATTATCACATATTATGTTTTCAATTTATATATATACATAATTAAATTCTATGATTTTGTCATACCTTTTAATTATATTACTAAATCATCATAATAATTTATTTATTTGCTATATAAAATTAAAAAAATATATTATTTTATTATTATCGGTTTGACCAATAAATTGTGAACCAGTGCCTTCATTGGGGTCTAATTTTCAAAATATTGGTTCTCACTATTATTTATGTTTTTTTAGTGCATCTATTCAAACTATTGTTAATTCCATTTTAAATTTTTTAAGACAATAACAATAATAACAATATTTTTTTAAAAAATAGTTTATTTCTATTTTAAATTATTCAAACTACAAGAAAGATATATTTTTTCTTATTTTATATGTTTTCAAACTTTTTTTTTGTAGTTTTTAGGTCTTAAATATTAACTTAGTTTCTGTATTTGTGTGGTTGGTTGTTTGGTGTTTTTGCACTTTGTGTGTGTGTTATCTTGAGTTTTTGTATAGTAAATGTTTTATTGTAAACTTTTTAATAAATTTAGTCTATTAAAAAAACTTGATTTCCTTGCATTTACTTTTTTTTTTTTGTAAAATTTTACCTGAGGTTTTTTTTTGTGTGACCAAAAAAAATCTGTGGCGTACATATTACTGAAAAGAATTGTCTATCTGAATAAAACTTTTTATTAAAAATATTTAATAAAATTAAATGACTTAAGTATGTGTTAGCTAGGTGAAATTTGGTTGAAATAATAATAATATAAGTAAAAAAATAAATGTAGAAAATTCAGATTCGTCACTGCCAATCGAATTACCCGTAATTGAACCCACTACCTGAGTCCTGAAGCCTCTCTACCTCTTTTACCTTCTTTTCTTGTTCGTCGTCTCTGTATTACTGCTGTGCTGCTGATCGCTTCCTCTTTCATCAATGGCGGACAAATCCCAAACTCTAGCTGAGGTACCCTTCACTCCTCACTCCTCATCTCTCTCTCTTTCTTTTTTTAATTAAATTTCATTTGCGGATTCCATTGCTAGTTAGGATTCCAAACTGGCTTGGATCTTTTGATAAGGGTGTATGCCCAATCGATTCGAATTCACGTTCCTTTCTTTTGACTTTTGACAAGGGTAGTACTATTATAATTGAGCCTTCTCCAATTTACCAATAATCTGGAACCCTTCACCTACGACTTCTAGTTTCTTTGGTTCAATTTCTACTCAACTTACTCTTTTACCCCATTATTTCTTATTTCATCATAAATTATCTATGCACCAATTGAACTTACCTCGATCTGCTTGCTCCACTTAACATCTGTTTATACTTTATGGCTTGGCTTCTGCTGTGTTCTCCTTTTGATGGAGCTGTGTAACCGTCCATTGAGTTGGACAATAGTAAAATGAGTAGACCCTCTCAGAGATTGAAGACTATCCTGCATCAGCATCATGGAATTTTGAATATTTGCAACTTCTGCTTATGCTTAGTACTTTAGTAAACGATTTCATCATTCATTATTGTGATGAATCAGTTTTATTGTTGCTTAATCATTCATATTCACTGCTCCATTAGCACGGACAATTTCATGGAAGATTACATGTCATTGCAGGGATATTAGAATTCCAGACTGGTACAGTTTCTATTTGTTGCTGGTTTCTATCTTTGTATTAGGGTTGTGAATTGGTGTTTTCAGATGAGTTCTTCCCTTAAATTTCCTCGGTTGGAACAATATTGATTCATACATTTAACGGGTTGATAGTTGGTTTCCTCATTACATGATATGAGATAACTGTAGTGACTTGTTTGTTTTGACTTGCAGGAATATTTTGTGAATGAAAAAGAGGAGAAAACAGATACAGGTGCAAGTCCTGTGGAAGTCAAAGAAGCTGAAAACCCTAAGGAGGCTGTTTCTGAGAAGACTGTGGAAGAAACCCCTGCAGTTGTGGAGGAAAGCAGTGAGGACGTCCCTTCTACTGAACAAAATACCAATGCCACACCGGATGCTACTCACGTGAGCAATGTTGCAACAACAGAGCAAAGTAGTGGGAGTACTGAAGAAGAAAACATTGCTGATCAAGATGCAGCAGAAGAAACCCCAGAAATTAAGGTCATTTTTATGTAATATAATTATATAATTATTCTTCTAGAGTAGTTATTGTTAGAGATGTAAAATCAATCATGCATTTTCACCTAATAGCTTAAGTTTCAAGGAGAGTTGGTCCTTAAATAGTTAGTTTAGTTCATTATTTCATAAACATGCTCAGACGTCTTTGTGTTCATATTTGTGCTATTGAATTTCAGCTTGAGACTGCTCCAGCAGATTTTCGTTTTCCAACTACAAATCAAACAAGGCATTGCTTTACCCGATACATTGAATATCATCGGTGAGACATACCAGGCTTATGTTCTTTATGAAAGCTTATTGTTGTTGCAATTGAAATAATTGCATTTTTTGTAAAAAGAAATTCTAACTTATAAATATTTGTGTAGATGCGTAGCTGCAAAGGGAGAAGGTGCCCCAGAATGTGAAAAGTTTGCAAAATATTATCGCTCTCTTTGTCCTGGTGAATGGGTATGTATTTTTAGTGCAAGTATTATTGATAGTCTCCCGATAGGAAGTATAATGATCTGTTTGTCCATCATATTGTCTATGTGAAATCAATCAACATTGCTTCTTGCTAAATGGCTGTGCCCATTACTATCTTTTATTTTGCTAATAACTATATGATCGTATGACTGTTGCTTTTTTTGTACTAACACTTATGTTTATAATTAATTTCCGTGAGCTCAGCTCTTTATCATCTGTAACATGTTATATTGTCTCCAGCCCATCAACACTTGTGGCTTAGTACCTGACCAAGCAATACATAAGTGATAAGTTGATCTTCATTCTTTTTTTAAAAAATAGTAGCACTTTTTTAATATTGCCCTGAACAATTTTTGTACCTTTTAAGAACTACATTGGAGAGAGGATTAAACAATGCATGCTAACTGTCTCGGCGTTCAGGGCAAGTGTGTATAATTCTATGTTGCTCATATTGAATTTGAAAACTAAAGTTGAACTTAAGATGATTACCTTGTTTATAAATTAACCTAAAACTGGGTTCATGGCTTTAAAGTTCAGCATCATAGTCATTTACAGTGCTAAATGGATGCCAGATGAATATTTTCTCCATGGCAGTTGCAATCAGAGGAAATGTACAAGTTGATATTGTCAATTTTCCTTCTTCGCGCATCTTGCATAAACTTAAATCTTTGTATTTTCTGTTGTCAATTTTCCTTCGTACATCCACAGACTAACAGTCTGTTGTGCATTTGTTTATACACCAGATTGACAGATGGAACGAGCAAAGGGAGAACGGAACATTCCCAGGACCACTCTAAGAAGCAGTTCTTCTCTGAATCCATCGACCAATTCAATTGTTCCTGTTATATTTAACATTGCTTTTCCGCTCCGCACATAAAATTCTGCGAGAAATAAACTCTCAAGTTTCAACCCTTTGGGGGATGTTCAATGTTTACACATTTTTCAACTGCTTGAGTTCTTTTCTTTTGGTCGATATACTGAATTACCGATGCATCCATTGCATATGAAGAGTTGTTTCCTATCGTATACATTCTGCTGAAGTCTATTCCAATTGCGTTAGAGTGGTCTATGGACTATGATGAGAAATTATTTCCTTCAAAAGTATATACAAGTCTAGATTTTTTATCCGAGGGATTAAGTGACGGATTCAAAGTGATTCTTACATAGTTTTATATAAGCACATTTTTAGGGACCAAATTGGCGAATTTAAATTTTTTATTTAGCAATTTAAATGATGAATTTGAATTTTATTTAAAGGTGAATGTGAAAGTTCGTGTGGTAGCTAGAATGTAAAAATTTTGGATTTGAATTTTATTGAGGGACTAAAATTAATGTATTTAAAGTATGTCATGTACTCTTTCATGTAGGCTTCACGCCATCCGCGAGTCACTTTACTTGATATATGGTAAAATTCCGTAGAAAAGACGGAGGGAACTTAACGTTAGAAACAAATTTACTCCGGCTTCTCTGAAATAGTTTTGATTTTTAGTTTTTAAAAATTGTATTATAAAACAGTTTTCAAAAACAGTTTTTAAAAAAAGTGAGAGGAGTTTTCAATATAAGTTTGTGTGTAAATTCATAAAACTGAAAACCAAAATATAGTTTAGATTTTTTGGTATTTTAGTTTTTAAATATTGAAAAACAAAAACGGTTCCCGAAAACTGTTTTTGAAAACTCGACTGCCAAACAAGTTTTTTAGTTTTCTGTTTTTAAAAACAGAAAACTGTTTTTAAAAAGAGATATCAAACAAGCCCTAAGGATCTCGCTTTTAAATTTTTGTATTTCAAGAATTAATATATTGGTAGTGTGGTATTTTATGAATGAATTTGAGGGTTTACCCAAACAAGTATTCTTTTTTGGTGAAGATATAAGTAAATCAACCGAATATGTTATGGAATTTCCAAAGAAAATTTACAGTAATAGAGTGTGGTTTTTCTTTTCAACTTGTTACGTTAATATAATATCCAATATATAATATATATTGTATAATGTATGAATTATATATTAATAAATAAAAATTAGTTCTGAGCATAGTTCTATATTTTTTTATTTTTTTTTTCACATGGCGTGTTTTAATTTTAACCACCATAAAGGGTGATCAACGATCAATTTTTGTTGTTTACATGAGATGAGGATAATTCAGTAGCCAGTAAGAGCTTCTGCCACATACAGCAGCAGAAAGCAGAGAGAAGGAGATGGATTTGCATATTCATGGTTCTTTGAACTGGAAGACAACATTCCAATTCCAAAGTCTCAAACTTGCTGCTGCAATTCCCACTCGCTCTTCTTCCTCCTCGCGTTTGGTTTTCCCTCCACCCCACAAATCTCCATTCCCACGCCGAATCAAATTCAAACCTCTCCCCGCCGTTCAAACCTCTCCCGTCAATTCTCCCTCCACGACTACAGTTGATGGTAACGATGCAGGTGGGAAACCTCAATGGAAAGCCACCATAGACTTCAAGTGGATTAAGGATAACAAGGATGCTGTTGCTGCCAACATTCAGAACCGTAACTCTGATGCTAATTTGGACCTTGTCCTCCACCTGTATGATCAAATGTTTACTCTTCAAAAGGTTATGTCTCTCTTCATTCTTTCCCTCTTTACCAATTCTGGATTAAATGATATATAGAACAAACAATAATGGAAAAGATGGGTACTTGAGTAATGCTCGAAAGTCTTTGTTCTCAATGGCTTGGCTAATTTGTTTCTTACAGATAGCAGGAAGTTGAGAGGGTTCGTGCAGAAAGAAACGCTGTCGCTAACAAGATGAAAGGCAAAATTGAACCATCTGAGCGACAAAAACTCATTGAGGAAGGTGCTCTTGCTGCAAATTTTCACCCAACTGACTTTACTCTTTTTCTTTTCGAAGTTAGTTCCTTTAAACTGTCACACTTTTTGCATACAGGGAAGAATTTGAAGGAGGGACTGATTGCTTTGGAAGAAGACCTGGTGAAGCTTAACGATAAGCTTCAACAGGAAGCACAGAGTATACCAAACATGACTCATCCTGATGTTCCTCTAGGAGGAGAGGATTGTTCTGCTATAAGGAAGATGGTATTTCAATTATTACAATTTCATTCCTTTTTTCTTCTCCAGGACAAAGATTGGTTGTTGGACTTATTCGTGCATTAATTTCGTTTCTTCAAATATGCTAATGTGTTGTGAATGTGTGACTTTTTCTAGGTTGGCAGCCCTCCCAAATTCAGCTTTCCTGTCAAGGATCATCTCCAGCTAGGAAAAGAACTTGATCTATTTGATTTTGATGCAGCTGCAGAGGTAATTTAAGGCATTGAAGCATCATCTGTTTGAAGTTTGGCTATTGGTAGAGTCATTTAAGTTGTAGGCTAATGATATAGTGAACTTGAAATATTACGCTGTCAACGGCACTCAAATCTATTTACTTTCCTTGAAAATAGTTTCTTCTCTTGTGGGAAAGTAGCCAGGGAGATGGTTTTGTATATCATAGTATAGATTGAAGGAGTCTTGAGCTTTTCTATTATAAAATGTTTAATTATATCAGTGTTCTTATATGCTATATATAGTAATGGGTTTTCGAAAGAACAAGAGTGGCATTTGCCTTCAGTTTTGTCTCAGATGCATCCAACATGCTGATTACAGGTCAGTGGGTCAAAGTTCTACTACCTGAAAAATGAAGCAGTTTTGTTAGAGATGGCTCTTGTAAATTGGACACTCTCAGAAGTGATGAAGAGAGGCTTTATTCCATTAACAACGCCTGAAATTGTACGATCGTCCGTTGTTGAAAAATGTGGATTCCAACCTCGTGCGAAAAATACCCAGGTTCGTGTGTATTTCTTACACATTTCTTTCTTTCTCACCAGGTACAATTAATTAAGCTTTATGATGATGGGCATACATAGCTGATGATAGACATGTTTTGCTCACGAGAACGTCTGTCCTTTAAGCCCTTCCATCTTCATCGTATTTTATATTTTGCTAGACATGAGAACTACAAATCGGTTGGTCTTATAATGATAATCGTACCAAGCTGAATCATTTATTGATGCAAAGCATTGCAACATTATTGAATTTCCCCTGAAAATCCTTCTGTTTCGTGTTTTCAATTTAATGGTTGAAATTCATATAACTTCTGTTGATGTTTTTTTGCTTGCGTTGAGCAGATTTATTCCATCGATGACAGTGACCAATGCCTCATCGGTACTGCAGAGATTCCTGTTGGGGGCATCCACATGGATTCTATACTTGCTGACTCATTGTTACCTTTAAAATATGTGGCATTTTCTCATTGCTTCCGTACTGAGGCAGGTGCTGCTGGAACTGCAACAAGGTAACTAATTAGAGCGTATTTGTTCCTTCCTTGTTCCTAGCTACTGATTTGTCCTCGGATATAAATCCTCAATAATATTCAACCTTTTAATATTTGGGAGAAGTTTAAACCATTAAAATACTTCTTTTCTTGCATATGTTGGTCTAAATTTATTTAACCAGTTGAAGTTCCTATTCTTATCCTACATGCAATATATTATATATTAATTTCTATAAACATTTGGTTCTAACTGATCATGATTTGAGCAGGGGTCTATATCGAGTTCACCAGTTCAGCAAGGTTGAAATGTTTATTTTTTGCCGCCCAGAAGAGAGTGAATATTACCATGAAGAGCTTATTAAAATTGAAGAAGACATCTTCTCATCCCTAGGGTTACATTTTAAGTGAGAGCTACTACTTAGTAGATTATTTCTTCATCTTTCAAACTGATTCCTTTACAGTATTATGATAAGCGCGAGTTTTTCTGCAGAATTTTGGATATGGCCTCTGAAGATTTAGGTGCACCTGCTTATCGTAAATTTGATGTGGAGGCATGGATGCCTGGTTTAGAACGGTTTGGTGAGGTATTACGACAACTCTTTCCCTTGTGAGACACACTTGCACACTGGTTTAGAATGGTTTAGGCAATGATTTTTCTTTCGCCAAAAACTCAAAAGAATAACGTCCCTACGTTTGTTACAAAACATAGAGAATATTTCCTATGTAAGTGATTTCGAGGAATCTAAGATGCAGATGATTTTAATTTTTAAATTCCCACTTCATGAAGTGGTTATCCTTAGTTTTGGAGAAACTTGAAAATTTAGGGTGCTTTAAAACACTTTTACCACTATTATTAAATGTTTCATAACACAGTTACCCTTCTTATTACTAAGAAAGTTAATTGATAGTAAATCAATATGTAAACTCACCGTTGGTATTTTTTTAATCAGACAATTTTTCTTTGGTATTTACTTACTCAAGAAAACCATTCCTATGAAAGTAACTAACATTTATTCCCGCACCAAACACTACTAAGGGAAACTGCATTTGGTTTTGTGACTTGTCAATAATGATTACTTAAGCATAACCGAACATGAAAAAGCTTTCCTCTATTCTCTTGTACAAATTCTCGTGACTTTCAATATAATTTGCTAAGCATTCTTTCCTCCTCAGATCTCAAGTGCATCAAATTGCACGGACTATCAGAGCCGTAGATTAGGAATTCGGTACCGTCCATCAGAAGCACCAACAACAGGTTCAAAAAAATCTAAAGGTAACCTTGCTCCACCACAGTTTGTTCACACATTAAACGCAACAGCTTGTGCTGTGCCTAGGATGCTTATATGTTTGCTTGAGAATTACCAACAAGAAGATGGATCTGTCATTATCCCTGAACCCTTGAGGCCATTCATGGGTGGCCTTAATATTATCGCTAGAAAGTCATGATAATACAATAATGGTTCATACATTAGTTTAAATTTGAAGGATGCTGTTGCGGCATTTGGTTATGTATGAGATGAAGCAATTTCATTAGAATGATTAAGTAGTCAGTTTTACAAATGATAATATTGTTGTTGATTTTATTTTTCCGTTGTATCCAAAAAAAATCAATAAACATTGTTCTTTGTACATTTTTACTTCTTTTTTCAATGAAAAGTACTTGTAATAAACTTAAAAAGATCAATGACAGGGGATTTATTTATTGTGGATATGTTATCTTGACTTGCACATGTATAACTTCTAAACTAAGAAATGGACTAAAACTAGTGAGTAGCTACGGAATTGGAACGCAGAAACTATTTTCATTCAATGGAAATCCGTTTATAGAAAGGCTAACTGAGTGACTATCAGATGATATCATTCATAGCTACAAACGGTGGCCTAAAGTATGAATTTTTTTAATAATCAATTACTATCCGAATTCCTCGCAAACAATGAAGTTCACAACAGGCTTAAGGAGCAAGAAAATAAGGAAATGTCTACTATTTAGGATAAATCAAAATGTATTTTCCCAAAAATCTAAATGATCGAGTTCTTGGCTATACCTTGGACTTAAAACTCTACTCTAACTAAATAAGTAATATTCACTAATTGAATGAATGAATCATGCCACCTTCCAGGTTCCAACAGCCCCATCATACCAAAGAATCTCAGGTTGTCATCCTCACCAACTTTGTATATCAAATCCCCCATCTTTTTTTATTTTCTTTCTTTTCACTTTCTATTCTACTTTTGTTTTGGTGATCAATATATACACAATGCTACTATGCTTTCTAACTCCTCCCAGCTGAAGAACTTGTATTAAAAACGTTGCTAAAAAGAAAGGAGGATGCATGTGTCAGCCTTTACACCAATTGATCTTTTCAAGGATAAAGCATTCCTTTATGAGGTCTACTTAACGTGAGTGGCGTTTATTAAGGGTGGTGATTCTGTCCCACACAAACAACCTGGTATAGGGTTTGCATAAAATGATTCTTCTGAACGAAACCTCTCCATTCCCCTTGTTCCTGAAGTGGGCCCTTTTCTCTTCTTGAACAAGCCAAGCCTGTTCAACACACAACAAACCAAAAATCAAATAAATATTTGTTTTTCTTTTTCATCTTTTGATCAGCATATTGTGAAAATTTGATAACAATACCCCCAAGATCCTTCATGTCATGTGATGGAAAGTGAATACAATTCCCAGACAATCCATATCGTTTTCTGTCAAGCTAAAGGAATCAAGGGGAATTCATTCTATGAAAATGATATAGTTTGGATCACTTAAGAGTGCCTAAATAGGAGATATTTCAAATGGAATGGTGATAATAGATTTAGATTCTCAAATATTTTTCTTTTCAAGTTGTTCATGTCATGAGAGAGATAGACACAATACAATAAAGTGGTGAGTCCTACATAAATAATGGTGGACCTTGCCATCTTGTATTGTGTCTATTTCTTTGGTAACATGATTATTATTATGACAAAAAGAAACACAAAAAAATCTAAATCCAAAGATAATAATGGCATGTTAAGAAGGGATAGGACCACAATAAATTAAATGGAAGATGCACAAGAGCGAATTAGAAAAACATATAAGGAAATTCAAGTTATCTAACTGAAAAATCCATAAATACATACAGATCTAACAGCCATAAACTACTTAACATACAAATTAAAGCTTCTGCAATCACATACCGTTTTTTGTGGAGATCAATAATTTTATCAGACAGCAATTTCCCCTCAGTCATTGATCCACTTGCCAGTTTATCAAACAGAGGAACAAGAGCTTTCCTGATCAAAGAGTAATTGACAAACAGAACTTTGTAATGATGAAATGGAAAGTGTAATATTACAGAACTTGAAAAGAGAAGTAAAACTTGATCTGTTTAAGAAAAGTAAGAGCCTTACCTATCTGGAGATATTGTTCTTCCGCGACCAAGAAACCGACGATGGCCTTCAACTGCTCTTCCCATGTTTCCAGGGTGAGAATATACAAATACATCACTTTCAATGGATACAATATAGTCCAGAGCAGCCATTTGAGATGCATGACCAGAAAAGGGTTCAAGCTCCTCAATGGAAGCCAACTTTTCCTGAAAATTAATTACAGACACAAATTTTCACCCCATCTTTTGTGATAAGATTCTTATTATCATGTCGTTGATTGTGTCCATCAGTTTGTTAGGATCTCATCAGGAATCTGTTTAGTTTTCAGTACAAGCTAAAATTTAGATACTTTTTTTTTTCAAGTAAACCATTCCTATCAAAACCTCAATTTATTACTAAATAAGGTAGAACATTAACTGTTTACAAGTTGAAAAACACAAACACTATCAAAATTCAACATACCTTGCTCAACAACAATGGATAGCGCGACCGCAGTTCGGTCATATGGGACTCACCACCATATATCTCCCCAGCAGCAATGTATATAGGAGTCTTTGATGGGTATCCAATAGCTGTGAGAAAAATTCCAACTTCTTTTGGTGTTAAGGGACAATAACCTTTCACCCTCTCTTCTATTGGATTAATGTACTTTCTCTTCCAGTAACTAGTATTCTCCCTACAAACATGATAGCAGTTTTCAAACATCTGATATATAAGGAAAAACAAAAGAGATCCAATTCAACTAGTAATCATTTTGAAGCATCATTACCTGATAATTCGCAGCTCTTCAGCCTCGGTTGCTGATAAATCATGTGTGCAACCACTAAATGCAAGCATATCCTTCTCATAACGTAAATGTAAAGCAATATAAGGTCCAAATGATCTCATTCTCTCCACCAACATCTGCAAGAACCAAAAATGTACTGAAAACAAAAAAAAAAAAAGAATCCTAAAATAATGGACAGTGCAAGAGAAAGCAAATAGAGAAGCCAACGAGAGTTAGTATCTAGTTATATACTTTTCCCACATGTTCGATGCGATGAGAGAAACGTAGAGCCTCATAACAAGCACGGCAGCGAAGCTTCTGAATATCTAGTGGTAGATTGTTATTCGCTAACCGAGAATCAGATTTGAAGGCTCGAATAACCTTAAGAGATTATCAATGATTAATAATTTGATGATAGCACAATAATGTTAGAAATTAAGAAAACAAATTGGTGATGTACCAAAAAATTTTAATCACACTACATACTTTGAAATCATTCCACAAAGAAGCAATCTCGTTCTCATAGTAATCCATACCGGACCAGCTTTTGAATTGCTTGACAATTTTTGTTGTGTTCTTCAGTTCTTTGGGAAGCTTCTTAATAATTTTTACATCATTAGCTAGAGAACTAATAAACCACTCTTCATCAAAGATATCAGAGAATTTGCTGCAAATAAAACAGAAGAAAATAAAATCCAATTATGTTAAATTCAAAAAAGAGAGAGAAGTGTATTAGAAAAAATAGAAATCAAACAGAATTCAGAAGTTACCTAGTATCATGCCAAAATGACTTTTTATCAAGTTCTGGAACTACAAGAGTTGCATTTATGATACGAGCTATAGCTACCATATCACATATCTGTATTAAAATAACTTAAAATTAAGCTTCTATCAATATAACAATAAAGAACATTCATAAGTGACAAATGTAATAGTCCACGGCCTTCCCTAAATTCTAGATTTTATCATCAATCAGGAATCAGGAATTTTAGCAAACTTATGGGGCTGTCTAACTTCTGAGCAACTAAACAAAACATGGAGAACTTTCTAAAATCTAATCACAATCAAATAAGAATGTTAAATTTTCAAAATGGAATAAGTTGATATTAAAACTAAAATGGTTCTAATGAGAGAAATTCCATGAGAGAGGAACCAGACCCCGGCACGCATTTGGTTGAGTCCGCCATTTGCATGAACTAAAAGGTAACCTCGCGACTCTGCAGGAGCTGGATAAACATTAAATACTTCAATTAACTACCAAAAGAAATAGAATTCAACTTGCCAATCACAATAAAAATTCAAAGTTTCTTACTTTTGTAATCAGGTGTAGGATCTGTACAAGGTAAAAATCCATGATTTGATGGTGGCTTCCATAGTTTCTCATAGTCTGAAACCCCTCTTGAATCGTTGGACTGCAAAATAAAGTAGTGCAGACAAAAAAGAAGGCGCTTAATTTCTTTGCATAATTCAAAAATATACATGACACCCCAATACAACACATAGAAAAAACAAGTAGAATGAGAAAATTAGCAGTAGCACTTTAGTAGTGTACAGAACCAAAAGAAACGCAGATAGGAAAAAAGAAACTCTCCAATGAGTTGCCGGAATAGAAGGGGATAAACTAACAAATAAAAATACAATTTTTTTTTTGTTGTTGCTGTTTTTAGGGTTTTTTTTCTGATAATCACCAACTCACCCAAATACACAAGTGGAGTGAAGAAGATTAATCTCTATAGTTTGAATTTTATAATATAGCAATTTTTTATTTCTGTTTTCTTAGTGGCATTTTCAGCATCCAAACAGAGTGATGAACCAAAGAGTTCTAAAACAGTATTGAATGGAAACACAAAACCTCGGAAGAAGGGACTGGAGGAGCAGTGGAAAAATGGGGCTGAGCGGGCTCTTGAGTCCAGCTTTCTGCATCATGAGACTGTCAAATATTCAAATTCATAAAGATAAAATCAACAACAGGGAATTTCGAACACCAAGCCATCACGTACGAACCCAAATCAAAATCCTCAAAAAAGATGAAAAGCCAGCAGAAAAGCATAAACCAAAGTGGACGAACACCTTCACTTTCCATATTTGTAAACGCTAATGGTAATCATGTTTTCATGTTAACAATACACTGAAAATTAAAGCTTCCCAAAACAGAAAAGCATAATAGGCTCTCTCATTCATGGTTTCCACCGTAACAAAATCAGGTTATTGGAAAATAGAAAAGAAAAAAAAAATCAAAACAAAATGTGGTAACGCAACAAATACAGTTGAAGATGATCATGGAATCTCCCAGAACTACCTGGGCTTTTGGTTATGCAGAGAAACAGTGGAATACAGAGTAAAACAGAGAGAGAAAGAGAGACGAACCGAGGGTATTTTGTCGTTGAACTTGTGATGATGAGTGGGAGAAGGTGAAACGTTAATATGAACGAAGAATAAAGAGGTGACAGCTATAGAGAATATGGTTGCACCGATATACCTTCTCAACATCGCCAATGGAAGAATCTTCCTACGCCTCTGCATTCTCTCTACACTCATCAAAGTTTACACCTTTTTCTCTCTACACTCACTCCAAAACCCAAAATCACATGAAAAGAACAAAAGTGGGTTCTCCGTACAAGGTTCGGCAGCAATGTTGTTTATCGTGTGAATTTGTGTGTATGGGAGCATCAACCTCGGAGTCTCGAGGTGTTGATCATGTGTTGCACTGAGGAATTTAATAAAAACGGTGCTCTGTTCTGTTTTGGCTTTTTCTCAATGTTGTGCCTTCTCCCACATTGCACTCGTCAGTTTTTCTTTCTTCTTCGTTACTATCTTTAATCTGTATTTAACCATTATAATTTTCACAACTAATTCTATCTCTAATCAGTAATAATCTCTTTAATCGTAGTTCCAGGATCTCGTGTGGGACCCTCCCTTCCTTCTTCATCTCCCCCACTCTCTTCTTTTCTGTTTTTTTTTTCAAGTCACCACTCATTATACTAATTAAGTAATTATTTCATCGGTATTTCTGCTTTTTAATTGAATTAAATTACCATATTTAATAATATTTACCACCTTTCCAATATGGGATAGCTTTGATATTTAACGATCATATTCAAAGTTAAATAATCAGAAATAGAAATTTCAAATTAAAAGGATGATAATCTAGATTGTTGATGTAATTTAAAAATATTCTAAAAGGAAGGTATTTTAAAAACAAAATTTATTTTCCTATAACTACTATTCACACTTATAACTTACAAATCTTTTTTGGTCATGTACTGTAAAAAAAATTGGATAAATAAAGTTGTAAATTGTATTGTTTATAATAATAATTATATGTAAATCACTACTCTTCTAAAAAAACCAAAGTGATAACATGCGGTATAAAACAAAAGACAAATATATTCGCACAACTATTGTACACTTTTTTTTATGATAATAAAACTATTATTCACATTTTGCAACTCCCAACTAGGTGTACCAGATTATTTTTTTTAACAACTAATTTTATATTATTATAATTGTAAAATACAAACAGTTTTTTCTTAAAATAGAAATAATATGAATAGTTGTTGTTTCTCAATCACTACACTGAAATAAAATAATTTTAGAAATAAATAGTTGATGCAGAATAAGTCACATTTCGCAAAATAATGTGAACATACCATTTTTGCGTATGAAAATTAAAGATTCTGTATCAAAAAATTCAAAGTTTCCTTGCAATATAGCTCAAATATTGAAAGGGTAGGCATTTTTTTTTGGTACACTAGAAAAAAAAAAGGGTAGGGATTTAATAAAACTTGTCATTATTTTTATTAATCTCCATCGTCCTCTCTAAAAAAAAACAAACAAACTCAAATGTAGCTTTTTTTTAAAAAAATAAAACTATAACTATGATAAGAGAGTAGATTACCAAAAAAAAAAAAACTATGATAAGAGAGTGAAACGAATATCAATCACTCTGATTGCACCGGTAAATACCTTAAAAAAAATAGTCTTGCAACTATAATTTGCAAAAACCCTTCTACATGACCATATATTCCTCTTGTCATAGATGTATTTTGCAACTAGATAAATTTTCTTTCACTTCGTGCATCATAGATGTATGATACTTGTACAAGTAATTTTAAAATTATATTCCATCTGTTTTATATTATAATTTTTTTTACAATATTAGTGTTACATAATATAATATTATATACAATTTTTTAAGATTATTTATTAATTTTTTTTTTTATATTTATCTATCATAATGAATGACATTTTATAAAAGAGATAGTGTACGGTACTCTTTCTATTTTAAAACATTAGTCACTTTAATAAAAAAATAAAACAAAAATAATTTAAAATTGTTTGTCATTTTTACATTATCAATAGTGCATTTATTATCTTTTTTTTACTTTTGTCATTCTTTTATTTAAAGGTAAATTGTACTCACTACCTTTAAGGTTTGACTAAATTGCACTCCATCCCATTTTTGAGGTGAAATTGCACTCCACCCCATTCTTGAGGTGAAATTGCACTCCACTCCATTTCATTAACTATGGTTAGTTTTTTTTTTTTTAACAATGGTTAATTGATTATTTTCTACATTATAATGGTTAGTTTTTAGGTTTGAATAAATCTTTAGTCTTGACAATTTTAGTTTTTCATTTTAATCCAACTTAACTCAAAAAATTTATTTTTAGTTCTTAATAACGTTAAGTTTTTTTATGATATTTTCTAGGGGACTTAAAGAAATTTATTTTTTGAATTAATTTAGTTCTTAATTGAATTTTTTGGTACATTAAAATGATTAGTTTTTAAGTATAAATAAACTTTTAGTCCCAACAATTTTTATTTTTCTTTTTAATACAAATTAATTCAAAACTTTTATTTTTAGTCTCTAATAATGTTAAATTTTTGCATTATATTTTTTCAGGGACCAAAAGAAAAATAAATCAAATAACGGGATTAAAGTAAGAAAAAAAGGGACTAAATATAAAAATTAGTAACTACAAGGACTAAAATATTATATATTTAGCATGAAACACAATTTTATATGGATTAAAAACAAATGTTTAGAATTAACCAAAGGGTGGTTCGTCCTATAATTTTCTTTTTTTAATTTTTGACAAAATTAATTCAAAAATTTTATTTTTAGTCCCTTGAATATTTTAATTTTAGTTTTCAATAAAAATTTAAATTTTTTAACTTTAATCCTATTATTTAATTTTCTTTTGGTCCCCCAAAAAATGTAATGAAAAACTTAACATTATTAAGAACTAAAAATAAATTTTTTGAGTTAAGTTGGATTAAAATGAAAAACAAAAATTGTTGGGATTAAAAACTTATTCAAACCTAAAATCTATCCATTTTAATGTAGAAAATAATCAATTAACCATTGTAAAAAAAAAAAGAAATGAAACTAACCATAGTTAATTAAATGGGGTAGAGTGCAATTTTACATCAAGAATATGGTGGAGTGCAATTTAGCCAAACCTCAAGGGTAGTGAGTGCAATTTACCCTTTATTCAATAAGTATCATGTAAGTAACTTTTTAAACAAAAATAATTTAAAATTGTTTGTCATTTTTACATTATCAATAGTGCATTTATTATCTTTTTTTACTTTTGTCATTCTTTTATTCAATAAGTATCATGTAAGTAACTTTTTAAGTCAGATGTTAATTTAGTCTATTCATTATTTATTTGTTAGATTTAAAATGAATTAATTATTCTCCTTAACCTTTGTGTTTTTCTCTATAATAACTAATATTTTAGAATAGAGAGAGTAATTAATAGAATGATAAAAGAAAAATGGGTAAGTTAAGGTAATTATATAAGTTTTAAAAAATTAATGCATTAATTAATTTTATTACATATTTTTTTAATAAGTTTAATTGTTCAACTAAAACCTTATAATATGAAATAGAGGGAATAGTATAATACGATAATTAAAACTTGTAAATTTAAATTATATTTGATAAAAAATAATAATAATAGAATTGTGATTATGTAAGATTCATGAGGACTAAATTTATAATATAAAAATAATTAATATGTGTAGTAGGATTGTAATAAATACATCTCTCTATTGACAAAGAATAATCAGTGAAATTTGTTTGCCTTTGATCAATAGCACTTGAACTCATCTATCTACCAAAATATGAGCGCTAGTTGTTATCCAAAATCCACAAGTCCGAACATTTCTTTTGTGATATATGCAGGGACCTACTTCGCTAGCAATATTTTATTTCTTGGAAGTTAGCATTTTAAGTCATAAAATTGAGAATGAAATCACTTTTATTTTATGTTTTTTTGTGATATCGTCTAGAAACATTATTTTGAATGTTGACGGCCGAAAAAGGATGATTCGCTTTTTAATTTAAGTGGTGCTAATTCATATGTCCTTCTTTTATAATATGAAAAGAAAAAAAAAAGTAACCAAAAAAAACCTTCAAAATAAAAGTACATGACTCTATGTTAAAAAAAGTACATACTCAAAAAAGTAGTACACCCACTGACCCATAATTTCTAAGAATGAGAATTTTTAAACATAAATCACAGCACACGCAAGATGCATGGAAATACCTTATGTGCTGGTGAGAACACAAACATCTAACTAGATGTCATGTCGCTATAGAGTATTTGTTCCTACAGATAGGAGTACTCTTCCTCTTCCCTTTCTCACTTCTCAATTTTTTTTCTTTCTTCTCTTCGTTTTGTGTGATGGGATTTTTTCTTTTATTCTCATTTTTCACCTCTCTATATAGATTCTAGGGATCTCCGCAAATATTTAAAATATTTAAAATTTCTTATAAAATATAAAATCTGAAACACAAATAATAAAAAAATAATCAGTGTAAGAACCAGAATAGACAACACAACAATAGTAAGAATGAGCACGACGAACAAAAACGACCTGTAGAAATAAACGAATCATAAGCACAATGGTCGATATATGCATAGACAAGAACTAAACCAGAGGTAATATGTTATGAATTATAGTAATGGACTAAAAATAATTAGTTAGACCCAATTCTAAAACATTATCTTAGACTCTCTCTCTATATATATGGAAATAAGTGTTTTAAGAAGGAAATAATAAGCAATAAAAAATATGAAGATTTATTTTATGTTTTAAGAGTAGACCTCCACTCTAACGAGGAATTCATTTGTTTTTTATTTTAGTTCATAACGTACATAATAATAAATAGAAATTAATCATGTTTTTTTAATATATAAATGACTACGTTAACCATATTAATTTTATGTATATTAATTATATTACGAGAGTATTTATGTAGTTTTATATATATATATATATATGCGGAGATGCGGGGTCCCCGTAGTGTGGGCACTATGGTCCTCATCCTCATCCTTGAATTTGTTGTAGGAAAATTTTTGTCCACATCTTCATCCGTGCGAGAAATATTTTCTAACCACAAGGCCCCAAATAAGCTAATTTTCGAAAGAATTTATAAATCCAAGTGATGATCGTCAAGTCTACTTGTTGCCGAGAGCTTGTAGCTCAAGTGGCATAAGAAGGAGCTCTTAGAGCTCAATGAGCAGGGTTCGACCCCCGGTGAAATAAATTTAGGAGTAATTGAGTGTAGAAGTGTGTGTTTAATCGATAAAAAAAAAATTTACTTGTTGCCCTTGCAAACAAAAAAAAGGATGATGGAAGAATCATCCAAGCTGTGAATGTGGTGATGATGGTTATGTTTGTGAAGAAGACAAAGGATTCAAGTAGTGATCAGTTTGGAAGAAACACTTATCCTTTTCTCGTGATGTCTTCGTCCTTTTTAGAGTACTAAGTGCTTCTTTATTTTCTGTTTTTTTTTAAAAGAAAAACAGCTTTATTTTTTTGGTAACAAAACAGCTTTATTTTTAAAAAATATATAAAATTAAAAAATCTATTCAGCAGACTAATTATTAAAAACAATTTTTAAAAATAAGAAATATTTTTCAGTTTTTAATTTTTTTGAATTTGTATATAAATTTACATTAAAATTTTTTCCCTTTTTTGAAAATATTTGTTAAAATTTATTTTATATTATGAATCTGAAAATTAAAAAAAAAACAAGAGATAATCAAATCGACCCTTAAGTCTCTAAATCACAAATTCAATTTGCAAATTGTTGAAAAAACCAAATCAATCCATTTATAAAACAATAGACATTTAATTATCAAATAACAAGTACACAAATTTCAAATGCTTACATTTTACAAAGTTAAAATTAATTAATTAATGTTTTTAAAATTTTAAAGGCTAACATATCTGACTCCGACAATCTCATAAACTGAATTTATCAGTTTGGTCTTTATCCCTGATCTTTGTGGGAGAAGATCTCTTTAGTTCAGCTTTAGACTAGGCACAATTTCTGTCATTTATTACAATGTATTTTATATATAAAATTATAAATTAAGTACCGGATTAAAAGAGAGAATCCGATTTCCATCTTTGACTCTTTGCGAGCGTTTGTTTAAAGGTTTAGAAAAATATTTTTGAAAATGTATATTTGGAAATGCGAGATTCTCATATTTATTTTAAGGTTTAAATAAGTTTCTCGGGCATCATTTATTTTCGGGAATATTTTTCCTTTGTACTCACTCCATTCTGAAATATTAGTCACCTTAGGGAATTTCACATGGATTAAGAAGAACAATTAATTTTTATAGAATCTAACAGAGAGTACATAGGTAAACTAAATTTATCATTGACTTTGAGGTTTACTCAATAGCTATTGGCTATAAAAATAATAAAAGTGAGAATAGTTAATAAATATAGCATTGGTAATGTAAAAGTGACAAATATTTTGGAACAAATTTTTTTTACTAAAGTGACTATTATTTCAGAACGGATGGAGTATTTCTATAATCTTCATTCTCACGTTGAAAGGTGAGCAAGTTTATTTCGCATGAGAATATAGATAATTATTTTATATTTAACTTGTAACTACCACTTTTTTTTTTCATTTTTGGAAATTTTATTCGAAATTTAAAAAGTATTCCTAATGATGTTAATTTTATCAAACACTCTCTTATAAAATGCTAAAAAATACACATTTTTAGATATATACAAATTATCAAAAATAAGATGCCTAAAAATATTTTTGATTGTTTAAAACTAATGCCCTCTAAGTTGTCAATATATATATATATGAAGTTTGCTAACGTACACCGACTTGCTTTTTAGAAGGAGTGCGTTAGCAAGTTATAACTTTGAAATTTTAAAATACACCCATAAGGTGTAGCTTGCTAACGCACTCCTTCTATAAAACAAGTGGGTGTACGTTAGCAAGCCCTACAGGGGTTTACTAACGTACACCCACCTATTTTATAGGAGTGTGTTAGCATGTTATAACTAGATTTTTTAAAATACACCCAAGGTATAGCTTGCACTCCTTCTATAAAATATGTGGGTGTACGTTAGCAAACCTCTATATATATATATATATAGTATTTCATAATTATATAATTACATTACATTGTTGTCCTTCTACTTATTATCTTTATTAGTTAATTAATTAAAATAAATAAATAATATTATATATAATAAAAATATTTTTTGTATTATTACATGTAACTTATTGTAAATCAAATGGATTTTAAATTTTATTGAATTCCTTTAAAGATTCCTGGGAATAAAAACTAAAAACCAAACAACTTGTTTAAAATGTTTAGAAATAAATATTACTGTGAATGTATATTCCTCAAAATAAGATACCTGTGAATATATTTTCAAACCTTGAATCAAACGCCCCCTAAAGTAACGTTTTAGTAGTTGAACACAATAGAATAGAATGGAATGAAATGAAATAAAATGTGTATTGTGTTTTTTTACCATGAAACATAATAAGATCACATGTTTTATTTTGTATTTAGTGCTGATTAAATATAGAAAACACGGTTTATAATACACATATAATTTTATTTTATTTGATACAAAATATAAAATTAAATAAAAATAAAATGATACATTTTTAAATTTTTTTTTTAAAAATTATGAGCATAATTAAATAATAATTTCAAAATTGATTAGTTTTTATAAATATTTTATGAAAATGTTTTAAATTATTAAATACAAAAATCTTACGAGAAATATAATTATTAAACATACTTTAAAAAACAATTATTAAATATAATTTATGTTTAATATATTTTATTATATAAAATTTAAAAAAAATAGTTAAATAAAAAATAGTATAAAATTTAAAGAATTTAATCATATATTATTTTATCAATAGAAAATAATTAATTCAAAATAATGATAATTCTTTTCTGTATGTTCTATTTTGTTCGCTTCAATTCAATAATTTTCAGTGAAATCAAAATGTTTTGTTCATTTGCCTTAATATCTATTATATTCTCCTTAAATATCAAACGTTAAATATGTCTCATTCTATTCTCTTCAAACATATCTCTCAAATGCTGCCTAATAGTTTACGCAATTGCATTGCTCACTCACACAACCTTTTATAAATATAAATATTATTTTTAAATGAGCCTTAGTGCCTGATTACGCAATTGCACTGCTCACTCGTTTGTAATTTATTTTGGGTAAATGGTATTTAGTGTCGTATGGGCATTATACAAGAATTCAAATGTAATAAAAAGATATTGAAATATGTAGTTTTTTGTATTTCTGAAATATGAAATAATGTATTCTTATGATTATCTTTCTACTTTAGTAACCTTAACTAGTACACTTAGAGCACTGTATATCAAAATTTTTTATTTTATCATCAAATCTGAAACAAAACTTAACTGTACCTATATTTTACTATTTTAACTTTTTACTGAGTATTTGTTCCAACTTCCAATAGATATTTAATAAAATATACATCTGTATTTTTAATAAGGTTTAAATAAGTTACTGGCCCTATAAAATTGGCATTATTTTTGTTTTAGTCACCGTAATTTTATTTTTTTCTATTTTGGTCTATTTAAATTTAAAATTTGTTTTTATTTCCAACAAACTTTGTTTCACAATAAATAGGTTTACATATTTTTTTGTTAGTAAAAAATACGATATTTTTAATTTAATTTTTATAAAAAAATTACTTTAATTTTAGTCTCTCAATTTTAGAAAATTGTTATTTTTAGTCTAGAACGCATATTAATCATTTTCTTACTAAACATGGTATTATGTTACAATTTTTATTGAAATAATTATAAATAAACAAATATAAAAATTACAATCCTACCCCCACAATTCCGCTTAATTCCCTCACCCTAGACCTTCAATGTTCGCCGGCCATCTTCTTTTCTCACCTTGTCTCATCTTTCCCATCTTGCTCTTCACTATGTTGTTATCACCATCTAACTAGCTATAGCTCAATAATTGCTCACCATTTGTCTACTACTATGATGCTTTATCCGTTTAAAATATTTAGATCTATTTCGAATAACATCAAAAACTAAAGTCATAAGTTTTTTTAATTATTAGAGATGAATGAAGCTTTGAGTGTGGAATGATTTGACACATAGCGACAGACAATTGAGCAATTGCAATAACAATATGAATTTTGACAAAATAGTTACAATTTCAAGCTTCTTGTTAAAAGAATTAGTTGCAAGCAAATTGAAACTTATAATTTAAGTCTTTTCTTTAGTAAATATTCACCTTTGGGATATAGTGACTTCACCATTATAATGAGTGTTTGGTTTAGCGTTAGTATAATTTATTTTGGATCAACGTGATTTTGTAGAATTGATTTCGTGTAAAATTGATTTTAAAGTAACGTGATTTATGTTTGGGAAATTTTTTCCTCAAAAACAAGTTTAGAGTCAGTATAAATTTTTCAACCTAACGTGAAAGCAAATCTCACATTGCTTCAGTCAAAATCAATTTTGACAACCTAAAATTAATTTTAACTTTTTCTCAACAAAAAAAAAAAACTAATTTATCAATCAAAATCGATTTTGGCTCTTAAAAATCAATTATTCTCCAACTCAATATTTTTTCAAACATGCACATAGTCTTTGGGTTTGACAACACTATTTGAGCCAACATGCTTTGAAGTTGTCACCGACTTCTAGGATTCTTGACCCTTTATCAAACACGATGAGGAAAATAAGAAAAATGAGAGGAGGCGTGGGAAGAAGACATGGAGACGATAATCATTGAATAACTAGGGTGAGGGAAGGAAAATTATAGGGGCAAAATTCTAGATTTGATATTTGTTAGTTTATTATTATTTTATTGAAAATTGTAACATAACATTGTGTTTGGTAAGAAATTGATTTATATACATTAAGGACTAAAAACAATAATTTTTTAAAATTGAAGGACTAGAACGAAAGAAAAGTTATAATGATAAAATTAAAAAATATTCTATTTTATAGGGATAAAAAACATATTTAAGCTCAATAAATATATAAGTTTTTAGTTCTTATAATTACTAAAATTTTATTTTAATCCTTGTAACTTATTTTTTATTATGTATCTTGAAATTTCAATATATAATTTTTTTTGATCGTTTGCAAAATATGATAAAAAAACAAAAAAAAGAGAACCTTAACATCATAGACTAAGAACAAAAAACATTACAATTAAATTTAAAAAAGAAATTAGGGATTAAAATAAAATAATCGTGTATAGATAAAAAAAAAAAGTTAGACTAAAATAAAAAGATAAGAACTAACACAAAAATAAAATACTAATTTTTTAAGAACTAAAATTTATTTAAACTTTTTTTTCTCATACTTGTTTTTTTTGGTAACATTTCTCATACTTATTTAAGACTTAATAACAAAAAAAAAAAAAAAGATGCTTACTTTTTCTTTATTTATCTCTTTTTTGGTTTCGAATTTTCCTATTTATGCGAATCAAGCATTAACGTTATTTTTCAGCATGCTTTAGGCAAAGCACACCACGTCACATCTACGAAGAGAAACACGTGGCATTCTGCTTCTGCGAGACATCGATACGCGAAGAGAATTTTTTGTCATTCGTACGTCAATTTCATGAAATGAAATACTCCTTTTTTTTTCTTTTAAGTCATTTTAATTGTTTTATTATGTTTACTTTTTTTTAGTCGTTTTAAGAAATCAATATAAAATAAATATTTTTTTTAATATTATCTATATTTATTAATTTTTTCATTCTATTTACATAATGATACACAGTAATTGAGATATTATTTAAGGAGAGATTTTATGTTATGAATATTTATCTGGATTTGAACCGAGGACCTACTGCTTAAAGTAGTACTCTCCAAGATCCCAACTATCCGACCAACCTGTTAGATACAAATGTTTTATTTATTATTATATTATTATAAATGTTGATCTCGTAAAAGAATTATTTTGTATTCATATAGTTTGTTAACTTTATTTTTCTTTTTCTTATATTCTGCTGTGATCGTATTTGAATTCCAATGAATTATATTTTCCCCTTTCTATCTTTCGTATTTTTGTTGCTTTATTATTTTCACGACAATTTAGATATTATTATTATTATTCCTATTTTAATTTAAATTTACTTGGGTACTTTTGCCTATCAAATGAAAAAAAGGGAGTGAGGGACCGAAACAAAGGTTTTTTGTTTAGATATTGAAACAAAGGAATTTTAACTAACAAAGTTTAATACAATTAGTAAATGTTTCAGTCACTTAATTTAGTAAATTAGCACATAAAAATATACATGTAAGTATTTATATTAAATTTTCAGTTAATATACTTTTATAAAAAAAATTATAATTAATAAATAATTAAATTTCTTAAAAATATGGTGAAAGATTAATTATTGATCGTGTATATCAAAACACTTTATTATAATGTGTATCACTTGAAGATCTTTTCATCTTAAAAATAATTAATTTTTGACTAATCAGCTAAAAATCATATATACTTTGAGTAAAAAATAATGTATGAACAAGACAAGAAACGCTGTCGTTTTCTGCGTATTTTTGGGGTGGAACTGGAATAATTGCATCGGCAAATTGAGTGGGCTATGGCCTTAGCATTTTGGTCGATAATGGAGATGAATTGAGCCGCTAATCAACAATCAACACCAATTGAAATTAATTTGGAGAATAATAATAAAGAGCTAACTTTTTATAAAATTTGTGTTTATTACACTTATTTTTTTATTTTTTAAAATTAACAAACTCTTCTAACATTTAAAATACTATTATACTTACTTTCTTGTTTTTAAAAATAGTTTTTTGTTTTTAAAAATAAAAACTAAAAATTCATTTGTTAGACGAGTTTTCCAAAACAATTTTCGAGAATAATTTTCTTTTTTTAGTATTTAAAAATTAAAATTTGAAAACATCTAAAACTTGTTTCTGTTTTCAATTTTCTGAATTTACATACAAATTTTTAAAAAAACCCACAGCTCCGTTCTCAAACATAACTTTATTTACTTCCTCTCTATTTGGTATAACTGCAGAATTTCCTAACTCTTAGGATAAGACTAATCCTGTTCGGGTTGCGTGGCTCTCAAGAAGTTGACATAAATGTGATTTGAACACGGAATCTTCTGCTATTGATCGTCTATCCTATGAACTTAGCGGGATCATACACCGCTAAGTCAGCCATTAGGATTATTTACCTCCTCCCTAAAGAATAGGTATAATTTTTTAAAAAATTAATGTCAACATAATGCGCCATGATTAAGTGAATGCGGAGCATAAGCAACCACTAACTTGCACTTCAATGGAGTATACCCGTGGAAGGAATAAAACGAACGTGTCATACCTGTAACACTAATGTTATTTAAACGCAACGATTTCGATTTGTTTGTTTTAATTTTTATTTTGGTGAAAAAATTATTTTTGATCAAAATTTAAAATGTTTATTTTTATTAAATTATTTTAATTTTTGTGCATAAAAAATCTCAATATTTGAATTTTGTGTTAATTTATGTATTTATTTTTTTTACTTTTTATTCCACCAAAATCTAAATCAAACAAAAATTTAATCTTCCATATCAGCGAACTGTTAGGTTTTGAATTTGCTTAAATTCAAATACAGTTTGATTGCTTTAAAAAAGAACACAATTTGATTAGTCAGGTTTACAGTGTGAATGAATGTGATAGTAAATTAGTAACTAATCGCTCCGTTTAATTTTACGTGTAGCCGTTTTGAAATTTTATTTCTTTTAACAAAAGTTTTAGATATTTTTTATTGGGTGAAGGGATTGACACCACTCCACTTAGCCACAATTTTTGGATAGAAGCGTCCGAAATTCATAATATAGTAGAAACGAAAAGTAAACCACCCTTATATTTTTGGACAATAGCGTCTGAAAACACATTTTTAAAAATAGATGGTGTCATTCCTAAGTGGGCCCTTTTTATTGTTGTTACACTTCGTACCATGGCCCAAAATTTCATTTCATTATTTTCCTGCCTGGCTGGGCCTTCCGTGACCAAAAGCTCTGGGTTTTGTTTTTGACAATAGGGAGTAATATTGCTAGTAATATATTTCAGTTATTTTGTTTTTAATATTCTTATTTTATTAGTTAAAATTTAAGTGTGAATCACTAAAAAGTTTTTTCACACTTCATTATCCTGGTTTTATATATTTTGGTGTGTAATGTTAGTATTTAAAATATAAGTATATAAATATGTTATCAGATTGCACATTTATGACAATATGAATTATTGAAAAGATTGACTATATAATAATCAAAGTAATACTACCATCACATGATTTAATTATTAGCTAGATTAATAAATTAAATTTATCGTTTATCAAATCAAAGGTTTAAATACAAGATACAAACAAAAATGTCAATGTTTATTATCAGTGTCAACGGAATGAACAGATCATGTGACACATATGTGAAGTGTAATACATGACCTAGATTCTATACTCTATGAAAAGTTATCATATTTTTGCTATATATACCATGTTAATAAATGGATAATATATATTTCACTTGTCAAGAGAGCATAAATGAGAATGGTGGAAATTGATAATATATAATAAGTAATCGAAGTGTCCAGCGATGTCATATTTAACAATAAAATGTTTAGGGGAAAGGATATTACCACATCTTGAGTTAATATTTTCACTCATTTTATATACGTATAAAATATTTCTTATAATAATAAATAAAATATTGAAAATGGAGTAACAATATCAATTAAAGAATTGGCAATATCAACTCCCAATGTTTAATTGCAAAATCATTCATTTTTAAAAATAATTAGTGATCATACACTAAAAAAGTATTGCCATTACTATTTTTTTTTTGTTGACTTCCATCAAATTAGGTAGTGTTTGATCAAGCTTTTTTTTTTTTTTTCTTCCTCTTATAAGTAAAAGTTTGGCCAAACAAGATTTGTGGTAAACCTTTTAAGTTTAAGTTGTTTTTTTCTGTGTACAAATGTATAAAGCTTACTTTTAAGCTAGAAGCTAAAAATATGAGCTTTTCGAAAAAAAATAGCTGGCTTATTTTGTGTGCCCATCGTAATTAATACTCAAATATTCTAATTAACACTTGAAATCTTGAATATATTTTTCTTCTCTCTTTGTAAAAATAATAATTTGCTAAAACCTTCAAAAAATCTTCTTCTTATTTATCAATTATTCATTTCACTTTAATATTTATGAATTTTATTTTTATTTAAAATTTTACATATTTAAAAATTTTTAATGTTAAATTATTATTTTAATAAATTTATATTGTGTTTGGATTTTTTTTAAAAAAAATTAAAATATTGATTTTTATCAAAGAATTATTGTTTTATTGCAACTTTCATTTTAAAAATTTATATTGATAATTTATTTTCTTATATCAAATAAATGTGATAGTTAATGATAAGTAACTTGAAAAAGTTGACACAAAATATTTAAGAGACTTTTCGTTATTAGTATAGCAATTAATTAAATTATTCATTAACAGAATTTAAATCAATAGTATAAATCAAATATTTATATTAATAGATTTATTTGTTTTAATCTAATAAGTTGGTTTAGTAGTTAAGGAATGAAACTTTAAATAACTATTCTTCGGTTCAAAACACTATTATATATTTATACTAACATATTAATTATATTATTCATTTTATACCAACAGGGTAAACCTGAGGTAAAAACGTTAATAAATGACAATTTTATTTTGTGTTAGTAATAAATTATAGATTATAGATGGCAAACATGTGTGTTAAATCTATTGTTTCCAGTTTTCAGTGACTCTCAAAATATATTCTTAGCAACATTGATTGGTTGAAAAAACCGGTAGTTAAATTGGAAATTTAAGCTATTTTTGGAAAATTACAAGCACTTTGGGAAATATTGAAACATATATTTAAAGTAAAGATCGAAGAAGCATGCAACTACTTGGATTAAGCATTTTCCTCTGAAATCCAGACATGTGATGTGGAATGAAGAAGAAAATATGACAAGAATCAGCTGAAAGTGCAAAGAAACAAAAGAATAGGTGACGATTTACCAAATACCAACCATCATATATATATCGTTTGATCCCAAATGAATAATTCTCTTATTAAATAATAAATAAATAAATAAATAATTCTACTTCATTCTCAACTAAAACGATTCCTAATATCTTTCAAGACTGCATGCATGTATGTATAACGCTCTTCACATATTTTTTTAGACATAAAATAATTTTCATTTTTGGTAGCAAGATCAAACGCTATATAATATATAAGAATTAATTAGTATGTATATTGATCTTTCAAACTAAGGTAGGGATATTAAATTTTATATACTTTTCATCTTTTCAAGAGATTATACCAATTGAAGAATATAAATAATAAAAAATAAAAAATTGAAGAATATAATTAAAGGAAAAGACATTACGGTAATATATATATATTGTGTATCTTTTGAGAACTTTGTGAGAACATAAGAACCATAAATCTTGACTATATAATCATGCATTTATAAATAAGAGAAGATTTTAATGCATAGTTGTATGGTCAAGATTCATGGTTCTCGTATTCTCACATATTTAGAATTCTCACAAAGTTCATGCATTAAAGTCTTGCACGCCTTCGTCTTTTCCCTTTTTTTTTAATTGTCTTTGTGTTGACGAGGCGTTATTATTCACATCTCTTGAATTTCTTGGGAGTCACACTATATTATTTTTTTTTCCAAAAATAACTTTCCCTAGATTTTTATTAAAAACTGGGTGTGCTCAGATTTTAGAAATTGGGCGAATTAATTAATTTTTTGTAAAATTAACTAACGGTTTTTAATTATCGGGTGTGCTCACGATTTTTAAAAACTATTAGTTATAATTGTATAAATTTATGCTTAGTTCAACTTCCAGTTATTAGAACCTGTGGGCGAACAATTTTTAATTACCGGATGCGCATAATTTTTAAAAATCATTAAGATGTTTTACGATTTACTTTCAAAAGTTCGTCTAATTTTTAAAAATTAGAGACGCCCAATTTTTAAAAACCTAACAAAGGGAAAAAAAAAATTGCGTGGTGCACTTAGGTGGGAATAGTAACCACCCTGGCTAACGTGTGTATTAAGCAATTTTTATTTTATTTTATTTTAATTAGTGAGGACAAGGATATACTAGTATACATTTTTTTTTCTTGCACTAAAATTTGTGGTATTTGAAGTTTCCGCGAAGATTGGATCTATGCCTTTTTTCTTTTTCCTTTTTTTTAAATTTTTTTTGTTTTTCTAGTTTTGATTAACCTTTTTTGAATTTATTAATGGGAGCGTGTTCCAGATATGGGAGAAGACATTAATTTTGAGCTTTGTGGTGCCAATTCAGCTGTTACAACTTTACAACGCATGCAAAGAATTGTAAGGACGAATAAATTTTAATTAAATATAAAAAGGACCCACTGGATTTATGAATTACGACCTGTGCAGTAGGTTTGCATTTATATATATATCCTTTTGTGACTAATCTCTGCATGCGTAAACAACAAGATAATAAAAAATAAAAAGAAAATTAATTTTAAAGCTCTAAGAAAAGAAAAGAATGAGAAAGTTCAAAGTTTCAGACTCCAGCAACAATGTGCACCCACACCATTGAATTTTCTCACCTCAAGAAAATTTCCTTGATGCTGCATGTTTGATTAAAAAAATTAAAAAAGATAATCATAATAAAGAAGTAAAAGTATATATTTAATTTAAAGAGATACAAAAGATTAAATTTTTTTATAAAAACAATTCAAATTTGTTCGGTCCTTAAATGAGCTAACGATCAAATTAGTACTTGAAACAGTAACAATAACAGGAATAGATAAGAGACAAATAAGAGTAAATCACCACCACATATATCATTAACTTTACTAAAAAAGTTCACATGAATTTCTGATTTTCGCAGAAGTTTATATAGGCTCTCGACTTTGTCCAACATTATTCAGTTAGGTTTTTAACGTTAACTATCATTTTAACACCGTTAACAAAAATTCAAATGAGTTTATGTCTTTGAATCAAAAGTTCAAATTAGTCCATATATTTATTAATAAAAGTTTAAATCAGTTTATCTATCAAAAATTTAAATAAATGCTTATATTTATTATTAAAAGTTCAAATTAATTCTTATGTAACGGTGGTTAACGTCAAGGACCTAAATGAATAACTTTTGACAAAATCAGGAAAAATAAACTCTCATAAAAGTTAAAGACCTATATAAACTTTCATTGTAAAATTATGGACCTACATGATAATTATTTCCAAAATACTGACCGTTAAATTTTCCTATTCCATTATCTTTAAACCTATATTTTAATGTAATTGTATATGTGTATATATTATTAATTAAATAAATATATAATGACTGAGAAATGACCGATTTTATCAGTATAAAAATTTATATTGCTGATATATATGATCAAACTCTATAAAAATAGAGAAGTTTTTAAAACGTAAAAAGAAAGATAAATAATTTACTTTATCTATAATAAATAATATTCATTCAAAAATAATATACATATCCATTCAATTAAATACAAGTAATGATTAATTATCCTATATATGAATAATAGATGCATATTTTATCAAAAAAAAAATGCATAATCCAACATTTTTAGATTGTAAGATTGTGTATAAAAAGAGAAAGATAAAAAGTACATAAAAATAAAGAAAGAAAATAAAATTAAATTAAAAAATAATGTGATAGATAAACAAGAGAGATAAAATAATAATAATTATAAAATAGATGTAACTAATAATGATTCATGTCAATCATCGTCCTTTTACTATATATATATATATATTATTATATTTTCACTAAGTAGGTAAATCAACTGGTACATAATCTATTTTAATCGGTAATTTTGTATATATTTAAATGAAGGTCAGTTTGATTTGTATGTTTCTTATTTATTTTTATTTTCTGTTTTATATATAAAAAACCTAAAAATATTGTAAACACACAATTTTTATTTTTAGCATTTTTAGTTTTTTTTTAATTCAAAAAATGAGAAACATAAAATAAATAAAAGAAATGTTAATAGAAAATAAAAATAAAAGTAAACATGCATTCGTTTTATTTTATTTTTTTGGTTTGTTCACAGGATATCCACCACAAAACATCGTGATTAGTGCCCTTCACATAGGCCTTCATTGTTTCTTTTATTTATATATTTTTATTTTCTAAAATGAAACAAATGAAATTGTTTTGTTTTTAGTGATTTATCTTAATCACATTTTCTTTCCACTCTATCAAAGACACCCTTACATTAGAAAGAGTATTCTCTGGAAGAAATGAAAAAAATCTTTACCATTAAAATATTTGTGATAATATTTAATAATATAATAAAAGATTGTGTAGTGGTAATCTCACAAATAAAAAAGAAAAAATAAAAAAAATGTAAACTAAATAGGCCGTTAACCCTTTACATTAAAGAATAGCTGTATTCTTTTAAGAAAATAAAAATAAAAATAAAAATCACCGGCGTTGACATTTATCTCATAATTTGTAGGCATTCACAAATTTTGTGACGTACGCCTAGCAGTTAGCAGCTGTGATAATTAACAAAAATGTGTAACAGATGAACATCAGAAATTAATTAAATGCCATACTGTTGACTAACCCTTCAACTTCAAATAATAGCTATCTATCCAATTAATAACAAAAAAAATATTGTTATTAAAAAAACTACTTAAAGATATATTTAAATAATCAATTAAAGTTATTTGAAGGTCGTCTCGTCTCCTATATCTCTCAAAAAGTAATATATTAAATTTGTAATTCATGATATTGAATAAACATAAGAAAAAAAAAAATTAACTATTGTTTATATTGGATTTGTTTTATATATATACGAAGGGTATTTTAAAACTGACAACTAAAGAATAATTTTTTTTTTTAAAATACTAGTAAAGTACTTAATTATTGAAGTGAGTACAGCTTTGATATTTAACAATAAAGTTTTATTTATTTATATTAGGCTTTGTCAATACAAATTAAACCGTATGTGAACTATCAAGGAAAAACTACAACATGTTAAGAGTATAATTGAAAATAAATGATCGTCAGCAACTGAGAATTTTTTTCTAAAAAAAATTTTAACGAAAAGAATGTATATAAAAAACTGGAAAAAAAGAAGAAATGAACAGAATTTTTTTGAGAAATTGTTGACGATCTTTTACTAGATAAATATAGAAATGTAATATGGAGTAATTCTTTAAAGATATGATCGTTATCAATTTAGTTTTAAAATTTTTTTTGTCACTAATGTAATTCTTTAAAGATTTAAAATATTTTTATATAATATTTTTTTTATAATTACTGATTTCCTACTTTTAGATTAGACTAATTTTGTTCGCGCTGCGTGTCTGACGTTGATATCTAGAAATTTGGCATAGATAAGATTCGAATCCAAATTTTTTGTTGTGAATTGTCCATCATATGAACTTAATAGGGACTTACTCCATTAAGCCAACCCTTGAGGTTCTAATTTTTTTATTTATTTTCACTATTGTTGCCAATTCTTATATACAAATTAAAGTAAGCATATAGATAACAGACAATATTATAATTTTTTTAAAAGGATGAGAGATAAAAACTTTGTATGAATTAGTGAGAGTATTTAATGATATTAAATACTCATTCTATTTTGAAATATTAGTCACCTTAAGCAGTTTTATATGGATGAAGAAGAACAATTAATTTTTATAGAATCTAACAAAAAATATATAGGTAAACTAAATTAATCCATTACAAGAATGCGCCATTTTCACGACAGCCCGAGGCCGTCGCTATTTTGTAACAACATAAATATTGTTTGTGATGAAAAAATCGTCACTAATTTTGCGACGGAAATTTCCGTCGCAAAAGAGCCATGTTTATTATTATTTATTTTTAATTCATATGTTAGCGATAGACCTGGTCTTTGCTAATTTGCGATGGTCTAGGCCGTCACAAAACCCTTCTTACACATTTTTTTTAAAAAAAAGTGGTACTTTAGCGACGGACCTGGCCGTCGCAAAACCCCCACTACCTTTTTTTTAAAAAAATATTACATTTTAGCGATGGACTTGACCATCGCAAATTAACGACGGTCCAGACCGGCGCAAAACCCCTATTGCCCAATTTTTTTTTCTTTTTTAAAAAATTTACATTTTAGCGACAAACCTGATCGTCGCAAATTAGTGACGGTCCAGGCCGTTGCAAATTAGTGACGGTCCAGGCCGTTACAAAACCCCTACTACCCAATTTTTTTTAGAAAAAAATTTACACTTTAGTGACGAACCTGGCCATCGCAAATTAGCGACGGTCCAGGCAATCGCAAAACCCCTCTTAGTAAATTTTTTTAATTTTTTTTTAAAAATTATACTTTAGCGACGGATCTGGCCGTCGTAAAACCCCTTCAACCAATTTCTGTGGCAAACGTTTACCTTTTTAATATTATTTTTTTTTCACGCCTATTTCCATGGCTAATTTTAAGGTTTGGTGCACATTATAAAACATCTTCCTTTTCGCTTTTATTTTCACAAATCACTTCTCTCACATATTAACTTTTCTCCATCTTCTTCTTCTCTCTTACAAAACAGTATCCGACCATCCTCTCCGATCTGGCACCCGCCCAGACCGCCATCGGTCGGCCGACCACCGACACCGGCACCACCCTTCCTGCACCCAGCCACCGTCCGAAACCGCCCGCACGTCCTTCGAACGAGCGCCCCCACCCATCGTCCGAAACCGCCACCCTCGCCACCACACCCCAGCCGGCCTCTGGCACCAGTCATCTCCAGCCGGCAACCGGCGCCACTCACCACCAACCAACCATCCATCTTCAACTTTTCTCTAACCATCTATCTTCAACCTTATCTTCAACTTCTCACCACCAACCAACTATCTATCTTTAACCTTATCTTCAATCCTATCTTCAACCTCCACATTAGGTGATTTTTTTAAAAAAAAATTCAAATTGGTAATTTTTTTTAATTATTTCTGTTTTTTACTTTATAGAAGGCATTAATGATTATAGGGTTTTTCTAACCTGTACAATATTGCACAGATTAAAAAACTAAAGGTAGAAAGTTATTATTGGAAGAAACAAAAATTTAATGTGACTATGTTTGAAATACAATTAATGTTATATTTTCTTTCTATATTTAGTTTCTTAACATGTGCAATATTGCACATGTTAGAAAATTCCATGATAATATATGTTTGATGAGCATTTTGTTAGTTTAGCATGAAATTGATTATAAGTATGTAAGATTAGATTAGCAATTACTTAGAAATAGAATATGGTTATGATTGTGTTTTTGTGGTTAGTATAAGATTAAATTAGTACAAGATTAGATTATAAGAATGTAAGATTAGATTAAGTTATTATAAGATAGATTATAAGTATGTAAGATGAAATTAGCAATTTGAAAATATTTTTTTTTTTTGCGCCAAAAATATTTAGCCACGGAAATAACCGTGGCTGAGCTGCCAGGATATAACCTTGGCTAACGAGTATCATTCTTATAGTGATCATTGACTTTGAGGTTTATACAATAGTTATTGGTTATAAAAATAATAAAAGTGAGAATAGTTAATATATATAATATTAATAATGTAAAAGTGACAAATATTTTAAAATAATTTTTTTTTCTGCTAAACTGACTAATATTTCAAAACAGATAAAGTAATATTTATGCTGGTTTAATATGTACTACAAGTTACTTTTAATTTAAGCATCACTTGCATTTAAACGTCAAGAACTCAACAAACATTAATGCATGGCCCAACATGGTTAAATTAATTGGCTTAATTAACTTTAAGCTCTACCATCTCTAAAAGATGTCTCTAAAATAGAAATACTTATGAAACCATCTTTGTTAAGTACCATGTTTCATTATATTCCAAAATTCATGGGGTACTTAACAAGGTGTTTAAATTGTAAGAACCAAGTTAAGTACTCAAATTAAAGATGTTCTAATGTGACGATATTTAAAATCTTGCAATAACTAAATTGATGATAATATTTTTCAATGATTAAATTGATAACATATATATCTTTAAAAGAATCAACTGCAGTTCGATCCCTTGCTAATGAAAAGCATCTATAGTGTTTATGTAGTACATATAACATTTTTTTGAGATTTCAACACGTGTCATATAAGTTAAAAAATTTCACATAATGTCACCATTTCACCATGTGTTGTGTGTCCACCACCAACTACACATGAAAGAGGAGAGTATGTACTACAGTAATATTGGAAATTTGTTCCTACTGACCGGAATGAACTGACGTTTCGTTATTACTCAACAATCGTTTCGTGCAAGCTCAGCTTTATGCAAGAGATTAGTCACGACTTCCGACAATAAACATATTGGGAAGAGAAAAAAGAAATAGACTTAATTGTATTTATGTTTTGACAAATGTTATCTAGTACCCTTAAGACATTGTTTAAGACGTTAAAATAGTGAAGCATTGTTAGAAAATATAATTTTTATCTTAGCAAGTGTGATAAAAGTATTGTTTGGCCTTAACAAGTGTGATAAGAGTATTGTTTGGCAAGACTCTATCTTTATTTCCAAATCCAAATTAATAATGATAAGTACTATCTAATGCATCTTGACATCTTTTAAGAGTCAAATTAGTAAAAAATAATTAATAAATAAATTTTTTTTTCAGAAGATAATGATATTTACTCATAATTATTTTTTAATTTTAACCAATATCCTAAAAATATTATTTAGCAATACTGATTTTTTATGTTTTTCGTTCTAAACATTGAAACATTGAAAGGACAGCCTCTTAATTACAGCCACCGATGCAGCCAAGTCATGCCAGTAATACACAAACATGAATTGTATGGAATTGAATAAATAAATAAATATATTCTAATTATTTATGACCCGATCTATAACGGCCAGAACATCGCAAAACAGTTTTTGGAAGAATCAAATCTAAATCTAAATCTAAAATTGAACAAACTCAATTATAATAAAATAAAAGGGAATAAACTCTGCCATACCGATCCCGATCCGCGTACAACTTAATACGTACTCTACGTACCCCTATTTATACACGTATATTAATATTATTCTCATATTTTTTTTTAAAAACACATATAATAAAAATACAAAATATAATTTCCGCTTCTATTTGCTCCATAAATTCTTAATCCAAAAAAAGCGTTCATCGATTTATTATATACATAATAGTATAATACACATGCACATCAATACAAGATCTCCATTTTTCTTTTAATTGTATGAAAGAAATCCAAAATAAATCTATTCAACTAATAATAATAAAAAATTATAGATATATTAATCCACCCCAAAATTAAAGGGTAGAAAAAAAAATTGAAAGAAAGAATCACTAACACTATGGAATATGGATGAAGAAATAATCAACTAGCAACGGCAATTGCTTCTCTTAGAGACTTAGAATGGATCAAATTAATGCCTTTGTCATCAATTCTCTTGCTTTTTGGATGAAGCAACTTGAACCAAAATCCATTTTTCTTCTTATTATTGTAATTGAGATCATCCACACCGTTCGATCTTCTTCTTGTTCTTGAAACAACAGCCACTGATTTGCTTTTGACTAGTCCACCATGCTTGGCATTGAAGAGAAAAATAGGAAGAGGGTGCATTGGAGAGCCACAATAAGAAGAATCCGAAGAAGAACAATAAGAAGATATAGAAGAAACGGAAGAAGAAGAAGAATTAGAGTTAAGGGCAATTACGGAAGAAGATGATTTTTTATTTTTTTTAGAAGTAGAAGAAATTTGAGAAAGCTTGTGACACAAACAAAGGGAACAAACGCCAGGTGATTGACGATGTTTAGGATGTTTCTTGCAAAACCCATCGGGCTTGAAAAGCCCAACAACGTTCTTGTCCTTTGAAGAAGGTCTTCGTAGGTTTAATGCCATATTTTGTGATTTAATTTGTTGAAGCTTCATTTTAGTTTGTAATGTGAGGATTTATAGAGAAAGTGAGTTATGTGTGTGAGTTTCCGTGATAGTTCAAGGGAGTTTCCTCAAAAATGGTCTTTTTGACAAGTTGAAAAATAGACTTGGAATATTTGTGAGAAGGGTTCAAATGGACGGTTGTGATGGAGCCACGTGGACTGAGTCGGTGGCTGTGATCATGCCTCTAATTTGAAGCGTCTCCTGTTTGTGGAAAAGGCCAAACCTTTTCTTACGGGGCGGCGTGGAATTTCTCAATTTTCACCTTTTTTTTTTTTTTTTAAATAGAGGCATCGTCGACAAAATCAAACCGGAACGGTAAACCATTAATTAAACGTAGTCGTTTTGTATTGTTATTGCTTTTCTTTTCGTTTTTCCTTCATATAATGCGTCAATTGTGGCTTCAATAAATACGAAAAACTGTACAAAAATAAAATTTGGCTTCGATAAATAAATTTCTGGATCTCATATTTTCCTTCATTTCATTTTCTTTTTATTCATTCAAATTTAGAGTAGTAGTACAAATTTAACCACCCACCATTCATATTGTTTACCAAGGAGGCAGGAAAATACAGAATACTCGCTCCTTTCTTTCCTGTGAGGTTCTATTGACGAGAAAATATGTACTAAAGTTAACAATAATTATATTTATATAATTACTATTTATTTAAGTATTTAACTCATTTTATCACTTTTCTTTATTTTTTATCATATTACTTTTAATATTTTCTTTATTTTCTTATTATTTACTTTTATTATCTTTCCATTTATCTCTGTCTATATATACACGGATACACCCCTATATCCAAAAGCGAGATATACATAAATCAATATTCTAATTATATTATTTAAAATTTATACTCCACCATATAATTATTTTTGAATTTTACCATATAATCCGTTATTATTTTATTTATTTATCATACCCATGAATTTTTTAAATGAGTTTGTTAACGTACACTATTATTTTATAGAAGAAATATGTTAATAATTTATGTTTTATGTGTATTTAAAAAAAAACACTTTATAACACTCTTGTTAAACAATAAGTTAAGTAAGATAACGTTATCACTTATGAGTGTCAGCATTTTCTTACTTTTTTCGGATAAATCAAAAGAGATATTATTACTACGAGTACAAGTCATACTTAGCATACTCTTACTTATTAATTTTTTTAAATTAAAAAGTGAGAGTATGTTAATAAGCCCATTATGGGTGAGGTTATTGTCACTTTATTTTATCTATTCTCACTCATATTTAATTAGTTTAATAATATTTATGAATTCATACTTTAATGTTATTGGTTAAAAAAGTAGATTTTAAATTATAAATATTTTAAAAAATGTAATAATAGACAAATTAGAGTGACAATAATTTTACTCATTCTTTTATATTTTAAAAATAAAAAAAAATCATAAATACTCCTTAAATTTTTAAAATATCTTATATAGAAAAACACATAAAAAAAATCTACTAAAACTAGGTGTTATTGGTGTATACTCCATTTGTTTCATAATACAAACTCATATAATAAAAGTGTGATATTTCATAATATAAGCTCTTGCACATCAAATTATAAGTATTTATAATATTTTTTTAACTATATTCTCATATATTTAATGGTTTTAAAGTCACACCATTGATAAGAGATTATAAACTTTACCTTTATATTATGTTTGATTGAGAGGAAAGAAAGACAAAAATATATAATAATATAATTTTACATGGATAACAATTCAACTTCATTCCTTCATTTTTATTTCTCTCTTCTAAATTTTTTTTCTACTATATTTCCTTCCACTCAACCAAACATAGACACAACAAAAAAGAAATCACCATTTACTATTATTTTTTTTCTATCTTTTGATATATTATTAGCTACCGTTGTCTAATAGAATTAATTCATTAGTATATACATATAATATTTATACTAATAGATAAATATATAATTATTAATACATACATATATTAGTATAAGTAATTGATATATACTATTAATTTATTGACTATTTGTAAAGATCTTTAATTGATATAGCAATGAATAAATATATTTAATAAAAACTAAAAAACAATCATCAATAAATAAATGACAATTTATTTGTAGTAAGAGTTAATAAGGATAAACTTGAAAAAACACAATAATTTTTTAAAAATATTAGTATATCAATTATTAATTTTAAACTGTGTAAAGAATAATTAAATACTTATATTATGAAAGGCTAAATTATACTTTTGGTCCCTATGTTATAAGAATGTTTTAGTTCTGTTTTTTATGTTTACTTTATTCACTTTAGTCCCTTATGCTGTATTTTTTGAATGAATTTGGTCATTTATATTTATATTGATTATCTTAAATCCTTTATGTTGTATTTTTTAAAATATTTTGGTTTCTCATATTATATTTTTTACAATTAAGTTTCTTACACACTATTTTTTGAATTAATACGGAGTCATAAAACGACTTCATTTTAGCCTCTCTTATAACTTCGTTTTGTCACCCCTACCTCCAATAATTACTTAAGTCTATCATCACTTTCACTTCACATTACTAACTAGCATTCAAGAGTCTAAACTCCGTTTGTTTGTAGTATAACAGATAGGGTGGACTGCTGTATTTACATAAGTTTGGGGGTGTAGTGTAATTTTTTCGAAACTAAGGGAGTTTTAGTGTTGTTTATCCTATTCTTTTTAGGGATAATTACACAAATTTTTCTTGAGGTTTGTCTATATTACAGTTAATTTTCTCCAGTTTTTAAAATTACACTTATCCTTCTAAATTTCTACTTTCATTATACAAACCCCCTAATGTTAATTTTTTAAATAATGTTACTATGCATATTTTGTATTTTTTTTAAAAACAAATTATTTTACCATTTGTTACTTTTATTACTTTTATTTGATTTTACCATTTTTGTAATGAATGTAAAAATTTCAAGGGAGTAAACGTAATTTTAAAAACTGAAGGGGGTAAGTGTAATATAGATAAACTTCAGAGAAGATTGGTGTAATTATTCTTTCTTTTTATTATTTGGTGTGGTTGGGGGGTCCATTGAGCACAGTAGTGTCCAAGCTGGCAAGTGTGGTTGGCTGGAATATTACAGTACAACCAATGGTACGTTGCCATCCGTGTTTTTATTTATTATTATAATATAATTAAATTAATAAAAGTAATAAAAAAATTGATGAAAGTTGAGAGTGGATCTTGATTTGTGACAGGTGTGTACTTTTGACAATGAAGAACATTATCATATGATTTCGCCACATTTTCTTTTGTTCAGAGAGACAGCTATAAGTGTAGTGTTTTCTCCGTACTGCGCGATACCGTGTTTGTCCTCTCCCTTATTTCTTACCTATTGTTTGGAACTTGGAAGGATGGTGTTACAAGTTTAATATTAATGAGAGATATGATTATTGTTGAGTTTATAAGAGTTTTATAATTTTTATTTTATAAGTTAGTTTTTGGGAGTAAATTATGCCTTAACTTAAATTATAAGATAGTATCAGAGCCTATTCTAAATCTGTTTGTTGGACTCTCATGTTTATTGTTTGGTGTGTTGTAGGGTGTTGGTTAGTCCCCGTATTGTTGGGGCATCCATTTGTTTATCCATGCTCTAACTCTATAGTTCTGGGCGTGAGAGAGCGTGTTAGAAGTCACACACCGACTAGTGATATGACCATTATTCAATTTATAAGGATGTGACAATTCTCATTCTATAAATTAACTTTTGGGAGTGAGCTAAGTCTAAACCCAAATTCTAAGAGACGGTAGGAACATGGGAAGAAAAAAATATTGATAATTATTTAATTTTTTTTATTAAAGAGAAAATAGAAAATAATTTTTTCAATACTACTATTCTTTGTTGATAAGTAACTACTTATTTAATACTATACTATTCTTTTGAGTTTGAATTGCAACGGAACGGTAAAAAAACTAGATAATATGAAAAATAATATGGCAATGTAGACTTATAATTACTTCTTGATCAGCCAATGTACACTAATTTGCACTAGAAAAAAAAAGGAAAATAAGTATGGAATTTTTTTTTAATAATATAAATTATTATTATTTTTAAATGTGCACAAAATGTAGGCAACCCATGACTAATTCATGGACTCCTAACAAAGATTTTTCTATATACATAACTAATAACTAATATTTTAATCTTTTTCATTGACTCTTCTATTTAACAACTAAATCATGCCTTATTGTTTGATCTGATTATGTGCATGTTATAATAATATTTGGTTTTCAGTTTATTAAAAATGAAAGTGTTTTAATTTTGAGTATTAATATATAATTTATTTGAACATAAATCTCAACTTCATTTAATGTGCTGAATAATTTCTAACTTTTAATAAAAATACTTTTATTTTGTATCAGCTAAAAACCAAATGCACACTATATTTTTTAGAAAAAAAAAAAACACACACACACATTGCAAAACAGAGTTTAGTAAAAAGGGTAACGGTTTAAAGGCTAGAAACAGAGTTGTGTACGTAGTACTTATGTTCATACTCTGCGCATAAAGATTTGTCACTGCCGCAAAGTAAGCATCTCAATCTCAAGTATGCTTATTCTTCTTTGATCAAAAAACAACAAAGTATGCTTCATCTGCTTCTACTTTGGCCATTAAGTTACTCTATTTAATCTTCTTTTTCTCCAGCCTGCGCCAACGTTTTCTTTATGTTTAAAAAGAACTCTTCCAAAATTAAAAAAGAAAACAGCGTGCTGCTAAATTGAAAATTGTAGCCGCAACAACAGTGTATGTTACCTTTTCATTTTCCATGCATTTCAAATGTTTACCATGAATTCAGAGATAAATTATAAAATTGTTTTTCCTTTTTATATAAAAAGAAAAAAATCGTATAAAAAGAATTTTTCAGAATAGATTTTTATTAAAATAAGATCACCATCAAAGATTTTGGTATAAGACCGTATCCTCAGAAGAGTTATTCTACTCAAGCCATCTAAATATAAAATTACCATGCAGTTTTTATGTTATGGCCGTAATGAATAAATACACCACTTTTTGCATTTTATATATTATTAATATATTAATATATAAAATCACTCACATAGTCACTGTCCTTTTCTTTGAAATATGTTAAATTGACTTAAACTAGATATGGATATGTTTAAAAATATTATCGCATAATAAATGCACAAACATACATCCAAAAAGTTGATCAAGTGATTGAAGAGTGAAGTTTTTAATAGCAGCTCTTCACTTTGGATGCACAAATATAACTGGAAAAAAAATGCATAGGTTGCGATTATATAGATTACTATGAATTACTACTGTTGTTGAGAATCTAAGCATCAAATGCTATGCAAAAGAACATTCATGGATAGAAACGAAAACAAAGGTTTTTGTTGCAAAAGTAGCACGGTGAATTAATTAAAAGAAAGACATTGTCTACTTTTTTTGTTTGATGCTAGACATTGTCTAAAATCGGAACACAAACAAACGGCAAAACAAAAACTGAAAAATCTAAGTGCCTGTTTATTATCATTTTCTGCTTGTATTTTCATTTTGCATTTTACGTTTATATTTATTCAAAAAAAAAAAATAGAAAAGAAGGGATAGAAATTAACATTTTTGTGTTTGATTTGTAAAAGGAATAGAGAGATTTTACAATATTGATAAAACAAATTATAGTTATTTTAGTCTATTTTTTTTTTTAAAATATTTGCTATACAAACCTTTAAAAAAAGTTTAAAAAAAAAAGTGAAAACAAAGTAATACCCGTAAAACCAAAAAATGAAAACAAGAAATAAAAATATAAAGTAAACAGAATTTAAACAAACATGTCAACAAAACATCAAAGTCCTCCTCCAAGTCATAGTTATATATATATATATATATATTATTAATAAGTTGGTCGAAAAATGTCCTAGTTCAAAAGACCTGAAAGAGCAAATAAGAGCATAATAACCCAGCCACTTCATGGAAAAATGTCTGCAGTTATTGAAAAAGAAAAAGAAGATATGGTATGCTACTCGAAATGGTTATTTAAGTCGCTTGAGAAGCTTCAGATGTTTGGACTTCTCTAGGACACTGAGATACATATGGTTTGAGCTGCAAAAGAAGGAAATATATGAATTAGCACTAATAGTGCATGAGATATAATGTATTATATATGAGTTTTTTTAACCTTTGCAATATTGCACAGGTTAAGAAACTCAAGATAGAAATAAATCATAACATTAATTATATGTTAAACCAAATTACATTAATTTTTTGTGTTTTTCAATAACAACTTTTTATTTTAATACTATTAACCTGGACAATGTTGCACAGACAAATCTATCATATATTAGTGTTTGATTAACATAATTTTTTACACCTAATCATTCACAAATGGAAATAATCTTGCTAATAGTTTATGGTCGATAAACCCATTATTATATGCCCCTCTAATGGTACAGAGTAGTGTGGGACTGTGGGGTTTGAGAGGCAAAGAACAAGGACCATACATTTTAAACTACACCATGCCTATGGAAGTAAAGACAGTTTTATTAATGTGATAAAAGAGAAATCACACTGCAATTAAACAGAATAACCACATCACAAGAAAGAATATCTTGGTTCTCATCAACGTACACTGATATAACTCAAAAGAGAGAAGAATTATAAGGAAGAATCAAATTTATCATAAGAAATCACCGAGTACAAAAGTTATCATGGAAAATGTCGGCACAGTAAACATATGTTGCAGATGAACAGGTGAACAGAAGATTAGATGGTCATGAGACAAAAATAAGTGGCCTAAGTTATAATATTATATTCAGTATTAGACTGACAATATTATGCATTTGCAGAAGATGGTGTCAGTAAAACAATCACAAACACAATTTATAAACGGAGTCTTAAATTCAATATTTAAGATACTATGCTATACATTCACAATATTGTGCATATGCACAAGAAGTGGGAACTAGCATGTAACATGTAGGAAACTTATAAAACCGTAAAATGATGAAGTTTCAAGGGGAACCGTTAAGAACTGCTCCGTATATGGATGCTCTTTCAACCTCCGTATCCCTTGGATTCTCCGTCAACGGTGTCTGGCGCGAGCTTGAAGGTGAAGCCGAGAAGGAGTTACGAGTTCGTGAGGTTGAAGAATGAACACAAAAGGGTTCTCTCTACGTTTTTCTGGTTAGCTTCAACGACATCGTTAGTATTCGGCTACTTTGTTTCCCTCGTCAAGAAAATGCAATCGCCTGGGCCCTGGGGTTTACATTTTCATTTTTTTATTCTAAGAATTTTCTGAAACTTTTTTTTTTTAAAAAAATAAATATAGAAAATAGAAATTTTTTGTTTTTTCCATTTTTTGTTTTTTTTTTTGGTAAAATTTTAAAAATAAAAATGAATAAAAACAAAAAATAAGAATACAAATCAAACACAACATTAATTGTCTCAGTCATGTAGCTCAATTGGTGAGCACATAGAGAGATGAGTGTGTGGATATATAATTCAATCTTCAATTAATATACTTTTCTATTAAACCGAAAAAACACAACATTAATTATTCACAAATATATAATATGAACTTCTGTTTATTTAGCCATTAAATTTGTAAGAATAACTTATATTATTTCATAAGTTAAATGGCAGTTCATATTAAACAATAATTTAATTGAAATTTTACGTTTGTTATTAAAACCTCAATATAATCTTTAATTTAATTTAGTTCAAGAAAATAATGTTAATTATAAATTAGTTTTTTTTGTCACTGAAGTTCAAAATAGATCACAATCTCATAAACTTAAGTAAATTGTAACCCAATGGTTGATTTAACGATGTAAGATCTTCCTAAGTTCATAGGAGAGACAATCTATAGCAGGAGGTCCCGTGTTCCAATCCCACCAATGTCAAATTTTCAGGGGCCAGCACCAGCCACACAGCGTGAACGAAAATAGTCTTATCCTAAAAGTGTGAAAACGCGTGGTTATATAGAAAAAAAAAATACTTAAATTGTTAAAATCTCAAAAACTATTCAATTACCTTTTAAAAATTCAGACACTAAAATGTCATTCACTCCTTTATTCTTAGTAAAAAAATAATATATGCAATTAGTTCTAGTCCTCGAACTTTATTGTTCAACCAATATGCCATTTTGTTTAGTCTTTGTTAAAGGAGTTCCAGTATGAAAAAAAGAGATCCATATATCATATTAATTGTATGTTTTAATTGATGTACCGTACCTTCAATTTTCACAGTTTTGGTGGTTGACGAGTTCGAATCAAACACTAGCCCTATAAGAAGGTGAGTAGCAATGAAGGCTATGGTCTAAGTGAAGGTTTAGTGATAACAAAACGTGACATCTAAAACTTTTAATGAGATTTTTAAGGTAATAGAAGATACAAAATTTAACTCCTAAAAGATGCTCAATGAAAGAGTAAAAATATATTAGTTTAAATATGTTTTTGGTTCTCGTAAAATAAAGTTAATTTGATTTTGGTCCTTATAAATTTTTTTTTTGCTATTGGTCCTAACATTTATAAAAAATGATTGGTTTTAGTCCTTAAAACATATTGACCAATTTTAAGCCAAACAAGCCTTAGTTTAATTAGTCCATGGTATCAGTTTGGTCAGTTAATTACTCACCTAACTAACATTTTTGTCACGTCAGTTTGCCGCATATACGGTTGACGTTTCTGCCATGCTAATCTGTCACATTTGTAAGTTCTAGACTCTCTATTAACATTAAAAACTATTTATAATGCTAATGTGATAGCTTGACAGTCTAAAAACAGTAGTTTCATAAGGCATGTTTGGGCTAAAGTTCATTAATTGAGTGAAGAGACTAAAACTAATCAATTTCCCCAAAAGTTAGGACCAATGGCAATACAAAAAAATACAGTGACCAAAATCAAATTAACCCTATTTTACTAGTACCAAAAACATATTTAAGCCCAATATATTTACTCCTAATTTAAATGGAACTATATTTATGAAATATTTTAATTCAACCCCACTCCCATAATTTTTTCTAAAGGCAGCACAAGCGGGATACAAAATTTATGCTGCAAGAAAACTAGGCTAAACTAATAGGATGTGCATCTCTTTAGTGCAATTTTCATGTTTGTCTGTGATGACGGATAATTATTAAATTATTTTGTGGTTAATTTGAATATATTTTAAATGATATTATGTTTATCTTTTAATTAAATTCCCCAAAATTTAGTAAATTCAATACTTATCTTAATTGGAGAGAGAGTTGGTTGATTATTTGAGTTTTATCCTTATCTTGGACTAATTTAGATAAGATTTAATCCTTAAATTATTGGATTGCAGGTAAATAGATAAAAGCACAGAAGATAAGGGTGAAGAAAAAGGAAAAAATATCTGAAGCAACCTTATCTGATATTATTTTATCTTGAGCAAAGATAACCACTTGGATCTCTATAAAAGGCCTAATTCACTAGGAGCGAAGTCTGAGTAGAGAAATTGAGAATTCTAGAGATAGAAATAGTGCAAAGAGAGATCTTCTGTACCTTTCATCTATGAATTCACTCAAACTAAAGGAGGTTCTTTTTATTTTTCATTTTTCTTTTTCTGTTTTATTAACCTTACCTATTTTTATTTCAATACCATGCCTCACGAGCAGGTAGTGCCGTATTGGAATACTCAACATTGGCAAGGTAATTGTTCTAACCCATCTTTTCAATTCAATTTAACTAATAATTCTTCTTTGGGTTGGAGTAGTTATCAAAATACAGGTGCGTGGAGTCCTACATTCTCTCTTTCGTATGGGCATACTTCTAAACTTGATGAAACTTTGGCCAAGTTCTTGCAAGCATCGTCGAGTTACCAAGATCAATATGCTTTAGAGCCTCAAATCACTACATGGCCTGAATCAACTACAAAACTTGAGGCTACCATAGAAAAGTTTCTACAATTATCTATGGATCATGAGACATCAATGGAAACTTCTCAGAAGAATATTGAATCTTCTTTGCGTAATATTGAGATTCACATTGAGCAAATGGCTAAACAAATATCAAAATTGAGCGCTAGTCCCTTCTCAGACAATAATCAAAGAATCTCCGAGGAGCAATGCATAGCTATTTCCACATGGAGTGGCGATACAATTGGTGATGAGATTAGTGATAATTTGATGATAGAGGAGGAAGAATTTGAGAGAGATGAAAAGGAGGAAGAGAAAAAAGAGAGTGAAGAGAGTGAGGAAGAAAAAGAGGTAGGAGTTAAAAATTCAGAGAGTTTTGTAAATATAGAAAATCAGAAAATTGAAAAGAAAGAAATAGTGAGAGAGGAGGCGGACTTGAGGGTGAGAGTTGAAGATTTTAAAAGTGATGATCCAATTCACCCTCCGGTCCTTATAAAGAATAATGAACACGAACATTGTGAAGAAGTGTGTAGGAAGTTGGTTGCCGCACCAATGCCTACTCTTCATACTGATATGAAGAGTGAAGAGGTGAAGAAGATTGAAAAAGTGCATCTCAATGTATTTCCATCACCATTTGATGATGGAAAGCCTAAGGTGAAGATGCGTGATGTGACGATGGACGAGGATTCTACTCTGTATGTTTATCATCCTAAGCCACCTTGGCCTCGTGGAAGAATTTTATTGGAGAAGCACTTTGGAGGTGGACTCAAATTGGAAGGGAGGAGATATTTTTCTCTTGCATGCCTTAAGCCACCTTGAACTTTAAAGTTATAGGCGTCGAGCTTACGATGTTAAACAAGCGCTTGTTGGGAGGCAACCCAATATTTATTGTTTTTATTATTAATTATTATTAGGATTGAGTCTTAGGAGTTTATAATTGAGTCTTGTAACCTTATGTGTTATGCATTTACTAACTATTGCTCTTACTTGAGGTTTTACCTCCTATTATTTTCCGAGTTATTTTTTGCAGGACACCCCGACGAATCTCATCGTTGTCAATGTCGGTCCCAAACAATTTTACCTCGTTAAATTCTTCTGACATTTTTTTTGAATCATATTCTTCGTATGACGAAAATGGAGCACAGCAGGAAGACATGTCTATTCCAGCCACCTTCATGGCATCGCAGACCCATTCAGGAACATCACCTTTCGGGAACTGCATTATGAAGACGTAAGTAGACCTAATATAATAGCCACTTGATAAATATCTCAGCAGATTGGTAAAAATGAAAATTATAAAGATTTTCAAGGAGAAAATAATAAAAACAATAATAAGTATAAGCATAAACAGAAATAGGTCTGAAAGCCTCTAATTTTTAAAAATCAAAACTTAAATTTTGAAATTTGTAGCCAATAAAATCTGGGCATAAACTTCATTGATAAAGAGTCAATGGCTAAGCTTAATTCTTGGTTTGATGATTTTCATGAACTTTCTATAATCAGAAGAATGCATGCCAGCTAGTGATAAACTGCTAGAGCACAACAGGGCCGTCCACAAGGTCTTGACATCTTCATCTACTTGAAGGGCTTAGCGCGTTGAGCAAAAAAAAAAGCGCTTAGCGCCTCTGATATCATGCCATATGTAATGCTTTGGTTCATATCATATCCTGATAAGTATGTATGATAAATGGGTTATGTATTACATAAATAAACACGAAACTAGCTCATGACCAAAATTGGTTATATCATAATTACCTTACACACGGAATTCATTAAAAAATAAATAAATAAATAAATTTTAAGGTGGTAAAAGAGTCTATCTTAAATTCGTTATTGAGTTATCCATGAGAGATTGAAAGTCTCATATTATTGAGTCACTCGTATTTGTTCATGCTTCTGATGTCCCGTCTTGAGTGTGAGGGACTGTGTCCCACGCTGGATAGATATATGGCCAAATTAAAATATGAGATGGAGGCAATTCTCACCCTATGAGCTAACTTTTTAGTTGAGTTAGGCTAAATCCAAATTTTAAGAGTTAGTTTTGGGTAGGAGAGACCAAACACTCAATATCCAAGGAAGATACCACTAGATATCGTTCTGGCCCTTCTTGGCCCTAGATTGATCCAGAGTTGTAGGAGGACATTCAATAAGATTTCTTTACTTTCTTCTAATCTCTATATTCTGAATTAGTAAAGGGCATGAGAGAATCAAAGTCAGCAATTAAGCGATCAAGCTTACCGAGATAGGACTGAACATCCATGTTCTCCAGTTGGAGAGAAAGGAGACTGGAAACCACACTATAGAGACGATGAACATCGTTGGAGAAGACCCGTTTAGCCTTTGTCCAGACCTCGTAACAAGTACGAAAGGCCTGATATTGAGGTTGTAATTTCGCATCAATAGAGAACCACAGAACAGCACACAAAGAGGCATGAATTTGCTTCCAACGAGGGCGATCCGCCTCGGGTATCTTGGAGGCTTGTTTCGTGAGGTTAATAATATATTGTTCTAAAACGACGCCGGGAAGTGGAGGCATGCGCGCAGACAGTGGCGGCGCGTGAAACAGACGCGCCGGAGAAAGGCGGCGCGTGGAGGCGCGTGAGGTGGAGATCCGGGGCGCTGGTTGGACCGCTGGACTCGCCGGAGGAAGGCGCTTCCGATGGTATGGGTGGTGATGCGATCGGAGTAGCGGGCGACAGCGAGTGGGTCCGTAAAAAGGGGCGCGGCTACTGTAGCGCTACAGTACCGGACAGAAAAAAAAAGAACGGAAGCGCAGGGATCGTTGAAACCTGGTCTACTGATACCATATAGAAGAGAGAAATTTAAAATAATTGTTGCGTGTCAATTGATCACACTTTTGTCTCTATTTATACTGATTATACATTTAATTACAAGGATACTAATAAAAGAATGATATCCTATACATAATTACAAAAAGGCATATTCCACAAATATATTATTTACAAAGAGCATATTCGGTGGAATATTTTAACAACAATCTAGAATAAAAGATGAGTTATTTTGTTTAGAATACAAGGTATAACAAGGAATGCTTCTCTAACATCTTCAGATGCAAATATGAAACAAAACAAATGAACTTGACTATAATCTTTTTGTTACGCAGAACAAAACTATTATCCTTTGATAAGGTGTATTCATATATTTGCAAGTACTACTAAGCAACTCGTGGGATATTAATAAACACAATACTCCTCTGTTTCCATCATCTCTGGCATCACCAAAACCAAACTAAGGGAAAAAGAAATGGTAGATCAATTGAACAATCAATTCTAATTCTATTAACCAATCAATAATTTAAGAGTGTAGTCCTTTGCCCCAGCTAACAGGGTTCGTGTGGCGTGTTAAGCTGAATACAAAAATGAATGTAAAGGGAAAAAGAAAAAGAAGTAAACTCAAAAAGGTAATTGGGATGAGGAAGGAGGTTTCTTACCAACAGCAAATTTTTCCTTCGTCAATTAGCCAGTAGCCAACCTCTTTCTCAGATTCTGCAAGCATACTATAAGCTTTAAGGTTATTAATTAATTTTTGTATTTTGTCATTTTGAAATTTCTAGATTATAAAATTTTCCTATCAGAAAGTATGACAGGGATGGAGGAACCTACGTGTTTTGCCCTGCATGTTAGCAGCCAATTATGAATAATGCATGAATAACATTCAAAAAGAGGTTATTCTCTGGTTTAACTAAAACTTACGGCCTGTGTATTTGTGCTTTCTCTTAAGATAGAGTGCTTTGTAATGAAAAAACACATTCATAACATTTTATAATTAGATAAATTCAGAAAACATATTTTTTTATAAAAAAAAAAAAAGCCTTTTCTCGAACGCTAAAAACAATATCTTCCAGAAAATAAAAGGACATATTATGAAAGCTCCCTTTTTATCAAATCTTAAACAAGCAGGCCATGAACGATACTGAAATTATTGGTTAGCAAACCATATTTCTGAAAGTTTGAAAGTTAGGGAAATTAAATGTCAATTTAAATTACAAAATAGCACTACTTCCTAAGTCTTATGGAATATCCAAAAATATATTAATATGGATATTAAGGTATCTAGTAAGCTATTAATCTTTATAAAGAACGTACATGAACTCATGAAGTCATCTTTCCAAGTTTTATGTGTGACAATGTTGCATGATAGTTTCCTTGTTCAACTGAATAAGGCTCTTAGGTAAAAAAGAAATTAACATGTACATCAAAGGCATGGAATTACCCAACGAATGCAATTGATTCCAGGTTACTGCTTCACCTCCAAACACTTCAGTCTCTGTATGTCCGTAATAGATTTGATGTTGCCTACCCAGGGAAGGCTTTCAGAATGGAAAGTGTCTCCTTATCCATCTCAACTTTATCTTCATCCATCATTTTAAGGACATGAAAAGGTGGCTTGTTAGCAGAAAGGTGCATTCTAAGCAATATTTTATACAATGATAAACTTATAAGACCAAAATTACGCATATCTATAAGATACTCATTTGCATATTCAAAGTTTCCAAGTTTCTCCAAATACTCTGCAACAGCTAATACTAGTCCTTGTGAAGGCCTCCAATGACAGCCTTTCAATGACGCCAAAGCTCTCTTCATTGCAATAATAGCCTCATCCATTTTTTCCCTATTGACATATCCTTCAATGAGAATCTCCCACGTCTTGTAGTTAGGACAACCACCCCTTTGTAATGTGCGGAGATGTAATGATTCAGCTTCTTCCAATAATCCATTTCGCACATAAGCACCCAAAAGAACATTAGAGACTCTGATATCGTACCTATGACAATTAGACTCCCATTCTATGAAGATTCTTTCGGCTTGTACAATGTCCCCAAGCTTCACCAAGCATGTTAGTATGCAAATGTAGTTGGCACAACTGATTCTTCCACCAACGGCCTTACTAGCTTTCCATAACCGCAAGACTCCCTCCTTCTCGTTCAAAGAGGCATATAGAGTTATGAGGAAAAAGTAACCAAGACGGTTACAGGTAGATAGTTTCTTTTCAGCAATTTTAAGAACCAGAATGGCTTTGTCAGATTGTCCTGCTTTCATATAAACATTGGCTAAAGTAGCAAGACTGCTCCATCCCACTTCAACGTTCTTGTCATTTTGCATTACTCTGAAAACAGACTCTACATCTGCAATCATGTATCCTTGTCCCTCACCACAAGCATTCATCCAAAGATTGTAGGACAGAACATCGCATGGTACTTTATTACACTTCATTTGCTGGATAACAAGGGGTACTTTTCTGTACTCACACGTGGCGAGATATAGTTTCATCATCTCATTATAAGGGTGGGGGCTCACTACTAACCCCAGTTCATAGAGCTTCACCATGAAAGTCTCAGCTTTACTGGTGTCCCTATCTCTAACATAGCCACGTAGAAGTGGAAGACAGGCAGCTTTCTTTGCAGCTGATTCCGTCAAACTCAAAAAATATTGTTCAGCCTCTGCTAGACCATAATTTTTAATGATTAATTCCAATTTCATAGCATGATCAGAAGGGGTCATTAGGAAGTTCTTCAGGTTTTCCATCCATTTCAATACCTGTGTAATAAAATAATAGTTAACCAATTTAACGTGCTAACCAAATGAATAGACTGTGTCACATAAAATACATAAATTGCATTACAATGACATAATCGATCTTCAGAAACTGAAATCTCCCCCAAAAATACTTCTGACGAGCGTAGGCATTTACTAGGGAATCACAAAAATCTCCCCCAAAAAAATTGGCAGGAAAACTCAAGTAAGGGCAAAATCGGGCTTTCACTCGGGGAAGCGCCGTGGCCGCGACGGCCGTGATAGCGGTGGCTCAACGTAATAGCACGATAGTCCGCAATTAGCTACTCTAAATGGATCTTTTTTATCAGACTACTCATTACTCTCTAATAGTTTTGAAGCATAATTGCAAGAACAGTAGAATTAGCAAAAGAAGATTGAACCTCAAGGGCGCGATCGTAGCACTTCAATTTGACGAGGGTTCTGGAGAAGCGTCTGAGCTCGGTGGCGGAAATCTTGTTGCCTTGCTCCACCCAATTCTGAAGCGCCGGTAAATATGTGAATTATTATTATTAAGTATAATAGTAAAATTAACAATAGAGTAAATAATGGTACCTTGAAAGTTAAAATTCTAAGTAAATAGATAATCAAAAATATTTTTTTTGTAATTAGACAAAAAAATAAAAATGGATAAAGTAATAAAAATTATTCAACAACTAAATTGGAGACATGATTTTTTTTTAAACAAAATTGTGGTTCATCTCATGAAAAATTATTGGTGACAATTCTAACATTACACAAAGCACATTAAATATAAGAAAATAAGAAGTTTATCAAACATTTTGAGAAAAAATTAGAGTGATAATTAAATTTCCTAATTCAATAAGAAAGCACCGAGTACAAAAGTTATCCAGGAAAATGTCAGCACAGTAAACAAGTTGCAGAAGAACAGGTGAACAGAAGATGAGATGTTCATGAGACTAAAAAAGTGGAAGGTGCAAACCTTAAAATCAGTTAAATCAGGAACTACATAGTTTGGTAATTTTTCTTGCACCATAATATACCCACCTGCATTAATATGCAGATTTACATTCAATTTCACATTATGAAAATACATTAATATAATATGTATTTATAATTAAGCAAATTATTATATTACAATACCTAAAATATGACTCACGGATTAAAAAACTTAGACAGGCAAGCCCAAAACTTTCAAATACAACTTCGGTAATGAATCTGGTGTTTTATAACGCCACGCATACTAACTGTAGACATCTAGTACATGAGTAACAACAGAAATTATTACTAAGAAGGTCATGACATTTTTAAGTTGGATATAGAAGTGCAGGTAATTTTGATTAAACAGACCAAAAATAGATTAGGACTAAGAACTTTGGGCCCTGAAAAAGATCAAGTGAAAAACCCAGTAAGTAAGCATCTTTCATGCCGAACTGTTCCCATCAATCATCAACAACCACAACTCAAGTTGAAGAAACAAACCTTTGTGGGTGTGGAAACCAGTAGGCTTGCAATTCTTTCCTTTGTAATAACCTCGGGGAGCACATTTTGATGACAAAATGTCAAGTGAAGATGTTCGCTTCCTTCTGAATGCCCTTCCTATTCCTAAAATGAGTCCCAGAGGCATCTTCTTCTACAAGAGACTGAAAAACCAATAATCACAAAAAGACCAAACACGGATATGTCATCATCAAGAAACAATGTATATTAACAAGAATAAAAGTACTGGTATATAATAAAAAGAATATCATTTCGTCATAAAACTACATTATGTACCTTCAGCAATGGACAAAGGTGAAATAGAAAGATTGCTAATTGCTAAACAGAAGATTAAACGTACAGGATTTAAGTAGGGGTTGGTTGGAAAACTAAGGGGAAGGAACTATTCTTCATTAGCAACCTGTCCTACAATTTAGTAATATGATAATTGAATTGCTAATTTTTTTTGTCAATGAGTAATCCTTTTTAAGACTTCGATTCTGTGTATATGCAAATTGTTGGCATTTGGCTATATTACATAGTTACCAGCTAGTGTGAGTGTTTCAAAGAAATTTAAGGTCTATTATATACTATAGCAGAATGTATATTGAATAATGTTATTATTATATATATGAATTCTTTTCCAAACTCAGTTGCATCAGTTTGTATTTCATATACTAGAATAAGAAAACTCATGAAAATTGTTATTAAACTCACCCTGGCCATTGACTCGTCTAGGGACCTCGGTCTCTACTTATAGCCAATGTCCACAAGTTTTTTTAAAAAATCTAGGGGCAAATGAAGGCCTATAACATTATTTTTCAATCGGAAATGCACACTCACACACACATCCTAAACTAAATCTCCCCTACCAAGTATCGAAGCCTTGACTTCCAATCTCCGGAGCCTTAAGACAGACTTGGTACATGACCAAGTGAGGCCTATAACATTATTTTTCAATCAGAAATGCACACTCACACACACATCCTAAACTAAATCTCCCCTACCAAGTATAGAAGCCTTGACTTCCAATCTCCCGAGCCTTGAAGACAGACTCGGTACATGACCAAGTGAGCTAATGCCCATAGTAAGGCCTAGAACATTTTAACATCGAATTCCATCTAAACAATCATTGCAGTATAACTGCATCAAATTTGATACATTTAGTAGCCAATATAGTATAACCAAGGTTAGCAAAATCGCGATTTAAAGCGTAAAATCGTACGATTTTACTATTCTGCATAGCCCCTGCGTCTGCGTCTGCGTTCAAAATCGCAATTTTGCAAAGTCGCTGCAAAATCGCGAAATCGTAGGCGTTCCGATTCTGTTTCCAGCGCGGATCGGGTCGGGTTAGGTTTAGTATTGATTTAACCCGTTTTCAAAACGGGTTTTGGGTTAAAAAACCCTAATTTTGTTCCTCTCTGCTGCGCGATTCTGCCTCTGTTTCTTCTCCCTGTGTTTCGCGATTCTCCCTCTGATTCTCTCCCTCTGGTTCGCGATTCTCACTCTCCCTCTATTCTGTACCTGACTCCCTCTGTTTAGTAACCTTTGTTTCATGAGTCACGACCTCTGCTTGTCTCCTCTGTTTCGCGAATCGCGACCTCTGTTTCTCCCTGTGTTGCGACCTGAACCTGGATTGTCTTTTAGGACTTTTTTTTAATCTCGCTGAGTAGTTATGAACTTGTGTTATGTTATGGAATTATGGTAGTATTAGTATGGTACTTTATGTTTAATGTGATGTAATCTCAATTGTGATTTATTGAAATTTTATTTATATGTATATGTCATTTTATATGCATATATACTTATTTAAGTATATATAAGTATATATTTGATTTTAAGGAAAATCTTTTGTCTCATGTTACGATTTCATGAGTTACGATTTTGCACACCTCTTCCGATGTCAGTTAAGATTACGATTTTGCTAACTTTGATTTCTAGTTTAACTTAAATTGGATGTATAAATTAACAATAAATTTTTTCATTCCTACTAAATTTCATTCAATTACTAAGAAAGTAATAACAAAAGAAAAAAAATATAATAGTCTTTCAAAGAATTCAACAATAAAATACTCCCAAACAACAATTTCAATCTCAGTGAAGCACAACTAAAACTTCCATGCTTCAGCCAACCTTTTAAAAATTACAATCTCAGTCCAATTATCTAAAACACAAGTTATAATACTCAATATTAGATTGACAATATTATATATTTGTAAAAGATGGTGTCAGTAAAACAATCTCATACAATTTATAAACGGAGTCTTAAATTCAAAATTACAATACTATGCTATACATTCACAATATTATGCATAGGGAACTAGCATGTCACATGTAGGAACCTTAAAACTGTAAAATGAAGAAGTTTCAAGGGGAACCGTCAAGAGCAGCTCCGTATATGGATGCTCCTTTAACCTCCGTTTCCGTTGGATTCTTCGTCAAAAACAAACAACTACGACTGGTGGCTGGAGCGAGGTTGAAGATCAGGCTGTTCTCCGTCAACGGTGTCTGGCACGAGCTTGAAGATGAAACCGTGAAGGAGTCACGAGTTTGCGAGGTTGAAGAACGAACAAAAAGGGTTTCTCTCTCTCCCCGTTTTTCTGGTTAGCTTCAAACGATGTCGTTAACATTAAGGTACTTTACTTTACCCTCGCGAAGAAAATGCAATCGCCTACGCCTAGGGTTTACATTTTCATTTTTCATTTCATATTTTTATTTTTTTATATTTTAAGAATTTTCTGAAATTTTATAAAATAAAATCTAAAATTGCAAAAAATTAAAAAATTGTTTTTTTTTTTCATTTTCAAATTTTTTTGTGAGATTTTAAAAAAATAAATAAAAACAAAAAATAAGAATACGAACCAAACAAAAAAAAAATTTTGTTAAAAATGAATCTTTGTGTAAATATATAACATAATTTTTTGTTTATTTAGTTATTAAATTGGAAAGAATAATTTATATTAGTTCATAACTTAAGTGATAATTCATATTAAACAATAATAATTTAAATGAATCTTTACATTTGTTATTAAAACCTTAGTTTAAACTTTAGTTCAATTTAATCCAAGAACATAATGTTCTTAATTATAAACTAATGACAAAAATTAAACTGCAAAATGAATTACAGTCTCAGAAAACTTAAGTAAATTGTTAAAAATCTCAAAAATTAATATAACAACCATCCTTTAAATATTAAGACAACGTAGTGTCATTCTCTCCTTTATTCTTTGTCAAGAAAATAATACATACAATTAGTTCTAATGCTCAAACTTTACTATTCAACCAATAGGCCTTTTTGTTTAGTCTCTATTAATCTATTAAACTTTACCAATTCAACCAAAATCAATAAACTTATTTTATTCATTAGTCATTTAAAGATAAAACACATAATTGTTCATTGAAGATAAAACACATTTTTTTTATAATGATAAAACACATATATTGAAGCATGCAATTATTAGTTATTTTCATCAAAATAACGGACCAGAAAAGATATTAACAGCTCTTGGATAACTGGAAAAAAAAATTGGATTCTCTTCAATTTTTATTTTTTGCCAACTGACTATCTTCAATTAAAGGAGAGTTTTAGTATGACAAAAAGCAAATCCATATATCATGTCAATTGTATTTTTTTAATTGATGTACAAAACCTTCAATTTTTATGGTTTTGGTAGTTGACGAGTTTGAATCAAACACTAGCCCTATAAGTAAGAAGCTGTCAGTAGCAATGAGGTTGTGGTCTAAGTTAAGGTTTAGTGATAACAAAGCGTGATATGAAATACACTTAATGAGATTTTAAGGTTAAAGAAGATACAAGATTTAATTCCTAAAAGATGCTCAATGAAAAAATAAAAATATATTTACTCTTAATTTAAATTTATCTATATTTATGTATCCAAAAAAAAATTGAACTATATTTATGAAATATTTTAATTCAACCACACTCACTCCCAACTTTAAAGCGGTTAAATTCAAACAAATGATATAAATCTTTGGTGCACACAATAATGCTCAAGTGCACATCATAACATCATTTAATTTGAGTTCACCGCACCTCTTAACCTCTAGGCAAATCGAATCATACACAAGGGTTATACTTATATAGTGGCTCCTTTGAATTTAGAACTGTCGGTTTCTACTCCATCAAGTGACTCACATCACATAAAAAAATAATATTTTTAAATCACAGCTCACATTGAAAGAACATGGCATTTATATTCGTTCTATCAAATAAAACGTCTTACAAATTGTGCTTCATAAAAACAACAGCTGAATCAATATTCAAGACTAAACTCCATTTTAGATTCTCGTGGTATACATCATGAATCTTGAGGGAGAAGATCTCTTCATTTTCACAAGGAAATAGAAGAGATCTTGTCCCTTCAAGATGTGTTCATAAAATAATATAATAAATTTTAAATATAAAAACTTAAATTTGTGATGGTTGGATTGGAAACTGGAATTGTCCATTTTCTCTCTTTAAAAGGAGAGCATCCAAACCCATCTTGAGATGCGTGTGATAAATAAGAACCAAAAGAAACCAAAAAAAGCTACTAACATCCTATAATTTTTTTCTAAAAGCAGCACAGGCGGGATACAAAATCTATGCTGCAAGAACCCTAGGCTAAACTACGAGTGCTACTTTTAGCACTATGACTCATGCTGGGCGCACCATGGGAAACTTTTTTTTTTTCAAATTTGCCTCTGAAACGGTTTCTAGAAACCGTTTCCCTGAGGCTGCGATACAATAACTAGAAACCATATCGCTACTTATAATTTTTTTTAAAAAAAAATTTAAAACTAGAAGAACACATCAAGGTAATTTTTGGACCCAAATCTCATTTTTTCGCGTTCAGTGCTCGGATACTGTTTAGTTTTAAATTTAAAAAAAAAAATTATAAGTAGCGATACGGTTTCTAGTTACCGTATCGCAGCCCTCAGGGAAACGGTTTCTAGAAACCGTTTCGGGGGCAAATTTGAAAAAAAAAAGTTTTCTATGGTGCGCCCAACATGGGCCATGGTGCCAAAAGTATCACTCATCTCTCTAGTGCAACTTTCATGTTTGTCTGTCGGCTGCAAACACTTTTACCTCGTTAAATTCTTCTGACATATTTTTGGAATCATAATCTTCGTATGATGAAAATGGAGCACAGCAGGAAGAAATGTCTATTCCAGCCACCTCCATGGCATCGCAGACCCATTCGGGAACATCACCTTCCGGGAACTGCATTATGAAGATGTAAGTAGCCACTTGATAAATATCTCAGCAGATTGGTAAAAATGAAAAATATAAAGATTCTCAACTAATAAAAATAACAAAATAACAAAAAAATAATAATAATCATAAGCATAAGCATAACCAGAAGTAGGTCTGAAAGCCACTAATTTTAAAAATTTGAGATTTGTAGCTAATAAAATCTCTGCATACTCTACCATCAGAGCTTAGTCAAAACAAAAAAAAAGGTCAAATTCTTACATTACTTTCAATTTCTCTAGGTAAACTAGCTATATCACATTGACCCATTGCAAAGTTATGCTCATTAGAAGACAAAACAGAAGAGCACAGAAAACTACATGTGGAATTGTGGATTATGGCTCCTGTTGCCAGGTTCATTTACAGAGCCACCAGCCCACCCTCCATTTACTGTTATTTTTGCTTTGGCCAATAAAAAGGCGTAATTAAGTTCACGGATTTATAATATCAACTAGAGGTATAAACTGTGATTCAAACAAATGGAGGGTATTCAGAGATTTGGAGAAAGGAGCAACAGTCAATGTAATGTGCTAGAAATTCAAGAATGGCAGATTTAATATCCTCTAACATACCATTTTGCGTAAAAAGTCACATACAAACCTACAAAAGGCAACAAAAAACAATACAGTTATTGGCACATAAAGAAGGAAGTGATTTGTTGAACGTGAAATATTAATTCAGACCAGAAGTGAGATAAAAAAGAAAAAAGGAGAGAGATAGGCTATTGTCACTCCATTGTGTCTATTGTCACCCCTAATCTATTATTTTGATAATATTTACTCCCTCCGTTTTCATATATAAGCAAAAATTTTAAGAGTACTATGTTTTTATTTATAAGCAAAACTAACTACTCTTTGTTCTATTTAATGATGATATGTCTAAAATACCCCCAATTTAATAGTGCTCTTATTTTCAATAACTCATTTAAAGTAGAGAGAGATTATCTCCAAGTCCAATAGTTGAAGTGGTTCACACCTTTTTATGGTTGATTTTATTTTATTTTTCATTTTATTTTTAATTCTAATCAAGGGTAATTTAGGGAAAACAATTATAATTTTAATAGGATTAAGAAACTTAAATGAGGGTAACTATATTTCTTAAAAGGTGTGAGGTAGTTTTTTTTTGCTTATATACGAAAAAGGAGGGAGTATATGTTAAATATTTTGATTTTAGTGGTTAGAAAATAATTTTTAATTTGAAAAATATTTTATAAGGAGTGGCAACAGATACAATGGAGTGGAGTGGCAACAGCCTCACCCTAAAAAAAATAGAAAAGGATAATTAAGTATAAGGTAATCATACTCTGAGAACCTTCCTTCAACTATTGAAGAGTGCAGATTCCTGCTAAGCTGCAAATTTCAGAATGACGATGACTTCACTCATACATATTAATATAACAAAATATATATTTATTATAAATCTTTTTTTATCTCGTGATACTGCTTTACCTGCATCATGTAATATAAATTGTGGTATGACAGAAGCTGAGAACCCATAGCTTCTTTTGTCACAAGGCAATGGATGTAAGCCCTGGTGTAGTTCTTGCAAACCTGTGACAGAAGAAATAAACTACAGCACAAGTTGATTTCTGCAAACAGCTCATCAAATAAAGCGACTCTTACATACATACCATACAAGTGCAAGTAGGATCAATTGGACGGGTGTCATCAGCCATTTTTCGGTGTTTTAGTTTTAACACTCCCTGCAAAATTCCAGAAAACATCAAGTTCAAGTAGAAATTATATATGAATGGGTAAAATTTAATGATTTTTGTAAAACTATTACTATTCCAAATATATGAAAAACGGACTGATGTGCAAGTGCAATTGAAAAATTAATCACTATGGCCAAATATAAGGACGTCAACCTCAACCATTAAACTCTAGTGTTTTTAATGTCATCAGACACAGATTATTGTATGATTGCTCCCTCCATGTTAAAGCCCTAGTCCTAGTAATCATTAGGAAAAGCATGCGGTACATGATTGCACTCTCCATATTAAAGCCCTAGTCCTAGTAATCATTAGGAAAAGCATGCGGTACAGCCATACAGGTAGCAGAAACAAATTCAGATAGATATATGTATATGACAGATACATGTGCGGAGCAAGCAAGAATGATACAAATTATAAATAGAAGGGGAAAAAACGTTCACCTCAGGAACAAGAGCAGTGCCAAAGCGTGCTGTACGGGTAGGATAAACACAATCATACATGTCAGCACCCAGAGCACTACAGACAACAATATCAAGTGGATAACCAACTCCCTGAAGAAGTACAACCAAATGTTACAATATTAATATTGAATTTTGAAAAATGTTTCTGATGATGAAAGTCCACTAACCATAACATATCGTGGTTTATCCTCTGGCAAAGCAGCAGTGCACTGAGCAACAACTCGCCAAAATGAATTTTTATCTTCACCACCTGAAAGACCGCCAATAGCATAGCTGTGACAAAATAAAAATTATCTTTAACTCCACATCACTAGTTACTACTGAACAAACTACTAATTTCAAACAAACAAAGTTTGGCACAATTGGTAAATAGTTGGGTCCTTTAAGCATATGACAGTGGTTTGAATCTTGACCATGCAAATGGAAAAGGCTTTGTTAGGAGAGGCTACACCCACTTTAGTGATCTCTTCGTCCCAAAGGGATTAGTCTTCGGCTGTCAGCTGAGAGATACCCTTGATGCACACCAAAACTACTTCTCCATGTCTGTAGTATATTTTCATATAGGTTATCAAAGAAACTTAGTGAGTGTTTGAAAACTTTTTTTTTGGGGAAAAATAATGGCTTATTTTTCAAAAGCTCACTCACATAGCTTATGAAAATAAGTCATTATTCCTTCAAAATAAACTAATCCAAACACACTTGTAGATTTATATTAAATATGAAAAGTTGCATTCTTTGCTGGATAATGTGTGTTTGTATTCATGCTTAGGGTGCAGATTGTGAGGGATAGTCTACAAGGCTCATTCTAATTTGTGTAAATGCATAAAAAAAAACCTTTAAACACATCTTCGAAATATCTTATAAACCTCATTTCTTTCTTTAATAGAAAGAACAAAGCCTTCAAAATGCATATTTGTTTCCAGGCATCCAAAGATGCTACTAACTGTATGCTAATAACCCTGTCTTTTCCAATAAAGTAGGGTCAGCTATGAGGATCAAACAATGTCGTTGTATTCTCTGCAAAATCTGATTGTTTAGAGAAGTCATTTAGATCTAAATCTTTTTGTATGGTTTCACATAGAAAGCTTTTCTTGGGCTTTCTCTACCTCTAATTATTGGCTCTCTTTTTTCTGATCAACTGTTCAAATTGTCATGTTGGTTTTCTTCTCATATGTCAGAACTATCACATGAAGAATCCATCATTTTCCTCCTTGGACAAAAAGAATTCTTTTAGGACATCGAATAGAGCCAAATAACGAAAAGCATTCGGCAATAAAAAAGATTGTCTTGTCCTCCACCCAGACCATAACATGAAACAGCAGACATTATCTACCAAGACCAATGAATCAAAACTGGATTGGAAATTAAACCAGGAATCTAGTTCAGGGCCGCCCAGAAAAAACAGAAATTTGGATATAGAATAGGTGAAAAAAAGGACCGAATAACAAATTATGTATATTTTAAAATGTGAATACAAATAACAAATAGGCCTATCCAAAAATAAAATGAATTTACTTTTTAAGCTTATAAACTCATCATCTTTTAAGAGGAAATATAAAAACTGCATAAACAATTTATGAATAATTTGACCAAGTCTAGTTGGGACAGCAACACAATCTTGTCCCAAAAGCCAAGCCAACCAAACCGGCAACAGCAGAAAAATATAAATTCATTATAAAAATCATAAAATGCTGATAAGAATCTACACCTACCCAGGCAAATTGCGCTCCACCAAACCTTTGACACAAATATCCCTGATTACAAATTATCATAACTTGTAAGCAATGTACAACATCAGCATTGGTAAAACAGTAACTAGGGAACTAAATATAATGACATGAAAAACAACAAGAAGGTTATGCTTTGTGCTGGAGTTCACCTCAATACAGGATCCAAACCACCTTGCACAATACCGAACAAGTTCTGATCATGAGGTCTCTTGTGAGCTGTTAACACAATGCAATGTGCATTAATATTCAACATGCAAGAACAAGATTATAATAATTAACTCCCAAATAAACAACATTATAGTAGGCAATGCTAAACGGTTTTGTGCATAGGATTGAAAATATGGCATTTAATTTCTATATGACATCTGCGAGAAAGCTAATATCAAACATTTTACAATGCTTCACATTACTGACTGCAATTTATACAAGCCTTTCCTTTCTCTTACAACGTATTGAATGTACTACTGATTGGTCAAAAGAAACTCAAGAACGGCTAATTATATAAACTTCTCCCTCCAATACCTTTTGCAGTTCTCTCTTCTTCAAGAAATAGAATATATGACACAAATGTTTACTAATTTTTATTAGGGAAGAAAATATACGGCCACATTAAGGCTAGGTTTCTCAATTGAGTATATAATATAGAACGCAGAAAGCCACTACAAAAGAAGAAATCATAAATTCTGATATATATTCCATTTCAAAGATCTGCGATCAGTATTTGCAGTGGATATGTCAGTGGTTTTCAGGCCACGGAAAATTGTATTTATTGATATGGTTTAATGGTTGCTACCAAGTGTGCTTGGATGTGCAAGCCTGGAATGCAATAAGATTGAGTTGAACTCATATTTCCCAAGAGAAACAATTTAACGGTTGCTCCTAAGTTAGCTTGAATAAAGCAATTTAAATGCATTGAAAATTACCAGAGACTAGTATGCTGCTGTTCATTGACATATATACCTGCTATACATCTGTCTATCCATCTAAGTGTTCGATACATAGCTTCCTCAATTCTTGGACCAGTAATGGTGGTCTTTACCACATCGTCAAGAGCCATAATGATATCTGCTCCAATTCTATTCTGCACAATATATGACAAAAATACGATAGCACAAGAAATTTGGAGAGCATTAGACCTTCTAAAACAGTTGTTTAAAGAACTATAACAAGTGAATATTATAGCCGATCAAAAAAACAAGTGAATATTATAACTTAATTCAAATTTTCATTAAGTTTTTCATTGTTATTTGCTAACTTTTAAGGTAGCGTTTGGTAACGGTACACAACAGAACATAATGGAACAAAATGGAACAGAACCATGTACTGTGTTTGGTGACTATAGAACAGAACAGGACCATATGTATTATTTTGTATTTAGTGCGGATTAAAATATAAAGAATATCTTTTGTAATACATATAAAATTTTACTTTACTTGATAGAACGTATAAAATTAAAAGAAAAATAAAATAGTATATTGTTTTTAATTTATTTTTTAAAAAATGAGTATAACTAAATAATAATTTTAAAATATTATTAACTTTTTGTATTAATATTTTATGAAAAAATAAATTATTAAATACATACTTCTCTTCCGTTCCATCATTTTCAATGAAACCAACGTCTGACAAACGCTACCTAAGAGCTGGCAATAAAGCAGACACATGCTTTTTCTTTTATGGCAAAAAGCATCCGTATAATACAAATATCAAACAAAGGCTTCTCGAGTGAGCTCAGAGTTTAATGGTCTCTTTGAAAGGTATTCTAATTCCAAAACAAATGAGAGAATAGTCAGATCAGAATCATGATCATGTTTGTTGTAGAAAAGTATTGAACCAAGCTTCATTTTATACTTTTGACAATTCCACACATTTTCAGGCTGTTAGAAAGAGGAGAATAAATGTTTGAATACAAAGTGCATTTAAATTTAAAATAATGTCAAATCATTGGTAGTACTGTAGTACACCATGCAACTATAGGTTTCTTAGCAAATAATTTCCATATTATAAACAAGTATCAGTTTGTGAATATTTCCCATGTATAAAGAAGAAAAAGATATCTTGATTAAACACACACAACATATGGTGACTAAGAATGATTAATCATATTTCATTGATAGTACAGAATACTACAAACTGTCATGCATTACCACTTGCAGTTGTTCTATATAAATCAATAGGGAGAAGTTGTTTCTTGAAATGAATCAAAAGAAGACAACGTCAAAATCTGCAGATATGAAGGATAAGATAAGGGGCCTGTTTGTTTTTACTATGAAACACTGAAACAGCGAAAGTATTTTTACGGATAGTCATTTCGAATCCCAACGCAGATCTAACGGAAGTAAAAATTATTTTTACTTCCTCTTAAAATACTTTTACTTGTAGTAAAAGTGTAACCAAACGGGCCCAAGACCTACTTTCATAAGGGATAAATTCCAGATGTTAATAGAAGTTCTAAACACAGATCATCCCTATCATTTTCGAAATATTTTATTTCAAAGAAAATAACATGATGCAGACCCCATAACTTCCTTGACATTGTAAATATTGAGAAAATATAAAGTACCCAGTTAAAATTTAAAAAGGAAAACGATCAAGAATAGAATATTCTACTTACTTGGATTTGAATTGATTCCTCAGGTGTTAGAAGCATTGGCTTCCCATCCACTGGTGACTAGCACGAGATAATATTTTTTTATTACAAATAAGGAAAAATGTAACTTACACTTCATAACTATAATTCCTGAAAGCTTTACTGAACATAAAGTCTTCAATTAAAAAAGGTAATAAAATTCATCAACACTTTTTTTTCATTTATTTATTTAGCATTTGTGAACAGATTTTGGCTACACAAACTGAAATCAACATGGATCGTAGGAAAAATTGACAACCCAATCCTATGTATGACCCAATGGAGCCTGATCTTCAGAAAATAACACACTTTTGTTTTTATTCATAGTCAAAACTACTCCAACTCTTCAGTTTCGGACAGTTTAACTGGTTTTGATCATTTTTTGGTGGTTGAAACGCCAATGTGGTTCTAAGGGTTGATTAAACTTGTACTCAGCCAGGTTGGCAGCTCAGAAGGTATAGTCAAACCAATTTTTAGTATACTGATCAAGACTTAAGAGTGTGGAGCAGAACATGCATTTCAAATCTTGCCTATATCTTGAGAGGAAAAAAATATACCTGAAATGTCACACCTTTTTCTGTGATATCAGCAAGATGCAACAGTGAAACCTAAAACATCAGTGAAATAAAAAATATTTTATTTAACAAGGATCCTGAACATTATTGTCAATTTCAATTATAACAAATGTATCATATAGGTTCACTTCAAAGTTCACATAACATGATTAGCTACATTTTCCTTTTTATTGTCAAAACTACTCTCACAGTCCAGTTTTGACAATTTTGGTTACTTTTAGTACTTCTCTCAAAGAGTTCAAATTGATTATTCATTTTGTATGTTTAAACAATATACGCCATGAAACATTAAACTAATTTATTTAAAAGAAAAACAGCAACACTTCTTCAGAGCTTCAAGGTGCAAAGATACACAGACCAAAATCTAGAAAAGAAGGAAAAAAATGAATAAGTTATGTCACATACTAAAAGTCTAACCTGTAAGAAATTTATTATTATAGATTCTTTGCTTTCCTCATTATTGTGCAATTTTTATGCAGTATCTTAGCAATATAAAAAAAATCAATTTTTTCTTATATTTCATCTTAGGCATTGGTTGTCTGGCACGAGCAATTCTAAATTGATATGCCTTATTCATAGGCGAAAGATAATAGCAAAATAACTAGAATGCAATAAATCACAATAGTATAAGCAATGTCAACAAAATTAATCAAGTATGTATAAAGTCATGGACAACCATCTGAAAGCCACCAGAGTCTGTAAGCAGCGCCCGCGGCCAATTCATAAAATTGTGAAGGCCACCAACTTCATCAAGAAGCTCAGAAGTGGGTCGAAGGGCCAGGTGATATGTATTTCCAAGTATTATTTGACAGCCAATCTCTTCAAGCTGACTTGTTGTTAGTCCTTTGATCGTTCCTGCAAATTTAAAATTCCCATTCATAAGTAAAAAACTTCAGCATCTAGAGTGCAACACAATTATTAAGCAATCCAATGAATCCACCAAATTCCTAGCAAGCTGAGAAAGCCAAGTCAAAAAATGAAACTTCAAAATATGAAGCTGTCTGTCTTCGTTTATTTGCCCCAATCCAATGAAAATAGAGTCAATCCAGCAACTCGCTTAAAGAGTGAACTTAACAACCTTATTGCATGCATTGTTTAACTTCTAAGGAAGTTATGAAAAGCAACAGGGAAAATTGCATTTGTTGGAGCTACCAAACGAGGAAGAATAAAGTTAGTTTAAACTCTAACCTTGAGTGCCCACTGGCATAAACAAAGGCGTTTGGCACAAGAAATGAGGTAGCGTCAATCGAGCGGCACGAGCTCGATTAAACCTGCCGAGAACCTGAGAAAGCAAACAAAGAGAAGTTATAAATACAATGAAGAAAAAAACAAACAAAATCTAATCACTTAAAACAAGAACATTTCAGGCAATGTAGCAGTGGAAATAGAATAGAATGGGAAGGTGAACCTCAAAACGAAGCGCCATTGCGTTTGTCTCGGAAACAAGGCACGGAACAGAGCCAACGGTATTTCCTGGAAGAGAATCACGAGAAGCAAAAGGAAATTAAGCAAAGAGAAAAGGAGTGTGTATACATGGAAGGAAGACGGTGAGAGAGAGAAAACTTACAGGGAACAAAGAAGAAGATGGAAGTGCCCTAAGCTAATGTGAGAGAAGATTGTGCCGTACCTTGGCGGCTGTGAAAGTATGCCGGCCGTGCCTTATTTGTATTGCACGCTTTTCTTCTTTTTATTGGTTTTGGTGTGAAACGCAAACACAAATTCAAAGAAGCCTGAATACTGGTTCCCCTAAACATCGCAAACATCCTGCGTATTTCGCAAGACCTCCACTACAATATTTTTCTATTCCAATTTACAATTTTGAAAGGAGTTCGCCCTTCTAGGTTGTTACTTTGCCCACTACACACTTTTCCTTGTTCACTATATAAAATATTTTTTTTCTGTTTTTGATTTTTGCCTGGAACATAAGTTCCATTTTTTTTTACTAAACAAAACCTTTGATATTTTCACTTGTCCGGAACTTAATTCCGTTTTTTGAACCCAAAAAACGGAGGATAATGTCCGTATGAAACAGATATTAGTGTTTGTGTTAAACGGATTTTATTGTCCGATATAAACGGACAATTGTGTCTGTTACATTCAGACACTAATGTCTGTTTTCCTGCATTTCAGAAATAGCAACTAACGTGTATGTCAACAAAAGAAGACCAAAAAATAGTGACAGAGAAAAGTAACATACCTTCTTCTCTTCAATGTTCACAACTTTAGTGTGTGAAAATATGAAGATGGTGACAACTTTAGTGTGTAGAATTTGGGGACCTAGTGTGGTGCAGGAAGAGTGAAGGAAGAAATGAGCTGAGGAAATTCGAGCTCTATCCTATGTAAAGCAAGTTAAGTCATAATATGGACGTTATGTTCTGTTTCATACAGACGATGTGTTCTGTTTCATACGGACGATATGTTCTGAGCCGTTTACAAATTCAAAATTTAGAAAAAACAGAAGTTATCCTCCGTTTTTTGGACCCAAAAACGGAACTTATGTTCCGGGCGAGTGAAAATGCTGAACTTATGTTCCGGTCAGTATTAAGTTGCTTAAGGGTCTTGTTTAGTCAAAAAAACGGAACTTATGTTCCGGGCAAAGGTCAAAAACGAAAAAAAAAATACTTTGTGTGGTGAACAAAGAAAGGTGTGTGGTGGGCAAAGTACTACTCGCTCTTCTATTCTTCTCCTACCCTACATACCGAGTGGGTACTATTTTGTCCATCACCCACTTTTTTCTGTTCACCCCACACTGTTATTCTTTTTTTAATTTTGCCCTTCGCTCGGGGATTAATCCTCATTTTTCAACTGAAAAAGAGGCATATGCGCACCACATTTAAAACAAAAATTAATTCCTGTTTTAAAATTCGCTCGGAGATTAATCTCCGTATTGAAACTTAAAAACCTTCACTCGGAGATTAATCTTCGTTTTTCAACTTAATTCCAATACTACATTTTCATACAGGGATTAATATCTGTTTCCATATAGATATTAATATCCGTTTCCATACAGATATTAATATCTGTTTTTCTGCAATTCATCATTTTCAAATAGCATGAATGACGAAGGAAAAAAATAAACCCTTGATTCCAATTGTATTAATGACAGAAAACAATGTTGGTGATTTTGGAAAATTGATAAAGTTATGTTTTTAAATCTAGATTTGAGCCAAACAGATATTAATTCACGTTTTTCTGATTCTCGCTCGGATATTAATCCCTGTATGAAAAATATAATGATGGAATTAAGTTGAAAAACTCAACATTTTGACACACTCAATACTCTGTAGGTAACTAAACCCAAAATCACCAACATTGTTTTCTAACATTAATATGAATGAAATCAATGGGTTTTTTTTTCTTCGTCATTCATGCGGTTGGAAAATGATAAATGGTAGAAAAACAGATAATAATATTGGTATGAAAATAGATATTAATATCTGTATCAAAACGGATATTAACATCTGTATGAAAACGAATATTAATATCGGTATGGAAACAGATATTAATCTCTGTATGAAAATACAATATTGGAATTAAGTTGAAAAACGGAGATTAATCTCCGAGCGAAGGGCAAAATTGAACTAAAAAATAACAGCATGTGATAAACCAAGAAACCGGTATGATAGGCAAAATAGCACCCCTACATACCTTGAGTACTGTTTCTCTTTCTTAATTCCATAGTTTCTGTTTTTTCTTTCTTCTTTGAGGAAGATTAAAACCTATATTTATTTATGATGTTACCAACAAGAAAACCCATATTTATGAGTATCAATAAGGGTTTTAACCTTCCTTTGATTAAAATAGGGAATAAATCTATCACAAATAATTTATATATATATATATATATATGAGTATCCATATGTATTTATTATCCATTATAAAATAATATTAATATATAAATATATTTTTTTAAATAATATTTTCTACAATTTTTAAATATGATATCTAATCTTTTTTTTTAATCTAAGATATTCATCGTTGGAAGTATTTACTAATTTTCGAAGCTGAGCTCATATAAGCGGTTATCAAATGACCATAAAATATTGTTTCATTGAAATGACACTTAATATTTAATTTACTCAAAAATATTTAAAAATTTATTAAATACTAAAGATCTTAATAACTTATAGTATTTTCCCATTTATTTTTTAAGTTTTAAAAATACACGTAAATTTTATGTGTTAGTTATATTGTATTAGTTGTTTTTTAAGTTTTAAAAATATACATAATTTTTATGTGTTAATTAGATTGTATTAATTGCCCACTTATAAAATTTAGTTTTGTTTTAATATTCATATAATCTTTAATGTAAAATTGTTTAAAAAATATATTTTAAATATTTTTTTTATATAATTTTAAATAGTTTTTAGATTTGACTAAATTTCCGTGAATACTCAATGGATGCCTGTGAACCTAAGGGAGACGGGTAGCCGGGGCAAATATCTACCCTTGCCTCGCCCCCTTCTCATCCCTAGTTTTGATTAAATTGAGTAAACCATCATGTGTGTTTGGAATTGAGTTTGGTTAGGAAAAAGTACTTTTGGGAACATGAAATTATGTGTCATCTTGTTTATTTTTAAGTTGTGTTAAGTTAACAAAATTGAGTTTGACAACAAAAGTAAGAGTGTGTTTGACACAAGCTTATAGCTTATTTAGGAGCTTATAGCTTATAGTAGAGGTGTCTGGTGACAACAAGCTTATAGCTTTATAAGCTAGCTTTCATAAGCTATGAAAAACTATTTCAAGTAATTTATAGCTTATGAAAAGTGGCTTTTAACAATTATTTCCTATTTTACCCTCTAGTCATTACATGTTTACTCTATCAAATAATTTACTACATGTAATTATTACTTTCCTTTTAAGTCATTTAACAAATATAAGCTACCTAACAAGTTAATTTTACCAAACACCTCTACTCAATTATAAGTTATAAGCTACAAGCTATAAGTCATAAGTTATAAGCTATAAGATAGTGTTACCAAACAGAGCCTAAGTTGAACTGACTATTGGTCAATGAAGCTATGGAGGTTGTTTTCAGTTTGGTGAAAATTGGTTTGAAGGTTTTTTAGTTTGTAAATCTCCTTTTAACCTTCTATTCAAACAATATTCAATTTTTCTTGTTTTTAGTTGAAAATACCTAAATATAAATTTTGTTAAACCAAACGAACTTTTATCTCAACTTACTTTTATCAAACTTACTTTCAATCAAATCAAGTTTTACTAACGCAAAACTAAATGCAAACATAGTCTTTAAACTTCCACGTGTCTCGTATGTAAGTCTTTGGGCTTTTAATAGTCCTCCTTAAGTCCGTAAAGTTAGGGAATGCTAAGCATGTTGGTCCCTGACTTAAGTCCATAGAAATGCCAGGTGTCACGTTAAGTGACATGTTGCATGCAAGTAGCGTACGTGTTATTAGTAAGTTTTTAAATATATCGCAAACTTTTAATTAGTTGTGTTTGTAGATATATATGTCATCTAAGTCTTGACATGTGTTTAAAACTACTTTAAGAGTAGTTAAATTATTATTTAATAATTAATTTGTGATGTTTGAGTGAATTTTAAGGAGTCAGTTATTATTATAAAGTTAAAATCATAGTTGAAGGAGAATAAAATTTTTAGTTGGTTATACTTCCAACAAAATCAAATATAAAAAGTTGTTCATATTTTCTTAAAAAAACATTTTTTTGATATTATCTTTTTACTATAGTTAGTTATTTTGGTGAAGCTGATTTTTTTAAAAAAGGAAATCTAATTATTTTGTCTTTTATTTTTTGTAAAGTAAAGATTTTTAAAAAAATTTAAAGTGGTTTTTTAAAAAAATCAGGAAAGTGATAATTTTTAAAAAATTTATCAAACTGGCTCAATGTGTCATTTATATTGCAAAGTTAATTTCGATGGAAAATATTCATATAAAAATCATTTTTAACATTATTTTTTTAAAATAATAAAAATAACATTTTTCAATTTTTGTGAAAGACTTAGAGCTGGTTCGTTTATACTTATTTTATAAAATACTTATTTTACAAATTAAGCATTTATTTTAATAAAAAATATTTTTATATATGTTTAGCATGTTTGTTTATGCTTTTTAAAATAATAAAAAGTAGAGAATAATCAAATTTTTGCATATTTTAAGAAGTTTTTTGATTTTTTTTAAAATAATTAAAGAGGAGAGAATGAGCATTTTGCGAAAACTATGAAAAAAATATGGTGAACATTGAACAACACAAGCGGCAAGTGATAAAAAGTGAGTGAAATTTTAGGGTTCAAGATTTAATTGTAGACTAAAAGCAGTGACCCTCTATTTTTTTTTGAGTTGGGTGTGTTTTTTTTTTATTATTTTGGGTTGAGTAGTTTTCTTGTTTTAGATTTGGGTTTTGGTATTTAAAGCAAAAAAAAAAAAAGAAATTGCGAGCTTAGGGAGGAGGATAGGATTAACACTATCTCTATTGGGAGTGACACAATCATTTTTATATATAAGAATCATAAATTTATATACTAAAAAGGATGGTGTTACTCCCAATAAGGATGATGCTAATCTCATCCACCCTTAGGGAGCTCAATTCGACCCAATTAAACTCGACTCGTAATTCTCGCAAGCTAAACAAGTCGAGCCAATTTTGAATCAAATTTTTTTGAGCTAATATTTTTGCAACTCCACTCACCTATGAGTCGAGTTGACTCGCGAGCCATGAATCGTTTTGACAGCTCTACATTCGAGGCATGTCAAGGGACAACATAAGTGGTACAACACAATACAATTTAACAAGTTACATCACAACTTATTGTGTCGTTCATTATTTGCTAGTTAATGGCTTAATGCACAAAACAAAAAGTACAACATAAATTTTATTATAATATCATAAATCTCATACAATATTTATATTATGTATAAAATATTATCACATAAGATCTTAATATTTTTATTTTCTATTTATTATAAAATTATATTTTTATGTTTTAATAAATTTGATATATATATATATAACTTTGTGTTACGGTGAAAAGAGAAACTATGAAAAAAAGAACAATGTAGAGTTGAGGAAAGGAAATAATTGTCATACATAGTGGATTAGTGAAGGAGTTATGAAAGGGCATTTTAGATTTTCCAAAACTTTATACATGGTACAAAAGTTTGTCCCAGTAACAAAATTCTTTATTGATAGGTTGGTTCTGTAAGTCACTTGAATAATGAGGTATGATACACCACTCAAATCTGACCTTATATAACAGGTATTTTGGCAAAAAATTAAAAACCAAACCAGTCATCACCATCAAGCTCACCAGTCACTGCAACCTCCGCAACCTTTTCTCCCTCTACCGCCATCTCTCCGTCTGTCGCCCCACCTTCCTCCTCTCACAGTGCCATCGCCTCAACCTCCGCCTCTCACAGCGCGCCACCGCCCCACCTTCCTACATCCGATTTGCCGCTGTGATACTGCAGAGCGTGGTTTCAAAGACGAAGAAATTTTCATTTTTTTTTTCAAATAATTAAATTCCAATTTATTTATTTTTCATGTAAAATCAGTGAAGCTCTCTATTAGAACCATCGAACCAATTTCGATCATGTAGCATCTAGGATTGGAAAGTTAGAACCAATTTACAGCGTTCGATGGGAGTTTTGGAACCGACTGTAACAAAGGCAAAGCACTCCAGATCTGCACTAACAAATCTAGTGGAAAATAAAATTGAGAATAAAGATATTTTGTTAGAGATTTCACAACAATGAAAAACCATTCTAGATCTGATGAAGCAAAACAACTAATGGAAGATAAATCTAATCGATCTGTAAATAAAATAGCAGATTTAATATTGGAAAGCTATGAATAATGAGGAAATGGAAAATGGGGATACGAGGAAGTTTTGGTACTGAAGTGGAAAATCGAGAAACTTGGTGGGTGGGTGGGTCTTCCGGCGGCTGTTTGATTTATTGTGGTGGTGGGTGGGTCTTCTGGCAGCTTAGGAGAAGTTTACGGTGGCCGGAGGCGGGGTAGGTGGCGGAGGAAATGTTGGGAAGGTAACCGGCTATACTGGTAGCATTTGTCCAATCTGAACTGTTCAATAAAAAAAATAAATCCAATAGTTGTTTTTAGTGATGTATTATACATCACTAAAATTTCTTACTTATCATAGAATACAGCTTATTCATATCATGTCTCATGTTTTCTGATGTACCATAACTATTTTTTAAATCAAATGTTAGACAAATTTTTTTATGAAGTGCTGTTCTTGATATTAATCAATAAAAATGCGTGAGTATAGAGTTCGATTCTCGATTTTATTACTTTTCTATAAAAAAAATAAATTAACGTACGAAATAAAAAAAATTAAAAAAATTAATCACTTATTTAATTAGCTTCAAAATTATTTATTTTTGAATTTAAAGTTAAAAAAAAAAAAAACTCGCTCCTACCATCACGGTCTCGGTGGTGCTTTTTTTCCCTCGTCTCCATCGTAAAATCCAATTTGACAGTGAGATATTTTACGGAAAAAAATTCAGCCACGTGTGCAGCCCGATAATACTGGATTACTCAACTCCCTCGTCAGTTGTCATGCTCGCGCAATCACGAGGCAGCCATGAATATCGCATTGCTTCCTTCAATCCTTCTGTTCAAATAAATAACATGAACTCTCAATCTCATTTCCAGCACCTCAACACTCCAATTTCAATTTCTCATTCTCAACACGAAGCAACAATCCATCCTTCCATCTATCTATTTCACTCACTCCGAAGAATCGAATTTTCTGGAACCCGGTTCTTTTGAAGGATTCAAAATGCTTCGCCAGCCATTACTCTGCGGTTCTAGATCTGTCACTCAGTCTTCACTCTTCGCTTCCGCTTTTTCCGGCCACAGCTCATTTGCCGGAAATTCGCCACCTGCCTGGTACTTCACTTTCAATTATGCTTTAGACTGCTTGTTAGTTGTATGAATATTAGGTTATTAGAAATCTAGTGGTTTCTAGAGTTGACATTTGATCTTATTGTAAGGTTGAACCTTAGGAAGCAAGCATCGGGATCGAATGACGCGCAAGGAGTTTTCAGTGAGGTATGTAATGATCATATAATGCACTCAGTACTCCGAGTGATTTCTCATTGCTATTGTTAATCTTGATTACAAGTTTTTGCATAGGTTAGACAGCAGACCGTCCCAAGCTTAGATCAACTAATGTTTATGGTGGTCGTGCTCAAGAACAGGTGCTCGAGGTATTTATGTCATTTGTGTGTGTCCTTAAGAAGAAAACTCTGGTTCTTACAGTAAATCAAGTCTCATAGCTAACTAACTCAATGGAGGAGGATTTCTTAATTCTTATATAGGAGTATATTTCCATCCAACGCGGGTTCTTAACAAACTTTTACTTTTGGTATAGTTGGTTCATGACTAGTTAGATATGTACTGTAATTTATAAAATTATTCATTTGTCTTCACTTGAATGCTTAAGCTGTTAGGTCTTAGGTGAAATGGTGAATCATTATATGAATGGTTTTATATAATCTCTCTAGTCTCTACGAGTAATTATTACCAATTTGGAACTTTGGTGCCTGATATTCTGGTGGACAGTGGGGTTGTAATGAATTGCAATGTTCAGTCAGTGTATGGAACCCCCCAAGTAAGAGAGCTAGAAGATAGTAGAGAAGAGAGAAAGGATGGATAAAATTCTGTTATTGATGACTGAAACACACACAGAAAATGAGAGAGTTCTCCTTCAAGGGTATCCATTTTAACAAAGGGTTTCCCATCTTTCAACAGAGCTAGTTCTTTGTTCCCAAATGATGATAATTCAGTAACCAAATGATGAAAGTAATTCTATACCTACTCAGTAACCAATTTTATAACTACTTTATCCTGGATTCTATCAATTATGCTGCAATTCGTATTTGAGAATTTGACCTCTATGCTGCAATATACTTGCTTATGTTTGTACCTATTGTTCTTCCTCTGCTATTTTTAGTGACACATGGCATTTCTGTTGTTAAATAGCATTGATGTGTAAAATAGATTAGTATTTCCAAGTTGTCATGACTTACCCTCTTGCAATTCCAGGAAGAAGCCTCCAAATCGATTGGAAGCAGACCATCATGGGAAGTTTTTCCAGGCCAGGCATTTCCACTGGGTGTATCCGAAGTTGACAATGGGATCAATTTCGCAATTTTCTCACAGCATGCAACTGCTGTGACACTCTGTTTAGCCCTTCCCGAAGGGTAAATTTAAATATGCCTTGTGTATGATTAGTTCAAACTTCAAAATATTTGACAGGTGTACTTCATTTAATTGATTTTTCGCCATTTTAATAAATTCTTGTCATAAATCTTTAGTTTCTAACCTGCAATGTTTCTTTATGACTTGTCACATTTTGTATATTTGCTCAAAACTGTAATTCACGGAGAAAGAGCTTTATTAGTAAGGAATTAAGGATTCAATATTTGCATTGATTTTGAGATCAACTAGAAAGCTTCAAGCATTTGGGCTCAAGATTTAGATATATGTTGAGATGAGTTTGACGTGGCAATTTTTTGCGTGGCCCTCTTAAGCAGGAGAAGCTTAAATAAATTTAAAAAATATTTAGGATATTATTCACGGTTGGGAAGCGTAAGTACAATATCAATATTCACTGTAGCTTCAGTTTATGGATGTTAAGACTTAAGATTACATATCCATTCATTTTTCTGCATTAACTTGGGCTTTTAAGTAGTTAGACAGACATAATGGTCTACAGTTCAATCTTTCTTTCTCTTGTCTCGTCCACTTTGAAGCTTTAGCTTTGTGCCTTGTAAGTCAAAATTTGAGGATTTTCTGTCATTTGAGGCCCTGATACAATTTTAGAGAGCATGCGGGCTGCTTCATTTTCTGATATTTCATACTCCATACCTTCTGGTCATATGTATCTTTGCATGCGATTTCGCTTCAATTAAAACAGTTCTCTTATGTAGCATGACCATGTTGGTGTTAGTGGATGAGGTGCAAAGTGATATTGCAACACAAATATACTTTGTCTTGATACAATATTGTCTGAATAATTGCCCTGCTATTAAGCTTTATGCTTTACTTTTAGTTGTTTTAAATGTTATAATTACTATAAAATTGATTAGTTTATTTGTTTCATATGTTTGTTATAATTTGTTTTAGTGGAAGTGTTGGGGCATTGGATGGTGGCATGATAGAACTGGCTTTGGATCCTCGTCTGAACAAAACAGGAGACATTTGGCACATATGTATTAAGGTATCTTCTTTTAGATTGCCAAAAATTTGGCCATGCCTTGGTCTTCAGTTGAATTTGTTGTTGTAGGTTCTGTGATAGGTTTATCTTAGTGGCTTTCCTAATCCTAATTACATCAATAAATAACATTTTTCTGTATATTAGAGGATAGTTTTTTTTTTTTTTTTTGGATATTCTTGGAAAATATTTGGATATTTCATGGCAATATCTTCCACTGTATTAATCCTGTGTCAGAAAATAGAAATGTCTCAAATAGATAAGTATCGATTTTATTTTGCCTGACTCCTCTGTTCCCCAAAGTGTTGACAATGTGATTTACTTTGGTTTCAAATGTTAATGTGCTTCGTTAAAACTTTGAATTTAATTGATCTGTATGTATCAAATATGATGTAATATACTATGATGATCGTGTTGATGAAAATTTCTATTTAAAATCTGATAAGCCTTTTATCCTCTCCTACTTACCTTCAAGAGGAAACTTGCAGTCATTGGTTACATGGATGAGAAAATTCTTGCAGTTATACTATGTTGACTACTGAATGTATCAAACTTTTTTCTTTGTTGATGCAGCTATACTATAATGACTGTTTAGATGTGAATTTATATTAAAGCCTTTTATTTCCTCTACTGATTTTGAATGGAAACTTTTGAGCCTAGGGCTATATGGATGAGGATTTCATGTAGTTATACTATATTGGCTACTAAATGTATCAAATTTGATGCAGTTATACTGCAATGATTGTTTAGATGGAATTTGATGTTAAAATGTTCTAGGCCTTACCATGGGCATTAACTCACTTGGTCATGTACCAAGTTTGTCTTCAAGGCTCGGGAGATTGGAAGTCAAGGCTTCGATACTTGGTAGGGGAGATTTAGTTTAGGATGTGTGTGTGAGTGTGCATTTCCGATTGAAAAATAATGTTATAGGCCTTACCATGGGCATTAGCTCACTTGGTCATGTACAAGTCTGTCTTCAAGGCTCGGGAGATTGGAAGTCAAGGCTTCGATACTTGGTAGGGGAGATTTAGTTTAGGATGTGTGTGTGAGTGTGCATTTCCGATTGAAAAATAATGTTATAGGCCTTCATTTGCTTTTTAAAAAAACTTGTGGACATTGGCTATATGGATGAGAAATTTCATTAAGGAAGGAATTACTTAAATAAAAAGGAAAACATCTGCCGTTTGTTTGTGTCTTCTCTTGCATATGATATTTTTTTGTCCCCTAGTTGCAATATTTCTCTTGTCTGCCCTATAAAGATTTTATCTCCATTAAAAATAATCTATCAATACCATTATATGATTTTTTTTCCGTTTTAGCATGAGTTAAATTTGGTTGATCTTCAGCATATGGAACTCTATTGTGGTGATTATGACATGTCAGTGAATTAATTGGTATTTCTTCATGGAATTATGAAACTTTTGGACTTCTTGCTTGACTTGTTTTTACTGAGAATCACGTTGCTATAACGGTAACATCAAACTGATCCGTGGTAGATGAGTTTTTTGAAAATGATTTATGTTGATAATGTCATTTCCTGGCATAAATGTATGAATCTTTTTCTAAAGCTCTCTGAAATTGCTATTAAAAGAAGTCTCTGTCCCCCTTCCCTTGGAATAAGCTAATCTGTAAGTTAATCTAAACACGTAATCAGTAGCATTTTAGTATATTTACCCTTTTCAGTGTACAGGATCTCCCTCGGAGCAATGTTCTTTATGGATACCGCATAGATGGACCTCAAGACTGGGGCAAGGGGCATCGATTTGACAGCAGCATTGTGCTTGTTGATCCTTACGCAAAACTAATTGAAGGTCGAAGATATTTTGGGGATATTAGCATGAAGTTGTCTAAGTTTTTTGGAACATATGATTTTGACAGCTCACCTTTTGACTGGGGAGAAAATTACAAGCTTCCAAATCTTTCTGAGGTATTAATCCTGCACAATAGATAATGGTTGTTGCGCCCAAATGATATTCATCACAATGTTTTCCCAAGATCAAGGCTTTATCTAAATTGATATATGTTTTTTTTTAATCAGTGGTTAATTTATGCTTATTAGTTATTACTATATCCATGGCTTGTATTTTGCCTTTGCTTTGACTAATAGTTTTCATTTGACTGAGAATATGCTGCATATTGCATGTTTCTTGTAAATTGTAGTCTAACATATGTTTGCATATGCAGAAAGATCTTGTTATATATGAGATGAATGTCCGTGCATTTACAATTGATGAATCTAGTGGTTTGGGTAGCAACATTCGTGGCAGCTATCTTGGTGTGATTGAAAAGGTAATTTTTGTTCTCATATTCAAGATGAGTATGGTGCAGCGCTTCTATGAATAATTTTTTAAAATTTCCATTCCCGTCTCTTGTTACTGTCCACTCAATTTGTTCCATATTTGACTGAATGAAACCTGATGCTAAAAGATTATCAAGTGTTTTGAAGAAAGTTATCCTTTAGATCCAACAGAAATTCAACCATTAAAATATAGAGATTTGGATATTGGGATGGCATGAATATAAATATTGTAATATAATATCGAAGTTCTACGGTAGTTTCGAACCTTTGGCTGAGATTCTAGAGTTTGTTAAACCTTAAACAAAAGATGAGAAATAAATAGTTATCTTACTGTTGTGCTCAAAATTGTAATGAATTGTAGCTAACAATGTTTCATTTCATCCTGTCAAGTGGTGTATTCAGTTTGTTTTAGGCTAAAATACAACTTCGGTCCTTTATCTTTTTTTTTGTGTGTTAATTTTATCTCTTTTTCCACATCATATTGGTCCTCTTGTGCTAACACCATTGAGTGCTTTCATCTACATCTTCCACAACCTCGTGGCATTTCCATTAAAACACTCAATGGTGTTAGCGCAAAAGGACCAAAGATGGTATGAAAAAAAGATAAGGGACCAAATTGACAAGAAAAGAAGATAAAGGACCAAATAAAAATTTGCTAAAAGATAGAGGATCAAAGTTGTATTTTAGCCTTTGTTTTATAGTGAAGTACATGCTAGGTTCATAATCCTATTAGTTCTTAGATACTATATATTATTTTTTATAAGCTCTTTTAGATGCTATGTTACTGTCTCATTTAAACAAGCTTTTTATGTTCATGTTAGTTGGAGATGGTATTCTTTTAGTGATCTTGTCAAATACAACAAGAAGAAAGAAAACCTTAATGCTGATAACTTGTCATGACACGATACAAAATCGTGTTATTATTAGGTATCATAGAATTGGAGGGCATATACAATGGTTTAGTGGTTAGGTAGCATTTTCAGTTTTAGGAAATGTAGCCATTTATTTATCATTAAATGCTTTATGCTTTATACTTATTCTTCATCTGTGTTTATTTAAACTTATTTTGTTGCTCGCCTATAAGATTCCACACCTTCTAGAGCTCGGTATCAATGCAGTGGAGTTGCTGCCTGTCTTTGAGTTTGATGAGATGGAATTTCAGCGGTGTTCAAATCCCAGAGATCACATGGTAAATTAGAAAAATAATATGTTCTACTTTTGGTTTCGAAGTTCCATATTGGAGCTCTTCAGTTTTTGCTGTGCTTTTCCCATCAAAAGAATAAAAATAGTCTTCTCTATTTACACATGAATTCTGAAGAAACTTAATGTGTGATACTGAAGTCTGAACACATATGTATGTAGCTCAATATTTTCATTTTGACAGAGTTAATGTGCAAATCTTAAAGATCAAGTATTATTTGTGTCATATATTGTTCTTTGATGATTGAAGAGATCAGAGTATGTAACTTTGACTTACTCAGTGGCATTATATGATATGGTTGTGTTTTTGCTTTTCAAGATCAATACATGGGGTTATTCAACCATAAATTTTTTTGCACCTATGATTCGCTATGCTAGTGCTGGTGGAGGATCAATTAATGCTTCCCAAGAGTTTAAGCAAATGGTCAAAGCCTTACATTCTGCTGGTATAGAGGTAATAAGAATAATATTTCACTGTCACGACTTTGGAGTGAAAGCATGCTTTGTATTTGGATGCATTATTCTGTCTTATTTTGTATTGCCTATATCGAGATCCCACATTGACTTGGAGTATGACCAAAGTAGCATTTATAAGTCTTGGGCATCCCCTTCTCTCCTTGGGCTTGCTTTTGGGCTTTACCTACATATGCCCAATCCTGCAAACCTCAAGCTTCAAATATCTAGTCATGGGTATAAGCTGGTGTGTTAAGATTCCATGTTGAGTAGGTGGCTAAGGTAGCCTTTATAAGGCTTGGGAATCTCTCCCTGCTTGAGCTACCTTTTGAGGTTGAGTGAGGTCTAATCCATTCTTAATGGTCTTTGGTCTTTTAATACAATAAATCTTATCCATACACAGGTAATCTTGGATGTGGTTTACAATCATACTAATGAGGCTGATGATGCTTATCCTTATACTACTTCGTTTCGCGGCATAGATAATAAGGTATGGATTGTTAATTCGTTTTTTGGTTGCTAGCTAACTTCTAAGTTGGAATACTTTCTGTATCCCGGTCTCTTACATATTGTTTAACCTTAACCGTTTAATGTTCTTATAAATTATCTAGTCTTATAATGAACTTTACTTTGTATGTGGAAAAGGCCCAGATTATTTTTTATAGTTAATAAGACCCCACAGTAGCATAACATAGTCTACGTATACATGTTAAATTTAAATACAAAATGAGGCAAAAAAGGAAAAAAAATCTAAAAATTATGGTTTATATATTGTTGAACACCTAAAAAGAAATTATGTTAAAGTAACAGATGAATTCAGTCTCCTCTGAAATAAACCAGTATAACATCTTACTCTCAAATTGGAATAATACAGCGATTGAAAACAATTACTGGTGGTGAATTTCTCTGTCAAGTTGTTCATTTGTCATTTAAATTTGAAAGCACTATTTTTTCCTTTGGTATCATATATTCACTAATAATTTTTTTTGGTCAGGTTTGTCTTTAGTTATATAGAATGTTGAAAGATGATTTGCTTTTATCTGTGAAAAGTTTCTTCATTTCGCAGGTTTATTACATGCTCGACAATAATGGGCAATTGCTGAACTTCTCTGGATGCGGTAATTTTATCTTGGTCTAACCATTAAGATCCTGTCATTTCAACTTTATTCCTTGGAATTCATAACTGCTTAACCAATATCTCTTTTGATTTTAATTATTACCTTGGCTTTAATTACCACTAACAAAGTTTTGGTATATTGATATAAATATTGAAGTCCTTTCATTTGGAGTGAATTTTTATCAGGGAATACATTGAATTGCAACCATCCTGTGGTCATGGAGCTAATTCTTGACAGCCTAAGACACTGGTACGGGCTGTTATGAACTATGTTATTCATGTGATTGCAAATTGTATATGTCTTGATTTATTTTGTGGATTTCATCTGATACCAGATTCTTCTTGCTCATTTGTATCACATAGACTTGATGCTCAAGAATTTACAGTATTCTGGTTTCTTAATCTTAAAGATGTTCATGAAGCTCCCTATACTGTTACATTTCTGTGTCTGTCTTTCCCCCTTTTCTGTGATTCTTTTCTACTCGGTCAGTAACCAGGTTGGCTAGTTTCTGTGAGGGTCTGGTGGTGTTTAATTATCTTGAATGCTTTTTATTTTTTAATTTTTGTTGTTAGAATATTCCACCGAATATGCTCTTTGTAAATAATATATTTGTGGAATATGCCTTTTTGTAATTATGTATAGGATATCATTCTTTTATTAGTATCCTTGTAATTAAATGTATAATCAGTATAAATAGAGACAAAAGTGTGATCAATACACACAACAATTATTTTAAATTTCTCTCTTCTATATGGTATCAGTAGACCAGGTTTCAACGATCCCTGCGCTTCCATTCTTTTTTTTCTGTCCGGTACTGTAGCGCTACAATAGCCGCGCCACTTTTTTTTTTACGGACCCACTCGCTGTCGCCCGCTTCTCCGATCGCATCACCACCCATACCATCGGAAGCGCCTTCCTCCGACGAGTCCAGCGGTCCAACCAGCACCCCGAATCTCCGCCTCACGCGCCTCCACGCGCCGCCTTTCTCCGGCGCGTCTGTTTCACGCGCCGCCACTGTCTGCGCGCGTGCCTCCACTTCCCGGCGTCGTTTTTCGCTGGCGTTTCACCAGAACCCTCCTCTAGGCGCACCTACCCAGGTAGTTATTTTGCAATTTTTCACCATGTCTTCCGGTGCCTCCTCTTCCGGTGCTACTTTTACCACGGTTCCTTTGATTCCATGTGAGAAACTGACCGGATCCGCCACTTACAGTAGCTGGTCCACTGCTGTCCAGTTGTGGTTTGAAGGCCAAGGTCACGAAGATCACCTCACGAAACAAGCCTCCGAGATACCTGAGGCGGATCGCCCTCGTTGGAAGCAAATTGATGCCTCTTTGTGTGCTGTTATGTGGTTCTCTATTGATGCGAAATTACAACCTCAATATCAGGCCTTTCGTACTTGTTACGAGGTCTGGACAAAGGCTAAACGGGTCTTCTCCAACGATGTTCATCGTCTCTATAGTGTGGTTTCCAGTCTCCTTTCTCTCCAACTGGAGAACATGGATGTTCAGTCCTATCTCGGTAAGCTTGACCGCTTAATTGCTAACTTTGATTCTCTCATGCCCTTTACTAGTGATGCCACCACGCACTCTACTCAGCGTAGCAAGTTTTTCATGGTTCTTGCACTTGCCTGTCTTCCTGCTGAGCTTGATTCGATGCGCAACCAGATCCTGTCCAGTCCTACCATCCCTACGTATGACGTGGTCCTACGCCCATCCGTTCCTCATGTGTTCTCCCCTACGTCTGCTCCTGCTGCTCCTATCTCCGATGCATCTGATGCTTCTGCTCTAGTCTCCCACTCTTCACGTGGGGGGCACAGTGGGGGTCGTGGTGGTAAGAAATAGCGCCCTCGCTGTTATTACTGCGACCGCTTTGGACACATTGAGGCTGAGTGCTGCACTAAAGCTCGTGATCAGTCCCGCACACCTGCAAAACATGCTCATCTTGCTTCTGGGAGCTCTCCTTCGGATGTCTCTATCTCCGCCAATGACTATGAGGAGTTTGTTCGCCTCAAAGCCGCTATACAGTCCGCCTCGCCTGTCACTAGCATGACTCAGTCTGGTAATCCTGCTGCCCTAGTTGCTCCATCTTCCTCCCATGGCCCTGTTGGCCCCTGGATCTTTGATTCCGGGGCCTCCGATCACATGTCTGGTAACGTCTCTTTATTTTCTCGATTGATTTACACCGACTCTCTTCCTCCTATTACCCTTGCTGATGGTTCCCAAATGCAGGTTCGAGGGATTGGCCATTCCCAACCCCTTCGTAACCTTACCCTTAAACCTGTCCTTTATGTTCCTGGTTGCCCTTTTAACTTGCTTTCTGTTAGCAAACTCACCCGTTCAAAGCTTTATTCTGTTCTTTTTGATTCTGACAAAGCCTTTATACAGGATCGGCAAACCCGGCGGACGATTGGAGCAGGCCTTGAGTCTCGTGGACTATTTCTCCTTTCCACTCCTGTTGCATGTGCTGCCACTTCACATCCCTCTCTTCTCCATCAGCGGTTGGGTCACCCGAACGTTGCCAAAATGCGTCTTATGGGTCCCGGTATTTCTACACAGTCTTTAGAATGTGAGTCATGTCAGTTAGGCAAACATACTAGGATTTCCTTTCCTGATAGAGTCAATAAACGAGCTGCGTCTCCTTTTGCTTTAGTTCATTCCGATATTTGGGGTCCGAGTCGTGTCTGTTCTACATTAGGTTTTCATTATTTTGTTACGTTCATTGATGATTATTCAAGATGTACTTGGATATTTTTAATGAAACGCCGTTCCGAAGTTTTTGCCATCTTTCAAAACTTTGCTTTGATTTTGGGTTTTCTATTAAAACCTTAGATAATGCATTTGAGTATTTGTCTACTTCTTTTCGAAATTACCTAACCTCATAGGGAATCCTCCATCAAATCTCATGTGCTCATACTCCCCAACAAAATGGGGTTGCTAAACGCAAAAACCGTCACTTGGTCGAGACAGCCCGAACGTTGATACTGCATCACAATGTTCCCTCCCATTTCTAGGGTGACGCTCTTCTTACAGCCTGCTACTTAATCAATCGCATGCCATCCTCGGTTCTCCAAAATCAGGTTTCTTACTCCATTTTATTACCTAATCAACCCTTGTATCCTGTCCCCACTCGTGTTTTTGGGTGTACCTGTTTTGTTCATGACTTCACCCCAGGGAAGAACAAACTCTCTGCCAAGTCTCTCAAATGTATTTTCCTTGGGTATTCACGCTCACAGAAAGGTTACCGTTGCTATTCTCCACACCTTCGACGATACCTTGTCTGTGCTGATGTCACCTTCTTCGAGTCTACCCCGTACTATGCTCCTACTACTTCGCCGGACATTCCACCTGTTTCCTCAGCACCGGTGAGTCCTCCTGACTTGCTTCCACTAGTTTGTGCAGCACCAGTACCTCCTCCGGCTCCTCCTCCACCGGTTAACCCAGACCCAGCTATTCGTCCAGCAACATTGCTAACGTACCGCCGTCGCATCGCAGTGCCCGCAGTTCCCACAACTAGTCCTCTAGACTCATCTTCTGCTCCCGTTGTTCATCCAGACACGCCACCTGAGCTTGACCTTCCCATAGCTCTTTGCAAAGGTATTCGTTCTACACGTAATCCTAATCCCAACTATACCTGTGCTTTAAACTATTCTTCTTTATCACCCTCCTATTTCTCCTTTGTGTCTTCTTTGGATTCTGTGTCTATACCTAAGACCACAAGTGAAGCTATGATTGATCCAGGTTGGCGGCAGGCGATGTTGGACAAAATGGCTGCTTTACAGGCGAATGGAATTTGGGAGCTGGTTCCTCTACCTCCCAGCAAGACCACGGTTGGTTGTCGATGGGTGTATACAGTTAAAGTTGGTCCTGACGGCCGTGTTGATCAGTTGAAAGCTCGTTTGGTTGCCAAGGGATATACCCAGATCTTTGGCCTTGATTATGGTGCCACCTTCTCTCCGGTGGCCAAGATGGCCTCTGTCCGCCTCTTTCTTGCCTTGGCAGCCATTTATCATTGGCCTCTTCATCAGTTGGACATCAAAAATGCCTTTCTGAATGGTAACCTGCAGGAGGAAGTCTACATGTCTCAGCCGCTTGGATTCACCACTCCTTGTGGTCTAAATCTTGTGTGCCGGTTGTGCCGTTCCATCTATGGCTTGAAGCAATCTCCTCGTGCTTGGTTTGGCCGTTTCAGCTCGGTCCTTCTACGCTTCGGCATGACTCGGTGTGCCGTTGATCACTCTGTCTTTTTCATTCACTATCCCAACGGCAGATGCATCTTTCTGGTTGTCTATGTTGATGATATTGTTATCACCGGAAACGATGCCCCAGGCATCCAGAGACTTAAAGACCATCTCTCCCGTCAGTTTCAGACAAAGGATTTAGGTCCTTTGAAGTATTTCTTGGGCATTGAGGTTGCACGTTCCTCCACTGGCATTGCCGTCAATCAGCGGAAGTATGCTCTTGATATCCTGTCCGACTCGGGCATGATTGATTGTTGTCCTTGTGATACCCCTATGGATCCCAATGTCAAACTCCTTCCGGGTCAAGGGGAGCCTTTGAAAGACCCGGAACGATATCGACGATTGGTTGGCAGACTCAACTATTTGACTATCACACGGCCAGACATTTCTTTTCCTGTTAGTGTGGTCAGTCAATTTCTGAATGCCCCTTGTGACAGTCATTGGGATGTCGTTATTCGCATCCTTCGGTACATCAAACGTGCTCCTGGTCGTGGATTAATTTATGCAGATAGAGGCAATGCCAAGGTCGTTTGTTATTCCGACGCTGATTGGGCAGGATCACCATCGGATTGGCGTTCAACGTCTGGATATTGTGTTCTTATTGGGGGCAACCTTATTTCTTGGAGGAGTAAGAAGCAACACGTCGTTGCCAGGTCTAGCGCGGAAGCTGAATACCGTGCTATGGCAGCAGCTGCCTGTGAACTTACCTGGTTGCGATATCTTCTTCAACAGTTGAGGGTAGGAGATACTAGAGGCACCAAGCTCATTTGTGACAATCAAGCTGCTATACACATTGCTTCCAATCCTGTGCTTCATGAGAGGACCAAACACAGAGATTGATTGTCACTTCATTCGAGAGAAGATTCTTTCTGGAGAGATCATTATTGACTTTGTCAAGTCTGAAGATCAGTTGGCTGACATGCTCACCAAATCCCTCCGAGGCACACGAATTGATTACATCTGTAACAAACTTGGATCATATGACTTATATGCTCCAGCTTGAGGGGGAGTGTTAGAATATTCCACCGAATATGCTCTTTGTAAATAATATATTTGTGAAATATGCCTTTTTGTAATTATGTATAGGATATCATTCAGTATCCTTGTAATTAAATATATAATCAGTATAAATAGAGACAAAAGTGTGATCAATACACACAACAATTATTTTAAATTTCTCTCTTCTATATTTGTGATGCCTTTGGAAGTACTACCATTTCAAAACTAACTTAACTCAGTTTTCTTGCAAGCAACTAACTATTGAAGCGCTTTTTTTCCCCACTTTATTGTAGGGTCACTGAATATCATGTGGATGGATTTCGATTTGATCTTGCAAGTGTCCTGTGTCGAGGAATTGATGGTTCCCCCCTAAATGCTCCCCCACTTATTAGGGTAAATAATTAAATCTCACATAATAGCTATAATTCCTTTAGTTTGAAGTAATTTTCTGGAACATTAACTATGGATTCTTCAGTTTGGTTCAGTCATTTGGCCTGCACATTTTAGATTTTCACTGCAGTGTTTCTATTAGTAGTATCCTTGATTCTTGGCTCTGAACTGACGTTATTAGTTTTACTATAGGGTCAATAGAACTAGACCTACATGTTGAGTCAACCAGAAGAAATAAAAATGAAGACCAATCAATTCAAATCTATGGTTTAATGGGTTTGACATATGTGATAATCTGAAGGAATAAATAATGAGAGTTGAAATTTTATCACAAGATTCTAACAGCATTCCAAGCAATTCATAGCAAGGAGAACTTAAGCAGCTTAAATTATTATATGTGCAAACTTGCAGCTTTACCTATTCATGTTATGCTACAGGAATTGGGATGGAGGCATGTGGAGCCTTAGATATTCTTTTGATCCAATTGCAAGGTCTTGGACTTGAGTCTGACATTGGAAGTTTGGGTTTCTAGAGTGGGTTTTGTAAGACCTTGGAGGCTTGGACCCTCCAACTACAACCCCGAGCTTTTGTGGTGTGGTTCTCCCAAGGTTCTTACCAATTGGTATTAGAGCTATTCATCATGTCTCTCAGTTGCAAGTGAGTGGCGTGGGTGGATGACATTGGCTTTGCAGTGTTCACTGGAATAGTCAGCTAGTGCACAGCCAGCCCACACGGGCTTCGAGGCTACAGAGCATGGTGGGAGCGTGGGACCTAATTGCAAGGTATAGGAATTGAGTCCCACGTTTGAATTATGGGATTCTACTTCTAGTGTGGGGTTTACAAGACCTTAGACTCTCCAGCTATAACATCAAGTTTTTGTGGTGTGGTTCTCCCAAGTTTCTTATTAGATATATAGATAGACAGTGGTGTTATTAACAAAGAGAAAGGGGTTGACAAAGAGCCAAGGTAGGTTTCTCCCGAAGTGGCACATAGAAGAGCAAATTAGTCCCTTTGCAAGATGAACTGATTTAGAATACCCATGTGCTCAAACCAGTGAATGGATTTGAAAGCAAGCCTGTCCTACAAAAGAGACGAAGGAAATATTGCTAAAGTTCTGGATTTTGCTCCATTCAAAAGACACAAAATCCCCTGACAAAAAAGGCACAATTCCATCCCCATGGCACTTTATTCTCATTTTAACCCTATAAACCTTGAAAAGGTAGGAAACAAGACCTCCGCATTGTATGGAAATCCAATGCTATCATAATTAGATGAGTTTTTCAGTGATTTCAAACCAAAAGGAGCCGGAAAATTCAATAAAAATGACAGACAATCAAGACCTGAGTTTAAGTTAGTTCATTTGGTTTGTTTATCTGTTTTGTTTTATTTGGTTTCATCTAACTAGATTGGTTTTAAACACCTCTAGTATTTGTACATTTGAAGACATTCATTGAGTAGAAATTATCTCCCTCAGATAAATAAATTAGGAATTCAGCTTCTGATTTCTTGGTTAACTAATCTTTATTCGCATTTGCAGGCAATTGCTAAAGATGCAGTATTATCACGATGTAAAATTATTGCAGAGCCTTGGGATTGTGGAGGTCTCTATCTAGTCGGAAGTTTTCCAAATTGGGATCGGTAATTTTGTTATTAAAGTTTAGTATTTTATGACAAATCTTTATTATAATCGTGCACATCATGGAAGTTGATGGACTTTATGCCTGTCGAAAGCAAATGATTTCATTTGTATAGGTCCTGGATTTTTGTGGCTCTATCATGATTCACCTTCCTTCTTTGTTTTTTGTGTGATTGTGACCTTCATCACTGACAACTTTTCCAGTGATTAAGTATGAAGGTGCACAAGTTTTTAACATAAGATGATAAAAATCAACATGAAAGTTAGTGATTCTAATTCTACCATTGAATTCATTGAGGTGGCAGAACGATATTTTTTAGCTCTTCAGCATGAAATGGTCATGCCATTGTGTGATTTACATTGGCCAAAGGTGGATCGACATGATTTTATTTAGAATGCTGAAAGTGGATTTCAAGTACATTATCCCTGCATATTTCCTGGAGATAAGTTCTTATCTGGAGAAAGTAATCTTCCGTGGAAAACATATTTCCTTCATCAATGATTTGACTTTATCTCTGACTATTTCCAGGAAATTCTTCTCTGGACAAACTAATTTGTTATGGAAAACAAGGTTCCTTCACTGATGGCACGTCTTTGATGTAGGTGGGCTGAATGGAATGGAAAATATCGTGATGATGTACGAAAATTTATTAAGGTAGTTCTAAGATCAAGAAGATATCGAATTTAAATTGAACCAAATTCTCTAACCTCTCTTTTGGTTGGTTAAATAGTAGTTTACATAAGGTGGCCAACATGCTAGTAAAAGGAAGATAGCATGCGACTGTCTCCTATCAATATGTTGTATGGGGAGTTAGAAATTCAGATGGGAAAACTTTCTTTGCAATGCCCTATGATTTAAATTATGACTTGACTGATTTATTCTTACTTTATGTCTCCTTTTAAAATATGTCGTAGGGTGACTCTGGTATGAAGGGGAGCTTTGCAACTCGTGTTGCTGGGTCTTCTGATCTTTACAGAGTAAGCTTCACTACTTGTAGCAGTGTTTAACTTTATGGGTTTTATACTATTAAGTGAAAGCTTATCCTATTAAGTGAAAGCTTGGGAATGATTTTTATCTCTGTTGGCTATAAAATTGAACTTTGGGGACAATTGACAAACAATTATTTTGAACTAGTGTAAATTTTGTAAACTATTCTCAAGTCACAGTATATCTACAGTTTTTTATTTTTTATTTTTTAGTGTAAATTTTGTAAATTATTCTCAAGTCACAGTATATCTACAATAAATATGTGAATTTTTTCACGCCAAATTGTATTACATTCTCCTCATAAGGGGATGTTACTGAAATTTAACACACCTGTAAAACAAAATGCACTGTCCATGTCTTCATTTCCATTGTAAACTATCTTAGCTAAATGTAGTGCATTCATTCCATTGCCTTCTAGGGTGATATTGATAAAATCAGTTCATTTCGGCTCTTATTGTATATGTTTGTTCTGTTTCATTGCAACAATACTATAGAAGTAGAACAATCTTATTATTTTTCCTCCCTTAACTACTTTCATTACATTCGCTGATTTTCACTAATTTCAGGAATTGCTATATTCGGCTATATAAATACTTTTATAATAATGACTTCCTGCCTTCCTTTGTTTATCTTACAGGTAAACAAGCGTAAACCATATCACAGTGTTAACTTTGTTATTGCACATGATGGATTCACCTTGCATGATCTTGTTTCATACAATTTCAAGGTAGCTGCTCCTCTTAATTCTGTTTTACTGTTTTTCATTGCTTGTGAAAACTTAGTATCTTCCTTAATTGTTGATTTTGTAGCACAATGAAGCCAATGGGGAAGGTGGAAATGACGGAAGCAATGATAACTTAAGTTGGAATTGTGGTGTCGAAGGTAGTCTCCAATTGCAATGCTTTATTTGCTACCAGCAGTGTGATTATTTGTTTAGCAGTGATCTCTTTTAAATTAATTCATTTGAATATATGTATGTATATATAATGCATATATCATTTAAAGTCAATGTATGACTAAAATTCTGTGCATATGATAACTTCAGTTGGCTTTGCAGTGTTCACTGGGATCAGACTTTATGATCTATATCTATGTTTAACAACAAATACAATAACAGCGACCTTCACAATTGAAATTTATTATCCTTTTACTGAATCCTGTTAATTATATTTATTTGTTTAACAGGGGAAACTGATGATGCTACTATAAAAGCTTTACGGTCACGGCAAATGAAAAACTTTCATTTGGCATTAATGATATCTCAGGTACATATTTGAAATGCATTTTGGTATGCTTCGTTTATTTGTTTGCAGAAAATTGTGTTTGGAATCCCAAACTCAATTCTATTCTTTTTTCTTTTGTTTTCCAGATTGAATTTGTATATTTTTGTCTAATTTGTATTTGCAGCATTTTTTTTGGGGTTCAGATACAAATCTAAACCTCTTCAACTCTGACTCTAAGGCATATGGTTTCAGTTTTGGCTATGAACATGCAACTTTCTAGTTTCAATATATGCCAAATAGCTTGTTCATAGCAAAACTTTACAAATATAGAAACACCAATTGAAATACAGCTGCACTAGAATACAACTGTAGTCTACGGACATGCTTGTTTGATCAAGTTTAGCCAAAGTATACATTCAGTTGATCTAATTTCTGCATTTCCTTTCACTTCTTGTCTCTTGACGTGGTTTGTACTTTGTAGTGGCTATTGGCCAAAAGTTGAAATTTCAAGTGGGTTTATTTGACAATTTTAGAATGTTTGTTTTGTTTTGTTTTTTTCTTTTGGATTTTTTAATTTTAACCTATTTTTTTGTATAACTATATATGCAGTTCAGATGTTTATGGTATATTCATTTTCAATTAATTTTCCTTTTAAAGAAAACAAGAAGACTCTATTACATGGTTTCATTTATTTGCATTATGCTACCAATGAAACCTGAATAATGATTTAAAACTTTGTAATGAATGATCAGGGCACACCAATGATGCTAATGGGAGATGAATATGCCCATACTCGCTATGGAAACAACAATAGTTATGGGCACGATACTGCCATTAATAATTTCCTCTGGGATCAGGCAAGCTAATAGCTTCTCTTTTGACAGCTTCATGGAGACTATTCTTAATGGCAGAACTTTTATTTTTTTTTCTCAATAGTTGGATGCACGGAAGAGTGATCACTTCAGGTTTTTCTCTGAGGTGATAAAGTACCGGCATAAGCATGATGTCTTCAATCGTGAATGTTTTCTTAGCAAGGTATTTATATTTCTTTTACTACATAATTTAATAAACTAATACAGTAAATATTCACATATTTCTAATTCAAATAATATACATAGCCTTTTATGTTTATGAAATTTTTTTTGTTGCAGAATGACATAACATGGCATGAAGACAATTGGGACAATTATAACAGCAAATTTCTTGCATTTACGTAAGGATATTTTTTAATTGGAAATTGAGATAAAAATTGTATTTTATTTACAGTAATGCTTTCACGCGATGAAGCACCTAACATTATCCTGAGACATCATTTTGATCTTAGAATGTACTTTATTCTTAATTCTTAATATAAGAAAAAAGTCAGTTTTTTCATAAAATTATTTTCTTCTTTGAATCATTTTAATTAGTGAAATGCCTAATGCTTATTATCAGAGTTAGTTAACCAAGGCTGACTTGAAAGTACATGCTTTCCTCTTTGTGCTTGTGTTTGTGCATATCATGCAGACTTCATGACAGAAGCGGAGGAGATATCTATTTAGCATTTAATGCTCATGACTATTTTGTTAAAGTTTTGCTGCCCACGCCTCCAACAAAGAGAAGGTGGTTTCGTGTGGTGAGTTTTTCCTTCCCAAAAGTATCTTCTTTTCACTTTGCATGCATAATTACAATCCATGGAGCATGGTCATTGCGACCACAACCCTTCTTCTAAACTCCTGGTGTTTGTTATTATAAGAATAATATAATAATAATAATAATGAAAAGAGTAAATTACCTAACCCACCCTTCAGAATTTGTTATCCACCCAGATTGACTGGCTTAACAGAGTGAGAATGGTGGCCTTGAATTAATTTGCTGTTTCTTAATACAAGAAACAGTGGGAAAATGTAAGCAATCCCAACCAAATTAGGCAGACATATCTGGCATGAGAGAGCTGATTGACTTTGGTTGAGTGAGCAAAGTAACAGCCCAGAGCAAGACTGAACCTGGCAAAAGGAGGAAAAAGAGAAACTCATCCTTCTCCGAACTTCAGTATTTCATTAAGGCATTATTACTATTATCTAAAAGGAAGAGCATGGAAAAACCTATCATAATAGTGAAAACCATTTGGTCTGTATAAATTTCAAAAACCAAATTATTACTGACGATTAAAGGATGGCGAGGACTGGGAACTAATTGGGCATATGCACAGCTGCTACCTGAGATGGCATTTGTAAGACCATATTTGGCTATCCAAAGATTAAGTTTATTCAATTCGACGCATTGTCAAGCATTGACTGCCCTTTAGAAGAACAATTAAATAAGTCTTGTTAGCTGCTTCTTGCTTGCTGTGTTACGGTAGTGACCCTTCTTTTAGGGATTCCACATTCCCTCGAACTTCAGTGATGGTACTTTTTGGATGTTCAACATTTTGAAACCATCGAATATATTGTTGGGGATTGATTTTACACGAAGAATACTTGTGCGATTGGTTTTTTTTCCTCAAACCATGCTCTGTGATTGAATAATGAACTCCATGGTTACCTTTTTATATTCTTCTGGTGAAAAGTAAGATTTTAGGAGGAAGTCTATTTGGCACTTTCATAAGCTTTGACATTTGTTACAAAATGCTCCTTATAATTTTTTTTCTGTTTAGTTTAATTTGAATTCTGGACGCATATGCAGGTGGACACTAATCTCAAATCTCCTGATGACTTTGTCCTTGATGGTGTCCCTAGCACAGGAAACACCTACAATATAGCTCCATACTCATCCATTCTTCTGGAGGCTAAGTTTTGATTGCAGGAGCTATTCAACACGCGTTATCCATAAAAAAGCAAGAGAAAGAAGCTGTTATATACATGTGACTTGGATGTAATGTTTACTATTTGGTTTTTAAAGGCACCTGGAGGAAATTTATGCTGCAATGGGTCATTGGTTCAGTGACCTGAAGTTATAGCTTTGCACTAGAACTCGCATATGCATGTATAATTGTATACAGAATAGTAAATAACTGCATCTGCACGGAAATGCATTTTAGTTTCAGCTACAGATAGAGTGGAACAAGAGCAGAAGAGGAAATCCTGAAATCACATGATTTCCATAGAGTATCAGGGCATAGAGTCAGGTCACAAGCTACCCAAGATCTGTCTTCTGAACTTTGGATATATAATGATTACTACGCTATCTAATGCATAAAATGTAGTAAAATTTATCGACTATAATCAATGTGTCGTTTTTTTACTTTGGCTTCAATGCAATAAATGCGATCAATTTGAAATTATGTATCCTTACCAGGTAGACAAATTATTTTATTTATTGACTCTAAATAATGAGAGAGATAATTATGCTATAGAATTGCTAATTATATGGTATTATACGGTATTAGGAAAATAAGTAGGGAAATTTTAGGAGGGTATAACATTGCTCATTATCAAATAGTTATAATAATGTTCACTTGGGTTTTAGAATCAAATTGGATTGAACTACTTGATTCTAAAACTCGGGCAAATATGTGGCACAAATAGTATCAATCTATAAATCTTCCTTTGATAGAAGTATTACCGAAACATAATTCAAATTCAATTTTTTAATAAATACTTTTATCTTTAAAGTGAGAATCCTAAAAATTGAAACAATCACATTTTTGGTTTTTCTATAGCGACTTATCCTTTTGTTAATTTATAAATTAAATATTATATAAAAGTTAAATACATTTCATGTCTTAAAATTTTAAAAATATCAAATATTTTTTTATTAAGTATCGATTTTTTTTCATAGAAAAATAGTATACTCGGGGATTGAACTTCGTACTCACACATATGTTCCTATATACTCACTAATTGAACTACATGAGACGATGGAGCTCATTAATAACTAAGGTAATTATGACCTTTCCAAACTTTTTTGAAAAAGGATTTCATAATATATATATATATATATATATATATATATATATATATATATATATATATATATATATCAGTATAATTATGCCATTTTTACACTAGTAATAAGAAGTGTAAGATAAAAAAAGAATAAATTCTCTCGAGTTCTCAAAAGATATAAGGGGTTGTTTGGTTTGCATTTTCATTTTCTGTTTTCATTTCCTAGTTTGTTTTTTGTTTTCTGAAATTTTATAAAGGAAAAACTGAAAACAGAACTGTTTTTAGCATTTTCAGTTTTTCCTTTGTAAATGAAAACAGGAAATGAAAATGCAAATAAAACGGTCCCTAACTAATTTGATCTTGAAATATTAATATTATCAATTAATTCTTTAATAGGTGACAGTTTTTTTTGTTTTTTTTTGGTGCTAATATGACAGTTTTTTTAAATGATTTAATTAATAATACTTTTCACATAATATTGGAAGAACTTAATATTAAGTTGTCTTTTTCCTCTTGTAATGTTACACTTATTTCTCTATTGTATGAACATATACACTTTTATATTAGGAGTTGTGACACATTATATTACTTAAATCAGTTTCAGTTGAAAATTGAATACATATAGACCACAATATAAGATGCAAGTTTACTTTTGTACTTAAATTTTTGATTTTTGATGTATAATATTAAATATTATTTATTTAATGTATGTACTTAAATTTTATTTATAAAATTATATTTTGTAGAAAAATTTAGAGTTTGCTCTCACCTAAGTATGCTCCAACATTTTGTTTTCCTGCTCCAACATATTTTCAATGAAACAAGTAGTTTCCAAAATTTTCTACCACAGCAGAGTTGAGTTGAGTGAGAATGAGTCGAAAGCACTTAACTGTACCTGACAAGTTACCATTGCTAGTTAATATGCTGAATTCCGAAGTTTCTATATACAGTACAGTGTATTTGTATTTGAATGCAATGGAATGGAATTTGTTCATAGAAAACGTTACACAGAGAAGACAAATGAGAATTGCTCCAAAGCCGTGGGTTGAATGAACATCTCTTTAATGAATTGGTCTTGATTAACTTGGAAATAGTGTCACTCTTAATACTCTAATATCCTAATTTCAGGGTTCAAAGACCCTAAAATTAGCAAACTCAGATCCATGTTTTCAAAGCCACATGACATCCACCGTCCATACCACTCTCACCTTCATCGCTGCCTCCCTTATACTCTTCCCTAAACCCCATTTCACTCATTGTTAAAAGAAAAATAAAATAAAATAAAAATTACATTAAATTAAATTTCTTTAATTATTGTTACATTCATTCATCCATCCATCCCATTAATTAATTAATCCTAATGAAAAATTAGTAAACGAAAGGATGTAAACTATGCCCCGCACCTATGACCTCACGAATCCTACACTATAGGGTGATTTGGTTGAATTTTTTTTGAGGAGTAAAATTAAAAAGTTGTTATGGAGAGAGAAAATGAAAATAAATTAATGGAAGAGGGATCTTATTAAACGCGAGTTAGCACTTAGGAACTAGCCAAGTCACTCAAATTTATTGATTAACTACTAATTATAATCAATAATTAACGCGTAAAATGATTGGTTAAGCGCGGTGACTCGGTAGGACCCAGCCAAGAAAATTATTCGCCGCTAATTGACACCAACCGTCCTCCTTAATCTTCATTTCTCATTCTCTTCTATTCTCACATTATATATAAACCCGCTCCCTTCACCTTCATTTTCATTTTCATTTTCCCTCTGAAAATTCTCATAGCTTTGAACTCTCTCTCTCTCTCTCTGTGTTCATAGCTTTTAACATTTCTCACACATTTTCGTTTAACAACAATACCAATGGCCAGATTCACCATTTTCGTTTTCCTCGCCATGTTCGCTACCTCCGTCATCGCTCAGGCTCCCTCCCACTCTCCCGCCGCTTCTCCCAAGAGCTCTCTGGCGCCGACCACCGCCCCTAAGGCCGCTCCTCCTACCTCCACGGCGACTCCTCCCACCTCCACCGCCACACCGCCTGCTAAGTCTCCCATCGTTTCATCTCCCCCTGCCCCAACCCCTGTCTCCACCTCTCCCACCGACTCCCCGGCTTCCTCTCCCACTGACTCTCCTCCCGCTCCCACCGCGCCCGCCACCTCTCCCGACGCCTCCGGTCCGGCCGTCAGTGATGGCCCCGCCGATGCTCCCGCTTCTCAGGCTCCTAGCAGCGATGCCGTCATCCTGAGAGTCGCCGTAGGCGGATCCATCGCCGCTTTCGCCGTCGCTGCTTTGATGATGTAGATCTGATCCGTGGCGCGTCGATAGTTTTTTTATGGTTAGGATTTTATTAATTGAATTAGTACGGAAATATGTTGTTGTGTTGGATTTAGGGGTAACAGCATTGAGCATGTAGTTTTATTTGTTTTTATTGTTATTATTATTATTTCTGTTACTGTGATTAGTGGTGGACTATGGATATTTGACTGTGACGGTTTGGAGATCTTTTGTTGTTCTGGGACTGGTTATAGTTTCAGGTTGATAGATTAACCCTCTTTCTGTGAGACTACCATTAATTATATTAATATTATTTATTGTTATTACTATTTCATTGATTATGCCTCATTTAATTACTGAATCAATTTTCCTATCATCTCCGATCCTATGTGTTTGATGTTAGAATTTTTTAGAATTGATTCTCAGGTTGTTTTTGTTACTCGCCTCTCATTTTTAAAAATCATTAATCATAATTAACAACTAACCATAATTAACAAGCGAGATTGAAATAGTTTAATAGATGTATATTGTTTTTGTGTGGGAGAGGACAAGAACAAGAGGATTTGGGGGAAGAAAATGAGGGATTGTGAAGTCATGGGATGAACATAATTTTTTTGTCGCGTTTTGGGGTTTGTAAGCATACGCCGATAACAGCTGGAGAAGAGAGGATACTACTTTTGAGTTTTGAGGTTCTTTCCTTTTATTTAATTTGGTTATTATAAAAGGATCTTGATAAAAGGGTATTTATTTTATATTTTATGAATATAAAAAATGATGTTTTCTATCACTTTATTCTTCAAATATCATTCATTTTCCATGATAAAATGGAAGTGTTGGAGAAAAGTACGTATTGTTTGTGTTTGGAAGGTGAAAAAAGTGGAGTTTTGCTTTAACAGGTGTCACCTGTCAAGGGTCTATTAAGGGGCTTTCGTGTGTCACAGTCCAACAGACGCATGTGCTTCGTGACACATCATAACATATTTGGGTAAAAGATAATCTGTATGTCTTTTTGTTTTTGGGCAACGATAATCTGCATGTCTATATTCTATATTTCGCCACAGAAGCTTAAACATAGCCCCTTTCTTATACTCTAAGTTTGTTATTTTATTTTTACTTTTTTAACAACAATGTTTTGGATATAATTCTAAATATTTATACATCTTATACAATCTTTTGTTTTTATTATTTTTATAGAGATAAATAAAGTAATTTTTAGTTAAAAATAAATAATTGTAACAGTTTTACGAACTCAATATTACTCTTAGTTTTATTGTTTTTTAAATTTTGTAGGACCACCTCCTTAGCGGTTAGCACTTACTTAAGACATTACATATCATTTTTCAAAAATATATAATCGAGATTTAATCAACGGAAGTTACTATTTTCAATTTTGATTAAAAATGATTTTTATCCCGACAAAATTTTAAACAAAGAGAAACTTATTACACAGTATACAGGGTTTTTACTCTTGTTTTGGTAATGGGATTTGTTCATATTTATTTTGTTGGTTAAATACATTTTTTTTTTCTTGTATCTCTTATATGTATTTTATTTTGGTCTTAAATTTTTGTGGGTTATATTTTGGTTTAGTACCTTTTATAAATGTTTCATTTTGATCTAGTCTTATAACTTCGTCAAATTACGTCATTTATCTTCAAATTCAGAAACACCATAACATACACATAAATCTTAATAAGAATAGATCAAATTACCTTGTAATGGAGATGACAGAATTGACGGACTGGACTAAAGTGAAACTTTTATAAGAAATACACCATCAAAATATAACCAAAAAAATATCTAAGATCGAAATAAAATAATACACGACTAAAATGTAACCACAAAAATATCTAAAACTGAATAAAATGCGCATAAAAAATATAGAACCAAAATGTACATTTAACTTTTTTGTTAGTTGATTTTAATATACTGAAATTTTTAATCAGAGCAAAAGTAGTTTATATTTTGGTAATAGATGAAAAGCACTTTAAACTAAATTATTTGAATAGAAATTATTGTGCAGTTAAAGCAACTTGCTTGTATTTTTTTAATTTTATTTTTAATTTGTGCCCGTCTAATAATGATTGAATTAGATTTTTTAATGATTAGATTTGATTTTTTATTATAATTTATTTATATTTACTAAATGTCTAAACTCCTTACCATCTATTACTTAATAACTTCTCCTTCCATAAAATATTATTGGTTGTTAATCATGATTAACTTGTGCCCTATAATACAAATTAAATAAATCCTTTTTTTTTTCTTATTTTGGTAGTGATTGATATATTAATCACTATTCATCGTATCATCATATAACCAAAGGAGTGAAGGTTGTGTGATTATAGTATTATGAAAAGTTATATTTTAACAGTCATTTTTTCCTTTTCTTTTTGCTGGGGTTAGACAAACTTTTTGACCATATATAGACTTTTGTCCTCCAAACGTGTTCTTCACAACTTTCTAATATAGTGCTCCATGAAGTTATATTATGTCTTAATTTAATAGGCACTTACTTTAATTAAAGAAAATTTGTTTGTTTTAATTAATAAGCAGCAATAGAAACTGTCATTATTGAACGATTAGTTTCCAAATATTACGACTCCTATCTGCTTTTCCTGATGCCAAAGATGTATTATAAAGTGGGATGTATTCGCGTTTTTGACGCAACTTGTTTGTCTACGTTATGCAATACATTTTTGCTGTGTGTGGTTGATGTACCAACATAAAATTGTAATTACCACAAACTTGGGATTTCACATTCAGGGTTAGTAGTTTTGTTGGGTTTTTTTTTTTTTTTTATGTGTGGATAGGCTGGTAGTAATTATTTTTTAATAATCATCATGAACTGTTGTGAACTTTTTTTGGTTTAAACTGACTGGTAACTGTTCATTCTGGTGCATTTTTTTTTTGTCTGGATTCTACTTCATTGATGGTTAGTTTGGGCTTAAATTTAACGTATATTGTCTATGGACCTATATTACATGAGTCTTGACAAAAAAAATATTACTACAAGAGGAGTTTAACTCTGTAAGTAAGTTCGTTCGTGTTCAGTAACATTAATTTATAAGACCTGCTTTGAGTAGCAGGTTTTCTGTTCGAACAGAGAACCTGTTATTTAGAGTAGGTCTTATCAGCCATCTGACCAACCTGTTGGATGTGAGGATACTATATTTCTAGATATCCATTTTATTATTTTGCTTATTTTTTGGATAATATGATGTTATTAAGTTATTATATTTGTAGTTTACGTAATTTTGTCGATTACATTTAAGGATGTAGAGTTATGAATATTGATAATATTTTATAATATAAAAAATTTACTTAAAATTCGAAAATTTTTATAAAAAAGACCTTTCATTCTTATTTCGTCTAGGGCCCTGGATATGCCAGGACCGGCCATGGACAATATATTACCCATTCAATTATTTGGGTATTGATTTTTGGCCAACCAAAAGTGGGCAACATCTGGCCAACTACAATAAAAAAATCATTTTTATTCTCATATACTTTTTCTTTAAAAATCCAAAATACTATTAATTTTTTTATTTGACTAACTTGAATTGGTCGAAAATCATTTCCACAATTATTTCAATTTGAAAAAAAATAATTATTATTTATTGAAGCATTTTGGAGATTCACTTGACGTTTTGTAGTTTTGCATAAATCTATACTACAAAGAAATATTTTCGAGTTTGAGAGAAAAATTTCCAAATAAATTGTTCTCAAATTAACTTTTTCAAATTTTAACTGATTGAAATAACCGAGGTCATCTACTTTTTAAAATAGGGATTGTTCTTCTTAATCACAGGCACTAAAAAGAAAAACAAGGCATTAAAATATAATAGAAAAATTACTCTATATATATCAAAAAAGGAAAACAGTGGAAATTATCTAGATAACCAACTAATACTACAAGAATCTGGATGAGTACGCATGAAAAAATCAGAAAAAAAAGAAATAAAAATAAAACAAGAAATAAGAGCAATAATAATAATAAGATAAAAAGAAAAGAAAAGATGGAAGCACTGCCTCTGTCCTGGCTACATATCTCTCTGCTCAAACACTCATACCAAACGCAAAACAAAGTTCATGATCCACGAAACAATCAACAGAGCAACAATTGGTGACATAGTATTTGCCGAAGACGAATTCGATTTAGTGCCGGTGGTGGTGGTGGTGGTGGTGCCGGTGGTGGCATCAGAAGGTGAACCCTTTGAAGGTGTTGCAGAAGGAGCAGAGGCTTTACCAGCGGCTTTGACGGTGACGGCGAGTTTCATGCCGCCGGCACAGTGGCCGGGGACGGCACAGATGAAGTAATGGGTGCCAGGAGTCTTAAGAGGAATGGTGGTGGCGCCACTTGTATCAGTGGTTATAGAATTACCAGTTGTGCATGATTTGTAATCGCTCTCTTTCACTTCATCCACTGTGTGCCCACTTCCATAGTTGAACACTGTCACATACATTAATTAATATGAATTTGGGAGAGTAGTAGTAAGTAGTAACTAGTAATTAATAGCATTGTGATTGAAATTAAAATGCATAAAATGAAATTCTTACCAAGGCTATCACCCACAAGAAAGGTCTTGGCACTAGTCCATGTGCTATAATCAGCACCAATTGCCCAACCTGAAGTGTCTCCAACTGTATACACTGTTGCTACTGATGCCACTACCATGTAATTCATTACTACAAATAAACCCAAAACCATACACTTTGAGAATGCCATTTGGTGAAACAGAGAAGAAAACTCTGAGGATGCTTTTGGAGATAATTGGGATTTGCTTTATATAAATTATATTGTAAGAAGGAGAAGGGAGTTGTTGGAGTTAGGTCCCATTTTGCATGAACATGGATGGATGGATGACTTCACTTACACTTCATACCTAATTTTGTCCACTTAACATACTCTTTCCTGTTCTTTCCAACTTCCCATTATCACATACACATTATTATGTAATAGTGGTTGAGTTTAATTATTCTCTTCCAATTATTATTCACAAAAGCATACCAACTGAATTCACCTCTAATAGAGTTTAAATTTAACATGATCAGGTCATACTTATTAAATGTATGAAATTCTAAATATTAATTAAATGAAAGATAGAACGATACAATCCCTTCGAATTAAATTTAAACTTAAAAGAATCCATTTTAATAGTTTAAGTATATTTTAATGTAAAGTCATGCACGATTTTCTCATAATTAAAAATGATATTTCGACGGGAAATATTGAAATAATTATTAGAGTGAGCTTATTATTACTTCTCTTTATTTATTTTCACTCTCTTTTTAATATTTTTTAATTTAAAATATATTTTTATAATTAATAAAATTCAAGTGTTAATATATAAATATTATTAAAATAATAAATTAAGAATGATAATAAATTAAAAGAAGTGACAATAATTTATCCTAACTTATTATTAATCACATTTTATTATTTTATTAATTTATTTAAAGGTCATTATGACAAAGTTTTACATTACCTTCGTGGTACACCAAACGAATAGTCTAAAGTGTTCAGTTATGATGGATGGATTGACATTGCCAACTAAGTAAAATTAAGAGGAGATTAGGTTGATTTACCCTTTTCCTTTGCCTGCCCAAATATTCAGCACTTTTAGTTTATCTCATCTTTTCTTTAATGGAAATGCATAGTTCTAATTTTTTTTAATATATATGGTTAAGAAGGTTGTACATTGGGAACTCTACAGAACACTTGTCAAGTATCTATATTAGATGAGGGTCCCACAATACCGTGCATAATTACATAATAAAGATTATGGTTTGAAAACAAATGTTTGCTTAGAAACTACTCATTGTGGTTAACATGGCAACACAACTATGAACCCTTTAATTACCATGAGCCAACGAATTCATAATTATGAAGTTTTAGACATCAACATGTGCATGTAGGATAACATTTATATTTTAATATTGTGTTAGTTCTCCCATGTCATCCTTAGGAATGTAGAATAACATTTACTTTATTGTACATGTACTCCCATGTAAAGCTACTACTTCTCAAGTCATGTGAAATGTTTAAGAATAAATAAGGGTCTTCTAATTATGGTGATTCACATCTTCTTTGCTTAAAGATTTGTTGACATTCAGATTCATTTCTACTCAAATTATTGATGCTTTTTTTCCCATACAGTCCAATATTAATTGAACTCTGAACCGGGAGGGTAGTTCACATTTGAATGCTACTATATGATTTACATCACAATTTTTCTTTTGTATGGTCACAAATATCTTTTTATAAGAAGAAATGTTGATCTAGTCAATAACATTCACATCATGATAATGCTATTATTTTTCATCAGTTTTTCTATCTACAAGACTAATATTTGAATTCTTACGTACCAATGGTCGAACTACTTCTTAAAACATTAGTATTTAAGATAAAGTGACTATTAATTCAATTATAAGAATTCATCCGCTAGTTACATCACAAAATATGGAGTAACACAAGTAAGAAACATTTTATTTTATTTTTATGCCAAATTTTCAGTAAAGGGAGGAAAAACTATAGTAGTAATGGAAGGTTCGAGTAATATGATTTATGACACAAAAGACTAGGGTTTCTTTTCTTGAGATTCCTTTGGAGGGAAGAAATCACGTACAAGTCAGAAAAAAACATCGTGAACGTGGCAAATGTGAAGGAGAATTTCTGTGTGATATCAAATAATGGGGTTTGGAGAAGAAAGTGACATGATCCGAAATCTTGATCCTAACTGCTTACCAAACACATAGGACTCCTTCTCTATAGGGATGAACCTTTTATGATCGTGCAATGTTTTTTTTTTTTTAATAGGGTCAAATTATGGTATATTATTACTTTGAAATCACAGAAAAGCATCCCAATTGATTTGTGAAATGTGCACAGAATAAAGCAGAGGAATGGTTGGAGGCTGTTGGGTCCCTTGCTTTCTGCCCAACAACTATTATTGTGCTTTTGGTTAGTATTATCAACAGAACCATCATCACTGTTAAAAGGGTTTTCCACATTCCAGCTATATTCAGCTAAACGTTATCAGAAAAGGAAACAATAATTGTCAAGCACACCCTTGACATCACACACAAGATCAAAACCAATACAAGTTATATCCTATATTAGCAGTAGCCAGAATCACTGTGATATTAATCTAATCTTGCAAATTTCCTCAACATGTATAGAAGAGCATGAAATGAAAGATGATAAAAAGATACAGTAGAAATTCACCATTGAAAGTCCCACATAGACTACAGATATAGTCCCCATAGAGTATATAAGTAGTGTGATAATCCTTTTTTTATAAGCTAACTTTTGAGGTTGAGTTAAGCTCAAAAAACAGCTTGCATCTTAAGATTTGCCATGTCAAGGCTATAAAAGACATCAACAGACCTTGTTTTAGATGCTAGAGAGAAGTTTGATCTTCACCTTACAGTCCTCTCTTTGAATTTGTCATGGAAAAGTAATATTTGTATAAATTTACTAGTGGAGTTTGTTAGTCACCCTAATGTCCTCTGAATTTACCAAAATCATTGTGTTAAGTTGCATTCTCTATAAGACTTCAAGTAACCTTACCAATATGTATTTGAGATTTCATAAAGAACAAACAAGAGAGGAGCATCTTTCATATCAGGGGCAATGTTCTTCTCAGTTGCAAGGGTTTAGGGTTTAAGGTTTAGATCAGTGCAATTTTTTTAACTCTGGTACCTCAAAAACGTGTGTTTCCAACAAGTAGACCTTACCAACCACCAGCAGTTACACAAATGACAAGTTTTATGATAATGAAAAAGAAAACATATGGGATATTTTCACCTTTGCAGATTTGATCATGTTAAAAATTATTGTCCAAATCTCAATGCATAACCTAAATAATGAAATAGCATAGGAAGTAATGATAATAACTTACCACACTAGCAAGTAGAAAATGTTTAGGTAACTCAAAAATCAAAATAACATCATTAAAGCAAAATATTATGAGCTTATGTCATTCTAAAGCGGACAGAAAGCTCAGCAAACAACTATTATATGTAAATCCCAACTGTTTACAGAAATTCTCAGAAAATGACATATCCTGGATGGTTCAAGTAACTGTCATCCATTGATGCATCTTTGTCTAGTATTACTCAAAAACCCATCAAGAAAGAAACATGTCTAGTTACTACAATTGAGACTTAAATGCATTTGCAGTGTTCCCCTTTTGTTGACAATATATAACACATAGCGAACTCAGTATGCAAGAATCAGACTTGGGGCTATGAACAAGCAATCACACTTTGGTTAGGTTTAAATGTTGACAGTGAATGCATTCAACGCAACCTTAAAGTTTCAATCATCAGTTATAACAGGACTAGAATGAAAGCCATACGACAGGTATTTAGTCTTACAGCAATTACTATCTTTCAAAGCCAAACAACAATACAAAATAGCTGTCTTAGGTATTTTGGACAAATCCACAAAACAACCTTCAAGAATGAATGTAACTGTTCTGTAGTATAGCACTTTATGTTCGAGTTTTTTTTTCTCCCTCTCTCTGAATGGTTTTGTTTAATTTCCATCTGGTAGATTCCAAACCAATATTCTTAATCTCCGACACATTTTAAAGATAAAATAGAAGTTATGAGATACATTGCATCCATGTGTCATTGTGAATTAACCAGTGAAGATGCATACAACATCACCCATACAGATATGTTTCTCACTTTCCTAAGGTATAGTAGCATGACAACATTGTCAAATTATGCAATGAAGCTATCTTGATTCCATGTAGATATGGATATGATCATTCAGTTACAATGAAGATATCTCGTGCTTACACCTATTCGTTTCTTGAGCCTCAGGTTTACAAAGGTGCAACCACCTGTAACACACATAATCAAAATCACTCAAAGACTTTGCATTATCAGTAAGATTGAGCAAACAATCAAAGAGCCTGAAGCAAGAACATACAACATAAAAAACATTGATATGCATCGGGGGGAAATCGATATCAATCAGCTATGTCTGCTTCCGCCTCATTCACGCTCAACTCAGAAGATGTATCTTCATCTTCAGACGTTGCACTCTTCTCTGCCGGTAGTTGAACAAATCGTCTACCACGCGCCACCCTGATTGGCCTTCCCATAAAAATCTGCAGAATTACAATATTTCCCAAATCACTCCAACCAAAAACAATGTTCCAAAGACCAACAAATTTGAGAGAAAATTTGCATTTGAACAAACAAACCGGTGAAAGAAACCCTTAGTTACCTTTCCTTCGAATTCAGTAAGAGCTGCATCAGCTTCTTTCTTGGACTTGTAGGAAACAAATCCATAGCCAGAAGACTTTCTAGGGTTATCATGAAATATAACATCAGCAGAAACAACTTTACTACTTCCAGCATCAAAAAACTCCTTGAGATCTTTAGACCTCGCTTCATAGGACAAGTTTGCTACAAACAAATTAAATGTTATCGGCTTTGGTTGTTTCACAGGTGGCGGAATTTTCTTCTTCTTCGGCCGAGCATAATTTATTTTTATCACACGACCTTCAAATTCCTAAGCAGCATTCAAAGAAAAGAAAAAAATAAAAAAATAAAAAAAAATTGAGGGTCCAATCTTAAATTTACCTGAAAATGAAACCAGTAAAAAGAGTGTAACTGCTACATAAGGCTTACATACGATTCGAGACTATTGAGAGCCGCAAGAGCTTCTTCTGGGGAGCCCATTTCGACAAAGGCCAAACCCCTGTTTCGGGTCTTGTTATACATAGAAAGCTAAGCGTAAAAACAAACATGAAAAGTCAAAAACCCTCCTTTGTAAGAAAACAAAATCTTCAACTGAAAATTGAAGAAAAGGGGTTAAAGGGAGTAGAGAAAAGACCTCAACTTCGAGAACTTTTCCATGTTTCTCAAACAAAGAACGAATGTCTTCAGGGGTGCTTGTCCAAGGCACGTTCTGAGCGAGCAACCTGGTACGAGAAAACTCTTCTTCAGTTTCTTGGCTTTCCTCTTGGGAAGTAGTAGAAGCGACTCTGAGAGTGAATTGAGCGGTTTCCTTGGTTCTGATAAGGATTGGGGTGTGAGTGAGGGATAGACGTAGAAGGTGAAACGAAGAGGGGTTTGAATGGTAAGATTGGGAATGAGGTTTCTTCTGAAGGGGTGAGAAAGAAGGAGATTGGGAATAGTGTTGTGAAGAAAATTGAGTTGAAGAAGTTAAACAGGAAAGACGTAGAAGCGCCATTAATTAGCACTTCAGCAGTGTTCACAGAGGGTGGAGTACTCTGTTTTCGCTCTTGAGGTAGAGAACAGAGCAAAGTAGTGTCTGCGAAATGGATAAGGGCATCTTCGGAGTAAAACGACATCGTTTACAGTAGCATGCTTTATCTACTGTCGTTTTTGAGGTAGCACGCTTCATCTTGGATTGTGAAATCATAAAATTTGAATATATTCATACTCTAAAATGATTATTAACACTTTTTTTAAAAAAAATTTTAATTTTAAAAAATATTTTATAATAAATTAAATAAAAGTACTGATATATAAATATTATTAAAATAGTTAAATGAGAGTGATAATAGTAATTTTAAAATGATAATAGATTCAGTCAAAAATATTTATAGAAATTTATTTATTTATTTAATATTTGTAAAAATAGACACATTCGAAGAAAATCTCCAACAAAATAGTGTAAAAATTTTGGTTATCAATTTATGCATTTTTTGAAGAAAAAAAAAGGTCAATGTACTTTTTGGTCCTATATATTTTAAGTGCATTTCATTTCGATCTTATATCTTTTTTGGGTTACATTTTGGTCATGTATCTTTTATAAACATTTTATTTTGGTCCAATCCGTTAACCCGTCACACCCGTTTACAGAATTGGCCTAAAAAGAACAGAGTCAAATTACGTCATTTATCTTCAAACCCAGAAAAACCATAAAATACACGTGAACCTTAATAAGAACAGAGTCAAATTATTTGTAACGGGGTGAGGGAATTGACGGATGGGACCAAAATGAAACTTTTATAAGAGATACAGGACCAAAGTGTAACCAAAAAAGATATAGGACCAAAATGAAATGCACATAATAGATACAGGACTAAAATGTGCATTTGGAAAAAAATAAAAAAATAATAGAGGGAGTAGGGATTAGCGAGAGTTGAACATTTCCTTTTCAAAAGTAAGTTTTGATTTTGTATTTAAATCAATTTATATTCTGATATGTTCTAAATGTAAGTTTTGATTTTGTAAATCAATTCATATTTTGTTTAATAATCAATTTTAAATATAAAACTTATGTTTAAATCTGATATCAAAACATTTTAAACTTTAACAGTTTGGCATAAGTGCAAAATTTTATTTAATGAGTTTTTGTATACAATGTGCTTTTATAAGTTCAACTAGAATTTTTTTTTTTTTGATAAATATTCAAATTTATCCTCGATAAACACAAGACAATTTAGTCTTAAAGAATTGGAATTTTTGAATTGGTCTCTAAATAGTGAATACCACACATTATTTTTTTATGAAAAGGACACTTCCATCCCTAAAAAGAACTAATATGATTAACAATCATAATTCTTAAGGATTAAAATAAAAAATTTTATTCTTAAGGACTAATGTGTTTTTCAATGTTGTACTCAGGACCAATTTGTTTACTAGTTTTTCTTCTTTATTCCAAGCTTAGTTTACAGCTATGGCTAGTAGTTCGAATATGTATATGCATGAGAGTTGACGAATGACTACGTGGTAGACCGTAGAACATGAATCATGGTTGGTACTGTATGATAATTGATGTAAAGTTTTCGTCAACAATTCGTAGTCTCGTTCAAACTCTTTATCGTTAATCACAGTTTCATCACCATCATAATAATCATCATCATAGAATTAAAAAAACACACGTAATGCAGAGTTTCTTGGCCAATACAAAGCACAAACCACAAATTCAGTGAAAATATGCTTTTCATTTTCTATTCTGTATCATCTGTTTGGGATAAACCCATGATCAACAAGTTGCTAACTGTGATTAATCAACCCATATCTGTAAATCAGAGGCACTGTCAGAACTTTTTACTGGAAATTAGTTCAATCTAAAAAGGGCGGAGTTAATTCGCAAGGGTGATAACGACTGTCGGCTGTCTTGCCGATTCAACATTGTCAAAATCAATCTTCCTCTCTATTGGGCTACTTGTTCTGGGACTAGACTTTCTCTTGTTTGACTGCAAAAGCCAAATAAATAAATATAAATATAAAAGTGAAAAAAAAATTAAATGAATTTGAACTTGCAATGCAATATTAGCACTCAGATATGCTGCAAGAATACATATCATGATTTTCTTTCAAACCTTAGATCTAGCTCACCTTTGCAGAAGTGCTACTGGTATGTTTTCCCCCGGAACCGGGATGGTTCATTTCCTTGTACTTCCTGAATAACCTTTTGTTCTCCTCATTCAAGAGGTTATTTTCATCAGAAAGCAATTTGACCTAGGCATGTACCGTGCTATGTTAGATATTAATCAATTATCAAAGCATCCAGCAAATGAGAGGACCAAAAAATAAGGGATCAATCAAAGTATACCTCCTCCTCAGCTTTGTAAAGGTTGGATCTTAGATTCTCCTTATCTTTCTCAAGTGACTTGACTTTGGCAACTAATGACAAGACTCTCCGAGTTGACGGCTTTAGGCTAAGAAACACAATTAAAAATTAGGTTACTCAAAATGAATTGACAAAAGCTTAAACGGTAATATGAACAGAAGTTGATTCTGATGATAGCAAAAACTGCAGTATGTTAATCCTTCAGAACAGTTGAAATAGGCCAAATGAGAACAATGCCTAAAGAATAATGGGAAAAGGGAGGAAACAGGAAAATGGAATGAGGAAAGGCTGCAAGCTCACCAGTTCCAGATACTTAGCAACTTCCTACAGAAGTCATTTTCGCTATACAATTCCAAAAATGCACATGTAGAATCATCCTCTTTATTAGTTATAAGTGTTCCCAAAAGAGAGTCAAGTAAGTCCTTTTCCCCAAGTGTGCATGCAGAAGAAGAATCCACCTTCAAAGAACAAGCAAATATCTGGGGTCAACTTTGACAACCAAATGGACTATTAGAACTTGCAAAAGTTATTACCAATTCACAATCAAAGGAAAAGGAAAGAGAAGAGATGAATTCTGAAAGAGTACATTATTTACTACTAACAGAAGATCGTTAATATAGATAGGAGAAAAAGAACGTCACTTATTACAAGTAGAACTGGAATAATATAAAAAACACATTAGCAGTATCAAAAGTCAATCATATGGCTCTTGAGTTAGCAGTATCAAAAAAGCATCATGGTTATAAGCAATAAGCATACCACAGAATTCTAGTTTATTTTGTTACCAATAAAACAAAAATAAAATAAGATTATAAATTACCAGGATATGAAACACATTTCACCCTAATGTCAAAACATCTATTGTTTTGAAGAAAAACCACATGGAGAAAACCAACCTATGTCAAAATCCTTCCTAGCAGCACTTTCAAGCATTATCAGTAATTTGCATTTAAAAAAAAAAAACACACACACACACACATTATGAGTAAATAATATACTCCCGAAAAATCAAAGGGAGGGGCCTCTCTCAAAATTTCCTTGTTTATCTTAACATCAGAAAATGAAATTCCAACTGAATAAAAATGAAGCCTTTACAGTTACACTGAAACCCCTTCTCTCACCCTGGACTAATTTAGCTTAAACGGTTAGAAGGGAAGGCAAATATATTTGATTGTTGAAAAGGATGCCTAAAATCCATCTAACAAAAAAACAAAGGAAAAACCATCGTTACCAATTCATGTCTATGCTTGTATTTCTTCAATTCATTGTCCAATAAGATCAAATCCCGTTCCAATTCGATAACACGCGACTGAGCCTCCCGTGCCCGTTCATCAGCATCGTTCCCAAATTCCATCAAAATTTCCCTGTCATTATCATACAACACGCATTCCCTTTCCCACTTCTGGCATTGATCCATCAGATTCTCACACTCCGACGCCAGTCTCTGATTCTCCTCAACGAACTTCTTCAGTGCTCGTGCGTTCATAGCCGCTTCAGACTGCTCCAAAACAAGAACCAATAAGAGAAAGTCAACTTTCAATTACCAATTTCAAATTCAAAAACCAGAAGGAAGATTGAATAGAAAAAACGAAAAGAGAAGCAAAACCTTAAGGCGTTCGATGAGGTGGTCTTTCTGCTTCAATTTGGGGAGCAGGGAAAGGTGCTGTTCGCGGAGGCGCCATCGTGATTCTTCGGAGGCTCGAAGCTTGGCCTCTAGGGTTTGCGAAGGTACGGGAATCCCCAAGGAATCGTCAATAGACTCTTTGATATAATTGTCGATGTCTCGAGGAAGATCCATTGCTGTAGTTGTTGGAATTCAAAACACCAATTCAAAAACAGTATTCTGAATTGGGGGAAAAAATGAGAAAGCAAAAAAGCCCCAAATCCTAGGGTTTTGAAGCGAAAGTGAAAGAAACGCAGAACTAGTAATGGTGGAATTCGTTGAAAATAATCAGAATGGAAGGGCTCAAGTTTTGGTCGGAAAATCAAATCATATGTATTGTGTCTCTTCGCTTCAAATTTAATGGGCTAGCCGTTGGGACCTTTTTTTTTCAAATTGAATTTTTTTATGAATAATTACAATTACAATTTTTCCAATAAATTCTCCTATTTTTCTTATGAGAATTGCATTAATTATTATTTAAATTTTAAATATATAAAATGAATTTAATTTTTAGTTAAATGCTTACTACTACGGAATGATATATAAGAAAAAAAATTAACCTTTCATATGCATATTACAAAAAATAATTAATTGTATTTAATTTTATTCGTTTCGTTCAAAATAAATAAAGTTTAATTGTTAAAATATCTTTCGCAACATTTATTTCAAAGTAGCATTTGAAAATAAACTAATTCATCAAATAAATAGTACAATATTCTCTTTCCTCTGTTTAATAAGTTACATTATTTTTTTTTGACTTTTTAATTTATTTCAAAAGTACTATTACTTTATATTTTTAAAAGCATAAAAAAAAAATTCAGTCATGCCCACCAAACAATTAAGACTCGTTTGATGGACACGATAGAATAAGGCAGGATATAATAAGAGGGTTGAATAACAACATGATATCATAAGAGTTGGATAAGTCTTGATAAACTCTTATCATATCCTACTACTACTATTATTATTATTATTATTATTTCTTTTTAATATTAATATTATTATTATTATTTATTTTATTACTATTATTATTAAATATTATTATTATTTATTTTTATTACTATTTTTTAATTATTTATATTTATTATTATCATATTTATTATTTATTTTATTACTATTATTATTATTATTAATTTTTATTATTTTATTTATTTTTATTGCTATTATTATCATTATTAATTTGTTTATTATTATCAATATTATTTATATTTATAATTATTATTATTATTATTAATTTTTTTTATTATTTATTATTTATTTTAATTTTTTATTATAAAAATAAATATTAATTTAATAATATGTATTATAAACAAGGATAAAGTAGAAAATAAAAATCTTTATCCTATCAGGCTCGCCTCTAACCCAACCCCCCTAAGGATAACCTTTCATACTAGAGAGTAAGATAGGATAAGTTAACAGATTAAGCTTATCATATCCTGCTAGTTCATCAAGCTAAAGATAATAACAGGATATGATAAATTATTCTATCATAAACTTCTTATCCTAGTTATCAAACGGACCCTTAATGTCCTAGTTACTTTGTATATGTTTTGTTTTCTTTTCATTTTACACACAATTTTTTTTTAAGTGTGTAAAATTATTAATTTTTTTTCTCGTTGGTACAAGTATGAATATAAATTCATGAATTCATTGTAGAAAAAGGGCGCCCAACTTTCACAACCTCCTCTTAATCCATTCATCTTTTTTTTTTTTTTACGGATATACTTTTGGGATGAGTCTTATTCGAAAATTTTCAGATGAACCTCATAAAAAAAATAAATATTTTATTAAAAGGTCCAGCTTATACAGATAAATCTAATCCAAAATTAATTTCGAATGAAGCTCATTCAAAAATATGTGTTAATTATCTATTGATGCAATCAAGGCAAGGATTGTTCCTAGAAGGCTTAGCAATCCTTCGCATGGCACGCCAAACCACTCTATTACACTTGAATCCAGAGCCAAAAGCGAGTTGCCAAACGCGGTCTCCTCTTCTCACACTCTCTTTCGCCTCCATGTAAGCGAGTTCATACCAAATGCTACTGCTCGATGTGTTACCAAATCGATGAAGTGTCATCCTTGAAGCTTCCATGTTCTTGTCACTCAACTCAAGGTTCCTCTCAAGCTCGTCGAGGATGGGTTTGCTCGCGGCGTGCACACAGAAATGCTCGAAAGCGAGTTTGTAGTCGGGAATATATGATTTTTTAAGAGATGGTGAATTGCCATTAGATTTGTTAGTACCACCAAATAAGTGCCTCAACACAAGAGTGGCAAAGAAGAGAAGCTGCTCCGAAAAGGGTAGGACAAGGGGTCCTAGAGTGGTTATGTTGGTTTTTAGAGCATCTCCTCCAATTTCAATCAAGTCTTTACTTATCTTTTTTTAGGATGACCTCCATCCGAAATATTTTCGGATCAAGCTCATCCAAAATATGTTTTAATTTTGATTAACTTCATCCGAAAATTAATACATTTTTTCAAATGAACTTCATTCAAAATTAATATATATTTTTCTCATCTGAAAGGTATATCCGTCAGGAAAAGAAAAAGGGATGAACTTATCAAGAGGGGTTGTGAAAATTGGTGGCCCAGAAAAGGGAGGCCCGGGGGCCTGATACAAAGAAGGGACAATATCGACCCAGATTAAACTAGTGTATCTATGTAAGAGGGCTGCTGGGATTAGTATCACCCCACTTGAAAACGACACCACCTTTTCTGAACAGTAACGTTCAGAATTCATAAAATAGTGAAAATGGAAAGGAAATAATCCTTGTTTTTCTGGACGCTGCTGTCCAAAAATAGACGGTACATTTCTCAAATGGGGTGGTGTTAATCCCTGACTCACATCAAAATTGACTAGGGGCCCAAAAATTCATCAGAATTGAACAAAAAACCTCACATCAAAAACTAGTACTTGTCTTGAAATAAAATTGAGACCTTTAATTAAGTTAAAGAGTGTTGGCCAAAAAAAAATGAAGTTAGAGTGGATTGAGGCCCAAAAGAAAAAATTAAATGAGAGTGGATGTTTTTTTCTTTAAGGGGTTGATGGTTTTGAGACATGCGCAGTAGTTTGAAACATATATTCTTAGTTTAATTTCAGCCAAAAAAAAAAAGAACTTGTCACTAACTAGAGTTGCAAAAATCATAGCGATGGACCCAGCAGTTGCAAAAAAAATGCCTTTTTTGAATTTTTTGTTTTTTTTTTTTTGGAATAGAGGGGTAGCGACGAATTGAGCCGTCACAAATGAACAACAGACTCAGCCGTCGCAAAAAGGCCTAATCTGGTTTTTTTTTTGTTTTTTTAATTTGACGGGTAGCAACAAACCCAGCCGTCACAAATAAGCCTCAATTTGTTTTTTTAAATTTTTTTTTTGAAATTGACAGGTTGCGACGGATTTGACCATCGCAAAAAATCCCCAATATGAATTTCTTTTTGTTTTTTGTTTTAATTTGAAGGGTAGCGATGGATTGAGTCGTCGCAAATTAGCAACGGACCCAACCGTCGCAAAGCCCAATCTGGTTTTTTTTGTTTTTTTTATTTGAAGGGTAGCGACGGACTGGGCTGTCGCGAATTAGCGATGGACCCGGCCATCTCAAAAAAGCCCCAATCTGATTCTTTTTAATTTAACGGGTAGCGACGGACCTAGCTGTCGTAAAAAAGCCCCAATTTGATTTTTTTTGTTTTTTTTGGAATAGACGGGTAACGACGGACTGGGGCGTCGCAAATTAGCGATGGACCCAGCCGTCGCAAAAAAACCCCAATTTCATTTAAAGGAAAATATTTTTTAAATTTTTTAAATTTAATAATTTATATTAGCGACGGAAATGGTTTTTTTGCCACGGATATTTTCGTGGCTAATGGAAAATATTCTCGTGGTGCATGATTTTTAGTCAATTTTGTGCTAAAATGGACTAAAATCGTTTACTAATAGAGTGTATTCCCAAAAACTATTAATTACCTACAATTTTTTCTTAACAATTTTTAGTTAACGATTTGGAATTTGTTGCTAATTACGAGAAAAGTTATCACTAAATTAATATTTTTTTTAGAAATTTTCTACGTGTAAATGATTTTGATTCCTCCGTTATTAATTTAGAGAAAAATTGTTCCTAATTTAGTTAAAAACTGCAGCTAATTTAAAAGTAAAAGTTATAGAGAGACAAAAATCATCCATTTTAAAAATAGAGAACTAAAATTAAATTTAAAAATTAAAATTACCCAAAATACAAATACGACACATCAAAACTACAATAAGCTTTTTTTGTTTTTTTTTCTTAAAAAACTTTTCCTTGATAGAAGGGAAAGTTATTATCTATGGTGACATATAATACATAATATATAATACCACTAGAATCATTGTTGAACATTCTGTTCTAATTTTTTTTTCTACTTTTGGTCATTTCACTAATAACAAGCTGTGGAGCAAAATTGAAAGTGGGGTGAAAATCGTACTAGCACCCTGGATGGGAGGGGCTATTCTCCTTTTCAAACTCTTAATCATTTAACACTTCCATCATTATATATTATTTCATTTTCGAAACTTCTTTTGGTATGTTATTCAAGAATTGAAGTTGTATATATGTAACGTTAAAAGTAAATAGAATAATAATCTCCTTACCCAGCTAGCTATATATCATAGCATTTTTAGCTACAATAATAATAGTTAGTATATGTATATATGCAAGATAAAAGCATTTTATATATATTCATTAATTTCCACACGACATATACTTTTATATAATAATTTCATTAATCACTAATTAACTAACGTCTTGCAATTATTCTCTCTAAAATCATCAATATTCTGGGACCCTGAAAAAGAGCATTAATTAGAAATTAGAAATATAATGAAGTGATGATAAGCTAGTGCATATAGGTAGCTTCAATTAATTGGAAAAGAAATAAAAATAAAAATAAAGAAGGTAAGGATTAATTAAATTAGTGTATTATTGAATTGGAATAATGGATAATTAATATATAAGACATGAGATCACCTTTGGAAAACTTGTTAAGGCAAGCTAGGTGTGCCTTTATAGCTTCCTTCCTTTTCCCCTAAAGTGACAACAAAATATAATGCATCTTTCATGATTTTGATGAGAAACTTTATTAATTTGGCTATAAACATCATCATTCCACACTTGTAACGTTTTTGTTCAACCATGCATACTCCCTCTATAAACATTTCTTAGTACCATTTTTTTTAAAAGAACTTCTATATTACATGTAATAAAAATATATTAAAAATAACCTCCATTTTATGGATGAGACTATTGTTACTCTTTTATTTTTTAAAGAAAAAAAAAACTCAAGGACAATATAATAAATATACCGTAATTAAAAAATTAAATATTATTAATTTGTATATGATGATGTGTGTTTGGAAAAATGTTGAGTCGGAGTAAAATTAATTTTAGAGGTTGACAAATTAGTTGTTTGGTTATGAGTTAGGAAAAAATTAAAATTGATTTTGGCTAAAGCAATGTGAGACTTGCTTTCACGTTGAACTGAAAATTTGAGAAAAAATCACCGAACATAAATCACGTTACTTTAAAATCAATTTTATACAAAATCATTTATTTAAAATCACGTTTATTCAAAATTAATTTTATCACTATTAAACCAAACACACTCGATATTGTTGAAAAATTAAATATAATTTGAATTGTTGACCGCGATTTGTCTAGACATACACAATTATATTGCTGTCCGCAGCAGCCATCGAGGACATTCTCAAAATGTCACATTAGCATTACATAAGAACAGTGTTATAGCTATCTAGCTACTCAAAATATATATATTATTATTATTAGCTAGCACATAGTATTAATTATTTATTTATTTAAAATTATATATTAATTAATTGACAGTGATCGAGAAAATGAAAGATAAAAAGATCAAATATTGTTGAAATGGACGTATACCGACATGATCTATCCTTAGCGAATCATGAAAATACAAACCAATCCTCCAATACAACTTTCATCTCAACTATCAACTAACAATTTTTTTAATTTTAATTTTAATTTTAATTTATGCTATATTTTTCATATGACGATGGTTCATTTAATTTCCCCCCAAATATATATGCACGCAGTTTGCAATACTAGTATATTATAAGAATTCTGATTTTTATATTAGTTTTTTTTTTATAATGTACATTGGTTACCTACGTTAAAATAAGTGGTTACATTAGTTATTTTTTTGTTACACTATTTTTTTGGATTTAGTGGTTAAAATATGTGGTTACAACGTAAAAATAAAAATTCAACAAAAATTCTATGTGTAACCAGATATGTTAATGTATGTAACCATGAGTATAAAGTGAGTACGAAAAATGTGAATACGAAAATCTTTTTCATATTATAATTAATTACCTACAAGGTATTCTAAGAATTTATTTTTCATGAAAATACAAATCTTGATGAGATACTATTTGATCTGTAATTTTATTTTTCATTCTTAAATTTATGTTTTTCTTATTATCATTTTCAATTTTTTTTATACAAATTTAGTAAATAAAAATACAAACTTTCATTTATTTACCAAAAAAACACAAAAGAGAATGACCGATTATTATTCGTTGCAAAGATTTAGAGGAGAATTGAGAGCATTATCTAGTGGATAATTGGAAGCGAGCCCATTGTGTTTTTCCCTGTTTGTGAACAATATATATGATTATACTATTTTGTAGCAATTATTATTATTAATTATTAATTATATATAATTGGATAATTGGAAGCGAGCCCATCCGTCCTGTGTTTTCAGATCGAGTTGCAAAACAAGGCACATACATCATTATTATTCATGATATCCATTGTGCCATCGTGAAGCAGACAAATGAGAAAAAAAAAGTGTTGAAAGAATAATATTCACACGTGAAGGACAAATTGGAAGGTTTATAAATATAGGAGTAATAATTATTACTACCATTTCATTTATTATATTGAGTAGTAGTGTGGGTACTTGATTCCAATATTATTATTTACAATTATCTTATTTTGTTCTCATTTTAATTAATTACAATGCACCAGAGCTTGCGTAACCCACAAAAAGGTTCAAGCTTCTCATTTACTTCGCTCGCTTATACTACATGTTTAAAAACAATTTATTGTATCAATATATATTTTTATAGAAAATAGTATAATAGGATATCAAATATCGTATTTATACACGCATGTTTTTATACGCCAATCAACTGAGCTATATGACTGGAACACGTATTAAATATTATGTTATCAATTTTGTTTTTTATTTTTCTTTATTAATATTTATAAACACTCATAAAATTAATATGTATTTAATACCAAATTAAGAGAGAGATATATAGACACAAAAATATTAACATCATATATCATATTATTTTTTAATACGATATCGGAGATCTGTCTATTTCCTTGAAGTATTGATTTTCTTATTACATTAATTTTATGCTTACAATTTACGCTAATTTTTTCATCAAGTGATAATGGTCTATAATTTATTTATTTTTTAAAAAAAGTATATTTTATATGCGATCTACTCCAAAGACCGCAATAAAGTTTTGCCCTTTTAAATTTAAGTAAGGCTATTATCACACTCTTTTAAATATTTTAATTTAAAATATACTTTTAATTAATAAAATCAAAACATAAATATATAAATATCATCATTAAAATAATTTTAAAAGAGCGGTGAAAAACAGTGACCAAATAGTCGAATTTATCCCACCTATAATATGCTCATATGTTTGGTTTTTTATGGGCTCTATGGTTTAAGAAGGTGGAATATTTTTTTAATATAACCATGGAAAGAAAATTTCATGGTCCAAAAAGTTCGAGTAATATACGGATAATTTTTTTTAAAGAAATAATTTTTGCAAAAATCAAACCAAAAACCTTTTAATAGATTATCAATTGTATACATTCTTAAAATCATATAAACTTAGTATACTTTTATTGAGCCAAACTCATTTAAGTCTAAGAAAAGAATTTTAATAATACATTTTCTTTGTGGAGTATCCTTGTTATCCGGTCTAAATGGTCTACAAAAGTAGGCGTTAATACCTGGCTTAGGTATAAAATATGCTGGTAAATAATACATTTTCTTCCCAAAACATGGTGAACCAAGTGCTGTATATTATTCACACAGAAATTAATCTTCAAATATTTATCAAAAACAAAAAATTGTATTATCAAACAAGAGACTGTTTAATTTATATTTTAGTAGGATGAAAAGTGAAAATTACATGAACTAAGATAAAAGTTAATAATTGAAATTATTAATGTACAAAAAATCGAGACGATCAAATAAAAGTAATTAATTTTAATTTCGGTCAAAATTACTATTAAATTTAAAGCAAACGTACTCTTATAATATAATTAACGTTGTTTTTCACTTGGATTTAAGCTGATTAATTAGTAATTACGCTATCTTGACATACATATCGAGCTTAATATTTGTTTTCTTACCCTAGTCTAAAGCACAGAGGCATATAGAGTTATAGACCGTGGGAGAAGTCAATTATTTTAACTATATGCATTACATTTTAATTTGTGCTAGTTATAATATGTTAGCAAGAGTTTTTTTTTTTTTTTAATTTGTATAATGTTATATATATTAAAAAATTAAAAATAAAAAGAAAGCATATTATTAATTATATGTTAAACACAATCTGATTAAATATTTGTTTATTCTTAACTTGTGCAATCTATGGAAATTAAAAAAAATCGTTTTATAAAAATGACATGAGAATAAGCATGCATGCATGGATGTGGATCAGATTAAATTAGGAGGCAGTAATTGGATGTAGAATTGATAAAATGTTAAGCATTATTTAAAGTAAGAATTATGATGGGCATGATGAAGCTAAGAGGGTGGATTAAGAAGAAAATAAATAAATAATATTAAAATTAAACCCCTCTAATAATGTTACAACAGAGAGTTGTGTTAATAAAATTTAATTAGAAGTTTTAAAGTGATGAGTTGAAAGGAAAGGCAGTTGTTGTTGTGCGACGCGTAATAGTTGATTCACAGCAGTCGCAATTTCATCCACCGTCTTCAGCTCACTCCCCTCCTCCACCTGCTCCAAGTATTTCATACTAAATTAGGAACTAGAATTGAGTTAAGTAGGTAGATGTTTTCACATTTTTTAAGTTTATTTTAATTCTAAGGAAAAAAAGGGAAGTAGTGACCTTAAGACTAAGAGAGTAAAGGACCAAATGTTGAAGAGTGGTAACATTAAGGTGAAGAATGCTAAGCCTGAGACTTTGAAGCCCAACAACGAGCTTCATGAGAAGCCCGGGTTTTTTGTTGGACAGTATCTTGAGATTCGCGTGGCTATCCACCACGGTGACTTCTATGTCCGCCACCGCCCACTCTTTCTGTTCCACCGCTCGCCTTGTATTATTATTATTATTATTGATTTGTTGTGGTTGGTTGGAATATTTGGTTTGAGCCTCCATGGATTGTAATAGCTGCTCTAACTCCTTCACAAAGTTAATTGCGCCCCCAATAATTGACGCTTGATCACCCTGTTTTCGTAACACAAATCATTTAATTAATCAATGAAACACAAAACACACACTTATGAACAAGTAGAAGGGAAAGAATTAAGTGACCCTTTGAACATAAGAAGAAGGCATGAGGGATCGAAGGACGGCGAGATACTCGTTCATCTGTTTCCGTCGATTGCGCTCCACCGCAATGTGGGTCATCCTCTGCTTCTCTATTTCCTCTTTCTTCTTCGTGCTCTTGGTACGCCGTCTTTTTCGCCGAGGAGTAATACAGGGCTCAGGGGAGGAGTGAGAATCCCATTGCAACGCCGAGGTGGAAGAGGAATCCCAATTCGCAATATCAACACTCTGTTCTATGTTGTTACTGTTGTTCATAATTCCGGGAAGAACTTTTTCTTGTTCCCTTGGTTGTGATTCCAAGGCATAGTCGTGATACAGATAATCCCTGCTGCTAAAACCATATGAGAATGGATCTTGCGGGAAAACCACCGTCTCTAACGCCATTATTTGTGACTCTCTCTGTCTCTCGCTCTCTGTTTTTGTTGAAGAGAACAGAGATTTAAAAGAGAAATTGTAATTATTATTAGAGGGAAGGAAGAAAAAATGAGAGAGAGAGAGCAAACAAAGAGGGGCTTTTAATTTATTTGTGAGGAAGAAAATGGTATGGCTTTTTAAAGAGCTGGAGACTGTACACCACTTCCTTCACCGCAAAAAGTCAAACCCACAGGGGAAACATCACATAAACAAACGCAGATTCTCTTCTCAACCTTTTAAATTGCAGTTATGAATTCAACTATGTTACATTAAGTGTTAAGTGTGTGTTTGGACTGACATTAAATCACGTCAAATTACGTTAAGATAGATAAATTAATGGTTGAGATAAATTAGACATATAAGTCGAGACGGATCCAATGAACGCAACAAAAAGTAGCGTTGAAGTGGATCTAGATTAACGTGAATCCACTTCTATCCAAACAGACACTAAATATAGCTAAATACAATTAGATGTAATCATTATAAACTGCAATTACGGTTCGATGAAATTTTGGTAATATTTAAAACCTTTATGTTTGACACATTGTCACCAAGTTACACAAAAATTAAGAATATGACCATTATAGAATATATAAATAATATGATAATTTTTATCTTATAAATTAACTTTTGAAACTAAGTTAAACCTAAACTTAAATCTAACAAGTAAAAACTATAACGGTAAATTGTTTTTTTTTTTCAAGTGTTTATAAATTAATTTTCATGAATAGTTACTTGGTATGACTTTTATGTTCTGGCTTTGTTTACTTAGTATTCTTCCTACGAATGAGCTTCGTTACCATCGGAACCTTTCGGCATCTGCTATGTGTCAGCGTTGTGGCTTGGCTGAGAAAACCATTCTGCACTGCTTGCGTGACTGTGCTCAAGCGAGAGGTATTTGACGCGGCGTTGGTTTCGTGAGGACGCCCAGTTCTTGGATAATAACGTTGTTTCTTGGGCTTCTAACTTCGTGAAGAATGACAATGAAATCTTGTTCGCTTGCACCGCATGGCATGTGTGGTGCACTCGTAATAAAGCTGTTATTAGTGGTAAGATCATTTCTAACTTTGAGACCATTTCAGCGATTCATAGCGATGCCTCCGGCTTGCTGCAGTGGTTGAACACTTATATCTCGCGGGTTTCCTTGCAAAAAGAAGTCTATTGGTGCGTTCCGAGGGAGAATCAAGTGAAGTTGAATATTGACGGTAGTTGTATTGGCAATCCAGGTCCGGCAGGGGCTAGCGGCCTCCTCCGTAATCATTGCGGAGAGTTGCTTTTTGGCTTCTACGAATCTCTGGGCGATTCCACGAGTTTTCATGCGGAGCTTGTCGGCCTCTATCGGGGTCTTTTCCTTACATGGGAACTTGGTTATCGTAATGTTATTTGCCACTCTGACTCGCTCCTTGCGGTGGAGACCGTCAAGCTGGGTGCCAGAGAATTTTATCTTTATGCTGCATTGATCTAGTCCACCAAGGAGCTCTTGTCTCGCAATTGGATTTGTCGGTTTGGGCATGCTTATAGGGAATCAAACTTCTGTGTTGATGGCCTCGCGAAGCTTGCATCTGGCGGTGCTTTTCCTTTCACAGTGATCTACTCTCTTATCCCTCAGCTGTCTAGTTTGTTGTTGACTAATAGAATAGGAGTTGTTCACTTTAGATCCATTCCTTTTTAATTTTTTAGTTTTTTTATTTATTTTTCTGATGTACCAAATAAAATAGTTATTTAAAACTCCATCTAATTCTGTACTTAAATAACTATCTAATGTGATTTATGGCCAACTCAAATTAAGTAACTTTTGATCAACTTTAATAAAATATTGGGTTTCATTCCTCTCTTATTTTTTATTGTTTAATTAAAAAACAGATATTATTTTACTTTTGAATAACTATATCATGAAAATTAACCATGTACAGTTGTTTTTTGGGCATCAAAGGTATTATTTGGTCCACAGCAGCAACTAATTTCTTTGAAATGCAAAGATTATTTATAAGTTTTAAGATAAATTAAATTAACAACTTAATTTTTATGGCAAATGATATTTAGTGTTCTTAAGGGCACTATTTAAAAATCTAAATATAGTAAAAAGATAGAGAGGTAATATTGTCACTCCTAAAATTCTATTGCCACTCATTTTGAAATATTTTTTTAATTTAAACTATATTTTTTAACCAATCAAATCAAAGTATTAATAACTAAATATTATTAAAATATTGGAAAAAGGAGTGGCAATAGAGTTTTTGGAGTGGCAATATCAATTCCCAAAAGATATTGGAATGAGTAATTTTTTTATTCCCGAGAAGCGAAACAATGTGCTCTTATGACTATTTTTCTACGTCTAATAACCTTAATTAGGGCTCTAAGACCCTCTCCAATGAAGAGGTGCTTAACTAGGTTCTTATAAATTAATTTATTATATTTTGTTGGGTCTCACGTGTATATATCACTTTATCAATTTAAGCACCCGAAGCACTCCATTACAAGTTCTTAAATAAACACTTCGGATGGGTCCGCATGTACCCACAAATTAACTATCTCATATTTATTTTTTATTTTTAATACAAATTGAAGTCATTTTTTCTATAAGAACCAAGTGCTAATTTAAGCAGCTTTGCTCAGCACCTTGTTCCACGTCAGTATGCTCCAAAAAAGATTAAGTACTTAACTAAAGTACTTAAATAATAATAACTCATTTAAGCACCCCGTTAAAGATGAACACTATATCAAAACCCAATCTTTATACATGCAACTCCTTTTTGTGTCCATGGTTACACTAAAAAATGAGACGTTTTAATTAGTTCTTATATACATCAACATTTACATTTTTTCCCTGGCGCTTGAGATTGGTCCGAGAAATCCTCAATTTACGTTTTATGCATTTTTTTTTCTAGAATAAAATAAATTGAATTTTTGAAACGCAGCGGTGTCAATGGATTTATTTGAAGATACAGTTGTTAATGAATCACATAGAATATCAAACTTAAATCTCTTTCGTGAACAACGTAATCTTATCCTCAATTCCACCAATATATTATACAAAGAAAAGAAAGAAAGAAAAAAAAAACCATTGTTGAAATTAACATATATACTCTTATGATCCAATAATCTAATTTTAATGAGGAAACAACAAAAAATGATTGGTTGGCAAGAAACCAAAAGCATAGAGAAAAAACTATGTATGTATACCATAGATTACTACTATGTGATACCTAATTCGTGAACAATCCAGATATCGACGTGGAAGGACGGTCATCTCCCTCGTGGATATTAATAAAATCCGTGGGGTGAAGGGCAAGATGGTCTTTTCAGTGTGTTAGAGTAATGAATTTTAAATGGGTTCATTTGGTAATAATGTGGTCGGAGAGTGGAACATGAAAGAGAGAAAGATGACGAAAAGCTGCTCATGACTCAGAGATTCGCAGAAACATCCATATACAGCAAAATAAATATAACAAGGGTTACGCTAACATTTGTTAAGCTGTAATAAATATATTTTTTAAAATAATTAGAGTTATTATAAATAATGTTTATTAAGTAGTTTTTAAGTTTCGAAACATTAAAATCTACTATTTTTAATAAAATATTATTATTTTTATAATCTGAAGTAATATCCTTAAGATACTGTTTATGATTTTTCATATAACAATACATATACTGTCAGTTTAGGTTTAGTCACTCTTTATTTTAAATTATTTTTTAGTAGTAAAATTATAACTAAACAAGCTTATATTAGTATTATATATTATTATTTACTCTACTTATTGAATTTCTATATTTTTTTTTATGCATCAAATCATTTGTTTTATTTAAATTTGTTTTCGTCTATGTCTTCCTATACATTTTGACACCCAAAAAAAAAAAAAAAAACTTAAACAAACCACTATGAAAAATGGGATGAGATGTGAAAGGGAGAAATTTTTTGGAAAATGAAGGACACAGAAACCAAATAGCCTCTAATTCTGGAATGGAACAAGCTTCAGTATTATGCAGAGGAATCCATGCATGTGACCTATACAAAGGGCTATTCTGTAATAAGCTATTTTAATCCGTTTTTATTTAGAAATATCTAAAACAAAAATTACATTCATTCAAGAAAGTGATAACATCAACAAAATTACAATTACAACTAAAACACTTTCTAGGACAGTACTAATATTTTTTTATAAAAAAAAATCAAATTAATTTTTTTAAAAGATAAACAGACCAAGCTACAATTTATACAGCTCAAAACTATCACATATAGAAAAAAGGTTTTTTAGCGGCCAAAAAAATTATTTTTTACACTTTTCATTTTTAGTGGTAAATATGTCAGCAACTCAATTAAAAGCCAATCAACGACATAATTGATGGCGACGTCACATATATCAATCAACAATCTTGTCTATTGAGTTGCTAAATTATTCTTTTTAAATAGTGTATGATACTTTATCAAAATAACTTATTTAAACATTTATAATGTTTAAAAGGCTATTAGTAAATGCTAACAAAGTCATATTATTCGGATTAGATTAAGTGCATGTTTTGATTGAGGGTGGTAGGCTTTGGCTAAATAGACTAGACTTATTTTATAATTGATGGAACTAAGTCTGGTCTATGGGCCAATCATAAGCTCATTTTTCAGGCTAAGTCTAGCCTATTTGAAAGCCTATAAAGCCTGAAAGCCTACTTTATCCTAAGGTCTCTAAAAAGGCTAACAATCTATCTTAAATATGCCAACAAATCACTAAATAGACTAATAGGTCTTTTTAACAAGCCCTCTAAATAAGCTTAATTTATAAACATATTAGAAAATTTATTTTATCTGCATTTAAAAAATTTATAATATATATATATATATATATTAAAATTTAATAGCCGGCCTATTAGGCTTAATAGGCTTTTTTAAAAGGTCTGTACCTAGCCTTTTTAGTTAAATAGACCTTTTAAAAAGTTTGAACCTGACATTTTTATTAAACAGGTTAGACCAGACTTTAAATAGACCAGACCATAGGCCCCTGTTAAGCCGGTTGGCCTTTTTCTATCCCTATTTGATACTCTAATCAAAATTTAGGTTTTATAGTATAAATTTGATGCATAATTGATTATGGAGAAGTAGAAGTAACAAAAAGTTACTTCTCATAAAACCTAGTTAGATTTTGTATCCATAATCAATTATGACCCAAAATTGTCAAACATAATTTTTTAATCAAAATCAATTATATTCCAAGACAAACCATAATTTTGGTGACACATAAGCTAAACCAAACATACTACACCGATTGACTTTGATGGTTAAAACCTATTTTTACTGGGGTTTGATTAAAAAGGAAAAAAAAAAAAAACCACTAGTTTTTGAGGCGGGAATAAGGTGTGAGTTTGGGATCTAACTAATCACCCCACCCCAAACCTGAGATCGGACGGCTACAAATTAATTGATAGGATAAAAATATAAACTTTTTAAAACTCATTTATTTGAGTCGTTCAATGTTGATGGGACAACCATCTGACCAACTTTAAGGTGGCTACCATGTTCGTGACTACACCCAATCTGAAGCCCCAAACTCGAACTTATAATTACTTAATATTTTAAAATTTGATCCTTTAATTCTAGGTTGAATTCAGGTGAGTCCTCCAACTTTTCATTTATTCAAATTGATATTTTCTATTTTCTTTTTTTTGCTATTAAAAATTGTATGAGACATTACTCTCGCAATTCTTGGAGATGTGACATTATGATTACTCTCTCTTCTAATAAGTACATTTTTCAGGATTCGAATTTGTATTTTCATCTTTATAGGAGACCAAATTACTTATTACGAGACATTACTCTCGCAATTCTTGGAGATGTGACAATATGATTACTCTCTCTTCTAATAAGTACACTTTTCAGGATTCGAATTTGTATTTTCATCTTGATAAGACATTCTCTAGGTTTTTTTATTTTTGCCCTTTAATATTTTTTGGGTCTCCCCCTTGCATAATATAATTAATAGTTTATTACCATTCTAATCAGAATTTGAGTCATTCCTTTAACCTATTCATCTATTAATAATTCCACTGTACATACTGCTAATCTTTGATATACGAGTACAAAATTATTTATGGAGTATCTAATACTAAAAAATCCAAACCCAACTGGCATTCCTTTGAATGTATCAGAAAAATATTTAGATTATGGGATTCGATGACTGCTTAATTAACTTTAATCATATATATATATATATATATATATATATATATATATATATATATATATATGCTACTACTAATTGAGTACTAAACACTACTATCATTATTAATTATTATTAATTATTAAGTTGTTATATAACTATGAGTAAATTGAGTCTAAAAAATTATTTTCATTCTTGGTATTGTGCTCAATATCATATTATGCAAGCTAGATCATGTCTTCGGTTTTTCTTTTTTGGCATAAAGGGTATCCGATTCTCGGTCAATAAGGAAAGACTAAATACTTGTTTAATTTAATTTTTTTTGGACTAAAAGTAAAAATGTTTTTATTTTAAATAACAATAATTATAATTTATTTGATACAAATTTTGATTACGGATAGAAATTTTTTTAACTTCCACTAAAATATATTATTAATTTCTATGCTTTTGCAGTGTATGTATGTACTTATCTAATACTATATATGAACAAATGATATAGATATATAGGACATATTTCTATGCTTAATTTAATGGTAGATACATATTTTTCTAATAATTTGGTGGACAATTAGGGTATAATTTGCATTCATCAAACTTATTTGGTAATATAGTATAAGCGTATTATTAATTAATTAAATAATAATAAGTTCATAACTAATTTGATCAGCGATCAATCTGGCCCACACGCCAACGAAATGTATATATATAGGTCACCCAAAAAAAGGACTTTTATTTATGTGTATATAATACATATGATATGATGTATATTCTAGTGAGCTTTGACAAGAAAAATGTATGTTGGGTTCTGCAAATGAAATCCCTTTCAAAGATTGTATGAATTCAAGGTCCACAAGAAATACCTCCACTTTCAAATTTTATACGTCACATGCAATGATTCCTTCAGTACTTTGATTTCATCTGTTGAATAAATAATACAATGAAATCTATATATACTTTTAGGATTTTTTTATCTGGTACAAACTTGTATAAACCAGTATAAGTTAATGATATTTAAAATAAAAAAATAGTAAAACATTTATTATAGTATAGTATAAAGGTAATTTAATTTTTATTTTTCCAACAAAAAAATATTATTGCTAGACTTTTAACCTGCAGACTAAACTATTTTATTTTAATAGTAAAATTTGACTATACAATTATAGATATATAAATACAATGATTTCAATCAAAATTGAATAACGATCCGTATATATATTTTCAAGTCTTTATTAAAGTATTTAGCAGCGAATTAAAGTGCAATATAGTAAATTAGTGGTAATTAATTGGGTTTAATAAAGGAAATGATATATGTTTATAATACAAGTTATTAAGGATGAAAATTAGAGACGTAATTAAGTTGGTGGTAGGGAATTTTGTTTTGTCATTATTTGGGAACACAGGGTTGCACCTAATGAAGAAAAGAAGAAGAAGATATATATATATATATATATATATATATATATATATATATATATATATATAATGGAGATTTGTATTAAATCTTAAATCTTAGTAATTAATAACTAAACATGTTTGTCTCAGTTGCATGTGCTTTCAACCACAAAACACGCTGCCAACCGCATCATCCGGGCACAAGCTACTCCTACTTAATCACTATAATTATTTATAACAATTTGTATTTGCATAAATAATAACGTACGTGTTAATTAATCCAAACTGATGACTTGGTCAGAGATTAATAAGTTAAGTAGTACTTAATTAATTAATTAATGATCTAAAAACTCTGTTGGTTCCTATAGGCTTGTTGACTAGCTCGTTTAACAAACCAAGCCTTTAATTTATAGGGTTCCTGCCCGTATTGTTTTACATGCTGGCGTTTGCTCAATAGATTCTCCTCTTCAGCTTTCCTTTCAGGTTATTTATTAAATATATTTTTGGATATTTGTTTGTTTTTATTGTAAGGCTAAAAGATTAATCAGGTTTTTTACCCAATTATTCATTTTGTTGATATGTCAAAATATTTATTATTCATAGTACATTAATTAAGAATCTCATTATAAAAATTTGTTTCAAACCTCAAAATTAATTAGACCGACCCTCGTTCGTAACCAAAAGAAAATAAACTATCATTAAAAACATATATCCTTCAATGAAGCATATAACCTGCCAATTCATTGTAGTAACAAAGACAAACACACAAATAATGGTAATGCATATTAAAAAAAAAAGAAAGAAATTAACGGTAATGTATAGATGGCAAAATCAATGGGTTAGTTAAAATTGATGTCATTGGATGGTAAGGATTTAAGGGTATTCAAACGATCGAGATAGAATTGACTATGCATCATATTGTTGTAAGAATGTCCAAAATATATTTTAGTATTTATAAAATAAAATTGCCAAAATTCGAAAACGTCACTAATCACTTTGCACGTCGCGGTGATGCTGACATGCCAAAAGACATTCAGTGAGTAAATGCAATGAATTGAACTTTTAAATTATGAAAATTCAAATTAAAGTTCAATTAATTGGTTTAAACACACCAAAGTGATCGAGCGGATACAGAAATTAAATTAATATTTTTTGGGTGAAAAGACAATCATAATAGTTCTAATATATAACTCGCAATTTAGATTATATTGTAAAATGAACTGTGGGTCGTTCCAACTTGGTTGAAAGGTTTCATCAATATTTGTAGAATTACCTTTTTGGACTTTTATTAGCAATTGAGATTGAAAGCATCTTATAATCATTCGCAACCCTTGCATTAAAAATTTTGTAAATATTCTGGAACCGTAAACAGCCTTAACTTTTATATAAAAAAAATTAATTAGAATATGAACAACGTAACATATTACATGCAATTGGGTTGCTAGATTTGCAAATAATTCAGGATCGATATATAATAATTGAGGACCCAGCGCAGCCAATTTCATATAGCAATGCAAATTCTAATAACTTTATACTGACAATGACCTTTTAAGTGAGTTTACAGTGGTCCATATCCTTAAGAACTCAAATGAATTTAATTCAACCAAGCGTGCTAAGGGTTTGTATATAAATATTTTATAAGGAAGTTTTTGGTTTAATTTCTCTAAAAAAAATATTTTCTTAATAAGAAAAAAGTTTATTTTCGTCATTCTAATTTTTGGGAGTGTAAGTGAAGTTTTTCCTCCACCGTTTTATGTTCACACAAACGAATATATTGAAAATACAGTTACTATTTCATAAGAGTATGACAATAAAGTCAGGTAAATCTAAAATAGTAAAATACTATGGTTGGAAATAAGTTTAATATTGTTTGTCTTACTTTTTAGGACGCGGTTTAAATACATGTTAGACTACTTCTCATATTGCCAATTGATCTTTTGATGGAACTTTAACATGGTATCAGAGCCAGAGTCTAACGCTTAGACTGTTTCGTTATACTCCCGATTTATATGAGTCTCCGATACTCTGGGCTTGACCTAGTAAGCTACTAATTGATTTTATGATGAAATTTTAATGACCGTTAAACTATGGTCATTTAGGCGTGTTAGTAGTGCTTCTAATTATAGTGGTGTATATAAAAAAAATTATAAAAATATGTATGAAAAGAGCGTTGTTATTTTGTTTTTTGTTTTTGGGTAAAGTAATGGCGTCGGTTTTGTAGTACAGTTAAGTGAAAAGATGATTGGCTGCATTGAAATAGACAAGAAACATGTTCGTTCCAAGTTGCGCCATTTGTTCTTTTTTTTTTTTTTTTTTTGAGTATTACAATTTATTATAATTTAGCATATGAATATGAATTCATGGTCTCATGAATTTTCAATTTGGTGCTTCAATTCCATGGCCGGTGCAGAGCGCAAGAAAACCGCTTATTGGACAAAACTAGGGGCCATGCATGCTAGTATAGTTAGGGTAAAGTTAAACCAATATGCAATCTAGGTTCGGTTTGGGTATGATAATATGGTTTGTTTTTTTTTTTCTACTTTAAAAACGGTTCAAACAAGTTTGAAAAGATAAAATTGTTTCGGTTTAACCGAGTCACATTTTTTATTCGGTTTTGTTCTTGATTGAAGAAGAACCATGAATTGAAGGTACTCCATATATGCACAAGGAATGAAGGCCATCTCTGTTTAGAGCTTGGTCTCATCTAATAAAGTTAAGACTTAAAGATAAGCTCTCTGAGGGTTCTGAAATAATTATATAACAAAAAAAGTGAGATCTCTTTAATGTAATGTAAAGTATAACTTGATCTTTTCCGTTTGAGCATGATTATTTTCTGTGAAGTATATTTTTAATCTTGACAACAATGGATAAAAAAAAAAAAATGTAACTTGAACTGCCCTTTAAAGTTTGATAAATGTGAAATGGTAGTAGAGTTTGGAATGATATGCACCTAATTAATTTTTTAAAGATGCAGCAGCGCTCCCAGTTGTTTGTGCGATGATGGGCTGGGAGTGACAAAATAGTCATTAATCTTAATCATGAAGATAAAAAAAAAATGTGTTTGGGCTTGCGTTATCACTTATTTATTAGGTTGTTTTTCACAATATTTTTTCGTCACACACCACCCATGATGATGAAACTAATTTTAAAAGTATTTTTTTCATCAGTTTTTCCAGAATCTAATTTCTGCAAATGATAAGAAAAATATTGTCAATTATCTAATAATCGAATAGTGTGCATAAAGAAAATAGAGGTGAATATAGCAATAACCTTTTTTTTTTGTGATGCAAGGTTGCGTATTTATAATTGGCGCGCTACATTTTTTTATTGTGGTGTATATATATTTTGAAATGTATGATAAAATATTTTTCATGTACGTTTACAATAATTTTTATTTTATATTTTATGTGAGCATTTTTAGTTTTTAAAATTGTGAATTGAACGTAACCAATGTGAAAACACACAATATTTATGAACCCCTGGGGCATGTTCAGGGTCAAATTGCGTAGCTAGGTTAGTAGCAAGATACATATATAATTATATACCATGTGATATTTTTTACTCTTTTTTTGTATAAATAATTTTGACATCTTCATTGGTAGGCTTTGGATATGGGTTTAATGAATGTATGTAGCGCTACTTTAGGGAATAAATAAAAAAGAAAAAGAGTTAAAGTGGCCGTGTACAATGGGAGGAGCCAAATATTACTGCTGGCTTCTGAAACTCGAGAGAAGTCCTTCAAAAAATATTATTACAGACATTTTGAAGGTCTCTAACATAATACAGGTATAGTATCATTCATCCACAGAACAACCAACATGTTCCTTCATCTTCCACTCTTTTTTCTCCTCTTTATACAACCAGCAACCTCCCAGCTTGTATCACCACCACCGTCGCCACTCCACGACGACAGAAAATCCATGGCAGTCATGATGACGGTGGTGGTCATCCTCTTCTTCATCTCCGCCGTTCTTTCTCTCTACACTCGCCAATGCGGCGGCGGCAACGAACAACAAACCCAGCAGGTTATAGATCCCCACGGCCTCAACCACGAAATCATCCAAACCTTCCCTTCTTTCCTTTACGCGACCGTTAAGCCACTCATGATCCAACGAGACAACCTCGCATGCGCCGTGTGTTTGGACGATTTCCGTGACGACGACACGCTGCGTTTCATTCCAAAATGCAGTCACGTTTTCCACGTCACCTGTATTGACGTCTGGTTACTCTCTCACTCCACGTGTCCCGTTTGCCGCGCCAACCTCGTGATCATAACGGACGATTTAACTCCGTTTGTTTCCATTCAAATACCGGATGATGATGAAGAAGAGGAATCGCATGAGTACCTAAACAACGGCGGCGTTATAGACGAAGTGGATGAATCGCGGAAGAATGGAGAACGACTTCGTCGGAGTCGTACGGTGAATGAGAAGGCGACAGCGAGGTCACGGTCAACGGGGTTTTTATTAGGTGTGTTGTTTCGGCGGTGTAACACAACAGGTCACGATGATGGGATTGAAGTGGCGTGGGAGAGGTTTACGCTACGGTTACCGGAGGAGGTACGGAGGGAGTTGGTGATGAATTGTTGTTCAAGGAGGAGGATGAAGCGTGCGAGGAGTTGCGTGAATTTTAGGAGATCAATGAGTAGTGGGAGAATTAGCAGGACGAGAAGCGTTGGTAGTGGACTTGGCAGCAATTATAATTACGAGAGGCTTCATCACTACTTTCACGCTTAGTTAAATCGGTTGTAGCTTCCCGGTGATGCCGCCGCTTTTCACGGAAAACGGTTCGGAGAAAAAATCACCTGCTCCGCATCCACATTAGTTATTATCCATCTCTTCAAATCATGTTGCATTATATTATATGTTTTAAAAGATCAACTGATGTCTGATATATGATGCTTAGTATATGTTGTGTTTAATTTTAGCATGCTGATGATGAAGATTTTGGGTAGCAAGCGTAGAATAATTATTAGTATTATTGGTTCAACCCTGACCTATTCATCTCTATCTGAAACTTAATTGGATTCTTAACCTGCCATGATTAGAAAAACCTTATTAACAAATTGTTGGAACTAATTCAGAGCTTTGCCCTCTTTGGTCCTCCATCTCTTACTATATTATCAAAACATTACTTTCAAGGATTCAGTTCCACACATGCAACCAAGTACACACTTCTCGTTTATTGATTTGATCTGTATATGGGGTTATCTAGTGTGTGTCTGGTTTATTCTTTACTAACACTCAAACTATTTTAACTAAGTACAATAAATCGTTCATAAGTTAAATGGTTACAATTTGTGAAATTTTTTTTATAAATGTTGATATTTTATTAGAACACAAGTCACATTTCACTTACTGACACCCTCAATTTTCTAAACCAAAAAAGAAAAATCTTCTTTATAAAATTCAATAGTACCTTACAAATATTATAAAAATTACATTCAAAAGGAACGGAAACATTATAAATAACTTTTCCATGTTATGAAACACCAATACTTTTACGATGTTTTTTAAAAAAAACATGAACAATATTTGGCTCATAGCAATTCCTAACTCTTAAGGGCAAAATTATTTGAAGCCAAGTTAAATAAGTTTATGGAATAAAGGCTAGCAAAATCACTAAATTACAGCGAGAATCAAAAACCCTAGCTGTATGTGTAACTTTTTCCCTTTTATTAGCAAATGAAAAAATTTATTGAAAGAAGCACAATGTGTAAGTGAAAGGACAAAATGTAAAAAACCATTGTTTTTTTTTAAAAAAAAAAAAAGAAAAAAATACGATATGAAAGGACGCAATCTTTGTAAAAAGAATAATTATTAATACAATAACTGGACATTGTATTTTTTTATAGGAAATTAGTACAACTGGGAATCGAACCTAGTACGTTCCTACACACGCGTACTCCCATGTATTCACCAGCTGAGCTATATGACTCAGACCTGCACATTGTTCTTTTATTTCGTTTTTTCTCCCAACAAAAAAAAAGTTAAAATAGAATGATAGCTGCATTATTCTTTTACCATTGGTTTTGGTCGAGAAAAAGGTATTTACCGTAAAAGGTGTAAGGTAGAAGGGATTAGCATAATTTCTATTGGTAGTGATATTATTATTTTTAATATATAAATTTATAATTCTTATATATAAAAGGAATAAGGGATGGTAAAATTTTTAAAATTTGGTAGTCTCAATCCCTCCCACCAAGGTGTAAGGCTATGAAGTCCAATTCGAATACGCACCACTTGGCTGTAATCCATGCAATCAGCTATGGACAATTGCTTTTGCACCATCTTTTTTTCTTATATTAACACTATCTTCATATCGTACATTTTTAAAAGAAGAAAATTTCTGCAAGTATTTTTATAATTTCTTAAAATTAAATTTTCAAATTGATATTCTGAAATTTAAATTTTGGTAATGATAAAAAAAAAACATTTCTAAAATATCGTTTTATCAGTTACATTTAAAAGATGGTGTATTTAGAGAATATAGAAGGTAAACGTAAATTATTTTTGGCTAACATGGGCTTCAACTCCAGGTCCTTTTTCTACAAAAGAATTAGAAGAGAAGGTAAAAAACACAATATGGACTAAAAGGAAAAAAGGGTGGATGGGATCAGCACCATCTCTATTGGAAGTGGCACCATCTTTTTTAATATATAGATTTATGATTTTTGTATATAAAGGAATGATGGAATTTCTAAAGAATAATATTTTGTTGACACCCAAAAAGCTTACACCCATAATATAATATTACTATTTGCTTTAAATAAATTAAAAATTGGGGAAATAAAGGGTACTAAAGGGGTCAAGAAATAATAAAATAATAAGGGTATAAGGTTGGTATATGATTTTTGGGTGTCAAAAAATCAACACTCATTTCTAAAATTGGGTGGTCTCAATCCCTCTCACCGAAAAAAAAAACAACATATGAACCATAAGCATCTAGACCAACAACATTAAAAAAAGGACCATGTGGGCATACAACCCACGTATTGAAATTTCTTATGAAATTGATTAAAATACACATTTGGTCTTTTATGTTTTGTTGGAATTCTATTTTGGTCCTTTGTGTTTATTTTATCTCAATTTAGTTCTTTACGTTTGTTTTTTTTACCAACGTTGGACTCTTCTTTGAATTCGTTAGTCTAAGTTAACAGAACTACATACGTGGAACTTATATGGAATTAACTGTGTTAGTTGTCATCCATTTTCAGACTAAAACGACACCGTATTGAATTTTTTTCTTAAGCATTCATCCGTTAATCTAAGTTAACAGAATTGCATACATGGAACTTATATGGAATTAACTGCGTTAGCTGTCATCCATTTTCAGACTAAAACAACACCGTATTGAATTTTTTTCTTAAGCATGCCTCCGTTAATCTAAGTTAACAGAATTACGCTTAAGAAAAAAGTTCTATACGGTGTTGTTTCAGTCTGGAAATGGATGGCAACTAACGCCGTTAATACCATGTAGGTGCCACGTATGCAGTTCGGTTAACTAGACTAACTGATTCATAGAAGAGTCTAACGTTGGTCCAAAAAACAAACTTAAGGGACCAAATTGAAACAAAATAAACTTAAAGGACCAAAATAAGACTTAAAAAAAGTATAAAGGACCAAATGTATATTTTAACCTATTAAATTAGACTAAACAAATTTACATCCCCAAATTAATAGACTAGCAAATCAACAATATAAATTTTTCTAGGAAGGAAAAATCCTCATTATTCTTATTTTAGTTATTATCATTTTTTCAAATCATTTTTTCTTCTCGTATCTTGTCATAGTTTTGCCCCCATGTATATGTTAGAATTAGGGGTGAAAACAGACCAGGCCAGACTAGGCTTTGGCTAACCAGGTCAGGCCTGTTTTATAATTGATGGAGCTAAGTCTGGTTTATTGGCCTATCATAGGCTTATTTTTCAGGCTAAGCCTAGCCTATTTGAAAGCCTATAAGGCCTGAAAGCCTATTAGTAGGCCTACTTTGTCCTATGATCTCTAAAAAAGCCAACAATTCTATATTAAATATGCCAACAAGCCACTAAATAGGCTAATAGGCCTTTTTAACAAGCCCTCTAAATAAGCCTAATTTATAAACATATTAAAAAATTTATTGTATTTAAATTTATAAAATTTATTATATATATATATATATATATTAATTTTTTAAAACATAATATTTTATTTATATTTATAAATTTTATAATATATATTAAGATTTAATAGGCCGGCCTATTAGACTTAATAGGCTTTTTAAAAAGCCTGAACCTAGCCTCTTTATTAAACAGGCTAGGCCAGACCAGGCTTTAAATAGGTCAGGCCATAGACCCCTGTTATGCCGGCTGGCCTTTTTCCACCCCTAAGAATAAGGAAAAACTTTGTATTCCCTTGTATAATAACATTATTAGGAGTGTTTATGAGCTCAAATCAACACTATTAACCAAATTCAATTAAAGAGAATTGGATTGGATTAATCTTATGAATTTGTTTGGATTTTCTCAATGTTGAATCTGACCTAATTAAATTGGACATTTATTCATAAACTTGTAAATCTGAACAACTGAAGCCAATCCAACCATAATTGGAAAAAAAATCCATTAGTTTGATTTTATTGGAAATCTTTTAGGTAAAAAATACTTAAAGTTAATGTTAAAAGTTGTATATATTGTAATTTTTCTCTCTTTTTTAGTATTCATAATTATATTTTCTTGTAAGCTTTTATCTATAAAAAGAAAATAAATATATACAACTCTATATGGTACTCTACCCAATCCAACCCAAGTTGATGTGATGAGGTTGGATCCGGTTTATCAAGAAAAATGGTTCAGCCCAATCTTATCTAATTCAAATTCAAATTTGTTACATTTGGTAAGTTTTTGTTTGCTCCAGCTTGATTATCAGAAACTTTTTCCTTTTTGGTCCTGCATGATTATCAGAAACTGAAATTATTATTGCTCAAGAGGCATTGAAGTAGGCTGAGTATAGTATAAGAGAGACCCTAATTATATTCATATTATATTTAATTTTTAATATAGTGAGAAAATAATATAATATAAAAAATAATAATTTATCATATATATTTTAAATAAATGAAGTTTTTAATACACTTTATTATAAATGAAAAATAAATATATTTTGATTTCTTATTTTTTAAATTCCACTTTAGGGTTAATTATAGTTTAACCCTTTGTACTTTGCATCTTGTGTATTTTAATACTAAAGCTTTCAGAGTATATATTTTGTTCTATATTCTTTTTTAATGTACATTTTTTTTTTAAGAAATCACATTTAGCTACGTTTTTTATTCAAATTAATGATAATTTTTTTTAAATTAGTGATACAAAATGCACACATTAAAAGATTTTATATTAAAATGTAAATGAGAAAAAATAAAGGCGTCAAATTATAATTAACCATCCACTTTGTATATTTGAAGTACCATATATATCTATTTATTAATTACGTACTTCTACCAATGAATTAAATTTGGAATTTGTGTAGGGGGAAGTTCCTTTGTGTGACTGGCATCTATCTATGTTCAAATCAAATCTGAATGGTGTTTTCAATGGAAACCCCACTAAAGAAGCAGGTTTTTTTTTTTATATATAATTCAAAGTGTTGAATTACTTGATAGAGATAAAGACATGCCAATTAAATAAGCAGAATAAGTTGCACTAATGCTTGATAATCTTTAGTTACTTCTAAATTTATTCAATGTCTTGCTGCCTTCAATTTGACCTTTGTTTATTTTATACATATATTTATCCATAACAATTGATATACTTAGGTTACTTGATTATTGTAAATTTTAGGGTTTGTTAAGGCCCAAGTAACCTAAACAAGGGTTTTAGGCTTAAAAAAAAAAAGTCTCTAAAAATTTTTTTTAGTATTTCCCGCAATTATTCTCTTTATCTCTTCAGGTTTGGTTTTTGATATGAGGGTGTGACAAGAAAGGGTTTGGGTTTGGAGGTTTACTTGGGGGTCATGAATTGACCACTTTGGAGGAGTCTATGGTAAGAGTACTTGGGGAGGTGATGCAACCGCTAGTCCTGCATGAGGAGGGTCGTGATCAACGTAGGTGGATGAGGGAGGTTACAGGTCTATACGCTGCAGCTTCAGAATATTCTGCATTGTTACAAAGATTCACATAGGATGAACCTATAGAGGTCATAGTGTTGTAGGTGCAAAAAGCTGCATGGAAATCAGCAGCTCCACTAAAAGCTGTGGTTTTTTTGTGGTTGGCCTTTCAAGATAGAATCCCAACTCGTGTCAATTTGGTTCGGCTTTAGTGACGCATGACATATGTGTGTGTTGCTCGGTATTTTCCGAAACGACCTCCCACCTATTTCTACATTGCAAGTTTGCTTACGGCGTTTGGAGCAATGTGTTGATGTAGCTACAAGTACCAATTCCGATTGCAGAGTCCCTACAAGTGTGGTTTATGGCGTTTCGTTCGTCAGTTCGTTCCAAGAAGAAAAAGAAAGCTTTATTTGGTATCTGGATAGTGGTGTGTTGGTCGATTTGGTTAATGAAGAACTCATAGCTTTTAATAATGGTGTCTGGGATGGGGTCCAAGTCCTTGATAAAATCAAGGTTCGATCTTGGACTTGGTTAAAACATTCTAAACTTCTAACTTCAATTTTATTTTTCGATTGGTGTATGTGCCCCTTGGGTGTTTCTCGGACTAAAGTCTTTGGTGTAACGTTTTGAGTACATTTGTACTCTTTTAATAAATTTAAATTGCTTATAAACTGTTATAGCTTTTTAATGGTCCTACAAATAATATTTAATGACAACTTTAATAAACTATTTTATTAGTAAATAAAAAGACCATACTCTTAATTTTACTTTAGGCCTCTTACAACCTTGAGCCGCCGCCCGCCGCCTCTGCCCGTATTACATGTTTTTTGTTAATATATTCCTCACTCAACAGACCAAAACTAATTTTTTTTTAATAAAAATTATTCAAGTGAAAACATTATCTCTTAATAAAATATTTTTTATTAATATAATTATGATTCAAATTATTATTAATATCTTTAAAAAATTTAACTATTTATCAAATGTGTCAGATTTTTTTTCGCATATTACATTACCATTAATATTAATATTACACTAAGCTGAAATCTGGACCTAATACAAGCCAATGTAAATCAAAGCGGGAACTCTGATCCAAGAACTTAGAAAAATATTATCCTTAATTTCGTATGCTTCTCCTGTTCGTTGCAAATGAACAAAAACGGTAGGGGTCACCCTGAATATTTCTCTTTTTTTTTTTTATAAAAAAATATAACTTGTATTACATAATTTATTTTGTTTTATAATAAAATAATATAATACTTGCAGTACCCACACTTCCCTTTTCTTTTCCCCTCCAAAAAGGAAATTGTCTCTTACCAAAAAAAAAAAAGAAAGGAAATTGTTTAAATTCTTTTGAATTTTTTTTTTAAAAATTAATATTATTATGTTAGCCACATATATATATATATATATATATATATATATATATATATATATATATATATTAGGTGAGATGAGTTAAGACAAATAATTCAATTATAATTAATGGTTAAGATTTGATTTAAGGAAGAAAAAAAATCTTAACCATTCATTTGTGCTTATGTAGTCAATATTAACTCTTCTCATCTTTTATGCTTTCATTAGATATGCTCCCTATATATATTAGAGTGATGCTCACCTCTTTATCATTATATTTCAATTTATAACTTATAAAAGTAAGGTTAGAATATTAGAATTAATGAATTAAAAAAATGTTATAATATTAACATAATAATTATGAATAAAAATAATAATAATTATGATATATTTTTAGGCCTTTAATTAATAATAGTAATTAATGAATTTTATAAATTAAAATGGAAAATGTCTATATACCTATTAATTTATTACCTTATTTTTCATTATTGATTACTTTAACTTTATATTATACATAAATATTTCAAATATTTTAATTATTTGTTTGTTTTGAAAATTAGGATGCATAGTACTTGAAGATTTACCTAAAAAAAGTACTTAAATATATAATTTACTTAATCAATTTAATGAAGACTATTATGCAAATAGAATGGCAAAGATGTGTGGTGCACTCAATCTAGAGCTGGATATACAGATTGGAGTCGGTCTGCAGGTAAATGGGTTGGGCAGACTTGGACCTAAAAAAAATAGGACCGTTTAGATTGCGAGTTTAGGCGGACCTGACCATTTATCCACGGGTTGAACAGATAAAATCCGCGGACTCCGAGGGTATCCGCTTAAAATTTTTAATTTTTTTGTGCTAAAATAAGTAAGTTGGGTCTAATATTTTTGAAAATTTTCTAACCCTTTTATGCAATTTTTTAAAAGTAAAGTATTATAAAATAAAAAAAACAATTGTTATGCACTTTTTCAAAGTAAAGTTGTAGTGTAAAGCCTAAAAAAATTGCAAAAAAAGGTGTTTATGTGGACGTTCGTGGACTTTGCGGGCGGTCTTGAGCCTGACAACATTAAGTCCATTTATGATACGGACTTAAGCGGGTGGTCCGTTTAACCCGCGGATTTGTGCGAGGCGGTCCTGAACCCCACAGACTACCCGCATACCCAGCTGTAACTAAATCCTTTAAGGCAGATGAAACAAAATTATTAAGGGAGTAATAATAACTTGAAAAATCAATATAAATCATTTTTCAAAAAGAAATAAAGATTAGTATTTAAACAATTAATATACTTGAAAAATAAAAATGATGATTACTTTCATGAATAAATAAATCTTATAATTAATGAACTCTAGGGTTCTTATGCTAGCTCCAAATAATTAAAATTAGTGAGTGGAAAGTCTAGAATCATCTTGTAATCTTTTGAGTACTACTGGTACTCATTAATAAATTTACTTATTTAAAAAAAAAAGTTTGAAACTTTTTCAAATCTTAATATTTTTCATACTATTTAATGAGGCACCTCAATTCAACCTACGCTATTTAACCAAGATGAAGTTGAAGATTTTAACGAACAAACTCTTAACATCCAATGCATAAATTCTAGACACAACAGAAAATCACCACACTGCAAAACTAGTTACCTTTATTCACAACATAACTATTTGTTCCATGCAATGTTGTATTATTTTTGTGTATTATTTAAACTTAAACTTAATTATTATTTAACTGTAATATTTATTTATTTATGAAAATAATCATCATTTTTAATTTCTTAAGTTATACTTCCTCTGTTTTCGATTATAAGCAAAAATTACTTAACTCACACCCTTTAAGAAAATTGGTTAGCCTCATTTAATTTTTTTTGAATCTATTAAAAAGTTAATTTGTTTTCTTAAATTACCCTCCATTAAGTTACTCTCTCTCCTTTTCAAAACCACTATAATAAATGAGAAGGTAACTTGAGTGGAGGGTATAATAGAAAAGTTGTCATTAAATGCAAGTGAATATAGTTAATTTTGTTTATATTTAAAAACATAATATTGTGAAAAAATTTGCTTATATTTGAAAACAGAGGGAGTATCCTGTAAGGTTAGCACAACTGGATATGTGTGGTACACAGTTCAATTCTTGGTTTAATAATTTCTTATATACCCAAAAAAATTTCTTAAGTATATTAATCGTTTAAATATATTTTTATTTTATAATTTTAGTATTAATTGTAATAAGATAAATGGTGTATTTAAAATATTATTAAAATAAAAATGATATTTTCTAAACAATAAAAGTTGAAAAAGTAAAAATCATAACTTGAAATAAAAGAGAAATAGGTGAAAATTCAGTTCTAGCATAACTGATTTCTCACCATACAATTTACAAAAAAGGAAAAACAAACAAACAAGAGGATAAGAAATCAGTTGCAGTAAAACCAATTTTTCATCTAAAGTAAAAAAAAAAAAAAAACATTAAATACATGTTGAGTAATCAGTTTTAAAAAACCCGATTTCACAAGTATAATAAAAAGGAGCATTTTGGTAAATAAAGATGAAAGTCTAGTAATTATAAAAAGAAAAAAAAGTAGAATAGTTTGAGAATTACTATGTTTTAGATTATTGATGTAAAAAAGGCTTTAAAATTCACCGATCCAAATTGCTGAAAACAAAGACGATGGTGAGTGCCTCCTTCAAAACACAAATACTACCAGTAACTTACAATAAAGCCAGAGACCCAATTCCAAAGAACTTGAATACTACCTTTTTTTTTCTTGTTTCATAAAGAACAACTTCAATATCTTTCCAATTTCTTCTTCCTTTACCAAAATCGCTTCACTGCGTTATGTTGTTCTTTCCTCTTCTGCACCTCTTTCTTTTCCATCTCCTTTTTCTAACCAACCTCAAATCATCATTCTCATCTGCAACCAGGCCAATCACCCGCCATCTCATCTACGGTCCCTATTAATTCATCAACAATCTTAATCCTTTGCTTCCACCATACACCAAATCAAATCCACCCTCATGCCCTCTCTCACTCCCAAACCCCACCTCAATTTTCTTTTTCATCATGGCTTTGTTCTTTTTCTTTTTGTTTTTATTTTTCTTCTCATACACTCTCCACCGCCGGCAACCGCACAGCTCCCAAACACTCTTACACCTCCGCCGCCTGCCAAACTCACCAAACTCAAATTCGACAAATCCATGGCTATCGTCCTCGTCATCCTCGTCGTCGTGTTCTTCATCCTTGGATGCCTCTCCGTTTACACTCGCCAGTGCGCGGAACGAAGAATCAGAGGGAGACTCGACCTTACATTCCCAATCGGGAGCCACCGGCGGCAGCGCGGTCTTGACCCAGAGGTCATCGATACGTTTCCCACGTTCGTTTACTCCACCGTCAAGGGGCTCAAGATAGGGAGAGCCACGCTAGAATGCGCCGTGTGCCTCAGCGAATTCCAAGACGACGAAACGCTGCGTTTGATCCCCAAGTGCAGCCACGTGTTCCACCCTGATTGTATCGACGCTTGGCTTACCAACCACTCTACCTGCCCCGTTTGTCGCGCTAATCTCGTTCCCAGACCCGGTGACACGTCATCCATCGTTATACAGATTCCGGATCATGGACCCGAACCCGATTATATGCCCCGCCCCGACACCCAGATCAATGAAGTACCATCACCAACACCAAGAGTGGCGGATTCTCCAAAGGTGAATACTCTAGATAATCAGAACCGTCCACCGCGTTCAAGGTCAACGGGGTTTATGATCGCGGGTTGGTTTCCACGGTCTCACACGACGGGTCACTCGGTGGTTCAACCGGGCGAGAACCATGAGCGGTTCACTTTACGGTTACCGGATGAGGTGCGGACCCAGTTGATGAACTCGACGATGCTGAACCGTGCAAAGAGTTGGGGCGTGACATTCACGCGCGAGAGTAGCGGGAGGAGGGGGTACAGGACAAGGAGCGTGGGCAGCAGCAATGGCTACGAGCAGTTCAGCCGGCAGGAGCGGCGCGGGTTTTCTTGGGGCTCGCCGTTTTTTGGTAGAGCCGGTTCGAGCAGGTCAGCGAGGGGTTCGAGTGGGTCCAGCAGAGGACACGTGGCAATGGATGACGTGGGAGAACGGTCTTCTGATCGGTTGTTTGCAGGTGGAGAAGCAGGTAGAGAAGATTAGATGGTGGTTTAGATTATGTAAACAAAGATGGAAGATAATATAGTATAGTAGTAATTTAACTTTTACCAACTGTGGTTGGCTTGTTCATATCATTGTTTTCCATAGGAGTATTTATATATGATATATATATTTTTATTTGTACTGTTATTTAAGAGTTTGAAAATCTGAACAATTGCTTTTATTGTACAGTATATATTTTTGGATCTGCTTGTTGACTTGTTATTTGTTTTGATTGATACTGGTACTGGGGGACGGGGGTTGACTCTTAATTACCCTGGAAAAGTTATTCACGGAAATGTTACTGCGTTCTCTTTTGTTTGCTTATTAGGTTAACTATTGTTTTGAAATGCAACTGTGTAGCCTTGGTTATTGTGTCGTAGAACTGTTCATGGTTTTTTTGGCTCTGGAACTACATATTCTTAGTTTATGCAACCAATTGGATAGCCAAGGAAACAACCAATGTGACCCAATACCAACCCAGCAATTATAAGCTCCACTCTCAAATTTATTTATTTATTTATTTTTGTTGAGACAAACAACAATGCGGCTCATACTCCCGTACACTAACCCAGTAACTTTTATGGACCAAATTAAGAAAGGATAGAATTTATTTTTTTAAAAAAGAATCCTACCAAATAAATAACGTTCTAGAATTAGCACCCTATAATATTTCAACAGCAAAATAAATAAATAACCAGTAAAACACACTTTCACATTAATACACATATCTCGTTTTGAAAAACGTATTTCTGATCATTTTTCATAAGGACTTTTCACCAAAAAAAAAATAACATATTTGTTTTCCGAACAAGTATGTGTTAGTAAATGAAGTGTAAAAAAAAAATGTGTTAGTACATGACTTGTTTTTTGGTCACTCCCATTTGATCAGCAACAGCAAGGAACAAAGTGGTTATAGTACTTTTTTTAAAATCAAAATAAATCATAACCAAGTCGTTAATTTTAATCTAAGGGGCATGATGAGATGTTTTTTTTTTTCTCAGTCGCCATTGTCAATCGACAATATAAAAAGATGTCCCCAATAATTATAGAAATGGTCAAGTTGATTTTAAAAAAAGAAGGGCTGATGTTGATTAAGTGGAAGATGGTAAATAGTTTCCAAATGGAGTTGAAAGAAAAATTAGTTTCCTTCCCCGCGTTAACAAAAGACTTAAACGTCGGGAAGCACACGATAAAAGGACCTACCAACCTCATCAAATTATATATATGGTCTGAATTCATATCTCCCCAAATATCCAATTAACGATTATAAAGACTTCACAGGCATTATCGACGAAAATGACCTCGTTTTAATCTTCACAAATAAATAAATCTAGCCGTATGCGCGTTTGAGTGGAAAATAAATAAATAAATAATTCCTTACCCTTTTTATATATATATATATATATATATCCTGGTGAGTTGGTTCCTTTCCTTCAGTTACGGTTCTTTTGTTCCCGCGATGGCCCAGCAACAAAAGAGGCTAAGAAATCTGGCTCACAACCTCAAAGACAAAGCTTCACTTATCGCCGCAGTTCTATCCATCAAGCGCCACGTCTCCAACGTCCGCGTCCACGTCATCCGCGCCACTACCCATAATCTCTCCGCTCCCCCGTCAGAGTCAAGAATCGCCGCCCTCCTTGCGGTTGGCAAGGGCTCCCACGTTCTCCCCCGCGCGTGCATCGACGCGCTAATGGACCGCCTCCACCACACGCGCAGCGCCGCCGTCGCCATGAAATGCCTCTTCACCCTTCACAACGTCGTCATCAAAGGACCCTTCACGCTCAAGGCCCACCTTTCTTATTACCCTTCCTACGGCGGCCACAATTTCCTTAACCTCTCGACATTCCGCGACGATTCCGACCTCCAATCGATCCAACTCAGCTCCTGGGTTCGCTGGTACGCCGGAGTTCTAGAACAGACCTTAACGGTTTCCCGGGCCTTAGGTTATTACCTCCCCTCTTCTTCATCCTCAAGCGTTAAGAAAGACGCGCAAGAAATAAATTCTTTGCTTTTGGGGCTTTCAAACGCGGACTTGTTCTACAAATTGGAAAATCTTGTCGTTTTCGTGGAGCAAATTAGCCGTGTCCCTGACTCTTTACATCTTCAGAGGAATGAATTGGTGTACCAAGTTGTGAAATTGATTGGGGAAGATTACAGAAGTGTTCAAGGTGAGATTTTGCTGCGGTTGGAGGAACTTGGGAGGAACAGAATGGAGGATATGGATGTGGGGGAATTGAACGAGTTGGTTGGTTATTTGAAGAGATTGGAGCAGAGTAAAGAAAAATTGGTGCTTTTGTTTGTGAACAGAGGGAAGAACAATGCGTTTTGGGAATTGGTTAACGAGATTAAGGCGAAGGGATTGACGAAGAAGGAGGAGATAGAGGGGAAGTGGCTGACGGTGGTCACCGCCGGCGGCACCGAGTTGACTCGGTCCACGAACCCGTTTCTTGAGGCGGGGCAACTGAGTATGGTGGGACCGTTCAGTTTTACAACGGTAAGATGACATGTGGCAGACAACGGTCACTTTCCGCAGGGGAATGGAATTTGCTCAAAGCAGTAAAGTTGTGCTTTTCCTTTATTCTTTTTTTTTTTCTTACCCTATCTTTTTTGTGGGAATCGGCACCTTCCAATTGGAGGTGAGGGACAGAGTGAGTGCTATAATTTTTGTTGTTGTTGTTGTATATTTTTTATTTCTTTTTTCCTTGGCCTTTTGGAGTGGGGCCTCAGTGTGCATACAAAAGTGTAAAAAAAGAAAATATAGATATTCATACATGTCAAAATAAGAAAAAGTTTTTTGTAACACGATAAAAAACGAAGGAGAGAAGTTTTTTTTTTCCGACCATTTTGTGTTCCAACGTAAAAAAGCCTACTAATAGGCGTGGCTATGAATAATTGGGAATTAGGAATCTCAACATGAATCTACATGCGCTTTGGCAATATTATTGATCAATTTTATAATGAGTACTGTTTTGCCCATTCTAGATCCATCAAAAGGTCTTATTTTTCCTCCACGGTGATAAGGAGTTAAAAGATTTACTACTTTTATTTTTGTTTCAAAAATAGATAATTTTGTATTTAACTTTATAAAAGTATGCGCATATATATAAATAAGAGATATTGTGGAAGTATCTACGGAACCTAAATTATCAATAGGCTCTTCAAACACATTAAAATTCATCTTAGAGTTGCTTTGTCGACTGGAACACTTAGAAAATTAAGAATATTTATAATAAACCTTAATATAAATTTCTATAACATAATTTAATTAATAATTTTTTTAAATATATCAAATAATATATATTTCATTTACATAATAAATTATAATTAAAATTGAAAATAATAAAAATGCATATTAAAGAAATATGGTGACGCACTTAACTTGTTGCTTTTCCGTTAACGGAGTGAAACGATAATTAACGAAAAATACTTTTTTAAGGACAGAGCTTCAGCTGCCTTTTTAATAATAAATAGTACAATTATACGATTCAATAGGTCTAGAATTGAATTGTTGAAAGAATACCGTTATGGTGAAAAAGTTTTTTTTTTAAGTTTATAGAAAAGTAGTATAATTAAGAATTGAACCTAGTACTCACACACGCATGTTTCAATATACTCACCAATTAATGTACATAAGTGAGATTAAAAAAGTTTATTTACACGAAGAACCTTTGATAATAAAATGTGAGGATAATTTTTCTTTTTTTCTTTTTTACAAGAAATGTAACGATTATCGGTAAAACAAAAAAGATACTACTAGACGACCCAATATGAAAAGAAAGCCCAATTAACAAATGGGCCACTAAGCAAGACACAAGCATGTATAGGTCAGCACTTTCTCCACCACAATTTATTCTCAGGGCATCACACGTCTATTTTTTTTTTTTCAAAATTGCCTTTCACTCGGATTTAATCCGAGCGAATAACAACACTTATCAATACAAATATCCGGATTTTCTAAACGGATTTTAAAAATATGAGTGTAATTGAATTTTAAAAATCTGAATTCTACAGGATCCTAATAGCGATGAAGGTCACGCTGAAATGAAAACAAAGAAAAATGGAGAGTGAGAGCATATTAAAACTCACCTAGTAATAAATGGAATACTCTAAGTATAACACAATTTCAACCAAAATTTGTAATGTAAGGTGGAATGAGTGAGATTATGCTATACTAGGTGAATTTTCCAATCATTAAGTTGAAATTTTAAAAATCTAAGTGAGTTCGGATTTTTTAAATCCGAGTGAGTTCGGATAAAAATCTGAATGTGTTCAGATTTTTAAAATCCAAATACACTTGGATTTTTAAAATCCGTTTGAAAAATTCGGGTATTTGTATTGGCAAGTGTGGTGGTTATTCGCTCGGATTTTTAAAATCCGAACGAAGGGTATTTTTGAAAATAAAAAAATAGGACGTGTGGTGCCCTGAGAAAAGAGTGTGGTGGAAAAAGGGTTAGCCGCATGTATATTCAAAAGCCCATGTGTACTCACATTTTTTTTTTATATTCACACTCGTTGTCCAAATAAATTATATCTATGCAGGTGATCTTCCAATAAAACATCCAAACCCGTTTTAAAAAACATCGAAATCTGTAAACGATGAAATTATCTTTTGTAGCAAATTGTCTGTGATAAACATGACCAGAAAGAATTAATGGAAAAAAATAAAAATGATCAGATAAAATGACGAGCTTCGCCACTTTGTCTATTACTCATATTGCATTTCTTTGTTGTGAATGTAATTAAAGTTTCCATTGGCTAAATTAAATGTAATATTAATTCGTGATCTCCTGTTGATGACTGGGGTCAGAGGTTGCCCACTTCTTCAAACGTGAGCTAGCTTTCTCAGCCTGCAAATGCAATTAAAATAAAATATTAGAGTATAGAATGATCGGTAGGTATTGTTTTGAATTAATTAATTATTAATAAATAAATGACCTCCTTGTCCCAATCGCATCGTGCGGTTAGTATGATGAGTATTAGCGTTTGGATAGCGGTGCCACCGAAGATCATGCCACCCCATATACCCTGCCCAAATACATCATTATATATTTCCATGTCAGCAGTATATTTGGAAATAATAATGCTGTAATTATTATTTACCGTACCGCGACACCAGTTTTGAAGAGCCACCCCATGATAATTCCAAGAGGAAGTCCGATAACGTAGTAGCAACCTATGTTTATGTATGCCACGAATGCTTGCCATCCCGAACCAACTGCCACACCTATAAAATAATATAATGAATAATGAATTTAATGTATGAAATGAATTGAATTGAATTTACCTGACAAAACGGGTTGAACACTGTTGAGGAGAATAGTGACTGCTAAGAGGAATGACAAGTGATCAACGGCATGAAGAACAGAAGAGCTGGAAGTGAATAAGTATGCTAAGTGATGATGGAATATCATTATAACAACGCAGAACAAAATTCCTATCACCGTTGATTGTATCACCGATACTTGCGTTGCAAATTTTGCTCCTTTCCCATTCCCTGCCCCTAGCTCATTAGCCACTCTCACCCTGTAAATTCATTAACATATATCATCGATCAACCTATATATTATTTTATTTCTTCTCACTTTTTAATTCCCAAACCAAACAATAACTTAGGAAACGAATATCTACTTTTGGTCTTTCGAGACACTTGATAACTTTCATTTCAAAACTAGTAGTAATATAAACAGGTAAAAAGGATTTCCTTAAAATAGAGGCCGAGACCCAGACATCAATTCAAGCTTTAAAAGAGTGAATTTCAGGATATACCACTTTAAAAGGAGTTAGATTGAATTTTTTTATTTTTTTAAAAAAAATATGACACTATTCATAATTCTTCATGAAAGTGTTTATCTTGCTGGTAATAGATCCTCTTCACCTCTTACTCTCTCCTATATAATCTGAATCGTTTATTTTGTTTATATCAGACTTTCTTTCTTTTTTAATTTTCATGTAAAGATAAATGAGTAATTAAGATGCTATTGTTAGTGGCTGTAGAGTGGACAGGGCAGGAAAGGGTCTGAATCCTTGATTTGCTAGAGATATTTACCTATAATTATGAAAGTGTCTACCTTACCACATTATTGTCTATTAATAGGAATAGGAATAGTGGATGTGGGTTAGAGTGCATCCGGAAGAAGAGAACAAATAGCAAAAGTTTATTGAAAAAATATAAGAAAAAAAAAAAAACAAAAATGGAGTGTCATGGTAGTCCCAGTCCTTAGGACAGTTCTATTCTTTTTTTGGCTTAATCCTGTTTCTAATGCTCGTTTTGTCTAAAAAATCATATTTGATTTGTCACTTAAAAAAAATTAAAGCATGAATTATTTATTATTTTATTTTACCTCTTGATATTTAAGTAAAACGAAAAGATATTTCAGACAAAGAAAATTTGGATTTCTTAAAATAACTTCCTTTTAACAATTTTCATATATATTCTCATGAAGAACAAATTAAAATACGAAATAGTCAGAAACGAACGAATTAATAAGATATTTTTCTGAAAAATTTCCTAAATAAGAGAGTGTACACCATCTGACACGAAGTGAAATAAACATTGAATATGAACCAAAAACAAGTTATAAAATCAATGAATTTGAATGGCAGCTGGTGAGTATGCATAGGTGCACATGCATAGCAATCCGTTGGTAAATTTGACTGGTTAGTCTTTACTAGAATTTAATTTGTAATAAAAATTAAAATTCCAAAGGGAAAATTAAACAAACATTTGGGAGGAGAATTAGAGAAAAGATTGTAGGAGAAAATTAAAGAAATGAAAATGAAATGATACCCGGTACCAGCAAAGAAAGCAAGTGGAATCATCATTTCCCATCCGTTTATAGTCATACTGCAAAACAAAAACAATCAATATCAGTAATTATAAGCCTCAAAATTAATTAATTAATTAAAAAGATACTAAAGAATATGTGAATGTGAAGTGAACAACTTGCCATATAGACAGGGCATCGACAGCAATTGTGGCATTCTCCAACTCCCCTGTCATTAGTACCAATATCCTGTAGTACCAGTTCTCTAAGCTGCATCGTATTCCATCCAATTAATCAACCCACATTAATTATTTTTTTTATTTTTATTAAATCCAACCACGCACTTGAATAAGTAACTATCTCACTAATTAGAAGTAAACCCACACATATATAGTACCCACAAAATATCTCTTCGTTAATATTCACACCAATAAAAAATTGAACCCTCCATTTATGCCACACTTATGATTACATATTTTTCAATTATAGGTGAACTCACATATATAAGATCCTAGCCGTACAATGTTTGTTTTTAATGTAAAATAACAAAATAAAAATATTAAGTATGCAATATATGAGTCATAATAAGATTAGAAAATGCACTTCTAGATTTCTCTTCAAAGACGAAGAGGATTTCAGAAATGGAGGGGATTCATGAGTAGGATATTTTAATTTCTGACATATTCAAATAATTTTATCACTCTTTAATTTTGAAAAAAAAAATCATTTCAGTGTTTTTGTTATTAACTAACATAAAAAAGGACTAAAATTGTGATTAATTAGTTTGCAAAATCTGAAACTAATTTAAAGTTTTTAAAATCTTAACTGGCTTATAACGTGGATCGGAGGACTTGGTAGCAGGTTCACTTGTGAAAATTCTGGTATGTATTAAAAGTGAGAGAAACTAACGCACCAGATAAAGAAATAAGTAAAGTAAAATTGAAATAAAAATAAAATAAAATACCAAAGCATAACTCCAGAAGCAATGGAAAGTTTGAGGAATTCCCAGAGTCCAGAAAAGGCTTCGATAGAAAACCCGGTCCAAGTTAACGGACATCCGCCACAGACGGTGTAAGCAAACATTCCAAACACCAAAACCCACCAAGACAGGTCCAAAGCAATAGCGGCACCAACGAGCCCAAAATCCCAAACGTAAATTAACAGCCAGCTGGTAACGACGTTAACCAGGAGTCCCAACAAGGAGACCCAAGCGATAACGGGCGTCTTGAGCTGGCACTGCAGGAACCGTTGCAACGGAAACTGAAACGCGAAACTGAAGTGTAACGGTATTAGCCACATGGCCACGTAGCCCGTCCACTCAGCGACGTCTTTTGGCTGCCCTAACCACTTCAGAAACGGCGTCGCAAACACGTAAAACGGCAGTAACAGAAAACAGCATAAGAAGAGAACAATCCAGGACCTCTGCATGTATATTCCTAACATGTGATACCTTTTTCCCCCAAACGCTTGCCCGCACAGTGTCTCCAACGCGCTCGCCATCCCCAGCTATATATATATCACCACACAAATTAATCAATTAACCAATTAATTAATATTATATTACGGAAATAAATAAAATAATTTGAGGAGGGCGTAGGTGTGTACGTACGAGGAGGCCAAAATTGAAGCCGACGATGACCGTGTTGGCGATGGAGATGGCGGCGAGGTCGACTTCGCCGAGGTGGCCGGCGAAAGCTTGTGTGACGACGTTCATGGAGAAAGCGGCGACGCGGCTGAAGATGGAGGGGCCGACGATGTGCCATAGGTTCTTGGTTTCAATCCAGAGGTTGTTGAGGAATATTCCTAATGAAGTTGGATTTTGCGATGGTGAGAAGAGTAGGGATTGGGTGAGATTAGAATCTTCATTGTGACTCTCCATAACGTTTTCTTCTTTGTTCTTATCCATGAACCCTGAATATTGCTGCCTCTCCTTGACTAGTCACAAGTTAGAACCTGCTGCATGTACCATACTTCCCTCTTCCCAATACCTCTAGTAAAAAAACAAAAAAAATATCGCTAAACAATCTACTTAGAAGACTCATTAATATTATTAGAATTTTATTAAAGGGAAGTTATCAAGTAGTGAGTGTTATGGGATTTAGTGGTTGCTCACAGGGTATAATAAAATGAATCAAATCTAATTATTGGAAAATTGCACAAGTTAAAAAAACTCATATTATTATAATTAAAAATAATTATAAATATATATTATTTTTTATTTTTAAAAAACAAAAAATATATTTTTCAAGAAATTTTTATCTTAAATACAGGAGCGGAGCGTAATTATACCTCTGCATCGCGAAAAAAATTTATTTGGATGTATATATTACTTTATCGGACGGCATCCCGTTATTTTTTAGAATGACCCCATCAGAATTATTTTAAAAATTGGCAAAAGATATTGTTTATATACTGATATTATTATCTCACTTATTTACTTTAAAATATATATGAACTTTCACTTTAATATTTTAATTTGAGTACATACATAAAATTAGTTACCTAAATCATAAAGTGTCTCATTTTAATTCTTAAATCTATCAAAATTTCACTTCAGTCTTTACATTTATAAGATCAATCATATTAGTCTTTGATTATATAAAAAAGTAGTCAATATAGTATTTAATTTATAAAAAAATCAGTCATTTTAGTCAAGAGTAGATTAAAATGAATAACATTTTACGAAGTTGGGGATTAAAAAGTAGTTCTGATAGAATCAAGGATTAAAATGACTAAATTGAACAAATTGACCTCCTAAAGTGGTGGTTACATTCACTCATTTTAATTTTCATAAAAAAAATATGCAAGTCTTATTTATATGAATAAAAAACTATTGGTAAATTTAAAAATAATTAACTGACTTAGATTATTATTTGACACTTGCTTAATCAAATCACGAATTTTCTATCCCAAATGTGTTTAATTTTGCGGAAGCATGTAGGTTCAATAGTTTAAGAATGTGAACTAAGAGATTGTTAGCTCATTTCTTGCAAGAAGCATTCTCTTGGGGAAAAAGTTTATCCATGTTATTCTAACTTTTGAAATTGAAAATTTTTTCTATAAGTTTTTATTTATAAAAAATTGAATAATTTTTTTAAATGTGTTAATTATTGATATATTTAATACTACAAGGTATTCTAATATTTTACTTAAGCAAAAATTTACTTTTAATATTTAATATATTAATTTTAATCTTTATGTCTGTCCCTCAAGAATTATCGTCTAGCTCTGCCCCTGCTTAAATAAATAGAGCCGGTAAGACCATGTACAATACAAGCACACTTGTTGAGTTGTTTAGCCTATATTTTATTAATATTTTGGTAGGTCCCGCAAGTACACATCACTCTATCAGTTTAAGCGACTTTATACAATTGCTTGCTAAGTAATTCACATGGGTCTTGCGCGTACCCTACAAATTAACTATCTCCTATTTATTATTTATAATTTAAATTTAATTTAAATTTTTGTTATATAAAATAAAAATATTCAAAACTTAAAAATAAAAATTGAAATATGAAAAAATAAATAATTTAAAATAGTACAAATGTCACTTAACATAAATATTAAATAAAAAAGTACATGAAAACTTAATCACTTTAATTAAAAAATTTGTTGTTAATTTCTTTAATATCTAAAATTTTGTTGTCAAATTTTTGAAATTTTGTTGTTAATTTCTTTAATTTTTAGTTTTTCGATGTGTTAATTTATGGAATTTTGTTGTTAATTGTTGCGGTTGATCTCTTAAATTTTTTTTTCTTGGAGTTTTGGTTTCTGGTTGAATTCTTCTTCGAGTGATGTACCATTTCAATTCTTAACTTTGTGAGGATAAGTCACTTTAGTCCCCGACTTTGTGTAGATAAGTCACTTTAGTCCCTACTTTGCATTTTGCAAGTCGCTTTAGTCCCTGAATTACAAGAACATTCATTTTAGTCCCTAACTTTCAGGGACTAAAATGACCGATCATAGTAAAAGTCAAGGACTAAAATGCTCGATGATAGTGAAAGTTAGAGGACTAAAATGACTGATTGAGCGAGGGACTAAAATAACTTATAAAATGCAAAGTGAGAGACTATTTCAATATATATTTCATTTTTCTTCTCTTTCCTTGCATTCCTGTACAAATTTGGTACAATGTTCCCACTACACCTTCAAGCAACTCTTGTCACAAGCTGCAATGTGGTTGCCCTTCCAAAGGGTAGTTGCTTAGCATTAAGCAACTCTCAAAACAACTACATTGTACATAGTCTTAGTCACTACATATCATTTACTTAAAAAAATAAGATAGAAAAATACAAAAAAAAAAAGTGAGAGGAAAAAAAACTTGAGTGCTGGGAGAGATTTTTTTGTAGGTAATATGGAGGGCGAGGTTTTTTTTATGCATAAAAATAGGTCTAAATATCGTGCTTCGTGATATAATTTAGTGCACACGTTATTAATTTACAATTAAACTTGTTGATGTCTTAGACTAAATTAATTTGTAAAAAAATTAGGGATTAAATTATATTGGACTTTTAATAGCAAATACATAAACATATTTAAATTGTTTACAAAAATTAAAAAATAAATGTAAACTAAAATTAACTTTGATAGTTATAAATTAATAATATAGACTAAAATACATTTTATTTAAAATCTCAAGCAGTAATATGCACAGTTGAAAACTTCAGGGACTAACGAATTTTTCAAAAATAAAAGACTAAATCAAAGTGTTTTTTTTAAAAAAATAATCAAAGCATATGATAAATAAAGAAGAGGAAAATAAAGTTAAACAAAAATAAAAATTGCAAGGTTAGAGAGGAATAACAGTTATACATAAACCATTATTATATTTTTATATACCTTTTATTTATCTTTGACAATGATGTTCTTAGGTTGTGAGATGAAAGAAAAAAGGGAAAAAAAAAAAAACTAAAGGACGAGTGTAAGGATTTAATTATTAGTTCTCTCTTTTTTAATAAGAAAATATTTTTTATTTAATTACACTTTTTCCTAATTTTTTCAATAACTCAGGCTCAGCCACCAAAGAAAAGAGCCAGAAATATTTTCTTTTTAAAAGATAAAATTATACAGAAAAATATATCAGTATCCAAAAAACTATAAGAGTAATGAGACAATTTTTTTGATTGAGATCCTCCCGGCCACTTGATAGTCAGTTACAAAGAAAACTCTTTTTTTTTTTTATCGTTACTATTTTTCTATTACTTATTTATCATTTCACTTTACGTTATTTAAAAAATTTAATCTCGTTTTTTTTAAAAAATAAGAAACCCATTTGCTTGAAGAATTTCGAAAGTAAATAAATAGTATAAAACAGTATGAGTACACAAATAATAAAATTCCAGCTATAAATGGTGCGTTTAATGCATAGACAAGTATAGTACAGGACAATTTAATAAGTTATAGCACAATTATTTGTTTTGTTTGTTATTTAATCATTAAAATATAACACAAGGAATATAAAGTCAATTTTACTATAATATCCTTTACACTTTAAAACATTTATTTTACATAAAAATTTAACAATCAGTATTGTGAAATTTTGAAATTTTATAATATTATATTTTAAAAAAATTATATATAAAATTAGATTTATCGAATAATTTGATATATTTTTAGATGTTTTATTATTTTTTACACTAAAAAATATCATTAAATTATATATATATATATATATATATATATATATATATATATATAAAAGCTAGTTTAGTGTTGTATATTTTATGAAATTAAAAAAAATTATAGTAACTAACTTTTGTAAGTGTGAGAACGAAGAGATGTAGTTTTTTATTTAACCATTTTATACCATGAAATAACTTTTTATCTTCAAGGATAGTGAATAACAAAAAAATTTCTTTTTGTTCGTGTCTTACATTTTGTATTATGTCATCTCTCTTTTTACAATAAAACGTAAAATAAAATTTATATTTTAACAAATCAAGCATATCCAAAGACAACAATTCTTGTGAGTCTCATGTCAACTAAACTTGTTATTTCTGTGTCCTTTAATTGTACTATATTAAAAGCTGGCTTAAAATTATTTTCAAGTATTCCTTTATTTCGCACAACTCTTATATCTTTTTAAGTAAATCTAAGAATTATTATAAGAAAAATTTAATCTTTATAAAAAATAAACTTAGGAACTTAATTGAAAATAAATAAATAAATTTAGGAACAATATAAAAAAAAGTAAAAGTGAGAATATAGTGAAAAAAAAAATAAAGTGAGATGCTCGTTTCCAAATTGGACTGTCCAATATTACTCATCATGACTTTCATGACTCAATACTCAGCAACCGAACCGTGTGGACGCGAAAGGTAAAACACTACTCCTTGTCTCCTTCTGTCTTTTAACGATGAATAATGCAATAGATTCCTAAAAATTTTAGTATAAAAATTTTAATGTGAAAAGCATAAATAACACAACCTACAGAAACGGAGCTAGCCCATTTTTGTTGGGGTCAAACATTTAAATTAATTTTTTTATAAAATTAACATATTAAAAATAGTTAATAATTAAAATAGTTTATCATAATTAATACTTATATAAAACATAAAATTGAGATAAAAATTAAAAATAAGGATGAGAAACTTATAATTTTTATCCAAGAGAATTGAACCTAACGATACTTTCTAGATTTGAATTCATCTATAATTGATTCAGTAGTGAAACAATGAGTAATTTCTTTTTCCATATAAATAGTTAAGCTATCTATAAAAATTCGTCAATTGTATTCATTTTAAAAAATTTATCAATTGTTTTCATTTTACTCCTAGCTACAATAGATAAAATACATTATTATTGAAAAATCACAATCTAATTTTAGTCACGTAAGTGGTAACCACAAAGAAAATTAACATGAGAAAGACTCAATGCATTACTAATATGAGCAAGTTGTTAATAATAACATTAACATAAGACAAAAGAAAATTAAAAAAAAACGCAAACTTTATAAGTTACAACTAAAAAATATTAAAATTGCAAAACTTACTGTCAATAAAGAGACAAAGGTGCAATATTGTTGTAATGTTCAAACTTCAAGGCGATAAACAAATTAGGAAATTAAGAGAGCAATCACAATTCACTAACTTACCAAGGCGTAGATATCGAGTAAGGAGCAATGATTTACAAGCGCACTATGTTAGTATGTTCCAAGGTTAGAGAGCACAAAATAATATCAAGTGGAAATTTTGAGAAGTTTGGTTTTAGCATTTGGAAAATTCACATATAGAGAAAAGAGGGCAAGAGGCGGCTTGTTACCGTTTGAGAGACAAAGTGAAAATTGTGAAACAATTAACTTCTTGAGTAAGTTTTAACAATAATAATATATTACATTTTATATTATATTATTATATAATAATTTTCAAATCTGAAACATATCTTCAAAAATTATTTTAGGCATGTTTTTGCTATTATATATTACTATTATATATTATATTATTATATAATATTTTCTAAATCTGAAACACATTTTCTAAATTTATTTTAGGTATATTTTCATGCTATTATATATTATATTATTATATAATATCTTTAAAAATATAAAACACATCTATGTTATTATAGTAATTTTGATGATCTTTACATCTTAAAGAGATTAGTTTTTATTGTAAAATACGTTTGATACACACCCAAAAAAAACTTTCAACGGGGGCCATTATAAAAAGTTTTTTTGGGGGGGGGGGGGGGGTCATTACAAAAATTTATATATACGTACTAATAAAAATAATTCTCAATGGGGGCCAGGGCCCCTCCATTGCAACACTGACCTCCGCCCCTGACAACATAGTAAAGTTTTTACATTAAGGTTTTCACACAGATTCACACATTATTTGATCATTATTAAAAATATAAATAAAACAACATAAAATACTTTTCACACTAAAGTTTTCATGCAGATTCACACACTATTCTCAATGGGGGGCGGAGGTTAGTGTTGCAATGGAAGGGCCCTGACCCCCCATTGAGAATTATTTTTATTAGTACGTATATATAAATTTTTTAATAATAATGTATTTTATCTATTGTAGCTAGGAGTAAAATGAAAACAATTGATAAATTTTTTAAAATGAATACAATTGACAAATTTTTGTAGATAGCTTAACTATTTATATGGAAAAAGAAATTACTCATTGTTTCACTACTAAGTCAATTATAGATGAATTCAAATCTAGAAAGCATCATTAGGTTCAATTTTCTTGGGTAAAAATTATAAGTTTCTCATCCTTATTTTCAATTTTTATCTCAATTTTATGGTTTATATAAGTATTAATTATCATAAACTATTTTAATTATTAACTATTTTTAATATGTTAATTTTATAAAAAATTAATTTAAATGTTTGGCCTCCCAACAAAAATGGGCTAGCTCTGCCCTTGGTAAATAACACAAGATTTTTATATTATGATCATATACAGTTTTAGATTATTAATGGTCTAAGTGTTTCTACCCATCTGATTTAATATATAATATTGAGTGGTTAGGATTTGTAACCAGTAACCTGATATATAGGTCAGTTGGAAGAATTATTATTATTGCTTCCTTATATCCTCTAAGAAGTGTATATTGTTATTTTTGTCTGGTCGATTTTTTTATCTAGGTCCTGGGATGATGATGGTTTATTTTTTTGTGCAGTCTTTTATTTTTGTCGCATGAATATGTGTGGCCAATTTGATGTTTTTTTTTTTTTTTTAACTCAGTTCTTGTTTGAAAAAAAAATCAAATTTTTTAAAATTTTTTGAAAAAGAAACTCAATTAATTACTTTATTGCTATTGAAGATTAAGATTACTTTTGAGAATATTGTAACCGTAGTGTTTCTTTGTACTTAGGGATAGAAAATGCCAGGCAGTCTGACAGGGACCTATGGTTTAGCCTATTTAAGGCTTGACCTGGTCTAGTTTATTTAATAAAAAGGTTAGATTCATGCTTTTTAAAAAATTTATTTAAGTAAAAAGGTTAGGTACAAACATTTCAAAAACCTATTAAGCCTAATAAACCGACCTATTAAATTTTAATAAGAGTTAACTATCAATTTAGTCCTTCAAAGATTATCATGTCACCAATTTGATCCTCTAAAGAATTTTGCCACCAAACTAGTCCTCTAAAGATTACCTTGTCACCAATTTGATCCCCCAAAGTATTTATCACCAAATTAGTCCTTCAAAGATTTAAAAGTTTACCAAATTAGTCCTCCATCATGGACCAATTTGATATATTTAAATCTTTGAAGGACTAATTTGGTATACTTACACATCTTTTGAGCACTAATTTGGTGACAAAGTTCTTTGGAGGACCAAATTAGTGACAAAGATGATCTTTAGAGGACTAATTTGATGACAAAATTCTTTGAAGGAGTAAATTGATGACAAGATAATATTTGGAGGACCAAATTGATAGTTAACTCTTTTAATAAAATATTTAGCTTTTTTATAATATATATATATATATATATAATAAATTTTGAGAGAGCAATGAAGATTATATGTTGTTTTAGGGAAAGTATATGTTCTAATATTATTTGGTTGATTGAAAAAATATATATATTTGTAATCTTTGTTATGTATGGCATGCAATAGCATTTAATAAATTATTATTGGATAAACGCAATAAATTTTTATTTGGTTAAATGTGAAAAAATTAAAAAGACATATATATTAGCCTATTTAATGGCTTGTTGACTTATTTAATTATTGGCCTTTTTATAACGTTAGGACAAAAGTAAGCCTATAAATAATCTTTCAGGCTTTATAGGCTTGTTATTTTTATTGGTAAGTAATGTTTTAATTTTGCAAGATTTGTTCTGATTTGTCTTTATTTAAAATATTGCAGAATATAGAACATTTTTTTATTTGTAATTTATGTTTTTTTGTTTTTGTTTTTCAACTATGGTTGCATTATTTGATGTACATAAATTATTATGTTTATAACTATTTTAGTTATTACTGTGATATTTTTTAAATTGGTAACGTAAATCTTAATTTAGAAAAATTAAATATGTTTGATTATTTTTTTATTTAGTTAATTAAATTCTAAAATATCAATCGCAAATTATGGACATATATTTTGCTTATTTCAATTCTAAATTATTTTTTTTTATACTTATTTAATTAAATTTCATTTTGACATTTGGGCTAAAAAAGGGTAATATTTTTTTTTCACGTCGCCTTCTTTGAATGTGTGTTTTAATCTTTAATTAAAAAATCTTTTTTAAATGAGTGCTGTCGTAAATAATATTTAAACAAAATTTAGATAGGGGTTAAATAGTAAATAGCAATAACTTGGGCAAGGATCATAAACTAAATAGTAAAACAAAATAATACATGGACAATAACCGGAAAAACCTACCGTTGTACTTATAAAAACAAGGATCATTGATAATCTAAATCTGCCTATGATCACCATATATACACCCAATAACACAAATCAAATGTAAAACTTACAAGTTTTAAGCAGCAACAACAATCTTCCCAAAAACTGCAAGATCAAATATTTAGAATGAGGATTAATATTTGTAAATGTTGGTAACGCAGAGTTAAATGAAGTATGTTTTGTTGTTTATAAAACTGTTATTTGGAGGGAACCAAATTTACAAACTTGGTTTCGCCCAGGTTTATAAATCTGGTTGAGTCCTGTGCGCATGTATTCAGTGAATCAGACGGTTTCGCTCTAGGTTATAAATCTGGTAGGGTGTGGTGCGCATATGTTATGTTTGAGCAGGGTCGGTCCTCGCATTTCATAGGCCCTTAGGCGAAGTGAACAAAATGGGCCCGCTTTTAAGTAAATTTTTTTTATTAAACTATAATAAAGTTTTGATATTACATACGACCCTATCAATACATCACATAATTAAGATTTGAATTAGTTGAACTTGTGATTCAATACTCACATAATTAAGGTTTGAATTAGTTGAACTTGTGATTCAATACATCACATATATACAATAAAGTTTTGAATTGATTGAATTTGTCCTTGTTTCTTGTTGAGCGCTTTATGGAAATGATTTGTTTTTAAATAAAAGTCACATATATATATTATGGGCCTCCTTGAACATTGGATCCTGAGCGGATGCCCACTCGCCCCTACCCCAGTGTCGGCCCTGTGTTTGAGGCGAACTGGATTTAAAAACTCAATTTCGCCCAGATTTATAAATCTGGTTGAAGGGTAATTTTGAAAAAAAAAAAAAATAGACTGATGTATTGTAATTTGAAAGGCTGAAATATACATTTAGTCCTTTATGTTTTGTCGAAGTCCTATTTTAGTCTTTTATGTTTATTTTGTCTCAATTTGATTCCTTGCGTTTGTTTTTTTTTTAGACTCTTCTTTGAATCCATTAGTCTAGTTGACCGAACTGCATACGTGGCACCTACATGACATTAAAGACGTTAGTTGTCATCTCTTTCCAGACTAATACTTGAATTTTTTTCTTATGTATGCAGTTCTGTTAACTTAGACTAACAGAGACACGCTTAAGAAAAAAAATCAATACGGTGTCGTTTTAGTCTGGAAAAGGATGACAATTAATGCCATTAATACCATATAGGTGTCACGTATGCAAAATAAAAATAAAGGACCAAGTTGAGACAAAATAAATATAAAGGACCAAATTGAGACAAAATAAATATAAAGGACCAAAATAAGACTTTGGCAAAACATAAAAGACTAGATATGTATTTTAACCAATTTAAAAAGAATTTTTTTCGGTAATAAGAATTAACTCCAATGTGACGAAGGCTAATGGTATTTTTAAATGAAATTCTTATGATTTGAACTCTTAATGTAGGACCCTTTAATTTAAATTTTAGTAAAATGAGAAGTGAAAAACACATAAACTAAGACAAAAATAAATAGTTGAGATTATTAATGCACAGAAATCGAAACAATCTAATAAAAATAAATAATTTTAGCTTTAGTCAAAAGTAATTTTGACCAAAATGAAATTTAAAACAAACATGCACTTAAACGTTTAAACCACCATTTTTAACCACCGTAATTAACACTCAATTTTAAGGTAAACTGTCATTTTTAACCGCTATAATTGACGCTCATTTTAAACTTCCCTTAACCTACTTTAAATATTTAAAGTAAAAGTCATGTTAAATTAAAAAAAAAAAAAATCCTCTAAGAATTTCTTTTTAACACCGTGAAATTTTTACCCATTGCCCTGCTAAATAATAAGGTTAGGCAAGTAAAAATGCAGTACTTCAGCCATAAAAATACAAGATCTAAAACTTCATCAGAAAGCATCATAAATCCGTAATTGAGGTGGTCCTTTTTTATTCTTCCTCTGTGTTCCGAACTTGTTCGATGAAGAATATGATTCACGCCAGCAAGCCTCTGGGGAAATCAACAACTGAGGTGGTCCCAATTCCCAAATATATATTTTCTTAGCCATTCAGCCAGCATAATGTAGGAATTTCAACTTTTTTATTTTTTA